>OU963917.1:10000000-12766250 GCA_902850365.2 Chilo suppressalis | reverse complement strand
AAAAAATATGTATTTTCTTTATTATGTACTTAAATAGAAGTGTTTCAGTAAACATAAATTATAAGATAGATATAATTTTTATTTTATTAAGCATGTAACTTATTGATGTTTAGTCAATATAGTTTAAGGCATTAAATTGGCATTTATAAAATGGGAATAGCGCAATGCCTACAAACTGTGAAAACAGTTTGGAGATAGATGTGTTTTGTAAACTTAGATTAATGTTAAATTGGAATAAAGAAATAAAAAAATAGGGGGACCTCGCTCCTGATAGTGCGTACCGGGTACTGCAGGGTAACTGATGCAGGAGCATTGCCTTGTTTTATCTGGGTAGAGCTCTATGCCGCTTCATACAGAGTAGCACTGGATGAAGCGGACGGGGAGGAGTTCGCAGATACCCTTGTGTTGCTCCCCCAGTTTGCGAGGGATGCGTTAGGGCATTTCCCAGACACAAAATTACAGGTTATACAGGAGAGGAGGAATGAAGCGAAATTGTTGTACCAGGGGGCCATACGACTTTGTAAGTTGTGACGAAAACGTTGTGATATAGAGAAGATTAGAAATCTCTACAAAGAATAATTACTATCTGTGTGGTAAGAACAATATTTATTAAAAGAATCATGATTTGCAAAAAAAATGTCGCAGTAGTTATCTTAGATAATTTTTAGAAGATAAAATACAATACCATAGGTAATGATAAAATCTACGCGTCTGTATAACGATAAAGTTTATTTACATTTAACTAAAGTATGTAACTTTTTGCCATTTGATGGTACGGACATGATCTCATTACTATAGAATTTTTGGGGCTTCTGATCCAAAAACCGCGACAAGTGGTTTTGGCATCCCTCCCGTGATGTTAACTTGACACTGCCTAAAGAATTCTGAAGAGACCGAAATAGGTGGAAATCTGAAGGTTCAAAGTCAAGACTATTTGCGTATGCATTAACACCTCCCAGTAAAACTCTCTTAATTTTGTTGAGTAGCTAAAGATATGTGAGGTTACACTACACCCATTCTGTTGATTAATTCCGGCCGCTTTCTCTTAACTTCTGGGCTTAAATCTCATCAGTTGCTCGCAGTAGTAGTGTTCACAATCGATGGTGCTGCCTGGCGGTGACAGTTCATCTATACTTATAATAAATCTGTAGAGATGTCAATTCTGTACATGAAATATATTTTTAAAATAACTATCAGGGGGTGATTAGTGATCAATACTGATGCCAAAAATGCAATCAGTAAAATTTTTGTCTATCTGTCTGTCTGTCTGTGTGTATGTTCCTTATAGAAACAAAAACTACTCAACGGATTTTAACGAAACTTGGTACAATTATGCTTCATACTCCTGGGCAGGTTATAGTATACTTTTCATCACGCTACAATCAATAGCAGCAGAGTAGTGAAGGGAAATGTTGGGAAAACGGGAGAAGTTACTCCATTTTTTAAGCTTCCGTCGCGGGTGCAGCCTTAATGGTTAAAGTTACATAGAAATCATGTATGACGGAAATATTCTACATAAAATTGTCTAAAAAATATCCCGCAACAGCATATGTCTATCTTTTATGGTTGACTCACAATAACACGTGTAATTATATAAATAAAGTCATTCTTTATAGCACAAGCCTGAGAACAAAAACTATAGTTTACACTACAGCTCTACACTGAAGCGAAGTGAGGGCGGGCCACTAGTAATGAATAATGCCCTTCCATCCAATCCCATCATACACACATCATCACCTTGTTGCGAGTTAACCAATTAAACATTAATTGAAGAGAAAACTAGCTATTTACATTTTAAGATCAGAAACATGCATCATGGATCACAATTCAAACATAGAATGTAAGTATGTACAGAATGTTATTCAAATAATTTATTATTAAATTAAAATTTGGTTTTCTAAAGCAAAATTGAAGGGATCGGGCATAACTATATCAGAGTTTCTGACAAAAGGCAGGCACGACGCTTTTATGGCTGCGCGAGACAAATTTGGGGTGAATAAGTGTTTCACACGGATGGGTTTTGTTTTTGTCATCGGTGCTGACGGAAAGCGACATCGTATCAGCTCCGTTACAGAGATAGAGAAAATCCCAGCTCCAGTTGCGGTTACACCTGTATCACCGAAGCCTGTAGCGCAAACATCCTCCACCACTAGTGAGGTAATAAAAGTCCCAGCTCCAGGTGCGGCGAGGGCTGAATCACCGAAACCTACTTCCCAAATATCCACCAGGGGCAAGCGTATAGCTAATGCGGCAGTCAAGAAGTAGCTATAAGTTAATTTTGCATGTTTTGTTTATTGTTTACTTTTTGTATCGTGTTCGTGTCGCTTCATACTGTGTTCACTTAAATTTTTAAACCCTTCTGTGGTTTTTCTCATTTGGCCGTGTCGTTTTGCTTCAATAACTGTAAAATATCGGTTAAAACTTATTTTATTCATCTTTCGAAGGTATATTGATAAACAACAGTTTTCTTTTTAGTAAGCTCTAACAATTTTTTGACAGACCGGCTCACTGACAATGACACTGTTATATAAAATTTTATTCTTAAATTCCTGCTCTCAGGTAGGCACAGGGTACTACGTTCATACAGCCAAGCGATACGGTTTATTGATTGGATCCACGGACTTGAAGCTGCAGTGAATTAATTATGTTTTTTTTTTCTTATTATTTTGTGAATGGTTCTTTATACTATTTTTAGCGTGCTCTGTCCACTCAACCGGCAGGTGGAGCATATGAAGCATTTTTTGCTTATTCTGTTCCATCTGTTAATCTTATTTATATATATATTATTATTAGTTAATATTTATAAAGTCCATGTCCAGTTCAGATTTAGATAGTAATGATTCTTTTCAATCTTTGTCACCTGCTAGCCATTGCACTGACACTAGTTTTGTTAGTATGCCTTCCCTTTCAGACTGCCTCGATGGTGAATTTTCTGATGTCCCTAAAAACTTTAACGTCGTTCACATAAATGCGCAAACTATTCCGGCTCATTTTATTGATATGTTGGCGTCTCTCAACCATAAAAACCTTCATGCTGTATTAGTCTCCGAATCCTGGCTTAAACCTTCTCTGCCCTCGTCATCTTATGTTTTACCCGGTTTCCATCTAATACGCAATGATCGCACTGGCTCTCGAGGTGGTGGAGTAGCTATTTACTTACGCACTCACATTCCATTTACTATCATTAGCTCTTCCACACAGCCTCCTCCAGGTAATGCTGGCGAACATTTGTTTGTCGAGGTTCTCCTGTCACATACCAAAATCCTTCTCGGAGTCTATTACAGCCCGTCTCTAAATGTTAACTTCTTTAGCTCTTTTGAACATCTCTTAGGAGATATTGTTCCACCTTATAGCCATTCAATAATAATGGGCGATTTCAATACTTGTCTTTTGAAAAATGATTCTCGTACAGCTTCCCTTCATTCTGTTATCAATTCTTGTAATCTTCATATTCTTCCCCTTAGTGCCACCCATCATTCCCCAAACAATACTCCTTCACTTCTTGACTTAATAATTGTCTCTTCTCCTCATCTTGTCATGAAGCATGGCCAATGTTCAGCCGATGCTTTCTCTTACCATGACTTGATTTTTTTGTCATATAAAATTCGTCCTCCCAAATTGAAACCCAAAGTCATTCTTCAGCGTAATTTTGGTGGAATGGATAGGGACGCGTTTCTCTCTGACGCTCAAAATACCGATTGGTCGTTGGTTATTAATGCGGTGTCTGTGGACGACCAAGTTGAGACTTTTAATCATATAATAACTGAACTCTATGACAAACATGCTCTTTTTCGTCCCATCAAACTCAAACACGCTCCAGCGCCGTGGCTTACCGAAGACATTAAAGCCCTAATGCACAAAAAGGACGTTGCTAAATGCAAATATAAACGTCGTCCAACTGATTTAAATAAAGCCAACTATGTAAGAGCTCGCAATTACTGCAATTTGGTGTGTAGGGATGCCTTACGTCGCCATATCCATGTCTCTGTCGACAATAAAGATCCAGCAAAAGTCTGGAATTTCCTTAAGTCTCTTGGAATTGGTAAATCCCGACATGAATCTATTCCTAGTAGTATTAACGTTGATTCACTCAACCTTCACTTTTCTTCCTCTTCTAGTCTCAGTGATTCTAACAAGACCAGTACTTTAAATTATCTTTCTTCGTTACCAATTCCTGACTACTCTCCTTTTGTCTTTACTCAATTCACTGAGTGTGACGTTAAGAAGGGCATGCTTTCTATCTCTTCCAATGCTGTGGGGAATGATGGCATCAGTCGCAACATGTTGATACCTATCCTTGAAATCATCCTTCCTGTCCTTACTTTCCTTTTTAACAGCTCGATTTGTAATGCTGTATTTCCGTCAGTTTGGAAGCAAGCCCAAATCATTCCACTCCCTAAAAAATCAAACCCTCAATCCGTCGCCGATTTTCGTCCCATCTCTATTCTTCCTTTCCTATCTAAGGTCCTTGAACGCCTTGTCCATAACCAATTTAATATATTCCTTTCTCGCCACGATCTCTTTAATCCTTTCCAATCCGGTTTCCGTCCTGGGCATAGTACCACGACTACTTTGCTTAAAGTGACTGATGATATTCGCCTTGGGATGGATAACGGTCTCCTTACGGTATTAACATTGTTGGACTTCAGCAATGCTTTTAATACAGTCAACTTTGATATTCTTCTGGCATTGCTGCGCTCCCTTAACGTATCTCCATCAGTGATTGAGTGGCTTCACAGTTATCTGTATGGGCGCAGGCAGCGCGTTCGTCTCGAAGAGAAATTTTCTTCGTGGAGCGATACGACTACCGGTGTTCCGCAAGGCGGCGTCTTATCTCCTCTTCTTTTCGCTGTATTAATCAACTCTGTCTCAAACAATATTTCTTCTTCCTACCACCTATATGCAGATGACCTTCAAATTTATCGCCAAGCACCTCTTGGTCAACTTGAGGACGCGGTGAGAGCCACTAATAGTGATCTCCATGTAATTACAGAGTGGAGTAAATCTTTTGGTTTGGACTTGAATCCCACTAAGACAACCAGCATAATTATAGGTAGTTCTAGGATGATAGACAGAATCGATTGGAAGTTACTACCCAGCATCGAACTGGCTGGTAATAATATTTCATTTAACACATCGGTTAAAAACTTAGGGTTGACGTTCGACACTTATTTGAGTTGGGACCCACAAATGCAAGTGGTCAGTCGCAAACTATTTGCTTCGGCAGCGTCACTTAGGAGACTACGTAATTTCCTGCCCGTCACCACCAAAATTACCTTAGCGCAGTCATTACAGCTTCCTATTCTTGATTACGCTGACGTCTGTTATCTTGATCTCACGGAAGAACAGCTTAATAAGCTTGAGCGACTTCAAAACTTTTGTATTCGCTTCATATTTGGTTTGCGCAAATATGATCACGTTTCTCAATTTCGTTTGCAGCTCAAGTGGCTACCTATTCGCCTTCGCCGGAATACTCATATTCTTACTCTTCTCTACAACATATTGTTCAATCCTAAGTCCCCGCGCTATCTTAAGGAATGTTTTAATTTCCTTCACACTTCTAACACGTTATCTCTTAGGTCATCAGAGAATCTTCACTCATGACTCCTGTACACAGTAAAACTTTTTACAGTCACTCATTTACAGTTAGAGCCGTTCAGCTGTGGAATTCTCTCCCAGTTTCGATACGAAGTGCGGAATCGATTCACATTTTTAAGAATCTCGTGAAGTCTCACTATTTGTCTTTGTAATATTTTTTTATTTTATAATCTCTTTTGTAATTTCTACCGACTGGACTAGATTTATGTATGTATTTGTATGTATATGTTTATACGTTTATATATATATATGTATATATATTTATGAATATAGAATGTATGTGTATATTTATGTATATATTAATAAATTACATTAAAATTTACGCCGCCGTCTCTCCCACTTCCTTCTAATCCTCTCCATCCAAAGGTTGTCTGGAAGAGATCGCTTTTAGCGATAAGGCCGCCCATTGTAACACTTAATTTAAATGGCTCTGTATTTATTGTAATGTTTTTCTGTGGTGTTCAATAAAGTGTTTTGTATTGTATTGTATTGTATTGTATTTATCTATTGCAGTTTGCTAAATAGTTTAAGAAAGTAACTCGCTGGCGCAGGTGGATTGCGCGTTCGGCCTGCGATCGTGAAGGTTAAGCAACTTTCGCAATGGTCGGTCATTGGATGGGTGACCAAACAGTTACATCTCGAGCTCCTCCGTGCTTTGGATTGCATGTTAAGCCGTTGGTCCCGGCTGCACCTGCAGTCGTTAGTACCCACCAATCCGCACTGGGCCCGCGTGGTGGGTCATGGCCCAATCTCCCTATTCCATCCATAGAGAAGGACTGTGCCCCAGCGGTGAGGATATTAATAGGCTGGTTATGATAAATCAGATTAAATATATTTGTGGAGTCATTTGCTCATAACTACGATTTACAAGTTAAGATTAAAATCAGTTTAATTTAAGTTACAGTTTTTATCAGTAACAAGGTTGGCAATATCATCATCATCAGCTTATTAATGTCCCCACTGTTGGGACACAGGCCTTCCCTATGGATGGAATAGGGAGATTGGGCCATGACCTACCACGCGGGCCCAGTGCGGATTGGCAATATACTTGGCACTTAAATCTGATTATGAAAGCGAGACAAAGATATGGCCAGTAAACTCTTTACTCATTGCTCTCTTTACATTCGGATTTTCAGTTTGTAGTACGGTCATATGACTGATTTGCCTCTGATACTTAAACAGTGGAACTTATTGAATGCTGAACTTTCATTATAAGGTCAAGTGTCTGTTAACTCTTACTATCAATATTATCTATAAGTACTAATTCTATACAGCTGGAGAGTTTGTTTGTTTGTTTGGTTGAACACGCTAATCTCAGTAAATGCTGGTCCTTTGATTTGAAATAATGGGTGCGTGTACTTATATGTGCGCGCGTGAGAAGTTATACTTCTTTGGTATCATTAAAATGTTGTTGTTCCTTGAGCATAGATAGAAAGGGATGTCGCTATATATAATAGCACATAGCCACATCCCTTTCTAACTGTTCTCAAGTAAAGATCAACACTTAGTTGTCATTCTATAATACGGGCCTTAGTTTAACAAGTTACAACGAGCAGAGACTTCAGTCACAATATAACACACTATCACGTACGCTGGCCGCTTCATCCTAATGCGCTTACCACACGCACAAACTTCACCACAGTTTGGCCTGCGCAAGCATCTCGCACGAAAAAACTGTACACTTTGTGCGTTACCACACGGCACAGTTAAGTACGCGCAAGCCTCATTCTTATCGAAATCATTGGAGTGGAAACAAACAATGTTTCCTAATGAAGAAACATTTCTTAAGCTACTATTTTTCCAGTATTTGCTATTAAAAAAAAAGACAACGCAAAAGTCAAAATTAATGCGATCAAAGTGGACAAAAAAATGGCTGTTGAATAGAAAAATTCATACACATATTAATCTAATTAAGGATTTAAGATATGATCCAAACGATTTTCATAATTAAATACGGATGGATAAAAATGCTTATGGTGAATTGTTACGTTTGGTTACGTCTTTCATTCAACGGCAAAATACGGTCATGAGAGACGATGACGAACGACCTCGTGAAACGACGAGCGAGCCTCGACACAAAGTACACCAGTGTTGCCAGATCAGGGGATTTCCCCCTAGATTTAGGGGTATTTCGTCGGGCTCAGGGGAGAAACAGGGGAAAAAAATTTTTAGGGGATTTTTTAGGGGTTTTTCAAAAAAACGCGAATTATTTTTGAGAAAGTTATTCTTTTCGATAATTTGAAAGAATAAAGTCATTTGCATAACGAACCGAACGAATCGTCAGATATTAAGAAGTCGGGTGGTCGCGGTCGCGGGTTAAACTTGATTGAATCACTTGACTGCTGCGCCACGGAGATATGATGAACAAATATTGGCAGAGGGAACCCCCTGTCAATATTGAAACTGTTTTTGTCCACGCGTTTTATCCACAAACCCTAACCTATATTACGAGTAACCTTTTCTAACCGCAATAACCTCAAAACCTCATTCTTTTGTACAGTTTTTAACACACTAATCAGTTATTAGTTTTTTATACACCCAGAGCTCATTATAATAACATGCATTTGTCACTCACTGCATCTCGCCGCGGAACAAGCCTGCAAGACGTTGCCAAGGCATATGGATTTTTTGGTACGGGAAACCCACCTTTGGTTCACCCATAGTACCAAAAGACAAATTGCATATGCAAAAAATTATCAAACGCTTTCAGATAAATTGCCAAAAAAAATTGTTAAAATGTCCGATACGCGTTGGTTAGTTCGACTTCAGGCTGTTGAAACAATATTGGAGCAATGGGATGCGTTGAAACTTCATTTCCAAATCACTGAAAGTAACGACGAGCGCTGTTATATAGCGTCTCAATTGCACGCAATGTACGCCACACCCGAAAACAAGCTATTTCTAACATTTCTCGCCAATAGCCTGAAAGGTGTTGTAGGACTGAATAAGTTGTTTCAGTCTCAGAACGTTGATCCCGTCAAACTTTTCGAAGACCTTAACAATCTGATGTACAGTCACCTGCAAACCATCGTTGTACCATCTCAACTTCAGAAAGTATCGCGCTATGAACTCGGGACCTTTGATTTTCTTCAACACTTAATGAGCTTGCAATGTGTAAATTTCGGATACGATTTCAACAGTCTTGCTTCGAGCATCAAGCCTGAAACGCTGGTCAATATTAAAGAAAGATGCAGGAATTTTTTAATCACATTGTGCCAACAATTGCAAAAAAGATTGCCCGAGAATATAAAAATTCTCGAAAAACTGTCGGCTTTTTCGCCGAACGTAGCTTCATCTCAAGTTAAAGTCGATATCACTGAGATAGCAACCAAGCTTAAAGCCAGTGTGTGCACTGACATCGACAGTACTGTGAAGGAATGGAATCTTCTTCACACTGCCAAAGTTTTGAACTTCCAAAATACCGAAGATTATTGGGCCGAGATTTTCGACATTAAAAATGCTGGCGGACAAAAACGGTTCGGTAATATTGCGCAGCTCGTACTTGCTCTGTTGTGCTTACCGTTTTCGAACGCTTAGGTCGAACGAGCTTTTTCAATATTAAATATTGTTAAAGACAAACTGCGCAACAGAATGTCAATTGCAATTGTAGAGGCAATAATGCACGTCCGACTCACGCTTGGAGTCGATTGCCGCGATTTCAAGCCTACGGTTCTCATGCTCAAACGTTTCACTTCTGAAAATGTTTATAACAACATCAATGATAGTGACCTCGAAGTCCTTAATGTTTTCCCCAGTGATGAATTTTGATACGAATCAGTATCTTCATCGCAAACAGTCATTAAAAGTCGAGAGCATCCATGACTAATTGATATTCTTCTCTATGTATTTTTTTTCCACTTATGATACGAATATATGTGATAATTTCTATAAAAATGTTATTTTGAAAAAATAAAACTAATATTCTCCGTTAAATATATTTTTAATTCATTTTATTTTACTCGTTATTATGTATAATTCTATTTCAAGGCGTATGTTTCGGGATTTAGAATTATATATTTTCGTGATTTGAATTTCGTGCTTCAGAAAGTAGGCGAGCAGGCGAGTGGGGGCATTCAGGGGATTTTTGGGGGGAAACTGAGCGACGCTAGGGGGAAGGCACGGAGACCGTCTGGCAACACTGAAGTACACTCGACTGTGGCTTGAACACTGAACGCCCAACCACACGCACAGACAAGTACGCGCAGGCCGGGCTTGCGCAGGCAAAATTTCAAGCAAGTCGAAAAGTGCGCAGGCCGCGCTGTGGGGTTGGCGCGTGATACAGTTTTACCAACTACACGCACCGTGTTCCGTGTACAAACCGGCCTGCGCAGGCAAAACTGTGGTGAAGCTCGTGCGTGTGGTAGGCCCATAACACAGTGATATAGACATGTCTTCTTCTCTTCGCAAATTTAAGTCTGCTCTTTTAGACTGCTTTGTACCCACAAGATCAAATCATATTATTGTTAAGCATACCACCACAACGGCGTCGATTCTGGCAGCGTTCTCTAGGCCTAGACTTGGATTAGGCGGCAGTGTATCCTTGTCATTCTCAATACAGAGTGCAAGTGAGGGACTGGTGTTGGATCTGTTTTTGGGTCTGGAGAATGATGTCAGAGTGGATATGAATATGTACCTAATATTTAGTTTTGTATTTTTGAAGTGTTTGCACTAGATTCCCTTATTTTGTTTATCGTAAGTCTACTTCGTAAGTAATTTTTTTACGCATGCAGTGGCAGCCTTTAAGTTAGACAGCACTAAGAATTGTTTTCTTTATTTCTTTCTCAGTTTGTATTTTTATTTGGTGTTTGTTTTGTTGGCTGTCCTTAATAAATAAATAAATAAACAACAATTTTCTTTTTCATTTTAACACAGATTGAAAATCTTGTCAATAAAAAAATACTACTTTCATCATATAACGTGAACATACATAATAACTCCATTACAGTCGAATTTTTTATTTTTTAAGCATTTAACTGCTAGATGGTAGGTAAATCTAAAGAAAATTTTACTAGAAAAAATTCCACGCGGACCAGGCAGCAGACGGGACTCAACCCGCTTAGCGCACGTTTCGCTATCCGGGCGAATGCATTGACCATTATGCTACCGCGGCCCTGATGGTTGTGTCGAATTTTCTCTAGGCTGAAATATAATGTTTGTTGAATTTAGGTCAAAATTGAATATTCACTCATCCGAGCCTAAATACCTGATGACGCTAACAAAGTCAACAATACACTTGCAGTGTCGCATTGCAATGAATTCTTCATCGTGACGATGAGAAATATCCGATCGTTGCATATTTTCAAAACATTCCCTGTAACTCAATTCAGATGTTTTATAAAGGGTACCATTATAACGAACCATTCATGCCTTGCCGTGCCACAACCGTACAGCGTATCGGCTATTTCAAGTTTCAATAGTCTTAAATAGTATAATTATGGAAACATTCAAATCGTAAAGTCATTCATTATGGACGGTGGAAATTAGCATACCAATGGATAATTGGAGTTTTAGTTAGAAATTTTCCAGTGTAGATTATAATTATGTCATCGCCATGTGTCCGCATACCGATCTCTTCTTAAATAGATGCCTATTAGGCAGCGCAGAAGTATGCGGGCTCTGACCACTGTTCTCCTTGCTTGCTTCTCCAAATGCCCCTTTCTATCCCACTTCCCAATTTCAGTACTTATGTACCGCTCATTCTAAAAATCTTCGATCTTCTTCTAATCGCTTACTTATTGTTCCATCTAATCACTCTGATACGATTCACTCGTCCTTCTTCGTCAAAACCATACTTCTGTGGAACGAACTCCCTCTAGATATTAGAATGTCCACCAACAAAATTAGCTTCAAAACCAAGCTACGAAGCTTTTTACAGGAACAAGCAGTCTAGCTTAAACATTTGTCGTCACCAAGCTCCAGTAGGTAAACATGAACCACCTTTCTAATTAGTCAAAAAAATACTAGACAGGGCCGCGTCATAATGCTTAGTGCATTCGCCCGGATAGCGAAGGGTGCGGGTTCGAGTCCCGTCTGCTGCCTGGTCCACGTGGATTTTTTTCTAGTAATATTTTCTTGAGTTTTAGACATCGAGCAGTATATCACAAATATACTAGTTGGGGCCGCGTCATAATGTTTAGTGCATTCGCCCGGATAGCGAAGGGTGCGGGTTCAAGTCCCGTCTGCTGCCTGGTCCACGTGGATTTTTTTCTAGTAACATTTTCTTGAGATTTAAACATCGAGCAGTATATCACAAAAATACCAGTCAGGGCCGCGTCATAATGCTTAATGCATTCGCCCGGATAGCGAAGGGTGCCGGTTCGAGTCCCGTCTGCTGCCTGGTCCGCGTGGAATTTTTTCTAGTAATATTTTCTAGAATCGATCAGTTTTTTTTTTTATTTATTAAATTTTTTCATGAAAACTAAGTACAACACTTATTTATATTCTGCCAAACTGTGCATCAGTTTGTCGGCAGTAACTCTCGTAGACGTTACATAATTATTTTTGTACTTATCTCACTATATTTAAAAAAGGTAAGGTAAAGGTAAAAAAAACACCCAATGATCACCAAACAAGCACAGTTGGTTACCTAAAGTTTAGGTTAACTTTAGCAACGTTACCAACCTCAAACCCCTTAAAATTTAAAAAAAATATGTAAGAAAACTAGCTGACCCAGCGAACTTCGTACCGCCATAAAAAATAGGGGTTGGTGGTAGAAAGGTGAAAATTTAGGGCTGTATGTATTTACTAATGCTGTATCATATAAAATATATAAATATTTCCAACACTCACACCAATTAGCCTAGCCCCAAAGTAAGCACTGTAAGGCTTGTGTTATGGGATGCTAGGGTAACGGATAGAATACATATACTGTACGTATATTTATATAGAAATACATATTAAACATCCATGACTGGAGTACAAATGCTCGTATTCATCACACAAACATCTGCCCCCACCGGGATTCGAACCCGGGACCTCTCGAGTCGGCGACACCATGAAACCCGGCGTACAAACTACTCGGCCACGGAGGCCTTCATAAAAAAATTAAAAAGAATTATCTAAATTGAAAAAAAAAAATTTTTGGGGTGGATTACCCTTAACATTTAGGGGGATGAAAAATAGATGTTGTCCGATTCTCAGACCTACCCAATACGCACAAAAAATTTCATGAGAATCGGGAAAGCCGCTTCGGAGGAATTTAACCACAAACACCCCGACACGAGAATTTTATATATTAGATACTACTTTACTAGTAGGTGTAACAGTTGGACGGACAGAATACGTCAAGACTTACTCATCGTACCGGAATTGGCAGTAGAGACCAGTACAATCGTCAACATAATCGTTGCTCAGGGGATTAGTACCTTATACTCTGGGGAATAGAAAGGCATGTTGTTGTGTCTGTCCGTGCGATGGTGTTCGCACGAGCGTGTTGGCAGCATCAAGATATGTTTACCGGGTTATTTTAGCAGCAAGTTCAAGGGCTCGACATTTTCTCTCTCTGCACACTCGAATATGCGTTTTGTGTACCAAATTGAAGCTTTTAAACGGAACGTGTCTTAAAAAACGGCCGCATGCGATTCGTACTCACTACCAAAGAGTACCGTATCATGCTAGAATAATCTAAACTAGATACATATGTTATTTAGTTTCTAAGCATTTAACTGCTACATGTTTAAATCTAGAGACATTTTAATAGAAAAAAATATTTAAAACTAGATATTTATATTTTTTAAAGCATTGAACATATATGCTTAAAAAAATAACTGTAATTGCTATTTCTCCTTTCAAATGTTTATTACTTGTAAAGGTGTTAATTCGACATTATGGGTTACCTACAAATCGAAGAGATGGCGCTGCCTTGCAGCCTAAGAAAGGCTAGAGAAAATCAACACGGCTATCAGAGCCGCGGTGGTATAATGGTGATAATACCCTAATATAATAATAATGGGTGATATAAACCAGGCTGCCTTGTTAGCGTGGAATTTACTGTAGTAAAAGTTTCTTTACATTAAAACTAGATTAAGCTTGATGGCGCAGTCTGATAGATCTAAAAGCATAGAATTTTACAATGGCCGGTGATAGGATCATCTTAATCAGCCTATTAATGTTCCCACTACGGGGGCACAGGCCTTGTACCTATGGGTGGAATAGGGAGACTGAGTTGCGACTTACTACGCGGGCCCAGTGCGGATTGGTAGGTGCTAACGACTGCAGATGCAACCGGGACCAATGGCTTAACATGCCTTTCTAAGCAAGGTGGAGCTTGAAACAAAGACTGCGTTTAAGACTTTGGCGAGGGAACATTACCTTTTTATTGGAAAGCGCTTAAGCTGAATCAGATTACTATAATCGGACACTGTATAATTAAGTATATGTTTTTATGTATGAATTTTTGTTTATGTGTAATATATTATTAGATATAATAGGATATGTATTTTTGTATAATTATATTATATATATATTATAATTATATTTATGTTTTTATTTTGTTTTTCGTATTGTTTGATGTTAACTCTCTTTTTTTTAATAAGAGGTCTGTAAATCTAAAGAAAATTATTCTAATTAACATCGAGCAATACCATGCTTATGCTTAAAAAATAAAAATTATAACTATAAGAGTTCTTGTCACGGTGCGGTGTATTTATTTATCAATACGACCGATTTGGGTCACGATCACACAATAATAATGTGACTCCTTATCAGAATACGCATATTTGCCTCCCAACAGTTTTCATGACAGTTTAATCGCGTGCTAAAAGTTTCTGTCTGTCTGTCAAACTAGATTTGATAAAAAATGCTTAAGACATTTTAAAAATAACCAGGTACTTATATTTTATTCCTTTGTCGTGACATTGTTTTCTCAAGGCCTACTTAAAACAGATCAGGGAGTCTACTGTCTTTCTCCGAAACGAACTTTCGATAACGAAGTTCAAACGAAATTTAATTTCGTCAATTTAAGGTTATATTTAATTTGAACGATAAACTATCAAACTGAAGCTGTCTTTGAGTAGGATTAGAAAATATACACCCCAAACTATATTCTAACGACGAATATTTTTATAATTAACAACGAACAAGAAACATAGTAAGAAAAGTGCTAAGTTTCGATCGAAATTTTGTTTTTCGTTGACTTAGAGTAGGCCTCCAGGGGGACATTCGCCTAACGGAAATGCTTTGGAAAATGCTAACGCTTACGATTTCATTTTGTTATTTCTAGCCGCCTGAGGTTTTCAAATGCCTCGCGCTCTATTTTTTTCTTTTGCGGTGGTAATAACAATATTAAAGAAAATGAGCGTGAGGTATTTGAAAACCTTCGGCGGTCAGAAATAACAAAAAATGAAATCGTAAGCCTTAGCGTTTTCCAAAGCATTTCCGTTAGGCGAATGGCCCCCAGGTGTGAGATGGACTCGCACACGACGGGTTATATCATTTCCAATACATTGGTTTTGATTTAGACAATGTTTCTCGTAAGACCAAATGTATTGGTTGTTATAGTGACAATAGAAAAAGCATGCCTGCACACGTGTTCTCTCCTTCCTACAATCTGGGGTCCTTTATGAGAGGCGTGAAGAAGCATTTTTGCAGGCTGGCAAGGAGAGGATGGTTGGTGTGGTAGTTTATATCTGCTGTACCAGCTATCTTCGCGTTTGGACTTTATCACCACTTAATATCAGGTGGAGTAGAATCATTTGCCTACCTGGCTATAAAAAAAAGTGTAAAAAACAATTATTAACGTTATTATCGGCAGATATATCGGATGCGTTTTTGCGATATTTGTTTTGCTACATTATGTATGAGAACGGCTACGAAGTTACACACTAGAATAGGGATGATAACAAATTTTTTTTTCTTCGTTCATCAGGTAGATTATCAAAAAGTATTGGACATGTATTTTTTCACATAATATAAACATTGCAGAGATATATTGATTTGAAAAGTCGCATGACGTCACGTTTGAGTACACTTATAAGTGAAAATTCACTCAAAAGTGACGTGACGAGCCCCTACTCCCAAACTTTGACGCGCTATAACTTCGTCAATTTTTGGTTGATTGCCTAAAGAAAAAATAGGTGTGCATTATTTTTTGATCATGTAACTGACGGACTAAATAGAATTTCGTTTACTGTACCCCGTCATCACCCCTAATTAAAAGTTATGGATACATCATACACGCTTCTAATTTGGCAATACGAAAGTCAGGTAATTGCCCTACTTGCATGCATTCAGTCGGGTACGCTCTCTCGCCGCGGCTGCAGGTACGTGTAAATATTTTATATTTTCCAGCCAAAAAGCCCTGTTGTTTTTAAATAGTACACAAAATATACGGAAACTATTAGAGACAAAAACGTGTCATTCGTAAGTACAGTTTTTGAAAAATTTATGCTAAAGTATTTAGTGATTACTTATTTTGACAGTTGCTGACACCGTTGACACGTGGAGGGTAAAGAGCGAGATGTAATCTGCTTTATGCATGAGAGTGAAAGAGACTACTTTAGTACGCTCTATTGGCGGCTGTTGCCAAGGGAAGTTGGGGCGGGGACTACTTGTGTGCCATTTTAAAATGCTTAATGGTGGCGTATAACCTGACTAGATACATTATACGTCATTGCCTTGTTGAAATATTATAAAAATTCCATACTTCGGATTTTTTCTTCGGAGCCATCCTATCACAAAGTCACTAGTTAAAAAACAGTAAAACTTTACACAAATTCTACAGTTAAACTGGGAACCGAGAGTTCGAATAATTAAAATAGATAATTACTTATAAGAAACAAATATGTAGTTAAACTTTTGTTAACATCTCATTTAACTGATCGGCCGAGTAGGAAACATAAACACGTTCAAACCTGCACCGACTCATCAACACTTCACGTCACTAACTTCACTGTACGAGTACAACGACTGAGTATTCGAATACCGTTAGTACTCGAAATCTGTACTCGAGTCGAGTACTGTGGATCCGAATGTATTTCGAGTACGTGAGTACTCCTGCTAGGTATTCGAGTCTCCCTGACTCAGCACATCTCTATCATCCAGCTTGGAGAAAGATTGGCCTCTCTACATACTTTTTATCTGGGTAAAATATTTCGGTTTCTGAAGAATTCCCAAAAAGTTCAATTTAACGCGGACGAAGTCGCGAGGTACGCTAGTGACGAAATATTGCAATAACGCATCGGATATTATACGCCGATAATAAGGCGCCTATGTGCGCGGAGGCGCGTGGTACTTCCCCAGCTCTTTGAGAAACAGAACAGGTTTCCGAATGTCGTACCGATTTGACAAAAAACCCACTGGTCAAGTCGAAAGATGAGTTATGTTATAGGGTTATGGACCCACTGGATGCGGAGAGCGCAGAATCGTTGCATAATTATGAAAATACCTTGAGATGGCCTATATCCAGCAGAGGACGTCCATCGGCTGATAATGATGATGAAGGTAATTGAAAAAAAAACAGTCATACATAGCAGTGTTAATATTTCCAGATAGCGTCTCTGCTACGAAAATGCTATTAGCATACTCTTGATTGTTTGTGTGGCTTAATTTTTTCATCATCATCATCATGTCAGCCGTATGATGCCCACTGCTGAGCATAGGCCTCCCCCAAGGATCTCCACACCGATCGGTCCTGCGCCACTCGCGTCCATCGGCTTCCCGCGAACTTCACAAGATTGTCGGTCCACCTTGCCTGCCCACTGAGCGTCGCCCGGTGCGTGGTCGGTCGAATTTTTTCATGCTTTACTAGAAAAAGCAATATCTTGCTTACAAGTAAGTAATATTGTTAACTTGTCCACATTAAAATACTAGCTAAACAATGTACAAGTAAACCTTAAACTAAGAACCTCCAAAAATATAACGTAATAACTAAAACTAAAAAAAACCTTAAAATATATAATAACTAAAATACATCACTGAAAGGAGTACCTTTTTTTCCCTTTACTTGCCCACATATATTTTATATGATAAATAATTAAATACCACCTTCACATTACAAACAACTTCCATCCTCATTGCCATATCGTATTATTAATAAATTGAAATCAAAATAAATGTTATACAATTTGACTTAATAAAAGCTTTTTTGAAATGTTCTCACCTACCACCCGTTCAGGTAACCTTTAAGACAAGACAAGAAGAATATGTGCAAGCAAAAAATGAAGAAACTTATCAGCTATACAAAGTAGCGACTTAATTTCCGCAGCTTGTTATTAAACAGTGTAAGCTAATCTCTTATCTATTAGACAAGTCCGTTCGTCCGTCTGTGGTGCTGTTTCAGCGGCCAAACCGTAAGAGATAGATAAAGAGAATATTTAAGTTATAAGTTAAGAATAGTCTGATAAGACTACAAACCGGATTTGAGTAACGTAGCACTTCCGGTTTTCGAGAAATCACGAATTTCAAACGAAACCACACAAAATCTTCGAAGTTCTCAATTAATTAAATACATTTTTTTTTTAAACAGGTTTTGGTGAACATTTGGTTCACTGGTTTGCTAGTAAATAAATATTTGAAATAAGCTTAACTTTGATGCGTACGTTTCATTGTCTATCATAACATTGATGATATACCATAATGCAGAACCGTGATCTACTACAAAGGAAAACACGTGGCATCTCTTACGTATTTTACTTAAGTACACTCATTTCCAAATAAAGATATACATAATGACAAATATGTATTGTTACGTGTCTGGATGGGGTTCGAAATTATATGCCAGTTCACGCTTGACAGTTCTTTATTCACCACACAGTTCACACAATTAACACACAATGTTAATTACAAAACACTCACTAAACACTGTATTTCACTATACAAGTCTCTAAATAATCTCACTTGAACACTAGTTGCACTTTGATCGCCTTTGGATTCGCTCCGAAATCGCTGTTGAAACTCAACTGTCTCTGCGCGGCGCCAATCGCGCTTATGCGCTTACCACACGCACAAGCTTCACCACAGTTTGGCCTGCGCACAGTGTTTTATGGAACCAAAAAAATTTACATGTTCAGGTTTTTACATAAATAGATTATTTATACCCTAAAAAAGGCATGAGTTCAATTCCCAGAAGTCTAACTCAAATACTTTTTGAGAAAAAAAATCATGAACTTATCGTGACCTTTGACCTATGAAATCTAGAATATTTTTTTATAAAGTGAATATTAACAATATATTTTTTTAATAAATATGTGTCAATCGGGCATAATCAGAGGCGTATTTAAACGCGTTTCTTTAGCTTAAAAAAATGCATTGGTTTGGGAGCAGCAATTTTTTTTTTGTATTTCGTATTTATTGTTTTTTCTCCCTAAAAACGAAAAAGTGGAACCTAGAACTTCGATAGAAATAAACCTACGGATGTGGTCTATCATACATAAATAAGCCACGTGTCACTTTTGCGGCGATTAGAAGATATTCATTTTTAAATTTTTATGCTAGGGTTGACACCGAACCTGACCTCGAACGAAAATTTTTAAAATATAAATTTGTGTATTAGTTTTGAACGAGTTTACAATAATGTAGATTTTAGGAACTTACTACAGTAACTTTAACATATTTTTATGGGCTCCAAGCTCTATTTGCAAAAAAGGAACGCTTATGGTGATTCCCAGTCAAGGCGGAAGTCATTATAATGAATATCGATTTTCGTTTTCGGGTCTGAGTATTAACTATTAATTGTTTGTTTTGTGTGTGTTTTGGAGACCCAATTAGACACAAGTTCATGCCTGCTTACCTCTACGTTTTTTTTTGTAACAATAATAGTTACACCTATTAACTGATTTATGCCCAAGATTTGTTTTTATTTTCTGATCGAATGCCTGAATGATTCTGAATGAAATTTGAAATTTTTT
The DNA here is from genome assembly GCA_902850365.2 of Chilo suppressalis. NCBI lineage: Eukaryota > Metazoa > Arthropoda > Insecta > Lepidoptera > Crambidae > Chilo > Chilo suppressalis. The sequence goes on along the minus strand of OU963917.1, from coordinate 12,746,808 downwards.
TCAAGCAACATAGTTCATTTTTTCGTTACCGTTTAGCGTGTAAGGTACAAAGTTAAAATGTGGTCGAACAAACATAAAGTATTCCTACATTATCACATCTACATTAGGTAGGTACCTAGTATATGTAAGTATATTGTATTCGTCCACAAGTGTTGTTAATTTATTCAATTGATTGACGGTATTAATTAACAAACAAAAAATTTAACATTTTCATTTAACTCATAGTTGACCTTTGTGACAATCCTAGATCATGAAAGTTGACCTTTATCTAAATTCTGTCATAACTTCTTAAAACCGCAAAAGTGAAACCTGATTTTTTTATGGGTGATAGAACTTGGCTTATAGAACCTTTTTGTACTAAATCCAGGTTCCACTTTTGCCGATATTTGGAGAAAAAAATTAAAAATCGAAATTTAAAAAAAAAAATATTTCTCGGAAACTAGGACACTTATAAATAAAATAAAATTGCAAAATTATGCCTTCAATAATTCCTTATCAAGTGGCAAATATCTCATGTACAGATATGGAACCGTCTTTTGAGGAAATTAAATTGTTAATTTTTTAATGCTCAAATTTCAAAAACTTTGCTACTTCATATCTTTTTTTAAAAAGGAAATAGTGATCTGAGAATTGAACTCTTGCCTTTATTAGGGTATAAATAATTGATTTATGCAAAAATCTTAAGGTGTAAATTTTTTTGGTTCCATAAAACACTGTGCTGCACAAGCATCTCGCACGAAAATACTGTACACTTTGTGCGTTACCACACGGCACAGTTAAGTACGCGCAAGCCTCATTCTTATCGAAATCATTGGAGTGGAAACAATGTTTCATAATGAAGAAACATTTCTAATGCTACTATTTTTCAAGTGTTTGCTATTAAAAAAAACATGTAGAAACGATAGGATATGTACATAATATGTGCAAGTAGGTAGGTAGTAGGTATTAGGCATAGGTATTTAGTTGCAAAAATTATGTTCATACCTCTTTCATTGTATTTATCATTCTTTCGTAGGCGTCGTTCTTTTTATTTCGGTCGGAATAATATTTAGATTTAATTTTCCAGAGTGCAGGCAGAGATTTGTATTAACTAATTAATTCAGACGTGAATTCGCGATTGTACGTACGCAAATCTACCATTTTTGTGTGACGATGACGAACGACCTCATGAAACGACGAGCGAGCCTCGACACAAAGTACACTCGACTGTGGCTTGAACACTGAACGCCCAACCATACGCACAGACAAGTACGCGCAGGCCGGGCTTGCGCAGGCAAAATTTCAAGCAAGTCGAAAATTGCGCAGGCCGCGCTGTGGGGTTGGCGCGTGATACAGTTTTACCAACTACACGCACCGTGTTCCGTGTACAAACCGGCCTGCGCAGGCAAAACTGTGGTGAAGCTTGTGCGTGTGGTAGGCCCATTATATACGCCGATCGACGCATTCTAGAAAGTACCTTTACCTAGCACCCGCGAGTACGAAATACCTACTTATAGCTACGCAGGTAACACACATAACTTGTACGCTGCACTGCATAAAGCTCATTTTAGAATGAGCCGCATTACTCGACCTCTATCGCGACCCGCGCTGATCTAGCAAATGAAAAATGATGAAAAAACAAAGCTCGTGGCATCTAAGTTTACATTCTATTCTAATTTGACGACCTCCGTTGCCAAGTGGTTTGTACGCCGGGTTTTAAGATGTCGCCTACTCGAGAGGTCCCGGGTTCGAATCCCGGTGGGGTCAGATGTTTGTGTGATGAAGACGAGCTATTGTACTCCAGTCATGGATGTTTAATATGTATTTCTATTTAAATGTACTTATATATGTATCAGTATATTATGTATTCTAACCGTTACCCTAGTATCCCATAACACAGGCCTTACAGTAGGTACTTACTTTGGGGCTAGGCTAATTGGTGGAGTGTTGGAAATGTTTATTTATTTAATTAAAGTTATGTGGCCTTACTAATATTATAAATGTGTAGGTTTGTATGTTTGTTACTCAATCTCGCAAAAAATGCTAAACGATTTTGATTGAAAATTGGTACGCATATGGTTTGTGACCTGGATTGATACATTAGTATGCTTGTTATGCCGAAATAATTTAAAGTTCCAAAAAACAAAACCAAAATAATACATTAAGAATATGTACTTCTTATTATGTAATCTATTATGCAGTGTTAAAGTAAGGTAACTTGATGGAAATCATCGTATATTCTGCACTTACATATTTTGTGAACTCCGTTTCACTGTAATTTTTAAAGGAGACCTGTAATTGGCCTTTCTTTATAACTAAACATGTAGTAAATTTGTAATTAATACGCTGTTGGTTTCTAAATATAAATAAAAAAAAAACAAAAAATTCATTATTATTATTGTAAACTCATGATAACAGAAAAACAATATTATCATTTTTTTGAACGATCCGCCTAAGTTCAATCATGGTTCTATCTTAGTTGATCTTAGTCCAATTCTATTTCAACTCAACTTTATGCGAAATCTGTATCGCGCTAATTTTCACCAGTCAACTGAAATCTTCTTTATGTTTTTGACTATATAGAGTGGGGTCCAATCTTGATACGTATATATCTCAACTTGTTGTCAAAAGTTTAGCGCGATACGAAATGTCATAAAAAGTTGCGGTTCATTTTTTGGTTCAATGCGATCGGCCTCCAAGCAGGGTAATACTACAAAAAAATATAAATAAACACGTTTGGATGTGTGTTACTTACTCATAGTGAAACACGGAAGCGAATAGCCATACGTACATAATACTACCTATTCAAATCACTCTGATTTTAAGAGATTATAGACAGAACACCGTCCGGATTTCTTTGCAAAACAGATTTTGTCCAAAAATTAGGTACTCGACTTGCATTCGTCTGTCGTATTATTGAAATTTCGATTCTCTTGGCCTTTATATTAAGGACGGCAGTTGTATGACAAATGTCATACGTAGCGCGGTAGACGCTAGCTGAAATCAGTGTTAATGTAAATCTCTCGGTCTAATAAACAACTTTTCTTGAAACGTACGTCATCATAATATATTTACTGACGTAAAGACTAATCTCACATATAAAGAAGTAATGCAAAGGCATTATAAGATAGCGAATTCGACGCGTAAGATTAAAAAGATTAATATTGAAGAAATAAAATTGTCTAAAGAAGGAAATTTCTTCAAAGACTTTGTACTCGTAGAATAATACATTTATCTAAAGTAAATTTAAGGTCGTACAAGACCTGCAAAAACTAATGATTTGACCGTGACCGATAGTTTAATTGTTGTTGATACAACTGCCGTCCTTAATATCAAGGCCAAGAGAATGAAATTTCAGCAATAATTCGTTTGTTTGCCTTTGCAAGTTATGTTGTCTGCGCTTTGCTGTTTGCTTTAAAACACCATCCGTTTATATACTGAAATCTCAAAACTTCTTAGTTAATTCTGTGCAAAGCCGAGGCGTGTTGCTAGAACAAAGATAAACTTGTAAACTTATTCAACTTCCCCTCTCATAATATATAAAATTCTGATGCCGGTGTTTATAACAAAACTCCTCCGAAACGGCTAGACCAATACTTATAGAATTTTGTGTATATATTGAGTAGGTCTGAGAATAGGACATAAACTATTTCCCATATTTGCCAGCAAAATTTTGTTTGTTGAATCCGCAAAGACACAAGTGTACACGTTCACCGCGAAAAAAAATCCCCAATCGTAAAGGACCTTATTTCCAGGACACCTGCCTCAATATCTCTTAAAACATTGGAATTCTGAGTTGATATTTTGAATGCAGTTCAATGCCAAGATTTTTTCTAAGGAAAAACCAAACTGCGGTCCGTGGACCATCTCGGTACGGTCTGCAAGCCTGAGGTCTGCAAGAAAAAAATACCGAAGCCGTTTCAGATTAGTTTTATTTCTGGTAAAGGTGTTGCGCCCCCCTTAATCAACGATTAAGACAAAACTTGCTGAGTTTCTTGCCGGTTCTTCTCAGACAAGGCCTTCTGGTAGACTCTTGAACCGATACGACGGCATCAAATTTGACTTTCATAAGTGTGCAAATTGTACCTAAATGAATAAAGAAATTTTGATTTGACTTTGACTTTGAACGGGAGAAGCGCGAACAGGGTAACTAAAGACTCCTCTCTGCCAATTTTATCCAGCCTCAAAGGCTCGGTGAAATGTGCAGGATCGAAAGTGACCGCGGAGGGAACTACACGGGAACGCCCACGTAGCCATCCACAGCCCACCGTACGGGGGGCGGTACGGTGGGCACTAGGCCGCGTATTCAGCCCCCACGCGCGGGCTATCCTGCGCACGTCTGCGGGGTCCCCGCAATACCTCGGGAGACCCCTGCCGTGGAGCCCCGGCGAGGCCGGGAAGCTGCTGGGTGTGGAGTCGTGGAAGACTCCTTAAATGGGGACCTTCGCATTAAGCCCACCCCCCCGACACAGAGAGGCCCTATGCCGCTCAGTCCCCTCTCGTTCCAAGTGCACACCTGAGTGCACTTGTCCTCTAGCGCATTTTACACATGGATACCCTACAGCCGGCTGTAGGGTATCCATGAGGATTTCTCACCCGCTCAACCGCCTGGGAGGAAACAAAAAAAAAACTTCGCATTAAGCAGCGTATGAGATATTCGCAGGGTTTTTTAGCGGATATTATGCCGTAAAGCGCCCGTAAGAGTTGCGGGGTCCTCGGTGGGTAGCCACTGGGGGGTTCGTAAGGCTTGCGGGAGCCAGGTGTGAGGTCCGCTCGGCGGTGTGCCTTTTAAAGGCGCCGTCGTCTGTAAACAGTATTTTATGAATGCGTTAAAAAAAAGGGTCTAAAGTGACCACCTACAAGCAAACTATGCGTGTGCTTTTGTGTCGCCTTATATTTAACTTGATAATAACAAATATTATCACAACCTAAACCACGAACCAGTAAATTCAGTGCAATTGTCACAGAACACGCTTATGCACAATTAACGCTTCCGCAACATTGGTGCCTAACGGACCTTCTTAATGAACAAAAAACGATTGCGTCTAAACTTGCCTCGCCACAGTTGTAAAATCGCTTTTAACGTTCCCAGTTTACGGTGCATTGTGCATCCCAATAAAGGTTTTACTAACGTAACTTCGACTACTGGAAGATAACTCGGCTGTCCCAAATCAAAATACAGTAAGGGACTTTCAACAAATTTTAGAAGAAAGCAAAAATACATGTTTTTTATGCCTTACCAAAATAAGAATCTAAAGCATAATATGACTCTTGGAGATGGTAGATGGAATAATGTCTACATTGTAAATAAAAAAATAGATTCTGACGACGAAGCCTGTAAAGGCTAGACGTCAATAAATAAATAAAGTTTCGTGCATTAACCCGTAAAAACTAGTTTTATTTTTTTTTTCTTTCAAATGTTAAATACTTGTAAAGGTAATAATTCAATATAGTGGGTTACCTACAATGCGTAGAGATGGCGCTGCCTTGCAGCCTAAGAAAAAGAAAGGCTAGAGAAAATTCAACACGGCCAGCAGTAGGGCCGCGGTAGCATCCCGGTTAGGCCGGAACTCCGGGAGGCTGTTGGGTGCGGAGACGCGGCTGAATCCCTAAACGGGGTCCCGCGGTTTCGCACTAAGCAGCTTAGAGGGTATTCGGAGGGTTTTTTAGCGGATATTATGCCGTAAAGCGCCCGTAAGAGTTACGGGGTCCTCAGTGGGCAGCCACTGCTGGGGCCCGTAAGGCTTGCCAGGTGTGAGGTCCGTTCGGCGCCGCGGCGGTGTGCCTCTTGAAGGCGCCGTCGTTTGTAAATAGAGGTTTTCAATAAGAAATAAAAGGGCCACGGTAGCACAATGGTCAGTGCATTCGCCCGGATAGCGAAGGGTGCTGGTTTGAGTCCCATCTGCTGCCTGGTCCGCGCGGAATTTTTTCTATTAAAATTAACTAGCGCTTCTTCCGGATGTAACAACAAACTGGCTGGTTCCATACAAAATTTGACGATGACGGTCGATACGATAAATAAATAAATAATAAATAAATATTTCCAACACTCACACCAATTAGCCTAGTCCCAAAGTAAGCACTGTAAAGGCTTGTGTTATGAGATACCAGGGTAACGGATTTAATACATATATTATACATATATAAGTAGTATTTATATGAAATACATATTAAACATCCATCCATGACTGGAGTACAAATGCTCGTATTCATCACACAAACATATGCCCCCACCGAGACTCGAACCCGGGACCTCTCGAGTAGGCGACATCTTAAAACCCGGCGTACAAACCACTTGGCAACGGAGGTCGTCAAATTAGAATATAATGTAAACTTAGATGCCACGAGCTTCATTATGGCCATTCACGTATTTTTTATCTTTTATAAAGTAACCGCGAAAGTGCTAGATCTCGAATTTGCTAGATCAGCGCGGGTGCCATTAAACCCGGCGTATAAACCACTCGGCCACGGAGGTCGATCATCAATCGATCGATCTGTCAAAGTTCGTGCTTGGGCATCTAAATGGCCTCTGATTCGAAACGGCAACGTAATCATAACATAACACAAGTGTTTTTAACTAAACGGCCGGCGCGGCAGCGATATTGACACTATTATGACGAGAGAATCAATTACGTTCGCATCATGGATATGAACCCTCATGAGTAGGGTTGCCACCCGTAATATAAAACAAAAAAAATGTCAAAAAAAAAAAATTAAGTGTGGACCACCCTTAACATTTATAGGGATGAAAAATAAATGTTGTCCGATTCTCAGACCTACTGAATATGCATATAAAATTTCACGAAAATCGGTTGAGCCGTTTCGGAGTAGTTCAATTAGGCACACCCTGACACGAGAATTTTATATATTAGATAAATGCATTATTATGAATGACATTATGAAATTCGAATAAATTTAATTTGGATTGCAACCGGTGATACGAAACCCTAAAAAAGAGGTAAATTCTTCGACAAAATAATTAAATCATTTTTTTTATTTCCTTGTGTAATGTAGGCAGTTCTTGCTAATCCCGTATGGGTATTTTATTAAATACTTTTATGACCATGTGACAAGGGATGATGTTTTGCATCTTTGCCTTTAGATCATCATCATCATCATATCAGCCGTACGACGCCCACTGCTGGACATAGGCCTCCCCCAAGGATCTCCACAACGATCGGTCTTGCGCTGCCTGCATCCAGCGTTTTCCCGCGACCTTCACCAGATCGTCGGTCCACCTTGTAGCGGGTCTTCCCACTGAGCGTCGTTCGGCACGCGGTCGCCATTCGAGAACCTTTCCGCCCCAACGGCCATCGGTTCTCCTCGCTATGTGTCCCGCCCACTGCCACTTCAGCTGGGCTATTCTTCGAGCTATGTCGGTGACTTTAGTTCTCCTACGGATCTCGTCATTTCTGACTCGATCACGCAGGGAAACACCAAGCATAGCTCTCTGCATTGCCCGTTGGGCGACCTTGAGCCGTCCTATGAGACCCATAGTAAACGACCACGCCTCACTGCCATAGGTCATCACTGGCAACACACACTGGTTAAAGACGTTCGTCTTAAGGCACTGAAGTAAATAATAATTATAGGTATTTTTTAAGCTCAATAAAAGGTGGCAACCCTTACTACTGAGTCACGATCACGACGACTCACGTGCTGCTCAGTGTGGACCGCGCGTAGGTTTACCATCCGTCCGGATTAGTCCCGCCATGTCCGGATTTTCAGACTATAGTCCGGACGTAAACAAAAAAAATTGCATAACAGAAAAAAAAAATTAGGAATTTAATGACAATGCTACTGTTTAATAGTTATAAAAATGCTGTTTGGTAAATACCTAGTGACTAGTAATACCATATACAGGGACTGAAGTGTTAATACCAGAAACCCAAATTCGTAAGTACTACATAGTCTCAAAACTTCATACTTTGTACCGCGTAGGTTATTTTAAAGTTAATAGCATATGCTTCAAGTTACTTTTATTTAATTTGTTGAAGTGCTATGATATCTTAAGTAGTTACGAGTATGTGCAACGATTAAATATTGTTTTGTTTTATAACATAATACTAAATAAGGTATTTTACTGGTTATGCATGTATTTTAAGAAATAATAAAGATTATTATTATTATGTACGGATCTGTAAATTGTCCGGATTGTTTAAATTACATTTAACATGAATAATAAATCCCGCAGTTTCGCACTATGCAGCTTAGAGGGTATTCGGAGGGTTTTTAAGCGAATATTATGCCTTAAAGCGCCCGTAAGTAAGAGTTACGGGGTCCTCAGTGGGTAGCCACTGCTGGGGCACGTAAGGCTTGCCAGGTGCGAGGTTCGTTCGGCGGTGTGCCTCTTGAAGGCGCCGTCATTTGTAAATAGATGTTTTGCCTGCGTCAAAAATAAGAAATAAAAGGGCCGCGGTAGCACAATGGTCAGTGCATTCGCCCGGATAGCGAAGGGTGCTGGTTCGAGTCCCATCTGCTGCCTGGTCCGCGCGGATTTTTTTCTATTAAAATTAACTAGCGCCTCTTCCGGACGTAACAACAAACTGGCTTCGCTTGATTTTTTAAATTACATTTAACATGAATAATAAAAGTACATATTGATTTAAATACCATACCATTTTAACTAAGTGAGTAATGGTACCAATTTGTGATTAAAAAGTGCGGACTTTTTTCGAAAGGTCAGGATTTTTGAAATTTCTAAATGGTAACCCTAACCGCGCGCCACCCATTCTCGATCTCGACCCAAATGTCGCATACTCGCATTGTAGTAAATAATTATGATCAAATTGATGGCCATTCGCCATTGGCTGGCACTCTATGGAGATCGTACAACTCTGTGTTTTTTTTTACAACACACACCAATTAGCCTAGCCCCAAAGTAAGCACTGTAAGGCTTGTGTTATGGGATGCTAGGGTAACGGATAGAATACATAATTATACTGTACATATATAAGTATATTTATATAGAAATACATATTAAACATCCATGACTGGAGTACAAATGCTCGTATTCATCACACAAACATCTGCCCCCATCGGGATTCGAACCCGGGACCTCTCAAATCGGCGACACCATGAAACCCGGCGTACAAACGTTTAGTTGTTTGTGTCAGTAACATGAATTTCACGAAATGAAGATAAGCTTGGTACTCCAATTAAAAACCGGCCAAGTGCGAGTCGGGCTCTGATTGAATGAAATGACCTCCGTGATTTTGAATACAGGCCTTTAATCTGCGCGGCCAGTCGTCTATCGCAGGCAGCACGAACGAGGTCCATGTCAATATCGGCGGCTGCCTTAATCAAGGATGTCTTGAGTCACTCCAAATTGGGATGAGGCTTTGAGCACGCCTTTTCCTCCAAGTGTTGCCATATGTTGTAATCTAACGGACTCAAATCTGAACTGGAGGAGGGCCAGTTTTCGTGCCGGATGAAGTCGATTTCACGCGCCGCCAGCCAGTCTTGTGGGCTCTTCGCTCTATGAGCTGCCGCCGAATCTTGTTGGAATATCCAGAATTTTCAAAACATATTTTTTCAAAATGAACGGAGTCGAGTACACCCATATTCGCGTAGATTTCCTTTTGTTTACCCGACACCATCTTCCAGTCCGTATCCCAGTGTAGATATTGCTTCGGGTGCCCGAATTCGTGCTATGTCTTTCGTGCACCCGAATACTAGCTAACGACAAAACCATGACGGACGAAGTAACCATGGATCGAGCGAAGTAAAAGACCACCAATAAGATCATTCATTGAAAAGGGATTTAGCTAGTAGCACCAACCGAGTCTCGTAGTGTGCCATTGGTGTCAATTCTGGCATGATTCTCTAAACTTAATACTAAATTTAACATCAGTCTCTCCCTTTCATTCTATGTAGAGAATGACAAGAATACACTATTGTCAAATTTAAGTTTAGGTTTAGAGAATCCCGCCAGAATCGACACCATTGGCCTTATACTTAGATAATGCTGGCACTTGGCTATTCGTGCTTGCTATTTGAAAACTTGACATTCTGTTGACATGGCTTGAGAATTAACATGGTTACGCAAATAGCCGTCCGTTTACGTGTTAGCTATTGAACTGAATATTAATGAGAACTAATCGGCTATTACCACCGGACGTGTGACACTTAATCTTTGTGTTTTCAATCTCGTGTGAATGGTGTGCAACCTTATTACCTGGGGCATAAGTCACAACTCGTGGCATCTTCAATCTCTTTAATGTATTGTGGCGATCTCATATGTAAAAGAAGAAGCGTCATACTTAAGTAACAAAATGATTTCGATTCGTTTACGCTCAGATATAGTTCTGAACTATGTTTTCGTTATACGATTGGTGTATAATCCTAAATAATATCAGTCCCTGTAGCATGAGCACCACAATTTACATTATATTTCGTTCTTTATCGCGTTTAACTGTCAAACTCCATAGTAATTTGACAATTGAGCGTGATATAAACGCGTTATTTATATACCATATCAGCAGAAATGAAAGAGTAGATAATGTATGGTTTGAAACACCTTGAGAGATTTTTGCTAAGTGATAGTAAAGAAAAGAATTGCATAATATAAAACACTGATTGATTACTTGCTAAATGATACAATATATGACTACGTCTAATGCCGGGACGAATGAATAAAAAATGCTTTTAATTATCGAATTCTGACATACAATTTGGAAGTAGCGTTGCCAGACGTCTCGATTTTTAAATCAAAAATAAATGTTTTAATCTCGCTTTTCGGGAATAACTCTGGCACAGGCAAGTGTGCACGGCAAGGCTTGAAACCGGTTTCAAAAATACCGGTAAATAAAGGTTAGTACCGGTTTTTAGTAAAGGTTTCATTCGGAGCACGTCCGAAATGAAAGCGGTCCCTAAAACCTTCAACTATCCATCCATCAGCCTTTTTCCGTCCACTGCAGGACATAGGCCTCCTCCATAGAACGCCACAATGCGCGGTCCTGCGCTATCCGCATCCAGCGGCTCCCAGCATATTTGACGATGTCGTCAGTCCACCGTATTGGGGGCCGCCCACGCTGCGTCGTCCGGTACGCGGTCGCCACTCGAGGAAGGTCCTCGAGAGTCTTACCCAACGGTTGTCAGATCCTCGAGCGATGTGGCCTGCCCATTGCCACTTCAGCGTGCTAACTCTTCGGGCTATGTCGTACACACCGGTCCTTCTACGGATCTCCGTATTTCGGATCTTATCACGTAGGGAAACACCGAGCATAGCCCTCTCCATAGCACGCTGCGCGACTTTGAGTTTTGTTATGAGGCCGACATTCAGAGACCACGTCTCAGTCCCATAAGTCATCACTGGTAACACACACTGGTCATAGACCCTTCTTTTCAGGCACTGGGGAATTTTGGACGTGAGGATGTGCCTAAGCTTCCCGAACGCTGCCCATCCGAGTTGGATTCGTCGGTTGACCTCTTTCTCGAAGTTGGATTTGCCCAACCCTAAAACCTTAATAAACCGGTTTAATCCGGCATCGGCATCGTTTGCAGTTTGTTTTGTTCAACTCACAACTTGCTAGTGCTCAAAGATTGATTTAATAACACGTTTGCTAGCTTCTAGTGAGTCAAGTTATTCATTTTGTAGTTGTGTATTTATTTCAGCCGTCAGTAAGAGCGAAATGAAACCCTTTAAATATCGCTAAATTGATTCAAAACCTATTTGATTTCGCTTTTTAGGAAAACCGGGTTTTTAAGGTTAAGGTAGAGCCAAACCTAAATAAAACGCTCCTAATGTACTTGACACTGATTTAGGTTTGAAAATTAACCGATAAACATGCCCGGCGCGTAATGAAGAACTCTCAAACAACGACTCAACTATTTAACGATAGGGTAAATCTGATTTAAAATATCATATTTTATTAAATATACATTTTCTATAGATATTTTTACTAGGTACCTATCTATTGTCACTTAAACGCAATTTGAACTCATATAAAAAGATAAATATAAAAAAAACTTTTTGATTATAAAGGTTTTTTTTTGCTGTCTCGCTTTGGACGAAAGAATCCCGTTTTTTTCACTCAAAAAGGTCCTAAACCCCAACTTGGCAAAAAAAACTGGCAACGCTGTTTAGAAGGTAAGTCATAAAGATAAGTTATTATATACTATATAGCTTTCATGAAGCTAAGATTAGCAGACGCATCCAGCGGCGGTGCGGGACTGTCATAAGATGAAAAACGTAGGTATTTCTAGCAACTGTTTTGGTGTTTCTTATTTATTTAAAAATAAATAGTCACATTGTTTTTGACGAGGGTACCTTGTGAAAACAACGGGTTCAAGTATAGCCAATGTGAATAGCAAGAGTATAAGTTTTCACATAAAAAAACACTTGAATCATTTCTTTTCGCAAATTCCACCTTAGTTATTATATACTTCAAATCGAGTTCATTATTTTATTTGAATAATCTTTACAAAGTTGTTCTTTTTCTTTATAGACAGGTTGGCAAATGACTCTACCCCACCTGATGTTAAGGGGTGATAGAGTCAGTAATAAACTGCCACACCAACCATCCTCTCCTTCGGTTCTGTCGGTTCGACTGCGACTTGTAAACAGTCGTTAATTAATTGGTTAAAATTATATTTATTTTGAATGACTAAAAAGGAATCATCGATAAATAAAAATACTGATTTTTTGAACAAGGAAAAAATACAAATTACCCAAACGGACATGTTGACGGACGTATGTTATTACGTTCATTCAATAGCTATGTTTAAAAATTACTAAAAAATTCTCAATCAATATTGAAGTTTAAACCAAATGAGCAAGGTATAAAAATCGATTTGGCAAATCTCTTTGCTGTCGTGTATAAAAAATCAACGTAACCCATAATTTGCCATAATCTTTATTGTAAGAAGTGTAGTTGAGTGTAAAAAGTGTATTCATGTGTTTTACACGTGACCGCAGATGGCTGTATGACGTAATTAAAAGCCTTCAAGAGTCACTACACTTTCACTGTGAATGTTAGTTGTTAATTATCTCGGCGATTCAAACAATATTGCCTAACATACCTACGTCAACAAACACACCAACTTTAGCAAGTTTCGAAACATCAAAACACTTGTCAGAAACAAAGTTTTCTAAAGAAAATTTTCGAATTCGGCCCAGGAATCACTACCTACCCCAGAGTTGTCCAAGCACAAACTGACAGATGTCAGGCCCAGGCACGAATTTATTTATTTATCATCATCAGCCTATTAATGTCCTCACTGCTGGGGCACAGGCCTTCCCTATGGATGGAATAGGGAGATTGGGCCATGACTCACCACGCGGGCCCAGTGCGGATTGGCGGGTGCTAACGACTGCAGATGCAGCCGGGACCAACGGCTTAACGTGCCTTCCGAAGCACGGAGGAACTCGAGATAGATGTTTTTGGTCACCCATCCAATGACCGACCACTGCGAAAGTTGCTAAACTTCAACCATCGCAGCCGAACGCGCTAACCACCTGCGCCATCGAGCTCCTTATTTATTTATTAGGGAAATAAATTCCAATCACGGAGCATATAAGTATAGCACAATATAGCTAAGATTTTTTTGACAACTGATCAGTCTACTGTAATAATAAGACAGGTTCATTCACAGTCCGATGACGCTTAGCAGATTTTTAATATCCTACTTCAGTAAAAATGTGATAAATGTGCAAGTTTGTTTGTATGCATCTTACTCAAGCAGAAATACATTGATAATATATAAAAAAATATATATAAATCGATTCAACTAAGAATAGGACCGACTGGGCGCCATATTTTGACGTCATAGCTGTCAATTCAAACTAAATCGGTAGAGTGAGCAAAAAAAAGTTTATATTTAATAAAACTTATTTACTACGAGTAAGTAAGAAAAAACATCAGATTTTTTAATAAAATTTATTTACTATGATTGAGAAAAAAAAACAACCGATATTAAGACTGTGAGAAAAAACATTAATCAGAATCTAGCTCTTCAATTCCGCTCATCTCTGCATTACCACCGGAGTAGTAATGCAGAAAAAATCAAAAATCTCGGAACACTTTTTTAGCACTCGGCTAATTCTAGTTCGTATGTGACCTGCATGAGTAATCATGCAGGTCACATACGTGGACGTCATCATCAGTGGACGGAAAAAGGCTGATGGATGGATGGGTGAAGGTTTTAGGGACCGCTTTCATTTCGGACGCGCTCCGAACGAAACCTTTACTAAAAACCGGTACTAACCTTTATTTACCCGTATTTTTGAAACCGGTTTCAAGCCCTGCTGTGCACACTTGCCTGTGCCAGAGTTATTCCCGAAAAGCGAGATTGAAATATTTATTTTTGATTTAAAAATCGGGACGTCTGGCAACGCTGCTTCCAAATTGTATGTCAGAATTCGATAATTTAAAGCATTTTTTATTCATTCGTCCCGGCATTAGACGTAGTCATATATTATATCATTTAGCAAGTAATAAAAATAAAAGTAAGTGCTAAAAAAGTGTTCCGAGATTTTTTTGCAAACCGTACTTTTCAAGCGACATTGACAGATGAAGGTCATTGGCTTTCCTATTCTTATTTGAATCGCATTAAAGCGCCTACTGACTTGCCTGCCGCAGGGACAATCTAGGGTGTAAGAGTGGGGATGACCCTAAATTGCCTCCTGAATTGTGATGTGTGTAGGCAAATTGGGACAATTTTGTAAATCGGGCCTGCGGCAGGGCGGCAGGAGCGCGCGACCACCCTTGCTCACTAGATTGTCCCAACCGCGCTGCACGTTGCCGCGTGTGTAGCGCGATTGGGCCAACAGTCGGTTAGTAGCTGTCACACGCAGCGCACGTATTTCGATCAAAATGGCGGCAGATCATAATAAGCATGAAGTTTAGACACGAGTGATCGAAGCATATAAATACCGGCCCCACCGAGTCCCGTCTGCTGCCAGGTCCGCGTGGATTTTTTTCTAATCATAAACATTACTTATTTACAATACATTTCTTTCTGTTGCCAATTCTTCACCCAGTATTATTTCCTTTTTTACGGTAACATATTTTTTGATAACACTGGGACCATCATCAACGCGTGTGTTTAGCTCAACATACGCCTGAACACTGAATTAGTGTTGAGTAGGACTTACAAGAGGCGGTACATTTGTCCCGGACATGATGTCAAAATGTAAGAGCGGCTCAAAATTTTAAAATGTACTACTTCACATTAAATGTCGCGATAGTCGCGTCTCTTTACTCACTCACTCTTCGTAAGTCTGAGAGAGAGCGAGGCATGACATTTCATTTAAGTCCTCTACGCACTATCCATCTGTATCTGTATCTCTTTTACGTGTATAGCGCTGTCCTGCATGCTGGATCCAGCAAGATTGATAGTGCGTAGATGAGGTGCTACTCGTGCACACAAACGTATATGTCGAGCTTCTGTACGCCTCGCCTCATTTGAAGTGGGACATTGTACTGGCTCAGTACAAAAAAGAGGCTACTCTTACAAACTCTTTTTCAAGTCGTGTCCTACCCAACACTACACTGAATAGCAGGCATGTGTGTAGAGACAAGCCGATATTGGGCCGACCGCCCGTGCACCCTAGATTGTCCCTGCGGCAGGCAAGTCAGTAGCGCGTTTTAAGCCCGTCACAGACGTAGCTATAATATCTCTTATCTATTAGACAAGTCCGTCCGTCCGTCCGTGGTGCTGTTTCAGCGGCCAAACCGTAAGAGATAGATAAAGAGAATGTTTAAGTTATAAGTTAAGAATAGTCTGATAAGACTACAAACCGGATTTGAGTAACGTAGCACTTCCGGTTTTCGAGAAATCACGTGATTTCTATTTCAAACGAAACCACACAAAATCTCCGAGGTTGAGAACCTCGGAGATTAATTAAATACATTTTTTTTTGGTGAACATTTGGTTCACTGGTTTGCTAGTATATATTAATATGAATCATAGCAAGACATATTACAACATATTTTCAATATAAATTTTCGAGTGGCCGCACACGCAGCTGTAATATATATTTCTATGACGTCACCAAAATATGTCGACAGATATATTTTGGCATATTAGTGTATATTTTGCCATATTAATATATATTTTGATATATTTTTATGATATGGGATGTTCCATTTTTCACCGAACGCCTGCCAAAATATATATTATAGTACAGCTCCCGTATGTGGTAGTTAGTTTAATATATTATCTCGATATATTAATATATATTATAGCTACGTCTGTGACGGGATATATTTAAGCATATTAGTATATATTTTTAATACGGAATGTTCAACTTTTCACTTAACGCCTGCCCGATCTCCGGCTCAAGTGTGCACGAGCATTTCTCCCCCACCCTCCCTCTCCTAAAATACTGTGCAAATTTATTGGATGACAAATCACGATGCAAATTAAATTCGCCACAAGTTTTCTTTTGTTTTATATGCGACTCTACCCAGATGGTTCTATTTTTCGTTCCTGACAAGGCAACCATCCTCTGAGGAACTTTCAATTAAATCTAAAAGTAGTGCTCTTGTCGAATTCATTTCGGTAAGATTGATTATAACGTTATTTCAAAATTAAAACATCCTGTGCTAGAAAATAAGCTTTAAAACCGTGCGCTTGCAAAAACGACCGCAGACCGAGTGAGGGCAAAATATATATTATAGTATAGCTCCCGTCTGTGGTAGTTTGCTATAATATCTATTAGACAAGTCCGTCCGTCCGTCCGTGGTGCTGTTTCAGCGGCCAAACCGTAAGAGATAGATATAGAGAATGTTTAAGTTATAAGTTGAGAATAGTCTGATAAGACTACAAATCGGATGTGAGTAACGTAGCACTTCCGGTTTTCGAGAAATCACGTGATTTCTATTTCAAACGAATCCACACAAAATCTCCGAAGTTCTCAATTAATTAAATACATTTTTTTTTGGTGAACATTTGGTTCACTGGTTTGCTAGTCTCTTATCTAATAGACAAGTCCGTCCGTCCGTGGTGCTGTTTCAGCGGCCAAACCGTAAGAGATAGATAAAGAGATTGTTTAAGTTATAAGTTAGGAATAGTCTGATAAGACTACAAACCGGATTTGAGTAACGTAGCACTTCCGGTTTTCGAGAAATCACGTGATTTCTATTTCAAACGAAACCACACAAAATCTCCGAAGTTCTCAATTAATTAAATACATTTTTTTTTTTTGGTGAACATTTGGTTCACTGTTTTGCTAGTAATATATTTCGATATATTAATATATATTATAGTTACGTCTGTGACGGGCTTTATACACTTCGAATTGTTAACCTCCTCCGTTTTTTTAGGTAGATCGAAAAATAAGAGTTCTTTATTTTTTCATTATCTAACTGACTTCCAGACAGAATTTCCTTTACTTTATCCTTTCATCATCCCCATAATGGCAAGATTACTTGGTCGTTAATCCGTAGTTACACTGGAATACGGGCTGGAAGACGGTGTCGGGTAACCAAAACGAAAAATACCCGAATACGTACTCGACTCCGTTTATTTACACTTAGGCGTTTAGCAGACGACGGGGCGGGGCGGGCCGGTCAATTTCGCCGCGAATAATAGCACAAAGTGAATCCTATACTTCAAACGCACACAGAGGGCAAAAAGACTGCGCCGCAGGTGCCCGGCGGGCAGTGGCGGCGCGGCATGCCCGCGGCTGCCCGCCGTGGATCATACAAACCAGTTTATATGCAGTAACGCACACGGCGGCGCGGGGCGGTCAGCTCAGTCCGCGCCACGCGCTTATTAGTGATGGACTATTCACTAGAACGAACGTCCTAAACTGACCGCCTCTGCCCGTCGTGTGCTTTGTGTACGCAGCGCGGGCAGACGCGGTCTTTATTGCTTCGCAGACAAAATGCCCGCCCCGCCCCGTCGTCTGCTCAACGCCTAAGTCGTTTACCCGAATTCCATTGGCTGATTTACTCTATTCGTGCTAACGACCAATTGTAATTGAGCCATAATGGGTACAAGATAGAGTCTGTACGGAAAGAGAATGGGATATAGATTGGAATGCGCAGTAGTGCTTTTCTACCATATTTGTAAGGTTTTTCGTTTTACCCCTTTTAGACATGATTAAATACAAAAAACCGCAAGAAATCACAACAACAAACAAATCCGTATCAATACAAAACTTTGAAGTTTTACAGATTGCTGGTTGTGATTGCCAAATAAAAATCTTAATGTTAGTTCCGTTTTTTGCCACGCCCATTCTCTTTCCGCAGACTGTACTTAGTTGGTATTGGAATTACCTACCTATAGAATTTCATTCGAGTTTCGTTACACGTGCAGGGCTCAGTAATTGTTCAGGCAAGCATGCATGCTCGATTACGAAGTGGTGATAGCTTTTCGTCTTTGATCGTGAAGTTAAGCTAACTCTGTAATGATCGGTCATAAGATGGGCGACCAAAATATACCTACTATCTCGAACTCATCCGTGTTTCCGAAAACACAACAAGCCGTTGAACTCTGCTGTATTTACAGTCGTTAGCACCAAGGCCGGCCTTAGCTGTGACCACAACATAGATAAAAAAAAAATGGTTGCCTGTAAAGTCGGTTTTACGGGCGAAGATTTTACGTGACAACGTCTTTTTCTCGGTAGAATATTTATTGATATGAATATAATTAAATTGCACAATAGGAACAAGGAATTGAATGAAAATAAGAATTGCACAAATTTTAACTATAGAAATATATTTTGTTTACTAAAACATTGTACATGTAAACTTAAACTTAACACGAGAGACTCATCGTAACGTTACCGAGCGTTACACTTTTTCATAAGTGACTCCCAGCCGCAACCTAATTTAAGACGTTGTCACGTCAAAAACGACGGGTCACTAAACCAGGGAGGAGGTCTGTGCGAATAGTACCCAAGTAGTTATTTTTTATAATTTAGAATAATATGTTTGTAATACTTCAAAAAAACAGTAAAAACAGTTCTTAACTCGTTAAAAAACATTCGGACACTAAACGAGAGGTGTTAATTACCGTTTACGGAAATCGGAAAATGACGTCATCGGAAAAGTTTATGTGAGCGTTACAATTTAATGTCGTTGGAGCGTTACGTAAATTAATTTGCCTGCAAAATACCACCAGCCACAGCCACCATCTCCCGAAATCAGAGAAATACCATTAAAACGTAACGTCATTCATCATAAAACTTACAACTACCAGATTACGTATACAAACAACTGAATAGGTATTCTAATGCGATATAAATTGAGGTCAATTTTGAAAGTAAGTTTTGGAAAACTAGATTCTCCAAGTATAAAATTAATAAATATGAAATAGTTCACAATCACAAATAATCACAATTCACTCAACATTATAACGTTTCGATAATTCCTTTCATATAATAGATAATAAATTTATAATGCATGTTTAATTTGTTTTTCACAACTTAACATTAAGTAAAGCGCGGGAAAACAAAGATAAAGCCTATTTGAATAAAGCGAATAAATAGGTGAGGGATGCTTTATTGACTTTAATATATAAAAAAATATTTAAATGGCAAAATAGCTAAAGGTAAATCTAAAGTAAATTATAGCTAAAAGTACCTTGTTTACATTATATTAAGACCAAAGGAAGAAAAGGAATGCAGCAGCAAATTAAAAAAAAAACAAATGGTGTAAACAAGGTAGTAAAACTGGGTTCTTTGCCAAGTCCAGTTTTCATGGCCGCGGCTTCGGAGAAATTATTTCTAATAATGTGCTAAAAATATTCGCAAAGCAAGTAGGCAAGGAATCGTTGCTCTTGAACATGTTTTCATGTAAAGTAACCATAAACTCTACAAACTTACCTTTCTGTTGCTGGAACTGCCTTCGATTTGAGCTCATAGAACATGAACTCTTGATGTTGTTGAGCTGCTGCCATTTCATCCAAGATCTTCTCATCAACAGAGAAGTCATTGGTCAGAAGAGAAGCCAAATCGTAGCCCATGTCAATCCCGGACTCATCCATTGTGGGAAAGAAACACAAACACAAACTTAAACACAATAACTATATTACCATCATTTTTATGGAAACTAAACTTATACGAGAAACGAGATTTATATCGCGACAGCATCCATACTTCCCAGCTGTCCACTTGTTGCTATTGTTGACTATACATACGTAGATAAAGTGATAAAGGGAATGACTATAACCCTACTTTTGTAAGTAACATACAATATAGTACATGTTGCGTTTTAGATCAAGTCTTCTGAAATAGGTAGTGACATAGTATGATAATGACGACTCATTTTTTTGATGACGGCAACAAAGTCGTATTTGGAAAAAACTACGTTTTTGATCTAAATAATAAGTGTAAGACACGTTTAACTATTTATTATAATCTTATTTAAATGAAGAAATTAAAGAAAATTAAATTATATTTTTCACTTCTAAAACAATATTTAAGTGTGGCGACATTAAAAAGCACCTGAATTCGTTCATAAACGCGAGTAGATTGTTTATTGCTATTGAGTATTCTAACAATAAATAAGTTATAATAAAAAAATATTTTACGAAATAAATTAGTAAATACTTTTGAATTTAATGAAAAATGTTCTTAATTTGCTCTGATAACTGTAAAAATGACCATCACAGTAATCTCACATTTTTAAGTGATGTTGAATGTTTAGTTGTAGTGTTAACAGCTTACAAAATTCAACCGTTTAGGTTGAAGATCTCTTTATTTAATTATCGTCATTTTATACTAAAAATCAGTTGGAAACACTAATTCATTAAGCGACTTAAATAATCAGTACCATATAAAAATCTTATCAAGAATGACAGCTTGAATTAAATATCTCAGGTACCGTCGCGTCGTTAATAGATAGGATAGCCAGATGATGGTTCCTTTTTAATAAAATTAATAAATGGCTTTTGTTAGCTAAAAATAGAACCCAACTTTATTTAACGCTATTGACATTTTTAAATTTAAAGCTCCAATGAAAATGAAAAACAAATACAAAACTATATCTTTAAGAGGTCCGTAGGATTGGACGGAATCATTTTTAGTATATTCTGTCAATTTTACATACAACGCTTCAAGTTTCATCTCTCTTTCCCGACTGCTTTCAAACAAGGGTTTAAATTTTTTTAGGGTTCCGTACCTCAATCGATAAAAACGGAGCCCTTATATATTGGGTCAATATTTAATAATTGAATTCAATTATAAACTCGTAGTTTTGTCTGTCCGTTTGTCAGTCACAATTGATTTGGTCGGGCTTGTTGAATCTACTAGGCTGATCAAGTATGAATTTAGTATATGACCTACACGTCAGTAACCCAAACACCAAATACAGTGCGGCAGACGTTTTTTTGAAAATTTTTGGCTCGATATTATAATATACACAATATTAATGTTGGGTCCTTTCGTTTCTGTCTCACTTGCACATAACCGTTATTTTCTTCAATGCATGTGTGTGTATATTTCTTTTTTCCGAAATCTTAAAGATTTTGCCTCGTTAGATGACACTGGAATTGTCTAAGTGGAAAGTGCCACTGGATATGCCAAAATATTGTTATTTAGAATGAAAACAACTAAAAAATATTCAAAGTACTTAGAAAACACAAAGTAAAAGGTAAAGTAATTGCGGAGTTCCATTGTTTTCTGCGAAAGTACTCATCAGATTATCTCTAAATCAATATGGGGCTATCTCGCTAACAAAACTCTTCCAAACAAAAGAGAATCATCCAAATTGGTCCTCGGAGATGTGCGCTAACAACAGTAAAAAAATATACTGACGATTTAAGAATTTTCTTTTTTGAAGTCGGTTTAATATTTATTCATTTATTGAAATAGCCCATACAGCTCTTTTAACAGGAATACTCCTAATGCAATAGTGAAGCATTAAAATTAATAAAATAAACGTAATTCTTTCAAAAATAATAATAATTTTATTTTGTTTTAAATAAATTAACATTTAAAATGTTTATTTCCAAATAAATAGTACGACATTAGATTTTTTTGTAGATCTAGTATGGCAACATTTGACAGGACGCGACGCGAACGGAATTATCCGGCAATCGGACCGATCGGACCGGTTGATCAAATCAAACAAACGTCAAGCAAGCTACTTACGAGTAAAAAAAATCTGCATTGTTCTTGTGTGAATTTAGTAAAAGGACTTAGATTGCTTCAGCAATAGAAAAATCTAAAAATGTCGAAGGCTCACCCTCCTGAATTAAAAAAGTAAGTTTACTAGTCATGTTCTCGCTCAAAATATTTAACCTTACATTTTTCACAGTACTATTTTTACAATTATCTTCAATACTATCGGTTCAAATTTACCACTGATGATTAACTGTTCGTTTACTAAGCTGTATTAACTGTTTTGATATTCTTTTGAATGCTTATGGATAAATAAAAATTGTCCTAACACCAAAAACTTAATCACTAACACATGCAGGAAATACACATGCACTTACTAATCATTTTTCAATGTTGTTATTAAGAAATCTATTACTATTTATATATTTACTCATTTAAATGATAATAAGATTATTTTCTCACATACTATATTAAATGTTTTTTTCTCAATCTGTAATTCTTGTCTTTTTATCTGGTTATTCCAGGTTCATGGACAAGAAGCTGTCCCTCAAACTCAATGCAGGTCGTGCTGTCACAGGAGTGCTACGAGGGTTTGATCCTTTCATGAATCTTGTACTGGATGAGTCTGTTGAGGAAACCAAAGATGGGCAGCGTAATAATATTGGCATGGTGGTAAGTGGCACCTTATGTAAAGCAATTAAATTAAAACCTATCTTTTTGCGATGATGGTTAAAAACATAGCAGTAATAAATAACTCATTGAAAATCAGTACATTTTAAGAAAATTATCAATCAATCCTAACTATATCCAAACACAGCTTGATTCAACTCTATAATAATAATGATACTACTTAACATATTATTTTGAAATAATTATTGTATTTCATCGTATTGACATGCTATTTAACTTAAAAATTAATTTGTATGGTAGACTTATATGGTGAAACATGTGTTCATTATTAATCCTGTACCAACTCATAATAGCATGTTTCAAAGCAAATAAACAATGATTTATTATTACCGCCATTCTTGACATTGGTGGGATCTAAGATATTTTTGTAGATACCATCCCATTTCCTATAATAACTTTAAATATACAACCGATACTTTGCTGTACAAGTAAACAATCCAGTTAAATGATTGCCCTGTAGAAATTGCTTTCACCAATATTATCATCAAATCACACTTTTGAAAATGAAGAAAATAGTTGTTTTGTTTTGTTGTGATCTACATTAACATAGGGGAAACTACCCAATCATTGGCACTCTCCCTATTATTGGCACTTTTGAGTTTAGTTCAAAAAAACCAGGAAACAATAGATTGTAGGAATAATGCTGCCAATTTTCAAATTTCATAACCATACTAGGTTTTTCTTTTTAATATGTAACAACCTTGAATAATCTATTGTCTCCCTGTTTTTTTCGAATTAAACTCAAAGTGCCAATAATAGGACGAGTGCCAATGATTGGGTGGTTTCCCCTACATCATCCCATTTTCTCTATTTCAGGTCATCAGAGGAAACAGCATAATTATGTTAGAATCATTAGATAGAATATAGTGTCAAATACTACTGTAAGACTCCTTTGTTTAAATTAACTCTTAAGTTAACATAAGGCAGGTGGAATTATTCATAAAAATTGTATGCAAAGTTCCATCTTAAAAATAAATTTGTAAAACAAAAACATTTCTTATTATTTGGGTTAGGCTCCTCTTAATCTTAAACAAGTATTTTGTTAAACTCTTATGATGAGAGATTGTCAGAGATGTTGTGTTGCATATATTTAACGTAATTTAAAGTCATCTGCTGTCTTTCTACTGGTGAGTAGGGTTCTGCAGGTTAGAGGATTAAGTTCAGGTCGGTAATTTGAGGATGGCTGGGGGGCAACAGAGCTTCCGCATTACCTATCATCACGATTGGACTCCACTTAAATTAAAATTAGGTGAAGTGGGGTACTTTGTTGCTCCTCTAAAAAAATATATGTTGCTGAGTACAGCAGTAAGCCTCCATTATAAATGTTTATAACTTGTCATCTTTCTTCAACCAACTCCAACCCACCTGATGTTAAATAAAAGTGGAGTTGCAAAGAAAGTAAATAAGACATTAGTACAGTGCCAACCATCAGAACTCGTATCTGACTCTGTGAAGCCCTGGATTCTTACTTAAACACACCATAAAGTACTTGTTATTACACTGCGGGCCTGCTTCTCTAATGGCAGTACAGATGTGTTGAGATGTTTTCAAAGATATGCAAGAATAAATAAAACTAGTTTTAACGGGTTAATGCACGAAACTTTATTTATTTATTGACGTTTGAAAAGAAAATCATTATTCTGACGAAGCAGACCTGAAAAGGCTACGAAACGTCAATAAATAAAGTTTTGTGCATTAACCCGTTAAAACTAGTTTTATTTAATGTATGATGTGCGTGCGTGTGTGTAAACCTAAGAAACAAATATATGCAAGAATATTTATTCAGAAATAGGGATTTCTGATTTAGAGGATTATCTTTCTAGTGGGAATTATAAAAAAAAAGTTCAATGATCCCACCAGCTGTATAAATGTGGTTTGTATGTTTGTTACTCAATCACGTAAAAACGACTGAATGGATTTGGATGAAATGTGTCTCGCATATAATTTATTACTTTCCAAGATTGAGTCTTAGCAATCCATGGATTCCCCGTGCGCGTGCCGCATCCATCGTGTGGCAGAGAGACTATTAGTAGATAATAATAATTAATAGTGAGACGAGACATATTCTGGACCTTTGTCATTTTTAATAGTCCAGCTACACTCAGCAACGATCGATTCTACGAAGTGTAAGTATTTTTAAACAAAGCGCATTAAATGACCCCCCACACCATGATGAGTCTTCGGCTTCGGGATTCGGGAACATATACGTGTGCCGCTCCGGTCCTTTCCTTGCCGGCCTAATCCTGTGGCGCCCTTCCTGGTGTCTTGCAGCATATGCGTGGTGCAACTATAATCGATATCGTTATTATACCACCCTTAGTCAGGGTAAGAGTCCCTTAAAATGGGTAGTGTAAGGGCGCGTTTATATGACACAGAATGTCATAGCGTGGTGGCCGCGCGGTGACAGTACGGCAACGGGCGGCGCGCGGCGGCCGCGTGGTCTCCGCTTGGTGGCCCCGCCACTGCTAACTCGATTCATTTGCAGTTGATCTTGGTCTTTCTTAAAATTCACACGAATTCGTTAAGGGCTATTTGACTAAGAAGAAGAAAATTACGATTGCATATTACTTGTGCCGACAAAGAAAAAAAGAAATATAGAAGATTTTGGTTTCATCCTATTTTAAAATGGCGAGAAGAGTTTGGTGAATTTCATATGCTATACAACCAACTGCGAAAATATGAAAAAAAATCGCAGCGCGATCGCCGCGCAGTTAGTTACTCACAAAAAATTTCAACGTTAAGTCTCAGTTAATTAAAAAATAAATTTGCTATGACTGAACAGTCATTACACGGCCACCGCGCTGCGGCCGCAAGAAATTTTTCGCATCGTCTAACTGCAGCCTTACTGCAGCTTTAATTCCGTATAACTGCTACACAGAAAATTAAAATAGCGCAATCTTGTGCCAAATCGAAATACTATTTCAGAACAGGAAATAATTTTACTCATAGTGCCATCTTGCGTCGAATAGAAATACTATATCAAGACAGGAAATTGTTATTGACCGGACGTAAGACTATCGTTAATTGAACTTGAACAACTGTGGGCCAATCGCCTAACCAGATTGCTTTGGAAAACGCTATCGCTTACGATTTCATTTTGTTATTTCTAACCGCCGAAATACCTCACGCTTATTTTCTTTAACATTGTTATTACCAATGCAAAAGAAAAAAAAAGAGCGCGAGGCATTTGAAAACCTCAGGGGGCTAGAAATAACAAAATGAAATCGTAAGCGATAGCGTTTTCCAAAGCAATCCAGTTAGGCGATTGGCCCCCTGTTCTTTATTCACATTAACGGCACTGTTTTCGATTCTAACATGAATCTAAGATTAGCCTAAAATTAATTTGATAACAATGGTATCGATTCTGACATTATGTCAGAATCGATACCAATGTTGTCTTAAGTTTAGGTTTAGATAATCATGCCAGAATCAACACCAATATCTTGATTGAAGTGTTTTTTAATAAATGAGTTATTTTTTCGGGAGTTGGTGATACATTTTATAGCACGCGCGGCAAGTCCATACAATAGAGTAGATCGTTGTGTGGACGTGTTCTATGTCGCTATTATATGCTATAGCGTAGTCTGAACGCACATTTATGCTCGAAGTAGCTTACTTAGAACTTTACTTATCAATATTGTGTTGTAAAAACATACATATAGACTGTTAAACACTTTTTACCCTTTCTGCGCGTCGCGCTGCGCGCTCTTGCATTGCGTAGTCGGGTAAAAAAGGCCCTTAATTTGTTACAAATATTACTTGCTCAGTGTTGTTAATGTTATGTGAGGAATATTGATTTTACGTTAAATATTATGAACTCTAAATAAAACTCATATATGGGCTTTGGGATTATGATTATGAGGTATTCCTAGTGCCAGGTGCATAATGATGTCGATTCAGGCATTATTCTTTAAACTTAAAACTAAATTTAACAACAGTCTCCTTTTCTGCCAGTTTATAGAATGACAGGGATGCAATGGTGTCGATTATGGCATGATTCTCTAAAGCTATACTTAAAATTGACAACAGTGTATCCCTGTCATTCTCTATAGAGGATGAAAAGGACAGACTGATGTTAAATTTAGTTTTAAGTTTAGAGAATCATGTCAGAATCGACACCAATATCTCGATTGAAAGGTTGTTTAATAAATGAGTTATTTTTTCGGGAGTTGGTAAAACTTTTTGTCTGTCACTGTCAAAGTGTCAATGTCAAACACTTCTATCAGCTGTCAAGTCAACTAAGATCAGGCAGGAAGTGCCATCGAATAGCAATACATGAGCAATTTATTTTGATTTTGTATTTAAATGAAGAAAAAGTCGACATGGAAAACAACTGAGCTTAACATTTTATGAGAAGATAAATATCAGCGATACGTTTCCCATATTTGGAACAACAGTGAGTTTTTTTTTTACAATCGTCCTACTAACCGTTTTTTTGTTTATTTGTGATTCATATTCACAGCCTGACCTGACAAGTAGTTTGGTAGAGTTTATTACACACACATTGAATATTTTATATTTCTCTCAGATAACAATTAAATACGGCTTTGTCTATTTTAAAAATCGGTGCAAATTTAATTAGCTAATTAGGTATAATTTGAGTCGTGAGGCTCTATTGATGTCATCGGCATTGTTTTAGGTCAACTAAAGTAGCGATTACCAGTGGCCGCCCCTCTAATTGCGTTTTATATAAATATTTACTGTGTACCCAGTAATTAGCTATATTGAATGTAAAAACAGAATAGTTAAAATATTTTGTTGTGGATGGTGTTATAATAACTGGATAACTTCAATGGGAGACATTCACTTAAGTAAGTTATCTTTTTTAGCTAGTAATATATTACATTAGGATTTGGTTACAATTTATTCTGAAGATTTAACATTTAAATTAATTTTAACATTTATGAGCATTTAACAACTATCATCAAAGAACTAAAAATTATATATTATCCTACCTTTTTCATGCTATTCAACAAACTGTAATATGTTTATGTTAATTTGAAGTCTTTTTTTCAATATCTCGATTTTTTTTTGACATAAAAATTCAACTAAGCTGTTACTAGAATCATCAAACAAGCAATCAACCTTACCCTAAATGGGTGTTGAACAAACCATTATTATTACTCAGACTGCAACTCTAAACAGGGGTTTAAGTGGCAAGTTTTTTTTCTAGTATTATAATATCTTTTTTTGTAAACATAGAGCTGTGTATTATAAAAGTTACTAGCAAACCAGTGAACCAAATGTTCACCAAAACCTGATTTCTCGAAAACCGGAAGTGCTACGTTACTCAAATCCGGTTTGTAGTCTTATCAGACTATTCTTAACTTATAACTTAAATATTCTCTTTATGTATCTCTTACGGTTTGGCCGCTGAAACAGCACCACAGACAAACGGACTTGTCTAATAGATAAGAGATTTTTATGTACAATGTATATTCGGGATGAATTAATATTGGAAACACATTGATGTTAACATGGATTCAAAAGCATTGATGTTCATAAACATCAATTTAAAAATATGTATGTAAAAAACATCAATGATGGTAGGAAATAAAATAGGGATGCAACAATACACCTATTACGATACAAATGCATTATCATTTCATTGAATTTATTATAAGCTTTGTTTGTTTCACTTCATCTGTTTATCAATATACAGGGTGTCCCATGGCAACCTCACACGGAGGGAAAGTATATTAAATATTGAAGATAGGATATTTTACTGACAGAAGACATCATTTTATTTTTAATAATAAAAAAACTGCATTCACAGTTTTTTTTAAAATCGCCTGTTACAATTGGGAATCAAACTCATGAAATTTCGAAAAAAACACGACATATTTTATGATAACCATCGAAAGGGTTAATCATAAGCATTATTTTTGCTTAATAACATAGCATTTTAAATGAAAGAAAAGTAATTAAATTGAACATTTTATTTAAAATTATTTTACACAAACTAACATTCGTATACGCCTCAAAGTAAGTTCAAATGTTGAGTTCATCATCGTTGGCGTTTATCATCCGCTGCTGTGGTTTCTGTAAGCGCATATCATAACGTCTTAAATTTCAGTATCCACTAACCTTTAAAGCACATATCGAGAAGATACGTCTCCATCAGGATATCTTTTGCGGTACCACCGCAAAGCTAATAAGTCTTTGTGTTTCATAAAGTAAGATTCCATTATATCCATTTTATTTTGATACGCCATGGTAAGTAAATTAACAAAAAAAAAAATGCAAATAAACGAAAATGAAACACAAAAAAAGAACAGATGCTTGAAAATTTATGTGTTCCATTTTCGAATTATTATTTTTATAAATTTCAGCCAATTGCATTGTGACTGTGAGTTCAAAAAGAAAGCATACATACTTCAGTTTGTATAACACTTTATTATTTTTATCACGTAATAAGACATTCCTTTCATTTAAAATGCTATGTTATTTAACAAAAAATAATGCTTATGATTAACCCTTTCGATAGTTATCATTAAATGAGTTGTGTTTTTTTTTTCGAAATTTCACAAGTTTGATTCCCACTTGTTACAGGCGATTTAAAAAAATCTGTGAATGCAGTTCTCGTTATTATTAAAAATAAAATGATGTCTTCTTTCAGTAAAATATCCTATCTTCAATATTTAATATACTTTCCCTCCGTGTGAGGTTGCCGTGGGACGCCCTGCCCTGTATATCAATATCAAAAGGGATGGGTGTGTTCAGACATTGAGGCATTATACATTTCGTTTCACTCACAACTGAAGGAACTACTGTAAAAATAATAAAAATGTAATGTATGCATCATATATATTATATCATAATGTTTACGATAACAAGTGATCCGTAAAAACGATAATCGCCGATATACTATTATTGTATCAGTACCCTGGCATCCCTAAAATAAAACAATAAAACTAGGATTTTTTTTTTACAGAAATGTCTTTAATTTTATAAAAAAAACAAGGAGAATAAAATCACGCGAGTGTTGAATTATCCAGTATTATCGAAGCATTGGTGCGACGCGCCGTTCAAGGTATTCGTAACATCTTGCGCCAGCACCAAATTTCGAAAACGTCAATCCTGCTCCGAAGTCGCGCCTTCAGAGTCCAAGTTTCTGAAGGGTACAGAAATATAGAGAAGATCAGGGTTCTCATTAGCTTTGTTTTGGTTCTTCGGCAAATACTTTTATTCCTCCAGATCTTCTCTAGTCGCTTCACAGCTGTTTTTGCTATCTGGGCTCGCCTAATCACCTCTCACCGTCACCGTCCGCAGCAACCAGATATGCAGGCCATACTCCACGCTCCCTTTTTGGACTTTTTGAAGAAACTCGGCTAGTTCTGATTCGTTCGAATGCCTATAATGGTAGTGTCATCTGCAAAACGTAAATTATTAATGAGGTGTCCTCTAATCCGCACGCACCCATGCAAATCCTCCAGAACTCTTCTCATGATGTGTTCGCCCACGAGATTAAATAGTTATGGCGAAAGAATACACCCTTGTCTAGCGCCACGTTTGGTCTGAATGGCTACTGATTCGGTGTCTTCGACTCTGATCTTAGAATTGCCGTCTAGGTAGAGGTTCTGTACAAGAAAAGTAAGGTGGTCCGGTATACCCATCTCTCTCTTATTACCTCAAACATTTTCATTCAGCTGATGCAGTCAAAGGCCTTAGCCAATGAAGCATAGGGCCATCGGCACGTTAAACTCTCTGGCCTTTTCAATGAGCTGCCTGATGTTCAGTATCTGTTCACGAGTACCTCTACCTCTCACAAAACCTGCTTGCTCACTTGCAATCTGACCACCGATGAAACTCTGGAGCCTTTTGTTCAGTATATGCAGAAAGACTTTACTCGCATGTGATGTCAAAGAGATGGTACGATAGTTCTCGCATTTCTTCGTAGAACCTTTCTTGTGCAGCGGAACCACCACTGACTCCATCCAGTCCTCAGGCCACACCACAAGTTTTGTGTTTTAGGCGCGAAACCGCAGCTTCCACTTCATGTAGGAGGATGTCTGGCTCCTTTTCAATGAAATCCATCCGGTCTTCGATGAATTCATTATGCTCACTGTATAGCTGTTGGCAGTACTGGCGCCACTTCTCAAGCACAAGATGTTTATCCATCAGTGGTGTGCCCATTTTATCTTCTATTGTCCAGCTTTTTGGTTTGAAATCCTTAGCAAGGACTTTCACCTTTGCAAACATGTCTTTGATGTGAGCATGGCTTGTTGGCTGTTTCCAGATCTTGACATACTTCATCGATGGCGGCGTTTCTGTCCTTTCTGCATAACCTTTGAACTATGCCATGCAGTTCCCGATACCGCTGCCTCTCCAACTCCGAGCTCAGTCCACCTTCCCTAAGCGTCGCCGCACACGGGCCACCGACCACAACCACAAAACGCCGCCACCAGCATATTTCTTGTAGTTTTCATACATTTTATATGGACCCGCTACACACGGTACGCCGGTGGCCGCCGCCGCGATAGCAGTTGGTGGTCGCTACCACAATCTGCTCTCGATCGTGTTTTAGTGTAAGTGATTGCCGACCTCCATGCCAATCATAAGATTGCGCGGGTGTTGTTTGAACCACGTATTCATGACGGTTAAGTTATTCTCCGCGCAGAATTCTAGCAACATTTGCCCACTTCATTCCGTGCACCTAAACCAAATCTGCCTACAACTTCTCTAAGGTTTTCATCCGATACAGTGGCTCCTATCTTCGCATTAAGATCACCCAGCACATTCGTAATCTCTTTAGAGGGTATACCTTGATAGGCTTGACTCAGTGTATTATAGAAGTCAGTGATTTCTGCCTTGTCAGACGTAGATGTGGGTGCATACACTTTTATTAAGTTTATCCGGTGAGGCCACGCTCCCAACTTCAAACGGGCTATTCTGTCACTTATGGGGTCATTTCCCAAAATGCGGTTGTCAGGTGTTTTGCAATTAGAAAACCAACTCCACTGAAACTGTTAACTTCACTACCCGCATTTATCATAGTCATTCCTTTGCCGGTCTTCGAATGACCATTTTGTTTGAGATGCGTTTCGCTTAAACCCAGTATATCGAGTTTATATCGATCCATTTCTGCCTCGACTACCTCCAGTTTTCCCGTTTTATTCAGTCCGCGTACGTTCCATGTGCCTATTATTGGAGCTTGATGTTTGGTGTTAAGTCTTGACAGCAGTATTCCAAATTCTGCAAGAAGCCTGGTGACCCACTCGGTAGCCAATTTCACACCAGGAGACTCGGAATCCACCTGGCGCCAGGGTCAGCCGGATGGCATGACAAAATATTAAATTGTGTTGACCTCATCATAGTTTTCTTGGGATGTATTAGTCACGTTAGTGTCCCATTTTTCCGCACCAGAATTATTTCGGAACCATTTGTGTCCCAAGGCTGCTGAAGCCTCCTCTAGCTGGTTTCCCAACTAGGTGAATTGTTATTCCGCCATTTACTCGGTCACCAGAGCCTCTTCTGTTGTCTAGCAGTGAGCACCACGGCCACCTCTTGGCGACCGTCGCCATCCGGCGCGTGCAGGCGAGGTTGACATTAGGGTCGGAAAGATGTTATGTTCCGGTGTCCTCTTACTCCCCTATGCACGCCAGATGGGCCTAAAAAGTATATTGACATTATCTGGATGTTCCGATATTCTATTCTCAAACATCGATGTTCTTTCAACATTGATAAATAAAGATCATTACTAATGTAAATTAATATGAATCATATTAAAATGATTATGTGTGCGAAAATTACATATTAATAATTGTATCATATGATGATTGATGAGTCACTACTCTAATGGCATTCCGAAGCTTTGGGTATAATATCTGGTAGCTAACAACCATCCGTCCGAGCTGTTTCTCTTAATTAAAGCCGAAGCTAAAATTAATGAAATATAATGATTAAAACATTACAGGGATTATTGTTTAAAAAACTTATAGCATTATTACTTGTCCATAACATAACTCAATATTGTATTTTAGATGTTTTTACTAATCATAGTGTATTTTGTTGAAATATACATAAAGGATATAATTATATGATACACAAGACAAAGCATTTTTTTCCAGTAGGTATTAGTTTTACATGACTCAGTTCCTAAGCAGATTTGTAAACATCACATAAAGTCAAGTTCAGTATGTTAATTTTTAATTATGACCAAACAGAATGGCCAAATCATCATAATATACACTTGCATTAAAGATTGCTATTAGCTAAATTGTGATGTATTAAGATATTTATTATTAACATTATACTGTTACTGATTCTAAACTCAAAACAAAGGATGATGGGCAAAAATGTATGGAACTTGGTATCCGTTCCAATAGAGATGTGTTACATGTCATTTGAAAGGTCTACTTGAATACAATAATGTCTACTATGGCGCTTGCCCTGATACGTTGTCGAAACAGAGTTATATAATAAATAATAAAAAAAAGTTTTTTCTTTGTTTCTTAGGTTTTCACGCACATCACTCATTAAATAAAACTAGTTTTTACGGGTTAATGCACGAAACATTAACCCGTCGGAAGGCACTGGTATCTGCAATACAGTATTTTTCAAACTATTGCAGATATCAACGGTATAACCTAATGCCTATTGTTAATACTTACAACACTGCTAAAATAATGTAAATACTAAAATGTATAACAATTTAAAAAGAAAAAACTTAAATAAAACTAGTTTTTACGGGTTAATGCACGAAACTTTATTTATTTATTGACGTTTCGCAGCCTTTTCAGGTCTGCATCGTCAGAATAATGATTTTTATGAAAATGATTATTCTGACGATGCAGACCTGAAAAGGCTGCGAAACGTCAATAAATAAATAAAGTTTCGTGCATTAACCCGTAAAAACTAGTTTTATTTAAGTTTTTTCTTTTTAAATTGTTATACATTTTAGTATTTACATTATTTTAGCAGTGTTGTAAGTATTAACAATAGGCATTAGGTTATACCGTTGATATCTGCAATAGTTTGAAAAAAACTGTATTGCAGATACCAGTGCCTTCCGACTTAGTAACAATACAACCTCGTGTGAACTATTTAATATTTATCTTTAACGAGAACGTTAATAAAAGAAAATGGTAAAAAACATAATGAAAAAAAAACAATTACTAGCTTGTTATCTTGAACGGTAACCATAGGCGTATATAGAAGGGGGGGCCGAGTGGGCCGTGCCCACCCCAGGACGGTCTTGTGCCCATCCCAGGATGTTGGACTACCAAATCGAAATTCTATAATACTAATCACTAACTTCAGACGACTCTTCAATGTCAGGGCCCAGCTCCCCCCTGAAAAATAACCCTAGACACGCCAATGACGGTAAAACTTAATAAAAAACTTTTTTAACGAAAATAAAAATAACAAAATAGAAAAGTTTTTTTTTTGTTTTTATTCATTTAATTTTTTATGTATGTAGTTATCCAGAGGCAGAGTGAAAGAAACATTTTTGAGTAATTACTTTATTCATTATCTATAATAAGAATGTCATTTAGGAACAGTGCAGGAGCGACGAATCCGGCGTGCCTGGCATAGCTTAGGTACCATATAATGGATAATATGTGAGCACAAGTTCCTATGGTACGTCTACCAATTAGACATGTACAATAATGTTGAATTATATTATTATAATTCATTATATAATTAATTATTCAATTGTATTAGTCAATTATATTGACGACCTCCTTGGTCGAGTGGTTTGTACGCCGGGTTTCATGGTGTCGCCGACTCGAGAGGTTCCGGGTTCGAATCCCGGTGGGGGCAGATGTTTGTGTGATGAATACAAGCATTTGTACTCCAGTCACGGATGTTTAATATGTATTTCTATATAAATATATTTATATATGTACAGTATATGTATTCTATCCGTTACCCTAGCATCCCATAACAGAAGCCTTATAGTGCTTACTTTGGGGCTAGGCTAATAATTGGTGTGAGTGTCGGAAATATTATAAGAAAGAAGATCAGAGAAAGATATAAGAAGGAACGAACGTAGTCTCACGCGCAGTACTAACGATCGACTAATGCGCCCGCGCGCCCCAGCGGCCACGCGCCAGCGCCTTCTGTCTACCTGCCTAAATACGGGCGGGAGAGGAGATGGCATCCCGCATTCAACTCTGTACTTGATTCAGTGACTCGATTTCCCTTTTCGGTTCTGTAATAATAAATAATGGTAATAACGATTCATGCAAAAATGGTTCTGGTATTTTCTGGAAAAACTAAAAACGGACAACAAATATCAGAATGCCGCCATAGTAAATAATATTCTACATGAAAAGAGGAATTCAATGATATATCACTCATCGCTATTGATACCAAACACCAATTGGATACCAAAATGCCCGTCCTCCTTTATACATCTCTGCTTTTCATTCTCTGTAGTGTGATAAGAATAAGTATATTCTCACTTTCTAAGGCCCGTATTATAGAAAGATTCTCAGTGATTGATCTAGTCTTGAGCCTTGAGCATAATTAGAAAGGGATGTCGCACATAGTGCTATCCCTTTCTAACTGTACTCAAGTAAAGATCACCACTTAGTTGTCATTCTGTAATGCGGGCCTAAGCGAGTTTTATGTTTAAAGAGTCGCATCAGAGTTAGTTTCAGATCATATAAAATGCCTTTGTACAGAATGCACCATTAATGCAGTGTAGAAGAAAGAAAGGGGAATGAGTAGTATTCATATTAATGTTGCCAATCATTCAGTTTTATCTGCACCATTAATGGTGCAAGTCAATGTTGCATTGTACAAAGCCTATAAAATTGTTGATGTTGCAGCGACGAAGCCCGAAGACATGGCAGAAACATTGGACCCACTCTCCCCGAGTGTGAACTCAACTCGACCACCAGGACTGATGCATAAACTGAGGATGAGATTTGGTCGGGGGAGCCCTGTCAACCGGTCTGCTGGCGAAGGTGCACTCTTTTATCAAGTCATAAAAACATTTATATACAGCATTTACCCCCATTCGGACTCATGAAGCGTTCGAATTACAGTACAGAGAATTTATAGGGTATTTATACAATTTATGTGAAAGATTTTTTTATCTGGCATAGGAATGGGGCGGGTGTTGGAGACGTAGTGGGGCGTTCGGATTACAGAGGGGTAATCGGATCTGTACCGAATAGATGTAGAGGTCTTGCTGTAGTGGTATACTCATAGTTGGACACTGTGGAAACTATTTGTTAAACATTTTTTTAAGTTTACATAACATTGTAACAATTGGTAGTAGAGGAGCTCGATGGCGCAAGTGGTTAGCGCGTTCGGCTGCGATCGTTGAACTTAAGCAACTTTCGCAGTGGTCGGTCATTGGATGGGTGAACAAAAATTACTATTTCGAGCTCCTCCGTGCTTCGGTAGGCACGTTAAGCCGTTGGTCCCGGCTGCATCTGCAGTCGTTAGCACCCACCGATCCGCACTGGGCCCGCGTGGTGGGTCATGGCCCAATCTCCCCACTCCACCCATAGGGAAGGCCTGTGCCCCAGCAGTGGGGACATTAATAGGCTGATGATGAATGAAAATTGTTAATGTTGATATCTAACAAGAGAATTGTTTTTAGGGTTCCGTACCTCAAAAGGAAAAAACGGAATCCTTATAGGATCACTTTGCTGTCCGTCCGTCTGTCAAGACTATTTTTCTCAGGAACGCGTGGAGGTATCAAACTGAAATTTATATCTAATACTCATGTCTACTGTCATTTGGAGCTTTGAAAAAATCAATCTTCTAAGCCATAGCAATCAAAAGGTACAGCCTAGACTTGCAACGAATATTCGGTTACTATTCGGTATTCGGCCTATTCGGCTGCTTTTATTATATTCGGCTTAATACCGAATATCTACATATTATTCGGCCGAATACCGAATACTTAAATAATATATTTTGTCATAGAGAAATAATTGGTAAAATTAAAAATTAAAATCGATTGATTACGTATATATTCATATTTTCATTTCTGTTATATAATCATTTAAGTAGTAATTGGTACATAACACAGGTACACAATCATCTTCTGAATTGGAAAATGGAGGATTCTATGTATTTGAATGATTGTGGTAATCAAAAGGAGATTGCTCAGCTTCCATACATGTTTGGCCTAAAGACCAATAATCATGAAAAATTGTTTCCTAGATTCGAAATTATGTATAAATTACTGTAGAAACGAATATTATTGACGGACATCCCTGAGAACTTCTATAAACCATATACACTGAACATATTAAAATAATATAAAACAAATAAGTTATATAGTAAACTAGGGTAATCAAGCCAAGTACCGAAATTATGGATTAGATTCAGGTATATAGAGCATGTAGATTAACAGATAGTTGCCTGTTTTTAAAGTTAATGCATAAGAGTAACTTTTAAAATCAGGTGTCATTTCCGGTTATAATATGGTACTCTGTGACAGAAACTGTGTGATGATTGTGAATGAGCCACAGATAAGAGAGAATTTTTAAACTCTCGTTAACCAAAGAAAGCTAAGAGATTTAGGTTCTATAGCCATATATTCAGTAGCTTCATTATTTTTGTTATGTTTTTAAGATAACCATATTTTAGATTTTTAGTGTATCACACCTTATAATGTTATTTATTTATTAATTTATAGTATGGGAACGTAGGATAGATACCTTAAAGTCTAACATATATACAGATTATAATGTGTTTATGGAGGTGTTTGGCGAAAAATGTATGGCAATAGACTTTATGATGTCGCCTACCATCTATAATAATTGTCTGAGCACATTTGCATCTAGTGAAAATGATAATATAGTTGTGGATATTAATACCACAGTGTAATAAAAAAAATGATTTATTTTATTGATCTTTACAAAATAGATTTGTTTTTATAATACAATTTAA
Organism: Chilo suppressalis; assembly: GCA_902850365.2. Lineage (NCBI taxonomy): Eukaryota > Metazoa > Arthropoda > Insecta > Lepidoptera > Crambidae > Chilo > Chilo suppressalis. The sequence continues at coordinate 12,709,262 of OU963917.1, read as the reverse complement.
TATTCTGTAAATATTTCAAACGTCTACCGGTTGCAGCTGCGGTTCTTTGTATCGATATTAGTCTGTCTACGGCAGACTCCAAAATTTTATGACATGTAGTGCACATAATTGTAAATCGTTTTGCAAAAAAGTAGAATTTATTTTGGTCCGCATTTAAAAAAAATACAATTAGTGATTGGCAATTTTTTTTGTTGCCAAAGCATCAAATATATTTTATTCAATGGGTAACTACAGGGATAATCATTCTATTCATCTATCTTTAAATTATTAGATATTTTGTGGGTATTTTATTTCAAGAACAATCAATAATAAATTGGTATAATAAGTTTACCACGGTTTCACGAATATCACTGGACTGATTGGCATTTAACATAGTGATTGAGTTGACCTTATAAGCTGCCTCAGACTAAACAAATCGCACCACCGCTCCGGCTCCGGTGCGACACTGTTACTTATGCAAAATCATTTTTTTTCAGGATGAGCGTTTTAAACTTTAATATCCCAAAACATACAATATTTAAAGATTTTTACGTGATGAAAAGCTTATACAGCTTAGCTATTCATCTTAAAAAATAAATAAAAAAAAACTTTAAATATTGTATGTTTTGGGATGTTAAAGTTTTAAACGCTTCTCCTGAAAAATGATTTTTTTGCATAAGTGACAGTGTCGCACCGGAGGTGCGATATGACGTGACTAATGACTGGGTTGTCAGCATCTTTACAAAACTTTTTAATTTTCAAACACGATTTAAAATTAATCGGGGATAAATAAAAAAATAAAAAAATATATCTATTCATGTTATTATGTAAAATAAGCTTTCAAATGATTTATGTATGTTTCATCGTTGCCGGAAGATGACTACCATTTTTGAATAGTCTCCTGTCTAACATAGATAGTTTAAGCTTATCAAATTATCGATCTATATTAGACTTGCAAACCGAATATTCGGCGAGGCCCCTGACCGAATATAAGGCAACAGTATTCGGCTGGATTTTAGCGCTAAAAACTTGTACAGACGTGATGGTTTCGCGCTCCTTTGTTTTGTTCTAATCTGCCGTCCTCAAGCTAAAATGCGGCTAAATGACAAAACCAACTTTTGAGATATGGCCAAAAACGGCGCGTAAACTTTAAATTATTGCTATTATGTAACCATTGACATGACTGAATGAATTAAAAACTGTTAACTTGATTAATACAGAAAATGATTAAATTATGTAGGTACCTGTTTTATGTACCAATGACTACTTAATAAATGATTATAAAAGAAATGACAACTTTACCCTTCTAAATTTTGATTACCACAATAATTCAAATACATAGAATCCTCCATTTTTCCAATTCAGAAGATGATTATGTACCTGTGTCATGTACCAATGACTACTTAAATGATTATATAACAGAAATGAAAATATGAATATATAGGGTGAAATTGAATGTTTCTATGAAACTTCGTGAGATTGTTGGGTTATGTGTACAGAGTATGCCTGTCTTTTTTCGGATTTTTTTGAAGTATATTTTTTTCATGTATTTATTTATAATTTGTGTATTTTTATGTCCTTTCCTCGTTTTGAGTAGTTATTCATTTTAAACAAACAAACTTACATATCCAGTGAAAAACAACTAATAAATAAGCACTTCTAAAAAACGGAAAAACATTGAAATTCCACCGCGGGTCAACGACCGACCGCGCCCGCCAGCCGTTGAGTACCTAACTCTACACAGAGCTCAACTGACTCGTTTGATTCCACACAATAGGTACAATAAAATCGTCTTAGATGCCTTTATTGAAATTGAAATAATAAGCACAAATGTCATCTTTTCTTAAGCAGAGAAAAACTTTAAAAGTTAATAATAATTTTGTCACGATTGGAAATAGGCAAATGTTAAACAAAAAGAAATACTTATTGCTTAATACCCCAAGAATGAAATTTATAACCAGGTATTCAAAAGTACTTACGAGACCGGCGATTTAGGTAGGTACAACAAGGAACGAGGAACATATTCTTTTTTTTCACTAGAACTTTTTATCAAATCAATCACACTGGTAGTACACAATTAGTTGTTTCTAATCAAAAAGTATTTACACTAGCAATAAAAAGAGACTTAAATTATTATCTGCAAAATTGTTGCTCTAAACCACCATTTTGCTGCAAACAAAGGTTGCCTGTTTGCGGACGTGTCTTTTCACCTTTTTTAAAGTGTCCCTATCACTACTCACTGCACAAAATGCAACTTCTATGGTTTAGGGACTCATTCGTAAACCAAACCTACTTCGTCACACTCGCGATAGCAGTACACCATCTCTAAATATTCTTGGTTTGTATACCGAGGCATAATGAAATTATCATAGTGTATGTCACCAAGTCAAAAGATGCGCACGCTCACGCGCGATTGATATACTTGCGACTGCGTTTTGCATGCAATCAAAGCAAACGTCCGCGTGCGGGGAAGAGGGGAGGTGGGCGGAATTCACATCATCAAAGACGCCGCAACCGGCGCTAGTTGCCAGCGTGCGGCGCGCCGCCCGCCCGTGCTTGCCGCAAAACAACATATTATTATGTGTGTGTGTGTGTATGTGTGACTGTGGCTGTGATTAAATGTGTTCGGAATTTCATGACGTGGAAATCAGACACGAAGAGTTCCTTCCTTCACTAAGCTCGTAAGTTATACCGATTTAATTTTAAGAAGATTTATTTTATTGATTAATTACCTGTGCTTTATGAAATAATATTCAAAGGTATTGTGTATCAGTGAATAAATAATTATAATATAGCATCTAAGACTATTTTATTGTATTGTTTTTAAATAGTGTGGATCAAAGCGAGTAGGTAAGCGCCGAGTCATCTGTGCGTGTAGTTAGGTACCTACAGGCGGCCGCCGGTCGTCGCCCCGACCGGCGCTGATCTCGACTGGAGGCATAATGAAGGCATTCATTAAGTTTCCGTTTTTTTAGTAGTGCTTATTTTAAGTTGCTTTATAACTTCTATGTAGACGTGTTTAAAATGAATAATTACTCATAAGGAAGAAATGACAAAAAAATAACCAAATAAAAAATTAAAAAACGAAAAAAAATATTTTAAAAAATCCGAAAAAAATCAGGCATACTCTATACATGTAACCCATCAATCTCACGAAGTTTCATAGAAACATTCAATTTCACCCTGTATACGTAATCGATCGATTTAAATTTTTCATTTTACCAATTATTTCTCTATGACAAAATATATTATTTAAGTATTCGGTATTCGGCCGAATAATATGTAGATATTCGGTATTAAGCCGAATATAATAAAAGCAGCCGAATAGGCCGAATACCGAATAGTAACCGAATATTCGTTGCAAGTCTAATCTATATATATAAAACTCAAAGGTGACTGACTGACTGACATAGTGATCTATCAACGCACAGCCCAAACCACTGGACGGATGTTATGACGTAGGCATCTGCTAGGAAAAGATTTTGATCAATTCTACCCCCAAAGGGATAAAATAGGGAATGAAAGTTTGTATGAAACTTTGTCAATTTTAAACCGATCGGGCTGAGACTTTGCATGCAGGTATAAGAAGAATCATAGATGAATGTCATTGTGTATAATACAAGCCTGAGAACAAAAACTAGTCTACACTTCAGCTCTGCACCGAAGCGAAGCGAGGGCGGGCCGCTAGTAATACATATATTCGATTTCGATAAAAAAAATAGATACTTATAAAAAAATAGCGAAAATTCCTATTGAGTACGTAAATAAATAGCTTTCTGCGCATACGCACTACATGGATTACTTGGCCTTTTAACCGATATAATCGACAAAGGCGTGTAAACAGACATCCACACTTTTGTTTAAACTGCAAGAATCCGCCGATTGTTTTCAAACATTTTCCAAGGTTATCAAAGACCAGGTGTACGTACTTACTTCGATAGATAGAAATAGCCTTTATTATTTAGTTAAATTTAATGGCTACACTTGAGTGCGCTTCTGTTTTGTGATTGTGATAAAAATGTTGAATAAAAACTTGGATGGCGGGGAAAAGGAAGGTAATTGTAGTATTTTTAGCAAGATTTAGTCATAATTTTAAGCATTTAACTTATAAATCTATACTTATAATAAATCTGTAGAGAGATCAATTCTGTACATGAAATATATTTTCAAAATAACTATCTGGGGGTGATTAGTGGTCGATTCTGATGCCAAAAATGCAATCAGTAAAATTTTTGTCTGTCTCTCTGTCTGTCTGTCTGTCTGTGTGTATGTTCCTTATAGAAACAAAAACTACTCGACGGATGTTAACGAAACTTGGTACAATTATTCTTCATACTCCTGGGCAGGTTATAGTATACTTTTCATCACGCTACAATCAATAGCAGCAGAGTAGTGAAGGTAAATGTTGGGAAAACGGGAGAAGTTACTCCATTTTTTAAGCTTCCGTCGCGTGTGCAGCCTTAATGGTTAAAGTTACATAGAAATCATGTACAACGGAAATATTCTACATAAAATTGTCTAAAAAATATCCCACAACAGCATATGTCTATCTTTTATGGTTGACTCACAATAACACGTGTAATTATATAAATAAAGTCATTGTTTATAGCACAAGCCTGAGAACAAAAACTATAGTTTACACTACAGCTCTACACCGAAGCGAAGCGAGGGCGGGCCACTAGTTAGTTATAAATCTAAAGAAAATATTACTATGAAAAAATCCACGCGGTCTTATTATTGTCTTACTAGCTGACCCAGCGAAAATCGTACCGGCATAAAATAGTGGCTGGTGGTAGAAGGGGGAAAATTAAGGGTTGTATGTATTTTTAATGCCATATTATGAAAAAAGAAAAAAAAATAGAAAAAATATGTTAAGGTGGAAAAGCCATCACTTAGGGGCATGAAAAATAAATAGTAGTCGATTGTCAGACCTACTGAATATGCATATAAAATTTCATAAAATTCGGTCAAGCCGTTTCGGTGGAGTATAGTAACTAACATTGACACGAGAATTTTATATATTAGATTATAAGATTCCGTTGCTAAAGAAAAGAAACCAACAACAGCAGAACCAACTTTAATCAAAGTTTAAAGTTAATTTATGTTTCTATGTAAGCTTTTAAAAAGTAAGGCACGTGCAAATAAGCTTCTTATTTCTTTCTTAATGACCCAATTTCACACAATTCTATCAATTTCACGTAGATGGCCACTACACGACAGGATTCTTAACAAAATTATTTTGAAAAAAAAAGAAGTTAAAAATATTATTTTCAAATAAAATCCTAAGCCACTAGCTACTAATTTCGATTTTCCTTTTAGATTCTGGCATGATTCTCAAAACCTAAACTTAAATTTGATAACAGTGTATACACCGTGTTCCTGAGGTTACACACTAACTTTGGCATGTTATTCAGACTATTAAATTGATTTTTTTTTACTATGGACACTTTTATGAATACCAATTTCTTTAACATTTTTTATTTTCATACAAACTAAATGCTTAGATATAATTTATCTAATATGAATTACTCTTTACCTGAACTGGCAATGTCGCATTTGAAACTTTGGTTCACATGTCCACATAATTTTTTTTAAACTTTTCTTGACGTCAACAATATTTTTTAAAATTTTGACTTTTGAAACTATGACTTAATGACCATTGAGAAAGAGTTGATAGTTTGATAGATTTGGTTGCACAAAGTGGCAACATCTCACAGATAAAGACTCTTTCTCACTGCACAACACAATTAATTTGGTTAAACTTAAATTACCAATAACTTAAAAACTATGCTATTTAAAGTACTACTTTCCTTGTACGATATGTTTAACAAGAGCTATAGAAGTATTATTTAAAGTTAATGTATATCCTCAGGAACACGGTGTATATAACAGCGTCCTTGTCACTCTCTATACAGAATGAAAAGGAGAGACTGATGTTAAATTTAGTTTCAAGTTAAGAAAATCATGCCAGAATCAACACCATTACCTCTTTTTATTTTAAAAATGTTGAACTTTCAAATATAGTGCATTTATGCTTACAATAAATTTATATATAAGTATGGACAGGAAAGTATAGATTTTTACATTTCATTTCGACTAACTTCAAAATTATATTCTTTCTATATGCATTAGATTTGAGTATGGAACCCACTACATGATAATAATCCAAAGTTTTCACGCATCCTGAACTCATTCAATGAGGGCTACCGTTTTCTGCCTCACCAGATGGCGCCACTGTTGAGTGAGGTCCTAAATTGTAACTTTTAAAGTTTATTAATACGCGCATGAAATCAAAGGTTACATTTAGATCGTATTTTAACACAAAAGAACCATATCCTAAACATAATAGGCCATGCCACAGTGACGCGCAGTTCCGTTTTATTCGGAAAAAATGGGAACATAATCATTTTTCTAAGCTCAAATTTTTAATAACTGACATTCATTGCCACATAACTCATATTTGCCATAATTAAGCCGAATTGTTACCAATTATTCACAACATTATTTTAATTAGAAATAAACCCGCGTAGTCAACCAACAAGCAATAACATTTGACATTTCGGAGACCTCACGCTACACTAGCGCCTCTAGCGGCGGATTCATACCCGATAGCCCTCATTAAGTTAGGAGCGATTTCCTTTCCCAATGCTTATCTATTTCCTGTCTCTTTTACCACTCTTTTTAGCGCTATCTGTTTCGTTTTAAAATTATTTTTTATTTTACATACATATAAAAGGAAGAAGAAAGAGGTGTCTCTTCTTCTTCCTATTATATTTATACTAGAGCGGCCGCCTGCGACATGGTCCGCGTTAATTTGATTTTTTTCAAAATCCTTCAGGAAAAAAGTTTGGTTACATTTATTCGTAAGAAAAAGTATCATATGTGTATCCAGGTTATAATTTTTTTTTTATTTCAAAGAAAAGTTTTACTAAAAAAAATCTGTTCAGTAGTTTTTGCGTGATTGAGTAAACAAACTCACTCTCGCATTTATAATATTAGTTAGGATTTCACTACACTCGGCTGAGTTACTTTATGAGAATCTCACAGGCACTTAACATTTTTTCTCGATAAAAGGTAAGTATGTATGTGTCAATCTAGATGATAAAATATAACATGCTAAAGAAAATCCACAAAATTCCATACCAAATTGCCCCACCAAAGGCGCCAAAGAAATATAACCCTGATTTTAGTGAAAAAATATTAAAAATATCCTGAAGTTTCGCTTTTGCTAAATTCGGATGCTAACATATTTTTTTTGCCCATATAAGTTTATAGGCGCTGCATGTAAAAATAAGTCACTACAAGTTTTGTGCGGATCTCCTTTCATCCAATTTCGTTTTTCAGCCGTTATAAGCCGTTAAAAATACGTGACAAAGATCCATACAAACTTTCGCATTTATAATATTAGTAGGATAAGAAGTAGGATAGGATAGTGGGAGGAGGAGCTCGATGGCGCAAGTGGTTAGCGCGTTCGGTTGCAATCGTTGAAGTTAAGCAACTTCCGCAGTGGTTGATCTTGGATGGGTGACCAAAATTTTACTATCTCGAGCTCCTCCGTGCTCCGAAGGCACTTTTGAAGGCACACGGCCTTTGGTCCCGGCTGCATCTGCAGTCGTTAGCACCCACCAATCCGCACTGGGCCTGCGTGGTGGATCATGGCCCAATCTCCCTATTCCATCCATAAGGAAGGCTTGTGCCCCAGCAGTGGGGGCATTAATAGGCTGGTGATGAGGATAGTAGGAAGTAGGATATTAGGATTATAATGGTGTTGTTAGTTGTATCATAATTTTAAATGAAACCAATCTAATCAAAATAATTTTATTTGACACAATAGTCTTAAAATAGGTATATTATCAATAAAAATGCAAATACATAAAATGAATATATATGACAATACAAAAAAAAAATGTGTTACGAAAAACAAAGTTATCGGTAATTAAACAATGCAAATTTTGTAGAAAGTGCCTGCCTGCGCCAAATAGGATCTAAGTTCAGCATTGTGTCAGCACTGTGTCAGCTCAAAGACTTAAAAAAAAAACTCTTCCCCTAACGCATGTCAAAACGGTTCCTCCTTACAAATTAGATAAAAAATTAAATACGTGCGATTTATATAGAAGATATTCAAATTCAAAATCAAAATTATTTTATTTGACATAGTAGGCTTAAATTTTATAAAGTGAAGTGAAATGCAATTATATAAAGGAATATCTTTAACAATAGAAAAGAAAAATGTATTACGAAAAACAGAAAAGGGTAAATAATGCAAACTAGGTAGAAAGTGCTTGCCTGCGCCAAATAGGATCCAAGTTCAGCATTGTGTCAGCTCAAAGAGCTGACGCTGGTTTTCAACTAGACCCCGGCTTATAAAATAAATCCCAGCCCCCAATGTATGTCCAAAACACGTTAACATATTTATTTATACTCTTTATTGCATCATATAGTTTAAAACATATAGTCAAATACATAGTAAGCAGTGTTTCCACTTTAATGATTTCCTTTCCCCACGCCTCAATTCAGATTTCCCCTTCTTAGGACATTTTTCCCCTCAAAAAATATTCTGATATAGTGTTTACATTTGGCACTAGTGTACTAACTAAAAAAAAACAAAGGTCTTAATCTATCTTATTCTATAACAGATAAATAAAATATATAAAATCTGCACGTGTTGCCACATTTTCTTTTATACGGCAACACTCTAATCCACGATAAAGTCCATAAAAAAATTGTTCTGTGCCGCATTATTTTAGGCTAGGCTTTACCCATAATTTCCCGCAATTTCCCCTTTTTATGTCTGTCCCCTTTTGCTTCCCCTCTGGATCCTAATTTCCCCTTAAAAGGGGGATTTCCCCTCATTGTGGAAACACTGATAGTAAGCAAAGGTGGGCTTATCTCTAAAAGAGATCTCTTCCAGCCAACCTAGGTGGTGTCGGAGATTCAAAACTTAGCGGGAAACAGAAAGTGCAATAAAAATTAAACTAAAAATTTATTACTACTGTTATAGGAAATAGACTTAATAAATAAAAGTTGTATATATATATATATATATATATATATACTATACACATTACATATATATACATACACATTATATAATACATATAAGCCTGATAAATAAATACTAATAATAAACAAGATACTTCGTGAGAATGATTCATTAAGTTTGAGATTTCTGTTTGAGAAAATGATCTTTAACTTTAGATAGTTAAAAGTATATATTTTTTCTCCTTTTATAACATTTAAAAAATACAAATAAAAGAAAGCTAAATAAACGAGGAGCTCGATGGCGCAAGTGGTTAGCGCGTTCGGCTGCGATCGTTAAAGTTAAGCAACTTTCGCAGTGGTCGGTCATTGGATGGGTGACCAAACATTTACTATCTCGAGCCCCTCCGTGCTTCGGAAGGCACGTTAGGCCGTTGGTCCCGGCTGCATCTGTAGTCGTTAGCACCCACCAATCCGCACTGGGCCCGCGTGGTGGGTCATGGCCCAATCTCCCTATTCCATCCATAGGGAAGGCCTGTGCCCCAGCAGTGGTGATGATGATGAAATAAACGATACGATTAATTTACCACAGGTTATGTGGAGTTCGGAGAGTTCCGAGCAGAGAGGCCTGGCGTCAAGAAGGTTGGCACCTTCGCTGGGGTGTTCTGTCCCGTAGTGCTGTCCATGTTTAGCGCCTTGATATTTATTCGTATGGGTAAGAATTGGTTTTTGATTATTATTAGCAAGGAAACGCATGTTCTATCTTCTTAGAATACCATTGAAACACACGTTCTATCTTCTCAGAATACCAATTATTCTACGAAGTTCCTGTTAATAAGTTCGAAGGCGTCTTACAAACATGTGACGTCACACGGCTGTCATCAGAAGCTGTTTCTGTTATTTGTCCAGTAAATTAAATAATAAAGTCTGTTTATTCGTTAGAGTGACCTGCCATGGTCCACCTCGTGACGCATTTCCGTTTCATCCGTTCCACAGGACTTTTCCATTTAGATTCAATTAAAAAAAATTTTTTTTTGGGGCTATGTGACGTAAAAGATTTATTGTGTCTCTATCAGCCCGACAGCTTCCTAGTATCATCGCTCCACAGGGGCCGTTCAAGTATTACGTAAGCAGATTTATTACAATTATTTACCCCCTCCTCCCCCTCGTCAGCAAAAGTAAGCAAAGCTCTTACCCCTCCCCCCCATCCTTACGTAAACATTGGTACCTATATGCATTTTTCCTTTAATGTATTCTGTTTTTTTTTATTGCTTCATGAGCTTTCATGAGCTTCATGAGCAGCAGTACTTAAAAAGGCTTAATCGATGATGCTGACGTAATCACCTTCTCTACCCCTCACCCCCCGATGTCATCAAAAATAAGCAAAGCAAAGACCCCCCTGCCCCCCTATAGTGCTTACGTAATACTTGAACAGCCCCTCATTGCAGTTTCTGCAAACATCAGTGTCACTTAATTTCATATGACATTGGTGTCTGATGATTTTGCAATGGGTTAAAACGAAAAAAGTCAACCCACGGTCGCGTTATAGGAAGGCAGAAATACCTATCCAATTTTTACGAAATGCAACAATGTATTCTATTTGTTTACACGCCACGCCTATTTAGGTGTTTACACAATGTCAAGGACTTGTGCATTGTGAGAGCGTGAATAATCGGGCTACGATAAGATGCCACGCAATCCGACCTTGTGGCGATGAAATATGGGGGGGGGGGGGGGGGTCGTCACAGACGGTTGACTGTCAGGCATTCGCAGCTGCTAAATTCTTTTCAGCTTCCTCTGAGCCAAAAGGTGAACAAATAAATCAATGTTTCTAAAACTTTTTTGTCGAGGGTAAATGATATGAATATGACGACCTCCATGGCCCAGTGGTTTGTAGGCCGGGTTTCATGGTTTCGCCGACTTAGAGGTCCCGGGTTCGAATCCCGGTGGGGGCAGATGTTTGTGTGATGAATACGAGCATGTGTACCCCAGTCATGGATGTTTAATATGTATTTCTATATAAACAAACTTTTAAATGTACTGTATATGTATTCTATCGGTTGCCCTAGTCCATCCATTACACAAGCCTTAAAGCGCTTACTTTGGGGCTAGGCTAATTGGTGTGAGTGTTGGAAATATTTATTTATAAAAGATAGCTAATGTAACCAGACTGATTACAACATTCCGCATTTCAACGTATATAACTATTTGCTTTATCAATACTCTTCAATTTAGTAGTTTAAAATGCGTTCAAAGTTTGGGAATAGCTGCAGATTTAGGTCGTTTATTAACATTTTGTCTCAGTGGACGTTGAATAGAGTACTTATACCTCCTTATTAATAAACGCAGAATAATCTTGGATTAGTTAATCCATCTAAAGAAAATATAACGAACCGCGTCGAAATTCCTCTAGCAATTCTTAGCAGCAAGGTAGCGCCATCTCTTCGCATTATAGGTAACATTGGTCCGTGAGGGCCGCGGTAGCATAATTGGTCAGTGCATTCGCCCGGATTGCGAAGGGTGCGGGTTCGAGTCCCGTCTGCTACCTGGTCTGCGTGGAACTATTTTAGTTATATTTTCTTTAGATTTAAACATCAAGCAGTTACATGCTTTAAGAAAAAAAAAAGTTAGTTAATCCATGGTTTGTCTCTGTTTATTGAATGACAAATACCTCGTAGAATCGTAGAACTTAAGTAGCTTTCACAATTGCTGGTCATTGGATGGCTGACCTAAACCTTATTACCTCGACCACTTTCGTGCTTCGGAAGACACGTAAATCCGTTGGTCCTGGCAGCGTCTGCAGTCATCAATACTGGGCCCGCGTGGTTGGTTATGGTTCGTTCTTCATATGTCATCTATAGGGCAGGCCTGTGCCCCAGCAGTGGGGACATCAATAGGATGATGAATCTTATCCACCATAACCAGCCTATTAATGTACCTCTAATGCTGGAGCACATGCATTCCCTATGGATGAAATACGGAGATTGGGCTTATAATCCATCATTCGAGCCTTGCTAAGTGCTAAGGACTGCAGATGCAGCCGAGACCAACAGCTCAACGTTCCTTCGAAAGCACGGCGGAGCTTTAGACCAGGGCTTGTTTACCGGTTAAATTTTAAACCTAAATCAGTATCAAGTACACGAGGAGCGTTTTATTTAGGTTTGGCTCTACCTTAACCTTAAAAAACCGGTTTTCCTAAAAAGCGAAATCAAATAGGTTTTGAATAAATTTAGCGGTTTTTAAAGGGTTTCATTTCGCTCTTACTGACGGCATCGCCTTCGCCGTTTGTATTAAATTTAAAATGATTTTATGTCAGTTTCTTTCCAACTACAGAGCGAGTGAGTGAAGTAGTGTGTCAGTACACAATTACAAAATGAATAACTTGACTTCGTAAACGCTAGCAAACGTGTCAATAAATGCATTAATCTCTGAGCATTAACAAGTTGTGACTTGTTTAGATCAAACAAAACAAACTTCGAGCGATACCGACGTGTGCACGTGTCGCTCTGGATTAAACCGGTTTATTAAGGTTTTAGGTACCGCTTTCATTTCGGACGCGCTCCGAACGAAACCTTTATTAAATACCGGTATTAACCTTTATATACCGGTATTTTCAAAACCGGTTACAAACCCTGCTTTAGACAATAAGTATTTGGTCACCCATCCATTGACCGGCCATTGCGAAAGTTTCTTAACTTCCACGATCGTAAGCCACGCGCTAACCACATGCACCATCGTGCTCTTCCCTGAATGAATCCAATCAATATGAAATTTTGACAAAGTAAATGGCCTCTTTGTTTGCAGGTTATTTGGTAGGTAACGCGGGATTGATTGTGACGCTCGGGCAGTTCGGCCTGGCGTATTTGATCGTCGTGTTCACGGTGACTTCCATCTGCGCCATCTCTACCAATGGGGCGGTGGAGGGGGGTGGGGTGTATTGTATCCTTTTGGTTTTCTGGATTTGTTTTGAAAGAATGTAAAATATTATCCTGTTGTTTTTGATTACACATCATATAATATACGCCGCTGTAAATTTTTACAATTGGCCAAAAGAGTAGGGATGCGTTGAAAACTTATATAATACTAGCTGTCCCAGCGAACTTCGTACCGCCATATAAAAATAGGGGTTGGTGGTAGAAGGGTGAAAATTTAGGGTTGCATGTATTTTTGTATGATGTGTCAAAAAAAATGAAAAAAAAAATATCTAAAATAAAAAAAAAATTAGGGGTGGATTACCCTTAACATTTAGGGGGATAAAAAATAGATGTTGTCCGATTCTCAGACCTACCCAATATGCACACAAAATTTCATGAGAATCGGTCTAGCCGTTTCGGAGGAGTTTAACCACAAACACCGCGACACGAGAATTTTATATTAGATAGAAAAAACAATATTGCAAAAAAATACTTGTTCCCTGTAAAATTTTGATGCCTATATAAAGGTTCACTAGGCTAGCTTAAAATATACGAAATCCAGCTTTACTACGCATAAAATCTTTTATTTATAGACGGACTGCATTGTTATATAGTCCAACTTACAAAACTGTAGTCATTTGCAGTCTTTACCGACTGCACAGTCCGCTTGTAGCAGACGAGTTGTTCGAATTGCTGCATGCTATAAAACTCTTGTAATAATGAAGTGTAATTTGCATGAAAACTTCAATTGGTGTAGTTAATTGAATGCGAGATTCGTTTAAGATTCGAATTCAATAATGGAAAGAATATTTGTTTCTTAGGTTTTCACGCACATCACTCATTAAATAAAAATAGTTTTTACAGGTTAATGCACGAAACTTTATTTATTTATTGACGTTTCTCGAATGATGCGCGAGGCTATTGAGATTAAAAAATATCCAAATTTCAATAGGGAAGATGGTTGGTATATACCACCAGCTTGGGAACCTATTATACAGGAGATAAAATCCCAACCCCAAGCACACACTGCAAGACCATCAGATACTATTAGTTCTATTTGTTTGCATAATTTAACATAAGAAGGAGATAGAAAGCCTCTCTTGAGTTTGTTTCGCCGGTTCTTCTCAGAAAGGTCTCCCAATTTCGGAACCGGTGGTAGTTTACGGTTAACTACCGTAAATAAATAAATAATCTCAAAATTACAAAAAAGAATTTGAAATAAAATACTTTATTAAGTAAATTAAATAATAAATTCATACATAGACAATAAAACTTAAAAATCGAACAATGAAATAACCAAACGCTCAATAAAAGTCTTTCGAAGGTAGCTCGACAAATTAAATAAAAGTTTTATTCTGACGACGAAGCCTGTAAAGGCTACGAAACGTCAATAAATAAATAAAGTTTCGTGCAATAACCCGTAAAAACTAGTTTTATTTAATGGAAAGAATCTCTGAAAACTACGTAGATCGATTACAAGCGATTTGCACCTCTAAGCTCATTCGTTCACAATATCCTTAACACAATTCCAGTTATGATAAGTAGAACCCTGGGACCAGAGTTCGGTGGTGCCATTGGAACGCTATTTTTCTTTGCAAACGTAGCGTCTAGTGCTCTCTGCATTTCGGCCTGCACTGAAGCAATGGTAGAGAACTTTGGACCTAATGGTGAGTGTTAATAAGAGTGATTACGGATTGCGCCTATTTTTTCTCTTTCTAAGTACGACTTTGACGATTTATGTTGAGAATAGATTGAGCGACACTCTTGAGTTATCAATCCTCTTGAAAGAGAAAAAATAACACTTGCTACATACAGGAACGATAACAGATAGATGGATCACAATAGATTGTCTTACAGTTAATCTGCCAAGTTTTTCAATTTTGTAGGTAAGAGAATGCTCAGTTTATTTTCTATGTATACGTGTGCACGTTCCCACGGTTTGAACCTGTACCCTTAGCACGATTCAATATCGAATTCGATGAGTTTACGATTGCGAAATGACATAGTCAAATTTTGTATGGAAACTTGAACAGCAGCGCCATAACGGACGTAACGAGAATCAAATATCAGTACACATTTGACAGTGAAATTTTGCACTCGCAAACTATTCGAATTCGATATTGGTTCGTGCTAAGATTAACTGCACTTTCGCTCGATACGCATTCTTGGGAAAGTATGTGTCGTGTGCAGGAGTATTATCGATGGGTTTGTGGGAAGGACCTCAAAGTATGTAACCGCTGTACCCAAGGAGAGAGCAACCATACACACAAGCAATTTATTCGTTTGTAGGTGTCGTCAAATCAAAATGCCGTGAAAACCATCCTTCTAGATTACTTTTAATTCAAATTGAAAATTGGCCTGTCGAGAACTGCAGTATGTTTAATTTTAGAGCTAGTAGCTAAGGCTGCACTAACAGGCTCCTGCCAAATTTGGCTAGGAAAGGCGGGCAACTCTAGTAGTGTGGGCGGGTCATGGAACAATCCCCCTATTCCATCTTTACGTAGCAATGGGACATTCAAATGCTGATGATTTAGGCTAATGCTGATGTATGATTGTCATGGGTCAGATCAGGGTACCTGGTGGGTGGGGCGACAGGGTTGCCCGACAGCTGGTGGTGGCGGTTCTCCTACCGTTCGGTCCTGAACGCTGCAGATCTGGACGTGTCATTTGATTCGCAATGATATAGGAATGGTCTGTGTCCTAGCAGTGGACACATTAATCGGCAGGCGCTGTCTGTCTACCATTCTTTCTCAATCAATAGAAAAATCAGTGCCCTAGCAGTGGAAGGCCTGTGCCTTAGCAATGGGGGAACAATACGTAGACAACGGAGAGAATGGACTAAGTATTCCTTAGTCAGCTGTCAGATAAATTCGCTCTTAACTACTGGTCGGTCGAGTTTCTGACAATTTTCTGCCGCTCGAAATCGCTTTCTCTAGACAGTGATCGGCAGGTATTGCTCATTCCATTCTCTGTCTTATGGCAGGGGGGCATTAATAGTCTGATGATATGTGATTGTCATGGGTCCTGACCCACGCTGTCGGGCAACTCTGCCACTCCACCCACCAGCTGGTGGTGGCGGTTCTCCTACCTTCGGCCCTGAACGCGACGGGTCTGCGCGTTTCATTCGACACAATAGTATTGATGATATAGGGAAGGCTAGTAACCTAGCAGTGAGAGCATCAATAGGCTGATGATGTTTGTCATGGGTCAGGATACCTTTGGGCGGGGCGACAGGGTTGCCCGACAGCTGGTGGTAGCGGTTCTTCTACCGTTCGGCCCTGAACGTGACGGGTCTGCGCGTTTTATTCGACACAATAGTGTTGATGATATAGGGAAGGCTAGTAACCTAGCAGTGGGGGCATTAATAGGCTGATGATGTTTTCCATGGGTCAGGATACCTGGTGGGCGGGGCGACAGGGTTGCCCGACAGCTGGTGGTGGCGGTTCTCCTACCGTTCCATGCTGAATGCGGCGGGTCTGGCCGTCTCTTTGGCCGGGGCGGCGTTATTCGCCCGCACCAGCCTCGCTATATGGCTGACGATGCTCGTGTGCTTGGCCAGCGCCTTCGTCAGTTTCTTGGTGACGCCGCCGTCTGAGGTAGGTGAATGTTTTATCCAAACTCGAACTTTCAATTTATAAATGTGACAGTTTGTGTGTTTGTTACTCAGTCAAGCGAAAACTACTGAATGGAATTAGATGAAATTTGGTACATATATAGTTTTTGATCTGCTTTGAGACATAGGTTACTTTAAAAGAAAATACAGGTTCATGTGGGATTTTGAAAATAAAAAAGTTAACGCGGACGAAGTCGCGGGTGGCCGCTAGTAGATAGATAAATTATTAATTGCTCACACACAAAAGAAAACAAAAAATATTTCGATTCTTATAATAAGTTAGAATTGTAAACTTTTATGACCATGCATAGCTTCCGTACTATATGAGAAGGTTAAATATTTGAATCATAATGGAATTTTTGAATTAAACCATGTTTCTTGTGTTTGGTTTTCTTTTACTTTAGAAGTTTACTTTACTGTATTTATAATTGCAATAGGTACACACACTGTGATAATTTTACCTGTATGCGTATTGCGATTATTGAGGTACAACAGCTTTTTGGTAATTGAAAGGCCTCCATTGCCGTGATTAAGGTCCCTTTGTCACCTTTTGATCAGCGAGATAGCACGTTTAATATTGTTCAGAATAAGTATATTTTTTAATAGTGGCAACGTATTTCATGAAACATCAAATGAATATAATATGAAATGGTATTAATGACTCGTAAATCGTCTAATTTGACAGATTTGAATGAGAACGCGTAAAACAGAATAGCCAGATGAAAATTTATTAATGTTTAATTGAAAAATTATAATTTTCTGCTACTAATTATCAATTGAAACATTATTTAAATATATCAAATGTCATTATTATATTCTTTTATTTTAAGCATTTAACTGCTAGAATCTAAATGTCATTATTTTAGACTCTCCGGTTTTAAGTTTTTGACATATTTTTCCCCTAGATCGACAAGCCAGACACCAATCTCCTTGTAAACACAACCAAGTTTAATTACACCGGTCTCAGCAGTGTGACGTTTGCTGAGAATCTGTATCCGGATTACGGACGGGACTATACCACGAGTGACGGGACTATGGTGGACTTCGCGTCGGTGTTCGGGGTTCTGTTCACGGGCGTGACGGGTGTGATGGCCGGAGCTAATATGAGCGGTGAGTGTGTTGGTTTAAGGTCAATTTTTGCATAAATATTTATCGCTGTATTATTAAACAGATAGAATACATATATTGTACATATATAAGTATATTTATATAGAAATACTTATTAAACACTGGAGTACAAATGCTCGTATTCATCACACAAACATCTGCCCCACACCGGGATTCGAACCCGGGACCTTTCGAGTCGGCGACACCATGAAACCAGGCGTAGAAACCACTCGGCCACAGAGGTCGTCATATATCATATATAATATCATTATGAATTTTAATATAATAATTTTTGCTTGCAGGTGAACTGAAAAATCCAGCAAAAAGTATACCCATGGGCACACTAACAGCTCTGCTATTCACTGCGATATCTTACGTGGCGCTAAGTTTTCTAACTGCGGCGACTTGCACAAGAGATTTGTTGAGAAACAACTACGTTTATTTGCTACCTATAAACGTTTGGCCGCCTTTCATAGCTGTGGGTGAGTCATTGGAAATTGTACCTTATTTGTTTCTTACATTTTCACGCACTCCACTCGTTAAACAAAATACTTTTTTAACGGGTTATAAAATGTGCTTTTTAATACTTTTATTTGTGTTGCGGAGCCTTCACAGCCTTTAAAATAAATATTTTAAATGTCCCTGTACCTTACTGCTATGTCATACTGTATATTTTTCTTCTTTTATGTTACCGAAATGTTTCTGTCAATAATACCATTGTAAGTATGGAAAAGGTCCATTTGAATGTACCTTATTGCAAAGTCAAAATGAATGTTTTTCTTCTTGGATGTAACTTAAATGTTTTTGTTGATAATTCCATTTAAAGCAACGATATTTAATACCCTAGATACACCAACACGAACAAAATCGTGCCCGAAACTTGTCCAAAAGGTACCTTGGATAGACGATCCACGGCGCTCCGTATGATAATCGGGTAGTCATAAACATTATAAGAGAATGCATTTATGTATAAGGTTGTTAATAAAACGCATGCGTCAGAGTTCGACATGCAAGCTCGTAAAATTGACTTATTGCTATATGCGGAAGAATATAGACCTTATATCTTTGGCTCTACGCGCAATTCTGAATGTGCTGTTAGCAATATAGCAGGTTCGAACCGCGAGGAAAAGAGACGGCTATATTACCGACAATGCATTTGAATATCACAAATATTTTCTATTAAATCAGTTTATAGTAAGTATTAGAACAAAATTTGCCCTACCTGTCGAAAAAAACGACACTACTTACTATAAGTATTTTTTTCGCATTTTTCACGGACCTCTGCGGCAACTTGACTTTTCAAAGGTCCGCGCGTGACTGTGAACCAAGAAGAGCTTGAGTGGAGTTCAAGCACTTTTTGATTGTGACACATTTTGAGCGCATGTGGTGTATCCTAGGGTATTTAATATCGTTGATTTTAGGTGTAAAAGAGATGTATTTCATTTGATATTTGTTGTTATTCAAGGTATGCTAATGGCAACTTTCTCTGCTGGATTGTCAAACCTCATAGGGGCGTCGAGAGTTTTAGAAGCGCTGGCGAAAGACAATATATTCGGTGAGATATTTTGGATTTTACTGTATTTTATAAATTCAATCATTTATTATTTATTAATTTATATATGGAATTTTGTCGTCAGTTTATTGTTTGTATTGAGGACTTTTTTCATTAGTAAGATGATAAGCTTTGACTTTGGTATTCCAGTACTGAGTTCTCGGCTTCGATTCCCAACTGAATCATTATTATGTTAAGCTGGTATTTCTTTGACTTTAAATACATTCTACCGTAAATAACCCACCCGCTAGTGCTTTGAAACTCTGATTTGATTTCCTCAAAAAGTATAAAACTTACAGCTCTCAACGTTATATCTACAAAAAGTGCGTTTCATAATAATTAATATGAGAAAAAAAACGACGGGTTGCACTACTGGAGTACCGGCAGAAGTGAAAACTTGAATATTAACGTTGTGCATTTTTGATATTTTGGAATGGTTAGGGAACAATTTTGCACGAATTGCTTTAATTATCAGTAACACTTTATATACACGAATTTCACCAATACACAGCAGTGTGGCAACTACACAGACGGTCGAGCCATCAGCTGTCACCATCCATGGATGCGCGTGGCACGCTATAACATAAACACACACGAACATTCGCGCAAGCGCCCTGCGCCGCCTAAACGAAACAGCAGGCGTAGGCATACGTTTTCGCCGCGCCGTAGAAAGAGAGGGGGATACTTCCTCTCCTACGCCGCACCGGCTGTCTACTCTCCATCCGTCTTACGAATTTTCGATCAGGCCACGTGCCCTGACGCGAATTTAATATTTTTTACCCATTACAAAAAGTGTATATAGCCGCTAAAGAAGTTTTCACTTCGAAAAAACTAAAACACTGCTAACATACTTTGTTATCAAGCAAGAAACCTTATGATAGCAATTTGCAAATTGTTGATTAAAGTTGCAATTATTATCATCATTTTTTTTATAATAAAATGAAAATCTGAAACTTCATACAATTTCTTAGTTTTAGTTCATAGTTTTCTAAGACACGTGATTTTTTGCTGCGTTTTTTACTGTCAATTGAAACAATTGGAATCTTCTATAATAATGGTTAGGGAATAATTTTGCACGAATTGCTTTAATTATCAGTATAAAAGTACTATCATGTATGTGGTAGAATACAATATTTATTTATTGCGCTATCGTACACAAACATGATAATTTATAATACATTAAAAAAGTTTATCTCTCAGAAAATTCAACTTACATGAATCACGTTTAAGCGCACTTAGCGACATCTATTGTAAAAAAATGCATTTTCTTCGCAATAAAGCTGCCACGTGGACGTCCTAGGTAGTACTTATTATTATAATACGGTAAAATAAAATATTAATATGTTTCGTCCAATATATTGAAATTCAACAACCTTTCCAATTTTATTGTGTGTCATGATGCGATCAGCCCACGTGTTTAACCTGACGCGAGTTTAACATTTTTTACCCATACAAAAAAAGTGTACAACGCCGTTAAAGAAGTTTTCACTTCAAAAATCTTTCAATTTGCTAGAAAATCTTGATATATTATTATTATAGTTCTTGGGTAAAACACATACTTATTCGCATTACTTCCATATACTTTCCTATTTTTGGAACTTAAAGGGGGGCCATTCAATATCTCCTGTATCGTTTCTAGGTTTCCTCCTAAAGCCAATGGTGTCCCATTCCGGTAATCCAGTGCTGGCCGTCCTCACCTCTTGGCTGTTGGTGCAGATCGGAATTATGGCCGGGTCTCTGAATGCCATCGCTCAGGTTTGATGATATTATTATACTTACTAGGTTTGTAGGTTTCCTCTTTCAGTCGATGGTGTCACCTCCTGGCTGTTGGTGCAGATTGGAATTATGACCGGTTCTTTGAAAGCCATCGCTCAGGCTTGATGATATAATAGGGGTAATGACGGGGTACAGTAAACGAAATTCTATTTAGTCCGTCAGTTAGATGTTATAGCGCGTCAAAGTTTGGGAGTAGGGGCTCGTGACGTCACTTTTGAGTGAATTTTCACTTATAATTGTACTCAAACGTGACGTCATGCGACTTTTCAAATCAATATATCTCTGGAATGTTTATATTGTGTGAAAAAAGAAAAAATAGGTGTCCAATACTATTTGATAATCTACCTGGTAAACGAAGAAAAAAAAATTTGTCATCATCCCTATTATATTTTCTCTAGATATTGTTTAAAGTACTTCTTGATTTGCGGTAATTAAACATTGTTCTGGGATTAAAAAACCCCTTTATAAAGTTATAAATTACCTATATATTATGTGCAAAATTTAAACCAGTTCAGTCGTTATTAAGGCAACGCCTCCTCTTTGTGAAATATGTATATTTTCATGAAATGTTTCCATTCTCAACAGACCTGCCCCCCCCCCCCATCATAAGCATCGCGATATTATATATAGCTGGTTTTATCACGCTCAATAGGGATGATGACTATTTTTTTTCTTCGTTTATCAGGTACATTATCAAAAAGTATTGGACACGTATTTTTTCTTTTTTCACATAAAATAAACATTGCAGAGATATATTGATTTGAAAAGTCGCATGACGTCACGTTTTGGTACAATTTTCACTTAAAAGTGACGTCACGAGCCCCTACTCCCAAACTTTGACGCCCAAAGAAAAAATACGTGTCCATTAGTTTTTGATCATCTAACTGACGGACTAAATAGAATTTCGTTAACTGTACCCCGTCATCACCCCTATTGTGAGATTTCTATGGAATCTGACAGTTAGACGCGATAAAAAACTAATGTAAGTTGTGGCCCCGTAGCATGAGCACCGCGATATGATATTATAACGCGTTTTTATAACGATCAATAGGGTATTTGACAGTATAAATATCAGAAAAATAAAGTGCCAATTGTTAGCATCTGTGTTTAGAATGAATATTGGCTGAGATTTTCACTATTTTTACAGAAAAAAATATTCATAATTTTACTAAAAACCCACGAAAAAGATAATAGTTTTCTTATCTATTGTCACGTGACCCAAAACGCTTGGGATTGGCGGAGCCTAAAATGACGTCACACGCAAGTAAACTTCCGGTTAAAGTGAATATTCACGTTGTTTATTATACATAATAATACACACATTGTATCGTTTGACGTTTAAATAACAGTCGTGTGACGTCACCCACCAGTGAGACGCCATATTGTCCAGAGAAACGTTATCGCGGCAACTTGAAAATGGAGTTTTTGATTTGGTTATTTTTACTGAAATACACTACAGAATGATGAATATCCATCCTTTTACCGGACTCTATAAACATAGTCAATAACGTGAGATCGTTTTCTAAAACTTGTCAAATACCCTATTGTCGGATTACTAAGGAGTTTGACAGTTATATGCGATGAAAAACGTGATATAATGTAAACTATGTTGCTCATGCTACGGGGACTGGTGCTTATGCTACAGGGACAGAGTAATTATAAGTTTTTGTAATCTTTTAATTTATGTTTTAGGTGAATTCAGTGCTGTTCATGACGAGTTACTTCGCCATCAACTTGGCTTGTTTGGGTCTTGATCTGGCGTCAGCACCTAACTTCAGGTTAGTTTTCTTAATAATATTAACTAAACACTATCTTTTATATAATCAATTCCTAATATTTTGTGTAAACAAAGGGTGGCACCCTTTACTATTTAACCCAAGTTAATACTAGCCTCTGTTGTCCTTTACATCAGGCGCTCGATAGCGTAGTGTTTGGCGCGTTTAGTCTGCAATCGTGGCTGTTAAGACGCTTTTGCAATGGCCTGTCTTTGGATGGGTTACCGAGAATTTCTAGTCCATTCTAAAGCACGGAAATACGGAGTTCCAATCTAAAGAAAATTATACTAGTTTTTTTTCTTTAGATTAGAAAAAAAAATCAGTTAAGTGTTTCATATTATAAAATGTCGTGTTTTTTTTTTAGAAATTTCACGAGTTTAATTTCCAGTTGTAGCAGGCAATTTAAAAAAAAAACTGAATGCAGTTCTAGTTATTATTAAAAATAAAATGATGTCTTCTTTCAGTAAAATATCCTATCTTTAATATTTAATATACTTTCCCTCCGTGTGAGGTAGCCGTGGGATGCTCTGTAATATATAATAATATGTAGTTTGTTTAAGTATTGGCTGTGTTTTATTGTCTTTCTAGAGAGTTATCAATAAAATGAAGTGTAAAATATACTTTATTCAAATTGACTTTAATAAATCAAGTTTCAACGGTATAGATGCACTGATTTCTTTATTTATGATGTATCGCATCCTTTTCAGGCTGCGCTCCTAGAGATTAATTAATTTCACTCGAGTGTCGTCCTTTCCATTATTTGTTTATGAGATAATGTGTAGTAAAACTGGATAGAGTAGTAAAAGAGAAAGAGAGGAAGCGAGAGTGCGGCTCACACTTCGCTCTTTCTAGAAATTTGTCTACTCTCGCGGCCATTCTTTATTCGTCGCAACCAGAGACGTCATTTGACTTCATTACCAGCTTTTTCATGTCCCCCACTGCTTGGGCACAGGCCTTCCTCATGGTAGGAATAGGGAGATTGGGCCATGACCCACCATGCGGGCCCAGTTCGGATTGACGGGTGCTAACGACTGCAAATGCTGCCGGGACCAACGGCCTAACGTGCCTTCCGAAGCACGGAGGAGCTCGAGATAATAAATTTTTGGTCACCCATCCAATGACCGGACACTGGGAAAGTTGCTTAACTTCATCGATCGCAGCCGAACGCGCTAACCACTTGCGTCATCGAGCTCCTCATTTATTCATTCATTTGACTTAAGTTTAGTTAAAGCCAGCTGTAGTGACATTAAAAGACTGATGATGATTTTTCCCCCTCAGGCCTACGTTCAAGCATTTCTCGTGGCTGAGCTCCCTGCTAGGGCTGCTAGGTTGCGCCGCGCTAATGTTTGCTCTCCGGCCTCTATACGCGTTGGGGGCAGCCCTAGCGTGCTGCAGTTTGGTGGTAGCCCTGCATTTGTTGTCTCCAGCCGCTGCAGAACCGAAATGGGGGAGTTTAAGTCAAGCTCTTATATTCCATCAGGTATGTTATAACAGAGTCAAATAGGTAACGGGCTGACCATTATTCATGTGAGTCTCGAAGGGGGGAAAGGGTCCATAAGGGTTGTAGTAATATATCACGTGTATTTCTGTGGTCCGAGGATACTGCACATTAAATAATGTGCATGTATCAGTGCAAAGAAGTTTTTCGCATTTCTTTCATTATTTTTATATCAGTCAAAAACAACCTGCAACCTTTCTGTCGTAATAACTAAGAAAATTATTAAGGGTATGGCTAGTTCATAATAAATAAAAATTGATTGTTCTCCTACCCAGGTCCGCAAGTATCTGCTACTGCTGGACCCTCGTCGCGAACACGTGAAGTTCTGGAGACCGCAGATGTTGTTGCTGATTGCATCGCCTAGGCAGGCCGCGCCGCTTATAGACTTCGTTAACGATCAGAAAAAGGTATATCATCAAGAAAATATTACACTAGAACGCTGATTATTATCCGAATTAATTGGGACTGGGGTCGATTCGGATAAACGAAAATACGGATAATCGGACATAGACTGGTAAAAATTCAAAAAATTCAAAATTCAATATCGTTTATTCAGTCTAGGCTGTTACAAGCACTTGTGAATGTCGAAAAGCTACGCCATCGGTTCGCAAAACTACGGCGGGAGACCTTGTACTGAGAAGAACCGGCAAGAAACTCAGCAAGGGCTGCTTTTTTCTCCCTGTTTTATTTCATACAGTGTCGTCCAATTGAAAGTTGACATCAAACTTGCAAACATGTGTTGAGGTCAACTTCCATCACATAATGTCAAATATGTAACAATCAATGAATTTACTAACAATAAGTGCAAAGATAAGTCCCAAAATAGCAAGAAACAATTTTCAAAACAAAATGAACAAGTATATGAAAGGGAGTAAGTGCAAGGTTCTCTTCAAAACTCTTTCTAAGGCTGGGAGCCTTAGTTTTAATATAACTTTTGAAAAATTATCTACAGGTAAAATTACAACCAGGCCGTTTTATCATTCAAATATTGATTGACAGTATAATATCCTTTCTTAAGTAAACAATTCTTAATGTGTATTTTAAATTTATGAGGAGGCAAATCAAGGATATCAATAGGAATCTTATTATAGAAATGTATACCTTGACCCATAAATGATTTATGAACCTTCTGTAACCTGTAATTTGGTATCTTGAGTTTATTTTTATTCCTTGTATTAAAAGAATGTAT
This sequence comes from Chilo suppressalis, assembly GCA_902850365.2. Classification (NCBI taxonomy): domain Eukaryota; kingdom Metazoa; phylum Arthropoda; class Insecta; order Lepidoptera; family Crambidae; genus Chilo; species Chilo suppressalis. The sequence continues at coordinate 12,683,880 of OU963917.1, read as the reverse complement.
GTCACTGTGTTTTAGATAATAGTTAATATTGCTTCGAACAAAAAGTATGCAATTATAAATGAATTGAGAAGCAACAGTCAAAATCCCGATTTCTTTAAAATTTTCTCTAAGAGATGTTCTAGAACTAAGTTGATAAATAGCCCTTATAGCTCTTTTTTGCAAGATAAATATAGTTTCAATATCGGCTGCTGATCCCCAGAGAATAATACCATAGGATACTATGAAAGTAACTAAAGTATACAGTTCTAGCAGTAGCTACATCAGTAAGTTGTCTTATTTTACGTATGGCATAGGCTGCTGAACTAAGTTTACCAGCTAGCAGAGAAATATGAGGATACCATTGCAATTTCGAGTCTATGGTTATACCTAAGAATATCGTTGACTCAACTAAATCTAGGTTTTCATTGTTTAATTTAATTCTAATGGTTTCGCTTCTAACATTAGGTAAAGTGAATTTAATGCATTTGGTTTTATTTGCATTTAATTTTAAGTTATTTACATTAAACCAGTGCAATACTTGTGAGAGAGCATTATTTACATCGTCAAAGTTATTCTTGTATCGGTCAACCTTAAATGTAATGTAATGGTAATAAAGGAAAATGAACCGTCACACAGAATAAACTTAATTAAGTTTTACAATACTAGGTACAATAATAGAGTTACATAGTAGCAAAAGAAAAAGAAAAATAAGAACAGTAGACATGTAGTGTCTTGCCTCTAGCGTTCAACCTTAACAGTTGAAATATATCTGGACTCCAGCGAGTTCCAACTTGTTAGAACAAAACAAAACAGTAATGACTTGTTTTTATTTTTTTATATTACGCTTAGGACCGATTCGGATAAATGGCGATTCGATTAATCGACGTTCGGATAATCGGCTAATGTACTAGAAAAAAATCCACCCGGACCAGACAGCAGACGGAACTCTAACCAGCACCCTTCGCTATCCGGGCGAATGCCCTGACCATTATGCTACCGCGGCCCTGACGGCCGTGTCAAATTCTTTCTAGCCTTTATTAAGCTGCAAGGCAACGCCATCTCTTCACATTGTAGGTAATTCACGATGTCAAATGAATGCCTGGTCCGCGTGGAAAGTAATATTTTCTCTAGATTTAAACATAAATAAAAAATAAATAAATATTTCAGACACTCACACCAATTAGCCTAGCCCCAAAGTAAGCACTATAAGGCTTGTGTTATGGGATGCTAGGGTAACGGACAGAATACATATACTGTACATATATAAGTATATTTATATAAATACATATTAAACATCCATGACTGGAGTACAAATGCTCGTATTCATCACACAAACATCTGCCCCCACCGGGATTCGAACCCGGGACCTCTCGAGTCGGTGACAGCCATGAAACCCGGCGTACAAACCACTCGGCCACGGAGGTCGCCAAAACATCGAGCAGTAACATGCTTAAAAAATAAACATCATAAAGTATATAAAGTACATTATAGACATTTTGTGGCTTATATTGGCTAGCACACTGCTTATTTAATAAAACACTTTTTATAAGGTTACTAGCTGACCCAGCAAACTTCGTACCACCCTAATAGACCGGGAGATGATGACACAAAATACTTGGTCATTTGTACCAGTATGGCGGTTCTTCAGGGGTCTAATTACATAAAGGCAAAAAGGAAAATGATGGTCATAGCGCTCGCACCGGCGGCCCAATCGCGTGGGCGTTAATCGAACGCGTCGGATAAATAACGAGTGTCGAACGATTTGTTCCACAAAAATGCTTATATTTTCAGATAGTCGAAAAAAAGAAGTAGGCGGTAGCGTAATGCCATACTTCTCGGGTGTGACTTACAGCCCGCCATACCGACGCGAATACATTAATTTAAATAAAACAATTCAACCATTTGTACCAGGCTAATTTTTGCACAGCTAATCATCGTCGAGTAGCCATTCACGAAAATCACCTTGCCATACTTTTCCGACAGTTCCCAATGGCCGCCATACCGCTGCAAAGGAGTAATTTTTTTTTTCGCCAAACGATTTGTACCACCCTGAAACTTTTTTTAACAGTTCCCCGTATGATCATAAATAGAAGTCTGATAATGCCATACCTGTGGGAGGTGGCGAATGTGAACAATATTTTTTCAAAGTCCCAAGATTTTATTCGTAATTCGAACGATTTGTACCAGTATGGCACTAATTTTTCCTGTAAGTTTGAGTTTTAACGAATATAAATACAAAGTTTCAAACACCTAAGTGGCGCCAATCTTGTCTTATAAGCAGATTTTATGTTGTATAATATTCTGCGGTTCCCACCGCTCGAAAGATTTCTCGAATTGTAGAGGTCTTGGCTCATCGTGTTGGTAAGACATAATGTATGGGAACGATATTACAGGTGGGCTATTTCGAAAAAAGGTTTCAAGATTCTATTAGTTGTCGGCATATCAGAGCGAGTGTGGCAGCTCCAGCCCCCCTGGTACCGTGACCAGGGGGGCTGGAGCTGCCACACTCGCTCTAGGCTTATTTTTTAACACAAAAAAAAAATCCGAAAATTATTTTTTCAAGTATGGCATCACTTTGGCACTTCTCCATAAGTACTGTGTAATTTTCCCAAAACTTAGTTGTTTTTTTCAAGTTTGGAAATGATTTAAAATGCCATATTTTTACAATTCGTTCCAATTTTTTTTTTCATATCTTGCTCGAGTGTGACAGTCTTCCGCCCCATAGTTATAGTATGGGATTATTTTTTTTAGGTTGAATTTTATCCAAATAAACCGAATACAATGATGCCATACTGTAACAAATGATTTTATGTCTTGTACCTTGAAAACGTGTCGAAAAATCAGGTTTTTCAAGTATGGCGCCACTTTTTCCCTCTACTACAAGTATGGCAAATATAATAATGGTCACATTGTATCGTATAATTTCCAAAAATCCAAATGCCATACTGGTACAAATCGTCAATTTTTTTTTTCTTTTTCACCTTTTAGCTCAAGTCCGACAGTCATCCGCCCCATGTTTACAATCTGTAATCATTTTTTTTACGTACAATTGCATCCAAATGACGAGAATACAATGATGTCATGATGTAAAAAATGATTTTACGTATTTTGCAGTCGTATTTTTAAAACGTGTCAAATAAATAAGTATTTCAAGTATGGCAGCACTTTTTCCCCCTACTAGAAGTATGGGAAAAATAATAACGGTCACATTTTGCCAAATACTTTCCAAAAATTCAAATGCAATACTGGTACAAATCGTTTGGCGAAAAAAAAAAATTACTCCTTTGCAGCGGTATGGCGGCCATTGGGAACTGTCGGAAAAGTATGGCAAGGTGATTTTCGTGAATGGCTACTCGACGATGATTAGCTGTGCAAAAATTAGCCTGGTACAAATGGTTGAATTGTTTTATTTAAATTAATGTATTCGCGTCGGTATGGCGGGCTGTAAGTCACACCCGAGAAGTATGGCATTACGCTACCGCCTACTTCTTTTTTTCGACTATCTGAAAATATAAGCATTTTTATGGAACAAATCGTTCGACACTCGTTATTTATCCGACGCGTTCGATTAACGCCCACGCGATTGGGCCGCCGGTGCGAGCGCTATGACCATCATTTTCCTTTTTGCCTTTACGTAATTAGACCCCTGAAGAACCGCCATACTGGTACAAATGACCAAGTATTTTGTGTCATCATCTCCCGGTCTATAAAAAAATAGGGGTTGTCCAGCGGACAAAATTGTGAATCTAAACCATTCTCAGATCCCCTTGAACACACACAAAAAATTTCATCAAAATCGGTCCAGTCGTTTAAGAGAAGTTCAGTGACATACACACTCACAGAAGAATTATATATATAAAGATAGACAACGATCAGAAAAAAGAGTTTTATGAACATTTTGGGGCTTATATTGGATAGAAAACTATTGATTTAAAAAACTGGCGAGTACTTAGTCCTGGCGGCTGCAGATTTTATTATTGACTAGCGGCCCGCCCTCGCTTCGCTTCGGTGTAGAGCTGAAGTGTAGACTACAGTTTTTGTTCTCAGGCTTGTATTATACACAATGACATTCATCGATGATTCTTCTTATACCGGCATGCAAAATCTTTCTTTATAACTATTCTCAAAACTAGATTAATTACTGAGAATATTTCTATAATACGGGCGTTAGGCTCGTATTACAGAATCAAAACTAAGTGTTGATCTTACTTGAGTACAGTTAGAAAGGGATGTCGCTATGTGCTATATATAGCGACATCCCTTTCTAACTGTACTCAAGTAAGGTCCCACGCGGGCCAAGTGCGGATTGGCGGGTTCTAACGACTGCAGATGCAGCCGGGACCAACGGCTTAACGTGCCTTCCGAGGCACAGAGGAGCTCGAGATAGAAGAGTTTCGGTCACCCATTCAATGATCGACCACTGCGAAAGTTGCTTAACTTCAACGATCACAGCCGAACTCGCTAACTGCCTGCGCCATCGAGCTCCTCAAACTAAAATTATTATTATTGTTATTTCTTGTTACCAGGGCGGGTTATTCGTGTTGGGCCACGTAAGAGAAGGCCAACTGGACGGAAGTGGAGACCCTTTAGCCGAAGAGCACAAGTACTGGCTTAAGCTCATTGATCATCTCAAGGTGAGTAACAAATAATTATTGCATTCGCCCGGATAGTGAAGGTTGCGGGTTCGAGTACCGTTGGTTGCCTGGTCGTTGGCGTTTATTTTTAAGCTATTACAAAAATTTTATCGCGGGCTTTGAGCGCGGCGACCCAATTCACAAATTCCGTAGCGAAAATAACCTGACAACAGTGCACATGAACACAATTTTCGCCTTTCCAGTATCGATCGAAACGGTGCAGTGTCTTTAATTTTTGCCACGGGACCAACGTTCGACGCATCACAGCGGTCGTCGGTTCAAATCCCGCACTTGTATTTTTTATTATATTTTTTTCCTCTTTTTATATATTTGTTTAAAGACCCCAGCACCTGTTCTTATTTTTATTTGTCTCCCTTTTATTTAGACTTTATAATTATAATTTAAATTTTTGGACTAAATATGGTAAACTGTGGAGCTTGTGGTAGTTTTTGGCGCCGGGCCATGCTGTTGTTAGCTGTGCATGCTGTTGTTAGCTGTGCTTTGCTATATGAATAAAATATCATAAGGCCTGCCTCGCCGCCATCTATTAATATCAAAGAAAAGAAATATTGCATAAATAAAATAAACAAATAAATAAATATAATTGCGTAAGTTGATAAATAATGCTATGCAATAGCTTTACCGCGGCAGTCCCCGAGTGCCGCGCATATAAACATTTTACCGCACGCTGCCATACATGGAGACGTGCTTAATAATTACGGTTGTCTTTTTAAAGGACATGGTAAAATTTTGTATGAGCGACTGCCCTAGTAATGTATAAATATTGTACTTCGTTATATTTTCTTCGGAGATTTTGTGTGGTTTCGTTTGAAATTCGTGATTTCTCGAAAACCGGAAGTACTACGTTACTCAAATCCGGTTTGTAGTCTTATCAGACTATTCTTAACTTATAACTTAAACATTCTCTTTATCTATCTCTTACAGTTTGGCCGCTGAAACAGCACCACAGACAGTCGGACGGACGGACTTGTCTAATAGATAAGAGATGCTGAATGTTTATAATATCTATGAGAAAAGGCTCAGGAACTTTAGATAAAGTTACAATCTTAAAAATTATGATAACTCCTACTATGTCATTACCTTGCTACATTTGATAAAAGCTGTTGCCAATTATTTGCAGAGCCATCAATTGCGCATTTTCTTTGGATCTTTTCTCCCATATCTCTGATTAACACTTCACAAAAAGTGTGTTTAGAGCAAAAATTAATACAAATAAATTGTCGCCATCGGCCTGACAGGAAATCTGTGAAGTTTTATTTTGTTCATTTGCAAAAATCAAAGGCTTAATTATCATACAGCCTTGACTCAAGCCTGATCAGAATAAAATCTACAATTTTAGGCCTTCAGTGATTTGTTAAAAAAAATAGGGCCAGATATATCATATTTTTTAAGGAGCTTGGAATTATTATTGTGTTTTGATATACTTACACAAATATTTTTTGTGTATGTTTATTTTTGTAAAACGGAACATTTTCTTTTTGAAACGGACATGAAGTCAATTTTCATACTTTTAAATATTTAATTATTTCACGAAAGTTGTATGAGTATAATAAACACGTGAAAATTAATAAAAATATAATGTTATGGGCTAGTGCAAAATAATTATACACGTTAAGGGCAGTTTCTTAGCCATGTCCTTTTGATTGAACCTCCTTGGAAACTCTTTTAATGTATACCTTCGTCTCACTTTTATACTAGAAAAAGAGGCGAAAGATGTAGTTCTAATTTTCACCACTACTCGCACGTAGCGCTATTTAGATATGCGCGCCATATTCTTATCTTATTCGAAAAAGTCTGCTTCATTACTTAAATAGGGTATTTGACAGTATTAAAAATAAATTACCAATTGTCAGCATCTGTCTTTAGAATGAATATTGGCAGCGGTTTTTACTATTTTTACAAAATAAGTATTCATAATTTTACTAAAAACCCACGAAAAAGATAATAGTTTTTTTATCTATTGTCACGTGACCCAAAACGCTTGTGATTGGCGGAGCCTAAAATGACGTCACACGCAAGTAAAATTCCGGTTAAAGTGACATTACATCGTATCGTTTGACGTTTTAATAACAGTCGTGTGACGTCACACACTAGTAAGGCGCCATATTGTCCAGAGAAACGTTTTCGCGGCAACTTGAAAATGGAGTTTTTGATTTGGTTATTTTTACTGAAATACACAACAGAATGATGAATATCCAGTTTTTACGGACTCCATAAACATTATTCAATAACGTGAGATCGTTTTCTAAAACTTCTCAAATACCCTATTATACTGTTTTCTCGCAAATGTGTTGAAAAACGTTGTATGACATGCGTGCGGAATTAGTATTTACACTAATATCATAAAAAAACTAGTTTCAACTTGAATAATTCATATTCTAGCTTTATGAATAGTAATAAATTCGTCGTCCCAAACATGTAATAGGCATTCTACATGTGTATTCTAATTTCGTGCCGGTCTGATGTGGGTAGCGTGGCCGAGCGGTCTAAGGCGCTGGTTTAAGGCACCAGTCTCTTCGGAGGCGTGGGTTCGAATCCCACCGCTGCCAATTCTTTTTTATTACCTATTAATATTGTATTTTCTTATAATTAAAGATTAGTATTAACTGAGATGGTTTAATGTGTCTTGTTTATAAAAATAAATGTCTTGTTCCAAATTTGTTGATAGTTTTAAGTTAATAGATGCAATAATTTTCTCTCCTATATGAGCTCAATACGGCGTCTATTCACGATAAATTTACCCTTAAATTCGCATACTTGACAAGATATCAGTTCAATATAGTGACGATTTAAGTTAAATTTCCCATAAATTCGTGTCCATGACATGATATGAACAAAACTTAGATTAAAACAAAAAGGCACTCGCGGCTCAAAGTGATCCGTTTAAATTGTGGTGCATGACCACAATTCGCTTGAGTCACAATTGGACATGCAAACACGCTGCATGTACACTCAATATAACAATACTGCGTAAATTCTGTGTTATAAAGATAAAAAATGCCTTCGATGCTTTTATAAAGAACACAAATAGTTCGAAATCAAATGCCCCGGCAACACTTTTCATTCGTAAAACTGTGAAAACATTTTTTCTCAAAAATCACGGTTTGTCGTGAATATTATTTACGTAATCGCCATTTTGTAAGCAAGAGTAGGACAACAATACGCTGCGTTGAAGCATATAGTTCTGCCTCGCTCGCTCGATTGATGTTTATATACAGAGTGCGTGGCGAGAGTTGCTTATGTAGTTGAGTCGGATCATATTTTATTTGATGCTAGTATGAGCGTACCGTATCTTCTCTTTTTGTTTAAATCTAAGGAACTCAATACATTGATGACCTCCGTGGCCAAGTGGTTTGTACGCCGGGTTTCATAGTGTCGCCGACTCGAGAGGTCCCGGGTTCGATTCCCGGTGGGGGCAGATGTTTGTGTGATGAATGCGAGCATTTGTACTCCAGTCATGAATGTTAAATATATATTTCTATATAAATATACTTATACTAGCGGACCCGACAGACGTTGTCCTGTCTACACGTCTTTGTGAATCTAAACCATTCTCAGATCCCCTTGAACACACACAAAAAATTTCATCAAAATCGGTCCAGTCGTTTAAGAGAAGTTCAGTGACATACACACTCGCAGAAGAATTATATATATAAAGATATGTACGGTATATGTATTCAATCCTTTACCCTAGTATCCCATAACACAAGCCTTACAACGCTTACTTTGGGCTAGGCTAATTGGTGTGTGTTTAAAAAAAAACTATATTCAAATTAAATTTTCCCATAAACTCGTAGGTGAAAGCGTTCGTAGAGCTATGCCTAGCGGAGTCCGTCAGAAGTGGTGCCGCCCATTTGACCAGATTGTCTGGTTTGGGCGCCATGAAGCCGGACACCGTACTGCTGGGCTTCAGGGACGGAGAGCAGCCAAATGATTTCTTCAGAGAGTAAGCCTTTTATACCGATACTAGCAAACCAGTGAACCAAATGTTCACCAAAACCTGATTTCTCGAAAACCGGAAGTGCTACGTTACTCAAATCCGGTTTGTAGTCTTATCAGACTATTCTTAACTTATAACTTAAATATTCTCTTTATCTATCTTTTACGGTTTGGCCGCTGAAACAGCACCACAGACGGACGGACTTGTCTAATAGATAAGAGATTCTTTTATACGAGGTGCAGCTAATTACTACACCCAACCTGATGTTAAGTGTAAGTGGGGTCAAGTCACGAGGATAGATGATGCGGCAGAAGGTGTGCCGCTTCAGCCATCCTCAATTTGTAGGCCTGGACCCAATCTCCTCCTGAAACAAATACGCGCACACACATACACTCACACACTCGTACACCCACATGCAAGCATGCATACACACAAACAAACATATCCATTTAAAGAAATATAGTAAAAAAAAAGTTTTTTAATTTTTTCTACTTTTGAGAGATCATTATTATTAGGGTGATCAATAATTCAATGTTCCATGTCTTTTAGCACGGAGAGCGGGAATTTCTAATACTACAAGTACATATATATTTAATTAAAAGAAATTTCCAATTGCAATACAGTATAGTAAATTATTGTATCAAATAACGAATTTATATTTGGAGCGATTTCAAATACTCTCACCACTACAATGGTACAATATTCCTGAGTGACATTAGGCTATTATAATTAGTATCTTTTTTAACAACAAAATGTATCCAATAACCGTAGCCATTTCAAGGTCCGATTTTTGTTAATTCCAAAAAATTCAGCGTAATCAATATTTAACACACATCAATTAACTTAACCAAAAGGGAAGGCTTGTATTGGAGATACTAAGCTAACAGATAGATAGCAGATTTTCTAGCTTTTCTAGCTCGGGAGTAGAAAGAAAAGCTATTAAAATAAATAGTGATTTCGATAAAAGCTTTTTGTGGAGATTCTATTATCATTTATGATTAAACAATATCATGAAATGATGAAATGAAATGCGCTAAGAATTGTTTCATAAGCCTGTTATATTTATACTACGAAATTATGAAATATTAATATTACTCGATTTCCGATATAACACCTTTAGTACATCTTTTTTTGTATTTTAATGAAAGCTTATGTAGTCAGGCAGTTTTTAAAATTAGTCAGAAGTTATAGAACATCTATTTTCATTTTTTTTTATTTCAATTGAAAATCCAGCCTGTTTTACTTAATTCATTTTTATTTAGTATCGATCAAATTTTTTATATCTTAGGTTAAAGTGAGGAAGGAGATTATTTTATTTATAAAACTACAAGCAATAGGCATTCTGTTTAAAAAAAATATCTAAGAAAAAGCGACCCAAAAAGAAGTTATATTTTTTTAAAGTTGTCTTATCATTGAACTTAAAGAATAACAAAAAAAGTCTTACTCGTAAACTACGCAAAATCGTAGAACATACATGGGGGTTAAATAGATAGGTATGGTACTCCTCTATCTCGCACTGGCTTGACACCCTAGAAGAAACACCCTGTATATATAGAGCTTTATACCCATTCTAAATGATCAACATTTTCATTTTTCCCTCCACCAGTCCCATCTCCCCGTACAAGACCGAGGCTTTCGATTTAGACAGCGGCGAGGTGGTATTCCCCGTCCGAAGGGCTACGGACGCGAGAATCTCGCCCGCCGCCTACGTCCGAATCATTTCCGATGTGCTCTGCGTTAACAAGAATATATGCCTGTGTCGAGGATTCCATAGACTGGACATGGCTGCTGTTGAACGGTAATTATGATTTCATCATCATCGACCTATTAATGTGAAAAAGCCTATTATTAGCCCATTTACGTGGCGAGAAGAAGCATTTTTGCAGGCCGGCAAGGTGAGGTTGGTTGGTGTAGCAGTTTATAACTGCTGTACCAGCTATCTTCGCGTTTGGACTTTATCACCACTTAACATCAGTTGGGGTAGAGTCATTTACCTACCTCGCTATAAAAAAAAGGACCTCACTGCTGGGGCATAGGTCTTCCCTATGGATGGAATAGGCGCGAGCCCAGTGCGGATTGGCGGGTGCTAACGACTGCAGATGCAGCCGGGACCAACGGCTTAACGTGCCTTCCGGAGCACGGAGGAACTCGAGATAAGAAATTTTTGGTCACCCATCCAATGACCGACCACTGCGAAAGTTGCTTAACTTCAACGATCGCAGCCGAACGCACTAACCATTTACGCCATCGAGCTCCTCGAATCATGATTTATTACTTTATATCCCCTCGTCTGTGTATTCTATGTACTTTGTTTTTTACGGCCGGCAACTCAAAAAGTTTTCCGGATGACTTTCATCTTATTATTCGAATGCTACTGGACACCCAGGCTACATTTATGCCTTTAATCAATCCTAAATAGTTTAATCGAAAAGTTGAATTAAACGTGTAAATTAAAAAGCATTACTAAATATGATAAAACGCAAAAAAACATTTTCCAAGTTTCAAGTGAATTCTGCAGATTCATTGTGTCAAATGCAACGGTTTTTGTTCTTCTGCACCCAGTTTTTTCTCCGTTACAACAATAGGGTATTTGACAAGTTTTAGAAAACGATCTCATGTTATTGACTAATGTTTATGGAGTTCATAAAAAATATATATTCATCATTCTGTTGTGTATTTCAGTAAAAATAACCAAATCAAAAACTCCATTTTCAAGTTGCCGAAATGTTTCGCGAAAACACTTTTCTGGACAATATGGCGTCTTACTAGTGTGTGACATCACACGACTGTTATTAAAACGTCAAACGATACAATGTAATGTCACTTTAACCGGATGTTTACTTGTGTGTGACGTCATTTTAGGCTCCGCCAATCGCAAGCAATTCGGGTCACGTGACAATAGATAAGAAAACTATTAAACTACTTGACCGTCACTGAAAGCTTTAAATTGAGATAGCACTTCCGTTTCCCGTCGAATTACCATCAGTTTCCGTACTTTTATTCACCTTGTATCCGGTCCAGTGGTGACACCTGGCAGAAGCGCGGCCATTTTTGTTTTCGTAAGTTTTGACAGCGCCATATTCACTCATTGGCGTTCTGACTCCCGTCGAAGCAACACGTGCTCAATCTGAGCGATCGTTGTGAGATTTTTAAGGTTTTATTATTATTAAGTGATAAAACTGTAAGTAAAAATATTTTATTTTAACGGTTTTTGCCGTTCTTGTTATTCCAAATAGGTACTTTACGTGTTAAAGGTGAAGGAACCGTAAGTAAAACTATTATTCTTTTTGATAGTTTTTGCAGCCCTTGTGATAAGGGATATTTAAAACAAATATGTTAAATTGTGCAATACCCTTGTTTAAAAAAGTAATAATAAGCCGTGAGTAAAACTTGACGGTCATTCAAGGTGCGTTATGTTTAAAAAATTAAAGTACCTACATTAAAGTAAATTTTGCAATACTTTACGACTGTCTTGGTCGTTTATAATAAAAACTGTGGGGTCATATCATATTAATGTTTTCTCTTAGTACTCAATTAATGTTTCCGTATAAGTGTGAAAGTAAATTGGTAAATGTATTACAAAATACTTAATTAAATTATTTTACAGTTTAGAGTGAAGGAACATCGTTCAATATTGACGTTCTGCCGCCGACTAACTGGCATTAGTGGTAAAAACAGCAAGATGTGTGGATCTAGTCATAATTGTTCTTCGAATAGCTGCAGTAATAATTGGTTGAATTTGTCGTCTTCTGGTATAACGAAAGCGGCATCGCTGCCTCAAGAAAAGTAAGCGAGCTTGATATTCCAGCCCCTTTATTAAATGATTGTTTGAGGGGTAAGTGAACTATGTACAATCTTAATAAGGCATTTCTAATGTCGATGTGCCGTTTTCTGAACATGGCCAGCTATCAATATCAAAAGGCTTATGAATAAAAAGTTCTAAATGATATGCTGATGTAAATTGAAAATTATAATCATAGTCCAGGCTTTATCAACCGGGAAACAAACAACGAGGTAAAGAAGTATGATGATAATTTATGATATATCACGTTCCTGACATTAATTTTCTTTCAGCAATTGCATATTTCTAAAATAAAAATGAATTATTGCGGGAAGGCACCTGCTCAGTTAATTTTAATAACGAGAGTGATAAGATAACAGAATCGTTTCTTAGGTCTTTTACAGCTAGTGAGGGCACAAAGCTAAAAAGTAAAAACTAAAGCACTGCTTAAGAAGTTAGTAATCTCTGTGATGAAGCACCACTTAATTAGATACCATGTAATCACCCATAATGATTCAGAGCTTTTGAGGTTGTTTTTCTCGTATTTAGTAAGTATTTGTCATGGATTTAAGTGATTGACATTTCATCAACCTAATGAGCAACTCGTGCAGAGGCAAGTGATATTCATAAGCTTCATCTTATGAAGCCCAAGGCGTGTCAGGACATGTCCTCCCATGGCTTACCTACACATATGAGTACTGGTGGCAAATCACTCTCGCGGGGTGCAAATTATATATAATTTGTTTCCACTACGTGGAATTTTATGAAATGACTCTAATGCCTTGCCTACATATACGAGTACCGGAAGCAAATCACCCTCGCGGGGTGAATATTATATACAATTTGTTTCCACTACGTGGAACCTTATGAAATGCCTCTAATGCCTTGCCTACATATACGGGTACCGGTAGCAAATCACCCTCGCGGGGTGCATATTATATACAATTTGTTTCGGTACTTAATTCCATTATATGTAATTGAATTTCGCGGTAATTTGTAGGGGAGGGGGAGGGGGGGCTCCCCCCGACCCCCCCGCCATAAAAGATTTTTGGCGGAAATGCAGTTTTTTTTTACCTAACCTAAAAATTCATTAAATCTGTTATATGTAGTGAAATTTCAGGGGGATAGGTATTAGGGAAGACCCCTCAGAGGGAAGGGTCGTTTTTTTTACAGAAATGATAATTATAAAAAATTAGAGGGGTTTTAAAGGTAAAACTGTACTTCCAGGGCCTAGAGGTGATATTTGATTTTTTTTGTAGAAAAAGTCTCTATTAACGAATTTTTCTTTCTGGCGCTTCGCCGGCCGCTGCCGCGGCACGCTCGCTTCGCTCGCTCGGCTCGCGCGTTAAGGTCACAACACTAACCTAACCTAACCTAGTGTGAAGTATCACCACACAAGTGGCTCATTAGAGTCCAAAACTCGCACTACACTCGACTCTTCAGGCGATGGGACAGCAGAATTCGAGGCCGAAGGCTTTGAGGATGCCATAGTAGTCAGACGATGTTAATATCAACAGGAGTACGAAAAAGCTCTCAACTGCGACGAACACAAACACTGACAGACAGATCTCATTAATGGCGGTAAATTGTCACATTTTGACAATAGTACCAACATAATAAACTTATATTTACCATAGACAACGAGAATCATGTTATTTTTGCATAAAAAAATGGCAGCACTGATCAAAATTGCTGTCAAAATTGACTCTTAACCTACAAAAATATTAATTTTCAATAATTTTTTTCTCGAGTTCTATTCGTTTCCGCCTAAAAAGATTTCGTGTACGTGTTTTTAATAGTTAATACTTTGCGTGACAAAAATTTCAGCTTGCAACTCAATTACATATAATGGAAAGCTGAGCCTTTGTTTCCACTACGTGAAACCTTATGAAATACCTCTAATGCCTTGCTTACATATACGAGTACCGGTAGCAAACCACCCTCGCGGGGGGCATATTATGTATAATTTGCTTCCACCGTATGGAACTCATTATGAATAAGGACTTGCCTTCCATGGCTTGCCTACACATACAAGTATCGGTAACAAAACATCGTTGATAGAGGAATATCCTCATCAATCTGATAATCGCCCTTGTGGGGTCATATCAAACATAATATATTATTTCCATTACGTGAAGCCCAATATATGTTCTCCTTAGAACATGTTCGCTTATGGAGTTCGTACTATTATGTAAGCACCGGTAACATACGACACTCGAGTGGAGCAAATTATGCATAATTTAACATATAGTCTGTTCGTGATTCATAATTTATTTTTGTGACCATGGGGTCTGTAAAAGTGTAAACGATTCGAAACGTTAAAAATAAGTAAATTGAAAATATAATAAATGTCGCTTGACATAATTCATTACTTCCATCGCGTGGAAATCCATACATCAACGCAACGTAACATACCCGCTCATGGCTTGCGTACACACATAAGAATCGGCTATAAACTACCCTCTTAATAGACTATAAAGATCGAACATCGAATGTTGACGTACCCCGTTGTGAAGTGCAATGTACGTGGTTTTTAAGGTGTCACAAACTCCCGAGGTCTTGGGTTCACCCCGGTGCGTGGGGCAAATCATCTACTATATAAAAATAAGTCGGGTTTTCCTTCCTGACGCTATAACTCCAGAACGCACGTACCGATTTCCAAGGTTTTGCATTCGTTGGAAAGGTCTCGGGCTCCGTGAGGTTTATAGCAAAGAAAATTCAGGAAAAATAAAAAAAAAATCTTCTTTTAATCACCAAACGAAATGTTACATAAAACGAAGCCATCTGGTGGTGAAACGGAGTTCGCCGGGTTTGCTTGTTGTATGATAAAAACGAGCATCTGTGCTTAAGTGGTTGTTAACAAATATTAATTCAAAATCATACTAATCTATGCATCATCATTATGCATTTCTATGCGTTAGCCCATAACACAAGCCTTTCAATGCCTATTATGAGGCTAGGCTAATTGGTGTGAAGTGTTGACTCGAACACTAAGGTTGTTCTACCGTAATATAGTTATCGACGACGTGCTGGTATACATTTCAAAAGAAAAAGGAATATCGAAACAATTAATGATTGAAAAAATTTAGTGCAGTACAGTTGATAAATTGGGAGCACCACAAATAATTCTTAAATAAATTTAATGATATCGCATGCCATTCAAAAGCTTGTTTATCTAAATCCAATATATATCAAACTCCAATCTCAAGTGCAGTACACTATAAATATGTAAGGAATTCTAAGTTTTCTGCAATTTAAGGACTATCTGCCAGATAGATAGATGATAACATATTTTCTCTTGAAAATAACAAAAGTATACCAAATGGGTTGCTCACTCTTTTGATCGCGTAATGAGAGAAACTTGCAATATTAGAAATGTCGTGTATGAGGTGTCTGAGGTGGCCAACATGATCATTTTGATATATAAGTGGTACTATGTACTGAAGAAAGATTGCACGATCTACCAAATTCTTGAAAGGTTTTGAAGATCATTGTATGCAATTATCCACTTTATCTTATTTTTAGTAAAAAATACTGAAAACTGTTCTTAATAAACTTATGCTTTCTAACCTTGCCACGACTGTCTGGAATAAATATACTTCAAACCCTACGCATAGTACATGCACACCTCATGTAAGCTGTGTAAATCTTATAAATAACTAAATCTTTATTTAGTATTAAGTAATACATATAAATGACTCGGATCTAAGAACTGAAAAACAAAAGGAAACATTACAATCAATTATAGATCCCAGGATGGCAAATGAATTTCATAAAATCTGGTCTGACCTTCGTAATAGCAAAATTTATCACGGCAACCCTGCAACAATATAAAAACTATACCTGAGAATTTCGTTGTAAAAACGTAAACTTCAGAAGTTGATCGGTTTCAACATTTTTGTCATTCCGTGGGCTTGTATCAACCACTCCCTACTTCTAACAATAATTATGAATTCACTGCAATCGACCATGCAATCACTTCCCGCCAATCTAATATGAAAGCTTGGGAAGTGTAGTTGCAGAACACGGCTCTACCACTTCACTTCAGTCTCCACTCCAATCAAATAGATATGTTAGCACTACGCTTTTCATCATATTCTACAAAGAGCGACAGCTCTGTCTTAAACAGCTATGAGATGGCTCGGAAACGCTGGCTTGCGTGGTTGCAGTGGTCTAGGAACAAGAATGTTTATCGGAATAATCCCGCAAGTTGTGGACTCGGTTCTGAGCTAACACGATTTTTGAGAGACTTATTTTTAACACGTGACTTGTCTCAAAATAAGTACCAATATTTTAAATAAGTCAGTTGTTTTTACATGATATACCAATGGATGATAAGTCTAATTACCTAAACTCACCTGTCTTGGCAAACACATATATTAAAGTCGATTGTTTTTGAAGAATCAGTCCATAACCCACTATTCTGTGTCTATAAGTTAACTTATTTCCTTTTCTTCAATAATGTATTCATTACATCATAATGATCTGTTTCAAATACCTCGTCATACTAGTTGTTGTTCTGAACGTCATACAGTAATTATGCTGCGTATTATTTGGTTCAGCATGTGGTACACATGACATGTTCCTACTTCAAATTATCCCGAATCATTGTATTTGTACCGACAAAGATTAGTTTTAGCCTTGTTTTGGTTCAAAACAGGTGAAAGTAGTTAAAGACAATCCGATTGGTGACTTCTACCGAATAATGGTAATCGTAAGTGGGACCCTGATTTTGGGTACTTAAGTAAAAAGTACAGTCTTGTAAAATGTAAGACTCAGTATCGAACAACTTTACATCTTTTTCTCGCATTCGTACGCCTTATTTGTGATATACAAAGATACCAATGAATGCTACACAAGGAAGCGTCCGGTCATTAACAAAGCAAATATATATATATACTTCGCGAGTTTCAAGCAAAGGAATATAGCGATCAGCTAATACATATGTTAAAGCAGCTTCGTAAGCGGGAAGAAATTAAAGACGTGATTCAAATAATATTATTTGATCCATTTTTAAGCTTACTCGTTTCTTATACAGTTTCATATAATCTGATAAATGTTAATATTTAAATTTATCATAAATTGTCACAACTATGTACGTGGCGATCACCAGGCGATAACAAACAGGTCTCAATATAAAGCTTTCAGTGACGGTCAAGTAGTTTAATAGCAGCATTTTACCTGAAATAAAATGCATATTAAAATACTTACCTCACTGAAAGCTTTCACTTTAAATTCTGCCTGGTGAAATAATTGAGCCAATGAGTTAATATGGCGCTGTCAAAACTTAGGAAAACAAAAATGGCCGCGCTTCTGCCAGGTGTCGCCACTGGACCGGATACAAGGTGAATAAAAGTACGGAAACTGATGGTAATTCGACGGGAAACGGAAGTGCTATCTCAATATAAAGCTTTCAGTGAGGTAAGTATTTTAATATGCATTTTATTTCAGGTAAAATGCTGCTATTATCTTTTTCGTTGGTTTTAAGTAATTAAGAATATTTTTTTTTGTAATAATAGTAAAAACCCTTGCCAATATTCATTCTGGACACAGATGCTAACAATTGGCACTTTATTTTTAATACTGTCAAATACCCTATTGTCTTATTTTTTTATTTATTGTCAGCAAATCGCCTAACCTCAAGTACATAGACGTGTGGTTAGTGGAGGCGCTAGCGCCATCTAGCGAGGAAGCATTCACCGTACGAGCTTTATTCACGCTGCAATTGGCGGCCGTAGTTCGTTCAGCGAGAGGCTGGCAACATTTACGCCTACGGGCACATTTAGCACCGCCCACTATTAATGGTGAGAAGATTAAATTTTTACTTTCCCTGTGTTTTTATAATTCATTTATTCATTTGTATGCGGTATTAACATAAAGGTGACAGTATCAGATAAGTTCTGCATTATACCTGGCATACAAATTTTTTACTAACAATCTAAAATTTTAAAATATAACAAAAAAATTAAGGTTTTTAAGATTCCATACCTTATTCATCAAAAAGGAACACTTATAGGATCGCTCTGTTGTCTGTTTGTCTCTCACAGTCGATTTGCTCGGAATCTTATCATCATCATCAGCCTTTTAATGTCCTCACTGATGGGGCCTTCGCTATGGATGAAATAGGGAGATTGGGCCGTGACCCACCACGCGGGCCCAGTGCGGATTGGCGGGTGCTAACGACTGCAGATGCAGCCGGGACCGAAGGCTTAACGTGCCTTCCGAAGCACGGAGGAACTCAAGATAGAAGAGTTACGGTCACCCATCCAATGACCACGACCGAAATGAATACTTTTACAAGTATTAAACATTTGAAAGAAAAAATAGTATTAATAGTTATAATTTTTATTTTTTAAGCAAGTAACTGCTTGATGTTTAAATCTAAAGAAAATATAACTAGAAAAATTGTGGGTTACCTACAATTCGAAGAGATGGCGCTGCCTTGCAGCTTAAAAATGGCTAGAGGAATTTCGACGCGGCCATCAGGGCCGTGGTAGCATAATTGGTCAGTGCATTCGCCCAGATAGCGAAGGGTGCGGGTTCAAGTCCCGTCTGCTGCCTGGTCCGCGTGGATTTTTTTCTAGTTATATTTTCTTTAGAATAAACATCAAGCAGTTACTTGCTTAAAAAATAAAAAATATAACTATAAAAAATACAGTTATATTTTTATTTTAAGCATTTAACTGCTTGATGTTTAAATGTAAAGAAAATTCTACTAGAACAAATTCCACGCGGATCAGGCAGCAGACGGGACTCGAACCCCTCCGCTATCCGGGCTTATGCACTGACCATTATGCTACCGCGGCCCTAATTGTCCGTGCCGAATTTTCTCAAGTATTTCTAAGGCTAAAAGAGAAAAATACAGTCTTTATCTCTTTGTCATTTAGATGTGAGTCAGTCTCTAACGTCAGAGACTTCGTCAGTGCCTCGCGTGCAAGGAGCCACGGCACAACAGAGGCTGGATGAAATGCTCAAACTGCTTAGAATAGACGCCACCACTTATACGGTGAGTTGACAGACACACAGTGTTTTCTCCTCGTTATATAGATGTGAGTGACTCTATGACGCCAGAGACTAACAGAAGCTGGATGAACTGCTAGAACTGCTTAGAATAGTCGCCACCACATATACGGTGAGTTGACAGACACACAATGTTTTTCTCCTCGTTATATAAATGTGTGAGAAAAATATAACCTACATTTAATTGAATAAAAATTGCAAATCATAGATGACAATTCTACAATGTACCTATAACGCCATCCTGCGGCGAGCAACAAAACAGGATCGTCAGTAATCGGCACCTGTTATAAAACAGTTCCACCATAGCATACTAGAGGGCGCTATTTACAGTAATAAATAATACATTACAATAATAAAAATATAATAGATATTTATACAAAATAATAATAAAATACTAATTATAATAAAATAATAACAATTAAAGAATAGCACAAGATTTAAAATGGAGGAAGTATTAAACGCTCTTCGTAAAATCCAAGATGAGTTATGTGAACAAAAATTAACTATACAAAGAAGTGGCGAAAACGTCACTAAAAATGTAACAGAGTACATGAATAAAATACTTGAAGAAAAATTTAAAACATGGGAAGAAATGCATGAAAAACTTAAAGATAAGGTAGAAACACAAGAACAACGACTTTTGCATTTGGAGAGACAAGCAAGACAACGAAACCTTGTATTCTTTGGTTTACCAGAAACTGAAAAAGATTACTCATCGTTACAGAATAATATTATAAAATTTATCGACACATATTTCTCACAAAAAGTGGAAAAAACCGAATTTCAAGCAATTCGAAGACTCGGTAAAAAGTCTCAAAGACCTCGCCCTGTAGTAGTCACATTTACGACACTTGGTAGAAAGATTGAACTTTTAAGAAACCAACGCCAACTGCAAGATACATCGTACTACATAAAGGAAGATTTCCCTCGACACGTACTTGAAACCAGAAAGGCGTTACAGGAACAAATAAAAATAGAAAAAGAAAAGGGAAATAAAGCCATAATCAAATATGATAAAATTGTGATTTTAAAGAAAAAAGAGAACTCTATTATAGGCACAAGTCAGAAAAGAAATTTATCAATGTCACCTGAAATAAAATCAATCAGCCAAACCGAGCACAGACAGCAAATTAATAAGAAAAATAAAATAATGCAATCGCACACGCTTCCTGGTAGATCAGCGAGCTTTTCAGAAGGAGCTTCAAAAACAGGCATGCTCAATTTCCTAATAAACAAAAACACAAACAAAAAAAGTACCTTACAAGACGAAAACAACACAGAAATATAGCAACCAGCGCACCCCTCTACATTACATACATTGAATAATAAGATAAAAAACTTCGAATTACATCTTCCAAGCCGGCTGGTCACCGAGGAAGATAAAGACCTTAACCCTCCAAAGAAGATAAGGAACTACACTAAGTTCTATATAATAACATACAACGTGAGAACTCTTTCTTCACATGAAAAGCTAATCGAATTACAAGACTCTATAAAACACATAAAATACGATATAATTGGTGTATCAGAAGTAAGAAGACTCGGAACAAAAATAGAAGAGTATGAAGATTTTATTCTTTGTTATATGGGAGAAACACCAGGCAATTACGGAGTAGGCTTTATCATCAGTAAAAGATTGAAATACGCCATCGAAAGCTTCTATGGGATCACAGAACGTGTCGCGGTTTTAAACCTGAGCTTACAAGGAAATAAAATAACCATCATTCAGGCCTATGCACCAACAGAAGCAGCAGCTGAAAATGAAATAGATCATTTCTACACAATACTATATAAGGCTATGGAAAGCGCACACGGAATTATTATAATAATGGGCGACTTCAATGCGAAAATAGGACACACAAAACAAAATGAATACTTGATAATGAAACAACATGGTTATGGCCAAAGGAATAATAGAGGGCAACGCTTAGTGGATTTTGCATTTGAAAATAAATTTTCCATTCTGAACACTTTCTTCAAAAAAAGACCTGGCCGTCGCTGGACTTGGCAATCACCAAATGGACAACATAGAAATGAAATTGATTTTATATTATCAAACAATCCAAATATGTTTATGAATTTAGAAACACTGAACTTGAACTACCCCTCAGATCATAGACCATTAAGAGCTGCAATAACACTAAGAAAACAAAAGAAAAGTAGAGTAAATTATACATCTGCTAATATCAGCTCTCTTAAAAGTGAAGAGGAAATAATTATATACAGGAAATATTTAGTAGATAATATAAGAGATATAATATACCAGGAACCCGAGTCAGTACAGTCTTATTACGATAAAATTTTAAACGCAATAACTAAAAGTCTCGTGGATGCAAAAATAAACCACCAGCAAAGAAAACCGACAGTTATATCTGAACGAACATCTATACTTATCAAAAGAAGGCAAGAACTACAAAGGAAAAAACATAAAACTAGATCAATGAAAAATGAGCTTTCTGCACTGTACAAACTAATTAGTAAATATATAAAAAGAGACTACAAGCAACACAGACAAAAAACATTGCAAAAGCACATTACACAAACAGGTGGCACGAAAAAGGCTTATAAGGAACTACGAACAAAGAAAGTTTGGATAGATGGTCTAAGTCGCTCAGGAAAAAAAGTACATAGTCGAGACGAAATCATAGAAACTGCTACAGAATTTTACAAAGATCTTTATAGTATGAATGATTTAAGAGCCGCCTGTCAAAACAAGAGGCAAGGGAGCAGCGAACACAGAACAAGAGAAATAAAATTAATAGATGAACTCGAAATTATATCTGCAACGAAAATATTAAAATTTGATAAAAGTCCTGGCTCCGACAATATTACAAACGAAGCAATAAAAGTAGCCGACACAATCTTAGCTCTACCATTGACACGTTTGTTTAATCTCATATTAAAAACTGGAATGACACCGTGTCAATGGTCACACTCCGACATTATCCTGTTGTACAAGAAGGGCGATCCATGTGATATTGGAAACTATAGGCCAATAAGCTTGTTACCATCTATTTATAAACTTTTTTCATCTATTATCAACAAGAGACTCAGTTCAAACTTGCAAAGTAAGCAACCAATAGAGCAAGCGGGCTTTAGAAAAGGGTTTTCAACAGTAGATCATATACATACTTTAGAACTGCTTATCGAAAAGTATCAAGAACATAACAGGCCACTCTACATCGCTTTCATCGATTACCAGAAAGCTTTCGACTCAGTCTCACATAAAAGTATCTGGGACACGTTACAATCACAAAACGTAGAAAGTGAGTACATACAGGTAATCAAAAGTATATACAGCGACAGCACAAGCAGAGTCAAACTCGAAAAAACAGGTCCAAGTTTCCCCATAAAAAGAGGCGTCAGACAGGGGGACCCACTCTCTCCGTCGCTCTTCATTGCAGTACTAGAAACAGTAATTAGCGATTTAGATTGGAAAGCCAAAGGAATAAAAATACAAGGACACTATCTTAACCATCTCCGCTTTGCTGACGACTTAGTACTGTTGTCTGAAAAAAGTCCGGAATTACAAAACATGATAAATGAACTACACATAGCCAGTACGCGAGTGGGCCTCGAGATGAATTTTTCTAAAACAATGCTTATGACTAATAGTACAAGGAAACAGATTTTTGTGGATAATAAGTCTCTTAATTATGCACAACAATATGTGTACCTTGGCAAGCAAATAGGATTTAACAGGAATAATAACGACCTAGAAATAGAAAGAAGAATTCAAAGCACATGGAACAAGTACTGGAGTATGAAAGAAATTTTTAAAAGCAACATGCAAGTCAATACAAAAACCAAGGTAATGCAGTCGTGTCTTCTCCCATGTTTAACATATGCGTGCCAAACTTGGAAATTTACATCTAAAGTAAAAAGAAAAATAGTAAGCTGTCAAAGAGCAATGGAACGCAGTATGTTGAACATAAAGAAAATTCAGAAAGTGAACCACTCAAAAATAAGTGCCATTACAAAATCGACTAACGCCTTACACCACGCTCAAAAATTAAAATGGAAATGGGCCGGCCACATTGCTAGACTTCAAGACGAAAGGTGGACCTCAAAAATAACAGAATGGAAGGGACCGTACGGTAAACGTAGAAGAGGCAGACCCGTGGCACGATGGGAAGACGAGATAATAAAACTAGCCGGGCCCAAGTGGATGGAACTGGCAAAAAACCGTGACAAATGGCATTCTTTGGAGGAGGCCTTTACCTGTGTAGGGGTTCTTGCAAATTAAATCCCAATAAGTAAATGTAAAATAATTTCAATAATTTATAATTTTGCATGATTTTAATTAATTTGTATTTATTTTAATCAATTTAATTATTTTAACAACCAATTAATAATTATCTCCAATTTATTTTTATATCAAGTGCAACTTACCACAACATGCATGTAAATTCTATTTAATTATAACAAGCACCTACATCATTACATTACATTATAATTAGCACAATTCAATGATATTCAAACAATTATTGTATTTTTCTTTACCTTCTATGCAAGAAATAAAAGGCTTTTTATTTTTTATTTTATTTTATTATATAAATGTGAGTGACTCTATGACGCCAGAGACTAACAGAAGCTGGATGAACTGCTAGAACTGCTGCTACTACTGCTGATGAGGTGAATAAAAAATCTTCTTTATTCGCACTATTTTTAATATTTCGTCGATTTATGACGTCAGTGCACTGGCCAATATATTTGGGAACAATTCACCAGTATAGCGTCGATTCATGACGTCATTAGCACTGGCCAGTATATTGGTATATATGACGGAATACACCCAGACTCTAGCCTGCATTTTTTTGTTCTTTCCCTTTAGTCTATGCTCAAACTGCTTAGAATAGACGCCACCACTGATACGGTAAGTTGACAGACACACAGTGTTTTTCTCCTTGTTATATAGATGCGAGCCCCTCTATGACGTCAGAGACGAACAGAAGCTGGATAAAATGCTTAAACTGCTTAGAATAGACGCCACCACTTATACGGTTAGTTGACAGACACACAGTGTTTTCTCCTCGTTATATAGATGTGGGTGACTCTATGACGCCAGAGACTAACAGAAGCTGGATGAACTGCTAGAACTGCTTAGAATAGTCGCCACCACATATACGGTGAGTTGACAGACACACAATGTTTTTCTCCTAGTTATATAAATGTGAGTGACTCTATGACGCCAGAGACTAAGAGAAGCTGGATGAACTGCTAGAACTGCTGCTACTACTGCTGATGAGGTGAATAAAAAATCTTCTTTATTCGCACTATTTTTAATATTTCGTCGATTTATGACGTCAGTGCACTGGCCAATATATTTGGGAACAATTCACCAGTATAGCGTCGATTCATGACGTCATTAGCACTGGCCAGTATACTGGTATATATTACGGAATACACCCAGACTCTAGCCTGCATTTTTTTGTTCTTTCCCTTTAGTCTATGCTCAAACTGCTTAGAATAGACGCCACCACTGATACGGTAAGTTGACAGACACACAGTGTTTTTCTCCTTGTTATATAGATGCGAGCCCCTCTATGACGTCAGAGACGTACAGAAACTGGATAAAATGCTCAAACTGCTTAGAATAGACCCCACCACTGATACGGTAAGTTGACAGACACACAGTGTTTTTCTCCTTGTTATATAGATGCGAGCCCCTCTATGACGCCAGAGACTAACAGAAGCTGGATGAACTGCTAGAACTGCTTAGAATAAACGCCACCACATACGGTGAGTTGACAGACACACAGTATTTTCTCCTCGTTATATAGATGCGAGTCACTCTATGACGTCGTAGACTAACAGAAGCTGGATGAACTGCTTAGAATGTCTACGCCACCACATATACGGTTAGTTGACAGACACACAGTGTTTTTTCCTCGTTATATAGATGCGAGTCCCTCTATGACGCCAGAGCCTTACAGGGGCTGGATGAACTGCTGCAATTGCTAAGAATAGACGCCACAACTTACAAGGTGAGTTGACAGACAGTGTTGTTTTATTTGTTTATCAAACTTTAACGTCTAACTTCCTAAGACCAGCCAAAGAGAAAGTTGCTTAACTTTAACGATTGCAGACCGTACGAGAACAAACTTAAATTAATCAAACTTGAAAGTTTATTTACTTTTCGAAGTATGGCTGTAAGGACTCACACGGCTATCATATAATTTATATTATTAAAATTAATTAGACATATTATTATGATATCGCGGACTTTCTTGTAGATATTTATGTCCTCTATAAAACTTTAGAACATCACTTTGCTCTATTGACAATGACTTCCGCAGCGTAAGCGATATAAGGTTCTTTTTTTGGTAATTTTTTTCACACCCTGGATTACACTATCAAATTTTTCATACGGAACCCTAACTTTTTTGAAAATACTCTATAGCCTATTTTCATCAGGGATAATGTAGGTTTCTAAATGTGGAAGAATTTTTCAAATCGATCCAGTAGTTTCGGAGCCTATTCTATACAAACAAACAATCAAATCTTTCCTCTTTATAATATTAGTATAGACTAGCAAACCAGTGAACCAAATGTTCACCAAATGTATTTAATTAATTGAGAACTTCGGAGATTTTCTGTGGTTTCGTTTGAAATTCGTGATTTCTCGAAAACCGGAAGTGCTACCTTACTCAAATCCGGTTTGTAGTCTTATCAGACTATTCTTAACTTATAACTTAAATATTCTCTTTATCTATCTCTTACGGTTTGGCCGCTGAAACAGCACCACAGACAGACGGACGGACGGACTTGTCTAATAGATAAGAGATAATTTAACACAGGTGATTTATGATATTCAATACATGCAGGTGACAGAATGGCCGGCCCTACAGGAGTCCAAATGGACAACCGACAGTGATTCCGACGAAAGCAACGTGTACCAACGAGTGCCGTTGAGCTATTTACAAACGTGAGTAGATTGAATGAATATACATACTTGTTAGCAAAATATCATCATCATCAGCCTCTTAATGTCCCAACTGCTGGGGCACAGGCCTTCCCTATGGATGGAATAGGGAGATTGGGCCATGACTCACCACGCTGGCCCAGTGCGGATTGGCGGGCGCTAACGACTGCAGATGCAGCCGGGACCAACGGCTTAACGTGCCTTCCGAAGCACGGAGGATCTCGAGATAGAAAATTTTGGTCACCCATCCAATGACCGACCACAGCGAAAGTTGCTTAACTACAACGATCGCTGCCGAACGCGCTAACCACCTGCGCCATCGAGCTCCTCAAAGCAAATATAAATAATAATAATTTTAAAAAATAGTGTTTAGGACGTCCATAAGTTTTAGTGGTGATGTAATAGTTATTTTGTAATATGATGATAAGAGTCTGTCTTATGAATCGTGAAACTCCAATTTTTAAGATTTTGAAGTTGGCAACATTGGAACTGTCACTTTGACACTACGAATTGGCGAATTATTGGGTAGGTGGGTTTTGATACTTTCGTTTATTTGGTTATTCAATTCAATTCAATGAAACGCATAATTGATCTTTTAAAATCTAGTATAACAAACGAGATGTTGACACACGAGAAGCAATATTTAGAACAGGTATCATCAATGATAGGTATTTTCCTATAAATTAGGGTAAACTGCCAGTCATAGGACACCGAATAGTTATTGGAAAATCAAATCATCATCATCAATTATCAAAATCCGTCTACAAATCTCCGGGCTATGAGGTATATATATATAGCAGTATTGAGGACCTCCCCCTTCTTAAAAGTTGGTTATAATATTTCATTAATGTGTTAATTCAATTTTGTCCCTGTTTTTATGATTTAAAAATTTGGCATTATTTTATTCATGTCGCTTGATTTCAGCTTCCCTTAATAAAAGTCTATTCGTGTCCATATCATACTTATTAGTCCAGGCAACGAAAAGGTATAGAGGGAATTGCTTAGAACACAATTTTTGACTTCGTGACTTTGTTAGGACTAGTTAGGAGGTAAACATATCAAAAGTCCCCGCCCGTAGCCCATAAGCCGGGGGGGGGGGGGGGGGGGGCTTGAAGGTCCCATTTTTAGGTTTTTCGCATATATCTCGAAAACTATGCATCCTAGCGACATGAGACTTTCACAAAAGTGAAAGCTGATTAAATTTGCTACAAGTCTTATTTTGTCAAATTTTTTGATATCTTGTATAGTTTTCGAGATATCCGCTCTTGAAAGTCTGTAATTATGGAAAAAAAATTTGTTCCCATTTTTGCTCTATTTGACCGGATAACTCTTCAACAATGCACCCAAAAAATAAATACCGGCCGTAGGGTTGTAGAGCATTAAATTATCTTCAATAATAGAAACAATTGCCTTTTTTTTTTATTTAAGGACAAAATTGTTAGTGTAGTAGACGTATGGGGGCGGTACGGTGGGCACTAGGCCGCGTACTCAGCCCCCACGCGCGGGCCGTCCTGCGCACGTCTGTGGGGTCCTCGCGATACCCCGGGAGACCCCTGCCGCGGAACCTCGGCAAGGCCGGGAGGCTGCTAGGTGCGGAGACGCGAAGAATCCCTAAACGGGGATTCCGCGGCTTCGCACTAAGCAGCTTAGAGGGTGTTCGCAGGGTTTTTTAGCGGATATTATGCCGTATAGCGCCCGTAAGGGTTACGGGGTCCTCAGTGGGCAGCCACTGCTGGGGCTCGTAAGGCTTGCGGGAGCCAGGTGTGAGGTCCATAAGTAAAAAAGAAAGTAAATTAGTGTCATTGAGAAACTGTAATTATCTAATAATAATATCTGTAATAATGATATCCGCTCTTGAAAATCTGTAATTATAGAAAAAAAAAATGCTTTACATTTATGCTCTATTTGACCGGATAACTCTCGGATAACTCTTTAACGATGCACCGATGTCTAAATAGCACACATGCTCATTTTAGAATATGTACTTGTTGGCCCACTGACCAGGTTCTTCACACAATCCAGAAAATAAGTTTAAAAAACTGCAAGAGTTAACTACTTTATGCAAAAAAGGTTATTATAAATTAGATGATTATTTAAATGATAAGATTGTCTGGTGTTGTATTGGTCCAGCTCAACACAAAAAGTAGTATTAAGAATGATTAAAATTATAAAACTGGACTTTAAAAAAAATTGAGACGGTAGGGCCCTGTGCCTCTGGTTTTTTTCCGGTTCTCATTGGC
Source organism: Chilo suppressalis (assembly GCA_902850365.2). NCBI lineage: Eukaryota > Metazoa > Arthropoda > Insecta > Lepidoptera > Crambidae > Chilo > Chilo suppressalis. Next base: position 12,655,340 of record OU963917.1, on the reverse strand, counting down.
TATACAGGTACGAATACGGCAGCAGTTTTCGATACAATTCACTATGACGTGCAAAAAGAGATTTGTAAAAAAATCCAATATAGTTAATTTCTTGCTCTTTTGGGGTGGGAAGGACCTTGATCCTCGTCTTCGTTTACATTTTCTTTGTCTGTGTCATTTTCTCCATCGGAACCCTGTAGGGAAACGGTCAGAGGATCCTCCTGTTCTTCTTCACCTTCGGAGTCAACTTGAGGGACCCCATTCAAGCAGTTCCCCTGGCAATTTTGGCACGCTGGGGAACAGGAACGCAGGACACCCCCTTTAGTCAATACGTCTACTACCCTTTTTTTTTATACGCAGGCAAAAAATACTATTTACAGACGACGGCGCCTTTAAGAGGCACACCGCCGAACGGACCTCACACCTGGCTCCCGCAAGCCTTACGAGCCCCAGCAGTGGCTGCCCACTGAGGACCCCGTAACCCTTACGGGCGCTATACGGCATAATATCCGCTAAAAAACCCTGCGAACACCCTCTAAGCTGCTTAGTGCGAAGCCGCGGAATCCCCGTTTAGGGATTCTTCGCGTCTCCGCACCTAGCAGCCTCCCGGCCTTGCCGAGGTTCCGCGGCAGGGGTCTCCCGGGGTATCGCGAGGACCCCACAGACGTGCGCAGGACGGCCCGCGCGTGGGGGCTGAGTACGCGGCCTAGTGCCCACCGTACCGCCCCCATACGTCTACTACACTAACAATTTTGTCCTTAAATAAAATAAAAAAAGGCAATTGTTTCTATTATTGAAGATAATTTAATGCTCTACAACCCTACGGCCGGCATTTATTTTTTGGGTGCATTGTTGAAGAGTTATCCGGTCAAATAGAGCAAAAATGGGAACAAATTTTTTTTTCCGTAATTACAGACTTTCAAGAGCGGATATCTCGAAAACTATACAAGATATCAAAAAATTTGACTGAATAAGACTTGTAGCAAATTGAATCAGCTTTCACTTTTGTGAAAGTCTTATGTCGCTAGGATGCATAATTTTCGAGATATATGCGAAAACCCTAAAAATGGGACCTTCAAGCCCCCCCCCCCCCCTCCCCCCGGCTTAAGGGCTACGGGCGGGGACTTTTGATATGTTTACCTCCTAACTAGTCCTAACAAAGTCACGAAGTCAAAAATTGTGTTCTAAGCAATTCCCTCTATACCTGTTTTTGAGCATTCGTTGCCTGGACTATATGTTGTTTACTTAAATTGTAAATTATATAATAACGTTGTTTAGTTACTTCTAAAGTACCAATTCCGGGTTATTCATACCTACCTAAATTGTTGTGATTGAAACAAAATCTTTTGATTTTTGCGTATCTAGCGTGAATAATATAATAAAGCATCGTTGCGCCGACGGCACCGCAGTGACGTTCGTGCAATTACCTCCACCACCACCCGCGGCAGCTTCAGACGCCGTCTGCGAACAATATTTAAAGGTAACTATAACTGTTTTATTATTAACTAATGACCCGCTCGCCCGCCTCGCTTCGCTTCGGTGAAGACTATAGTTTTGTTCTATGGAATGTATTATACATATGATTTTTTCTCTAAACACACACCAATTAGCCTAGCCCCAAAGTAAGCGCTCTAAGGGTTGTGTTATGGGATACTCGGGTAACGGATAGAATACATATATAAGTATATTTATATAGAAAATTTAAACATCCATGACTGGAGTACAAATGCTAGCATTCATCACACAAACATTTGCCCCTCCCAATTGATTCGAACCCGGGACCTCGAGTCGGCGACACCATGAAACCCGGCGTATAAAGCACTCGGCCACGGAGGTCATCAACTTAAAGAAGCACTTGTTTCTAATTATAAATGTTTATGGTAATGTTTTTTTTTACAGATTTTAGACGAATTCACGAAAGATCTCTCTCCAACCATACTAGTAAGGGGGCTCAAGTCGGTCACATCTACTGCACTTTGATGTAAATTACTCAGTAGGAACTATTTTATATGTAATGACTATTTAATTTACGACCCTAATCTTATAACAATAAGGTTTAAAGTAAGTAAATTATTGCACTTTGGATTCTTATGACAAATAAAGCTTATTAATTTATGGGTAATGCTTAAATTACAATTTTATAGCTTGATATTTATATTTAAATCATCATCGTGCTGCCTCTATTACTCGTCTCTGAGAGTAAAAGGGTAAATATTTCAATAATACTCTCCGTTACTTTTGTTATGGATTTTTTTATTAATATTTGGGATAATGATACAAAAAGAAGTATTTTTAATCATATGATTCAACTGAGAAATTATCAATCCTATAAAGAAGTTAAGAATATATAATTATACATACTTAGGTGATTTTATTAATGACCAATTTTATAACTGATATTGTTTTAACACTTTGACGCTTGTATTTTATTATTTTAATTTTACTCAGTATTATTATAAAATTTAACATAGATTCTTAGCGACAATAGTTTGGCACAGCAAACTTGTTGAAACAACAACTTGTTGACCCTTTGATGAGCACATTCAGTGCAAAATTATGTTTTTTTATCATAATTTGAAGACTATCTACATTGGGATTAATACGCCATCACCCATACTTACAGATGTCAATTTAATTTAATGCTTCATTAATACAGTGTTCTATAATTATATTCATTCTTCTGTTATTGTTTTCGCAACATTCAAAATAATAAAATACTTTACTTGTCATGTAGTATGGGTTTATATAAATTGTATATAACTGAATATACCTTTATAACTGTCGCATCACCAATTTTAATCAAGCTTAAAAGTTAGTTGACATCTCAGAATGGGGCCCAATTAATATAAGTTAACTTTATGCCTTATTTACATAACAGTAAGGTGATAATGCAGATTCAAGTATACTTGTCTATCAAAGACGTGCAAAATCAGTTAGTATCATTTTTATTTTTTTACGAATAAAAAAGTGACTTAGAAATATGACGTTGTCCTATGAAGTTTTTGTAGTAATAATTGTGATAATATAACGACAGGTTCTTCTACCTACATTGACGTATAAAAATAAGTAAATTCCTAATCGCCTGAAAAAAGTGCATTAATAACGTCCGAGCGGCGTGACGCTGTGTGTTATACATCAACTTATAAAGATTATAATGCCCTTGATTGTATTTTCTAAACTGAAAATTAAATTTAACACCATTCTCTCCTTTTGATTCTGTATAGAGAATGATTAGGAAAGACTGTTGACAAATTTATTTATTTATTTAAACTTTATTGGCACAATTACAAAATGGATTAAAGGCGGACATACGACGAACGCTAAAAGCATTCTCTGCCAGTCAACCTTCAGGAATACAGAAAGACACGAATTTAGTTTTAGGTTTAGAGAATCATGCCAGAATAAAAAATAATAAAAAAATGTATACGTGAGAGATAGAGTTTGATTACGGTGCGAAAGAGACATACATGCGAGGAGAGATATTTTGTTGTATCAACTAAATAATGACTATTAACAATATGATAGAAAATGCCGAGGTAGTTGCATAAATTTGTAAATATAATAATAATAAAATTTGTTTGTCGATTCTGGCATGATTAATGAAACTTGAAACAATTTTACTTAAATATAGGTCCGACAAATGACTCAACCCCACCTGATGTTAAGTGACGGTAAGGTCTAGACGTGAAGATAGCTGGCACAGCAGTTCTACCTGCCACACCAGCCATCCTCACCCTGCCGGCCTGCAAGTTGCTTCTTCACGCCTCTTTTAAAGGATCCTAGCTTGTGAGAAGGAGGGAACACGTAAATTTAACATAAGTATCTCCTTTTCATTCTGTATAGAGAATGACAAGGATACACTGTTGTCAAATTTTAGTTTACGTTCAGAGGATCATGCCAAAATCGACACCACGTACCTGTAATTCGACACTGCCATGTTTTTCAAGTGTGGACCTGGTGTCATTCGATAGTTTTTAACCGAGCATGGATTCATTGCGTGGTGTTGTTATCAAAGAGCGGTCGAATCACGATGTTTTGAAATCTACGCACAACTGATCGTGTGCGTAATTTTGCTTCCGACACTTTTTGAGCGCGATTGTGAGTCTACTTGTTTTTATACGTTAATGACTGCCTTCTTATATTCTCGAATACAGATCTGTCGCTGAATTTAACAAAAATACTAAATGTTGTGAGAAAAAAGTATCTTCTTTTTATTTCAAACATGGAAATTTTATATTATATTTTATGTTCTGTATATAAAAATCTGTCGGCAAACTTAACATCGAATTGAAATTGCTGTCACAAATTTTATCGAGTGGTGCTTTCTTTTATACCAATTTCAACTGTATGCCTAAAGTCGATAAGGCTCTCATTTCATTGTGTGTTCTAAGACTCAATTCTGATAACTACGTTAGAATCTGTCTACAGTTCTTTTACTTATGTTTTTGACTTAGTTTTTTTATACACTTACTCCTTTATCAATAAACGAACAATAATCTTGGATTAGTTACTACATGTTTTGTCTCTGTTCATCGAATGACAAGTGACTTTTGAGTGGTATGAACAAAACACGGTGTAACTAATCCCAACTAATTCCTCGTCTATTAATAAGGGGAATAGAGATTGGATAATTGTATGAATAGGTATATATAATAGGGGTGATGGCGGGGTAGAGTAAACGAACGAAATTCTATTTAGTCCGTCAGTTAGATGATCAAAAAATAATGGACACGTATTTTTTCTTTGGGCAATCAACCAAAAAATGACAAAGTTATAGCTCGTCAAAGTTTGGGAGTAGGTGCTCGTGACGTCACTTTTAAGTGAAAATTGTACCAAAACGTGACGTCATGCGACTTTTCAAATCAATATATCTCTGGAATGTTTATATTATGTGAAAAAAGAAAAAATACGTGTCCAATACTTTTTGATAATCTACCTGATAAACGTAGAAAAAAAAATTAGCCATCATCCCTATTAAAGTAATTTTCCAGGTATTAAACTATGGATGGAAATAACTTTATTACTTATATTACCATTTTGAGTCAATATTACAGAACACTGTGTTTTTCTTGTTTGTTTTGTATTTGATATTATATTATGAGCTAATTTTTTATGAACCTTGAAACTCCACTTTCTTGTATTTAGTAATTGTAATTAATAAAAAGTGATTATCCAATGAGAAAAAAAAAATAATTAATTTTATTACAAACAAAAAAAAGAGAATTTTTATGTTTAATCATGAATGTATTATGTACAATGAATTCAAATAATTATATCAAATTTGCTTTATCCAGTTTGAAACTTAATTAATTAATAATAATACAGCTGATCTATCCACAATTATTACGTGATTTTTTAAGTTAGTCTTCATAAGTGATTTACCGCTTAGTATTTTTGTAAAGAGTTATTATATATAGTATAGAAAGTATAACACAATGATATTTTTATATACTATTGCTTTAAAATGAAAACTCAAAAGTTAGAGTAGAGTCTGTGCGGAAAGAGAATGGGCGTGGCGTAAAACGGAACTAACATTAAGATTTTTATTTGGCAATCAAACCCAGCAATCTGTAAAACGTCAAACTTTTGTATTGATACGGATTTGTTTGTTGTTGTGATTTCTTGCGGTTTTTGTATTTAATCATATCTAAAAGGGGTAAAACCTTACAAATACGGTAGAAAAGCACTACAGCGCCCTCCAATCTAAATCCCATTCTCTTTCCGCACAGACTCCATCAGTTTTTACTGATGATATCTATAGAGGGTACTCAGAAATGTCCATTATATTATTAATGCTTCATTAATTCATGCGGTTTCTTATTTATTGCGTAGTGACAGTACCAACTTTAATAAGACTTGCAAGTGAAGTTAATGTTGACTCTGTGGATGGATGATTATTTTAAACGGATATATTGAACGTTATCATGAAATCGAATTTAAACATTATAGAACATTTTAACATTAAATAATAGAATAAGATCATTTACAGTATAGTTACGGATATTGCTAGATATATAGATATAGTGCTTTACCTACTAACTGCATATCACTAGTAATAAGAATATTATTTTTTAGACTAATTTGCATTAATAGTAAATTATATTATATAATTGACAACGTGTATTATAATGGTCCTTGAAATAACGCAAAATCTGAAAATGTTTTGAGGGATTAGATCATATGACTGTGAGACTCCAAAAGGTTCTTGGTTCATTTGTGGGTCAAGGTATATGTTATTATAATAAAATACCAAAAGAAATAATTAATTTACCTTTTAGTTAGTTAAAAGTGTGTATAAAAACATGTCTCCTTAAGAAAGGTTACTATACTGTTAAAGATTTCATAAATGGTGAGTCACCTTGGGCTTAATATAATAGACTAAGTCGTTTTACTTTGCTTATTTGGTTGAAAAATGATTAAGCGCCACTTCTAAATTTAAAAATAGTACCTAGCTATACTTAACTTTTGTTAATTAATAACATTAATGTGATGGAAGTTGAAATCAACACATTTTCAATTTTTGATGTCATCTTTCAATTGACGACACTGTATGAAACAAAACAGGGGGAAAAAATATAGCCCCTGCTGACTTTCGTGGCGGTTCTTCTCAGTACAAGGTCTCCCGCCGTAGATTTACGAACCGATAGCGTTTGACTTTCACAAGAGCTTGTAACAGCCTAGATTTAATAAATGAGTTTGAGTTTATGAAAGTTAGAAGTCTTAAAAATATGATCTGTAGGTTTAAAAAAAAGTTATGATAATGTAACTTTTTATCAGTTTAAAATAATAAAAAAAAAAATTTTTTATCATGCCTCAGGTTTTGGGTTATAAGCGTGATAATACACATTGTACAATATTCTCTATACTTATTTGACCAATACATGTGATACGACAATAAATATATTTTTATTTTGCATAAAGCGGCGTTTCTTTTATATTTCCTTTTTACAAAGCAAAATCACTTCGTATCGCTATCGCCATCGTATCGTTAACCTTTTAAAGGCTGTGCTGCTGCTGTTTTTTTTGACAGCGTCCTTTTAAAGGATGGTAGACATACTGCAGGTTTAAGGATCTTCTTTTTTAATCAAGTTTCTTTCTATATTTTAAATTTGCGCGTTTTAGTGGCAAAGTCCTTGGATTACATTCATCATCATCATCATCAGCCTATTAATGTCCCCACTGCTGGGGCACAGGCCTTCCCTAAGAATGGAATAGGGAGATTGGGCCATGACCCACCACGCGGGCCCAATACGGGTTGGTGGGTGCTAACGACAGCAGATACAGCCGGGACCAACGGCTTAACGTGCCTTCCGAAGCACGGAGGAGCTCGAGATAGTAAATTTTCGGTCACCCATCCAATGACCGACCACTGCGAAAGTTGCTAAAATTCAACGATCGCAGCGGAACGCGCTAACCACTTGCGCCATCGAGCTCCTCATTCATCATCATCATCAGCCTATACTGCTGTGCTCGAGTAGGCCGTTACCCACCACGCTGGCCCAATGCGGATTGGTGGGTGCTAACGACCGCAGATGCAGCCGGGACCAACGGGTTAATGTGCCTTCCGAAGCACGGAGGAGCTTGATATAATAAGTTTTCGACCATTGCGAAAGTTACTGATAGTAGGGGAGCCCAAGCGGGGATTTTTAGATTAACTCGAGCACAGAATATATACACTACGCGAAAAGAAGCGACACTTAAGCATGTGTGCTCGTAAAATCGCCCGCGGCTATGTGTGGGTGTCTGGAGGTGTGCGGGGGCGTTGCGCGGCGCGCGGGGCGTGGAGAGGGCAGTCGCCGACTGCCGAGACCGAAGGGATGGCAGTAGCGAAATAGTAAAATAATAGCGTTGCACTGCATTGCACGCACAGACTGACTACGCTACGCAATCTTATTATTATTTAGATAATAATAAGAATTATAAAACGAATCGAAAAAGGAGAAAATATATAAAAGTTAGCAATTTGTTATAGTACCTACATTAAAAGATTAAAAATTGATTATAAAATCAAACCTATCCTTCATTATTTACCCCAGTATCCTTGAATCAGTTTACATTTAAAAACTTACTATGCATAAATATTCATTGGCACAAGTCTAAATTCCAAGTTCAACCCTAGCGCATACACGCTCCAGCTCAAGGTCACTGACGCTGGAACTCTCACGTACACAGAGTGTCGCCGCTGTGACTCGAGCGCGACAGAATTACATATGGGGAGCAACCTTGCACCTAGTTAAGTACTCCCACATATATCTGAGCCCTCTATGTAGGGCCTAACGTCTTTTTGGGAAAAAATGACCTATGCCTCCTTCCAAGTTATAAGTTGGCTGTGTGGTAATTTCATTCAAATTCGAACAGTCGTTTTGGCATGATTGAGTAACATCAATATACAAAGTAATATTTATGTGTCTGTGTGTAATATTGAAATAACCGCTTTTTACTACATGCATATTTATATATATATATATATATATATATATATATATATATATATACATCTTGCTGATCATGTTGCGTCTTATATGGCGATTTTTGCTATTGATCCTGCGTCCGACCGACTTGATGCGTCCGGTATACGGACGCAAGATTAACCTAGCCTCATTTTTGGTGCAAAGACGTCTTTTCATGCATAGAATGCATGGGCAAAAATTTGGCGTGGACTCAATTTCATCACCAGAATGCTTTTTAACGTATTTCATAGTGCAACCATTGACCGTGCGGAATTTGGAGGGCGCTACCGTGCAGTGTATATTTTGCAATGTATATTTCGGGTTCAATTTACAGATTTTATTGCGTCTTCCTATTCGCTATGTGCGAAGTACATGGTGGGGGTATAGTGAAGCGATCGCAGCGCTTATCGTGGCAGAAATACGCAACAATCCGGGAAAGTAAAGTCAATTTGCACGGAGTTCGTAATAAACAAAAATTTTTTAAAATGCCAATTAATAGATGTTGTTGTGTTGTGAATTGCAAAAATAAGGGCACAAATAGTCTGTGTATATATTTCCTACATTGGACTGGAAATTAAATCAAAGAAATAAATGGATAGATGCCATAAAAAGAAATAAGTAAGCGAAATAACCTTAAATTATGATCAATTTTATTTGCGCTATATATTTTATGTGATATTCATTATTGTCTTTATTATTTTAGTGTTGATGGGTCGCCATGGTATCCCAAACCTGACGACACAATTTGTAGTGAACATTTTATGGGAAACAAAAAATCAGACGAGGAAGAAAATCCGAGTTATGCTCCTACGATATTCCCTGAAATATATCGAAAGAGGAAGGTTAATGATTCACAGGTCCTAGCTAGATATACACGCTTGACAAAACGAAGAACCACAAAAGTCTCAGATACCACATCAAGTCAAATAATAATTGAAGAAGGGAGTGAATTAAATCAAACTCAACCTTTTATGATCGATCAAGGATGTCAAGTCAATATGTTTTCTGAATCGAAATTAAGAGATACAACTTTTATTTGTATTAGATTAATTTACAGTGATCACTGTGATCCAACATCAAGAATTTTAATGACAAATAATTCAAGAAAGAAAGATAAAAGCTGTGGCACTGACAAAAAATCGTATGAGGATCAATCTACCGAAACAAAAAGTCAAGAATTTGTTGGTATTTCATCAATAACAAATGATCAAGAACTCCTAGATCCTTCTGGTGTGTCATTTAGCAATTTTGAGTTTTTATTAACAAGATTAACTATGAGAAAATGTACAGTTTCCACTAAAGACCGACTTCTGATTTTTTTGATAAAAATGAAAACTGGCTTGACATTTTCAGCATTGAGTGTGTTATTTGGTGTACAAAAAAACCACAATCTCACGTATATTTCATTCGATCTTACAAAATCTAGCTTGTTCAACTGCTAATTTAATCTTTTGGCCGAATAGAGCCACCGTACAAGCACCAATGCCCAAGTGTTTCAGTCCAGATTACATCAATACAAGAGTTATTATTGACTGTACTGAATTCCGAATTGAAATCCGACATTATTTAAATTATTATACAATATATAATAATTTTTATTTATCTTTACCTTACTATATTTACTAGAAATCAATAAAATACAAACTGATGTCATTATTTGGCATAATCCCGGAAAGTTGCGCATTGTAGGTGGCGCTACTGTCGTGCACATAGCGAATATATATTTAAAAAAGTTTTTATCAATTCTCTACGATGATTATCTTGCATCCAGTAGGCATCTTAATTTGCGAGATCGCGCGACACCTGAGGGGCCCGTTTTGGGTGCATGGGAGAGACGAAACTGGGCGTCCTACAGGTCGCGTGTGTTTATATACAGATCCGTGCTCCGTGGACGCAAACTTATTACCGGAGTGAAATTTATCGTATTATTTGATAGAAGTAAATAAACGTAAAACAATGAAGAGATTTTTTAGCAAATTTGATATTTTATACCATTGATAACTTTTAGAATATTATCCTTAGTCATTAATTTTATTTGTATTTTTATTTATTATTAATATGTTTCTTTTTGTTTTCTTATTTAATTTTATTTTATGAATTCAATTTACTAACACTAGATTTGTAAGCATAATTGTTACTAACCATTATGGATGAATAATCTGAAATAAATGTACCTACCTACAGAGAATTCTTGTGAGAACTGTTGGTTAAATTGTTAAGTATACAGTATTATTGTTCAGCCTTTGTATTTATAATATCACATCTAGAAAACTTGTTAAATATGTCACTGAAATTAACTTAAGCTTATTTCTATGCACCATTTGCTAATTTGTATCATTGTTTTTTTTGATATCCCAATTAACCTTACCTCTTCACTATCACTATGTATACAGGTATTCACCTTCCCTATAACTTATACAAATTCAAAATTCGAATTCAATATCAACGCAACCGTGCCCCCCACCAACACGACAAGACAAGCAAAGTGCAAGGGCTCCACCTAACTTTTCCCGAAGGGCATCGTCATTTTAGTGGACCTTTTTATCTAGGGGTTGGATTATCCTCATAAAAAATCTCGAATTATATAAGTAACGGTGAAGTCCAGACGCGAAGATAGCTGATACAGCAGTTCTACCTACTACACCAGCCATCCTCACCTCTTTTAAAGAATCCCAGGTTCTAAGAGGGAGGGAATACGTTAGCGGTCAGTGCATTCCATTTACGGATAGTGCAACAAAGAAATGAGTCAACAAATTTCTTTGTACGCGTTGGAATTGTGGCCACAGTCAGTCGGTGACAACGTAGGTCAGGTGACGCGAGATCCAATGAAGGAAAGGGGAAGGTGGAATAAGAGAGAATAACTCCTCAGAACACTCGCCGTGGTACAGACGATAGAACGTGCTTAGTGACGCCACGTCACGGCGTAATTGTAGAGGCTCTAGGTGTTTAGTCACCTCTTCATCGCCTATAATGCGGATCGCGCACCGCTGTAACCCATCCAAAGCATCGAACAAGTACTTGGTGGAGTCATCCCAGAGTTACGAGCAATATTCTACGCAAGACCGCACCTGCTCCTTATACAACAAGCACAGTTAAATTGCTCGGGAGTGAAAAAACGCCGCACCTTGTTCAGGTCTCCAAGACATGTAAGGAATGGCGACGTTTTTGCCGTGAAAGCGCAGACCTGGGTTTTGTTAGCATTGAACTCAACCAAACCTGGTACCCCATTCAGAAATATGGTCCAAAGCCTGATTGAGTTCAATGACAAGATTCTCCCGTTTCTCCTTGGTTACCGCCTGCCCAGCCGCTGCTTGTCCGTGATACCCCGCATGCATTGTACTATCGTATGCATCGCAATGAATATTCCCAAAAGGAATTAAATAAATAAACAGAACTGTGCCGGCAGACCGTATGCCGAAAGCTTGGTGAGAATTCTTTTATGCTAGACCCTGACGAACGCCTTGGCAATGTCAAGGCTGATAGCCAACGACTCGCCACGCTTGTCGATAGCCTCACCCCAGATATGAGTCAAGTACGCTAGAAGATCACCCGTCGATCGTTTGGGTCTAAAACCATATTGACGATCATTAATCAGGGATTGATCCTCTCGGTAGCGGGTCAGATGGTTGTTAAGAACCTTTTCTAGGACTTTACATAATACTGGGGTGACTGCTATTGGCCGATAGTTTACCGGGTCTGAGGGATCCCCTTTTTTGGGCACCGGTTGCACGTTGGCATCTCTCCAAGTCTCCGGCACACGCCCCAAAGAATACGAGCAATAGTACAAGCGCGTGAGAGCGGAAGACAACTCCGCTGCACATTTTTTTGGTACTACTAATGGGATGCCATCAAGTCCACCAGCTTTCCGGATGTCGAGTGATTGCAATTCGACACGAACCTCACGCTTCCTGATTTTAATATCAGGCGTCGTTGTGCCACAATGAGGTAATGATGGTGGCAGTGCATTGCAAATATCGATTTGGGAGTTAGCCGCAAAGAGTTTTGCTAGTAAATCGGCTTTCTTCCGTGGCTTATGAGCTAGTGTTCCGTCAGGGAATTTCAGAGGTGGCAGCGAAGGCTGGCAGAAGTTCTTTTGCACGGCCTTGGCCAAGCGCCAATAGCTACGGGAGCCGGAAGGATGCGTTATAAGTTCGTGACCAACACGTGAAACGCGCTGGGCATCCGCTATAATCCTTCTTACAGGTCTTGGAAACAAAATTATAGGCTGCTTTTAGTGAATCGACCCCGGGATCCTTAAGAGCGCGGCTTCTGATCCAAGCACGATATGCCGCAGGCTTACGCGAAACAGCTTCAGCACAGTGGTGATTGAACCAGAGGTTAAGTGTGTCCTTACTGATGAGATTGGAATGAGGAATATAGTATTGCATAACCATTACAATCTCCTCAGAATAGCAACGGCGCTGGCCGATAGGTCCTTGTCACTGAAGCAGCGTTGCTTCCAAGGGACGGACGCAAAGTTATCACGCATACCGTCCTAATCTGCCGACCCATAGTGACAGATCCGGCGTTGTACCACCGTTGGACGCGGAGGCTTGGCCTGTGGCGCTTTGGTAGATATCGGGCAGTAATTCGAAGAGCCCAGAGCCCCCTTACCACAACCGGACAGCCCTGTGGATGGTTCGTGAGCAGAAGGCCCAGCAATAAAGGTGCTTGACTTGAAATATCTGGAATCCTGGTGGGCTGATCGACCAGTTGCTTCAAGTCATGCGTGAGCAGAGCTCTGCATGGTTGTTTTACAGGAACTTAACCACAATTTAAAATTGTGGTGAGCATTAAATTCCCCCAAAAACACCAATTCTGCTTTGGGAAATTGTTCTTGCGCGTCATCTGCTGCCCGACTAAGGTGTTCGAAAAGTAGAGTTGTCTCAACATCGCGAGTATGGGATCTGTAGAGGCACACGTAGCCTCTGGCCTGGGGGACCAGAGTCGACGTGTACCACCAGCATGGAGTAGGAGGGATCTTCCAAGTAGCGGAGTCGGCAACAACAAACATTCGCCCGAACATACAGGCATACACCGGCTTTCGCTTTAAAGAGCTCTTTAAACACGTAGCCGGGATAGTTAAGGTATCCTGTTTCAGCAGGCGGAAGTATTTGTGTCTTCGTCAACAATGCTGGGCGTGCTGTCTCGAGATAGTGGTCGACAGCGTTGAGGTTAGAGAGGAGTCCGCGTATGTTGCAGAACTCTACCTTAAACAGCATTGAAGGCGTGGTGGTATGCACCGCTATACACCCAAACTTTGTTTTAGAGGCTGCCATAGTGGAATTGAAAAAGAGACGTGAAAACGAGCGGGCGTCGTCGCGAAGAGTTCGGGCAAATTAGGGAGGTTTGTTTTCCCGAATGACTGCCTGCAGAGTCGATGCGCCGACCCGCCGGACAGAAGGGTCCCGCACCGGCCACCGGAGTGGCCGCCAGGACCCCACGCCCCGGTCACCAACCGGTACGACGGTCCACCCCGAGATTATGCGTGATATGATAGGGCAGCCTTACAAACTGATTAGTAACGCTCGGGCCCCTGTACTGTACCACGGGCGGCCCGCGGGACAGCCGCTTCTACGGGTCTCCCTGGCCGGCGGGTCGATGCAGTCCTCCCGGCATCGGTTCGACGGATGCCTCCCCTGGACTAAATCAGTCGCGACAACCTCCACTCGAGCTCTGGTTGTACGCTGGCTGATCCCGAAACGCGCGATAAGCACTTAACGGGGTTTTCACCATGCGCACGGTGGTAACAAACCCGGCGGGTATTAGGCACCCTAGCATCAGAAGAGCGGATGGAAGCTCCGATATACCTTATTCGCTTCTTACGACACCCACGCGAAGAGAAGGGGCGGTGAGTTGTATTCTTTCTCCGTCACCGCACTGATAAAATTGGTCTTAGTGTTAGGGCGTGTAGAGATAGAAGCATGGCTCTACGTGCGATCTGATAACTTTTTTCCGTGCGAGTGATACATGATCCCGTCTTGGCAACATTTTCCATGAAAATGTTTTGGTGAGATCTTTTATTTAGTTCAGGCTTTCGGCACCTGTGTACGTCAAGAAGCCTCCCCATACAAATCTACGGCGGGGGACCTTGTACTAAGAAGCGGCAAGAAACTCAGCAAGAGGTTGTTTTTTCACCCTGTAGGTATTATTTTAATACAGAGTCATTAAATTAAAAAAATGAGGTCAGAGATAATTCATGAAGTCGTTTTCCATTACATATTTCTATTCTTTATTTCGAGCCTACCTAGTTCGAATTAGTCTATTTACAACAACTTTTTTTATTGTCTAACTATAACTATCTTTCCTAGGTACGACAAGGCTGGGTGGCTTGTATTGCTTTCAAATTACCTTTATACAAGGATTTATTATGGATACCCACATTAAACCTGACTAATTTTTACATTGGGAAAATGAATAATACACGTAGACTTGCGGCCAAGCTCAGTGGCTGATCACAAGCCTACCCACTAAAAACCTTACAGATCGCCATTGGACAACTCTTGGCAGTACTAGCATCAGGCAAGACACCGGAACGGACAGTATTCTAAGTTATCCTTGGTGGATCCCTCCGACTCCGTTGTCGACGATGTACACAGAGCACGACTATATTGTCGTTGGGTCCGTAAAATACAAGGTCAAGGGACAACCAAGCCCTAATCCCACCGGTACTCTTGAAGTTCCAGACCATGAGCTCAAAAAGTTATCTTAAATATGATCATGACTTTAATAAATAAAAATATAAACACAAAAACGTATGGACCAATGTAAACTTTAAGATATAATAAAAAAAGAATTTCCCTGTCTACCCGACTGACCTGTGTAAAACTCAAAAATAACGATCAAGCTTTGAACATAAATAAGTAATTGTAGCTACCTATTTCCTACTCCAAAGACAGTATAAGTACTGGTGTACCTGGAAGCCGGTGGTCTAGCAGGATGAATATTATTGATATACAGTACCTACAGTAACCGGAACTAACAACTCTCTTTTTAAAAATTGAGGGACGTAACTTTGTAAAAATAAATCGTATTATGCAGAATCAATTTAAACATAAGTTTGGACGGAGGTAGGAGCATTTAAGCAGTGCATAGAAGGTATACGTAAATATACAGTGTGCTGTATGGTTATGGTGGTGAACGGATGCGCTAAATTACCGGGAAATATTAAAATCGAATATTGGCATTTTATATTTTAATGCAATTTCGCGTAGACTCAAGAAATTATAATAATAATAGCTACATAAATACGCATTTAAAACATTCAAAATCGCGTCAAGTACAGTGGACGCCGCAGGGTGGCAGTTTGTAAAGATGCAAGATGTCTTCGAAGATGTAAATATATATATACGGTACATACACCAAAATAACATTTTTTACAATTTATGTCTGTCTGTCTGTTTCTTACGGCTGATCTCTGAAATGGCTGGACCGATTTTGACGGGATTTTTATTGGCAGGCAGCTGATGTAATAAGTAGTAACTTAGGCTACTTTTATTTTAGAAAAATAAAGTAATGTTTAAGTACTGTTCAGTACCGCGCGCAGCTCACGCGCAGCTCACGCGCATGCCATTTCTCCCACCAACGAATCAATATCACAAAGGCGGGCTATAGCTGACGGTTGTGTCTCAACTACTTCATTTAGAAATTGATTTCCAGTGCTTATATCATAATTTTGATTGATAGTTTGATTTGATTGATAGGTATCTTTTCATAATTTCACCGATCCAGGTTCTTGAGAGATTAAAAAAAACTAAAGCTAACGCGGACGAAATCGCGGGCGGCCGCTAGTTAATCATAAATGTGAAAGTTTGTGTGTTTTATTTAGATGACATTCCTCCCCAATATAGGAATTATAGGATAGTATTTTAGTGAAGCGACTACAATGCACCTTCATCATCATTATCATCAGCCTATTAATGTCCCCACTGCTGGGGCACAGGCCTTCCCTATGGATGGAATAGGGGAGTTTGGGCCATGACCCACCACGCAGGCCCAGTGCGGATTGGTGGGTGCTAACGACTGCAGATGCAGCCGGGACCAACGGCTTAACGTGCCTTCCGAAGCACGGAGGAATTCGAGATAGTATTTTTTTATAATTATATATATATTTTTTTTAAATTTTCAATGCACCTTACAAGTGTAAAAATAATTTCATCCAAGCTTACTAAGCCAGGTGTACTGCAGAAGGCAACGCTTCGTTGGTTTAATTGGCCCTGTCACATCGCTGGAGGACGCTTGACCCAGAAGTCTTTGTGAGCGCGGCCGTATTGTGCTAGCAGTGTAGATAATGCAAGTCTATGAACTTTACGAGCCAAAAGGCCCAATCAGGGCTATGGCTATCGCTATCGCTTACGATTAATTTTGTTATTTATTACCGCCTAAGGTTTTCAAATACCTCAAGGCGTATCCCGTAAGACGATTAACAGCCTGAGGTGAGAGTTGGCAGATCGGGATTTTGGCATTGTTTTGAGAGAAATACACCCCCCCCCCCCCCCCCCCCAGTCGGACCTCTTAAGCTGGGCACTGGGGGTAAACGGCATGTGCATCGTGAAGTTCGTTTATCGGGAGATATTGTCGTTATTTGCCGTGGTCTGGCTGGAGATCACATAAAATGTCGGTAGAATCCAGACGATTCCCGACCATCTGGCAACTTAACCAGAAGAACAAGCTTGCCAGTGGGCACTTTGGGCAAGTGCCCAGGGCCACGTGATCGATAGGGGCCCTCAACGATCGACCTCAGATCACAAATACAAAGTCCCTAGTTCTTGTAAGATCACCAAACGTAGGTATAGGGGCCCCATTATCCTAATATGCCCAGGGCCTCCAATAGGTCAAAGACGGCACTGGGTGTATGGAAAAAGCGAGTTTGTTCCTTCGTCCGAAAGACTGCTGCTTAATTTGTCATAGAAACTTAACGATGCGGTACGTTACGGAGCTATCAAAAACTCTTGCTTGGGCCACAGTGGTCATCTTTTTATGCTAATTTATGTCTTCGCGTTTTCGTTCTCGATAACGAAGTCAATCGTAATGTTTAAAAATATGACAATGTCATTCATATTTAGCTGTAAAAACAATATCCATTGCTTTTTCACCATTTAGTATTTGTTCACGTGAGTACTCAAATCTGATAAGATAAGATAAAAACTATTTATTGCACAACACAGTAGCAAAACAAGCAGAAAGCAAAGCAAAGTGTCGCCGCACATGGGCCACACGCCACAGCCACAAACGCCGTCACGAGAAGCTAGAAGCGGCTACTAAAGTGGCTGAAGCGCACGACAGCGGCCGACTAAGGTAAGGGAGAGAGGGGTGGGGAATCGCGCGAGTTACTTGTGGCGGCGTTTTGTATCAGCGCATTAAGTGGCCGGTGCGGGCCACAAGAAGCGAGCAACGACGATTTGTAGCGTGTGGCGGCTACCGGCGTACCGTGTGTGGCGAGTCCATATAAAATGTATGAAAACTACAAGAAATATGCCGGTGGCGGCGTTTTGTGATTGTGGTCGGTGGCCTGTGTGCGGCGACACAAAGTAGAAAAATACAATATTTCTCAAAGGAAGGTCTTATCGCTAATGAGCGATTTCTTTCAGACAACCCAATGAGCTGGAAATATAATAAGGTAAGAGAGTATGGGAGGTAGGGCGGAATTCATGGCGAAAGTTTTCATGGTAGTAAGATTATAAGAAGACGAAAGGATAAAAAAGAAACTTTAGAATAACATAAATTTTAATATATAGGCAAATATAAATACTCAAATATTTCACAATATAACGCCACTAAAATCGATAAGTTCTAATGCAACAAGATTTATTAAAAAGTTCTCTTTAACTAAAGACTTAAAACAGTCTAAAGTTTGGGCACGCCTAATCATTTCGGGCAGGGTATTCCAGAGTTGGATAGCATGTACGGTAAAAGAATGGCTATACGCCTTGGAAAAGTAAGGAAAAGTGAAAAGAAGAAGATTGTCTGATGAACGTAGAGGAAGATTATGGGAGGAAGAAAGAAACTGAAAACGTTTTTTGAGGTAAATAGGAGCATTGGGATTGAACAGAGCTGAAAAAAGTAGTGATAATATATGCAGATCTCGGCGACGACGAATGGGAAGCCACTTTAATTTTTGCCTGTAGTAAGAAACATGGTCGTACTTACGCAAACCATATAAATTCTACCCTAGTGGGACTAGCGGGCGGCGGACAGGGTGGTCCGCCGTCCGCATTGCACAGTCTCACCCGTCGAGCGGGGATGCCTGTGTGCTCCCGGGCATCCCCCTGACCTCTTTCTACCCTAGTGGGACTAGCGGGCGGCGGACAGGGTGGTCCGCCGTCCGCATTGCACAGTCTCATCCGTCGAGGGGGGATGCCTGGGTGCTCCCGGGCATCCCCCTGACCGCCAGGAGGAGGAGGAATCCCTGCCGGGGGTAACGTGGAGAGTCATCCGGATACCACGAAACCCGTTCCGGCAGGCGAGGGAGCACTGTTGGGTTTTTAGTGGGTAGGGCCCCCCCTTCATCCCGAACAGCCGCGGAATTTGGGGGGAGGAAGAGTCCCACATAATTCAACTATTCGAATTCGATAATGGTTCGTGCTATGGGCACTGGAATTTAAAACGTTCATCTGGTACCGCTGGAATAAGGATTACATTAAAATTAACTTATCTATTCTTTGTTTGTACTTAGCTATTTGAGTAAGATAGTTAAAGAATAAAAAATCAAGGGGCAAGTGAAACTTTTTAAATAATTAAAAAAAAGTCTTTCATCGGCTGGTTAACGAACTCGGGCCACCCGCTTTGGAGAAGGAGCTTTCAACATTAGACCTATCGATATTTGTCGTAAAGGTCAGATTTAGTAATAATGATTGAAAATGTAACGCGACTTGCATGAAAATTTTGTGGAGATGTAAAAAAAATCACTTTAATCATACAATAGGTACCTACATGGTTTTACACATAGAGCAACACAGCCCACGCGGCTAGGAGGGGTGTAGCCATAATGACATAATACTACTGAAATCATTCTGTCGCTTTTTGCGGGGGGAAGAATATGCACACAAATGCAGTCCAACATACTTCCACAAAAACTAAATTGTAATAACGACACTCACACATAAAAAATGACAGCGCTAAATCGGGCATACATCAAACTTAAGATTTTTTATTGACAGATCTGAATTTTGTACTGGCGGGTCGATTGTTTTGACAAACAAGTCCGACGATTGAATTTTAAAAACAATGATATAAAACACGGTGCCGTTCTCGAAGTTGTTCAAAAATTTGTGTACCTCGGGCAGACATTGCAGTTAGGTAGAAACAACTTTGAGGACGTGGTGAATAGAAGAATTCAGCTAGGTTGGGCAGCATTTGGAAAGCTACGTCAAGTCCTGACATCGTCGATCCCACAGTGCCTAAAGACGAAAGTCTTCAATCAGTGCGTCCTACCTGTGATGACATACGGAGCCGAGACGTGGACACTGACGGTACGGCTAGTCCACAAGTTCAAAGTCGCTCAGCGCGCTATGGAAAGGGCTATGCTCGGCGTTTCTCTGAAGGATCGCATCAGAAATGAGGTAATCCGACAGAGAACCAGAGTTATCGACATGGCCCACCGGATTAGCAATTTGAAGTGGCAGTGGGCTGGCCATATTTGCCGAAGAACCGATAACCGTTGGGGTAGACGAGTTCTGAGGTGGAGACCGCGTCTAGGCAAACGTAGTGTAAGTCGTCCTCAGGCACGATAGAGTGACGATTTGCGCCAGGTGGCTGGCAGGAGCTGGATGCGAGTAGCCCAAGATCGATTGGAGTGGCGTGCATTTGGAGAGGTCTATGTCCAGCAGTGGACTAGGATAGGCTGTTGATGATGATGATAAGAATTTTGTGTTAAAAGTGTATAATAATTTTACTTATATGTGAAATTTAACACCATCCTTTTGTAAGTTTAATATTCCAGATATGTTTAACAACAAATTACATAACATTTTGGCATTTTTGATCTCTAACATACACTTGCGCGACTTTTCTCACTCTAGTGAAATATCCGACGCGCAACTAGCTTTGTTTCTGAGCTGCTACGAGTACAACAGTGGGGGAAAATCGACACAGGGGAACGTTGTAAATGTCTACTCCCCTTCTGGCCGCGTCGGCCACGTTGCTATTTAAACAGAGCAGCCGCCTTAGCATAAACACTGCGGTGTATATATATACTAGCTGACTCGACGAACTTCGTACCGCCCAAAAGTAATAATTTGCAATAAATTAAAATTGCGACTATAATTTGAGATTTAAACTATCCTATCTCTCAAGTTGGATCGAACTGCACATGGTGTGCGAATTTTATTATAATCGGTTCAGTGGTTTAGGAGTCCATTGAGGACAAACATTGTGACACGAGATTTATATATATTAAGATATATATATCACGTTTTTATCACGCTCAATTTTCAAATTTCTATAGAGTTTGACAATTTTTTTTTTAAACAACTGAGTTCTTCACTTGCTTCGATATAGTTCACATGTTGTAAGTCTTCTTAACTAATGATTCTAAATGCTACTGGTGTCCGGGTGACCGGCATATGAGTCCGGAAGTCCGTCACCGAAATCATCCGTCAGCTATACCATGCTGGATGGACGATGTGATGAAATAAGGGGACAGATTTAAAGTAGGGGGGTGCCCCACTTGCCAAAGAGAATAGGTAAGATGGGACCTAGGGAGGAAGAAAGAAGAGTTTGACAGTTAGACGCGATATAAAACGTGATATAATGTAAATTGTGGTGCTCATGCTACGGAGACTGGAGTAGATAAAAGTACTTACATAGATTTAGTAAAATCTATGTTATAATTACTCCATTACAAGCCTGGGTAGGTTTAGGTGTCCGCATTTCGTCCAATTTTAATTAAACTAGGTACCTAGCAGACAGGTGACCAATGAAATTACCGACTCGAGCTTAAGTAAGTGACGGTCTAATTAATTGTTGGTAAGCTCGCGCAGATTACGGTTTAGTTGTGGGGCTGTCAATTAAACTAGGTAATGAACTGAATATAATTGCTTTATTACTGACTAACTTCTGCCCGAAACGTCATGTGCGTGTACTTAAATTTTTTTCCCAAGAGGGCATTTAATAAAAATTGTCTAAAAGTGAAGTAAGACAAAACAATTCCTTAGGCCGTATACAGAAAGAAAGCCGAAAGCCGATCGGCGCCGATCCTTACTACTTACATAAAGGAAGACGATTAAAGCAGATCAAGCAAAATGTCGGACTCATCGGACGATGATTTGGTTTTGTTCGAAAATGTGTATTTAAAAATGCGAAAAAAAGCTATACATCCTATAAATACAGAAAGGAAACGTTTCGGAGAATACCATCATTTATTTGTAAAAAAAATGAAATTTGATGATCAAAGATTTTATGCATATACAAGAATGACTCAAGAACATTTTATCACATTTTGGATTTAGTGAAAACCCGTTTGATGAAAAATTGGTGCAATTGGCATAAACAACCAATCCTTCCAGAAGAAAGAATTGTTGTCACCATTCGGTAAGTACGAAACAAATAATTTTAGCGCTTACTTAATAAAAGATAAAGTTATAAGATTTATAAAGAGATTCTAACTAAGATTGATTTAATCTAATTCAAATACAAATTATTTATTATTCGGACAACATAGATCATAATGACCAGCTGACCAGCGCGTGTCGGCGCTTATCGACGCTTATCGGTGCTGATCGGCGCCGATCGGCTTTCGGCTTTCTTTCTGTATACGGCCTTAAAATATAGACTCTATCAAAAAATATATTGTGGTGACGACGAGCAACTACGAAACCCTAAACTGCGCGTGGCACGACACGCACCTTTTTTTCTTTTTTATACGCAGGCAGAAACTACTGCGCCTTTTAGAGGCACACCGCCGAACGGACCTCACACCTGGCTGCCGCAAGCCTTACGAGCCCCTGCAGTGGCTGCCCACTGAGGACCCCGTAACTCTTACGGGCGCTTTACGGCATAATATCAGCTAAAAACTCTGCGAATACCCTCTAAGCTGCTTAGCGCGAAACCGCGGGATCCCCGTTTAGGGATTCTTCCACGTCTCCGCACCTAGCAGCCTCCCGGCCTAGCCGGGGAACGACACGCACCTGCCGATTTTTTCTTCTTCTTCTTCTGGTGCCTCTCCGTTACCGGAGGTTGGCCGTTAACTTTGTGTACTCCTCTCGGTTCTGCGCCAAACGGAAGAGCTCCCCTGCATTGGCGATCCCGGTCCACTCTCGGATGTTTCGGAGCCATGACTTTTTACGCCTTCCAACGCGTCGTTTCCCTTCAATTTTGCCCATCATTATCAATTGCAATAAGTCGTATCGTTCGTGTCTCAGCACATGACCCAGGTATGCAACTTTACGACGTTTGATCATCTGTAGCAGTTGTCGAGCTTTACCGACGCGTTGTAATACTATCTCGTTCGAGATCTTGTGCGTCCAAGATATTCGGAGCATCCGATTTTTTACTTCTTTTTAATGTTATCTGCAGTGAAGTTTTTGTATTGAAATGAAATGAAATGAAAAGTCATTTATTCAGTCTAGGCTGTTACAAGCACTTGTGAAGGTCAAGAAGCTACGCCTTGTACTGTGAATAACCGGCAAGAAACTCAGCAAGGGCTGCTTTTTTCTCCCTGTATTGATAATACAGAGTCGTCAGGTTGAAAAATGACTTCAGAGATACTTCTGAAGTCACCTTCCATTACATTATTTAGGATATAGATATATAGTTACAATAAATTTTATATTTAGTATATAGGAAGCGGCATTGGATAGGTACCATATTACTGTTACAAAAACTGACTCATACCCATCAAATAACAAATTACAAGAAACACTATGTCCATGCATTTGTGTGAAACTTCTTTTCTTAAATAACCTAACATCAGGCGGTGCATAAGGCATAGGGGAATGGAGCAGCGCACACATCACTCATATTTAAGTGACGTGACACTCGTAGTGTTTCAGCCTTCGCCGAGTTATCCTCCAACTTTCAAGCTCGTCGGGAAGAGCTGCGCACGCATCCCATACACACATACACACACACACACACACACACGCACGCACGCACGCACGCACACACACTCACACACACCTTCACACACACACGCTCACACATACATATATATATATATATAAATAAAATAAATAAATATTTCCGACACTCACAACAATTAGCCTAGCCCCAAAGTAAGCACTATAAGGCTTGTGTTATGGGATGCTAGGGTAACGGATAGAATACATATACTGTACATATATAAGTATATTTATATAAATACATATTAAACATCCATGACTGGAGTACAAATGCTCGTATTCATCACACAAACATCTGCCCCCAGCGGGATTCGAACCTGGGATCTCTCGAGTCGGCGACAGCCATGAAACCCGGCGTACAAACCACTCGGCCACGGAGGTCGTCAAATAATATATACGACCCGGGTTCGAATCCCGGTAGGGGCAGATGTTTGTGTGATGAATACGAGCATTTGTACTCCAGTCATGGATGTGTAACATATATTTCTATGTAAATATACTTATATATGTACAGTATTTGTATTCTATCCGCTACCCTAGTATCCCATAACACGAGCCTTATAGTGCTTATTTTGGGGCTAGGCTAACTGGTGTGTGTGTTGGAAATAATTATTCATATATGTATATATATATATATATATATATATATATATATATGTATATATATAGCCGTGTGACGCTCCTAACACATTTCCGTTTCACCTTTTCCATATGATTTTTACATTTACAAACCGCCCGAAAAGAAAATTCACTTTAAAAAAACATTTATTCATTCAATGTCGACAAGCTTTCATACAATGTCGCAATCACCAGTTTATCCTTACCACGGAAGCTACCTCCAAATCAATCGAATCAGCCGTTTCTAATAAATAAAGAAAAGGTAGATCACACTCTAGAGGAGCTCGATGGCGCAGGTGGCTAGCGCGTTCGGCTGCGATCGTTGAAGTTAAGCAACTTTCGCAGTGGTCGGTCATTGGATGGGTGACCAAAAATTTACTATCTCGAGCTCCTCCGTGCTTCGGAAGGCACGTTAAGCCGTTGGTCCCGGCTGCATTTGCAGTCGTTAGCACCCACCAATCCGCACTGGGCCCGCGTGGTGGGTCATGGCCCAATCTCCCTATTCCATCCATAGGGAAGGCCTGTGCCCCAGCAGTGGGGACATTAATAGGCTGACGATGAGATCACACTAATAAAAAATTATAAAGGCGAAAGTTTGTGTTTGTTTGTGTGTGAGTATGTGAGTGTGTATATTTGTTACTTCTTCACGTCTAAACGGCTGGAGCGATTTTAATAAAATTTGGTATGGAGTTAGCTGACACCCTAGATTAACACATAAACTACTTTTATTCCGAAAAATGTTAGGTTCCAGAGGGATTTTCATGAAACTAAGTTAACGCAGACTAAGTCGCGGGCGACCTCTAGTAACAAATATGTCACGTAGCTTTTATCTCGCCGTTGTATATACGTTGTACGTGAACCCTCGTGCTCCAGTTCTGGGGCTCATCTCATCGGTGACGTCATCGTGATGCAATCCCTCAAGAGGGTACACAGCGTTGCGTCATCACTACAAAGGGACAAAGACGGTGTGGGGAAATGAATGACTTCATCTTGAAATTATTTATAGATGAAAGACCTACTTACAATACTTATAAATATTTCCTTTGTTCGAGATTTGTTTGTGTGTATGTAAAAAAGTTGGTTTACAAGCATTATATGGTCTGCTAGATGATAAATAACTAATATAACTAGAACAATATACAGTGTCAATGGTTGCTTACCCTTAGGGCTCTCGTTAAAGAGACGATTTTCCGCCGGGTCTTGACACGGTTTTAAATCGTGCTTACGCTCGGGCGTACTGAGAAGAACCGGCAAGAAACTCAGCGAGGGCTTTTTTAAAGTTCCGTTCCTCAATATGATAAAAAATAAAAAAGGGATTACTTTGTTGTCTGTCTGTCTCACTGTCCCTTTACCTCGGGAAGGCGTGGAATTATTGAGTTGAAATTTAAACAAAAATACTCAGACAAAGTCGCGGACGGCCGCTAGTTTATATACTCCTAGACACATATATCGGTCGACCTAACATTTTAAGTTTTGGCCGATATGGTTTTGACGGTCCTTAGCAAAAAATTAATGCTACATTGAGTGAAATGATTTAACGCAGTGTTGAGGCTGATTCATTAACCATATTTTAAGTGTGTTTTTAAAAATATATTATTATTACTCAAACTAATTCAATTATATTATTGCAACAGACCGTAGAAACCTAACCGTAATCACTAACAGAGCCGAAAGATGTGTCCAAAAGTGTAATAATTATCTGATACAGTGAGAAAGTACTTTCTCACTGTGTCAGCATAAGCTAAGGCAGGGTCCTGATTGGCCATCTTAGATTATTATGTTTTTTTTTCGTTACGTTAAGTTTTATTGTATTTTTTGAAGCAAAAACTTCTTTAGCGGCGTTGTACACTTTTATTTTGTATGGGTAAAAAATGTTAAGCTCGCGTCAGGTTAAACACGTGGGCTGATCGCATCATGACACACAATAAAACTGGAAAGGTTGTTGACTTTCAATATATTGGACGAAACATAGTAATATTTTTTTTGCATTTTTATTACAATAGATGTCGCTAGGTGCGCTTAAATGTGATTCATGTAAGTTGATTTCTTTACAATAGATGTCGCTAAGTGCGCTTAAACGTGATTCATGTAAGTTGATTTTTCTGAGAGCTTAACTTTTTTAATGTAATATAAATTGTCATGTTTGTGTACGATAGCGCAAAATAAAAATTTTGTATTCTACCACATACATGATAGTAGTTTTATACTGATAATTAAACAATTCGTGCAAAATTATTCCCTAACCATTCCAAAATATCAAAAATGCACAACGTTAATATTCAAGATTTCACTTCTGCAGGCACTCCCGGAGTGCAACCTGTCGTTTTTTTTTAAATTGTTATTGTTGTATTTATATTTTTTTTTGTTAAGATGGCCAATAAAAGTTTCATTTAATTAAATTTCATTTAATATTAAGTAAGTAGTAGGATTACAGACTCGTTTTTAAAATATGTCACGCTCGGTTTTCATAAAATTTGATTGCAGCACTTGCGTCATCCACGGAGAACTAGGTCTGTGGCTGTGACCCATTTCCAGTGGGGTCAGACGCCAGGCCTGCGCGCAACAGGTCGCGCTCGTCCCATCCCATCCCATCCAGCGGCAAAATCAATCACGAGAGGACAGAGGACACGCTGTGCGGTGCACTGAATATGTTGGAAGCTATAATGTTATACGTCATTGTTGGAAGGTTTTGCATTTTGTTAGAATATAAAAAGGGAACTTTCTTAGTCTACTTGACTTTGCTATGCCCAACAGGTTCCAAAATTGTATATCTATCTATATATTTATCTATATATATAAAACTCAAAGGTGACTGACTAACATAGTGATCTAATCAACGCACAGCCCAAACCACTGGACGGATCGGGCTGAAATTTGACATGCAGGTAGATGTTATGACGTAGACATCCGCTAAGAAAGTATTTTGATCAATTCTACTCCCAAGGGGATAAAATAGGGAATGAAAGTTTGTATGAAACTTTGTCAATTTTAAACCGATCGGGCTGAGACTTTGCATGCAGGCATAAGAAGAATCATAGATGAATGTCATTGTGTATAATATAAGCCTGAGAACAAAATCTGTAGTCTACACTTCAGCTCTACACCGAAGCGAAGCGAGGGTGGACCGCTAGTCTATTTATATACCTATCGACCTTGTAACATTTTGGAATGCAAATAAATTGAATTGAAATAATTTATATTTGGATGATGAATTGTTCTCTTTATTTTTCAGGGCGAATAAGTACTTTCATATTTAACCTTAAATTTATACGCGTAGAATTAAAAAAAAGACTATGTACATTATACCAAGACCCTCAAAGGTTGTGTGTGACTGAAAAACAAAGATTTGCTCCCATATTTCTTCACTAGTGGTGACCTAAGTTTTCACCCGCATTAATATAAGAACTAAGGTTATAGTGGGACACCCTTAAAAGAATACCATGGTACATACTTTTTATGGAACTTTTAAAGGGAAAACATTTCGGCAAACATGATTTTTATATTTTTTAAGCATATAATTGCTAGATGTTTTAATCTAAAGTAAATTTTACTGGAAAAAAATCCATGCGGATCGGACAGCAGACGGGACTCGAACCTACACCCTACGCTATTCGGGCGAATGCACTGACCATTATGTTACCGCGACTTTCTTTAAGCTGCAAGGCAGCGCCATTTCTTCGCATTGTAGGTAACCCACAATACCTTTACAAGTATTAAACATTTGAAAGAAGAAATAGCAATTTTAGTTTTGTTTAATTTTTATTTTTGCCCGCCTTGTAGCTTATAGGAAGGCTAGAAAGAGTTCGACACGGCTATCAGGGCCGCGGTAGTCTAAAGCATTCACCCGGATAGCGAAGGATGCGGGTTTGAGTCCCGTCTGCTGCCTGATCCGCGTGGAATTTTTTCTAGTTATATTTTCTTTAGATTTAATCTTCGAGTTTAAAAATAAAAATTACGAATAATTTTCTATTTTTCACTTTTGCCTGGCGCTTATAAAAAAGCGTCCCGTGTCCCCTAATGGCTAACTTTTTACTTAAGTAACTACGTACCTACCTTCGGATGACCAACTACTTTGCTTAGTCGGTGTAAGTTTGTGTATAAGTGAACACCATGGAAACATGTGTAGCCACCAACCTTGCCACAAATCATATCATTAATCAATACACTAAGGTGTAACATAGCCGCTAGGTTGACCAAAGTTTTTGGTTTTATTAAAGTTTTAGTTTTAGTGAAGAAAAAAATATAATTAAATCTTGAAAATTCCTCCCGGTTACACAGAAAATACTGGTCAAGTACGAGTTGGAATCGCTCATAAATGATTCTAGACTTATTATCCTACAAGGTCTAACGCACAGAACACAGAAAGTGGTTAGAAGGACCTTGTGGGAGGTGCGTAAATATATATATAAATATATCAGACAACATCACATACATTGATCTGATTCCGAGATAAGTAGCTAAAGCACTTGTGTTACGGATATCAGAATCAACAGTGGTATTACAAGTATATATATATATATATATATTTATTTACACCCAGACACAGAACAAACACAAATTTTCATCACATGAATGTTTGTTCTGAGTGGAAATCAAACCCACGACCCTTGGCGCATAAGGCAGGGCCGCTACCAATGCGCCACCGAGCCCGTCCTGCTCATAACTTGACCAAAAGTTGGTTCTGATTGCATCGTTGCCCTCGGTTGCGAGCGCTGATTGGTTCGATTGTTTGATGTCGCGTCGTTTTACATTATGGAAGGAACCCTAAAATCACAGATATAGATCGAAATAGAAAACGTAAGTGGATGTACTTGCCAAACGGGAGACCAATGAAAATATGAAATAATTAATATATAATAAATATAAATTATTTTTTCAATGCTAATTTATTTTTTCCCGCCATTGGTCTCGATACCTTATTCGTAATGTTTAAAAAATATCTAACTATGTCATATTATGTTGTAAAATCGACATAATTGAAATAGGTGACCAGGACCCATGCATTTCACAATTTATATGTTCTCATAAGTACTCAAAATCTCATACGTTGGGGTTCCATACAATTTGAAGTAAGTACACACCGCGTCTACTTCAATCTAAGGTCTGTGCCTAAAAGTATGAAACTTTGGAATTGGATAATATTTAGCGTGTAAACATTCTCTTATGAACCCATAAGCCTGTAAAAACACTATTTCCATTAAAATATCAGTAATGTTTTTTTTTTCTTAAATAAAAAACTTGTCCTAAATTGTCTTAATTATTAATGGTTACCCTAAGTTTTACCGAAGTCTGAATTATTTACAAGCGACACGTGTACTACTCTCATTCTTGGACGGTTGTTAGATAACTTTCAGCTTAATTCAACATAAAACAACTTTTTTTTTATATCGATGAAATGAAATGAAAATAAACTTTATTCAAGCTGATTTATCAGAAAAGCTTTTGATTTTTCCTTATATTATCATTCCGACTACCTGTTTAGGACATCTTTTAGTTGACAAGAAGAACAGGCGAAAGGAACTTCTCAACTTCGCACTTTTTTAGGGTATCCCTTGACCTTAAGTTTAATCCATATCAAAGGGCCATCCCTAACTGCTAGTTTATCATCTAATATATAAAATTCTCGTGTCGCGGTGTTTGTGGTTAAACTCCTCCGAAACGGCTTTCCCGATTCTCATGAAATTTTGTGTGCAAATTGGGTAGGTCTGAGAATCGGACAATATCTATTTTTCATCCCCCTAAATGTTAAGGGTAATCCAACCCTAAATTTTTATTTCAATTTTTTTTTTAAATTTTCAACTTTCTACCACCAACCCCTATTTTTTTATGGCGGTACGAAGTTCGCTGGGTCAGCTAGTATATATATATAAAATTCTCGTGTCACAATGTTAGTTACCATACTCCTCCGAAACGGCCCGACCGATTTTTATAAAATTTTATATGCATATTCCGTGGGTCTTAGAATCGACTACTATCTATTTTTCATATTTTAAGTGATAATGGTTGTCCACCTGTAACGTAGTGTTCTGAAACCTACAATGTGCCTTCGCGCCAAAGTTCAAACTATTGGGTATTGTAACGTAGTGTTCTCATACGGGTTAGGATGAATGTTATCCCAGGAAATTGAAAGAACGCTACGTTACACACCCCTAAAATTTTTTTCGGAAAGAAATTTTTTTTTATAATGTGGTATTAGAAATCACATGTAACCCTAAATTTTCTCTTCTACCTCCTGCCCCCATTTTTTATGGCGGTACGAAGTTCGCTGGGATCGCTAGTGTAATATAAAAATTGATTCTATATTAGCAGCTTATCCCCATAACAAGAAGCCACATGAGACATAACACTAGGAAAATAGCTAAAGTAGATAAGCCTTGCTGTTTGAAAATCAGTTAGAAGCCTTTTTTTACACCTAACTTATTTTAAAACTCGATCCAAATATTGTATTAATTACAATTTAATTATATTGCATGTAATGAAAATAAAATAAAAGAAATGGATAATCACATGCCAGATTGAGGCAAAAATGATGAACTATGTTATATTATACTAGCGGCCCGCCCTTGCTTCGCTTTGGTGTAGAACTGAAGTGTAGACTACAGTTTTTGTTCTCAGGCTTGTATTATACAATGACATTCATCTATGATTCTTCTTATACCTGCATGCAAAGTCTCAAGCGGATCGGTTTAAAAACCTTCATTCCCTATTTTATCCCCTTGGGGGTAGAATTGATCAAAATCCTTTCTTAGCGGATGCCTACGTCATAACATCTACCTGCATGCCAAATTTCAGCTCGATCCGTCCAGTGGTTTGGGCTGTGCGTTGATAGATCACTATGTCAGTCAGTCACCTTTGAGTTTTATATATGTAGATTTAAGAACTTATTGTACTCTATTTTTGGTGATCAAATAAAATTCAATTCAATTCAATACAACGTATGCTGTGTATGCTCCTTGGCTGCCTCTATGCGACATAATTGTTTTTTTTTCCTAGTAAACATTTTCTTTAGATAAAGATTTTTAAGGGATTGACATGAAGGCTGACTCTAGACTCTGCTTTCCAATTTTAGACAAAATGAATGTTGATGTTTAAGATCTTTCCTTTTTTTGGCGCTTTCTTAAAATGGAAAAATTGCTGTAAGTTTTAAATATTATTTTTGTTATAAAGATTTTATTTTCCACTTTTTACAAGCCCGATCAACATCTACAAAATCCTTATAAAAGGCTGTTTTGAACCTACGATATATTTAATCTTTAAACATAATCGGAGGGTGAAGGTCGATGCGAGGTCGGTGACCTCTGCCCCCACTTCCTGCGAAGAGTTTCGTTCCATATAAACGAAATCCTTGATCATGACAATTTTTCTATGGGAGTGGGAGTCTCTAGGCGCTATCTGTAAAATATTTTTGTTTTTGTTGATTTTCTCAAAAAGCTCAAAAACAATTTTAAAACTCAAAACTATTGCGATTAAAACAAATAATTTTGAAAACAAGTAACACACAAACGAAAACGAAATATACAGCATGCATGCTACGGTCTATAGCTGAATAGGTGAAACCTACAGTATAGTTATGTGTAACTATTTATGACCTTGATTACCCTGTTCAAACACCTCGAGCCTCTTCAATTACGCCGTGACGTGGCGTCACTAAGCGCGTTCTATCGTCTGTACCACGGCGAGTGTTCTGAGGAGTTATTCTCTCTTATCCCACCTTCTCCTTTCCTTCAGAGGACCACGCGCGCTGGCCTACGTTGTCATCGTCTAACTGTGGCCACAATTCCAACGCGTACAAAGAAATTTGGTGACTCATTTCTTTGTCGCACTATCCGTAAATGGAATGCTCTGCCCGCTCACGTGTTCCCTCCCTCTTACAACCTGGGATCCTTTAAAAGAGGCGTGAAGAAGCAACATGCAGGCCGGCAGGGTGAAGATGGCTGGTGTGGCAGGTAAAACTGTGCTGTATCAGCTATCGTCACGTCTGGACTTCACCTTCACTTAACATCAGGTGGGGTGGAGTCATTTGTCGGACCTATCTATAAAAAAAAAAAAATCTATTCTATTCTATTGAGTCGAATTGTGAGAACCTTCTTCTTTTTGAAGTCTGTTGAAGAGACAACTATTTCAGACAAGACTTTTCAAAGTCCTATGCCGACTCTTACATAAATTAAACTTCCATTCCTTAAAGAGAATCTTGTCTTTCATTTAAACAAAACGTAACTAATCAACGAAGATGTAGATGCTGCATCCAATAACAAAGGGCATTGTGGAATAAACAACCCAGTTTCCAGTTGGAACAAAGGTCTGTTTGTCGGCAACAGACGAGCAGCACAGTTGCAAGAGTTAATAAAGGCGATTATGCAAACGGTTTTAATATTGGAAACTAAACCTTCCAAGTATAATAAATTGCTTTACTCTGAACAGATACAGGAGTTTCCTGTTGAATCAAGGAAGTGCCAACTTAATGTTTATATTACAAAATAAAATATGAAATAAGGTTTCGGGGCAAACAAGCATAGATGCTTGTTCATGACAATGCTTCCTAGAGGAAGAAGTGAAGCATGCCTGATTTCGCCCTCAAATTTTGAAGGAAGGAGTACGCTCTTTTTTTGAAGGTTCTTGGGTCGTATTGGTCCGGAAACACTGCTGGCGACAACATATTCCACAGTTTTGTCGTACGTGGTAAAAAATTTCGACAAAAACGTGCGGTTGTGGATAGCCATGCATCAAGATGATGGGGATGAAATTTTTGTCGCGATGTACGATGGCGAAATGCAGCAGCTGGAATTAATCCGAACAATTCCTCAGAACACTCCCCGTGATAAATGCGATAGAAGATGCAGAGCGAAGCTACATCCCTACGCAAAGCCAAACAGCCAGACCTGTAGACAGCTCCTACAAATGATTCAACCCCACCTGATGTTAAATGACGGTGAAGTACAGACGCGAAGATAGCTGATTTAGGCAAAGCGTGAGTGGTACTACAGTAAAGCAAAAGTCCATGGGTATGGTGGATGTTTTAATTTCTTAAATATTTTGTTACTGCTCCACAAACATTTACAATATAGCAAGTAATTATGTTGATTTTTTCAATGTACATATTTATAAAATGAAACTGGTTTTGTTACTAAAGTTTAAATGTATGTAGAAGACATTCATTTTGGTATTCTAAAAAAAGTGTACGTATTATAAAATTCTCAAAGAAATATCGTATAAATAAAATACTTAAAGAAATGAAATAAGAGACCCCATAACATAACACGAAGTATTTCAAAATATCCGCCCGCCCATAGCTCTTATCACTCATAACGGTGTCCACGTCCATTTGAAAATTGTAGGAAAAAATAGAATTATAAGATTTAGGAAAATAGGGTCTTATTATTTAACTTACTCAGGTGAGTGATAGTTTAGTATACACAATTTAAGTATAGATCATACTGTATCTTTAAATAATAGGGATGATAACTATTTTTTTTTCTTCGTTTATCAGGTAGATTATCAAAAAGTATTGGACACGTATTTTTTTTCTTTTCACATAATATAAATAGTGCAGAGATATATTGATTTGAAAAGTCGGATGACGCCACGTTTTGGTACAATTTTCGCTGAAAGTGACGTCACGAGCCCCTACTCCAACTAAACTTTGACGCGCTATAACTTTGTCATTTTTTGGTTGATTGGCCAAAGAAAAAATACGTGGCCATTATATTTTGATCATCTAACCGACGGACTAAATAGAATTTCGTTTACTGTACCCCGTCATCACCCCTATTGCAAGTCCATAAAAGCGACAGGTGATGTTGGAATTTTATTAAATGTTTTTAAAACCTATATAATTTACCATGTCCTGTAAGGCAAATTAATGAGATACGATAGTTTAGTTTTTTAATATTCACTTTCAAATTTTTAAGCTTTATCCATTTCATAATTTTATTTAATGTCAAGTTTTTACGGGTGAAATAGTTAAACATGTATACACATGATTTTTTTGTAGATATGAATGATGTCCTCTTTAAAACATTACTTTGCTTTATTGTTAATGACTTCCGCAGCGTACGCGATGTAATGTTATATTTTGGTATTTGGTGTTCAACGAAGTTTTTATACGGGACCCTAACTTTTTTGAAAATACTATGCTATCCGGGAGACTAGGATTTTTAATGTGAAATTTTTTTTAAGTTCGCTTCAGTAGTTTCGGAGGCTATTCGATACAAACAAACACTAAAATCATTCCTCTTTATAATTAGTTACGAAAATGGTTTATTATTATTAATAAAAGTTTTATGGTCCGTTTCAAGAACGTACAGTATTGTCGCCCTATTACCCCCGTAATTGATTCTGAACCCCTTCAGGAATGCAACCCCCTCCTGGAGGTTTCAAAAACTCATTTCGAAGACGTCTCATGACACATATTCTTGCTGTGCTGCGTGTTGGAACTTCTGACTATGAATAATATACAGTAACTATCAAATAAAAATATAATATGAGAATATTGCCGATTATAATAATAATAATAATTCATTTATTTCAGACAACTTTGATATATATTTGTTAGTAGACTTATTCTATGTTAGTAGTATGTATATGTTTTGTAGAAATAATAGATTTAGACAGTACAACATGATTCTTCTTTATGTTTTCATCACCCTCACACAATGCTTGATAAGGCAACTATCCAATTTGTTTGGCAACAGGCAACGGAAGATGAGGTACTTGAATTTTTCGCAATCACTTGATTCTTATTTTAGGCAATCAGGTGTAATAAAAAACAATGCTTCTTGTCACGATATCGAATAGAAAGTATCTATACTGTAGTCATGAGTAGTATCGGAAAAAAAGTATCGTACTCGTAAAAGTATCGATACTTCAAAGTATCGAGTACATTTCATAGGGCCTGATCGGATCCTCTGTGGCCTGATGAGCAACCCCCCCCCCCCCCCCCCCGGGCTTAAAATTGAAAGAAAAACAATCAAATTTCATTATAGTACGTATAATCAAAAACAAAAAAGGACATATAAATTCACAAATTGCTATATTATCTAGCTACTCTTAAAAATGTGTATTGTTAATATAATCAACTACAAAACTAAACGTGCGTAGTTAAATATATAATGAAAAGAAAATAGCTGTGATTTCTGACACTAAAAAAGTGTTCATTAATATTACATTCATAATTAAAATGTTAATTAAAAAGATCGAAATCTTAAACAATATAAATGTACAAAACTTTTCAGATTTGTTACATATTAAACTTACTTTTCTTGAATTTTAATCATTAAAAAACAATATAACCACTTAAGTTAACTTGAACCTGACAACAGTTAACGGTGGCCATTGGCATGCTTCCCTCAAGATTATAATTATAGAAAAGGTTACGTCCGTCTTTTTTTCAGGTCCGTGGTTTCAAATAGGTATACACAGCACAGACAGTATAATAGAGTAACACTTGAATAAAAAGCACAATAAATGGCGAATCAATCACAGTTCCAAATAATGTGGTCTAGTGATGTAACGAATATTCGCATTCGCATTCGCGAATATTCGCATATTTTTGAATATTCGCATTCGCATTCGCATTCGCGAATATTCGCATATTTTTGAATATTCGCATTCACATTCGCATTCGCAAAATCTCTGCGAATGTTATGCGAATATGAATATTAGAAAAAAACAATTTGAAGAAGTTGTAGTTCTGCCTTTCCTTGAATATTCATTGTTACACAGTTTGCATTTAGCTCGTTCAGCATCGCAAAGTGTGAAATAAGTCCATGTTTCACTAGAATTCGATTTAGTCATGTTAATAAATCACTATTACCACTCACAATCACTAACCTCAAAATTCACTTGTTTTGTTTACGGAAAGATCGGTGCGAGCGGAATGACACTTCAGTCGGATGAGTTCATATCAACTCGGCAATTCGAACGAGACTGCCACCATATCATAGACAATTGGCGCCAATTTAAAAACTAAATATTCGCATTCGCGAATGTCGGTACCAGACATTCGCATCCACATTCGCATTCGCAAATGTTCAAAAAATGACATTCGTTGCTTCACTAATATGGTCGCTAAATAAATAAATATGAAATAAAAAAAGCGCTTTTAAAGGTATCGATACTGGCCAAAAAGTACTCATTTAGTAAAAGTATCGAATACAAAGTATCGAGTACAAAAGTCATCATCATCATCAGCCTATTAATGTCCCCACTGCTGGGGCACAGGCCTTCCCTATGGATGGAATAGGGAGGTTGGGCCATGACCCACCACGCGGGCCCATTGCGGATTGGTGGGTGCTAACGACTGCAGATGCAGCCGGGACCAACGGCTTAACGTGCCTTCCGAAGCACGGAGGAGCTCGAGATAGTAATTTTTGGTCACCCATCCAATGACCGACCACTGCGAAAGTTGCTTAAGTTCATCGATCGCAGCCAAACGCGCTTACCACTTGCGCCATCGAGCTCCTCAAGTCCAAAAGTATCGGTATCGAAAGAAAAAGTACTCGATAGCACAAAGTATCGATACTTTTTTCGTGTCCCTACTTGTACTTAATCGCACACTTTTTGGTTGGCACTGGCAGTGCGTGTACAAGTACAGTCCAAGACTGACTACAATTGTACCTCATTCTAAGCCACGATGTGGTTGCTAGTACAGTACTACAGTTAATGAAGGCAAAAATTAGCTAGAACCTCCAATTTCGTTGAACCTCCATAAATTTGGATGAAAATTAGGGATTGAGTATGTTTTATTATTATAGTATTATTTATTATATAAGTATAGACATAATACAAAATGGCCTTGTTATTTAAAACAAGTTACGTAATAACAATATTATACGGATAATCATATAATCCAACTGCGAGATTTACATAAGCGCAACAGGCCCATCAGAGCCTTGGATAAGCTTATGTTGTGACGTCACGGGGCTGGTACACCGGCCTGGGTTGATTGATGAGAGGGCAACAACCATCCGTTCCAACTTTGTTTGCATATTAAACGACTGAAGGCGCAAATAAGTCGCTTTATATTAAGAATATTTTTACGTAGGTAATCTTTCTTCATTGCATTATATGACCCTCTTTCATAAAGAAAGGTCAGATTTTCTCTTCTCCTATTTGTACTTAGGGATGCAGTCTTTTGAAATATCGATTAATATATCTATATCTATATCAAAGTCGGGCAAATATCGATATCCGATATATCGACCATGCTAACGCGGTATTATCGATATTTTTTAGTTTTTGATGTGTAATATCTTTCCTCTCGCTTTCCTGCAATTTGTGGAAGTGATTTCGTGAAATGGGACGGAAGGGTGTAACAGGAAGTCGCGAAAGCGCGCGCTGTTTGATTTGATTTTAGAACATAATGTTCAAATGGTTTATTCCTTTTGTAGTAGGTTTTATTTCTTTTTTTACTAATAAAAGGTGAGGTTTCAAATGGTACACATCATTCACGACTACTGTAAGGCTCGCTCGTTTTTTATTTTATAGCTCTGTCATAAATAGAGATGTAGTTTGCAATATCGATTTATACATGTTAATCAGAAAAAAAATCGATATCCGATATATCAACTATATCAAAGTGATATTTTTCGATATTTACAGTATCCTATGTCGCCGTAGCACTAGTTTGCCTACAAAACTGTAAAGTTATGTAACGAATTGTGAAAACGTAGCTATAATAATGCTTGTCTGCTTGGGTTATCAGAGTTGTAGGATTTGGTATATTATTATGTAAATAAAAAGAAAGAATTGTCTTATCGTATTTTGTATGTTTTATTATTGACAGTTCGTTTGTAACAGTGACAGTATCAAAAATATATTTTATAAAACCATAAACCAAAGGAAAAGTTCTAATGAAATTAAACATGCTCCAGGCGAATTAAAAAGTAAATATTAAAAGACGAACAAAACAACTAAATATAGGTATATAGTAAATTCCAAGGCTTCATGGTCCAGCTCAATCGGTATAGGACATAAAGCTGTCACCGCTCTTCTGGTTTCATGACCATTAGGCAACTGTACTTCCGCCTCTCGTATTTGACCACAACCCCCGGTATCAGATGCGTGATCCTGCCCAACCATAAACTAAAGGAAAAGTTCTAATGAAATTAAACAAATTGGTAAAACAAAGGCAATGCAAGTACCTATCAATCCAGAATTATTATTTCATCATCATCAGCCTATTAATGACCCCACTGCTGGGGCACAGGCCTTCCCCATGGATGGAATAGGGAGATTGGGCCATAAGCCACCACGCAGGCCCAGTGCGGATTGGCGGGTGCTAACGACTGCAGATGCAGCCGGGACCAACGGCTTAACGTGCCTTAGGAAGCACCGAGGAACTCGAGATGGTAAATTTTTGGTCACCCATCCAATGACCGACCATTGCGAAAGTTGCTTAGCTTCAACGATCGCAGCCGAACGCGCTAACCACTTGCGCCATCGAGCTCCTCATATAGGTATATAGTAAATTCGAAGTTTTCATGGTCCTTCAGTACTCAATCGGTATAGGACATAAAGCTGTCACCGCTCTTCTGGTTTCATGACCATTTGGCAACTGTACTTCCGCCTCTCGTATTTGACCACAACCCCCGGTATCAGATGCGTGATCCTGCCCAACCATAAACTAAAGGAAAAGTTCTAATGAAATTAAACATATTGGTAAAACAAAGGCAATGCAGGTACCCATCAACCCAGAATCATTATTTCATCATCATCATCAGCCCATTAATGTCCCCACTTCTGGGGCACAGGCCTTCCCCATGGATGGAATAGGGAGATTGGGCCATAAGCCACCACGCAGGCCCAGTGCGGATTGGCGGGTGCTAACGACTGCAGATGCAGCCGGGACCAACGGCTTAACGTGCCTTAGGAAGCACCGAGGAACTCGAGATGGTAAATTTTTGGTCACCCATCCAATGACCGACCATTGCGAAAGTTGCTTAGCTTCAACGATCGCAGCCGAACGCGCTAACCACTTGCGCCATCGAGCTCCTCATATAGGTATATAGTAAATTCGAAGTTTTCATGGTCCTTCAGTGCTCAATCGGTATAGGACTTTAAGCTGTCACCGCTCTTCTGGTTTCATGACCATTTGGCAACTGTACTTCCGCCACTCGTATTTGACCACAACCCCCGGTATCAGATGCGTGATCCTGCCCAACCATAAACTAAAGGAAAAGTTCTAATGAAATTAAACGAATTGGTAAAACAAAGGCAATGCAGGTACCTATCAACCCAGAATCATTATTTTGCTCAAAATAATTATTTTCAAAGAATACAAATTACCTACTGTTCTATGCGTCATGCGGCAGTTAGTTAAAAATTGTTAACCCAGTCAAACAATTGACAAATATGGAACGATGTGTTTAACAGGATTAAGTTTTCATTTGATTTTAGGGAGATTGGGCCATGACCCACCACGCGGGCCCAGTGCGGATTTGCGAGTGTTCACGACTGCAGATGCAGCCGGGACCAACGGCTTAACGTGCCTTCCGACGCACGGAGGAGCTCGAGATAGAATATTTTTGGTCACCCATCCAATGACCGACCATTGCAAAAGTTGCTTCACTTCAACAATGGCAGCCGAACGCGCTAGCCACTTGCGCCATCGAGCTTCTCAAGTAACTATAGATAGCGGTAAACTTCTTAAGTGAAACCACATCATTAAAAAATTGTCTTTCCTCGGTTTGGAATCTAACCCGAGCCGTACCGTGCTGAAGGCGTACTTTCTTGTTGATAAGGTCTGATTTTTAGTAGGCCGTAGGGTGCCGGCATAGAATATTGCATCTCCCCATCTCTTCCCGTGGGTGTCGTAAAAGGCGACTAAGGGATCACCAGGAGAACGGGCAGCAGCGTTCTCCTGAGTAACATTACATCTACTGCGATCGCTAATCCGCCTGCCAAGCGTGGCGATTAGGCAATAACCCCCCAAATGAACAAAGGCATACACACCTAACCTAACCTAACCTTTGTTTTTTACCCAGGGAAATGCTTTGCGCATACCCTGCACCCCTTGCTACTGAGTGGGCAACAGGGTTATTAAGCACCGTCCCCGCCCACTGGGCTAGTGAGCGGGGGTGTGTGGGACTCACCCGGCTAAAGAGATAGCCGGGAATACTCCAATAAACTCCCCGGGAACTTCGACTCGTCATAATTGAGCAGGCAGCGAGCATGCGCAGGGCGCTGGCTCGCGTAGGCCTGCTCGGCGGTGCCCGCACAGTAGTCTGCGCGGGCTCATCTCCGTGCCGGAGGCATGGGGCATCCGCGTTCCGACGGACACCCCACCCTCGCAGGGGCCTGTACGACGCGGGTTACTGGCGCCCAACCAATAGCCCGCAGACCCCCGCTAGGTCGACGTTTGCGCGAATGTGCTGCGTCGCCGCCCTGTCCTCCGGCGCCTCCTCGCAGGTGCGAGAGGGTCAGCCTCCCTCTCTCTCTCATTGGCCTCCTTTGCCGCCATGACCGTCGCGCTAAAGTGGGCAACGGCATTCCAGGCTTTTCGCCTCGAGACCATAGCATAGTTGCATAGTGGGCAACCTCATGCCCTACCTCAAATAAAATAAATCAGACATCGTCAAATATGCTGGGAGCCGCTGGATGCGGATAGCGCAGGACCGCGCATTGTGGCGTTCTATGGGGGATGCCTATGTCCAGCAGTGGACGGAGAAAGGCTGATGGTAGCGAAATGGCAAAAAACGGAATCCGAATGACGAATCTATAACGTCATGTCTCTCTGTCTGTCCGTCCGTATGTTACAGCCACTTTTTTCCGAAACAATAAGAACTATACTGTTGAAACTTGGTAAGTAGATGTATTCTGTGAACCGCATTAAGATTTTCACACAAAAATAGAAAAAAAAGACAGTAAATTGAGGGGTATATATGAAGGCTTTCAAAAATGATATTAAGCTTTCTTATATATTTTTTTTCTAAACTGAATAGTTTGAACTTCCAAAGTGGTAAAATGTGTGTGCCCCCTGTAACTTCTAAGAGAATGATAAAACTTGAAAAAAAAACTGATGTACATTATCATGAAAACTTCCACCAAAAATTGGTTTGAACGAGATCTAATAAGTAGTTTTTTTTAATAATTAATTATTTAATAAAAAAAGACAGTATTCCGTCCGAGTCCTACTTGGTCGCTTTTTTAAAAAACAATTAAAGATGTAACGCACCACGCTAAAGATGAATGAAAAATTGTGGCTCGATAAAAAAAATAATCTCTTCAAAATAAAAAAAAGGCTAGTTATGTGATCTATTTTGACACAGAAGAAGTATCTCAACGACTGTCCATCTTTTGCACAGGACTAAAGGATACATCTTTTAGTTCATTCATGGTATAGACTATGAGAACAAAGAGCGCAGTTTTGTGCCGGGGCGAACACAGTAGCTACATTGTTGGACAGACACACTCACAATGTATACACTTCGTATATTATGCAGGCAGCACGCGTGTAAAGAGGGTCCATATTAGCGTACGGTCAGCAGATTTTTAGTTACTTTTTGGCCTAAAAAATTCCGCTGCCCGTTTGTCCAGTTGACTATTTCTCTGTGAATCCTGATAAAGCCTAATTTAGAAAATCGATTTTCAACTATCCAATAAGATACAAAATAACATTCAATGCTACTATACTATTGAATGATACTAAAGGTGTGAGACAAGGGCTATTGTGTTGGAATAGGATGGACTGAAATCGGGTCTATGGAAGGAGATAGAAAGAAAGAAAGAAAAAGTATTTATTGGCCATACACGCAAATACATATGTAGAAAAAAGAAAAACAATGAGCAAAAAAAAAGTAAAATTAAACAAAACAGAGAAATAAAAAAGAGAAAGAAGAATGGCCAATCAGGACTCTGCCTCAGCTTAATATTGCTATCGTGGGAACGAATATTCCCACCATAACAGCGCTGGTATTCCGGCAGGGCTTGTACAAGGATGCCAGAGGGATAAAACATTAAAATAATATAAAATTATCAAATGGTATATAAAAAAGGAAGTTCAATACTGAAGGAGACTATCAGGTCTACCATATCATCGTCTCCAGATAAAAAAGGAGTCGTTTTATGATTATAAGCTGACAGTCCACCTAATGGAAAAGGTCACTGCTGCCCATGGACACTCGCGACACCAAGGGACTCATGCGTTGCCGGCTCTTGAATTAAAAGATTTACTTGCCTTTTGAAGACCTCTATATCATAGCTGAAAGGAAAAACCGCTGAGTAGAGAAAAGGAAAAAGGAGCGCGCCTATCATAGTTGCTAGAATGCTAAGTGTCCAGAAGGCCCCACCTTCTGAAACTTGAAACTTCTTTCTGCGGCGTGTGGTGCGGTGAAGGAACTCTACTACTGTCACCAGTTTGAATAATTCCTTAGAACTCATTATATAGACGGTACAACACGCAACACGCGACGGTGCGCAAGCTTAGGGGTCATTCGAACCACCCGCCTTTGAATCCGGTCAAGAGGAAAGAGCTGGTATTGGGGTGCCTCATTTCAGAGATGAGAACAGTTCTCCATATGCGGCCGTACGTCTGTGTCTTAAGCAACATCCCGTGTCTAGGCTTAAAGTACTTTCTCGCTCTATTGAGCACCTCAAGTGTTTTGCAAGTAATTTTGGCTTTTCCTGCCAAATGATCTCGGAATTGAAATTGATGATGAGGGGGTCCTGGAAATAAGGTACTGCTACTGATGGGGTTTTTTTGCGGTGAACGGACACGTATGTGTCTTTATTTGGTTTAATCGGGCAAAATTTTGTCGGCCCTAATTTGAGACTTGATCAAGAAACGCCTCCATTTCAGACACAAGTTTGTCTCTAGTGACTAGCCAGAGACAAATGGGCCGCAACGGACACGGAGCGACATGGCCATCACGGACCACAGAGTGTGTATCCTTGGGGGACAGCGGGCCAAATCGGATCATCAGCCAGCATCAGTCATGGTTTCATAAAACCACACAATTTTTTTGTGTATTACATGAATAAAAATTCTATCCACGCTTTTTGCCGATCCTATTTCATAACAATGCATCTGTAAGCACCTGTTGCTTTGACAACGATTAGTCAGTGGCACTGCCCACTGCTCTCATGTCACACAATAGCGATAACACTAATTGTTAGCCAGATAAAGTTGAATTTTCCCTGACTCTGCTGTTCCTTAGTTACTGACCATGTAGGCTCTCATTAATCATAATTAATACGCAATTGAGGATAAACATTTCTATGGGAAATTAACAGAGACGTTTGGTATCGACAGTACTAAATGAGGACTTGTATTCTTATACTGTTTCTTTTTATACTACCGTTTGCGTACAATAGTAACACTGAAATTTTCTGTTCCTAAGAGCTGGGCTAAGATTTTTTTATATGAGGCGCAACAAATTATCTCTCCCCAAATGATGTTAAGTGTAAGTGGAGTCCAGTCGCGAAGATAGATGATGGTGCTGAAAGTGTGCTGATTCAGCCATCCTCACGTTGCCAGCTGTAATCCAATCTTACCCCACGGAGCCCTGGAACCGTACACACCAGCAGAAACACAACACCACCAAAAGGTCAAGATATTCAACTTCTGTAACGTGGAGGTTTCAGCCCCAGAGGGGCGCTCCAAATCAATACCTCTCTTAAAATTCTTCTTTTTGAATCTTCGTTTGTATGTATTTGTTGAGCATTGGTTGTAACAGAATATTATAATATTATTTATTTATTTAATATTTCAGAGTTCGCTTGAGGAGTTTTCGCGCTGCCCTTCTTCTGCATTAGGAGACAGCGTTTTAACCATCTCCCGACAGAGGCCAAGGAGTCCAGAATAAAAAAGTTTGGGCCCTACATTGCATATATCGCTGCTGATGGTTGTAAATGCTCCTGCATTCCCAAATTTAAAAAATCCATTTGATCCAAACCTCTAATTGGTACTAGCTGACTTTTTCGCTACGACCCAGGTAAGATTAGGGGAATTGTTTGATTTTTGTGGATATCTCCAGCTCCCTAGCAGCCACTGAGTCAGCACACAAGGCTGTATTAAATGTTGTGCGTGCGTGGTCAGTCTCTTGTAGGGCGCCACGGCACTACCCACACTCCACGGTCCTCATAGAGAAAGGCTGGTGATCGGTAGGTGATTACTGGGTAGGGCTCTGCTCATTTCGCTGAGCCTCTGGGCTGGGTGAAATAAGCGGGGAGGAGTCTTCGATACCCTGTTCGCGCTACTCCCGGTGGGTCAGGGAGGCGTTACGCCTTTTCCAGATATAAAATAAGGCTGTATTGATATAAAAAGGAGTGAAGAAAGTAGTTGTAAGCCAGCAAGGTAAAGATTGCTGGTGGGAAGGTTTTGCGTCAGGCCATCACCGCCACCTTAGATCTACATGAAATGAATGAAAGTTGCTTAACTTTTATGTTCGCAGGCCGAATGCGTTAACCACCTGCGCGCCATCGAGGATGCTTTATGCTAATTGATAATGTAGAACTTGTTTTTCTTTTTTTTTTGCAAATAACTGCTAGGTGTTTAAATCTAAAGAAAATATCACTGAAATTAATATTATACAAATGAATAACTTGTAAAGTCTTCAAAGATTAGTAAATCAACAAAGCGGCTCAAATAAATAAGAATACAATCCTCTGAATCCCGATTCGGAGGGGAGGGCGTTAATATTTCCCCC
Source organism: Chilo suppressalis (assembly GCA_902850365.2). NCBI lineage: Eukaryota > Metazoa > Arthropoda > Insecta > Lepidoptera > Crambidae > Chilo > Chilo suppressalis. The sequence continues at coordinate 12,610,589 of OU963917.1, read as the reverse complement.
TCTCTCCCCCCTTGGTTAATCCATTCGAAAATAATTCCCGTCCCGTAAACTTTGGACGATAGCTCCTGCAAACTGCCGGCTCCCTGCGATTGAATAATTCATTACTAATTGCGATTTGAATTATTCTAGTTAGCTACCTACCTGTGCGTCGGCTTGTGAAGAAAACTTAATTTCAGTAACAGTACAGTACAGTAGGAGCTCGATGGCTCAGTACGCGCTTTTGGTCAGCGATTGTGGAAGTTTTAACTAATAAAAAGCAGGTGCTTCATCGTTTGGACGTTGGGCAAGGCAAAGCCAAGGCAAAGGTTTGGTTGGAAGAAGACCAATCATCATCATCATCATCAGCCTATTAATGTCCCCACTGCTGGGGCACAGGCCTTCCCTATGAATGGAATAGGGAGATTGGGCCATGACCCACCACGCGGGCCCAGAGCGGATTGGTGGGTGTTAACGACTGCAGATGCAGCCGGGACCAACGGCTTAGCGTGCCTTCCGAAGCACGGAGGAGCCCGAGATATTAAATTTTTGGTCACCCATCCAATGACCGACCACTGCGAAAGTTGCTTAACTTCAGCGATCGCAGCCGAACGCGCTAACCACTTGCGCCATCGAGCTCCCCTCAAGAAGACCAATGCTAGTGGCCAATATAGACGAGCTTTGTGGACGTTGGTTGGTCCACTATCAGTTAATATGGATGAAGTAAGACTAATGGCAAGTGACGTCAAATGAGGTCTATACATGTTGGCGCTTTTCTTTACTCGGCATGTTAGGCAAGCGACATCGAGCAATGACAAGGCAAGTCAAATATGCTGTCTATTTTTTTTTTATTTAAACTTTATTGCAAAATTACAAAGCAAATGGTGGACATAATACCAGAGGCGTTCTCTACCAGTCGACCAGTAAGAGCGTGAGAAAAAACCAATATGACGGGGGCGCAATAAAGACAAACTTAAGATAAACCAATGATACAAATACTCTTAACAGATATACACACATATATATACATATACACACACATACATATATACAATACATACATAAGTACATGATTATGTCAGTCAAATATGAGAACGCTGTTTAATGCTATTGAGATAGTGCTCACGAACCAATCCCTTAAATGCAATTTTGTTAGGAGCTTTACGTATATTGGGGGGTAAGTTATTCCAGAGTCGTACAGCCGTGACAGTGAAAGAGTAGGAGACGAAGCCAGAAGAATGGACAGGAGTATGCAGAAGGAGATTGTCCGTCCGTCTATACGCTGGTATTGGCCTTCTCTTGGTCAACATTAGGCTTAAGATGGTTGTGTAGGAAGAACAAATGGGAAGATCTTCCTCCGAGCTGGGTGATGTTAGCAAGGAGGTCGCGGCCCGAATGATGTTGGTTGGGCATTGCATATATGGAGTGTTAGCCTCCGAATTTGACTTGCGCGATGTAGGCTTCCATACGTTGTGAGCACAGCGCGGTAGCGCCATCTCTTGAGGAGGCGAGTGATTATTTCCTCCGTGTTAGTTATATGTGGAGCATGTAGATATCGCGAATTTACCATCTCTTCATCGTGCTTCGGTAGGTAGCTAAGCGGTTGGTCACGGCTGTATTTGCGGTTGGTACGATGGGAACGGTGGGCCATGAGTCAATCTTCCTATTTCATTTTGTGGAGTGCCTGGTCTGGACAGTTTTGTGCCTCGACAGTAGGGAAATTAATAGGTTGATGATGATGAAAGCGTGGCACCTATTTATAAGAAGTAGAATAAGGAAGGCCTGTGCCCCTTGAGGACTATAATTGGCTGATAATGATGATGAAAGTCTTTTTTTCATGTGAAGTGCAGCAGATTGCCCCACCTGATGTTAAGTGAAAGTGGAGTTCAGGCGCAAAGATAGATGATGCGGCAGAAAGTGTGCCGCTTCAGCCATCCTCACCTTGCCGGCCTGAACTTAATCTCCTACCCCGCGGAGCCCTGAAACCCTATTCACCAGCAGAAATACAATACCACCAAAAGGTAATGGTGATATTTTATTGTGGTCATTTGTAAGGTGGAGGTTACTGCCCCAGAAGGGCGTTTCAATTCGAGTGGATATGTATGATAAAAGCCGGTGTTCGGCGACTTACCGCAAACGCTCCTTACAAAGCCACGGGTACCGAGGGCTAGGCTTCAGAACGGGGCTCGTCAACGCTCTTCAGAAGGTCCACGATACCTTCCAGAGAAAGGGTCCTCTCACTTGTTGTAAAGGAATAATATTGAGAGCTGATTGATAGCTGCTTACATGTCGGGGACTCGAAGTAAACTAATTGCTCATTGGTGCTTGCGTTGGCCGTAAAGTCGTACCAACTTACACACGAGTCGGTAGTCATTTGGGACCGGGACCACTGGTCCTGATGGGGACACAAGGCACAATGTTAGACTCAGAATGAAAATACGGTTTGTCACCTACTTCATACATAATTAAGAAAGAAATAAAGTACAATCTTGCAATATGTTATGTCTTATGGAAAACAAATAAATTATATGAATTCAAAAAAAATATGTTACGCTACGGAACAATCCGCTGCGTCCTACCTTTCAACAAGATGATGATTATAATAAGTAGAATTTAAATTCTGCGGTTTTCCCATTAAAACGTGATGAACACAAAAATGTTGTAGAAACTTTTTTGCCCTCAAATAGACGAATGCAAATTCTTGTTTTAAGTTGTTCCTTAGTATTCGAAGTTTTATCCATTAGGCTTTTAGCTATCCGGTAAGCATTTATGCAAATACATTTTCCGACTCAGGCAAAGTTATAATAAGAAATGACCAAAAGAAAAAATATTATTCTGTTATAAACACTCATGGTTCCAAAATTGTGGTTATATTGATAAGTTTCGTTTAGTTGATGTTGGCGCAACCATTAAACAAAATCAAAGGCAAATTCCACCAACTACCCATGACTCCCACGACCAAAACCGTACCAATTTGGCACATGTTCCGACAAGGACCACCCCACTGCCAAACCTGATAATTCCCAGCAAATTATAAAATTTTATTTTAATTTAGAATCACTTAGCAATTGTATTTCAATAACGAAGCCAAAAATTAAAAAAAATCCTGGCACGCCAACGATTTGGCAGCCAATCCCTGATCTAGATCTATTAGTGCTAATGGGACCCGTTGATTTAGAAGATTTTGTCCCACTGTTGGGGCACAGGGATTTTATTAGCCTAGCAAACGTTAAAATATGCGCCGTAAAATCAACGTCCGCAGCTGTTGATTGCGTTGACTTAGAAGTTTGATTTCGTTTGTTCATTGCTTCACGGGATTAGGTATTAAGTACCTTTTTTTTTATAACGCAGGTAAAGTATGCTATTTACAGACGACGGCGCCTTTAAGTGGCACACCGCCGAACGGGCCTCACACCTGGCTCCCGCAAGTCTTACGGACCCCCCAGTGGCTGTCCACCGAGGACCTCGCAACTCTTACGGGCGCTTTACGGCATAATATCCGCTAAAAAAGTCCTGCGAATACCCTCTAAGCTGTTTAGCGCGAAGCCGCGGGATCCCCGTTTAGGGATTTTTCCGCGTCTAGGTACTTAAAGGCCTGAGTATTCGACATTAATTTCAGCTTGACACGTCTTGAGAAAAAGGGTCTTAACAAACGGGTAAACGGAAAAATGAGGTAGGGAATAGCGGATTTTCTGCTCGAATTGGTGTCCCCAGCTGGGGAATCAAGCCTTACAGAAGACAGTCAAATAACACTATTTTTGGTGGTGATCACAAGATCGATGACTGAGGATTCAGGGCGACACGAGGTAGAGGACTGAGTCAGGGTAGGAAACATATCAAATCAAAACAAAATAGTTTATATTATGCAGTATACGGAGACAAAAATATGTTTAAAATTATAAATAAACAAAGAACGAAAAGGGACAGACAGGTACTATCTGTATCTATGGCTGCGCTTGCGCCGAAAATAGTTCAGCATTGTGTCAATGCAGTATGCACTGACGCTTTCAACTAATGCCAAACACTAACGAATCTAATTATTTTTATAATTTAAAAAGAAAACTTGCAACGGTGCTTGTAATATTTTTGGTAACGCTAGCGTCTACAGGTGGCCTCATCAGGCGGGCCTGGGTAAGCGACGGACGCTTGCTTTCCACCATTTAAACATAAATAAAGATGAGCTTAGGTAGACCAATAAATTTATCTATGATGGAGAGTAAAATTTATTGTATTTATTTACTTAAAAAGGCTAATTTGACCTTTTATACCGACCGGCCTATGCCCAGCAGTAAACTAAGATGGGCTGTTGATGATAATGATGAATTTGACCTTTTCTATATATTCTTCTCTTTCTCTTTTCAATCTCTGTTTACGAGTCTGTCTCGGATTTGGCATGTTTATTTTAATCACATGAAATAGATATTTAAATCCTCGGTTTGCTAAACTCAGTCACTTCCTTCTCCCATCTGGTGACTTCCTCTTTTTCAGAAAAAAGGATTATGTAAAAAGTTATATGAATAAAAATGTGAAGCGTCCGTCGTCGTGTGAATTGCGCGTTTCCATAATACCTATTATACTAGCGGCTTGAATACTTTTTATGCATGAGTAGTTTTGACATTCTTCAATATCTTTATTTACTTAATTTTTTTAATGTTTAAAGGGTCACAAATAAGTATATGGCCAGCGTGATGGTAACTCAGTCATAATAGCCTATAGTCATTGCGATACCACAGTATTTCTCGCGTCTTGTTTATACTATGCCGAGTGTCCTGGAATTATAATCAGGAAAACACACCACCAAAAGCCAAAAAAGTGTTATTTCATTTTGGTCTTTTGAAAGGCGGGGAGACAGGCGCTCCAATTAGAGAGGAAGATCCGCTAAGCACTGCCTCTTTTTAAACGAAATTTAGTTATTTGAGAATCCCAGAGGGTCTAACTGTTTTTATGTTAGTCATTGACAAACAATTTCCGTCAAACCACAAAAGCACTAATACGTCCAAACTAGACAAAAAAAAACTATGACACATTCAAATATAAAGTTTTCCAACCCAATGTTCAGTGACGTCTTTGACCTATTGGAGGCCCTGGGCATATTAGGATAATAGGGCCCCTATGACCCCCGTTTAGTGATCTATCAGGAGCTAGGGACTTTGTATTTGATCTGAAGAGGGCTCCTATCGATCGCGGGGCCCCGGGCACTTGCCTAAAGTGCCCACTGGGAAAGAGGGGTATGCCAATGTTAGTTTTTTTACCAAATACGTTCATGAGTTTTCGCGTGATTGAGTAACATACATACATTAATAAGACTAGTAGCTAAGATTTCTTGTTCGATTCGGTTTTTCGTACTAACCCGCAAGAATTAGAAGAATGGAAACGCGCGTTAATCGCGAGTGTACTGATTTTTAGTTCTCGTTACGTACTTTGTGCCGCTGCTGTTCAAGTTTCCATACAAAATTTGATATTGACATTTCGGTTTTCAAACTATTCGAATTCGATAATGGTTCGTGCTAGGGGTACTGAAGAATGGAAACGCGCGTTAATCGCGTATTTCAAAATGGCGGCAGTAAAGTGGCGCGAAATCGTGATCTCTCCATTTGCATTCTACCAACAGCTGTTTTAAATTTTATAATTGTTTCCGTTCGTTCCGTTCCTCGTAGGAGAAAATTTTACACATTTTATTTATTTATTAAAAGATAATAACTTTTTTAAAGAGACACTTTTACTACCTACATCACCACACATTTTTCTCGTTCATCTTTAGCGTGTCGCATTTCATATTTTATTGTTATCAAAACAAATTGGAGCTTATCATCAAACTTTGACTCCCAGCCGAGACTTTTTGTAGTGGAACTTCTTTACGCACGCTTGACTTGGGGGGTAAGCTGGTTACGCGTTACGGAAAGTGTGTTCGGGCGAGGCAAACGGGAGTTGAGTGGGGGATATAAGCAAGAGAAAGCAGTGCGCACGCACATTTTCTTTCTCTCTTTCTCTTAAAACTAGTAATGAAAAATTTATGGAGCTAAAGAAGTTTCACTTCAGTCGTGTGGTCATAAGCACACTCGTTTTTTTATTTATGATTTTTAAATGTTAACCTGATTCGTGATTTCCTAAAAACAAACCATGTTTCTTAAATTTTAGTACTGGAATGCTAGTTGCAATTAAATAAGTTGTTAAAAGTATTAAGGCACGTTAAGCCGTTGGTCCCGGTTGCATCTGCAGTCGTTAGCACCCACCAATCCGCGCTGGGCCCGCGTGGTGGGCCATGGCCCAATCTCCCTATTCCATCTATAGGGAAGGCCTGTGCCCCAGCAGTGGGGACATTAAGAGGCTGATGATGATGATGATGAGGATGATCCATGACTGCAATATTTCAGAAGAAATCATTATTTGTAAGCTTGTGTTTAAGTTTCAATCACGAAAAAACAGCTGAACGGAATTTTGTACCATATCAAATCTTATAATAAGTAGAATACATGAAAATTAAATAAACACAACTTCTCAATTAGTCCGATAATATCAGACGAATAAATATTACACACACACATAATTACTTTTATTAACAAACAAATCAGAAACGTTAAATATGTGTAACTTAATTTAAGCTTTGTTTACATTATTAAATTTGTCGCTAAATGACCTAGATGTTAAAAAACGCCCATAAACATAATAAAATAAATAAATAAATAAAATGAATATTTCCAACACTCACACCAATTAGCCTAGCCCCAAAGTAAGCTATAAGGCTTGTGTTATGGGATACTAGGGTAACGGATAGAATACATATACTTTACAATAATAATACAGAATTAAGGCCGTTTCTCTATCAGCCAAAACGATATCTCTAATTGTAAAAAATCTAAAAGCGTATCCAGAGTGCTGAATCAACAAATTGTTTCCTACAATCACCCACACGGGATATACGCATTAAAAGATCCCGCGCGAGCGATGAATGAGCCCGGCGCGTGCGCAGAGACCAGATGTTCGGGGTTCGTCGCCCGCGGTGCCTCTACGGAGTAAGACAGATGTATAGGATGATGTCATTTTGACGTGAATAAGTACCACCTAAATTCTAAATTCAAATAGGGATGATGACTATATTTTTTTTTTGCGTCTACCAGGCAAATGTCTTGCGAAACAAAACCGTTTCCAATGGAAGACCAGCGCTGATGGCAATATGTGCTGATTTGGCTTATGCTAAGTTGGGACCGATTTAAGACAAAATTTAATCGTTAAATTTTATTTTTTATATTTGTATTGTTTTAGTCTCAGATAATTTTTTCTTTCTTTTCTAAATTATCAAAAAGTATTTATTGGACATGTATTTTTTCTCTTTTCACATAATCATCATCATTATTATTTCACATAATAATACAGAAATACATTTATTTGAAATGTCGCACAATGTCACGTCTTGGTACAATAATTACTAAGAAGTGCCGTCACGAGATCCCACTCCCAAACTTCAACGAAAAAATATGTGTCCATTATTTTTGATAATCTGGCGGACTAATTAGGTTTTCATTTACTTTACCATGTCATCATATGTATTAAGGCTTAATCCTTAATAGAATGATGTTACCCCTACACATCATTCCATTTGTTGTGCAATACTTACTGTATTTTCATAAAAACTTTTTGTATACATTTATACGTCATTATTATGTAAGTTTCTTTTTAAAAATAATATAGATAGTTGTTGTTGTGATTTTGTCAAGTTCGCTCGTTTGATTTCATTAAAATTACCCAATATTTCGATTATTTCCATTAATTTCTTTCAGTTTTACAGTCCATCGTGGACATAAGGCGAACAAGAAAGAGGGGATGTTTTTCCCATAGAAAAGTTAAGTACTGATTCAACGACGACGAAAGCAACTGGAAGCGCAAAAATTCTAAAAACAATCAAATTTTAATCACCATTTTAGACGTAGTGTGGAGATTCAATAAGCATTTATAATGAAAGAAAACAGAGAGGCCTTGTATAACTACTTAATATTTATTCTATGGGTGAAATTTCTTCAACATATATCTAACTTTCGAGGAGGAAATTGTCGTGAACCAAACCTCGAATTTTGCAAATTTCATTCGTAATTTTCAGCCTTAGCTACTGTTGTCCCTATCGTATGGTATTTGCCAAAGCGCGACAGCAATAGTTTTTTCAATTACCTATTTCCCACGTGTCTCTCAGCTCGCGTCCGCTCTTTCGTAATAAAAACGGGACAATTTGAGTAACCATTTAAGTAACTAATGTTTTAACTATGTATTTTATTTTTATGTATTAAACTGCTATATTTATATGTAAATCTGCTGATAATTTTACACTTTCTAGAAAATAAATCCAGGCGGCTCAGGGTGAACGTCATCTAAAAAACACTTTCATTAATAATGTGCAGTAAGTACCAAATTAATTTAAAATATTTATTTAATTAATACAACAATTACATATGTAATAGTTTATCCAGGCGAACAAATCGGCGCGAGCGTTGAATGAGCCCGGCGCGTGCGCAGGCACCAGATGTTCGGGGTTCGACGCCCGCGCGGTGCCTCTACGGGGTAAGCCAGATATATAGGATGATGTCGTTTTGAAATAAAGACCCTCCAATTTCTAAACATCATTCCATCTTTGTCAGTTGTTTTAGAGGTTTTATTTGATTTAAGAACACTGGTTCAACAATAAAGACCACCCAATTTCTAAACATCATTCCATCTTTGTCAATTGTTTTAGAGGTTAAAATTTGATTTAAGAACACTGGTTCAACAATAAAGGCCACCCAATTTCTAAACATCATTCCATCTTTGTCAATTGTTTTAGAGGTTAAAATTTGATTTAAGAACTCTGGTTCAAGCGAACCATAGGGCACAACTTAGGGAACCAAACAAGAAACTTTCGAAGTAAAAAAATCCGGTCAAGTACGAGCCCGACTCGCCCACTGGGCACATATTAGGTTTAATTCTATTTTGTCGCAGTATTTAATCAAATGATATTTTTATAAAATTAATGGTAGTTTATCGATCACTATATTAAAATTAATTTAACCGGAGGTGTCAGATGACGCGAAATAATAATGGCCGACTGAATCGTGGCGGGGGTTGAAAGTTGACAGAGGGCATTCTGGTCATAGCCGTCGAAGTGTTCGGATGTGATCTGTAATTATTATTAAAAGAACTAAGAAGAATAAGTATTACACATACAAATTTGTAGGTACGCAATATAAACGGCCGTATTTTCTTTACGTTAACTTAGGAGTTTTATTTTTACAGCTTCAAGGGACCTTAGACCTGAGTAAGTATACGGTTTAAATTTCAACTCGATACCTATACGCATTCCCAAGATAAAGGATCTTGACTCACAAGACGGATGGACGGAAAACACAGTGATCTTATAAGGGTTCCCTTTACTTTTGAGGTACGGAACTGCTTCATAAGCGTACTTTATAAAGTACGCTTATGTATCCCTATAGGGATAGTGCAATCCACAAGGATGTGCCCCACCAATTTTTGGTTGAAGAATAATTAGTGATAAAAAGATAATTAGATAATTATCATTGTGGGTTACCTACAATGCGAAGAGATGGCGCTGCCTTGCAGCTTAAGGCTAGGAAAATTTCGACGCGGTCAATAGGGCCGTGGTAGCAGAATGGTCAGTGCATTCGCCCGGATTGCGAAGGGTGCGGTCCGGATTGCGCTGGATTTTTTTCTAGTAAACTTTTCTTTAGATTTAAACATCTAGTAGTTAAATGCTTAAAAATAAATAAAAACATATCATATTATTATTTATTAATATCATAGATAATTAGTGTTTACCGATAACACTCAAATATTGGCGGAAGCTGGCACACATTTACTATGAACGGTTAGGAGGAATAGTGGGGCACACCTTCGTGGATTGTAATATCTGTACTATTTGTTTCTTAGGTTTTCATGCACATTAAATAAAACTAGTTTTAACGGGTCAATGGACGAAACTTTATTTATTTATTGACATTTCGCAGCCTTTTCAGGTCTGCATCGTCAGAATATATTCCGACTTATTCTGACGATGCAGACTTGAAAAGGTCATCTAGTCTAGACATTATTAATGCACGAACTTTATTTATTTATTGACATTTCGCAGCCTTTTCAGGTTTGCATCGTCAGAATATATTCTGACTTATTCTGACGATGCAGACCTGAAAAAGCTGCGAAACGTCAATATATAAATAAATAAAGTTCGTGCATTAACCCGTTAAAACTAGTTTTATTTAATATCTGTACTAATTTTGATGTAAAAAAGGGAGTTAAAAAATGGAGCAGCCTGTAGCGTAGTATTTTATTTTTACTATCATCAAGGTTCATTCTTTTGTTCCGAGGCGGGGCCGCGTGCGGCGTGCGCACCACATGGCCCGACTCCGGCCGGTGGAAATACAGCCACAGTGCGACTACACCCTTACAGAGAACGAGTCTTTAGTTATTTTATTGGAGTTTACTCCTTAAGAATCGATTTGCATATATAAGGGGCCCGGTATGAGAAAAATGTGAGGAGTAAAATCTATCGATGAATGACCTCGTTACGTTTTTGGTGCGCATCCTATGTTGCGCAACTTTGACAAACAAAGATGACGGATTGACATTAATATTTTTTTTTAAATCTGAACTGAATTCAGATATTGTTTCTGATAGAGCAATGGGGACAACGAGGTATGGTACAACCATTGATGCGGTATTTTCAAGATTCGTGAACCACGTATCTACGAACGTCCATGTGTCTTATTTTAGTTACCATAAACCACTTGTCACTTTAATTAATAATGCAGACAATGTTGATTTAATTAATATTTAAAAAAACGATAATAGTCTGATAATAATAATTACATAATTTATCAACATTCCTAATGATATATTTATGCACATCTGAAATTGACTATTGTAAAAAGTTTAATGTAAAATATTTCGTCGATTAGTTATAATAAATGTATATGAAATGAATAAATATTTATTTATATATGTATATTATTTTCATTAATTTTTTAATTTACCCTCATACAGTATCAATCTTTTTTAAGTTAAATAAACTCTTTTTGCGTCTAGTTAGACTATCGAACTTAAGGAGTAAACTCCAGCCGTGCGTTGGAGCTGACACACACAATTTTTTTATAACTAGTGGCCCGCCCTCGCTTCGCTTCGGTGTAGAGCTGTTGTGTAGACTATAGTTTTTGTTTTCAGGCTTGTATTATACACAATGACATTCTTCTAATACCTAATTACAATAGGCACGCGCCGCCAAGCCCCCCGCCCGGTAGCGTTGGAACCGACCTATGTCCCTGCATTTTAAATCTGTAATATCTTCGAAAATATGCATTTAAATAACATGCGTTAAAGGGCCAAATTGGTCTATATTAAATGTACAATGTTTTTAAGGTACTTAATTGGATAAGTATGAATATTATATTACTGAAAATCGCTTCGTAAATAATCTATTATTTCTCGTAAAAAGTATAGAATAAAAAATGGTTATTGTGGGTTATCCCTAAGAGATAGACATATACCATCGCGGTCTTTTTTGTAGACCTTTTTAAGGTGTACAATACTGTAGTACATTATTTTGATCTATCTCGTGGGGTTCAGCCAGCATTCGCAATGTAAGCCCAAAAAATGTGTTTATTTACGACCTTATATTAAAAATCTCTAAAATTATCAGTGTCTCTCTATATTATGCATGTATTATACATATAAACCTTCCTCTTGAATCAAGCTATCTATTAAAATAAACCGCATCAAAATCCGTTGCGTAGTTTTTAAGATCTAAGCATACATAGGGACATAGGGACAGACAGCGGGAAGCGACTTTGCCTTGTAGTGATTACAGTGGAAACCGGATATAACGACATTGAAGGGACCATATAACTTCGGACATTATGTTTAGTAGTTGTTATAAGCAATATACAAAAGTAATCATATTATTATATTTTTTATTATTTTAAAGCATGTTACTGCTTGATGTTCAAATGTAAAGAAAATATAACTAGAAAAAATTCGCACCCTTCGCTACCGCGGCTCTCACGGACCGCGTCGAAATTCTTCTAGCCATTCTTAAGCTGCAAGGCAGCGCCATCTCTTCGCATTATAGGTAACCCACAATGTCAAATGAATACTTCTGCTGCCTGGTCCGCGTGGATTTTTTTCTAGTTATATTTTCTTTAGATTTAAACATCAAGCAGTTACATGCTTTAAAATAATAAAAATTATAAGTATAACTGCTATTTCTTCTTTCAAATGTTTAATACTTGTAAAAGTATTCATTTGACATTGTGGGTTACCTATAATGCGAAGAGATGGCGCTGCCTTGCAGCTTAAGAATGGCTAGAAGAATTTCGACGCGGTCCGTGAGGGCCGCGATAGCATAATTGGTCAGTGCATTCGCCCGGATTGCGAAGGGTGCGGGTTCGAGTCCCGTCTCCTGCCTGGTCCACGTGGAATTTTTTCTAGTTATATTTTCTTTAGGTTTAATCATATTATTGTCATTATGTATGTACGTAGTATGGTTATAGATAATAATGAATATATGCTTGTTTTAGTATGAAATATCTAAAAAAGAAGTAATAATAAAACTAGTTTTTACGGATTAATGCACGAAAACTTTATTTATTTATTGACGTTTCGCAGCCTTTTCAGGTCTGCATCGTCAGAATAATGATTTTATTTAAAATTGTCGAGCTACCTTCGAAAGAATTATATTCAAGGTAGCTCGACAATTTTAAATTAAAATCATTATTCTGACGATGCAGACCTGAAAAGGCTGCGAAACGTCAATAAATAAATAAAGTTTTCGTGCATTAACCCGTAAAAACTAGTTTTATTTAATGAGTGATGTGCGTGAAAACCTAAGAAACAAAAAAAAAAGAAGTAATAAGTCTACTATGAAAAAATGGAAGTACCTACAGTATATTTTGTTTTGGTGGAACAAGTAAAATGGTTAGTTGTTATAGCCGATGAATATCGATATGAACTTTATGAATATTAATTGGCTATAAGTCGTTTTAAGCGGTATTTCGCTATATCCACACCGGATATAGCGAAATATCGCTAATATATTATTTAAGGGTTTACATAGGGTTTCGGTCGGGACCTTGCCAATTGGTCGTAATAACCGACAAGTCGTTATAAACGAGATAGTTATATTCGGTTTTGACTTTATAATTATTTATTCAGTTTAGGCTGTTACAAGCACTCATGAATGTCTAGACTAGATGACTTTCGCAGTGGTCGGTCATTGGATGGGTGACCGAAAATTGACTATCTCGAGCTCCTCCGTGTTTGGGAAGGCACGTTAAGCCGTTGGTCCCGGCTGCATCTGCAGTCGTTAGCACCTACCAATACGCACTGGGCCCGCGTGGTGCACTGAATTTTTTTGTAAATGTAGGTACAACTTCTCAAGTTTTAGTAACCACTAGAATTGTTTGTATTCTTAACAAACGTGTTTTTCTAACTTAACTAAGTATATGATCAGAGTAATGTTATTATGGGGAAAAAGTCTTAGTTTTACTCAACAGATTTAAGAATGAGGAGCTCGATGGCGCCGGTGGTTGGTAGCGCGTTCGGCTCCGATCGTTGAAGTTAAGCAACTTTCGCAGTGGTCGGTCATTGGATGGGTGACCAAAAATCTTCTACCTCGAGTTCCTCCGTGCTTCGGAAGGCATGTTAAGCCGTTGGTCCCGGCTGCATCTGCACTCGTTAGCACTCGTCAATACGCACTGGGCTTGCGTGGTGGGTCATGCCCCAATCTCCCTATTCCATCCATAGGGAAGGCCTGTGACCCAGCAGTGGGGACATTAAAAGGCTGATGATGATGATGATGATTGAAACCTTCCTAAAATTAGTTCCTATTTCGGCCACGACCTTAAGATCTTGGTCGTACTGTGGGTACTTGAGTACTTCCTTCATGCCATCATCACCACAATTTAACTTCGTTTTACATTGTTATGATCTTAAATCGTTGATAGGAATAATATGATGCAGTTCTCAAGTATTCCGTATGTATATTGATCGATCTGTCAACAATTCATCACTCCATTTCATGTTCTTAGAACTAGTTGTATTTATGCTGCATAAATGTCATCCCAACGGTCACGATAAACCGGACTGTAGACAGACAGACTAGCAAATATTTTAATGCGCAATGTGTGTGTATGCATTATCGAACTTTTTCAAACATATCGGTAGAACGCTATGTTAAATATTGAATAGTATTCAATAGTGTTAAAAAAAACTTTAAACAAACAAAACGAAATAAAATAAGGAAAGCTAGATATGTACTCGAGTGTGGGTACTTAAAGTTAATGTTATGTTATAGTAGGTAATATATATTACTAGCTGACCCAGCGAACTTCGTACCGCCATAAAAAATAGGGGTTAGTGGTAGAAAGTTGAAAATTTAGGGATGTATGTATTTTTGTATGATGTATCATAAAAAAATTAAAAAAAAAATCTAAAATTGAAAAAAAAAAAAATTAGGGGTGGATTACCCTTAACATTTAGGGGGATGAAAAATAAATGTTGCCCCATTCTCAGACCTACCCAAAAAATTTAGGGGTGGATTACCCTTAACATTTAGGGGAATGAAAAATAAATGTTGTCCGATTCTCAGACCTACCCAATATGCACACAAAATTTCATGAGAATCGGGAAAGCCGTTTAACCACAAACACCGCGACACGAGAATTTTATATATTAGATTAACGGGATTGTTACCGTGTACCTTGTTTTTAGCGAGTTTCCGATATTCGGCACTGTTGCAAGCGCCATGATCACGGAGTTTATAACCATGAAAGTTTATAACAATACTAACTGACCCAGCGATAATCGTATCGCCATAAAAATAGGGGCAGGTGGTAGAAGAGAAAATTTAGGGTTGTATGTATTTTTTAATACCACATTATTAAAAATATAAATCAGTGTCCAAAAAAACTTTTAGGGGTGTGTAACGTAGTGTTCTATCAATTTCCTGGGATAACATTCCTCCTAACCCACATGAGAACACTACGTTACAATACCCAATAGTTTGAATTTTGGCACGAAGGCGCATTGTAGGTTTCAGAACACTACGTTACAGGTGGACAACCACTATCATTTAAGGATATGAAAAATAGATAGTAGCCGATTCTCAGACCCACGGAATATGCATATAAAATTCATAACATTCGGTCAGGCCGTTTCGGAGGAGTATGGTAACTAACATTGTGACACGAGAACTTTATATATAAGATAGTGTTATGTTGTTTACTGTAATACTTTTTTTAGTTCTCAGTCAATGTTTTTATTTTAAAAAGGTGGTAAATAAGCTTATTGCCACTAGGGTCCCATGCTGGGAAGTGACAGATCCCGGCAGGTGGTGGTCTCCTTTAGGAGGTCATCTCACGGAACAAGGCGGCACGCGAACTCTTTTCGTCT
Organism: Chilo suppressalis; assembly: GCA_902850365.2. Taxonomy (NCBI): domain Eukaryota; kingdom Metazoa; phylum Arthropoda; class Insecta; order Lepidoptera; family Crambidae; genus Chilo; species Chilo suppressalis. Next base: position 12,595,190 of record OU963917.1, on the reverse strand, counting down.
CAGGAGGGGAAGGATGCAGGGGGCGGTACAGTGGGCACTAGGCCGCGTACCCAGCTCCCACGCGCGGGCCTAACTGCGCACGTCTGCGGGGTCCCCGTAATACCTCGGGAGACCCCTGCCGTGGAGCCCCGGCGGGGCCGGGAAGCTGCTGGGTACGGAGCCGTGGTAGAATCCCTAACGGGGACCCCGCGGCTTCGCATTAAACAGTGTAGAAGGTATTCGCAGGACTTTTTTTAGCGGATATTATGCTGTAAATCGCCCGTAACAGTTGCTTGGTTCTCGGTGGTCAGCTACTGGGGGGTCCGTAAGACTTGCGGGAGCCAGGTGTGAGGTCCGTTCAGCGGTGTGCCTCTTAAAGGCGCCGTCGTCTGTAAAAAGATTTTTTACCTGCGTTATAAAAAAAAGGAGGGGAAGGACTGGTTGGCGGCGCAAAGCCAGCCTGCTAGTCCTCTAGCGGTACCTTCTGTGACTGGCAGGGAGGGGGTGATCCGCGGCAACATCGTGAGGGGGTAGGAACACATACTCCGACTCATCGGGGACATGCTCGCTCAATGTGACAATATCGTCTTGTTTGCTGATGGTTTAACAAAGCTAATGGCGGCTGCACTTGAGTTTCTTGAGAAAATAGCTTATTGATTTATTCTGAATTTGACAATTTATTTATTAAAAATTTAAATGGCATGATATTATTTATTAATTAGTATATTTGACATTTGACATTGAGGAGCTTGATGGCGCAAGTGGTTAGCGCCTTCGGCTGCGATCGTTGAAGTTAAGCAACTTTCGCAGTGGTCGGTCATTGGATGGGTGACCAAAAATTTACTATCTCGAGCTCCTCCGTGCTTCGGAAGGCACGTTAAGCCGTTGGTCCCGGCTGCATCTGCAGTCGTTAGCACCCACCAATCCGCACTGGGCCCGCGTGGAGGGTCATGGTCCAATCTCCCTATTCCATCCATAGGGAAGGCCTGTGCCCCAGCAGTGGGGGAATTAATAAGCTGATGATGATGATGATGATATTTGACATTATTTGTTCTTAGTTGACATTGAGCTTTTTAATTTCTCGGAATGATATGACATTATTAATTGTTTTATTGATTTGACATGATTATTTATTTTATTATAACATAAATTAACTAATAATTTTACAATAGACAATTTGACTTTATTTATATGTACTTATTTGACTTAATTTTCTTTTTTCGCTTTTTCTTAATTTTATATAATTGCCATGAATACCTGCAATGAATGTTAATGTTTTTATGTATGACTTGCCGGCGTTTTGGATTTTTCAGTAAGCCGGCGGCATGTGTAACTGAAATAAATAAATAACTGGATCCCGCAATTACGCCTGGAGGGTGAGGGGTAGATCGGGGAGGTCGCCAAACCAGTTTTTCCCATTGTTAAAGATTTTGTGGCTCAGTAACATAAGGTACGATAAAAATATATGCTTTTTTTAAGCATTTTAACTGCTAGATGTTTAAATCTAAAGAAAAGTTTTACTAGAAAACAATTCCCGCGGACCAGGCAGCGGGACTCGAACCCGCACCCGAGCAATCCGGGCGAATGCACTGACCAATTATGCTACCACGGCCCTGATGGCCGCGTCGAAATTTTCGTAGCATTAAGCTGCAAGGCAGCGCCATCTCTTCGCATTGTAGGTAACCCACAATGTCAAATGATTACTTTTTCAAGTAAACATTTGAATAAAATATATGTAAAAGCGACCGTGAACTCGCTTGCGCTCGGCCACGCTCTACGCTCGCTCGTTGGCGAAGCGAAATGTAAAAAGCCCAACAAAAGCCGAACGCCGTTTATTTTGGCCAGGCGCGCAATCAAAAAGCCTAACAGGGATGATGACTAATTTTTTTCTTCGGTAATCAGGTAGATTATCGAAACGAATAGGACACGGTTTTTTTTCTTTTTTCGCATAATATAAACATTGCAGAGATATATTGATATGAAAAGTCGCATGACGTAACGTTTTGGTACAATTTTCACTTAAAAGTGACGTCACGAGCCCCTACTCCCAAACTTTGACGCGCTATAACTATGTCATTTTTTGGTTGATTGCCCAAAGAAAAAATACGTGTCCATTATTTTTTCATCATCTAACTGACGGACTAAATAGAATTTCGTTTACTGTACTCCGTCATCACCCCTATTATGTCCGGCTTTATCTGAACGCCTGGCAACGCTAGCGGCCACCATAGCCTTTGCGCTGGCGATACCAATAGCTATCGCTATCTATCTTACCCGCCGACATAAACACAACACCTCCAAAAGTTAGTGTTATTTAACTCTGATCTTTTGTAAGTTGGAGGTTACTTTTCCAGACGGGCTGGAGCGCACGAGGAGTTCCTTACGGCAGGCTTGGAGGGGATAGGGATTTTGCTGCGCGACCGAACTGAAAAAAATGTGATAGTAAAACCGTAAGAAAAAATCCGTGGAAAAAAGTGCGTGGAATAAAACCGTTAAATGAGACGTGCGCAGGCGCGACAGTCGCATACACAAGCGAGTTTGCAATTTGTGTCGATTCTACATTAGCCGAAGGAACTTCGTTCCTACCTGGTGTCCCACGACACCGCATCATTTTTAATTTTATTAAATTACTATTTTGTGTTGTACGAATTGTACTTGTGTTGTAGCTTATGGCGTAATTGCACCAAATCTCTTAATTAAAATTTAAAAGTTAATCATGACGTACAGGGCCGCCTTTAACCTATTGGAGGCCCTGGGCATATTAGGATAATGGGGCCCCTATGACTTTGATGTGGATTATGACTTGAAATGGAGCGAGTCATACTGATGAGTGTACTACTGATGATTTTTCTCTAAATTGTGTATGTGCTTAGTATACCAACACCAAGGACGTCGTTCTCAACGGTGCTTATTGTAAGTATTTTTTATTCATGTTTTCCTTTTTTTACCCTGCAAATGTATGCCGTTCTCCTAAATATTATGGTAATGATCGGTTCTCTCGTATGCGCAGATATAGTTATATATATATATATATATATATATATAGTTTGAGGATGTAAGTATGATACTTTATGCTTCGGCGAGATGGGAGTGCTATTACGTGCAGAGTTATTAATTAAAAATGTTTTATGATAATGTAGTGTATTGAAGATTTTTATATTTCTTCGTTGTTAAGCAAGATATTTACAATTAAGCAGTAATCGCTCAAGTATTTTAATTTAAAATTATCAGTACTGTAATTTTGATTATTGAAAATGAAACTCATGCTGAATTATTCGCTTATGTAAAAGCTAGTAAGTAAATTCTAGTCAGTAATTTAGGTTCGATTTTATCGAATTATAATAAGTTGGTAATAAACATTGGTTATCGTTTAGTGATCTGACAGGAACTAGGGACTTTGTATTTGATATTGGAACGAAAGTTCCTTACGGCAGGCTTGGAGGGGATAGGGATTTTGCTGCGCGACCGAACTGAAAAAAATGTGAAAGTAAAACCGTAAGAAAAAATGCGTGGAATAAAACCGTTAAATGAGACGTGCGCAGGCGCGACGAAGTTCCTTACGGCAGGAGAGAGAGCGACGAGGGTGCATCACTGAAATATTGTGATACTACACCAACACTGAATATGTGTGAAGTTATAGGGAGTGGTAGAGCGACGAGGGTGCATCACTGAAATATTGTGATACTACACCGACAGTGTATATGTGTGAAGTTATAGGGGGTGGTAGAGCGACAAGGGTGCATCACTGAAATATTGTGATATTACACCAACACTGAATATGTGTGAAGTTATAGGGGGTGGTAGAGCGACGAGGGTGCATCACTGAAATATTGTGATACTACACCAACAGTGAATATGTGTGAAGTTATAGGGGGTGGTAGAGCGACAAGGGTGCATCACTGAAATATTGTGATATTACACCAACACTGAATATGTGTGAAGTTATAGGGGGTGGTAGAGCGACGAGGGTGCATCACTGAAATATTGTGATATTACACCAACACTGAATATGTGTGAAGTTATAGGGAGTGGTAGAGCGACAAGGGTGCATCACTGAAATATTGTGATACTACACCGACAGTGTATATGTGTGAAGTTATAGGGGGTGGTAGAGCGACAAGGGTGCATCACTGAAATATTGTGATATTACACCAACACTAAATATGTGTGAAGTTATAGGGGGTGGTAGAGCGACGAGGGTGCATCACTGAAATATTGTGATACTACACCAACAGTGAATATGTGTGAAGTTATAGGGGGTGGTAGAGCGACAAAGGTGCATCACTGAAATATTGTGATATTACACAAACACTGAATATGTGTGAAGTTATAGGGGGTGGTAGAGTGACAAGGGTGCATCACTGAAATATTGTGATATTACACCAACACTGAATATGTGTGAAGTTATAGGGAGTGGTAGAGCGACGAGGGTGCATAATTGAAATATTGTGATACTACACCAACAGTGAATATGTGTGAAGTTATAGGGGGTGGTAGAGCGACAAGGGTGCATCACTGAAATATTGTGATATTACACCAACACTGAATATGTGTGAAGTTATAGGGGGTGGTAGAGCGACGAGAGTGCATCACTGAAATATTGTGATATTACACCAACAGTGAATATGTGTGAAGTTATAGGGAGTGGTAGAGCGACAAGGGTGCATCACTGAAATATTGTGATATTACACCAACACTGAATATGTGTGAAGTTATAGGGGGTGGTAGAGCGACAAGGGTGCATCACTGAAATATTGTGATATTACACCAACACTGAATATGTGTGAAGTTATAGGGGGTGGTAGAGCGACGAGGGTGCATCACTGAAATATTGTTATATTACACCAACACTGAATATGTGTGAAGTTATAGGGGGTGGTAGAGCGACGAGGGTGCATCACTGAAATATTGTGATATTACACCAACACTAGATATTTGTTAAGTTATATCAAGCTGTGGACCAGTAACGCCTGTGAGACATGATTATGATTACAAGGTGAGTACTTATCAGAAGGTGGCAGAGCGACGGGGGTGCATCACTGGATTATTGTGACATTGTAGTTTATTCTAAACTGTGGGCCAGTCCTGCCTAGCATCCTTTACGAACGCTAGCGGGACATGATAATAAGGTGCGTATGTAGGGGGTGGCACAGCTACGAGGGTGCAGCACTGGAATATTGTGACATTACACGAAATCTGGATATTTGTGACGTTATACCGAGCTGTGGACCAGGAACGCCTGTCATCTGCTGTAAACTTAAGCAAGACATGATAACAAGGTCAGTACTTAACAGGGGGTGACAGAGCGACGGGGGTGCAACCCCAAATTATTGTGGCATTATACCAACACTGGATTATTGTCGTATATTATACTAAACTGTGGTTAAGTCCAGGGGGGTGGTAGAGCGACGGGGCTGCATTACTGGATTATTGTGTCATTGTAGTTTATTATAAACTGTGGGCCAGTCCTACCTAGCAATCTTTACGAACACTAGCTGACCGAACTGAAAAAAATGTGATAGTAAAACCGTAAGAAAAAATCCGTGGAAAAAAGTGCGTGGAATAAAATCGTTAAATGAGACGTGCGCAGGCGCGACGAAGTTCCTTACGGCAGGCTTGGAGGGGATAGGGATTTTGCTGAGCGACCGAACTGAAAAAAATGTGATAGTAAAACCGTAAGAAAAAATCCGTGGAAAAAAGTGCGTGGAATAAAACCGTTAAATGAGACGTGCGCAGGCGCGACAGTCGCATACACAATGCGAGTTTGCAATTTGTGTCGATTCTACATTAGCCGAAGGAACTTCGTTCCTACCTGGTGTCCCACGACACCACATCATTTTTTTTATTTATATCCCCTATCGATCGCGGGGCCCTGGGCACTTGCCCAAAGTGCCCACTGGGAAAGAGGGGTCTGATGACGTATAAGTCTCATTCAATTTCTATTTGACTTTAAACAATTGACAAAGATGGAATGAGGTGTTTAACACGATTAAGCTTTGATTTAAATACAGAACTTTGGTAAGAATGGGTTCTAAGTATTCTAAAATCCTTCTGCTATATCCTTAAAATCGGTATAAAAAGAAAGATGCATCTACCGCAATACTAAAACTATGTGCTCATTTCTTAAACCATTCAGGATTTATATCGATTGGTTAAATCGATGAATCGATTATTAAATATAGATCTTTCGCTCTCGGTATACTCTAAAAATAACTGGTTGTGCTTGAATACAGACCAGCTGGACCATCTGGCACGCGGGAGGTTCACAAAAAGAAAACATACATTCGGATCGAGATATTTGTGTTACAATACTTATTTAGGGGATTACTTTTTCCGATTTTTTCACAGTGGAAGTTCTAAATGGGTATTGTAGTACCTGCTGAAAAAACAATATTGAATTAAAAAAATATGACAAATAATATGCTTATTCAATTGAGACAAAAACCTGGATTTTTTTTAAAATTTATTTTTCAATAAATTAATAATAAATTAATATTTCCACAAATTAGCCTATCCCCAAAGTAAGCACTATAAGGCTTGTGTTATGGGATACTAGGGCAAAGGATAAATGAAATAAAATGAAATGTCATTTATTCAGTCTAGGTTGTTACAAGCACTTGTGAAGGTCAAGAAGCTACGCCTTTGAAAGTCGTCAAGTTAATACATATACTGATAGAATACATATACTGTACATATATAAGTATATATTATACATCCATGACTGGAGTACAAATATGCACCTGTTCATCACACAAACATCTGCCCCCACCGGGATTCGAGCCTGAGACTTCTCGAGTTGGCGATACCATGAAAATCTGCGTACAAACCACTCGGCCACGGAGGTCGTCGAATAATACTCTAATACAGTGTTTCCCAAAGTGGTCTATATCGACCCCTAGGAGTCTATGACAACCTGCAAGGGGTCTACGTCAGCGAAAAAAAATCAATATCAGGTAAGTAGGGGGTCTACCCAACACGGAAAAACATGGCAAGGGTTCTACGACACAAAAAAGTTTGGGGAACTCTGCTCTAATACTTTTAAGAGTTCATGATCATCAACCAATCAAAGTCCCTGTCTAGAATTCACCACAAAGGCCTAAAATTTGTAGTTAGCCCAACCAACTATGACGAGATGCCGGAACCAATTCCGGCATCCCAACCAACTTCCGATCCTTATATCAGACTTTTGAGTCTATGCAGTCCTAATGGAACTGTAGTCACTGCAACCTAAAAGATCTATTTAAATAATAAATATTTCCAACAATGACACCAATTAGCCTAGCCCCAAAGTAAGCACTGTAGGCTTGTGTAATGGGATACAAGGATAATGGATAGAATACATATCCATATATAATCTATGTATCAGGATCTATGATTGCACAAAAATCCACGCGGACCAGGCAGCAGACGGGACTCGAACCCGCACCCTTCGCTTCGCTTCGTGCCTGGTCCGCATGGAATTCTAGTTATATTTTCTTTAGATTTAAACATCAAGAAGTTGCATGCTTAAAAAATAAAAATTATATCTATGATTGGAGTACAAATGCTCGTATTCATCAAACAAACATCAGCCCCCAGCAAGATTCGAACCAGGGACCTCTTGGCGACACCTTGAAACCCGGCATACAAACCACTTGGCCACGGAGGTCATCAAATCTATTGTATTCATTATCTATTGCGACTCGCAACCAAGTTTTACCACGACATCTTCAAATTAGCTCAGAACTTGTCCAGCTTTTAGATATTTGATTTCCTCTGGGCGTATTGTAATATGTCGTCGCAGACTTCGTCGTCGTGATTTTTCATAATCTACAAGTAAGAATATTGAAAAGAGTTATCTCTCCCAATGTAAAACAACAATTAACCTCAGACGAAAGGCTGTTATTTAAATATTGTAACGTACTGCCAGTTAGCGAACAGTCCACATTTCAACTTATTAAGGAAGAATTCTTCAATACTTCTATCAGAAAAGCCATTATTCACGATAAAGGTACCCGGGCGATCACTCGCGGCTTGCTGGCCACGACAACGGCAATCAACATCTACGGCAGACGCACTGTAGATTAATTGTTACCTCGTCTCATAAACAAAAGGGACCCAGAATTTAGAGATTCGCTTAATGAAAACAATATAAAAAGTAAACTTAAAATGTTGTTTTTAGTTAATATTTTATGTGACAATGATGAATTATGATGTGCGGCGAACTGTGACGCATCATTCAAACTCTAGTGGTTTTTCGATGTGTTCTCAATGTAAAAATATATTGATTATGTATTTTTAAGAAATAAATAATAAAAAAAAAGATGAATACGCGTTTGTGGAGAAGAGGTCCACATTCACATAGAAGTTGTTTTGGTGTTTCACTTTTATATGAAACTAGCGGCCCGCCCTCGCTTTGCTTCGGTATAGAGCTGAAGTTTAGACTACAGTTTTTGTTCTCAGGCTTGTATTATTCACAATGACATTCATCTATGACTCTTCTTATACCTGCATGCAAAGTCTCAGCCCGATCGGTTTAAAATTGACAAAGTTTCATACAAACTTTCATTCCCTATTTTATCCCCTTGGGGGTAGAATTGATCAAAATCCTCTCTTAGCGGATGCCTACGTCATAACATCTACCTGCATGCCAAATTTCAGCCCGATCCGTCCAGTGGTTTGGGCTGTGCGTTGATAGATCACTATGTCAGTCAGTCACCTTTGAGTTTTATATATATATAGATTGGCGTCTGTTGGATTGCTAAATTAGGTGTATTAATTCTTAGCAGTCCGTTTTTGTGGGTAACCTTACGTTCTATTAGTGATTTAGCGTGCTCTAATCCTGGCTTGTTTTACTAGTATTTTTCCGATTCGCCTAGAAGATCGTCCTTGAGAATTTGCATAGCATGGTTTCTTGGAATGCCACAGAAAGGTTTGAAAATGAAAATTTGTTTATTTCTTTTAATAACATAATAGTACAATTAGTCGATGAGTCCTCCTTGTAAGTTTTAAATAAAACCTGTATCATGAGAATCCGCTCTCTCATCACTGCGGGTAAGTATCTAGATGATGCTATTTATACAATAATTGCTAACATAACTAAATATAACAATTTTGAAATAAACAAAACGCCAAATAAAGAAGGTTTTGCTCCTTTCTGTACCCTTAGTACAAGTTTTACAATTACGAAAACTATGATAGTTTTCGTGAGCTCGCACTCTTAGTAAGCGTACTGATTTTATTGTTTTCGTTTTAATACAAATAAACAGTGTTTAAATTCTATCATTAAATCATTTGCGTCTTCTTAAATGTTGGGTATATTTGGTTACTTTTCAACAAAATGGACATAGAAACATAATTTACAATTACGAAAACTTTGATAGTTTTCGTGAGCTCAAACTCGTACTAAGGGTACTGTAGTCTCTGTGCCCCTGCTCTTGCTAACTCGCTTTATCATTGCTGTCTATCCTTGAATTACTCTGGTTCCCAAGAATAACTTGCTTGAAGAAACAACAACGCTAGTAAATAAATAGGAAGGTTCTAAGGAAGTTCCTTTACTAACCGCAGAATCTGGAGATGCAAACTTGCGATAACAAGTTATATCAGCGAAATCAGCCTTACCTGAGAGATTCTGTGACCCCATTCCATGCGTATGGTAATACCACAACGAACAAAGGACGTCGTTCTCAACGGTGCTTATTGTAAGTATTTTTTATTCATGTTTTCCTTTTTTTTACCCTGCAAATGTATGCCGTTCTCCTAAATATTATGGTAATGATCGGTTCTCTCGTATGCGGAGATAATGTATAGTTTGAGGATGTAAGTATGATACTTTATGTTTCGGCGAGATGGGAGTGCTATTACGTGCAGAGTTATTAATTAAAAATGTTTTATGATAATGTAGTGTATTGAGCATTTTTATATTTCTTCGTTGTTAAGCAAGATATTTACAACTAAGCAGTAATCGCTCAAGTATTTTAATTTAAAATTATCAGTATTGTAATTTTGGTTATTGAAAATGAAACTCATTTGCGACAGCAAACTATTATTTGAGAAGTTAGTGTGTGGTGTCTGTAAAGACTCACAAAATTTTCACGTGCGGATTCATAGCGGATCTAAAATGGATCTGCGAACAAAATTTTCATCCAATACGGATCCACGCATAAAAATTTTGTAAGTCTTCACAGAAATCATTGGTCGTTACTTTTAGGTATTTCTTCTAATGAGCTGTATGTTCAAAATAAAGGGGGGGGGGGGGTGATATAAATCCTACTTCCTACTAATATTATATAAATGGGAAAATTTGTATGTTTGTAATCAATCACGCAAAACGGATGAACGGGTTTGGATGCAATTTGGCAATTAGCACGCATACAGTTTATTTATTACCTGGATGAAGACAAAAATACTTATTCTCAAAAGCCGAAGTTAAGCTCGAGGCTAAGCTCGGGCTGCCCCTAGTCTCTTATAAATATTTCCCAATAATAAATGTTGACTTGACCTATGCTTCGTAAGGCGTCTTTCATGTTAGCTTTAAGGGTGATATTAAGTCTTGAAATTTCATTTCATTATTCTTAATGTCAGTATAAAACTAAAGGAGTTGTCCACCAGACTGGAACGCGTGTTTTAGCAAATGCCAAAAGATTAACATTCATCCGACATTTAGCTCGCACTGCTTTTGACATTTATGTGGCGCCATATTGCGAGTTTCGGTGGGTGATCTTATCGGCCCTGGTTCGGACCCTAGGGAGGGGAAAATGCCAATGCTTTAGTTTTTTAATGGAAAGGTTATGTTCTGACATTAGTAATGGATTTAATGTTTGTTTCGCTTTTCGTAGATATTCATTTATCCATACATTTACTTGGATCGAATCACAGTGTGAATTTAGTATTTTTTTCTATTAACCTCGAAATAATATATTATTTAAGTAGTTGTGGGTTGATCATCACACGCTGTTATTGAAATTGAGTCATTATAAAGTCAAAGGTACTGCATATGAATTGATACAGTCGTACCTCAGTTCCAGAATACAAACTGTAGAGGTAAATAGTGTTAGATCATCTGGATCTCATGTGGAAATGGGCGTTCCCCACGGTTCAATTTTAGGTCCCTTCCTGTTTCTAGTATATGTAAATGATTTACCATTTTTTGTGGAAAATTTGGTTTCATTTTTCTATCCCAATAATCTTCTGTATAAGTGTTGTTTTAATACTAACTGCCAGGCAATTATATATAATGCACACAATTTTAAAACAACATACCGCACTCCAATTTAATATTGACACAACTAACAAAAGACGAAAAGATATAGTTTGCCCGCAAAGTATTTTTGCAAAGCATAGGTTCGCTTCCAGATTTTATTTATTTCAAGGATCATATTTATACAACCAGCTAAATGTTAAACTAAATGTATATAGTCTAAACTATAAACACGCCAAACTTATTATTGACGATGCCTTACTAAGTATGTCCTACGATGATACAGAGATGTTGATGTCCATTACAAAATAAATGGTACCTTATCTTAGAGTATATTTTAATTTATGGTATATTTTAATGCTCGCTTTAGTTAATTATTGTTTTGATTTTGTATTATAAATTATAGTTTTGATTATTGTATAAATTTAGTTGTAGAAGACTTTTGCCTGAAACACAGGTTTACCTAGTTCAGGCTATAGTATAAGTTCCATATCTTTTGTTATGTCTAGAATTAAGTAATTTATTGTAAACTAATATTCAATAAACATTTATTATTATTATTATTATACTCTCATTTATTTCATTTCACAGTTAGGTTTTTTATAAAATAGATATAGAAGTAAACGTAAATACAAAAATAAAAATAGTATAAAAAACCTAACCTAGAAGGCCACCAGCAGCGGAGCTAGGCCCAAGCTACCGGTGGTTAGGGGCGCAGAGAAAGAAACCGCCTGACGATGCGCGCTATGTATTTATTATTATTAAAGAAAGCAAGGAACCGAATTGTAAATCCATCCAGAATCGATTTTATCACCGGACGTTACACCCCTATATTTGCATCGTTACTTTCCAAGTCCATTGTCTTGACCGGAATAACGGGCGGTGGCGGTTTTGGAACGACCTAAAAATATCGTTTTGTGGGCCGTTGTACTCCCGTAACTGCTACGTTTTTTGGGCATACCACTACCCCCTGACCCATTTTGGTGGGGAATAAAATGCCTTAAGTGGTCTTAAACATGTTAAGGGTGTTATGTTACTGCGACCGCACAGTTCTTATATAGGGGTGGGATGAATCGATAAAACAGTACCAAATTTATCGATATGAAATTTTCTAATTAGAAATTCTTGCTTAAATTAAGAAATTATTGAAGTATGATAAAATATTGAATTTAAGACACTAACGTATTTATTTATTTAGAGATTGTTATAATTAAGCGGTATTTCAGACAAATAACACAAATCTCCCTAATGTTAAAAAAAAACGATTTACTTCTCTAATTAAATTCCCTAAAATCCGTGGTTCAGATCCATAACATTTAATATTTCATGTTTGATAAAATAACACCTATTATGAAATTTTTAATTTTTATTAATTCACATTAGACTGTGTACCTACAGGATAGCTATATTTTATTCTAAGTGATTTATTTTTATTTGTTTTCAAAAAATAACGGACAACTCTATATTTCTTGAAGCTATAGGAAACTATCAAAATTCTCCAATCAATTTCGAATCTTAGTGGTAACATTGAATGTTCAAAATAGCTTCTAGAATTTTGACTTATTGCGTTGTTCTAAAAACCTACTTCGAGTGCCCTGTCTTCCTTACATTGACAGAAAAAAGAGAGGCAACTGCATAGAAGAATCATCTATCGTTTTCGGGGAAATTGAACCTAATAAAACTTAGCCAATTCTTGATCCAAGGCTCAAGCACAAATTTTTGACAGCTCCGTAACGTACCGCGAATCGTCAAAATTTCTAAGAAAATTAAGCTGCGCCCCTACGGGACGTAAGAACAAACTAGCTTTTTCCATACAAAATTTGACGTTGATTATACATTACGGAGCTGTCAAAAAATCGTGCTATCTGTACCCTCAGCACGAACCAATATCGAATTCGTATCTTTTGCGAGTAAGAAATGTCATTGTCAAATGTGTACTGATTTTTAGTTCTCTTTACGTACGATATGGCGCTAATTTTCATGGTTTCATACAAAATTTGACAATGACATTTCGGACTCCAAATTAAACGTTACGAATTCGATATTGGTTCGTGTTAAGGGTATTGTATGGGTCTCTGTATGTTCTCGGTTCCAATGTAGTATAATTTATTTCTTTAATCGCGGCAATCACTTGAAAACATTTTAGTAGCAACAACATATTTATAAACTTGTAAAATGAAATAGCGAGTCGTTGGACACTCTCGAGAATTGTGATGTTTTTGTACAAGTTGTAGCTTACAAGAGATTTTTGATGAACATAATCAAGAATACAAATGTAAAAATATACATAAGTAAAGTAATCAACATCATCATCATCAGCCTATTAATGTTCCCACTGCTGGGGCACAGGCCTTCCTTATGGATGGGATAGGGAGATTGGGCCATGACCCACCACGCGGGCCCAGTGCGGATTGGTGGGTGCTAACGACTGCAGATGCAGCCGGGACCAACGGCTTAACGTGCCTTCCAAAGCACGGAGGAGCTCGAGATACTTAGTAAATTTTTGGTCACCCATCCAATGACCGACCACTGCGAAAGTTGCTTAACTTCAACGATCGCAGCCGAACGCGCTAACTACTTGCGCCATCGAGCTCCTCAAGTAAAGTAAAGTTAGTCGTAATTTAGAAATGTAGTTTTAATAAAAACATAAGTAATTTTAATAATGTTTTTTTGCAAGGAAACCGTGGCAAGTTAATAAACATGGCAATGACAGTGTTCCGCGACTCTCTATTCCATCTTACAAGCCTAGTAACGAAATAAATTTTTAAATTACTATCAAAATATTAGAGTTAGCATGTACCAGCGTCCAATTTTAGAATAGCTGTATATTATATTTTGATTCACGTAATTTACATGAACTTGTAAAAACTTCCTTGTAGAGCAATGATATTACTTATGGTAGCCATACACACTACGAGAAATCGTTACGATCAGACTGTACAGTTCGAACGGAACAGTTTATCGTATGTGGCGTACGTATAGGAAACTGTGCAGTTTTATAACATACACGCTACGATTTATCGGTACCGTTCGAACTGTACAGTCTGATCGTAACGATTTCTCGCAGTGTGTATGGCTACCATTAAAGAATAGGTCACTACCGCGCATAAGTTGTTGCAGGCAAATTCAGACAATTGTCGTATTGTGAGGATGAAGTTCTTTTTGTAAGAAGCGCAGTAAAAGAAGCCCTTACCGTGCATATTATTACAATTCTGTTTTACCTACAACAATAGAAAAGTGGACAGAGTTATATAATTTCACAGCACTGGCCGTGGCCATCTTGAGGCGTCGCCAACATGGCGGATTTACGACGTTCGCGAGCAAAGCGCGCCAAAATTAACAAAGGTTTGGCAGCTGACCGGTTTAAATATAAAATTATGATGGAAATCGCTGCCGATCGGCAGCAGGCGGTTGCTCACGACTAACAACAGTGATATAAATAGGTGAGCATATACATAGCTAAACTTAAACTGTTTTGAAATTTCCTCCGCTCAATAAATCATACTTACAGGGTGGCCAATTTTTAGCCATCCAAAAATTAGTTAAACTTTAGCTTTTTTCAAATTTCATCCGCTCAATAATTCATACCTACAGGGTGGCCAATTTTTAGTCGTCCAAAAATTAGCTAAACTTAAACTGTTTTGAAATTTCCTCCGCTCAATAAATCATACCTACAGGGTGGCCAATTTTTAGTCGTCCAAAGATTTTGTTTAGGTTGGAATACATGACAAATTAGTTGGAACAAATTATTAGTTCCGCGAAAATCAAAAGTTTAGACGTTAAGATTTTTTTGTACTTTTGTGTTAATTCTTTACACCGACCACGAGAATTGTTTTTATTGGAAATCTACTCTACTTATTGACATGAGATTCGGTGTTTGTTGGGGTTGGGGGTTGAAAGTAATGAAAGAAGAATATAATGAGTTTCATACTTATTCTTAACAACTGCTATTGCATAAGATTTGATGGTATTTTTTTCTTTACTCGGATTGTAAAATATAATCTAAAAATCACTGTTGTACAAGCTAAATAATTAGTGATTGATATTAAATCATTTTGGTGTTATTATAAAATAGGAGTAAAGAATTTTCAAAAATACACAAAAAAAATCGTTTCTTCTAAGCTGTCGACTTTCGCGGAACTAATAATTGTGCCAAATTATTTATTTATTATTTATTTAATTAATTGCACATGCACAGTATAGGATCTTAAAATTATTTTAGAATGGTACGTGACCCTGTCAGGGTGTTGCAAGTACAATATCTATATCAACACAACTACTAAAGAGTTTCAGTCTCAAACAAGTTAGTGAGCTTTTCGTGGCGGTTTCACTTATCATTCATAAATTCATTTACCGAATAGTATGCTTTCTTGATAAGATGTTTGAGTTTCATTTTAAATGTATTTATGTTGCTTTCTCTTTTAATTTCTATCGGAATTTTATTATATATTAGAACAAAAACAACAAGATTACATTCCTGGGAAGTAGTCCTCCACCAAAAAAGAAAGTTTGGACCACTGTAAATGGGCCACCTGTATATAGAATAGTTTCGTAATAGTTTGTTGAAGCTTAAACGGTGCTTGGAACATAATATCCGTATTGGAAATAGGACTTTTATATGTAACAATGCACAACTAAGTGACTGAGGTCAGGTTTAAATTACATTTCTCAACCATCACTCTGAAAATATTTTTTTTGATTGTAAAAAGGATGACAATTACCGTATAGCCCGCCAAGCTAACGCTTGCAAAACTTAAATTTCACTCGCTCCGTTGGCTACCCTGACCCATTCCTCTACCCCGTGGAGCTCTGGAACCTGAAACCAAAAGGTAGTGTTATAGTTATGTTTTTATTTTTAAAAGAAAAGTTTTACTAGAAAAAAATCCACGCGGACCAGGCAGCGGACGGGACTCGAACCCGCACCCTTCGCAATCCGGGCGAATGCACTGACCAATTATGCTACCACGGCCCTGATGGCCGCGTCGAAAATTTCCTAGCCTTAAGCTGCAAGGCAGCGCCATCTCTTCGCATTGTAGGTAACCACAACCCACTTACTTACTTACTTACTTACTGCTGTGGCGCAACGATCCGAAGTGGATCTTGGCCTCCGACACAAGATGACGCCATGCTCTGCGATCCCGGGCTAGGTCTCGCCAGCCGTCGGCACCCAAAGACTGCAAGTCCCTCTGCACTTCGTCGCTCCAGCGGTATCTGGGACATCCAACGGGCCGTCATCCTATCGGTTGCCCCAAATACGCCCTTTTCACGGCTCGATCCTCTCCCATTCTCTCTACATGCCCGAGCCAGCGGAGTCTAGCTGCTTTAATTTCTCCTATGATGTTGGGCTCGGACACTAGATTTTCCAACTCAATGTTCGTCCGCACTCTCCAGCTACCATCCTCTCTTTGAGTCGGCCCCAGGATCTTCCGCATAATCCTTCTTTCGGTGACCAGCAACTTGCGGTCTGCTGAAGTAAAATTAATGTGAGTGGGCTGAAGATTTACTATTGTTAAATTTTATGGTGTCGCTTTCGTTGTTCTTACTTATACCACAAGGGACTTGATGTGATGAAACTTTGTTACGCTGAGTCGCACGAATAACTCCATGGCCGAGTGGTATGTACGCCAGGTTTCAAAGGGTCGTCTACTCGAAAGGTCCGGTTCGAAGCCTGGTGGTTGCAGATATTTGTGTGATGAATACGAGCATTTTTACATCAGTCATGGATGTTTAATATGTATTTCTATATAAATAGACTTATATACAGGGTGGCCGGGGAGTTGACGTTCAAGCGTAAAATTTAGATTTTTTTTGTTTATTAATTTACAGTCAGGCAACGTAGGCCCATAGACACATACCTACCTTAAAGTCTAACATATATACAGATATAAAACATAGTAAAAAACTTATTGAATACGTATTGACGGAGACGTGTGACGCAGAATGGTGTCCGGTATCCGGCCTCGGAACCGCCGGAACACAACACCTTTCGGCCAAAGCTCTTCTTTCTTTTATGATGAGGAGTATCCAAATCACCCCCATGTATGTTCTACGCTTTTGCGTAGTTTTCGAATTATATATTTATTTGATTATTTTCGTAATTTTCACCTATCAGTATATGTATTCTATCCGTTACCCTAGTATCCCATAACACAAGCTTACAGTGCTTACTTTGGGGCCAGGCTAATTGGTGTGTTTAAAAAAAAGATTTTTAAGCTTTTACCGATATAAAAGAGAGGTAGCGGATTTTCTTTTGGAATTGGTGCGCCTGTCTAGTGAATGTGACTTCCAACTTACAGTAGATCACAGTAAAAATAACACTATCTTTTGGTGATATTCAAAGCTCCCCGAGGAGCTTGAAGGCGCGGGTGGTTAGCGCGTTCGGCTGCGATCGTTGAGTTAAGCAACTTTCGCAGTGGTCGGTCATTGGATGGGTGACCAAAAATCTTCTATATCGATTTCCTCCGTGCTTCCGAAGGCATGTTATGTTTTACTGAACACCTAGAGAAAATTTTTTTAGAGAAAAAAAACAGCTTGGCTCTTGGCATAAGGCTGTTCTGTCCTGACTTGATTTAATTTTTGCGGGTAAAAGTTTTTCATTGGCAAAGTGTTTTCTAGTTATTGATAATGATGGTACCCCATCGGGTGGGTGAGAGCTATTCAACTATCTGGTCATAGCGCACGACTCTGCCCTAAACTGGGGTAATCACGTTAAAAAATGTATAAAAAAACAATGGCCGGCGGGCACGCCGTGACCCCGCGACCGGCCGTCGACCTCACACTCAAATAGCAGCCAGTGTATTAACTAATCACTAGGGCTATACTGCCGTCCTTTGTCTCTGTCTTTTCTTTGTCTTTGACCAGTGTGTGTTGCCAGTGATGACATACGGAAGCGAGACGTGGTCCTTTACTGCGGGTCTCATAAGAAGGCTCAAGGTCACACAGCGAGCAATGGAGAGAGCGATGCTCGGTGTTTCCCTACGCGATAGAATCAGAAATGAGGAAATCCGTAGGAGAACCAAAGTAACCGATATCGCTCGAACAATTGCTCTGCTGAAGTGGCAGTGGGCAGAACACGTAGCAAGAGGAACCGATGGCCGTTGGGGCGGAAAGGTTCTGGAATTGCGACCACGCATCGGACGACGCTCAGTGGGCAGGCAAGGTTGTGAAGGTCGCTGGAAGCCGATGCACGCGAGTGGCGCAGGACCGATCGGTGTGGAGATCCTTGGGGGAGGCCTATGCTCAGCAGTGGGCGTCGTACGGCTGACATGATGATGAAGCAACATGTGGTCGAGTTTAGGTGTATAGAATTTTATTTCTCATACGAACGTACACAGACAGTTCACTTAAAATGAGATACATAACTAAAACTAATAACTTAATGGAAATGGTGCAGCGCGACTGCTTTATAAAACTATCATCTAGTATAGAAGATAGGCAAAGTATTGTTATTAGTACAGGCTCAACACAAACATGCAAACTGGCATATTTACGAGCGAATGACAATAATATTATTTTGCAACCGTCCCTTCACAAAGACTTCGCAAAGGCGGCGCGGTGTGCCGATAAGTAGGTAACCAATTGATTTTTTAGTCTTAAATTGCATCTTACAGTTTTTAATTCTCTATCGATCTGTCTTTAACAAGTATTCGTTGCTTTTATTGTTTAAGTCTAAAAATCCGTCATGTGATGAATATATTGTTTTAAACTTTCATGGTCACTAACATTATAGTAATATAAGTTATTTACTGGATTGTTACCATGTACCTTGTTTTTAGCGAGTTTCCGATATTTCGGCACTGTTGCAAGTGCCATGATCACGGAGTAACTGAAGTAATTGCGGGTAGGCTGTTATTGGCAGACATATCGGTTTACCGTCCGACGAAGTCTTTTATTGCGTTCGTTACCCGTACCACTGTTCACATTTTCACTATTCACTCGAAATTGTTCTCGACACACAACACTTACAATAACAGCCTCATCATGGCCCAATATCCTTATTCCATTCGTAGGGAAGGCCTGTGCCCCAGTAGTGGTGACATTAATACGCTGTGATGGTGATGTAGGCGCCTGTTCACATCTCTACGTCACAACGTCGTCACCGTGGAACGAAGCGGTACCGCGGCACGGTGCGTTGCCATACTGTGCAAATTGACGGCCAGGTTTAAACGTTATTTATTTACTTATGTCAACGTACCGTCCAACGTTACCACACCGTTCCATGTTGACGACGTCATGACGTGGAGATGTGGACAGGCACTTTAGTGATAGTGGAGTCTAGACACTTTAGCTGGTGCAACATACCTTATAGTTAGGTCTGACAAATGACTCCACCCCACCTGATGTTAAATGACGGCGAAGTCCAGACGTGAAGATAGCTGGTACAGCATTTCCACTTGCCACACCAGCCATTCTCACCTTGCCGGCCTGCATGTGGCTTCTTCACGCCCCTTTTAAAGGATATCAGGTTGTAAGAAGACGAAAAACTGTGAGTAGGCAGGGCATTCCATTTACGGATAGTGCGACAAAGAAATGAGTCACCAAATTTCTTTGTACACGTTGGAATTGTGGCCACTGTTTGACGGTGACAACGAAGGCCAGCGCACGTGGTCCTCTGAAGGAAAGGGGAAGGTGGAATAAGAGAGAATAACTCCTGCAAGTTCTTTCCTTACGCCTAGCGTTAAGTTTTCCTGGTTGTATATACACTGTGTACTGACAGTGCGTCCGTCACACCCGGCCCATTGTTACCAAGAACCGCCACGCTCTATTAATCTGGATCCGGCCATTTTGCTAAAACAATGGTGTTGGTTATTCCGATTAGATTCGGCCAATGGCTGACAAGGAAACTCTTCATTTGGGAAAGTATTTCTTTTCTGTTGTAGGTACTTACCCTGTTACTTTCTTTTAGTATTGTTAATGATTGTTGTTTGGTACGTTTTCGAAAAGTGTGTAGTGATTTCTGAAGTGTCCTGTTCGGGTTTTGTGAAATGCAGTTTTTATGTTAATAGGATGGCAAACAAGTTGATAGTAAGCGGCCATAGATATGATAGAGATATGTAGTAGTAGATATATGCGTATGCGCATATATTTGTTTGCGATACCAAAATATAACTCGCTTTGTTCCCTACCCCGATCCAATCCCCTACCCAGTAGAGCCCAGGAGGTCTAATCTATTTCAACGAAAAACGAAATTTCGATCGAAATTCCGCACGTTCCTTATTCTTTTCCTTTTCATTTCAAAAATTCGTTCGTTCGAAATTAGTTTGACAATTAAATTCTCAAAGCCTATACTTTAATTCACAAAACTTTCGAATGAAAAGTTGAATTTGACAGATAATTGTTCGAAATTTTAACCTCAAATTGACGAAATGAAAATTGTTACCTTTTCATTTTATTTTGAGATTTTTGTTTTAATTAAGCCTAAAATGCATGTAAGAGTATTTTTAATCAAGACTGCTTAGCTCGAGGAACATTTTTTAGCATGTAAAATTAATAAAAAGAAAACCATTTTTTTATTATTTATTGTAATTCCAATACTACAAAGTATTAAACGACAAATTTAGGTTGACATAAAATAGATTGTATCAACTCTACAAATTAGTCGGTTAACACTGTCAAAGAAGGTTCTTTCAATGTCATCAAAAATTTTGCCGTAAACTACGTATGTTGTTTCCAAGTAAAAAAACGAAATCTCAAAAGTAGAGATAAAGAGAACTCAAAAACGTGACTCATTCCATTCGTTCACGAATACTGTTTGTGGTTCCGAACTGTATGTGCCTGTTCGAAAATTAAATAGAGTAGAGTCAGTGGCGAAATTTCGTTTCAAATTCGTTTTCGTTTCGATTCGCGAAGTTTCGTTGCGGAGAAAGAGAGTAAAGCTCCTGGAACCTTTCTCTACGATAGAAACAACACCAACAATAGTGTTATTTTATTGTGATCTCCTGTCAGGTGGAGATAACTTCCCCAGACGGGCGCTAAGGTTCGAGAGGAAAGTCCGTTATGTCTTCACTTAATTCTATACTAATAAACCCACAAATTTAAAAAAACTCAATTAGTCAATTATTTATTTGCAAATAAAGGTGATTAAAGGTGTTAAATTATAATACGTTAGAAGCTGATTCCATATTTCACCACAAGGTATGCAAATTAAAATAAACAAATAGGTACATCCATTTACACAAAGATTTGTCCTCTAAAATTCCTTAATACTATAATACGCCTTTTTAAGTAATACATTCTTTAATTTCGAACAAAACATATTAGAGCTTTCAGCTTTTCTAATTTCAAGTGGAATTTTATTATATACCTGAGGTGTCATACAAAGTACACTATTATTCATAAGCCATGTCTTGTTAGATGGTAAACAAAGTCTGGTTTCGATTTTTCTATTATTAAAAGTAACATAAAAGTGTAAATTTGCTCTAACAAACCCAGCAATTTCATATATATAAATACACGGCAATGTCAAAAGTTTTAATGATATAAATTGCGGTTTACAACTGTCAGTTTGCTTAATTTTACATTTTTTTTATAAAGATAGGTCCGACAAATGACTCCAACCCACCCGATGTTAAGTGAAGGTGAAGTCCAGACGCGAAGATAGCTGATACAGCAGTTCTAACTGCCACACCAGCCATCTCACCTTGCTGGCCTGCATGTTGCTTCTTCACGCCTCTTTTAAAGGATCCCAGTAATATAATAGCCCTTATACATTTTTTTTGAGCTTTAAATGCATATTCTTTGTCAAATGAGTTCCCCCAAAATATCACTCCATACCGTAACGTAGATGCTACATTTGCATGATACGCTATTAATAAAATAAAACTAAATCATGGCCTCTTTTTTGAATTCAAATATTTGACAAGGATGAAGTGATGCGGTAAATGGGATGAAGCTTTAATTTGAATTAATAATGATTGTTTGGTCGGAAATCTATAAACCTGTAGGTACTTGATAAAAAAATAATATTACATTTTTTCGTCCGTTTTTTACGGGTAAAGTAGGGTAAAAAAGTGCCGTCGGTACTCAATGTGATATATTAAGAGAAAAATATATTTGTAGATATATCGATAGGTATTTGATTTGCAATATTTCCAGAAAAAAAAACAATATCTTCTTCGACAACAACAACAACAACATACAATGTAGCAGTGATTTTTACATAAATAAATACATTACAAAATGCGATGCAAAAAAAACCAACACGACCGACGTGACATTCCAATTCGCAAATAAATACGGAAATGTCTTTTTTTAGATCCCCAAAGACCTCTCATGAACTCTTCAATTATCCTCATATATTTCCCAATGACTTATGAGTGAAAAATCTACTTTAAACGTATTATACTAAAGCGCTGTTTTGTTCGCAACGTCACCTCTAACCTTTCGCCCCATAATAATGAAATTAATGCCACCGAAACGGTGTTCCTATCAATAAAGATTTAAGATTTAAAATCCAATAGAGTTTTAGCTCCACCAGTCATTTTTAAAAGCCTTGTAGAACGCGAAGGGCCTGTTCCTTTTGATTCAGGAAAAACTGCCTTGTTTTCAGAGGCGTAAAGGGCAATTTAGTATGTTTGGTAAGTTATTGATTACAGGCCCGTGTTTCTAGGTTTACCTATGTGGTCTAGGTACGCGCAGCTTATTTCAAGTTTAGTGGGTCACTTTCTACACCAGATTGCGAGAATCATTAGTTTCTACTGACTTTTTGAAACTTGGAGTGAGTCTATTAAATTATCGCTTAACCTTCGCGCTGACGCATAATGCGACGGAACAAGAGACAATTCTAAACTTTTGAGTTTTTTTTGAGTGTGTATGGCCGTATACAGAAAGAAAGCCGAAAGCCGATCAGCGCTTATCGGCGCCGATCCTTACTACATAAAGGAAACCGATTAAAGCAGAGCAAGTAAAATGTCGGACTCATCGGACGATGATTTGGTTTTGTAAGAAAATGTGTATTTAAAAATGCGAAAAAAAGCTATACATCCTATAAATAGAGAAAGGAAACGTTTCGGAGAATACCATCATTTATTTGTAAAAAAAAATAAAATTTGATGATCAAAGATTTTATACATATACAAGAATGACTCAACCGTTTGATGAAAAATTGGTGTAATTGGCATAAACAACCAATCCTTCCAGAAGAAAGACTTGTTGTCACCATTCGGTAAGTACGAAACAAATAATTTTAGCGCTTAGTTAATAAAAGATGAAGTTATTAGATTTATAAAAAAATTATAACTTAGATTGATTTAATTTTTTTTTTGTTTCCTCCCAGGCGGGGGAGAGGGTGAGAAATCCTCATGGATACCCTACAGCCGGCTGTAAGGTTATGTCAGACTCTTACTGACTAAAAAACACCCTTTATTCATGCTTATGGCCAGAAGGGCCTTACAAGCTTCATCTGAAGCGATCAACCCCCGAGAGGGGGAAGATGCGGCGCTGCGTTAGTTTAAACTAGTGCATAGTTTAAAATAACGCAAAATGCGCTTAGACGACAAGTGCACTCAGATGTGCACTTGAAACGGGAGGGGACTGAGAGGAGTCGAACCTCTCTGTGTCGGGGGGGCGGGGGGGACTCACCGCGAGTGTTGGATCCTCAGCGGCCAAGAGGGCCGCGAGATCGCGCGTGAGTTTATTGTGTGTGGCTGTGAGTGCGTGTTTGGGCCTACGGGGCCTGAAGCGAGATGGAGTGTGTGGGGCGTATCCCAACGCCGATCTGATGAGTGGGTTAGAGTGCTCTTCTGCAGCTTTGAAGAACCGTTGCGAGCACTCTGTGAGGTGTGTTTGAATTGTGTCAGTTGTAGGTCCCTGTGGAGGTCCGCGTTGCGGACGTACCACGGGGCCCCTGTGGCTATGCGGCAGAAGCGATTTTGAAGCACTTGAAGTTTGTTCAAAATCGCTTCGTCCGCGTGTGCGAACACTGGTGACGCGTAGGTGAGGACCGGGCGTATGCAAACTTTGTAAAGCGTTCGCTTGTTACGGAGTGACATTTTGCTGTATTTACCGAGCATCGGGTGGAGGCGGCTCATATAAAAGCGCGCGTTCGCGACTACGCGTGTGATGTGTGCACGGAAGGTGAGTTTTTTGTCTAGTGTGATCCCTAGATATTTGACTGTGCGGTGCCACGGTATTGCGATGCCTTGCATTCGCAGAGACCGCGCACCGTGTTGTATGGTTTTGGTGCGGCGCTTGGGATCGAAGCAAATGGCCGAACTTTTGTCCGGATTTACGTCGATCCTCCAATCGCGGAACCAATTCCCAAGTGTTGTGATTGCCGGTTGGAGCTTGGCTATGATTTGATTAGTATTGGCTCCCCTAGAGTAGAGGGCCGTGTCGTCCGCGAAGAGAGCGAGCTCGACACCCTTGGTCTTAGGGATGTCATTGGTGTACGCTGTGTATAGCAGGGGGGAGAGAGCGGACCCCTGCGGTACACCGGCTCGTAGTGGGCGGCGCGTAGATAGTGAACCTTCGTATCTATAGCGGAAGGTACGGTTTGATAGAAAAGAGGCTACTAACCTAACTAGGCGGTCGGGTAAATCTAATTTGTATAGTTTAAAGATTAATCCGTCGTGCCAAACCTTGTCAAAGGCTTTGGCGACGTCGAAGAAGACTGCAATAGTTTTATATTTATTGAGTTGGAAGCCGCTTAGGGCGTGCTCCACTATGCGATGGATCTGTTGGGGGCAGGAGTGTTTGGCTCTGAAGCCGAATTGGTGGTCAATGATAATTGGATCGGATGGTGATAGGAGGTGCTCTCTTAGTCTGGTCAGTATAGTCTTTTCGAAAAGTTTCCCCATTGCCTTGAGGAGGCTGATAGGGCGATGGCTACTGGGGAGGTGCGCGGGTTTTCCGGGTTTGGGGATGCCTATCACTATTGCTTCTTTCCAGGCGGCTGGGAAGTAGCACAGATCAAAACATGCGTTAAAGAGAATTGCAAGCAAGGTTAGCATTTGGATGGGAAAGTGCTTGAGCGCCTTGTTAGAGATGCCGTCGGCGCCCGGGGCCTTGCGTTGCTTAAAGTTTCTAATAGTCTGTCTGAGTTCGTCTGTCGTGACGGGTTCAAGAGGGTTGTCAATGAGTGGAAGGGCGGCCCGCCGGCGGACCTCCTCCTCCACTCCGCGAATGTGTTGCGGGTTAGTTTCCTGCGTACTAGGCGTGCATTGCGCCGCTATGCTGTCTGCGAAGCACTCGGCTTTTTCGTCGTCTTCGAAGGCGACGGTGCCGTCGGGGCGAGTGAGCGGGGGGGTGTGAGTGGTGACGTCGCTACGGAGCGCTTTCGCGATTCTATAGTACGCAAGATGGGATGGGGTAATGTCCGCCATGAGTTCCTCCCAACGGGAGTGTCTCAGAGCGGCTAATTGGGACCTAACTTGTCGCTGAAGGCGATTAGCTGTAGCCCTATACTCGGGGGTGGGGTATAATTTGGCTCTCCGAAGAGCGGCGTTTTTGGCTTGGATTAGGTTCCGGATGGCCAGCGGGAGCTTGGGCTTGGGCAGCTCAACCTCCCGAGTTTTCCTTCGCCTTCTCGGTCACCAGTGAAGTTATAGAGTCTATGGTTTCGTCAATCTTGCTGTGCTGTCGAGACTGTCCGGTGAGTTAGGGAACGGGGACTCGGGGGAGTCTAAAGCGGTCTCGAGAGCGGAGCGGTATCCGTCTCAGTTGGTGAATAGCCTCTTAGGGGGCGCGGGGGCGTCTAGTGGGTCTTGGGGACCTAGAACTAGAGACACCGGTCTGTGATCTGACCCCAGGTCGTCGAGCGTTTCGATCGAGCTGAGGCGTAGCGACACGTTTTTAAGGATCGCGAAGTCCAGGACGTCGGGTCGGTTTTGTACATTGTCCGGGTAATGGGTGGGCGCGTAGGGACAGATGACATCATAGCCAAGCTCCTCGGTGATGTGTAGTAATTTGCGGCCAGAGGTGGTGGTGGTCTCGCATGTCCAGTCGGTGTGTTTGGAGTTAAAGTCACCGAACATTATGACTGATGTACCTAGTGAAGTGAGTGTTTCGAAGTCTGCGCGGTGAGGGTGTGTACCTGATCTAATGTAGACTGAGGCGATGATTAAGGACTGGTGTCCTGTCATCGCCAGCCTACAGATGGTGGCTTCCATGTTTGTGAGCGCGGGAGTGGGTATAGGTGTGCAGTGTAGGTTGCGTCTATAGTAAATTGCGGTGCCGCCACGCGCGTTGGCACCGTCGTTCCGGATTAATTTATACTTAGGGATCGACAGCCCCTTCATTTGAGATGGTTTGAGCCAAGTCTCCTGAAGGAGCAGAAAGTCGGGTTCCCTATCTTGCAAAAATAATTTAATTTCGTTAAGGTTGGATTTTAAGCTGCGCGTATTAAATGACACAAGCGAAGCGCCTTTCGGCTTGGTACGCCCGGGGTTTAATTGTGTGATTGTTATGTTAGTGTTTTGCGCGGTCATAATTTAAACAACAATGGTGTTTGTTTGAGTTATCACCGCGTGTTTTGTGTATAGTGTTTTTGTTTGTGTTCGGAGTCTGGTTATTTTCCAGTGTTATAATGATTTAAAAATTAATCGAACGCGGCAACGAGTTCGGGGTGTTCGGCTATAGCTATAGCCTTGGGGTGTCTTAGCTAGCCGGAGCTTCGCGGCGAGAGTGTGGATCTCGGCGATATTCACCCTCTTGAGCGAGGAGCGAATAAGCGCCATGTCCTCGGCCAGAGAGACGTCTTGGGCTGGCTTAGCTTGTGTTGTTGGTGTGGTGTGTTGTGGTGGGTGTGGTTTTGGGCGGGCCCTGGCTGGTCCCCAGGATGTCGGGGGCGCCGGGCTGCGAGGGGCGGCCGCCTTGGGTAGCCCCGGGAAGTTTGTGGTGGTGTTATTAGGTGGTGGTGGGTGTGTTTTGGGCGCCATGGTTAGCTTTGTGTGTGTGCGAGTGTGAGTGTTGGGCCTGGGGCGTGGGGCCCGCGGGCAGCCCCTGTAATTGGCCGGGTGGCCTTCTTGGCCACAGAGCACGCATGAGGGTGCCCCGGGTGTGTCACGAGTGCGGGAGCACTCCTTGGTGAGGTGGGGTACGAGGCACTTAACGCACCTCGGGGCCGCGGAGCAGTTGGCTGCTGCGTGGCCATATAATTGGCACCTGTGGCATTGCCCAGGGGTGCCTCGCCGGTGTGGGGCCTCGACTTTGATATTGTCGAGGCTACAGACGGTTATGGGACCTTTGAAAATATCCCTAGCTGCCGGGACCGAGGTCAAAATGACAAGGGCCAACGGGTATTGTTTCCCAGTCCGGCTGTGCAATTTGTGCACTGCCTCGGCTGGGAAGCCTTGAGCGATTAGGTCGCTAAGAATGAGCTCGTTGGAGAGCTCGAAGGGGACTCCTCTGAGTACCGCGCGGATTTTGCGCTCTTCGGGGAGAGCGTAAGTGTGATAGGGGAGTTTGTTTGTGGTCAGAAGCCTTGTGAGGCTCCTGAACGTGTCGATGGTGGGTGTGACTATTTTAATGGCGTGACCAGTGTTCGACGCTTGTGTGTAATGTACATTGTGTGATTTGCAAAGGTCCGCGACCTTCGCCCATTGCGCCTTATCGCGCAGGAAGACGGGCGGCGGCGGCTTTGCCTTGATAGGTGCGGCGGTGCACCTATTGTGTGGTTTTGTAGTGTTGTGTGTTGTCTATGTTGGGTGGGTTTGGGTGGTCGGTTGGGCGACCGTGAGAGGGGTGAGAGGGACAGAGGGCTCATCAACTGTCTGGGACAGGAGAGCGGAAGGCGAGAGGGGCGCCGTTGGAGACGCGGTGTCTGCACGGCGCTTGGAGCGCCGCTTCTTCTTCTTGCTCACCACCGCGGTGAACAAGGACTCGTCGGACGCCGACACTATGGTCGAGTCGGAGTCGCACGTCGAAATCGGGCTCGAGGCGGGGCGCTTGCCCGCGCTCGAGACTCCTCTCGAACCCCCCGACGCAGGGGGTGTCGGGGCGGGGGGGTTCGGGGGAGGGGCTGGCGGGAGAGTCGCGCAAGGGGCGCGCTCTCGCGACAAGCTCCCTGATGGCGGCCTCGTCCATGGAGAGGCCTAGGGCGGAGAAGAGGGACAGTATCTGTCGTGTGATGTCCATTGTGATGTGTTTAGTGTGTGTGTGTAGGTTGTAGTGTATAGTGGTGTAGGTGTGCCCTGACTGTGGCGTGAAGCCACAGGTCCTAACACCCTATGCGACACCGATGGACTCCCCTGCCCGCGGCAGGGGGTCGGTTGAAGCTGTAAGAGATGTGTTCCGATATTCCTAGTGAATATGGGAACAACCGTCACCCTTGGGAAGGCCCAAGTGCAAATGGGATCGGGTCTTCCGGTTTCCGAGCTCAGGAGAGCTCGAGACGTACCGGGGCTACGCCGACCAGTTTCGTTAACACCGCTAGGTATCCACTGGTCCAATCTTGAGTCTCACGAATGAGCGCAGGCGCGTCGAGTCGACTCGGAGCAGGCAGCTGTGCGGCGGGGCGCACGGAGCAAGGAGGCGGCGGTGCGACGGGGCGCACGGTCCGCAGTCGGGGCGAGAATGATGTGATGATTGATTTAATCTAAGGATAATAATTTAAATACAAATTATTTATTATTCGGACAACATAGATCATAATGACCAGCTGACCAGCGCGTGTCGGCATTTGTCGGCGCTTATCGGCGCTGATCGGCTTTTGGGTTTTTTTCTGTATACGGCCTATGCTGTTGATCGCAGATGACCTTTACAGCCGGTGAGGGTTTGGGGACGGCGAGATCCTAAGGGGACCTCAAGCTGAGAATTAGCGAGTGCCTCTTGAGGTATTCCAGGCGGTGACCACCTCCGTGGCCGAGTGGTTTGTACGCCGGATTTCATGGTGTCGCCGACTCGAGAGGTCCCGGGTTCGAATCCCAGTGGGGGCAGATGTTTGTGTGATGAATTTGTATTTGTACTCCTGTCATGGATGTTTAATATGTATTCTATATAAATATACTTATATATGTACAGTATATGTATTCTATCCGTTACCCTAGTATCCCATAACACAAACCGTACAAGAAAATTAAAAAAAAAACTAAACGTTTTTCATACGGTTATGTATCCGGCATCGCATGCCTCATATCGCAGCGTTGTGCGTTTCTTTATAGAGCGCTATTCCCCCACCCCACCCTACGTAATGGTTGTCATACGTAATTTAAATGTTTGTTAAATTATTGAGCTTTTGCTGGCGTGGTCACGGATAATCGTGATAATAGGTCTTATACAAGCGAATAAATCATTAAATAATGGTGAATTTAATGCTTGCAAGTATAATTTAAATATTAATTATTGTATTGATAAATTGATAACGACAGATTTTATGTGTCTGTTGCTACTTCACAAAAATCTAAGAAGTTTCTTTCGCCATTTCTTCTTGTCTGCTTAAATATGTCCTAAAGGTGGTAGGGGAAAATATTAAGGACGATGCAAATGCTTGAATAAACATTCTTTTTATCAGTTACCTGTCCTCGTACCACGTAACTTCGTATATGAGTCAGAGGAACTCGATGGCGCAGGTGGTTAGCGCCGAATGGCTGCGATCGTTGTAGTTAAGCAACTTTCGCAGTGGTCGGTCATTGGATGGGTGACCAAAAATTTCTAACTCGAGTTCCTCCGTGCTTTGGAAGGCACGTTAAGCCGTTGGTCCGGGTTGCATCTGCAATCGTTAGCACCCGCCAATCCACACTGGGCCCACGTGGTGGGTCATGGCCCAATCTCCCTATTCCATCCATAGGGAAGGCATGTTCCTCAGCAGTGGGGACATAAAAAGAGGCTGATGATGATATTAGTCCAGTCAATGAAGGCAAAAATCAGCCACAACCTCCGATTTCGTTGAACCTCCATCGATTTTCATGAAAATCGGTAAGTAGGTGGGGGATACCTTAAGAAACAAAAGTGACATAGTGCCAACTTGCGCTTTTGCCCTGGGGGTTTGCGCAATAAAATGAAAATCGATGGAGATTCAAAGAAATCGGAGGTGAAAACCTTCATTGACTGGACTATATTTGGACCCCCCCTCCAGAATTGTTAAATAGGCCTGGTCAATAGACTGTAGAGAAATGGTTTTTCAAGTGAAATTTTCTTTAGATTCAAACCTCTAGCAGCTAAATGCTTGAAATAAAAATTTTAATAAACAAAGACTGATTTGGATTCTTACGGTCTATGCTCCAACATGTTGCCTACAATGAAAAATCATGTAATAATTTTATCTGACGAATCTCGTACATATATGTAGAGTTTTCGTACCTCGTACGCAAAACCAGAAATCTCGTATTTGTATGAGAATTCTCGTACGGTTAGCAGCCTTGTCACTACCCCATCCCATTTCCTTGGAGTTGAGCAAGAAGTATTATTGAAATGCTGTCTTCTTGCATTCTTCAAACGGGGGATGTAATGTCGTCGACGACCTCTGTGGTCGAGTGGTTTGTACGCCGGGTTTCATGATGTCGCCGACTCGAGAGGTCCCGGGTTCGAATCCCGGTGGGGGCAGATGTTTGTGTGATGAATACGAGCATTTGTACTCCAGTCATGGATGTTTAATATGTATTTCTATATAAATACACTTATCTATGTACAGTATATGTATTCTATCCGTTACCCTAGTATCCCATAACACAAGCCTTATAGTGCTTACTTTGGGGCTAGGCTAATTGGTGTGTTTAAAAAAAAATGTTAACAGAAACAATACCTTGTGACATACTTTATCACAATCGAATCAAGTTTTCAAGTTTCAATCAAGTATTTAAAAGCAAGATTCCATATTGTTTTATTGATTTTCTGACGACCGTGGCCTCAGTGGTATGTCTCAATGTGACGCTTAGTCCCATAGTGCGATTCTGTAAAAAAAATCTCACCCGATTTCGGTAGATGCCATTTTAGACATCTATATATAAAAAACTCAATGGTGACTGACTGACTGACATAGTGATCTATCAACGCACAGGCCAAACCACTGGACGGATCGGGCTGAAATTTGGCATGCAGGTAAATGTTATGACGTAGGCATGCGCTAAGATAGGATTTTGATCAATTCTACCCCCAAGGGGATAAAATAGGGAATGAAAGTTTGTATGAAACTTTGCCAATTGTAAAACGATCGGACTGAGACTTTGCATGCAGGTATAAGAAGAATCATAGATGAATGTCATTGTGTATAATACAATCCTGAGAACAAAAGCTGTAGTCTACACTGAAGCGAAGCGAGGGCGGGCCGCTAGTTGTATCATATATGCATTACGGCATTACACGCCAAAATGTCGCTAGAATCTGTGCGGAAAGAGAATGGGATTTAGATTGGAGGGCACTGTAGTGCTTTTCTACTATATTTGTAAGGATTTACAGATTACTGAGTTTGATTGCCAAATAAAAATCTAAATGTTAGTTCCGTTTTTCGCCACGCCCATTCTCTTTCCGCACAGACTCTATGTATGTTGAATCAGCCAGTATCAGATATTAGCCATTTGTCAGAAATCCGAATAAATGAGATCGTAATTGTGATTGCATATTACAGAATACCTATGGTGAGGTACTGGGAACAAAAAACCCGGCGGGGCAAATGTTAGTATGATGAGTACTATGCCAGATTCTAAATACATATATTTTTAAAGAAATACATAATCAAACATTCATAACTGCTTTCGGTCTCCAACGGGATCCGAAACTGGGAACCTCACGAGTAACACTTTGAAACCCGGTGTATAAAACATTCGGCCACGGAGATCGTTGATTATTATTAAAGTTTTCATGACTGAGTTGATGTTATTAAACGAAACAATTAAATAAAAAATAAAAACCCCAACGAATTTTCAATTCACGACACTGTACGACGATATAAACCTAACGATTTTTCAATTCACGACACAGTACGACGATATAACGATATAAACCTAACGATTTTTCAATTCACGACACTGTACGACGATATAACGATATAAACCTAACGATTTTTCAATTCACGACACTGTATGAATCAAAACAGGGGGAAAAAGCACGCCTTGCTATTTGGATGTTCTCAGTACAAGATCTCCCGCTGCAGATTTGTACTGTGTTTGTTTCTTGTGACCCAATGGCATTGTTTTACGACATACATATATCGCACCTTTATTCCAATACTGTCATTAAACAAAATTCTTCAAAAAATAGTTTACAACGCCATCTATTTGCTACGTTATGAATCTACACATTACTTCAAATCCTGTATTTTAATTTTATTTTATGATAATGACAGTATTGGAATAAAGGTGCGATATGTGCTTGTAAAGCCTAAACTAAATTAATAAATTTGAGTCATAGTTGAGGAGCTGGCGAACAACCACTTTTTGAAGTGAAAGCTTCTTTAGCGGCGTTGTACACTTTTATTATAATGGGTAAAAAATTATAAAAAAATAATATTAAACTCGCGCCAGGACACGTGGCCTGATCGAAAATTCGTAAGACGAAAACAATAAAATTGGAAAGGTTGTTGACTTTCAATATACTTATTACGAAACATAGTAATATTTTATTTTATCGTATTATAATAATAAGTCTCTAACTTGTACGTCCAGGTGGCAGCTTTATTGCCAAGAAAATGCATTTTTTACAATAGATGTCGCTAGGTGCGCTTAAATGTGATTCATGTAAGTTGATTTTTCTGAGAGATAAACTTTTTAATGTAATATAAATTGTCATGTTTGTGTACGATAGCGCAATAAATAAATATTGTATTCTACCACATAAACGATAGTTCTTTTATACTGATAATTAAAGCAATTTGTGCAAAATTATTTCCTAACCATTCCAAAATATCAAAAATGCACAACGTTAATAATCAAGTGTTCACTTCTGCCGACACTCCCGGAGTGCAACCCGTCGTTTTGTTTACAGTCCGGAGGTTTAGGGCCCGTTGAATTTGTATCTCAAATAATTTTCATTCAAAACCACCCTAACAGTGTTAAAATTACTTAATTTACAAATTAAAAACCAGGCCAAAAGCTCACTATGTATGAGGTATGTCATTCAGTTTTATACGGCTGCTGTAAA
The DNA here is from genome assembly GCA_902850365.2 of Chilo suppressalis. NCBI lineage: Eukaryota > Metazoa > Arthropoda > Insecta > Lepidoptera > Crambidae > Chilo > Chilo suppressalis. The sequence continues at coordinate 12,562,021 of OU963917.1, read as the reverse complement.
ATTAAATTTAATGTTATTTTACCGTTTAGTTCGCCAGCTCCTCGGCTATGAATTTGAATCAAAAAGGTTGGGTCTTTCGCTCTCAAGTAAAGCAATGAATTTACATAACTCCGATTAATATTTTGTTATTGGCACATCTCCTTTCAAAATACGTCGCCCACAGTACATATAGTGATTATTTCCATCACGCAATTACGTAAAGTGTCTGGCCTGAAGTCTGGAACACGTGCTACGTCCCAATTTCCTAACAGCTAAATCATTTGCTCCATAAAAGTGAATTTTGATTAAAAAATATCATTATTTTCATACCATTTTATGCCTTATGTTACGAGTCAGAAGGTGTACTTTCCCGTTTGTTTCTGATTGGTAGTTGAGGCGAATGGTTAAGAGAGACTGGCGTATGTGTAAATCAATCGATCGATACGCGATCGACGCGTGCGCAGCGGCTTCTGGCGATCAAAAGCTGCTATTTCTAGATAAAGTTTAAGGGCAAGTCTTGTTTTTTTTTTATCGAAAGGAAGCTTTTTTTGTGCAAAAAGGCAGCTAATAAGGACATGCTCATAAATTGTCCAGATATACATAGATCATATTTCTGGCAAATTATTTTAATGATAATTATTATTCATGCATATGAGTCACATTAAATGGAGGATTCATAGTCATATAACTTTTTTTTTTTTTTATGTTATACGCATACGAGCAGATGGTTCACCTCATGGTAAGTGATCACCGTCGTCCATAGACACTTGCAACACCAGGAGTATAATAAATGCGATGCCGGCCTTTAAGGAAGGAGTACGCTCTTTTTTTAAGGTTTTTGGGTCATATTGGTCCGCTTTCAATCACACAGAAACAGCGATTTTGGATGTCATTTGGTAAGTAGGTAGCACACAGAAAATTGGATAAGATTTATTCTAATCTATAAATTTTTTCCTGAAAAATATTTGGGTTCACATGTGGGATTAGGTTAGGTTAATGAATCTATTATCTCTCTAATCTATTATATCTAATCTATCTAATGTTTACTTGCGTGATAATAAAAAATCTAACAAAAGAATTTATTTGCTGGAATTTTCCGAATTTAATTAAATAAATATTTCCAACACTCACACCAATTAGCCTAGCCCCAAAGTAAACACTATAAGGCTTGTGTTATGGGATGCTAGGGCCATAGGGTAATGGATTGAATACATATATAAGTATATTTATATAAATACATATTAAACATCCATGACTGGAGTACAAATGCTTGTATTCATCACACAAACATCTGCCCCCACCGGGACTCGAACCTCTCGATTCGGCGACACCATGAAACACGGCGTACAAACCACTCGGCCACGGAGGTCGTCAAATTAAAATTGATCTGAAAAAAAACCCTAGGGAAGTTAGTATTGAGAAAAACATCCTAGGGAAATTATGGTAGACTATAATTTCAACGACGACCTAAGTATTTTTCTGTAATTAGTATTAACTTGTGTGTAAGTATATTCGCGTTCGGCTGCGATCGTTATCGTTACAACAACTTTCGCAGTAGTCGGTCATCGGATGCATGACGGGTGACCAAAAATTTATTATCTCGAGCTCCTCCGCGCTTGGGCAGGCATGTTGAGCTGTTGGTCTCGGCTGCATCTGCAGTCATTCTCTTCTTCGGCGCTACACTCTTGACAGAGTGGTCGTGGTTGTCACATCAGGGTTGGTGGCGCGCTTCACAATACAGTCTGCAGTCACCTATCAAACCGCACTCGGCCGGTGGCTTCACAATACAGTCTGCAGTCACCTATCAAACCGGTAGGTGTGGTGGGTCATGTCACAATTTCCCTATTTATCCATAAGGAAGGTCTGGGCCCCAGTAGTGGGGACATTAATAGCCTGATGATGATGATAAGTATGAAAATCAGCCATTTTTCATCAATCAACGGTCATCAAAGGTCTTCAACCTTAGGCCATGCCAGAATTATCAGCGCTGCAGCAGCCTTGGTGTTGCTGTAGTATTAAGCTGAGGCAGGGACCTAGTTGGCCTATTTTGTTCTGTTTTATTTATGTAAATCTGACTGTGTTAAGGCTTATAAATTTATTTCTATTCTATTTTTTCGGTTTCTATTGTGAAATATAGTTCACAACTATCTAGATACTTTTATTAAGGTATTATTTTTGATTATGACTTTGTTAAGCTTACCCTTAACATGTTTTACACTGCAGGGTGGCTGGCCACTTTACGTTATAGAAAGCGGCTGGAAAATTATAAAAATAGCACAAAAATCGCCTCGACCGCCGCTCGAGGGGCCAAATTTATACAAAGTACGAGACTGTACACACTCGCTGTATTAAAATATATTTTTAATATGAAATGAAATGAAATGAAAATGAAATGAAAAGTCATTTATTCAGTCTAGGCACTTGTGAAAGTCAAGAAGCTACGCCATCGGTTCGCAAAACTACGGCGGGAGACCTTGTACTGAGAAGAACCGGCAAGAAACTCAGCAAGGGCTGCTTTTTTCTCCCTGTATTGATATATACAGAGTCGTCAAGTTGAAAACTTCTGTACTTCTGTTGTGCTGTTGTACTTCTGAAGTCACCTTCCATTACATTATTTGTAATATATTTGTTTCTTAGGTATTCAGGCACATCACTCATTAAATAAAATTAGTTTTAACAGGTTAATGCATGAATCTATCGAATCGAAAGTCTTTTATTGAGCGTTCGGTTCAATCTTCCAATGAAATAACCGAACGCTCAATAAAAGTCTTTCGAAGGTAGCTCGACAAATTTAAATAAAAAAAAACAGTATTCTGACGATGCAGACCTGAAAAGGCTGCGAAACGTCAATAAAATAAATAAAGTTTCGTGCATTAACCCGTTTAAACTAGTTTTATTTATATTTTTAGTAGCAAAAGGTGGATTTATTAAAAGCTCTTCGGAATCGTCCTGGCTTTTTTTTCTAACACCTGTTCAGGACATCGTTTAGCTGACAAGAAGAAAATGCACATGAAACTTGTCAGCTCTTTATGAAGTATTTATTATTTTTTTATTTATAGATAGGTCCAACAAATGACTCCGCCCCACCTGATGTTAAGTGACGGTGAAGTCCAAACGTGAAGATAACTGGTACAGCAGTTCTACCTGCCACACCAGCCATCCTCACCCTGCCGCCCTGCATGTTGCTTCTTCACGCCTCTTTTAAAGGATCCCAGGTTGCAAGAAGGAGGGAACACGTAAGCGGGCACAGCATTCCATTCACGGATAGTGCGACAAAGAAATGGGTCACAAGTAGTGACATTTACAAAAAATAATGTCGTTAACAATATTATGATAGTTAAATAAAACTAGTTTTTACGGGTTAATGCACGAAACTTTATTTATTTATTGACGTTTCGCAGCCTTTTCAGGTCTGCATCGCATCGTCAGAATAAGGGAGCTCGACAATTTTAAATAAAAAATCATTATTCTGACGATGCAGACCTGAAAAGGCTGCGAAACGTCAATAAATAAATAAAGTTTCGTGCATTAACCCGTAAAAACTAGTTTTATTTAATGAGTGATGTGCGTGAAAACCTAAGTAACAAATATTATGATAGTTTATTTCATTAATTATATTCTTCACTGGTTTTGGTTCTTCACGTAAAGAATGTAATTTTTGTATTGTTAAATTGATAACGACATATTTTATGTAGCTGTCGCTACTTCTCAAAAAGTTAAGAAGTATCTTGCGCCTGTTCTTCTTGTCAGCTAAAAGATGTTTTATAGGTGGTTAGGAAAAATATTAAGGACGATGCAAAACTTGAATATAGAATCTTTTTATTTCAGTTAGCTGAAAAAAAAATACAGCCCCAAAGGTGCTTGGTAGTCAAAAATACAGCACTCCCAATCAGCCAGCTTGGGAGTTCATAGAAAGGCGTAGTGCAACAAATATGTTCATATATAATTGTTTTTTTCTACAATTTATAAAAATAGATCTAGTTAAATAAGTTGATAAAATTATGTTTCAATTTTGGAGACTCCCTTTATTTCATATTTACGTCAAATATTTGAATAATAATTATAAATGAAAAATTTCAATTCATTTCTCCCTCACGTAAAAATACATTAAGGAAATCCTATAACACTGACTGCAGAGATAGAATTTATTACACGGATAGAAACACAGGTTTCAATTAAACCCTGAAAAATGATTAATTCCTGTGGAATTATTATAAAATTCATTGAATTTAAAATGTTAAGCTATGTTACAACTTGAAAACAAATGTTTAAAATAGGTAGATACTTACATTATTTCTGTTATAAGCATTCTAACCAATTATTTGAGTGAATGCGGTTCCATTCGCAAAGTTTTAAAGTTTCAAAATAAGCTTAACAATTAAAAGGAAAAATACTTGTTTAATTTATTTTTTACTCTGGACATAATCGGGGACTTCAAAACCTCAATATAACAGAATATCAGACGGATTTGAGAAATGGAGTTTAACACGCATTCGTATTATCAGCAAGTCCTTTTATTTGATACATACACTGTAGGAAAGCGTAAACAATTAGTGTGCCGTCTTTTTAAGGCCTCCATATTCGATTTAAGTTAACGTCACTTTATTTTTCGAGTTATCCTCACCAAGCCCATCCATTTAATATCCATATTCTAGGAATCCATTTAAAGTAACTTGCCCCCATCCATCTTTAATGTTCCGCCATATTGGATTTAGAATGTCGTCACACAGCTAAACATGCATTGTCATCCGAACTAAACGTTTATACAAATAATCAGCTCGATCAGTTGAAGATATCTGCTTCCAAAACTTGCAAGACTCTACCCGAACAAATCATACTTACATACATACATATATTGCAAGATAAATAAAATCTTTTTAAAAGTATATTTATATGTCCCAAACGACACACAAAGCGTGTACGACATCACAAATAATTTAATTGTTTGTTTGCTTATTATTAAACTTTAAAATCATCATTATCGTTTAAACTCATAAAAAGAATGCTACTTGTCTAAACCTATTAGTAAAGTTCTTAATAGAATTGCGACTAACTTTATCTGCAACTACCAACTCCACAGTATCGAATGCTGTTTGTAGATCTAATTGAATATTGCTTTTCGCTCCAGTGGAACAGTTTCGGAGCGGCTCGCCAATCCGACGCCGAGCCGGCAAAGCTTTGACTAAGCTCGTAGTATGGGGGACAGGCACGTTAAAATTAACCTGATAAAGTTTCAGGATCCTCTGAAATTCGCAGAAATCTAGCGGTTTGAGAGAACACAGAAAGAAGGGTGAAAGGACAGGTTTGAAGGGTGATCATAAAGTCGCCGGCTCTCCCCCACTACACTTGCACCTAATAGATTAAAGCCAATCAAACGACGCGAAAACAAACAATCGAACCAATCAGTGCCCACACCCGAGAGCAACGGTGCAATCAGAACCAAATTTTGATCAATTTATGAGAATTTGCTTCCAAATTACTGTGGTGCGCCTGCTCCGCCCACTAGGTCCTTCCAACCTCTTTCTGTGTTTGAGATTATAAGAATGATAAAGAGTTTTTAGCGGGATTTCATCGAGTGCGGTTGGCGTCTTATTTTAATTATTCTTATATTCGTTCATAGTGGATATTGTGAAATAAAATTGGTGTGGTCTTGTGTAACAACCGTCTGCGTAACTGAAGAATTAGTGGAATCGTTAAAATATACGCTATTCCGGGTATGGGCATTGTTCCCTTTGCCTTCCCTAAAACGGGAGAACTTCAACAAAAAAAGAATGATAAATTAAAAATAACTAGTGGGCGCCCTCTTTTCGTTTTGGTGTAGGCTATATATAGAAATATGTAGTCTACTTTAAAAAATATATGGTATTGATATTACTTAACAATAAACGTTATCTACCTGTTGTTAAAAAATCTCCACTAGTTTTGACATTACCACGAAGTTACAGACAGACACATCCGAAACTTTGTTTTGTAAAACAGTTTAAGGATATTTAATTCTGATATATTGAACAATCTCACAACAATTATTAGGGTCGCATTGTTTGATATGATGTTTGATGATACGCAAAGTGAATATAGTTAAAATAGTGTAGAAAAATAATCATTTATCAAAATTTGACGTACCTTACTATGTATTTGACGTGAAATACAGACTAAAAAGTCTATGTTAACTATTATTGTTATACCGCCAACAGAAATACCTCATCTGTGAAAACTTAAACTATCTAGCTATCACGGTTCATGAGATACAACCTGGTGACAGACAGACAAACTGAGAGTGGAGTCTTAGTAATAGGGTAAACACCTTTGGGTACCCTAAAAAGTAGATAAATAATGATTAAAATCGGTAAGGTCGTTATTAAGTTATGGCGTGACGATAGGAATTCATTTTTGTATATTGTCACAGAACGTTACCATATAATTCGTAGTCAACGGGTTTGGGGACGGTGGGACCCTAAGGGGACCTCAAGCCGAGAATTGTAGAGTGCCTCTAGTGGTATTCCAGGTGGATGGCATTTCACAGCGGGGGGAGTCTCCTCACCGTCTGGAGCCGTGCAATCGTGCGTACGCGCCAGCTCAAACATTATCGTGCACGCGCTGTCCGAACGCTGGGATTCACCGATGCTTATGCGCTGGATCCATCTGCACACAGCGGTGGGGACTCCTTAGTCATTAATTTATTTTATTTATTATTATTCTGTTTTTTTTTATGGAATTAAATTCACTAACACTTGATTTTTAAGTATCATTGTTACTAACCATTATGGATGAATAATCCGAAATAAATGTTATTATTATTTTATAGATAGCGAAAAGGTGGCTTCATCCGACACTGGTCTCCTGTACTGAGTTTGTAACGAAGTCGCCAGGGCGTCGCCGCGGTCTCTCATTAGTGTCGTATTGTTACAGCAAAGGCTGAGCCATCCTCTCCCCTCACAGCTTCAACACACTTTTAGTCTATAAGTAACTATATTATAGGACGATGTCGGAGTTTTCATTTGGAACTGTAACCATTGAAAGCATTTTTTTTTATTAAGGTCTGATTTTTGTAGAATGTATTGTACAATCAATTGCTATGATTTAGGACTCGCTTCCGCGAAATGTTGTTCCCCCAGCTCAATAACGTTGAAACGTCATAAATAAATCTTAATGACACTTCTGAATATTGACATCTTTGCTAAGGGTGTCATTTCATTTTTAATTTTCTTCACTGTAAACAATTTGGTTTTACACAGGGTCGTTCAACAACCGATGCCGGTGTTGAACTTATACAACATATTTTTGACGCCTGGGAGAACTCGCAGGACGCTCTAGGTGTGTTTTGCGACTTGTCCAAGGCTTTTGATTGCGTTTTTCATGAAACATTACTCAGGAAACTCCACCACTATGGATTTAGAGATACTGATCTGGATCTTATTGCGTCATACCTGATGGATAGGATTCAGAGGTTTGACATTAACGGCAATAAGTCTGCGGGTTCGCCGGTTAAAATGGGTGTTCCGCAGGGCTCAATCCTTGCTCCTTTCTTATTTTTAATTTATATTAATGACTTACCTTACTACGTTAGAGATAAGCATGAGATAGTATTGTTCGCGGATGATACATCACTTTTATTTAAACTCAAACGTAAGGAAACAGTTATTGACGACGTGAACAGTTGTATCTCTAAGGTAGTCCACTGGTTTAATGTTAATAATTTATTACTAAATGAAGGAAAAACGAAATGTATTAAAGGACATGGTAAAATTTTGTATGAGCGACTGCCCTAGCAATGTATAAATATTGTACTTAGTAATTTATAATGCAGAATTGCTGAATATTTATAATTTCTATGAAAAAGGGCTCAGGAACTTTTGATAAAGTCACAATCTTGAAAATTATAAGATCTCCTACGACGTCATTACCTTGCTACATTTGATAAAAGATGTTGCCAATTATTTACAGAGCCATCAAATTCGCATTTTCTTAGAATATTTCTTCACATTTATCTGATTAACACTTCACAAAAAGCATTTTTAAAAGTAAAAATGAATACAAATAATTTGTTGTTGTCGGCCTGACATGAAATCTGTGAAGTTTTATTTTGTTCATTGGCAAATATCAAAGCATTAATTATTCATACAGCCTTCTCTTAAGCCTGATCAGAAAAATAAAATCTATTATTTTAGGCCTTCAGTGATTTATTATAATAAAAATAAGGGCCAAATATGTCATAGTTTTTGCAAGTTTTGAATTAATATTGTTTATTTCGATATACTGACAGAAATATTTTTAGTATACATTTATTGTTCATTTATTTGAGTAAAACGGAACATTTTCCTTTTGAAACAGACATGAAGTCAATTTTTTACTTTTAAATATTTGATTATTTCACGAAAGTTTTATGAGAATTATAAATACGTAATAATTAATAAAAAAATATTAAATAATTATGGGCTAGTGTAAAATAATTATACACGTTAAGGGCAGTTTCTTAGCCATGTCCTTTGTATTACCTAATGTAAAACAGGTAAATACCAGTGTGAATGTAAAGGATATGAATATGGGCCTTGTAGACACCACAGTATTCTTAGGGATTCCTTTAGATTCTAAGCTTCAATGGGGCCCACATATTGATAAATTGTCAAATAGACTTAGTTCTGCAGCATATGCCGTAATGAAGATACGCCAGTTAACGGATGTAGATACGGCCAGATTAGTATACTTTAGTTATTTCCATAGTGTAATGTCGTACGGAATTTTATTGTGGGGAAACGCCGCCGACATTCAAACTATTTTTGTGCTGCAGAAGAGAGCTATTCGATCAATTTATAATCTTAAAGTTAAGGATTCCTTAAGAGATAGGTTTAAAGAATTTGGTATAATGACGGTCGCATCACAATACATTTACGAAAATTTATTACTTGTAAGAAAAAATATTAATTTGTTTCTTAAAAACAGTGATGTTCACACACTTAATACAAGAAACAAAAATAAACTAACTTTACCTGCTACTAGGCTTCACAAAATCAATAATTCATTTAAAGGTCTTTGTGTTCGCTTATACAATAAAGTCCCAAGCAATATCCAAGAGTTAAGCATAAATAAATTCAAAGATAGTATAAAAAAAGCACTTATTAAAAAAGCTTATTACAAAGTGTCTGATTATATTACAGACAAAAATGCTTGGGTTTGAACTGTTCCAATCATTCCAACAGGTTTTCTATATTAAATAAATCATGATTGTATTGACGTTGTAACAACATAATGATTTGTAAATGTTGTTACATTATGCTTTTAATGTTGTGGAGTTTTTTTCGCTCGTTTTTCTCCGCAGCTAAAAAATATGTCCAATAACGAGTGGTAGGGAAAAAAAATGTTTGAACGATTCAAAAGTGTTGTACTATACATCCAATTTGAATAAAGATATATTGATTTCTGATTTCTGATTTGTTCGTATGATAAATGAAATAAATATTTCCAACACACACCAATTAGCCTAGCCCCAAGCTAAGCACTATAAGGCTTGTGTTATGGGTTACTAGGGTAATGAATAGATTATATATACTGTACATATATATATATATATATATATAATCTATTCATTACCCTAAATTTACCCCGTACTAACTATGGTAAAAAAACAATTATTCACGAAGGAGTTCTATGCTACAACGAATTGCCAAAGAATATTAAAGACAGTAAGTCACTTAACATATTTAAAGGGTTATTGAAAGACCACATTTTGCGGAACTCTCGGCTATAAATTTAACTATTGTGTGAAGTATGTGATTGTATAAACTTATGTAAAACTATTGTTCTATCATTTACCAATAATTCTAGTTACACTAATCTATTGTTATAGCGAATAATATTATCGGCCAGTACAGTGGATGCATAAGTGAATAGTATATAATTAATGTATTTAATCAATAATCGATCTTTTTATGTAAAAAAAAAACCTATTTATGTCAATAATAATATCACTTTGAAAGTAACAAAAAAACATTTAGTAATAATAAACCTATATTACTAAGACGAACTTAACCTAGAATTTCCAAAACATATATGCATAGATATGTTAATATATATATATCGCACCTTTAGTCAAAAAAAGAAATAAGTCAAAATTTCAATTTTGTGGGAAAACGCAATCAAACTTTAATCTGTCATAAAAAAAGAACGAAATTATTTAGGTGAATTCTAAAAGTAGATTCTATTAGCATATTTATTTATCTTTTATACCAACTATCAAAATTATCAAATTTTTAAACGTTTTATTACGTTTTTCCAAAAATCTTTAGAGACCTTACTGTCAACGAAGCCGGCGTAACACTGAATTCGATCACTTATTTAGTATCGACTTGTGCTAACCCGTTTGTAGAAAAGAGAACGATGGTCTTCTATCTCTTTCATTTTCATCGTATCGAAACGGCTGTTGAACTGAGCGCATTGACTCTAATTAGTTAGTTCACTTTATGCCGAAAACCCGAAAAATGGAAAATTTGAGTTATTTCTTTTTTTTGAATAAAGGTGCGATATGTTTGATCTGTGTAAGATAAAATGATACGTATTTTTTTTTCTCATGCATTTCTATGTAAGATTAGTCGCACCGCTACATCCCGCACTGTGTCATTGCCTTTATGTGTCTCCGCTGTTCGCATGCGCAGAGACTGAGATTGTTGTTTCTGTTTGTAAATCTACCTACATTTTTGAATTGTTAGTCGACACGATGTAGTGATTTTTTTTGTTAATTATGCTTTGTATTTTCTCTGTAAGTGGATTTTTTGTAAATTCTTTTGAGAAAATAAATGTCTTTAACCGTATATATAAGTATATTTATATAGAAATACATATTAAACATCCATGACTGGAGTACAAATGCTCGTATTCATCACACAAACATCTGCCCCCACCGGGATTCGAACCCGGGACCTCTCGAGTCGGCGACACCATGAAACCCGGCGTACCAAACACTCTGCCAAGGAGGTTGTCAAATATGCTAGTGTATAAGCGTATAAGCAAATTTCATTGATAATCCAAAAGAATGTTATTAAATCGCATGTTTTATTGAAACCTTAATCCATTTTTTTCATAAGCGATATCAAATAAATATTACCAGATATAACGGTAAATAATCAAAATAGTAATTTGATCGATAGGCACAGTAGTACATTGCTTTCCGAGTTCGAGCGGTGAGCTACGCGCCCACTACGAGACTAAGCAGTTGTCTTTACTAACATTATTACAGACAATGCTTCGCAGTGCATATTACGTTGTCATAGCAACGTCTTCGGTCAATATATTAGCTCTACGATGTCTTTTTGCTATGTAATATTAAACCTCAGGCAAATTATGACAAAATCTACTTTGAAATATTATTTATCATCGTCAACTATTTGAACTGCACGACTGCAAAGTTTTGTAGTCACCATGCTGACTACAGGACCAACTGATAACAATGCAATTATTCTCTCTCGCTTACAGCCTGTGTCAATCCTTTGGGTGTATCATCATCATCATCATCAGCCTATTAATGTCGCCACTGCTGGGGCACAGGCCTTCCCTATGGATGGAATAGGGAGATTGGGCCAGAGCGGATTGGAGGGTGCTAACGACTGCAGATGGAATACGCAGGAACTCGAAATAGAAGATTTTTGGTCACCCATCCGATGATCGACCACTGCGAAAGTTGCTTAACTTCAACGATCGCAACCGAACGCGCTAACCTCTTGCCTTTTTAAACTTTCGCCACCTGTTACGATTTTGTGCGACCCAAAGCTAATTTTTCCCTGCTGCTCTTTTAAGTTCATTGCCCCAACGCATCTGAGGTCTTCCTGGAAGACTTTTATGACCCCACGCCCGTCTCCCAAGGTGCCGCTTGCCACAGTATCCATAGCACGAACCAATATCGAATTCGAATAGTTTGCGGGTCCGAAATGTCATTGTCAAATGTGTACTGATTATTAGTTCTCGTTACGTACTTTGTGGCGCTGCTGCTCAAGTTTTCCATAAAAAATTTGACATTGACATTTTGCACTCGCAAACTATTCGAATTCGATAATGGTTCGTGCTAGGGGTACCGTCTTGCGTGGCACATGACCTGCCCATTCCCATTTTTGTCTAGTTACGCGTTCGATAAAAAATAATCCCTTGGTCAAGTAGATTAATTGGTGAGCTTGTGAAGAAGGATGACACTATTGATATATTACATGATAAAATACCAACTTTAAAAAAAATATTAAGATACTTAGCAAGTAGATGCTTAAGAGCCCTTTTAAAAAATTGCGCCGCTGCCGTACTGATCGACGCGTAGGTAGATTTGCACTAGTATATATTGCATTTTAAGGGTGATGTTTCGAGTCTTATAAAATAATTATTAACGAACTAATTATAAAAATATATACATATTTCAGTAGTTCAATGACGGTAGATTAGTTTTATGAAAGTTTTTGATAGTAATTTTATTTAATTCAATATCAAAATACGAGGCAAACCTCGGCATTTTTTGGGATAAATCACGAAGGTTAGGTGTTTTTTTTGATAATTAATGAGATGGAAAATCAAAATTCTAATACATTATGTTACAACAAAAACATATTTCTGATGTCGTAGTAATTAAATTGATCTAATTTATTCAACATTATTCAGAGAAGAAGGCGTTTGAAGTTGTACATATTATCGCTTTTTCCGTAAACTAGCTGCGGTAGAACGATCAGTACAAAAAAAAGGAAAATATTATTTGCAAATATTCTTCATTAACTTGCAATAGGAAGAATAAATCTACTGTTTACTTCTGTTGGAAATAGTCAAAATCTATTCTAAGGGGGTAAACGAGGCGCTCAAAAATTACGATTTTTTGCAAAAAATGTGAAAAGGCTCTTTAGTGGTTTAATATTATTGTTTATAAAAATAGTTTGTCAATAATGGGTCTGGTACGTGAGTGGTTCTCTGGACTTACGACCGGATTTGTAGTGTTCTCTCCTTTTAAATAATTATAGAGCATAATAGACTGTTGTAATTCTGGATGCAGATGATTATTCTGTGATTGGGCAAATATTTGTTTTGTCGAGTAAATTTCGTACGTAGATATTGTGAAAAAAAAGCTGTTAACTGTTTAGCGCATGATGAGGCCATCTTTAATTACAGTTATATTAGGTATATCCTAACAATTAAGCATGTGTGTTAGTCTGTTTGTATTGATATAGATGAAATGAAATGTCATTTATTCAGTCTAGGCTGTTACAAGCACTTGTAAAGGTCAAGAGGCTACGCCATCTGAGACCTTGTACTGAGAAGAACCGGCAAGAAACTCAGCAAGGGCTGTTTTTTTCTCCCTTTATTGTTATATACAGAGTCGTCAAGTTGAAAAATGACTTCAGAGATACGTCTGAAGTCACTGAAGACGTGTTGATGGTCCATAAATAAATAAATAAATAGATAGATCAGTGACCTTCCTCTGATGTCACAGCCACTTATTATTCTTACGGCAATTAATACACTTACATAATGTTTCAACCCCTCAATATTCCACGTATTTATTCCTAGCGCATTAATCCAGACAAAACGACCTTTAGACCTTGACCTTGTCCTAAGGTAATACGAGCAAACTTCCCATACATTTCCCATCACCAGAAAACCTTGAGATCCCCTACCCTGTTTTTGACCTACATTTCGCTGCGAAACCGCCAAGGCGAGAGCTTCGGTTAAACTGGCCAGGTTAACTAGTATAAGTTGACCTATCCTTCTTTGTCTGTTGCACGGGTGTTGCGTTCAAGTAAAGGGCAACGGTGGTTTTGCCAGATTTGGACGCTCGCAAAATAGGAAATAAGCCGCAAAGTCGGATGTAAAACTGTTTTGCCTTTTTTTGTTATTGTTGGTTTAGGTTCGCTATATATATATTTCAAGAGTATGTTGTCAATACATGTTTGTCTTTTTTTTTACAACTGTGACACAATACGCTACGAAAGAACAGACTGTTGTGATGGAAAAATCTAATCTAATACAATTCTTCGCCTAACATCCGCCAATTCTGTCCGCCAAGAGTTTTGCGTACCGATGGCGTAGTTTTCGACTTTCACATTTCACATGTGTAAAAGCCTAAACTGAATAAATGATTTTTGAATTGGATTGAATTGAATTGAATTGTACCGTCCGAAAAGAAACTTCGCTCCAAAATATAATAATATATGTAATCAGTAATTTAATTCTGAAGTTGTGGCGTTACGATAAAGACGCCATCAAGAGATAAAGGGGATTCTTTTTTAAATAAAAAGATGTATTGTCTATACAAACCAAATAAGTACTGCTTTCGTATACGTGCAACGGATTTTTTTTTTTTTTTTTTTTTATGCTAGATAGGCAATGCGTTTGACCACAATCTCACCTGATGGAAAGCGATGATGAGGCCTAGGATGGTACACGCCTGCCTAGAAGATGCCTGTTCACTCTGGCCTTGAAGATGTCCAGGTTATATTGGTCCGGGAAAACAGACCTCGGCAAGGAGTTCCACTCCCTAGCCGTTCGTATAATGAAGGCCGAAGCAAATCGCTTCGTGCGAATGGGAGGAACTTCGACAACATAAGGGTGGAAGCCCTCGCCGCGCCTGGTCGTCCGGTGGTGGAAAGGGGAAGGGGGGATCAAATTATGTAATACCTCCGCACACTCTCCGAAATGTAACCGATAAAACACCGAAAGGCAAGCTACACGTCTTCGGTGGTCAAGGCTCTGAAGATTAGCCTCAACGAGAGCGTCATTGCCTATGAGTCTCTTCGCACGGTGTTCCACCGAGTCCAGTGCATCCAGCTGATACCGAGCAGATCCGTCCCAAAGGTGACAACAGTACTCCAAGCAGGAGCGAACTTGGGCTCGGTAAAGGTTAAGGAGCTGCTCAGATGTAAAATATCGCCTGACCTTAGAAAGTATTCCAAGTTTTCTGGCAGCGGTTTTAGCAATGGACTCGATGTAGCGACCGAAATTGAGGCTGGATGAGATGTCCATACCCAAGAGCTCGAGATGGTCTTTAACTGGCACGGAGACATTTCGGAAAGTCGGAGTCAGATGGAATGGACTCCGTTTCGTCGAGAAGAGACAGGCCTGTGTTTTAGAGGGATTGAACCCAACCAAGTTGGCTTCACCCCAGAGGGAAACAGCTTCTAGGGTTGCATTCACTCCCTCCACCATCGCCTCCCTTAATGATCGGACATCTGCATCAGACTTCACATCAGGCAGATATCTCCCCGAAACTGTGCTGTCGTCTGCATACCCAAAGATACCGGGAGTTAGGAGCAGATCATTGATGTGCAGCAAGAAAAGAGTTGCGGAGAGGACAGATCCCTGGGGGACACCGGCATTAATACCAAGCAGATCCGACGATGTGCCATTAATGACCACTCGTATCGATCTGCCCCCCAGAAAATCCGCAATCCAGTTGCAAAGTCCGACAGCGATTCCATATGATGGAAGCTTGCCAATGAGACTTGCATGCCAGACCCTGTCAAAAGCCTTAGAAATATCAAGAGAAACGGCGAGAGCTTCGCCGCGTTTCTCTATGGCTTCACTCCATAAGTGGGTAGCATACACAAGAAGATCCCCAGTAGATCGCCCACGGCGGAAACCGAATTGGCAGTCACTGAGGAGATCGTTATCTTCGAGGTAAGCGAGGAGACGGTTGTTCAATACACGCTCCATAATCTTACAGAGTATGGAGGTGATTGCAATAGGTCGATAGTTGGCAGGGTCGGCACGACTACCCTTTTTGGGCACTGGTTGGACATTGGCAAGCTTCCAGGTTTTCGGAACTTGGCCAATCTCAAGGGATAAGCGATATAGGCGAGTCAGAATAGGAGACAACTCAGGGGCACAATTCCGCAGGACAATAGCTGGAATGCCATCCGGCCCACTGGCTTTATTCACGTCTAGAGTGCTTAACGCTTTGAGTACCTCTTTCTGATGGATGCGAACTTCCAACATGGTAGAAGAACACTGAGGAAGCTTAGGTGGGTTTACGCCAGCAGCATCTAGCTGTGAGTTGTTCGCAAATATAGAGGCAAACAAGTCAGCCTTCTCTTTGGAGGTGTGAGCCAGCGATCCGTCAGGCTTAATTAAAGGCGGCAGCGACGACCGGCAAAAATTGGCTTCGACTGTTTTGGCTAGGGACCAGAAAGCTTTGCTTCCGGATGGAAAGGAGGCTAATTTGGCTCCTATACGGCCAATGTGATCGAAGCGGGCCTTGCGGATAACACCTTTACAGGACTTGGCGGCACTGTTAAAGGCCTTCTTCAGACTTCGAACATTTGGTGATTTGCGGGCTCGAGCATCCGCCCAGGAGCGATACGCAAAATGCTTAAGCGCCTCTGCTTTAGCACAGTCCGCGTCAAACCAAGGGCGGGCGCTAAACCGGCGCGGTACGTCAGAGTATGGAATAAAGTACTCCATAGCCTGACGCATCACGTCAGCAATGGCATCCGCGCACCAAGTCGGGTCGTCCGAAGAAAAGCAAGTGCGACGCCAAGGATAAGATGCAAAGAAATGCCGCATCTCATCCCAGTCTGCTGAACCATATCGCCAAACACGCCTAGTTCCGATAGGTTCCGGGTCGCTTGGAGAGTAGACTGATACGGACTTCACCAAACAGTGGTCGGAACTCCCTAAAGGAGACGAAATTACCACCTGGTAACGGTCCGGGTCTGTTGACAGCAGAAGGTCCAGGCAGTTTGGTGTGTGGCCATCAATATCGGGTACACGTGTAGCGCCCTTCACAAGCTGGGAGAGACCTAGCGACAAAGCAAATGTGTGCGCCAATCTCCCGGCATGGTCGGTTTTCTGGAACGGGAACAACCACTCATGGTGGTGTGCGTTAAAGTCCCCCAGAACAACTAGCTGCGCACTTGGGTACCTTTGCTGGGCTGTTTCAGCGGAGGCGCTGAGGTACTGAAAAAACCTGGTTGTCTCCATGTTCTCTGTGTGCGACCGATAAACACTGGCATAGAGTATTTGCTCTATACCTGTGTTCACCAGCACCCATAATGTAGAGAAACTGGGATCCTCAAGGTTGCGGAGACGTTGGCAGCAGATGTCATCACGAGCATACACGCAGGTGCCAGCGCGCGATTTAAAATTGTGCTCCAGGATGTAACCTGGGTAATGCAAGTAAGCTGCGTCAGTCGGGCATCTTATTTGAGTCTCCGTGAGGAACAGCAGATGTGGTTTATCGGTCTCAAGGTGGTGATGGACACTATCGATATTTGAGTGCAATCCTCGGATGTTAGCAAGGTGCACTTTTAGTGCGAGGGAGTGCATCCGCTGTTTCGCCAGTTTCTTTCTTTTAACGTTCATATTTTTTTCATAAGAAGAGAGTGAACAGGCAGGGAGGGGACAGATGAGCGAGACTCTGTTAAGCTACTGCCAAGCGATGCAGTTATGACGCCACACAGACGAGTGACTGAGCTGGAGCGCGCGGGGACGCCCTAACCCCCCCAAAGGTGTCCATCGGGCCCTCGCATCCGGTCGCCAACCGGCACGATGGCGCACCCTGGGATTTTTCGCGAGTTGGCGGGGCAGCCTTTCGTAGGTGGCTTTCCTACTACTTGGGCCCCCTACTACCTGCGGTCGGCCAGCGGAGAACCGTGCTTAGGATCCCGCTACCCTCCGCGATCAGCCACCCAGCGCAGCAATCACGCAGCACCGAAGCCGGCAAGCTCTACATCGCAACTGCTCGGACTCCCCCCCCAAAACGGCAACACCAGGCATCGAGCCGAAACACGATGGAAGTCGTTTGGCGGCTCGGCTTTGCCTAGAGGGTGGTTACCAGCCACGGTCGAAACCTACCACCGGTGATGTGCCGAGCATTTGGCGCTACCCAGGGGACACGTGTGGGTATCTAGAGCTAAAGCCCACGGACGCGCTCGGCTTTATCCCCCAATTCAGATCAATACAACATTAAGTGAACAAGGTTACGTTATTCCCAATGAGACTCCATTATTACGCAACATCCCGTTAATACGGGACATGAATCTGAAACAGGAATGGGTAGAGTGATCTCATACGGGCAATAAGTAGTAATGATCCTTTTAATGCAAAATGTTGTTTATCTACACTCATGTCGAAATATTTGAATTCGAAATGAAAGATGGATTTAGAAAGACGTGCTTTATATGCACATATATTCATAAAAAAACGATTGTGCTTATAACCACACGACTGAAGTGAAACTTCTTTAGCTCCATCTGTATGTATATACCTATATATGTAGCATCCCATAACACAAGCCTTACAGTGCTTACATTGGGGCTCCTAGGCTTATTGGTGTAGGAAATATTTATTAATTTACTTATTATCTGGTTTTATTAAAATGTATATAACTTTTTGCAGTATATGCTCTTTGCTCTAAAAAAACTTAAATAAGTCCGTTTAATTAACTAGTGAATTTTGGCCATGGCCTTTAGCGTTAACATTCTTAATTGAACTTTAAGCTCGATTAAAATGGAACTGGGTCGGCCATGTATACACCATGGACTTTTGAGAGTACTATATGCTTCAGTCCAAAAGGAAAGTGGGAAGACCACAAAAACGCTGGGTGGAAGAGGTGAAGATTTAATTCTGTTATTTCTGACCGCCGAAGGTTTTCAAATGCCTCGCGCTCCAATTTTTTTCATTTGAATTAGCCAAAGCAATATTAAAGAAAATGTGCGTGAGGTATTGGAAAACCTTCGGCGGTCAGAAATAACAAAAAGAAATCATAAGCGATAGGGATAGCCATAGAAATCCCGTTAGACGATAGGCCCCCTGGAGTTTATTTTTCCCTTAAGGTTGCTAGCGTCGGCGTCATTAACAAACCTCCACAGTGTCCCATACTTAACTGACGATCAAACGTAGACACGGTTTAAAACCGTGCCTAGACCCGACTAAATACCGCCCCCTCCCCCGACACCTAGAGGCCCGATGTTGCTCAGCCCCCTCCCATTCGATTGCACATCTGAGTGCACCCGTCCTCTAGCGCATTATGCATTATTCAAAACTAACGCAGCGCTGCATCATCTCCCCCTTAGGGGATGATCGCTTCAGCTGAAGCTTGTAAGGCCCCTTCACAAGTATGAACTACGGGTGTGTTTTAGTCAGTAGGAGTCTGACATAACCTTGCAGCCAGCTGTAGGGTATCCATGAGGATTTCACACCCGCAAAAAAAACCGACGAAATAACGGTGGCTAACAAGCGCCCGTCAAGAGTGGGGGGAGACCGGGAGACTTGCTCAGGGGGGGAGAATTGAACCATCTTTTTAAATTTAGCATAAATAAAACGTCAATTCGTCCATAGGTCACATGCGTGACGCCCAGGAGCACTTTTTGAATCACTTGCCATGCGTCGAACGCTCTATTTCTACTAATTTTCCTTCGACATAATTAAATCCGTATTTTTGAATCGCTCGAGTGTAACGAATGGGTGAGACCACTCGTTGCATGGCGAATGATAGAATAATTGACAATTTTGTATCAGACGTCACGTTAGTGTCAAACTTATACTTATTAAGATTTCTTGTGTGATTGGATTTATCCACTGAGTAAAATAAACTATTAGAAACTGTTTTTAAATGAGTGTTCGAATTTTTCAAATGCCGGCACTATACTTTGCTATTCATTTTGATATTAGACAACGAAAATCTATCCTTGTCATGCTTTATATGAAACGAAAAGGGCAAACTGACGTCAAGTTTCTTTTCCTTTATTATAGCATGACGGCTAATGCATGACAAGTTTACAAAACAGCAATCACGAACAGCTAAGTGAAGTGCCGGTAATATAAACAACAAAATACAATTGTACTATACAGCCATGTACTGAGATTTTTTCCGTTTTCAATAAATGACTAAAATTTTATATTTCGTATTAAACTGGTAACATTGGTGACGAATGAATACGCAAAATCAGTATCATGCGACTTGAAAGTCGAAGGTGAGTTATGTCGCATTCGACAATACTATGTCAGACGAGTGATTCAGAAATAGAGCTCCAGATCAGAACGAATCAGTTACGCATGTGAACAATGAACGAATTAACATTTCGTTTGCGCTGAATTTAAATAGAATTTTGGAAAATGGTTCAACTCTCCCACCTGGACAAGTCTCCCGGGTATCCCCTACTCGCTCTGTACTCTGGTCAAAACCCCAAATAGCACACATTCTATATGGGCTGTAATTAAATAATCGCTTTATTCGTCATGCCGGTTATTAGTTACGCAATTAACGGGATGTCCGCATCGTGAGGTCAATTAGTTCCTAGCAGACCTTGAGGGGCTCGAACTTTCACATGGCCAGGCACGGGTTGGGTGACCGAAAGTTTATTATCAGCTCATCTGTACTTCGGAATGTACGTTAAGCCCTTGCCCTGGTATTCCATAACCGAAGTCTTACAGTGCTTACTTTGGAGCTAGGCTAATTAGAAATTAGTGATGTGAATGATATCGATACCAACAAAATACGCATGATATTTCGGGTAATTATCAGATACCTATGGATAGATATTTTCATCGGCGATATTTTTATGGCCGATTCACACATGTATGCTTACCTACTGATATAAATTAAACTAAAGGGAAAAGAAAAGAAATGATGGCTTAGCAAGTTATTAAGTGTCAGTACAATTTTTGGGAGGAGCTCGATGGCGTGGGTGGTTAGCGCGTTCGGCTGAGATCGTTGAAGTTAAGCAACTTTCACAGTGGTCGGTCATTGGATGAGAGATCAAAAATCATCTATATCGAGTTCCTCCGTGCTTCGGAAGGCACGTTAAGCCGTTGGTCCCGGCTGCATCTGCAGGCGTTAGCACCCGAAAATCCGCACTGGGCCCGCGTGGTGAATCATGTATAACTTTACAACTATAATACAAAAGTGTTATAGTTATAAACTAAACGGTTTTATTTACCTTGCCCACTCCCTGTAGCATGAGCACCATAATTTACATTATAACCACGTTTTTTATCGCGCCTAACTGTCAAACTCTATAGTAATTTGACAATAGGGATGATGACTAATTTTTTTCTTCGTTTATCAGGTAGATTATCAAAAAGTATTGGACACGTATTTTTCCTTTTTTCACATAATATAAACATTGCAGAGATATATTGATTTGAGAAGTCGCATGACGTCACGTTTGAGTACACTTATAATTGAAAATTCACTAAAAAGTGACGTCACGAGCCCCTACTCCCAAACTTTGACGCGCTATAACTTTGTCATTTTTTGGTTGATTGCCCAAAGAAAAAATACGTATCCATTATTTTTTGATCATCTAACTGACGGACTAAATAGAATTTCGTTTACTGTACCCTGTCATCACCCCTATTGAGCGTGATAAAAATGAGCTTTTTATCATATCGCGGTGATCATGCTAGGTAGGCTGTTACTTCTCTTTATATTAATAAAAAATATGACTTGTGTATTATTATTTTACCTTAATTTTTGAATTTAACAAGCGCATCGGAATCAAATCGAATCAAATTATTTTAATTGTCTAAGATATTTTTGTAAGAGCATCGATATCGATAACATACCGGCAAAAAGGCGTATTGAAACATCCTTAATAATACCTAACACCTTTATTTCCTTAAAAGAAATATATTGTTTTATAGTTCAGTGTTTACTACGTCCATGTTCCGATATTTAGTAACGCTTATTCTAGGCCAAAACAAGGTTAATTCGGTCAATTGTAATTAACGTTGTTAAGACCAACGACTTACGTGTTACGTGATGTATAACACGATGTTTCATTAGTTCTACCATTATGTAACACGGTACGCGGGCTAGGTTTTGTTTTTGAAAAGAGCGCGTGGCATTTTTCAGGAAAAGTTTAAGGTTTCAGACAGCTTTAAAGAGTTTTCAGAATTTCGTTTAATTGTAAAGAATATGTTTCATCCATCCATCCATCAACCTTTCTCCGTCCACTGCTGGACATAGGCCTCCCCCATAGAACGCCACAATGCTATCCGCAGTGTTACCAACCCTTACCAAAAATTTACCCTAAGTATTTTTTAAATTCCCCTAAAATCCCCTAAATATAGAAATTTATATGTACCTACTTATCTTATTACCTAAATTCTTTCGTTGCTCATAAATTAAAACGTAACATATTTAGTTATAGTAAATTATTTTATTGAATAAATACATTTTCCGAATGAAAATGGTCCTCAGATAGCAATTAAAACTACATTATTAAGTAAAACTATATTTTTTAAGTTAAGATTAAGCTTTGCCTTCAATTATATAAATTACATATTATGTACTGTTCAATTTTAATCATGTTGTGTACACGTAAAAAGGAGTACTGTCTAGATTACTTCGACTATAATTTTTTGTTAAACATGTATTGACTGTATTCTGTTAGTGTACCTATAATAAATAAATAAATAAATGGAAAATTAGCTGACAGGCTGTTAAATCGTATTCAGCTGTTTTGATTGGTGGAAGGCAAAGAACTTTAGTCCATACAGCCTTAGGAAACAACCTGCCACACAGTGAGTTCAGTCGTTTAATATCGTGGTGCGTTCCATTCTACGCAAAAAACTGAAAGAAAACACACGCTTTGTTTTTCGGTTTAATTGAAAGTTTTGTTAAAAGAACCCCCAAAAAATTCCAGCCCCGAAAAAAGTCCGTTTTAACCCTTCTAGCCCCTAAATCTGGGGGCAAAACCCCTAAGTTGGGAACCCTGGCTATCCGCATCCAGCGGCTCCCAGCATATTTGACGATGTCGTCAGTCCACCTTGTTGGGGGCCGCCCCACGCTGCGTCGTCCGGTACGTGGTCGCCACTCGAGGGCCTTTCTTACCCAACGGTTGTCAGATCCTCGAGCGATGTGGAATTTTGAAAGAAAATGTTTACTAGAATAAAATTCGACTTGTTCATCAGTAGTGGAGCCTAAGCGGAGATTTTTGGATTGGGGGACCTTATGTGACCCCCCCCCCCCCCCCCCATTAGCTTCTATTCAAAAAACTTACGATTTCAAAACGTCATGACCATTTGTTGAAATTTTATTTGTAGCCCTAGACGTATTTCACGATTAAAAATAAATTGATTTTCTTTATAAAGACAAATTGCTTTGAATCAAGACATAATTGATTGAATCCTAGAAAATGATCATCTCCCTATAGACGTTAGACAATATTTTCTTCGTAATAGTATAAAATATTCTTTAAAAAATATAAACTTGTTACAAAATTCTTACGTTTAATCCAACACATAATTTAATTCAGTCAATACACACTGTATTATTTATACAGTCAAGTAAATGTATTTTATTCTTCATACAAAAAGAAACTTTATCTCTTTTAGGTTAAGCAACCTTACTTAAAGTAAAATTTCTCAATCTAAGTAATTTGTAGATATTCCAAGCTCATTTTATTTCAAATCGAGTAACTAGAATTTCTTCATTTAAATAAAGTCCGTTTTATTGATATTATACCAAAGTAAGTATTGAAGTAAGGACAATTATTTCTCTTAATTATTAAGAAAAAAACTGAGAGAAAGAAGAGAAGTTTTGTTCTAAAAATATTGTATGAGACCAAGTAAGTATAAATAAATAATAGATATTTCCAACCCTCACACCAATTAGCCTAGCCCCAAAGTAAGCACTGTAGGCTTGTGTTGTGGGATACTAGGCTAACGGTTAGAATACATATACTGATACATATGTAAGTATATTTTATATAGAAATAAATATTAAACATCCATGACTGTAACCTTAGTACGAGTTTGAGCTCACGAAAACTATCTTAGTTTTCGTGATTGTTAAAGTCATACTAAGGGTACTGGAGTACAAATGCTCGTATTCATCACACAAACATCTGCCCCCACCGAGATTCGAACCGGGACTTCTCGAGTAGGCGACACCTTAAAACCCGGCTTACAAAGCACTCGGTCACGGAGGTCGTCGATATATTTTATAATAACGAAATATTTTTATGAAATTGGTATTTCTTATTTAAAGAAATCCTTTTTTAATGTGCACATAGAGGGCTCAGGTATGGTGGGAGCATTTCACAAGGTGCAATGTTGCCCCTGTTATGTTAATCTGCCGCGCTCGAGTAAATCCAAAATTCCTCGCTTGGGTTCCCCTACCACAAGGTTTTTTTGAGTGTGTATGCTGTTGGTCGCAGATGACCTTTACAGCGTCAACGGGTTTGGGGACGGCGAGATCCTAAGGGGACCTCAAGCCGAGAATTGGCGAGTGCTCCTAGAGGTATTCCAGGTGGATGGCATCTCCCCACGGGGGGAGTCTCCTCTCCGTCTAGAGCCTCTAGACCACTCGAACCGGAGGGGTACCCCAAGGTTTCAACAGGACTTGAACCTGGGTCTTCCGCTGCCGGGCAGATGCACTAACCACTATGCTACCGGACAGCAGGATCGAATTTAAGTAAGGTCCTCAATATCTAATATGCCTTGTAGTTCTTTTTTATATTTGCATGCACGAGAAAGTTAGTAACTGATGAAAAATTATGTTTTTGTTTAACTCCCAGTTCAGAAAATACAATAAGGAGATAACATAAGGTCAAATCTTAAGAAAATATTACTAGAAAAAATTCCACGCGGACCAGGCAGCAGACGGGACTCGAACCCGCCGCACCTTTCGCAATCCAGGCGAATGCACTAGCCAATTATGCTATCGCGGCCTTTGACAGCCGCGTTAAAATTCCTGTAGCTATTCTTAAGCTGCAAGGCCGCGCCATCTCTTCGCATTGTAGGCAACCCACCATTCCCATTAGGCCCATTAAGGGCCGCGGTAGCATAATTAGCTAGTGCATTCGCCCGGATTGCGAAGGGTGCAGGTTCGAGTCCCGTCTGCTGCCTGGTCTGCGTGGAATTTTTTCTAGTTATGTTTTCTTTAGATTTAAACAGCAAGCAGTTATATGCTTAAAAAATAAAAGAATATAACTATAAGATAAAATTTTAATGATGGATGGAGTGGATTTATGTTTTCTAGACAGTGTTACTGAATTATTTGATATACATAAATGGTGTAGTTGAAAATGTAAGCAAAAATTAACAAATGAATGTTCTGTTGTGGAATTTATATTTGTTTGCTAAATGAGGCTGATCGCGGCGCGGCTGTACAATTAAACACCCATGTAACTTTTACCCGAGTATTAAAAATAGAGTTATTGATCAGATTTATTGCTTAAGCTAAAGCTGAAAAGTAGAAATAAAATCTGATTTAGTATAACGCCATGACTCGATTAGGTTTCGATGTTACCAGTCAGGAAACGCGTCAGGAATAGCACCGCCATCCATGGCAACACTTAAGTGTAGTTTGATGGTGTGACTGGCAACACAGCCGATCGGTGACTGGCAACTCGGAAGGAAGGCATTTACGTACATTTCCCTTGGACTGCGTTTGATTGATGGCCCGGAACTTAAATATTCTAAGCGATGTTTGTTGGCTGGAGTGAGTCACTATGGGGCACCGCCGCAACTTATGTAATTAGTAGGTAGCTTTAAATGAAAAAAAAAACGGGTTGAATTCAAATCAGTCTAGCCCGTGATGGGTTGTGTACAAAATCTTATAGTTAAGTAGTAAAAAGTTTGAGCTAAAAACTTCAGAAAAGTTTAGTTTTGTTTTTGTATTAGGAATTTCGTACGCGTGGAGTTAGAAATAAAGGTTCACTGCTCGTTCCCCGTAGGTGATAGCGTGATAATATGTAGCCTATGTGTTGACACGACTTCTTTATAATATTCATGCCTTTGAAGTAAATCCATGCAATACTTTTTGAGTTTATCCCGGTCATAGATACAGACAAACAGACAAAAATTCTATAACTATATTTTTGGCTTCGGTATCGATTGTAGAATGCATTATATCCACGACAATGACCAACGCCGCGTTAGTTTGCTGTCAACAAACTATCGCGACGCAGGTATAATGCGATTCAACTAAGAATGGGACCGACTGGGCGCCATATTTTGACGTCACAGCTGTCAATTCAAACCAAATAGGTAGAGTGAGCAAAAAAATGTTTCTATTTAATAAAACTTATTTACTAAGATTAAGTAAGACAAAACATCAGATTTTTAAATAAAATTAATTTAATAAGTTTGAGAAAGAACACAACCGATTTTTCATAGTATTTCTTTATTAAGACTGTGTGAAAATAAACATTGATCGGAATCTAGCTCTTCAATTTCGCTCATCTCTGCATTACCGCCGGAGAAGCTATGAATAATCATGCAGGTTACATTCAAACATGCATCCTATATGTAAACAAAAGTTTTAAATCCAGTTTCTGAACGCGACATAAAGTAACATTTGGTTGACGATTAAGGTTATCAACCTTTCTTATCCAAAGCTCAATAAATGAAAAAAAAGTCAACTTATATTATTTATCAACATTTGTTATTGTTTATTTTAAAATGTTTGGTTTTTGTTCTAGACTCAGCCGAGTGCTAAAAAAGTGTTCCGAGTTTTTTTTGCAAACCGTACTTTTCAAGCGACATTTGACAGATGGAGGTCATTGGCTTTCTTATTCTTATTTGAATCGCATTATAATTGCGTGGTGCATTCGGCAAGCGGCGAGCAGCCCGAGGGCTGCTAGTCAGTGCGGGTATACTTTGACGTGCACTCACGTAAGCGTGGCATACGTCAAACCACCCCGCCTCCGACCAGCAGCCCGGTCCGCTCCCGCTTTAGCCGATCCTGGGCTTCTCCGTTCAAGTCGGGCAATTACCTGACTTTCGTATTGCCAAATTAGAAGCGTGTATGACGTATCCATAACTTTTAATTAGGGGTGATGACGGGGTACATTAAACGAAATTCTATTTAGTCCGTCAGTTAGATGATCAAAAAATAATGGACACGTATTTTTTCTTTGGGCAATCAACCAAAAAATGACAAAGGTATAGCGCGTCAATGTTTGGGAGTAAGGGCTCGTGACGTCACTTTTGAGTGAATTTTCAGTTATAAGTATACTCAAACGTGACGTCATGCGACTTTTCAAATCAATATATCTCTGCAATGTTTATATTATGTGAAAAAAGAAAAAATACGTGTCCAATACTTTTTGGTACCTAATCTACCTGATAAACGAGGAAAAAAAATTAGTCATCATCTACCTTTTTTTTATAGTCCGGAGGTTTCTGACCCGTTGAATTTGTATCTCAAATAATTTTCAATCAAAACCGCCTAAAACAGTGTTAAAATTACTAAATTTATAAATTAATAACCAAGCCAAAAGCTCAGTGGAGGTATGTCATTCAGTTTTATACAGCTCCTGTAAAATTAAATTTTATGTAAATGTAATTACTAGCTGACCCAGCGAACTTCGTACCGCGATAAAAATAGGGGCAAAGAGAAAATTTAGGGATGTATGTATTTTTTAATACCACATTATAAAAAAAAAATTTTTTTAGGGGTGTGTAACGTAGTGTTCTATCAATTTCCTGGAATAACATTCCTCCTAACCCATATGGGAACACTACGTTACAATACCCAATAGTTTGAATTTTGGCGAGAAGGCGCATTGGAGGTTTCAGAATACTTCGTTACAGGTGGACAACCATTATCACTTAAGGATATGAAAAATAGATAGTAGCCGATTCTCAGACCCATAAAATATGCATATAAAATTTCATTAAAATCGGTCAGGCCGTTTCGGAGGAGTATGGTAACTAACATTGTGACACGTGATTTTCATATACCAAGTCAGGTCATAAGTATTGTCGCACAGTAAAAACTTTTCTTTTAGAATGCTGGTCAAATTTTTTTTATTTTATTGAATTCGAATTCCGAATTATTCATGAAAATAAAAATGAATACTTTTTAGAATTTTACTCATTTTTAAATATGAAGTGGACGCTTAAAGAAGACCGTGTTGCAGTTATTGCGATGCATCGTTGCGGTTACGCGCCAATTCAAATTTTGACATACTGAAAAATTTCTTATATTTTCAATATAACCAAAAGATTCGTTTATCGTACCATCAAACGATACAATGAAGACTCTAGTGTAGATGACAGGTCAAGAAGTGGTCGCCCTCGGTCTGCTAGGACTCCAGCAGTGATAAAAGCTGTGAAGGCGCGAATTCAAAGAAATCCCAAACGTAAGTAGAAACTGTTGGCCCTTCAGATGGGGTTCAGCAGAACCACGGTGAAAAGGGTGTTAAATGAAGACTTAGGACTTCGAGCATATCGAAGAAAAACAGGACATCGTTTGAATGCTCGTCTAATGGACCTGAGACTGAAGAGATGCTGCGCTTTGTAGAAGCGGTACGCGAGAAAAAAATATCGGGAAATTCTTTTTTCGGATGAAAAAATTTTTACCGTAGAAGAGAGCTACAACAAACAAAATGATAAGGTGTACGCACACAGTAGTGAAGAAGCGAGCAACCGTATTCCGCGTGTCCAACGAGGTCATTTTCCATCCTCGCTCATGGTATGGTTGGGAGTTTCTTATTGGGGCTTAACAAAGGTACATTTTTGTGAGAAAGGTGTAAAACGAATGCAGTTGTGTATCAAAATACAGTCCTGACGAACTTTGTGGAACCTGTTTCTCATACCATGTTCTATTGAACTGTTATTACAGGCACTGGATATTCCAACAAGATTCGGCGCCAGCTCATAGAGTGATGAGCTCACAAGACTGGCTTCATCCGGCACGAAGACTGGCCCTCCTCCAGTCCAGATTTGAGTCCGTTAGATTACCAGATATAGCAACACTTGGAGGAAAAGGCTTGCTTAAAGCCTCATCCCAATTTTGAGTCACTCAAGACATCCTTGATTAAGGCAGCCGCCGATATTGACATGGACCTCGTTCGTGCTGCGATAGACGACTGGCCGCGTAGATTGAAGGCCTGTATTCAAAATCACGGAGGTCATTTTGATTAAACTTTATTGTGATAAGAATCTATGTTTAGTTTTTTGTTAAGTTCATTTTGGTATATAAATGGTTACATAATGAATAATCTTGTTTCAATTATTTTATATTAAACATGTGACAGAATTTATGACCTGACTAGGTATAAAATACAGTATTGTTCGCCAGCTCCTCATTTATAAATACTATAGAAGCATACGTCATCTACTACGCTATTTTGTTACGACTCAAAACTTGTTTATGTTGGTCTCTACTTTAGATTTAGAGAATACTGAAATGCTGAAACTAAAACTTTGTACGAGTTCAAAATTACTTTCAGCTCCAGTTTGCACCAACTTGAATTTTCATTCCATCAAAGTTTATAACTAAACAGTATTCGTAGTGAAATAGCATTTGGAACAAATACGGGCGAATTTCAATGTACAAACAAAAGTCACTTATTATATTAAATTAAGTATAAATAATAGGTTAGGGGAAAAGTTTTTTTGCATTATAGTATGTATGAACTTGTTATAAAATCTCTTCGGCTATCAGTAACTGGTATAAGTAACATTAAAAAGTTTAAATTTTAAATAAGATAATTCCAAATTTAAATTAGAAAAATGTGTTATTTTCATTTGTTTTTCTTTATGTCAAGATGAGTGAATGTGATGAAGAAATTCGATACATGGACTTTCTGGTGGGATCGGGAAGCGTCACTTTAGCAGTTTTGTTTTTGTTGTTAAAAATTGTGTTTTGGCGGATGTTGTGTCTAATAATGGTGGATTATTAACCACTAAGTGTTCGGAAACATGCACAAGTGTTGGCAAGTGAAACAAAATAGCGGAAAGTGTCTTTCGACGTTCCCTCAAGAAGTCCACGGGGAGGTTCCAGTAAATCCCCACACATTTACTGAAACATAGGGAAAGGGGGATTGACTTGACTGCCACTTACTTTGACTTGACTAATATATTGACCACGAGTGCTATTGAATATGTAAACATTTTACACTTGACATTGGCTAAATGCACAAACCGTGCAAAGCCATATAGAAAAAAAAATCGATACATTGACAATTTTTACTACAAAAAAAGCCGGCCAAGTGCGCGTTGTACCACGCGCAGTGGAGAGTTCCGTAGTTGCCTGTAATTACCACAATATATTTGAGCAGGAGTCTTTATTTTCCTTATCGGAAATTAGTAAAACCACTTAATATCAATCTATGTATCTCAACTAAAATACCTAAATCAAAGTCAAACTGGGTATCAAACTCAAAATTAATTCGTTTTTAAATACCTATGAATACCGCCATTTTTTCCCCTCCCAGGCGGGGAGCGGTTGTGAAATCAACAAGGACTTTACAGCCGGCTGCAAGGTAACGTCAGACTTACTGACTAAAACACACCCGTAGTTCATGCATAAGGCCAAAAGGGCTTTACAAGCTTCATCTGAAGCGATCATCCTCTTAGAAGGGGATGGTGTGGTATAACTGCAGATTTTTTCAAGTTTATAAAAACTTAACGTTAGCTCGACTCACAAGCCTCCAAAATTTTATTCTACCATTTTGTCGGCGTGATCCATATACATATCTCCACAAAATTACAGCTCTCTAGTAATAGTCTCCAAACAAAACTGGGGAGGGACTGACGGACATGACCAAACTACAAGGGTTCACGAAATCCTAAAAAGGTAAAAATGCAGTGCAAGAAACGAAAAAAATAATGTGAAGTTTATGGACCTAGTGCAGTGTCTGTGAGATTAGCACAAATTAGGTCTAAGGCTGTGCAAACAGTGCTTGACCGACGGTCAGCGCTGACCGTCGGTAAGCGCGCGTAGCTATATCTATGCAAGTCTATGAATGCGCACACAGCTACGCTGATGGTATACGCGTACGTCGCGGTCGACCGACGAGCTATGAGATTGTATGGATGCCACCAGTGCTTCACTGACGGAGCGACCGACCATACGCGCCTACGTACACTCAAAGCAAAAATGAATATTGATACAGAGCGCCTTATTACTGAAGTGCGGCTTCGTCCGACAATATGGAATTTATCGTATGGATTTTATAAAGACCGTAATGCTAAAAAAAGTGCTTGTCAAAAAGTTTGTAAAGAATAATGGGCAAAAAATAGCGTGCACATATTACAGCAAAGGGGTTCATTTTTCTCGTGAACTGTACACACGGGCGACGTTCGCCGTCAGCGTAGCACTTAATGCATTTTCGCAGCCGACGCGCGACGGTCAGCGCTGCCGGTCAGCACGTACGGTCAGGACGTACCGTCGGTCGAGCACTTTTTTTTTTTTGATAAGATGGATTAATCATTTATTAACGATAGTGTTTTTAGGTATAAAAAGAGGAATTAGCCAATCCACGGATACAGCTATAGATTTTCCATGGTTCAGTTAATTTATGCATTATAGCTTCCCACGCAAGCCTTAAATGATCAGGTTACTTCTGGGCCAAGAACCAGCGTACAGAAAATAATATTTATGTTAGATTTATTTATATAATAATTTGTGAATTACAATAAAGGAAATTGTTTAAATCTAAAGAAAAAAATACTAGAAAGAATTTCCACGCGGTCCAGGCACTGTTTCCAGCCTAAGCGTTTGCAATCCGTAAATTTTATTGTCAAAGATGCAAGTCGCTCTGGTCGCCATGATACGGATAATATGGATGCCATTTTTGAAAAAGTGGACCAAGATCGGCATATTAGTAGTTACGATGTAGCTGAAGAACTGGTAATTGACCACGAAACAGTTTTGGCGCATTTGAAAAAAGCTGGGCACACAAAAAAGCTCGATATTTGGGTTCCTCACGAGCTCACTGAAAGAAACCTAATGAACCGTTTTCTCTAATTCAAATTTGTAATTCTTTATCACGACATAATGAAACCGAACCATTTTTAAAGAAGCTGATAACTGGTGATGACGTATGACAAGACCGTGCGAAAAAGGTTGTGGTGAAAGGACGATCAGGCTTCACAGACTGGCGAAACCAGGGTTAGTTTGCAACAAGGTGATGCTGTGTGTATAGTGGGATTGGAAGGACATAATTCATTATTCCCTTCATATACGCTTTTAACATAAAAAAAAAATATGATTTTATTTATTTTTTAAGCATTTAACTGCTAGATGTTTAAATCTAAAGAAAAGTTTACTAGAAAAATTTCCACGCGGGCCAGGCAGCGGACTGGACTCGAACCCGCATCCTTCGCTATCCGGGCGAATGCACTGACCATTATGCTACCACGGCCCTATTAGCCGCGTCAAAATTTTCCTAGCCTTACGCTGCAAGTAATAAATAAAAAAAAATGTTTAAGTTCCTACCGAATAAGAAAATTTTAACAGTCAGATTCACCAACGATGTTGTAACAGTCTCAGTCGCTTAAACTATAAACATGACGTCACAAAGCCAAATTATTCACAGTAACAAAGTATAATAGCATTATAAATCTCATTCTCTAAATGTCTTCTCTTGCCGCAAGTTCCTTTGAAAAGTCCCATACATTAAATTTATTACGCTGGCAACACCTTAACTAGTTTACATTCGTAACGTGGCAACACTGAAACGCTCTAAATTCCTCTCGTCCTTTTGTTTCGACGGATATAAAATAAAAAGTATGCCATTGAAATGCGTCTGATCGCTTTTCTTTGAAACATGATTAGTTATATTTGACTATTAGTCAATGTAATGTGACTATTACCAAAAGCAGACATACTATAATAGTGATTTATGATATTGGTGCGGTAAAAAAAACAGTAACTTTTTTTTGTTTTTTTTTTATATATACCTAGCTAGGTAGGCAAATAATTCTACCCCACCTGATGTTAAATGGTGATAAATTATGTACCTATACCAAAGTAATGAAAGCATTTTTTTTCTAATTATACAATGGCGCGCATTTCCAAATGGCGCCACGTGGGGGTGGTGAAAATTAGAAGAAACATCTTTCATTCCTTTTTCTTTTTAGGTATAGAGTAAAAGCTTTTCTAGGAGTTTCGAGCGAAATTTTTAAAGACAACCGTAAAGGATACGCAAGGCACCATGTATGGGGACGTGCGGTAAAACATTTTACCGCACGCACCGTTGTATGGCCCGTAATTTTGAACTTTCGAATAATTGTACAAACTCCGCAAATGCAGTTTTTGAGGTAATGTGTTGAAAACTTATTTATAGTAAACCTGATTAAAGGTTTTTCAGTAATCGACTAGCAAAGAGGTACATTCCATTTTTTGTTAATTTATAGACGAAGTAGTTTCGGATATAAATTCATAAATATTTTTTTAAATATGTTGGAAATAGTGAACAGTAATTTAGTCCGTGTTTGGGTCACAGGATACACGTATGCACCAAATTTCAACTTGCTCAGTCTACTCGATTTCGAACAAACCGATTGTGACAGACAGATAGACAGACAATCGAGTGATCTAAAATGAGTTCCATTTTTGCCGATTGAGGTATGGAACCCTAATAAAGCTACAACCGAAGTAAATCGTAACTCTGTGGCGATTCATAACTGACAACTTTAAATAAAATAAATCAACAATGATTTTATCTGTTGACATTGCTACTGCAGTCACGCGGATATAACCCAATTTATCTAACAGATAAACAGTTTATCTATCACTAATTTATTAAAATAGACAAACGGACAGGCCCACCTACAGGTTTAAATTAAAAGACTGTCAGTTTCGTTGCGTGCACGCAGTTAGTTAAATCAATTGCCAACGCTAAGCGGACATGGCTTTAAAATACAATATAAAGGTGTATTATATTTTTTTATTTATTAATATACACTTGACCGCAAATACCCCTTAATCCTTATATTCTTTCTCGATTTTCTCAACAAGTTTAATACTTACAACTATCAAAGTTATAGCTACAGAAAGAGCGCTTCTTAGTTACTAAAATTAGTAAAAAAATATTCTAAAGTTTTTTATTTTTATAGACAGGTCCGACAAATGACTCCACCCCACCTGATGTTAAGTGAAGGTGAAGTCCAGACGCGAAGATAGCTGATACAGCAGTTCTACCTTTTTTTTTTGTTTCTGGAAAATGCCTTATGCGGGCTTCAACCACTGGGGGAGCAAGATGAAGGTATGTGGGACTCCTCCCTGTCCTCTTCAGCCAGCCCTGGAGCTCGCTGATGTGAACAGGGCCCTACCTACGCCCTGAACAAGGCCACTAAAAACCAGACAATACTCCTGCACCGTCACCCAACACGCACTAGGGGGACCGCGGAACAGCAGTTCTACCTGACACACCGGCCATCCTCACCCTGCCGGCCTGCATGTTGCTTCTACACGCCTCTTTTAAAGGATCCCAGGTTGTAAGAGGGAGGGAACACGTGAGCGGGCAGAGCATTCCATTTACGGATAGTGCAACAAAGAAATGAGTCACCAAATTTCTTTG
Source organism: Chilo suppressalis (assembly GCA_902850365.2). Taxonomy (NCBI): domain Eukaryota; kingdom Metazoa; phylum Arthropoda; class Insecta; order Lepidoptera; family Crambidae; genus Chilo; species Chilo suppressalis. The sequence continues at coordinate 12,527,819 of OU963917.1, read as the reverse complement.
TACGCGTTGGAATTGTGGCCAGAGTTAGACGGTGACAACGTAGGCCAGCGCGCGTGGTCCTCTGAAGGAAAGGAGAAGGTGGGATAAGAGAGAATAACTCCTCAGAACACTCGCCGTGGTACAGACGATAGAACGTGCTTAGTGACGCTACGTCACGGCGTAATTGAAGAGGCTCAAGGTGTTTAGTCACCTCCTCATCGCCTATGATGCGGATCGCGCGCCGCTGTAACCTATCCAAAGCATCGAGCAAGTACTTGGCGAAGCCATCCCAGAGGTGCGAGCAATATTCCACGCAGGACCGCACTTGCGTTTTGTACAACAAGCATAGATGATCGGGCGTGAAAAAACGCCGCACCTTGTTCAGGACTCCGAGTTTGCGTGAAGCTGTTTTGATCACGGTTTCGATGTAGTTCTTGGGATTCAGGTCTGAGCGAACGAAAGTAGTGTTGTGTCCTAAAGAGAGGGAAGGGGAAGGAATGGCGATCCAGAAGGTATGCTGCTCCAGTCATCATCACCTTCCCGGCCTGAACCCAATCCCCTACCCCGCGGAGCCCTGGAACCCTACCACTAGCAGAAACAAAACACCATCAAAAGTTAGTGGAAGTTACTTGTCCAGGCGCCGCTCCAATTCGAGCGGAAAATCCGCTGTGCCCAACGAAAAAAAGAAAGAGTTCCTTTCATGTTTCCATATATTCGAACAATTGTTCATGAATTTTAGGGTTTTGTACTACCTTAATCTCGTTGAATGTTTAATCCCATCATATGAATACTAATTTTCAACTCAATCCGGAACGAGAAGAAGAAGATATTATTTTTTCCTTTTCAAAATTCGATTACTGACATACAAACAGATCGACATACAAGTAGGGTTACCAACCGTCCGGATTAGTCCGGACATATCCGAAGTTTTATACTACTATTTTTTGAATTACATTGAATATCTATCTATATAATATCATAGATGAATCATAGATGAATGTCATTGTGTATAATACAAGCATGAGAACAAAAAAATTGTGTGTGTCAGCTCCGACGCACGACTGGAGTTTACTCCTTAAGTTCGATAGTCTAACCAGACGCAAAAAGAGTTTATTTAACTTAAAAAAGATTGATACTGTATGAAAGGGTAAATTAACAAATTAATGAAAATAATATACATATATTTATTCATTTTATATACATTTATTATAACTAATCGACGAAATATTTTACATTAAAGTTTTTACAATAGTCAATTTCAGATGTGCATAAATATATCATTAGGAATGTTGATAAATTATGTAATTATTATTATCAGACTATTATCATTTTTTTAAATATTAATTAAATCAACATTGCCTGCATTATTAATTACAGTGAAAAGTGGTTTATGGTAACTAAAATAAGACACATGGACGTTCGTAGATACGTGGTTCACGAATCTCGAAAATACCACATCAATGGTTGTACCATACCCCGTTGTCCCCATTGCTCTATCAGAAACAATATCTAAATTCAGTTCAATTTTAAAAATTTTATTAATGGCAATCCGTCATCTTTGTTTGTCAAAGTTGAGCGACATAGGATGCGCACCAAAAACGTAATGAGGTCATTTATCGATAGATTTTACTCCTCACATTTTTCTCATACTGGGCCCCTTATATATACAAATCGATTCTAAAGAGTAAACTCCAATAACTGTAGTCTACACTTCAGCTCTACACCGAAGCGAAGCGAGGGCGGGTCGCTAGTGAATAATAAAAGTACATATTGATTGAAATACCATACCATGGTAACATAGTGAATGATGGTACCATTTTGTGACTAAAAAGTCCGGACTTTTTTCGAAATGTCAGGTTTTTTGTCAGGACTTTTGAAATTCCTAAATAGTAACCCTACATACAAGGGAACAGGTGAGGAGTTTTTGGCGGGATTTCATCGAGTGCGGTTGGCGTCTTATTTCAATTATTCTTTAACAATTTCATAGTGGATATTGTGAAATAAAATTGGTGTGATTTTGTGTTACAACCGTCTGCGCAACTGAAGAATTAGTGGAATCTTTAAAATATACGCTATTCCGGTCAAGTGGACGTAGGTACTATATTGTAGTGTTGACTACCTCACAGAAGCTGATGGAAAAACCAAATCTATACATTTCCTGCCAAACACTCCAAGAAACATAAGAATGCGATACACCGACATTCTAATGTTAACAAGAACATTATGATTTGTATTTATGTATACGACTAAAGGACTTGTATCCATGGTCATGAATTATTTTAAAAAAAAGGGAACAGGTGAAGCTAAATAAGAGCTTGAAAACCCAAAAATGTTAATAGCAAATTAATTTCAACAACAAACTTTTTTAAAGTTACGAGTTATTTAATGTTCAAAACCTGTTGGAACAATATTATTTACGGCCGAAGTTTTAGGAATGGGGAAGGCTTACCCTTCGTAAAATGGGACAAAGAGGCGGTGGGTCAACTCAATGCATACTATACTGTGAACAAAGGTATATTAGGCAATCGTTTTAATTTAATACTGTAAAGATATTCCAAACATATTTTAGAGTCATAAGTGAAACAGTTTTTACGGGTTGTATGCACTGTATTTATTTATCTGACGTTTCGCAGCCTTTTCAGAACTTTTCAGGAGCCTTTTCAGTCTTCGGAAATAATGATTTATTATTTACTTTGTTTTACCTTCGGAAGACTTTTATTGAGCGTTCGGATATTTCATTGGAGGATTTTTAAAACTTTATTGCCTATGCTTGAATTTATTAGCTAATTTAATTAACAAAGTTATTTATTTCATTCTTTTTTATAAATTTGATTTTATTTATTTGACCCTAACTACCGTAAACTACCACCGGTTCCAAAATTGGGAGACCTTTCTATGAAGATAACTTAATATAGGTGCGAAAGTAAGTCTGCAGTGTGTGAACATGCATTAGGGGGACCAAACCATTACATTAGATTTGATAAACCACAGATCCTCCAAACTGAACAATGATTCATTTTTAGAATGATACGCGAAGCTATTGAGATTAAGAAATATCCAAATTTCAAGAGGGAAGATGGTTGGTATATACCACCAGCTTGGGAACCCATTATAAAAAAGATAAAGTCCCAACCCCGAGCACACACTGTAAGACCAATAGATACTGTTAGTTCTTTTTGTTTGTATAATTTAACATAAGAGGGAGATAGAAAGCCTCTCTGAGTTTGTTTCGCCGGTTCTTCTTAGAAAGGTCTCCCAATTTTGGAACCGGTGGTAGTTTACGGTAGTTATAGTCAAATAAATAATCTCATAATTGAAAAAGAATTAAATGAAGTACTTTATAAATTAAATTAGCTAATAAATTCATACATAGCCAATTAAAAATTTAGCTCGCCAAAGTGAATAAAAATCATAATTCTGACGACGCAGCCTGACAAAGATGCAAAACGTCATTAAACAAATAAATTAACGCTTTAAACCGTTGAAGCTTTGTTTTATTTAATGAGTGCTGTGCGTGAAAACCTAAGAAACATATATGTTTTAGAGAGTATAATGTAGCGAATTTTTCACTCTAGACTGGAGTCTCCTTCTGAAGAGAGTAACCTGCACTTTGAATACTGCGGTAAAATAATAGGTAGGTACTGTAACGTCCGTTAGGTTACGGCCTCCTTGTTTAGGTAAACTCTTTGCTCTTGCAATGCCTACGGTTGGCAGTTATATTAAAAAGTTAATGTCATGATTTTAAGATTTGAAATGAGGAATCGTCTGTCTTTTGATAGAAGGTTCCATACAAGAGACGATCTTCAGGCACCAAACCTCTCGTAGTTAGATAAAAATAATTATATTCGCCTGAATCAAATAAATAAAATATAAAATATCTTATCTCTACCAGTATCTTTTAATTAGTAGTTACGTCCCTGAGTTCTATCCACTCTGGCTAGAACTCCTCAGTACTACCTTTTGGTGTTGGCGTTTTTGTTGTTTTTTTCTCTAAATAGCGTCGCACGGCTTGTGCATTTAGCCAATGTCAAGTGTTAAAATGTTTACAAATTCTATAGCACTCGTGGTCAAAGTAATAAATCAAGTCAAAGTAAGTGGCAGTCAAGTCAATCCCCCTTTCCCTATGTTTCAGTAAAAGTGTGGGGATTTACTGGAACTTCCCCGTGGACTTCTTGAACGTCGAAAGACACTTTCCGCTATTTTGTTTCACTTGCCAACACTTGTGCATATTTCCGAACACTTAGTGGTTAATAGTCCACCATTATTAGACACTAATATCCGCCACAACATAATTTTTAACAAGAAAAACAAAACTGCTACACTGACGCTTCCCGATCCCGCCAAAAAGTCCCAGTACTTATTCATTCAGACGAAGCACTGGATGTATTCCGTTATATATACCAGTATACTGGCCAGTGCTAATGACATCGTGAATCAACGCTATACTGGTGAATTGTTCCGAAATATACTGGCCAGTGCACTGACGTCATAAATCAACGAAATATTAAAAATAGTGCTAATAAAGAAGATTCTTTATTCATCTCATCAATTAAAAGGAATTATTTTTGTTCCGATGCCGTTATTATTCTATAAATAAAAAAGAAATAACATTCGAATGCATCTCACGCACGCTCGGTCATACGTCATATTCGTTTTCCCGGTAAAAATATGGTAGCATACCAGTACAATATGGCGTCGGATTCGTGACGTCATTACCACTGGCCAGTATACTGATGTACATTTCGGAATACACCCACTGTGTTTCGTGTTCGTCTGACGCTTCATTCTTTACCCTTGTGATTCTACTGCGCCGAGACCGGAGAAGATGGCAAATGAAATTTATCACTTTCAACTGAAAAGTAATTTCGGCCAAACGTTCATTTCCACGTGAAGCCACTGAAATATCCGGTTCGGTATAATCGCGTTTGAGTGAAACGAAATATAATTATATCCCGTGGCGGCGGCCGCGCTCTCACCGAAATTAGGCTATAACATTGTTTGCAATGGAATTTCCGCCTGTGAGCATTTTAGTTGCAACAGGGACGGGTTGAGGGAAGGATTGTTGGCTTTTAAGATAGCTTACTCGAAAATGAAGAGATTGATGACACAGTGGTCAACGAGTTCGGTTTGTGAAGGTACGACAACGTGGACTCGCATAAAAAAATATATTGTGTGTGTCAGCTCCGACGCACGACCGGAGTTTACACTCTAAAAACTGTCTTTGAACAGACACAAAACAAAATCAATTCCGAAGAAGTCGGTTACAAGTAGAGATACCTCAGGAATCGTCCCATGGTTTCGACTATCATAGGTTCCATGTCACACATTTTATCATCTAACATCATCGATATTCATCATATATTTTATTATGTATTTCTGGAAACACACAATTTCAAAAATATCAGACACTAGTCATCATTTTGTAAATTTGTAAGTATTATAATTCCATCTGTACTGAAAATCACTATTCCAGAGTGCTGCACACTTACCGGCATTTCTCTTTATTCTGTTATTTATTTGTTTTCATTAATTTTGCTCCAATTTTATCTATTTTTAGTTTATTTATTTTATTGACATTTGTGACAACTTAATGTTTTTTATCCGTTGCCATGGCTAAAAGTGAAAGGTGCGCAGATGAGGTTGCGCACAAAAACGTAACGAGGTCATTTGTTCAGTAGATTTTACTCCTCACATTTTTCTCATACCGGGCCCCTTATATATGCAAATCGATTCTTAAGGAGTAAACTCCAACAAAAAATAAAATAGTGAGGACGGACCACACATCTGAAGTGAAACTCGTTTTCTTATATAACCTAACATCAGGCGGTGCATAAGGCATAGGGGAATGGAGCAGCGCACGCATCACTCATATATACGTGGTATGTATATATACTGTTGCCTGTGCCGCTCGTAGCGTATCAGCCTTCGCTGAGTTACCCTCCAAATTTAATGCTCGTCGGGAAAAGCTGCGCACGCATCACACACACACACACACACACCACACACACACACACACAACACACACACACACACACAACACACACACACACACACACACACACACACACACACACACTCCAGTATATAGTTGTGTAACGCTCGGGACGCATTTTTCCATGGGATTTTTCTATATACACCCCGTATGAAAAGAAGATTTACTTTAAAAAAAAGTACAAGGTAACATTCCCACTTTTAACTAACTTTTGCAATGATCGTTCAAAGTTTTTTTTTGTTTATAAAGACCGCCATATCGTAGGTGAAAGGGAAAACCGCTGAGTGAAGTCCGTTTCTCCTTTTTACACGGCTGCCCAAAAAAGAGAGTGTAATGTATTCAGGCTTCATGTATGTATGTACAATTCTTAATTCCACTATATCTTCTACACACCTGAACCGATTTCGATGTGTGTGAGTGTGTGTGTGTGTGTGTGCGGGCGTGTTTGTGTGTGTGTGTGTGCGTGTGTGTGCGTGTGTGTGTGTGCGTGCCTGCGTGCGTGCGAAATGTCAATTATTTATGTCAATTAAAAAAGTAAGTTTGTACAAACCAAAGTTTTTACAAGTGAAATCATACCAAAAATATATACAAGCATTAATAAACGAGTTAATCTAAAAAAAAAGATAAATACTTTTTTTTTACTTTTTAGTTTAACAGCAGTCGTGTTTTTTATTGAAGATGAAAATAGCATTATTTTTCATTTGTAAGCATATTGTCTCTATGTGTCGCATTCTATAACTTATACGAAGAAGGCAGTGCCTTGCATCTAAGCAAGAGTTAATAACAATTTGATATGTAAAATTAGCTTAGATACTTTTACATTCTTTTCTTGTTAAAAAACCTTTAAAACATATACAAAAATCTAACAGACAACAGGCAATAGGGTATTTGACAAGTTTTAGAAAACGATCCCACGATATTGACTAATGTTTAGGGAGTCCGTAAAAAGTGGGTATTCATCATTCTGTTGTGTATTTCAGTAAAATAACCAAATCAAAAACTCCATTTTCAAGTTGCAGCGGAAACGTTTCTGTGGACAATATGGCGTCTTACTAGTGTGTGACGTCACACGACTGTCATTAAAACGTCAAACGATACAATGTAATGTCAGTTTACTTGCGTGTGACGTCATTTTAGGCTCCGCCAATCCCAAGCGTTTTGAGTCACGTGACAATAGATAAGAAAACTATTATCTTTATTGTTAGTTTTTAGTAAAATTATGTATATTTTTTTTGTAAAAATAGTAAAAACCCCTGCTAATATTCATTCTAAACACCGATGCTAACAATTGGCACTTTATTTTTAACACTGTCAAATGCCATATTGGAGCGAGGGATCCCAAATACGCTCCTCTCTGGGAAATACGTTAATTTACACGTAGTTTTTATAGTTTTCATTTACCTACATTGGTAACTAAATTAATCCAATTATTATTTAAATGAGAAAATTCCATATGCGCATGAAATGGGAATACTTTTGTGTGCACTCATATCAATGTTAACTCGATTAATTGTAAGACAAAACTGTTAGAATTTTTAAAGAGTAAAGAGAAAAAGCATAAAAATGTACTGACAGTGATAATAAATAATAAATAAATAAATATTTCCAACACTCACACCAATTAGCCTAGCCCCAAAGTAAGCACTGTAAGGCTTGTGTTATGGGATACTAGGGTAACGGATAGAATACATATACAGTACATATATAAGTATATTTATATAGAAATACATATTAAACATCCATGACTAGAGTACAAATGCTCGTATTCATCACACAAACATCTGCCCCCACCGGGATTCGAACCCGGGACCTCTCGAGTCGGTGACACCATGAAACCCGGCGTACAAACCACTCGGCCACGGAGGTCGTCAAACATCGGGTTGCCCCAAGCTGTAAAATTCCGACAAAAGATTATGAATCTTATATTAGTGTCGTAAAGTTCAAAGGCAGCTGGAAACAAATTATAGCTTTTGGTGGCTCGGCCTGTGGGAGTCTGTACCCGGTTATGTAAGCTACGGAGTGTTCGTTAAATATATCGTATAACTAAATTTAATTAATTACTAGTAAAGGGCTAAAATAATAATAATAATATTTCCAACACTCACACCAATTAGCCTAGCCCCAAAGTAAGCTGTAAGGCTTGTGTTATGGGATACTAGGGTAACGGTTAGAACACATTTACTGTACATATATATATATATATATATATATATATATAGCAATACATATTAAACATCCATGACTGGAGAAGAAATGCTCGTATTCATCACACAAACATCTGCCCCCAACGGGATTCGAACCCGGTACCTCTCGAGTCGGCGACACCATGAAACCCGGTGTGCAAACCACTCGACCACGGAGGTCGTCAAAAAAATCATATCTTACCGCTCAGGTTCTCTGAAATGCTGGGCATTCATTTTCTTGTCTGGAAAGGGTCTTGACCGATTCAACTTCAACTCTTACACTCTTCATACTCTCATCCTTTACACATTTCCTCTCTTTTTTATTCCTCTTCGCACTGTTAATGAACCGTACTCTCCTCTTTCTCTTTTTGCCACCTAACGACCTCCCAGGCTGCATCTCGACTGGATTCTTAAGAGGGTAGGCGGGCAATGTTTATTCCATACAGACGAGTGAATCTTCTTTGATTTTAACCACTAAAGACATTCATTTTAGCTAAAATTATAAATGCGAATGTGAGTTTGTTTGTTACGCCTTCACGCAAAAACTACCGAACAGATTTGGATGAAAAGTAGATATTTATATATTTTGTTAAGTGATGTTAAGTGGTGATGAAGTCCAAACGCGAAGATAGCTGGTACAGCAGTTACAACTGCCACACCAACCATCCTCACCTTGCCGGCCTGGAAAAATGCTTCTTCACGCCTTTCTTAAAGGTTTTATAAACATTGTTTACTTACCGGAAAAATGTTAGGATCTAGTGGGATTCGCGTGCCAGTTGGAAACGGGTGCCGCATCATCACCCGCACACCCAGAGACCGCGGTCCTAGCAATGCCAGTCTTGTGACACGGTGTAGGAGTGTTGTCTAGTTTTCACCGCTCTGGTAGGGCCCTGTCCATTTCATCCAGCTTCAAAGCTGGGTAAAATGACAGGGAGAAGTCCCGGATACCTTCTTTGTGCTCTCCCAGTGGCTGAATGATGCTTAAGGCATTTCTCAGACGATAAAAAAAAATGGTTGCCTGTAAAGTCGGTTTTACGGGCGAAGATTTTACGTGACAACGTCTTTTTCTCGGTAGAATATTTATTGATATGAATATAATTAAATTGCACAATAGGAACAAGGAATTGAATGAAAATAAGAATTGCACAAATTTTAACTATAGAAATATATTTTGTTTACTAAAACATTGTACATGTAAACTTAAACTCATCGTAACGTTACCGAGCGTTACACTTTTTCATAAGTGACTCCCAGCCGCAACCTAATTTAAGACGTTGTCACGTCAAAAGATGATTAAGAATGAGATACCTAATACTGACAATTTGATTAAAAATGAAAAAAAAATGGCGAAGGGTGCGAGTTCGAGTCCCGCTGACTGGTCCGCGTTGAATTTTTTCGAGTAATATGTTCATTAAATAACAATATATTTGTAATCAAATTGCGTGTGGAATTTTTTCGAATTGATCAAAATCCTTTCTTAGCGGATGCCTACGTCATAACATCTACCTGCATGCCAAATTTCAGTCCGATCCGTCCAGTGGTTTGGGCTGTGCGTTGTTAGATCACTATGTCAGTCAGTCACCTTTGAGTTTTATATATAGATATGGTATACGGTAATAAGAATTAAATATAACTGTTTAATTACTAGATCAATATATTTGTTTCTTAGGTTTTCACGCAGATCACTCATTAAATAAAACTAGTTTATCACGGGTTAATGCACGAAACTTTATTTATTTATTGACGTTTACAGGCCTTTACAGGCTGCTTTGACGGAATCAATTTTTTATTTAATTTTGTCGAGCTACCTTCGAAAGACTTTTATTGAGCGTTCGGTTATTTCATTGTACGATTTTTAAAGTTTTATTGTCTAAGTATGAATTTATTACTTAATTTAGTTATTAAAGTACTATATTTAAAATTCTGTTTTGTATTTTTGATTTTATTTATTTGACCTTAACTACCGTAAATTACTACCGGTTCCAAAATTGGGAGACCTTTTTGAGAAGAACCGGCAAAACAAACTCAAGAGAGGCTTTCTATCTCCTTCTTATATTAAATTATGCAAACAAAAAGAACTAATAGTATCTGTTGGTCTTGCAGTGTGTGCTCGGGGTTGGGATTTTATCTCCTGTATAATGGGTTCCCAAGCTGGTGGTATATACCTACCATCTTCCCTATTGAAATTTGGATATTTTTTAATCTCAATAGCCTCGCGTATCATTCTTGGAATGAATCGTTGCTCAGTTGCAAGGATCTGTGGTTTATCAAATCTAATGTAATGGTTTGGTCCCCCTAATGCATGTTCACACACTGCAGACTTATTTTCGCGCCTATGTTTCATATCTGCGATATGTTCTTTTACCCGAGTCTCTATACTCCATTCAATAAATACTCAATAAATCAATAAAGTTTCGTGCATTAACCCGTGACAAAACTAGTTTTATTTAGATCAATATATGTAATGTAACAGATTTTCTTAAATATTTCCTTAGTAAAGTAGGTTACAAAAGGAAACTTGTTAAAAGTAGCGCTTTGCGTGCTTTCATTCATTGATTTCGGAACGAAAACTGTACAATTTATTAATTAATCCAATTTTATAACAAAACAATAGGGAACTGATTGCTTGAAAACAATGGGTTGTCTTATAGACAAACTTCCTGTTGCATAGCCAAGGGAAATTGGCATCGAAATTGTTAGTGACAAGATATATTTTTCATCGGCAGCTTAAGTTCGTTAGACTTTAGAGCTCGTTTACCCGAAATTATACCTTGTATTAGGGGAATTTAGGAATAGATCGGCTTGGCTGGTGCATCAACAGTGATGGCTGGCTAGTCTGTTCGTACGTTCATCAGGCACGCAATCACAACTCGAAAACTTTGACGAATTAATATTCGTCAGAATTGTCGGCTCCTTGATTAGTACCGCCTAAGACTGGGGTGACCATACTGCAAAAGTTCATGAAAATTATACTTGCACTATATTAAACTCAAACTCATTTATTCAGTCTAAGCTGTTACAAGCTCTTGTGAAAGTTAAACGCTACGTCATCGGTTCGTAAATCTACTACAGAAGACCTTGTACTGAGAAGTACCAGCAAGAAACTCAGCAAGGGCTTTTCTTTTCTCCCTGTTTTGTTTCATACAGTGTCGTCAATTAAATTATATTACACCTGTTGTATTATACTACCTACACCCTACTTGTATTATACTACGTGTAATTTTGTTTTGGGTAATGTAACGTTTTAGATTAGATTTTGGGGGAGCGAGCGATTGTATCATTACAGAGGCCCAAGAACGAACTTTGTCGGCTCCGTAATCGTACTGTATTCTCAAAGTTTCTATAAAAAATAAGCAACTATCGGACGTAAGAACTTTCGGCACAAAATTTGGAAAAGAGGAGCTGTAAAAGTTTGTGCTTCAGCCTCAGATTGGGCATTGAAATGTTCTCTTCTCCTCACTCACTGATTTATTACTCAAACCTGTATGTTTATCTTACGAATAAATGCTCCAGGTTTTACCTGGTGTTTTACCAAAACATAAAATAAAAAGGTGTAACATGATTAAAGTAATAGTTTAGCAGTTTTTTGTGTTGGTTTACTTGCCTCCCTTTTTATTTATGTTTTTTTTTATTTATAGCCAGGTAAGCAGATGACTCTACCCCACCTGATGTTAAGTGGTGATAAAGTCCAAATGCGAAGATAGCTGGTATTTATTTTTTATTTCTCATGGAAATGTCGACTTTGACGTTATTTATATCACGTACATTATCACGGCACCTGGAAGACCCAAGTATTGTGACCACGGACCTTATGTTACGTAAACTACACACATACATGAGCATGTCCACATGAGCCCTATAATTTAGATTATATCACGTTTTTTACTTCGAAGAGAAGCTCGACGGTGCAGCTGGTTAGCGCGTTCGGCTGCGATCGTTGAAGTTAAACAACTTTCGCAGTGGTCGAATCAAAAATCTCGAGTTCCTCCGTGCTTCGGAAAGCACGTTAAGCGGTTGGTCCCGGCTGCACTCTTAGCACCAGTCAATCCGCTCTGGGCCCGCGTGGTGGGTCATGGCCCAATCTCCCTATTCTACCCCTAGGGAAGGCCTGTGCCCCAGCAGTGGGGACATTAATAGGCTGATGATGATCTAACTGTCAAATTCCAAAGTAATTTGACAATTGAGCGTGATAAAAACGCGTTATATATCATATCGCGGTACTCATGCAGGAAGACCCTAGTAATGTGACCTTATAGAAATTGAAAAGTGTACATATTTTTTCTAACTCAAAATGAGACACAATAACACTAGCCACACCTGACTTGCCAGTTTTTTTTAATGTCTGGGAAATGTCCTTTTACGCTTGCTTCAGCCACCAGGAGCAACAAGAATGTATCTGCGGACTCCTCTCTGCAGGTTGCATACAGCTCCAGGTCTCGATGAATTACCCAGTAAAAACCAGACAATACTCCTGCACTGTTCGCCCGACATGCATTCTAAGGACCGGGGTCCTTCTAATGCGTGTCCGGAGTCTGGGTGTTAATAGCCTAACTCTATTTCTTCATGGCGTCGCAGACTCGAGAGGTCCCGGGTTTGAATCCCGTCATTTGTGTGATGAATACCAGCATCTGTACTCCAGTCATGGATGTTTAATACGTATTTCTATATAAAATATACTTATATATGTACTGTATATGTATTCTATCCGTTACCCTAGTATCCCATAACACAAGCCTTACAGTGCTTACTTTGGGGCTAGGCTAATTGGTGTAAGTGTTGGAAATATTTATTATTTCTTTCGCTTTCCTCTTTAAACCTAAGAAAAGTGTCAATGCAATTTGACATAACTATCTCTTTCGCAACTATAAAAGGAGACGGATAGCGCAAAGCAAAACGTTTCATTATAAGGGCTGAGCTCTATTTTCTTACCCTATGTAGCACTTACAACGTAACATTGTTCCCGAAATAATTTTGAATAAACTTTCTTCCAAGCAGGATTTTTTAAAACTAAATTAAAAAAAAACTTCGCCTAAATTGTTTTGTCTTGCTTTCACTTGCAGTGTGGTCACTATACATATAGCTTCCGCCGGATTGGTTCGTGCCTCAATCGCTTAGAACTAACATAATAGTGCGACCTGGCGATTGCCCTTAGGGACGAATAGGGCTGACAGAAACACTTAGGGGAAATAAATATATATTATATATCATTATACTTTTCTTAATGAAATATTAATTGTAATTATAATTTGCAAATTAATTGTTAAAATTTGGTTTTGAAAAAAAAACTTATTTTCAAAAGACCACAGGGAAATCTCACTTTCTTATAATGGGGTCATGTTTCTAGGAAGCAAGGCAGAGGCGGCAAGGTTCAGATAAATGGGTGACACTCACACTTAAAATAAGCCTTAGGGAGGTCCTTTTAACGGGTAAAGAGATAATGTGTATTAGTATTTAACCACCAGAAGCTGTACTGGGCCTAAATATAATAACAAAATTTGATATGTCGCTTCTTTTTATTCTCTACTAGCGGCCGCCTGCGACTTTGTCCGTGTTTTTAACTTTAGTTTTTTGAGGATCTCACTGGAATGAAACAGTTTTCCGGGATAAAGAGTATCCTATGTGACGATCCAGATCATAAACTATACGCGTATCAAATTTCATTCCAATCCGTTAAGTAGTTTCTGCGTGATTGAGTAACAGACATACAAAACTTTCCCATTTATAATATTTATAGCACGATATGGTGTTTTTTTTTTATATAGAGAGGTTTGACAAATAACTCCACCCCACCTGATGTTAAGTGAAGGTGAAGTCCAGACGCTTCTTCAGTCTTTTATCAAGTTAAGTTTTTGAGATGACCAACCACCTAACGGAAAACTAACTTTTACAAAAGCTAACGAGTCTTACGATATCATACTGTTTGTTGTCAAGTTCATTCAAGAATGGTTATTTTTTGTGAAAAAGAAAGTCATATATGACGATATTTTCGTCAAACTCGATATAAAATATGACGATATTTTCGTCAAACTCGACAACCCTAAATTGTTTCGAACAGCTGTAAACTAAATTACAATCTGCCGTTTTGGGATCATTTTATCAATTAATTGTCTTCACTTTTCCTCTGAAAAATTAGTAGGTTACAAAATGCCGGTATTTTGCTATCTTGACTATCAATTGGTAGAACACCCCTTTATTAATAAACAAGGAATAAACATAGACAAGGTACGCTGTGTTTTGTTCATGTCACTCAAATGCCATTTGTCATTCAATGAACAGAGACTAAACAGGGTGTAATTAATCCAAGCTTAGTCTTCATAATAAGGGGGAGAGAGTAATGTCCATCGCGGATTGGGAACTACCTGATAAATAATACCAAAACCTTTGCGCTAGGCTCATGGGATCCCGAATCTGAATTCCTAAACAGAATACCGCATGTACATATGTCTCTTTAAGTTTCATGTCTGCCATAAATATTTGGCATCATCCATCACAGCTCGAAAGCCCATGACCCCTCTGCAGTTACTGACAGCAGAATTAAACACGACAACAAATAAAACATAAACAAGCATCTCAACGGAATCATTCACCACACGACAAATCATTAGCGGTACGGGACGTGGGCAGTTTGTCTTGCCTGTCCGCCAATCATAGGTGACGTTGACAGCTGTCATCCACTTGTCAAGCGACACCTTATGGCGGGAAAGCGCAGCCAATGAGAGGCGACGACTGAGCCGACGTCGACGCGCTACGAGACGTGTCAAAAATGCATTGTGTCGCACTATCCATAAATCCATACTAATAGTATTAATGAGAATGCGTTTGTGTGTTTGTTACCTCTACAAGCTTAAACTGCTAAACTGATTTGGATAAAATTTGGTATAAAGATAGTTTGAGTCCCGGGGAAAGACATAGAAAATTATAAGATAAAATATAAGATGGCGCAAGTAGACAAAGTCGCGGATACCCACTAGTTTTTTATAAGTGTGCAAATAGTGTGCAGTAAGAACTATTATTCGCGTCTCACACGGCAACAGCCGTTGCTCCTGTGGCTATGAGTTCCAAACAACTCATAGTTAACGAGTTATTGGCGTTTATCCAAAACGCCATCGGCACTATGGACGAGGTCAGCATCCTACAGATCTGCAAGGAGGATGAGGTTTGCAGTGACAAGGTACTATTGTTCCGGTCTATCGGCATGGCCGACAAGATGCCATGACGACGGATGGACTATACTGAGAAGAGAATGCAGGACATCATCACCCTGCTGAAAGAAACCAATACAGACAACGTGCCTACATTGGTAGCAAAGGAGCTGCACAAGCTTCCGTCACGTTCGACCAAGCCTTCATCACCAGGCTGCTGAAGGACATTAACTTCCTGAAAGCAAGCCTGGCCGATGTAGTGAGCAAGTTACAGTATTTAAACAACACCATCGGTGGGTTGCGAGCTCAGGTAGCGTTAATCAGTAACGCTGGCTCCCCTCAGGCCTCTAACGTGTACACACGTCGCGGACCGCCAAATGCATCTGACTGCGGTATTGAGTCGGTGCAGCCTGCATTCTGCCTCGCCGAAGACACGCGCATGCACGGCCACATCGCAACGTGCTTACGCAGCTGCAGACGCCAGCTGGCCTGACGATGTTCAAGCAAAAGGGAAGAGTAGCACACTCTGCTTCAAACGGCTGCGGCACAAAATCAGATTTGCGAGGAAGAGGTCTTCATCAAGGTGGAAAGGAAGAAGAGGAAGCCCGCTCGCCACAATTTGTGTGGTGTTGCCCCGACCGGGCCGAACCTGCAGCGTCCTGCAATACCGATGAGGCCGCTGAACGTGTTCCGACTGCATCACTCTACGAAGGAAGAGGAGATCGTAGAGTACCTGAAAATGTAGACCAAGTTTTCCTAGAGAGTCGCATGGTTGGAGTCCCGTCACAATATGGAATTTAATTCATTTGTGGTGAGGGTGCCGATCCAACGTCTGGCGACTCTCATGAAGGAAGATCTTTTGCCGAAAGGTGTTCTGGGGGGCAATCGCCTAACGGGATTGCTTAGGAAAACGCTATCGCTTACGATTTCATTTTGTTATTTCTGACCGCCGAAGGTTTTCAAATACCTCACGCTCATTTTTTTTTAATATTGTTATTAACAATGTAAAAGAAAAAAAAAAGACGCGAGGCATTTGTAAACCTCAGGTGGCTAGAAATAACAAAATGAAATCGTAAGCGATAGCGTTTTCCAAAGCAATCTGGTTAGGCGATTGGCCCACTGTTCCGGCACATTAAAATTGTTAATAATTTTATTTACTAACAAATTTAAACAATAAAAAGATCGATTAATTGATGGCGTGAAGTATCTATTTAGCTTTGGAACTCTTAGGACAGTTGACGAAGATGCATTGTGTGACATTATTTGTTTGTTTACGTTCAATGTCCATTAATTAGTGGCGTGGTGGTCTACTTAGGTTTGGAATTTATAACTGTGAAATATCCATTGAGTGCGGTAAAGGTCTCCCAGGAGGATTGCATTCCGTAGGTAAGTACACTTCGGGTTCAAGTTGACGCCGACGACCTCCGTGGTCGAGTGGTTTGCACGCCGGGTTCCCAGGTGTTGCTTACTCGAGAGGTTCGAATGCTGGTGGGTGCAGATGTTTGTGTGATGAATACGAGTATTTGTACTCAAGTCATGGATGTTTAATATGTATTTCTTTATAAATATACTTATATATGTACAGTATATGTATTAAGTATCCCATAGCAAAAACCTACAGTGCTTATTTTGGAGCTAGGCTAATTGTTGTGCGTGTTGGAAATAGTAATTTATTTATTTAAACTTTGGCGTAAAATGCATGAAGCTAATATCATTTGCCTGAGGTAGTAAACTCCGAATTCAGAACCACAGTTTAATAACAGTACTTTAAGTGGTGTTTTCATTCTGCATCTGCAGTCGTTAGCAACCGCACTAAGCCCGCGGGTGGGTCATGGCCCAATCTCCCTATTCAATCCATAGGGAAGGCCTGTGGCCCAGCAGTGGGGACACTAGTAGGCTGATGATGATAATGAATATTCCACTATCGATTCTTTTCTTGCTAAACTTCAGGATTCTAGGTTCTCGTGAAGTAGGTTTTGATTTTCTTGCGAGTGTCAAATATATGTGGTACAAGATGTGTAAATTCGGCCTTATCTTCTCATTGCGTCAGATTAAGAACTTTGAGATCTTTTCACTGTTCATCTAGATATATATATTTGATATTCATTTCAGCTTTTCACCTCTATGTGATCTCGACAGAAAAACTCTTGATAACCAGACAGACGGACGGACGAACATCAAAGTGATAAGGTTCAGTTTTTCTTTTGAGGCAAAGAATCTTTAACACAATTATGGAATTAAAAGCTTCTGTCCCTACTGTACTTCTGGCGATCTCAACAAACAAAGGAATACAATAGTACTAACTTAATAAGATAATATATTTTTATTGTATCTACCTCAGCTGCAATCCTCTTTAAGGTGGAGGACACTTCCCCCGTCGCTTATTTCTCCTACACATTAAAGCCGCAGTTTAGACGGCAGTTTTAATTAGATTCATAAAAATGTAATATTGTTGGGACTCAAGGAAGAAGAATTCTGATATTCCTTGCCGAAAACTGGGGCTTTTTACGAAATCCCCGTAGTTTTAGCTTGGTTTTCGCTTCTATCTACAGGTGTTATGGTTCATTTTGACTCGTTACCAATTTGTATATGTAATTTTAGTTGTTCCCCGTTTAATTGCTACTAATGACGACACGTCGGGTCCCGTCGTCGCCCCTTTTTATGTCGCGCCGAGTGATAAATGACGACGCTTGTAGTTTTGGCGCCTTTTTTGCTGTCACATCTAAATATGGCGCGCGCCCGTCTTTTGTTTTCACCTTACGCTGTGCATATTTCTTTTTTTTCAGTCTAATTTATTTTGGGGCACGTGTTAATTATTCAAGGAGCAAATTAAATCAAATGACAGATGCGGGTAGAGTATATTTTTAAATATTTATGCTTACGCATAGTAAACATTAATTTATAATTTTTATTGCTTTATTGTATTACTTCAAACATGATTGAATCTTCACTATTGGACGCTATTCATTGCTTAGCAACGTTCAGAAAGTCTTTTGATGGCACCTAACACAAAATCACAGATTTACGGTCCCTCACTTTGGAGATAGATTCACATAGTCCTAAAAATTATGATACCAGGGTGAATTCGCATCGTCATGGAACCTCTTTTAACCGACGAAAAAAATGGAGGAGGTTCTCAAATTGATGCGTTTCAATATACCTATATTGTTTTTATGTATGACCACGCATAACTTTTAACAGAGTAATCTGATTTTGATAACTGTTCTTAATTTGGTCGCACACAAATTTGGAAAAAATAAATTATCTTAAGTGTGGGAAAAAGGATTGGTTGTTCACTCACACATTTTGATGCCGAGAATTTTTGTATGTTACAAAAATTATAGCCACAATAAAATAGTAAAATAATAACCTTTACAGATTATTTTTCTATTTTTTTATATTTTTTTGTTGCTCAAAATCTTGTATCTACTGTCTCGTTGTTTGTGTCAGAATAAATGTATTACCTTTCTTTCTTTCTTTAAACAAAAAAAAATTAAAGTGCTGAAAAGTAAAAAATAATATACCATTTTTATTTTTATTCAAATTAATATTTGGAGTTGGTGCCAAGCACGTCTGATAGATCTGGGTTTACAATTTGGGTTGGCCTGGCACTGGCACTGAGTCAAAATATTAATTACACTAAAGATAAAAAAGGTTCATTATTTTTCCTTTTCAGCGGTTTAATTTTTTTGTTAAAAAGTTTTCTTTTTATACCTTTTTTCGCAAATGTCTTTAGGGGAAGCCTGTCTCAGAAAAATGAGGATATCAATAGTCTGATGACGAGTCCTCGATGTTCTTCATTCTACCATAACTCTAATAAAAAATTTTTGACTCCCGAGGAAGAAAGAGGGGTGGTTTGACGTGTCCTTCTAAACGAATAGACCGACTTGGATGCAGTTTTTTTATTTGAAAGCCAACATGATCGAGAGGAGCTCGATGGCGCAGGTGGCTAGCGGGTTCGGCTGCGATCGTTGAAGTTACGCAACTTTCGCAGTGGTCGGTCATTGGATGGGTGACCATCTCGAGCTCCGCCGTGCTCCGGAAGGCACGTTAAGCCGTTGGTTCCGGCTGCATTTGCAGTCGTTAGCACCCACCAATCCGCACTGGGCCCGCGTGGTGGGTCATGGCCCAATCTCCCTATTCCATCCATAGATAAGGTTTGTGCCCCAGCAGTGGGGACATTAATAGGCTGATGATGATGATGCTCGAGATGGTTCTTAGCTATAAAAAACCCCTTAACAGCCTTATTACAGAACGTAGACTTGTAAACTTAGACGTGGGCATGGTCAAAATTTGTATGGTAGATTGCCCTGCAATGTATAAATATTGTACTTAGTGATATTTAATGCTCAATGGCTGAAAGTTTATGATTTCTATGAAAAAGAGCTCAGGAACTTTAGATAAAGTTACAATACTGAAAAATATGTAAACACATACTACATCATTACCTTGCTACATTTGATAAAAGATATTGCCAATTTATTTACAAAGCCATCAATTTCGCATTTTCTTAGAATCTTTTATCCCATTTCTTTGAAAAAAGTACAAAAAGCGTTTTAATGCTAAAATAAATACAAATGATTTGTTGTCGGCACAGACCCATAAGAGAAGTTGTCGGCCTGACAAGAAATCTGTGAAATTATATTGTGTTCTCTTGCAAAAATCAAAGAATTAATTTTCATACAGCCCTGTCTCGTGTCTGATCAGAAAAATCAAAGTCATTATTTTAAGTCTTCAGTGATCAGTTATAAAAATAATTGGGTCAAGCATTTCATAGTTCTTAGGAGTCGGGAATTGAAATTGTTTATTTCGACATACTTACATAAATATTTTTTTGTATAGATCTATGGAACATTTGCCTTTTGGAACAGACATGATTAGTTTTTATATTTTTAAATATTTGATTATTTCACGAAAGTTTTATGGCAATAATAAACACATAATATTTAATAAAAAAATATTTTAATTTTGCGGGCCAGTACGAAATAATTATACATGTTAAGGCCAGTTTCTTAGCCATGTCCTTTGAACCTGTGCTAAACTGATGCTGTCACTTTTGTTTGATAAAAAGAAGACAAAGACTGCATTAAGTAAAAGTTAAGCATTAAGCCAAGTACTTGCTCGATGCTTTGGATAGGTTACAGCGGCGCGCGATCCGCATCATAGGCGATGAGGAGGTGACTAAACACCTCAAGCCTCTTCAATTACGCCGTGAATTGGCGTCACTAAGCACGTTCTATCGTCTGTACCGAGTGTTTTGAGGAGTTATTCTCTCTTATCCCACCTTCTCCTTTCCTTCAGAGGATCACGCGCACTGGCCTTCGTTGTCACCGTCTAACTGTGGCCACAATTCCAACGCGTACAAAAAAAATTGGTGACTCATTTCTTTGTCGCACTATCCGTAAATGGAATGCTCTGCCCGCTTACGTGTTCCCTCGTTCTTACAACTTGGGATTCTTTTAAAGAGGCGTGAAGAAGCAACATGCAGGCCGGCAGGGTGAGTATGGCTGGTGTGGCAGGTAGAACTGCTGTACCAGCTATCTTCACGTCTGGACTTCACCGTCACTTAACATTAGGTGGGGCGGAGTCATTTATCGGACCTAACTTAAAAAAAACGACGGGTTGCACTCCGGGAGTGCCGGCAGAAGTGAAAACTTGAATATTAACGTTGTGCATTTTTGATATTTTGAAATGGTTAGGGAATAATTTTGCACGAATTGCTTTAATTATCAGTATAAAAGTACTATCATGTATGTGGTAGAATACAATATTTATTTATTGCGCTATCGTACACAAACATGACAAATTATATTACATTCAAAAGTTTATCTCTCAGAAAAATCCACTTAGATGAATCACGTTTAAGCGCACTTAGCGACATCTATTGTAAAAAATGCATTTTCTTCCCAATTAAGCTGCCGTCCGTGGACGTGGACGTTCTAGATAGAGACTTATTATTATAATACGATAAAAAAAATATTACTATGTTTCGTCCTCCTAAAGGGGGGTAGAGTTATTCGCGTCCGTAGGAACTACCTAATCACTACCCTACACGTGCCCCCCGGGTGGTGCGAAATGAATAACAACGCCGGGTCTCGGGCGGCGGTAAATTAACCCGAGCAAACCAGCCAAACCAGCTTGGTCTAACAGTGAGAGTAGGAAATGACTCCCACAAACCGCAACCCTGTGAACGCTGCCTACAGGATCGGTGGTCTTGGCTTAATTGCCCGGACTACGAAGAAGACAACTTCTATAAAAAATTACCCTAAGTCTACGGTGAGATTCGTGCCAAAAGACTGCATGGCTGGTGGGAGACCAGTCGCTAACGATCCACATCGACGGACCTGGCAAACGTCGTTGTATTAGCCTTCTAGGGAGAATAGGCGTCACCTTCCTAGCGACCTGTTATATCGGCCTTACTCGTGGGAATAAAATGAACCAATCAAATACCAATAATCACCTTATCAAACTCTAAAAAACCGACTAACCCTAACAGTATGATCCAACAAACTTTGCATGAAAGTATATTTACTCGGAACAGAAGCAACTCGACATCGTCTCTGCCAACAAAGCTTAAAGACTATAACTACAACCAACAAAACAAGGAGAAAGGCAATCTGGATCCACAGACCGAGACCCAATCGGCCAGTGACAACATAACCTCAGACCATGACGAATGGCAAAGGGATGAAATTCCCAACAAAAGAAAGAAAAGGAAAGAAACGAGTCCAATTCATAACGACGGGAATAAAAAACAGAAAAGTTCCCCAGACTTTGTGATCCCTACACGCAATAGTTTTGAACTACTTGATGTGGAGCCTACGTATAAAACCAACAATACAGAAAAGGTATATGTACCAAAACCAGAACCCATCTTTGTTACGGGCGTAATTAACGTAAATTCCTTAAGGAGTACTAAACCAATTTGTAAAGCGACTCTACCTCATGACCACACTTAGATCTGGACACGTCATAAAAATTATACCTAAAGATCCAGACATACAAAACGATTCGAGAGAACTTCATTGCAATAATATCTCACACTATACTTACCAGCTTAAAAGCGAGAGAGCAAGATAGTACTACGCGACCCTGCATCAAAAATACCACAGAAATTTCAAAGGAATTGCAAGAAATTGGACATGAAGTGAGACAAATAGTCAATATCAGACATCGAGCTACAAAGGAACCGTTGCCTGTATTTTATGTCGATTTAGAACCAAAGCCAAACAACAAAGCCATTTTCGACGTAAAATACTTGAATAACATGAAGATTACATTTGAAACCCCATATAAGAAAAAGGAAATCATTCAATGCAAGAGATGTCAGAGATTTGGGCATTCCAAGAACCAATGTTTTAGGCCCTATCGCTGTGTCAAATGCGGCAGCGCTCACCCTACAACATCATGTACTAAAAAACCAGATACTGAGGCTACTTGCGCGAACTGTGATGAAAAACACCCCGCTAGCTACAAAGGATGTAAAGTGTACAAGCAGTATAGAGAAAGAATTCTTAAATTAGACTCAAGAGTAAAGAACTCCAAAGAAAAACCATTGTCTAACAATATAGAGATCAAAAACCCGGATCCCTACTCGGGTTCTAAGCCAAACTCAATTAAAACCTATTCAGAAGCAACGAAAACCAAATTACAATATTCTCAACAAGAGACAAAGAACGACTTGGCCGACCTTACTGACCTAATGGACATAATGTTTAAAAAACTACAACAATCAATGTTAACAATGATGGAAAAAATCATGGACAAAATGATGGACCGCATGGTCCAGCTAGTCAGCAGCCTGGTTAAAAAATGACCCGAAACCTCCAAGTAGTCACTTGGAACGCCAACGGCTTGACGGAACGACGCCAAGAACTAGAAACTTTCCTCAGAACAGAGATGATTGATATTGCACTAATCTCTGAAACAAGATTCACACCGAAGACACACATAAAATTTAATAACTATACAGTGTACACAACCAATCACCCAACTGGGAACAGCCATGGAGGAACAGCAGTAATTATAAAAAGCAACATTAAACACTATCCCATAGAGGAATATCGAACAGAAAAAATTCAAGCAACATCTATTAAACTTGTAGACAGCAAACTAGAAACGGTATTCTCCGCTGTGTATTGCCCTCCAAAACATACAATATCCGCCAACGACTTCACAAAATATTTTTCTACACTGGGTAACAGATTCATATGTGCTGGCGACTGGAATTCCAAACATTTAAATTGGGGATCTAGGCTGACCAATACTAGAGGAAGACAACTTTATAAAGCCACAGAAGAGATGAAGTTAGAATGTCTTTCCGGTGAAGAACCTACCTATTGGCCTACCGACAGACAAAGAATCCCAGACTTATTGGACTTTTTTATTGTTAAAAACATAGATAATAACTACTTAAATATAGAACCACGAATAGATCTCACATCTGACCACACACCAGTTATACTAAATGTCACTACAACAGTTAATTTTGTATCACCGTCCCCAAGAATATACAACTCGAACACTACAGACTGGACAATCTATAAAAATATAATCACGACAGAGACAGAGCTAAAGACCAAAATTAATACAATAGAAGATCTTGAAAGACAACTGGAACAACTTAATATGACTATCCACATTGCTGTTCATTCTGCTACTCCAAAAAGGACAGGTAAAGGACAACCTCTGAAACACAACTCATATCCAAGGGATATCAAAGATAAAATACAGGAGCGCCGTCGTTTAAGAAGAATCTGGCATACTACAGGTTACCCAAGTGATAAAGCAGCATTCAATAAATTCTCAAATGAACTCAAAGTTCTTATCAGCACGCTAGAAAATGATAACATTCAACACTGTCTTTTAAACCTAGATGCAACGAAAGACACAAACTACTCGCTGTGGAAGGCAACGAAGAATCTAAAGCGCCCGAAAATCCACATATCACCTATCAATAATGAAAAAGGAGGATGGGCTAGATCAGATAAAGAAAAGGCAACAATCTTTGCGGAACATTTGAAAACAGTTTTCCAACCATTCCCTGAAAGCAATCCCGAACAAACTGTGGAAATCAGGGAATACCTTGAATCTGCGAATCAAATGTGTCTTCCACTAAAAAGTACCAGCCCAAAAGAAATTGTGAAAGAAATAAAGAATCTCAAGGAAGGTAAAGCACCTGGCTATAACCTTATTGATGCTACATTACTTAAAAACTTGTCTCATAAAGGTGTAATGAAATTAGTTCACATCTTTAATGCCAGCTTAAGACTCGAACATTTCCCTGGGCAATGGAAAATTGCACATGTAGTCATGGTACCGAAACCCGGTAAACCCCCACACGAAGCAAATTCCTACAGACCTATCAGCCTGCTACCAGTTATTGGCAAACTTTTTGAGAGGATTTTGCTTAACAGGATGAAAGAACATCTAAGTAAAGCATTACCGAACCACCAATTTGGATTCCGGGAAAACCACGGGACAATTGAACAGGTACACCGTATAATTGACACCATTAGCAGATGCCTTGAAAACAAATTATATTGCTCTGCAGTCTTTTTGGATATCAGCCAAGCGTTTGATAAGGTATGGCATGACGGCCTCCTGTTCAAGCTAAAGAAGCAACTCCCGCATTGTCTATTCCGAATACTTAAATCCTACTTAGATAAAAGATGTTACCAAGTGAAGTACGGCGATGATCTCTCAGAAGTGCACGAAATAAAATCAGGTGTCCCTCAGGGCAGTATCTTGGGCCCTATACTATACCTCATTTTTACAGCAGATATCCCAACAACTGCCTACACCACGACTGCGACATACGCTGATGATACGGCGCTACTGTCGGCTCATAGCAACCCAGAAACGGCATCATTACAGTTGCAAAACCACCTGACAGAAGTTGAGATGTGGCTGAAGCGTTGGAGAATAAAAGCCAATGAGAGCAAATCGGTACATGTAACATTTACACTTAGGAGAGAAACATGTCCACCGGTAACGCTAAACTGCAAAGTTATTCCTCAAGATAATAACGCTAAATACCCAAATATTTATGCACCTAGACAGAAAACTTACATGGCAAAAACATATTTGGACAAAGCGCAAACAACTAGATGGAAAACTGCGGTCACTGTACTGGTTATTGGGACGCCAATCACAACTAAATCCTAACAACAAGATGTTAGTGTACAAAACTATCATAAAACCAATCTGGACTTACGGAATACAACTGTGGGGAACGGCCAGCAACAGTAATATAGATATCCTGGAGAGATTCCAGACCAAAGCTCTGAGAATAATGCTTGGCATCCCTCATTGTATAAGTAATAGATACATATACCTAGACCTCGGCCTCAAAACAGTTCGGCAGGAAATAGCTCAGAACAGTCTGAAATATCAGGAGAAACTGACCGTCCATGTAAACAAACTGGCACACGCTCTGAGTGGAGAAGACGCTCTTCAGCATACCCGGCTAAAAAGAAGTGATATACCGACCCTACATAAAAGATTTACCACCTGACATCAAGAGAGTCGTGTGAAAAATATTCTCACACAAGTATGGCTCTTGAAGAAAACATAAACAGAGAAATCAAATAAACACGTGGCTTATTGTTGAAAAACAGATTGCCATGAAGCAGACATCATCAAAAAAAAAAAAAACTATGTTTCGTCCAATATATTGAAAGTCAACAACCTTTCCAATTTTATTGTGTCATGATGCGATCAGCCCACGTGTTTAACCGGACTCGAGTTTCAAAATATTTACCCGTACAAAAGGTATACAACGCTGCTAAAGAAGTTTTCACTTCAAAAACATTAGGTCTAGGTTTATACGAAGACTAACTTTAATCTGCGCTTTGTAGTAAGAGGGTAAGATATGCTTTCGGGTACTTCTAGGTCTCTCTGGTGTCTTACATGACCACGGGTGACCATGAAATTACTTACTTGATGACTGGTTTGTCACCTATTTTTATAAACAAAAGACCCAGTAGAATGACAAAATGTAATGGTCGTAATTGCTCCATTCCGTTTAATTCGTTATTGTGTCTCACAGATAAATGACCCTTGGTCGTAAGGAAAAAATTGTCTTAAAGTTTGATGCAAACTAATTTGATACTTAGCAGTCACCTAAATATTTGCTAATGAGTTTAGGAAGCTCGTTTATTTAAAAAAATATTTATATTATTATAAAAATAAAAAAAAATGATGTGGTGTCGTGGGACACCAGGTAGGAACGAAGTTCCTTCGGCTAATGTAGAATCGACACAAATTGCAAACTCGCTTGTGTATGCGACTGTTGCGCCTGCGCACGTCTCATTTAACGGTTTTATTCCACGCACTTTTTCCACGGATTTTTTCTTACGGTTTTACTATCACATTTTTTTCAGTTCGGTCAGCTAGTGTTCGTAAAGATTGCTAAGGCAGGACTGGCCCACAGTTTATAATAAACTACAATGTCACAATAATCCAGTAATGCAGCCCCGTCGCTCTGCCACCCTGGACTTAACACAGTTTAGTATAATATACGACAATAATCCAGTGTTGGTATAATGCCACAATAATTTGGGGTTGCACCCCCGTCGCTCTGTCACCCCTGTTAAGTACTGACCTTGTTATCATGTCTAGCTTAAGTTTACAGCAGATGACAGGCGTTCCTGGTCCACAGCTCGATATAACGTCACAAATATCCAGATTTCGTGTAATGTCACAATATTCCAGTACTGCACCCTCGTAGCTGTGCCACCCCCTACATACGCACCTTATTATCATGTCCCGCTAGCGTTCGTAAAGGATGCTAGGCAGGACTGGCCCACAGTTTAGAATAAACTACAATGTCACAATAATCCAGTGATGCAACCCCGTCGCTCTGTCACCTCCTGATAAGTACTCACCTTGTAATCATAATCATGTCTGACAGGCATTACTGGTCCACAGCTTGATATAACTTCACACATATTCAGTGTTGGTGTAATATAACAATATTTCAGTGATGCACCCTCGTCGCTCTATCACCCCCTATAACTTCACACATATTCAGTGTTGGTGTAATATAACAATATTTCAGTGATGCATCCTCGTCGCTCTACCACCCCCTATAACTTCACACATATTCACTGTTGGTGTAGTATCACAATATTTCAGTGATGCACCCTCGTCGCTCTACCACTCCCTATAACTTCACACATATTCAGTGTTGGTGTAATATCACAATATTTCAGTGATGCACCCTCGTCGCTCTCTCTCCTGCCGTAAGGAACTTCGTCGCGCCTGCGCACAGCTCATTTAACGGTTTTATTCCACGCACTTTTTTCCACGGATTTTTTCTTACGGTTTTACTATCACATGTTTTTCAGTTCGGTCGCGCAGCAAAATCCCTATCCCCTCCAAGCCTGCCGTAATGAACTTCGTTCCAATAAAAGTAGCTTACTGTGTGGCTGTTTCTGCCCTCAAGGGAATAAAATAGGGAATGAAAGTTTGTATGAAATTTTGTCAATTTTAAACCGATCGGGCTGAGACTTTGCATGCAGGTATAAGAAGAATCATAGATGAATGTCATTGTGTATAATACAAGCCTGAGAACAAAAACTGTAGTCTACACTTCAGCTCTACACCGAAGCGAAGCGAGGGCGGGCCGCTAGTTAGGTAATATAGCTCCATTATATTTTCCAATATATTTTCCATTTACACCCCATACGAATATAAATTTCACTTCAAAAAATGTGTTGCTTGGTTGCAGAATTTGACAAATGATCAGAGAGATGTTTAATTTGACGGTGACAATTAACTGTCCAAGCGAGGCCAGTTAAAGTTGAAGTAAAATTTAACCACATTTAAATTGTATATAAAGAAAAAAATACCATTTGTCAAAATTTTACACATTTACCATTTATTTGACGTGGCATTATCTGTACCCCTAGCACGAACCATTGTCGAATTCGAATAGTTTGCAAACCGAAATGTCAATGTCAAATTTTGTATGGAAACTTGAACAGCAGCGGCACAAAGTACGTAACGAGAACTAAAAATCAGTACACATTTGACAATGACATTTCGGACTCGCAAACGATATGAATTCGATATTGGTTAGTGCTAAGGATACTGTAACTGTCAAATTTTACTATCGATGAAACAACGCGGTTTTATTCTTTTGTCTAATGCACACTTTTGACAGTCGCTTATGCCAAAAAAGACTTTATACCTCAAGGCTCCCTGAATGTGACTTCCTTAACGACCTTCGTGGCCGAGTGGTTTGTACGCCAGATTTCATAGTGTCGCCGACTCAAAGGGTCTCGAGTTCGAATCCCGGTGGGGGCAGATGTGTGTGTGTTGAATACAAGCATTTGTACTCCATTCATGGATACTTAATGTTTAATATGTATTTCTATATAAATATACTTGTATATGTATTCTATCCGTTACCCTAGTATCCCATAACACAAGCCTTACAGTGCTTTCTTTGGGGCTAGGCTAATTGGTGAGTGTTGGAAATATTTATAATATGTTAAATGTCACCGAAAAGTTAATTGCCTACCTATAACAGCGTTTACAATAAGCTTTAAGGGCACCATAAAAGTAGTTAACACGTGCGTCCACCTTAATTTAGTTAGAGTCGCACCCTATCAGGCATGGCTATAGGACGGGGGTAAAGGGGAGGTAAGGGGGAATTAATTATCCCAAATGCGGGGGAAATGTGTGCGCTACGTACCACACGAGTGAAGAAGGTATAGAGACAAGCTTTATACAATTGAGTGTGTGTGAGTGAGCCAGAACTAGAGTTATCGACATTTTTTTTTTTTTTTTTTTTTTAGAGGCTTTTATTCTATGAATATGCCAGCCTCATCGTACCCTAACCAAAACATACATAACTAATTTAATTTAAAACATTGGAGAGGGCGAGCTATTCTTACTAGCGAAAACCATATCAAACATCGACTTTGCAGCATCTGAGTTCGGTAGTGCTAATATTTCCACAAACGAACCTATATTTTCAAAGTTAAGTTTATATTAGTTATCGACATAGCCCACCGGATTAGCAAGTTGAAGTGGCAGTGGGCTGGCCATATTTGCCGAAGAACCGATAAGCGTTGGGGTAGACGAGTTCTGGAGTGGAGACCGCGTCTAGGCAAACGTAGTGTGGGACGTCCTCAGGCACGATGGAGTGACGATTTGCGCAAGGTGGCTGGCAGGAGCTGGATGCGAGTAGCCCAAGATCGATCTGAGTGGCGTGCAATTGGAGAAGCCTATGTCCAGCAGTGGACTAGGATAGGCTGTTGATGATGATGATGTTTGTTAGCACTGACACCTACGCTGATAAATCTTAGATTAAAACAAAAGGGAAGAAGAGACGGTACGCTCATACTAGCATCAAATAAAATATGATAAGACTCAACTATTTAAGCGACTCTCACTCACGCACACTTCAGTGAATAAACATCCAATCGAGCGAGCGAGGCAGAATTGTACGCTTCAACGCAGCGCGAGCGAAACGGCGCGAGTCCGTGTCGTTTTGCAGCCGACTACGCTTTCTTTTAAATAAATAAATAAATATTTCCAACACTCACACCAATTAGCCTAGCCCCAAAGTAAGCACTATAAGGCTTGTGTTATGGGATACTAGGGTAACGGATAGAATACATATACTGTACATATATAAGTATATTTATATAGAAATACATATTAAACATCCATGACTCGAGTACAAATGCACGTATTCATCACACAAACATCTGCCTCCACCGGGATTCGAACCCGGGACTTCTCGAGTCAGCGACACCATGAAACCCGGCGTACAAACCACTCGGCCGCGGAGGTCGTCAAACGGTTTTCTCACTCTACAGACGCCTGAGTTGTATTGTTGTCCTTTTCTTGATAAAAAATGTCATATCAATAACTAATATTCATGGCAAACCGTGATTTTTGAGATAAAAAAGTTTTTTATAGTTTTACGAGTGAAAAGTGTTGCCGTGGCATTTGTTATTTGATCTTGAAGTATTCGTGTTCCTTATAAAAGCACCGAAGGCAGTGTTTTATCTTTATAACACAGAATATATGCAATATTGTTATATTGAGTGCACATGCATCGTTTTTGGATGTCCAATTGTGAGTAAAGCGAATTGTGGTCATGCACCACAATTTAAGCGGATCACTTTGTAGCCGCGTGTGCCGTAAATCTTCCCTTTTTGTTTTAATCTAATGGTAGCCATACACACTACGAGAAATCGTTACGATCAGACTGTACAGTTCGAACGGTACCGATAAATCGTAGCGTGTATGTTATAAAACTGCACAGTTTCCTATACTAAACGAAATCGTATAAACTGTTCCGTTCGAACTGTACAGTCTGATCGTAACGATTTCTCGTAGTGTGTATGGCGGGTATAAGAGAGAAACGTTTCTATTGGGGGCGACCTGCCAGTGCTCACTAACACACGCGCACTGTATGAGGCATTGTCTCTGTACCTTCTTTATCATGTGCTCATGTGCTAAGCATAGGGCCACCAATTACTAGTACTCCTAAAAATATAGTACATGGAAATAAAAATATAAGGAGCTATGAGGAGTTCGATGGCGCAGGTGGTTAGCGCGTTCGGCTGCGATTGTTGAAGCTAAGCAACTTTCGCAGTGGTCGGCCATTCGATGGGTGACTAATCTTCTATCTCGAGTTCCTCCGTGCTTCGGAAGGCACGTTCAGCCGTTGGTCCCGGCTGCATCTGCAGTCGTTAGTCATGGCCCAATCTCCCTATTCCATTCATAGGGAAGGCCTGTGGCCCAGCAGTGGGGACATTAATAGGCTGATAATGATGATGATGAATAAAAATATATAGTATGTTGTTTTAAACTTTCATGGTTACTAACCTTAGTAATTTATGTTATTTACGGGATTGTTACTATGTACCTTTTTTTTAGCGAGATTTCGATATTTCGGCACTGTTGCAAGCGCCATGATCACGGAGACACTGAAGTTATTGCGAATAGGTTGTTATTGGCAGACATATCAGTCTACCCTCCGACGCAGTCTTTTATTGCGTTCGATACCCGTACCACTGTTCTCATTCGCACTATTCACTCGAAACTGTTCTCGACACACAACACTCACAATAATGGATCGCGACACTATCGCTTTTTTGATTTTTACGGTTTTTACACAAACTGCTAAAAACAAGGTACCTACATGGCAACAATCCCGTATATAAAATAAATTACTATAATATACTCGTAGTATGTGGTAAAAATCTTTATTTTTTTTTAAATGAATGGTTTTTGCTACCCTAAATAACATTTTTTTTTATTTTTAAGAAAACTTTTCGGCTAAAGTTCGCTATACGCAAAATATACACACATCAAAAGTGTCTAGGGATCAAGCATTTTTATGCGGATTTCTTGAGATTGAGATGTGGCTTTGTAATAAATTTATGATTTTATAAATTTATATGGATCCTTTTTGGTGCATTTCATAATTTGAATCAGGAACTGTGAATCAAATTCGAGTAAAAGATGAAAATCAGCTGTCAATATTTTCCCTATAAAAACATACAACGCATTGAAGACATTATTAGTGCTACTGTTTCCCTACTACTGATTAAAACCAACGTTATTATGGAGCGGCGACGTCATTTAAGCAGGGAAGAAATGCTCAGAGCCGTGGGAATGATAGAAGCTGGTTCCCGGCAACGTACTGTGGCTTTAGCTCTGAATACAAGTCAGAGTGTTATCAGTCGACTTTGGACACGATACCGAAGCACTGGTACCGTGGCTGAGCGCCATGGAGGACGGTATCGCTGCACCACACGGAGACAAGACCGATACATTCAAATCTTAACTCGAAGAGCTCCAACAATAACCGCCATGATGTTAGCCGTGAGGCTTCATCACTCTTCAGGGAACTTAATTAGCGACCAAACAGTCAGAAACCGCTTGCATGAAGTGAACCTTCATTCCCGAAGACCGCTACGGGTACCACCTATAGCAATGCACAATCGTAGGATTCGATATCAATGGGCTCTTGAACACAGAAATTGGGCAGAAGAACAATGGCGTTTCGTGTGCTTTTCTGATGAGTCTCGTTTTGGTATGAGACCGGATACAAGACGTATACGACACTGGAGAACCCCTGGACGCCAACAGCGATTAAAATCCTGCCAGGAAGTCCATCCTTATAGTGGTGGAACCATCATGGTATGGGCGGGTATTTGGATCGGCGGAAGAACTGAGTTGATTTGGATCAGAGGCAACCTCAACGCTCAAATTTATGCTGAGACGATTGTATCAGACGTCATCGTTCCTCTACAAGTGCAAATCGGTCCCTTATTTCAGTTAATGCATGATAATGCACGACCGCACACCGCAAGAGTTGTAAGACAGACTCTCGCCGCAGCTAACATCAATGTCCTGCCCTGGCCTGCTCAGTCGCCAGACTTGAACCCGATTGAGCATGCATGGGATATGCTACAGAGAAGAGCTCTGCCGAATATGGAGGGTATCCAGTCGCAAGAAGACCTTTTTTTGTTGTTGCAACGAACATGGGCGGCCATTCCACAGCGTGATTTGGATGAACTCATTTTGAGTATGCCAAACCGATGTTCTTGTGTTGTTAGTGTTCGCGGTAGAAATACGGATTATTAATTGTTTAAGTTACCCAATAAAATTTTAGAGAAAACTGTTATTTCAGTCTTTTTTTCGAACTTTTGTGTTAGTGGTTCAAATGTCAAAAATCCCTTTATTAGGAAAATGGCAAATTTCTTTATCAATGCAAAGGTGACTTGGTTTATCGTTACTGTGACAAACGAAAACACTTTATTTGATGAATCCTTAAAGAAAATTTTAATTAATATCAATCAGGAGAAAAGTTATTGCAAAAATATATGTTGATCCCTAGACACTTTTGATGTGTGTAGTAGTACTTATCATATTTTATTTTTAGAAATATGGTATCTGATTCCCTGATATAGTAGGTATATTTTATATATATATATATCTCTAAACCTAAACTTAAATTTCACAACAATGTATCCTTGTCATTCTCTAATAAGAATCAAAACGAGAGACTGGTGTTAAATTTAGGTTTATGTTTAGAGAATCATGCCAGAATCGACACCATTGTATTGTAATTATAGCAGGGTTGGCACCCCTAGCTACGCTCTTAATACATCTCTGTCATATGTTTGCCGGCGTACAAGAATTTGTAGCTGTTCCATTTTATTAGATTCTGGAGTTGGGAATTACCTTTCACAGGTAAATATTCGGGTTGGGGGTA
This sequence comes from Chilo suppressalis, assembly GCA_902850365.2. Classification (NCBI taxonomy): domain Eukaryota; kingdom Metazoa; phylum Arthropoda; class Insecta; order Lepidoptera; family Crambidae; genus Chilo; species Chilo suppressalis. The sequence continues at coordinate 12,494,273 of OU963917.1, read as the reverse complement.
AAATTATGAACGTAATCGTTCAATTATTTTTTTTAAATGATAAATAGAAATGCATTAAATTAGACTGATTATTTTATTTTCCTATAATATTTAGTGACTATTTTTTTATTCATTGTGTTTTAGTTTTATTATTGTAATTTGTATGTGACATTTAACTTTATTTATAATGTATTTTAATATAATTTGAATTTAACATTGCAATTCAATTTTGACATTTTTGTATTTATTGAAAGTTAAGTTAATGCTCTATGTAGGTACTTCTATTCTAAAATTTATGATTGACGACGTGTAATTTATTTCGAAATAAATGATTGTGATTAAATGAATAATGAAAAAAAAAATCATTTAATTGAAAGCTACTATTAAAAAGTTCTCATTAATGAAGCTTCATCATCATCATCATCTTCAGCCTATTAATGTCCCCACTGCTGGGGCACAGGCCTTCCCTATGGATGGAATAGAGAGATCGGGCCATGACCCACCACGCGGGCCCAGTGCGGATTGGTGGGTCGGTAATGAAGCTTATTATAAGGTATCTGATTATATTTCAGGCAAAAATGCTTGAGTTTAAACTGTTCAAAACGTTCCGGCAGGCTTTTTCTATGATCATGATGAAGATGATATAGATTTTGTATTGACACCGTAACAATATAAAATGTTGTTAAAATTGTTACAGAATTATTTATCGCTGTGTTTTTTTTTTGTAGTGAAACTTCTTTACGTACGCTTAACTTGGGGAGTAAGCCGGCGAACGCGTTACAAAAAGTGTGATCGGGCGAGGCGAACGGGAATTGAGTGGGGGATATAAGCAAGAGAGAGCAGTGCGCGCGCACAAATTTCTTTCTATCTTTCTCTTATAGATAGTAAATGAAATATGTATATGTACATACTTGTATATATCGTACACACACACATTTATATACATGCAGATGGAGCTAAAGACGTTTGTTTTACTTCAGTCGTGTGGTCTTATGACCGTTTTTCAATGTTTTAGGTGACCCTGACCAAATAAAATAGTATATCAAAATGTAGGAACACATTATATTTTATAATTTTTATTTTTTTAAAGCATGTAACTGCTTGATGTTTAAATCTAAAGAAAATATAACTAGAAAAAAATGCTTTCAAAAAATAAAAATTATAACTATAATTGCTATTTCTTCTTTCAAATGTAAGAATTTGAAATAAGAAAATACATGTAAAAGTATTCATTTGACATTGTGGGTTACCTATAATGCGAAGAGATGGCGCTGCCTTGCAGCTTAAGAATGGCTAGAGGAATTTTGACGCGGTCCATGAGGGCCACGGTAGCATAATTGGTCAGTGCATTTTCCCGGATTGCGAAGGGTGCGGATTCGAGTCCCGTCTGCTGCCTGGTTGACGTGGAATTTTTTCTAGTTATATTTTCTTAACATTATATTTTGTTGAGTTTACGTAATTCTATGCTCTACATCATGCCTATACTATACCAATGTCACAATACATACAAGAGCAGTAGCGTAACTCAGCCATTTTCTTGAAATAGATACTTACGACTACTGTTGCCAGGTGTCCCGATTTGCGCGGAACGTCCCGATTTTCAGGGGTCTAGGGACGCGTCGATTTGTATCTGATTGGGAAGCTAAATGTCCCGATTAATCAAAAAATGAAATTAAGGTAATTAATATAATACTATACTTGCACTAAAATGTAAAATACAATAAATTAAACCCAGACTTAAAAAAAAGAAAAACCTTGTTTTTTATTTACTGTCCCGATCAGCAACCCTAAATCCCGAATTTTTTGACCTCATGTACCGATTTAAAACAAATCGGATCTGGCAACACTACCTTCGACTGAGAGGAGAGCTAGTGTTGGTCCCTACAAAATATAAAATAGATTAGTGTCGTTTTTTATTGTATGTGTATAGTTACTATTGCCACGTTACGGAATCGAAACGGAGGCAGACGGCACGGGCGGCGCGGCGCAGCTAACCTACCTCTGCCAACAACCAGTCTCGGCGGCGCGCGACGTGGCACTGCGTAGATTTGTCTTGCTAAGATTGGTTAGCGGCCGTGTAAATGATGTTTGTCTGTGTGCGTGCGTCGATTCGGGCGCTAGTATAAAGTCAAAGTACTGCTCTTGTATGTATTGTGCCAATGTATTTAGTGATGTAACAAATGTCATTTTATGAACATTAGTTTTTTTTTAAATTGGCGCCAATAGTCTATGGCATGATGGCAGTCTCGTTCGAATTGCCGAGTTGATATGAACTCATCCGACTGAAGTGTCATTCCGCTCGCACCGGTCTTTCCGTAAACAAAACAAGTGAATTTTGAGGTTAGTGATTATGAGTGGTAATAGTGATTTATTAACATGAGTAAATCGAATTCTAGTGAAACATGGACTTATTTCACACTTTGCTATGCTGAACGAGCCAAATGCAAACTGTGTAACAATGAATATTCAAGGAAAGGCAGAACTACAACTTCTTCAAATTGTTTTTTTTCTCATATTCGTATTCGCAAAACATTCGCAGAGTTTTTGCGAATGCCAATGTGAATGCGAATATTCAAAAATATGCGAATATTCGTTAAATCACTATTGCGTATATATATATGTGTGTGTCGGCAGCTACGCCTGCCACATTTATATAATTTAATTTCAGACGCAATAGAGCTATTGAACCTAAATGTGTTTTCTTATTTTCCAAATCCTTCTGAATACGGACTTAAAGTAATACAATAATATAAACCGAACACAAAACTGGAAAAATATCAAACATAAATAAATAATGTGGAGCAAAATATTTATAAATAAAATTCTCGTGTCTCAGTGTTTGTAACAAAACTCTTCTGAAATGGTTTGACCAAAAACAAAATTGTAGACGATTCGTTTTTGGAAATGAAAGTTTTAAAATAATTATATCTATTCTATATATATACTAGCTGACCCAGCGAACTTCGCACCGCCCTAAAAAAATAGGGGTTGTCCAGCGGACAAAATTGTGAATCTAAACCATTCTCAGATCCCCTTGAACACACACAAAAAATTTCATCAAAATCGGTCCAGTCGTTTAAGAGAAGTTCAGTGACATACACACTCACAGAAGAATTATATATATAAAGATATAACTCAAAGGTCTGACTGACATAGTGATCTATCAACACACAGCCCAAACCACTGGACGGATCGGGCTGAAATTTGGCATGCAGGTAGATGCTATAACGTAGGCATCCGCTAAGAAAGGATTTTGATCAATTCTACCCCTAAAGGGATAAAATAGGGAATGAAAGTTTGTATAAAACTTTGTCAATTTTAAACCGATCCGACTGAGACTTTGCATGCAGGTATAAGAAGAATCACAGATGAATGGCATTGTGTTTAATACAAGCTTGAGCACAAAAACTGTAGTCTACACTTCTGCTCTACACCGAAGCGAAGCGAGGGCGGGCCGCTAGTATTTTATAAGCAAATAAGTTAATGAACACAACATCGCCAGTTATGCGGAATCATCTTTGGTTAATATGTCACGGGTAGTTAATTAATAAAAGTTAAAATGATTGACGATGGTATTATCTAATGAATATTTAACATTATGGGAATAGCTCAACCTGTACCTACATATACGAATAGTTTAAGTAGCTATTAATTCTGTAGGTTGGGTTACATTGTTTTAAACTTTCATGGTCACTAACATTATATATATTAACGGGATTGTTACCATGTACCTTGTTTTTTATGAGTCTCCGATATTTCGACACTGTTGCAAGCGCCATGATCACGGAGTCATATCGGAGACTCATAAAAAACAAGGTACATGGTAACAATCCCGTTAATATCTATAATGGGTTACATTGTTCATATTTTACATCACTAAAGTCCGCATCTAGACACGTTAATTAATTATTGAGCTTCATTAAATATGAATATGGCAGATTAAATTGACTATTAATTTAAATAATATTTTTTGAGGATCTATACGCTATAAAACCATAGACAATATCATGTTTCGACTAATTACCAGCAGAGCATGAAAGAAAATTTTACGCCGGGTTTCATGATGTCACGGACTCGAGGGTTCGAATCCCGGTGGGGGCACATGTTTGTGTGATGAATACGAGGATATGCACTCTAAAAATGTATTTCTATATAAATATACTGATATTATGTAGTGTACATGAATTCTATCCGTTACCCTAGTATCCCATAACACAAGCCTTATAGTGCTTACTTTGGGGCTAGGCTAATTGGTGTGAGTGTTGGAAATATTTATTTATTTTCAGAGCTTTCGTTGTGTTCTTTGCTTATTGTATCAAAAAAAAAAGTCTGCGCCAGGCTAGGGATGTCGAAAGTTGAAAAAAATATCGATATATCGATACATCGATATTTAAAAAAATATAAATATCGGCTTCGATATATCGCGAAAAAAACATCGATATATCGGACAAATGTTCCCAAAAATATTTAAGTCAGCTTAGCGTAGTAATAATAGTTCAATACGAATTATAATTAAAGAAAGAATTATCAAAGTACGAAATTAACTAACTAACTACATGACAGTACAGTATCTCACGAAATATGACACGCGGATTAATAATGGAACGAAAATTATCTCCCTAAAAATAGACCCTATTTTCGAATGATGAAAATGATTGCAGCGCCTCTCAGCTGCCATCTTTCGTAAACAAGACTAGACCTTTACACTCTTCCACAGAATATAATGAAAATCGGCACAACCAATTCAGACAGATTTACAAATAATAGACAATACTAAATACAGCACAGATCATAGATATGTTGAATATCATTAATCTGAGATCCAGTTACGATTTTTCCAGATACAAATTTAGTTAGATTGTGATATGCCGCTAATAATTAAAAAAATATCGTTTTTGATACGAATTTCGATATTGGTTATTTTGTATCAATGTATCGATATATCGAATCAAAATATATCGGCAAAAAATATCGATATATCGAACAAAAAATATCGATATATCGATACATCGATATATTTTCAACAAGCCTACGCCAGGCGTCAACATAGTACGCGGCATAAACGGGGATCCCGATGTTTCGCACTTAGCAGCTTAGAGGATAATCGCAGGGTTTTAGGTTAGGTAAGAGTTACGGGGTCCTCAGTGGGCAGCCACTGTGGCGGCTCATAAGGCTTGTACTTCTTATACATTTTATATGGACTAGCCAAACACGGTACGCCGGTGGCCGCCACACGCTACAAATCGTCGTTGCTCGCTTCTTGTGGCCCGCACCGGCCACTTAATGCGCCGATACAAAACGCCGCCACACGTCACTCGCGCGATTCCCCACCCCTCTCTCCCTTACCTTAGTGTCGCCGCACACGGGCCACTCGCCACCGCCACAAACGCCGCCACGAGAAGCTAGAAGCAGCTACTAAAGTGGCTGAAGCGCGCGACAGCGGCCGACTAAGGTAAGGGAGAGAGGGGTGGGGAATCGCGCGAGTGACGTGTGTTTTTTTAGTAAATGTGTTGAAAATTAAAAAAAAAATCATATAATATCCATCTTCAAGATCTTTTGTTAGCTCCTTATCCAGCAATTACCAAGACTCAGAAAGACTAGATTCTTCAAAATAAAAATAAAATGTACTAGGAGATCACATGAAATATAAAAAACTAGCGGGTACTTGCAACTTCGCCTGAAAGGTTGGTTTCTCATACTACAGAGTTCTAGTGGTAACCGACAGACAGACTCACTTTCGCTTTTTCACTATCACTGGCTGTGCCCCGGGATGTTACCCGCGGTTTATTAGGGATATTTGCCCGCAGTAAAATGTGTTGATTCGGGGTGTCAGCTAACTCCATACCAAAATTTTAATAAAATCGCTCCAGCCGTTTAGACGTGAAGAAGTAACAAACATACACACTCACAAACTTTCGCCTTTATAATATTAGTGTGACCATGGATGTTTGAATAGGGGTGATGACGGGATAAAGTAAATGAAATTCTATTTAGTCCTTCAGTTAGATTTATCAAAACATAATGGTTACGTATTTTTCCTTATGTCAATCAACCAAAAAATGATAAAGGTTAAAGCGTGTCAAAGTTTGAGTGTGGGGGCTTCACGACGTTCCTTCTAAGGAAAAATTAAATACCTATATCTTAGTTAAAGTTTTTAAGCATTTAACTGCTAGATGTTTAAGTCTGAAGAAAATTAAGCTAGAAAAAAATCCACGCCGCCCAGGCAGCAGATGGTACTCGAACCCGCACCCTTCGCTATCCGGGCGAATGCATTGATCTATTCGCATTGCAGGTAACCAACAATCTCAAATGCCTGGTCCGTGTGGACTTTTTAAAGTTCTTTAGATTTAAACCTATATCTGTATATATAAAACTCAAAGGTGACTGACTGACATAGTGATCTATGAACGCACAGCCTAAACCACTGGACGGATCGGACTGAAATTTGGCATGCAGGTAGATGTTATGACGTAGGCATCCGCTAAGAAAGTATTTTGATCAATTCTACCTCCAAGGGTAAGTTTGTATGAAACTTTGTCAATTTTAAACCGATCGGGCTGAGACTTTGCATGCAGGTATAAGAAGAATCATAGATGAATGTCATTGTGTATAATACAAGCCTGAGAACAAAAACTGTAGTTTACACTTCAGCTCTACACTGAAGCGAAGAGAGGGCGGGCCGCTAGTCTAATATAAGCTCTGTGTAATCGCAAAATAATTATGAGAGGATTATACACAATCAGACTTATGCTGCTTTATCTAATTGGTTTACTCCTAAATAGCATGGATTTCTGGAGGTTCGGTCTACCATCTCGAATCTCCTTCTCCCTAATAATTTTCTCACGTCGTGTATGGACTCTGGGACGCAGGTGGACATGATCTTTGTAGATTTAAGAAAGTTCTTTTTTTATATAGAGGTAGGCAAATGACTCTACCCCACCTGATGTTAAGTGGTAATAAAGTCCAAACGCGAAGATAGCTGGTACAGCAGTTATAAACTGCTAACCCAATCATCCTCACCTTGCCGGCCTGCAAAAATGCTTCTTCACGCCTCTCTTAAAGGACCCCAGATTATAGGAAGGAGGGAACACTTGCGCGGGTATAGAATTCCACTTACGAATAGTACGACAAAGAAACCAAATTTCTTTGTTCGTGTAGGAATAATGGCCACAGTAAGTCGATGGCAACATAAGCCAGCGCGCGTGGTCCTCTGAAGAAAAGGTGATGGAGGGATAAGGGAGAATAACTCCTCAGAACACTCGCCGTGGTATAGTCGGTAGAATGCATTTAATGATGCATCTTTGATAGGATTGTTCATTCCATCTTGAAACAGAAGCTTTACTGCGCCGGAATCCATGGAAACTTGTTCCGATAGTTTTCATTGTATATCGAGAATCGTTCTCAGACTGTAGCTATATAATGGTTTTATCTCGGACTGAATTACAATGCCGTCAGGTGTATCTCAAGGGTCCGTTGTTGGTTCCCTCCTCTTTGCTATATTTCTAAATGACATTGCATCCTGCTTTCAAAGTTCTAAATTTCTATTATAGGTAGATTATACAAAATTTTTTAGACCAATCGTTACACCTGGAAATTGCCATTTCTTATAAAAGGATCTGGAAAATAATTTGCAAATTGCAAATAAAATAAATAAGTTTACTACAATAACCCAGTGTTGAAGATTGTAATATTCCCGTCACAGTCACTCCATACCCATAGAGGCACACGCGCGAATCGCAAATGTAGGTTGGTCGTTGTTAGGGCGCTCCTATTTTCCAACAGACGTCATTACACCTAGGGCTGACTCTATAGACCACTTGGATTTTTGTTTTAATAGCGAGGCAAATGACTTTACCCCACCTGATGTTAAGTGGTGATAAAGTGCAACGCGAAGATAGCTGGTACAGAAGTTATAAACTGCCACACCAACCATTCTCACCTTGCCGGCCTGCAAAAATGCTTCTACACGCCTCTCTTAAAGGACCCCAGATTATAGGAAGGAGGGAATACGTTTATACGCTCCGGTTTTCATGGCGTCGCCTTCTCAGAGGTCCCGGATTCGAATCCCAGTGGGGGCAAATATTTTATTAGTATGATGAATACGAGTATTTGTACCTTAGTCATATATATGTATATGTAAAAAAACCACATGTATCTGAATCAGTACATGTATTCTATCCGTTATCCTAGCATCCCATAACATAAGCCGTACAGTGCTTAATTTGGGGCAAGGCTAATTGGTGTGAGTGTGGGAATTATTTATTTATTTATTTAGATGTAAAACAACTGTTGTGGCGAACATAAGAGCGAGTTAGAGGCAACGCTTAATTGCAAAAACCTGCTTTTTCTGTTATATATCAGAACTCAAGAGATCGCAGTTTTCAGACAATATGAAAATATTAAGTCAGATAACTGTATATTGTTTCTTAGGTTTTCACGCACATCACTCATTAAATAAAACTAGTTTTAACGGATTAATGTACGAACTTTATTTATTTATTGACGTTCCGCAGCCTTTTCAGGTCTGCATCGTCAGAATAATGTTTTTTTTTTTTTTTTTAAATCATTATTCTAACGATGCAGACCTGAAAAGGCTGCGAAACGTCAATAAATAAATAAAGTTCGTGCATTAATCCGTTAAAACTAGTTTTATTTAACTGTATATTGGTTTCACGTGGTTTGAATACAAAATAATTGTGTTTTGTCTTATAAAGACAGGAAAAGGGATACCTATTACTTTCCATTTGAGCACACGCCATTTGTATTCTGACATCAGAAAGCTCACTATTTTAAATAGGTCGTAGTTTTTAAAAGCAAGCGAGGCTTTAAAAGGTTCCCCTTTCGACCTGGAAGGTGTGTCACTCATCGCCGGATCAACGCGGAGTGCTTCCGGCGTAGTTTCATGACGGTGACAGCCCTGCAACCATTAAGCCGCGCCTAGACCGCGTCACGAATACCTAGTGAACCGAATCAATATAATTTTTTATTCGTCGCATAAGGCGTTTTAATTTTGTTTAATGGTGTATACAGATGATAAGTATATTACTTTCGTCAGCGCAGATATTGTCATATATATATATATATACTAGCTGACCCAGCGAACTTCGTACCGCCCTAAAAAAATAGGGGTTGTCCAGCGGACAAAATTCTGAATCTAAACCATTCTCAGATCCCCTTGAACACACACAAAAAATTTCATCAAAATCGGTCCAGTCGTTTAAGAGAAGTTCAGTGACATACACACTCACAGAAGAATTATATATATAAAGATATATATATATATATTTATATATACAGTAGAACGTGAAGGAAAGAAATATGTTTTTTTGTTTCTTAGGTTTTCATGCACATCACTCATTAAATAAAACTAGTTTTTTACGGGTTAATGCACGAAACTTTATTTATTTATTTACGTTTATGTATGTATTCCAGATTTTTAAACACATTTTGACTTTGTAGTAGTAGGGGAGCTCGATGGCGCAAGTGGTTAGCGCGTTCGGCTGCGATCGTTGAAGTTAAGCAACTTTCGCAGTGGTCGGTCATTGGATGGGTGACCAAAAATTTACTATCTCGAGCTCCTCCGTGCTTCGGAAGGCACGTCAAGCCGTTGGTTCCGGCTGCATCTGCAGTCGTTAGCACCCACCAATGGGCCACTGGGCCCACGTGGTGGGTCATGGCCCAATCTCCCTTTTCCATTCATAGGGAAGGCCTGTGCCCCAGCAGTGGACATTAATAGGCTGATGATGATGATGATTACGGTAGTTAGGGTCAAATAAAAAACAATTCTTAAACATGTTTCATTCCACAAATATTTTAAACGCAATTTTTCTGTACTACTTCCAGGTTCCAAACCTACAAAACTGGAACATTGAGAGTATGTTTTAAAATATTCAACTAATAAAGTAAAATTCAGGGTAATTTGCTAAACAAAGCAAAATCCACCAGTATAGTAAAGGGTAGTTAATGAATCCACCAATATTTTTATTCTGCGAAATGCGGAGAGCATTCGAATTTACTTTGAATGGAAATCTTCTTCAGTTAAAATATCAATTTGAAACTTGGGCACAGATAGGTACCCAAACTTTTTGACCAGTGCCTGTTTTGTGTTTTATCATTGAAATGAATCTGTGTTGTACCCCTTTCATGGCTGATGAATTAAAGTTCGTTTTTACGACTAGTGGCCCGCCCTCGCTTCGCTTCGGTGTAGAGCTGTAGTGTAAACTATAGTTTTTGTTCTCAGGCTTGTGCTATAAACAATGACTTTATTTATATAATTACACGTGTTATTGTGAGTCAACCATAAACGATAGATATATGCTGTTGCGGGATATTTTTTAGACAATTTTATGTAGAATATTTCCGTCATACATGATTTCTATGTAACTTTAACCATTAAGGCTGCACACGCGACGGAAGCTTAAAAAATGGAGTAACTTCTCCCGTTTTCCCAACATTTCCCTTCACTACTCTGCTGCTGTTGATTGTAGCGTGATGAAAAGTATACTATAACCTGCCCAGAAGTATGAAGAATAATTGTACCAAGTTTCGTCAAAATCCGTCGAGTAGTTTTTGTTTCTATAAGGAACATACACACAGACAGACAGACAGACAAAAATTTTACTGATTGCATTTTTGGCATCAGTATCGATCACTAATCACCCCCTGATAGTTATTTTGAAAATATATTTCATGTACAGAATTGACCTCTCTACAGATTTATTATAAGTATAGATAGACGGAATGAGTTAAATTCGACATATTCGCACCCACTCGTTGTCCAATCCCTCTCATCACTCACATTCGTACGGATGAGTGAAGCTGCATGTGTGGGTTATTTGAGAATGCCTTCGTGAAGTTGTCACTGAGTTTGTGCTATTCCAAGTTGTGTGGGTTTCAAAGCGTGAGATCCTTTGTACTCATTTGAACAGCCGTTGTTTCATCTACAGACAGTATATCTACAGATATGCGGCACAAAATATAAACAGTACTATGACTAATATTACTTATAAAATTATTCCCTGTTCAAAAAAGCTATTCTGATAGACCAACGTACGTATAAATTAAAGAAAATAATTATCATATTATTTTTATCTTGATGCATGAGACAAAACTGTACCAAACGACCTCCGTGGCCGAGTGGTTTGTACGCCGGGTTTCATGGTGTCGCCGACTCGAGAGGTCCCGGGTTCGAATCCCGGTGGGGGCAGATGTTTGTGTGATGAATACGTGCATTTGTACTCCAGTCATGGATGTTTAATATGTATTTCTATATAAATATACTTATATATGTACAATATATGTATTCTATCCGTTACCCTAGTATCCCATAACACAAGCCTTATAGTGCTTACTTTGGGGCTAGGCTAATTGGTGTGTGTGTTGGAAATATTTATTTATTTATTTATTTAAACACTAGCTGACCCAGCGAACTTCGTACCGCCCTAAAAAAATAGGGGTTGTCCAGCGGACAAAATTGTGAATCTAAACCATTCTCAGATCCCCTTGAACACACACAAAAAATTTCATCAAAATCGGTCCAGTCGTTTAAGAGAAGTTCAGTGACATACACACTCACAGAAAAATTATATATATAAAGATGGGCATTCTCCTTTGACTACAGTCAATGATATTGCATATACAATGGACTGCAGTTAAGATATTAGTGAAAAAATAATCATGTAATTAGTGTAATATTAACTATAGTTAAACTTAACTATGGGTGGAAGAACGCGGCCTTAATAATTATTATCGGTTAGTTCACGAGGTCTACTCTATTTCAACGAAAAATGAAATTTCGTTTGAAATTTCGCATGTTCCTTACTTTGTTTTTTTTTGCATTTCGAAAATTCGTTCGTCCGAAAATAGTTTGACAATTAAATTATCCAAGCCTACTCTAATTCACAATAAATTCGTAAGAAAAGTTGAATTGGCAGTCAATAAATTGATCGAAATTTTAACTTCAAATTGACGAAATGAAAGGTGTTACCTTTTGTTTTGGAATTTTTGTTTAAATTAAGCCTAAATTGTCTGCTAGAGTATTTTTAATCAAGGCTGCATAGCGTGAGTAACATTTTTAGCATGTAAAATCAACAAATAAACCTAGTTTTTTATTAATTATTATATTTCCAATACTTCAAAATACTACACCACAAAGGAGATTGCTCAAATTGGCCCAAATGCACAAAAAATATTGACATACACGGTAATTCTTGGCGTAATTTACAATTTAATTTACAGTCATTAGATTTCAACGGACACCTTTGTATAATATATTTACTTTAAAAAGAACTTTTAATTTTACCGGTTTGGAAAACATACGAATCATTTTTAATGGCTATGGGTGTAGTAACATTCAGCCAAAGACTGATCGAAGTTGTTTATATAACATGAAAACAAATCTATTTTGTCAAGATCGATAAAATAAATCATTTTTTTTATTACACTGTGGTATTAATATCCACAACTATATTATCATTTTCACTAGATGCAAATGTGCTCAGACAATTATTATAGACTAGCTTTAGCCTGCGACTTCGTCCGCGTTTTCGTCGTTTTTCGTAAAAAAGTAGCATATGTCCTTCCTCAAGGTTCCGTGGTTTTGATGTGACAGACAGATTAACTTTCGTATTTTAGTAGGGAAATATAATATGTCAATCTACAATACTGTTAAAAATATCGCAATAAGGAACCGCAGAATATTATTATTATCACTGTGCCCCGAGATCATCAGCGTGTAACTCCTTGTATGTTACTATGTTAATGTATTGGTAATATTGTTTAGATCACTTTCACATGAGGCTTAAGTACATATAGAATGAAAATACTTCAGCGCAAAGCTTCCGGGTAAACTACGTTGAAAGTTGACCCGTCCGGCACGTGAACATAAAGATTTCTAGAACTGCTAACCGGGGAAAGAGCGACATAACTGACTGTTGTGTAGCAACAAAATAAAACTAGATAGGAAGGAAGGAAAAAATCAAAAGAACAGTATAGGAATATATATTTACAAGATAAAGTAGTATTTACAGATTATTAAAAAAAATAAATATGGAATGTGTGTGTAGTGTGGGTTGTGAAGTGGGCGTGGGTCGTCGGCGATCTTCAGGGGCGGCTTGAACGGTAGGGCGTGGGTCGTCGGCGATCTTCAGGGGCGGCTTGAACGTTAGGTCGTGATACAGGTAGATGGACGGCGCTCCTTGGAGACAGAAGCGCTCCTGTGCAGCCGTCTTAGTTCTTGGCCTCCCCTGGTGGTTTTGCTGGCGGCGCTGCTGGTAGTTTGGCCGGCGTATGTCGGCCAGAGGCGGGCGTTGAAGAAACGGCAGGAGTCGGTAGAAGGCGGGCTGAAGCAGCTGGAGGCTGGCCGAAGAAGCTGGAGTCCAGGCGCAGTCCCACCGATGAGGTTGCGAGAACGTGTATAGTAGTATAGTATTGGAGTTAGGAAGTTGATTAAAGAGCCAATAGGTGCTAAAAAGCTTTGAGGTCTTTCTTGAGTCCCGGGGCAGTCGGCCCCGGGACAAGGCCTTTTATTAATTTAGAGCTCGGTAGCGAGCTTTTCAAAAGTTGAGTAGGCAACTTTTGCCGTAGAATTGAATGAATGATCAGGGAGGCTCGGCCTTTTATAGGTCCGGAACCATTTGAATTTAGACACGGTTCGAATCGAGCCAAAAAGAATCAAAGTAAGTGGTCTGTGGAGGTTGAATAGTTATAGACGTAGTTGGAGAGAGTATCCGTGTCATGGGTAGCCATGGCAACGGATAAAAAACATTAGGTTGTCATAAAATGTCAATAAAATAAATAAATTAAAAATAGATAAAATCAAAGCATAATTAGTAAAAACAAGTAAATAACAGAATAAAGAGAAATGCCGGTAAGTGTCCAGCACTGTGGAATAGTGATTTTCAGTACAGAAGAAATTATTATACGTATTTACAAAATGATGTATAGTGTGTGATATTTTTGAAATTATGTGTTTCCAGGAATAAATGATAAAATATATGATGATGCCTGATGAATATCGATGATGTTATATGATAAAATGTGCGAAATGGAACCTATGATAATCGAAACCATGAGTCGAAACCATATTAAGGTACGTTACATGACCATGTGAAAAACAACTGACACCGAGATCTACTCCAGCAACACGAAAAGTCTGCCCTTGAGCCTTATTTATTGTCATTGCATAACACACCGATACTGGGAATTGCGTTCTTTTAAATTGGAATGGAAAATTATTTGGTATTATGGGAATATTGGGAATAAAGGTGGTTTCTCCTGCACCGCAACCTGTTAAAATTTGAGCTTCGATTACATTTTGTTGCAACTGGGTTACTTTAAGACGAGTTCCATTGCAAATTTGTGGTGGTCCTTAATTTCGGAGCAGAATAATCGGAATGCCAATTTTTAAACAAATTTCATGAGAAGGAAGTCCGGGCATATTTAAAGAATTTAAAAATTCTATCGGGTAGTGAGTGGCTTCTAGTTCATCGGCCATTCTATTTATTGAACTATAAACTCTGCTTTCCCCCTGGATATTCGACAGTATTTTATTATTAATCTCAGATGCCTGGTCATTGCTAGGAGTTAAAATGGACCTTTCGCATAGCCAAGAATTGTCCTTATTTAATATATTTGTTACGTCACCGTAAACTGACGATATAAGATGTTGTTGGGATTGCACAATACAACATAACTCAGGCGTCAGAATAAGTTTTCCTTGGTGTAGCAGTGGATAGGTATCTTTGGTGAAGGTATTTTCTTTAATAATATATCAGAAAATTCACGATCATCCGGGTTATCTACAGTTCTCACTCGCATGTTTATAGTCAAATGCACCGATTGTATATCACGCCACAAATAAGAGCTTTTCAGGCAAGCCTTAACCTCATCAGCTCGGGTTCCCCGTGGTATTACCGGTAAGGTTTGTCTGAAATCACCACAAAATAAAACTGTGATACCGCCCATTACTCGATCATTTTGTCTCATATCCCTTAAAGTTCTGTCTACCGCTTCTACTCCTTTTCGATGGGCCATCGTACATTCATCCCATATGATTAAATTACACTTTGAACGAATATTTAAACACTACCAAAACAACTAATACGTGGTCCTAATTTTAGCTACCTTACACTTAAAATCTAAGTGACTATTTAAACTAAAATATTCTTATAGAATTATAACCAGAAATATATACAACTCACAACAAAAAAGAAATGAAAATAAAGCTGAAACGCCTGTGCAATACTATCTACCTATACCTACTTCACTTAAAAATAAATACTTAAAACTACTTTAATTAATAAAAGTACCTACGCTTAATAATTTTTAATTTGAACGAATATTGAAACACTACCAAAACAACTAATAACTATTTTACAAAATAACAAAAAAAGAAATTAAAATAAACTATTTAAAGACTAAAAGTCGCGCTGATAAGCACGGTTTCTCAATATCAATTATTGTCTGTCAATAAGGTCGAGCGCTCTGAACGCATTAACAGCCAAATATTGAAGCTCGCTCGCTCTCTTTTTTTATTTTTTTTGTTTCCTCCCAGGCAGGGGAGCAGGTGTGAAATCCTCATGGATACCCTACAGAAGGCTGCAAGGTTATGTCAGACTCGTACTGACTAAAAAACACCCGTAGGGGCTGCCTCTGGCCGGGAAGGCCTCTAAGGCTTCATCGGAAGCGATCGTCCCCCAGGGGGGGGGGGAGTATTCAGTATAGTATCAGTATTCACGTGCGACGGCGCGATGGCTTATTTCATGTATAAGTTTGGTGTTTCTATACCGATTTCTAAGTTTTTTTTATTGAATATGTAATAATGTTAACTTTTTTAAATTAGGGATGAGTCAGAGTATTATAAACGTAAGAGTAAACAAATATGATCAGAATGCTCCGAACTGCTAAGCTATCGGGAGTTACACGTGTTATTGTGAGTCAACCATAAAAGATAGACATATGCTATTGCGGGATATTTTTTAGACAATTTTATGTAGAATATATCCGTCATACATGATTTCTATGTAACTTTAACCATTATGGCTGCACACGCGACGGAAGCTTAAAAAATGGAGTAACTTCTCCCGTTTTCCCAACATTTCCCTTCACTACTCTGCTCCTACTGATTGTAGCGTGATGAAAAGTATACTATAACCTGCCCAGGAGTATGAAGAATAATTGTACCAAGTTTCGTTAAAATCCGTCGAGTAGTTTTTGTTTCTATAAGGAACATACACACAGACAGACAGACAGACAGACAGACAGACAAAAATTTTACTGATTGCATTTTTGGCATCAGTATCGATCACTAATCACCCCCTGATAGTTATTTTAAAAATATATTTCATGTACAGAATTGACATCTCTACAGATTTATTATAAGTATAGATGGAAGGCGACATCATAATGTCTATTGCAATACATTTTTCGCCAAACACCTCTATAAACACATTATAATATGTATATATGTTAGACTTTAAGGTATCTATCTATGGGCCTACGTTCCCTGACTATAAATTAATAAATAAGTAAAATTATAAGGTGTGATACACTAAAAATGTAAAATATGGTTATATTAAAAACATAACAAAAATAAGGAAGCTACTGAATATATGGCTATAGAACCTAAATCTCTTAGCTTTCTTTGGTTAACGGGAGTTTAAAAATTCTCTCTAATCTGTGGCTCATTCACAATCATCACACAGTTTCTGTCACAGAGTACCTTATTATAACGGGAAATGACACCTGATTTTAAAAGTTACTCTTATGTATTAACTTTAAAAACAGGCAACTATCTGTTAATTTACATGCTGTATATACCTGAATCTAATCCTTAATTTCGGTACTTGGCTTGAATTCCCTAGTTTACTATATAACTTATTTGTTTTTTATTATTTTAATGTGTTCAGTGTATATGGTTTATAGAAGTTCTCAGG
The DNA here is from genome assembly GCA_902850365.2 of Chilo suppressalis. Taxonomy (NCBI): domain Eukaryota; kingdom Metazoa; phylum Arthropoda; class Insecta; order Lepidoptera; family Crambidae; genus Chilo; species Chilo suppressalis. The sequence goes on along the minus strand of OU963917.1, from coordinate 12,477,360 downwards.
GGTGTCCGTCGATAATATTCGTTTCTACAGTAATTTATATATAATTTCGAATCTAGGTAACAATTTTTCATGATTATTGGTTTTTAGCCCAAACATGTATGGAAGCTGAGCAATCTCCTTTAGGTTAACATCCAATCGATTACATGAATTCTACAAATTAGTCGGCTAACACTGCCAAAAAAGGTTTTTTTTAATGTCATCAAAAATGTTGTCGTAAAGTAAATTTGTTTCCTAGTAAAAAACTACTAAAAAGTGGAGATAAAAAGAACTCACAAACATAACTCATTCCATTCGTTCACGAAAATAGTTTGTGGTTCCGAACTTTATGTGCGTATTCCAAAATGAAACAGAGCTAAGTCACTGGCGAAATTTCGTTTAAAAATTGTTCGTTGCCAAAAGGACAATGGCGAAATATTTGTTGAAGTAAATCTTTAGCGTCTATAGATGTCATTATCAGAAATGTTAATAAAATAATCTCAAAAGATTTATTAAATAATTGAATAATCTAAGTCTGGAATTAAAAACTTAATAAAGGGAAACACAATTGACTATGTTTTTTTTATTGTGGCTTGGCATCTTGCCTTTGAGCCATTTAAGTGTATGTTTTAGTGATCAAATCAACTTCAAGTATGTTGTTCGTATGTTTTGCATTGCTTTACGCTTGAACTATATTTAACTATAACTATCTACTAAAATATCAAGAAACATTATTTTTCAATATTATACTGAAACTATAATAAATAATCTCAAAATTTTGAAATTTTTCAACGAAAAATTGTATGGGTGTTCGCCATTGTCCTTTCGTTTCGGAGAAAGAGAGTAGAGCTCCTTGTCCTAAATTTCATAAATATAATAACAAAATCGCAAAGATGACAGACATTTGTAGTAAACAGGTGACGGAAGTATATGGTACTATCTATATAATAGTAAATTTATCAGCTGGTACACTTAAACGAGCATTTTCAAATATCGTCGAGGGTAAAACCGCGGGCTACACCTAGTTTCGCCCAATAAAAAGCCAATAATTGTCTGCGGGCGCCACTACACCCTCGGATATTAGGGGAAGCCCCGCGGACATCTAATCAACAAGAGTTCAGTTTAATTGACACCTCATAAATGTTGTTATATTGGATTGGTTGGCTCTGAGATAATAGGGGTTTCTTTAATTATATCTTTTGTAAATAAAGAGTAACTTTAGTAACATACAATGTGTGGTCATGATTACGTTGCTCGAAGTGTCAATGTCTTTGAAGCTAAAGCTTTAAGGAAGCTTTGAAGCTTTCAACATCCATTGCATTGAAAATCATCATCATCATCATGTCAGCCGAGAGACGTCCATTGCTGGAAATAGGTCTCCCCAAGGAATTCCAAACCGATAGGTCTTGCGCTCCCCACATCCACCGGCTTCCCGCGACACATTCTTTCACCAGATCGTCAGTTCATCTTGTGCGGCCTACCAACGCTACGTCTCTTGGAATGTGGCCGCCACTCGAAGAACTTTCCGCCCTAATGGCCCTGCCCACTGCTACTGAAGGCTCGCAATTATTTGGGATATGTGGTCGACCTTAGTTCTTCTGTGGATCTCATCATTTCTGACTCGATTTGAGGAGATTTTTCGCTGACAGAGACACTATAGAAGGAGCTCGATGGCCCAGGTGGTTAGCGTATTCAGTCTATGATCGTGGATGGGATGGGGATGATTGGATGGGTGAGCAAAAACATTATCTCAAGCTCTTCCGTGCTTCGGAAGGCACGTTAAGCCGTCCCGTCGGGTCCCCGCTGCATCTGCAGTCGTTAGCACCCACCAATCCGCACTGGGCCCTCGTGGCGTATTGTCGAAGTCTTTGGAACCTCGAGTTGCCTACCGGCCAAGTCAATGTGGATTTTTTATACTATCTCGTCGTGTCTGGATATTGGTGGTTCATTAAATGTTCCGTATTCCATTTCAGTAAATTTACGGTGTATACACTCGACTCGGGTCCCACCGGGATTCGAATCCAGGTTTTCTGTGTAGGTTTACACTTTGAAAACCGGTGTACATTATGACAGAGCTCATCAAATAAATAAATAGTATAACTATTGTAGCTTGTACGATATTTAGTAGGCAAGTGCCTACACGTTTATAAAACGTCTCGATACAACCAGCAATTAAGCTGAGACATATGACCTGATGAGAACGATAAATGTTAGGGAGGGTGGCGATGGAACAATTACACAACATATTATATGTAATATTGTAGCTATAGGAACATAAATATATATATTGTGACGAATATTGGTCTAGCTCTAGCGTAGTACATAATATAATGAAAATTAAAAACCTATTTAAACAAAAACAAAAGTGTATATTTAAAGGGCTTACAAAAACAATTTATAAACTATGGTGGGTAAAGGCGGTCTTATCGCTAAAAGCGATCTCTTCTGGTCAACCTTTAAGTCATAGGATTATTAAACAGAGATAGAGAAGTAATATCCCAGCAAATTATATAAAAAAAAATTTTCAACCTACTTTTCTAAAATATTTTACATCATCTTAAAGCCCTTCTTTTGAGCTCTCATAGGTCCTCGTGATCCCAAACCTCGGGGTATCACGGGCGAGTCGCACTTTCAGGGCCCATTTTCCCTGAAAGTGCGACTGGCCCGTGGCCTACTGGAGCGAATGAAAAAACATTTTCAATGTTAAAACTAGCTTAGGATGTTGCTATGACTCTGTATGAGTGTAAATATCGGGGAGTCTCCCAGTCAGCCCCGTCAATCTGTGTCAAACTATCAGATGGAACGGCGGTCGGGTTTAATGGAAACCCACCGCATGCTAGTTGGAATGGTTAAGGCCATATTCTCATTGGCGACGATTTTGGTCCGTCGAGCCGGATTTTTAATGGCGATACTTCACTGTGGATTTTTTATGTTACTTACTTGATGATTTTAGTTTTTATAAAAATAATGTATACTTAAAGTATACGACTTAGACAAAAACAAAACAAAGAAAAAATTAAGTAAATAAAGTTCGGCCTCACATCATGGATTGTACTATGGATTAAAGTGCATCATCATCATCATCATCAGTCTGTTAATGTCCCACTGCTAGGGCAGAGGCCTTCCCTATAGATGGAATATAGAGATTGGGCAATGACCCACCACGCGGGCCCAGTGTGGATTGGAGGGGGTTAACTACTGTTCCACGTTCCTTCCGAAGCACGGAGGAACTCAAGATAGAAGATTTTTGGTCACCCATCCAATGACCGACCACTGCGAAAGTTGCTTTACCACCTACGCCATCGAGCTCCTCATATAGTGCATATATTAAATTTATACATATACACATACATACCTGGATTTAAATTTTCAATTGCAATATTTTTTGAAACTTTTATGATCACAAACATTATAGTAATTTACGTTGTTTACGGGATTGCTATCATGTACCTTGTTTTTAGCGAGTTTCCGATATCTTGGCACTGTTGCAAGCGCCCTGATTACGGGATAAATTTTCAATTGCTGCCGTTCTATCTACTATCAAATTGACAATATTTCGATGAAACCCCACCAGAGAGGTTACGCTGACAGAGACACTGTAAGCTCTCTATCACATACAAAATTAATAATTCGAACATTCCTTAGGCAAAATCAAATAAATTACTCTTTAATTGGCGATTTTTGACGACTAGTAATAATAAAAGTTTTTTTTATGTTAAACGGGTGATGATAACTAACGGGCGTGGAGTGATTATGGAAACACGTATTTGCAGTAAAACCTGATATAATATTTTAATATACAATCTTTCGTGATATTGCCGGCACTAACTGTTTATGAAGTTGACATCAATCAAACTCTCAAAATTGAAGGTTCTAAAAAGGTATAAAATACAGTTCCCTGAAATATGGCTGAGCGAAGCGATGGCTGGTTCATGCGTCATGCTCGTGAACGGATGCTGCCAGCGGAGATGAGTCTGCCCGAACTACTTTGATATTTAAGATGTCAATGTTTAGTTACACCTAATATAAATAACACTATTTGTATTTATACTGTATGACACAGCAATCAAAATGCAGGTGAACAATTAATGTATAATTTCACATTATGTAATGAAAGGTGACTTCACGAATCATCTCTGAAGTCAATTTTTCAACTTGACGACTCTGTAAATAACAAAAAAGGGAGAAAAAAACAGCCCTTGCTGAGTTTCTTGCCGGTTTTTCTCAGTACCTACATGGTCTCCTGCCGTATATTTTACCGATGGCGTAGCTTCTAGACATTCATGAGTGCTTGTAACAGCCTAAACTGAATAAATGATTTTGATTATGAATATGTAAGGTATATGGTCATCAACCAGTTTCTGACAGGTGGCAAACACGCGTATGGTCCAACAAATAATAAGCCGATACCAGAAATATGATTGGCACCATTGCCTACCCTGACCCAATCCTTCACCTCTTGGAGCCCTCACTCTCTGTCAGAAACACAACAACACCAAAAGGTAGTATTATTATATTGTAATCTTCTGTAAGGTATAGGTTACTACCGCAGACGACCGCTCCGACCCCTCAGGTTCGAGTGGTGTAGAGGCTCCAGGCGGAGAGGAGACTCCCCCCGTGGAGAGACGCCATCAGCCTGGAATACCTGTAGAGGCACTCGCCAATTCTTGGCTTGAGGTCCCCTTTGGATCTCGCCGTCTCCAAACCCGGTGACGCTGTAAAGGTCATCTGCGACTAACAGCATACACACTCAAAAAAAATACCGCTCTGATGCGAGCGGGAAATCAGCTATGCCGAACCAAACTATTAAAGATTAGTATCTGTAAATTGCCGTGCGTGTGCCGGCCTAGAATAGAACCACCCCTCTCGTCCCATGGGTGTCGTAAAAGGCTAACTCAGCACAGCCGACAGAAGACGGGCAGCAGCGTCTTATTGCAATATCTTGCCTGTACTGTGATCGCCAACCCGCCTGCCTAGCGTGGCGATTTTGGCAAAACCTCCCAAGATGTCTAGCACAAGTCGCGAGTAGCGCAGGACCGATCGGTGTGGAGATCTTTGCCTGCGTAAAAAAAAGGTTTCTACGACAGACGACCACTCCCATGCGAGCGGGAAATCCGCTAAGCCCACCCAAACTATTAAAGATTGGTATCTGTAAATTGCCGAGTGTGGTCTCTCGTCCCATGGGTGGCGTAAAAGGCGACTAAGGGAGCAGTCAGCAGAAGACGGGCAGCAGCGTCTTGTTGCAATAGCTTGGCTGTACTGCGATTGCCGACCCGCCTGCCAAGCGTGGCGATTATGGCAAAACCTCCCAAGATGTCCAGCACAAGTCTCGAATGGCGCAGGGTCGATCGGTGTGGAGATGTAGGTGTGGGGTATCATCCGGCCACCCATGCTCGGAAATGAGCGTCGTACGGCTGACATGATGATCTGTAAATCACAGTGCTGATTTCATCACCTAACTTCAGTGCCGGATTTAGAGGTCCAGAGGCCTCGGGGCAACAAAGGAACGGAGGCTCCCTCACCCCAATTTATTTTCCAAATAAAGTAAGCAATTTCTTTTTCAGTCGAGTTTTTCAATAAATAATTTATTGTGAACCAAGTAGAGTTTACTAGTTGGAATTTGAAAGATTTTTTTCCGAAGTCTCTATTGTGGGGTCCCCCCGTTTGTGGTGGCCCCGGGGCTTTCGCCCCGGTTGCCCTCCCCTAAATCCGGCAGTGCCTTACTTCGTGCAGGTGGAGTGCAGTCCTTCTTCCAAAATACAAAACAATTTCAACATTCATTGTGCACCAGCCTTTAAGAAAGCTTTTTTCTCGGTTGTTGACATGTTCTAAACTTTATATTCGTAAGATTAAAGCTTAAATTCGGTTGAAAAAGAAACTGTGTATCCATTTCCTATTGTTGATATTTCAACTGGACATGACAACCTGCGTTGCTGAAGATTGATACTTGAAAGACATTTTGAAATTGAATTATCAAGACTAGTGATAACAAAGTAAGTAGTACACGGCCATCAGGGCCGCGGTGGCATAATCGTCAGTGCATTCGCCCGGATAAAGAAGGGTGAGGGTTCGAGTCCCGTCTGATTTTAGCATCGATGCTTAAAAAATAAATATATAACAGTAATTACTAATCATAATTAATTGAAGTTTTTATCAGTTTCTTAGTTTTTCATGTTCACTAAACCTATCTTACTAATATGATAAATGTGAAAGTTTGTATGTTTGCAATTCAATCATGCAAAAACGGTTATTAGGATTCCGATGAAATTTGGTACGCATATAGCTTATGACCTAGATTGAGATAAATCTAGGTCATAAGCCTAGATCCCGAAAAAATGTTACTATCCTGAGAGGAATTTTCAAATAAAACTATAGTTCTCGAGGTCAACGGCCTCCCCCGTTGTATTTGTTGTTTGAGACACACATATATCGCCGTCCCTGGAGAATAGAAAGATAACTGTAAAAATGTAAGTTTTCAGAAAATGAAAAAAGTAAGTTACCTTTAAAAAAAGCTAATTTTAATGATATTTGGATTTTTTTAGTTAAGAACTCGTACAATAAGTCAAAAGGGAGATATTTAGGAAATAAAAAATTTAATCAAAATTAGGAAAAATTTGAGGAGCTCGATGGCGCAAGTGGTTAGCGCGTTCCGCTGCGATCGTTGAATTTAAGCAACTTTCGCAGTGGTCGGTCATAAGATGGGTGACCGAAAATTTATTATCTCGTGCTCTTCCGTGCTTCGGAAGGCACGTTAAGCCATTGGTGCCGGTTGCATCTGCAGTCGTTAGCACCCACCAACCCGCACTGGGCCCGCGTGGTGGTTCATAGCCCAATCTCCCTATTCCATCCATAGGGAAGACCTGTGCCCCAGCAGTGGGGACATTAATAGACATGATGATGATGATGAATCTAAATTTGATTTGTATGATGTTGATTATCACTTATTCGCATTGACAAGGAGCCATAATCAAATATTGCACCACTGACTTATATTTTTATTCTATGGGCTATAAGGGTGCGAGTGAAAATGATAATACTTCGATATCTTTTTATTTTCGTAAATATTGTAAAACCTTTTTTAGGGTTCTAGAGCCCTGACAAGGAACCCTTATAGTTTCGTCATGTCCGTCTGTCCGTCCCCGTTTTTGCTTTGATACATTAAGTACTAGAGAGCTGTCATTTTGTTGAGATATGTATATCGATCACACTGACAAAATGGTAGAATAATTTTTTTTGGGTAGCTCCCTGACTTTTAACCTGGAGATCTTCTTTTTAAGCATCTACCCCATCGTGTGGGATATTGTTGAATATTTCCTTTAAAATTACTTAGGGGTTCCTAAGACTCTTTTTCAGTTTTTTGATGTGTAACATCTTTCCTCTGTGTGTTTTCGTGAAATGGGACGGAAGTGTGTAACAGGAAGTCGCGAAAGCGCGCGCTATTTGATTTGATTTTAGAACATAATGTTCAAATAGCTTATTCCTTTTGTAGTAGGTTTTATTTCTTTTTTTACTAATATAAGGTGAGGTTTCAAATGTTACACATCATATGCGACTACTGTAAGGCTCGCTCGTTTTTTTCAATTTAAAGATCTGTTTACAAGGTATTGAACTTTGAAGTGCAGATTTTTATTAGTAGTAGCCCCCCACCCCCATTGCTAAAAGCTAAACTATTGCAATATAAAAGAAGTTTCCCTTCAAAAAATTACCAATTAAAATCCTCCGTCTTAACTTAAAACATTTTTAACTGGGTTAAAGCGTGGTTGCTCATTAAGGACGCATTCAAGATAAAACGATGGATGAGCGCAAAAAGCTCTCTCTGTATCTTTTAAAGAAGCAAAAGATTTATAACAAGAGTACACCAAAAATGCTAATGATATACAAATTTCACATGAACGTGGCGAAATTGTGTAATTAAGATGCAATCCAGTACTGTATGCTTCACAGCACAATATAATAATTTGCAAATATAGCTTATATGCTAGCTATATTTAATAGTTAACGTTATAACTAGGTTCCATTTTCTATTTTTCTAATTCATAATATAATTATATATGTACAGAAAATCAATAATATTTAAATACAAATTTCCTTTACCTACTTATAAATAACATCTTATTTACAAAATAAAAAATAAGTCACCCCCAGCGCCGCCGTCAGGGATGGTGCCCAATAAATGAAATGAAATGAAAAGTCATTTATTCAGTCTGTTACAAGCACTTGTGAAAGTCAAGAAGCTACGCCATCGGTTCGCAAAACTATAGGCTGGCAGCATAATTATTTAACGACTAGCTTTAGCCTGCGACTTCGTCCGCGTTTTCGTCGTATAGTAGCATATGTCCTTCCTCAGGGTTCCGTGGTTTTGATGTGACAGGTAGATTAACTTTCGTATTTTAGTAGGGAAATATAATATGTCAATCCACAATACTGTTAAAAATATCGCAATAAGGAACCGCAGAATATTATTATTATCACTGTGCCCCGAGATCATCAGCGTGTAACTCCTTATATGTTATTATGTTAATGTATTGGTAATATTGTTTAGATCACTTTCACATGAGGCTTAAGTACATTTAGAATGAAAATACTTCAGCGCAAAGCTTCCGGGTAAACTACGTTGAAAGTTGACCCGTCCGGCACGTGAACATAAAGATTTCTAGAACTGCTAACCCGGGAAAGAGCGACATATAACTGACCATGTGAAAAACAACTGACACCGAGATCTACTATAGCAACACGAAAAGTCTGCCCTTGAGCCTTATTTATTGTCATTGCATAACACACCGATACTGGGAATTGCGTTCTTTTAAATTGGAATGGAAAATTATTTGGTATCATGGGAATTCTGGGAGTAAAGATGGTTTCTCCAGCACCGCAACCTATTGAAATTTGAACCTCGATTACATTTTGTTGCAACTGGGTTACTTTAAGCCGAGTTCCATTGCAAAGTTGTGGTGGTCTTAAATTTCGGAACAGAATAATCAGAATGCCAATTTTTAAACAAAATCATGAGAAGGAAGTCCGGGCATATTTAAAGAATTTAAAAATTCTATCGGGTAATTAGTGGCTTCTTGTTCATCGGCCATTCTATTTATTGAACTATAAACTTTGCTTTCCCCCTGGATATTCGACAGTATTTTATTATTAATCTCAGATGCCTGGTCATTGCGAGGAATTAAAATAGACCTTTCGCATAGCCAAGAATTGTCCTTATTTAATATATTTGTTACGTCACCGTAAACTGACGATATAAGATGTTGTTGGGATTGCACTATACAACATAACTCAGGCGTCAGAATAAGTTTTCCTTGGTGTAGCAGTGGATAGGTATCTTTGGTGAAGGTATTTTCTTTAATAATATATCAGAAAATTCACGATCATCCGGGTTATCTACAGTTCTCACTCGCATGTTTATAGTCAAATGCACCGATGTATATCACGCCACAAATAAGAGCTTTTCAGGCAAACCTTAACCTCATCAGCTCGGGTTCCCCGTGGTATTACCGGTAAGGTTTGTCGGAAATCACCACAAAATAAAACTGTGATACCGCCCATTGGTCGATCATTTTGTCTTATATTCCTTAAAGTTCTGTTTACCGCTTCTACTGCTTTTCGATGGGCCATCGTACATTCATCCCATATGATTAAATTACACTTTGAACGAATATTTAAACACTACCAAAACAACTAATACGTGGTCCTAACTTTAGCTACCTTACACTTAAAATCTAAGTGACTATTTAAACTAAAATATTCTTATAGAATTATAACCTGAAATATATACAACTCACAACAAAAAAGAAATGAAAATAAAGCTGAAACGCCCGTGCAATACTATCTACCTATACCTACTTCACTTAAAAATAAATACTTATAACTACTTTAATTAATAAAAGTACCTACGCTTAATATTTTTTAATTTGAACGAATATTTAAACACTACCAAAACAACTAATACCTATTTTACAAAATAACAACAAAAGAAATTTAAAGACTAAAAGTCGCGCTGATAAGCACGGTTTCTCAATATCAATTATTGTCTGTCAATAAGGTCGAGCGCTCTAAACGCATCAACAGCCAAATATTGAAGCTCGCTCGCTCTCTTTTTTTATTTTTTTTGTTTCCTCCCAGGCAGGGGAGCAGGTGTGAAATCCTCATGGATACCCTACAGCCGGCTGCAATGTTATGTCAGACTCGTACTGACTAAATAACACCCGTAGGGGCTGCCTCTGGCCGGGAAGGCCTCTAAGGCTTCATCGGAAGCGATCGTCCCCCAGGGGAGGGAGCGACGCAGAAAACAGATTTAGACAGCTCGCTCTCGGACCTCCCGCCTTTTGATACCCTACCGATGCGCCGCCGCGACCCGTGTCGAGCGCGGCAACCGTTACACAAAAATAATCCTTATAGCATGATTCAGTATTCACGTGCGACGGCGCGATGGCTTATTTCATGTATAAGTTTGGTGTTTCTATACCGATTTCTAAGTTTTTTTTTATTGAATATGTAATAATGTTAACTTTTTTAAATTAGGGATGAGTCAGAGTATTATAAAAGTAAGAGTAAACAAATATGATCAGAATGCTCCGAACTGCTAAGCTATCGGGAGTTACACGTGTTATTGTGAGTCAACCATAAAAGATAGACATATGCTGTTGCGAGATATTTTCTAGAAAATTTTATGTAGAATATTTCCGTCATACATGATTTCTATGTAACTTTAACCATTAAGGCTGCACACGCGACGGATGCTTAAAAAATGGAGTAACTTCTCCCGTTTTCCCAACATTTCCCTTCACTACTCTGCTCCTATTGATTGTAGCATGATGAAAAGTATACTATAACCTGCCCAGGAGTATGAGGAATAATTGTACCAAGTTTAGTTAAAATCCGTCGAGTAGTTTTTGTTTCTATAAGGAACATACACACAGACAGACAGACAGACAGACAGACAAAAATTTTACTGATTGCATTTTTGACATTAGTATCGATCACTAATCACCCCCTGATAGTTATTTTAAAAAAATATTTCATGTACAGAATTGACATCTCTACAGATTTATTATAAGTATAGATGTGAAGTTTTCTTCGCTAGTTTTTCTTCACAACTAAAACAATGTCCTTATCATCCTTATGATAGAGGAAAAAGTATAGTCGATTCAAAAGCGTTGCATTGTGCATATAATTAGAATAAAGATTTTTTGACTTTTGCCACACATCTTCACGCAAAGCTTTTATTCTTTTTTTTTCTCTAAATGGCTTCGCACGGCTTGTGTATTTAGCCAATGTCAAGTGTTAATTGTATACAAATACTATAGCACTCGTATTCAAAGTAATAAGTAAGTGGCAGTCAAGTCAATCCCCCTTTCCCCTTGTTTCAGTAAAAGTGTGGGGATTTACTGGGACCTCCCCGTGGGCTATAGGGAACGTCGAAAGACACCTTCCGCTATTTTGTTTCACTTGCCAACACTTGTGCGTGTTCCCGAACACTTAGTGGTTAATAATAATACAAGTGCTTTATCCGCTGATAGTAGTCTCGGTAACGATCCGCTACCCTATCAGTACTGCTATAGCCTTGTACACATCAACTTGGTGCCTTGATTAATCCGGCTCGAAGGACCATGTTCAAATCTCAAAAAGTCTGTGAGCTATTTAAATAAATAAAACACCGTAATCTGTGGCAAAGGTTGTCCATTTCAAAATAATATTGAACTTAAGTGTATTCGAAAAACAAACTAAATACCGTGATTCAGAACTTGCATAGAAAAATATTAAACATAACAATAACGCCATCTATGGATGAATTTGATAAATTAAATGATATTACTACAAACTTAACAACCATTATTAGACACTAACATCCGCCAAAACACAATTTTTAACAAGAAAAACAAAACTGCTAAAGTGACGCTTACCGATCCCGCCAAAAAATCCCTTTTGTTCTTTAATGCGCTTAAATTTGAATTATGTAGGTTTAATTTGAATTAGTTCTATTACCATATAATAGCAACAAATTACCGAGCTGCGTCTCAATATACGCTTAACGATCGCTTGCCTTGAAAGAGGTTGTGGGAAACGATAAATTTGTATTTGCAGCTTACGGTAAAACTAATTCGAATTTCGTACGCTAACTTTGGCGTATTATGAAATGAAATGAAAAGTCATTTATACAGTTTAGGCTGTTACAAGCACTTGTGAAGGGCAAGAAGCTACGCCATCGGTTCGCAAAACTACGGCGGGCGACCTTGTACTGAGAAGAACCGGCAAGAAACTCAGCAAGGGCTGTTTTTTTTCTCCCTGTATTGTTATATACAGAGTCGTCAAGTTGAAAAATGACTTCAGAGATACGTCTGAAGTCACCTTCCATTACATCATTTAGAATATAAATATATAGTTAGGTACAATAAGTTTTATGGTTAACATTATATTTAGTATACAGGAAGCGGCATTAGATAGGTACAATGTTACTGTTAGGAAAATATACTAATACCCATTAAATAACAAATTATAAGAACCACTGTGTCCATGCATTACGATCATTCAGATAATCATCAACTTTATAATAGCCCTTATTCATAAGAGTATTTTTGATCTGAGATTTAAATTTAGTCAGTGGAAGCTCAATCAGATCTTGGGGAACTTTATTATACAATGCAATACTACATCCCAGAAATGAACCTCTTGATTTTTGGAGTCTGAAACATGGAACGGCAAGCTTGTTCTTAAATCTCGTGTTAAAGTTATGGGTTTGACTTTTTTTTGCAAATGCGTCATAGTTTTTTCTTACATATATTAAATTTTCATAAATGTATTGCGACGCCAGTGTTAAAATATTAATAGTTTGTCACCATGCCTATATTTAGGTAATGTTAGCCGAGAAAGTAGGGTTACCTATAATGCGAAGAGATGGCGCTGCCTTGCAGCTTAAGAATGGCTAGAAGAATTTCGACGCAGTCCGTGAGGGCCTCGGTAGCATAATTGGTCAGTGCATTCGCCCGGGTTACGAAGGGTGCGGGTTCGAGTCCCGTCTGCTACCTGGTCTGCGTGGAATTTTTTCTAGTTATATTTTCTTTAGATTTCAACATCAAGCAGTTTCATGCTTTAAAATAATAAAAATTATAAAATATATAGTTACAATTAATTTTATAGTTAACACTAGAGGTCGCCCGCGACTTCGTCTGCGTTAACTTAGTTTCTTGAAAATCCCTCTGGAACATAACAGTTTGCGGGATAAATGTAGCCTATGTTGTAAACTAGGGTGTCAGCTAACTCCATACCAAATTTTATTAACATCGCTCCAGCCGTTTAGACGTGAAGAAGTAACAAACATACACACTCACATACTCACAAACTTTCGCCTTTATAATATTAGTATGATTATATTTATCTAAGTACCAGAGCCTTGCGCGCATGCGTGGTAGAGGCATAAGCTAAAGGATAATTTCGCATGCAGGTACGGTATTAAGTTTTCATATGTTTATTTTCATTACCGTTTTGAAAAAGTTCACATTTATGTAAAAAATCGTTTTGCTCCTTTGAGCCTCTTAAAGATTTTATTTTTTCTTAGCAGTGTTTGCAATAACGCATCGCGGATCACTTCACAAAGAGTCTGCTATCACACGAACCAATAACACCGACTCTCGGCTCTTTTGTGTACGATTACACTGCAGGACAAAATTAATAGACTAACATTCCTAGTTTACTCATACTTTTAATTGGCGTGCTGAATCAGGAGGAAAAAGCTTTCTATTCAATTGACGAATATTTAAATTATAAATGACATGATTTTATTTATTTTTTAAGCATTTAACTGCTAGATGTTTAAATCTAAAGAAAAGTTTACTAGAAAAAAATCCACGCGGACCAGGCAGCGGACGGGACTCGAACCCGCATCCTTCGCTATCCGGGCGAATGCACTGACCATTATGCTACCTTAATAATGCTTAAATCTTCAATTGGCAATCCTGCGAAACAGCCACACAACAAAATCAATCACTATTATCAATACTGGGTCACATAAGACGAAGCTCAAAGTTAGTTTTGTAGAAGCTTAGAGCTGACAGGAAATTTTGCAGTTGCCGCCCGGATAGCGGGCGGTGCGGGTTCGATTCCCGTCTACTGACAGGTCCGCGTGGATTTTTTTTCTAGTAACATTGTCTTTAGGTTTAAAACTCTAGCAGTTAAATGTTTAAAAAATATATAATATAATATTTTTACTAACTAATGACTACCTGTACTATCTGTGTAATATTTTGCAAGGCCACAAAACTTGCTCGACAGTGTACGGGAGGAGCGGAAAAAGTCCACTCGCGTAACTCGAGCGAGCTCATTGTTATTTGTAGTAGTTAAGAGTTGTGTCCTCCTCCCCTCCACTGTTCTCCTTTATCCCCACTCCCGGCCTATATTGTGTTCGCCGAACGCACCGGCATCCGGGATCGGGGACTTCTTCAATGGAAAACTTGCTGGCGCAGTTGATTGGGAAATGGGAATTTCGGAAACTTCTAAGATTACCTACGCACTTAGAGAAGGGGCTAAGGATATTTTGTTTCTTTTTTAACCGAGTTCGCGGTGTTCAATAGGGTATTTGACAGTATTCAAAATAAAGTGACAATTGTTAGCATCTGTGTTTAGAATGAATATTGGCAGGGGTTTTTAGTATTTTTACAAAAAAAATATTGATAATTGTACTAAAACCCATGAAAAAGATAATAATTTTCTTATCTATTGTCACGTGACCCAAAACGCTTGGGATTGGCGGAGCCTAAAATGACGTCACACGCAAGTAAACTTCCGGTTAAAGTGACATTACATTGTATCGTTTGACGTTTAAATAACAGTCTTGTGACGTCACACACTAGTAAGACGCCATATTGTCCAGAGAAACGTTTTCGCGGCAACTTGAAAATGGACTTTTTGACATGGTTATTTTTACTGAAATACACAACAGAATGATGAATATCCACTTTTACGGACTCCATAAACATTAGTCAATAACATGAGATCGTTTTCTAAAACTTGTCAAATACCCAATTAGTCAGTTTATAGGTTTTTATTTTGTATTTATTTATTCAACTACCAATTCACACTGACCTATGTCCCCAAATTAACCAAAAGGCGGACTTAGGGAAGTAATGCCTTATATTATTATTTTTTGTAAAAAAAGGAATAATTTTATATCTTGATAAAACACTCTTTAATAAATTTTTAATTACTTATATTTTAAGTTTACAAGTTAAGTTTTTTTAAGTAGTAAGTGATAGATAAAATCATCAATGAAGAATACATCTTATATATAAAATTCTCGTGTCACAATGTTAGTTACCATACTCCTCCGAAACGGACTGACCGATTTTTATGAAATTTTATATGCATATTCCGTGGGTCTGAGAATCGGCTACTATCTATTTTTTATATCCTTAAGTGATAATGGTTGTCCACCTTTAAGGTAGTGTTCTGAAATCTACAATGCGCCTTCGCGTCAAAATTTAAACTATTGGGTATCGTAACGTAGTGTTCTCATATGGGTTAGGAGAAATGCTATCCCAGGAATTAAGCAGGAAATTGATAGAACACTACGTTAAACACCCTTAAAAATTTTTTTTGCCAACATTTATTTTTTTATAATGGGTAAAAAATACATACAGCCCTAAATTTTCTCTTCTACCACCTGCTCCTATTTTTATTGCGGTACGAAGTTCGCTGGGTCAGCTAGTAGTATATATTTCCGAGAGCTCTTTGAGGCGCAAAAGCGAACATTACCTAAATTTAGGCATAGTGACAAACTATTTATTATTATAAAACAAAGATTACTTATAGTAAGCGGGTTGGTCCAAGTGGGAATTTTAGGAACCATACAATTTTAGGAACCATACAATTTTTGAAGTACTACCACCATCACCATCTACAAAAAACATTAACAAAAATTTTATTAGAAAAATCCACATGGTCCCCGGAATTCAAACCCGCTATCCGCGCGGATGCATTGACTAATTATGCTACCGCGACCTTAACGGCTATGTGGAACCTTTTCAGTTAAAATGCAGTTAATTACTTATATATATTTTTTTGTATGACATTATAATTTTTGTATTTATGACGTTATAATGAATGATGTTAAACTAATTGATTTGATTTTTCTGACGTAAATTTGTTGACCTAAACCGAAATTATTGTGTATTTGAATGAATTTTTGAATGGATTATTACTTTGAATGTTATACATGTCTTGACCTAACCCTAAATTTATTTTATAATTGCTTAAAGTATTATATGAATTAATTTTAAAATTACATTTTTTATTAACTAATAAAATTTTTCTATCTAAAATTTTCAAATTTTTAATTAATATTTATGGTTTAAGAATTTATTGACCTTACATAAAATTCACTTACGTGAGACTATCACAATAGTTTTCCAGCAAACAATTTACAGAGAACAAATCATACACAATAACACTATAAACACCACAGTTTCCCAAGAAAATTACATACAACATTCACATTACAATATTCATACAGTTTATGCAGGTAGTTTTAGAAAAAAATAATGTTAATCATCACCGCTCTGCAATGAGACATCGATCACGAGTGACCGATGACAAAAGTAAGATGGTAAACAAAACATAGATTTAGTAGCGTACTACTGGATGTGACTCTAAGCTCAGGTAGTGATAATATGTCATTCTTTCTTATTTCGGCTTTTTTTTTTTTTTTAATAACACTTTGTTGTATTGTAACTCTAAATTCTACTAATATTATATTAAAAACGCGAATTTTTTTATTCCTATAATATTTGTATACTTTATCCTAATTTGCAATGCCCTTGCAGGGCTCATGTTTGCGAGCTGTTGTTAGATTTAAGAACTAAATGTAACCAACATGAAGCAATAAATATTATGATTATTAAAATACAACTAGCAAACCAGTGAACCAAATGTTCACCAAAAAAAAAATGTATTTAATTAATTGAGACCTTCGGAGATTTTGTGTGGTTTCGTTTGAAATAGAAATCACGTGATTTCTCGAAAACCGGAAGTGCTACGTTACTCACATCCGGTTTGTAGTCTTATCAGACTATTCTTAACTTATAACTTAAACATTCTCTATATCTATCACTTACGGTTTGGCCGCTGAAACAGCACCACGGACGGACGGACGGACTTGTCTATTAGATAAGAGATAAACTGCAAAAACAATTTATTTCCCCTTTTTTTGTTTTAAATTATGTACCAAGATATCAATTTCCGACGTGGAAGTATGTGCCTATTTTAATTATTTATGAATCACTCCCGCCTAACGCCGATTTCGGAAGTGAATCGTAAAAAACATGCGCTTAGTCAGCTGTCGACTCCTGCGCATAGTCTTAATATTTTTTTTATTACAGAATTTTAACGAGTACGTTTATTATTATGGAATTGGTTTATTTATATTACGTACAGACCTTATGTTTATAATAGTTTATTTTGATAAATAGTTTTTGGACACTATGTTGTTACAGATCACCATCTTCTGATAAAAATATCATTGGAATAGTGAATCATTATGTCCCAGACCCAACCTAGACCTCCCAATTTTTAGTTATGTTTTGAACAATAGGGAGACGAGTTTTAGAAAAACAATCTCACGTTATTTACTAATGTTTAAGGAGTCCATAAAATATGGATATATTTAATTCTGTTGTGAAATTCAGTAAAAACAAAAGAAAGAATTTTCGAGTTGCCTGGATATTATGGCGTCTCACAAGTGTGTGACGTCACACGATTGTCATTTAAACGTCAAACGATACAATGTAATGTCACTTCGGCCGGAAGTACACTAGCTTGTGACGTCATTTTAATCTTGCACAATCCCAGGCGTTGTCGGTCACGTGAACATGGAGCAAAAAAATCATTTCTATTTAATGAAAATGTGAAATTAAATTATATTAAATTAATGATAATGAAAAAATATTAATTATTTGTTCTTTCTGAAAAGTTAAATCGCTGCTTATATTCATATTAAATACAGATGCCAACAATTGGTCTATTATTTTTCGTACTGTCAAATAGCCTATTGTACTTGTTTTCTGCTTGATGTGAATTTATGTCTTTTACTCTTAGAGGAGCTCGATGGCGTGGATGGTTAGCGCGTTTGGCTGCGATCGTTGAAGTTAAGCAACTTTCGCAGTGGTCGGTCATTGGATGGGTGACCAAGTATCTTCGATCTCGAGTTACTCCGTGCTTCGGAAGGCACGTTAAACCGTTGGTCCTGGCTGTATCTGCAGTCGTTAGCACCCGCCAATCCGCACTGGGCCCGCGTGGTGGGTCATGGCATCTCTCTATTCCAACCAGAAAGGCCTGTGCCCCAGTAATGGGGACATTAATAGGCTGATGATGATGATGATAACGACTCTATTTTTCTATGACTATAATATGTATATTCTGAGCTATGTATGCCGATCGTCGCTCACACACGCGTCGCATTTACAATAATGTTGATTGAACAGTTTGCTTTAATCAATTTAATGGGATAACGCCACCGGGCGCTCACGTGTCATGTCAATAACATCAACATAGACATAAACCAGTGATGGGCAAACTGCGACCCGCGGGCCATCTCTGATCTTCGAACAGATGAAATCCGGCCCGCAACTTCACTAAAAAGTACAATTTTTGAAGTGAAACTTCTATTCCGACGGGGTGTAAATAGGTAATTTCTAGGGAAAAGATGAAACTTAAATGCATCACGAGCGTCACATATATAATAAACACACACGTGTGTGTGTGCGTCTTGACGAGCATGAAAGTTGGAGGGTAACTCAGGTCATAAGAATTGTCACACAGTAAAAACTTTTCTTTTAGAACGCTGGCCACAAAAAAGTTTATTGAATTCGAATTTCGAATTGTTCATGGAAATAAAAATGTATACTTTTTAGAATTTTACTCATTTTTTAAATATGGAGTGGACGCTTAAAGAAGACCGTGTTGCAGTTATTGCGTTGCATCGTTACGGTTACGCGCCAATTCATTTTTTTGGTATACTGATAAATTTGAATATAACCAAAAGATTCGTTTAGCGTACCATCAAACGATACAATGAAGACTCTAGTGTAGATGACAGGTCAAGAAGTGATCGCCCTCGGTCTGTTAGGACTCCAGCAGTGATAAAAGCTGGGAAGGCGTGAATTCAAAGAAATCCCAAACGTAAGCAGAAACTGTTGGCCCTTCAGATGGGGTTAAGCAGAGCCACGGTGAAAATGGTGTTAAATGAAGACTTAGGACTTCGGGCATATCGAAGAAAAACAGGACATCGTTTGAATGCTCGTCTATTGGACCTGAGACTTAAGAGATGCCGCGAAAAAAATATCGGGAAATTCTTTTTTCGGATGGAAAAAAAATTTACCGTAGAAGAGAGCTACAACAAACAAAATGATAAGGTGTACGCACACAGTAGTGAAGAAGCGAGCAACCGTATTCCGCGTGTCCAACGAGTTCATTTTCCATCCTCGCTCATGGTATGGTTGGGAGTTTCTTATTGGGGCTTAACAGAGATACATTTTTGTGAGAAAGGTGTAGAAAACGAATGCATTTGTGTATCTAAATACAGTCCTGACGAACCCTGTGGAACCTGTTTCTCATACCATGTTCAATAACTGTAAATCACAGGCCTAATTTCATCACTTTGAATTTATTAACAAGTTATATTCCTACCTATATTCCAAGTACTCTTAGATAATATAAAAAAAATTTGGCTGAGCCAATCCTTAAGTATTTATTTAATTTTTAAATATTTATTTCATCGAACTTGTCTGGTAATTTATTGTTAATTTTAATGTACACAATAAAGAGTAGTAACACCTGAAATGGAACCATAAAACAATGACCATTGATAAAAAAATTGCATATCATGCAAATAATGCTCCTATCGGAATTCGAATCCAAGACCTCTTTGACAAAGGCATAACATCTCACGGTCTTTCAATTAATTATTATTAATGTATACATTGAGAAGCTCGATGGCGTAGGTGGTTAGTGCGTTTGGCTGCGATCGTTGTAGTTAAGCAACTTTCGCAGTGGTCGGTCATTGGATGAGTGACCAAAAATTTCTATCTCGAGTTCTTCCGTCGGAAGGCACGTTAAGCCGTTGGTCCCGGTTGCATCTGCAGTCGTTAGAACCCGCCAATCCGCACTGGGCCGCATGGTGGGTCATGGCCCAATGTCCCTATTCCATCCATAGGGAAGGCCTGTGCCCCAGCAGTGGGGACATAAAGAGGCTGATGATGATGAGTGTATACAAAAAAGACCTTTGTACTATTTAATATTGTATCGCATGGTGTCTTAAATTACCGTAAAGCATTTTGGTTGCGATCCAAAGATTCACTCACTTTACGAGGCCGTCGTACTCGTGGAAATAGTTTTTATACGTTCGTTCCTAGAACACGGGTTCGTTCGCGTTCCGACGCGGAAATTAAAGGAAATGATTTGCGAAAACGCTGACAATAAGTTTAGGACGCGAACGTCCAATGAGTGTGCTCGAAAAAGTGTTAAGTGGCCACACACCATCGTGCCGCTTGGTCAAATAGCCTTGATATAGCCGAAATCCTGCCACGTCCTTCCAAAGTGTGTGAGGATGACCACACATGGTCAGTTTGACTTGATCAAATAGGGTAGTTGGCGCAAAAACACACATCTCCTTTTTTTTTATCCTTCCTATCTTCGGGAGAGGTTTTCTTTCACCCACTCGCCTAATGTTCCTTGCAGGTCCCATCTAAAATCGGTCCTCAATTGTCCTCTTCATAAAACCGAATTTGCATCATACTCTTTCACGGTACATGCCGTCCGCTTGTGGAACTCGCTGCCAGCAGGAATCAGAGACAGTCCAACTGTTGCTACATTTAAAAAACGGTTGAAGGAACACTATCTATCCTCCTGACTCACTGTTTCCGAACTGTATTGCTTCTCCTTTTAACACTTGTATATTTCAATTTAGTATATATGTTTATTAGTATGTCTATGTAGATATATATGTAGGTTTTGTTTATATAAGTAGTGTATTTTGTTATTTTTATTTAGGAGACACACACTGACGACCTTTTATTTTATGTTTTTTCCTTTCGCGGGCCTGCTGGAAGAAATTTCAATATGAAATAAGCAGTGCCCTTGTACAAATTTCTTGTTCCTGTTCTTATCTATTTTATTGTGTGTGTACTAAATTAGTAAATAAAATAAATAAATAAATCTCCTGTAGTGGGACAACTTCTTAATGGTGGCCACTCGCCATCCTGCCCATCCTGCGGCTGTGGCCACAGTTAGCAAGTTGTCCCACCACAGGCGAGAAAGCGACTAACAATCGGCTATTTTCTCGCTCAAGAATCGTACAACAGATACACAATCTGTGTAATGAAAATATTTCCAAGTCTTTGCCCGTGCACGTGTTCCCCCCATGCCTACAATCTGAGGTCCTTTAAGAGAGGCGTGAAGAAGCATTTCTGCAAGCCAGTGAGGATGGTTGGTGTGGTAGTTTATAACTGCTGCACCAGCTATCCTCGCGTCTGGATTTTATCACCATTTAACTTCAGGTGGGGTAATGTCATTTGCCTACCTAGCTATAAAAAAGAATATAAAAAATAGATCATTATTATGAAATGTGTAATTTTCAAAGGTGTTTGTTTTGTTTAAGTCACTAATAAATCAAATTGGTTATTATTAGATAATAGTTTTATAAAAACAATGTTACAAATCGATCTAAATCTTTAAAAAAAACTTCATGTTGCTTATACTCTTTTGATGAGTATAATAAATGAGAAGCATTTAAGGTTGTAGCAAGCTCTTTAATGCAGTCGAAAAAGTACGACATCGATTCTAATCTACGATGGAAAAACCTTGTGCTGAGAAGAAGCGCAGAAATGCAACAAGGCCTGTTTTTAAAGGCTCCTTATCCAAAGGGAGTGAAAGGATAATTTCTTACTCGCGCCATCCGCAAAATATGAAATGCTTTGCCCGCTCACGTGGTGCCTCCAAGGCTTAAAGAGGCAACATGCAGGCCGGTAAGATAAGGCTGGCTGTGGCAAGTAAAACTGCTGTACCACTTATCTTCACGTCTGGACTTCATCACTTATCGCCAGGCGGGGAGGAGTCATTTGTCGGACCTAGCTATATAAAAAAATAAAACGAAACATTGCCTCCGCTATTTGTCAGTCTGTCACAAGGGCTATCTATTTCTTGAACCAGAAATTTTCACAAAATGCGTGCTAGTTTATGAAGTCACTTTCCATCATACAAGCTTAGATTAAAACAAAAAGGGTAGATACGGTACGCTCATACTATCGTCAAATAAAATATGATCCGACTCAACTACATAAGCAACTCTCACACACGCACACGTCTGTACATATATAAATATTCAATCGAGCGAACGAGACAGAACTATACGCTTCAACGCAGCGTATTGTTGTCCTTTTCTTGCTTACAAAATGGCGATTACGTAAATAATATTCACGACAAACCGTGATTTTTGAGAAAAAAAATGTCTTCACAGTTTTACGAATGAAAAGCGTTGCCGGGGCATTTGATTTTGAACTATTTTACTTCTTTATAAAAGCATCGAAGGCATTGTTTTATCTTCATAACACAGAATATACGCAATATTGTTATATTGAGTGTACATGCAGCGTGTTTGAATGTCAAATTGTGACTAAAGCGAATTATGGTCGTAGACCACAATTTAAGCGGATCACTTTTGAGCCGCGAATGCCGTATCTTCCCTTTTTGTTTTAATCTAAGCATACATGTAGAATTTAACATACGTCTATGTATTAATAAAATACGGATACATGGATTGTAAATGCTGAGTCATACAATACAAGCAGATAAAGTGCGATTAAAGTTAGTGACAGTGAAACGGTAAATAAATGGAAACGATGCCTTGGTGGGTGCAGAAATTAGGCTATTTACATACTAGGGCTAGTTAGTAAAAAGATAAAGATTCGCTAATTTTAGCGTGTTTTTAGTTTATGAAGCAAACATTTATAATAGTGGAATGATGTTGTTCTATCCCGGTTTTTCAATAGCTGACTAGATAATGTATGTCAGAGTTGATTTGTTTAAGAATTCTGATAAAGACATGAAACGTTTGAACAGAAATTGTTTTGTATTTTGAAGAAAGGACTGCGCTCCACCCGCCTGAAGTTAGTTTAAATTAAATAAATACTTAAGATTGGCTGAGCCATATTTTTTTTATATTATCTAAGAGTATTTAGAATATAATGTAGGAATATAACTTGTAAATAAATTCAAATGGTTCCTATACGTATAATATAAATGTGTATATACACTTGAAAAGGTAGGATCAAATGGTACTGTACGTTAGCATTAAGACCTGTCTTTTCATGTCACCTTGTTCCATACACAAAAAAGATATATTGTTTAAACTTTCATGGTCACTAACATTAAAGTAATATAAGTTATTTACGGGATTGTTACCATGTTCCTTGTTTTTAGCGAGTTTCCGATATTTCGGCACTGTTGCAAGCGCCATGATCACGGAGTAACTGAAGTGATTGCGGGTAGGCTGTTATTGGCAGACATATCGGTCTACCCTCCGACACACACACACTGACCGCTATCTCAATGCCTCCTCGCATCACTACCCTAAACATCTTAACTCTGTAGTCACTTCACTGACTAACCGTGCATATGACCCGTGTGATGAGGAACATCTTTAAGAAGAGTTGGAGCATGTACGACGAGTCTTAAAGAGTAATGGATACAAGGGACACTTTCCATCCAGGCACAAATTAAGACACTAGATGTCTCTGGTAGACCGATATGTCTGCCAATAACAGCCTACCCGCAATTACTTCAGTTACTCCGTGATCAAGGCGCTTGCAACAGTGCCGAAATATCGAAAACTCGATATTTCGACGTTAATTTCGTAATGACTTATAGTTTTCGTTTTTTTTTATTATTACATTTAAAACAGTATCTCTTATCTATTAGACAAGTCCGTCCGTCCGTCCGTCCGTCTGTCTGTGGTGCTGTTTCAGCGGCCAAACCGTAAGAGATAGATAAAGAGAATGTTTAAGTTATAAGTTAAGAATAGTCTGATAAGACTACAAACCGGATTTGAGTAACGTAGCACTTCCGGTTTTCAAGAAATCACGAATTTCAAACGAAACCACACAATTTCTCCGAAGTTCTCAATTAGTTAAATACATTTTTTTTTAATTGGTGAACATTTGGTTCACTGGTTTGCTAGTTATAATTATAATCCTTTATTATATTCATCAAACGAGTATCGCAACTCGTATAGAATATGAAATTGTAGGTAAAACGCAATACTTTGCGATTAACGCCCGCAGAGCGCGCGGGTGTTTACGCGCAGGACGCGATTTCCCGCTGACGTAAACACGGGTTTTTTTTGAGTGTCTATGCTGTTGGTCGCATATGACCTTTACAGCGTCACCGGGTTTGGGGACGGCGAGATCCTAAGGGGACCTCAAGGCGAGAATTGGCGAGCGCCTCTAGAGGTATTCCAGGCGGGTGGTATCTTCCAACGGGGGCAATCTCCTCTCCGTCTGGAGCCTCTAGACCACTCGAACCTTATGGGGTCGGCTCAACTAGAGGGCGTCTCTGAGACTCGGACCTCGGCTCTAGTTAGCCGTTGTCGTGGGAAATAGACGCGGCGCGCTTTGCCCGATCTCACACTGCGGTTTCTTTAGATTTGAAATAAAACAGTCCTGCGGTCACCACGCGGCGGGTGCGAGAACGAACCGCTCCGTGAGTTCTTAGCCTCATACTCAGCCGCAGTTGGATGTGCCAATAGACAGTTCCCGTAGGAAGGAACCCGCGCGTAATGAGGATGCGGAAACGGTGATCTTGAGCGCGGCCGCTCGGGCCAGCAACGTGACGTCACAGCTCAATTTTACTGAAAATGTGCCACTAAATTTGTCGTTGTTCGAATAAATGTAAGGTGTGTGTGTGTGAAATTGAAATAAGGCCCACTTGCACTCAAGTGCTTATTTTAAAAGCTAATCATATTTTAACCTTACATTTTATTATGTGAAAGAAACAGCTCTCGCTGAAATTCTTGCCGGTTTTTCTCAGCCCGTTGTAGATTTACGAACTAATTGCGTAGCTTCTAGACATTCATGAGTGCTTGTAACAGCCTAAACTGAATAAATGGTTTTGATTATGATTATTCTTAGGTCTACTGGCACCAAAGTTATTAATACATATTAAGGCTTTTAATCTTGTTTAATATATAGATTTGTAGTGATTAGTAAATCTACAGCGGGAGACTGTAGATTTACGAATCAATTGCGTAGCGTCTAGACATTGATGAGTGCTTGTAACAGCCTAAACTGAATAAATAGTTTTGATTATGATAATTCTTAGGTCTACTTGCACCAAAGTTATTAATTCATATTAAGGCTTAATCGTGTTTAATGTATCATTCTATCTTTATCATTGCTTAGAATAGATATTAGATAGAATGAGGCTAAAACATGATGCGCTTTTAAATTTCAATTAACAACTATAGTAAAAGTGGACCTTAAACAATTGACAAAGATGGAATAATGTGTTTAACATGATTAAGCCTCACTTTAAATTAAGAATGCTAGTGCAATTAGCCCTAAATTATCACACATTTTAAAACAGCAAATCGTAAGAAATTGTGATAAAATGGATAAATTAATAAGGCTTTCTTAATACAGAAAATAAATAAACTGTTTTAAACTTTCATGGTCATTGACATTATAGTAATTTAATATTTACGGGAGTGTTACCTTTATGTTACGCCTAGATCATGGCGCTTGCAACAGTACCGAAATATCGGAAACTCGCTTAAAACAAGGTACATGGTAACAATCCCGTAAATAACTTACATAACCACAGAAAATCAAGTTGGATATAAACTAAACTAGCTGGAAAAAGTGTAAAAAATTAGTTAAAATAATTGATTTTTCTAATTACAAACACTTTTGTGCAAGTGAGCCTAACTTCGAATTTGCTTCAATGGAGTTAACGACTGAACAATTAAAAAAAACGGTGAAGTGCGTGTCGTGCCACGCGTAGTCTAGGGTTCCGCAGTTGCCTGTAGTTACGACAGTATAATTTGAGCAGGAGTCTTTATTTTCTACAAGAGAAATTAGAAAAAACAATTAATATATATATCTATGTGTCTCAACTAAAAATACCTAAATCACAGTCAAACTGCGTCTCAAACTGAAAATCAATTCGACATTATATTTTTTTTAAATACAAATGATAACCGCTCATTTTTTTCGTTTCCTCCCAGGGGCAGGGGAGCGGGTGTGAAATTCTCATGGATACAGCTAGCTGCAAGGTTATGTCAGACTCTTAGTGTCGCCGCACACGGGCCACCGACCACAACCACAAAACGCCGCCACCGGCATATTTCTTGTAGTTTTCATACATTTTATATGGACTCGCCACCCACGGTAGGCCGGTGGCCGCCACACGCTACAAATCGTCGTTGCTCGCTTCTTGTGGCCCGCACCGGCCACTTAATGCGCCGATACAAACACGTCACTCGCGCGATTCCCCACCCCTCTCTCCCTTACCTGAGTCGGCTGCTGTCGCGCGCTTCAGCCACTTTAATAGCCGCTTCTAGCTTCTCGTGGCGGCGTTTGTGGCTGAGGCGAGTGGCCCATGTGCGGCGACACTTACTGACTAAAAGCTTCATCTGAAGACCCTGAGAAGGAGATGATGCGGTATAACCGCCGATCTTTTCAAGTGCTTATATACTTTTTATAAAAACGTAACGTTAGCAGCGCGACTCAGAAGCCGTTGGTACTCGCGGTAGCGTTTTTTTTTTTGGCTCACAATACTCGTTACAAAGAATATCTATGTAAATGTATCCATACAAATGCAAGCACAACATGCATTTCTAAAACTATCTAACTACTAAGGATATATACTAAAGGATAAATAGAGCACATATAGGTTAAACTCAATTACTAAAAAAAAATAAGTTAAAACTAAAAACTAATAAAACTTAATTATTAATCAGCGTTGTGGAACTAATGATATTTTATTGTGGTTTTTAAATAGTTTTTTTTTTTAATTTTGTTGCCATGCACGATTTTACGCTACAATGACTACATCTATGTCACTATTAATGTTTTCTTCTAAGGAATTTTCAATAGGTAAAAAAATTTCTTTAACCAAAGTTGAACCACTATCAACCAACTCTTAAACTAACACGTCTATCTTAACCGTTATAGTTGTCTTTTAAAAGTTTATGAAAAGCACTTATATAATGAATTTTTCCAGGTTTTTCAAGCCAATAGTTTAGCTTTTAGGGGAGGGGAGGGGGACGCTCAACTAGAACAAAAATTAGCACTTTAAAGTTCAATATTTCGCAAACGGATCCCTAAATCGAAAAATAGTCTTAGAAACCCTAATGTAATTTTAAAGGACCTATCCAACCAAACCCCATACGATGGGATAGACCATGAAAAATAAAATCATCTCCAGGTTACATATAGGGAAGCTGCTCAAAAAAGGTTTTTCGAAATTTTATTCTACCTTTTTGTCGGCGTGATCGATATACATATTTACATAAAATCACAGCTCTCTAGTGCTAACAGTCTCCAACCAAATTGGGGACGGACAGACAGACGGACATGATGAAACTATAAAGGTTCCATATCCGGACTACTGAACCCTAAAACGTAAGCCTTGGAAAGTGTGAAAAAATAGGTTAAACTAATATACCTTCCTTAATACACGAAATTGGATAGAAAAATGGAAACATGGTTCAATTCTCCCAATAAAAAGAAAATATTATTAAAAAAAACACATCGGTCTAAGTTTCAGACAGGATTGGAATTTGGAGGAAGATCGACTGGATTTTTTTCTAGTATAATATTTTTTGGCTTCACACCAAAATTTAGCTGTGTGATGCCTTTAATATAAATAAAATAAGCTCAATTTCACTTAAAGTAAATTCTGTTTTTCGAAATTTTAATCAATATATCTAAATCTCTCGTTAGAGCTAGGTATTAATAAAAAAGTTCTACCGTTAATCTTTGTAACATTAGATTAATTTAGTTTTGTTACCTACTTAACGAAAACCAATTAAAGTTTCTCCTATTTAGAGATAAAAAAAATAAGAACATTGTACTCGTTTAGAGCAGATTTTTAATAATTATCATTTGGAAATAATTTTGAAAATCTCGTTTTTCGCCAATTTACGAGTATACTTATTGACATTGACATTGACACAATTTTAATTGTATGGAGCACACATTTACCATTAAAGCTATACTTTTTACACATACATAGAACGGTGGCGTTTTCATTTGAATTAAAGCTCTCGGAAGCTTAGCTGATATTGCTCCACCACTGCGAGAGTAATTTGTTCGTAGTAATAAAGTACTAACTTATGCATAGTAATAAGAAATTATTGGAGTTTATTACTCATAAATTTATTATTCAAACCTATTGTTAGATACTCCAATTTAAATTAATAGGTTTTAGAATAAACAAAATGTAATAGTGAGGTCTATTAATTTCTTCGTCGGTGAAAAATATCGGCGAGCCCTCGAGTCCGAAAGTCGAGAAGCTCCGATGTTTTTCTCTTACAAAACTCATTGTGGTGTCACGCAACGAACGCATAAGCTTTATAGTACAGCAGATTCCACCACTCAACTTCTGAAATTGATTAAATGCTGCATTTTTCCGTGCGGAAGCGAGGCGGGCCGGGGCGGGGCGCGGGGCAATATGGCCGCGCGCCATTACGTCACTTTCACAGCCGTACGTCTGGAAATTAGATCATGTTCAGTGGCTTGTACGCGACGCGGCGGAACGGTGCGCCGTTGCCGTTGCGCGCGCGAAAATGGTTTCTGAACGTGCACCGGATTAGTGATTTTTTTGTTTCAGTTCAGTGTTCTTTTTTTGAATATTTTACTTTTATAAGTATTTTTTTTTCTTTACCTTCGTTCACGCACTCGTGGCCTGGATGCGTGCGGGGGGAAATATCGTAAGTGTTTTTTAGCTTAGTCAAGAGATCGATTGAAAGCTTTCGACATTTTTTGTAGTGGCTAAGTCTTGAACTTTCCGCCCTTTTCCCTGTCCGTTTGTCGAATTTCGTTGGCGGCGAACACACGTATTATATTTTGTAGTGTTCTTTCCTTTTATTTGAATGAATAAAGAGATTTAAACAATCATTTCGATTCGGAGGAGTGACTGTTAATTTTTTTTCCGACGTTCGACTAAAGCCGTTTCCATTTAGGTTTATAATAAAAACTTAACAACATATTGTCTTTTGCGGTGGCTAAATAAAAGCGTAAATCATCACAGCTTGGGAGAAGACAGTTGCGTTGCGACTTTTATTATTTATCTGTACCTTAAACGCATTGTTTTAAAAAAAGAATTCAACGTCGCAGGAATGTAATGATTTCGCATTAGAGATTGGAATGTATAACCTTTACGAATGTAACTAAGTTGTAACTTTATCTGAAAAACTATTGATTCATTATTGGCAATTTTAAGTGACACATAGCTGTCGGAAAGCAGAGCGATGAAGTTACACTAAAAAAAAAACAATAAGCACAAGACGAGCTCCAAATTTTAACAAGCTGTTGAAACACGAGTATTTTTTAACACAAAATATGATAAATGACAGCCGGCCGAGTGTTACATTTGTCATTGCGACAAGAAAGAGTTCGCTCTCGTTTTTTTGTCGCAATTTCATTTGACAGATGCCGCGATTTCAACTCGCATTGTTCTGTTTCTTAAGAGATTGATGGTATGAAATACATTATACGGCTTTTTACTTGTTTAATCGTACTGTCTTGGCGGTTCCATTGAGGAGATGGACCGTTTACTGAATGGAAAAGCGTGTTTTTTTATATCTAAGTATTTGTTTTGCGGCATTATGTAACGGGCGTTACTTCAAATGACGCAATGAATGAATGTAAATTTTTGCCCTGGAAAAACTTAATTGAAAGAAGATTTTGTATTTCAAGCATTATTGGAATGCAATCTCAGTTTGAGGATTTAATTTATATATTTCACTTATTCTTATTATAATTGCATTTCAAAATAAATATGTATAATAATATCCAAAACCACAAAGACCACAAGGCTATTATAAAGTTGTAAATTAAAAAAAGTTTGTTACGATTAAGCCCGTTCGAATTTCAAAAATTAGAACTTCGCATTTACGGGTACATCATAGGCCGCACACATTCTGGAACGCTTTTTGAATCGAAATAAAGAACAACAGAAAGCATTTGTGCGCCGAGGTCATAGTTTGGACCAGCGTAAGTGGAGCTGTCTAGCGGCAATTTTTGTTCTAGGGTACTTGTTAAGTGAGGGGCTCGAGGGGTCTAGGTGTGTGGCCGACGTACAGGCGAGTACAGCGGCGGTATTGTGGGCGTCCGAGCGACCTACATAGTTTAATTATTGCTGGGACGATCAGGCGCCGAGGCCTCTGTGGGCGAGGCTGTATAGTCGGGAAGAAACCTTCGCGGAACGTGATAACTATTTGTTTTTTTTTCTGCAAAGTTTTTTTTAAACCAAATCAAAGGTTTTTTATTATGTTCGTACTAACATTTTTACATACAAAGTTTTGTGAAGATTGAGAAATATTGTAATCGAAATAAATAGACTAAGATGCTCTAAGTAAATAGTAGAAAAATGTTAAGAACTTTTTGAAGCGTTCGTTAAAGCGTTCGAATGTAGACAGGCAATTTTAATAGCCGCTAGGAATTTTAATGTTTGAGAACCTTGAGCCTGTATTTGTTTTCTGATAGAGATAACGATTATCTGTAATTGTCATGCATACAAAACGTATCTTACAAAAGAATTACACAGCCACGTTTGCTGGCGGATGTTATACCGCGCTTATAAAAGACAAGATTAGAACCTTATCCGTTTTCTATGGGATAGGATTTTGATGACCTCGTTGTGACAGGAAGGAATGAAATGATGCCTCGTTTCGTATGGAATTGCGAATTACCCTTTGGGGAGGACAACACAAAGAATCTACTTTTTTAGCCGTCTACAAAAGAAAGGACTTATATTTTGTATGTTTAAAGTACAGTACATAGTCTGTTCCTATTCCTTCCTTAGGGAAGGCCTGTTCCACAGCAGTGGGGACAATAATAGGCTGATGATGATGATGTTAAAGTAAATAAAAAAAGCAAACGTCAGGGTCGTGGAACACTCGGTTTGAATGAAGTTAAAAATAAGCATTAGTATAAGTACACAACTACACTCCATACAATACGCTACGAATACTGACGGTTGCGATCTTAAAACCTTTTTTTCCCCTAGTCTTCGCCATGTCCGTGCCGTCCGCAAAAAAAATGTTCGAAAATTCCACATTTAAAAACCTAATTTATAGGTAATCTTTTAGGATGAATTTTTGGAGGTCATTGATCTCGTTCCAAAATTCCACATTTAAAAACCTAATTTATAGGTACTCTTTTAGGCTGAATTTTTTGGCGTCATTGATCTCGTTCATATTTAGGAGCACCATGTTGAGTATTTGCCTAATTGGTATATTTTCAGCATAGCCTGTGTCAGAAAGGAGGGCACTTTAATTAAATAGCCACTCTGTTGCGATGTGCTTGCTAAATGTATTGAATGTTCCTATTAATTAACAAAGCGCAAAAACAATTTCCTCTAAATTAGAGCAAGAGTTTTTTTTACTCGTTGTGTGACGGTTTCCTGCCTTTTCGTTACGAACCTTTTAACTATGTTTGATATTAAGTTAAAATAAATTTTGTGTTATATTTTATTGTAGACGCTTTGTGGTAGGAAAATTGCCCAGTAGATATAATAATTGAGCTCGTCTTCATCAAATATCCAATAATTTATAAATTGGTTATTAAAATTATTAAAACAGTTTATTCAATTCACAGGTTTATCTGTAGCTAGCTTATTCCTGTAGAATATCTTTCACTTCTTTGTGTATTAACTACATACATATATGGGTGTCATATATTATGTTATATATCTTTGGGTCGTCCGTCCCTTAAACCGCCTCGGCAAGCTTTCGGTTCAGTACCTTTCTGGGCCTCGGATAAATCTATTTATAAGGGTACATATGAGTAGGTTGTATAATTTTAGTAAGTTATTATTAGAAGTCTTTTATTATTTCTATAGGTACTTTCTATATGTATCAGATAATGCACCAAATATTTGTTAAAATTTTAATATAAAATAAAGTTTTTATTGACTTGAGCTATGTGATCACCAACTCTTTTTGATATGAGCTACATGCTCATACCTTTAATTATATGTTAATAAAATTTATATTATTACTAAAAACTATATACTATCATGACTTCAAAGTACCTACATTTTGAAGTCATGATAGTATATATATATATATATGATTTTTGTCATGATAGTCAATATAAATTATATTAAAATATGATTAAAGGTGTTATCAATAATAAATTGTGGTCATCAATTTCAGCTCTACTAAAATAACTACAAAAATTAAGAGAAGTTCATTACACGAACTTTGTGAATAAATAATACAATTATTTCCATTGTCTCCTTTGTATCAAAACTAAACTTTATTAAAAAAAATATTTGAATCAAGTAAAATAGTTATCTTTTCAACAATTGAAAGGAAGCACTTAAATAATGAACTAAAACTGTCTAATTAAACGGCGCCCGCATGATGTTCCCAGAAAATTTTCAACGGAATCTCGATAATTTCTTTAATTTATCTCTTTACATTGTATAAACAATTCTCCTAACGGGCTAACGAGCGCTAACAGACAGTAAACGAACCGAATTCCACTTATTAACAACTAAAGATAAACAAAGTTAACAAGTAATGATAAACACACCACTTCTGCGATCGACTGTACATGCGCGGACGCCATTTTTATTAGTTCCGTAGGGTTGGTAATTGAGTTTCCGCGTTAGGTTTGGCTGTACGTACGTTTTACCGTTGCTCGGATCAGTTGTAAGGTTTTGTTTTAAACATTAACTAATTGATTAAGATAACTAATAGACTTCGAAAAATATCACGGACCAGGGGGCAAATCGCCTAACGGAAATGCTTTGGAAAACACTAACGCTTACGATTTCATATTGTTATTTCTAGCCGCCTGAGGTTTTCAAATGCCTCACACTCTTTTTTTTTCTTTTGCATTGGTAATAACAATATTAAAGAAAATGAGCGTGAGGTATTTGAAAACCTTCGGCGGTCAGAAATAACAAAATAAAATCGAAAGCGTTAGCGTTTTTCATAGCATTTCCGTTAGGCGAATGGCCCCCAGCTATGTGCCTATAGGAAATCATATTTATAAAACACACTAAGTTACTAAAGTAAATTTTAAATATGAAATTAAAGTTTGATTTTCAACTTTTTTCCAAGTTCCGTGTTTACTTCAAAATATTGATCACTGCTTAAATTGAAATAACACTGAATGAATGAAAGCATAAGGATGACTTTATTATCTGTAATAGGTATAATTATTTAATACAAAAATTTGTGGGTTATCACATTTTTATTTTAAGCATATAACTGATATATGTTTAAATCTAAAATTAACATTTTCTTTAGATTTAAGTGATGGGTTGTTTCTGGTATGTTCTGGTATGTTGTATGGAAATTTCTTATTAAACTTTTAAATCAAATTATCTAAATAAGTACAAAACATAAATATATGTTATAATTAAGTTAATATTACGAGCATGAATCAAACAAAAAAAAATACCGCCGGTGTATTTATATTATCATAATAAAAATCTAAATATTAATAGGAATATCAATAAAATGATTAACTCCAACTGATAATTTCTTATTTGTTTCTTAGGTTTTCACGCACATCACTCATTAAATAAAACTAGTTTTTACGGGTTAATGCACGAAAACTTTATTTATTTATTGACGATAATTTCTTTATGTAATATAAGATATTAGACTAAAGAAGTAAAAAGAAATATAAACATTTTGCGCTCGTTAGTACCTGCGCCCGCGCAGTGAGTCAGCGCGCCGATGTTACAGTTCAAAGCGTGGGGTTCCGTAAGGTCAGTTTTAGGTCACGCCAGTCGAATAACGGACTCTAAAGGGCTACCTTTGTACGCGGCTTTTGTAAAGGAAGCGAATATGTTTGTCCGAACAATTGTCGTTTCTTTAGAAACTTGAACTTTATTAATTAAGTTTCTTTGAAGTGTATGTATCCTCATATTTATTTCATATTATTTATTTACGACCTCCGTGGCCGAGTGGTAAAGTACGCCAGGTTTTATGGTGTCGCCGACTCGAGAGGTCCCGGGTTCGAAACCCGGTGGGGGCAGATGTTTGTGTGATGAATGCGAGCATTTGTACTCAGTTTGTACTCCAGGTTAAATTTGTATTTCTATAAAAATATACTTATTTATGTACTGTATATGTATTCTATCCGTTACCCTAGTATCCCTTAACATAAGCCTACAGTGCTTACTTTGGGGCTAGGCTAATTGGTGTGAGTGTTAGAAATATTTATTTATTTATGTTTGTAATGGAAAATGACTTCATGAATCTCATCTTGAAGTATATTTTTTAATTTGACGTCTCTGTATGTAATACAGTGAGAAAAAAACAGCCCTTGCTGAGTTTGATGCCGGTTCTTCTCAGTAAAAGGTCTCCCGCCGTAGATTTTCGAACCGATATCATAGCTTTTCGACATTCACAAGTGTTTGTAATACCCTAGACTGAATAAACAATATTGATTTTGATTTTCTATTGAATGTGTTTTTAAAATTGCACGTATGTGCGTTTATAAAGTACATAATACGTCTTTATAAAACCATCTTTAATTTCGTAATCCGAATATTTCGACATGGGTGTAGATAAACATATTCATTGTATAATAAATATTGTATTGATCTTTTATCATTGCCATCATTCGCTTGGCCTGTTCTCAATTTCATTTGGTGGCGACGCAATATATCTTCCCCTTCCCACATCGTTCGATCACTCGACGTCTCAACATTAACCTCTTTGCTTGCTATATCAAGTTTCGCACAGTACACTGAACTGAAATCTTTTCTTTAAAGCAAAGCTCAGATATATTTATTCTCTACAACCTTTCCTTTCAACAAGTAAAGGGAACTGAATATATATATATACATACACAGTATACTGTATATATATATATATATACAGTGGGGCTCAGCTGCTAATATAGAAAGTATTTTCGTACTGCAAAAGAGAGCTGTTCGCGCCATATATAATTAAAAGGCAAGAGAATCTCTTAGAGAAAAATTTAAAGAAATTAATATTTTAACACTGGCATCGCAATACATCTATGAAAATATAATATATGTAAGAAGAAACTATGACGCATTTGCAAAAAAAAGTCAAACCCATAACTTAAACACGAGATTTAAGAACAAGCTTGCCGTTCCATGTTTCAGACTCCAAAAATCAAGAGGTTCATTTCTGGGATGTAGTATTGCATTGTTTAACAAAGTTCCCCAAGATCTGATTGAGCTTCCACTAACCAAATTTAAATCTCAGATTAAGAATACTCTTATGAATAAGGACTATTAT
This sequence comes from Chilo suppressalis, assembly GCA_902850365.2. Lineage (NCBI taxonomy): Eukaryota > Metazoa > Arthropoda > Insecta > Lepidoptera > Crambidae > Chilo > Chilo suppressalis. Next base: position 12,441,878 of record OU963917.1, on the reverse strand, counting down.
AAAGTTAATGATTATCTAAATGATCGTAATGCATGGACATAGTGTTTCTTGTAATTTCTTATTTGATGGGTATGAGTCAGTTTTGTAACAGTAGTATGGTACCTATCTAATGCCGCTTCCTATATATACTAAATATAAAATTTGTTGTAACTATATATCTATACCCTAAATAATGTAATGGAAGGTGACTTCAGAAGTATGTCTGAAGTCATTTTTCAACTTGACGACTCTGTATATATCAATACAGGGAGAAAAAAGCAGCTTTGCTGAGTTTCTTGCCGGTTCTTCTCAGTACAAGGTCTCCCGCCGTAGTTTTGCGAACCGATGGCGTAGCTTCTTGACTTTCACATGTGCTTGTAACAGCCTAGACTGAATAAATGACTTTTCATTTCATTTCATTCAGTAGATAGGTACACGTATATAATGTACGTAAATATAACAGGCAACAAATAGTCATGCCACACGCATGCCATTGCCAACAAGTAGATCTGTTCAGCCGTTTTTGCACGATTGATTAAGAAAGATATAAATTTATTAAATATACGTACGGGTAGTACCTAATTTTGTTTTCGAATTGTGATTGATCCTCAGGGGTTTGAGGTTGCTAACGTTGCTATAGTTAACCAAAACTTTAGGTAACCAACTGTGTTTGTTTGGTGAACATTGGGTGTTTTTTTTGGGATCACATAAATATTTTCCGTTTTTTTTAAGGTACCTTTTCTTAATATAGTGAGATAAGTACAAAAATAATTATGTAACGTCCACGAGAGTTACTGCCGACAAACTGTTGCACAGTTTGGCAGAATAGAAATAAGTGTTGTACTTAGTTTTCATGAAAAAAAAAAATAATAAATAAAAAATCCCATCTTACCAGGCATTGTAGAAAATAATATTCATCTCTTATATTGTGTTGGTGACTTCGAACTCTGAAGCCGTGAAAACCATAGAACGCAGAGGTTATAAGAGCTTTGTGGGCGGGGCAGGCGCGCCACAGTTATGTGTGAGGAAAAGCTCATAACTTGACCAAACCTTGGTTCTGATTGGTTCGTTGCTCTCGCGTGTGAGTGCTGATTGGTTCGATTGTTTGATGTCGCATCATTAGATTGGCTATTCTATCTATCAGGCGGATGTGTGGTGGGGGCGAACCGGTGACTTCGGTTCCCGCATAAACGGTCTATGATCACCCTTCCAACCTCTTTCAGTGTTCTGTGGTGAAAACCATACACATTTGCGTTCATGCCTTCTCACGGAGCTTAACGGTACAAGATTAAAGTAGAGCAGGTTGTAAAAACAGGTAATATTTCTTAAAATTAGGATTATTCCACATGGTTGACAGTTCAAAATAATATATAAAATGTTTGATACACATCGAGGAGCTTGATGGCGCGGGTGGTTAGCGCGTTCGGCTGCGATCGCTGAAGTTAAGCAACTTTCGCAGTGGTCGGTCATTGGATGGGTGACCATCTTCTATCTCGAGTTACTCCGTGCTTCGGAAGGCACATTAAGCCGTTGGTCTCCAAGCCAATTCGCACTGGGTCCGCGTGGTAGATCATGGCCCAATCTCCCTATTTCATCCATGTGGGAAGGCCTGTGCCCCAGCAGTGGGGACATTAATAGGCTGATGATGAAATGAACACATAGTAGGTTACGAAAAGTAATTTCATCGTTCATTGTTTATTTTTAAACATTAAAGATAGCGTTCAAACAAATAGAACGAATGCCATTACTTTAAGCTCACTGGTTTCAAGTGTGATTGGGTTGTGGAGTGAAAATAGCTATTGTGGCAGAATATAGCGCCGTTCCAACCATCTTGAATAAGCCACTGAAACCTTATTCAGTAACAGAAATACAATACCATCAAAAGTGTATGGTGAAGGTTACTTACCCAGGCGTGCGCTCCAATAGCAGCGGAATATAAGCAATACTCAACCCCTCTTGATGAACTAAAGACGAATCTCCAGCGCGTGTTTCACCCTACGCAATCAACAAAAACATATCAGAATTCAACAAAAACGTCTACACAAAACTTTGGTTCACTACTTAAATTTGTTTGCATCAACTTGTTTGCATCAACAATATTTTTGCTTTCCAAGTCCGATCATAGTTTTTGAACGTAGCCCTGTGTTTTGTGTATGACAGTCACGTGTGCAGTAGACGGCGTGTGTAGAGAAACATGTTTCAGAAACAATGTTTCGTATAAGTGTTTTTGTTCAATGTTTTAAAAAAAAATGCTGGAGGATTTGGTGTCCAGCAAAAGTGTTTCGAAAACAGCCGAGTGGCTTAACTAATACACATACTACACATATTATTTAACATTCTCTTTGGTCTTTAAAGTTCAGCTTATAAATTTAAAGAGCGCAAATTAGGTATGTAAGCCTCAATTAATACAATTTTTAAAGAGATTTTTTCTAGAAATATTTCTTTAGATTTAACCATCTAGCAATTATATTCTTAAAAAATAAAACTTATAACTATAATTGCTATATCTTCTTTCAAATATTTAATACTTGTAAAGATATTCATTTGACATTGTAGGTTCCCTACAATGCGAAGAGATGGCATGGAGATGACTTAAGAAAGTTTAGACAGAATTTGACACGGCCATCAGGGTCGCGGTAGCATAATAGTCAGTGCATTCGCCCAGATAGCGAAGGGTGCGGGTTTGAGCCCCGTGTGCTGCCTGGTCCGCGTGGATTTTTTTCTAGGAAAATTTTCTTTGTATTGAGAAGTTTAATTTTCTCCCGCAACGTTTCCGTTTGACCGTTTTTTCTCCGATTTACTTTGCACATCCGACTACTACTGTCTGAATTTTTCGAGTTAATATAAGGCACTCAAAAATAACTAAAGCTTGTGAGTCACAAACTCACAAACTTTACCTCTTAATATAGTATAGATTTTATTATTACGGACAGCCTTTTCCGTTTTGTGATTTTGCATTATGTTAATAAAACTGTATCTGCCAGTTAGAACTACGTGCAAAAGTTTACTTTTAAAAAGGGGAAAAAATAACGCAAATTGCTCCACCTTTTTACTTTAAAAAAAAAATCTTCCACTGCAGATTTTAGATAGGGTTCTAACGAACCTGCGCCTTCCGGTATCCTGACTGGAACCTGAACCAGCGGGCCTATTTGCTAACTTTTTTGACGTTTAAAATGTGTAATTAAAGAGCATTGCAGGGTCTGACTGTAACGCACCCATTCCGCGACGCCCCTGTCCGAGACGCGCCCACAGTGAAAGACTGCACTGTGAGGGCAATGTGGGTGCGCCCCGGCTGGGCGCGTCGCGTAATGGGTGCGTTACGGCCGGACCCCACAGCATATTTATTTATTTATTCAATATACATCGATGCTTTCAGAACATAGTATTTATTTATTTATTCAATATACATCGATGCTTTCATAACAGAGTATCTTAGTGGGTTCATCACAGCCGGATTTAAGGTTTGGCGAACGATTTTTGTCAATCTAATGGGACCCGGGCCACTTACAATTTGCACCCCCTCCCCCTGGTTGGGGACCGGTCGACGTTAAGTTGTTTTTGAAGTAAAATTTCTTTTCGGAAAGAAATATATAGCATCTGTCATCTATCATCTTTTCATGAAACAGAAATGAGTCACAAGCATCACACGACTATGTATATGTGTGTGTGTGTGGGATGCGTGCGCAGCTCTTCCCGACGAGCATGACTGTTGGAGGCTGAAACGCTTTGAGCGTCACACGCGACAATATATATATATATATATATACAAATATATGAGTATTGCGTGCGCTAAAGCATTCCCCCATGCCTTATGCACCGTCTAATGTTAGGTTATTTAAGAAAATAAGTTTCACTTGAGATATGGTATGTGTAGTCCGTGCACACATTTTTTTTGTCTCTGTTGTGGGGGCTTCAGAGCCGCGCCTACCTTAAAAGCGGTACTGGGATATCGGATGGACCAGTAAATAGCTCGGTGATTGTCACTTCCATCTGTCCAAACCTTTAGCGAATAGACCTACTGGTCATAACTATATTGCATTATGCTAATTGTGTCAGCGACTGTACACTGCTCATGCGCATGAGTCAGCTTTTGATAGTGCACATCTCGGGCGTGGGGTTCCGTAAGGTTGGCGGCTGATTCACATCACACATTCTAAACATTGCTACATTATCATATGAATTATATTATCAATGAAACTTAACCTCTGGCGCTGAGATGTACAAATCCATGAAAATCTATCAAATCCTAACTGATACTATGAACGCAAAACTGAGATGGTTAGTTAACTGAATTATATTCAAATATAGTTTATTTAAAATCATTTATATTCACATCTTGTTTTTTTTTGAGTGTATATGCTGTTGGTCGCAGATGACCTTTACAGCGTCACCGGGTTAGGGGACGGCGAGATCCTAAGGGGACCTCAAGCCGAGAATTGGCGAGTGCCTCTAGAGGTATTCCAGGCGGATGGCGTCACCCCACGGGGGGAGTCTCCTCTCCGTCTGGAGCCTCTACCACTCGAACCTGAAGGGGTCGGCTCAACTAGAGGGCGTCTCTGAGACTCGGACCTCGGCTCTAGTTAGCCGTTGTCGTGGGGGGCGGGGAAAAACGCCCAGGTATATATATATATATATATATATATATATATATATATATATATATATATATATATATATATATATATGTATATCGACCTATCCATAGAATAAAGCTACTACTGCATAATCACAACTTTACAGTAGAGCGATTTTATGTTAGTAAAATGTAAAATATGCTGTAACTTGCATTGGTATTTTTCTATCATTTGAATTTTTTTACTAATCATATAAAGCATTAAGAAGCAAATTATGACGCATTTATTGTTTAAAAAAAACTACATTTACAGCTTATATTTCGTTATTTAAGAGTTTCTTATGTGATTATGTGACAATTTACTACGGACATCTTTATGTTACATAATGCATATCAGACCTTATGCTTGGGAAACGTGTGAAATTATGTGTAGATATAACTTTGTTTTACGTAATTTATATTATCTGTCGCGTCACATTATGATAATATGGCAAAGTTTGGGCAAAATCGATCAAACAAGAAAAATAGAATCAAACATTTAGTATAAATTCTCAGTTAATAACAAAATTGAAGCATTGCAGGCTGCGTTCTTGCCTATCCAAAAGGTTCTAGTGCTCTTGGCTCTATATTCTTCGGAAACAAAAATCACATGGACCTTTATTCAATTGCTATCTTCAAAGTTATATAAGTTTTAGAATAAATGTTTTTACCAGTAAAACATATGCCTCCGTTTCGCCTAAAAGTACAATAAAATCAATTTGGTAACATTTTCATATGTAACTTTATTCTATGCATAGGCCGATATATATATATATATATATATATATATATCTTTATATATTTAATAATACTTCTGTGAGTGTGTATGTCACTGAACTTCTCTTAAACGACTGGACCGATTTTGATGAAATTTTTTGTGTGTGTCCAAGGGGATCTGAGAATGGTTTAGATTCACAATTTTGTCCGCTGGACAACCCCTATTTTTTTAGGGCGGTACGAAGTTCGCTGGGTCAGCTAGTATATATATATATATATATATATATATATATATATAGGTGCAAATGTCCCGCCATTATGTTATAGATTTGACATGTATCTTTATCTTATGCCACTAATGCTGTAAACATTCGACTGACATCTAAAAGCATCAGGTCTTAAAGAATATTATTAGGTATAGAACCCTTAGTGTGCGAGTTCAACTCGTACTTAACTAATTTTTTTGTTGCTCAACTATGGTAATTTTACAAAATTAATTGATGATTAACATAAAAATGTAAACTTATATTTTTGCGAATGAAGTTTGAATTTGTTGCGTCATAACTTTTTTCACACAGCACCTTGGGCCTTTCCGCTATAACAATAGTTAAAGTACATAAAAAAATCTTTCCAATTTGTATACATATATGTCGCATGTTGTTATTGGTTCCTAGGCTAGCTTCCATACATTTTTGCCCGTTTTCCTTTGACTTTTAATTTCAATGCAATAGATCATGTTACGTATAAAATACTAGCTTAAAAAAATATATACTATAACAATGAACCTAAAACTAAAAACCTTACAAAATAAAATATAATAACTAAAATACATTATTAAAAGGAGTCCCTTTAGGCAAGGTTCCCAAGATACTGGCAGTGTTCCCCCTTTGGATAGCTAGACTAATTCTTCGAGGTAGCTGCCAGCTCTTCGGTCTCCTGTGATGTTGAAAATAAAATATAATGATATCTTTTATCTATTAGACAAGTCCGTCCGTCTGTGATGCTGTTTCAGCGGCCAAACCGTAAGAGATAGATAAAGAGAATATTTAAGTTATAAGTTAAGAATAGTCTGATAAGACTACAAACCGGATTTGAGTAACGTAGCACTTCCGGTTTTCGAGAAATCACGAATTTCAAATGAAACCACCTCCGAAAATCTCCGAAGTTCTCAATTAATTAAATACATTTTTTTTTTAAATCAGGTTTTGGTGAACATTTGGTTCACTGGTTTGCTAGTAATATATCTTTATATATATAATTCTTCTGTGAGTGTGTATGTCACTGAACTTCTCTTAAACGACTGGACCGATTTTGATGAAATTTTTTGTGTGTGTTCAAGGGGATCTGAGAATGGTTTAGATTCACAATTTTGTCCGCTGGACAACCCCTATTTTTTTAGGGCGGTACGAAGTTCGCTGGGTCAGCTAGTAATTGTATAAAATTATAATAGTAGCTTTAATTTCGTAATCACTTTTTAAAATCGTAAATCTATCAGAAACTCTTTCGACTTCTTGACCTTATAAAAAACCTTAGCAAACAACAAAAGAAATCTATAGTCCGTGGGAAAAACTCCAAATTATTTAATGTCAAAATTATGTCACAGAATGGCGGGAAAATCTGTCAAGTCAAATATGATTGTTCAAGTTTGTTTCCAGGGTTTTGAAATGGTTGTAACTATATAAGTATATAGTGGGTCAGGAACCAAATTAACTCATCACACTAATCTAATATATAAAATTCTCGTGTCGCGGTGTTTGTGGTTAAACTCCTCCGAAACGGCTTTCCCGATTCTCATGAAATATTGTGTGCATATTGGGTAGGTCTGAGAATCGGACAACATCTATTTTTCATCCACCCCTAAATTTTTTTTTCAATTTTAGATTAATTTTTTTTTTAATTTTTATATGATACATCATACAAAAATACGTACATCCCTAAATTTTCAACTTTCTACCACCAACCCCTATTTTTTTATGGCGGTACGAAGTTCGCTGGGTCAGCTAGTAAATATTATAAATACGAAAGTTTGTGAGTGTGTATGTTTGTTACTTGTTCACGTCTAAACGGCTGGAGCGATTTAAAAAAAATGTTATGGAGTTAGCTGACACCCTGGATAAACACATAAGCTACGTCTTAGTGTCGCCGCACACGGGCCACACGCCACAGCCACAAACGCCGCCACGAGAAGCTAGAAGCGGCTACTATAGTGGCTGAAGCGCGCGACAGCGGCCGACTAAGGTAAGGGAGAGAGGGGTGGGGAATCGCGCGAGTGACGTGTGGCAGCGTTTTGTATCGGCGCATTAAGTGGCCGGTGCGGGCCACAAGACGCGAGCAACGACGATTTGTAGCGTGTGGCGGCCACCGGCGTACCGTGTGTGGCGAGTCCATATAAAATGTATGAAAACTACAAGAAATATGCCGGTGACGGCGTTTTGTGGTTGTGGTCGGTGGCCCGTGTGCGGCGACACTTACTGCGGGAAAACATCCCTAATAAACCGCGGGTGACACCGCGGGGCACAGCTAGTTGTAAATAATGCGTTGGGTATAGAAATAGTCGGTAAAATATACTAGTGTAAATTGGAATAGTACGTAAAATAATGAAATGAACTGACATATTAGCAACATTTAAAAGTGCCTTTAAATTAAATGAGAGATTTTTGCTTTCTGTCCGAGATTAACGTATTTGGCGCATATTATAATTTCCCATCAGTTTTACCAAATACCAAATAGTTTATTGCATTCATGTAGTAACAGAAATGGTTAAATACATGTTATAAAGTACGTTCTTATGAATAAAATTAACAATTATCTAATATGCAATTTAAAATAAATTTACTAGCGTATTAGGTTTCAAAAGTAAAGTAAAACAAATCCTTTTAAAAAAATTTGATAAGCAAATCACAACTGTTTAATAACATACATTTTGAATGTAGCATGTACTATATCACTCTTGTTACTTTAAAAAAAAAATTGTAATTCATTTATTTTATTATAAGAAGTTAATTAAGTTTATTATATTAAATGTCCAAACTAAATTAGATAAAAATATAGGCATTGTTTTTGTAGAAATATTTAAATTGATTTATGATTAAAAATGAGTGCATTTTTCGCCAATAAACTGTTAATCAGTTTGGCGAAATTATAAAGTGTAGTTAATAGTATTATAGTATAGTTGATAAAAAAAAAAAAAAAAAAAAAATCAGGATATATTTCATCAATTATCCCATAAAAATTATATAAATAATTAATTTGAATTGAATTATAAAATAAATACATAAAATGAAAACTATGTACATACAAAATCACCTAATATAAGTCACCTTCAAATCAATCATCATCCATCACAAAATTTAATCCAGCATGGAAAAAAATATTATGACCATCGTCAATAATATTAATGATTATTCGGTAATTAGCCACCGTATTATCTCATTACTATCGTTCCCACGTTTCTATCATGGCAGCATTATATGTAAATTATAGTAAAGCTGATTTGCATACATCCATACAAACATATCTTATATATATATATGAGACTGGCAGGCATTGCGATGTTGCATAGCAAAAACGATGACGCAACGCAGCTCATGACGATACAATACAAAACACTTAATTGTACACTACAGAAAACATTTAATATAAAAACCAATTAATTCGATAATGAGTCTCGAGAGGTCCCGGGTTCGAACCCCGGTGGGGGTAGATGTTTGTGTGATGAATACGAGCATTTGTACTCCAGTCATGGATGTTTCATATGTATTTCTTTATAAATATTTATGTACAGTATATGTATTCTATCCGTTACCCTAGTATACCATAACATAAGCCTACAGTGCTTCCTTTGGGGCTAGGCTAATGAGGGCTATCGCGTATGAATCCGCCGCTAGAGGCGCTAGTGTAGCGTGAGGTCTCCGAAATGTCAAATGTTATTGCTTGTTGGTTGACTACGCGGGTTTATTTCTTATTAAAATAATGTTGTGAATAATTGGTAACAATTCGGCTTAATTATGGCAAATATGAGTTATGTGCCAATGAATGTCAGTTATTAAAAATTTGAGCTTAGAAAAATGATTATGTTCCCATTTTTTCCGAATAAAACGGAACTGGGCGTCACTGTGGCATGGCCTATTATGTTTAGGATATGGTTCTTTTGTGTTAAAATACGATCTAAATGTAACCTTTGATTTCATGTGCGTATTAATAAACTTTAAAAGTTACACTTCAGGACCTCACTCAACAGTGGCGCCATCTGGTAAGACAGAAAACGGTAGCCCTCATTGGTGTGAGTGTTTTAAATATTTATTTATTTATTTAAGTGTCGGGGACAGATCAATTTTCATCTATTGTTCATTAATTTTGAAACCTTAATATTAAGACTATCAAATTGTCAAATGTGTACTGATTTTTAATTCTCGTTACGTACTTTTTGGCGCTGCTGTTCAAGTTTCCATACAAAATCGCTCGCAAAGTATTCGAATTCGATAACGGTTCGTGCTAAGGGTACAGTTCGCTAAATTTTAATTTTTTTAGTAACCCCCCCAAAAGTAATTCTAATCTTCGGAATTAATTGATTAACTTTATTCGTCCGTGTTTGGGTCACAGACATACAAGTAGGTATGTACTGAATTTTAACTTGATCGGGCCAGTAGATTCCGAGCAAACCTACTGTGATGGACAGACAGACAGATAACCGAGTGATCCTACAAGGGTTACATTTTTTCCAACAGAGGTACGGAACCCTAACCCGGTCATAATACACATGTATGTAGCAGAAAGCAAATGGTTTGTTAGTTTGTTTGGTAGAACATGCTGATCCCAAGAACTACTGGAGGCCAATCGCTAACGGAATTGCTATAGCTATCGCTTACAATTTTATGTTTTTTAATTCTGACCATCTAAAGGTTTCAAATGCCTCCCGCTCATTTTATACAATACTTGCAGTGCCCCGCGGTGTTACCCGCGGTTTGTTATTTTCCCGCAGTAAAACGTAGCCTATGTGTTAATGAGGAGCTCGATGGCGCAAGTGGTTAGCGCGTTCGGCTGCGATCGTTGAAGTTAAGCAACTTTCGCAATGGTCGGTTATTGGATGGGTGACCAAAAATTTACTATCTCGAGTTCCTCCGTGCTTCGGAAGGCACGTTAAGCCGTTGGTCCCGGTTGCATCTGCTGTCGTTAGCACCCACCAATCCGCACTGGGCCCGCGTGGTGGGTCATGGCCCAATCTCCCTATTCCATCCATAGGGAAGGCCTGAGCCCCAGCAGTGGGGACATTAATAGGCTGATGATGATGATGTGTTAATCCAGGGTGACAGCAACTTCATACCAAATTTTATTAAAATCGCCCCAGCCGTTTATACGTGAAGAAGTAACAAACATACACACTAACAGACTCACAAACTTTCGCCTTTATAATATTAGTGTGATTGTTATTATTATGACAAAAGAAAAGTAAGTGAGGCATTTGAAAAAACGGTCGGAAATAAAAAAAATGAAATCCATAGCCATGATAGCCATAGCAATCCCGGTAGGCGTTTGGCTCCCTGGTCCGATTAGAAAAATCTTTTTGTGTCGGATAGTGCATTTATCGAGAAAGGCTATACTTGTAGGTTACGAAACTTAACGCTATGTCTAATAGAGTCTGTGCGGAAAGAGAATGGGCGTAGCGAATAACGGAACTAACATGGAAATTTTTATTTGCCAATCAAACCCAGCAATCTATAAAACGTCAAAGTTTTGTATTGCTACGGATTTGTTTGTTGTTGTGATTTCTTGCGGTTTTTAGTATTTAATCATGCCTAAAGGGGGTAAAACCTTACAAATACGGTAGAAAAGCACTACAGCGCCCTCCAATCTAAATCCCATTCTCTTTCCGCACAGACTCTAAAAGCGAAGCGAACCAATAAAAAAGTTGCAAAAACGGGACAAATATTTCATTTGGGGAGCTCCGTTGCGTGCGCTGGGTAAATGATAAAAGTAACGATCTAGAAATGTAAAAATTACACCATGAAAATGGGTGGTATAACTTTTACCATTATTGAGACGATTCAAACGTGTTTTTTTTTTGTAGTAGTTCTCCCGTTTTAGGGAAGGCAAAGGGAACAATGCCCATACAGCCTAGTCTTTAATTAAATTTATCTTCTTTTTGTTTTTACATTAGAATGTCGGTGTGACGCATTCTAATGTTTCTTGGAGTGTTTGGCACGAAATGTATCGAGTTGGCTTTTTCGATAAGCTTCTGTGAGGTAGTCAACACTACAATAAAATTCTCACGTCCACTTGACCGGAATAGCGTATATTTTAATAATTCCACTAATTCTTCAGTTACGCAGACAGTTGTTACACAAAACCACTTTTATTTCACAATATCCACGATGAACGAATTTAAGAATAATTAAAATAAGACGCCAACCGCACTCGATGAAATCCCGCCAAAAAAGCCCTTTTTTTTTTTTTTGTTTTCTAACACACACACCAATTAGCCTAGCCCCAAAGCAAGCACTGTAGGCTTGTATTATGAGATACTAGGGTAACGGATAGAATACATAAACTGATACATATATAAGTATATTTATACAGAACTACATATTAAACATCCATGACTGGAGTACATATGCTCGTATTCATCACACAAACATCTGCCCCCACCGGGATTCGAACCTTTCGAGATGGCTACACCTTGAAACCCGGCGTACAAACCACTCGGCCAATGAGGTCGTCGAAAATGGATGCAGGTTTAGTAACCTGCATCCATTTTCAATAAAGATATTATGACGTTAACTTTGTAAATATGTGCAGTGACTACAATTCTGGTCTGTTTGAATAAGAAACGTCTTTTTTAACTTGCCATTAATTTACTTTAGCGTTACAGATGAATAAAACGTTTTGCTAATGAATCATTGTCGTGTCATTATTAAATTATTAAGTTTTTTTTGTTGTTTATAGTCTTTGAATAAACACGTGTCTGAGTTTATTTTAATCTTCCCTCATTGAAGATTTTCCGTGGATATGGTAAAAATAGATTTTCACGCTTCCGCTGTTCGATTTGTTTTCACATGATGTTGTCTACTTTGGGATTGTCTTAATTTCTTGTACACTCGCGGAAAGACCCGCTCTGTCCCCATAATGCCATAATCGCTTGCGGTAGCGGCGTAGTAAAAATTCATTCATAGACATCTAATTATCGCTGCCTTACATTTTCGTATAGCGCTGTCGCGATCACGATGCGGATGACAAATTGAAACTAAAACAAATGCAATTCAATTCATTATTCAATCAATAAAATGCTCTCTGTCTTACTTTTGTGCGGCGGCCCGGATTGGCGCGTCCGACGCGAAGTACTGTAGAAAACCCTTCAAAGCATTTTGTTCGCCAAGTGACAGAGTGCAAAATTCCGCGATAGTACCTACATGAATAGATTAGAATATATTTTATTAACCCTCATATTACAGATATTACACATTTACAGATACAAATTCAAAAAACACAGGGTTAACTAGGACTCTGCCTCAGCATTAGCTGATGCGACATTGTGTCGCACCAGCGCTGTTATTCTGGCAGAGCCTGTTTAGTGACACAAAAAAAGACATGTTAGTTTTAATTTTTTTTTATTACTTGTAAGGATGTATGGACTAAGCATCCTTTGCTTTCAAATAACAAAGAATAAAAATAAATAAATGTCAATCAAAACAGCAAAAAATATACTAAATAAATCAGCAAGCAAAGCAATGTAAAAATAGAAAGGAAGCCATTCATTTAATTTCAGTCTAAAAATTCATTTAAATTAAAAATTGTAAACATCTTTTGTTCTTATCATCATCAGCCTGTTAATGTCCCCACTGCCGGGGTACAGGCCTTCCCTATGGATGGAATAGTGAAATTGGGTTATTTCCAACCAAGCGGGCCCAGTGCGGATTGGCGGGTGCACACGACTGCAGATGCAGCCGGGACCAACGGCTTAACGTGCCTTCCAAAGTACGGAGGAAAAGTTGCTTAACTTCAACGATCGCAGCCGAACGCTCTACGCACCAGCGACAACGAGCTCCTCCTTGTGTTCTTTGACGTTTTAATTTTAGAATTATTTTATGATAAACTTGCCTCCATTAGAAAATAATTATATAGCCTAGATTTCCGCTAAGATTCTTCAGTTTTTCTTTCCTGATTGAAGTGTCTGTCTAAGGAAGTCACATCTACTTTGTAAAAGACTTGAAAGAGAAAGAAGTTTTTTGAGGGGCCCACAGGAATCTAACATTTTAACAGGGTAAAAAGTATCATATATGTCAATCTAGGTGATAAATGATATACATATATGGATGCCTAATTTCGTCCAAATCAGTTCAGCCGTTTTAGCGTCAAGGAGTAACAAACGTCAAGTCTGCTGCCTGGAGGCCATCGCCTAATAGGAGTGATAGGACTATCGCTTACAATTTCATTTTGTCATTTCTGACCGGTGAAGGTTTTTAAATGCCTCGCGCTCATTGTTTTTTTTGGCATAAGTAATAACAATATTAAAAAAAAAACGCGTGAGGTATTTAAAATCCTTCGGCCGTCAGAAATAACAAACATCTTCACACACACCCATTCAAACTTTCGCAATTATAATGGGATTTAAATTTTTATATTAAGTGGGATTTTAATTTACAATACAACCATCACCAATACCAGAGGTTATAGGTAACAATAATCATTGCACACACATTTCCGATTTGGTGGGTGCTAACAACTACGTAATACAGTCGGGACCAACGGCGACAATAAGGAAAAAAACGGTTTTGAAAAATTTTGAAGCCACGTCCGTCCATACGGTGTAAGCTGTTTTTTTAAGAATAATTATCTTAATTTCTTCTACCACAATCTACAAATCACATGACAACTTATTATACTATAATTTTATATAAAAACAATAAAATAGATTGTGAGAGACTGATGCCTGAAATAGGCAAAAACCTGTATTTCAGAGCACCATAATAGCTGTTAACATAAAGCTTGTGATAATAAATAAAATAAATAAATATTTCCAACACTCACACCAATTAGCCTAGCTACAAAATAAGCACTATATAAGGCTTGTGTTATGGGATAGAATACATGTATAAGTATATTTTTATAGAAATACATATTAAACATACATGACTGGAGTACAAATGCTCGTATTCATCACACAAACATCTGCCCCCACCAGGATATGAACCCGGAACCTCTCGAGTCGGCGACACCATGAATACCGGCGTACAAACCACTTGGCCACGGAGGTCATCGTCGTAATGAGGTCGAATTTTGGTAACTAGAACCCATAAATAACATAATTAACTAACTAGCTCTAAATGAAATTTAAATATTTATTCGCGATCCACAAATTGTGTAATTGAGGAGTTTGCCGACTTGTCTCGCCTTGTTTTGTTTGTTTTATACGATAAGTTCGACAAAGAGCTTTATTGTTGGCTCGTTAAGCCCGTAATCGTGCACTTATTATGCGGGCCCGGTCGATAGGGAGGAGTTATCACACATTTGATAATCACCCCCCCCCCCCGCACCCCTTTTGCACTTCATAAAGCGAGTTGACGTAATTGTGTTGTGACCAAGCGATTGGCTGGTAGTAGGATTTTCTATAAAAGTAAGTTTATTTGACCCGCCAATCCGCATTGGGACCGCGTGGTGGATCATGGCCCAATCTCCCTATTAAATCCATAGGGAAGACCTGTGCCCCAGCAGTGGGGATATTAATAGGGTGATGATGATGATGAAGTTTGTTTGAAAGAATCGCGAGGTCATTTGTCCGCGATATCTTTTATTCTTCTTGTCCTGGTTATCCTTGTCGGGATAACTGACTTCTCGATTTTCAATCAACTCAAAATCAAGGCAAAACTCTCCGCCATTCGTCTTTGGAAAATCGGTAACATAGTAAGTAAAGATAGAAATAACCTCGAACTTATCATAACTATAGAAGTTTATTGAGCTTTATCTCATTTCAGAATAAAAGGATTGTTCCAATAAAGGGTCAAATTCACAATTTGCTCCTTAAATATTTGTGTACTGGAAATGACTACGACCTCTCGTTTTCTTATACATAAATATTAACGATTATATATATATATATGTATATATATATATATATATACAGACAAGTCGAACAATTGAATCAATCAGTTGTATTTGAGTGAGAAAACATGAACTGATACATGTTTTATTACGTTATTCAAATTATAAAAAGTTTGGATTTTTTTTGCTTTTGAAAACAAAACTATTCCAGCAATATATTGGAGCTTGCCAATACTCGTTATTCACACCAGTGGTTTTACACCTCTGATGCTCTGCCAACATACAAAAAAATCTATATATCTTAGTGTTACGCAGTTTACTAAGAATTTACACTTTTTCGTTTATTTTGTAGGAAGAAAGGAAGGCCAAAGGCTCCTAGCTGGGTGATGCTAGCGGGGGCCACGGCCCAACTGATGTTGGTCGGGCATCGTATAATATCAAGTGTTAGCATCCGAATTTCACTTGCGCGATGTATTGTGCTGTGTAGGAAAAGGCGTTAGTGATATTTTTAGTATCGCTTGCGTCTACAGGCTTTGGTGCCTGCTTATCATCAGGCGGACCACATACTCGTTTGCCAACTTTTAACATAAAAAAAATCACATCCGATAAAAGTCAGCTCGTATGGTCATCCCACAGATGTAACTTCATATCTGGAAGACTATCTGGTTGCGCTGCGAGTGTATGTAGGTCATACACGGCTCCGAGCGAATATTGATTTGTTTCAATTGTACTTGCCTACCTACCTCGACTGGGCGTTCGTCTGTACCGATGACGACACTTATCTGATTACAGTAAGCACTAAAATTGTGGATTAAGCTGAAATGAAACGAAAATGAAATGAAAAGTTATTTATTCAGTCTAGGCTGTTACAAGCACTTGTGAAGGTCAAGAAGCTATGCCATCGGTTCGCAAAACTACGGCGGGAGACCTTGTACTGAGAAGAACCGGCAAGAAACTCAGCAAGGGCTGTTTTTTTCTCCCTGTATTGTTCTCCTCTCTACTGTGTTCAGTGTTGCCAGGTCTCCAGATTTTACAGGAGATCTCCTGTTTTTCTGAATTTTCTCCTGTTCTACTGTTTTTCTTAGAATACGATTTTCTTTTTTAAATTGCATGTTGAGTTGCATTTTCGGCCATTAATAATGTAGGTAAACTTATTAATTTTAAAATAAATGTTTTTGTCTAAATAAAACTAGCTTTACGTGGCGGTAGAAGCCACAAAAACACATTCGTTACTGGTCTTTATCTTGATTTGATTTACCAATTCTAGGGGGGGGGGGGGGGGTGCAAATCGAAAAAAGTACGCCTCTGTATCTACTGTTTTTCTTGTAGCTCTTTCTATACATCTACTGTTTTTTTTTCTATAACACCTCCCGATTTTTAAAAAACGGACCTGGCAACGCTGACTGTGTTCCCTCAGTACTACATGACCTGCTTCAAGTGAGGCTAGAATAGAGTGTTCCACGAAAGCAGTGGCATGGTTGTGTCGCTTCCATTGCTGTGACAAGTAAAAAACACGGTAAGATGGGAACAAACACAGCGGTAACCCCTCCTTTTTCGATACTAGAGGTTGTGTTAATGGTTGAAAAAAAATATCAGTTAGAAGTGAATAGTTGAATAAAAATATCAGATAATTTAAATGGTTGACAATATCAGTTAATCATCATCATCATCAGCCTATTAATGTCCCCATTGCTGGGGCACAGGCCTTCCCTATGGATGGAATAGGGAGATTGGGCCATGACTCACTACGCGGGCCCAGAGCGGATTGGTGGGTGCTAACGACTGCAGATGCAGCCGGGACGGCTTAACGTGCCTTCCGAAGCACGGAGGAGCTCGTGATAGTAATTTTTGGTCACCCATCCAATGACCGACCACTGCTAAAGTTGCTTAAGTTCAACGGTCGCAGCTGAACGCGCTAACCACTTACGAAATCGAGCTCCTCAATCAGTTAATATTCTTATTCAAATACAATTTGAATATTTTTCACAAGTTGATTTATTGTTAATGTTTTTATCAGTTCGGTCCGTGAATGAATATTATTCATTACGATAATTTTATCAGTGGGTCTATCTATACGAATTAATATTACTCTACCGTTAAAATCAACGTGAATTGAATGAATATTTTTATTCGGAACGGTTAAAAATATTAATTGAATAAACATAAACAGATTTAAACATCTAGCAGTTAAATGCTTAAAAATAAAACCTTACCTTGAATTCAAATAGTAACTTATTCATAACTAAAAACCTTAAAATATATAATAACTAAAATACATTATTAAAAGGAGTCCCTTTAGGCAAGGTTCCAAAGTAACTGGCAGCGTTCCCCCTTTGAATAGCTAGACTAATTCTTTGTCCGAGGTAGCTGCCAGCTCTTCAGTCTCCAGTGATGTCGACTAACCTTTTTGCTATTTCCTTTAACGGTTCATAAATATATTCAACAAAACTATTCGATACTTTTATCAATAAGTGATTATACATTACTCCAATAACGGCTTACTATAATTTTGATAATAATAATAATAATAATAAGCTCTATGGTTAATGGTTTGTGGTTAGCGTTGCGGCACTGCGGTGACGGTGTGGCGGCTTCTGATAATAATTTGTGCGGTATTAACAAAGGATCCAGTTAATTATAAACGGGAAATATAAACCTTCACCTTTAATCTATATGGGTTATCGTAAGCCCCATGTTTGATGATAGATTTAACGTGCATAAGGTAGGCAGCAATAAAAAAGTCCTGTGTTTGTTCAGGCATTACGAAAGTTTCAAAACCTGTTAAAAGCTTATCCATTTTATGTCAAAGTCAAGCTTTGATTTATTCATATTGCGGATGTGCAACTTTTGATGTTCCATATTCTTGATGAATAAAATGAGAATAAAATAATGCATCAATCATCATTCAGTATTTTTTTCAGTTTATTCGTTAGAAATAGAAAATTCATTATTTTTCTTTATAAATTAGTAAGTTCTTCGTATAAAAACAAGCAATACTCGGCTGTCCCAAACCAAAACACAGTAAGTGACTTCAGCAAATTTTACAGCACAGCAAAAAACAAGATTTTCTCAAAATACAATTAAGCCTTACCAACCTACGTGACTCCAGAAGTACCTCTGAAGTTATTTTTGCAACTTTACAACCCTGTACATACTCGTAATAATACAGGGAGTAAAAAACGGCCCTTGCTGAGTTTCTTGCCGGTTCTTCTCAGTACAAGGTCTCCCGCCGTAGTTTTGCGAACCGATGGCGTTGCCTCTCGACCTCAACAAGCGTTTGTAACAGTCTAGACTGAATATATGATTTTTGAGTTTCAGTTTTATGAGACTAGGGCCCGTGTTGATATATCGCTCTCAACTCTGAGAGCGGTCTTGACTACGATCTTGAGATGCTTTTTGTATGAAAAGTGTAGCGAGCATTTGTGTTGTTGTTGAGAGCAATTTAATTATACGGGCCTAAAGCTTACTACGACTCTTAAATAAGATACTGTACCTATACATTTTTGTATACTAAAAATTTGAAAATATAGTTTTATAACACTTACTAACTTTGAAATTCGATCCAATATTAATCTTGACCTATGGTTGTGTGCTTTACTGTGTAACTTGTAGATATTACGGTCTTTTGGACATGTTAATTCCTAAATTAAGAACACAGTAAATATGTACGTGGGCTGGTGATCAACACTTGCTAGGTATTTCATTTGTTGATTAATTCGTGTATTAACTAGGTTTCATGGTATCGTTTTCTTGGTAATGGAAGCCTTTATCGAAAAAAGGTCTTTGCATATTATGGTGGGCAATACCTGTGTTAAAAGAACGGTATAAACATCTAAATATCCACAAAAATTACCCTTACTGTGTTTTGATTTGGGACAGACGTACTCTGGGATCAGAAAGCGGTGTCGATATTGTTTTAACAACATTTTTCTGTTTTTGTTTCTCAATTACAAATACTTAGCTGATAATTTCGATTACTAGGAAAAACGTATTGAATAATGCCGAAATTCACTGCAAAAGAATTTCAAGAATTGTTCGCTCGCCTGACGCCAACTACCGGTTCATCTACGTTTATTGTTATTATGAATCATTGAATAAAACATAGGCTAGGCGGAAATTTAGTGGAATGCGAAGCGTTCCACGTCCATTTTGTGGTATTTTCGGGAGTTGTTACGTTCAGGATGTAATATATGTATGTTTTACTATAAGGTGGTGAATTATTTATAGTGTTCACGTACTTGCATTCTTATGTATGTAAATAGCGGGTCTTCTCTCGTGAATCACCATTTTTATTGGTGCAAAAGTGGTTTTTGTTCACTTTTACCCATAGAGCAACACGGAAGGGAATAGCCATAGCGACATAGAAATAATTTTGCTATCTTTGTCAGGGGGGGGGGATATGCACTTTAAGGTACATGCCTAAAAACAATACTGCAGTTACGACAGCTCAATGGCGCAAGTGGTTTATTCGTTCTTTGTTTATTAATAAGGGAGGTGAAGAGTTGCTGTATATACACCTTGTTTCTGAGGTTATACACTAACTTTGGCATGTTATTCAGACTATTAAATTCATCATTTTTTACTATGGTCACTTTTATGAATTCCAATTTTTTTATCATTTTTTATTTTCATACAAACTAAATGCTTAGATGTAATTTATCTAATATGAATTACTCTTTACCAGAGCCGGCAACGTCGCATTTGAAACCTTGGTCCACATGTCCACATAAACTTTTTGAAACTTTTCTTGACGTCAACAATGTTTTTTAAAATTTTGACTTTTGAAACTATGACTTAATGACCATTGACAAAGAGTTGAGAGTTTGATATTTTTGGTTGCACAAAGTGGCAACATCTCACAGATAAAGACTCATTCTCACTGAACATCACAATTAAGTTGGTTAAACTTAAATTACCAATAACTTAAAAACTACGCTATTTAAACTACTATTTTCTTTGTACGATATGTTCAACAAGAGCTATAGAAGCATTATTCAAAGTTTATGTATATCCTCAGGAACACGGTGTATAGCATGTTACGGTTTTTAATATTGAAACCTTTCTGATTGTTACAGAAATGAAAGAGCTAGAATCCAGCGAAAAGTAAGGTAAGTCGGTTATTCAATTTTATTATCAAACACGTCTCTGCATGGGGATGGAATGATGGAAAAAGGTCTGTTACTTTTTTATTTTTTTATTAGATCACAAAACAAGTTACAATTAAATATTAAAAAAAAAACAAAGCAATTACAATAATTTAAAATTGTAACTCTAAATATGTGGACATAACATGATAAAATTTTATGGGCTGAAAAGTTTATACAAAAGAAAAATATTTAAATCGAATTTCAACAATTAAACAACAAAAAAAACACTTAAATAAAAGTAAAGTACAAATTAATCTAATTTCCTGGACTTTCTGGCGGGATCGGGAAGCGTCACTTTAGCAGTTTTGTATTTCTTGTTAAAAATTGTGTTGTGGCGGATGTTAGTGTCTAATAATGGTGGATTACTAACCACTAAAAGTTCGGGAACATGCACAAGTGTTGGCAAGTGAAACAAAATAGCGGAAAGTGTCTTTCGACGTTCCCTCAAGAAGTCCACGGGGAGGTTCCAGTAAATCCCCACATTTTTACTGAAACATGAAAGGGGGATTGACTTGACTGCCACTTACTTTATATTTTAATATTTTAACACTTGACATTGGCTAAATGCACTAGCCGTGCGAAGCCATTTAGAAAAAAAAAATACTATTTTCTCTTTGTTAACGAAGTATTTATCGTTGGATTTCTTTCCGAAATTCAAGTAGCCGACTACAAAAAATGTCCAAGGAAGAATGATCCCTATGCAGGTTATCGTATTGACGACACATATTTGTGATTGAATTGTAAAAGGACGTTTCGTTTTTATTATTCATGGTATTGAATAGATTTTATTTTTCTATTCTTGATATTGCAGAAAGGGCTCACAGTTCACGAGATTATTAGGATTATGTGATAGGCTGCGCGGACAGTCGGCAACGGTTGCCGCGACCACGCCCGCACTCCCGGCGTGCATTGGGGGGACTGCGGTCCTCAGAATGTACGCCGGGTGACCGGTGCAGGAGTATTGTCTGGTTTTTAGTGGCCCTGTTCAGGGCGTTAGGTAGGGCCCTGCTCATTTCACCCGGCCTAAGGGCTGGCTGAAATGAGCAGGGAGGAGTCCCACATACCTTCTTCTCGCTCCCCCGGTGGTTGAAGGATACGTAAAGCATTTCCCAGACAAAAAAATTAAAAAAAAAAAGGATTATGTGATAGGTATACAAAAAACGAGTGTGCTTATGACCACACGACTGAAGTGAAAGTTATTTAGCTCCATATGAATATATAAATATATATATCTCTCTCTGTGTGTGTACAATATATACATGTATGTACATATACATATATCATTTACTAGCTATAAGAGAAGGAAAGAAAAAAATGTGCGTGCGCACTACTTTCTCTTGCTTATTATCACCCACTCAACTCCCGTTCGCCTCGCCCGAACACACTTTTAGTAACGCGTAACGCATTCGCTAGCTTACCCCCCAAGTCAAGCGTGCGTCAAGAAGATTCCATTCAAAAATATTTTTATTATTGTTACTTTTCTGTAAGGTTCATTGAGTAAGTACTTCGTTCTGAAAGGAAAATGGTTTATGACCTAATTTTCTTTAATAGCCAGCATTTTGATCAGAGATCTGTAAAGCTTTCGAAACATAAAATTTAAATTGAATTGCCTGTGAATCCCATTTTAGGTAGATTTATAATAACATCTTAATAGTAATACCTTCTAAATGAATATAATAATAGAATATTTGTCTTTAATCTTAGCTTTTCACGCACATTAAATAAAACTAGTTTTAAGGGGTCAATGCACGAACTTTATTTATTTATTGACGTTTCGCAGCCTTTTCAGGTCTGCATCTCATTATTCTGACGATGCAGAAAGTTCGTGCATTAACCCTTTAAAACTAGTTTTATATAATAAAAGAATATGTATATAGAGTACGTATGAAACGTACACGTAAACGTACGAATATGTATGTAGATATGAAGTCGTATAATATAGATTGATTCTATTGAAAAAAAATAGACTTTTTTGAATATGAACATTAGGTTTGAAAATTTCAAAGAGTTATTGTTTAACATCATTGTCTGTGTTTAATCTTTATAAAATCGTATTATATATAGAGCTGAAGAGTTTCTTTGATTGTTTGTTTGTTTGGTATAACGCACTTATCTGAGGAACTACCTGCGATATCTTCCGGTTTGAAATATTGTTATGTGTCAGATAGTCCATTTATCGAGTGAGGTTATACAAAATCTATCGAATATTCAACAAGGTTCCGAGTTGTCTTAAATCACTACCGATAAAGACTTTTAAAAAGCGTCTGTTAGCATTATTAGTTGAAAAAGCCTACTATACAGTTGAGGAATTTATAAATGACAAATCTTGTAATTAAATCGGACATGTCTTTTATAAAAGCAGTTCTCTATTATAAAATTTAGACATATTAAAATTGACAATTCATAAATGTGTATTTATTGCTATTTTGGACATTTTGCTTATTTTTCTATTAAAATTTTGACTATTAGTATGACAACTTTATGGCTTATCAAATTTATAATTAATTTGTAATCTACTTTGACCATATCTATTTGTATACTTTAATTAAGGTGGAAATGTAGTGATACTAACAAAAAATTTATATACCATGTATACTAACCTATGTTTCACAAATAAAATTCTGATTCTGATTCTGAAAATCACGTAACTACCTTTAGGAGCGGAGCATCGATGAAAATTGTTGCAAAAACGGGAAAAGCATATTCCATAGGGAAAAGCGTAAACATCATCATCATCAGCCTATTAATGTCCCCACTGCTGGGGCACAGGCCTTCCCTATGGATGGAATAGGGAGATACGATTCACAATTGCAAAATAGGACAAAAGGCTTAAATCATTCTCTGCCAGTCAACCTTTACGAAACGGAAATACACGAATGCGGCTTTAGTGAAGTACATAATATATAAACATACCACAGCAAAGAATACTTGATGATGATATATATATCATCATCATCATCAGCCTATTAATGTCCTCACTGCTGGGGCACAGGCCTTCCCTATGGATGGATAAGGGAGATTCGGCTATGACCCACCACGCGGGCCCAGTGCGGATTGGCGGGTGCTTACGACTGCAGATGCAGCCGGGACCAACGGCTCGGCCTTCCGAAGCACGGAGGAGCTCAAGTTAGTAAATTTTTTGGTCACCCATCCAATGACTAACCACTGCGAAAGTTGCTTAACTTCAACGATCGCAGCCGAACGCGCTAACCACCTGCGCCATCGAGCTCCTCACTAAAGGTTCCATTGCCATATTTTAAATTCACAATTGGAGCTTGCGATTGGTCCTCACTTACACTACATCACAAGGGGTGTTGAGATTCGCCTTGTTCATGTAACAAAAGAGCAACACATATTTTATTACTTTTTATCTCCATCAAAGAGGTCTTACACAACATTTTAAACGGCCTTAATCCTACTCATAAACCCATGGCGTTGAAATCCATTATGGCTAAGTAACTACATTTTTTTTACAGTTTAAAGTTTAGAATTAAGCTCTATTGCCAAGCATTAAAGGCTACATTCTCGAGTGTGTCCACTGATATGGTTGTACAATATTGTTTGCTCTTAGCTTTATGAGCACGTGACCAACCGAGACAGGTAGGTTTTGTTTGTATGAGCTTAGCATTAGCCCGGAAGTCGATGTGGGGCAGATTTGTGATACTGCTTTGTGTAAGACATGAGAAAACACTATATAGGAGGCATTAGAGTGTTCTGGTATAAGATAAATATTCCTAACACACACGCTAATTAGCTTAGCCCCAAAGTCAGCACTGTAAGGCTTGTGGCGGGTTATTACGGTAACCAATGACGTATAATATATAGACGGGTTATACGCCAACATTATTGCATTTTATCCATCCTCAAAGAGCTTCGTGTTAAAGACAGACTCTCGTCAACTGTGCAACTACGAATACTGAAGTTCTTTGGTCACATATCTAGAAATGAGAATTCGATGGAAAGGCTGGTGGTTCAAGGCCAGGTCCGAAGGCAAGAGAGCACGCGGTCGATCACCAACCCGCTGGATAGACGCCATCACAAAGGCTACTGAGTCTACCATGGTCCAGTGTACTCGCGACGCCTCGAACCGTCAGATATGGAAGCACATCGCCAGGTGAGCTACCCTCGGAATTGATAGCGACCCAAAAAACACCCCACCATGTACCTCATCAGTGCAACCACGACCACTCTGACAAGAGTGCCCGAATAAGAAGAAGATTATTGCATTTTATAATGGCACATGTAGTCCCCGCTACAACTTCCATTGGTAACAGCCGCCAATAGAGCGCACTGAAGTTGTCTCTTTTACTCTCATGCATAAAGCAGATTACATCTCGCTCTTAAGCCTCTATGTGTCAACGGTGTCAGCAACTGTCAAAATAAGTAAACACTAAATATTCTTGTCTCTAAGTATCGCCGCACACGGGTCACACGCCACAGCCACAAACGCCCCCACGAGAAGCTAGAAGCGGCTACTCAAGTGGCTGAAGCGCGCGACAGCGGCCGACTAAGGGATGGGAGAGAGGGGTGGGGAATCGCGCGGGGCAGTGCCGTCTTTGACCTATTGGAGGCCCTGGGCATATGACTTCCGTTTGGTGATTTAACAGGAACTAGGGACTTTATATTTGATCTGAGGGCGCCCCTATCGATCACGGGACCCTGGACAAGTGCCCAACGCGCCCACTGGGAAAGACGGGTCTGGCGCGAGTGACGTGTGGCGGCGTTTTGTATCGGCGCATTAAGTGGCCGGTGCGGGCCACAAGAAGCGAGCAACGACGATTTGTAGCGTGTGGCGGCCACCGGCGTACTGTGACACATATAAAATGTATGAAAACTACAAGAAATATGCCGGTGGCGGCGTTTTGTGGTTGTGGTCGGTGGCCCGTGGGCGGCGACACTAATAGTTCCCGCGTAATTTGTGTAATATCTTAAAATACACTTAAGGCTTCTTGTCTGGAAAAACGTAAAATATTTACAAGTTGTAGCAAAGTGTAGACGCGGCGAGAGAGCGTGCCCGACTGATTGCAAGTCGGGCAGTTTCGTATTGCCAAATTAGAAGAGTGTATGACGACCTTAACTTTATCATCATAGACGGTAACAGATACAAATGCTCGTATTCATCACATAAACGTTTGCCCCCCCGGGATTCAACCCGGGACCTCTGTAGGTTTGGTTTGGTGACAGAAATATAATTTCTAGTAAAACTTTTCTTTAGATTTAAACATCTAGCAGTTAAATGCTTAAAAATAAATAAAAACATAAAGAAATATAATATGAAGGAACTAAACATGCGTTTGAAGTTACTAAGACACAGATTAATTTTAATGTGGAGCGAAGAGGAAAACCACAGGAAAAAAATATAGATTGTATAAGGAATGTCATGAATGAAAAAGGAGCGAACGATAATACGACAGCTTATAGGGATAAATTAAGGAAAAAAGAAACATATTGCATTGAAAATATAAATAGTATTACATTCAGAGAGTTATCAGAAATTAATTCCGTTACGTATATCCTTTCCCTAAAAATCCTTTCAAAATCTATAAAGAAGTCAAAAAATTGATCGCAATTTGTTTAAATTTACAAACTTTCAGTTAATAAGCGGGTTCTTATGAACATTAAAAGTTATAAGAAAAGCTCTTAAAAAGAGGTTGTGAAATTAATTAGGAAATAAAAATTAGAATGAATACCACTTTAAAGCTCTGTTGTATTCAATATTAACTTTGGCGATGATTACACGGGATTGTAACTACTTATTTTCGTTTTCTACTTTTAACCATCTGTAATCATCACATATCTAACTACCAACTATCCATATTCCGCTGGAATCGATCAAGTTTAATCTATAAAAGCCGTGATAATGTTTCCCGTTAAGATCGGACGCGAGTTGATAGACTTTTGAGAAATAGATATTTGAAAAACTGTTGCTGTCTGTCTGTTGTGACATTGGCAAATATCGTGCGATAGGGACAACAGTAGCTAACGCTGAAATTGCGAATGAAAATTGCAAAATTCGAGGTTTGGCTCTTGACGAATTCCTCTTTGAAAATTAGATATATGGAAAATAAATTATAATAATCGAGGAGCTCGATGGCGGAAGTGGTTAGCGCGTTCGGCTGCGATCGTTGATATTAAGCAACTTTCGCAGTGGTCGTTCATTGGATTGGTGACCAAAAATTACTATCTCGAACTCCTCCGTGCTTCGGAAGGCACGTTAAGCCGTTGGTCTCGGCTGCATCTGCAGTCGTTAGCACCCACCAATCCGCACTGGGCCCGCGTGGTGGGTCATGGCCCAATCTCCCTATTCCATCCATAGGGAAGGCCTGTGCCCCAGGAGTTAGAGACATTACGCTGATGATGATGATGATGATGAAAATAAATTTCACACAAAGAATAATAAATATTTAAATTATGCCTCTATGTTTTGCTTTTTTTTGACCACACTAGACCTCTTTAGTGGTGATAATTTTTTTTTTACATTTGGCCCTTTTCGAGGGCTTCTAGTTTCATTGAAATACAAATTATCAAAAAAAGGCAGACATAGGAGTAAAATTAAGGTCTAGTACCCATTGGACCCTCAAGATTCGACCCAAAAGCAAAAAGTGCCCATTGGACCTCTTTTTTGGTGTCCATTGGACCTTCTGAAAAGGGGTGATGACGGGGTGCAGTAAACGAAATTCTATTTAGTCCGTCGGTAATAAATAATGGACACGTATTTTTTCTTTGGGCAATCAACCAAAAAATGACAAAGTTATAGCGCGTCGAAGTTTGGGAGTAGGGGCTCGTGACGTCACTTTTGAGTGAAAATTGTACCAAAACGTGACGTCATGCGACTTCTCAAATCAATGTATCTCTGCATTGTTTATATTATGTGAAAAAAGAAAAAAAAACGTGTCCAATACTTTTGATAATCTACCTGATAAATGAAGAAAAAAAAAATAGTCATCATCCCTATTATAAAGTAAGTATGAAAATCCATATTAAAGTATGCATTGACCGTGATAAAAATCAAGATGGAATCAGTCGTGAACGTTTGTATGGAAAAAACATTGCTCCCTTCCCCTGTTAATCATAAAATAAGGTATAAAATGTATCATACAGCTATAAATTCCATTGAGAAATTACAAATTTATGAAAAAACTAGAGGCTCGCCCTCGCTTCGCTTCGGTGTAGAGCTGAAGTGTAGACTACAGTTTTTGTTCTCAGGCTTGTATTATACACAATGATATTCATCTATGATTATTCTTATACCTGCATGCAAAGTCTCAGCCCGATCGGGTTAAAATTGACAAAGTTTTATATAAACTTTCATTCCCTATTTTATCACCTTGGGGGTAGAATTGATCAAAATCCTTTCTTAGCGGATGCCTACGTCATAACATCTACCTGCATGCCAAATTTCAGTCCGATCCGTCCAGTGGTTTGGGCTGTGCGTTGATAGATCACTATGTCAGTCAGTCAGTCACCTTTGAGTTTTATATATATAGATAACAGCACATTTAACAGAAATATCATGAAAACGTGAAACTAAACCGTGATTGAAATAGCCTTTTAGCAAATGTCGAATGTAAGGTTACCAGACGGCCCGTCATTTAGTGACAAAAGCTCGTAATGTCAGCTTGGCATTTCTGATTTACGATATTAGCGATCACATTTTGATAAATTCTTTAGATAATGAAACAAAGTGATATTAAAATGATAATGTCGCCTTCCTCACCGGGTCGGTGCGGACTCATTTCGTTATTGTTTCTGAGCCGAATCTGTACACATTCTGTACCGAGTGCACGAACATGCAAGCACGTGCATTAAATATATAACAAATAAATAATAAATATTTCCGACACTCACACCAATTAGCCTAGCCCCAAAGTAAGCACTATAAGGCTTGTGTTATGGGATGCTAGGGTAACGGATAGAATACATATACTGTACATATATAAGTATATTTATATAAATACATATTAAACATCCATGAATGGAGTACAAATGCTCGTATTCATCACACAAACATCTGCCCCCACCGGGATTCGAACCCGAGACCTCTCGAGTCGATTAAAGGAGAGCTTACTCACTGATACAGATGTTGTTTCACAGATTCTATAGACACCCATTGTAACCAAGTTCGATTGCAAATCAATATATATTATGCCAGTAACGAATGTGTTTCTGTGGGTTCTGGCACCCCTCAACGCTCGTTTTGTTGGTACATTTTTATTGAATTATAATTAAGATTACCTTCATTCTTAATGGCGGAAACACGCAACTCAACATGAAATTTAAAAAAGAAAATCGTGTTCTAAGAAAATCAGTAGTTTCATGCAGAAAAATGAAGACCAGGAGAAATTTCAGAAAACAGAAGGTCTCCTGTAACGTCGGGGACCTAGCAACCCTGTACACACCTCTCTGTGCCGAGTGTACCGAGTGTGCCGAGTGTGTCGAGTGTACCGAGTGTGCCGAGTGTGCCGAGTGCTATTACGCACCAAAGACGAGCCGATCAAGAAGTGGTTCTCGATAAAGATTCTATACAGATTCGGTGCTGAAACGAAAATGACATTATCCGGTAATGAAGGCGCCTTAGTGTGTAGAATAATCTTCTTAATTGGGTTAAGGATTCATAGCATAAACTTGGCCCGATTAATTTTTTTCAATATTTTCATATTATCGAAAAGAACCTACTTAAAAATCTAACAGATTAATTCGAAAATTAAAAATATATTAAAAACTATTCATTTTTTCCTACAATTTAAGTTTGGTTTGGTTTTTCCGATTTTCGGTTTCAAAATAATTAATATTTCGTTCACAACATTTTGCAATGATTTCGCAGTAACTGAGAAATCGCGAAATTATGCATTCCAGTACTTTAAAATTATCATTCAAGTTAAATTCTTAATAAAAATACTTTAACAATCTTGTTTAACTATTTATATTTATTGAGAAATCCTGGATATTGAATTTCGGGAATAAGGAAAAAAGAACATTCTTTTCGAACAACTTTTCGTAAAGTTCTAACGACTGAACATTAGAGTTATCGGATTTTCCGCTAGAATTGGAGCGTTCGTCTTGAAAAATAACACTACTATTTGTTAGTGCTGTCTTTTTGCTGGTCAGTAGACTTTTGACTAAGGGTTCAGGCCGGTTAAGGCTTGGAGGGCGTAATATTTTTGCATAATATTTTTTGCTGCATCTGCTGTCTTCGCGATTGGATTCCAATTCTGTTTATGCTATTTTTATCAATTTTGTCATAATTAACGAAACATTTAAATGCTCCCCACACATAACTGCGAATTTGCAACGCATCGCAAATGTCTGCGAGCACGCACGAATGCACCGCAAGAACTTCCGATCAGATTCGCATCGCGCATTCCTGATCATAATTATAGTCATTATCTTTATTTGTAAAATCACGGTATAAAGGTATTAAAAAAAATGAGCACTTGTTTTGCCATATAAAAAAATAATAAAAACAGCATGAAAATAAATAAAAAATAAATACTACATTAAAAACAAAATTATAGCATTTTGCTATTTCTGCGAACGGATATCTATCCTGGGATATTACGTCACACTTGGTGCCACCATTTTAGTTCGCTATGTGATCCTTGTACGATCGTTTTTTTTTAAATGGTGATAATAAAGTCTTTTAAATGAAACCATGGTCATTCTAAAATAATCAAAAAAGAGACAATGCCCATTTTACTATGAGTGCCCAAGCTTGTAACAAGTTATGACTGGTACAGAGATTAATTGTCTTTAATCATATTTCTTTCAACCCAATGGCACAATCTCCCTATTTCATCCATAGGGAAGGCCTGTGTGGCCAGCAGTGGGGACATTAATAGGCTGATGATATTTCTTTAATTATATATATTTATATTTTGTGCAAGGTATATTTATGCTTTACAAATAACTGCCGATTTTAATTTCTATCTAAGCAGTTAAAAAACATTTTTAATAGGTACATGTTCGTTTAGCTTTGCTCATATATTTTTACTTACACGAGATAGGAAATTACTGGCTTACAAATAAAATTAGTGTTTGAGAAGACCTTTCATTTGCCATAGGTCCTAACGTGTTACAACACTAAGGAGGATATCGGGAATTCACCTTTATCTTATTTTGTTCGCAAATCATAGTATTTTCGAGTAATATAGTTCCCATCAGCGTTTATAATCGTAATAAATTGATGAACCCAAAATCTTATTTTCTTCTATATCTATTTAACAATAACAGCTGCAGTGCGACAATCTTTTTGCGATCCATGTCACTATTACTAAAACACTATTGTTTTTCAAGTATGGTCACTTTTACTAAAGCTTTGCCGCACGAAACCGTATCGCAGCAATTCTCATCGCAAGTTCCTGCGATCGCAGTTTTGTGCGGAATCCCTAAATACGTTTTAGAAACACTTTAAGGTCTACTACCTAAGGTCTTAAATCAAATATTGAAGGTAGTATAAAGAAGGTGTCGATTCTGGCACGATTCTCTATCATCATCAGCCCATTAATGTCCCCACTGCTGGGGCACAGGCCTTCCCTATGGATGGAATAGGGAGATTGGGCCATCACCCACCACGCGGGCCCATTGCGTGCTTAACGTGCCTTCCGAAGCACGGAGGAAGTCGAGATAGAAGATTTTTGGTCACCCATCCAATGACCGACAACTGCGAAAGTTGCTTAAATTCAACGATCGCAGCCGAACGCGCTAACCACTTACGCCATCGAGCTCCTCTCCATTCTCCATATCTAAACTTAAATTTGACAACAGCGTATCCTTGTCATTCTCTATACGGATTGAATAGGAGAGACAGATGGTAAATTTAGTTTTAAGTTTAGAGAATCACGCTAGAATCGACAGAAGTGTAAACAAACTTCATTTTAACTCCTTTTGATTACAAAACATTGACGAATATGGAACGATGCTGTTTTCATTTGATTTAATAATGTTTAATGAGTAAGTAGCCATTGTATGTTATATAATTTTATACTAAATTTGAATTAAAGCAGCACGGTTGCTTAAAAAAATTACCGCACTTTATTATGCCTTTATTATGCTTACTAAACAAAGCAAACCAAACTCGGCCTAATTAAACTTTGGCTACCATAAACAGTATCATCGACCAAAAAAGGTTATATTATCAAACAACATACAACATAAAAATGTAGCTACAACCAATTTAACTTCTGAGCTTTCGAAACGAATAATCTCGATTCGCTAAACCTTTATTGTTAACGGCGTAAGTTCTAAATTCAAATGTATGGTAATAAGTGGAGGTGGAAAAAAGATTTTTGGCGTAGCAACAGATGTAGAACACTGATGGGGACCGACGTAACTTGATCTTTGAGCCTTCTTTGTACGAGCGTGATTTGAAACGCATCGGTTCATACTTCTAGGGAGGCTACGGGCCTTCTTAAAATGGTGCGTCTGTGATTTATTCATTCTTTGTTTGAGGAGAAGGCGAGACAAATGTTGACATATATTTATACTTTTTTTTTTAATTTAGGCCATGGCTAGTAATTTTCGTGTCTAAACTGACTTATGCGTTTCGTTACATGTGTTACTGTCGAACGAAAGGCAAATAAATTAGATCGTTTATTGTGTAAATGTAAAAATGGTCTTTTGCGTCTCTCTGTAGATGTTATCTAATAGTTCTGTAATAGTATACTGTTGAAAAACGAGGGTGTTGAGTTACCAATTATTTGAAACTGGTAGAGTGACCAGCCAGAGGAGTCTAAATGAGTAAAATAAACAATATAAGTTTGTTCCAAGATTTAACTACCTACTTTCTCTAACTATTTCTACTAATTATAACTGCTGTACCAGCTATCTTCGCGTTTGGACTTTATCACCACTTAACATCAAGTGGGGTAAAGTCATTTGCCTTTTTTTTTGGGAAGGTGAAAATGCATTTACGCACTTCCCACGACCGTGCCCTACCCCCAAGGCAGGGGCATGTGGGACTCCACGGGGCATACATCACGCCGCGCCGCGACTACCCACTAAAAACACCTCCTGCGGTTCCATCTTCACACGATGGGGGAAGGATATCTACAAGCCTTTGCCCCAAACTCCAACCGTGAAAGCGCCCTCTCCTACCCTCCTCTTTGTACTAACTCCCGTGTGCGTTGGTACGAATTGCGGGACGTTCTGGACTCGACTCGTATTGAGGAATCCGTCCGTCTCTCTCTGGGGGACCTGGCTATATAAATAAAAAAAAAACAAACTACGTATTTTATTTTTAAAGTGAAACTTTTATTACACCCACTCAATTTTTTATTCTTTGCTTATTTGTTTCTTAGGTTTTCACGCACATCACTCATTAAATAAAACTGGTTATTCGTAGTTCTTTACTTTTTAGCATTTCGTATCACATTTTTGTCATTTGTCTGCTGAAGAAAGACTTTTTATTTTTCACTTTTTATAAGCCAAGGTAACATCAATTAACTAAGTATAAAATTTTAAAAGTTGCACTTTCATCGTGGTTTTATAAAAACATTTTTTTTAAACTACATGTCGGCCCATTTAACCATACTGCAACGAAAATAATTTCATTTAAATAAGTTTGTTTGTATTCGAAGTTCAGTAAACCACAATTTTATTATAATATTTTTAACAACAAATCTTTTCTCCCTGCTGTATATGTGCAGTCATATTACCCACCAATCCGCACATGACCCCCTTGCACTTTTTACCTGCGGGAAGCTTCGCCATGAGTGACTAAGCGTGTGTAAAAGTGACAAAGAAGTATTCTTGTAACTAAGCGTGTGTAATATTTAGACACACGCTTAGTCACAAGAAAGTATTCTTGTAACTAAGCGTGTGTCTAAGTTTCAAGAAGGTATTTTTGTGACTAAGCGTGTGTCTAAGTTTCAAGAAGGTATTCTTGTCACTAAGCGTGCATCTAAATTTCAAGAAGGTATTCTTGTGACTAAGCGTGTGTCTAAGTTTCAAGAAGGTATTTTTGTGACTAAGTGTGTGTCTAAGTTTCAAGAAGGTATTTTTGTGACTAAGCGTGTGTAAAAGTGACAAGAAGGTATTCTAGTGACTAAGCGTGTGTAAAAGTGACAAGAAAGTAGTCTTGTTACTTTGACAAAAGCAGAAGTATTAAATAAAATGACGATTAACAGGTAGGACAGACTTAGCGTATTTTGGAGTATTGGAGTAGCCGAGTTAAATGACAATAACTTCTGGTAGTGTTGTGTTTCTATCGTTGAATGAGGTTCCAGGGCTCCACGGGGTGTACGGTGGGCACTAGGACGCGTACTCAGCCCCCATGCGCGGGCCAGTATTCGCAGGGTTTTATAGCGGATATTATGCCGTAAAGCGCCCGTAAGAGTTACGGGGTCCTCAGTGGGCAGCCACTGCTAGGCCTCTAAAGGCTTGCGGGAGCCAGGTGTGAGGTCTTCCGTTCGGCGGTATGCCTCTTAAAGGCGCTGTCGTCTGTAAATAGTATTTTTTGCCCGCGTATAAAAAAAAGGGCTCCATGGGGTACGGACACGGAGTGATGTTCTTGGTAAAGCAAGCGTCCATAGGCTATGGTGGCTGCTTGCTTACCATAAGGAGGGCCATACGCTTGTTTACCACATTTTTAACATAAAATAAAATTAAGATAAAATCACAACTCACAACCCAATCATCATCATCATCAGCCTATTAATGTCCCCACTGCTGGGGCACAGGCCTTCCCTATGGATGGAAAAGGGAGATGGGGCCATGACCTACCACGCGGGCCCAGTGCGGATTGGCGGGTGCTAACGACTGCAAATGCAGCGAGGACCAACGGCTTAACGTGCCTTCCGAAGCACGGAAGAGCTCGAGATAGTAAATTTTTGGTCACCCATCCAATGACCGACCACTGCGAAAGTTGCTTAACTTCAACGTCGCAGCCGAACGCGCTAACCACCTACTCCATCGAGCTCCACAACCCAATATTACCTCATAATTTATGTTATCTCACCACCAAAACAGTGATCATTTGTAACGTTATTTATTAACCTATAATATAATAGGTCAGTATCATCCAAGATTTATGGTTCAACAGTGAATATGAAATTTATGACAGACCATTACTTACGTCGTTCCATTTGCATTAGACTTTTATTATGCGAGGGGATTGGCTATGTGTGGATATTATGGTTTTTTTTTCATTCTAGCGGAAGTTTAAATTTCCGGTTATAAAAATTAAGTTGATCAAAATTAATTATCAGGAGATTAGGGTATGTCAGGCTTTCCCTATGAATGGAATACGGAGATTGGGCCATGACCCACCACGCGGGCCCAGTGCGGATTGGTGGGTGCTAACGACTGCAGATGCAGCCGGGACCAACGGCTTAACGTGCCTTCCGAAGCACGGATGAGCTCGAGATAGTTAATTTTTGGTCACCCATCCAATGACCGACCACTGCGAAAGTTGCTTAACTTCAACGACCGCAGCCGAACGCGCTCACCACTTGCGCCATCGAGCTCCTCGGTATGGTATGTAAAAAACTTATATTTTCCGGATACCCGAAAACCCGAACCAAGGAGATTTTACTTTCTAGTAAAAAGTCTTTAGATTTAAACTTCAATGTCTCTAATAACTATAACTTTAGTAAAGATTCTCTTTGTGTAATCAATTAAGTAAGATGATCTGTTTCGTTCATCTTAACCGTTATAAGCATAGAACATAGAAAAGGTTAGAAGGGCCAGCCATGCGCGCCACAGTTATGTGTGAGCAAATGCTCATAACTTGACCAAAACTTGGTTCTGATTTGCAGTTGCTCTAGGATGTGAGACTTTGCTATGCTAACCTTGTAACATTTTAGAAATGCAAATAAATTGAATTAATGTAAGAAATTGTATTTTAACATCACGTCACGACCAGTAGGAGCGGAGAATCTTTGAAAAATGTTGCAAAAACAGGAAAGAAATATTCCATTTCAAAGCTTCCATCACGTACGCTGCCTAAACAGTCCAAGATTCTTAAAAATCATGTACGACGGTGTTGTCTCCTTTAAGTGTCGCCGCACACAGGCCACCGACCACAACCACAAAACGCCGCCACCGGCATATTTCTTGTAGTTTTCATACATTTTATATGGACTCGCCACCCACGGTACGCCGGTGGCCGCCACACGCTACAAATCGTCGTTGCTCGCTTCTTGTGGCCCGCACCGACCACTTAATGCGCCGATACAAAACCCCGCCACACGTCACTCGCGCGATTCCCCACCCCTCTCTCCCTTACCTCAGTCGGCTGCTGTCGCGCGCTTCAGCCACTTTAGTAGCCGCTTCTAGCTTCTCGGGGCGGCGTTTGTGGCTGTGGCGTGTGGGAGTGGCCCGTGTGCGGCGACACTTAAAGTTCTATACAAAAGTCCGCGACAGCAAAATATGTCTGTCTTTTTAAGAGGGAAACCGCAGTGCACCTCTAGCTACGCATAAAACCACTTTCTATTTCTTACCTATTGAAGTTATACTTCTTTAGGCGCGTTATGAAAAAATGATGAGAGTGAAATTTTAAGATGCGCGCGCATCACTGTAACACAAAAAATTACTTTTGTGTTTACCGCACATTAAGAAAATCTACCAACAAAATAGAAATAGAATCTCTATTTAGTGGGTGCTGCTAACGACTGCATTGTGAAGGCCTATCAAAAGTATTTATTAATCTGGAACAACGGAACCAAAGCGCGATTCAGGAGACTACAGCGCCATCTCTTGACCATTGGTGTAGTAGAACCAAAAACCACATCTTTATTTATCAATGTTTCTTTTATGTTATTATTGTAATAAAGTAACAGTTATAGGTATTCATATTTATAATATTTATCCACATGTTTCTAGTTTGTATATTCGGAATACGTGTTTGAGTTTCATACAAGTGTAAATCACATATGTTCTAATAAATTATATTCAGTAGCGATTTTAATTGAATATTTTGATTTTTTTTTTAAATTAAAACTGAACTTTATTGACTGTGTCCTTTTCCAGACTTTTTATTAATTTATTGTAATTAATTATTTGCATGCAATTAAAAACTAATTTTAAACGATGCCAAAGAAGGATAACTTCTCACGCGCCTACATAAGTACACGCACCCATTTTTTTTTATTAAGCTAAAACTTCTTAAACCCATAATCTTAAAACATACGTGACGTTACGACCAATAAAACTATTTTCCCGATACTCAGTATTGTAGCGAGAACGTCCATCTTTCAATGATGCAAACAAATAATACATATCAAGCGCATTGATACAACACGTTCGTATAATTCGTGCCAGAGAAAAACTACTCTTAAAGTCCAAATACAAAGGCTTATTATTCAACGCCATTCAAACACTGAAGACAGCACTCATTTTGTACCTCTAAAGATCCATTCATTACAAACAATCATTCTTTGAGGAAACGTGTTTACGCAGTAGAATGTAGAACTTTAAGTGAATGCAATAAAAGCTATATTGCAATGGAATTTCGAGAAGTCACTGCCAACGTAATTTTGCTTCGTGCGAGAACATAGAGCCTCAATGGCGTGATTGAAAACCCTTAAAACAACGTGTACAGAGTCGAAATTGACATGTCCGCATAAGATGAACGACTAAATTCGAATTTGAAAATGGAACACGTGCGACGGGCGCCCCAGTTGCGTTCGGATACGTATGCAAATCTCTTTGTTGTCTGCAACGGTTGCGTCAACGTTTCGTTCGTAACGGGACCTGTTTCCGAACGGAGTTTACGGTCGATGGCTGGCTGTATGCCGCCGTGATACCTTTGCCGAAATCGAAGCATAGACAATAATTGTTTACAGGAAATTGCGCGTGTAAATGTTTCACTCCACCTTCAAACACAATGGATTGGTAATAGCCTTATTCTACCTTATCTACAAATCAGAAGTCAGATTTGTAAGACTATTCCTTGCGGTTAAGAATACAGCCTTTATGATGTTAATGAATATCACTTTGGCAGTCTTTTGTTAGGTAAATCTTTTCATATACCTATATGTAATAAGTTTTTTAAATTAGCTGTTACCTCGCCACCTTTCTCAGCGTTCATAATGCTATTTTATTTTTGTGAAAATCTGTAAGTACGTCTGTACTGTATAGCTGTGCATTGCGCACATAGGTTCATTCAAAACAGAATTTTCCCCAATTCATATTCAACCTTAATTTATTTAACACTAGCTGTGCCCCGTGGATATTTTCCCGCAGTAAAACGTAGCCTATGTGTTAATCCAGGGTGTCAGCTAACTCCATACAAAATTTTATTAAAATCGCTCCAGCCGTTTAGACTTGAAGAAGTAACAAACATTCACACTCATAAACTTTCACTTTTATAATATTAGTGTGATTTGTGATATGTCATAAAGTTTATGAAATAACAAAATTATACAAATTACAGTAGACAGTCTTATGTCGTCGGCTGTACGAAAGCTACATGGAAACCTCCGAGTTTTTTATTTTGATTATTTATTTAAAAGAACTCTAATTTACAACACGATGTGGCTTTCTTCATTGTGCATTGTGCAGCACAAAGGGCATTTTAAAATACAGATTGGTTTACGTATCTCCGGTATAACTAATGATACAATCACGAGTTTTTCCCGTGAGAGTACAATTTATATTATACAGGCTAAACATAGAGGCTTAAGTTGATGTATCCGAACATCTCTAATCTATCTATTAAATTAAAAAAAAAAGAGAGTTATTTGGCGCGATTTCTCCAAGTGCACCTCAAGAGTTAATTTAATATTTGAAATATACTTTGAGTATTTCATTTTTGCGAAAACTGGCCTTGATAAGTATATTAAAGTAATGACTTTCTCACAAAATTTTCCAAAAAAACTATGTAAAAAACTTAATATTTAAAAAAAACACGACGGCCGTTAATAAAGTAAATAATTTTACGAACGGTCGAACGGTCGAAATATTAAAAAAAAATATTTAATTGTATAAACGAGTGTGCTTATGACCACACGACTGAAGTGAAACTTCTTTAGCTCCATCTGTAAGTATATATATATACATATATATATGTGCGTGTACAATATATCATGTATGTACATATAAATATTTCATTTACTAGCTATAAGAGAAAGGAGAGAGAAAATGTGCGCGCGCACTGCTTTCTCTGGCTTAAATATCCCCCACTGAACTCCCGTTCGCCTCGCCCCAACACACTTTTCGTAACGCGTAACGCATTCGCCAGCTTACGCCCCCAATTCAAGCGTGCATAAAGTTCACTTCAAAAAGGATGGATGAAATCGTTAAATTCGTTTTCAAGTCATCGCATGACTAAGACATGAAATACTGATTCAATTTTGTTTCTTAGGTTTTCACGCACATCACTCATTAAATAAAACTAGTTATAACGGGTTAATGCACGAAACTTTATTTATTTACTAGTGGCCCGCTCTCGCTTCGCTTCGTGGTAGAATTGATCAAAATCCTTTCTTAGCGGATGCCTACGTCATAACATCTACCTGCATGCCAAATTTCAGCCCGATCCGTCCAGTGGTTTAGGCTGTGCGTTGATAGATCGCTATGTCAGTCAGTCACCTTTGAGTTTTATATATATAGATTGACGTTTCGCAGCCTTTTCAGGTCTGCACCGTCAAAATACTGATTTTTTATTTAATTTTGTCGAGCTACCTTCGAAAGATTTTTATTGAGCGTTCGGTTATTTCATTGGAAGATTTTTAAAAATTTTATTGTCTATGTATGAATTTATTAGTTAATTTAGTTAATAAAGTACTTTATTTGAAATTCTTTTTTGTAATTTTGAGTTTATTTATTTGACCCTGACTACCGGAAACTACCGGAAACGTCAGTAAATAAATAAAGTTTCGTGCATTAACCCGTTAAAACTAGTTTTATTTATACTGATTCAATTTTATTTAGATAAGATTGATACGTTGTATGTATAGTATGATTATATTATATACTCGACCCAGACAGACAGAAAGCTAAAACATAATACTTATACATTAATAGTCATATCGGAGAACCCTACATTAGCCTGATAACATTGGTTAAAGTAACTAATAATTTAGATCAAAGCTTTTCGATCTACCCCAAGGGATAAGGGTTGTAAGATTGGTACCGACTACGAACTAATGTTAAGTAATATAACATAACTAGGAATCGATGCCCACGGGGTGAACTTTGATATACTCCGATAGGAGTATTATTATTCTAATATATGCCTGACTATCGGCCCGCCCTCGCTTCGCTTCGGTGTAGAGCTGAAGTGTAGACTACACTACAGTTTTTGTTCTCAGGCTTGTATTATACATAATAACATTCATCTATGATTCTTCTGCATGCAAAGTCGCAGCCCGATCGGTTTAAAATTGACAAAGTTTCATATAAACTTTCACTCCCTATTTTATCCCCTTGGGTGTAGAATTGATCAAAATCCTTTCTTAGCGGATGCTTACGTTATAACATCTACCTTCATGGCAAATTTCAGCGCGATCCGTCCAGTGGTTTGGGCTGTGCGTTGCTAGATCACTATGTCAGTCAGTCAGTATGTGTATAGGCTACTATACTAGGTATAGTATATCAGACACACGTAGCCGCAACCGTTCTTTTTATTTCATCATCATCATCAGCCTATTAATGTCCCCATTGCTGGGGTACAGGCCTTCCCTATGGATGGAATAGGGAGATTGGGCACCACGCAGTAAGCAGCCCCAGTGCGGATTGGCTTCTTGCTGGTTCTTCTCAGTACAAGGTCTCCCGCCGTAGATTTACGAAGCGATGGCGTAGAGTTTGACTTTCACAAGAGCTTGTAACAGCCTAGACTGAATAAATGAGTATGAATTTGACTTTTTTGACTTTTATAAAGAACGAAAGTTTTAATTTTCTCTTTTATAAACACAACATTATGCACGCACATAAGTATTGCTAGTGCGACTTGGTCAGCTTTTTAATTGTATCGTAATGTAAGCTACTAAAGATATTTAACGAAATATTTTGCTTTCCTAAATTCAAAGTTAATCGTTGAAGAGTTCTTCTGACACTTCACTTCCATATTTGTTTCTTAGTTTTTCACGCACTTTACTCATTATATAAAACAAGTTTTAACGGGTTACATACACTTATCATCATCATAATCATCATCATCAGCCTATTAATGTCCCCACTGCTGGAGCACAGGCCTTCCCTATGGATGGAATAGGGAGATTGGTCCATGACCCACCACGCGGGCCCAGTGCGGATTGGTGGGTGCTAA
Organism: Chilo suppressalis; assembly: GCA_902850365.2. Classification (NCBI taxonomy): domain Eukaryota; kingdom Metazoa; phylum Arthropoda; class Insecta; order Lepidoptera; family Crambidae; genus Chilo; species Chilo suppressalis. Next base: position 12,401,182 of record OU963917.1, on the reverse strand, counting down.
CGACTGCAGATGCAGCCGGGACCAGCGGCTTAACGTGCCTTCCGAAGCACGGAGGAACTCGAGATAGTAATTTTTGGTCACCCATCCAATGACAGACCACTGCGAAAGTTGCTTAATTTCAACGATCGCAGCCAAACGCGCTAACCACTTGCGCCATCGAGCTCCTCACATACACAAAGTTGATTTATTTATTGGCGTTTCGCCTTTACTTCACGTTTATTGCCTTTACTTCCAGTTAAACCCTTACAAATGTTCTATGACAACTCTTCTCAACTGACGACCTCCGTGGCCGAATGGTTTGTACGCCGGGTTTCATGGTGTCGCCGACTTGAGAGGTCCCGGGTTCGAATCCCGGTGGGGGCAGATGTTTGTGTGATGAATACGTGCATTTGTACTCCAGTCATAGATGTTTAATATGTATTTCTATATAAATATACTTATAAATGTACAGTATATGTATTCTATCCGTTACCCTAGTATCCCATAACACAAGCCTTATAGTGCTTACTTTGGGGCTAGGCTAATTGGTGTGTGTGTTGGAAATATTTATTTATTTATTTAACTACTTCTGTATTCTGTTCTTGCAATACCAGAGTATATTTATAGGTCGTCTGCTTATAGCTAAAAACGGTTTTATGCTAATTACAAATTTGCATGATGACAATGTGCTTAACGAACAATCGTTGAAGTTTTTATCTAATTACATGATTAGCAATAGCTAATTTGTAGTTAACATGTTGTGAATGTTGATTTATACATTATAACAAACAGAAACAATTACTTTAATACATTTTCTATAGTAATTAATAAAAAAATAAATATTTCCAACAGTCACACCAATTACCCTAGCCCCAAAGTAAGCACTATATGGCTTGTGTTAAGGGATGCTAGGGTAACGGATAGAATACATATACTGTACGCACATAAGTATATTTATGTAGAAATAGATATTAAACATCCATGACTGGAGTACAAATGCTAGTATTCATCACACAAATATCTGCCCCCACCGGGATTCGAAACCGGGGACCTCTCGAGTCGGAGACCCCATGAAACCCGGCGGACAAACCACTCGGCCACGGTGGTCGTCAATTTCCCGAATAACTGTCTGAAAATAAAGTTAATATTATTATTACATTATTAAAAATCTACATATTTGTAGGTACTTAAACCATAAAGCGCAGCGTGGTTAAATCATTCTAAGGTATATTGTTTTAAACTTTCATTGTCACTAACATTATAGTAATACTAGCAAACCAGTGAACCAAATGTTCACCATAACCTAATTTAAAAAAAAAATGTATTTAATTAATTGAGAACTTCGGAGATTTTGTGTGGTTTCGTTTGATATTCGTGATTTCTCTAAAACCGGAAGTGCTACGTTACTCAAATCCGGTTTGTAGTCTTATCAGACTATTACTAACTTACAACTTAAATATTCTCTTTATCTATCTCTTACGGTTTGGCCGCTGAAACAGCACCACAGACGGACGGACGGACTTGTCTAATAGATAAGAGATAGTTATTTACGGGATTGTTACCATGTACCTTGTTTTTAGCGAGTTTCCGATATTTCGGCACTGTTGCAAACGCCATGATCACGGAGTAACTGAAAACAAGGTACATGGTAACGGTAACAATCCCGTAAATAACTTATATTACATTCTAAGGTACATATCCAAGGGTTAAGAAAATCGTGTACTCTAAAAACTTGGAAATATTTTTCTGTAAAGAAATTAAAGTGGAGCCGTGATGAATAAATATAACATAAAAATAAATGAGAACACGGCTGCATCGCTCAAACTGAAATAAAGAAATGAGAAAGTATAAAAATAAATTATTTGCACGGACCACACATCTGAAGTTTAAACTTCTTTTCTTAAATAAGCTAACTTTAGGTGGTGCATAAGGCAATAGGGAAATGGAGCAGCGCACTCATCGATATATACGTGGATAACACTGAAAATAATAAATAATAAAATAAATATTTCCAACGCACACACCAATTAGCCTAGCCCCAAAGTAGCACTATAAGGCTTGTGTTATGGGATACGAGGGTAACGGATAGAATACATATACTGTACATATATAAGTATATTTATATAGACATACATATTAGACATCCATGACTGGAGTATTTATACACCAATCATCCAGCGTTGATGAATACGTTCATCACACAAACATCTGCCCCCACCGGGATTCGAACTCGGGATCTCTCGAGACGGCTACACCATGAAACCCGGCGTACAAACCACTCGGACACGGTGGCCGTCCATCGTCGTCTTCGGTCGTCGGTCATCGTAAATGTTTACAACTGGCCAGTTAGAAACATTGCTAATGAAAACTTTTTCTGAATTTCATTTTTAGAACTCTTTGGTAACCTAATGTAGTATATTGCATTCATCTGTCATTTGTTTTTGTGAATTGGCGGCAAATCTAAAACTATTGTTACACGTGAAAATGAACCTAACGCGAGAAAGTTTTCGGTCAATAATTTATTATGACTTTCGTAGCATTTCAGCCTTCGCCGAGTTACTCTTTAACTTTCATGCACGTCGGGAAGAGCTGCGCACGTATCCTACATACACACTCTCTCTCATATATATATATATATATATTTACTCCCCGTCTGAGAAGAAGTTTTACTTCAAAAACATTGCAGTATTGCAGTAGGGGGACACCGGTCTATGGGTCACCCTCAATCTAATCTAGATTGTATCCGTTGAGTTCTACCGTTCAATTCTTTAATTTGGACTAAACGGACAATACTATACATCATTCCGGATAACATAAAAAATCGAATCATTCTGCCATTTTTTACGGACACTAATATACACACAAATGCAGTTTAACGTACATGCGTGTTACGAGTACAAGACTCGTCTACGTCACTCATACGCACGCGTACATTATGTGTTTCCCAAGTGCAGGTGGCTCGATTGAGCAATCGTGTTGAAAAGTGCTTATTAGACATATTTAGTTCATGTAAAACCTTCGGACAGTTTTGGGAGTTGCTTGAGCTTCAATCGTGGCAACATCTTGACGTATAGTTTGTAAGACCTGATCATCGGGATCAATTAGTATAAGTAATTTTGTAAAACGTTTAAATAAATAAAGTTATAATTTAAAGTTTAGTTTTTAAAAACCCTACCTGACGGCTCAATTCCGTAATTTGCGTAAACACAAACCGGTCATTACGACACTCGCACATAAACAATGACACAAAAACGCGGGCCAAATTATGCGCACATTTTATCATTAGTATGCCCATTATATGCCCAATTCCACAGAGGGGAAAGCTGTGTATACCGACTCCTCTCCTGGCCGCGACGACCGTATTGCTCTATGTATCTCAATGTATGAGCTCGTTCCCACTTGCCGGGTGTCGGATCCGTATATTAATCGGAGGTTCCAGTGGCAGAGCATTAAATATGAAGCTATTCACACTTATCTGAAGACGATTTTGTGTCGGCTCCGACAAGAAGTGTCGGGTGTTTTGCCAGCCCTCTACGCCCGGAAAAAAATCGTGTCGGATCTCGCTCGCCTATCATTAAGAATAACGCTGTTCATATTTATCGGGTGTCGGGGCTGACTATCCTCCCCCGCTACCCCTTGTTCCGTCCGTAACGCAACCCTTTTTCAGTACAAATGCAGTCTCTAAGTCCTGTATTTTGTTAGTTTATGTTCACTAATATTTGAGTCAGTAGATCGTTGAATGTTGATGTTGATATCCTAAAATAATATAGACACTTAATTTCGTCACTTCTCAATTCTGTTATTAAGTTCTGAAATTTACCCAAAATCAAATTTTTCCCACAGGAATATGTGCACCCAATATTTACATTTCATGGCTCTCTTTCATTTGTTTTCTTAAATTTATAATAATAGGAACATCACAACAAGAACTTCGTCAACGTCCATCGTGAACAGTCGCCTCGCGTAGAGTGCCTAAAATTGGTTAAAGCTTCAATCGTGACCGACAACCGATTTATTAATCGTGTGTGTGAACAAAGGCACCGACATCCGATTGATATACGGATCCGACACCCGACAAGTGGGAACCAGCTCTTAGTAATAATACAGTTCATTCATTGGAAAATTGTGTACTCAAGTATGAACAAATCTCTTTAGTCTTTATGTACCTAGCCTCACGTGATCCCAATATTTAAGAAAGCTTTACTGTAATTAACACGCGGGCGGCGTATGTTATGTCTCGTCGAAATCCTTAACAATGGTATAGTTAGTGTTCTGTTAACAGGCTCTATAGAGCTATGACGCAAGACTCGGGTATAGCAGGCTAGGTCGTTCCACATGAGTAGAGAAGTCGCAGAAGCTCCATGCAGCGTGCGTGCCACTGAGCACTGGAGACCTGTCGCTACAAAATAAAATTTAAAATCGTTTATCCCCCTCAGGTTCGAGTGGTCTAGAGTCTCCAGGAGGAGAAGAGACTCCCCCCGAGGGGAGATGCCATCCGCCTGGAATATCTCCAGAGGCACTCGCCAATTTTCTGCTTGAGGTCCTGTTAGGATCTTGCCGACCCCAAACCCAGTGACGCTGTAAAGTTCATCTGTGACCAACAGCATACACACTCAAAAAATAAAACGTTTATTCAGTCTAGGCTGTCACAAGCACTTGTGAATATCGAAAGCTACGCCATCGGTTCGCAAATCTACGGCGGGAGACCTTGTACTGAGAAGAACCGGCAAGAAACTCAGCAATGGCATTTTTTTCCTCGCTGTATTATATACAGAGTCGTCAAATTGAAAAATTACTTCAATATGAGATAACTTATCAAATCACTTTCCGTTCCGTTATAAAAAATATGATTAATTATGATGATGCATAGGTACCTATGCTTGGCGGTCGCGCTAGGTTTGTTAACATTGGCTTATACACAAAATACTATCGCAGTACTGGCAAGCTATCACATAACAAATTTGATTTATTGTCGACAATGAAACAGAAAGAACAGAAATATAAACCAATAATAATGAAAACATTCCAATTTTAATGTTATTGTTATATTACAAATAAAAAAAAAGTTTAATGTTGAATTAAAACAACCATCTACCGAACAAAAATACCTTGTGTTGTTGCTCCAGGGTAGCACAAAAATGTTCTTAGACGCGTGTCTCAAGCGAATGGACCTCCCGCTCGCAAAAAATGCAATTATAGAGTTTATAAAGGTATTATTAAACTAAAAACATAAGTAAACATTTTTTTTGTTTAGTTCGTGTTTATGCTGCGCTGCGATAGTTATTAAGTACTAGCAAACCAGTGAACCAAATATTCACCAAAACCTGATTTAAAAAAAATAATGTATTTAATTAATTGAGAACTTCGGAGATTTTGTGTGGTTTCGTTTGAAATTCGTGATTTCTCGAAAACCGGAAGTGCTACGTTACTCAAATCCAGTTTGTAGTCTTATCAGACTATTCTTAACTTATAACTTAAATATTCTCTTTATCTATCTCTTAAGGTTTGGCCGCTGAAACAGCACCACAGACGGACGGACTTATCTAATAGATAAGGGATTCTCATTGTAATTTAACTGTATGTTTTTTATGAGAATAAATTCTTTAAACATAGAAACGTTTCTCTGCGTACGCGACAAGCTGCCAGTGCTCACACACACACGCGCAATGTATAAAAATCGGCATCTGCGTCTTCTTTACTCATGTGGTTGTTCGCTTCGCTACCGGAATTACTCGCCGACTGACTCACCGACAGTGCCTAATATTATTGAACTAATAACGAATGCCCGCAAGTTTATAGTGCAAGCTATAAGCTGAATACTACCGCGAGGTTGTCCGCCTGAACTTAAGGTTAAAGAAGAACATTTCAAGATGCAGCTTTTAATAAAAAATATCACACGCACCGACAGAATAACAACACCACCAAAAGGTAGTTGTTATTTTACTGTGATCATCTGTAAGATGGAGGATACTTCACCAGACGGGAGCTCCAATTCGAACTAAAAATCCTCTATGCCCTACCTCTCGTACCTAAAGTAAATATTTTGACTAAAATTTACAATCAAGCATCTGTTCATGATCATGGCAAAAACGGAAAATGTTTGTAAGCCAGAATGATTTCTGATCATTGCCCCTCCATCAATTTGAAGAAATTCAACACTACAACAAACAATTTATTTAAACGCTGAATTCGTTTAACTTAGACCATATAGCCTATTGTTATTTTAATAAACGTTGATTGTTTTAACGTTTTAGTACCGACGTTTGGGTGAAAATAGAATTATGTAGGCAACAATAACTTCCCTGCTCTTCGATGGGCATCGAAATATTTTATTTTGGGCTTCCTATTACTACTTAGTTTATTATGTTAAAGGGATTGGGAGTCGAAATGAAAAGAAGATTTCAAATATTATGTAAGAAAAATAGTTTTAGGGGTTGTCAGACGCTAATGCCTGCCAGAGTCTGCAAGGTGTAAAACACAGATAAATTTTTATGTTTCAGTATAACTTTCTGGTGCTGATAAACTTGAGAATTTACTTGTGATGAGAATTTAGTGCGAATTTTACTGGTCTGTTCTGGAGAGCTTTCTAGCAAATACTGATTCGTGCTTTATGCCGAGCAAAGTTTCTGTCATTGTGTCGAATCGTTAATTTTGTTACTGTTTTTACGTAATAACTCTCTTATACCATATATTTCAGTTGGTGATTAAGATCCTAAGCTTCTATATTCTGCTGTAAGTAAACATTCGGTAATATGGAAATCTGATATCGGGGATAGTAAGTAATTCCTCAGGATGTGATGTCTTATCAGACGTAATTTATACTTACGAAAAAACAACATCCAGGCACTTCCTTAAATAGCTTTGTTTGCACATGACTATTTCCGTCTAATACTATTTGTACCTACTCTATAAGGAAAGATTTATATCGATCGATAGCACAACACATAGTCACTTCCTTCATGCGTATTAAAATCTGAAACGGGAAAATACCCACGTTACTTCTAATAAGTCGGGTGTTTGTTTTTCATCAGTAGGTAAAGTATTCCGCAAAATATATTGAAATAAACATGCCTTTTTGATGCCTCCTGTTATATGGTTTATCCGACACCTCGAGCTAAAACGAACGTGTCGTGGCTGCATTAATATTTAAAAGGGTACCTACAACCATCAACCGGCTCTTCACGCTAAAAAAAGCACCCAGAAATAGCCCTAAACGGCCTCGCCAATTTGTGAGTCTAATTTCTCTCCAGGCTTTGATAAATCAGAGCGTATCGTGGTGCAGGGTGGGGTCAACCGCACCCCTGGGGTCACGATAAACAACACCCACCTATTTCTTCGACATTTGCTTAGAGAACGAGGCGCGCCGCCATATAACGGCGATATAACTCTATTACGTTACACATAATCGCGCGATCCGCCCGACTATCGCTTTATTAGAGGACCCGTCGTACCCACCCCGTGCAATAACTCACAAAAACAACCTATAAAGACAACGAACGACCTTAAACTAAAATAAACAGATGATCGCCCAAATGAGGTACGTCATTGCAATAAAGGTGTGTGCATAAACCCATGGCGCGCCCTTTTTCTAACGAGGCCAGTTTATAGGGTGGGCTAGCATTTAGCTTTTATTGTCTATGCGCGCGCAACCCCTTGGCCGGTTTAAAAGAAGTGACACTCCATGCAAGTGTTCAGTCGGTCACGTGACGTGGAAACGGGCGCTCGTTGTCCTATGATATATAGTTCGCGAAGTTCTCGGATGCGTTAATACGTGATAATTTGTTGCGTTAAATAGGTGAGTCAGAGTGACTGGAACTCGCCTACGCTTGTTAATTGGGCGGTAGCCTAGAACATGAATTAACGTGTGGGAGTGGGACGTATCAGTTTTGATAGTTTTCTCTTAATTGAATTTGGCTAGCTCGAATTGAGTCTCAACTTTTTATTTTAACATATTAAAGTTTTGTAAATTAAATTCTTTATTCATGAGTTATGGTTGTGTTTAACATGTGTCAGTGCAAAACGCAGCTTCAAGGTAAAATAATTCTTTTTACTTTATTCGGCCAAATACTTCGAAAGCTTTTAAAAGTTACCTTTTTTTTGCTTTTGGCCAACAGATTTAAGCAATTAAGTACTTTCTACGAAATCTAACCTATACTCTATTCAACTTCATTTGAGGCAAAAGATAAACAAACAAACTGATTTTCCTAAAACTTTTTTATAGACAGTTAAGAAGGCAGTAACCAGACTGATTACAACGTTTCACATTTCAAGTAAATTATTTACTTTAACACTGCTCTTCAATTTAGCAGTACAATATATTGCGTTCAAAGTTGGGGAAAAGCTACAGTTTAAGGACTTTTCAATGTCACATTTTTATTCTGACTTAATATGCTAATAAAACGAAGGAAGAAGCGGAAACGATATATATGTGTATATTGCCGCAGAACCGATAACCGTTGTGGTAGAAGAGTTCTGGAGTGGAGACCACGTCCAGGCAAAAGTAGTGTAGGACATCCTCAGGCACGTTGGAGTGACGATTTGCGCAAGGTGGCTGGCAGGAGCTGGATAAGAGTAGCCCAAGATTGATCTTAGTGGCGTGTAATTGGAGAGGCCTATTATGTCCAGCAGTGGACTAAGATAGGCTGTTGATGATGATGCGAATAAAATTCGACCTATCGAAAAAACCTTTTAAGGTTTATTCACCTTTTGTCGCAGAAGACGTTGAATAGAGTATGGGGAATATCAAAATAAGAGATGTTTGAGTATTTGGCTTTACAAGTTACTTCTAAGTTGAACTTCGACGGGAGGTCACTGAACTAGTCAAACAAACATTATTAGGGTTCCAAAAAGGAAAATGTTATTTATTATTCTTAAACTTTCCTTGTTTACGTTAGAGGTTCTCAAGCAGTCAATCTTTTATTGGAACAAGACCAGTTTTTTTTAAGTGTGTATGCTGTTGGTCGCAGATGACCTTTACAGCGTCACCGGGTTTGGGGACGGCGAGATCCTAAGGGGACCTCAAGCTGGTGGAAGGGGAGAATTGGCGAGTGCCTCTAGAGGTATTCCAGGCGGATGGCATCTCCCCACGGGGGAGTCTCCTCTCTGTCTGGAGCCTCTAGACCACTAGAACCTGAGGGGGTCGGCTCAACTAAAGGACGTCTCTGATACTCGTATCTTGACTCTAGTTAGCCGTTGTCGTGGGATGAAGACCAGTGTCTACAACAGTTTTTTTTTAATCTCTCCAAATCAGTTCTTCTTCATTGTTGAGTAACAAATACAAACCAATCTTTAATATTAATAGTTCTACTGATGCGATGCATATTGAATTGCGTATCAGAAACATTATTGGGTAAGCTAACCGATTCAATAAATACTTTCACTTTGAAGATCATTTGTCTTGCGTTCCATGACGAATTCGTTCATTAATATGTTATTTAAACTCTGTTTAATGATTGGGGATATTTAATGGATTTACCTTACCAGGGGGCTACCATGTAACCGTACTCGTATGAATTCTACAATAAGTTTTGACATTTGAGATTCATTTTTAGTGTTTTGTACCCAAATGGTAAAAACGGGGCCATATTACTCGTGGCCGTGGCCGCAACATTGGCCGCAGAAGTTACGGTTGCGTTTTGTAAAATTTCCTTGATAAAAAGTGTATTAATAACCACTTACAATGAATAAAAAATGTTTACTTTTGAACGGCTTATGTTTGGGTTTAGTTTGCACCAGGCGCAAAGTTAGCCCATCTTACCAAAGAAAATATGAGCACGCCAAAAATGTGAGGTTAGATTATGACCAACTCAGCAAACCAATGAAATATTTACGTATTCGTTTACCTGATTATATATTTAATAACATTAAAACATAATTACCGTAATACATTACGCAGATTTTAAGATAGAAGTGGCTTTTTCGGATACAAAAAAAACTTTTAAGGTCTTGCACTACAGCTGCACCTGACTTATGAAAAAAAATTCGGATGAAAAATTTTACAGTTCGGTGTTGCCACTTATAAGTAAGATTTTTCGGGTGCATCCACAGTTAAATGAAATGTTGCACCGATTTGGACATATTAAGCGATAAATAATTTTTGAGAATTGGAGCATAATTACTCCTATTAAATAAAATTAAATTTGAACAATAGGTACCAAGTGTTTTATATACACTTAAAATGATAGTTGAATTAATTCTCTTCGACAGGAAAACCTAAAGAATGTTCAAACTTTAAGAGGTCCAATAGTTAAATTTAATTGAGACCGAGTGGCGGTCTGTTAGTTTATTTATCTAACCTCGACATTAACCAAGCATCGAAACGATAGGAAAACTCGTAGTAATAGTACAAAGAGTTTTAATTAAACTTAATTTAAGTTCTCGTAGATAAGTATTTTGTTTTCTTTCAATTTAACCTACAATTTAACTTCGTTGGAGCTTGCTAAGTGACGGTTTGGCGTAGACTTTTCTTAAGTTGAGATAATTGATCTTAACTTCTTTTAAATACCTTTTCTTTTTTATTAAACTGCCTTATTTTCGTTAATCAAGAGTGGTTAAGCCTGAGTATAGAAATACATCAATATTTTTTTGCTGACGTCACACCACAGCCCACCTAGCATGACCACTAAAACGCGATGTTATACAGCGACTTTACTGTCAAACTAACATGAAGTTTGACAGTTGAGTCACATTTTATTGTAGTTTGACAGTAAAAGTTAAGTTGATAAAAAGCTTTCATAGGTGGGTTATATTATATTATCTTTCGATAACATGGGATGCGTTATTACGATATTTCTTCATACTTCTATTGCGCATATCACATATCGCGTATCGCAGCAGTGTGTGAAGTCTTCGTAGCCGTTCATGAGAACGGTTTGTTTTGTTTTATAAATACCGCAAAACCGCATCTGTTGGTATCGACGCGCGATATAACGCGCCTATGAAGCACGGCCGTAGCTAGGGTGGGGCATTGTGGGGCAATGCCCTACCTTGAAATCACAATGCCCTACCTTAAAAATACCAAAAACTAAGATAATTTTTTATAATTAAATTGTTTGTATATGGGTTAAGATAAAAAAAATAGTAGCAATAGGTGCATCATTGACCTAGAGGTCAATAATATACATGGCGATTGATTTAGGAGGCCCGTGCTCCGAGGGCAGATCAATTATGATATTTTTTTTACTTCCGCCCTACTTGTAACCAATGCTGCCCTACCTCAAATTCGACTCTAGCTACAGCCATGCTATGAAGGGGAGGCTTAAAGCTTTTTATCGACTTAACCCTACTTTTACAGTCAAACTGCAATGGAATTTGACTCAACTGTCAGTGTCAGTTTGACAGTATAGTCGCTTTATCACTTATCGCGTTTTCGTGGTCATGCTAGGTAGGCTAGTGTGACGTCAGCAAATAAAAATGTTGATGAATTTCTATACAACTTTTGATTAACGAGAATAAGGCAATGACGACCTCCGTGGCCGAGTGGTTTGTACGCCTGGTTTCATGGCGTCGCCGACTCGAGAGGTCCCGGGTTCGAATCCCGTTGGGGGCAGATGTTTGTGTGATGAACACGAGCATTTGTACTTCAGTCATGGATGTTTAATAATATGTATTTCTATATAAATATACTTATATATGTAAAGTATATGTATTCTATTCGTTACCCTAGTATCCCATAACACAAGCCTTGTAGTGCTTACTTTGGGACTAGGCTGATTGGTGTGAGTGTTGGAAATATTTATATTTATATTAATTAAAAATGATCTAGCAAGTTGTCACACCAGTGTGGAAATCATAGTTTTTCCTCGTTTGTCAAATTGCTTATTCTTATTATAATACATTTTTCCCTATTTTGACTGTCTTGCTGTCCTTGAAGTGCACCTTCTGTGTGACGCTGGATGGATGGATGGATGGATTACCTTGTCCATAGTCATGTTATAAATTAATGCGAAAATTATCTATCTGCCTGTCACGCTTTCCCAACCAAGCCAATTTGAACTATTAAGACGAGATTTGACTAAAATTTTTATAAAAGGATAATAATGTATCACGAAAAAAATATTTTTTATTAGGAAAAATATTAAAATCATGTATTATACCTAAATAACTTAAGACTTATTATATTCAATACTAGCGGCCCGCCCTCGCTTCGCTTCGGTGTAGAGCTGAAGTGTAGACTACACTTTTTGTTCTCAGGCTTGTATTATACACAATGACATTCATCTATGATTCTTCTTAGTGAAGCTAGGACGTTTACCAGCTCATAGTGGTATTGAAAATGCGAAAATTACTCTTTCTACCTAACACGAGCTTTTAAATAAAATTAATTATTTTGAATTCTGAACCAAAACTAAGTAGTTTTTTTTTTATTTTTAAGTTTAACTGCTAGATGTTTAAATCTTAAGTTTTTTTACTAGAACATAAAAAAACTTTAGATATAACAGTTAAAAACTTAAAAATAAATTTTAATTGCTATTTCTTCTTTCAAATGTTTAATACATGTAAAGATATTCATTTGACATTGTGGGTTACCTCCAATGCGAAGAGATGGCGCTGCCTTGCAGCTTAAGAAACACTAGAGAAAATTCGCCACGGCCATCAGGGCCGCGGTAGTGAAATGGTCCGTGCATTCGCCTGGATTGCCAAACGTTTGAATCCCGTCTGCTGCCTCATTCGCGTGGAATTTATTATTTTTCTAGTACAATTTTCGAATAAAAATAATTATTTTGTATTCTGCCCTAAAACTAAGTATTCCATTTCGTATAAAAAAAAATGCACACTTCTATCACAAAGTACGTAAGCACCGCTCCCATTCAATATTGTTTAGAAATCCTTCCCTATGCGAAACGATATCCTCAATGTTGAGTAAGCACATTCCAAGCACCGGAGCTCTCGTCAGATTTCCTAAGAATTCTCTTTATCAAGCAGAATGAGCGATATGGGGAATCCCACAGATTCAAAAACCACCCACAATGAAAGATGATATGTAAATTATACTATTAGATTTCGAAACTTGCTTTTTTGTATTTATTTTTGTGCACGAAGGTGGGTTCGTTCAGCACGATGTGGTGCTGCAACTCGCCCTGGCCTTGCGATGCTCTTATACGTTGCGGGTTCGATGTTGGTGGCTAGTGCGTCACTCAAATTAAAGTCACTGGCTTCAGTACAATTCACAGTTTTATTGGTGCTTCACATAATCTGATACATCGAGGTCACTACACTATATCTATTATAATCGTGCTACACGTTGAATTACTTATTATAAAAACATTAAATCACTATTAAATATGGCGACTGCGCCTTGTGTCTCACACAACGTGACCACTCGCTACGGTGGTTGCTATCGGAAGAGGAAATGCGCTGCGCTGCGCTCGCGCTAGTGATGCGCGTTAAATTAAGGATGCGAATTTGCATGAACATTCCCTCCCCGGGGCAACAACGGGGTTGGAAAACCTAGCCTTCTAAAGGCAACTTGCACAATTTTAGAGCTGGCCTAACAAGCTCGCCAGATTGAGTTCTTAACAGATCGTACAACATTATCTCTACCTTTATATAGCTCTAACACCCTACCTAGCTTCCAGTGTAATGGTGGAGTATTTTCATCCTTGATGAAAACTAAATCATGTAATTTTAAATTTTCTGACTCACGATACCACTTAGTGCGCTGCTGCAACGTGCTAAGATACTCAAGATGCCAACGTGCCCACACGTTCTGTTGCAGCTTCTGCAGCATCTGAAAACGAGACAAACGTGACATATTTGTTTCTGACCAATCATATTCAGGCACCGCTACCAGTGGCTGACCAATGAGGAAATGTCCTGGCGTCAAGACTTCCAAATCACCTGGATCCTCAGACATCGCTACGAGAGGTCTGGAGTTTAAAATAGCTTCTATTTTACAGAGTAATGTCGTGAGTTCTTCGAATGTCAATATGGTCTCACCGATTTCTCGTTTCAAGAGGTTCTTAACGCTCTTAACCGCGGCTTCGAACAGTCCACCCATGTGAGGCGAAGCAGGCGGGTTAAATTCCCAATGTATATTTTGTTTCCTAAACTGCTCCTTCAATATGCATTCGTTGTCCAACAAGAATCGGTTGACCTCCCTGAGGTACTTGTTCGCGCCAACAAAATTGGTCCCTCTATCCGACCGGACGAGAGAGGGAAGTCCGCGTCGACTCACGAATCTAGTGAATGCAGCTATAAACGCTTCAACCGATAAACTCGAAACCAATTCGATGTGAACCGCCTTTGTGGCCACACACACAAACACGCAGAAGTAGGCCTTGACTGACTTTGCGTTTCGTAATAGGCTAGCTTTTACCAGAAATGGTCCGGCGAAGTCTGTAGCGACCCCGTCGAACGGTCTCGCGCGTCGCACGCGGTCCGCGGGCAGGTCCGCCATGCGCGGGGGTTGTTCTGCGGCAGAAAACCGGAAGCACCTCGTGCAGCGCCGTACAGTCCGGGTTGCTTGGCGCCGGATCGACGTTATCCAATATTCCCTGCGTAAAATAGCAATTAGACCATTAGCTCCAATGTGACAATGAGACCTGTGATAATGTTGCATTAATAATTGTACAAATGTTGTATCCTTTGGTAACAAAACCGGATGCCTCGCACCATATGTTAATTGTGAATGCCGGAGTCGGCCACCGACCCTTATCACACCCTCGGCGTCCAGGAACACACTAAGCTTCTGAAGTGGGGTTATGACCCTCTTATGCTGCTTCAACAAGTCTATTTCCTTTGCATAACTTAAACCTTGTACTCGCCTGATCCAATATTTGAGAGCGCCCCGCGTCTCTTGCAAGGTCAATATCTTATTCGGTGGTCGCGTCGACTTATCTGTCCGCAGACTGTTTATGTAGCGCAAGACGTATGCCGTAATATTAATGAGCCGAGTGAAGCTACTCACTCTTTCCAATAATTTTGTATCCCATGGCTCATCTTGGACTATGTTGGTGTTTATTACCCTTTTAAAGCCTGGCAGGTCCGTCGGCTTCACGTGGGTCTGAGGCCACTCAGAAGCCTGCCTCTCCAGCCACGGAGGACTCCACCATAGTGGGTGGTGTATTAATTCATCCGCTGTCACGCCGCGTGACGCGCAATCTGCCGGATTATGATCCGACTGCACGTGTCTCCACGTCAGTTTTCTAGGCGAGTTTTGAATGTTTTGTACCCTGTTACATTCAAACGTTTGAAGTAAATGTGGCTGCGTGTCCACCCATGCGAGTACAATAGAGCTATCTGACCATGCATTCAAACTGTCAATATTAATTGATCTTTCATAACCATCCGCTACATGGTTAAGCAGGTCACATACCAAATGCGCTGCGCTGAGCTCCAGCTTTGGGATCGTTTGTCGTGCCTTGATAGGTGCCACCCTTGATTTAGCTATAATCAAACTAACCTTAACATTACCAAATGCATCCTCGCTGCGTAGATATATACATGCCGCGTATCCTGCTTCGGATGCGTCCCCGAACCCATGCAGTGAGTATGACACTGCGTTGGGTAGAATAATACACCTCGGTATCTTGAGTCGCTCTAGGTGGAAGAGATCCCGTATCATCTCTCTCCATTTCTCTACAATCGCCTCGGGTACCGCTTCGTCCCAATGTAGACCATCCATAAACAATTCCTGAAGTAGGCCTTTAAATCTAATTATGACCGGTGTGCAGTAACCACACGGATCATAGAGCCTCGCTATAGTACTCAATACTGACCGCTTCGTCACTTCTTTCTCCGAAGGTATGTTCAGTCGGTACGACATCGTATCTGACAATGGCTCCCATTGTATACCTAGTACCTTAATAAAGCTCCTGGGATCAGCCGCATCAAATTGTTTAGGTTGCTCGCAATGCTCCTCGGGCAAATCCTTTAACAACTGTGGGTTATTGGTAGACCACTTACGTAACTCGTACCCTGCGCTCCGCATAAGCTCAATAAGCTCTGTCTTCATTGCTTGTGCTCGCTCCAGCGTCTCTGCACCTCCCATAATGTCGTCAACGAAGACATCATGCCTCAGGACTTCCGCTGCCACAGAATTCGGGTGGGTTTCCTCCCACTGCGTCGCCAGCTCCAGCAATGTTCGAATGGCAATGTAGGGACTCGACCGCAGTCCATAAGTATTTGTATTCAATTCGTATACCTTAAGCTCCTGCGACGGATCACTTCTCCACAGTATAAGCTGGTACCTCCTGTCCTCAGGGTGAATCCAGGTCATCCGGAACATTTGCTTCACGTCCGTCGTAAACACGACTCGATGACGCCTGAAATTCATTAAGATTTTAGTAATGTCATTCTGTAGAGCTTCTCCACTATGTAAACATTGGTTCAACGAGACTCCATTGGTTGTCTTACAACTGCCATCGAATACCACTCGGATCTTATCCGATTCTTTCTTAAATATGCCATGGTGTGGTATCACATAGTGTTCAGCGTCGAACTTAAAATTTGATACAGACATGTGACCGAGCTTTTCATAGTCTTCCATAAATTCCCTATACTTAGCCGCAAATCGAGGAAGCCTCTCCAGTTTTTTCTCTAAAGCGTAGAACCTACGCGTGGCCGTAGCCAAAGAATCTCCCAGCTCCGGTCTATTAGATAATAAAGGTAAGCGTACCATAAATTTTCCGTCAGTCTGCCTCACTGTCGTGGTTTCATACAACCGCTCGCACTCGTCGTTGCGAGGATCCCTCGGTTTCTCCGCCGGCGGCTCCTCCGACGTCCAGAATCGCTTGACGGCCTCCGTCAGCGTGGTGGTGGATATCTGCCGCTGCGCCGATTCTTCGGAGCCGTTCACCGGCCCCATGAGGGCGTGCCCGAAGCACGTCCCGTAGGCTGCCACGCCATCTGTACCGATATCCACTTTAGTACCATCTAAAATATAATTCAATACATCAGCCCCGAGTATTAAGTCTACCCCTTGCGGTAACGAAAAACATTTGTCTGCGAGTCTCAATGTAGGCGGAGCTCGCTTCAAAATTCCCCTAGGTGAGGACCCTCTCACCGGTAAGTCTATACTTAACTCGTGCATGACTACTGCGACAGTAGAAATTATTGGCACAGGCCTATCCACGGGTTTAATAACAATTTTGACTTTACTAGCTGGTGTCCGCACCGTAGTGTTTCCTATTCCGACTATTTCCATGGAGCTCTTCTGTCGGTGCAATCGAAGTCGATCTACCAAAACTTCTCTGATAGCGCTGACACTGGCCCCGGTGTCTAACAGAGCGCGAGCTTCCTCGAAGTCGCCGCGGCTATTCTTAATAGCTAAGGTCACGGTGGGGTTGAGGCAGTTTCTGAAACCGCCCCCCACGGTGTAGACGTGCGCACCGACAGGAGCGAATCCTCAATATTCGTCCTCGCCCTCGGGACGGTCCTGCTCCGGAACATAAACTGGCCGGCCATACCTCAGTTCCCGAAACTGTTCCTGCGCCCGTTGGTACCTCGTACCCACTCGCCGCGCGCCTCGCTCCAGGTCGTACGGGCGAGGTTCCTCTCGCGGGGGGGATCGTATTGGCGGCGCCGGCAGTACGTGGTGCGGGGGGCTGGCGCGGCGGGGAGGCGTCCTCACCCGCGCCGGCGTGCGCGGCGATGCTGGGCGGGAGGGCTGCTGTGTCACGCGTCCCCGTGCCCCACCATCTGCGTTACACAACAGCGTGTGATGGATTGCGGCACCACATAATCCACACCCAGTTCCGCGGTCGCACTCCCGTGCGAAGTGTTCGCCCAGACACACGAAGCATGCCCCCTTGCTTCGCACCCAAGTCTTTTTGGCTGAGCGGCTCAGTCTGGTGAACCCATAACATTCCTGAATTCTGTGGCCTAGCACTTTACAGTATATGCACCTCACCTGCCCCGATGTGGTGGCCACCTGGCCGCGAACCTTGTTCTGTGGTGGCGACCGCCCGGCCCTGCGCTGCGCGGGTGGCGATCTCGTGAGCCGCGTCGGCTCCCTCCTCTCCTGCTCCGGAAGAGGCGTGGCGATGAGCTGACGCCTGCATACTTCGTCCAGCAACCCCATCAGCTCCGAGAAGGTTGGCAGCTCCGCAGACGATCCGTGCCTCTCTTCAAATTGGTTTCTCAACCGGGCGGGCAGCTTCTGCTGTATAATAAAAATTAATAAATAAGACCACTCCTTAACTGGCAACCCTAGCTTTTCGAGAGCCTGCGTCGACTCAAGCAGTGGGTTATATAGCTTCTGCCTCAGTCCCTCCAGAGAGGAAGGTATAGAAGGGAGCGACATTATCTGCTCCAGATAACTGTCGGCCAAGAACCGGGTGTTCTGGTAGCGGTTTCTTAGCAATCCTAAAGCGACCTCATAATTTTTTGCGTCCACGGGTAGGTGCTTCACCAGGGAGAGCGGCTCCCCCTTCAAGCAGCTTCGCAAATAGTAATGTTTCTCAGCTTCGGGAAGGTTGGGACGATTATGCACAAGGGAGAGAAAAAGATCATAGAAACTCACCCAGTCCATGGGATTACCGTCAAACTCCCCCAGTTGAATGAAAGGAAGTTTGGCTGCCACATTGTACCCCTGTGCCTGCAAGCCACTCGCAGTCTCCATACTGGTCGATGGGGTGGGTCCGGCGTCGAATTCCTCAGCCCTAGTCTCCACTGAAACTAATAATTTATTTATAGCAGAGAACTCCTGCCCCAGGTTCTCCACATCTTCGGCCTCGCTGGCTACCAGCTGTTTGTAAGCCTCAACAAAATCGCCATAATATTTGTCAAATCGTCGCTTTATCACCCTGACAGCAATTGACGATGAGGTTCCTTCTAAGGATTCACAAAAATCCCTGAGCATCCTAGCTGTTACCTTGAAAGTATGACGCGCCACGCTTTCGGACATTTTAGTTAATAATAATAAAAATACTCCACCAGAATAAAATACTAATCGCTACGATATACCTACACACTCTACGTGTTTACTAACCTACGTTATGTCAACAATAACTATACGTACCCTACGTATTAAAGAAACAATAAATATCGCGTCGATATAAATATGAAATTAATAA
Source organism: Chilo suppressalis (assembly GCA_902850365.2). Classification (NCBI taxonomy): domain Eukaryota; kingdom Metazoa; phylum Arthropoda; class Insecta; order Lepidoptera; family Crambidae; genus Chilo; species Chilo suppressalis. The sequence continues at coordinate 12,382,187 of OU963917.1, read as the reverse complement.
CAATTAATCATCAATTAATAGAACCACCAGAAATACAACAACAATGTAATATCACCCCGTATTACATATCAAACAACACTTAACAATCTTATAAACAAACAAATAACTGTATATTCTAAACAGTAATCAAAATGTCTTATCAGTTATCAAAATACAAAAACTAATGTCGCTTCGACCTTCAACAATAACAATTTACCTGACCTATGTTCGCGTCGAACATCCTAACAAGTATATTGCCATGCAATTATATTACTTACTACATAAATATAAGGTCCATACCCTTTCCTTGACCTGCCGCAGGCACACACCAATATGATTCACTATTAATGCACTATAGTGTCATAGGCGAAAGGACGACTTTCGCACGCGCACTGATATTACGTCACACGGATAAGATGAAGCGATACCTCCGCTCGCCGCTCGCTGCCGCGCGATGGTGACCACGTGACCCACGCGGCCGCCGCGCCGCGCCGATGAGTCAAATCGAAATAATTTGTAGATATTTCGTAGGTAATGTCGCCGCTCCGCGTGGAATACCGCCTCGTTGAAATGCTGAATGCCGATCAGCAACCAAATGACACTCGCCGCCGCTGCGCGCCGATGTTCCAATGCCGATGAATGCACGTGCTCGTGCACGCCGATGCCCCTCGGAAATATTCTTCTATGCCGCCTCGCAATAATAGATTATTTTCTATAATTCGCTGCTTCGCGTGGATGCCCCAATGTATCAATCTCGCGCCGAGTTGAATATTGTCGATGCCGCTCGACTACCGTTGCCCGACGAGTCGACTCCGTACTTCGCCGGTTGTTACCGTCCCCTCATGGGCCACCAGAAAATGTGCACGAAGGTGGGTTCGTTCAGCACGATGTGGTGCTGCAACTCGCCCTGGCCTTGCGATGCTCTTATACGTTGCGGGTTCGATGTTGGTGGCTAGTGCGTCACTCAAATTAAAGTCACTGGCTTCAGTACAATTCACAGTTTTATTGGTGCTTCACATAATCTGATACATCGAGGTCACTACACTATATCTATTATAATCGTGCTACACGTTGAATTACTTATTATAAAAACATTAAATCACTATTAAATATGGCGACTGCGCCTTGTGTCTCACACAACGTGACCACTCGCTACGGTGGTTGCTATCGGAAGAGGAAATGCGCTGCGCTGCGCTCGCGCTAGTGATGCGCGTTAAATTAAGGATGCGAATTTGCATGAACAATTTTCATCGGGTTTTGAAATTAAAAACATAAAATACTTAAGCATTTACATCAGGTTCTTCCAATTCTCTAAATTAATCATCTTTAAGTATGACATCTTTGACTCCAACAGATCTAAAAGTCAAGTCTACTTTTAGATCTGTTGGATCCTTTTGAGTTCTGAGAATTTGTATTAATGTATATTTTGTCTGGGATTACCTATTTCTCACCGTCCTATGTTTGAAGATATGCCACCACCCCGTAAGGAAAATAACGCAGCAATGAATGTGTTTTATCTCTGGACTTTGTGATCGTTGAAGTTAAGCAACTTTCGCTGTAAACTCATAAGGTAGGTGACCATAAGTTTACTATCGGAAGCTTTCCCGTGGTTCAGATGGCACGTCCTGCCCTCCATACATCAGCAGTCTTAATTAGCATTGGTGGATAACCAATCTGTTTTTTATTCTCTCATTTGTTCATTACATTCATCATCATCATTATCAAGAGCCTACTGCTGGACATAGGCCTCTCCAATTGCACGCCACTCAGATTGATCTTGGGCTACTCGCCTCCAGCTCCTACCAGCCACCTTGCGCAAATCGTCACTCCATGGCTTAGTTGATAATGGATTATAATGTGATGTGTTGAATTCGATAGTTCCTGGAATAGGCCCACAAGAATCCAAAGTTGCCTCGAGATGCAACCAGTGAGGTCGTATCTGTTGGAAAGAGCGAAATAGAAGATGATGATTTAAAAACAGTGAAAAGCGCAAGGCAGAAAAGAAGAAACGAAATAGAAAATAAATGAAGGTGTATAGGATGAGAAGCAGAGAGTAAGAGATGACATTTAATCGGTCAAGGCCCTTATTGACAAAGAAAGTGAATGCTGGGCAAATGGTCTGACCGGTAAGATTGAAACAGCTTTGAACCTGCGTTTCGGGTCAAGAGCCGTTCTCTCTATTTTTCATACCCTTTGAAGACCTTTTTTTAATATCAGGGAAATGTTCTTATACTTCCTTTAGTCCAAGGGAGCAAGAGGAAGTTATCTGCGGACTCCTATTTTTTTTATATGCAGGCAAAAAAAAAACTATTTACAGACGACGGCACCTTTAAGAGGCACACCGCCGAACGGACCTCACACCTGGCTCCCGCAAGTCTTACGAGCCCCAGCAGTGGCTTCCCACTGAGGACCCCGTAACTCTTACGGGCGCTTTACGGCATAATATCCGCTTAAAAACCTTGCGAATACCCTCCCCTCTAAGCTGCTTAGCGCGAAGCCGCGGGATCCCCGTTTAGGGATTCTTCCGCGTCTCCATCTGCGGACTCCTACCTGCTTATTTCATCCAGCTCTACATCTCTATGGAATGAGCAGAACCCTACCTAGTGAAACTAGACAATACTCCTGAACTGATACGGTTTCGGGAGTGTTGGTGTGATTGCGATGCCCTTTTACGACTGGCCGCGACCAATAAGGAAGACTTGTTCCCCAGCAGATGGTAAAGGTTGATGATGATGATAAGCTGTTCTTCTAATCACTGAACAGCGAACGTAAAAGCAATGGAAAATTACCATCAGTAAGGAAATAAAATAAATATGAATATTTTTTCTATTAAAACGAAAGCTTATAAGTAGATTTTCTTGTGCCAAACAATTAAATCGAACCCCAAAACAAAATTATTTATTACAAGGAAAATGTTAAGTATTTTTTCTTAAAAGGAACGAGGCAAATTGATAGATTAAATACCTACATTACTCATGTTATAAATCGATTTGCAATCTAATATAGCTCATCGTCATCATCAGCCTATTAATGTCCCCACTGCTGGGGCACAGGCCTTCCCTATGGATGGAATAGGGAGATTGGGCCATGACCCACCACGCGGTCCTAAACGGATTGGCGGATGCTAATGACTGCAGATGCAGCCGGAACCAACAGCTTAACGTGCCTTCCGAAGCACGGAGGAGCTCGAGATAGTAAATTTTTGGTCACCCATCCAATGACCGACCACTGCGAAAGTTGCTTAACTTCAACGATCGCAGCAGAACGCGCTAACCACTTGCGCCTTAGAGCTCCTCAACCTCTAGTAGGTAGGGTAGTACCATACTTTTAATAATAAGTTTTACGCTACTATTAAAGTAGGTAATCTTTTTGTAGACATGGGATTGTGAAGTGCAAATTATCTTTAGTTTCTATAGGCTAAGCTAGCCTTGGATAGCCTACATGACGTCACTCTACGCTGTCAGAATACGCTGTATGCATTCTCAATAACGACCGTCATTCATTCTTGTATTGTTTGCCTCCTGCACAGACACTTATGTTATTTGATGAGTTTGCGACCAATCGCATTCCTATTATCTATACTTATAATAAATCTGTAGAGAGGTCAATTCTGTACATGAAATATATTTTCAAAATAACTATCAGGGGGTGATTAGTGATCGATACTGATGCCAAAAATGCAATCAGTAAAATTTTTGTCTGTCTGTCTGTGTGTATGTTCCTTATAGAAACAAAAACTACTCGACAGATTTTAACGAAACTTGGTACAATTATTCTTCATATTCCTGGGCAGGTTATAGTATACTTTTCATCACGCTACAATCAATAGGAGCAGAGTAGTGAAGGGAAATATTGGAAAAACGGGAGAAGTTACTCCATTTTTTAAGCTTCTATCGCGTGTGCAGCCTTAATGGTTAAAGTTACATAGAAATCATGTATGACAGAAATATTCTACATAAAATTGTCTAAAAAATATCCCGCAACAGCATGTGTCTATCTTTTATGGTTGACTCACAATAACACGTGTTATTATATAAATAAAGTCAGTGTTTATAGCACAAGCCTGAGAACAAAAACTATAGTTTACACTACAGCTCTACACCGAAGCGAAGCGAGGGCGGGCCACTAGTTCAATAATAATCGCTTAAAGACATAGTTGACATACGGAGCTGAGACATGGTCGTTGATAATGGGTCCCATAGGTAGGCTCAGAGTCTCACAGTGAGCGAGAGCTATGCTCGGTGTTTTTCTATTTGTTCTGCGAACCGATGGACGATGGGGTCCCAAAGTGTCGGTAGAACCCTCACCAGGAGGATTGACGACATGATGACGACACCAGGAGGCGAGTAGAAGTAGTGATGATGTAGATGTCCAGCAGCATATCATTATCGTGTTATATGCCGAGTATATTCGCGATATGGAAATCAAATTAATAAATATCTTTGACTTTTTGGTTTGACTTGACTTCTTCACGCACGTAAGGCAGTATGTTTGTGCGTATATCTAATAATTTAGTAATATACTAGCTGCTTCCGCTAGCGACTTCATCCTGGTTAGCTTTAGTTAAGAACGACTTCTGTTTTTCCCCAAGATCCTACTACAAAGTTTTATAAAACTTGAAAAAATAAACCGATGAAATCGATAAAATGTCAAGTTATGGCATGACAAGAGAAATGGGGTATCTCTTATCTATTATACAAGTCCGTCCGTCCGTCCGTCCGTCCGTGGTGCTGTTTCAGCGGCCAAACCGTAAGAGATAGATAAAGAGAATGTTTAAGTTATAAGTTGAGAATAGTCTGATAAGACTACAAACCGGATGTGAGTAACGTAGCACTTCCGGTTTTCGAGAAATCACGTGATTTCTATTTCAAATGAAACCACACAAAATCTCCGAAGTTCTCAATTAATTAAATACATTTTTTTTTGGTGAACATTTGGTTCACTGGTTTGCTAGTATTTTTATAATTATATAAGATTATTATTGATTGTACCTATATTATTAAATTGAAACCTAAATATATTATTAATTGGCATCTACATATTAAATGCATTATTTTTCTACACGGAACACTAGAGGTGATAAATGAGATAAGAGAAATAAATATTTTTTATTTTAAAACATTTGCAGTTCTGTCGTGCAAACAGGTGCAAATCTACGACTGTTATTTGTTAATTATGTGCCATGGCACTTATTATTAGATGGACTGGGTGGGAAAGTTCATAAGATTTTAAGTGTAAGTGGAGTCCAGACACGAGGAATGCTAATGCAGCAGTATAGTTTCGTTTTTTGAGTGTGTATGCTGTTGGTCGCAGATGACCTTTACAGCGTCACTGGGGTTGGGGACGGCGAGATCCTAAGGGGACCTCAAGCCGAGAATTGGCGAGTGCCTCTAGAGGTATTCCAGGCGGATGGCATCTCCCCACGGGGGGAGTCTCCTCTCCGTCTGGAGCCTTTAGACCACTCGGACCTGAGGGGGTCGGCTCAACTAGAGGGCGTCTCTGAGACTCGGACGTCGGCTCCAGTTAGCCGTTATCGTGGGGGGCGGGGAAAAACGCCCAGGTACGTACCTGTATCTGGTCAAGCGTGTTGTGTATAGACCGGGTCTTCACACTATTATTCTACGGGTGCGGCACAGAAAAGTATGCTGCTCTAGCCATACTCACTTTGCCGGGCTGAATTTCCTATTATTTCTGCGGTTTCATTGATGGTTAATACAATATTGTATTTGTGGCAATGTCATCAATGGTATTTCATGTTTAATATTGTAGATCGCTCATTAATTACCATTGGTAGGTTATTTACTGTGTCTGTTAAATGATTGGTACCAGTTAATGAATGGTAAAGCTATGTTGACCTAAGTCTGTTAAATTATTATTATTATTGAATTGTTGTGAATCATTAAATTGTTGTCAATGATAAGAGTTATTTTTAAAGACATAAATACAGTCATAAATAATTATTTTGCTGGCTGCTTTTATATAATGATAAAAGGGGAAATAGAATAATTGATACGATGGTGGTTACACGACTTTACTATTTATGGATTACAAATGAAAAGAGTGGTTGGTATTCACTGTTATAGCCAATGTGTAACAAAACTTATACAGAGCGTCCCACGGGTTTCTTACACGGAGGGAAAGTATTTTAAATATTGAAGATATGATATTTTACTGAAAGAAGATATAATTTTATTTTTAATTATAATAAGAACTGCATTCACAGTTTTTTTTAATTATCTGCCAAAACCGGGAATCTAACTCGTGAAATGTGAACAAAAAAAAACATGCAACTTAAGCAACTTTCGCAGTGGTCGGTCATTGGATGGGTGACCAAAAATTTTCTATCTCGAGTGCCTCCGTGTTTCGGAAGGCACGTTAAGCCGTTGCATCTGCAGTCGTTAGCACCCGCCAATCCGCACTGGGCCCGCGGTGTGGGTCATGATCCAATCTCCCTATTTCATCAATAGGGAAGGCAGTGAGGACATTAATAGGCTGATAATGATGATGATGAAGCAGTTTAACGAGAAGTTTTAGTACTTAATCCATCTCTAGTTAAAGGTGTCCTAATTCCCTAATTCTGGTTATGTTTCTTAAATAGTTGTTATTTTAATATCTATAATATAAAAACGATCGCTGAATGTGTTGCTAAGCGCAAAACTCGAGAACAGCTGCACCAATTTCGTTTTTTTTTTAATATTCCTTAAAGTACGTAGAGAAAAATAAAAAAAAGCCTCAAAATGTCCAAAAACAACACTTTTCTGTACTCCTATACAAACGATTCGTTATAATACTTAAAACTCAATTTGAACTTTAATACCATACCATAAATTTCAAATGTTAGTGGAGAGATTCTGGAAAGGCAAAACAATTGAGCGACGTGATGTCAATAGAAGTTTGGAAATTCAAACATACCATTTTCAGTTTTTTTTTTTGTTAAGAAACGGGCATAATAATTTATTTCCAGTAAGAGTTGATTGACAATTTAACTTATAAGGCTAAAACAGTACTAATATCTCTAACATAATTACATATTTATCTGCTGCCGAGCTAGGCAAAATGCTTGTATTACGGCATACAGCGCCAATCCCCTGAGCACATATGGCATCATAAATCCGTTATATTCAACATTAAATGGAAAAGACAAGAAACTGACATATATATTCAGAAAATGTGTGTGTGTGTGTGTGCTATTGACTTTTGCGTTTAATAGTATGATATGTATAGTATGGACTGTACTACGTTATGTATATTATTATTTATTGTTACCTATTGGCTAAATTATTTAATGACCTGCAATATTTTTTCTGTTTCATCATATGTAAGTGTTTAATTTACTTATATGAAGAGTCATTTAAATCTACACTACAGCTCTACACCGAAGCGAAGCGAGGGCGGGTCACTAGTAATTATAATAAAAATATCTAAGCTTTAATACACTTTGAAGTTTAAATATTGATACTGGCCATAAATCGCCGTCCCCTATTATTATTCAGTGTATTTTTTTAAGATTGACCAACCTCTATTTTTTATTTTATTTATTCTAAATGGCTTCGCACGGCTTGTGCATTTAGCCAATGTCAAGTGTTAAAATGTTTACAAATTCTATAGCACTCGTGGTCAAAGTAATAAATCAAGTCAAAGTAAGTGGCAGTCAAGTCAATCCCCCTTTCCCTATGTTTCAGTAAATGTGTGGGGATTTACTGGAACCTCCCCGTGGACTTCTTGAGGGAACGGCGAAAGACACTTTCCGCTATTTTGTTTCACTTGCCAACACTTGTGCATGTTCCTGAACACTTAGTGGTTATTAATCCACCATTTTTAGACACTAACATCCGCCACAACACAATTTTTAACAAGAAAAACAAAACTGCTAAAGAGACGCTTCAAGATCCCGCCAAAAAGTCCCCTTTTATTATTCAGTGTATTATTTTAAGATTGACCAACCTCTTTTATTATTTTTAAAATTAAAACTACCTACATGTTTTAGTTTTAATATTTTTCTTTTCGGTGCTGTGCGTAAGGTCGGAATTCGAATTTTGACGTTTGGATTCCCGCTATTGCGGATGTTTTTATATCATAATTTGTCATTGAACTCATTAATTTAATAATTTCACCGCGTACATGGATTTCTTCATGAATAAGGGATAGATCTTCAAATTATAATACAATAATCTCGACCTTATAATTTATTTACCTAATGGTAATCTCAGATTATAGAGTGAAGTGAGATAACACGCAATTTTTTCATGAAAGATACTCGTTACTATGTCCTCTGTAATTTGTAGTAAATCACATACTCATTCAGACAGTATAAGCTCTGCATTTGTAAATATTTTGATTTCATGTATTTGCACAACTAACATCTTTAAGGATGAGCAAGCAATATGGATGCTAAATTTATCGAGACTGGGTGTTTGCGGTACCTATGCTCTTTGTTGTTTGTGTTTATAACAACAAATGATGCAATTACTTTGTGTTCTTATGACAATGGTGTGGTTATGTTACAAAATAATACAAAAAATATTAAAAAAGGGAAAAAAGAGATAAGATGCGTTTAAAGCGAAGAAATTATTCGTTAAAGGAGCGGGAAGGAGGGGTGGAATTTTGGTATGAAAAAATCAATTGAATCATGCAAATGAAATGAAATAAATGAAAGGAAATTCGTGCAGACAAAGTCGCGGGCACTTGCTAGTAAATATGTATATATAATAAATAAACTATTGATATTTATGGTGTACAATACAATCATCATTATAATTTTGCGCCCTCTGTAAGTCACTAACTTAGGATAATTTAGGAGAGGCATGTAATAGCGGTTTTTCCGCTTGAATTGGAGCGCCCATCAGGGGAAGTAGTCTCCACCTTACAGAAGATAACCGTGAAATAACACGACCTTTTGGTGGTGTTGTGTTTCTGTCGGTGAGTAAGGATCCATGGGTCCACGAGGTAGGGGATTGAACCGAACCATATGCTTCTTTGACACCCTTTTAACATACAATAAATTATGTTTTTTATTTTTGGAGCATTTAACTGCTAGATGTTTAAATCTAAACAAAAGTTTTACTAGAAAAAAATACACACGCGGACCAGGCAGCGGACGGGACTCGAACCCGCACCCTTCGCAATCCGGGCGAATGCACTGACCAATTATGCTACCAAGGCCCTGATGGCCGCGTCGGGGTTGTGGGGTACCTACAATGCGAAGAGATGCCTTGCAGCTTAAGGCTAGGAAAATTTCGACGCGGCCATCAGGGCCGTGGAAGCATAATTGGTCAGTGCATTCGCCCGGATTGCGAAAGGTGCGGGTTCGAGTCCCGTCCGCTGCCTGATTTTTTTTTCTAGTAAAACTTTTCTTTAGATAAAATAAATTGTCAGTACCCACAAAAATTCCACATTCCAAAATTTCACCTTAGTAACAGAACGGTTTCTCTACGTGAAATCAGGCACGCTCGTACAATTAGTATTTATCGCTGCTAGCCGGCTATTTCGGCAGCGCCTGCGCAACATCACTACTAGCTACATCAAAGAGAGCGGAGTTTATTTATTTATTTTATACCATTTTAAACGGAGAGTGTGAAGTTAATGCGATCCCGTATTGGATGTTGTCTGTCGTTGAGCAGTAAAAAAAGATTTTTTTTCTGAGCTCTTTGCTGGGTCGGTACCGCGCTCGTTTTATAGCTGCGCAGACGAGGGACTTTCGTTCGCGGAATTTTTGTCCGCTAAAATGGATCGACTCAACAACGAACGATACAATAAAAAAATTAAAGAAAAAAAGACAGTCTAGGCTGTTAGAAGCGCTTATGGTCGAGAGCTACGCCATCGGTTCGCAAAACTACAACGGGAGACCTTGTACTGAGAAGAACCGGCAATAAACTCAGCAAAGGCTGCATCCTCCAGTAATGCACACGAGGGATTAAAAATCCCCCGTTACATAACTCCCCCGAACAACTGAGGGACTGGACAGATCAAAAGTACGCAGGAGCTCCAGAAAAAATTAGGACTCATGTGCCCAGGCGCAGCAACGCACACAGCGAATTTCAGTCAGCGTTGCGTAATCGATCCGATTTAAAGATATGGATCCAGTATTATTTTATAAATAATATTTTGTCTTTCTTACACTTCATGTTTATAACAACACAACTCTGCGAATATTTACTTCCACATCGTGTGCTTTTCATTGGATAAATGTTTGCATGAGGAGCAATGAGGAGTTCGATCGCGCAAGTGGTTAGCGCGTTCGGTTGCGAACATTGAAGTTAAGCAACTTTCGCAGTGGTCGATCATTGGATGGGTGACCAAAATTTTACTAGCTTTGTCGAGCTTCGCCGTGCTTCGGTGGGCACGTTAAGCCGTTGGTCCCGGCTGCATCTGCAGTCGTTAGCACCAACCAATCTGCACTGTGCCTGCGTGGCGGGTCGTGACCCAATCTCCCTATTCCATTCATAGGGAAGGCCCGTGCCCCAGCAGTGGGGACATTAATAGGCTGAGGATGAAGATTAAAAGTTCGCTGATCGTGTGCGTTAAGTCCGGAACGAGTACGTGGCGGCCATTTTCTTCACGATTTAAAATAAAAAAGACGAACGAAGTCTGTCGTCTTCTTTTATTTAAGTGACTTACGGATATCTACATCTTTAAACGGCAATAATAAATTTAAAACGCCAAAATCTTCAACCCTTTGTAACCGTAAGTGAACTTATGAAAAATAAAAAAGGTGAGAAACACAATTCAAATTTACTAGTACCTTTTTTGTAAGCGATTCAAAAACCTCATTCCATAGCTGTTTGACTAAAAAAAGACACAGTAATGGTCTACACTAGTTCAGGATTTGATTTAAACGTGGCCCCTAATAAATGATTTTTCTTTTTTCCAGATATATCAGCAATGAGGGGAGGCGTCAAACAGCCTTATCGCGTAAGTCAGTGAATAATGGTCTTTATTTTATCAATTTCTAAGAACTTTATATCAACGTGGTTAGTGTTATTAAGTTGCTAAGAAACTAGATCTTTTTTTTAATTTATTGTTTAAGAGGCTTTTGGACCAAATTGTCCATACCAGCCCCATCGTAACCGGACGATACAATTTTCTTAAAACCAATAATATATTACGCAGAATTTAAGCTAGCGGCATAACAGGCCCTGCAAGAATACCAGCGCTGCTGTGACACGTTTTGTAGCGTGTTGCGGCAGCATTAGTCTGAGGTAGGGTCCTGATTGACTATATTTTTTTTCTTTACTCCAATATGTATATTTTCATATTTTTTTTGTATGTTGTTTTGTAAATTTATTAATGTGGTCAATAAAAATAATTCTCTCTCTCTCTCTCTCTCCTCTCTACCACATTGCAAAGCACACCAGCCTCCACTGATATAGATTTGGCTAGGATGCTTTGCAATATGCCAGTCTCAAACCTATAAATTTTAAGGATGGAGAACGCATGTCTTCTTTGCGCTTAATTTTTAACGTATTCCATATGTGTTGCACATCATCCACTTTTTCACGTGTTTCACAACTAGGGCAATTGCTTTTTTAAGAAGAAATAAGAATTTATTTAGCTGGATGTGTCCAGAACGAAACCGGTGTATGATCATAATATATATACGACCTTCGTTACCATTATCGAACCAAGATACATATATGAGGAGGTTCAATTGCTTTGGTTTTGTACCAAATGCCTTTAATTTTAGATGTTTCATTATAATTTCCTAGATCTAGATCAAAAAGTTCCCATTTTACTCCTAAAAACTAAAATCATTCTCATTTCATAAGAGTTTTTGATTCCTATTTCTTATTTTCTCAACCTAATTAAAAGAAGTCACTTAAGATTAATTTTCGTAAGTAACTCGTACATCTCAGATTAGTTATTTGAAAAAAAATTATGAAAATGCTACTAATAACGTAGATAGCTTACAAAATGGAGGACGTACAAATTGAGCGTTTGCCAAAAAATATTAATCTTTCGCTCCCGAAATACGTTTCGATTCGAGATCAATCCGTTCGTATGACTTAATTTATAGGCTAGAGCGATTTCGATCAATACCGTCAGCCTATTAATATTAAATTTATTTCAAACGATTCCCAGTAAATTACTAACTCTTAAAATTATATTAAGTGTGAGATCAAGTCCAGTTTTGTCCATGTTAAATGATAATGATCTCACACGTAAGGGTGGTGTAAATATCGTATAAATTCGATTAATCGATAATAAATGAATATCCCTAGTCGGCCTGCACATTGCTCCTTCGCGCCCCTTTTAAAGGATCCCGGGTTAAGGGAGGTAGTTGTACCTGTCGTGCCAGCTATCCTCATCTTGTCGGTCTGCTCAATGCTCCTTCACGCCGCTTTTAATTCCCTCTGATTTCGTTGGTCTAGGTCCCTCCGATTCCGTCGGCCTAAGCACGTCTTGGAGTACCCCGAAGACGAAATCACCTCACCTCACCAACGCGCCTTCGACTCCTCCCACACAGGCCACAAACACCAATACTACAAAGCTAGCATACTTGCGCACTAACTTAGCATTAGGCAGACACCGCACCCGTAGGATATGAGTGCGAAGACCCGGTCTACACACGACATGCTATACCAGGTACATGTACGTACTTGGGCGTTTTTCCCTGGCCCCCACGACAACGGCTAACTACCAACACTCACCAATTCTCGGCTTGAGGTCAAACACGCTGTAAAGGTCATCTGCGACCAACACATTAAAAAAGAGGTCCGGAGTGGACCGCATGTTGACCACACTTTGATCGAGCGCGGTTCTATCAGGATGTTCGGTATCCATCCGTGGACCGCGTGTCATCAGCAAGTGGTACCAAGAGCGGTCTAGAGGCTCCAGACAGAGAGGAGACTCCCCCCGTGGAGAGAGGAGAGATGTCATCCGCCTGGAATTCCTCTAGAGACATTCGCCAATTCTCGATTTGAGGCCTTAGGATCTCGCCGTCCCCAAACCCAACACAACAGCATACACACTCAAAAAAAGCCGCTTTTGAAGGATCCCGGGTTGTGAAAGTATAGCAGTTCTACTGCCACACCATCTATCCTCATCTTATCGGCCTGCAAATTGATTCTCCACGCCCCTTTTAATGGATCCTGGACCGTAGGACTAAGAGCGATGAGTCACCATATATCATTGTTCGCGTTGGAGTAGTGGCCACAGTAAGTCGATAACAACGTAAACATGTGGTCATCTGAGGGAAATAGGAAGGTAAGATGTTTGATGAGATTTATGGTGGCGACATCTATATGCCCCACATATAACTTACATGGAGGAAATAATCACTCGCCTCCTCGAGAGATGGCGCTGCTGGCGTTGCGCTTACAACGTATGGAAGCCTACATCGCGCAAGAGAAATTCGAAGGCTAACACTCCATTTAAATATACGATGCCCAACCAACATCAGTCGGGCCGCGGCCCCCGAGCTACCATCACCCAGCTCGGAGGAAGATCTTCCCCTTTGACCTTCCTACAGCTGCTATATTGTATATTAAAAGTATTATAATAGGTCGGCTGATAGAAAACACGATTTGAAAATTTCCCGGAAGCTGTTATTACTGTCTGTATATTTTTGTGTCGTCAAGTTTCTTGAAGTCGAACAATTTCAATGATTTTCATCTGAAGTTTTGACTGTTTCTCCTGAAAACGGTTATTTACCCTAAAAGATCGATCTGTGTTCAGTTCAATGTTTAAAGTATACAAATTAAATTAACAAGATAAGAGTTTGAATTCTATTCTTTGATGACCTCCGTGGCCGAGTGGTCATACCACTACAACGCTGGGTTCAAGGTGTCGCCTTCTCCTCTCGAGTAGGCAACACGGGTTCGAGTCCCAGTGGGGGCAGATGTTTTTGTGATGAATACGAGAAATTGTATTCCAGACATGGATGTTTAATATGTATTTATATATAAATACACTTGTATATATATCAGTATATGTATTTTATCCGTTACCGTAATATTCCATAACACAAGCCTTACAATGCTTACTTTGGGGCTAGGCTAATTGGTGTAAGTATTGGAAATATTTATTATTATTATATTCCATTATCAATTTATTACTTATCTCAAAAAAAGCCGCGTGCTTTACTTTCAACGAAGACGCGAATAAATGGTATGGTATTTCTGTACGGACTTTTGTATGCTGTGTCTCAAGACTTACGTAATATACTTTTAGGTCAATGAATAAATTTTTTCTACCTATATCTCGGTTTATATTTTCTTTGTGTGTTTGATCCACAAAATCTGGTTTAAATAAATCCCATTTTGTCAATTACTTTAAAAAGTTCATCAACTATGAGTTGAAATTAGATCAGACAGATTTCAAATACAGTGAAAACATGAAGAAAACAGGTTTCATGAATGGGAGTTTTCTTTAAATCAAATTTCAGCTGTCTATCTATCAAGACAAAGCGCCCATTGACATAATCATAATCATTTATTCAGTTTAGGCTGTTACAAGCACTCATTAATGTCTAGAAGTTACGCCATCGATTCGTAAATCTATGGCAGGAGACCTTGTACTGAGAAGAACTGACAAGAAACTCAGAAAGGGCTGTTTTTTCTCCCTTTTCTATTATGAACAGAGTCGTCAAGTTGAAAAATGACTTCAGAGATGATTCATGAAGTCAAATATACATTAATTACGTAAACAGACAGGCAAACAGCAAATTCTTAGTAATAGTAATTTTGTTTATGTTTAAAGGGTGTCAAACTAGCTTACGGCCTGCCTAATGGTATACAAATAATATCACCCACGCCGTTGTCTCATCATCATCATCATCATCAGCCTATTAATGTCCCCACTGCTGGGGCACAGGCCTTTCCTATGGATGGAATACGGAGATTGGGCCATGACCCACCACGCGGGCCCATTGCGGATTGGTGGGTGCTAACGACTGCAGATGCAGCCGGGACCAACGGCTTAACACGGAGGAGCTCGAGATAGTAATTTTTGGTCACCCATCCAATGACCGACCACTGCAAAAGTTGCTTAAGTTCAACGATCGCAGCCGAACGCGCTAACCACTTGCGCCATCGAGAAGGCCTGGAATCTTAACCACCGACAGAAACACAACGCCACCAAAAGGTACTGTTATTTAACTGTGTAGTCTGTAAGGTGGAGGTTACTTCCACAATCCGGCGTTCCAATTTGAGCGGCTAATCCGCCATGTCCTACCACTTATCACTTAAACTAAACCTCGGGTACAAAACTTAAAAGCTTTTCATAAAAAATAAAACCATTTTTTTTATTTCAATCCTTCGAAGCGAACCAGTTAGTTCACGCGACTTGTGACCTCATTTCAAGTTCTGTGTAAAGTACTTTTAAAGTTTTTATCTTAGTCTAATGCTCAAGTTATACGTGAAGCATGAAAACTCAAGGCGTACAGTGAAAGAAAAGTTTTGTGACTTGCAAGTATACTTACGTTTTTTTTCGCCATGGATATATTTCTGTTTGCGTTTCTATTTGGTTTTGGTTCATTTATTTTAGAAAAAAGATTACAAAAGCACCACACTTTATTTTGACGAGGTTTTGGTTCATTCATTTTAGAAAAAAGGTTACAAAAACCACGGGACACTGCCATCAGGGCCGCGGTAGCGTAATGATCAGTGCATTCGCCCGGATAGCGAAGGGTGGGGTTCCGAGTTCCGTCTGCTGCCTGGTCCAAGCGGATTTACATTTAATCATCTTCCAGTTAAGTGCTTAAAAAAATTAAATACAAACCTAAATACTGTTTCAATATTTCTGAAACTGTTCTTAACTTCTAAATACTTTGGGAGTTAACATAAAAAAAAAACCGTCGACCTACTAAAAAATACCCTTTATAAATGAGCAGGACTTGTTACGCTGTGTTATTAAACCAGCTTTAATTAACGCTCATTAATAAACGAGCTTAATCTAAGTTACGACGTTTTTTGTTCATATCACTCAACTGAAGTGACATTTGAAATTCAACAAACAGAGACAAAATGTAGAGTAACTAATCCAAGCTTATTCTTCGTCTATTAATAAGGGGGATAAGGTACTTTATACATTCGAACGACGATTTAATAATGTATGTTAATACGCATATAAGTCGCGGCACGAAACTCTAGCGCAGACCGTTTTTGCGCAGAAGTAAAAACTAAGATGTCTTTAATGAGATCTAATTCTTTTAATAATTATGTTTTTTAAAACTATCGCATAAATCTGCCATATTATTGTTAAATGTATTATTTGTACCTATGTCCTTTTGTATGTGAGCTATAAAGTGTTTATTATTATTATTATAAACCTCTTGTCTCTTGCCACTTGCTCCACACTCTCGCCGCTCGTCTCTGGCGATTGTCAGTCAAATTGCGCGCCCGCGCATATTTATTGCGTAATCCATCGCTCGCGCGCGTGGCGTTGTCTGTCATGGTATGACGATGTAACTTTTAATACCACGCCTCATCAACCACATACAGAAACACGTAAGGTAAACGGGCTAACCTTAACATACTCATTATCACCAGCCTATTAGTGTCTCCTTTTTTCTATTGATGGAATAGGGAGAATTGGCCATGACCCACCAGGCCCATTGGATTGGTTGGAGAAATGCTTGAGTCGTATTCTTGATTGGGGACACATTATGAGCGGACGTGGCGTATCTAGTGTATTTAATATCGTTGGTTGGCAAAGTTTAACCCAACGCCAGCAAAGGTAAACTGATACAAGGCAAGCCTACCGTCTAGACGTTGGGCAAGTTTGGAGAAGACCAATGCAAGTGTTCAATATATACGTGCTTTGTGGAGCTGCCCAAACATCACCGCACCCGTAGGATAGATTGCGAAGACAACGGCTAACTAGACCCGAGATCCGAGTCTTAGAGACCGCCCACTAATTGAGCCGACCCCCTCAGGTTCGAGTGTTCTAGAGGCTCCAGGAGAAGAGGAGACTCCCCCGTGGGAAAATGAGGCACTCGCCAATTCTCGGCTTCGAGAGACGGCGAGAACCTAAGAGGAGCTCCCTTAAGATGATGAGGTCTTTACGCGTCGGCATTTCAATTTAGTCGGCAAATTAGGCAAGCGACACCAAGCGATGACAAGGCAACTCAAATATGCTGTCTACACGTTCGCCTTTGCTTGGCCAACATGTATGGGCGGCTTAATAAGGGTAGACATTGTAGACACATTTTAGGATGCTGGACCAGTAATATAAGTACTTAATTGAACCTATCGAGTTTACCCAAAATGTCAAATCTCCATTGATTGTGAATATAGGCTATATTGTAAGGCAATATACAGCATAAAGTCCGTTGGAGAAATTTGTAAATTTTGGATACTTTACGTACTTAGGAAGTATTTCCACGTACTAAAAAGTTGTTAGCTAGTTTCTACTCTGCTCAAACTCAAAGTCAAAATTCTGAAAATAGGACGCTTACCATAAAACAAATAACTTTTTTAGAGAATTTCATATTTAAAAAATAAAAACAATTTAAATTTAAACTTCTTCGCGAAAAAAGAAAATAGGTAATTGTGAACTTTTTTACCTGCTATGGATTTTTTATCTGTGAAGAAAAAGACGTCGTCTGGACGACGAGAGACAGACGAAAAAACTTTACAGCGTTAAATTATATAACAATATTTCCAAAATACTGCTGAACCAGAGCCCTGATTTTCCATTACACATCTTAGTATCTACCTTATTATTATATTTGTTTCTGTATATAAGTTTTATTACCAAATCATCTTAATGTCATCAAAAAATATTTTTTCCCTCTTTATTAGATTGTATTTTACTTCGAGTTCCATCACAGTTAATTCGATTGCCCTTTAAAAGAAACAGTAACTTTGTAATGACAAATAAAATATTACTGTAAACTGTTTTGACTTTTTATTATAATTGGTGAATAAAATTGTTATGGAGGTCGCTATACTCGCGTGTTATTATGACGATCTTAAATGGGTTTTATTTGTTTTCATCCGATGAAAAGCCAAAAAATTATGCTGCTATTTTGTAGGTACTGCTAATGTTCCAATTACCTATATGGATATTATTATAAAATAACTACCTATTGCTAATTCGGTGGGCTATGTCGGTGACTTTGGCTCTCTGTCGGATTACATCATTTCTGATGCGGTCCTTCAGGGAAACTCCGAGCATAGCCCTTTCCATAGCTCTCTGAGTGAATTAGCAAACTAAAGTGGCAGTGGGCTGGTCACATTAGCCGCAGAACTGATGGCCGTTGGAGCTAGAAAGTTCTTGAGTGCTGACGACTCGGTAAACGTAGTGTAGGACGCCCTGAGACAAGATAGGATGATGATATTCGTAGGCTGGCTGGAGTGGGCTGGATGAGAGTAGCACAAAACCAGGAGCAGTTGTGTGCATTACGGGAGACCTATGTCCAGCAGTGGACGAACATGGGTTGATGGTGATGATGATGATGAACTACCTATTGTCTTATTTTTATTTTTAAAGCATTTAACTGCAAGATGTTTAAATCTAAAGAAAGTTTTACTAAATAAATTCTATCTGCTGCCTGTACCGCGTGGATATGTTTTCTAATAGAATTTTATTTAGATTTAAAGACTACCTATCGTAAAAAAAAATCAAATACGAATAAACTTTCTAAACTACAGTATTGGTGTGGATTCACAATGACATACATATACATTTGTGTATATCATTCTATCGAGGAGCGAACTGCGGCAATCAATCAATCTCCCCGAAATGGACAAACACGGTATTGTATTACACTGTCACGTATATCTTTTACTAACTGTGCCCTGCGGTTTCATCCTCGTTAATTTGAAGTAACATTTTATAGTCAACGTTAAAAAATAAAATATGCTAAGGCAATTACCCTACCCCACCGCCGGCGAAGAAGCGACTAACTACCGTCTATTTTCTCGCTCAAGAAACATACAGTAGATAATATACATTCCGTGTGAACTAAAGAGATGCATATATCAAAAGTTGATCGGTGACTGTTTCCACAGCTGGTAAGAACTCGCTCCACAAATTTGTCGTGGAGTGACAAGAGCTATCAAAGATGATACTAACTCAGCGATACTCGATCAGCTATGCTCGCTTGACCGTCAAAAGCGTGCGCGTGCATTTTTGCTCAAGACATTAGCCGATAGCAAGTGGCTCGATTCGCCCGTTATACTCAAAGTTTCGTCCAACACAATGTTCATTTCAAATACATTTGAGTAAGGAAATAAGACTAACATGTCATAGGCGAAAAGAATACTTCGGCTCTCTATTTGGTTAGGCAGGTTATTTCTGTAGACCAAAAATAAGAAAGGTCCCAAGACACTACCCTGTGGGATAGAGCCCTTAACAGTAATCTCTCTGGATCTACTATTTTCTATTCGACCTGAGTATGTGTATCAATGCTCTCAATTTCCACAAACCGTAAACGGTTCCTCAGATAAGACCTGAACCAATCATGTGCCGTCGCCCTTACTCCAGTCTCCTTTAATTTAGAAAGTAGGATATCGTGGTTAACCCTATCATATGCTTTGTTCATATCGAACAATATCCCTATTGCGTTATTATTTTGGTCTATTATATCTATAACACTTTTCATGTATCTAAAAGCTTTTTCCTAAAGCCGTACTGGTTTTTATGAAAGATGTTATACTCTCCATAGAAAGAGTAGAGACGCCGTATTATTGCAGTTTAGAATATTTTTGATGAAGTTGGTAATAACGAAATACGACGGTAGTTGTTTAAATCATATTTATCTGCCTTTTTAAGAATAGGGTTAGTAACTGCAATCTTCAATGCATCTGGGAATATTTCCTCTTCAAAACACTGATAAATGAGATTGCAAAAGGGAATACCCAGCTCGTTGGCACTTTCTTTTATCAATGTCGGAGGGAGTTCATCAACACCGAAGCTTTTTTCTTTTTAAGATTTTTAATGTATTCGAGATTTTTTTTAAGTATTTCTTATTATGGTTGTTTCTTTTGGAATTATTAAGTAATAATAATATCATTAAAAAAATAGTGTCATCAACCTTAGGAACTGCCAGGATATCAGCGCTGCAGCAGTTCTGGTGTTGCTATTAAGCTGAGACAGGGAACGAGTTGGCATATTTTGCTGTGTTTCATTTATGTAAATATTTTCAAGGCTAATAAAAATTCTTTCTTTCTTTCAACTAAACCAAATTTTCAACTTTATTATTATTATAGTCCAGTACGATTATTATAGACAAGTCCATTGACATACACACTTTCATCACCCTTTTCACCCCTTCAAGAATGATTTCTGGGATAAAAGCTATCCTATGTCGGTGCTCGGGACAGCTATCTTTATACCTGATTTCAGCTAAAGCAGGTCAGTGATTTAGGAATGAATCGACTACAGACAGACTGAACCACTGAAACATTTAAAAGCTAATATTCACTCAAAAACGAAACTTATAACGGGTGTTACAGGTTTATATTCACTAAATTTTTTATATAGATTAGCACAAAACAAAAAAAGGTTATAAAGGATTATATATAGGATAAAAATATAGGGTGTTAGGTTCGGAAACCTTACTTTCTCACAACCTATTGTCGTCACAGAAAAGGCATATTTTTTGATCTGCATTGAGACATAGGACACTTTTTATCCCGGAAAAAGTCAGATTGTTGTGGGAATCTCAAAAAACTAAATTTAAAATTCAAAAGCGGACGAAGTTGCGGGCGGCCGCCAGTGGATTAGGTAATATAGATATACAATATTATGTGTATGACGTCACAGGCCGGGGTCCCGGCACGCCTGTCGCGTGACGGAGGCCACTCTCACCGACGTAATTCAATTAGCCGCGAGTCCATTTCATTTCATCCACTTAACCTATCTACAGAGTACTTTTACGATAAAAGCGCAGTCAATATTTCTTGGGCCATTTCGGCCAATTATTTGCGAATTAATGGTAACCGTATGGCCAGTCGTTATTAGAAAACAAAGGTGGTGTTTTATACATATACTGGGGGTGTCCCGCAGTTTCACCCGCATTAATTTGAGGAAAAATTTGAGCGGTATCTCATAAAAGGTACATCATGCTGTCGCAGTCTTTTTTATAGAACTTTTAAAAGGAACAATTTCACAAAACATGTTATAGTGCAACTTTGACCGTTTGCAGCGCACGCAACAGAATGCACGCAGCAGAACAGTTGGAATATTTTTCCCCGTTTGTACAACATTTTTGTTTTGATGCTCCACTCCTATTGGCCTTCCTCGATAAATCTCTTATTCAACACAAAAACAATTGTTGAAATCGGACCAGTAGTTCCTGAGGTTAGCGCGATCGACCAAACAAACAAACAATAAAAGTGAACATCGACGGCGTAAATTAATAGATTTCCCATACAATTTTCATCCCCTTTCTCACCCCTTTTGAGTTTTATTTTAGCGTCAAATGTATCTATTTTCTTTAACAAGGTCTTTTTTAGTTTTTATCTCCGTACTCAGTTTTTACCATAAGTTAGATCACAGAACAAAGAAAGAGGTTAGAAGGTTTATCATGAACCGTTTGTACGGGAACCGATGTTACCCGCTCGACCCCACTACACTTTCCACTTAATGGATAATAGGGAATCAAACGATGCCACATCAAACAATCAAACCAATCGGCGCTCACACCCGAAAGCAACAACGCCATCAGAACCAAGTTTTGGTCAGGTTATGAGCATTTGCTCACACATTACTGTGGCTGCCTGCCCCGCTCGCAAGGCCTTTCTAACCTCTTTCTGGGTTCTGTGAGTTAGATAATTGAAGTTTATTATGTATAAATATTCTGATAGCTGTAAATTTTGAACGTCGGTGTAAATTAATTGATTTGTCATACAATTTTCATCCCCTTTCTCATCCCTTTTGAGTTTTATATTCGCGGCAATAAGGTACCCAGCTTATGTTCTTTAACAAAGCCCTTTTTATCTCCATACTCCGTTATCACCATAATTTATGTAGGTAAATGAAGGCATTTATTAAAATAGAAAATGTTCTAATCTACATGAAAGCCTAGTTAGGGCAAGTCACTAATTTAGGAAGATTTTCCAAATCCGTGGCTTGTACACTGGGTTTTAAGGTGTTGCCTCCTGGAGAGGTCTCGGGTTCGAATTCCGGTAGGGGCAGAAGTTTGTGTGATGAATATGAGCATTTGTACTCCAGTCATGGATGTTTAATATGAAATCAAAAATCAATATATCTTTATTCAAATTTGATGTAGGTATAGTACAACTCTTTTGAATCGTCTAAAAATTTTTTTCCCTGCCACTCGTTATGGACATATTTTTTAGCTGCGGAGAAAAACGAGCGAAAAAATCTCCACAACATTAAAAGTCTAATGTAACAACATTTACAAATCATTATGTTGTTACAACGTCAATACAATTATATCTTTTCTATATAAATATCAGTTTATGTACTCTACAGTGCTACATAAGTAGGAAGGCCAAAAGCGAAGATCTTCCCCCAAGCTGGGTGATAATAGCTTCTCCTCCTTTTCTGTTTAAATTCGCTAAGTAATAAATAACCTTTTCACGTTACAAAAAGAATATGTCTTAATAGATTACCTATTCATACATCATACTAATTAATAGCATCCGTATTCAGTTTTCCGTGCAAGCTATTAAAGTTCTTATTGCATTCTGCTAAAGTTAATTTTAAAAGTGTTGTTATGTATTACGTGTTGTTAATGCATACCGAAGTATAATTAGAGACGGTGGGCGTAAAAATGAAACGCTTCTCATTGGTCAGTATTAACTCGGAACTAGTGACCATGACTGCAAATTTTGTAGGACAACAGCCAAATCCAATAAAAATAATATTATTTATCAAAATAAAAAGTCCAAAAAGGTTTGGCTGGCAAGGATTTAGAATTAGAAATGTTTTCAAAGAGTCAGGGTATCCATGTTAGAGTCTATGCGGAAAGAGAATGGGCGTGGCGAGAAACGGAACTAACATTAAGATTTTCATTTGGCAATCAAACCCAGCAATCTGTAAAACGTCTAAGTTTTGTATTGATACGGATTTGTTTGTTGTTGTGATTTCTTGCGGTTTTTTGTATTTAATCATGTCTAAAAGGGGTAAAACCTTACAAATACGGAAGAAAAGCACTACAGCGCCCTCCAATCTAAATCCCATTCTATTTCCGGACAGACTCTATCTGTTTATCGGACTTAAGTCTTCAGAAATGTCTTTTCATGTGAACAGTTTTCAAATGATGAGTGCATAATGTTCGTAGGACAGCCATATACTGTGCTTTATTAATTTATGTTAATAAGAATTTACAGACTAAGGATAGGAAGGACAAAGTTGGCCACTCTGTGAAACGTATTATTGAGCTGTCCTGTGTGGAATTCAGTGAGTTCATTATAGTATGTGTATACCGACCCTCTCTAGGTAACTATAGTAGTAGTAGTTTACGGTAGTTAGAGTCAAATAAATAAACTCAAATTTACAAAAACGAATTTGAAATAAAGTACTTTATTAACTAAATTAACTAATAAATTCATACATAGACAATAAAGTTTTAAAAATCTTCCAATGAAAGATCCGAACGCTCAATATATCTTATATAATATAATATAATATCTTTATATATATATTTAATATCTTTCGAAGGTAGCTCGACAAAGTTAATAATAAAAATAACCATTATTCTGACGATGCAGACCTGAAAAGGCTGCGAAACGTCAATAAATAAATAAAGTTTGTGCATTAACCCGTTAAAACTAGTTCTCAAAAAGTTAAAAGCCGAAAAATTTATTCTTGGTAGTATGTGGGGATTTTAATATTAAAATTCTTGTAAACAATGCAATGCCAGTTCGCATAATATCACTTTTTAAATGTTTTAATTTGATCCATATTTTTTTTTCAGCATATTAGAGTAACATGTCATTCAGCCACATGTTTGGATAATATATTTACAGACTATAATACAGCTAGTAAATCAATTATTAATAATATTACGTCTGTTCCCTACATCCTAAAAATAACATATTAGTTTGCCTAAGTTCATTAAGTTAAGGCCAGTAACTAAAATGCGTGTAGAAATTTTAAAAATAAATATTGATGATAAGATTTTTCTAATGCCGTGGAAACATGATGATCCTAATATTCTTTATGGCGATAATTTCCATTTAATTAAGAATGAATTCGATAAGGCATTCACACTTAACACTACTACCAAATTTCCTTAGAAGTTGGATTTCTGTGACTGGGCTACGACTGGTATTTATTTATAAATCCAGAAACAAGATTTACGAATTGTACCACTTAAGGAAATATAATAATTCTCAAGGCTTCCTTTTGGCGAGGGGTTGATTACGTTAAACATTACGCAAAAAACATTCGAAAAGGTCTGTGCTACAGCTAATTCAAATTACATTAAAAATAACATAAAGAAATCAAAACTACTTGGAATGTTATAAATCGTGAAACGAGTTAAGAAAAAACACGTGATGACGGTATCTCACTTAAAGTTGATAATATTGAAATAAAATCTAAAGAACAGGTTGCTAATATTTTTGATGATTACTTTGTTAACATACCACTGATTTCAACATCTAATTTGAATTCATTGCCGGCGGCTGCTAAGACTTTTCTCAAGACGCGTGTGCCTCGGTGTGATGCCCCGTTTGTGTTTAGACATGTTAAATTTACACTCCAAAAACCGCATTATAAACCCGTTGAAACATCGTTTTATTTTAAGAATTATATACAAACTTGAACATCGGCAGTTTGCCAAAGAGAATTATGTATTTACATATTTATTTTCAATCGTGTTTTTTTGTTTTTAATGTTTAGGCCTATGCTCAGCAGTGGGCGTCATGCGGCTGACATGATGATGATGATGATGAATCGTGTTTTCACGCACTCCATATGTCAAATAAAGGCATCAAATATAATAATCAAAAGTGTCTACAGACGGTGCAATCTGACATACAATCTGCTGTTACAATCTACTGGAGTCTCAGTTGACTCACGTAGCAGCTGTGATCACAATTTCATTCCCAATTTGTTCGCCACAGCCTACAAATGTGTTTGTAATAATGGCTCCAATGTTATCCAAATATATAAAAGATATTGGGTTAAAAGAATGACTCGTGTTGTAAGAGAAAATCTATAAATATATAAATAAATATCATTTACAGCGGGTTTGACTGGTAGGAAATTCCAGGTGACTCTAGTATCTGAAAGCTTCATCCTCCAGGACTCTTGAGTAGAGATATTCGTAGGAAACTTTTATTGATGCAAAAAATTTAAGAGAATCTCCCTGTAGACCAATACCTAATATTTATCAGAGCAGTTAATAAGCCTCAAGTTTCAGGCAGGCAGTAAATCTACAGTACATTATCAATCTCCCTGGGGTTTTTAAATAAACTCCCACGGCATTACAATTTAAGTAAACCCGAAAGCAGTTACAACGCAAAAATTTCGAAGTAATTATAATTTGAATTGCAGATAGGTTTCCTGACGAGATATTACCTGAAATTCAGAGTGAACAAACTCGACTTTTTCTTTCTGATTCTCATCAAACTGAACTGACGCAAGTTGATGCAGCGCTTGAGCCATGACGATCCGACGTGCGTCATCGCGCCGCCAACACAATTATATCCAATCAGCCGACATTGTAGGTACTTGCATAGGTACATGGCATATCGTAGACTAGTTTATTTGTGTTAAAAGGAGGGCAAACAAACCTAACCCACGTCTGATGAAAGCGGCTACCTTAGCTTATAGAAGCTTCATCATCATCATCAACAGCCTATCCTAGTCCACTGCTGGACATAGGCCTCTCCAATTGCACGCCACTCAGATCGATCTTGGGCTACTCGTATCCAGCTCCTGCCAGCCACCTTTCGCAAATCGTCACACCGCCTTGCCTGAGGACGTCCTACACTACGTTTGCCTAGACGCGGTCTCCACTCCAGAACTCGTCTTCCCCAACGGTTGTCGGTTCTTCGGCAAATATGGCCAGCCCACTGCCACTTTAACTTGCTCTGTCGGATTACCTCATTTCTGATGCAATTCTTCAGAGAAACGCCGAGCATAGCCATTTCCATAGCGTGCTGTGCGACTTTGAATTTGTGGACCAGCCGTACCGTCAGTGTCCACGTCTCGGCTCCGTATGTCATATAGAATATTTATACATTATATATGTATAGAAGCTTACGATACGAAAAATATCGCTTGCGCCGTTATCTACCCTGACCGAGTCCTCTATCTACTCCGTTAGTTTATAGACAATTTTTTTTTACAGTTAGTCATGGTCATCAGAGTCTAAAAATAAGTCAGAAAATCACCAAACACCTTTTTTGTTTCTAATTCAAAAAACGTATTTAATTAAAACTTAACGGCCTTTACTCCAAAATAATTTCATTCTAGTAACAGAATAAACAATATAATACTATTCATATTTGGCAACCAATAAATAAAGAATGTAAACGAGTATGTCGCCCAACGTCATTTGTCATCGCCGCCATTTCCTTTCTAATTGACAGCTGTCAAACCGCGCGCGCGCTTTTTCGCGCCATTTTCCACCGCGTCGACGCCGATGGAACGTGCCTGTCTTGTGATAGCGACGACATAATGATGGTATAACAAACTGTTGTTTATGTAGATTATCGCTTTGAGATAGTGGTTTTATTTCGTTGGGCGTTTGCATAATTATTATAGTGTTATCAACTTTTATTTGACTTTTATATTGACGTTTTCATCAACGTTATTCGATCGCGTCTCACTAAATGTTGTATGATACTTCATACCATTTTTATGCACACGAAGACTGCTATTGGTATATTTATTACGTATTTAATAATGCAACATTCTTTGTTAATCTTTTCTGTCCCCCTAGCATATACACCGCGATATGATATACAACGCGTTTTTATCACGCTTAATTGTCAAATTACTATGAAGTTTGACAGTAATTAGACGCGGTAAAACACGTGATATAATGTAAATTGTGGTGCTCATGCTACGGGGACTGGAGTTCTACTTTAGAAACTCTAATTTTCGTAGTAAGGTGGGCTGTTTCCGCAACTCTACACTGTGTGCCTATTTTGCGCGAGGAATTGCATTAGTCCTGCCATCCCAGCTCCTTCAGGAAGCCCAGCAGTCCCCGGATGTTGCTGCAGGCTTCTAATGGTGTCTGTGGATTTCCCAGTAGAAGTCCTTCCTCTTGCAATGCATCTACACTCCAGCAGAACGTGGGCGCTCGTCTCCTCTTCCAGGCAGGCTCTGCTAAGAGGGCTGTCAGAAATACCTATATGTATTACTAAGGTGTTTGTTGAAATATCCCTGACCCGTGAGGATCTTTTATGACAATTTACTTTATAAATTTTGACATATTGTAGATACACCCTCGTTTCATTCTATACACGCTTTCAATGTAATTCACGCATCCTTTTGTATCAGTTTGATGCAGTAAAGAATAGAAAACAAAGACAACTAGCTATCAAAAAATTATCACAAGAATTTGCAGAAGCATCATCATTAAGAAGAGAATTTACAAGAAGAAGAAAATTCAATGAAGAAATTTATCAAGAACGATGGATTCACAACCCAGACCGGTACACTGATGGGCCTGAATTGTTGCTCTAACCTGTATTCGTCTAGGTGAGCAAACTTTCAGGTGTGTTGGTGCCGTTTTATCAGCGAGAGAAGAAAGAAGACAATGCTTCTAGAAGAATATTATGATTCGGTCTATTGATAGTTTTGTATATTAACTAGCTTTTGACTGCGGGTTCTCGGTTGATTTGATTTTAAGTGAATGAATGAATATCGAAGTCGGTAAATAATAAAAAAGCTATACAAAACTTCTTTATTGTACAATTTAGTTAAAGAATTAACCTCGCAATCTTTGTGCGTCATACCAACAATAAATTCCTGTTTTACTCCTTTAGTATAATAGCTATATGTGTGTAAAATTTCAGCGTGATCCGTTCAGGGTGATTCTGTAAAATGAAATCTCACTTCCGATTTCGGTAGCTGCCATTTTAGACTTTTGTTTGATATGCATTACGACATTACGCGTCAAAATGTCGCTATGTCTGTAAAAGTAGCCAGTATTAGATATTTGACATTTGTCAGAAATCCATAATATAATTGTGATCACAATGAAATTGTATCTTACAGAATACCTATGCAGTAGTTTGTGCTATGAAATGATAGATTGAACAGAGTTCAGTTATTAATTAAACTAAACTAAAATTATGTATATTGTTTTAAACTTTCATGGTCACTAACATTATAACTATTAATGGGATTTGTTACCATGTACCTTGTTTCTCCGTGATCATAGCGCTTGCAACAGGCCGAAATATCGGAGACTTATAAAAACAGGGTACATTGTAAACATGTACCTTGTTAACAATCTCGTTAATAGCTATAATAAAATTATGTATTTAATCA
Source organism: Chilo suppressalis (assembly GCA_902850365.2). NCBI lineage: Eukaryota > Metazoa > Arthropoda > Insecta > Lepidoptera > Crambidae > Chilo > Chilo suppressalis. The sequence goes on along the minus strand of OU963917.1, from coordinate 12,353,840 downwards.
CGGTCTATTAAATATAGAACAATAAATATTCTATGATGAGATGATCAATGTGAGAAACTTAATGTACTAATAGTAATATGACCATTGTAATAATTTATTAATCATAAATAATAATAATAAGGTTTTGCATATTGTTGATATGTAACTTTTTTTTTTATAGATAGGCACGACAAATGACTCCACTCCACCTGATGTTAAGTGACGGTGAAGTCCAGACGCGAAGATAGCTGATACAGCAGTTGTACCTGCCACACCAGCCATTTTCACCCTGCCGGCCTGCATGTTGCTTCTTCACGCTTCTATTAAAGGATCTCAGGTTGTAAGAGGGAGGGAACACGTGAGCGGGCAAAGCATTCCATTTACGGATAGTGCGACAAAGAAATGAGTCACCAAATTTCTTTGTACGCGTTGGAATTGTGGCCACAGTTAGACGGCGACAACGTAGGCCAGCGCGCGTGGTCCTCTGAAGGAAAGGGGAAAGTGAAACGAGAGAGAATAACTCCTCAGAACACTCGCCGTGGTACAGACGATAGAACGCGCTTAGTGACGCCACGTCACGGCGTAATTGAAGAGGCTCGAGGTGTTTAGTCACCTCCTCATCGCCTATGATGCAGATCGCACGCCGCTGTAACCCATCCAAAGCATCGAGCAAGTACTTGGCGGAGCCATCCCAGATTCATTCCATCCATTGCGCTAACATTTGGCTAACATTGCCAAATGTTGCTTTTGAAATTAAATTTCCGAAGAAATTTTGATATTATGGGACCCTATATACACTGAATACATTTGCAGAGTATCTCACTACAGGCTATTTGAGAAGTTTTTAAAAATGTTCAAATATAGTGTATAGAGACTTCGCAAAAAGTGGATATTTATAATTAGTTGTGTAAATCAGTAAAAAAATAAATAAAAAAAAAGTTTTTCTAGCAGATATGGCATCTGACAGGCTGATGAACCCACAAGGCTCTCATTGAAACGTAAAACAGTAAAAAGTTTTTTTTTAAGCATTTAACTGTTGGATGTTTAAATCTAAAGAAAAATTTACCACAAAAAAATCCACGCGGACCATACAGCAGACGGGACTCGAACCCGCAGCCTTCGCTACTGACCATTATGCTGCCGCGTCCCTGATAGCCTGCAATGCGAAGAGATGGCGTTGCCTTGCAGCCTAAGAAATGCTAGAGAAAATTCGATACGGCCATCAGGGTAGCAGTAGCCAATTTGTATGCCCAACCTGGCAAAGGAGAAAGCTGTGTATGCCTCCTCCCATCCAGACCGCGTCGCCCGTGTTGCTATATGTACACAAGATTTTATACAATACCCTTTAAGCTTTAGAGCCTGACGCACAAACATAAACAAACACTTTATTATTAACGTCACATGTGACATTGATTTGGGTCTCAGATATTGCCCGGAAACAATAGTGACAGGCTGCCAGTCCATCATCTGCGATAGTTTAAGAAATTACACTGTCCGCTTATAAATATTCTAAGAGGGTGCATTCGATGTTTTCCTTTGCTCCCGTACTTGTATTAAAGCCGCTTCTAACAAAACCTAGTGAACCAAGTTCAAGGTTTAATCTATCATCATCAGTCTATTAATGGGCCATGACCCACCACGTGGGCCCAGTGCGTATTGGTGGGTGCTAACGATTGAAGATGCAGCCGGGACTCCGAAGCATCGAGGAACTCGCGATAACAAGTTTTGGTCACCCATCCAATAACCGGCCATTGCGAAAGTTGAAGTCTGCTTCGTCAGAATAATGATTTTTTATTTAATTTTGTTTAGAACCGGCGAAACAAACTCAAGGAGATAGAGAGCCTCTCTTGAGTTTATTTCGCCGGTTCTTCTCAGAAAGGTCTCCCAATTTTGGAACCGGTGGTAGTTTACGGTAGTTAGGGTTAAATAAATAAACTCAAAAATTTTTAAAAACAATTTTAAATAAAGTAATTTATTAACTAATAAATTCATACATAGACAATAAAATTGAAAATCTAACAATGAAATAACCGAACGCTCAATAAAAGTCTTTCGAAGGTAGCTTGACAAAATTAAATAAAAAATCATTATTCTGACGAAGCAGACCTGAAAAGGCTGCGAAACGTCAATAAATAATTAAAGTTTCGTGCATTAGACCCGTTAAAACTACTTTTATTTAAGTTATATAAAGGTTGCGTCATAACCATTGTAAGTAAGAAATAAAACTACAGTGTTCTTTCATATATTGACTTTATTATTTCAAATAGACCAACTCCTAAAGTCAGTTTCAAATATTCATTACTTTGGTATGATATTTTTCTTCATTATCCTTTTCGCATCGCTAAAAGGGATTGTGATCAACGGGAAAATAGGGATGGTTAATATTTTTTGTGGAAAAATCGCCACGAAGGTCATGATATTTAACATATTCAGATATCACAAAAATTCAATAAAACTAGTTTTAACGGTTAATACACGAAACTTTATTTATTTATGACGTTTCGCAGCCTTATCAGGTCTGCATCGTCAGAATTCAGAGTTACTATTATGATGTGCGTGAAAACCTAAGAAACAAATATCACAAAAATTATGATATTTAACATATTCAGATGTATACGTAGTATTTATAGACTTATCGCAATACAATATATCTATTTATAAATAATCTCGATGTCCTGAGTTATTGATAAAGTATGTCATGAATTCCGAGAACTTTTTTTTACTATGTATAACGTGACCACGAAAGATGCTTGCAATTTTTTTTTAAAGAATAATGATCCGTTAATTTTTGTAGTACAACGACAAGCAGCACGTTTGTCCTGCTGACAAAACTAGTATGTAGTTACATATCAGCACCATTCAATAAATTCACCAGCAAATTCAATTCAATCTCACAAAATACTATCATGCGTGACAATGACGATATGCATTTTAACTTTTTCAGTTTAATTTAATTTTGGGCATTATTCCACATTGGTTAAACACATTTTTTTGATATATAAAACATACGTAAAGCTTTGCAGACCAAGAAGTTACTAAAGTGCACCTATTGTATCTAAGGTAGGTAATTTGTTATTTAGTGAACCTTTCATTTTCTAAAGGAACTTATCAAGAGACGTCAAAAGCGTCTATTATAAAACCATAAACCAAAAAGATATAATGGATAACTAGAGACCGATCGCATTTATACCAGTTTTGGCAAAAATATTTCAAAAATCTTTGTACTATCTATAATTTTTTTGGAAATGTTTGAGTACATTGTGCATGTACTAATGAACAAAATGCTTTCCGCAATGGTATACTCATATATAGACGACATTAACAGTTTTCAAGTTGATAAAATGTGACTTACTTACTACTGCGATATTTTTTCATATGACTAAGGCATTCGATCTTGTAAATCATAATATACTTTAAAGTAAATATGCAAAATATGGACTGAAGGGTATATAAGCCTTAAAAGTGATAAAAAAATACCTTGAAAATTGACGACAATATTATGTAGAAATTATGAATTTCAATTAATTTAAAGAAGAAATAAGAATTAAATCGTTTATGGTGAAAAATGACGTAGGTGTCTGGCAGGGTATTATATTTGGACCTCTTTTATTTATAGTTTTGATTAATGACCTACTAAATATTTTTACTAACCACCAATTTTTTTTGCTGATTATATCTCTGTAGTTGTAAATAAAATTCGTGACATTAATTTACAATGATGACATAAATAATAAAATTTTGAATTTTATGAATTGGATTCAAATGAATTAAAAAAATATGTTAAGATAAATAATAAGTATATGGCAGTTAACAAAGCATATATATGTATATGTAAAGAGTATATCAATCAGTAATGAACGGCGTCGTGAATAAAATGAGATTACTTTTCTGGGAATTGCTATTGATGAACAGTGTACTTGGAAAAAACATGTTTAAGTGTTTTGTAATAAAATAAACAGATTTGCGTATGCTCTATGGCAGTTAACAAAGCAAATAAATAAAAAAGTAGCGTTGGTGGCTTACTATGGATATTTGGCATCAATACTTAGATATGGGTTAGTACTCTGGGGAAATTTAGTAGATATGGACAGAGCTTTGATATCACAAAAACAATGTATCCGCACAATATACGATGTTCCATTGTTCCTTAAACTAAAGATATTTAGTTATGTTTTTATTTTTTAAGCATATAACTGCTAGATGTTTAAATCTAAAGAAAAGTTTACTAGAAAATGTTCCACGCGGACCAGGCAGCAGATGGGACTCGAACCCGCACCCTTCGCTATCCGGGCGAATGCACTGACCATTATGCTACCGCGGCCCTGACGGCCGTGTAGAATTTTTCCTAGCCTAAGGCTGCAAGGCAGCGCCATCTCTTCGCATTGTTGGTAACCCACAATATCAAATTAATACTTTTCCAAGTATTAAACATTTCGAGCGAGTCCCGTCTGCTGCCTGGTCCGCGTGGAATTTTTTCTAGTAAACTTTTCTTCAGATTTAAAGATATTCACTTTGCCATGCATATATATAAAAGAATGTTGTGTTTTTGTTAAAAATCATCCAAATTTATTTGTAATGAGAGATCCAAATTTTTATTTTAAAACAACCAAATATCGTGGCAGATTATTATTACCCAAAATGCAACACATTTATTTAAAAAAAAAACTATTAACCAAGTTGCATACAAAGGAGATTGCTCAGCTTCCATACATGTTTGGCCTAAAGACCAATAATCATGAAAAATTGTTTCCTAGATTCGAAATTATATATAAATTACTGTAGAAACGAATATTATTGACGGACACCCCTGAGAACTTCTATAAACCATATACACTGAACATATTATAATAATAAAATGGGAAATCAAGCCAAGTACCGAAATAATGGATTAGATTCTGGTATATAAAGCATGTAGATTAACAGATAGTTGCCTGTTTTTTAAGTTAATGCATAAGAGTAACTTTTAAAATCAGGTGTAAAATAAGGTACTCTGTGACAGAAACTGTGTGATGATTGTGAATGAGCCACAGATTAGAAAGAATTTTTAAACTCTCGTTAACCAAAGAAAGCTATGAGATTTAGGTTCTATAGCCATATATTCAGTAGCTTCATTATTTTTGTTATGTTTTTAAGATAACCATATTTTAGATTTTTAGTGTATCACACCTTATAATTTTATCTATTTATTAATTTATAGTCAGGGAACGTAGGCCCATAGATAGATACCTTAAAGTCTAACATATATACAGATTATAATGTGTTTATGGAGGTGGTTGGCGAAAAATATATGGCAATAGACTTTATAATGTCGCCTACCATCTATAATAATTGTCTAAGCACATTTGCATCTAGTGAAAATGATAATATAGTTGTGGATATTAATACCACAGTGTAATAAAAAAATGATTTATTTTATCGATCTTTACAAAATAGATTTGTTTTTATGTTATATAAACAACTTCGATCAGTCTTTGGCTGAATGTTACTATACCCATAGCCATTAAAAAATATTCGTATGTTTTCCAAAACCAGTAAAATTAAAAGTCCTTTTTAATTAAAGTAAATATATTATACAAAGGTGTCTGTTGAAATCAAATGACTGTAAATTAAATTATAAATTACGCCAAGAATTACCGTGTATGTCAATATTTTTTGTGCATTTGGGCCAATTTGAGCAATCTCCTTTATAATAAGTTACCACTGACAACCACAGAACTTCCTTTAAAATTGTTAAAAAGGAAATAGTTGAAATTCCTAATGAATTAATGTTTTAAGTCAGTCAAGGAATAATATCTTGAAACTGGAATTGGCAATGATTTTGACATAAAATTATAATTATAGTGCATGTTTAAATATAATAATTATTATGTTATTGAAAATGAAATGCTAGATGGAGGCAAAATAGACGAAAGATATAATATTTAAGAATTTGATGTACTCTATTTTTTGTGATTAAGTATTACATTCATTTATTCAAAGGTTTTTTCAAGCGCGTATAGAGTATGACACCCGAAAAACAGGGTTTAACTTTCGATTCCGACCTTTAAAAAATATTTCAAAATATGATATATAAATATCACTATTTTGTTTTATTAAAATTGTATACAGATATAAATAAAAAAAAAATTGGTGTTGAATCTAAGGCTTTATTTACAAACGGTTAAAAAAAACAAAAAACTATCATTAAAGAAATACCTAGATATGTAGTTACAGGGGTGATGACAGGGTACAGTAAACGAAATTCTATTTAGTCCGTCAGTTAGATGATCAAAAAATAATGGACACGTATTTTTTCTTTGGGCAATCAACCAAAAAATGACAAAGTTATAGCACGTCAAAGTTTGGGAGTAGGGGCTCGTGACGTCACTTTTGAGTGAAAATTGTACTTGTTTAATTGTAAAACGTGACGTCATGCGAATTTTCAAATCAATATATCTCTGCAATGTTTATATTATGTGAAAAAAGAAAAAAATACGTGTCCAATACTTTTTGATAATCTACCTGAAAAACGAAGAAAAAAAAATTGTGCTTGTCAGCTCCGACGCACGACCGGAGTTTACACTCTAAAAACGATTGTCTTTGAACAGACACAAAACAAAATCAAGTCCGAAGAAGTCGGTTACAAGTAGAGATACCTCAGGAATCGTCGTCCCATGGTTTCGACTATCATAGGTTCCATGTCACACATTTTATCATCTAACATCAGCGATATTCATCATATATTTTATTATGTATTTCCGGAAACACACAATTTCAAAAATATCACCATTTTGTAAATATGTATTATAATTCCATATGTACTGAAAATCACTATTCCAGAGTGCTGGACACTTACCGGCATTTCTCTATATTCTGTTATTTATTTGTTTTCACTGATTTTGCTTCGATTTTATCTATTTTTAGTTTATTTATTTTATTGACATTTGTGACAACTTAATGTTTTTTATCCGTTGCCATGGCTAAAAGTGAAAGGTGCGCAGATGAGGTTGCGCACAAAAAGGTAACGAGGTCATTAATGTCATTCATCGATAGATTTTACTCCTCACATTTTTCTCATACCCCCCTTATATATGCAAATCGATTCTTAAGTAGTAAACTCCAAAAATTAGTCATCATCCCTGTTGTCCATAGTTGGCCAAATAAATAAATTATTGTTTAATATCGACAAAACCCTTCACAATATTAACATTAAACTTCAAATGTCGAGTACAAATATTTCACAGCCCTACCACTGCATCGCAACACGTCCTCTTTCAATATTCAACTTTATTATTAACGTCGTAAAGTCAGATGTCGTTAGTCTCACCCGCTGTAATATTTCATAGGCAACATTACGGTTTTAATCTGCCGATTCGGGTCGTAGCGTAGCAGCTATAAAACGCCGAGTATGTCCCGCGATTTCATATAAATTTTCATTCATAATGCGTCGTTGTCCTTAGACAACGTTATGGCTCGTCCTTATATTATTATTGATGATTAAAATGTCGAAGGTTTCGACTTATAAAAATATATATTTCGGTCTATAAAAATATATATTTAACTGTTGTCCTTTTCCATGCTTCTGTATAGAAGTATTATGTAATTTATGATGATTGAAATAAATTTCTCTATCTCATCTGATATACCGTAGCTGCGTGACAAAAATAAATAAATAAAGCAGATTTCTCGCTTCAAGCGGCCTTTATATGTTGTAGCACGGTCACCGAGCCGGTTCCGTGCCTGTAATTTACAGACACAAGCTTCTAGACCCTGGGTTCCGAACCTGGGGGTAATTACCCCTCCGGCCATACTTCGGTTACTGTGGTAGTGACGTCCGAACACCAAACAAAATGCGAGTGATTTTAAAAAATTAATATCCATCCATAAAATAAATAAAATAAAGATAACATTAATAATTAAAATACGTTAAACCTATGGCAGAACTACACTCATCCGACCAATCTGTATGAAGCTTTTTCTCCTATCCCCCACTCCGCCTCCGTCGTCTGCGCTGTGCCTAAGCGGGCGTATCTTTTCAATGCCGACTTAGAAGTTTGATATAGATATTGGCTACTGCTCCAAGGGATTACAGAGAAGTACTTCTTAAAGTGAAACTTTTATTACATGGCCACAGATTTTGTTATTTTTTTTTCGTTTACCTTTCGCATTACATTAATATTGTTATTAAAAAAATCAAATCTTAACAACAGGCATTGGCGGGTCAGTGGTAGAAAGCTCGCTAACGTGGGCGACCTGGGTTCGAAACCCATCCGAGGAAGAACTTTTCTTAACTATCCACTTTTTATAAGTCAGTTAAAATTTGAGCCGACGTAAAACACTTTAAAAGCTTAACTTGCATCGTGGTCTTTTGAAATTAGTTTCAGCTCAGTTAATTCCACTGAATCCAAAGAAAAAGACTCTTTATAAATAGGCAGATGGACAAAAAGTGATTCTATATGAATTTTATTTGCGAAGGATAAAAGTTTTAAATATAATATTTCATTGTCAAAGGAAAGCTTTTTCTGTTCCATTTCTTCCATTATGAGACAAGCCGGACACATTGCTCGTATGAATAATAATAAATGGACTTATATAGTGACTACTTGGAAACCTAAACAAAAGACCTAAACAAAGATGGATAGATGAAATTAACGACGTGGCTGGTAGAGACTGGATCACCAAGGCCAAAGATAGAAAAAAATGGAGTAAAATGGAGGAGGCCTTTACTCGCAGAGGGGTCCATAATAAATAGAAAAATGTGTATTGACTATTTTTTTTATAAATTTTAATTGACATATTTGTTATTGATTGACCTAATATTATTTGAATTTTACTGAATAATTGACATGTATATTTAATATTTATTAAGGAAATAAAAAATGCTATAATAATAATAATATTATGAGACAGGCAGCCCTGATGATAATAACGCGGCACAGCCCCAGCATGACGCATGCGGAAGTAATAATTACTATGACATGTGTCATCGTTACACAACGTGCGGCAATTGAAATGACATTATGACTCGCAAGGAGATCGCTAAAACATTGCTAATTCACGTACCAATTGCTACTGTATGTATCCCATACTGTCGGGGAATAGAACAATACTGACGCAGCCAATACGGCGATTCTATACAATATAATCGCACTTTTGAGTTCAATAGCTCCAAGCTATAATAATAATAATAATCACCATTTAAATCTAAAGAAAAGTTTACTAGAAAAAAATCCACGCGGACCAGGGAGCGGACGGGACTCGAACCCGCATCCTTCGCTATCCTATATAGTAAACTTTTCTTTAGATTTAAACATCTAGCAGTTAAATGCTTAAAAAAAAATCATAATCACCATTTATTTCAGGCGTAGTACCCATATTACATACAGAAATAGAAAAAAAAACGATAATCAAATTAAATAATTACAATCACAATAATAATAATAAAAAATATAAATTTCAAATAATTACAATTCATTTAAATTACATCATAAACCAATTATCAATCAAATAAAATAAAATCAAGAGCAAATAAAAATTAAGTCAAATAAAATAAAATCGATTACAGCAGGCAAGGATATTTGACAAAATATCACAAATGTCATATTTACAGCAGTCATACACATCACTAATTATTAAATTACAACATTTTCTAATGCGATCCATAGAGGAAGCGGCTCTTTCTCTCATTAAAGCATAGAAATCATCAACCCTATTCTCCATGCATTATGCTTTCCTCATTTCATATTATGAAAGATATTGAGTTCTGTCCATAGTTGGTACGACGATTTGGGACATGCAGAATACGAGGGTGCCTCGTACGCCGCAAAAGGGTTCATTTCAAGATAAGCTCAATCAAACTTGGAAAATCCAGACGGCCACAAAAAATGTCTTGTAAGAAATCCATGTTTACCATCTGCCGTCTCTCTGCCGGTGTAAGCAAATTGTGAGCTCGACAGATCTCCTCGTATTCAGAACACTAACATCGACTTTTTAAATTTAAAGTTCAGGTTCAGGTTTTATTTAACAATATATTTGTATACTTTAAAGGATTATTGAAGGGACGACAAGCGAAAGATAACAATATCTTTAACTAGACCCAAAGATCGCGTACATCTCCTTTTCGATCTAGATGCTGTCGAAGTGAATACGCAAGGATAACAGGATTTTTTCCGAGTAAAACATATACATTGTCATTTTTAAATCCTTACTGTAATTTTATTTTTAATGTAATAGTTACATGAATTATAAGTTCATGTTGTAAAGTAAACCTTTTGTCGTCGTCTTACGGTAAATGTTTTGCATTATCGGGAACACCGCTCATATCGTTTGTATAGGTATATTAAATAGAACATAGCACCGAAATGAGATCCTTGAGGAATTTCCGAAGAGACAGAGATAATTTTTTTTCCTATATCCACCGAGAACAATAACTTGTAATCGATTAATGAGATAAGATCACACCCAACGCAACAGATCTTCATGTATTTACAGGTTCTGGAGCTTTTGGTGAAGGCTTCAATGGTCGACACGACCGAAGGCCTTTTCGAAGTCGTATATAGTTATTCTTTAAAATCGCACCGAATAAAAATGAATTAGTTGTAATATTAATTCACTTCATACTGAGTCCATACTAAGTTCATAGGTTGACCTATGTTTCATTTAATATTAAACATAACCTCAAAAAATATTTAGTTTGCCTGATAATTTAAGATCTCAGAAGTGTCCGTCAATAATCTTTGTTTCTACAGTCATTTACTTGCAATTTCGAACCTAGAAAATAATATTTCATGATTGTTGGTTATTAGGCTAACAATGTATGGACGCAGAACAATGTCCTTTGCGATCTATCACTAAAAATCTTAAGATTCTTCTATGCCCGATTTAGCGAAGTTATTTTTTATGTGCGAGTGTCGTAATTACAATTTGGTTTTTGCGACAGTATGTTGGACACTGCATTTGTGTGCATATTTCTCCCCCCGAAAAAGTGGCAGAATTATTTCAGAAGTACTAAGTCATTATGGCTACTCCCCTCCTAGTTGTGTCGGCTGTGTTGCTCTATGGTATCAAGACTTTTTAGTGTTTGTGCTGTCTGGTGACGAGCAGATAAAGGAAGTGCAAAGGCAACAGTTACATGATGCAAATCGATCATTAACTGAACAACCAACCGTCTGTACCAGTGATCCTAGTACCACTATTACCTGATGCTCGGTTGCCTGTTCAACCTTTAAGACCTGTTACACCAAAGATACTTTCATCAGTACATAAGTTCCGCTGGGAACTGCATAGCATCAAAAATATGAGAAAATAAGAAAATTGTCGATTAGGATAAATGTATTGTCAAAAATAATTAAGTTTTCTAAACCTTTGTCGCACTATTCGTAAATGGAATGCTCTGCCCGCTTACGCGTGTGTTCCCCCCTCTTACGTACAGTATTTTAATTTCATATACATAATTGAGTTTCTTTCTAGTTTTGTGATTGTAAAAATGTTATTTTATAAGTAAAAAAAAAATATTGTGAATGAATCAGGAAGTGTTCAATAAAATACATGTTATTTTTAGTAAATATTTAAAAAAAATGTAGAATTGAGACAGAAAAATATTAAAAATACTTTAGGGAAACATTGCCAAGAAGCAGAAAAAGGAATATCTTTAACTTGGTTATATATACCTGCAGCTATTTTACAATTGATTTTTTTTTATTGGGTGCGTTATTGAAGAGTTCAAACTACCAAAAACAGTACAATATCGACTATTGCTCTTTGCCATATTAAATTATGAAGGTAGCTAGTTAATTTAATCAAATATTCATAATACAAATCGCACGTTTAAGCACTGCTAACTGCTTAAAAAACAATTCAAACCGTTCGGTCGTCGCTGCAGCGCATTTGCGACTGGATGCCCCCCGGGTGCCGCGCGAACTCGGGTGGCGTAGGTATGACACGCTTTCCGACCGTTTGTATGAAGATGTAATACTGTATGGATAATATTACCGCGACGCTGTCGGCTTATAGGATTTTACTATTTGCACTGAAAAACTTGCAGCTGGTGCATTTCGTTTTTGTTATACTCCCCGTCCAAAATAAGATATAAAATATGTGATTAACATCAAATTCTTATTACGTACAGTATTAAATATGGTAAATGTGTCGAATTCAATCGAATCGAAATATGACATTACCTTAAAATGCTTACGTGATATTATTTTTTTCATCAAACTATGTACTATTTCAGTTTCTTATAATATTATGCCTACGCAATATACGAGTTCATCTGATTCCCTATTATTTAAAACTGATTCTAATAAGATGTCCATGTTAAAAAAATAGCCCAACTCCCGTAGTAAATTGGTCATTCTCCTTTCGCTCAGAAAAGCGTTTCAAAGGCGAATGAAATTGAAAATAATTGCGAACTGAATTCAGCTGTAAAATAAATTCCGTGGAGATGATCGGCCATTTTGCTTCCTTTGAAAGGATTGATGATTGGACACCCTTATCTTTTTCTCGCAGAACCCATTCCACAATGGAAAAACATTATTATATTTCCATTTAAATGTGTAGATGGATCTTGAGTTACATTTAAGAAGATACTGTCGAGTCGACACGGATAAGATATACATTTTAGAGTGCTACTGGTGTCAATTCTGGCATGATTCTGTAAACTTTAAACTAAAGGACCCCGCAGAATCCTTATGGAAGCTGGCTCTCGGCCAATTTTTCTGTAACTTTGGGAGATGATAGCTCATGACACGTGGAATAAAAGACCCCATGGGCCCATTTATTATATTCATCTATCATCATTATCATCATCAGCCTATTAATGTCCCCACTGCTGGGGCACAGGCCTTCCCTATGGATGGAATAGGGAGTTAGGGACTGTTATATAAAGAGAGAAATGGATACATTGGCACACTGACTGACTGACTCATCATCACACAGCCGAGACGGCTGGACCTAGAATGATGAAATTTGGACAGTAGGTTCCTATTAGTGCCTAGACAAGTAGTAAGATGGGATTTTTTGAAACACTTCTTGTCAACACAAAAGAATAAAGAGAATTAGATAACAATGTTATGCGGATTGCTTCAACATAGGTATGTAACAAAATATATAATACTAGCGGCCCGCCCTCGCTTCGCTTCGGTGTAGAGCTGAAGTGTAGACTACAGTTTTTGTTCTCAGGCTTGTATTATACACAATGACATTCATCTATGATTCTTCTTATACCTGCATGCAAAGTCTCAGCCCGATCGGTTTAAAATTGACAAAGTTTCATACAAACTTTCATTCCCTATTTTATCCCTTTGGGGGTACAATTGATCAAAATCCTTTCTTAGCGGATGCCTACGTCTTAACATCTACCTGCATTCCAAATTTCAGTCCGATCCGTCCAGTGGTTTGGGCTGTGCGTTGATAGATCACTATGTCAGTTTGAGTTTTATATATACGTATAGATTTGTATGTAGTTAACTTCCATAGAAATATCATCATGTTTTTTTAGGGTTCCGTACAAGTAGGGCTCATGTGGAGGGAGTTTCATGAATATAAAACGTAGTGTTAACATTCCAAGGGATAGCAAGCCGTAAATTACTATGAATAATGTTTATTTTTCAAAAGTGTGTGTCCGCGACTACCTCTGAATAAGATAATTGGGTTTTCTAGATTATTCATATATTTCAAGTATTATTTCAGCGTCCTTGTGGGCTTTTCCAAAGTCTATTTATTATTTTCATAGTCAAACTTCATCAAAATGATTCAGCGATTTAGCCAAAAAAGCGTGGTCTGATTATTTCGTATTTTAATTTAATTAGCAGGCGATGCTCGATTAGGCTGCAGATAGACGACGCGAACAAATTCTAGCGGCCGCCGCGCGGCAACCGCGCTGTGGCCGCGTAAGAACTGTTCACTCATAGCAGATTTATGTTGTATTAACTAGGACTTAACGTTGAAATTCTTTGTGAGTAACTAACTGCGCGGCGATCGCGCGGCGACCGCGCGGCGTCTGCTCTTCGATCTGACGGCGGCCGCGCGGCCGCCTCGCTCGAATCACTCGAATGCTTTAACATCAAATGTTTTGTGTGAACGGAATCAAATTATGTTTTAACATCCATTCGGAAATAATCTGCGATTTGTTTTTCATATTCTCGCAGTTGGTTGTAAAGCATATGAAATTCACCAAACTCTTCTCGCCGTGCTACAATAGAATGAAACCAAAATCTCTTCTACATTCCTTTTTTTTCTTTCTCGGTACAAGTAATATGCAATCATAATTTTCTTCTTCTTAGTCAAATAGCCCATAACGAATACGTGTGAATTTTAAGAAGGACCAAAATCAACTGGAAATGAATCGGATTCGCAGTGGCGGGACCACCAGGCGGAGACCGCGCGGCCGCCGGGCGGCCCTCGCGCCGTAGCCGTACTGTCGCCGCGCGGCCGACAAGCTGTGACATTTCATGTCATATAAACTTAGTGCGTTTGGGAGTGGATTAAGCAACTTCCGCAATGGCTTGCCATACGATGGATGATCAAAAATTAGTTTCTTCCAACTCCTCCGTGCTTCGAAACGGCTGCGTCTGCAGTCATTAGTAGGTACCCACCAATCTTCACTAGCCGCGCGTGGTGGTGGTCATAATTCAATCTCCATATTATATCCATAGGGACGGCCTTTGCCCCAGCAGTGGGGACATCAGTAGGCTGATGGTGATTATGTAGGGTTATCATCATCATCATTGACAGCCTATTAATGTCCTCACTGCTGGGGCACAGGCCTTCCCTATGGATGGAATAGGGAGATTGGGGGCTGACCTACCACGTGGGTCCAGTGCAGATTGGCGGGTGCAAAAGACTGCAGATTCAGCCGGTACCAACGGCTTAACGTGCCTTCCGAAGCACGGAGGAACTCGAGATAGAAGATATTTGGTCACCCATCCAATGGCCGACCACTGCAAAACTTGCTTAACTTCAACGATCGCAGTCGAACGCGCTTACCTTCTGCGCCATCGAGCTCCTCTGTAGGGTTATAGCACGGATGAAAAAGTGTAGTCAAGCAAAGATGAATAACATTTGACATTGTGGTCTACCTACAATGCGAAGAGATGGCGCTGCCTTGCAGCTTAAGGCTAGGAAAATTTCGACGCGGCCATCAGGGCCGTGGTAGCATAATTGGTCAGTGCATTCGCCCGGATTGCGAAGGGTGCGGGTTCGAGTCCCGTCCGCTGCCTGGTCCGCGTGAATTTTTTTTCTAGTAAAACTTTTCTTTAGATTTAAACATCTACCAGTTAAATGCTTAAAAATAAATAAAAACATAAAGATGAATAAATAAGAATTTATTTTCCAGAAAAGAGTGTAACAAACCGTTATGAAATACATAGATTTTATCTTACGAATAAAATCGACACTTGGACGTGTCCAACAAGGTGTCGAAACACCTTATTAGGCCAAACCCTTTCTTCACGCGACGCATAAAAAGCAATGACGCGACAGAAAATGTAGCGGCGCCACCCATATTTACTAATAGGCAATAAACTGGGCACGTTCCGTCGGAGACAGCCGTGCGACGCCTCCGGAGAGGTTTTATGATCTATGATCATGAGTCCCACAAATAATATACCCTTCAATATGACCCTTATGGGATTTGTTGAAATGTGATACTGTAATGACGTAAGGTATTATATTTTGTTAGTTCCTTCGTGGTAAGAAGGGTTGATATGGACGCGTTTATAAGCTACATTCTAGATAGATTTATGCCATACTAGCGACCGGCCGCGACTTCGTACGCGTGGAGTTAGTTAGAAATAAAGGTTCACTGCTCATTCCCCATAGGTGATAGCGTGATAATATGTAGCCTATATGTTGACCCGACTTCTTAATAATATTCGTGCTAAATTTGAAGAATTTTTATTTTTATTTATTTATTTATTCAATCAAATTCATTACATTTTAATATACCATGTATGTATCTAAAAACCCTTAAACATGGGTTTATCTGTGTACAGTGATTCGCTCTAATAAATATTTCTTAAGTTTATGTTTACAATTATCTTTCACATACAATTCTTGAATACTGGTATATGTAAGTAAATCCATGCAGTACTTTTTGAGTTTATCCCGGACATGCATACAGAGAAACAGACAAAAATACTAAAAACTATATTTTTGGCTTCGATATCGATTGTAGATCACATCCTGTGTATTCTTTTAAAAAATATTGTCATACCTACGCCACTCGAGTTCGCGCGGCACCCGGTGGGCATCCAGTCGCGAATGCGCCGCTGCGACGACCGAACGGTGTGAATTGTTTTTTAAGCAGTTAGCCGTGCTTAAACGTTGATATTGTGAATATTTGATTGCATTAAGTAGATACTGTAGGTATCTACTTAATATGGCAAAGAGCAAAAGTCGATATTATGCTGTTTATGGTTGCTTGAACTCTTCAATAATTAAACTTTTTATAGGAATGCGTATTTATTATACTATGAAATTTAATAATAAAGCTACGAAAAGCTTTATTCGTAGCTTATAGATTTGAAACAGAAAAATATTTACGTCTCAGTCGAGGCGTAAATATTTTTCTGTTTCAAATCTATATTTTTTTTTATTAAATATTACACTTATAATTACATGTATTTTATGTAACACTTCCTAATTCATTCACAACATTTTTTTTACATATGAAATCAAATATTTACAATCACAAAACTAGAAAGAAACTCAATTATGTAGATGAAATTAAAATACTGTAGGCGGGCAGCCCTACCGCGTGGATACGCCCCGCTCGGCCGTAGGCAGTTATTTCAAGGACAGGGCCGAGTCACAATACTGTATAGATAATATTACCGTGACCATAGTGATATAACTATATTTGGATGGTGATGTGTTTCTGTCTGTGAATCAGTTCCCAGAGCTCTACGTGGGGGAAGGAGCGAGAGATAAGATATTTTTTAACATATTTGTTTAAAAACCGCATTTATGGAGGTTGTATACATTGTTCTTTAATTCATATAGTGAAACTTCTTTAGGCACGCTTCACTTGGTGGGTAAACTGGTGATTGTGTGACGATTTTTGCGTTACGCGCGCCGAGTCACCGGTCTCATCGGTAAACAATGAACAGTACCTGTCACCAAATACATGAATCTAGTGCTTGGTGGGTGATAAAGGACCCTACGCGGATTGGTGGGTGATAACGGACCCAGCGCGGATTGGTGGGTGATAACGGTCCCAGCGCGGATTGCACGGTGATAACGTAGCCAGCGCGGATTGGTGTGTGATAATGGACCCAGTGCGGATTGGTGGATGATAACGGATCCACCGAGCATTGGTGCATGATAACGTAGCCTGCGCAGATTGGTGGGTGATAATGGACCTAGTGCGAATTGGAGGTTGATAACGGACCCACCGAGGATTGGTGGGTGATAACGGACCCAGCGCGGATTGGTGGGTGATAACGGACCCAGCGCGGATTGGTGGGTGATAACGGACCCAGCGTGGATTGCACGGTGATAACGTAGCCAGCGCGGATTGGTGTGTGATAATGGACCCAGTACGGATTGGTGGATGATAACGGATCCAGCGAGGATTGGTGCATGATAACGTAGCCTGCGCAGATTGGTGGGTGATAATGGACCCAGTGCGAATTGGAGGTTGATAACGGACCCACCGAGGATTGGTGGGTGATAACGGACCCAGCGCGGATTGGTGGGTGATAACGTAGCCAGCGCGGATTGGTGGGTGATAACGTAGCCAGCGCGGATTGGTGGGTGATAACGTAGCCAGCGCGGATTGGTGGGTGATAACGTAGCCAGCGCGGATTGGTGGGTGATAACGGACCCAGCGCGGATTGGTGGGTGATAACGGATACAGCGCGGATTGGTGGGTGATAACGGATACAGCGCGGATTGGTGGGTGATAACGGACCCAACGTGGATTGGTGGGTGATAACGGATCCAGCCAGGATTGGTGGGTGATAACGGACCCAGCGCGGATTGGTGGGTGATAACGGATCCAGCGCGGATTGGTGGGTGATAACGGATCCAGCGCGGATTGGTGGGTGATAACGGATCCAGCGCGGATTGGTGGGTGATAACGGATCCAGCGCGGATTGGTGGGTGATAACGTAGCCAGCGCGGATTGGTGGGTGATAACGGACCCAGCACAGATTGGTGGTCTTTTTCTATCAACAAATCTTCAGGTTAAGTTTATGATTTTCAGATCATTGGAGCTAAAGAAGTTTCACTTCAGTCGTGTGGTCATAAGCACACTCGCATTTTATTTTTTTTTTATTGGAGCCCGATAGACCATTAAACATCTGGCTCTTGCCTTGAAAACTCACTTTTTTTGCTCAGAGTGTCCACAACATACCTATTAAGGTCAACAAAGGACGAAAATAGTTGCAAGAACAGGTTTTTTTTAGATTAATGTCATTGTCACACTGTCACATATATAGTTTAAGTAACGAAATCCTGTCAAGCTATAATATTATCGCGGTGACACATCGTAAATAACGTTATCACTATAATATGTATAAGCCTTCATGACGTAACTATCACACTACGTCATTCTCTCTCATATAAGGCGTCTATTTTTGGAACGCTCGTTTGAAATGATTCATATCGCATGCGACTTTAAATGCAATGAGGGCTACCGTTTTCTGCCTCACCAGATGGCGCCACTATTGAGTGAGGTCCTAAATTGTAACTTTTAAAGTTTATTAATACGCACATGAAATCAAAGGTTACATTTAGATCGTATTTTAACACAAAAGAACCATATCCTAAACATAATAGGCCATGCCACAGTGACGCGCAGTTCCGTTTTATTCGGAAAAAATGGGAACATAATCATTTTTCTAAGCTCAAAATTTTAATAACTGACATTCATTGCCACATAACTCATATTTGCCATAATTAAGCCGAATTGTTACCAATTATTTACAACATTATTTTAATTAGAAATAAACCCGCGTAGTCAACCAACAAGCAATAATATTTGATATTTCGGAGACTTCACGCTACACTAGCGCCTCTAGCGGCGGATTCATACGCGATAGCCCTCATTGATACAAAATAAACGAACATAATCATAATCATTTATTCAGTTTAGGCTGTCACAAGCGCTCGTGAATGTCTAGAAGCTACGCCATCGGTTCGTAAATCTACGGCGAGAGACCTTGTACTGAGAAGAGCCGGCAAGAAACTCATGAAGAGCTGTTTTTTTCTCCCTGTTTTAATCTTTACAGAGTCGTCAAATTGAATGATGACTTCAGTGATGATTCATGAAGTTACCTTTCATTACATAATGATTAAATGTACATTAATTGTTTACCTGCATTTTGATAATAGTAAAGGGTCTTGACAAACAGACGAATAGGCGGACAACAAACGGATCCTATAAGATTACCATTTTTTTCCTTCTGAGGTACGGAACAACCAAAAACAGCAATTATATATCATTAATGAATTTGTCCCAATTCACACTAAAGCTGGGTCTCCAGCAAAACTTTTTTGAAAACATTCAACAAAAACACATACCTACACAAAACTTTGTTTCTGAAACATGTTTCTCTACACACGCCATCTACCGCACACGTTACTGTCGTACATAAAATACACAGGGATACGTTCAAAATTACTCAAATTGGCAAAACTTTCGTACATTTTCATGTCAAAATTTATCAATATAATCATTTATAGTGACTACGAGCTCAAATACCATTAGAGTCTGTGCGGAAAGAGAATGGGATTTAGATTGGAGGGTACAGCGCCCTTTTATTGCTTTTCTACCGTATTTGTAAGGTTTTATCCCTTTTTTTATGTTATAGGGGGCATACGAGCAGACGGCTCACCTGATGGTAAGTGATTACCGTCGCCCATGAACACTTGCAACACCAGGAGTATCACAAATGCGATGCCGGCCTTTAAGGAAGGAGTACGCTCTTTTTTTGAAGGTTTTTGGGTCGTATTGGTCCGGAAACACTGCTGGCGACAATATATTCCATAGTTTTGTCCTACGTGGTAAAAAATTTCGACAAAAACGAACGGTTGTGGATAGCCACGCATCAAGATGATGGGGATGAAATTTTTGTCGCAATGTACGATGGCGAAATGCAGCAGCTGGAATTAATCCGAACAATTCCTCAGAACACTTCCCGTGATAAATGCGATAGAAGATGCAGAGCGAAGCTACATCCCTACGCAAAGCCAAAGGATCAAGCTGATCGGAAAGGTCCTGGTCGTCGATCATTCGAGCCGCTCGGCGCTGGATGCGATCTAAAGGGAGAAGCTGATACTGGGGTGCCCCCGCCCAAAGATGAGAGCAGTACTCCATGTGAGGCCGAACCTGTGCCTTATAAAGTTGCAGTCGGTGGGCCGGTGTGAAGTACATTCTCGATCTATTGAGCACACCAAGCTTCTTAGAGGCCAATTTGGCCTTGCCCTCTAAATGATCCCGGAACTGGACGTCGCTCGATATGTCAACGCCAAGAATTCCAATACTAGCTGAGGCAGTTAGTGGAGTGTTCTGAAAAAGAGGAGATAAGATAAATGGTATTTTTTTTGCGGTGAACGCGCATACTTGTGTCTTCGTAGGGTTAAATTGGACTAGATTTAGTCGACCCCAATTCGTTACTTGGTTTAACAAAGTTTCGACTTCAGACACAAGTTTGTTTCGGCACTCGATGACGTTTTCCCGTGATATGTTGGCGCGGTCGGTATATAGGGCATCACCCGTGCTGTCGTCTGCATAACAATGAATGCCATCAATTTGAAGCATATCATTGATATGAAGAAGAAAGAGCGTAGGTGATAGCACATAGCCTTGCGGAACACCAACGTTTACGGATTTGGAGTCCGAGCATGCACCGTCGACTGAGACTTTGATGCTCCTGTCCGCAAGAAAGCTAGAGATCCAAACGCACAGCTTTTCAGAAAGCCCATAAGAAGGAAGCTTCGAAAGAAGCGCTTTGTGCCAAACCCGATCGAAGGCCTTCGCGATATCCAGACCGACCGCCAATGCTTCCCCCTTGGTCTCGATCGGTCTCCCCTTTTAGACATGATTAAATACAAAAAACCGCAAGAAATCCCAACAACAAACAAATCCGTATCAATGCAAAACTTTGACGTTATACAGATTGTTGAGTTTAATTGCCAAATAAAAATCTTAATGTTAGTTCCGTTTTTCGCCACGCCTATTCTCTTTTCGCACAAACTCTATTTGGATTTTTTTTTGCAATTTAATATTATTAACTTATACGAGTGCTTCCAAAATAAACACGTATAGGTAATCTCATTACACATAGATGACTCAATTAAGTCTCACTAAGCCCACTAAAAGATTCCAAGTTCGATAAAAAACTGAAGCGATTTTTTTTTCACTAACCTGTCCTTCAATGGATTGCGGCATTTTCTTGGCGCGGATTTGCATACCCCACCGCCTCTCAGTAAGTTGATTAATGAATATTGTTGATAAAAAAACGCCTTTGTCTATCACTGATTACTAAACTAGAAAAAACTTATTCAACAAAAATAAAAACCGACTTTGTCAAACAAAAAACAAGAAATTATACAAATCTTTACTTGTCATCATTTGGTATCGGTGCCATGCTACCCCAAGAGGAATTTTGTTAGAAGCATGTTGTTTTTTTTTGAGTGTGTATGCTGTTGATTGCAGATGACCTTTACAGCGTCACCGGGTTTGGGGACGTGGAGATCTGCAATGTCCCCAAACCCGGTGACGACGAGATCTTAGGATCTCGTCGGCCCCAAACCCGAGTCAGGTCTAAGGTGACCTCAAGCCGAGAATTGGCGAGTGCCTCTAGAGGTATTCCAGACGGATGGCATCTCCCCACGAGGGGAATCTCCTCTCCGTCTGGAGCCTCTAGACTACTCGAAACTGAGGGGGTCGGCTCAATTAGAGGCCGTCTCCGAGACTCGGACCTCGGCTCTAGTTAGCAATTGTCGTGGGAGCTTTACGATCTCATCTTTTCGGATTTCTGTGTAATGGCGTAATGCGTATCAAACTTATGTCTAAAATGGCAGCTACCGATATCGGAAGTGATACTTTATTTTACAAAATCGCCCTAAAACGGTAACTCAAATCTATCAACATGCGTGTCACCGACTCCAAACGCATACCAAAGTAAAGAACTATATTATTTCTTACTTTTTAAAGGTTTTGTTTTTATGCAGTCGGGTTTTTGTTTTCCACTTTTTACGAGCCAGAGTAATATCAACTAAGTATAGGTTACTTTAGCTGCATTATCTCTTATCATTATCATATCTCTTAAAATAACAGAACACCAATTGAGTACTGACAGTAATTGAGGAGTCCCATTGTTTTCTTCGAAAGTAATCAGGTACTGGCTAAAAACCGATTCAAATACGCATCTCGGAGTTTAAAGAAGTTACTGAATGAGAACCTCCTCCTTTTTAAAGTCGGTTAAATAGCTGAACTAAGACTGTCTAGGAGTGAAAGAAAACTATAGGTTGTGTTCACTGGTAACTTTTCTGGTCAGATAATAAAATCCTATCAATTGCTGATTGCTCCATGCCCTTTATATTAAACATATCTAGTGTAGCAGTGGTTTGTACACATCCATCACTTTTATCATTTATAGTGGCCCGCCCTCACTTCGCTTCGGTGTAAAGCTGTAGTGTAGGTAGACTATTGCTTTTGTTCTCAGGATTGTATTATACACAACGTATTTCTCTATATAATTATACCTTCCATGAAAATGTATTTAACTGATAGTGAATACTTTGGGACCCGTTGTACCGAATACACCATTTTTTTGTTGAAAACGCAAATTTCAGGAACTAATGGTCCGAAGTGAAAAAATCTTTTTGTGTTAGATAGTACGTTTATTGAGGAAGGCTTAAGACTATATAACATCACGCTGCGACGAGTACCCCTAGCACGAACCATTATCGAATTCGAATAGTTTGCAAACCGAAATGTTAATGTCAAATTTTGTATGGAAACTTGAACAGCAGCGGCACAAAGTACGTCGTCATCATCATCATCATCATCAGCCTATTAATGTCCCCACTGCTGGAGCACAGGCCTTCCCTATGGATCTAATAGGGAGATTGGGCCATGACCCACCACGCGGGCCCAGTGCGGATTGGTGGGTGCTAACGACTGCAGATGCAACCGGGACCAACGGCTTAACGTGCCTTCCGAAGCACGGAGGAGCTCGAGATAGTAAATTTTTGGTCACCCATCCAATGACCGACCACTGCGATAGTTGCTTAACTTCAACGATCGCAGCCGAACGCGCTAACCAGTTGCGCCATCGAGCTCCTCAAAGTTCCAAAGTACGTAACGAGAACTAAAAATCATTACACATTTGACAATGACATTTTGGACTCGCAAACGATACGAATTCGATATTGGTTCGTGCTAGGGGTACAGTAGGAGCGGATTATCGATGTAAAATGTTGCAAAACGGGTAAAAATATTCCATTTGTGAGCTCCCGTTGCGTACGCTCCGTAAATGAATAAAGTTACACAAAAATCACATATGTCAGAAATGTTCCCCTAGAAAAGTTCTATAAAAAAGTCCGCGTCAGCATAAGCCCATTTTCTAAGTTTGGCTCACTATAACCTTTCCTCGGCTCACCAGGAAACCTTCAAGAGGTAGTCACCAATGTGAAGGCCCTGGGGGCGTTCCTGGCGGAGCTGGGCTGGCTGGAGTGACTTCAGCCATACACCCTCCTCACGCAAAACAGGCGTCATAAGGACGTCGAGTTGCGGAAACGCCCGTAGCAAGAAGAAGAAGAACCTATTTCCTCAAATTAACGAGGGTGAAACCGCGGGGGACCTTTACTTGTGACATAACTTTAATAGTTAGACATATGGTATTGCGGACTTTATTATAGATATTAATGTCCTCTATAAAATTTTAGTACATCACTTTGCTCTACTACCAATGACTTCCGCAGCATAAGCGATATAATGTTAATTTTTGGTATTTTTTTCACACCCTGGGTTACGTTATCGAAGTTTTCATATGGAACCCTAACTTTTTTGAAAAAACATCATTCATCAGAGATTCTAATAGTGAAAGATTTATCCAAATCGGTACAGTAGTTTCGGAGCCTATTCAATTAAACAAAAAAACAAACAAACAATCAAATATTTCCTTTTTATAATACTACTTTTTAAAATACTAATTGTGTATTGTTCATATCACTCAAGTGTTATTTGTCATTCAGTGAACAGAGACTGCTGAGCATAGGCCTAGGCCCAAGGATCTCCACATCGATCGATCCTGTGCCACGCGCATCCATCGTCTTCCCGCGATCTTCACCAGATTATCGGTCCACCTGGTAGGTCTTCCCACCGAGCGTCGTCCTTTGCGTGGTTGGTCGAAAATCTTTCCGCTCCAACGGCCATCGGTTCTCCTCACTATGTGTCCCGCCCACTGCCAAACTAATCCAAGCTAAGTCTTTATTTATTAAAAAGGGAGCAAATGTGTCGTCGTTGACGTATGGCTATGGAAGTGATCTTTATACGTTTCTACTGTCACGGGACAAGGGTACATTATGTGGAATTAGAAAATAAGTAATTATTGTTATGATTTTATTTATTTTTAAGCATTTGACTTCTAGATGTTTAAATCTAAAGAAAAGTTTTTACTAGAAAAAAAAAATCCACGCGGACCAGGCAGCGGACGGGACTCGACCAGCACCCTTCGCAATCCGGGCGAATGCACCAATTATGCCACCACGGCCCTGATGGCCGCGTCGAAATTTTTCTAGCCTTAAATCTAAAGAAAAGTTTAAATGTAAAGAAAAGTTTTTATAAGAAAAAAAGTTTTTTTTTTCTAGCAAAAACTTTTCTTTAGAAGTAATAATTGGCCTAAAAAACAGAAATAGGTAACAATAAATTATATAACGATAAAAATAAAAACAAACAGAGCACAGCAATATGGAGAGATAAGAAAGGCCAATCAGGACCCTGCCTCAGCTTAATGCTGTTGCAATGGGACGGGAATATTCCCACCGTAACAGTGCTGGTATTCTGGCAGGGCAGGAATTAGGAATTACCCGCATCAAAGGTTCCGTAGAGATTTTTAAATTCTCTAATGTGTCTATCATGTCTTAATTTTTTGTTAGATTTCAATTTATTGAGTAAGTGTTTGTTTAGTTACAAATTAAGTTATCTTTCCCTTTTTAATAAATAAGAGCAAAATCAACCAGGTTTGCCCTTAGTTTTGTATGCACACAAACAAGTTAACGAGACTCATTTCAGTGTCTTTATTTGTAAAATAACATGTAGTCTTTCTATGACACATAGTTTATGCAAAAAAAATGGCATTTGTCACATAAATTCTGACCACGATCACCAACGTGTGATGATGTCACTAAAATATTTGTGAACCTAGGTGATTATAATAAACTAGCAAACCAGTGAACCAAATGTTCACCAAAACCTGATTAAAAAAAATGTATTTAATTAATTGAGAACTTCGGAGATTTTGTGTGGTTTCATTTGAAATTCGTGATTTCTCGAAAACCGGAAGTGCTACGTTACTCAAATCCGGTTTGTAGTCTTATCAGACTATTCTTAACTTATAACTTAAATATTCTCTTTATCTATTCCTTCGGTCTGAAACAGCACCACAGACAGACGGACTTGTCTAATAGATAAGAGATACCCAGTTGACAGTGTAAGTTGACATGTATGTACTATCGCGGAATTTTGCGCTCTGTCACTTGGCGAACAAAATACTTTGAACGGTTTTCTACAGTAGTTTTTACTACGCCCCGCCTTCGCGTCGGATGCGTCAATCCGGGCCGCCGCACAAAAGTAAGACAGGGAGCATTTCATTGATTGAATAATTAATGAATTGCATTTGTTTTAGTTGCAATTTGTCATCCGCATCGTGATCGCGACAGCGCTATACGAAAAAGTAAGACAGCGATAATTATATGTCTATGAATGAATTTTTACTACGCCGCTACTGCAAGCGATTATGGCATTATGGGTGACAGAGCGGGTCTTTCCGCGAGTGTACATACACATTATATTAATTTTCTACAAATATTTAAATTTATTTTATGTTTTCATTGATAAACAAAAAAAGTAAAATTTCTCAATTTCAAATTCCGTAAAACTTAACCTGAAGTTTTATTGATAGAAAAAAATAACATACGGTGGATTTCAATGGCGTAGAATTAATAGTAAAATACTAAATTGTTATTGATTATTGATAAATTACGCCGTGCAATCAATTAAAAAACCCATTTCAATAGTTAACATCAAGTAAAGTTTGACGACCTCCGTGGCCGAGTGGTTTGTATGCCGGGTTTCAAGGTGTCGCCGAGAGGTCCCGGGTTCGAATCCGGTATGATGAATACGTGCATTTATACCTTAATCATGGATGCGTTCATATATATTTCTAGATAAAATATAATTATATTTGTATCAGTATTTATTAGTTTATTCATTACCCTAACATCACATAACACAAGTCTTACAGTGCTTACTTTTGGGGCTAGGCTAATAGGGATGATGACTATTTTTTTTCTTCGTTTATCAGGTAGATTATCAAAAAGTATTGGACACGTATTTTTTCTTTTTTCACATAATATAAAACATTGCAGAGATATATTGATTTGAAAAGTCGCATGACGTCACGTTTGAGTACACTTTTAAGCGAATATTCACTAAAAAGTGACGTCATGAGCCCCTACTCCCAAACTTTGACGCGCTTTAACTTTGTCATTTTTTGGTTGATTGCCCAAAGAATAAATACGTGGCCATTATTTTTTGATCATCTAACTGACGGACTAAATAGAATTTCGTTTACCCCGTTATCACCCCTATTGGTGTGATTGTGAGAAATATTTATTTTATTTATTTATTTTTCGGGACGCATTGGAGCCGCCGCTGAATTGTGTGACCCATTGTCCTACCATTTTAGATGCAACGCAGTTGAAGTTTCTCAAACTCTCAAATAGTTTATTAAATTACTTTATTTAACTTAGATTGTTAAATGCCATAGTGTACGGCCGGTGCTCCAGTTCCTGATGCGAAGGTCGCGGCTGTGGAGGCTCCGGCTTCGACTGACGCGTCACGACACGGCCCCGTGTCCACTGGCTCACGAGAATTAACAGATGACGTTTTAGTTTCTTAGGATTAGGGTAAAATAAATAAAGCCGTTAAGCCGTTGGTCCCGGCTGCATCTGCAGTCGTTAGCACCCGCCAATTCGCACTGGACCCGCATGGTGGGTCATGGCCCAATCTCCCTATTCCATCCATAGGCAAGGCCTGTGCCCCAGCAGTGAGGACATTAATAGGCTGATGATGATGATGATGAAATAAACTCAAAATTACAAAAAAAATATTAAATAGAGTACTTTATTAACTAATTTAACTAACAAATTCATACATAGACATTGAAGTTTCCAAAATCTTCCAATGAAATATCCGAACGCTCAATAAAAGTCTTTCTAAGGTAGCTCGGCAAAGTAAATAAAAAATCATTATTCTGACGATGCACACCTGAAGAGGCTGCGAAACGCCAATAAATAAATAAAGTTCATGCATTAACCCGATAAAACTAGTTTTATTTTAACCTGTGTCTTATGTAGAAGTCAACGATATTAAATACCCTAGATACAACAACACGAACAAGATCATGGCCGAAACATGTCCAAAAGGTACATTGGATGATCCACGGAGCTCCGTAAGATTATCGCCTTGTTAAAATAAATATAAGGCATTTTTTAAGCATAGAATATCACATATAATGCTTACTGTATAAGGTCTTAATTAAAACGTATGCGTCAAAGAGCTATGACAGTTCGAAATGCAAGCTCATAAAATTTTACGACTTATTGCTCTATGCGGAAAAATATAGACCTTATTTCTTCAAATGATTTAAATTAAAAAACATTAATTAAATTCCTGTCAAATTAATTAATAATATTTTTTTTCAACACACACCAATTAGCCTAGCCCCAAAGTAAGCACTGTAAGGATTGTGTTATGGGATACTAGGGTAACGGATAGAATACATATACTGATACATATATAAGTATATTTATATAGAAATACATATTAAACATCCATGACTGGAGTACAAATGCTCGTATTCATTACAAAAACGTCGGCGACAATATTAAACCTGGCGTACAAACCACTCGGCCACAGAGGTCGTCTAAAAACGACTTTAAGTACTATGTTCCATTTTTTTCACGGAGCTCTGCGGCATGTGCACTTTTCAACGGTCCATGCGTGATTGTGAACCAAGAAGTGCTTGAGTGGTGTTCAAGCACTTCTTGATAGGGACACATTATGAGCGCACGTGGTGTATCTAGGGTATTTAATATCGTTGGTAGAAGTACAGCTGGATTACTTTATATCATCTTATACACTGAGCTACGGAATCGTTACGGGGTAAATATTTAAATAAGTTTTTTATTGACAACAGTCAAGAAATAATCGGGTCTTTAAAAATAGGACTTTGATGAAAAATAAATCTTTTGGGCCAATTGAACCCTTGTATTTATAAAAGTAATTAACTGGCCCGCTGACAATTTTATCTTGGACCAGATGAAGACTATGTTTTAAAAATGTTATTAACTGGCCCGAAGACCAGTTTTAAAGTGGGCCACTTAATACCCAACTCATACATAAATGGGTACCGTTTATTGCGTCAGGATGTGGAATTGTAACACAAAAAGCATGAAATCCAAAAACTGTACATGGTACGAAGGATGATTTGATTGCTCTCTTAAAAATCTCTTCGGTGGTGTCGTGTGAGGCGGGTCGTTGCGTTCCCTAAAAATGGTTGAGCGTAGCGATGGCTGGTTCATGCGTCATGCTCGTGAACGGGTGCTGCCAGCGGAGATGAGTCTGCTCTTGCTTCATTGGGTACTATTAATCGTTGTACTAAACTTTAATCGTTCATTTTTTTGCCTAAACAGTAGAACACGGCATTCCTAAACTTTGTTAAACCAGTTTTTTATATATTTTTTTATTTTATAGTCATATTTTTTATATTATTTGCATTTGTAATGGAAAGTGACTTTATGAGTTTACCTCATATTGAAGTCATTTTTGAATTTGACGACTCTGTATATAATACAGGGAGAAAAAAACAGCCCTTGCTGAGTTTCTTGCCGGTTCTTCTCTAGATTTGCGAATCGATGGCGTAGCTTTTCGACATTCACAAGTGCTTGTAACAGCCTAGACTGAATAAACGATATTGAATTTTGATTTTTTTTGAATTGAGTTAGTCAAAAACACATCATAACCAAGAAAAAGTCTTATTTTACAAAGTTCTTCCGTAAGGTGGAGGTTGGAGGTAAATTTGTATGTGATTTATATGTATTTGTATTTTCACTCCGTCCGTTACTTTGAAGTTTTAGCTAAATACGATCGTGCTACTCGCACGAAACGCAACAGAACATTGAAAACACCCCCAAACAATATATTTCTTATGTAGAAGTATAGCTAGATTACTCTATCTCATCTTATAGTCAGAAGAGTATGATATTTGCTATGTCCTTGCAGGGCGTCACATATTTACTTTACATAAATTAATGTACCATCAAGAATGTTATGTGACATGCAATAAATGAATAAATGAAAAAAGAGTACCGTTTATTGCGTCAAGATGTGGAATAGGGTATTTGACAAGTTTTAGAAAACGATCTCACGTTATTGAATAATCGGAGTCCGTTAAAAGTGGATATTCATCATTCTGTTGTGTATTTCAGTAAAAATAACCGAATCAAAAAGTCCGTTTTCAAGTTGCCGCGAAAACGTTTCTCTGGACAATATGGCGTCCTACTAGTGTGTGACGTCACACGAGTGTTATTAAAACGTCAAACGATACAATGTAATACCACTGTAACCGGAAGTTAACTTGCGTGTGACGTTATTTTAGGCTCCGCCAATCCCAAGCGTTTTGGGTCACGTGACAATAGATATGAAAACTATTATCTTTTTCGTGGGTTTTTAGTAAAATTATGAATATTCTTTTTTTGTAAAAATAGTAAAAACCCCTGCCTATATTCATTCTAAACACAGATGCTAACAATTAACACTTTATTTTTAATACTGTCAAATACCCTATTGTAACACAAAAAGCATGAAACCCGTAGAAAAAATAAAAAAAAAAACAATGCATGGTACGTACGATGATTTGATAAATTGGCCAAAAACACATCACCACCAAGAACAAGCTTTATTTTACAAAGTTCTTAAGGTTGAAGATGGAGGTAAATTCCCCAAGTATGAGATATATTTGTATTTTCTGCTCGCACGAAACGTAATAGAACAGTGAAAACACTCCCAAACGTTCGACCAGATGATAGGGGTTCAATGACCCAACAGCTGTTTTTTTTGTAAGACATCTATTTTGGTCGCGTCACCGTGACACCAAACATAATAGCTCAATTCCAGATTTGTCATGACGAACGCCGAAAAAACATCTCAAGGTTGTTACCTTAACGGCATATTTATAAAAAATCGACGATGGCGGTCGGTGTCGAGTTGGAGGAAGCGCTTTTGATTTTTTCTTTATAAGTGCTTTGAATAAGTGTTACGACTGTGGTTCATTATAAGCGTACCATAGTAAGGCATCGAATTAATCTTTCTGATGAGAGAGACAAATACAGCAGTACAGAGAGGGGAGCTTTCGGTAGATATCAAGAACAAGCCTCCCATTTGAGTGTATAGTGGAAGCTATGGCCTATCACAGGGTCCCAAAGTACTTACCTGAGACATGGAGAAGTGGTCTAGTATTCGGTGCGGGTTGCCACAGGGATCAGTCTTCGGACCGCTACTATGGGATATGGGGTATGACTGTGTCCCTCGCGGTATTCACCTACGCAGGCTGAGTTAGTTTAGCTATAAAAATTGACGGTGGGAGTCAGTGCCGACTTGATTTTTTCCTTATAAGTGTTACGACTGTAGTTGGTTATAAGCCTACCATAGTAAGGCATTGATTTAATATGATTAATTTTGCAATATTAATAATCTTTGCGGTTATTGCAGATCTTTCATCATCATCATCAGCCTATTAATGTCCTCACTGCTGGGGTATAGGCCTTCTCTAAGGATGGAATAGGGAGATTAGGCCATGACCCACCACGCGGGCCCAGTGCGGATTAGCGGGTGCTAACGACTGCAGATGCAGCCGGAACCAACGGCTTAAAGCACAGAGGAACTCGAGATAGAAGATTTTTGGTCACCCATCCAATGACCGACCACTGCGAAAGTTGCTTAACTTCAACGATCGCAGCAGAACACGCTAACCATTTGCGCCATCGAGCTCCTCAGATCTTTATCGTAATAGGATTGGTCCGATGCAATCTAAAGACTTTTTCCAATAGTTGCCGACTTAGTGGTCTTAATGTGCCAGTAATTATTCAATAGTTACAAAAGAAACATTTACAACCCCTACCCGGATTCGAACCCAGGAGCTCGGGAACGGAGATACTTTTGTAAACATATTATTATTCCACGGATGTCTTCATATATGTTAACAGCAACTTTGACGACCTCCGTGGCCGAGTGGTTTGTACGCCGGGTTTCATGGTGTCGCTGACTCGAGAGGTCCCGGGTTCAAATCCCGGTGGGGGCAATGTTTGTGTGATGAATACGAGCATTTGTACTCCAGTCATGGATGTTTAATATGTATTTCT
Source organism: Chilo suppressalis (assembly GCA_902850365.2). Lineage (NCBI taxonomy): Eukaryota > Metazoa > Arthropoda > Insecta > Lepidoptera > Crambidae > Chilo > Chilo suppressalis. Next base: position 12,322,226 of record OU963917.1, on the reverse strand, counting down.
ATAAAAATATACTTATATATGTACATTATATGTATTCTATCCGTTACCCTAGTATCCCAAAACACAAGCCTTACAGTGCTTACTTTGGGGCTAGGCTAATTGGTGTGAGTGTTGGAAACATTTATTATTATTATATTATTATTATTAACTCTTTTTAAAACTGAGGACGCAGGTCAAGCAAATTTTTATTTATGCGTTAAACTGCTTACGTTTTCTTTAAAAACAAAATATGCTGAGACCATAATCCAATGATATTACATATACATAATCGGAAAATTTTCGTCTTTGTCCTTTGCAAACACCTAGGTTAGCGTAACTGTCAATTATTTTTGACACTATCTTTGGGTGTTGACGGTTGTCCTCGAGACATCATTGTCTAATGTCCCCTCCACATTTGTTCACAACTATCCGCATGTCAATCGAAATTCTGGATACTTGGTAAGTTCCCCATTATTTATAACAATTTCCATTTATGCACCGTGTCAAAAATAGGAGTTCAAATGATTTGATTTGACTCCAAAGTTATTATGTCAATATAATAGCTATTAACGGGATTGTTACCATGTACCTTGTTTTTTATGAGTCTCCGATATTTCGGCACTGTTGCAAGCGCCATGATCACGGAGTATCTGAAGTGATTACGGGTAGATGTTATTGACAGACATATTTCTTATTCTTTACTTATTATACATATTCTTTATTTTACATGATCGGATTCAGGAGGGCAACATAAAATTATGTGTGTTTTGTTATTATTTAATGTCATATTTAAGTTGTATGCATAGTGTTTAACAGTTAGATTTTTTAGCCAGTGTATGTTTTGCGGTTTAGCGCTGTAAGTATACTATGTAGTAAATAAATAAATAAATAAATTTCATGGAGCTTGCAACAGTGCCGAAATATGAGAGACGCATAAAAACATGGTATGCCCAAAGTTATCTAGTGCTACGCTGATCATTGCCTATTTCAGTATGTTTAAGATATATTAAATTAAAAAAATGCCTTTTTATTCTTTAGACTATTCTTTACCATATTATCAGTAGCGTGTTAGCTAACCAATTTCTAAAACCAGCCATTAGGGAAGGAGTACGTTCTTTTGGGTGGTTTTCGTGTTGTATTGTTCCGGAAACACTGTTGGAGACAATATGTTCCACAGTTTTGTCATCATCATCATCATCATCAACCTCTTAATGTCCCCACTGCTGGGGCACAGGCCTTCCATAGGGATGGAATAAGGAGATTGGGCCATGACCACCACGTGGGCCCAGTGCGGATTGGCGGGTGCTAATGACTGCAGATGCAACCGGGATAAACGGCTTAACCTTCCGAAGCACGGAGGAACTCGAGATAGAAATTTTTGGTCACCCATCCAATGACCGACCACTGCGAAAGTTGCTTAACTACAATGATCGCAGCCGAACGCGCTAACCACCTGCTGCGCCATCGAGCTAATCCAGTTTTGTCATACGTGGTAAAAATTTCAACAAAATTGCATGGTTGTGGATAGCCATGAATCATGGGGATGATATTTTTGTGGCGCTGTATGATAGCCAAAAGCAGCAGCTGGAATTAATCAGAACGATTCCTCTGAACACTCCCCGTGATAAATGCGATAGAAGATGCAGAGCGAAGCTACATCCCTACGAATCAAAGGATAAAAAAAGCTTTTCGGAAAGGTTCTGGTCGTTGATGATACGAGCCGCTCGGCGCTGGATGCGATCCAGGGGGAGAAGCTGGTACTGGATTGCCCCCGTCCAAAGATGAGAACAGTAGTACCCCTATCATGAACCATTAACGAATTCGAATACTTTGCAAACCGAAATGTCAATGTCAAATTTTGTATGGAAACTTGAACAGCAGCGGCACAAAATACGGCACGAGAACTAAAAATCAAAACACATTTGACAATGACATTTCGGCCTCGCAAACGTTACGAATTCGATATTGGTTCGTGCTATGGGTACTGTACTGATTTTTAGTTCCCGTTACGTCCAAAGTGACGCTGCTGTTCAAGTTTCCATACAAAATTTGTCATTGACATTTCGGTTTGCAAACTATTCGAATTCGATAATGGTTCGTGCTAAGGGTACAGTACTTCATGTGCATGCACCGTCGTCTACGACCTTGATGCTCTTATCTGCTAGAATGCTGTTATCCAATTGCACAGTTTTTCGGGAAGCCCATAGGAAGGAAGCTTTGATAGAACCGCTTTGTGTCAAACCTGATCGAAGGCCTTAGCGTTATCCCGACTGACCGCTAATGCTACCTCCTTGGTTTCGATTGCCTTTGCTCAACGATAAGTCAAGTCAAGTAGGAAATCACATCAAAACTGGCCTGTATTAAAATAAAGTTTATGGACTTCTTTAACACTCACTAGCACTTAAGATCTTCCTTAATTAGTACTTACCTCCCATTGCTATTTTGTTATGTGCCATATTCATTGTGTTAACTTATCTGAATTACTCTCAGATTGCTAAAATTCCTAATTCGGGTATGTTACCTTATTTCTTTTCTTAAATAAATTAAACTGCAGCTACTTACATACTGCAGGTACCTACTGTTTAACGCGGAAGAATCCCTAAACGGGGATCTCGCGGCTTTGCGCTAAGCAGCTTAGAGGGTATTCGCAAGGTTTTTTAGCGTATATTATGCCGTAAAGCGCCCGTAAGAGTTACGGGGTCTTCAGTGGGTAGCCACTGCTGGGGCTGTAAGGCTTGCGGGAGCCAGGTGTGAGGTCCGTTCGGCGGTGTGCCTCTTAAAGGCGCCGTCATCTGTAAAAAGTAGTTTTTGCTTGCGTATAAGAAAAGGTACCTGCTGTTTAGATATTAAAAAATAAGCATAAATATTGAGTTTTATTTCATTTGATAAGTGCCGATTATAATCGGCATTGCTTGCCGACTCAACGCCGACTATAAACGATACCGAATAGTCGTCTTTCCCGACTATTCGGCGGCTAGTTGGTCCATCTCTACTATTAATTTAAGCATTTGAGCGAGAAAATAGTCGATATTTAGTCTCTTCCTCGCTGGCGGTGGGCCTACTGCTTTAAATTTCACAGGACATTTGAACTAAATACAAAGTTCACTTATCCTGAATTATAAGAACACCATAAATATACTTCCTTCGTAGAAGATGATCTATAACTTACAGGCTTACAGCACCAGGTCATTAACCGGGTGCGTTAAACATTCGAGCACTCGTGCGTACACAGCCCGGCACAAAGAATAAACTAACTGAAATACACCGAGGCGGCACCCGCCGGAACACAGTTTACGATGCCGGCTATCGAGGAAAGCGGCAGGTATGAATGCCTACAAAAATAGACGCGCTTCCGTTGGCGTGCGGTGTAATACACAAGAGGTAGCGTTTTGGACATGTTTGGTTCACATTCACTGCTGAGTTTTAAATCTCTTAAATCTCACGATTTCTAATGAAGTCTTTTTTTATAGATAGGTCCGACAAATGACTCCACCCCACCTGATGTTAACTGAAGGTGAAGTTCAGACGCGAAGATAGCTGATACAGCAGTTCTACCTGCCACACCAGCCATCCTCACCCTGCCGGCCTATATTAAGTCTAGATATTTTTTAATAAAATGTAATATTACCTATTGTATTGTGTCATAAACTTTCACGGTCACTAACATTATAGTAATATAAGTATTTTAACGGGATTGCTACAAGCTAATAAAACACACATACGATAATATTATTTATTATACTCGACTTCACCTTGCTTGATAAACTCACATTCGTGTTATAATACCGCTCATTATACAACAGTTGCATAAATAACTATTATTAAACATTATTACCAAATGTATTAATAGGATATATTAATAATTGATGCGATTAACGGGATTGCTACCAAGTATCTTGTTTTTAGCGAGTCTCCGATAATTCGACACTGTTGCAATATCAAATGCAATGCAATAGTGAGCAATAGTGAAGCGTCATGATGACAGAGTTACTCCGTGGTACTCCGGCCTTTGCAATAGTGCCAAAATATCGGAGACTCGCTAAGAACAAGGTACTTGGTGGCAATCCCGTTAATCACATAAATTCCTAAAATGTCCTAAAAATTCATTTGTTCATAAAAAATAATAATAGTTATTTATGCAACTGTTTTTATAATAAGCCAAATCATAATCGCTATCACCTTTGTCTTAGACCACATCATAAAGACAACGCCTAGTGAAGACGCAGTGCTAGGTGTGGCCTGCATACAATGTCGCTAATGGATTGCTTTTGTACTCCTTATTTTATTAATGCCCTGTACTTTTTCATTGACTTTAACATGTTACTTTTATAGGCCATTTTCACTAACTACATTTGTTACTTGTCCCGACTCTCCGTTTTGATAAGATTTTGTATACTGGTAAACAAGACCGGTATTATAAGAGAATTAATAATACCAAAGCACAAACTTACATTTCTTCCACAAAATACAATAATAACATAACTTACTGTGGCCACTATTCCCTACTTCCTATAATCTGGGGTCCTATAAGAGAGGCGTGAAGAAGCATTTTTGCAGGCCGGCAAGGTGAGGATGGTTGGTGTAGCAGTTTATAACCGCTGTATCAGCTATCTTCGCGTTTGGATTTTATTACCACTTAACATCAGGTGGGGTAGAGTCATTTGCCTACCTAGCTATAAAAAAAAAATGTTTTAAACAAATTTGTTGCATACCAAATTATTATGTTATACTTAATGTGGTACCTGAAAGTATTCCTCGCCATGTGAATGTAAATTACCTTGATGAATTCCCCTTTTACGAACTTGTTGGTCTGTGAAATATAGAATTGTACTTGCGCATAGATTCTGAACACCTGTAGTCTATAACCCTGGCATTCGAAAACATCGGACAATCTATGCAATCTTATTTATCTATCCTTGTATAGATTGGCTGATTGGCGATTTATATCGTATTACACCGATTTGGACATGTTATTATTTTTAAATATATTTTGTATATTAGGTTAAGTTTCACCAAGCTTTTAAATTAAATTTAAAAGCTTATTAATTTAATGTCACATGAAATACATAATAAAGGAGTCAAATTTAGACACATTCCCTATAAATTTGATGTGACATTAACTTAAGTCATATTTAAATATAGATGATACAACGCGGCCTTAGTTTCAATGTCATTCTGTCTCTTTTTGAGTATAAAAAAAATGATAAATATGGACTGACGTGACTGACCTGTTGATTTTGCCTTAATATAATTTAAGAGTATTGGTGCAAGTGCTGCTAATGTTTCACTTTACTATCTCTCCAATTCGTGCCGCTGTCACGCTTAAAAAGGAAATCGCTAATTCTCATGACTCGCGCCACATGCTAGACTACGCCCAACGCCGGCAAGGTGCGCCGTGCATACAATGATACTAATGGATCAGTAACGTGCTTCATTATATAGTTATGCTATGGACAGCGTGGGCGAACCTCCAGAATTAGATAATGGCTTTGGAAACGCTAGCTGATTGAAATTGTGGTTGATAGGTGGGCACTACTGTATTGATGTATTGACGGCGATGGGAAAATAATAATGAGCGCTCCGATGCGAGTATTGTGGTTTTCAATTTGGAGTACCTAGACATCATGATTAAATGTTTTTTTTTTATGTTAAAAGGCTGGCAAACAAGCGTACAGGTTGCGGCACGTAACTCAAGCGCTGAAGAAAACTCGGAGGGGATAGCTGCGCACGGGTACGACTGGAGAGCCAATCGGCGCAAAGCACGCCCGCCCGCGCACCTCGTTTCCCCCCAACACATCTTAATTTTTACTTCTGTGCAATAACGGTCAGCGCTAGAGTTTCGTACCGCGACTTATAGGGCCTGCACCTGTCGGTAAGCAGCCACGATAGTCTATAGACGTTTGCGATACCAAAAATATCAGTCGCACCGTTGCCTCATCATTCATCATCAGCCTATTAATGTCCCCACTGCTGGGGCACAGGCCTTCCCTATGGATGAAATAGGAAGATTGGGCCATGAGCCACCACGCAGGCCCAGTGCAGATTGGTGGGTGCTAACGACTGCAGATGCAGCTGGGACCAACGGCTTAACGTGCCTTCTGAAGCACGGAGGAGCTCGAGATCGTAAATTTTTAGTCACCCATCCAATGACTTATGAGGAGCTCCATGGCGCGTGAGGTTAGCGCGTTCGTCTGCGATCGTTTAAGTTAAGCAAGTTTCGCAGTGGTCGGTCATCGGATGGGTGACCAAAAACTTTCTATCTCGAGCTCCTCCGTGCTTCGGAAGGCACATTAAGCCGTTGGTTCCGGCTGCATCTGCAGTCGTTAACACCCACCATTTCGCTCTGGTCCAGCGTGGTTCGTCGAAGCCCAAACTCCTTAATCCATCCATGGGGAAGGTCTGTGCCACAGCAGTGGGGACATTAATAGGCTGATGATGATGATGATGATGATCCAATGACCGACCACTGCGAAAGTTGCTTACCTTCAACAGTCGTAGCCGAACGCGCTAACCACTTGCGCCATCGAGCTCGCCACCGTTGCCTACCCTGACCCAATCTCCTACCCCGTGAAGCTCTGGCAACTGACTCACCAACAGAAACACAACACCACCAAAAGGTAGAGTTATTTTACTGGGATCTCTCAGGTTGAGATTACTTACCTAGACGGGTGCTCCAATTTATTCAAACTCATATAACTAACTCACTAAAATTATAAGAAAAAAAGTTCGTAGTTGAATTGGTCGAACTTATTTTAGTACCGACAATAGATTCTTATACTTCTTCTCTCTTCAAATATAGTTTGATATTGGTTTCTCTAACAAAACTCACGAGTCGCGCAGCGTGCTATGGAGAGGGCTATGCTCGGTGTTTCCCTACGTGATAAGATCCGAAATACGGAGATCCGTAGAAGGACCGGTGTGTACGACATAGCCCGAAGAGTTAGCACCCTGAAGTGGCAATGGGCAGGTCACATCGCTCGAGGATCTGACAACCGTTAGGTAAGAAAGGTCCTCGAGTGGCGACCATGTACCGCTACCATACGTACCATTTTTTTTACATACTTATTAGATCTTAGCCTCCGTCCATATTTGCTGTAGTTGGGTATTTGAGAAAAACAAAGTTACTCATAGAATATTGTTACACTGGTTGAGATTTTATTACATAAATATGTTGCTCGTACTCAAATAATTAAATTTCCACATACTAGAGATTATTATAGTTTTTTTTTGTGTTATTGTGGTTTTTATTATTGCTTGCGCCAAGGCAAAGAAAAAAAACAACAGCCTTCTCATGTTTTTTATTTTTTTATTTTTTGTGGTACTTTTTATCCGTGATTCTGATTTTGTTTTTATGACTTCTTTTATTCACGTCAACCTTAGGCCCTGCCAGAATATTAGCGCCGCAGCAGCCTTAGTGTCCTTGTGGCATTGTGCTGAGGCAGGAACCTAGTTGACTTTATTCTGTTTTTTGTTTTAATTATGCTTTGTTTGTTGGTCAATAAATTATTTCTTTCTTTCTACCGGACGACGCAGCGTGGGGTGGCCCCCAATAAGGTGGACTGACGACATCGTCAAATGTGCTGGGAGCCGCTGGATGCGGATAGCGCAGGACCGAGCATTGTGGCGTTCTATGGGGGAGGCCTATGTCCAGCAGTGGATGGAGAAAGGCTGATGGATGGATGGATGGATGGATTGGTTTCTACAAAAATGGTCGCCGGAAAAAGAGTAAAAACATCGCTTAGCCTCACTCATTTTGAAAATTGCTTTTTATATAATAATGTTTTAGTCCGTTGTAAGCTTTTCTAATCCATTAAAAATCTTTAGAGCCATATAATAATTAAACAGCTTAATTAACTCTTAACGCGATTACATCACGAGCAAATCCCTATTTACTTGCAAGAAATGACAGCGCGCAATGAAACGAGCACACTAAAAGCTACAACAGGAGGTAATGTGTATCATTATGATGGTCGTTTTAGGTTTTTATGGCTGAGGAGCTCGAGCTCCTAAAACCTAAAACGCCATCGATGGCGCAGATGGTTAGGGCGTTCGGCTGCGATCGTTGAAGTTAAGCAACTTTCGCAGTGGTCGGTCATTGGATGGGTGACCAAAAATGTACTATCTCGTTCTCCTCCGTGCTTCAGAAGGCAGTCGTGGGATTACGCAACAGGCTCGTGTAGGCAACGACCAGTCACGGCCCAATCTCCCTATTCCATCCATAGGGAAGGCCTATGTCCCAGCAGTGGGGACATTAATAGGCTGATGATGATGGTTGTTTTAGGTTTTTATGGTTAAGAAGCAGGTGGTTAACGCATTAGGCTTCGGGGTAATTCGGGGTCGTCAAGTTTAGCTTGTGCACAAAAAGAATCGTTGTATTGGCACTCGTACGTATCCAGTTGTTTCATTTATTATTGAGAATGAAACAGTAAAAATGAAAATATAAACCAACTAGCGGACCCGACAGACGTTGTCCTGTCTACACGTCTTTAATTTGAAAATTTCAAACTTTTTTTAATAAGCTAAAACATTCTGGACCATTTTGATGAAAATTATTATTCAAATGTTATAGCGCCGTCTGTCGGATCCAATGTAAAACATTCCAAAATCAACAACTACTAATAAATTAAAAATTAATTAAAAAAACATTGTCCAGCGGACAAAATTGTGAATCTAAACCATTCTCAGATCCCCTTGAACACACACAAAAAATTTCATCAAAATCGGTCCAGTCGTTTAAGAGAAGTTCAGTGACATACACACTCACAGAAGAATTATATATATAAAGATTGAACACACACAAAAAATTTCATCAAAATCGGTCCAGTCGTTTAAGAGAAGTTCAGTGACATACACACTCACAGAAGAATTATATATAATCATCATCATCATCATCATATCAGCCGTACGACGCCCACTGCTGGACATAGGCCTCCCCCAAGGATCTCCACAACGATCGGTCCTGCGCTGCCCGCATCCAGCGTTTTCCCGCGACCTTCACCAGATCGTCGGTCCACCTTGTAGCGGGTCTTCCCACTGAGCGTCGTCCGGCACGCGGTCGCCATTCGAGAACCTTTCCGCCCCAACGGCCATCGGTTCTCCTTGCTATGTGTCCCGCCCACTGCCACTTCAGCTTTGCTATTCTTTGAGCTATGTCGGTGACTTTAGTTTTCCTACGGATCTCGTCATTTCTGACTCGATCATGCAGGGAAATACCAAGCATAGCTCTCTCCATTGCCCGCTGGGCGACCTTGAGCCGTCCTATGAGACCCATAGTAAACGACCACGCCTCACTGCCATAGGTCATCACTGGCAACACACATTGGTTAAAGACTTTCGTCTTAAGGCACTGAGGTATTTTGGACGCGAAGATGTTCCGCAGCTTCCCGAACGCTGCCCATCCGAGTTGGATTCGACGAGAGATCTCTTTCTCGAAGTTGGACTTACCTAACTGGATTGTGTGTCCTAGGTAAACGTAGTGTTTAACAACTTCAAGTGTAACGTTCCCAACATTAACTGGAGCGGGTGCAACATGGGCGTTGGACATGATTTTCGTCTTGTCCATGTTCATCTTAAGACCCACTCGCTGGGATGCGTCACTGAGATGCTCGAGCATGGTGTTCAGGTCTTCCAAGGTCTCTGCCATTAGGACTACGTCATCGGCAAATCGAAGGTGTGTCAGGTACTCGCCGTTGATGTTAATGCCGAGTTCTTTCCAGTCCAGAAGCTTGAAAATATCCTCCATCGCAGCAGTGAACAGTTTCGGAGATATAACGTCTCCCTGTCTCACCCCTCGCTGTAGTTGGATAGGATTAGAGCTCTGATTCTGTACTCGGACCGACATAGTGGCGTTTTGGTATAGGTACTTTAACACTTCGATATACCTGTAGTCCACTTGGCACCTCTGGAGAGACTGCAGCACCGCCCAGGTCTCGATCGAATCGAAGGCCTTCTCATAGTCCACAAACGCTAAGCAAAGTGGCCGATTATACTCTTCGGTCTTCTGTATAATCCGCCGCAGCGTATGGATGTGGTCTATGGTATTAAAGCCTTTTCGGAAACCGGCTTGTTCGGGAGGCTGGAAGTCGTCGAGCCTGCGAGCGAGACGATTCGTAATGACCCTCGAAAACAGCTTGTGGATATGGCTCAGAAGCGAGATGGGTCTGTAGTTCTTCAGTAGGGTCTTATCGCCCTTTTTGAAGAACAAAATCACCTCGCTTCTGCTCCATGCCTTCGGCGTTTTGCCCTGGTGGATGATGGAGTTGAAGAGCTTCTGGAGGACTTTAAGTATCGGCGTACCGCCCGCTCTCAGAAGCTCTGTTGTGATTCCATCATCTCCCGCCGCCTTGTTGTTTTTAAGCTGTTTGAGGGCAATTCTAATCTCGTACAGGCTGACGTCCGGGATATCCTCTGTATAATGTCGGGTAAGCTTGGCTCTAGGATCTCGAGCTCTGCTTTCGCCTGGTGTTCTGCTGGAATATAACTGCCTATAGAAACTCTCAATCTCCCTCAGGATTTCAGGAGTCGATGAAATGATACTACCGTCCTCAGTTTTCAGCCTCGTCAGTTGACTTTGTCCAATAGACAGATCTCTAGCGAACACTTTAGAACCTTTGTTCCGCTCTATGGCCTCTTTAATACGCTCGGTATTAAAGTGGCGAAGGTCGCTCGTCAACGACTTCGAGATCTGTCTATTAAGCTGTCTATAACGAAGGGCATCCGCTGAGTACTGTAGCCTCATTTCATGTCTCCTATCCATGAGTTCGAGTGTGTATGCGGAGAGTTTCTTTAATTTGGTACGGCGGGTTTTAAAGTATTTAGACCCTACCGTACGGACAGTATCCACCACCAGGTCGTTCAGATCGTCCACGTCTATGCTGTTCTCAAGGTACTCGAAGCGGTTCTGGAGCTCGAGCTGAAAGCGCTCGGGGTTTTGAATTTGGGCTGGCACCGGTCGGAGCGTTGATTTTATCAGTCGGGATCTTTCAAGCTTAACGTTGATATTCAATGTGCCTCTTACCATGCGGTGATCGCTTCCTGTCTTAACAGCGTTGATCACTGAGACATCATTGAATATTTGCTTCTTCGTCGAATATAATAAAGATGGGTAATATTATAATAACTAATCCGCGCGATACATATTATAATAACGAGTTCGCGATTATGTCAAAAAATATTGATGCGATTTGGATGGAGTTTTTGGTATAGAAATGCGTTTTTATCAGGTTATGTTTTTGTATATAATATACTAACAGTGTCCCTCGGCTTCATTCTATCGATCTATGAGTGTAAAATTTCCAACCAGTACGTATTCCGGTTTACACTAAAAATTAAATAATTTTTAAAAACATATAAAATCGACTTAAAAAAAATTAAGTGAATAAAAACAATTAGATTAATCGACTGATTTACTTGAACTCGATACCAAGCCATTTGTTTAGCAGGGAGATCATGATAATAGTATAGACTTCAAATACATATATGAGTCAGTAAATTATATTTTTTCATTTTCAGTTTTTTTATAAAAACAAAATATTTTTAAATAAGTACCTAATTAACTATTTACTAACATATCTCCATTTTAACTAAAAAATAAATTTCTATACTGATATTAAACGGATATATGGATGGGATTCGAACGCGGGACCTCTGAGTAGGCGACACCTTGAAACCTTACGTAAATATCACTGGATGTTGCCATTTTACGAAGTGTGATTGTGTATAAATAAAAAAGTTACTAAAATAAATAAGTTTGTCTACTGTATAACAGTTAAGTAGTCTATAGGAGACCCTAATTAATATTAACGAAGGACGGCCGAGTAAACCTGTGATAATACCGATAAAGTGCTCATATGCGCACGTGTACATAAATTACATACATTATGCTTATAGCTTGTAGAATTGTATATCTATTGTAAAGTGCCAGGGCATCAAAAGAAAAGATCTCTAATCTATTAGACAAGTCCGTCCGTCCGTCCGTCTGTGGTGCTGTTTCAGCGGCCAAACCGTAAGAGATAGATAAAGAGAATGTTTAAGTTATAAGTTAAGAATAGTCTGTTAAGACTACAAACCGGATTTGAGTAACGTAGCACTTCCGGTTTTCGAGAAATCACGAATTTCAAACGAAACCACACAAAATCTCCGAAGTTCTCAATTAATTAAATACATTTTTCTTTTTTGGTGAACATTTTATTCACTGGTTTGCTAGTTATTTTTTAAACGCACCACAAAAATTTTAAGAGATAATTTTGGTATCGCAAGCGCCTTTTATATACTTAGGTTGTGTGATAAAGTTGAGGATGTAGTTCACATAATCATGGAATGTGTCCGGAAAGAATCAGAGAGAATAGAATTGATATACAAATTAAATATATTACATTGTAGGATATTGGTGAACGTATAAATATTCTAGCTTTTCCGCTTTCAGAAAAAGCTAGATTATTGACTAAAATTGGTATTAAAAGTAAGCTATGATCATATAATGTGAATCTTCGAGGGTGACATAGTCAATTGGTTTAAACCCTCCTAAATAAAAAAAAACTTATGTTATGGTGACCGCTTACCATTAGGCGGGCCATGCCTTTTTGTCACCCTTTTAATATAAAAGAAATATTGGTTATACTCTCTTTTTGACGTGACAACGTCTTAAATTAGGTTGCGGCTGGGAGTCACTTATGAAAAAGTGTAACGCTCGGTAACGTTACGATGAGTTTAAGTTTACATGTACAATGTTTTAGTAAACAAAATATATTTCTATAGTTAAAATTTGTGCAATTCTTATTTTCATTCAATTCCTTGTTCCTATTGTGCAATTTAATTATATTCATATCAATAAATATTCTACCGAGAAAAAGACGTTGTCACGTAAAATCTTCGCCCGTAAAACCGACTTTACAGGCAACCATTTTTTTGAAGTGAAAACTTCTTTAGCGGCGTTGTACACTTTTTTGTATGGGTAAAAAATGTTAAACTCGCGTCAGGTTAAACACGTGGGCTGATCGCATCATGACACACAATAAAATTGTTGACAGAGGTTGTAGACTTTTAATATATTGGACGAAACATAGTAATATTTTATTGACGTGACAACGTCTTAAATTAGGTTGCGGCTGGGAGTCACTTATGAAAAAGTGTAACGCTCGGTAACGTTACGATGAGTTTAAGTTTACATGTACAATGTTTTAGTAAACAAAATATATTTCTATAGTTAAAATTTGTGCAATTCTTATTTTCATTCAATTCCTTGTTCCTATTGTGCAATTTAATTATATTCATATCAATAAATATTCTACCGAGAAAAAGACGTTGTCACGTAAAATCTTCGCCCGTAAAACCGACTTTACAGGCAACCATTTTTTTTATTGTGTTATTATAATAAATCTCTATCTAGGACGTCCCCGTGGCAGCTTTATTGCGAAGAAAATGCATTTTTTTACAATAGATGTCGCTAGTTGCGCTTAAATGTGATTCATGTAAGTTGATTTCTCTACAATAGATGTCGCTAAGTGCGCTTAAACGTGATTCATGTAAGTTGATTTTTCTGAGAGATTAACTTTTTTAATGTAATATAAATTGTCATGTTTGTGTACGATAGAGCAATAAATAAATATTGTATTCTACCACACACATGATAGTACCTTTATACTGATATACTAACCATTCCAAAATATCAAAAATGCACAACGTTAATATTCAAGTTTTCACTTCTGCCGGCACTCCCGGAGTGCAACCCATCGTTTTTTTAACTAAGTATGTAGGTATGTATTACGTCTATTAACTAGCTGTCTTTTGAAGAAAAAAGACATCAACAACGCTGTCGCGGCCTTTCTATTAAACTACTGAAGAGAAACAATTGTGTCATACACTGTAAATCGAATTAAGAAATTAAAGGTGGTTTTATAAAGACTTAACAAAAAAACTCATTAGAAGTCTGTGCGGAAAGAGAATGGGCGTGGCGAAAAACGGAACTAATATTAAAAAAAATATTTGGCAATCAAATCGATTTGTTTGTTGTTGTGATTTCTTCCGGTTTTTTGTATTTAATCATGTCGATAAGGGGTGAAACCTTACAAATACGGCAGAAAAGCACTACAGCGCCCTCTAATCTAAATCCCATTCTCTTTCCGCACAGACTCTACATTAAGCTGTATCGTAAAATTACTTTTTAATCATTCAATCATTATATGAAATACACTTTTATTTTTTAATTTCATACACTAGGCTATAATATTAGGCTGATTGGAAAAAAAGGCGAACGCATTCGAAATTTGAAATTAATTTCTCGCCGCTTACCATACGATTTTCTGCCGATCGTGTTTTGTCTTCTGGAGTTCAGAAAAGTTTAGCCAAATGATAACGTTGTTACTTTGTCTATTTCCAATTGTTCCTATGTTTGAGGATAAAGTAGTTTATGCAACTGCATATAATTTAGGTATTAAAAAACTCGAGTCAATCTATCTGGTGTTTAATTAACCCTTCTTATATGACAGTAGCATAAACTATTATTATAATGCGTAAAGCGAAAGACTAGAATTATCTGCCTGCATCTGTATTTCTGAGTACATATTGTCACAAACTCTCTCGAAACGGAATCGCGAAAGTGCTAGAGATCGAATGTGCCAGAGCACCGCGGGTCGCGATAGAGGTCGAGTAATTGGTCAAAGCATTTCGGAGGAGTATGGTAACTAACATTGTGATACAAGAATTTTATATATAAGACTAGCTGACCCAGCGAACTTCGTACCGCCATAAAAAATAAGGGTTGGGGGTAGAAGGGTGAAAAGGACATTGCTCGTTTCCCATACATTGAATGCCCTAGAACGCCCAGCAATGAGAAAATGCTAGTTGTGTTCGGAATCATTCATAAACTCTAAATAAGCATTTGTTGAGATACGGACAACTTGAGGAACCGTGGCCTACTACAGAATGTATTAGATTTTGAGGTTATAATTATTATACTTAATCGTAAAAGATGTACACATTATATATTCTGAATAGATTTAGTGTTTAAATAATATGCATTAAATGAACATAAAATGCAATTAATAAAAAAATAATAAATGCTTATATTCATATTGATTTATGAGTGTTGTCAGTTGGCACCTATGATACCTATACCTACCTGTAGTAGGTAATGATAGATTTCTTTTCAAATGAAATGTTCAATCTTTTCATTTACCTGTTTCTATATTTTACTATCGGTAATTAGGTATGTACCTGGTTATCATTATGATTTTCATAAAAATAAACAGATATTACATGGGATGGGAGTATAAACTATCTTTAGATAATTTCAGAAATAATCTTTTTACAAATATAATATAAATACTAGTAATAAGTATTATTAACTAAGGTACCTAGTTCTATTTTTATGTTGATAAATACCAATGGTCGCCTATATTGCATTACTAAGGTAAACAATCTTGGCACATCTTTTTAACAGAATCACCCATTTAATAATAAAATATTAACGAAGCCAATAAACTATTAAAATAAATCGTTATTATAGACTGAAACCTATTGAATCCAGTTATCAGTTGATTTTTAATGCTGTATTTTCAATAAAAAGGAGTGCCAAGTTGAATGAACAGACTGTAGTATCTAGTAACAGAACTTTTATTTTTTTAAACAGATTGTCCGTTTACTTTGATTAATTGCTAATAAGTTAAAAAAATAATAGGAAAATAATAGTGAAGGACATTCTTTTGGGCATGCTAGGGCCGATTTCGTCGATGTCCTTTAGGGTTGTATGTATTTACTAACGCTGTATCATTAAAAAAAAAAAAAAATAGGGGTGGATTACCCTTAACATTTAGGGGGATGAAAAATAGATGTTGTCCGATTCTCAGACCTACCCAATATGCTCACAAAATTTCATGAGAATAGGGAAATCCGTTTCGGAGGAGTTTAACCACAAACACCGCGACACGAGAATTTTATATGTTAGAGATATATATTGTCGCATGTGACTCTCGTAGCGTTTCTGCCTACGTCGAGTTACCCTCCAACTTTTATGCTCATAAAGAGTTGCTCATGCATTCCACACACACACACGCATATAAATATATATAGTCGTGTAGCGCTCGTGGTGCATTTCCGTTTCATCTTTCCATAGGATTTCTCCATTTACACCCAGTCCGTAAGGAAGTTTCACTTCAAAAAACAAAGTTATTATATTTATTAATAACTAACATGTCCACCCGATTGGTAAGTTATTTTGGTAATTTATTTTTGTAGGCTATTATCTACCATCATAAAATATTTTTCCCTATCGCCATACCATTTGTCTCTAACACTCGTTCAGGTTGACTGGTAGAGAATGCATATGGCATTAAGTCCGCCGTTTGCATATTTATGGCAATGAAGTTTAAATAAATAAATAAATAAAATAAATAAATAGGTACACGATAAAAAAGACCTTTTTACTAAAGTAAGAACACTACAATTTGACGAAATCTGCATAATCAATCTTTAATACGTAACTAACTTAGAGATAAGACTTTAGATACGAGATTTTCCACCATTTTAACACACAAAAAGACAAAACGAATTACCTACTAAATTCAGAGCATGTCAATAATAAAGTTTATTTGGATTGTTCAAGATATTGCAAAGTACTCATTTGAGATCTGTTATCTCTCTCGACTCGTGAATTTTACGATGGAAACAATTCAAATCGGGCCCCTAAAACGGGCGAAGAAGTAGGTAACCCACTTCAACTACATAAAGTACAATGAATGCTCGAATGACAATTTACGATGTCGTGGCGCTAAATTAAAAATTATATTCGGGACGACGGCGGGCGACGGCAGCAATTCGGCGCCGCGAAGCAAGCGAAATAAAAGAATAGGCACTCGCGCGGTTGCCTAGCAACCGAATAACAAGATTTCACACTCTCAATAACCTGCCATAATTTTCAGTATCATACAAGTGCAGGGTGGAACACGACGCATTCCAAAATCGAAATCGAAAATAGACGACGGTTCCATCGGAAACAAAAGACGGTCGACGAATTTGCTCCAGAAAAAGAAAAAGAATTTCTCGAGGAGGTCTTTTGTCGCGTACGCCAGTTTGTTTTGGACATTTCCGAATCGATGTTTGACTCGATTGAAAGTGAAAATTAATCGATACACGGCCGCGACCTTAACATTTGAAATGGTGCAATCGTATTGATTAAGCTCCAAGCTCGGTTAACTAGGGCAGGTGAGATTTACTATTAAGCCGTCTTTTGTTATCTTTTTATTGAATTCACAAACTACGTAGCGTCATTTTATGATTTACCGATTACGAAGGTATCATTGAAGCGAAAGCAAGGCATCGTTCCCATGACTAAATGATCACTACTTTGGAAAACAATAATACTTAGTCAGTTCAAACACACTATTGTTTTTATTAGAATAAAATTCAGCTCCTTCTTCCAAAACTTTTTGTGTCGATGTCAGTGTAGTGAACCATATAGCATTAATTGCTTAATAGTTACTTCCTACTATTAGTATTAAATTTAAATTGAGGAGCTCGATGGCGCAGGTGGTTAGCGCGTTTGGCTGCGATCGTTGTAGTTAAGCAACTTTCGCAGTGGTCGGTCATTGGATGGGTGACCACAAATTTCTATCTCGAGTTCCTCCGTGCTTCGGAAGGCACGTTAAGCCGTTGGTCCCGGTTGCATCTGCAATCGTTAGCACCTGCCAATCCGCACTGGGCCCGCGTGGTGGGTCATGGCCCAATCTCCCTATTCCATCCATATTGAAGGCCTGTACCCCAGCAGTGGGACATAAAAGAGGCTGATGATGATGATGATTAGTATTAACATAGAATAAAAATAAATTTAAAAAAATATTACAAGGTAAACATTCCATTCAGTCCTGATTTCTTTCACTAACCTGGTGGGAAAAATCCGGGTGGAATTTCTTATACTAAAATTATGTTTAGATTAAAACGTCTAGATGTTTAATTTAAATGGCAAAAAAATGATAATTTTTCATCATAACTTCCCGGCTAGAGGTAGAAATAAATTATACAAAATCGATTTTTTTTTTAAAGTTATTCTTCAAGACGAAAGGGCATTACTTGCCCCTAATAAACTATGCACAGACACGGCAATATCTTTAAAAACTTTCAAACATGAAAAAAAATTTAATATATTGTTTATTGCGCGCTGCCTTGCAGCTTAAGGCTAGGAAAATTTCGACGCGGCTAATAGGGCCGTGGTAGCATAATGGTCAGTGCATTCGCCCGGATTGCGAAGGATGCGGGTTCGAGTCCCGTCCGCTGTCTGGTCCGCGTGGATTTTTTTCTAGTAAACTTTTCTTTGGATTTAAACATCTAGCAGTTAAATGCTTAAAAATAAATAAAATCATAACTATATTTTTAATAAATTTTACACGCAACCAATGGTGAGTGTGTAACCCTAACTTTCAAACAAATGTAACATTCATATAAGTGACTTATTATAACAGCTAAATGAAAATTAAATGAAATTTTACTTTATTTAAATTAACTTATTGAAAGTTCTTTTGAATCGCCCTAATTTTATTTTCCATGACCCATTCAGGACATCTTTTAGCTGAAGAAATAAGAATGGGCGCAAGAAACTCCTCAGCAAATGCTGAATTCTATTAAATAATAGAAGTAGCAACTTTTCATATAATCATGTTGCTACCAATACAATTAACGAGAAACATTAAATCTAAAGAAAATATTACTTCGCTCCGGACGAATGCACTGCACCATTATGCTGCCGCGGCCCTGGCAGCCGTGTCGAGTTTTCTCTTTTTTCTTAGGCAGCGCCATCACTTCTCATTGTCGGTAACATTTTTCTAGTAAAATTTTATTTAGATTTAAACATAAAGCAGTTTAATGGACTTATGCATTTGTAGTTTATAATAATGTAAGACTTTGTTAACGACATAACGACATGAAACGCAATAAACAGTTTTCATTTCCAAGTAAATTTATCATTTGTATGTGCAGCTGAAGGAGCGTACTCACCACATGAACAAAGAAACGGACAGTATGAACTGTGCGGACTGTATTTTTATTTAATCACGTGGTACTTACGAGGTAGGGAGGTAACTCAAATTTCAAATGCTGATTTGAGCGCATTTTAAAGCTTCGTTGCACAGATGATATGCAACATTGCACAGAATACAATACGATAACCTGCATAGGGATCATTCTTCCTTGGACATTTTTTGTAGTCGGCTTCTCGAATTTCGGAAAGAAATCCAACGATTAATACTTCGTTAAAGAAAAATCGGTTAATTTTTACTTTTATTTTATTTAAGTGATTTTTTTTTGTTGTTTAATTGTTGAAATTCGATTTATATATTTTTCTTTAGTGTAAACTTCAGCCCATAAAATTTAATCATGTTATGCCCACAAATTTAGAGTTACAGTTTGGTTTTCTATTATTGTAATTGCTTTGTTTTTTTTTATAATTGTAACTTGTTTTGTGAGCTAATAAATAAATAAAATAAAAAGATGCAGGACAAGTATTAAAGTAACTATTATAAAAAAAACGACGGGTTGCATTTCGGGAGTGCCGACAGAAGTAACACTTGAATATTAACGTTGTGCATTTTTGATATTTTGGAATGGTTAGGGAATAGTTTTGCACGAATTGCTTAATTATCAGTATAAAAGTACTATCATGTATGTGGTAGAATACAATATTTTTTTATTGCACTATCGTATACAAACATGACAATTTATATTACATTAAAAAAGATTATCTCTCTGAAAAATCAACTTACATGATTCACGTTTAAGCGCACTTAGCGACATCTATTGTAAAGAAATCAACTTAAATGAATCACATTTAAGCGCTCCTAGCGACATCTGTTGTAAAATAATGCATTTTCTTCGCAATAAAGCTGTCACGTGGGCGTCCTAGATAGAGACTTATTATTATAATACGGTAAAATAAAATATTACTATGATTCGTCCAATATTGAAAGTCAACAACCTATTCAATTTTATTGTGTGTCATGATGCGATCAGCCCACGTGTTTAACCTGACGCGAGTTTAACATATTTTCCCATACAAAGAAAAGTGTACAACGCCGCTAAAGAAGTTTTGGTTTCAAAAAAACGAGCGAGCTTTACAGTAGTCGCGCATGATGTGTAACATTTGAAACCTCACCTTATATTAGTAAAAAAAGAAATAAAACCACTACAAAAGGAATAAGCCATTTGAACATTATGTTCTTAAATCAAATCAAATAGGGCGCGCTTTCGTGACTTCCAGTTACACACTTCCGTCCCATTTCACGAAATCACTCCCACAAATAGGGGTGATGACGGGGTACAGTAAACGAAATTCTTTTTAGTCCGTCAGTTAGATGATCAAAAAATAATGGACACGTATTTTTTCTTTGGGCAATCAACCAAAAAATGACAAAGTTATAGCGCGTCAAAGTTTGGGTGTAGGGGCTCGTGACGTCACTTTTAAGTGAAAATTGTACCAAAACGTGACGTCATGCGACTTTTCAAATCAATATATCTCTGCAATGTTTATATTATGTGAAAAAAGAAAACATACGTGTCCAATACTTTTTGATAATCTACCTGATAAACGAAAAAAAATTAGTCATCATCCCTATTGAAGGAAAGCGAGAGGAAAGATGTTACACATGAAAAAAGTGCACGGACAACACATCTGAAGTGAAACTTCTTTTCTTAAGTAACCTAACATTAGGCGGCGCATAAGGCATAGGGGAATGGAGCAGCGCACGCATCACTCATATATATAATGCGATTCAAATAAGAATAGGAAAGCCAATGACCTCTATCTGTCAAATGTCGCTTGAAAAGTACGGTTTGCAAAAAAACTTGGAACCCTTTTTAGCAAACCGCTAATTCAAGCCAAACATTTGTAAACAAACAAACAACAACAAATATTGATAATTAATATCGGTTGATAATTTTTTTTCACTTATTGAACTTTGGCCATGTATGGTTGATAACCTAAAGCGTCAACAAAATGTCACTTTAAGTAGCGTTCAGAAACTCGATTTCAAACTTTCGTTTACATAAAGGATGCATGTTCGTATGTGACCTAGTAATAGTGCATGATTATTCATAACTATTCCGGCGGTAATGCAGAGATGAGCGGAATAGAAGAGCTAGATTCTCATTAATGTTTTTTCTCACAGTCTTAATAAATAAATATTATTAAAAATTGGTGTTTTTTTTCTCAATTTTAGTAAATAAATATTATTAAAAAAATCTGATGCTTTTTCTCACTTAATCTTAGTAAATAAGTTTTATTAAATAAAAACTGTTTTTTGCTCACTCTACCTATTTGGTTTGAATTGACAGCTGACATCACAATATGGCGCCCAGTCGGTCCTATTCTTAGTTGAATCGCATTATATACGTATATATTATCGCTCGTAACGCTCGTAGCGTTTCAGGATTCAGTCGTGTGACGCCCGTGACGCCTTTCTGTTTCATCTTTTCCATGGGATTTTTCCATTTACAACCATCACGAAAAGAAGTTTCGCTTCAAAAAATATTTACTTATTGCGTCAATTACTCAATACCTAGACACTTATTTACAGCAGATCCGACATTTTATTACGATGCTTATTAAAGTTATAAAAAAAATCTTTACGCGTTAGCTATTAAAAAGCTCGGCCATATGTTGAAACCACATTTAAAGACGTTGAACGGAAACGTAACAACATAAATACGCAGCGCAAAACCACACAGAGGCAATAAAATATACAATTCTTGCGGCTCAGAAACGTCATTTATTTTTTAAGTTTGACTAAGAAGAGAGTCTGGATCAGATACACGACGACACCAGACTCTAGACTGTCCTCTAGACACTCAGTGTATACATCGTATGTGTGCCACTACACTTAGTTGCGGCCAATCGCGCTTTTTATTATTTTGAACGATCCACCAAAGTTCAATTATGGTTTAATCTTACTCCAATTATAATTTCAACACAACTTTATACGATATATTGTGTTTGGGACCAAGGGTCAGCAAAAGTACTCGGCAAATTGGGATTCCTTGAAATGATAGAACTTCGTACTTGAACTAATGTATTCTTAAAAACCATAACAAATCAAACAGAATCTTGAACTGGTACTGAATCCTTGATCTTATATCTATCCATATAGGAAACTACTTATAGAAAAGCACTGCAGCATCTATACCGCGATTACAAGGACTTAACGTGACATCTATTAACCAAATAACGAACTAAAGTTGTTATTGTGTGAAACTTCGGAACTTAAACCATAGTGCGAGTAACAATTGCTACAGCGCCATCTTGCTTCTTATAAAAGAGCTATATGAACTTGAACATACCGCCCCCCAAGGACGATATTGAAGAAATCGTCCTTTCAAAAATGGTTGAACTTGACATAAATAAATTTAAAACGAACTGAACTGAAAAAACTTAACATTACATAACTTCATTAAAAAATAAAATTTGCTGTTAAACATTTATACACTGATAAACTATTAACAAATAAATAACAAAATAAAACAGTTGAACACAATTATACTAGTTTTCATTAATTGGCAAAACACATAATTTTGAAGTAGGGCGTTTTAACAATGAACCCCTAACTCTCAATGTGACCACTCGAGTTATATTGTCTGGCCCAGGATGTTTCTGAACAACTCGACCTATCAACCAGCGACTCGGAGGTAAGTCGTTCTCTTTTATCAAGACAACATCTCCTATTTGTGGTTCTGGAATTTGATAAGACCATTTATACCTATGTAAAAGCGTTGTTAGATACTCTTGAGACCAACGACGCCAGAAATTTTGCAACATCTTTTGTACAAGTTGCCATCTATGCAAAGGACTAACATAGGCGTCCTCAAAGTTACAATCAGGTACAGCAATCAATGGTTCACCCACCAAAAAATGACCGGGGGTTAACGGTAAAGGTTCGTCGATCTCGGCAGTATTAATAATTGTCATAGGCCTAGAATTAAGACAAGCTTCGACCTGACAAAGTAATGTGCTCATCTCTTCATATGTCAAGGTTGTCTCGCCTATGACACGCTTAAGGTGAAACTTGGTAGACTTTACTGCCGCCTCCCACAATCCACCGAAGTTCGGTGCATGAGGCGGTATAAAATCTGTACCGCTAGCTTCTAAATTTTCAGCTATACTGGCCTGAATAGCAACCAAATGAGACAGTTCTCGTGCAGCTCCTACAAAATTAGAGCCATTATCGCTCCACATGTGAGCGCAGTGTCCTCGTCTAGAAACAAAACGCCTGAATGCGGCAATGAACGCTTGTGTACTTAAGTCACTTGCGACCTCAAGATGTATGGCACGGGTGGCCATACAAATAAAAACACAAATATAACCCTTATAGGCACGATGCCCTCTTCCCTTAGTAGTTCTTAAGTTGATTGGACCCGCATAGTCTACTCCGCTATTGAGAAACGGCCTAGCAGGAGTGCACCGTACTGTGGGAAGTGACCCCATGAACTGACTTTTGAACTTTGCGTTTGCTTTAATACATATCACACATCTCCTAACATTCTGCTTTACTAAACCCCTTACTCCAATAATCCAGTATCCCGATCTCAAGAAATTCAACATAAGTTGGGGACCCCCATGTAGTGTACGTTCATGGGCGTCTGCTACTATTAACTTAGTAAGATGTGCTTTATGTGGCAAAATTATAGCATGCTTCGTCTGAGACGGGAGAGGTGCTTTATGTAATCTCCCGCCCACTCTTATTAGATCATCATCATCAATATAAGGACAGAGCGATTTCAACTTACTCCCTTTCGAAGTTAGGCAGCCACTCTTCTTGATCTGTAAGTATTCTTCTTTAAATTCTATCTTCTGACAATATCTAATACAACACTTAAGAGCTTCCTTTAATTCTGTATTTTTCAGGTATTTTGGTACAACCGTATTCTTCTTCCGATATATAAAACGTCTACAATAAGCTACTACTCTGAGGACTTTCCTAAGTGACGAATATTTTTCCCAAAAAACTTCTTCATTTATAGCTACGTGAGACATGATGGCTTCTTCTAAATGTACTTTATTATTTCTTGGCCTAATATAACATATATTATGTTCTCTAAGAAATTTTGGACCTTGAAACCAAGTTGTATTTTCAATTAACAGTCTAGGCAAAACACCCCTCGATGCACAATCTGCTGGGTTGTCTTTTGATGAAACATGTGACCACTGATCGGCATCAATGGTTGTCAAAATCTCAGAAACACGATTGGCAACGAAAGTTTTCCACCTACTTGGGTGACTGTTGAGCCAATCCAACACCACCATCGAATCAGTCCAAGCGTGAACTCTATTTTTTTGAATTTGCATTGTTTCCATCACTTCTACTAGTAACCGGCTAAGCAGCAAGGCGCCACAAAGTTCTAGTCGTGGTATACTTATTTGTTTTATCGGTGCAACCTTACTCTTTGCTACTAACAATGACACACGAACTTGACCTCCCTTATTTTTTGTTCTCACGTAAATGCAGGCAGCGTACGCCGCCTTTGATGCGTCACAAAACCCGTGGATTTCTACCCAATCATCAACGGCTTCAACACCAAGCCATCGAGGAACACGTACATTGGTAAGTTGTACTAATTGACTTCGGTAAGTAACCCATTCTTCCTTTAAATTCGTTGGTACCTCTTCGTCCCAGCCGATACCTGATAACCACAATTTTTGTATAAATATTTTTGCTATCACAATGCTAGGAGCTATCCAACCAAGTGGATCAAATAAGTGTGCAATGTCTGATAAAATCGATCTCTTTGTTTCAGGTCCGGCCTTCGGTTTCAACTGTACTGAATATTTAAACACATCTTCACAACGAGACCAAGCAAGTCCCAATATCTTAGTGGTATCCATTATATCCTTCTCTTCCTTTTGTTCTTCATTGTTATATTCTTCTCTTATCTCCTTGTTCATATTATCCTTTTCACAACCTTTCCTTTCCTGTTCTATATTCACCTCTCTTTCACATTGTTGTATTATATTTAAAAGCTCTATACTATTACTATTCCACTTTTGTAAGACAAATCCTCCTTTTTTAAGTAGATCTCTCATTTCACTATATATTTCTGACCCTTCCAGTACGCTAAAGCTTCCTGTCATCAAGTCATCCATGTAAAAGGATACAGGAACAAGATCAGATGCCCTTGGAAAATTATTTCTTTCATCCAGCGCAACTTGATGTAAACTTTTTACTGCTAGGTAAGGAGCGGATGCTGTACCAAAGGTAACCGTTACCAACTCAAATTCTTTGATTTTATCATGAGGATCTTCTCTCCAAACTATTCTCTGAAAGATGGCATCCTCAGCTGCCACTCTTATTTGGCGATACATTTTAACAATGTCTCCAACGATTCCAATGGGATAAATTCTCCAACGCATAACAATTTTGCGTAAATCTAACTGCAATTTAGGTCCTACCATTAAATCATCGTTGAGTGACACACCATTTTTATTTTTACATGAGGCATCGAATACCACTCTTACCTTAGAAGTAGTTCTCTCTTCTTTAATCACTGCATGGTGTGGAAGGTACACCGCCATATTTTCATCCCCTTTTTTCACCGGTCTCATGTGATCTAATTCTAAGTACTCATTGATTACCTTTGCATACCTCTCCTTTAACTCCTTATCTTAAGAAAATTTTCTTTCTAATGATAAAAATCTTTGCACAGCTATATCTCTGCTGTTTCCACCAATACACCGTAGAATCTTTTCGCGAAACGGAAGTTTCACAATGTAACGTCCATCCCCTGTTCTCCTTGTAGTTGCTGCGTATATTTCCTCGCATCTTTGTTCTTCTAAGGTAAGTATTTTCTTTTTATTATTTAGCTGATCCTCAATTTCCCAAAATCTTTTTAATATATCACTGTCATTCATTTGAGCATGCATTACTGTAATATAACGAATGGTGTTCTTTCTGCTTTCAGGTGCAACCACTCCCGATATAATCCAGCCCAAGCACGTATTCTGAGCAAGTAAAGATCCATTTGGAAATCTCTTAATACCTTCCATAACAATCTCACAATAGACGTCGGCTCCTAACAGTACATCGATTTTATTCGGCTTATGAAACTCTGGATCAGCTAATCTTAGTTGTTCTAGTTCTAGCCATTCTAATGACTGTAATTTTCTTTCAGGTATATTGGACGTGATCGCCTTCAACACATAAGCATGAATTTTAATGTCAACATTGGACTCCACTATCGATTGTAAATTAAACGTAACCATATATTTCGATACATTTGTTTTATTTGCACCAAGACCAGATACTACCCCTCTTACTGGAGTTTTCTTTAGCCTTAAGAACTGTACTACATCCTCTCTAACGAAGCTAGCTTGCGAACCTTGATCCAGCAAGGCACGCAGAACTTGACAATTACCCAGGTTTGACTGAGCCTTTATTAGCGCTGTCGCTAATAAAACTTGCCTAGAACTCATGATCTCACCCGTTGATAGACAAGAAACAACAGGTACTTCACCAATTGATGAACTAACACCTTCAGACTGAGTACTGAGGTTGACCTTATGACCTTTTGTTTGATTTGAACTGATGTTCGAACTATTTATATGCAAAAGAGAGTGATGTTTCTTCTTGCATGTACGACAACAAGTTGGTTTTTGACATTCATTCACCATATGATTTCCTCCTAAACAGTTAAAGCAAACTTTATTATTCATCACAAAGTCGCGCCTCTTGTTAATATCTAAACTTATAAACCCTTTGCAAAAACATAATTTATGACTTTCAGTACAATACTCACATTTAATGTTACGTTGCGTAGTTACCATTACCTTCGGATTCAATTGATGAGTGTGTGAAACATTGTGCTGACCTGGGAACCTTTTAGGTTCAATGAACTCAAGTGCCCTAAAACGATTTTCAAGAAAGGTCTTAAACTGTGTAAAGGTAGGGAGATCTCCAGAGCTCTCGTTAGAAACCGCAATTTCCCATTGTTTACGGGTTTCTGTGTCGAGTTTAGAAGTAACTATAAATATAACTATAATATCCCAAGTGCTCGCATTAATTTTTAGGTTTTGTAACGCATTCATACAATCAGAAGTAGTATCTAAAATTTCTTTCAAAGCACTTGCAGACTCGGCATATACACGTTTTTGTCCGAAAAACCGTTTCAAAATACAATTAGCTAAATATTTTTTATTATTGTATCTGTTCTCTAATTGATCCCAACATTGTATATAATTTTCATCTGTAATAGGTACATACCTTATCAATTGCTCTGCTTCACCGGTAAGATGCCCTTTTAAATAATGCAATTTCTGTACATTATCTAAGGAATTGTTCTTGTGTACTAAACAATGAAATAAATCGCGGAACGTGGCCCACTCGGAATATTTTCCTGAGAAAATTGGAATCGAAATTGGTGGTAACTTAACCAGTGAAGAAGTACAATTGGTCTCAATGTTCTTATTGCAAACAGTACTAACACTATGTTCTAAAGCTAATAATTCCCTTTGAGCAGTTCTCAATAAGGTTTTGTATTCCAAATAAGTCTCTTCAACACTACCATAAATATCATTAGAAATGTACGTTGATTCTGAAATATTTTGAGAAGACAATATTTCAATTAACTTTACATTATTATCTCTAAAAAGTGACCAATCTTTTTCCAAATTTTCCGTTCTAATTTCTATATACGCCAAAGAGATTCTACTTTTCGGAGATTTATTAAAATTAACTAAGCCTCTTTCAATTACTGACTTTAGAGCTAATTGAATTTTCAAAAGTCCTTCCATGTTTACAAAACTATAAAAAATAAAGGGAAAACAAATTAACTTAAATGACACTTGTTCTAATAAAATAAACAAACTGACAATCCACTAGTCTGTGGTCAATTTAAAAGAAAAATAAAATTAATAATTTCCAAATCCTAAAGTTTTACAAGTGTTTGACACATTTGTACCGAGCGGAAATCGGACATGGATTCCCCGTTCCGTCGTTTTTCCTTAAATTATTCTAAGTCCTAAAGCTACTTACAACTAGAAATGCACTAAGACGATAAATCTTGAAAATCTTCTAAGTTATTTTAACTAAGCTAATAAGGTTCAAATTGTACTTACAGTTTCTAATGCACTCACACAAACCACAATTTACAGTGCACTAGTAAACGCTTCCTTCTTTGGCCGCCAGGGGGCGTTCAAATCGTCGTACTTGTTTGCAGAAAACTGCCTCCAGGGGGCGCTTCACTGCACTATTCTCTTTCTCTCTCTAGAGGAGTGAGCGGCAGCGTACAGCACTAATCGGCACGCCACCTGCCGTATCTTCTCAAAACTTTGGTGATCTACTTCATCTAAATCCGGCTCGAATATAGGACCATTGTTTGGGACCAAGGGTCAGCAAAAGTACTCGGCAAATTGGGATTCCTTGAAATGATAGAACTTCGTACTTGAACTAATGTATTCTTAAAAACCATAACAAATCAAACAGAATCTTGAACTGGTACTGAATCCTTGATCTTATATCTATCCATATAGGAAACTACTTATAGAAAAGCACTGCAGCATCTATACCGCGATTACAAGGACTTAACGTGACATCTATTAACCAAATAACGAACTAAAGTTGTTATTATGTGAAACTTCGGAACTTAAACCATAGTGCGAGTAACAATTGCTACAGCGCCATCTTGCTTCTTATAAAAGAGCTATATGAACTTGAACATATTGTTTTAAAGTCTCATGGTCACTAAATATTACGGGATTGTTACCATGTACCTTGTTTTTAGCGAGTCTCCGATATTTCGGCACTGTTGCAACTTAGATTAAAACAAAAAGGGTAGATACGGCACTAGCCTCACAAAAGTGATCCGCACCAATTGTGGTCCACGACCCTAATCGCTTTAGTCACAACTTGACATGCAAACGACGTACATGTGAACGCCAAAAAGAAATATTGCTAATATTTTGTGCTTATATGATAAAACAATGTGTGTTTTTAAAAAGTGCTCAAATTGCTCAAGAACTAAAAATAAAACCCACGGCATCACTTTTCATTCGTAAGTACTATAAAATATATTTTTTCATAAAAACTGCTGTTTGTTTTGAATCTTATTCGGTAGTGACGTCGAGTACTGGTCGAGTGATTGGTCGGTAGTGCAGTGACGCGGATCATGCCGTCTCGTTCGCGCTGTGTTGAAACTTAACATGCTGTTTCGTTCGGGTCAGTAATGCAGTAACGCGGATCTCGCCGTCCCGTTCGCGCTGCCGTGGGATCAGTTTTTGTTTGATGCAAGTATGAGCGTACCGTATCTACCCTTTTTGTTTTAATCTAAGTGTTGCAAGCGCCATGATCACGGAGTAACTGAAGTAATTGCGGGTAGGCTGTTATTGGCCAATAACAGCCTACCCACAATTACTTCAGTTACGCTAAAAACTAGGTAGGTACATGAGAACAATCCCGTAAATAACTTCATCATCATCATCAGCTTATAAATATCCCCACTGCTGGAGCACAGGCCTTCCCTATAGATGGATAAATAACTTATATTACTATAACTTTATACGAAACCGATATCGCGCTAATTTTCACCTGTCAACAGAAATCTAGATTTTTTTTAATTAGATAGAATATGAGTAAAATTACTTGTTAAGTAATATCAAATAAGTCAAATAGCCTTTATAAAGTTCTCATTAATTTGAAACATAATATAAATCATCTTTAAAAATCAACAACGAGCTCCCCCTTGCGATGCGAGCGTCTGCTACCACGCGTATAATATCACTGTAACTAAGTGGGTAATGTTTGCATTTTGTGACTAAAATATCCAGACTTTTATCGAAATGTCTGGCCTGGCTTTTGACAGGACTTTTCAAATTTTTAAATAGTAACACTGGGTGCACTCGAATTCGGGCACCCGAAGTAATTACGCAATACACACGACCTTTTATCTTATAAAACAACCTCATGCTATGTAAATAGTTTAAATATATAAAAATTAAATACAAATTTCCTTAACCTACTTATAAATAACATCTTACTTACAAAATAAAAAAAAAATCACCCCCAGTGCCGCCGTCAGGGATGGTGCCCAATAGGCTGGCAGCGTTGCCACGTTAAATGGCAAGGCTGATCCGTTGACCAAGATAGCTGCCAGCCTTTTGATCACCAGTAAATTCGGTGAGTCTCTTTGATATTTCCTTAAAAAAGGAACGAGCGTTTGGACCCCATGGGCCGATGGTCTCAACACCAAACGGCACAAATATATAGTTCTCATTGAGAGTTGCATATATGCGCCGTTTGGAGCATTCAGCGGAGGCCGCCGCCGCACCCGCAGCAAGGGAGGTGCTCCCTGTGTGGCACGGAGCAAGCGTATCCGCGCAAGTTGCGTTCCACACAAGAGGGCGACCCTGCTTCCACGGAATGAGCGTCATTCCGTCAGGTCTCTTGCCATCGTCACGAAAGATGCCGCTAGGCTCAAGGACCGCTGGCACGTTGACTGCGACAAGAGCTCTGCGGATGACGTCATTGATGCAGGCGCGGCGGGAGACTCTGTCAGCGCTTATTTGGCATGAGAGACCATGGTGACCCAACTCACCGACGCGAGTACCGCAACGACAACAATCAGGATGTTTCGTCTTGACACCAAGTCGAAGCGATATTGCCAGAGACAGAGTGCTCTTGACAAGCAAAGTCCCGATATTGGCTGAAGGTAAAGCTTGCAGCCAAAGACCGATAGAAGCCGAGCAGGCTCACTTTCAGAAGAAGCTTGCAAACAATGCTGTCTCTGAGAAGATAGAGTGATTGGTGGAACCAACAAGCGCTTCTGGCCTCTGCAAGGTGAGCCAACTCCACTACACCCAAAGACTGGCATAGTATTTTACTAAAGAGCTCGGCTATACCATATGCAGAAGACAGAAAAGCGGGAAGGGCAGTATGGGAAATATGACGATACCTCCGAAACGAACAGGGAGAGAGGCCTGCTTCCAAGCGTTATCCGAAAATGAACAGTTTAAATTTTTGGAGAGTGTCTGGCTGAGCGAATTGTCAATAATTGCCAGCTGTCCTGGAAAAGCCAAAAATGAGTGCTTCGTATAAAATATATAAATTTTGGGGCGAACGCGCAAAACGATTTGAATATAAAACCATGTGTGGGTTAATTTTCAACAGTTTTTCGGAGGAATGCTGGAATTTAGGAATTTGTTCATTAATAAAAATAGGAATAGCATCATTAAAAATCGGGGAATCTAAGAGACGGAGTGATTTATTATCAAGAATTATGATATTAGGAGCTAAAGTAGAAAATTTTGTGACATTATGTTGTAACTGTTCAGGTGAAAATTTTGATTCTGGAATAAATAGCTCACATTTTGAAAAATTTAAATCAAGGCCAATAAATTTGAATTAATCGATAATGACGTGAAAATCAGAACGGTTAAAATATCGCGGTTGTTGTATGTTTCGGTTCGTTTACGGTTAAATGCGCTTCAGTCGTTTGGCATTTAGCACGATCGGCCTCAAGATGTAGTGGCGAAGTCGCTCAGTGTGATCATGAAGATGGCAGAATAACAATTTTTATTTAAAAAATATTTCTTCCATTATTTTTTTCTGTGGTTCTCAAAAAAATAGCTGAAATGCAGACGAAGTTGCGTGCGATGGCTTGTAATATATTATACTAGCGATACGGCCCGATTTTACATGGGTGAAATTCATTTTAACGCAATAAAATATAGCCCACATCACTCAGGAACAAATAAATTTGTGGGTTAGCAACATATTCTTTTTTTCTCTCTTCATAAAATTAAGTATATATATATCAAACGCCAATCTGTTTACCTGTTACGCTTAAACTGCTCAACCAATTTTCTTGAATTTAGTTATAATATAAAACTGACCTCGTTTACGAGGATTGGATACATTGACTAGGTTACTTTTTACGTGAAAATATAACTTGGACGAAATGGAGTAGGGGCAAAATGGAATGAGGAGCTCGATGGCGCAAGTGGTTAGCGCGTTCGGCTGCGATCGTTGAACTTAAGCAACTTTCGCAGTGGTCGGTCATTGGATGGGTGACCAAAAATTACTATCTCGAGCTCCTCCGTGCTTCGGAAGGCACGTTAAGCCGTTGGTCCCGGCTGCGTCTGCAGTCGTTAGCACCCACCAATCCGTACTGGGCCCGCGTGGTGGGTCATGGCCCAATCTCCCTATTCCATCCATAGGGAAGGCCTGTGCCCCAGCAGTGGGGACATTAATAGGCTGATGATGATGAGGGGCAAAATAGGTATGAAAAACTAGTTTTTTGGTTACCGATTATCTTATAAAATTATAGATTTGTTAACTAAAACATCACATTTACAAATTGAACCGTAACCAAAAACTACTTAAATGTCATGAATTTAGCAACTCAACAGTATCATTAATTTAAAAGCTTTTGAGACCTTAATAGATTTCCCTAATATTTCTCAGAAACGAGTGTTTATTAAATGCTTTCACTAAAGATTTTCTTGGATACAAGCAAGCTGAAATATTTTTCTTCGGAACTTATTGATAA
Organism: Chilo suppressalis; assembly: GCA_902850365.2. Classification (NCBI taxonomy): domain Eukaryota; kingdom Metazoa; phylum Arthropoda; class Insecta; order Lepidoptera; family Crambidae; genus Chilo; species Chilo suppressalis. The sequence goes on along the minus strand of OU963917.1, from coordinate 12,289,739 downwards.
ACCTCTTACGCGCTTTTTCAACCGTTTATAAAAAAAATCTCTAAAATTCATGTCCAATTAAAAATGTAAAGGGAAACGAAAATGTTGTCTGATTCTCCCATTGTTTTTTCTTTCCGGGGTTTTATTTTGTAATAATTGAGAGATTTTTTTGCGCTACCTTGGAGAAAATTGTTAACTGCTTGATTTTGTTTGAAAATTTATAGCCATTCTCATTTGAGGAGCTGGCGAACGGAACGTTATAATTACGTATATGGTCAAACTCATTTCTTTGTCGCACTATCCGTAAATGGACTGCTCTGCCCGCTCACGTGTTCCCTCCCTCTGACAGCCTGGGATCCTTTAAAAGAGGCGTGAAGAAGCAACATGCAGGCCGGCAGGGTGAGGATGGCTGGTGTGGCAGGTAAAACTGCTGTATCAGCTATCTTCATGTCTGGACTTCACCTTCACTTAACATCAGGTGGGGTGGAGTCATTTATCAGACCTATCTATAAAAAAAAAACTACATTTTTTACAGTCCTGAGGTTTCGGGCCCGTTGAAATTGAATCTCAAATAATTTTCAATCAAAACCGCCTAAAACAGTGTTAAAATTACTAAATTTATAAATTAATATGCCATGCCAAAAGCTCAGCGTAGGTTAGTCATTTAGTTATATATACAGCTTCTGTAAAATTTAATTTTATGTAATAGACTAGTTGACTCATGTCAAATTGCACTATACAAATGTTTATTTCTTATAGATTTTTGGTATGTTGAAACTAAATACATCGATTTCACTTTATAAAATTAGAAGATGGCTGTAGTAATTTTATTTAAAAAAAAAAAACTTTTTAGTCTATGCTTTTAAAACACTAAAAAACGCTGTCACCATGATTGTGACGACAGAAAATGATATCTTTCGTCGGACTAAAATATTTTAGATATATTTTAGTCCGACGAAAGATATCATTTTGTACATTTTAACTTATATCTTGAAGAAAAGTCTCCGTTTATTGGTTTTGTTGACTATATTAATGCTGGACGCCGGATTTGTGAAAGCCGAAACGATAAATCTCTTTGACTTAGTACGTTCATAAACTTAAAAATTGAATTTTTGAACTTTAAATATAACCTTAAAAATTGTATTTACGAGTATGAACTTTAAATATTTTTCAATGAGTACTTACATTGAAGTTATCTTTGCTAAAAGAAATGACTTTCAGACGATAAAATTACAGGATTTAGCAAGTTTTAAACATGTGTTCATGGGTAGGTATGTATAATGCTCTAGGTAATTTAAACTTTTCTGGAGTCTTTAAGGATGTGTTTCTACATTCTCGTAATATACAATCATGATATTCTATGTTTATCATGAAATCTATTAGAAATCATGGTGTTATAATATAAATTCAGTTTCAGGTTATTTCCTACGTGCTTGCGAATGTGTGTTTACAATTTCGTTGACGTCATAGCATAGATTATCTATAGACTAAAATGGCCGACAGTGTTTTTGTATGTCCAAGAAAAATCTATTTTAAAATTAAAGTTTTGTAGCTTTCTTGGTCAAAAAATACGATACATTTTTTTGGTCTAATAGAACAATTATTAACGATTTAAAACATATTTCCAAAAAGTGTCAACTAGCTTATTATACCGTCTTGTTCGCCAGCTCCTCATTTACGATGGTGTAAGGATTCTGAAAAACACTTTCTAATAAGTAATTATAGAATAAAGAAACGCAAAAACAAACAAATGCACACCTACATAAACGTTCTACGTCCTCACTGGGGCACTGACCTTCCCTATGGATGGAATAGGGAGATAGGGTCGTGACTAGTGTTGCCAGGTCCGATTTGTTTTAAATCGGTACATGAGGTCAAATAAACCGGGATTTAGGGTTGCAAATCGGGAGAGTTAACAAAAAGCAACTAACGAAATAATGTCACAACAAGTATTCTACAAGTTTTGTGTAAAACTAGTATACGACTAGTTTCTAGGTATAAACGAGGGGTAACATTTACTACTTGGTAGCTAATAAACTAATTTTGATTTTACGTTCACACACAGGAACTGTTTCATTCGTCCAGATTACTTTTATCTGGTTGCAATTTAGTAAAAAGCCCCCGTTATCACGTCGGATATCCAAAAGCCGTAAGATAGATAGCTGCCCGATACATCACTGCAATCTCTGATAGCGACACTGACGTTAGGGTGGATTGATATGCAGCTTTATTTATTTAAGAGTGGCAACTTTTTAACATAGGGCTGGTGTACAGTACAATATATACATATAATAAAATAAATGGTAGAGAAGTCAACTTTACATTGAATATTTTTTTTAAAAGAATACTTGGGGTGTGGTCTACAGTCGATGCAAGCCAAAAATATAGTTTTTAGATTTTTTGTCTGTTTGTCTGTATGTATGTCCGGGTTAAACTCAAAAAGTACTGCATGGATTTACTTCAAATTTGGCACGAATATTATTAAGAAGTCGGGTCAACATATAGACTACATATTATCACGCTATCACCTACGGGGAATGAGCAGTGAACCCTTTTGGGGTCAAAAAGTATGTGCAAATAACTAACTCCACGCGTACGAAGTCGCGGGCGGCCACTAGTTGTCGATAAGGAATTACATTGTGTAAAAAAATACACTAAATATAAGTTTTTATTTAGTTTGTATGTTTGTAAAATACATGTTACTCGATCACGCTAAAACGGCTAAATGGATTTGAATGAAATTTTACACACTGACAGCTTATAACCCGGAAAAAGCAATAGGATACTTTTTATCCCTAGTTAGTTTTTAGTGTTAGGTAAACGGCCGCTAGTACTTGATATAAAAACAATTAAGTTTGCTGTTTACTTATGGTATACAGGAGCTCGATGGCGCAAGTGGTTAGCGCGTTCCGCTGCGATCGTTGAATTTAAGCAACTTTCGCTGTGGTCGGTCATTGGATGGGTGACCGAAAATTTACTATCTCGAGCTCCTCCGTGCTTCGGAAGGCACGTTAAGCCGTTGGTCCCGGCTGCATCTGTAGTCGTTAACACCCACCAACCCGCACTGGGCGCGCGTGGTGGGGCATGGCCCAATCTCCCTATTCCATCCATAGGGAAGGCCTGTGCCCCAGTAGTGGGGACATTAATAGGCTGATGATGATGGTTAAGGCTGAGACGAAATTATAAGGAACCTCGCTTGGTTCTAAGATGCTAAGAACCAATCTACGCTTAGCGACTCATGCATATCGGTTTTTTTGTTTTTTATTTTGAGTGTATGCTGTTCGTTGCACATGACCTTTACAGAGTCACCAGGTTTGGGGATGGCGAGATCCTAAGGGGAGGTCCCTCAGAACCAAGCTGAGAATAGGGATGATGACTAATTTTTCTTCGTTTTTTATTTTTTACTTAATTATCAAAAACTATTGGACACGTATTTTTTCTTTTTTCACATAATATAAACATTGCAGAGATATATTGATTTGAAAAGTCGCATGACGTCACGTTTTGGTGCAATTTTCACTTAAAAGTGACGTCGCGAGCCCCTACTCCCAAACTTTGACGCGCTATAACTTTGTCATTTTTTGGTTGATTGCCCAAAGAAAAAATACGTTTCCATTAATTTTTGATCATCTAACTGACGGACTAAATAGAATTTCGTTTACTGTACCCCGTCATCACCCCTATTGGCGAGTGCCTCTAGAGGTTTTCCAGTCGGATGGCATCTCCCCACTGGGGGAATCTCCTCTCCATCTGGAGCCTCTAGACCACTCGAACCTGAGGGGGTCGGATCAACTAGAGGGCGTCTCTGAGACTGGGACCTCGGCTCTAGTAAGCCGTTGTCGTGGGGGAAAGGCCAGTGTGCACACCAGTATTATTTTTATCTATTTAAATCAGTTTTTCGTCATTGTTGAGTAACAAATACAAACCAATCTTTAATATTAACAGTTTTACTTATACGATGCGTATTGCATTGCATATCGGAAACATTATTGGGTAAGCTAACCGATTCAATAAATACTTTCACTTTGAATATCATTTGTCATGCGTTCCATGACAATTTCGTTCATTAATATGTAATTTAAACTCTGTTTTAATGATTGAGTATATTTAATGGATTTGCCTTACCAGGGGGGCTACCATGTAACCGTACTCGCATGAATTCTACAATAAGTTTTGACATTTGAGATCCATTTTTAGGGTTTTGTACCCAAGAAAAAAAAACGTAAAAACGTGCTTCCTGCCAGAACTCCTTATGTTATCTTAGAGGTCTAGACGTGATCGACATTAGAATCTTACTTCCTACAAATATTATAAGTGTTAATACTCAATCATGCAAAAACTACTGCACGGATTTGGATAAAGTTTAGTATGAGTATAGTTTATGCCGTGGATTGAGACATAGGGTACTTTTATCATGGAAATATGTTAGGCTCTTATAGGATTCTCAAAAGATTATATGTCGTTATATATTATGAATTATGTGTTGACGATACTTCTATTGATTTTAAAAGCTGTATTTTAAGTTGATTACTTAAGGAAAAATATCAGACTATTTACGAAGATTTGAATGACAAAAGGCGTGGTCATGATTTCTCCATTGTTTTTGCTTTGTAATTGTTTGCAGTGTCCTACAGATAAATGACTTTAATTTTAAGTAAATATGTTGTGATTGATATAGGTGGTTATGGGTAGTTATGCTCCCTTAAAAGTCTCTTCGGTGCGGCGGGTCGTTACGTTCCCTAAAATATGGCAGAGCGAAGCGATGGCTGGTTCATGCGTCATGCTCTTGAACGGGTGCTGCCAGCGGAGATGAGTCTGCCCTAACTACTTTAATATTTAAGATGTAAATGTTTAACTACACCTATTATAAATAACTCTATTTGTATTTATACTGTGTGACACAGCATTCAAAATGAAGGTGAACAATTAATGTATAATTTCACATTATGCAATGAAAGGTGACTTCATGAATTATCTCTGAAATCATTTTTCAACTTGACGACTATGTAAACGATAAAACAGGGAGAAAAAAACAGCCCTTGCTAAGTTCCTTGCCGGTTCTTCTCAGTACAAGGTCTACCGCCGTAGATTTACGAACCGATGGCGTAGCTTCTAGACATTCATATGTGCTTGTAACAGCCTAAACTGAATAAATGATTTTGATTGATTGATTGACTAAGTTAACGCGGGCTTAATCGAGGGCGGCTGTACATACATAAATATATTTTACGCTAAAGAAAAACCTGCAATGCGAAGAGCTTGCTTGAACTTGCAGCCTTAAAAGGGCTAGAGAAAAATCGACAAGGCCATTAGGGCCACGCTAGCATAATGTTCAGTGCATTCGCCCGGATAGCGAAGGGTGCGGGTTCGAGTCCCGTCCGCTGCCTGGTCAGCATGGAATTTTTCTAGAAAAAATTTCTTTAGATTTAAAACAGTTTAATGCTTTAAAAAATAAAAAAGGAATATAATTATTATAATATGCTTTCACTCAAAATGTCAGATGGTTACAGGTTCTAGTTCCCGGTTGGTAGGTCAATTTGCGCGGGACAATCTATATTTAAGTGTCGCCGCACACGGGCCACCGACCACAACCACAAAACGCCGCCACCGGCATATTACTTGTAGTTTTCATACATTTTATATGGATTCGCCACACACGGTACGCTGGTGGCCGCCACACGCTACAAATCATCTTTGCTCGCTTCTTATGGCCCGCGCCGGCCACTTAATGCGCCGATACAAAACGCCGCCACACGTCACTCGCGCGATTCCCCACTCCTCTCCCTTACCTTAGTCGGCCGCTGTCGCGCGCTTCAGGCACTTTAGTAGCCGCTTGTAGCATCTCGTGGCGGCGTTTGTGGCTGTGGCCCGTGTGCGGCGACACTTACACCCGGTTTCTGAAACGCATGTCATCGAAAAAATTACGTAACAAATTGTTAATCTCTATTTAAATGCACTTTGGGTTTCTCAATGAGCCAAGTGACAGTTTTTCAATGATTTGTTGTTGCAAATGTCAAATCTCGAATTAATGGCCGATTGCGGTAGTTTTTGGTTTCCGGAAAGCTTTTTTGTATGTTAACTGCATGTTGACGTTTTGTTGTGTTTTAATAAGTAATTGGTGAAAATTTATCAATTAACAGACTGTCAAAAGAAATTTTACTGATATTTTGGTCAGAGGATTGTTGAAAAAATGTTGTCAGATTTATCTGTTGACGATATATCCCTATCTAGTGACGAGGAAGATCTGGCACCAACTCGCCAGTTCCAGAAACGAATAAATCCTGTAATTCATTACAATGATGAAGAATTTAAGGATCGCTACAGGATTTCAAAATCTGTTTTCCATCAACTAATGGGAAAACTGACACACCTGGAACTTAAAACGAACAATTATTGTACACTAAAGCCTTCCTACAATTATGGCTAACCCAACATGAAAAGAATATTTCAATTCAGTTCAGCAGTTCCTGGTGTTAACGCGTTCAAACAAACAAACAAACATCTTTATATTGTAGTTTATATCAGATTTAACACTATAATTATTTTACTTTTTATTTGCTTTAGAAGTAAATTCCAATTCTTTAATTTTTATTTCTAAATTCTTCAATTTCTTTCCAAGTCACGTTTTTTTTCCACCGTCACTGCATTGGTAGACTTATTTTCTATTATTTCTTTGTACCTACATTGAAATATATATTATCAATATATTTACAAATTTTAAATACCAAAAGCAGATCGGTTTCTTTGTATAGATTAGAAAGCTTGATTTGAACAACTGATTTGTACCTATTAGGTACTTACTTATCCACTATTGTTAAAAGCTCCCTCTTTTCTCGCTCCGTATAGTTTTTTCGTGACATATTATGTAAAAACTTTACAAATGAAAAAAAATTTCAATGTTTTCGGTACACACAATCGCTTCTATTTTTCTGTCTTCTAAATAAAAGTCACTTATAAGTTGTCAAAAGATAGAGACAAAGCTATGCGTTAGACAGAAACAAAACATGAATGATCGAATGAAAGTGATTGGTTTTAGCTAGGGTGGCCAGACTAATAAATAAATCCTGCCTTAACAGTAGATTCGTTAATTTTTCGGTAAATAGCTTTTCAGAAACCCACAGTTGCTCAACAAATAGTTAATTATGACAGTCTGTCAACTAATTCAATATTTGACATGCGTTTCAGAAACCGGATGTTAGTCTCACAATCAATGTAGCCATACTTTCTCAACTCATTAGGAATGACTTTCAAGCATAACTTTGTTTCAGCCGTGTTTTTCTGGTGGTGCTGCAGAGCTGAACCATGGACGACAGGACCGTAGACCTGATCTTCGCGGGCTCACTGAAGTTACTGCCTCCGGTGAGCTCCAAGATTGTGAGGATCTTCACCAGCTCCACCTTCACTGGTAAGTGGTAATGTTTAATTACAGCATTGCTATTCAACATGGCAATGCTGCCAGGATATTTGACACCATTCCTGATGACGGCGCGGGGGGTGACATATTTTTTGTTTTGTAAATTAGATTCAATCAATCAATTCTTTATTGCATCTACATTGTTTTCTTAGATCTTGGTAGGTACATTGCTTTGATCATTGTAGACCTTGAACAGGGCACTGCAAATAGAGAATAGAGAAGAGGACGCATTTACAAATTGTAATTTAGTTAATACGTATACAATTTATCAATTAAAATACGATCAACTTTTTACCTAACAAATTAAATCCCTAACCTAAATATTAATATCAACATTATTCGAAAATTTTAGCTCAATATTACTTATATTATTTGATTTATTATCTATGTCATATTCTATGGCATATTATATTCAATATTATTATACCCATACAAATTAAATAAAACAAAATGTCAGGTGTAGTAAAAATAATAATACTTTAATTTTATTATTTTTAAAGCATGTAACTGCTTGATGTTTAAATCTAAAGAAAATAAATATAACTAGAAAAAATCCACGCGGACCAGCCAGCAGACGGTAGATTTAAACATCAAGCAGATACATGCTTTAAAATAATAAAAATTATAACTGTAATTGCTATTTCTTCTTTCAAATGTTTAATAGTTGTAAAAGTATTCATTTGACATTGTGGGTTACCTATAATGCGAAGAGATGGCGCTGCATTGCAGCCTAAGAATGGCTAGAAGAATTTCGACGCGGTCCGTGAGGGCCGCGGTAGCATAATTGGTCAGTGCATTCGCCCGGATTGCGAAGGGTGCGGGTTCGAGTCCCGTCTGCTGCCTGGTCCGTGTGGGTTTTTTTTTTCAAGTTATATTTTCTTTAGATTTAATCATTACTTTAAATCATTATCTTCTAAAAATTCCTCAACCGTGTTATAAACTTTTCTTAATAGTAGCTTTTTCACTTTTCCAATGAATATTTTATCAACCTTTTCTTCAACTAACGGTTTAGGTAATTTATATGAATGTTGACGACCATTAGAAGTGGACTAAATAAGTTCATTTTAAGGCTTGTAGTTGTTATACTCGTAAGTAGTTTATGTCCATGTCGTGATGTGTGCCGTAATGATTTCTCATTTCACATTTTAAAATAATTTGAATGTTTACGAGTAAATTTAATAATCTTTAAAACTGTAGACATACGGCAAAGTAAGAATCTCGATTTTTTTTAAATAAGATATTATTCGTAAGTAGGTTAAGGTCATTTGGATTCAAATTTCATACTATAATTCATTTTCAAGTATCTTCTCGCTTGTTTCACTCTTAACAGAGTGATCGTGATCATCATCATCATCATCATATTTTTTTATATATGAGGGACAACAAATAACTCCACCTCACCCCATGTTAAGAAGTAAACGCCGCCACCGGCATATTTCTTGTAGTTTTCATACATTTTATATGGGCTCGCCACACACGGTACGCCGGTGGCCGCCACACGCTACAAATCGTCGTTGCTCGCTTCTTGTGGCCCGCACCGGCCACTTAATGCGCCGATACAAAACGCTGCCACGCGTCACTCGCGGGATTCCCCACCCCTCTCTCCCTTACCTTAGTCGGCCGCTGTCGCGCGCTTCAGCCACTTTAGTAGCCGCTTCTAGCTTCTCGTGGCGGCGTTTGTGGCTGTGGCGTGTGGCCCGTGTGCGGCGACACTAAGTGGAATCCAGTCGCGGAGATAGGCGATGCGGCAGAAAATTTGTCGCTCCAGCCATCCTTACCTTTCCGGCCTGAACCTAACCCCCTACCCCACGGACCCCTGTTTCCCGTGATGTTTACTAGATTAAGGGGCATTGTGATAACGAAGATGCATCTCAGGAGTGGGCAAATGTAGCTCGCTTTACGATTCCCCGCTACCTGGCTCTATTCCTGGACTGCTTGATGGATTCAATAATAGAGCCTACAATTGCAGAAGTTTAGACAGTCCGTCTCATAAGTGACCTGCTATGAGGTCTTGAGGCAAAGGTTACTTCAGATTTAGATGTGATAAGAAATTTCTTTACTAAGAACTGCTATTAAAATATGCTTTGCAGAACAAAAAAATGGTAGAGGCCGCCCGCCATCGACCTGGTGGTCAAACATTGAAAGAGACCTTAAGAAAGCCCAATTGCCAAAACCGACAACCCAGGACAGATCAACCTGGCGCCGTAGAGTGAGGAGACCCGACCCAGATAACGGGAACAGGGACGGAAGAAGAAGAAGAAGCTATTAAAATATACTTTATTTTCATTGTTTTCATTGCAATAACTTTTTAATGACTACATACAGTTGATAGCAGTTGTTATTTGTGGTTAAAGTGAGTTCTTGGTGTTTCGGGCTGGGGCGACCGGGTGTCAGCGCAGCGTACCAGCTCCGTTACCCACGGGGACATTGAACTTAAAAGAGTTGAAAAATTAAATTATTTGGACAGTTGGACCACTGACAACTTGTAGGACTCCGTAAATATGGAGAGGAAATGTAGGGCGTTGTGTGTCCACTGTAAAATGTTGAATTGCAGATTCGCACAGTCTAATAAGCGAGTGAAGCTAACGTTTTTCAAATCTTATTGTTAGTTGTTCTACTCGTGCGTCTTTTCAGCTATTATTAGAATCCAAAGAAAATATAGGAGAGTTTGAATTATAAATAATAAGTCTTTCGGTCAACCATCCATTAATTTAGTCTCACTATGTTTTAGTGCGTGGGTTACCACCAAGCTCATCCTAAAATTACTTCAAACGTCCAAAATACTACTTAAAAGCACTTTTAAGTACAACATTGCAAATAACATCATTCGTCTAAAGACATGCATATAAAATGTTAGTCCTTTTACGATCACAAGCGTAGCGTTACGATCGAAACAAGTAATTATGAAAACTGCGTTAAAGTTTAAAGTCCCTTGGCTAAATTACAAGAGGCCAGGTGTATCTAAATTTAAGCAGAAGTTATTAAGCGTGGTACTGTATAGTTTTAGTGCCGAACTGTGTTTTATTGCAAGCAAATGACGCAGGTAAGTAATGTTTACGATATGTACAACAAACTTGAGATGTTGCAGTAAATCAGTGCTCTGCTCGTCTCTATTATTTTTACAGATATTCCTTGCATGGTGGTCAATCAAAAAATGATGGATTAAAAATATCTTAATACATATTAGTATCATCATCGTCATCATCATCAACAGCCTATCTTAGTCCACTGCTGGATATTATGCACGCCACTCAGATCGATCTTGGGCTGCCAGCCACATATTAGTATATCTCCCACAAATTCTTATCTTACCGGTACATCAATTCCACATTTCCTATATTTAAAAATATAGCTTATTTCTTTAAATGCGTTTCAATAATAAATTGGCTAGCTTTTAACCGATTCTCGAGAATATTGGTGTGGAGATACAGAGAACCTAGGAGAAGGGCATTGGTTAGTTATTGCCATTAAAATTAAACAATAATAGGCTGAAACAGGAGCTGAAACTTTGTAATAAAAATCGACTATTCTATATAGACTATTGTTTTGCCGACGCCAATTTTCCTGGACCATATCCCAAATGAAGATTTCTCTATTATATATTATTATAGAAATATTGTTTTCCGAATAAATTCCTTCACAATGGACCGAAAACAGTTCATTCTTATTCATAAAAAAGGAGGCAGTACTGACATTGGCAACTACCGTCCCATAAGCATTATTTCAAATATCTGCAAATTGTTTTCAACAGGATTGTGAAAAGCCTGGATGAACAACAGCCGAAAGAACTGCCCGAATTTATGGCAGTTTACTCCACAGCTGTCCAGATGCATGTTCTGAAACAGTTAGTAGAAAAAATACAAGAATATAATTACGCCTCATTATAGTCGACAAAAGCCAGATAACTTTTGTCGAATATAATGAGGCGTTTGACTTTTTGGAACACTATTTCGTATGGACTCCATTAAAAATCAGGGAATAGAACACATATACATAAGAATCATAAGAAATATTTATGTGAACAGTACTGCATAGGTAAACCGGACAAAGGGAGATCCACTTTCATCAAAGCTTTTAACAGCGGTACTCGAAGAAATCTTTAGAGAAACTAGTTTTTCACGGGTTAATGCACGAAACTTTATTTATTTATTGACATTTCGTAGCCTTTACAGGCTACGTCGTCGGAATCAAATTTTATTTAATTTTGTCGAGCTACCTTCGCAAGACTTTTATTGAGCGTTTGGTTATTTCATTGTTCGATTTTTAAAGTTTTATTGTCTATGTATGAATTTATTACTTAATTTAGTTAATAAAGATAATAAAAATTACTTTATTTAAAATTCTTTTTTGTAATTTTGAATTAATTTATTTGACCCTAACTACCGTAAGTCGGTCGACTGTGCTAGGTTTGGCGCGACTGTGACGGCGACGTGGTACATTCAGGTTCTTATATTTCAGTACTCGCTGGACATGATGAAGTTCAGCTGCCAGGTGTTGTTTGTCACAGACACCCCGTGCTCTCTGAAACAAAGAGTTTCCTAAGATTCGCAGATGATATGGTTGTTAAAGCTAATAATCCCAAAACCTTGCGACCATGCTCCAAGAATTGGATAGAGGAAGCAGAAAAGTAGGTTTAATAAAATAGATAGAAGAATAGCAAATGCTTGGAAGAGATTTTGGGGATTTAAAGAAATTCTGAAAAAGCAAGCTTTATTCAATGACTGCAAAAAGAAAAGTCTTCAACCCCTGTATTCCTGCAATTCTATCTTATAGATGTCATACTTGGGCTATGAATATTAAAAACTACAACAAAATTCCAAATTTTCAAAAAACAATGGAAAGGTGTGTCTTGGAATCACGAGAAAAGTCAGAAAAAGAGCTACTGAAGTGAGAAATGTCACAAAATTCGAAGACATTAGCACAAAAATCAGACAGTTAAAGTGGAGATGTGCGGGACACATCGTAAGAGACATAAAAATGAAATAGACACAACAAATAACAGAATGAACCCCCCCGTTACAACACAAAGAGAATTAGAGGAAGTCAGCGCAAAAGATGATCTGATGACATTAAGAAAATAGTTGGAGCAACCTGGTCAAGACTGGCAAAAGATCACAAGGAATGAAAGTGTTAGAGGAGGCCTTTGTGGCTAAGGCCACACTGAATAAATAAATAAAAGGAGAAACAAAATTATGTTAAAATATTAATAAAATTAGTCAGCAAATTAGGCTATAAATAAATAATTCTTTAAAGACTATTATAATTTGCCGACACTAACATCCATCCATATAATTATACTCTTTCTCTATAATTGAAAATTAATTTCTGAAGTGTATTAATTAACACTGCGTTTCGTTGCTCGCGATGATTACGTTTTGCCACATCAAGAAGCTTTCCATCAAAATTCGGCACAAATTAAATTCCGCGGCGCGATCGCCTCCACTATCTGATAATGGTGTTAATTAAAAGTTGTTCATTTCATAACCCCCTCTCACCCACCCTTAAGCCACAGTTTAGTTTAAAAAGAGTAAGTTAATCTGATGGCTGTATGATTATCTCAACCTTTGTTTCATAGACTACTAAATAAACATCAATGTAACTACTGTATTAAAAAAAACATCAATATAACTTGCCATAGTAGTAAAGAATACTATAATATCTAAACCGCTAAGTTGACTTTAATTTATTCGTTTTTAGAAATGGAATTCCAATTCATAGATTAAAATATAGTTATTTTCCTAAAAACATAACGCATTTACTAAAAACAGTGATATACATATATACATGAATATAAAGCTGCGTATTCATTAGGCAACATTTGTGTATAAACACTGTTTATAAACAGTGTTTGACAATGTTGTATCACCTCCGTATACAATCTAGAAACAGTTTATAAACAAAGGTGATGACACATTGGTGTCGACTCTGGCGTGATTCTCTAAATTTAACATCAGTCTCTCCTCTTCATTCTGTATAAAGAATGACAAGGATACACTGTTGTCAAATTTAAGTTTAGATTTAGAGAATCGTGCCAGAATCGACATCATAGTTTCAGACACATGTTGCCGTTCCACTCCGAATGGAGAGCAAGAGGAAACTTTTAGTTTATAAACATAAGTTGACTGGTGTGGACGTGTGTTGCGAGAAGTTTATAGTTTAATTAAGCATGGACGTAGTGTTGTCCAATGGCCATGTTTCGATGCTCATACTTTTAGTATGATCCTGCTGATTAATTATTTTGAAACTTTTGAAGTATATGACAGTGAGATATATGAGTCACATGTTGTAAGAAATCTAAAGTAATAGCTAATCTTCGCTGAATAGGATTCCAAAATTTAGTTTTCTGTCTTGTTATTGATGGCCCAATCAATCTCAATAATATTTCAAAATCAGTTTTTGACATTCTAGTGAAGTATGAAAAAACCCATCAAATACATAACTTCTATTTAAAATATAGTCCCGAATTCACCACCTTTTCCTATTTTCTGTAGTTTTCTCATGAATTACAACGTAAGTAGCACGCTACCTCCTCGGGTAACATCCTAGCAACAACTGACTAGTGTGGACGGGACGGCAATGTTTCAAAAACAGTGTTTACGGTGAACTTCTTTATAAACAAGGTGATGAACGTCATAAAAACAGTGTATCAACAAATGATATTAATGCCTTATGAATACGCGGCATAACACTATAGATAAAATAATTAAGTTTCCACAAAATAACTTTAATAATTCATTTAAATGGTCGATAATTTTAAGAGCACTCACCCAAAGGAGAACACATAAAAAAGAGAAAAAATGAAATTACGGGTGATTTGAGGTCATCAAGGGAGGTGACCTTTTAAGGCGGGGAAACGGTTCATCGCGATTTTCGTTAAAACAACAACTTACATCGATAAAAATATATAGCAAAATTACAGGAATCAAAGATCAACAACTTTTGTATTTACACTTTTTTCACTTAATTTAGTTAATAAAGATAATAAAAATTACTTTATTTAAAATTCTTTTTTGTAATTTTGAATTAATTTATTTGACCCTAACTACCGTAAGTCGGTCGACTGTGCTAGGTTTGGCGCGACTGTGACGGCGACGTGGTACATTCAGGTTCTTATATTTCAGTACTCGCTGGACATGATGAAGTTCAGCTGCCAGGTGTTGTTTGTCACAGACACCCCGTGCTCTCTGAAACAAAGAGTTTCCTAAGATTCGCAGATGATATGGTTGTTAAAGCTAATAATCCCAAAACCTTGCGACCATGCTCCAAGAATTGGATAGAGGAAGCAGAAAAGTAGGTTTAATAAAATAGATAGAAGAATAGCAAATGCTTGGAAGAGATTTTGGGGATTTAAAGAAATTCTGAAAAAGCAAGCTTTATTCAATGACTGCAAAAAGAAAAGTCTTCAACCCCTGTATTCCTGCAATTCTATCTTATAGATGTCATACTTGGGCTATGAATATTAAAAACTACAACAAAATTCCAAATTTTCAAAAAACAATGGAAAGGTGTGTCTTGGAATCACGAGAAAAGTCAGAAAAAGAGCTACTGAAGTGAGAAATGTCACAAAATTCGAAGACATTAGCACAAAAATCAGACAGTTAAAGTGGAGATGTGCGGGACACATCGTAAGAGACATAAAAATGAAATAGACACAACAAATAACAGAATGAACCCCCCCGTTACAACACAAAGAGAATTAGAGGAAGTCAGCGCAAAAGATGATCTGATGACATTAAGAAAATAGTTGGAGCAACCTGGTCAAGACTGGCAAAAGATCACAAGGAATGAAAGTGTTAGAGGAGGCCTTTGTGGCTAAGGCCACACTGAATAAATAAATAAAAGGAGAAACAAAATTATGTTAAAATATTAATAAAATTAGTCAGCAAATTAGGCTATAAATAAATAATTCTTTAAAGACTATTATAATTTGCCGACACTAACATCCATCCATATAATTATACTCTTTCTCTATAATTGAAAATTAATTTCTGAAGTGTATTAATTAACACTGCGTTTCGTTGCTCGCGATGATTACGTTTTGCCACATCAAGAAGCTTTCCATCAAAATTCGGCACAAATTAAATTCCGCGGCGCGATCGCCTCCACTATCTGATAATGGTGTTAATTAAAAGTTGTTCATTTCATAACCCCCTCTCACCCACCCTTAAGCCACAGTTTAGTTTAAAAAGAGTAAGTTAATCTGATGGCTGTATGATTATCTCAACCTTTGTTTCATAGACTACTAAATAAACATCAATGTAACTACTGTATTAAAAAAAACATCAATATAACTTGCCATAGTAGTAAAGAATACTATAATATCTAAACCGCTAAGTTGACTTTAATTTATTCGTTTTTAGAAATGGAATTCCAATTCGGAAATTCCAAAATATATTTCAATTTGTTTGAAAAAGGTTTAACAAAGTTAGAACAAAGCTATTATCTGCTCTAATACTTATCTGTACTGGATCATACTTTGGTAAATTATAACCCATTCTGATTCTGTCCATACCATAGGGAGGGCTCATAATCATGATTACAAAAGAGTAAGCAGAAAAAGGAGATGTGAGATGATGTTCAAAAGTCGGTTTCCGGCAGTGACAATACATTATATTATTTGAAAGCTTGTTTTATATTATATTACTAGCTATGATACCCGGCCTTGCTCGGGAGTGGATATGAGATCACGTGGTAGTTGAAATAAAAAAATAAAGTATGACGTAAAAAGTAAAAAAATATTGAAAACATTTTCTCATTGTTTACACTACTTGTTTATAAACAACATTTCTCATTTTATTGTCCGGGGTATATAATATATATTTTTCGAATATCTTACTCTTGAGCAAGATAAATATAGCTTACCGTGTGAGAAGCAGGATTCTTTGAGGTTGAGGCCACAATATTTTAAAGTTTGTCCTTTACCTTTGTTAATTGTAAAACTTAAGGATAATTTAATGGCCAAGAAATCTGCCAAATTTGGCCACTAGGGGCGCTGTAATCGCTTGGCCCAAAACTTCTATCAAATACATACCTATTAGCTTATATTCATTTTTAAGGCTTTTTATTAAACAAATTACAAATGCCGCGTTGTGCAGTTCCTGGTTGTTGTGAGAATACTGCATGCATGCTTACCGACTAAAATAGAATGTTATATGTTGCTTTGAAGGGGGGGGGGGGGGGGGTAAAACTGAGCTGATATTTACATCATGGTTTGTATCTGGGGCAGGTAATTGCAACTGAATGTCTTCATTTTGATCAGAAAAAGCTGCACCAAAATTTTAAATAGCGGTCATATGCCTCAAGTCTCTTTTTAGCCAGACGTAACCTAACTGATGTCTGACTGATGCAAAAATGAGATAGATTTGACTAATGAGCCTGCTAGAAGTTACTAAGATCCATGAAATATTAAAATAATTATGGAAAATGCATCTATGTACCGAGAATGTGCATTCTAGCATAATAATAGAAAGAGTACCTTTCTACAAGAATAACTTTTCTGCCTTGTCGTATAATGTAATGAAAGATGAACAGAATAATTTTAACACTGCTTTAGTTACCTAGTGAAAATAATATATTTGATGCTTTGGCAACAAAAAATAGATAAATAAACTTGCCGTTTTCCAATCAATAATGATTAAAAAAATAGGGACTATATAAATTCTAGTTTTTTGGCAAACTATTTACAATTTAGTGCGCTACATATCATAAAGATTTGGAGTCTGCCAAAGACTCACTACCGCCCTCTGTACAAATTTGAACCGTCTTTAACTTCATTAGTCGTAAAGAACATTCCATATTAGCGGAATAATAAAGCAGTACTAGATACTTTTTTATGAATTTCTTTTGCTTGGAATTACTGTATTTTTAACCTACTGTGGCAACCCTCCACTGACAAAAATGGAAAAGCATTGTTCTATTTTCGGGCCATTATCATCTTTACCGTTATTTTTATAAACCGTTATTATATAAAACATCTGTTGATAGAATCAAATTGAACAGAAGAATGATTTTAATAGACTGTATCAATTAAAATCCTTATCTTTTTAAACATTACAAGCGTTAGTACTACAACACCTTTTTTTCATAGATTAAAATATAGTTATTTTCCTAAAAACATAACGCATTTACTAAAAACAGTGATATACATATATACATGAATATAAAGCTGCGTATTCATTAGGCAACATTTGTGTATAAACACTGTTTATAAACAGTGTTTGACAATGTTGTATCACCTCCGTATACAATCTAGAAACAGTTTATAAACAAAGGTGATGACACATTGGTGTCGACTCTGGCGTGATTCTCTAAACTTAAAACTAAATTTAACATCAGTCTCTCCTCTTCATTCTGTATAAAGAATGACAAGGATACACTGTTGTCAAATTTAAGTTTAGATTTAGAGAATCGTGCCAGAATCGACATCATAGTTTCAGACACATGTTGCCGTTCCACTCCGAATGGAGAGCAAGAGGAAACTTTTAGTTTATAAACATAAGTTGACTGGTGTGGACGTGTGTTGCGAGAAGTTTATAGTTTAATTAAGCATGGACGTAGTGTTGTCCAATGGCCATGTTTCGATGCTCATACTTTTAGTATGATCCTGCTGATTAATTATTTTGAAACTTTTGAAGTATATGACAGTGAGATATATGAGTCACATGTTGTAAGAAATCTAAAGTAATAGCTAATCTTCGCTGAATAGGATTCCAAAATTTAGTTTTCTGTCTTGTTATTGATGGCCCAATCAATCTCAATAATATTTCAAAATCAGTTTTTGACATTCTAGTGAAGTATGAAAAAACCCATCAAATACATAACTTCTATTTAAAATATAGTCCCGAATTCACCACCTTTTCCTATTTTCTGTAGTTTTCTCATGAATTACAACGTAAGTAGCACGCTACCTCCTCGGGTAACATCCTAGCAACAACTGACTAGTGTGGACGGGACGGCAATGTTTCAAAAACAGTGTTTACGGTGAACTTCTTTATAAACAAGGTGATGAACGTCATAAAAACAGTGTATCAACAAATGATATTAATGCCTTATGAATACGCGGCATAACACTATAGATAAAATAATTAAGTTTCCACAAAATAACTTTAATAATTCATTTAAATGGTCGATAATTTTAAGAGCACTCACCCAAAGGAGAACACATAAAAAAGAGAAAAAATGAAATTACGGGTGATTTGAGGTCATCAAGGGAGGTGACCTTTTAAGGCGGGGAAACGGTTCATCGCGATTTTCGTTAAAACAACAACTTACATCGATAAAAATATATAGCAAAATTACAGGAATCAAAGATCAACAACTTTTGTATTTACACTTTTTTCACATAACCAAATAATATCTGTGAAAAATCAAAATAACCGACTTTGTGGTTTTTTATTATTATCTGCCACAGAAAACCTTTTTTTCTCTAAATTTAGTGAAATATACCTTCTTATGTCCTAAACATGATCTGATTTTTGCGTTTCAAAACTATTTTTACCACTATATTAAATAGCTGATTTTTCGGGATATAAGTTTTATTAAGTATAATGACAATTAAAAGGCATATAGGTACCTAAACAGAGAAACAATACAAAAGGTTTTGTAACTTGCTATCGAAATTACCCTCTCTGGGACTAGAGATTTAACAAAAGGCATCAATTTATAATTCGCCCTTCTCCTTTTGACGTTGAAGACAAAAAGCCAGCCGCATTACAGTCAATATTAACATGCAGCCGACGTCTTTTTCATTTTTTTTTATTTTTTTTTATTAGGGATAACAAACAGTTATACAATGTATATTAGGTAAAAGCTTACATTTATGTTATACTTATTGTTGAACAACAACATTATCCACAGATTAATACTAGGATTGTTTTGTTCTCACAGGTAAATAAATCTATACTAAAAGAGAAATATGTTGTACACTATACAAATAAGTATCTAGGAGAAACAAAAAGTTTGTCCAGGAGTACCAAGGTAAAACACTCATCATCATTATCAGCCTATTAATGTCCCCACTGCTGGAGCACAGGTCCCTATGGATGGAATAGGGAGATTGGGCCATGACTCACCACGCGGGCCAAGTGATAAAAGATCATACACTTTGATTTTGAAAGAAGTGTCTGGGGGCAAGAAAATATCAATATCATGGGAACTATCAAACTCAAACTCATTTATTCAGTCTAGGCTTAGCTTGTAACAACAAGCTCTTGTGAAAGGCAAACGCTACGCCATCGGTTCGTAAATCTACGGCGTGAGACCTTGTACTGAGAAGAACCGGCAAGAAACTCAGCATGGGCTATTTTTTTCCCGCTGTTTTGTTTCATAGTGTCGTCAATTGAGTGGGACATAAAAAAACGAAAAGTTAGCTCGGTATTGTTCTTACGTGCCTGACAGAGTCATGTTGCGTGTAAATTTACCGATTTATTTAATTAAGGACACAAAACTTTTCAACATTCCGATAAAGTTTTCTGTCGAATAAATTATAATTATCCAATTAAAACGAAAAGTCACCGCAACTTCAGTCTTATACACGTAAGACTTGGCAGTATGGCTTAGTACCTTCGCCTGTCCCAATGGACGAAAATAAACTACTACTCAGTCTTATACATGATTGGCAGATGCTTCACAAATCTTCATCTTGGCGGTATAATACGATATCAGACAAGGTTTTATCGAGATAGAAAAACAATCAGCACAAGCCAGAATAGATTTAAATAGTCTTTCATAGTGAAAAGTAATCTATATATTATAAAGCGGCAGAATTTGTTTGTTTGTTTGTTTGAACGCGCTAATCTCTGGAACTACTGGTCCGATTTGAATGATTCTTTCAGTGTTGGGTAGTCCATTTATCGAGGAAGCCTATAGGTTATTTTTTTTTTCAAAATTAGGGATCCGTAATAAAATTGCTATTTTGTAACACAAGGTGTAAAATCGAAAACCTATTTTTTATTAGGGATAACAAACAGTTATACAATGTATGTTAGGTAAAAGCTTACATTTATGTTATACTTATTGTTCAACCAACAACATTATCCACAGATTAATACTAGGATTGTTTTGTTCTCACAGGTAAATAAATCTATACTAAAAGAGAAATATGTTGTACACTATACAAATAAGTATCTAGGAGAAACAAAAAGTTTGTCGAGGAGTACCAAGGTAAAACACACATCATTATTATTAGCCTATTAATGTCCCCACTGCTGGGGCACAGGTCCCGATGGATGGAATAGGGAGATTGGGCCATGACTCACCACGCGGGCCAAGTGATAAAAGATCATACACTTTGATTTTGAAAGAAGTGTCAAGAAAATATCAATATCATGGGAACTATCATTTGCATGAACTGCATCTATTTGCAGCGCACGCTGCAAAAACTATTGACAATAGAACAAAATGACGTAGTACGGGTTTGAAGATCCCATTAAGACCTACAAAAAAGTCCGCAAGAACATATATCTAGCTATCATGGTTTAATCACAATAACCGATTTTGTGTTCAAAATCGGTATTTCCACGGAAACGAGAAAAACGCGGGTGAAACTGCGGGGCATGGCTAGTAATAATACAAAAATATATGAAAAAAAATTGTTAGGCTCACTTCATTTCCACCTTTAATTATATTATTAGGTACCATTATTTTGGTTACATTGAAATCACAATTTAGAAATATAATTTGTAATACCTAGTTTATCTTTATATATATAATTCTTCTGTGAGTGTGTATGTCACTGAACTTCTCTTAAACGACTGGACCGATTTTAATGAAATTTTTTGTGTGTGTTCAAGGGGATCTGAGAATGGTTTAGATTCACAAAGACGTGTAGACAGGACAACGTCTGTCGGGTCCGCTAATTTAAATATAAAAATATAATATTGAAAAATAAAAATGAATTAATGTTTAGTTTGCAACTAAATGACTATGTTATAGCTATTAACGGGATTGTTACCATGTACCTTAAGAAGAGTTTACTAGAAAAACAAAAAAAAATACTAGAAAAAAAAATCCACGCGGACCAGGCAGGGGACGGGACTCGAACCCGCACCCTTCGCAATCCGGGCGAATGCTCTGACCATTATGCTACCACGGCCCTATTGGCCGCGTCGAAATTTTCCTAGCCTTAAGCTGCAAGGCCGCGCCAGCTCTTCGCATTGTAGGTAACCAACAATGTCAAATGAATACTTTTTCAAGTATTAAACATTTGAAAGAAGAAATAGCAATTATAGTTATGTTTTTTATTAATTTTTAAGCATTTAACTGCTAGATGTTTAAATCTAAAGAAAAGTTTACTAGAAAAAAATCCACTTGGACCAGGCAGCGGACGGGACTCAAACCTGCACCCTTCGCAATCCGGGCGAATGCACTGACCATTATGCTACCACGGCTCTATTTTTTCTAGTAAACTTTTCTTTAGATTTAAACATCTAGCAGTTAAATGCTTAAAAATAAATAAAAACATAACCATGTACCTTGTTTTTATAAGTCTCCAATATTTCTAGGCTAATTAGTGTGTGTTGGAAAAAAAAAAAAAACTCGACACTGTTGCAAGCGCCGTAATCACGGAGTAACTGAAGTAATTTGAAAAAACATCTGGTACCCGCAATTATGTTAGTTACTCTTTTACATTTACGGAAAACAATTTACTCTTTGTTTGTATTTTACAGTAACTTAAGAAATTGTTCCTAGTTTAAGAAAGAAAGAAAGAAATGAGTCTTAGCAAGCTTTGTTGACTCCACAGTACTCCTGTATAGGGTTGCAACGATATATCGAAAAATATTATCGATATTTATATTGATATGTTAAATTAATGGATATCAATAATTGTAAGGGAACATTAAAAATATTTTCAAAAATATTCATTTTAGCTGATATAACTATCTAAATCAGAATGACTGCCAATTATGTAATCTATTGTTTTGTAATAGTTGTAATAACTTGCAAGAGCCTAAAGCTATAAAATATATTCATAAAAGGTTTATTGTTTTGAAGAACACTAAATCTAAACTGTGTGTTCTTTTCGGTGGTATATTTAATTCTGACATTTTTTCACATGTGAGAGCTAATAAACCGCGGTCAAAAATATTTCCAAAATCATTTATTGCGCAATATTAGAATGTATTTAACAGTGTATCGTGAATGATTAACGTTTAGTATTTTTTTATTGATCTGTTTTATTCTTCGCTTCAGTAAAGTCATGTTTTTTGAGATGGCTACGTTTGCCACCTCAAAAAATGAGAATGGGGTAATTGTAGTTTCTTTGATTTTATTTAAATTTATTTATTATATGAGACTGATTATGTTGTGTTAGGGCCTGAAAATATCAGTTTCTAATCGCATTATGTGGTTACCCAAAGTTTAAACACATTTCCCAGCACCAATGTAAATGGCAAAAGATAAATATATCCCCTGTTGGTACTTTAACTAAATTTAAAGCAAATCGAACTCTAAAAAAGAGCATTGAAGTACAAAATCAGTAACATTCAGTTTGACCTCACATTAACAACATGTATATAACAACAAAGACATACGGATGGCTAGCTACATTTACCCCAGATTGGTAGCAAATGTGACTATTGGCGGCTTTAAGTGGAACTTGACTTTCTGTCAATATTAACTCGTCTACGTTATCATTAATTAATGTGTTATTTAAAGAATTGATCGTATTTGCTAAATTGTATTAATGGTGTAAAACTATTCAAGTCACAAGTTTGTCATACATTTCTAGTAACTACAATAGCCCCAGATGACCTAACTGAAAATGCGCTTTAGGATGCAGTCGATATATCGAAAATCTAAGTTACCCGACTTCGAAGTTAATATCGATATATATCTATATTTCAAACGACTGCATCCCTACTCCTGTGGCGTGGTTTTTCATTAGAATGATAGGGCGTTACTGGTTCGCGTGACGCGGCGGCATGGCTCATCCGCGTGGGTGCGGCAGGGCGCGCCGCCCGACGTCGCGTCGCATTCACTGGCGGCTACTGAGCCATTCTTGAACACGAGTTTTAAACAATTAGGTTGAATGGTAACAAAAGAAAAAGAGCTGTAAAATTGTGGAACTCTTTACCTCTGGATATCAAACGTGCACAGACAAGGGACTCCTTTACCATTAAAATTAAGGAATATTTCCTCAAGCTGGACTCTGCCTGATCTTTTTCTTTTTATCTGACTAGTTTATATATCTATATAAGTAATCATATAACCAATGTGCGCACACCTAAATCGGCTACAGTATTTACGTACATAGAAACCCTGTTGCCTGTAATACAGGTTATCCTACCACTGGCAACAAAAGTCACCTTTAACAATATTTAAGCTCCAATGTGCCTCTTGTCACCAATTTTTGTATTATTAATTTAAAATATTGTAACTTGCTTTAAGTCAATATATTTTATAGCTTCCTTATATATTTACTATTTTTATATTCTTATATTTACGTCTATTTTATTTTATTTTTAAAATAGCACTAGCCCACAGTTTCTTCTATTTTCATGGTATGGTTTCATTTAGCCAAAGGTTGCCTGGTAGAGATTGCTACCTTAACAATAAGGCCGCCTTTTGTGTTTGTGTTCCTTGAGTTTTATGTTGTATATATTTTGTTAAATAGTGCCATAAAGAATACTCATTCATTCAAAAGAGGTAGATAGGGTATTGACGGTTCAAACAATTTGCAAAATGGAATTTAGAAAAATGTTTAATCAAGGAATTCAGTACCTAACGATAAGACCCAATTTCACCAAAGTTCGTCAAATCGTTTGTTAGCTAATGGTTCTTTAATACTAACAAGGCTGTCAAATTATTGACGTCCTATATTAAAAATTCAGACCATTACTAAACGACTAAAATATAGTATCATTATTTGTTTGACATGAATAGAATGCCGTATCCTATTTTCTACTGAAGCATAATAAGGCAAGGCGACAAAAACTGAAATGACATTCACTAGATAGATTTGATAAACGACCACTTGTATTTTTGTTTTTGCCTCTTGTTTGTTCGTTGAAATATCAAATATTTCTGAGATTTATGGTTTGTTGTTTTCATTGTATGTGATAATTTTTCATACCTTCATTTATTTGATTGGTAAGTTTAAAAATGAATGCACCACAGTAAACTTTCATAATAGTAATAAAAATATGGGAAGGCGTAAAATGCTTCCCAAATTGTTTATATTATTTAAAACATCTCCGTCTTTGAATGTTTATTTTGACATATAAGAATCATCTGTTAATCATCTATATATATAAAACTCAAAGGTGACTGACTGACATAGTGATCTATCAACGCACAGCCCAAACTACTGGACGGATCGGGCTGAAATTTGGCATGCAGGTAGATGTTATGACGTAGGCATCCGCTAAGAAAGGATTTTGATCAATTCTACCCCGAATAGGGTTGCCAGGCCATAAAATGTAAAGGCCGGACTGCGCACTATATAAGGCCTGACATTTTTCCCTAAAAGCCGGACATATTTATTATATCAGACAGCGGGGCTCTTGTCCGCTCGGACGCTCGTCCGCCCATCGTTGTACGAATCGCCACTCTGACAAAAAACCTGACAAAAGCCGGACAGGCCAAACACGTACATATTTGGCCGGACGTGACCGCAAAAAGCCAAACATGTCCGGCTAAAGCCGGACACCTGGCAAGCCTAACCCCGAAGCGAACTCGGGCCACTACTGTAATCATATAATCTATGTCCGTGATTGTGTTTAACACCGCATCAAGGAGGAAAATCCTCTGTTAATGTTAGGTAACACAAAAAACATTAACAGTCCTTCAAATGACTTAAGAAGCTGTTAAATGAACTAATAAAGGTTGGTAAAATTAGGTCTTCACATGGTTATTTTTAAGTATTTCCCAGAAAAGATTGCACTTATTTAAATCACTTTTAAATTCAGTATCAAATACAATGCCTACAAAATATTTTGTAGCCTGACCAGACATTTTGTTCGCCAAAAAGATCGCTTTTTTCGACGCACAAATTTAGAACAGCACACGCTATGTAGTGTTCTTTATGCTCTTAGTAATCGTTATACGACTACGGTTTCTGGCAACTTCCAATACTTAAATCTGTTTTTAATTTTTTCTACAACCATATAGCTGTGCTCGTACCTAGATCTCATTGATACGCGTCATTTGGCACCCTAATCATTAACGCAGCCCTGAGGCACCTCGCGCAACAGACTGTCACGACCAAGGCCAGTGGCCGCGACGACCATATTAACTGAAGAAACCATATAAACGTCGAGCATTTTGCCGCAACGGCAAATTAGCCACACACCGGGTCGGCTTGCAAACTGGTCGCACACCGGGTCGGCAAGACTGATTGTTGCAGCCAACTTAGGTATAGTTTAATAAAACTAGTTCTTTAACGGGTTAATGCACGAAACTTTATTTATTTATTGACGTTTCATTGAACATGCATTAGGGGGACCAAACCATTACATTAGATTTGATAAACCACAGATCCTTGCAACTGAGCAACGGTTCGTTCCTAGAATGACACGCGAGGCTATTGAGATTAAAAAATATCCAAATTTCAATAGGGAAGATGGTTGGTATATACCACCAGCTTGGGAACCCATTATACAGGAGATAAAATCCCAACCCCGAGCACACACTGCAAGACCAACAGATACTATTAGTTCTTTTTGTTTGCATAATTTAACATAAGAAGGAGATAGAAAGCCTCTCTTGAGTTTGTTTCGCCGGTTCTTCTCAGGAAGGTCTCCCAATTTTAAAACCGGTGGTAGTTACGGTAGTTAGGTTCAAATAAATAAACTCAAAATTACAAAAAGAATTTTAAATAAAGTACTTTTAACTAAATTAAGTAATAAATTCATACATAGACAATAAAAAAACAAAAAAAAATAGAATCAAACAATGAAATAACCGAACGCTCAATAAAAAGTCTTTCGAAGGTAGCTCGACAAAATTAAATAAAATTTGATTCTGACGACGTAGCCTGTAAAGGCTACGAAACGTCAATAAATAATGTTTCGTGCATTAACCCATAAAAAACTAGTTTTATTTAATGAGTGATGTGCGTGAAAACCTAAGAAACAAATTAGGTATAGTTTGCTAAACTTTGCTATGCGCGCTCAGGCTAGATCTGCGACCTCGAATGCGCCAGGCCGCGACCAGCCATTCTCAGTGTCTTGCGGACAGTGCGTCAGTGAATACGATTCGTGTTGTCTCGCAAATCAATACGACGACGTTTTTTCAGCAATGAGGTTTAATATAAAGTTATTAATTATTGAAATATAGAAAGGACCAGCACTGAGGCCGCTTTATGGCCAGTCGTGGTCGTGGCCGCAGTCCAACCGTGTCTTTTGCGACTAAGTTTGCAGTCACAGCCACGAATGACCGTGGTCGTGGCCGTCTATAGCGTGAGGTTCTTTTTATTTATTTTAATTACCGCACCTTTTTTATTTTTCAAAATTAGGTAACTAACTCACTTAACATCACAGAGTTTTTTATTGTGAAAAGTGTAGTAAACAAGCATATTCTTACTCACATAACATCACAGAGTTTTTTATTGTGAAAAGGGTTGTAAACAAGCATATTTTTACTCACTTAACATCACAGATTTTTTTTATTGTGAAAAGGGTTGTAAACAAGCATATTTGTACTTACTTAACATCACAGAGTTTTTTATTGTGAAAAGTGTTGTAAACAAGCATATTGTTACTCACTTAACATCACAGAGTTTTTATTGTGAAAGGGGTTGTAAACAAGCATATTGTTACTCACTTAACATCACAGAGTTTTTTGTATGTGGATAGGGTGGTAATATGCTCACCCTGGTAGTAATATATATATATACAGCCTCCATAGCCTACAAAAACTATCACTCACGTCGTTGCCTTCCCTGACCCAATCCGCTCCTACTACTAGTAGTCTTCTGTAAGGAGGAGGTTACTTCTCTAGACGGGCGCTTCAATTGGAGCGGCAAATCCGTTATGCCCTATCTCTCATTTATTTTCTTTGTATTGAAACTTAACATCTGGAATTCAATTCAATACAAAATATCTTTATTCAAATAGGAAGCATGATACAACTCTTGAATCGTCCATATTTTTTTCCCTACCATCCGTTAAGGATATTTTTTTGCTGTGGAGAAAAACAGGCGAAAAGAACTTCACAGCGTCAAATGTCTTATTATAACAATATTAACAAAATATTATATTTTTACAGTGTCAATACAAAATTAGGTCGTCTTTATCATAATTATAGAAACGGACTCTTAGAACGTTTGGAACAGTTTAAACCCAAGAATTTTAGCTTGAAATATAATCAGACACCTTATAATACTCTTTATTCATTAGAAGTGTTTTAATAGCAGCTTTAAATTTATTGACGCTCAATTATTGGATATTCCTAGGGACCTTAGTTTAGAAGCGTACACAAAGACCTTTACATTAATTATTGATTTTGTGGAGCCTAGTAAATGGTACAGTTAATTTATTTTTATTGCTAGTATTAAGCGAGTGCTTCTCACTATTTATAGGAAATGAATTAATATTTTTTCTAACATACATTAAATTTTCATAAATATACTGAGACGCAACTGTCATTATCAGTTTCTTTAAATTTTTCTCTTAGTGTCGCCCCATACGGGCCACCGACCACAAAAACAAAACGCCGCCACCGGCATATTTCTTGTAGTTTTCATACATTTTATATGGACTCGCCACACACGGTACGCCGGTGGCCGCCACGCGCAACAAATCGTCTTTGCTCGCTTTTTGTGGCTCACACCGGCCACTTAATGCGCCGATACAAAACGCCGCCACACGTCACTCGCGCGATTTCTCACCCCTCTCTCCCTTACCTTAGTCGGCCGCTGTCGCGCGCTTCCGCCACTTTAGTAGCCGCTTCTAGCTTCATGTGGCGGCGTTTGTGGCTGTGGCGTGTGGCCCGTGTGCGGCGACACTTACAGTCTTTTGTCTTTACATAGATTGTAAATTGATCGCACAGCCCGCTTCTGCAACACAAAAGTAGTTTGAATATCGGCAGCATTTCCCCACAGCGAAATACCGTACGACATCACACTATGAAAATAAAGTAGGAAGAGTATTAAAGATCTCCAATAACAAAATCTTGTACAAACTACTGCGGCGATCTACCCTGAAGGGGTAGGCCCTGGGAGCGTAGTAATAATAATTGAAACAAGTTTGATTTTATATTTTTTATATTTGTAATCAGGCGAATATAATAATAGAGCTTAATCTATCAACGTTTGGTTTGGTGCCTGAAGTCTATCTGCTGGAATCTTCTATCAAAGGACAGACGATTCCCAATTTCAAATCTTTGAAAATCATGACATTACCTTTTTAACATAACTGCCAGCAGTAGGCATTACATGAACAAAGAGTTTACCCAAACAAGGAGGCTGTAACGTAACGGACGTTACACTACATATGTAGAAATCGCGAGTAATAACGTATATGAAGCTATTGACTTACCGATTTACTGCAAACGGTAACATTTTAAGTTCGCGTGACAACGCACCATGAGATGCCAACAGAGTCGTTTAAGCTATCGCTCCTGTTAAGGCATACTTCCCTTCCTTTTATGCGTTGCTTTTCATTCAGTAAAGTTATTTAGGTGCAATTTATTCGTAGTTTACTCATAAAGGAAGATTTATTGGCAATCGGCTATATGATGTTAATTGCATCAATTTACGAATTCTTATCTTTGAAATTACTTGATATTTTAATACATTTTTTTCAATATATTTATAAAGATACAAATATTTTAATGTTATTTATGAAAAAAATAGGTTTCGTCCATTAGAGGATTGCATCTTTATACGTAGGACCCGTCGATATATAAAGATACATAGCACTACATAGTATAAAGCAAAGTCGCTTCCCGCTGTCTGTCCCTATGTCCTTATATCCCTATGTCGCTATATATGCTCAGATCTTTAAAACTACGCAACTGATTTTGATGCGGTTTTTTTAATAGATAGTGTTTCAAGAGGAAGGTTTATATGTATAATACATGCTTAATATAGTAGAGAAACACTGATAGTTTTCGAGGTTTTAATGTAAGGTCGTAAATAAACACATTTTTTTGCGCTTACATTGCAAACGTTGGCTGAACCCTACGAGATAGATCAAAATAATGTACTACAGTATTGTACACCTTCAAAGGGTCTACAAAAAAGTCTACGATAGTATATGTCTATCTCTTAGGGATAACCCAAAATAACCATTTTTTATTCTATACTTTTTACGAGTAATAATAGCTTATTTACGAAGCGGTTTTCAGCAATATAACAGTCATCCTAAACCAATTAAGTAACTTAAATACATTGTGTATTTAATACAGATCAATTTGGCTCTTTAGAGTATGTAATTTAAATGAATATTTTCGAAGATATTACAGATTTTAAAATGCAGGGACATAGCTCTTCCGACGCTACCGGGCGGGGGGCCTGGTGGCGCGTGCCTATTGTAATTAGACACAAATTCTAAAATCATATCTGTCACACAACAATCAACAACATATATGAATAGGTTTTGAGTTCATTTAGTTAAATATTCTCATCAACGAAAATTGTATAAAAATACTCATCATCTTGAATCATTAACATAAATATAAACAGATTTATGATTAATAGTAAGTAAGTACAAATTTCATTCATAAGCAAATAATAGTTATTTATTATACAAGAGTGGAAAGTTCCTTTTTAACCGCGTGCTCGATTTGGATGACCGAGCAAGCGAAGGATTCTAAAGTTGAATCACGAGCGCAGCGAGTGATTCTAAATTAGAATCCTGAGCGTCAGCGAGGGAAACAAACGAGCACAAGGTGAAAAATCTTTCCACTCGAGTGCAATACGTAACTTTTCATCCCACCTCAGCGAGGAAATGACAAAATGAAAAAGAAAACAATTTATAATGACAAAATATTTAAGCAATAAAACGTGAAAAACTAGAATGGCGCGAAGCACGCAAATAAAACAAAGAAACCAAGAAGGTTCCAAATTTAAATTTTTTCACAATTTAAAAAGTTCTAATCATAAATTTGGCACCATAGAGGTTACATTAAATAGGTTTAATGACGTTTTGAATTTACAATTATATTGAGTACTCATTATATGTGATGTTCTAAATTCAAATCTACTTTGCCGCTCAAGCGAATAAAATAGAATTTTCCAGCCAGATTTCGAAGCGCAAAATTACACTTTCCGAGGTGGTGGGATGAAAAAACTCTTTTTCATTTCTCATTCTCGGAAAGTGGTGTTGTTTTGATCTGTTTGTTGGGTGGAAAATGCTGCTACCCTCCCTAGAGATGGAAAAACTCATACAAATTACTTCCCGCCTAAGGGCCGGAATGAACTTTAAAAATAGAACTACTGTCAGGTGTGAAGAGTTTTATGTAAAAAAAAATGTGATGCCATGTGAGTTTCTAAACAGCCAGTGTGAACTTAGCACGAACTTCTTTGAGCGGAATAAGCCGCAACAATTAGGCTGTTCCATATTTAAATTAAAAAAAATACATAAATTGGCGGGATACTAAACTGTTATGTATCTGTGATGGAATAAAAAAATATCTTGTAAGTAAAACAGAGTAATCTAAATTTGAATATTAAAAATGAGTTTAAGCGATTCAGAAATGTTGACACCGGATTCAATTAAAGACGAAGCAAATTGTGTTATAGAGAATCTTTTGCCAGAAATGTCAAAAGAGGATATAATATGAAGAATATAAAATCGTTTTCCGAAAGTTTTTCTTACATATTTTAATGGCCTGTCTTCTTCACTTCTTCTTCAAACTTGCAGGGAGTATCCGCCATGGAATTCATCGTTTGATGAAATAACAGAGTCTCGTACTTTAACAGATATCCAAAACAGCCAAATTTGTAATAGTATATCAAACAGCATAAACATTTCAAACAAGAATGTAATTTTAATTTCACTAATTGTCCTAATATGACAATTAATTTTAAATAGCTACTTCTAATTTTATTGTACCTATATATATATATACCTATTTATGAATAAATATTTTTGATAATCAACTAGTTTTATTTTCCTCATATTCGAAATGAAAAGTAAAGTGTTTAACTCGGGGAAAAGAATCAATTTAATACTATAGCCGTCTAAATACCTCGGGAATTGATTCTTTCCACCCTCGGTTAACAATCTACTATTCCCCTTTACTTTTTTCACATTACAAAATCCAACGAAAAAGATTTCATGTAAAATGTTGCCAAGACGGAGAACATAATTATGACGCGCACTGTCAAAAAAAATATAAGATCTCATGTAGAGCCAAGCTTCTCACTCTACCACACGTCCTAACTCTACAAAGCCTTACCTTACAAACTCTTAGTCAAATATGTGGCTTGGCCGCTTCGCTACATTCACATGGGAGTAAGGCAAAATTTTGTTCATTAATAGCGGATAAAGAAATGACTTTCCTGTTATACAATAGTTTCAAGCCACATGTTTTGTGGTCTATGTTTGTATTTTCTCTATTGTCTTGGATTTCCTTAAAAAAAGTGCTAGTCACTTATATTGAGCAACTAGTGGCCCGCTCTCGCTTTGCTTCGGTATTTTATCCCCTTGGGGGTAAAATTGATCAAAATCCTTTCTTAGAGGATACCTATGTCATAACATCTACCTGCATGCCAAATTTCAGCCCGTTCCGACCTTTGAGTTTTATATATCTACCTATTCATAGGATAAAGCTACTTCTGCATAATCCCTACTTTACAGTAGAGCGATTTGAAGTTTGTAAAATGTAAAATTAGCTTTAACTTGTGTTGGTATTTTTCTAGCATTTGGTTTTTTTTACCAATCATGTAAAGCATTGAGAAGCAAATCATGACGCATTAACAATTCCTGATGTTATATTGACCACTTTATGTAATATACTTTAATACAATAAGAAAGTATAATCTACAATAATATGGTGCAATATGAACAAATTTAAGAATAATTAAAACAAAAACTATACTATAACAATGAACCTAAAACTAAAAACCTTAAAAAATAAAATATAATAAGTAAAATACATTATTAAAAGGAGTCCCTTTAGGCAAGGTTCCGAAGATACTGGCAGCGTTCCCCCTTTGGATAGCTAGACTAATTCTTTGTCCGAGGTAGCTGCCAGCTCTTCGGTCTCCTGTGATGTCGACTAATCTTTTTGCTATTTCTTTAAAAAGCCTTATAGCGCCAGGACCCCACAGACCAAGGGTCTCGACACCGAATGGGACAAAATCATATTCGGAGCCTAGATTTGCCTGCCTTAGCTTTTTCAGCCGCTTCACAAGCCGCACCAGCTCTGTTGTTGGTTCCATGTAGATGGGAAGGGGCCAGCGTGTCTGAACAGGTTGCATCCCATACCAGCACCCGACCCATCTTCCATGGAATCAAACTCATACCGTCCGGTCTCTTACCATCGTCTCTTGCAATACCAGTTGGCTCAAGTAGACTTGGCACGTTGACGGAGGCAAGGGACCGGCGTATGATATCGTTAAGTGCGGCGTGTCTCGAGAAGTGGCCTGCACTTTTTTGGCAAGACAGTCCATGATGTCCTAGCTTGTCGACATCACTGCCACAGGGACATTTATGAGGAGCGCAGACCGGGACCCCAAGCCGTAGACAGGTTGCCATTCGGAGTGTGTCAGGCTCAAGAAATGTGCCTGTATTTGTCGAAGGGTACGCGTGAAGCCAGTAGCCGGCCTCATGCGTACCCACGGCCAAAAGCCTAGCACGCGCCGAACCTGTACTGCAGCTGAAAAGGTTATTATAAGTTAATTTACAATTTATGTCGTCCCAGCTCCTCTGTGAATTTGGAGAAACTGGAAAATTTTGACCTGGGCATGCAATTAAGAAAGCGTTTCTAGCTTCTTCCAAACCAGCAATCTCAAAGTTTGAAGGGGATGCCCTTAGAATTTTACTTATGAGATTTGCTGAACTATGGACAGAAGATAGGAAGGCTGGTAAAGTGACACTGGAAATTTTGCGAATCCCTAAATCACCATAACGGATGGGTAGGGATGCTTGGGTCCAAAATTGCTCGTTCAGCTGCATATTAAGAATCGATTCTAAGTTAATTTTGATTAAGTCGTCTAATTCTGACAAAAGATCTAAGTGATTCCAAAAGGAGCAGCAACGGAGCACATACGTAAATTTTGGGACAAAAAGACAGAATTTTAAGATGCAAAGTGCATAATGTGGACTAATTTCAAGGAGACGGTCGGCAGAATTTTGAAATTTATTAATTGAATTATTAATATATTCAGAAATAGATTCATCAAAAATTGGAGAACCTAAAAGGTAAAGGGAATTACTGTTAACTATTTTAATATTTGGAGCTAAAATATTAAATTTTTGTTTAACGTCATTTAAATTTAAGTCGTTGTTATTTATAAAAAGTTCGCATTTGCTAAAATTAAGCTCCAAACCGAAGGCTTCAAATTTATTTTTGATTAAAAAAAGGTCCGAAAACACAGTATCCACATCACCTCCTAAGGTTCCGTCGTCCAAATACCAAACATTGAATTTAGAATTTAAATTTTTGATTATCGGATTTATAGCCAAACTAAAAATTGCAGGCCCAAGGGGATCACCCTGTTGCCAACCTACTTCCGAGGACAGTTCATTAGAACGATATAACAATTTTGTTGGGTCAGCGTAACTGAGAAGAAGATAATTGTATATTTCAGGTATATGTTGTTTTATTTCTGTCAGCAGGGTATCCCTATTTACCGAATTGAATGCATTTTTGACATCAATTTTGAGCAACATGTCAGGCTGCTCGAAGTTAGGAAGGAGCGTAGGGCAGACGCATTTATTGTTTAAAAAAATCTACATTTACGGCTCATATTTTGTTATTTAATAGTATCTTATGTGATTATGTGACAATTTACTACGGACATCTTTATGTTATATATGCATATCAGACCTTAAGCTTGGGAAACGTGTTAATATTATGTGAAGATATAACTTTGTTTTTCAAAATTTGTATGTTCTGTCGCGTCACATTATGATAATATGGCAAATAAGAAAAATAGAATCAAACATTTAGTAAAAAGTCTCAGTTTGTAAAAAAATTGAAGTCGTGCAGGCTGCTTTCTTGCCTATCCAAAAGGTACTAGTGCTCTTGGCTCTATATTCTTCGGAAACATAAATCACATGTACCTTTATTCAATTGCTATTTTCGAAGTTATATAAGTTTTAGAATAAATCTTTTTACCAGTAAAATATATGCGTCCGTTTCGCCTAAAAGTATAATAAAAGTAATCTATACTTATAATAAATCTGTAGAAATGTCAATTCTGTACATGAAATATATTTTTAAAATAACTATCAGGGGGTGATTAGTGATCGATACTGATGCCAAAAATGCAATCAGTAAAAATTTTGTCTGTCTGTCTGTCTGTCTGTGTGTATGTTCCTTATAGAAACAAAAACTACTCGACGGATTTTAAAAAAACTTAGTACAATTATTTTTCATACTCCTGGGCAGGTTATAGTATACTTTTCATCACGCTACAATCAATAGCAGCAGAGTAGTGAAGGGAAATGTTGGGAAAACGGGAGAAGTTACTCCATTTTTTAAGCTTCCGTCGCGGGTGCAGCCTTAATCGTTAAAGTTACATAGAAATCATGTATGACGGAAATATTCTACATAAAATTATCTAAAAAATATCCCGCAACAGCATATGTCTATCTTTTATGGTTGACTCACAATTACACGTGTAATTATATAAATAAAGTTATTGTTTATAGCACAAGCCTGAGAACAAAAACTATAGTTTACACTACAGCTCTACACCGAAGCGAAGCGAGGGCGGGCCACTAGTTTGATAAATAACATTTTCAAGTAACTTTATTCTATGCATTGGTCAATATATAGATGTATGTTCAATGTATTATTCTGTGATGTCTTCAAAAAATTAATATTTTAGACTAGACACTTTGAATCTGATAATTTATTTTGTTGTTATAGATACTACAATGGAGAGGAACACGCTTATGGCCAAATGCTACCCTCGCATCAAGGACTATTGCAGGGAGAAACATGGACTCGAGTTTCAGGTGGGATATCATCATCATCAGCTTATTAATGCCCCCACTACTGGGGCACAAGCTTTCCCTATGGTTGGGATACGGAGATTAGGCAGTATCCCCCACGCGGCACCAGTGTGAATTGGTGGGTGCTAATGACTGCAAATGCAGCCAGGACCAACGGCTGAACGTGCCTTCTCAAGCAAGTTTTTGGTCACTCACCCAAAAATTGCTTCGGAAGGCACGTAAAGCCTACTTAAGTATGTATTTGATATTATAAAAGGTTTATAATTTTTTTTTATTATTTTAAAGCATGCAAATGCTTGATGTTTAAATCTAAAGAAAATATAACTAGAAAAAAGAATTCCACGCGGACCAGGCAGCAGACGGGACTCGAACCTTTTTTTTTCTTTAGATTTAAACATTAAGCAGTTGCATGCTTTAAAATAATGAAAATTATAACTATAATTGCTATTTCTTCTTTCAAATGTTTAATACTTGTAAAAGTATTCATTTGACATTTTGGGTTACCTATAATGCGAAGAGATGGCGCTGCCTTGCAGATTAAGAATGGCTAGAAGAATTTCGACGTGGTCCGTGAGGGCCGCGGTAGCATAATTGGTCAGTGCATTCGCCCGGATTGTGAAGGGTGCGGGTTCGAGTCCCGTCTGCTGCCTGGTCCGCGTGGAATTTTTTCTAGTTATATTTTCTTTACATTTAAATATAAAAGGGTTTTTGCAAAATTATCTGTACGATAAAACTCAAAAAAGGCAAAAAGTGTAGTTTTTGCTGGGTTTGTAAGTTTATCTGCGAGGTTTTGCTGATTAAAATATACTCCTTAGGCATTTTCTAAATGAACCGCAAGATAACACAGGTGGGGAAGCGTTCATGAATCGGAAATCCAAGAATTCGCCATTCCACCTCTGAATTAATTATGTACTATCGCGGAATTTTGCGCTCTGTCGCGAACAAAATGCTTTGAACAGTTTTCTACAGTAGTTTTTACTACGCCCCGCCTTCGCGTCGGACGCGCCAATCCGGGCCGCCGCACAAAAGTAAGACAGAGAGCATTTCATTGATTGAATAATGAATCGAATTGCATTTGTTTTAGTTGCAATTTGTCATCCGCATCGTGATCGCGACAGCGCTATACGAAAAAGTAAGACAGCGATAATTACATTTCTATGAATGAATTTTTACTACGCCGCTACCGCAAGCGATTATGGCATTATGGGTACCTCCCACATCCGAATCTTTGCTTCATCATTTTCATTTTCTAAAGCAAAACTGGCTTGGTCGGATCCTTTATTTATGTATGTATTTGCAAACGAATTTTATTGATTTAATAGAGTGAGAGAATTTGACGTTTATATGCGCGTAAAATATTCTCAAAACAACTGAATTTTATGGAACTGTTGACAACCTCCGTGGCCGAGTGGTTTGCACGCTGGGTTATGGATGTTTAATATGTATTCCTATAAATATATATATATATATATATATATATATATATATATATATATGTATTCTTTCCGTTACCCCAGTATCCCATAACACAAGTCTTATAGTGCTTACTTTGGGGCTAGGCTAATTGGTGTGAGTGTTAGAAATATTTATATTTATTTATTTAACTACCCAGCGGTTGTCAATTTCTACTCCATTAATTTTAAAAGTAAAGCCACTGATGTCTGGAACGTCTTCTATATTGCGGTCCCCCCCCCCCCCCCCCCCATCCCGGTTTATGTTTCACTAAGTATAGGTCTTTTTTTTTACGTCAGGAAAATGCGTTACGCACACCCTAATATACGTAAAGCTCCCAACTTGTATTTAAGGGATTGGTTCGTGAGCATTATCTTAATATAATTAATCTGCGTTCTCATATTTGACTGGCATAATTATGTGTATGTTTATGTATGTATTGTAGATATAGCATATATATTTTAATATTTGTGTATTCTATTGATATTATATATATTACCTACCTGATTTATTTAGCATATGTCCTTATTTCGCCCCCGTATTTTTTATTTCTCACGCTTCTACTGATCGACTGGTAGAGAATGCCTTATGGCATTATGTCCGCCATTTGCTGTATTTTTTAGCAATAAAGTATAAATAAATTAATAAATACCCCACCGCCTTGGGAGTACGGCGAGGTTATGTGGGACTCCTCCGCTCCTCCTCTCGCCCACCCGTTGACCACTACCCGTTGACCTCTCAAGGGGGGCCCTACCCACTAAAAACCTGACGATGCCCCTCACCTCACCGACGGGCCATGTCTTCCCCGGGCGAATGATCCACCATCTGGCGGCACTCCGCCCAGCGAGAATAGATAGATAGATAGATAAATCATTTATTCCCATCAGTACAGCACACAAATTCAAGTAAAAAAATAGAACAATTAATTACTAGGTATGTAACTGTGTGCCGCAACGACAGAAAAAGGCAAAAACGCACTGGTTTTCAGTTCTGCCTAGAAAGCGCGTAACGTGAAACGACGTCGACGTGACGTGATTAATTTATTATTAGGAGAATTAAATTAGATTATATTTTTATTAAATTAAAAAGATTATTAAATTATTATTGATAAGTTATTATAATATAACTATATATAATATTATCATTCAGCAAAAATTATTAATTATTACTGTTGTTATTACTTTTTAGTATTTAGATTAATATTGAATTTCTGAATTAATATTTACCCATCAGAATTTAACACACACAAATTGTGACACACCTATTAGAAAGCGGTAGAAACCGCTACCATACGACCACATGTGGTTATTCCTAACCTTTGCATTTCTAGTAAAATTAATTTTAAATGTTTTTTAAATGTTTGGCGCGATATGATACTCCTTAGTGGAGGTGGAATGTTGTTCCACCACCCGGTCATCCAGAATACGGCACTGGGTGAGGCCACGGGAACCCTTTCGGATACTTCCGCGACCTCACCAGTGAGTGTCCGACTTGAACGGACCCACCCATCATGGGGATGCCCCGAGGCATCAGGTATCCTGCATCCTGTGCAATGCAGGATCCGGACCCCGCTGGTCTCCGTCGATAAAGACTAAGAGCCGGTCTTGTTGCCGTCTCCTAGACCTCACTCTCCTCACTAAGTATAGGCCTAGGATACCTCTAAGAGCAATTTTTGTTTTTCATACAAGGTGATTTTATAACTAATACTTCGTCAAGACCCATGTATCATAATATTAGACTTTACTATTTCGCACCACGCGTTAAAATTCGACACCCTCAACCTCCTTTTTAGTGGTTTGTTTAGGTAAACTAAAACTTATAAACTTTATAAATCACTAGCTGACCCAGCGAACTTCGTACCGCCATAAAAATAGGGGCAGGTAGTAGAAGAGTGAAAATAAAGGGTTGTATGTATTTCTTAATACTACATAATAAAAAAATAAATACTGTCCAAAAAAAGTTTTTAGGGATGTGTAGTGTTCCATCAATTTCCTGGGATAACATTCCTCCTAACCCATATGAGAACACTACGTTACAATACCCAATAGTTTGAATTTTGGCGCGAAGGCACATTGTAGGTTTCTGAACACTACGTTACAGGTGGACAACCCTTATCACTTAAGGATATGAAAAAAAGGTAAATATAAAAAATCAAAAAACCCGACTGCTTAATTATACTTCAAATAAAAACTGAAAAGAAAAAAACAAGTCCAGTAGTCTATAATTCTGTTAATAAGGAACAAAGCTGCTTTAACAGTCGGGACCCATTAGATATTCAAGAATACATAATATTTTTCATCAGTGGGTCCCGACTGTTAAAGTAGCTTAGTTCCTTATTAACAGAATTATAGACTACTGGACTTGTTTTTTTCTTTTCAGTTTTTATTTGAAGTATAATTAAGCAGTCGGGTTTTTTGAATTTTTTAAATTTACCTTTTTTATTTCACACTTTTTAGTTAGTTAGTATTTTAAGACGGTATATACCGTAGTCTTGTTACTTCAGTAAGGGAATTAATATCGCGGGAATCATTAAGTACGTCGGTCTAAAAGATTGATTTATTAAGACATATAGAGACTTTACCAGCGGGTTCAAGACTACAGATGGGCCTTCGCAAAAATATGTGAAGTTAAATCAAGTCGTTACATAAATATCTCTAATGTATGTAAATTTTATAGTAAACTAGCACTTATTCAAAAAGTCATCTTTTGTTTATGTTTTTTTTTAATAGTTTAGCAGTAAATATAAAATTCATTTACTTTTATTCGTCGACTATTTAAAATTGGCAGTGGCTGCATTGTCATGTCAATGCCGGACGTCTAAGATTGTGATATACACACTGCATTTGTGTATATCACAATCTTAGACGTCATAATTTGATATACCTACATAATTCACAGAAACCCAATATGTAGATGCCAGAAGTTAACTTCAAATGTTTTTAATCACCCTATATACAATACCAATCAATGACGTTTATGTCGCAGGTTGAAGAAAGCAGTAATTCCCGTTTATTGTTTTGGACAATGGTGGCAACTGCCTTAGATCACTAAATTTAATAATTATGCAATCACCAAAGCAAAGTTTATAATATTTGATTAAAGTAAAGGCGCATAATAAAATTTTCATAACGTTAGGTAGAGCACCATAGCAATCTCATTTATTATCAATTTATAGTTCTCTTTGTAGTTTTCTTTTAAAGCGTTCACATATACTTCAAAGACTTTGTGATCGACCCTTTTTTATTGGTAGTGTAAAGCTTGAATGAAGAGTACTCCCAGTAGGGCAATCATGGCAATTATTTTCCAATTTTTTTTTGTTTAAAAAAATACCGAATAACGTATCACTGTTAAGCACAAATGCTAAGTAACTTTTACAAATATAATCAAATAAACCTATTACTTACTTTATTTTTAAATCTTTTTCATCAATTAAATACTTATCATATCCTAACTATCTATACTAATATTATAAAGAGGCAAGATTTGTATGTTTGTAACAAATAATCTGTCAAACTACTGAACCGGTTTCAAATATTAATTCATCATAAGGTAGCTACATTATTTATTATTACATTTTTCTTTATTTAAATACATTTTGTCCGAGTGACAACGGCTATATTTCATCCCGATAAATAAATTTCGCCCGTACTAGGCCCGGGTGGATCACTAGTGAGTATAATATAATATTATAGATGTGAAAATGAGTTTGTTTGTTGCGCTTCCGTGCCCTAATAGCTAAATCGAATATAATGAATTCCTATATAGAAGTAGATGGGTTCTTAGCTACAACATCGCAATACTTATTGGCGTAGGGTGATGAAAGGGGTGATTTACCTATAAAAATCTACATTATTTACTTTGAATTTTGTAGAATTATTACAAAACCAATATTATCGCGAGCTGATTAATAATATAGGGATTCCAATAAGTATGTAATTACTAGCGAGAAATGGGTTATTTGTCATTATATTAAGTAAACCTTTTTTGTAACATTAAGTTATATCGTTAAAAAAATGAAAAACAGTAAAATTCAGAGTTTTTCACTAAAATTCAAAAATCATAAATACCTGTTATGATAATATATTTTTCATCATTTAATAAGAAGGAACAGTTCCTTCTCACAGTTTTATTGTTAGTGCTTCGTATAGGATCAAATACTGCGAATAGCCCCTTTTTTTTTCTTTTACATAGTACACCGCGCTATCACTTTGTCGTCGTTGTAACTTTTTAAATATTTGTCGAAATGACATAGTGTAAAAAGCAAAGTTTATCGTCTTTAAATATCAAAAGCGATAAAAGTATTTGTTTTGATAAAAAATGATTTGTTAATACAAAATGTGCATTTTGGAAATAGATATCAAATAATATTTTAGTTTTGATTTACTATTTTAGCGGTAATGACTTACACATCAAAAATAGATATATGGTGTCACGGACTTTTTTTTAGAACTATTTAAGAGATACATTTTCACTCTACATTACATTCATGTAACTTTTATTGTTTTCGCAGTGCAGGCCAAAATGGCTCGCAGATGGGAGATTTTTTTCCGTCTTATGTGACACTTATTGTTATATATTGGCCAATTCACTCAATAACTACATAAATTATTATATATATGTAATTATCATATATGAGCTATATTACTGTTAAGTTTCATTGAAATCCATTCAGTATTTTTTAGGTGAAAGAGTAACAAAGATCCATACAAATGTAAGATTGAAATTAAAAGCGTAAGTGGTTAATATACAACTTTAAAGCGTTGTAGATCGTAAACAATCATATAAAATGAAAAATGGTGTTAGGAACCTAATATGATTTTTGATTATCTAGACAGTGATACCCCACTCGACATATTTTGTCAACTTATTTTTTTTACTTCGTCACAATATGGCGCCTAATTTTGGCCATGTTGAATTTTGATTTCTATCATATCCTTAGTAGCACTCCCATGATTGAGATGAATCGATTGATGTATGAATCATCAAAATCGGTCCAGGCGTTTGGTCTCTAGTGTGGCACAAAGGAATAAACATACATATATAGACTGTTAAACACATAACCCTGTCTGCGCGTTGCGCTTCGCGCTCTTGCATTGCGCAGCCGGGTAAAAATAGATAGTAGCCGATTCTCAGACCCATGGAATATGCACATAAAATTTGATAAAAATCAGTCAAGCCGTTTCGGAGGAGTACGGTAACTAACATTGTGACACGAGAATTTTATATAGAAGATTTATAGAAGTATTCGTGACAAGTTTAATTCTGATTTTATTTATTTTTAAGCATTTAACTGCTAAATGTTTAAATCTAAAGAAAAGTGTACTAGAAAAAAATCCACGCGGACCAGGCAGCGGACGGGCCTCAAACCCGCATCCTTCGCAATCCGGGCGAATGCACTGACCATTATGCTACCACGGCCCTATTATAAAGAATATTAAATTCCATACAAACTTTCATCCCCTTTTTACCCTCTTAGGGGTAGATTTTCGAAAAACCCTGATGCACTTTATTCATTATTTTTGGTCTTTAGTAAAAATGCCTTAAAAGTTTCGATTTATTGATATACGCGTTAAAATAAACCTTTAAAAAAACTTTGATACCCTGCTTATCCCCTTTTAGGGGGTAGTTTAGGAAAGCTAAAAAAGACAAAATTTATTATAATACATGTTATATTAAGTTTTTTATTAACTCAAGGAATAAGATTTTTCATACAAACTTTCATTCTCTATTTTAATCCTTTCGGGGGTGAAAATTCAAAAAATTCAAAATTCAATATCGTTTATTCAGTCTAGGCTGTTACAAGCACTTGTGAATGTCGAAAAGCTACGCCATCGGTTCGCAAATCTACGGCGGGAGGCCTTGTACTGAGAAGAACCGGTAAGAAACTCAGCAAGGGCTGTTTTTTTCTCCCTGTATTATATACAAAGTCGTCAAATTGAAAAATGACTTCAATATGAGGTAACTCATAGAGTCACTTTCCATTACGAATGCAAATAATATAAAAATTATGACTATAAAATAAAAAATAAAAAAAACTTGTTTAACAAAGTTTAGGAATGTTCAGGAATGCCGTGCCCTACTATTTAGGCAAAAAAAATGAACGATTAAAGTTTAGTACAACGATTAATAGTACCCAATGAAGCAAGAGCAGACTCATCTCCGCTGGCAGCACCCGTTCACGAGCATGACGCATGAACCAGCCACCCCTCCTACAACCATTTTTTAGGGATTGCAACGACCTACCTCACACGACAACACCGAAGAGATTTTTAAGAGAGCATGACTACTCATAACTACACATGGATACTATGTTACTAAAATAGAAAAAATATATAAGAATAAGTACCTACCAGTGTACATTATTATAACAAACTATAAACACAACGGCAGGACACACGAAATGGTAAATGGTGAATTTTGAAAAATCCTTTCTTAGTGCACCTTTAGACCTTATAAGGAATCTACGTGCAAAATTTGGAGTCTCTAAACCTAGTAGTTTGGGCTATGCGTTGATATGTCAGTCAGTCAGTTTCTCCTTTTATATATACCTAGTCAGGTCATAAATTCTGAATTGTCGTAACCGCAACGATGCAACGCAATAACTGCAACACGGTCTTCTTTAAGCGTCCACTCCATATTTGAAAATGAGTAAAATTCTAAAAAGTATACATTTTTATTGTCATGAACAATTCGAAATTCGAATTCAATAAACTTTTTTGTGGCCAGCGTTCTCAAAGAAAAGTTTTTACTGTGTGACAGTACTTATGACCTGACTGTGTATATAGATAAATAAATGATAGATGATACCAAAAAGCTGGCTTAGTTTCATAAATAATGTCAAATAAAAATGTAGCATTTCTGAAATTCAATCATGTCAAAGATTCTATCGATTACATAATCAATATGGGGTAAAATACAGGGGTCTAGGCTCCGAATATGATTTTGTCCCATTCGGTGTCGAGACCCTTGGTCCGTGGGGTCCTAGCGCTATAAGGCTTTTTAAAGAAATAGCGAAAAGATTAGTCGACATCACAGGAGACCGAGGAGCTGGCAGCTACCTCGGACAAAGAATTAGTCTAGCTATCCAAAGGGGGAACGCTGCCAGTATCTTCGGAACCTTGCCTAAAGGGACTCCTTTTAATAATGTATTTTAGTCATTATATTTTATTTTTTAAGGTTTTTAGTTTTAGGTTCATTGTTATAGTATATTTTTTGTTTTAATTATTCTTAAATTTATTTATGTAACGACTTGATTTATTATAGTTATCAATATGTTATATTAAGGGTAGTTCCGTGGTTTCGTGCAAAAAGGATATCCAGGCTATTTACTCGTGAATTTATTGTTTAATGTTAACTTTTATATGCATAATAAGTAAAAGCATAATCGCTTTCAAGGGAGTACCATTAATATTGCATGATTGTTTAATATTTTTATAGATAATAAATAAAAACCTAGTGTAAAATCATTACTATCCGTTTCCAACAGAATTCCTTGGCGGGAACTTTAATGTTTGTACGTCTATATTCTAATTAATTGCTTAACTTATGATACAATATTATAGTTAAACTCTTAAACTATTATTATACATGTTTATGTAATATTCAATCAATTTAAATTAACAGAAAACCTAATATTTCTAATT
Source organism: Chilo suppressalis (assembly GCA_902850365.2). Classification (NCBI taxonomy): domain Eukaryota; kingdom Metazoa; phylum Arthropoda; class Insecta; order Lepidoptera; family Crambidae; genus Chilo; species Chilo suppressalis. The sequence continues at coordinate 12,245,181 of OU963917.1, read as the reverse complement.
GTCACTATAAAAATTTCATCCACATCCGTACCCAGAAACTTCTTAATTTAGTAGGTTATTCGTTCGATTTCGAAGATGTTTAGGTTACAACGTGTTTTTACTGGTCAGTACACTGTGAGCAAGCAGCGAGGTGGACGTGCGCTAGTCTATGCCATAATTATTTACGATCTTCGAGTCGTCAGTAGTGCTTTGTACAGAAATCGCTTCATCACATTCCATTGATTTTACACGATACTTTGGTAAGTAAATTATTAAAATCACTTAATATGCTTATCTCTGGGTCTCATTTTAATCCGTCTCAATTTCCGAGTTTCTTACTTATTCGGTTAAGATTCTGTCAATGAAAATGTTTTATTTATTCATTCATATCCACATCATTACCATCCATTCCTTCCAATTTTTAGACTGATGGTAATGAAGAGTTTTGGAGGGAAATGAATATATTATTATTTTCTACGTGGTTTAACGTCATCATCAGCCTATTAATGTCCCCACTTCTGGGGCACAGGCCTTCCCTATGGATGGAATAGGAAGATTGGGTCACGACCCACCATGCTGATTGGTGGTTGCTAACGACTGCAGATGCAGCAGGGATCAACAGCGTAACGTGCCTTCCGAAGCACGGAGGAGCTCGAGATAGTAAATTTATGGTCACCCATCCAATGACTGACCATTGCGAAAGTTGCTTAACTTCAACGATCGCAGCCGAACGCGCTAACCACTTGCGCCATCGAACTCCTCGTACTGAATTACATAAACTTTACGATACTTAAACCACGTACTGAATTACAATTCAAAATGATTTATCGAAGGGCATTTCATCATATTTTATGTTTGGTGATAACGGATCCTTTGTGTTTTTTAACTTAATTTATTGAACTATATCACTCCCTGGTTCGCAAATTATATCTCACTAATTGTGTTGATCTGGTACTGGGAGAAAGATAACGATAACAGTAAATACATTATCGTGTAATGAATTCTATATTAATGAATACGTTATCAAAAATAAATTTATTACATATTAATTATAATTTTATTTCAGTATTAATATGGCTAAAACTCGTAAAAAATTATCAAGAGAAGAAAAGCTGGCAAAAGATAGACTAAGAAAACGAGAAAATTATGCTCAAATTAAAAATGATCCCGAGTTATACTTGCTACAAAAAGAAAAAGAAAGAAGCAGATATTTAGCGAGAAAAGAGAAGAAAAAGATTTGTAGCATTAAAGATATGACCCCTAGGGCACAAAGAGAGCAAAGAAGACGTTGGCGGAAAAATTCACAGAAGTATTTACAAAAGAAGGCAGAAAATATTAGATTAGAGAAGATATTGGTAGAAAACTCACCTCCCCCGAGTGACTCAGGTGATTTTGTTAATCAGGACCCCTTGATACTTGATGAACCAGCACCAAATCAAAGCACATCTGTACAAGTAACTAAATCGAAAAAAATAATAAGGCATATGCGCTATAAGTATTTTAAAACAATTAAGAAATTGAAAGATAAAATTAATAAGCTAGAAAAAGAGGAGGATGCATTACGTAAACGAAGTAATGCACCTCTTAAAGTATTTGACTCTATTGAAAAAAAAGTAGAAGAAGTACTGACTGACATACGATCAGAAAGGAAAGAGGAAATAAAAAAGAAACTGCTCTTCAGCGAATCTATATCAAAAAATTTACAAGATAGCTATCAAACTACAACTAAAAAAGAGAAAAAGATTTTTGCAGACACAATAATAAAAGATGATAGAAGATTACGAAAATACAAATTGCTTCATAGCTTGCCATTTTCCCGAAGAAAGAAAAATGTAACAGTAAGTACAAAACAAATAATGATTAACCAAATACAATCGTTTTTTGAAGAAGATACAAACAGTAGATTTGCAGCTGGAAAAAGAGAATTTATAAAGAAGACAGGTGAGAAAAAACAAAAGCGTTACTTAACCGATAATTTAAAAAACCTTCATGCTAAGTTCTTAAGGGAACATTACATAATAAGCTATTCCACGTTTTGTAAATATAGACCCTTTTGGGTAGTTTTTCCTAAAGTAGATCGAGATACTTGTCAGTGCAAATTGCATTCAAATGTTAATTATTTGATTAAGTCTCTGAAAAATGCGAAGATTATTTCCGAAAGTACTGGTACAGACGTTATCAATAGCCTCTGTTGCGAAGCAAAAAGAAAATGTTTGGAATGCACATGTAAATTTTGTGCGAGTAAAGTTTTAAATTACCATGAATTTCAAAATGATGAAAAAATTATTTTTTATCAATGGATTGTAGAGAAAAAGCCATATACAGTGAAAGATAAAGAGCAAAAAATAAAAATTGTTACAATAAAAAAAAAATTTGAAGATTATCCGCGAAATGTTATTCAGAAATTAGAATCCGTTTTAATTACATTTCTCAAACACAATCTTAACATTATAGTGCAATACGAAGCTATTAAAAAATTAAAGCAATCTTTAAAAGATAAAGAGATGATAATACACGTTGATTTTAGCGAAAATTATTGTTTGAAATATAATCAGGAGATACAATCCTTTCATTTCGGAGGAAGCAGGGAACAAGTATCCTTGCACACTGGGGTTCTTTACTATAAAGACTGTGATACTGGTACACTTAAAACCAAATCGTTTTGTACTATTAGCGATTGCTTGCAACATGGTGCAGGAGCCATATGGGCTCATATATGTCCTATTTTGAAGATGGCTAGAACATTGGCACCATATGAAACATTACATTTTTTGTCCGATTCGCCTTCAAGCCAATATCGAAATAAGAATATTTTTTATGTGATTACAAAATTAAGAGATTTTAACCCCAATATAAGAAAAGTATCATGGAACTATCAAGAATCTGGACATGGGAAGGGAGCTCCAGACGGTATCGGTGCAGTTGTAAAAAGAACTGCTGATAGTTTTGTCAGATATGGTGGAGATGTTGGTTATTTTGAAGACTTTTGGTCGTTGGTGACCAAAAATATACCAAACGTTCATTTTGAGATCATAACAGAAAATGATATCAATGAAAAAAAAATTCCACCTGATGTTCCAGGTTTTAAAGGTACAATGCACGTTCACCAAGTAATTTGGTCCGCTGATTATAATAAAACTATAGCTTTGAGAAAACTTAGCTGTTTCGAGTGTGAAAATAGCAGCAATCCTTGTATACATAATAATCATTTAGGCTTTCTTCATTTTGATAACTATGGACAAATGGAGGAAGATGCGTCAGTTATTCAGTGTGATCAAAATAACTCTATAAATAAAAATGACAATGAGTCCATGATAAGCTTAAGTACGTCTGCAATTTTAAATAACCTAGATGAATCAGATATTTATAAAAGCTTAGAGTTTCTTAGAGATCCAATAGATTTGCAACTTACGCCATTGGTTAATAAAACTAGACATCCGACATCGATCAGATCTCCTAAAGTCAAAATTTTATCTGAGGTACGATTCCATTGGGAAAATAAAAAATTTTATAAGAAACCAAAGGAAAATGTAACTCCACAAAACGTAGGATCAACATTAAATCATGAACATCAACAGGAATTCGAAAAATTTATTCAATCAAATAGTTCAGATAAAAAGGACAAAGGTTACATTGGATATAACAGATATGATTCTGACAGTGATGATTATAATATTTTTTAAGGGCGAGCCGATGCACTTAAAATACGTCAAATTATGTATGTGGTTTTTCATAGTTTTCCAGTGCACCCAAGGCTGAGGTAATATCAAGGTGGATTATTTTGATTAACTTTAAATTGTTTAGTCTGAGAGTGAGGTACATCAATATTTTGTTAAACATTTTAGAAGATTTTTATTCTTTTGTTATTATTTTAAAGTTTTCAGTAGATTTGTAAGATAAATAATATTGTTTTGAAGTACACAAATAAGAGATCTAAGAGTGTTATTATTAGTATTGTTTTATTTGCTAATTATGTTGGACTATATGAAACGACTTGGCTAAGAAACATTTACATAATCAGATAAAAACTGTAAAAATGTTTCTTCTATTATTGTTGATTTTTGGAGACTGAATTGTAATTGTAATAATCTGAATAGAAATAAAAACAGTGATTTTACGGATTCTTTTTTTCCTTAATTAACTAAATTATTACAACCCCTACATACTAGTATACAGTATATACAGTTATTAGAAAGTATTTCATTACTATCCATTAGAAAAATTACCATCAGTTCTATTTGCATTACCATCCAATCAAATATCTTTTTCATTACCATCCAGTTGTTAATTTCAGTTACTAAATATGAAAACAAAGTGCCTTTTGCTGTTTATAAATCCATTAAAAATGTGAATTCTATTACATATAAAATATATTTACTATATGCTTATTTTTTTTATTACGCGGAATAGTTCCAATTTGCACGAAACGACAGAATCAACCTTAAATATATCTAATACGTAGAAACACAAATCGTAGTCGGATTTTTCTCAGAACTCGAATAGACTAAGGAAAGATTAACTATAAAAGATGATGTCTTCCGCTCCGGGACGTTCTTAAATCCTCATCAGTTAAGGGGAAGAGTTATAGAAGTGAACTTAATAAAATAAAGAGTAGTAACTCTTTATTGCTTACTAGTGGCCCGCCCTCGCTTCGATGTAGAGCTGTAGTGTAGACTACAGTTTTTGTTCTCAGGCGTGTGTTGAACACATTGAATTTATTTATTTAATTCTTTTTCAATGATTCTTTTTTTATTGAATAGGTAAAAATATTAACTTTTTTAAATAAGAGATGAGTGAGAGTATTATAAACGTAAGAGTAAACAAATATAATCAGAATGCTCCGAACTGCTAAGCTATCAGGAGTTACACGTATTATTGTGAGTAAACCATAAAAGATAGACATATGCTGTTGCAGGATATTTTTTAGACAATTTTATGTAGAATATTTCCGTGATACATGATTTCTATGTAACTTTAACCATTAAGGCTGCGCACGCGACGGAATCTTAAAAATGGAGTAACTTCTCCCGTTTTCCCAACATTTCCCTTCACTACTCTGCTCCTATTGATTGTAGCGTGATGAAAAGTATACTACAACCTGCCCAGGAGTATGAAGAATAATTGTACCAAGTTTCGTTAAAATCCGTCGAGTAGTTTTTGTTTCTATAAGGAACATACACACAGACAGACAGCAAGACAAAAAATTTACTGATTGCATTTTTGGCATCAGTATCGATCACTAATCACCCCCTGATAGTTTTTTTGAAAATATATTTCATGTACAGAATTGACCTCTCTACAGATTTATTATAAGTATAGATTTGGACTTCATTGAAGGGAAACTTCTTTACGCACGCTTGACTTGAGGTGTAAGCTGGCGAATGCGTTACGCGTTACGAAAAGTGTGTTCAAGCGAGGTGAACGGCAGTTGAATGGGGTATATAAGCAAAGATATAAGAGAAAGCAGTGCGCGTGCACATTTTCTTTCTCTCTTTCTCTTATAGCTAGTAAATGAAATATGTTTATGTCCATACATGTATATATTGTACACACACACACACGCACACATATATATAATAATAATAATCTTTATTGGATTAATACCAGAATACAAATCATAAGGGACCCTGGCTCCTAAAAATATAGGATTAACCTGTGTATTGGCAGCCATTATCTTCCAAAAAATGACACATTTACATGGTAATTTCAGACGCGTATAAGGCAATGTTTAGTATTTTCAAAATAGAATTAGAAAGTTACTAGCAAACCAGTGAACCAAATGTTCACCAAAAAAAAAATGTATTAATTAATTGAGAACTTCGGAGATTTTGTGTGGTTTCGTTTGAAATAGAAATCACGTGATTTCTCGAAAACCGGAAGTGCTACGTTACTCACATCCGGTTTGTAGTCTTATCAGACTATTCTCAACTTATAACTTAAACATTCTCTTTATCTATCTCTTACGGTTTGGCCGCTGAAACAGCACCACGGACGGACGGACGGACGGACGGACGGACTTGTCTAATAGATAAGAGATTGGGAAAATACATGGTTAGTGTTTCATATTTATCCAGTGTGTGTGCGTGCGTGTGCGTGTGTGTGTATGCGTGCGTGTGCGTGTGCGCGTGTGTGTGTGTGTGTGTGTGCGTGTGCGTGTGCGTGTGCGTGTGCGTGTGCGTGTGCGTGTGCGTGTGCGTGTGCGTGTGCGTGTGCGTGTGCGTGTGTGTGTGATTTAAATATATGTACATACGGATGGAGCTAAAGAAGTTTCATTTCAGTCGTGTGGTCATAAGCACACTCGTTCATTTTTTCATTATGTAGGTGTACACACAACAGCTTTATGACAAAAATATGCTTTTAAGCACAAAAAATATCCAGTTTTTCTCAGTTGGTAAGCGGACGCGCTTTCCCTTATATACATATGTTAGGACCTAACCAACATTTTTTTTTTCCGACACACACCAATTAGTCTAGCCCCAAAGTAAGCACTATAAGGCTTGTGTTATGGGATGCTAGGGTAACGGATAGAATACATATACTGTACATATATAAGTATATTTATATAAATACATATTAAACATCCATGACTGGAGTACCAATGCTCGTATTCATCACACAAACATCTGCCCCCACCGGGATTCGAACTCGGGACCTCTCGACTCGGCGACAGCCATGAAACCCGGCGTACAAACCACTCGGCCACGGAGGTCGTCAATTTAATATCCATAACCACATTTCTACGTAGGTACTTGTTGGACCTAAGATGTTCTAAAGTGACTGGTTGTCAGCTGATGGCTTGCAACAGTCTACAAAGTTGCTTTGTTAGTTGAAGAACTTGACTTAATGAGCTAATTCAAATTGGAACTTCTGGGCCGTACCAGGCATGGAGCACCACGTGATCTATAATATCTTTGGTCAAAATTAGCGATAAACTGGCGTATCATTAAATTAACTCCGCCATTAATTTATCCACAATCCCTAGTCGCCGAACCACACAAAACGTACATTTAGCATAGTTTGTTTCATAGAATTTAGGTAGAGAAAGTTATAAAATATGTTTAAAAAAATCATCATATTCATGATGATGAAAGGCTAAATGTAGTATTATACCGCTCATATATTAAGAGGTATAGAAAAGGCCTTTTTATATCGTGTAGGTAACATGAGAACTTCAAATTCAAACTATGTATTGACGGCTTCAGTGACTATGTTACTTTTTATTAATTACTGTATTTTGTATTATCAAATAAATGAAAAAAAAAAACATATTGCATCTCACAGGCTAAATGTTTTGTATGCCGCTCATATACATACTTATATACGGCTTTTTTATTCCAGTTTACAAGAAGAACTCGAAATCTAAGAAAACACGATAGCTCCAACCTAATTTTTCATATTCGATCTTATACCCGCCATACACACTACGATAAATCGTTACGATTAGACTGTACAGTCCGAACGGTATCGATAAATCGTAGCGTGTATGTTATAAAACTGCACAGTTTCCTATACTAAACGAAATCGTATAAACTGTACCGTTCGAACTGTACAGTCTGATCGTAACGATTTCTCGTAGTGTGTATGGCGGGTGTTACAGTATCTTCCCCTTAAAAGATTTCCTTTGATGCCATCCCATGAATATCTTCCGATATTTCAAGATATTCTTCATTGAAAACGCGAAATGAATTCAAATAATAACAAGTCGACATCCAAACGAAGGGTATAAAAATCAGTTTTTTTTAAACAACATGCTGGATATTTTATTCTCGGAAGTAGGTCCTGATATAGACTGGCGGTTTAAAATATTTATTGGCTCTGTGGCCAACACGTTCGGTTTGTAATTATGGTAGTAATGGAGCTTTCACAGTGGCCAATTACGAATGGGTGACCAAAAATTTTTTGTCGAGCTTCTTCAACCTTTAACGGACACGTAACACGTAGAGCTAGTTTGCAGCCGCTATCGGATACATCATCAAAACAATCACTTACATTCATTTGATCTCATCATCATCATAATCTGGCGGCGACATCTATATGCCCCACAGATATACAACGGATTTAGGAAATCATTACTCACCATCCTCAAGAGATGGCGTTACCTGCACTGCGATCAATATTAGTATGGAAGCCTACATCGCGCAAATGAAATTCGGAGGCTAACTCTTCATATATACGATGCCCGACCAACATCAGTCGGGCCGCGGCCCCCGAGCTAACATCACCCAGCTCGGAGGAAGATCTTCCCGTTTGGCCTTCCTACAATCATTATGATCAGCCTATTAATGTCCCTTGGGCACACAGGCCTTCCCCTATACATGGAATAGGGAGATTGGGCCATAACCCATCACGCGGGCCCATTGTGGATTGGTGGGTGAGACTACAGTTACAGCCGGGACCAATGGCTTAACGTGCCTTCCAAAGCACTGAGGAGCTCATGATAGTAAATTGTTGGTCACCCATCCAATGACCGACCACTGAGAAAGATGCTTAACTTTATAGAATCATGCTACAAGTAGTTTCAGTTAGGATTATGTTTCAGTTGAATGTTTTAACAACAATAATAATTCAGGAACTCGCCAAAGGAACGTAAAGCAATGCGTTTTAACTGCACGTGTTGAGTTCCGCTCTTGAAATAGCCTGTGGGGGGTAGGGCGGTTTCAGTAAATGTTTACAAGCTAGGCCCGGCTTGCGCTATTTGCATTTAGTTTACAAAGCTACGACAAAGATTAGGTAAGGGTCGAGACGGTAAAAACTCGAAACGCGGTCACTAGTTTTTCAGTTTCTCGGATCGAACGATATACAGGGTGGCCGGGGAGTTAACGTTCAAGTGTAAAATTTAGATACTTTATGATGGGGAGTATCTAAATCACCCCCATGTATGTTCTACGATTGTGCGTAGTTTTCGAGTTATTTTATTTTAATGATTTTTTTCATAATTTTTACCTAACATCAGTTTTCGATTTTTTTCTCATTCTGTTGTACGTTTCTGGTTCAGTTTTTTTTTTGTGATAACTGACTAACATAGTTTAACCTAGCACCCTAAAACTTATAGTTTATCTAGGCATTGCAGAATTTACTTAAAATTTGTTCGAAAGTTCAAAATCACGATTTGAGCTCAGTACACACAAATTTTCAAAGTATCAAAACAAATGTAAAAGGGGGATTTTGAGTTCAAAGTGCTTTTAGAAACTTCCTGAAACATTAAACTTTAAAACAAGGCTAAATAAAGATAGGGTTAATGGGGTTTATTTTCTGTAACTGACCTTCAAAGTAAATTAAGGCATTTTTCAAGGAAAAATAATAATTATTTTCTTTTATTTAAATCTTTGCCTTTCTCTCAGTTATGATGGATTTGAGTAAAACACAGTAGTTAATGACCTAAATTCAAAATTTTCGAGTTTCTAGATGCATACATTTCATCAGAAACACAGGTATGATTACATTGTTGTGATTTTATCCATGAAAAAAAAGTACAGTGACATTAGAAACAGGTTTGAGTGAGAGGTTGACACTAACAATGAGTACACTTGCGTTCCGTCCCTCAGTCGTACTCACCCTGTGTTTACTACTACTCGTCTTGTTTTGCCGTTTTTTCTCGACCACTTAGCCTACTGATACCGCCGCTGCTTACTTGTTTGACCCCTGCTTGTTACTGGATTCCGTTGTGCCTAACGATTTGGACTGTAGTTACTTGGAAGTGTTAGTGATGCCCTGCACTCTGAATGAACATGCAGATATGCATTATTTCTACGGCGTTGCACAAGGCAACGGTCGTGAAGCAGCAAGACACTACAGGGATCAACTTCAACGCTAAGGCGGAGCGCAACCTGATCATTACTCTGACTGTCGTGTGTTCATTAATACTCACAATACGTTAATGGCAGGCCGCATTCCAGGCCAACGTGGCGGTGAAGGCATTCAGAGGGTTGATCAGGAACGCAGGGAAATCATACTGGAAGAAGTGCAACACAATAGTAGCACAAGTACGAGAGCATTAGCTCGTAACCTTAACATACCAAGATCTTCAATACAGGACATTTTGCGTGAGGAATCATTTCACGCCTACCACATACAAAAAGTACAAGCGTTGCAGCCTTCAGATAATCAATTGAGAGTCGAGTTCTGTAGAACTATGTTGCAGAAAGAGGAAGATGATCCGTGATACTTTAATAAAATCTTGTGGACCGACGAGTCAAGATTTGAGCGAAGTGGGGTTTTCAATATCCACAATTTTCACATTTGGGCCGTTGAAAATCCACATGCCGCCAGACCATCATCATTTCAACATCGTTTGAGCGTGAACATGTGGTCTGGTTTTTTGAATGGCGAATTAATAGGCCCATTTGAACTGCCATCGAGATTAGACGGCGACATATACAAAAGGTTTTTAGAAGACAATCTACCCAATATTACTGGAAGATGTAAATCTTGTATTAAGAAGAACGATGGTGTTCCAGAACGACGGGGCGCCATGTCATTACACGACACAAGTGCGTCGCCATTTAGACCAGACCTACCTCAACAGGTGGATCGGACGACGAGGGCCAATTGCCTGGCCACCACGCTCGCCTGACCTCAACCCTATTGATTTTTTTAACTGAAATTTTGAAAATTTGCTTTAAATAAATGTATTTTGGTAACAATTAACTGCGTTTTACTCAAATCCATCATAACTCATAGAAAGTCAAACATTTAAATAAAAGAAAATAATTATTTTTTTATCTTTGAAAATGCCTTAATTTACTGAAGTGAAGGTCAGTTACAGAAAATAAACCCCCATTAACCCTATCTTTATTTTGCCTTGTTTTAAAGTTGAATGTTTTAGAAAGTTTCTAAAAGCACTTTGAACTCCAAATCCCCCCATTTACATTTTTTTTTTGATACTTTGAAAACTTGTGTGTACTGAGCTCAAATCGTAATTTTGAACTTTCGAACAAATTCTAAGTAAATTCTGCAATGCCTAGATAAACTATAAGTTTTAGGATGCTATGTTAGACTATGTTAGTCAGTTATCACAAAAAAACTGAACTAGAAACGTCCAACAGAATGAGAAAAAAATCGAAAACTGATTTTAGGTGAAAATTACGAAAAAAATCATTAAAAAAATTGTAACTCGAAAACTACGCAAAATCGTAGAACATATATGGGGGTGATTTGGATACTCTTCATCATAAGGTATCTAAATTTTACGCTTGAACGTCAACTCCCCGGCCACCCTGTATGTAACTTACGGCCGAACTTAGGACGTCGGGTGCTAATGACTGCAGAGATGCAGCCAGACCAACGGCTTAACATGCCTTCCGAAGCACGGAGGAACTCGAGATAGAAGATTTTTGATCACCCATCCAATGACCGACTATTTCGAAAGTTGCTTAACTTCAACGATCGCAGCCGAACGCGCTAACCACACGAGCCATCGAGCTCCTCAAAAATAGTCCTTAGCAGAATATAGTAAGATAAAATCCCACTGCTTCTTATTCTTTCCAATGATAACTTTCTTTAGTCCGTTCCTCATTTCAGTTAAAAAGTGTCGAAAATATTCAAAACTGGGGCCCAATTCTCGCGGCATAGATATTATATCACCTTCGATATATATCGAATGATCTGGCTTTTATCGAAGGAAAACTTTTTTGCCCTATTCTCACCATGTCGCAATAGATATTTATCTACGGATGATCAGTAGACATACATCGACTGGTAAAGAGCCTTCGATATATAAATATCTATGGATCTTGGCATGTCAATCTTGTTATTTCCACTTTTTTTACCTATTATTTATTGTGTTGTCGTGTGTCTTTGGCAATTATTGTTACCTCAAGATGTTGTTAACTGCCTTCATAAATAATTAGTAAATAAAGAAGTAGGTAAACAATGGTGTCGATTCTGGCGTGATTCTCTAAACTTAAAACTAAATTTAACATCAGTCTCTCTTTTTCATTCTGTATAGAGAATGACAAGGAAACACTGTTGTCAAGTTTATGTTTAGATTTAGAGAATCGACACCAGTTTATATTAACGATGGATGAGTTGATTCATGTTTTCGTCAATGCTTTAATAAATGACGAGATTGCTGCTGCTGTGCTAAGGCGCCGCCGTTGTGAGAGCAAGAGGACCCATTTGAAATGAGGGACGCCGACTTAAAAAAATTACGTTTAAACAAAAATTTGGTTAGAAATCTTTAAAGTTATGAATGACATTGGTATCGATTCTGACACGATTCTCTAAACTTAAAACTAAATTTAACATCAGTCTCTCCTTTTCATTCTGTATGGAGAATGAAGTTGTCAAATTTACGTTTAGGTTTACCGAATCATGCCAGAATCGACACCATTTTCTTATTGACGATACGGAGTTTTGGCGGGATTTCTGCGAGAACGGTTGGCATCTTATTTTAATTATTCTAAAATTCGTTCATAGTGGATATTGTGAAATAAAATTGGTGTGATTTGGTGTTACAACCGTCTGCGCAACTGAAGAATTAGTGGAATCTTTAAAATATACGCTATTCCGGTCAAGTGGACGCGAGAAGTTTATTGTAGTGTTGACTACCTCACAGAAGCTTAGAGAAAAAGCCAACTCCATAAATTTCGTGTCAAACACTCCAAGAAACATTAGAATGCGTCACACCGACATTCGAATGTAAAAAAAAGAAGATTAATATAACTAAAGACTAGGCTTTATGGGAATTGTTCCCTTTGCCTTCCCTGAAAAGGGAGAATCTTAAATAATATTGACGTTTCATTATACTTAACGTAGAAATTATATACGCATACAATTTAGGTAAAGTTGAGATTTCTTATACTCAAAAAATGTATACTCATATTTAATATGAATGGAATTCATAAAATATCATTTTTTTGCTTGTAAAATTCTGCTCTAATTTATTATTATTTTATATAGACTATGATGTTAACTTAATCGAGAAAAACGGAACGCATTCGGCAGTAAAAGAATATCTACGATAGATATAATATCATTGGAATATCGAAAATCCACGAGAATAGCATTTTTAACCATCAGTAGATATTTTCAATAGATATCCCTACTTTCGATATTATCTCGAAGCCGATATAATATCTACGCCGCGAGAATTGGGGCCCTGGTGTCGATTATTGAAAATAGAATGAATCAATTCAAATTGAAAAAAAGTTAATTTTATAATGTTCTAATTTTACGAATCATTATGCATATGTTTTCCAAAGTCGCTTACTATAAAAAAGAGTTCAAAAGTTAATCTAAACAATACAAATAGAAAACTTTTTTCTATATTTTAATCCTGTATTTATTCACCATAAATATTGCTAAAAATGAATATTTCCAGCATAGCGGCTTCGGTAAAGATGATATAGGGTGAAACTAACAAAGTTTTTGCTAGTAACGGATGTGATATAAGCCGGGACAACAACCTCTGTCACTTTTTACACTCCAAACAATGACTAAACAATAAAAAATTGTGTGTGTCAGCTCCGACGCACGACCGGAGTTTAAACTCTAAAAACGATTGTCTTTGAACAGACACAAAACAAAATCAAGTCCGAAGAAGTCGGTTACAAGGAGAGATACCTCAGGAATCGTCCCATGGTTTCGAATATCATAGGTTCCATGTCACACATTTTATCATCTAACATCATCGATATTCATCATATATTTTATTATGTATTTCTGGAAACACACAATTACAAAAATATCACACACTAGTTATCATTTTGTAAATATGTATTATAATTCCACCTGTACTGAAAATCACTATTCCAGAGTGCTGGTCACTTACCGGCATTTCTCTATATTCTGTTATTTATTTGTTTTCATTAATTTTGCTCCGATTTTATCTATTTTTAGTTTATTTATTTTATTGACATTTGTGACAACTTGACAACGTGAAAGGTGCGCAGATGAGGTTGCGCACAAAAACGTAACGAGGTCATTTGTTCAGTAGATTTTACTTCTCACATTTTTCTTGTACCGGGCCCCTTATATATGCAAATCGATTCTTAATGAGTAAACTCCAAAAATATTCACCTTTACTATATTTTGACAGGCAAGCTAAAATAATATTACTGCATTTAATATAGAACATATACTTTCGGACATTTGACCGTCCCACTGTCAGATTAATATTATAAAGGCGAAAGTTTGTGAGTATGTATGTTAATTACTTCTTCAGGTCTAAACGGCGGGAGCGATTTTATTAAAATTTGTTATAGAGTTAGCTGACACTCAGGATTAATACATAGGCTACGATTTACTGCGGGAAAATATCCCTAATAAACCGTGGGTACAGCTAGAGTCTGCGCGGAAAGATAATGGGATTTAGATTGGAGAGCGCTGTAGTGCTTTTCTACCGTATTTGTAAGGTTTTACCCCTTTTAGACATGATTAAATACAAAAAACCGCAAGAAATCACAACAACAAACAAATCCGTATCAATACAAAACTTTGACGTTTAACAGATTGCTGGGTTTGATTGCCAAAAAAAAATCTTAACGGAACATTAGTTCCGTTTTTCGTTATAAGTTTTGACGATCTGTAACAAAAATATATGTTATGGTTGAGCAATAATTTTAAAAAACACACGAAAGGATGGTTAATTAGTCGGGTTCAAAACTGCGTAGGTAATTAATAATAAGTTTTAGCTTAATGTAATATTTATTTTAGCTAGAGATCATCAAAATTTCAAATGCTAGGTGGGCCGATAGATGTGTCCGGAAGTGTATTTTTTATACATATCTGTCTAAGATGCAGCAAATTAGCTTTCCCACCTAATGTTAAGCGTAAAGAGACTTCGATTGCTTAGATTTATCAGAATATATATGTCACTTTACGGAGCCGAGACGTGGACACTGACGGTACGGCTGGTCCACAAGTTCAAAGTCGCTCAGCGCGCTATGGAAAGGGCTATGCCCGGCGTTTCTCTGAAGGATCGCATCAGAAATGAGGTAATCCGACAGAGAACCAGAGTTATCGACATGGCCCACCGGATTAGTAAGTGGCAGTGGGCTGGCCATATTTGCCGAAGAACCGATAACCGTTGGGGTAGACGAGTTCTGGAGTGGAGACCGCGTCTAGGCAAAAGTGTAGGACGTCCTCAGGCACGGTGGAGTGACGATTTGCGCAAGGTGGCTGGCAGGAGCTGGATGCGAGTAGCCCAAAATCGATCTGAGTGGCGTGCAATTGGAGAGGCCTATGTCCAGCAGTGGACTAGGATAGGCTGTTGATTATATGTCACTTTAGCCCACTGTAGGAAGGCCAAAGGGGAAGATCTTCCTCCAAGCTGGGTGATGGTAGCTCGGGGGCCGCGGCCCGACTGATATTGGTCGGGCATCGTATATATGGAGTGTTTGACTCCGAATTTCTCTTGCGCGATGTAGGCTTCCATACGTTGTGCACGCAGCGCGCGCCGGTAACGCAATCTCTTAAGGAGGCAAGTGACTATTTCCTCTATGTTCATTATATGTGACCGCGGCGGATGTGTTTTTTTTGAGTGTGTATGCTGTTGGTCGCAGATGACCTTTACAGCGTCACCGGGTTTGGGGACGGCGAGATCCTAAGGGGACCTCAAGCCGAGAATTGGCGAGTGCCTCTGGAGGTATTCCAGTCGGATGGCGTCTTCCTACGGGGGGAGTCTCCTCTCCGTCTGGAGCCTCCAGACCACTCGAACCGGAGGGGTGCCCGGCTGATATTTGTCGGGCATCGTATATATGGAGTATTTGACTCCGAATTTCTCGAGGTAACGCCATCACTTAAGGAGGCGAGTGACTATTTCCTCTATGTTCATTATATGTGGCCGCGGCCCGACGGATATTGGTCGGGCATCGTATATAATGGAGTGTTTGACTCCGAATTTCTCTTGCGCGATGTAGGCTTCCATACGTTGTGAACGTAGCGCGTGCCGGTAACGCCATCTCTTAAGGAGGCGAGTGACTATTTCCTCTATGTTCATTATATGTGGGGCATTTAGATGCCGCCACCATATTTCTTGTCGGCTGAATGCAATCCCATTTACTTATGAAGTCCTGGAACTTTAGTCACCGACAGAAACACAACAGTACATTAGTACTGTTGAAAAGACCATACAATAAAAATTACACTTCTGTGTGGTCTTTTGTAAAGTGGAAGTTAATTCTTTAGAAGGCTCAAATAAGAGCGGAAATCCGTAATGCCCCACTTCTCAGTAAAAGGGAATCTTTCTTTCTCTACTAAGAGAGAAAGATTAAAATAACTATTGTAGCACGATGGCGCAAGTGGATAGCGCGTTTGGCTGTGATCGTTAAAGTTAAGCAACTTTCGCAGTGGTCGCTCATTGTGATGGGTGACCAAAAATTACTATCTCGAGCTCCTTCGTGCTTTGGAAGGCACGTTAAGCCATTGGTCCCTGCTGCATCTGCAGTCGTCAGCACCCCCCAATCAGCACTGGGCCCCCGTGGTGGGTCATAGCCCAATCCCCCTAATCAAATGGACAGGGGACAATAATAGGCTGATGATGATGATAATGATTGTTTTCTTCGAAAGTACTCATCAGGTACTCGCTAAAAACCGATTCAAATACGCATCTCGGAGTTTTCCATCCATAGGGAAGGCCTGTGCCCCAGCAGTGGGGACATTAACAGGCTGATGATGAACTATTGTATCTTTGATCCAGTCTCAATTTTTGCGATAGTCTTTTTAAGATACTTGTGATACCAAAACTATCAATCGCGCCGTTCGTTGCCTTACCGACCAAATCCCTTACCTCGTGGAGTACTGTAACCTCATTTACTGACAGAAGCATAACAACACCAAGTCTTAGTCTTTGTAGAACGGCGGGCTGTTTCCGCAACTCGAAAACTAGTGCCTATTTTGCGTGGGGATTGGCATCAGTCCTGCCATCCCAGCTCCTCCAGAAAGCTCAGCAGTCCCCGAATCTTACTGCAGGCCTCTACTATTGTCTTCGGGCTTCCCATTAGAGAAGTCCTTTGTCTTGCAACGCCCCTGCACGATAGCAGCACATGGGCGTTCTTCTCCTCGTCTTCCAGGTAGGCTCTGCACAGAGGGCTGTCAGAAATACCTATATTACAAAGGTGTTTGTTGAAGTAGCCGTGACCCGTGAGTGTACCCACGATTTGTTTTAGGGCTTGTCTAGGAAGTCTGATTAACTTACGTGTTAGCTGCAGGTTTACCTTGGGAACGGCTTCCCTAGCTTGCCTGCAGTCCGTGAGTTTTGTCCAGTATTCGTCGTGTTGTCGTTGACTGCGCTCCCTTATATAACACCACCAAAAGGTAAAGTTATTTCACTGTAGTCTTCTATAAGGTGGATGTTACCTCCCCGAATGGGCGCTCCAATTCGTGAGGAATATTCGCTATTCCTATCTCTCTTACGCCAGACCGAACGCTCATCAATGTTCTCTCGAAGTTTCCGTACTTATCAGAATCGGTGTTCAGGTGGTAGACATGAGATGGGGAGTCCGTGATGAAGCCACAGATGATCACATGACCACTGAGCTCTGCATGAGGGAGATCAAGAACTGCCAGCGTCTATCCATGGGACCTAACTTTGTAGTGTTCTTGGGACAGAAGTACGGTTATAGGTGAGTGGAAGTTTTAATTATTAATTTAAAAAGGATGGCAATTAATCATTATTTCACACCTGATTGTAAGAAGCTAACATAGCCTAAAGTAGCTTGCGATACAAAAAATATCACTAGGGATTAACCGATACCATTTAGGTATCAATATTGTATCGGTCATAAAGTATCGATGTCTAATCGGTATCGCATGAAAAGTATCGATACTTACTTGTATCGATAAATTTTGACGAACGATATTACAATTACAAATTCAATCACAGTTTTAATTTTGGATTATTATTAATAATGATAATTTAATTGGAAAAATTAGTTCTAAATAATAGCCGGTTTGAATGATAAAATTATTCTTTACTATTTTATTGCAATAAGTAATGTGTATGCTATAAAAGAAAACATGATTAAAACGCATAAGTAATTTGAATTTTTTACTGAAGTTAATGTAACTCTTTTAAATTAAATTGTTATTTTGAGTCTGAGTAATCTTTTTTTATTCAAAGCTTTCAAAAACCATGCTAGTGGTTATTATGCGAATAGTTCACAAAAATATTGTAAAAAGGGCCTGAATATCAAATTATTGTACTTTAATTGGCGTTTTTTACCGAAAGTCATAACATTAGTGAAATAAATAACATACTTCGTCGTAGGCAAACATAGCTCAAATGGTCTATGCAAGCTTCCATTTAAGCCTTTGCACCCATCTTCTAATCATCTTGTATAATGCTTCAGTGAAAAATATTCATTCCTTATTTCAAAATATATTATTTTCTACGACCACACCCTACGTCCGCCTAGTCTCTCTTTATTTCCAGACGAAAATTCTTCAAAACGCTATTCGTTTTAATCGTGATAGATTCAAAAACAGAAACACAGAAAGATAGAGTTACTTTTTCATTTAAAATAATAATGTGATCGTTGTCTAATCTACCCAGGCCTATTCCAACATACGTGCTGTCATCAGAACTCCAGATGCTAAGGGACGAGCTGGCAGCTGGAGGGGTGGATGTGATCCTTTTGGACACGTGGTACAAGAAGGACTCGAACGCCGTACCCCCGGTGTCGGTGCTGCAGCCGATCTCATCGATTTTGATCAATTTCAACAATAAGGTAACCTAATTTTTAAAAAGTAAAAAGAGACAAAAAAACGCATCCATGGTTGAATTACCTTGCAGAAAAACTGAAAATTTAATTATCGTTTTATGTACATTGGAAGATATTTTTAACATAATTCCTAATCTTTGAGTCGAATGAAACAATCAAAAGGTTATTAAAAGTGGATTGGCTGTGGGTCTTCTATTAGCTGGAGAATAATTATAACTTACAGACGCTTATTATACCAGAATATAACCATTCTGATCCCCACTGTTGACAATTGCCATACCAGGAATACCAGGATGTACCGAAATAACAACTCTGATTACCCTGTGAACCTAGAGCCTTACTCATTGACCGAAACTCAACACAACCAAAAGATAGTTTTATTTCAATGTGATCTTCTGTTATTTTATGTTAAAGAAAGATTTTTTAATAGTAAACTTCTGAATGGAGCATTTTACGTCCAACTAAGCAATCAAATCCAAAACTTTTTAAAACTTTGTCAGCCTTATTCCAAAACGTCAACTAAAGTTAGTCATGATTTAAGCCTCATGTTGCTCAATATTATTCTGATTCACCAGCGAGTGCCGAAGCTCCAAGCTGAAGACCAGGCAGTCTGGTGGGATACTCTCAACAAGATGCAGAAGTTGTTTCGTAAAGCTTCGTTACAGCTATTCACTGCTGGCAAGATTGACAAGGATACGATGCACAACTACTTCATGTCTGGTAAAATTATACTCAATATTATTATTTTTTTAATGGTGAGAATTAAGTAGTAAGAAGGGTAGCAGAATAAATATACTACTATGGCTAACTAGTTTGTAAACTGCTACAAGGCTGCTACCAAAGCCTATAGAGGTGTACTTATTTCGTGGCTATTGTGGAGGTTATTGTTTAAACTTTCATGGTCACTATCACTACCAATCCCGCTAATAACTATAATTATTTCGTGGACTCCAGGCTTCTTTTCAGTGCTTCTTAAACTTTTTAACATAAAATAAATATTATTGTTCGGACAGTATTATTGTTCAGACCCGAAAATACAGAAAGGAGGTAGGTACAACAGCACGCATCTTAAAATTTCTGTCGGGTGATAATTCAGTTTCGGTGATATTCGTCCACTGCAACACGACTACAATGAATAGGCTAGTTGACACTTTTTGTCATTTTCAATAACGAAAAATCAGCAAGTATTTATGTTCTGTTTTATTCCTTTCTGTTCTGCACTTACTCTTTGTTTTAACTTCGCGTTGCACGTTTCCGTCGTACGTCTTTGCTCGATGAAAACTTGAATACAAATCTACCCATTGATTTTGTAAAATAAGTTGGACTTCAATTGGTCGATGTTGGCTTCGTGAATTCGTTCTCAATGTTGTGTTACAAAATTAATGCTCGCGTATTTTTAAGTACCTATCAAAAAGTAAGCTACCAAATAGCTTCCTACGGCATGTATACAGAACCACCCCGAATCAGTATATCTTTAAAGAACATTATTCATAATATTTGTAGTGCGAATGCACGCTATCCCTAATAACTTTAGACCTATAACACTGTACACCTAATATTTCGATCCCGAATGCACGCTATCCCTAATTACTTTAGACCTATAACACTGTACACCTAATATTTCGATCCCGAATGCACGCTATCCCTAATTACTTTAGAATTGGTATTATTTTTCTGGCGCTTCGCCGGCCGCTGCTACGCTACGGCACGCTCGCTTCGCTAACCTACCTAACCTAACCTAGTGTGAAGTATCACCACTTGGACCCTCGAAGTACAGTTTAGCTCGCCTCAAAGTTATTAGGGATAGCGTGCATTCGGGATCGAAATATTATGTATACAGTGTTATAGGTCTAAAGTTATTAGGGATAGCGTGCATTCGGGCTACAAATATTGGGAATATAGTGAATATCTCTAAAGAACATTATTATTCGGGGTTTTAATTATTTATGGTATTAAGTGTAAAAGTGATACAGAACGTCCCACGGCATTGCCACACGGAGGGAAAGTATATTGAAATATTGAAGGTAGGATATTTTACTGAAAGAAGATATCATTTTATTTTTAATAATAAGTGAAAATGCATTCACAGTTTTTTTTAATATCGCCTGTCACAAACGGGAATCAAACTCGTGAAATGTGAAAAAAATACGCACATGAGGTATTTAATATAATATAAACCGACGAAACGGTAAATTATAAGTATTATTTTTTTCTTAATAACAAAGCATTTTAAATGAAAGGAAGATCATGAATTTTGAATATTATTTAAAATAATTGAACATAAACTACAGCAAAAACGAAACGGCACATTTTTTTTATATTTTATGTATCAAATGTTAAAATGTGTTTCATTCTATAGTATACTAATTGTCACCCTTTTAATAAAAAATTGGTAAAATATCCTATCTTCAATATTTAATATACTTTCCCTCCGTGTGACAATGCCGTGAAACGGCCTGTATATTACGAATAAATCTATTTTTATTCTACATATCTTTAAAGATTTTATCGAATATTTGATCTCTATAAAGATCTATATTAATCACAATTACCCGTTATTCGAAAAAAAATACATTTGTTATCTTAGTTTTTATCTGTAACAGAATGGAAGATTATAGTAATATATGTTACTAACGGGATTGTTACCATGTAGAATCAATACACACATCAGTACAATCCCGTTAAGAACATATCTAATATGTAAAATTCTCGTGTCGCGGTGTTTGTGGTTAAACTCCTCCGAAACGGCTTTTCCGATTCTCATGAAATTTTGTGTGCATATTGGGTAGGTCTGAGAATCGGACAACATCTATTTTTCATCCCTTTAAATGTTAAGGGTAATCCACCCCTAAATTATTTTATCAATACTATATATATATATATTTTATTTTTTTATGATACCCTAAATTTTCACCCTTCTACCACCAACCCCTATTTTTTTATGGCGGTACGAAGTTCGCTGGGACAGCTAGTGTTACTATAATATTAGTGACCATGAAAGTTTAAACAATACAAAATGAAAGATATCCATTAATGTAAAAAGTAAAAAGCATCATAATTTGAAAACAACTCAAGTAACTACTCCATTATATGAAATTCTGCTTACAGTAACGGAACGCGAAGTGATAAATGGCATATTGAACGTGAAGAACACAAAGAACCACTGCTTGGCGTACGTGCGGTACATAAACAATATCAACTTGCAAAATCTGAAGAAGGCCAGTAACTTCGTGGACATTTTGAATAGAAGTTTAGACTCGGAGGCGTCGAAACTGTTAGCGGACTTAAGGGACGTGAGACTGCCAGATAAGATCGAAACAACCAACATACAGAAGTGAGTGAAACCGACTAATAGGGGTGATGACGGGGTATAGTAAACGAAATTCTATTTAGTCCGTCAGTTAGATTATCAAAAAATAATGGACACGTGTTTTTTCTTTGGGCAATCAGCCAAAAAATGACAAAGTTATAGCGCTTCAAAGTTTGGGAGTAGGGGCTCGTGACGTCACTTTTGAGTGAAAGTTGTACCTACTTGTTTAATTGTAAAACGTGACGTCATGCGAATTTTCAAATCAGTATATCTCTGCAATGTTTTTTTGATAATCTACCTGATAAACGAAGAAAAAAACATTAGTCATCATCCCTATTGCATTGGAAATTCTAAAAGTAATAACTTTTGTCAAGTTTTATGTTCCAAATACCGAAAATTTAAATAATCTATATTAAGTACTCTTGAAATTTGTGTATCGTAAATTTCGTCGTGTTGTGTCCTACTCATGTCCTACTAATCCTAACCTATAGTGAGTTTGGATATTAGGCTAGGGGCATATGTAAGGTTTCCTGATTTGATTTCTTGATTAGGAATTCCCATTCAGAGACCTGAATGCACGTCAACGTCAACGAGGCGCACACTATTCATATTTTTCAGAAAGAGAATAAACCTAACTCTCGTTGCAGAAACTACCTTATTAATAAACCGCTTAAGGGCGTGTCGTGCCACGCGCAGTGTAGGGTGAGAAATCCTCATGTATACCCTACAGCCGGCTGCAGGGTTATGTCAGACTCTTACTGACTAAAAAAACACCCGTTGGGACTGCCTCTGGCCGAAACCTTAAAGGCCTTCCGCCTTTAAGGTTTCATCGGATGCGTTCGTCCCCTGAGAAAGGGACGATACAGCGCTGCCTAGTTATAAACTAACACATATGCGCTTCTTTGACAAGCGGCTCCCTATTGGAGCAAATTTGGGGGGCTCAACTCAAAAAAAATTAGCACTTTAAAGTTCACCTCGCACACACCGCGGCACGTGACACTTTTTGGTGCGTGCAACTGCGTCAATCAAACTTGATTATTTGGTTCTGACCACGATTTCCTAATAAATGTTTGATAGTTATCTTCGGGGCGTCATTATCTTGAGTATAATACTGATGACGCGAAAAACAATAATTACTCAGGATTATGATGGATCGTTTTAATGGCGCGGCTGTGACGTTATACGCCTACTTGTGCTGTCACGAATTATGCCTTTTTGTCGGTATTGATATTGATATTGTGGGTTACATATAGTCTGACTTTAAGGGAAAAATTAATTAGTTTCAACAAAATACTTACTAAACAATTAACACGGAATGCTTAATCACTTGTGTCTATTGACCCCTTCGGCCGTCTACGAAACCGTAGTTTCGTAACTGGTTCCGATGAAGGAAATATTTTTCTTTCTATCGATAACTAAAAAGTTAAGAAAAATAAATTAAAACCAAAAAACTTTTTTTAAAACAAGTCATTATTTAAATGCGCTAAAAGGAAGAAAATAAAATTTTCGTTTAAAACTTTTAGTATGAATATAACGTTATTATACAATTTTTAATAAAATAATTAAAATAAAAGCTTGTCGCGAGATTAAGTGTCGCCGCACGCCACAGCCACAAACTCCGCCACGAGAAGCAAGAAGCGGCTACTAAAGTGGCTGAAGCGCGCGACAGCGGCCGACTAAGTTAAGGGAGCGAGGGGTGGGGAATCGCGCCAGTGACGTGTAGCGGCGTTTTGTATCGGCGCATTAAGTGGCCGGTGCGGGCCACAAGAAGCGAGCAACGACGATTTGTAGCGTGTGGCGGCCACCGGCGAATCGTGTGTGGCGAATCCATATAAAATGTATTAAAACTACAAGAAATATGCCGGTGGCGGCGTTTTGTGGTTGTGATCGGTGCTCCGTGTGCGGCGACACTTACCTAACTATATAAACAAAATTTGATCGGCTTGATTTTTTTTTATAGTATAACTACCAGTACCTACATAAATCATTTGATACCCATATTGTAGGAGTGCAAAATTTCAGCTCAATCAAATGAAGACATCTGCTTCAAAATTGAGTTGCAAGATTCCACCCGAACAAACGTACATACATGCATACAAACTTACCTACATACATTGCAAGTTAAATAAAAGCTTTTAAAAAAGAAACTATGTGAAAGAGACTAGTGGCCCGCCCTCGATTCGCTTCGGGGTAGAATTGATCAAAATCCTTTCTTAGCGGATGCCTACGTCATGACATCTACCTGCATGCCAAATTTCAGCCCGATCCGTCCAATGGTTTGGGCTGTGCGTTGATAGATCACTATGTCAGTCAGTCAGTCACCTTTGAGTTTTATATATAAATATATGAAAGCCGATGAATTTATTCATCTTCACAGATATACAGTGGAATGGATTGGAAGGGACGGACTGGACCCTGAGACTCACGGCGAATATTTGAACCATTTCATCGCCCATTTCTACAAGGGCATCATCAAACTAGTCGACAGGTATGGCAAAAGTCTTATATTTTATATACTGACAAATTATGTGTCTATTAAGAAATTATTATTAATTATTATGAAATTGTGTGTATTATGTGTGTTATCTTAATTATTGTCCTTCTTTGCACACAAAATCTTGAAGACAACCCAGGGGGTCAATAGGGTATTTGACAGTATTAAAAATAAAGCAACCGATTGTTAGCATCTGTGTTTAGAATGAATATTGGCAGGGGTTTTTACTATTTTTACAAAAAAAAATATTCATGATTTTACTAAACACCCACGAAAAAGATAATAGTTTTCTTAACTATTGTCACGTGACCCAAAACGCTTGCGATTGGCGGAGCCTAAAATGACGTCACACGCAAGTAAACTTTCGGTTAAACTGACATTACATTGTATCTATAATTTTTATTATTTTAAAGCATGTAACTGCTTGATGTTTAAATCTAAAGAAAATATAACTAGAAAAAATTCCACGCGGACTCGTGCGGGTTCGAGTCCCGTCTGCTGCCTGGCCCGCGTGGATTTTTTTCTAGTTATATTTTCTTTAGATTTAAACATCAAGCAGTTACATGCTTTAAAAATAATAAAAATTATAACTATAATTGCTATTTCTTCTTTCAAATGTTTAATACTTGTAAAAGTATTCATTTGACATTGTGGGTTTACCTATAGTGCGAAGAGATGGCGCTGCCTTGCAGCTTAAGAATAGCTAGAAAGAATTTCGACGCGGTCCGTGAGGGCCGCGGTAGCATAATTGGTCAGTGCATTCGCCCGGATTGCGAAGGGTGCGGGTTCGAGTCCCGTCTGCTGCCTGGTCCGCGTGGAATTTTTTCTAGTTATATTTTCTTTAGATTTAAACATCAAGCAGTTACATGCTTTAAAAATAATAAAAATTATAACTATAATTGCTATTTCTTCTTTCAAATGTTTAATACTTGTAAAAGTATTCATTTGACATTGTGGGTTTACCTATAGTGCGAAGAGATGGCGCTGCCTTGCAGCTTAAGAATAGCTAGAAAGAATTTCGACGCGGTCCGTGAGGGCCGCGGTAGCATAATTGGTCAGTGCATTCGCCCGGATTGCGAAGGGTGCGGGTTCGAGTCCCGTCTGCTGCCTGGTCCGCGTGGAATTTTTTCTAGTTATATTTTCTTTAGATTTAAACATCAAGCAGTTACATGCTTTAAAAATAATAAAAATTATAACTATAATTGCTATTTCTTCTTTCAAATGTTTAATACTTGTAAAAGTATTCATTTGACATTGTGGGTTTACCTATAGTGCGAAGAGATGGCGCTGCCTTGCAGCTTAAGAATAGCTAGAAAGAATTTCGACGCGGTCCGTGAGGGCCGCGGTAGCATAATTGGTCAGTGCATTCGCCCGGATTGCGAAGGGTGCGGGTTCGAGTCCCGTCTGCTGCCTGGTCCGCGTGGAATTTTTTCTAGTTATATTTTCTTTAGATTTAAACATCAAGCAGTTACATGCTTTAAAAATAATAAAAATTATAACTATAATTGCTATTTCTTCTTTCAAATGTTTAATACTTGTAAAAGTATTCATTTGACATTGTGGGTTTACCTATAGTGCGAAGAGATGGCGCTGCCTTGCAGCTTAAGAATAGCTAGATAGAATTTCGACGCGGTCCGTGAGGGCCGCGGTAGCATAATTGGTCAGTGCATTCGCCCGGATTGCGAAGGGTGCGGGTTCGAGTCCCGTCTGCTGCCTGGTCCGCGTGGAATTTTTTCTAGTTATATTTTCTTTAGATTTAAACATCAAGCAGTCACATGCTTTAAAACTAATAAAAATTATAACTATAATTGCTATTTCTTCTTTCAAATGTTTAATACTTGTAAAAGTATTCATTTGACATTGTGGGTTTACCTATAGTGCGAAGTGATGGCGCTGCCTTGCAGCTTAAGAATAGCTAGAAAGAATTTCGACGCGGTCCGTGAGGGCCGCGGTAGCATAATTGGTCAGTGCATTCGCCCGGATTGCGAAGGGTGCGGGTTCGAGTCCCGTCTGCTGCCTGGTCCGCGTGGAATTTTTTCTAGTTATATTTTCTTTAGATTTATTACATTGTATCGTTTGACGTTTTAATAATAGTCGTGTGACGTCACACACTAGTAAGACGCCATATTGTCCAGAAAAACGTTTTCGCGGCAACTTGAAAGTAGAGTTTTTGATTTGGTTATTTTTTACTGAAATACGCAATAGAATGATGAATATCCACTTTTTACGGACTCCATAAACATTAGTCAATAACGTGAGATCGTTTTCTAAAACTTGTCAAATACCCTATTCCTTAACGGGATTACTATGGCTATTACTTACTATTTCATTTTATTATTTCTGATCCCCGAAGGTGTTTCTTACCTTACGCTTATTTTCTTTCATATTGTTATTACCAATTCAAAGAAAAAAAACGAGTGCGAGGCAATACAAAACCTTCAGCGGTCAGAAATATAAAAAATGAATTCGTAAGCGATAGCGATAGCCATAGAAATCTCGTTAGTTGTATAAAATGGAAGCTCGTTCTTTTGAAAATGGTGATATCAGATGCAACAGAACGACCACTTATGCTCCATTTAAAAAGGAAGTGGCAAGGGGATAAAAGTACAGCTCGAAGCGTGAAACAAGGGTATTATACAATAAGGAAGGCATGTACATAAAGCCAGCATGTTTCTTTGTCAGGTATCACATCAAGTATTTCGAGAAGCGCATAGAAATGAGCAATTGTCACAAGATATGTCAATATAGGAACTTATTATATCACCCTCCTTGCCACGCATATATTTAAAAGCCTACAATATGTTAATATGTTTAAATAATAAATTACCCGACATTATAAAATCAGAAACTGGAACAATGTTTAAAAGAAAGTTGACAAAATGGTTACAAAAAAAATGTTATTATAATATTAAGGAATATATGACAGATGACAAAAGCTGACTTCAATATTTGCATACCTGCCTGCAGGTAGAATACATGTACTTACTTCTATAAAATGTACCAACCACTGTATGTATGCACTGTATTTTGGCAAATAAATTATATTATTATTATTATTATATATCTCAGGAAAAAATATTAAAATCTCATCTCGCTAACTAGAATCAGTACTGGGGAGGCTAACGCCATCTATTAAAGACTTACTGTAATAAAACTTGTTTTGCTTGCTAAAACCCGAGGAACAGAGAACTATCGTGTAAAGGTTTGTCAAGGAATAATCCTTGACAAGATAGTTCCTCTTTTTACAGTAACGACAAAAAAGGATATCTTATCTTATATATAAAATTCTCGTGTCACAATGTTAGTAACCATACTCCTCCGAAAAGGCTTGACTGATTTTTATGAAATTTTATATGCATATTCAGCAGGTCTGAGAATCAGCTACTATCTATTTTTTAAATCCCTAAGTGAAATGAGTTGTCACCCCTATCATTTTATATTTATTTTTTGGAAATTTTGTTTTTTATTACATTATAATGTGGCATTAAAAATAATATATATTTTAATCATATTATAATGTTTTGGACAACATATAAAAAAAAATATTCATACCCACCAAAGTTTTAAACTAAAGTTCAGGATCCTATACAAACCTTTGCCCTTCAGAGCAATGCGCAAAGAAGACAGCAGCGCTCAAGGTGTGATAGTGACAGAGATCCTGCAGCATCTCCATGCGTGCAACAACTCCGTGAAGGTGTTCCACGGCAGATCAGACGACTTGCTGTACATTGAGACTTACATGAAGAACAGTTCGGAAAAACCCCTAGTTTTGTATGGAGAAGGTAATTTTGAGAGATAAATGTGGAATTATCAATTTCACCGAAATCCAGGACTTGGACGAACAGATTTGAGTGCTTTCCATGTCACAGAGTAACGATAAGGTTACTTTGTTGTACGGAATTTAAAAATGCATCCTTTTATCGGCCATTGACGACCTCCGTGGTCGAGTGGTTTGTACGCCGGGTTTCATGGTGTCGCCGACTCGAGAGATCCCGGGTTCGAATCCCGGTGGGGGCAGATGTTTGTGTGATGAATACGAGCATTTGTACTCCAGTCATGGATGTTTAATGTGTATTTTTATATAAATATACTTATATATGTACAGTATATGTATTCTATCCGTTACCCTAGCATCCCATTACACATGCCTTACAGTGCTTACTTTGGGGCTAGGCTAATTGGTGTGAGTGTTGGAAATATTTATTATTTATTTATTATTGCCAAATTCCCTTAACTTCCACGATCATTGATAGAATGCGCAAACCACTGCGTTATCAAGCTCCTCGAGGTCACACAACTGAACACAGAAAATGGTTAGAAGGTAGATCATAGACCGTTTATACGGCAACCGATGTCGCCGGCTCGCCCCTACTACCTTATAGATAACATCCAATTAAACAACGCGACATCAAACAATCGCACCAATCAGCACTCACATCCGAGAGTAACGACGCAATCAGAACTAAGTTTCGATCAAGTTATGAGCATTTGCTCACACATAACTGTGGCGCGCCTGCTCTGCCCACAAGGCCCTGCTAACCTCTTTGTGTGTTCTGTGGGTCACACAATATTTTAAAGTGTCGCCGCACATGGGCCACACGCCACAGCCACAAACGCCGCCACGAGAAGCTAGAAGCGGCTACTAAAGTGGCTGAAGCGCGGGACAGCGGCTGACTAAGGCAAGGGAGAGAGGGGTGGGGAATCACGCGAGTGACGTGTGGCGGGGTTTTGTATCGGCGCATTAAGTGGCCGGTGTGGGCCACAAGAAGCGAGCAATGACGATTTGTAGCGTGTGGCGGCCACCGGCGTACCGTGTGTGGCGAGTCCATATAAAATGTATGAAAACTACAAGAAATATGCCGGTGGCGGCGTTTTGTGGTTGTGGTCGGTGGCCCGTGTGTGGCGACACTAAGTCTTTCTAATTACTTCATCACATCTGTGATGAAAAGAAAAGTAGTGATCCACTTGTGTTTAAATCATCACTAACATCTAGAATTATAAGCATCCTTACTCAGTTCGCTCATTGTATGCCTAAACATGCGTATCTTGGATGTAATTGATTATTTAAACCCCTTTTTAAGATAGTTTTTAAGAAAAATATGACCATAAAGTCTTGAGCAATAGCAGTTATTAAGAATAAACATGAAACTCCTCGTAAGCTTCGTATGACAACCTAGGGGGACCTAGGGGTCTTATGTATACGTCTAATCAGACCCGTCTTTCCCAGTGGACACTTGAGGTAAGTGTCCAAGGCCCCGCGATCGATAGCCCCCCCCCCCCCCCCCCCCTCAGATCAAATACAAAGTCCCTAGTTCCTGTTAAATCACCAAACGGAAGTCATACCCCCATTATCCTAATATGCCCAGGGTCTCTAATAGGTCAAAGACGGCACTGAGTCTAATGTGCAGTCGATGGAGTTGTTCTCATGCATTCAGTTACCGCTACGCTCGCCAAGCGTTGTCGACTTTAAAGTTTGGATTTCACTGTGGTCAGTTGGTTCCTGGGTCACCAAACAATTGACCCATAGGTTATTGAGGGCCTGATGACCGCTGTGTATAACCAAAGAGTAATCTTTAAACCGAGACCCAATTACTTATTTTATCAAAACCATTTTATAAAATGCCTAATATTTTTTAAAACGCTGTGTGTCTGTCTGTTACCTCTTGACGCTTTAACCACTAAACTGATTTAGGTGGAATTTTTGTGTAAAAGTCCCAGGAAAGGACATTAGATAGTGTTCATTGCAGAAATCATGCTTTAAGTCTTTGAAAATAGGAGTGTAAGTTTGCATGGGTACGCGGACTTAGACGCAGACTCATCATCATCATCGTCATCATCAGCCTATTAATGTCCCCACTGCTGGGGCACAGGCCTTCCCTATAAATGGAATAGGGAGATTGGGCCATGACCCACCACGCGGGCCCAGTGCGGAATGGTGGTTGTTAACGACCGGGACCAACGGCTTAACGTGCCTTCCGAAGTACGGAGGAACTCGAGATAGTAATTTTTGATCACCCATCCAATGACCGACCACTGCGAAAGTTGCTTAATTTCAACGATCGCAGCCGAATGCGCTAACCACTTGAACCATCGAGCTCCTCCAGACGACGCACGCATACGCAGACTAGTCAAATATAATAAATACATGTTAACAAGACAAAGGACAATGGGCAAAACGCACCCAGCTCCGCCAATAATGTAATTAGTATGAATCGATAGATCTATGAAAAACTAGCCTTTTTTATTATGGCACCAAAAAAAAATAACCTGGGGGTCAAAAGATATACACCTGGGTATGTTCTATTTTAGGGGTTAAGGTTTCCGCACATAGTCCTTATAGACGACCTTTGTGTGTAAGTCATGGGGACCGGTTACACACGGGCATATTTCCTTAGCTCCTTATAGAGAAGCTCGATGGCGCAGGTGGTTAGCGCGTTCGGTTGCGATCGTTGAAGTTAAGCAACTTCCGCAGTGGTCGGTCATTGGATGGGTGACCAAAAACATCTATCTCGAGTTCCTCCGTGCTTCGGAAGGCACGTTAAGCCATTGGTCCCGGCTGCATCTGCAATCGTTAGCACCCGCCAATCCGCACTGGGCCCGCGTGGTGGGTCATGGCCCAATCTCCCTATTTCATCAATAGGGAAGGCCTGTGCCCCAGCAGTGGGGACATTAATAGGCTGATGATGATGATATTTAAATAGCTAAAGAAATTCATTCAATATCAATAGTACTTTCGTTTTATAATATTAGCAATAATAAGTGAGTGAATCATATCTTACTGTACAACCAGATACAAAATACTAAACAACAAAGCCTACCGACTATCCTGCTTGCTTGCTGCTTGCACTTACTAAGACTCCTCAAAACGTCTAACAGGGTATGGGGGTTGAAGGATGTGATATTGCAGTTGCCGTTGCAACTAGTCTACTCGTATGCAGTCCTATTTCTTACATTTTGTGCGCTCCCTGTTATTTCATTGATATTTAACTAACACGCTTTAGAAATAGGAACACGATTATCATCGCGTACGTCATTATAATCGTACGAGCTAATAAAAAATATATGGATCAATTTAAATGCTCGTACTCAGCACACAAACATCTGCCCCCACCAAGATTCGAACCCGGGACCTCTCGAGCCAGCGACACCATGAAACCCGGCGTACAAACCACTCGACTCGGATATATTAATTGACGACCTCCGTGGTCGTCAATTAATATATCCGTTCTATATACTCGTCCTTGTATCTTTAAATATTTTGTTCGTTATAGTTACTTTTACCTATGGAATTGTACCTATTTAACTTAAAATAACTAAAGACTCCCGGGATGGAATTTGATGCGCTTTGGCACAAATGATCATGACCATGATACCTTTCAAACAAATGTAGTTTAAGCCGTGGCGGACGTGGGTGCAGTGTCCATGCAATTTTGCCCATTGTCCTTTCCACTTAAAACACCTCCCCCATTAGGTGGTTGCGGTAAGACCAGCCTGCTAGCGAAGAGTGCTGCTTTATCCTTAGAAGAATGGTTCGCAGACGCGCGACCCACAAACATAGTACGCTTCTTGGGCACCACGCCCGATTCCAGCGCACTCACGCCGGTGCTCATCTCTATATGCCAGCAGGTATATAATTTGAGTAGCTGGCGAACAAAACGGTATAATAGGGTATTTAGGGCTAGCATCTGTGCTTAGAATGAATATTCGCATGGGTTTTTACTATTTTTACAAAAAAAATATTCATAATTGTACTAAAAACCCACGAAAAAGATAATAGTTTTCTTATCTATTGTCACGTGACCCAAAACGCTTGGGATTGGCTGAGCCTAAAATGACGTCACACGCAAGTAAACTTCCGGTTAAAGTGACATTGCATTGTATAGTTTGACGTTTTAATAACAGTCGTGTGACGTCACACACTAGTAAGACGCCATATTGTCCAGAGAAACGTTTTCGCGGCAACTAGTAAATGGAGTTTTTGACATGGTTATTTTTACTGAAATACACAACAGAATGATGAATATCCACGTTTTACGGACTCCATAAACATAAGACAATAACGTGAGATCGTTTTCTAAAACTTGTCAAATACCCAATTAATAAAATAAAATTTATAATCACACCTATGACGTGGCTTTTAACACTGTTTTTATTCAAAGTAAGTTGATATATTATTTAGATTCAACGGCGCAAACCTCCGGACTATAAAAATAAAGTATTTTGACCAGATGCATAATTATACCGTTTTGTCCGCCAGCTGATGATTTGAGAGTGATATTTAAGACATTTTTTTTTATATTTATTATAGGGGGCATACGAGCAGACGGCTCACCTGATGGTAAGTGATCACCGTCGCCCATAGTCACCTGCAACACCTGGAGTATCACAAATACGATGCCGGCCTTTAAGGAAGGGCTATGCTCTTAAATTGAAGGTTTTCGGGTTGTATTGGTCCGGAAACACCGCCGACGACAATACATTCCACAGTTCTGACAAACGTCGTAAAAAATATCTATTACCTTGTAACAGATTTTTTTTATGGATAATTCATGGATTCTTTGTGGATAACTAACTTAATGGTTATACGTTCGACCTTAATTCCTACTGCTATTTCCTCTATATGCAAAAGCAAGTTTTAGTGCCACCTAATGTTAAGTGGTCACAGTTGCCCATGGAAATCAGCTATGACAAGGACACAGCCATGTCGCTGCCTTTCGTGGAACACTGTTTTTAGGTCTCGTTTGAAGAGGACTACGATAAATCACTGAGGGAACACCTTGGAGGGTAGCTCATCCTACAACTATATTGTCCGTGGAAAAGGAGAAACTTTGGCTGGCTGTGAAGTTAGCAGCGAGCGCAATAATGCGCAGGTTTCAGATCATTGACATCTAGTTGGGGAGAGGGGAGAAGGGGTCGTGGTAGACAACGGCGCGAGCGATAGCTTTGATATCTTAAGCTTCTATAGGCTATACAATACAAATACAGTATAATACACATTGCGCCTATCAAGAGCCGTTTTCTTTGCGAGGTTTATTGGGATTGGTCTATCTAGGCGTGTAGCCGCTTACTATCAGGCGGGCTTTATGCTCCTTTGCCACAATTTTGACACGCGCGCTTATATCACTCAAAATTTCGCTTACTGCCCCGTGACTTGCGCTAACTTCACAGCCGCCATTAAGTTTGAATCGCACCATGTCAACCTTCTTCATAATAATCTCCTATTTGAAGCCGTGGTTCACGGATTTCTTGCAATGACCTGGATCAAAAATCATGGTAACATTGCAGATTACTGGTAGACCTCCTACCACAATAAATGTTCTTAGAGGCGACCTTAACTCCTCCTGCAATTTTTTAGTAAGCTTTAATAGATTATAGATGCACTAAAATGAATAAATGTGTATTCCTCTTTTATAGATATCATACAACTTCGCTCTTCCTTTTGAAAGCATACCAGACGATTTGGTCCCCCTCACGGCGCATTTCAAGCAACTCCTCACCATGGCTTCTCAGCAACAACCCTTGCTTTTGTTCTTGGACTCAGTCGACCAGCTCACGGGTATTGGGACAGAGAACAACAAGGTCTCTTGGTTGCCGACTAGGTTGCCGCCGCATTGTAAGGTAAGGAATAAAAGTCTGAATTACTACCATTTAAGAAAGAAAGGATCTAGATGTGCTTCTTACCATTTTATTCAGTGTTTTAAGGCTAGATTAAGTAACGATAATAGGTCATACATGACTATAAGCTGTTTAAACTGGTGCTTTGAATAAAAAACTCTTGTGGATTATAACTAAAGTGGATAAATTATTACCTGGTTTGATAAAATCCTTTCGTTCCTTCTATACATCTTTAGTTAATTATTATAAACACAGTTGAATTGAAAATCTAATAGTTATTCTAAAAACACCCGTTTTGTCAAGAGACTTTCACAAAATTAAAATTTTATCTCATTTGAAAAGAGACTGCCAACAGTTACCATGTTTTCATATTACATCTACGTAAACGTTTTAATGATTTATTATAGATTATAGTGACATGTGCTTGTGAAGAAGCCAATCCTGAAGTGTCCAAGGAATACGACGTATTGAGACGAATGATTGATAACGAAGAAAATTTCCTAGAAGTCACGGCCTTAGGAGAAGACTTGGCTATGCAGGTGCTGAAGTAAGTAGCTTAAAACAGTACTAAATCATTGTCTACAATAATGCCTTACAGTGGTGATGAAAGAAATTCAAAGAGTGATGAGTCTGGAGGTGTTGCTACAGAACTTATTATCGAAGAATTTTGTGGAGTTTCAAAAAAGGACCGCGTTTAAGTTATAAAATCATGTAAATTTAAATGACTGACTGATGAAAATTTAATGCATCTGGATAGCATCACGATGAAGCTTTGTATAATTTTGTGGCACAGGCGAAAGGTATATACGTTATGGCAACATAAACATATAGCGATATTTAAATTTGGACCTAACTTGGTTATTTTATACTAGCTGTACCCTGCGGTGTTACCCACGGTTTATAAGGCATATTTTTCCGCAGTAAAACGTAGCCTATGTGTTAATCCAGGGTGTAAGCTGACTCCATACCCAATTTTATTAAAATCACTTTAGCCGTTTAGACGTAAAGAAGTAACAAACATACACACTCACAAACTTTCGCCTTTATAATATTAGTGTGATTTTTTTCATTCCAATGAATAGAAAGACGAAAACTTGCTTAGGGCCTATAATGTGATGAATAATAGTTATTGATACAACTGATGTATAATGACGGGTATTGAAACACGAATGATAGTATCACATGAGTTTTTTAATACCTAATTTTATAATCGGTTTGGATGATGTTATGGGGTTGTTAGGACATTGGATGTTTTAATGTTGGCAATAAGCTAACTGTTTCAGAATCTTTATAGAGGTTTTAAAACATAGGTGTGCATAAATAATATTATATAAATAACCGAGAATGAATATTTCTAATAAGCTAGATACTGAAGCAGAATAAAGTAAGAAGCTAGTATAAGCTAAATTTATGTAATAAATAGATACGTTTGTTGTGATCGTTTTCTAATTACTTAATAATCTATTCTGCTCTTCTAGATTATGGATGGCGTCGGCATGTCGAGACTTGTCAAATTACCAGTGGAGGCTGGTATCTAATGCTATATCTCAGTGCTCGCTGCCTATATTCGTCAAACTCGTGTTTGCTGAGGTAATGATGAATCAGTCTTATATGCGGTTTGTTGTGGAAATCATTAGTTCTGCTACACAAAAACATCGAAATTTTACAATCGATGCAATAATATTTTCAAAGATGATGCTTTGATTAGGGCTCGCATTAAATAAGGTATAAGCATGAACTACAACTTATCCTTTAGGATAAGAGCAGTGTAGGCATGTGATAGTCCAAAATTATGTATACTAAAGCTTCAATAGATATTGATTCTTTCTCTTTTTATGGTAATTTGATTATATATGTATGTACTGTTGTCGATTCTGGCATGATTCTCTAAATCTAAACTTAAATTTGACAACAGTGTATCCTTGTCATTCTCTATACAGAATGAAAAGGAAAGACTGATGCAAAATTTAGTTTTAAGTTTAGAGAATCACGCCAGAATCGACACCATTGTTTGTCACTAAGCTGCCAGTAATTCGTTTGCAATAACGTAGTTATAATCTTTTTAATAAATATTACTAAATAGTAATTCCACAGGTTTACTAAATAGTAAACACTTAATTAATAACTTAACTGATTTCTTCTCTATCTTTTTAAGTTGTAGTAGTTTCTTTTAACTTGTACCTGTTTCTTTTGAAACGGACAACTTCATTGCTAACAATATAAATAGACATACTAAATCTTTTAATTTTTTAAGGAATACTTTGAAAAAGATTAATTAAACAGAAGAATTCTAAAAAGTCCTAATATACTGGTAAAGTGCGGAGAAATGCTACTGAGTTTGTTTCCAGGTTTGCCGTTGGAGAAGTTATACAAAACCCACGGACACCCACCTCGCATCTACGGTCATGGACTCCATCATGATGCTGTTTGAAAGAATCGAGAAACAGGTAAAGATAACGATGAAATCCCTACTTCCCTATCCGATATGGACCTATGTATAAGTCCCGGCACGAAACTC
The DNA here is from genome assembly GCA_902850365.2 of Chilo suppressalis. Lineage (NCBI taxonomy): Eukaryota > Metazoa > Arthropoda > Insecta > Lepidoptera > Crambidae > Chilo > Chilo suppressalis. Next base: position 12,208,603 of record OU963917.1, on the reverse strand, counting down.
TATCGCTGACCGTTATTGCGCAGAAGTAAAAATTAAGATGAGTTGGGGGGAACGAGGTGCGCGGGTGGGCGTGCGTTGCGCTGATTGGCTCTCCAGTCGTACCCATGCGTAGCTATCCTTAAAGCGATTTGTTCAGCGCTAGAGTTACGTGCCGCGATCTGTATCATCTTTGTCATTAATAACCTCACTGCTGAGGCATAGGCCTTCCCTGTGGATGGATTAGCGAGGGCCACGAGTCCAGTGTGGATTGGTGGATGCTAACGACTGCAGATGCAGCCGGGACTAACAGCTTAACGTACCTTCCGAAGCAAGGAGGAGCTCGAGATAATAAGTTTTGGTCACTCATCCAATGATTGACCATAGCGAACGTCGCAATCCGAACGTGCTATCCGTCTGCTCCATCGATCTCCTCTAGTATGATTTAATGTTGGCATAATATAGCAAAAGCTAGTCAAATGGCGTTACACTGATCAACCAAACAACTTAGTTAAAAGTTTATCTTCGTTTTCAATCTCCTTTGCCGTTAAGTATTTTAGACGATTCTCATTTCATGATAAACTACTGAATTACCTTAATTTTTCATGCCCGAAATTTTCTTCAATGTGATAATATATAGCCTGTGTCACTCAGGAATAATGTAGCTTTCTAATGGTGCATTTTTTAATTAGGTCCAGTAGTTTTTGTGTTGATTTGTTGCAAACATACAAAAATACAAATCCGTTCTTCTTTATAATTTGGTAAAGATGAAAGAGTGAAAATAAAGTGTCTTATTCTTAAATAGTTTGGTTAATAATTATACACTTTAATAAATTAAGTATAAATTCAGTAATAAATTCAAAATTATTGATCTTAATTAAATTTTGATCCTTATTAATAAACCATTTTCTTCCCAGCACGGTCGACTGCTAGTATTCCACGCTCTAGCGTACATCACAGCGGCACGCAGTGGTCTTTCCGAAACTGAGTTGGAAGACTTGATCAGCCTCGACGATAAAGTATTGGACGATGTGTACCAATACCACTTGCCACCGGTCCGAAGAATCCCACCCTTACTTTGGACTAGGCGAGTTAATTTAGTTTAGAAATGTGAAGATTAGATATCAAATACATTGCTTTAAGTCTAAAAAAAGATGGTATGGTAAAAACTTTCAATCACTCTGAAAATACCAAAGATAGTATTTAAAAAAGAAAGACGATCTGCAGCATTAAATACAAATTACATAATAATGATGACGATGAAAATCATCTGCATACATCCCAATCGCCTTGAAACTGAGAATCCCAAAAAAAGGCAAGAATGCTGACACCTACACATCTACAAGATCTAAGAAGACGAACAGTTTTCTTAAATTTTGCCAAGTCTTGCACTCCACTTGATATAAAGTGGAAGTTACTAGAAATCTGATGCAGCAGACGTATTTGTCGCTTCAATTACCCTTACTAATCCAGCCATCATCGTCATCATCATCATCACCAGCAGTGTTTCCGTATCGATACGATCAGAATAATTTCAAAAAAGAACGTAGGTATTCTTTTCTTAACATCGTATTTTTAACTCTATTGTACCATCAATATGCAACTGTTAAATTTTTTTGGTATGCATATAGTTCATAACCTATATTGAGACGTAGGTTACTTTTATCCCAAAAAGATGTTAGAATCCTGAGGGATTCTCAAAGAACTAAAGTTAACGTGGATGAAGCCGCGGGTGGCCGTTAGTATTAACATAAAAGTCTTCTGTAAGGAAGGGGATAAATATTTCCAGACGAACATTCCAACTAATATATGCTCTTTGCCTTATCTCACTCAAAACTTTAACAGATTTCTCCATACTTTTCTTTTGTTTTCCCAGGATCCGTAACGACTTACCCAACTATCTTTCCGAGCGCGAAGCTGACGGCGTCTCCGTGATGAACTGGTACCACAGGCAGTTCAGAGACACGGCTCGCGAGAGATATTTCAAGAACATGAACATGGCTATGTATTTCCACTCCATGATTGCCGACTATTATCTGGGTAAGGCTTTTATCGTGCTGCAGGTTTTCAACTATTACGTTAACAGGAATTACTTAAATGTTTAAATGACTACGCTATTAATATTCAATATATGATTTACGCTTAAGTATTTATCTCTTAAAGCCTTTTGAGCCAGAATAATGTAACGGACTGTTACACTTGACTTTGGAATGGAATTTGTTTAATCTTGCTAATTGAAAAAATGTAAAAAATCTTCAATCGATTAAATCTGGCTACTCTTGGTTTTCGTGAATATCCAATTTATCAACGCTAAGATAATAATATTGGTACTAACTTTTCGTTCAAGTACTTTAATGATTGGCAGCTTCTATGTTTCGTAATACATATGATCCCTCGAATATAATCAATGATCTTTATGGGAATTGCTTCTCGCCCCTACCTTTTTAAAATTAATAGCCCAGTTGTGTAATTACTTAACGCCTCCTATGTTTTCTTTTTTATATTTGTGAGCGTCCATCATCTCTCCATCTCAAGCCGCATGATTGCTTTCTTTCTAAATTGAACGCTACCCGATTAAGAAAAATAAATGTTGAAACCAGTAAATCAATCTTTCAGGTATTTGGGGTGGTGGTATACCGAAACCCTTTAAATATACTGAGATACAGCGGCACCGGTTCAACCTGGCTGACCGAGAGGGCGTCGCCGACAGGAAGGTGCCACTCCAACCATTAGTCTTCACGTCCGCTGATGGGGCCAATAAGAGATACAACTTACGGAAGGTATCAGAATCAATGCCATGTTTTAGGGTTTAGAAGAATTATTATGGAAACGAAAGAAGCTAGGCAAATTATCGAAAGTATTGTCATGTAAGTAACCAAAGTGATGGTTGGTGTTAACTCTGTGGTTGAAAGTTTTATAATACACTGCTGAGCCAGCGAAATTCGTATTGCCATCTTTGGACGTAAGTAAAAATACTAATATCGCTATTGAATAATAGAGGTTGCTTGTAGAAGGGTGAATATGTAGAGATAAAAGCATTTTTGATGCCTAATGATTAAATCATGAAAAATAAGTGTTTCCAAAAATAGAGATACCATTTGAGGTCTAAAAATACCAAATAGACGCAAAAAACATCATTGAATAAGAAGAAGAATGAAGCCATTTCGGAAGAGTACTATAACAAACACTGTGACACGTGATTTTCTTATATAATATGTAGGAAAAGGATTTTGCTGATTTGATTTAATATGCTTCCTGAATAAATTACATAAGAATAAGACATTTATCCTAAACTGTAAGGTAATAAAGAAGAAATTCATGTTTTATTTAATTAATCTAAATTAGTGATTCGATTCGTCGATTTTATGGCGACGACAGTCCAGAAAGCTTTTCTCTAAGCTATCTAAGTTTTAAGTCCAATTTATCTAGTGCATCTTGAAGGAGATAAGAAGGACCTCATGAACATTTTAACGATCTGTTTGTAGTTTTATTATGATCTTCTTTATCTGCCCATTTCTCTACGTTTTCTTACAGTTCGGCGAGTTGCCATTCCACCTAGTGCGTTCAAAGCGCTTCACAGATTTGTACGCAGAAGTTCTCTTCAACTATGAGTGGCTTCACGCCAAATTGAACTGCTGCCCTCTTCAGGCCGTCTTAGCCGATTTCGAAGACGCCAAGCTTCACGTCAACAAGGATGCGGTTAGGTAAATATAAAAACAAATATTTTGATTCTTGTGTACTTTAGAAAATAGATAGGAAGATCAATTAAAGTAGCTTGCTGATGGTGAAATAAATGTAATGTAATACAATAATATTTATGTATCGTCTACAGTTCCCAAAGCTGCAGTTTAGAATTTCCCATTTTCTAAATATATTTTTATGACCAACCGATATTAATAAAATATGACTTGAACCACGATGAAAATAATCTGGAAATTTTCAGAGAATTGATGCTTGTAGCGGACGCGTTACGTCTCGGTGGAGCTATCCTCGGCCAATATCCTGATATGCTGGCTCCTCAATTGGTAGGAAGACTTCTGCCAGAGGCACAGCAAAATCCAGCTGTATCTTCTCTACTGAAACAGTGCCATGATAAAGGAAAGAATCACTGTGCTCTGTTGCCTTCACATCATTGCTTACATACTCCTGGAGGACCTTTGAAAGTAAGTGGTAGAATTCAATATTTTGAAAAAAAAATGTCATTTTGATCATCGTATAAAGAGAAAGTTTCATCGTTTTGGTTAGCGAGTTCGGCTTCGATCATAAAGCAACTTTTTCAGTGGTCGGTCATTGGATGGGTGACCAAAAATTTATCCTATCTCGAGCTCCTGCGTGCTTTTTAAGGCATGTTAAGCAGTGGGAAGAGGCTGATGATGATAAAGAGAAAGTTTAGTACTGTTAACTGGGCGAAGCCTAATAATTAAAGGGAATCGATCTTTAACAGCTACTTTGTTTACAATAAAATTATATAACCATTATTTTCTTCGATTTCTTTCGTTTCTAGTCAATTTGAGTTTCAACTTTATTAAGCGCCAAACACGAAATACACAATTGTCAAGTCAAAGACAAGTTCGTGCTGAAACCATAACAATTGAATACTGTATTTTTAGAGCTGACTTAGTATTTAACAAATAAGTTATTATTATAATCATTGCAACCGCGTTTTTCCTTTAGGATTTTGTTGTTTCTTACTGCAAGATATCTTATTATTGTTGCTTTTTTATTCTTGCGATTATCTCTTACTGCTTCACAAAATATTCTTATCATGATTTTTTTAATTGTCTTCTCTACTTACTCCAGTACTCCCTCGAGGGCCACCAGTTCGCCGTGTTCGCGTTCCGACTGAGCTCTGACAAGCGTTACGTAGTCTCCATATCGAGCCGCGTCATCTCCTGGGATCTTTCTACATCAGACCTGGCTAGAGATCTGTGTCCACAGCTGGAAGGTATCATGCAAAACTTGGAATTGTCACCGGATAACAAATGGGCTGCGGCTTCTACGAATAATTCTGTCGTGAGTATTAAAATGTTTCCTGTGCGAAGTGTTAGGTATTGTACTCAATGGTAAAATACTTCGAAATTATTCTATGAAATTGAGTTAGGTAGTAGATTTTCCAAAATATTAAATAATGGGCCATTTTATGTCAAAGTCTTTTAGTGAGCATCTAAAAGAAGTAACTACAGTCTTATATCGATGAAAATTCCCCATTGAAAAAAAAAGTTGAATGGTGAAAGAAAATTAAATATCGGAGAACAGTTTCGGATTCTTCTTTTGCAATATTATGTCATTTTGCAATGCGAATATATCAATTCCAAGTCACAATATAATACTAATTTCCTCTTTATTTAAATTTGATTAAGGCTTAAAATAAATCAAATATGTGTATTTCAGTCCATGCTCCTAAATATGCTGACAAGTGAATACATCACAATCGAAAATCCACTGGATGAAGGTAATCAACTTAGTACATTAAAACACACATCAAATTACCATAAACGGATAAATTCCCCAACCAATTATGATTCGTATCATAATCAACATAAAGCTCAAAGTCAATTGGACAAAGTGGACAAGTTTTGGGTAATTTGACTTGAGGCTTTTACATACAGTACCCCAAATACGAACCTTGACAAATTCATAATCGTATCGCCTGTAAATCTCTCTGACTCTTTAAATAATAAAACAGGGAGAAAAAATAGCCCTTGTCGAGTTTTTTACCGGTTCTTTTCAGTGCAAGGTCTCCCGCCGTAAATTTACGAAATGATGGCATATCTGTTAGACATTCATTACTGTAGTCTAAACTGAATAAATTATTTTGATTATTATAATTACTCTGTCTAAATTTTACTTTTAACTTGTTTTTACAGATTCACGATTTTTTTTGTTATTTCTAGGAGAAACAGTCAGAGGTGTGTCAGTGTTGAACCACCATATGGTGATCTATGGTCCAAACTCCTGGGTCCAGTACAGCATGAGGGGAGAGCTCGAGAAGACAGCGCCGGCTCCCGAGACGGAACCTTACGATGATCTTCACTGGGAGATACTTTGTTAGTCACATTTTAAGATCAATTTTAACAATGAGATTGAGAACTATCTAATCTATTTTATTGTGTTTTTATTTAACCATTAATGTGTTTAATTAATAAATCTAAAGAATACTTTTACTCTAAAATCCCCTGCTTTCCAGGCGGATTCACAAACCGCTATGCTTTTAATTTTATTACGAAAGTAGTTTATCTTTTTGTTTAAACTTGTTTATGTTCGATGACTTACATCTCGAAGATTTGGTCAGATGATTCTTTGTTATTACTATCATTAAAGTTCATCAACTTCTTTGCTTTCAAATTCATAATGATTTATTGTAAAAGTTTAGGTTTGTACAGCAAATTACATGCGTTAGATAATAAGTAGAAATTGCATCACTAAAATTCCACCTATAAAGTGTATAAGTTACCGAGATGTTGATATTGTTTCAATTAGAGACTTGCTTCCACATATAATTATATTATTTGAAGCCTTTAAAAGAAACACCATTTTTCTAGCAATGGAATTTCGTGACCTCGAGACCTTCATACTTGTGATGTGGAGTGGAGACTTGGATGATGACCGAATGCTCTTCCAATTCTGTAAAGAAGGAAACTGGGTACAACCTCTCAGGTGTAGAGGCGCTTTCGCCATGAACAAACACTGGACGAAGATTTATACTAGTGACCCTGAAAGAGGATATCAGGTATGTGTAGAAACAGGTTTAGAATTGACAGCATTATATTGAATACTATCTTTGTTTCTGAAAAAGTTGGCATTATTATATTATGCCCTTGGTTCTGCAACAGATTCCTTATTCATTACTTGGGAATGGGGATTACGGATGAGCTTGTATACTAACTGAAACTGACTAGATATAATATAATACGCCTTTAGTTTATAAGAGTTTTCTTATTGAATGCATAAGAATCGAGAGTAGCAATAAGGTTTATCTTTGAAAGTACACTAGACCCAAATTCTACGAGTAATCCAAACGAGGTAATTTGGTTAATACGTACAAGCAAAAAGACGGCTATAAAAGATTTATGTCGTTTCCGGTAAGAAAAACTACATTAGAAAGAGACATGTCGTGTTTATGTTGTGCATAAACCTAGGATACAAAACATTTTGCGTATTCTGTAAAAAGCTAAACAATCTTGCAATACTTGGTCACAATCTGTCTATTACCTTTTATTTGATTAATGCTTTTAAAGCTTTTCCGTCAGTACAAAAAAAAATCGAATTTCTTTAACAGATCTCAATATTTGAACTAATGGAAGACAAATGGGTCAAGATAGAAGAACTGCATCATAGAGAAACGGACACAGCTGAAGCGATGCTGCAGCTCAAGAGGGGGAAGAAAGACAAAATGCTGCTTGGTAACATTGCAACGCAGTATTTTATTTTAAATTTAAAAGTCTACTTTTATATTAGAGGCATTTCGTTAAGTAAAATGTCAAGGGTGAAAATACCAAAATTGCAAGTACAATATGAAAGTTAGTAATGAAGACTAGAAGCATACTTTTTAAAATAATTCCAAGTTGCTGGTGCTAACTTAGCAAAACAGTCCAATCTTATTGCTAAAAGTGTATCTAATGACTGCAGATGCAACTGGGACGTGCCTTCCTAAGCACGAAGGAGCTCGAGTTCAAATATTTTTGTTCACCCATTTTGTGACTAGGCATTGCATAAGTCGTTTAATTTTAACGATCGCAGACCAAAAACGCTGCTCTGAATTAAAGTTTACAATGTTTGTTCTTTTTTCAGCGACAACAACTTACAGTTTTGTCGTATGGGACTTTGACAACGTTATACCAAGGGATAAACACGTGATTGAAGTGAAGAAGAAGAAAGGAGAAGATGACAGTAACAAAAAGAAAAGCGAAGAAGAGGTATGTGGAACTAAAAGCATCATAATTTTCCGTATAATACATAAAACAGATAATTCCTTCGGTGTGATAATATTTCTAAACTGAGCTCTTTTTGGCACAGTTTTGGATGGATGCAGATTATGTGCCTGTATAGTTGATTTCTGTTTATATATGATGTTGTTCATCTATCCGTCTGATTTGTGTATGATAAAGGATATCTTATTTTTTTATGAAAAAAGGGTTTGCAAGCAAGTATATAACTTGGAGATGCTTACGATATTTCAGTATCACTTGCATCGTTTCCTTCCTCTACTTCAAGCCCTCGTGGATCCCTGGAGCTTTACTCATCGACAGAACCATAAAAATATGTAGTGATATTATTTAAGCTGGAGGTTACTTCCTCAGATGGGTGCTCCACTTCGAATAGCAATATAAACAATACTACCTCTCTTAAGACTAGATTTCATTTTGATTTCATTGTATCTTCTTCAAACAGGAAGAAAAGCAGGACGAAATACCAGAGAAGGACATGCGCTTAGAAGGAATAGTGCTGAAGTTGCCGCATACTATCCGGAACATTTCGACTAAAATGACTCTCTCCAACTCTTTCATGATCAGCAACAACAACACATATGCAGTTGCTGGGGTTAGGTAAGATCGGGAATGGGGCGCTTAAAAATGATATAATCTCCACTTTGCCGTAGAAAAAGAGAAGAGAGTGAAAATGGTGTATAAATGTATGATCTTAATATACCTATATGGTCTTAAAACTTACACAGATAAAGCGCTTGTTGTTAACACGGTTTGTACGTTTGTATCGACCCCAAACTTTGGCTAACGCTGTCGTTATTATATAGTGTCTCATACCTAATTTACAATCGGACGTAGACACGTTTAAAAACCTGCCTAGACTCGGGTAGAAATCATCTCGTAAACAAGCGACCTTGGGCCTCTTGATAAGGGCAGTTTTTTCACCGGAAACTGAGCCGGTACTTCCTATCGTATTCCATCGAAAAGATTCCTTTAGAAGTTTGATAAATTCTGACATTTTGAATCCAGTTCAAATGATTTCTCGTACCTCATTACTGCTTAGAGATCATATTGATGCAAAATATGGTGTAAGCAGATAAATACACAGTGGGAGAACCAGTAAAACCTTAACAATGAATCACACACAAATTTATACTTTGGTATATTTTTCCGAACAAGTGACTACCTATGTGAAGCCCATAGTGTGACAGATTATAGTAAACAATATCCAGCCAGTATGGCTCACACGCATCCTCCAACACAACATATCAATGTTAGTAATTACTTAGTAGCCTTCGTCTTTGTACAGTCAGCATCTATTCTATGTAATAGGAAGAATCTCTACGTATGGAGTCTTGAAACCACGAAGCTGATCAAAGTACTAGACGCTCACTTCGGCCGGATCGTACAGCTGGAGCCGCTCACTGTGGGCGCCTGGAACAACGTCATCACCTCTTCTATCGATAGGACCGTCAAGATATGGAACATCGACAACATATTCGAGCAAGTGCACAAGATAGACCGCCAGGAGCTGCCTATAGATTCAATCAGGTACTTATCTCTTAATTTCAAACAATCTCCATCAAAATATGGTTCCAAATTGAGTACGCCCACTTTGGCCAGATCGTACAGCTGGAGCCGCTCACTGTGGGCACCTGGAACAACGGTATCACCTCCTCCATCGATAGGACCCTCAAGATATGGAATATCGACAACATATTCGAGCAAGTGCACAAGATAGACCGCCAGGAACTGCCTATAGATTCAATCACGTACTTATCTCTTCATTTCTAACAATCTCCATTAATATATGGATCAAAGTGCTGGATGCTCATTTCGGGCGGAGCTGTCTACAGACTCCATCAGGTACAATTGTACAGTTCTAACAATCTTCCTTTAAGATGTAATCAGATTATCCTCACTTTTTACTAGAAGTTCATAATTGAAAATGGCCGTAAATAAAAGTATGTTTTAAAACATAAAATGAAACTGAAATATAAACTGTCTTCTTTGATATTTCTCGCTTTTCTTCTAGTTTGGCTCGAGACAAACAACTGGCTGTCACCGTGACCCGTAGTTGCTGGGGCCTGTGGGACACAAGCACTGGGCATCTTCTGGCCCAACTCGCCGACGCGCCGCTCGGGGCCATCGTCACCCACGCGGTGATCACTCCCAACGGGGATAACGTCGTCACTGCTGAGTCCGGGAACGTAGTCATTTGGGACACGCCTGAGAGACAGGTAACAATGTTTCTACAGCCGGGGCACAGTTCTTCCCTATAGATGGCAGCTCGTGGCCATCGTGACCCACTCGCAGATCACTTCCAACGGGGACAACGTCGTTACTGCTGAGTCTGGGAACGTAGTCATATGGGATGCCCCTCAGAGACTGATAATAATGTCTCGACTGTAAGGTATTCCTATAGATTGCAGAAGACGTTACCACTGATGAGTCCGGGAAAGTAGTCATATGGAACACGACTGACAGGTTATAATCACTGTTAGGCCTTCTCTACATATGGCAGCTCGCTGACGTTCTTCAAATCTTAGCAAGTCTAGCAGTTACCAGTTATAGGATCATCATCATCATCATCAGCCTATTAATGTCCCCACTGCTGGGGCACAGGTCTTCCCTATGGATAGAATAGGGAGGTTGGGGCATGACCTACTACGCGGGCCCAGTGCGGATTGGCGGGTGCTAACGACTGCAGATGCAACTGGGATCAACGGCTTAACGTGCGTTCTGAAGCACGGGGGAACTCGAGATAGAAGTTTTTTGGTCACCTATCCAATGACCGACCACTGCGAAAGTTGCCTAACTTCAGCAATCGCAGAACGCACTATCCACCTGCGCCATCGAACTCCTCATAGGATAAGTTTATAGGATGCGTTATGATTTTCTTGTCTTCTTCGTGCCGATGGCTTAACTTGCCTTCCGAAAGGCACGTCATGCATATAGTCGTTAGCAACCACAAACCCGCACTTAGCCCTCATGGTCGCCTGTACTCCCTTTTCCGTCCGGAAAACGTGTGTTATGGAAACGTTAATAGGTTAGTGACGAATATTTTTTGGTCACCCATCTAATGACTGGACTTTATAATAGTTTCCTGACATTTAAAATTCTAAAGTATTGAATAATTGATTGTCAGTTATCACTGAACCCTTAGCAAAATTTTACTGTCCATAAATTTAGACGTCTTAACAAAACATTCTTTAATTCATCAGGTGATCTTCAAGCAAGAACAGAAAGGTGTAAAGCAAGTGCTCTTAATAGAAGACGGCACTAAATTCATAACTGTATCCATGGCCGTCGGGTCTGATAACGTAGAAGCTGTGGCCAACGCTACCATCACCGCTAGGACTATACCTGGTAAATATCTTAGCATTTCGGATATAATAATTTTACCTACTGCTTTATTTAAAACCTCATCAAAATGACTAAATCATTATTACAAAAGCAATACATAAGCAAGTAACTTCTTACTACAAGGCGAAAATCTTCTTTCTTCTCTTTTATGTCCGTTACTATCTTCGTTAGAATGTTATTATGAAAGGTTACTTTTCTCAACAATTGCCTTTTAAAATATCATTTCAATTCAAGCTTTTATTCTTAAGACTTGTATTTCAAGATTTTTCAAACTTGATGCTAGAATTTATTTCAAGAACCGCACAACCTAATTTTAAAAAATCAAAACAATTTATTTCCTCAGAAGGAGAAAAGATTTATTCAGCAGATTTTGAAGTGAGAGGCATGGGTTACAAAGCTGCAGTGGTGTCATCGGACGAGCACCACTTGGTTGCTCCTGGAGTCGACAAATCTTCGAGAGATTGTCTCCATGTGTTCCATGCTAAAACCGGAACGAGGCTTCACAGGTAAGCGTGTAAAAAAGCATTGAACTGAATTTGAAGCTCCCAAAAAAATATATTTTAAACTGAAATATAGTGGTGATACGTATTTGTTGCCAATAACAGTGATGTACCCTGAAAACAAAGCCTTTTTCACTCACATTTTTTTTCTCACGGGAAAAATTACTTACAGCTTTACCCGATAGGTAGTGCTGTAATTGAGTATTAGGATAATCTTCAATATTTTTATCAAGCAGAACAAATCTGTCGGGATCGCTAGTATTATATAGCAATTGATAAAAAAAAACATATATTCCTTTATTTTAGGATACCAATAAAAAATAGCGGTATTAAAGACATGCAGTCGATTGTGGCTCTACCACATAAACCGTTGTGGGTGGCAGTAGTGGGCAACGACAAAGCTGGTATTTTGGATATCAAAACAAAGAGACATATCAGGTAATTTGCGCTTCACTACTTTGAATCGTTTGCTAAATGCTTACTAACACAACAGCTACACAATTTGCTCTTTCTCCCTATACATATATACATTCGAATTCATGTTTATCGCCTTTCTTGTTTTTCACCAGCCTATTAATATCCTCACCGATGAGGCACAAGTCTTATCTATAATAAACAATAATTATAGATAAGACTTGTGCCTCGCGGCGCACCCAGTGAGAATTGCCAGGTACTAGCGTCTGTACAGCTAGGACCAACGGTATAACGTACTTTCCGAAGCACAGAGTAGGTAGTTTTAGGTCACCCATCCAATGAAAGTTACTTTGACCATTGAGCTCCTGAAGCAGATTATATAATTTATTTATTATTTTACCTTTAACCCTTATGGCCCTCATTACAAGAATGGAAAAATAATAGTATAAATATTTTGATGCAAAGTTAGTTCACCCAGATTATTCTGTTTATGATTACGGTTGTATATAAAAGTTAGAATTAACGCTAAAAGCATTATCATAATATATTTCTCACAGGGTAGTTCCTCGTTGGAACGGAGCTAGCACTAAGGACGGTAAAGTCGGTCTCTGCGCGCCAACCAGAGGTGGTTTAGAGCTGATAGAACTAAAACGCGGTGCCACAGTTCAGCAGCTAATCACTCGCGCGGCAGAAGGAGTGTTCTCCATCATTACAATGTTCAGCTCCACGGATCAGTACGCCTTCTACTACCACAGTGGCAGGAAGACGTTGAGAGTTTTCAGGTAAGTTATAAAAACTTTCGAAATTTTCGTAAATAATCTGAGACAATAAATACCATTTTATGTGTATAATCTATGACAGCGCTGCAAACAAAACACTGTTTCTTCCTAATGCCGGCACTTCACTTGGCTATTCGTATTTGCTATTTTAAAACACGACATCAGTCTGTACTTTTCATTCCTTATTAAGCATGACAAGGACAAACTTTTGTCAAGTGAAAGGCCGGCATAAAACTCAATACTCTGTGGTTGTGGTGCAGGCAGTTTGGATTCGTAGTAATCTGTGGCATTCGTGCATTCCAAAGAGTAGTATAATATGACGGAAAGTGCATTTTTCGTTTCGAATTACCTGTTGTGTGTGTTTATTTGCGATTGTTTTTCCTTTAATTTAACTATTTCGGCTATCTACTATGCCATCGATATTATCAAAGAGCAGGAACCTTATTACCAAATGCTAGGGTAGCCTGTGCCACAACATCCTGAGAGGATCATACTGCCAAATTATTCAAGAGCACCTGATACACATTCACGCTGCATATTTACACAATAAACATGTGATATACAAATAAATACAATATACAATATGATACAATTATGTGAGAAATAGTCAATAAATAGGAAGCAAAACTACAGTATTTATTTTATTCATGATTCCTACCTAACCAAGTTTTGCCTACTAGTTATTGTTTAAAATCGCACCGAATATAATGAATTAGTTGTAATATTCATTCACTTCATACTGAGTTCATACTTAGTTCATAGGTTGACCTATGTTTCATTGAATATTAAACATAACCTCAAAAAAGTTTAAGTTTTCCTAATAATTTAAGTTCTCAGAAGTGTCCGTCAATAATATTTGTTGTTACCGTCATTTACTTGCTATTTTGAACCTAGAAAATAATATTTCATGATTGTTGGTTCTTAGGCTAACTATGTATGGACGCAGAACAATGTCCTTTGCCCAATTAGTTGATCTTTTACCTTACAATCTACACTTTTCTTTTGCTCCACATAGAATATATTCATCATCTTTATCAGAAATTCATTTCCAGAACTATCGACGGTAAGGCTATAGCAGAGTACCGAGCCCCTGCAGAGGTGACAGGAGTCGCCAGCGCTCACGCGGGCAAAGCCCTAGCGATTGCCTCGCAAGATGGCTGCCTCACTGTGTTGAACATTGTGGACCCACATGAGTAAATGGAAGACCAGCGGCTTCATCAGTATATAGAATAATACTGGACGTATTTAAATCTGCTTAAATTAAGGAAAGGAAAAGGAAGGTATTCTATGGTAAAAACAACTGGTTCTTCTTTCTATCATGGGTTTGCTAATTTAACAACATTAACTATGCTTGAAATATCTTTAGTTAATTTAGATAATTTAAGTTATTCAAAAATGTCAAAACCTGAAAAGAGTACCTTGCTTAGCTGATTTTTGTAATTCACAAAAAAATTAGGTGGAAATCAATCAATATGAAAGAGACCCCAAACAAATTCTTTTTGGAAACTGTTATAGTTCAGTAGCGTTTTAAAAATTAATATTAGATTTAATAATTACTTTGTATAATTTACTTATCACGATAGGATATTGTTTGTTAATTCATACTTAAAATACAAATAAAAACATATCCGATGCAAATAGGTGAACCAGACATGATAATTCAATGTAACGAAATGATGTTTTTTCCGTCCATATAAAGAAATGGTTCCCAGTAAAAATCTGAACCTGCCGAAATAAATTTGCAGGCACAGTTTATAATAGTTTGTACTATTATAATACATAGTTTAAACTATTATAAATTGTTCAAACGCTTCAAAGTGTTATCTTGTATTTAATATTTTTACGAAAGTCTGTGATATTGAAATCGAAAGATTATAGTCGATTAGATTTTTTGAGAAAATTGGAAATTTGAGTAACATAATAATGTTGAAACGTAGCTGGTATATAGATATATGTAAGTATGTAGTTCTTTAAATTAGTGTGAATGTTCAATTTAGCCGTTGTAAAATCACCAGACAATTTTGAGAAACTATCAGCGCTTTTCACTCTTAAAATTGGCTTTTGAAATATCGTTATTATCATAACCCTCTATCCTACTCTTACTTACATAGTTTTTAATACCGTAGAATAGGACAAAACACGTCCAAGTTTCGAATGCGGCCACAATAGGCTAGTTGACCCTTTTTGGAAAAAGGTTTTAAATGGTTAATAAATGTTCTATTAGACCGAAAAAAAAATTTTTTTTTTTTTAAACCTAGAAAGCTACAAATCTTTAATTTTAAAATAGACTTTTCATGGACATACAGAAACGCTGTCGGCCATTTTAGTCTATAGATTATCTATGCTATGACGTGAACTGTGGTAAACAAAAACTCGTAAACACGTAGAAAATTACTTAAAACTGAGTTTATAATAAAAAAAACATGATTTCTAATAAATTCCACGAAAAATAAAGTAATTATCATTACTGTATTGTACGAGAATATAAAAACACATCCTTGAAGACTCCAGGAAATTGTGGATTAAAGTGCCGAAAGAAATTAACCTACGCAACTTTATTACACTTATTCATATGTTGTATCAGTTTTATGTTTATTACTACATTGTAATACTATATGCACTGTACTTATATAGATGCCTTGTCGTTTCTCTGCTCCGCAGAGCAGAAATGGGGGTTAGTGCAACAAATTCACCAACCATCAATGCGTCAATTCTTGGCAGATTTGTGCTTTCTGCTTTTACAAAGCCGGCAACCATAATTAGTTTTGTCAAAAAAAACTAAGTTTACTGTTTATTTCTTTCCTAAAGTTAAAAGTGTTTTAAGATAAATTTAGTCAGACGAAAGAATCCACCTACAGTAACACGCGAATGACATTTAGTTGTTTACCACAAGAGACGTCAAAATCATGGCGGATGTGGCGAACAGCGTTTTTAGTGTTTAAAAAATATGGACTAAAAAATATTTTTTTAAATTAAATTTCTACAGCAATCTTCTGCTTTTATGAAGTGAAATCGATATATTTAGGTTCCTTAGACCAAATACTTTAAGAAATAAACATTTATTTAATACAATTCGACATGAGTAAACTAGCCTATTCATACGCGTACAAAGAAATTTGGTGACTCATTTCTTTGTCGTACTATCCGTAATGGAATCTGCCCGCTCCCGTGTTCCCTCCCTCTTACAACCTGGGATCCTTTAAAAGAGGCGTGAGGAAGCAACATGCAGGCCGGCAAGGTGAGGATAGCTGGTTTGGCAGGTAGAACTGCTGTACTTTAAGATACCTGATCTTCGCGTCTGGACTTCACTGTCACTCAAGGGTAACTCATTAGTCAGGCAGGCCTATCTTTACAAAAAAAAAGAGAATCGAATGTTGTTTTTAAAAGATTATTACAAAATGTGATTTTTTTTTTAAATCCAAAGTTACAAAGTAGAAAAATAAATACAATAATTATTAGAGAAATAAAGTTGTTAAAAGTTCCTCCTAGAAAGTAGTCTATTAAAAATTTAGTAGTGTTTATATTAGTCTTAGCAGTTACAAATGTTGCAGTTGTAAATAAATGTATGTTTTAACAAAGAAGAAGCACATGTTGAACAATATAATAGTACATTACGATACGCGTGACCTAAGTTGCCTCGCTCCGCTCGGGCGCTAACTTCACGCCGTGCAGTAATAGACAACTTAGGCCACAAGTATCTTATACTATTTTATAGCAAGTGTGACATAAACCCGCCCCGGACGCGGGCAAGAGGGGTGGGGGGGGGGGTCTCCGGCCCCCCCGAGGGATGCGATTAGTGTTTTGAAAGTAAAATTCATTTATTGCAATCACAAAGAATTGCAATACAGACTGCAAGTCAAACTCTGAAAAGAAAGAATTCCGGTTCAGATTACCATTTTGAAAGTATATTTCAAAAGGAAAAAATCAAATATCATTACAACAAAATAGAATTTCAATGTATCCATGAACGTTTATTCCTTGATTGGCATAGTAAAGTTACGCGTATCGTAATGTACTAATTCTACATGAGTGAAGTTGGTCAATTCATTTACACACCGTGCAGAAATAGGCAACTTAGGTCACGGAAAAGCGTGCGTAAAGTGCGGGTTTAGGTCACACTGTGCTATAAAAAGTTTTAAATTTATTATTTTAAACTTTCATGATCACTAACACTATAATCTAAGTTTTTACGGGATTGTTACCATGTACCTTGTTTTTAGTGAGTTTCCTGGACTCGCTATAAACAAGGTACATGGTAACAATCCCGTAAATAACTTATAATACTATAATATAAAAATAAGTTGTAATTTGGCCTTTTTATTGAAAATCATTCCAAAATAACAATGGCAAAGATTTTGTATTTATATTTCTTGTTCATTATTTAATTGTATTGTCGTTATTAACATCGGATAGTACAAACCTTAAACATGTAGAATTTAAAAAAATAAAACCATTTCAGAATTAAGTACTTGGATCATTTTATTTACCATAAAAAATATTTTACGGCTATCATTTTGCTTATCATCATTATTGTAAAATATACTTTATATAAAAATACTGAATTTGTGAAATAGTCAAAATTATAATTATTGAGTAAGACAATTTATTGGTGATAGAACACATTCAGAGCTTAACTTATGATAATTATGATACATCACAACTTTTTAAAATACAACCATACAAAATTAATATTTTAAAAGTACAGCCTTATAAATTATTTTTAAGTATACCACTAAGGCTAGAATCGTTTGACCATGATTTTGATAATAAAAGGAAACTCGATTGATTTTTCAAATTTGACCGCAATGGAATATCGTCTCTAGAGGTTCCTTCACAATACTGATATTCATTAGTAGGTAAATTTAAAGTAATTTGACAATTCATACCATCTCCTTTTTATATAATGAGACGTAAGGAACATTATAGAATTTGAGACCTAAGTACCAATTTAAAGCAACTTAAATTTTACCTTCTAGTAAATAAGGACAGGATATTATTCAAAAATTAATCTTCAATCGGTATTAACACTCATCATCAAAATGATCGACTCGACAATTTCCACAAATTCTTATTAGAATGCACTGATTTCAAAGCTCTCCTCATTGTACTTATACAAATTTAACAAGGCATCATTTGGCTACAAAAAATTATACATATTGATAGGTAAGTATATTTACTGTAGTAGAATTAAGGATTTAACATTTTTAATATCCAGTTTAATTCCGAAAAAAGACACAGGCAGTAAAAATACCTTGTTATATTATTTAAATTATCGAAATAAAAATTTTGAAGTCAATTTATTGAAGTCTTTTAGAAGTTTTTAGAAATAAAAAAGTCGTCCTACATAATCGAATCATATATTGTAGGTTGGTTAGTAATTAAAAACCACATTGGGTATAACCAAGTCGACATTCCTTTTGAAATTCACAATCCGTAAAATGGTGTTTTAAAAATCGTACTCAGACACGAAAATGTACAATTTGGCTACAGCGATTCCCCCGAACTGGTCTCTGTTGTAGAGGTCCATCATCAGCTCCAGTTCTATGCTCTGAGGACCTTCGAGAGAGCGCACTAAGGAGACCACTCCCTGATTGCCCGTTTGTGATAATCTGGAATTAAGTTTTTTTGATATTTTATTATGTAGGTTTAGCAAGCAAAAGCTCTTATTAAGTGTCACCGCACACCACAAAACGCCGCCACCGGCATATTTCTTGTAGTTTTCATACATTTTATATGGACTCGCCACACACGGTACGCCGGTGGTCGCCACACGCTACAAATCGTCGTTCCTCGCTTCTTGTGGCCCGCACCGGCCACTTAATGCGCCGATACAAAACGCCGCCACACGTCACTTGCGCGATTTCCCACCCCTCTCCCCCTTACCTTAGTCGGCCGCTGTCGCGCGCTTCAGCCGCTTCTAGTTTCTCGTGGCGGCGTTTGTGGCTGTGGCGGGTGGCCTGTGTGCGGCGACACTAAGACTAGTTACGCCGTGATTTGTTCATATCATTCAAATGTCATTTTCAAAACATGTTCTCTGAAAATGCATTTACGGAGGTTGTATACATTGTTCGAAGTTCCAAATTACGCAACATACAACAGAGCGTACGGTAAAAATTTTACCGCACAGGTCCATACTTGGCGCCGTGCGTATCCTTTACGTTTTTTAAATTTCAATATATTCCGAATAATATATCGAAATTTAAAAAAACACAAATCCGCACTGGGCCAGGGTGATGGGCCACAGCTAGGGAAACCAACTTTTTTCTATCAAATAGAGTATTTTCGAAGCTGTTACCTCTAAAAATATAGTAGATGGAGAAGCTCGATGGCGCAGGTGGTTAGCGCGTTCGGCTGTGATCGTTGAACTTAAGCAACTTTCGCAGTGGTCGGTCATTGGATGGGTGACCAAAAATTTCTATCTAGAGTTCCTCCGTGCTTCGGAAGGCATGTTAAGCCGTTGGTCCCGGTTGCATCTGCAGTCGTTAGCACCCGCCAATCCGCACTGGGCCCACGTGGTGGGTCATGGCCCAATCTCCCTATTCCATCCATAGGGAAGGCCTGTGCCCCGGCAGCGGGGACATTAAGAGGCTGACGATGATAATGATGATGATGACAAAAAAATGGAAAAATATAGTATGTGGTTAAATTATTTACTTTATTTATGAAATGCATAGTTTTGCTGCTTTATACCTCAGTTTTTTTAATTTAAAAAAGCTTTTACTAGCAATTCTCCTTTAAGCAAAATATTTAGCAGTTTCACCTAATATATTTTTTTTTTTAGAAATACAATATTTGATCCCTTAATATAGTAGGATAATATTTTATATAGAGTCTGTGCGGAAAGAGAATGGGCGTGGCGAAAAACGGAACTAACATTAAGATTTTTATTTGGCAATCAAACCAGCAATCTGTAAAACGTCAAAGTTTTGTTTTGATACGGATTTGTTTGTTGTTGTGATTTCTTGCGGTATTTTGTATTTAATCATGTCTAAAAGGGGTAAAACCTTACAAATATGGTAGAAAAGCACTACAGCGCCCTCCAATCTAAATCCCATTCCCTTTCCGCACAAACTCTAGTAGGGTTGACAACCCAAATCACTGCCCAATCTCCCTATTACATGTATAGGGAAAGGCTGTACCCCAGCAGTGAGGCATTAATAGGCTGTTGATGATGACTCACAAGAAACTGTTGATGTCAGCTTTATTCTTCACGGAGGGCGGTGCGTTCACGTCGATCAATCGCAGCTGGAAACTTATCCGAGCGTACGCCCACGTAGGACCTCGCATCGTGAACAAGTCAACCTGTAACATTAAAAATAAACTGTGCTTGTCTCCACTGCATTGTCACGGCTCTTTTTTCCGCATCAAAATCATTTTAACGCTTAATCTTTCCAAAGCTATAACCTCACTCAAAAATGTTATGGAATCTAACCTAACCTAACCTAACCTAACCACACTCAAAAATGTGATGACTGAAAATCGGTGTTTTGCCTTAAAATATGCAAATGTTTAGCCGAGCCCTTTGCTTTTTGCAAGCAAACGTATGGGTATTTATTGCCGATTTCTTGTATCTTTTCTTTAATAGTGCTATTTTTAAAATCTGTATACTGTAGAAAATAATAAATGTATTAGAGTCTGTGCGGAAAGAGAATGGGCGTGGCGAAAAACGGAATTATCATTAAGATTTTTAATTGGCAATCAAACCCAGCAATCTGTTAAACTTCAAAGTTTTGTATTGATACGGATTTGTTTGTTGTTGTGATTTCTTGCGGTTTTTTGTATTTAATCATGTCTAAAAGGGGTAAAACCTTACAAATACGGTAGAAAAGCACTACAGCGCCCTCCAATCTAAATCCCATTCTCTTTCCGCACAGACTCTATCTATAAGATCTATCATCTATCACATCACAAGCTTGGTTGGCACGAAGTTTTTGTTTGTGTTTCAAAATCTGAGCGCCAAAATCATTTTGTTTCCTAGGTTGTAAATATTTTTTCAATTCGAACCAGTAGTTCCTAGATTAGCGAGTTTAACCAAACCAACTCTTCTTCCTATCAGTTTTTTATGTTAAAAGTGTGACAAACATATCCAATAGACGCTTGCGATTATAAAAAAAATACTCGCACCGTAGCCCTTGAACCTTACATTTTTTTTCATTTATTTGATAAAATAAACAAAATACATTAATTAATAAAAAAAAGTACCACAAACACCCACATTAGGCCTTATAATTATATGCTTATTCCAGTTCTCGGTTGATTATAATTAATATAGCAAACCATGAGACATTAAGTATTCAGAAATACTCGAAAGCCAAACTAAACCATGGAATAGAGTATTTGACAAGTTTTAGAAAACGATCTCACGTTATTGACTAATGTTTATGGAGTGGATATTCATCATTCTGTTGTGTATTTCAGTAAAAATAACCAAATCAAAAACTCGATTTTCAAGTTGCCGCGAAAACGTTTTTCTGGACAATATGGCGTCTTACTAGTGTGTAACGTCACACGACTGTTACTAAAACGTCAAACGATACAATGTAATGTCACTTTAACCGGGAGTTTACTTGCGTGTGACGTCATTTTAGGCGCGTTTTGGGTCACGTGACAATAGATAAGAAAAATATTATCTTTTTCGTGGGTTTTTAGTATTATTATGAATTATTTTTTTGTAAAAATAGTAAAAACCCCTGTCAATATTCATTCTAAACACAGATGCCAACAATTGGCACTTTATTTTTAACACTGTCCTTATTACACTGTTACTTCTCATTCATATATTATTAATCAAGTTAAACGTTCTATTTACTACACAATTAATATAAATATTACAGTGTCAATTTATATTTTAACCAGCCTAAAAGTTAATATAAGTTATAGATAATATACACATAACATAATAATACACCACTAATTTTATTTTAATATGATCTTCTGTAAGGTGAATGTTGTCATATGTCATACCTAGCTGGCATTCGGTCGTCATCGTCAGAGGAATCGAATAGTAATAAATAATAAATTTTTCATCCCACCACCTCGGAAAGTGTAATTTTGCGCTTCGAAATCTGGCTGGAAAATTCTATTTTATTCGCTTGAGCGGCAAAGTAGATTTGAATTTAGAACATCACATATAATGAGTACTCAATATAATTGTAAATTCAAAACGTCATTAAACCTATTTAATGTAACCTCTATGGTGCCAAATTTATGATTAGAACTTTTTAAATTGTGAAAAAATTTAAATTTGGAACCTTCTTGGTTTCTTTGTTTTATTTGCGTGCTTCGCGCCATTCTAGTTTTTCACGTTTTATTGCTTAATATAATTAACATAACCTAAAAACTGTACAAAAAAATCAACTAAAATGAGTGACATTAGCGACGATGAAGTTTATCTAACGCCAACTGAGTTAACTGAAACAGTTAATAATGCGCAAATTGTTTTCTTTTTCATTTTGTCATTTCCTCGCTGAGGTGGGATGAAAAGTTACGTATTGCACTCGAGTGGAAAGATTTTTCACCTTGTGCTCGTTTGTTTCCCTCGCTGACGCTCAGGATTCTAATTTAGAATCACTCGCTGCGCTCGTGATTCAACTTTAGAATCCTTCGCTTGCTCGGTCATCCAAATCGAGCACGCGGTTAAAAAGGAACTTTCCACTCTTGTATAATAAATAACTATTATTTTCTCTCCACAATCTTATACATGCTTCATGAGTAACAGATTATAAAACTTAGGTCTAAGATTGTGAGAGACTGGTGACCAAACTAAGCTGACGCCTGTGTCTCAGTGCACCAGCCTCTCCCCGCATTAAGAAAGTGTTACATAAGCAAAAAAAAACCTAGTCTCACATTTATATGATTTTGCATGATATAGTTTATGGTAGTGCTGGTTGTGAGTATGGTGTTTATGTGCGTGTGTGAGGTGTGTGTGTGTGCGTGTGTGTGTATTAGTCTATGTGTGTGGAGGGAGCGTGTAAGACTGGCTCGTAGTTTATCAATATATGAGGTAGTTCCCATACGCAATAGGGCAAGCTCATAGAAGATAGACGAGTTGATTACATTCAAGAATCCATAAGGCTTTCTGTTTCTAAATAGATTAGGTTTTGCAGGTAATTGGTGACTCTCTTCTTGCAGCAGAATCTGGTGAGTAAATGTATTGACAATTTTCGATTTAGTTTGTTGTAGAGAAATGGTCTCACAATAGAATAGTGATAACGGCTTACCTTAGAAGCTGGTATGTACAAGTTGGACACGAAGGTGATAAAGTTGTACGAGTAAGTGGAGGGTTGGTGGGCGCACTCCCAGTCAGCTGGGGGACAAACTCGCTCCACTTTGGAACACCGGCTGGATAACAAACAAATAATAAATAATAATAACATATATATATATATAAAGGTAAGGCCTACAAACATACTTTTGACCTTCCTGGTTTACATTCCGGCAAAATTTTTTGAGCATCTACACATACAAGGAATACTGCGCATCATCAAATTTTCATTCAAAAACGTGTGCTGCGCAAGTTTCTTATCTAATAATAAATAATAAATAAATATTTCCAACACTCACACCAATTAGCCTAGCCCCAAAGTAAGCACTGTAAAGGCTTGTGTTTTGGGATACTAGGGTAACGGATAGAATACATATATTGTACATATATAAGTATATTTATATGAAATACATATTAAACATCCATGACTGGAGCACAAATGCTCGTATCCATCACACAAACATCTGCCTCCACTGGGATACGAACCCGGGACCTCTCAAGTCGGCGACGCCATGAAACCCGGCGTATAAACCACTCGGCCACGGAGGTCGTCAATATTATTATGTAAAGTTATTATATTATGTAAATATAACGTATTTATTAAGTACTTCAATATCTCTTTTGAATTGACGACCTCCGTGGTATGAACGCTGGTTTTAAAGGTGTCGCCTACTCAGAGGTCTCGGGTTCGAACCCGGTGGGGCAAATGTTTGTGTGATGAATACGAACATTTGTAGGTGCCTAAGTTATGGATATATTTCGAAATAAAAACATGTTTATGTATGTATCTTTATAAACATTATTAATGTGGTGAAACTTGACATCAACACATATTTTCGGTTTTTGATGTCATCTTTCAATTGACGACACTGTATGAAACAAAACAGGGAGAAAAAAAAATAGCCCTTGCTGAGTTTCTTGCCGGTTCTTCTCAGTACAAGGTCTCCCGCCGTAGATTTACGAACCGATGGCGTAGCGTTTGACTTTCACAAGAGCTTGTAACAGCCTAGACTGAATGAATGAGTTGGAGTTTGAGTTTATCAAGTATATGTATTCTATCCGTTACCCTAGTATCCAAACAGCACTTAAAGTGCTTACTTTGGGGCTAGCTAGGCTAATAATTAAAAAAAATGCTAATAATAGGTATGAGTGTTGGAAATATTTATTTATATACAAAAAAAAGAGTTGAACTTAAGCAACTTTCGCAGTGGTCAGTCATTGGATGGGTGACTAAAAATTACTATCTCGAGCTTCTCCGTGCTTCGGAAGGCACGTAAAGCCGTTGGTCCCGGCTGCATCTGCAGTCGTTAGCACCCACCAATCCGCACTGGGCCCGCGTGGTGGGTCATGGCCCAATCTCCCTATTTCATCTATAGGGAAGGCCTGTGCCCTAGCAGTGGGGACATGAATAGACTGATGATGATGATGATACAAAAACATGACTCACTGCTTAGACTCGAGCCGGTATCCAGGAGGGCAGTTGATCCGATGGCAGCGGTATCCGCCCCGTGTGTTGAGACACACGTCACTAGTTCCACTTCCTGTCCAAGCGGACTCGGCGCACGGAGCTATACCGGTCTCACACTCATCAATATCTGTAGGTTGAAAACACGGGATTTGTATTAAAATATTACTAGCAAATCAGTGAACCAAATGATCACCAAAACCTGATTTAAAAAAAAAAGAAAAAAAAATTGTATTTAATTAATTGAGAACTTCGGAGATTTTGTGTGGTTTAGTTTGAAATTCGTGATTTCTCGAAAACCGGAAGTGCTACGTTACTCAATTCCGGTTTGTAGTCTTATCAGACTATTCTTAACTTATAACTTAAACATTCTCTTTATCTATCTCGTACGGTTTGGCCGCTGAAACAGCACCACAGACGGATGGACGGACTTGTCTAATAGATAAGAGATTTTAGTGGGACAATCGGGGAACAAGTAGGTACCTATTATTTTTCGGAATTTGGACTTAGGTTCATGAGCAAAAGTTACAATATATGAACCAGCGCCTCTAGTATGCGCACCGCGATATGATACATGTCTTGTTAATACCACGCTAAATTGTTGGAGCTATGGGGTTTGACAGTAATACGCGAAAAAAAACCCTGATAAACTGCAATTATGGTGATGATGCTACGACGGCAGGTATTATTAAGGAGACGGTTAAAATGCCCAATACGTTTCAAAAAGCAGAAAAAGATAAGGTAGAACGAAAATGGTTATTCGCTCAAATTACAGCACTCCACTTATACTAGTACCCCTAGCATGAACCAATATTGAATTCGAATAGTTTGAAACAGAAATATTAATGTCAAATTTAGTATGGAAACTTGAACAGCAGCGGCACAAAGTACGTAACGAGAACTAAAAATCAGTACACATTTGACAATGACATTTCGGACTCGCAAACGATACGAATTCGACATTGGTTCGTGCTAAGGGTACTGATCTGAAAGTGGCAAGAGTTGAGGTCAGTGAAACGCGCGATTGATACTTTGTTATCACATGAGTCTTAAATGAAATGACATTTTCTTTGAATTGTTGAAAGCTTTTGAATCGTCCAATATCATTTTCTTCCACCCATTCAGGATACCTTTTAACTGATGAACAAAATGGGCGCAATAAACTCATCAGCATTTAACAGAAGTAGCAACATTTTAATAAAACCAAGTCGCTACCAATACACTTTTCATCAAACTGGACTATATCTATATTCTTGTTTGCCACCCATTTTACTTAAATCATTACGTATTATATACGTCATTATATCATAAATTTCGACGCGGCGAATAGGGCCGTGGTAGCATAATGGTCAGTGCATTCGCCCGGATTGCGAAGGGTGCGGGTTCGAGTCCCGTCCGCTGCTTGGTCCGCGTGGATTTTTTTCTAGTAAACTTTTCTTTAGATTTAAACATCTAGCAGTTAAATGCTTAAAAATAAATAAAAACATAACTATAATTGCTATTTCTTATTTCAAATGTTTAATACTTGAAAAAGTATTCATTTGACATTGTGGGTTACCTACAATGCGAAGAGATGGCGCTGCCTTGCAGCTTAAGGCTAGGAAAATTTCGACGCGGCGAATAGGACCGTGGGTGGTAGCATAATGGTCAGTGCATTCGCCCGGATTGCGAAGGGTGCGGGTTCGAGTCGCGTCCGCTGCCTGCTCCGCGTGGATTTTTTTCAGGTAAACTTTTCTTTAGATTTAATTAGGTTAGTTTAGGTACACAAAATGGTTCAACGAGAGGCAAATCCTCTCTCTAAGCTGATCCGTAGAAGGGGGGGCAGGCGGCGCAGAAACACTCTCGTACAGACCTTACAGTAGGGACTAGGGATGCCCGTACACCCGGTGCCCGTAAGGACAAGAAGTCCCATGAGTTGAGCGATGCTCCAAGTGTTCCGGTGCATCGCCCGGTAAGCGGTAGGAAGGGGCGATATGCAAGACCTTGCTCCTCTTCCAGAGGTGGGCTTGCTTAATAGCAAGCGGTCGGCCCTGGCTTGCTATGGTACGATACGGACCCGTAGAGGCGCTTAACGTCGATGCTGTTGGAACATCGTGGGGGTTTTAGTCGGTAGGCCTTGCCTACCGGCTAGGGGATTCATTCTCGTCTGGTAAGTAGGCAGGGGAGCGTCCGACATAACCTGCTCACCATTGTTCAGTGAGTGGGTATGCGTAAAAGCATTTCCCCCACGCAAAAAAAAAGAAAAAATTGGTACACAAAATAGTTGTTCACCTGTTAGGATTTATCATACTAAGCTTTGACCAACATTGGAGAAATACTAACCGATACAGCTCCTCTTATCCTCTGACAGTCTGTAACCAGAAGGACAGTCACACCGATAACTGCCGGGTTGGTTGAAACATTTGCCCACGCACGGGACCTTGGATTTGAACTCGGTACACTCGTCGATGTCAGCGCAGGTGCTGCAATATTAATAATAATAATCACTACATCGTATAAAGCAAAGTGGCTTCCCGCTGTCTGTCCCTATGTTTGCTTAGATCTTTAAAACGACGCAACGGATTTTGTTGCAGCTTTTTTTAATAGATAGATTAATTTAAGAGGAAGGTTTATATGTATAAGACATGCATAATATAGTAGAGAAGTACTGATAATTTTAGAGGAATGTAAGGTGGTAAATAAACTCATTTTTTGCGCTTACATTGCAAACGCTGGTTGTATTGTACACCTTAAAAGGTATTTGTCTATCTCATAGGGATAACCCACAATAACCATATCTTATCCTATACTATTTACGAGAAATAATAGATTATTAACGAAGCGATTTTTAGAAAGAAAAAGTAACTTAAATACATTGAGCATTTAATATAGACCACTTTGGCCCTTTAACGCATGTTATTAACTGAATATTTTCGAAGCTATTATAGATTTAAAATGCAGGGACATAGCGTGCCTATTGTTATTAGGTATTAGAAGAATGTCATTGTGTATAATACAAGCCTGAGAACAAAAAGTATAGTCTATACTACAGCTCTGCACCGAAGCGAAGCGAGGGCGGGCCACTAGTAATAAATAAATATCAGACAACATCACATACATTGATGTATATAAATAAATAAATTTATATACTTGTAATACCACTACCACATATGAGGCCATGAGAATCATAGTGGCCTTACTCATTTATTTACAATATTGAATTTATTATTTTTTTTCCACTTCAAATTGATCATTTTGATAGAACCAGAGTGATCTAAAAGTGATACAACGAATATTCACTAGATGGCAGCATAATCACTGTTACGGTTTTTAGTCTGTGATCTAAATTTCTGGTGCCATACTGGCCTAAGTAAGATAGGCTACTATGGTTAAAAAATGAGTTAGGCCACTATGATTCTCATGGACTCATATAAATATTATGGAAAGCATAGTAATCCAAACTTCGTTCACAAGCGTCATCAACGGTTCATAATGTTCTTGTGAAATGTTACTTCAAGATAATTTCTTATTCGCTCAAACTGGAGCTCTAAACTTATACCAGATCTGAAAGTGGTAGGAGTTGTAAAACATGCGATACTTTGTCAGCGCATGAGTCTTGAAATGAAATGACTTTATTTTGACTTGTTGGAAGCTTTTGAATCGGCCAATATCATTTCCTACCACCCATTCAGGACACCTTTTAGAAATAAAGAAGGAGATTAAAATGGCTGCGTTAACATAATTATAATTTTTTTCCTGGAAGTCGTTAGCATCCATTAAACACATTGATTTATCCGGCATGCCGGCACTTAACATGGCTATTCTAGTTTGCTATTTGTGAACATGTAGAGAGTTTGAACCATAACCCACCACGCTGGTCCAGTGCGGGTTGGTGGGTGGTTTCGCCAGGGCCTCGTCTGTTATGCAGCAGGACGCACCGCTTGCAGGGGAGGTTGGCTTGGGACCCGAAAGATGTTGTGTTGATGATGATGATGATGATGATGATTTGTGAACATGACATCAGCCTGTCTTTTTAATTCCTTATAAAACATGATTAGGACGAACTGTTGTCAAGTTTATTTATTTAAGTCAAGAAGTCTACATAAGGTATTTTCAGAGACCTATGATATCGATGACGGACTATTGTAAAAGTTGTTTAACTTGAGAAATCGAAAACCAAACGTTTAAATCCTTAAAACAGACTGACTTTTGATTATTTATACGCCTAGATAGAGTAATCCCAATAATAGTCCAAACAATAAAGCCAAATAACAAAATTTTGCTGCACTCTAGCTTTTTTACAGATGCAAGAGTAGGTCGTAAGAAGCTTTAGTTTACAAATAGAGGAATGTTGGGTGGTCACACCTGGCCGCCATATTTGATAACGCTTTTATCGATATATCTCCGAAATTATTGACTTTACGGAAAAAATTGTAGGGTGCTTTTTATTTATTACTAAATTCCCTTACTTTTTTGTCTAAAACTTTTTATTGTACCTCTTACCGTTCTTCAATAATTGTTGTTTATTTGAATGTTTGTAGTTTTTCCTTTATAAAACTTTAAAAATGCCATTCATTGATAAAAAGTCTTATAAAAGTTATTCGTCATTAAATTCCCTACAACTTTTGTATACTTTTTTTATTTAATAAATACTTTTAAGTTATGAGTGAGATCTCTGTCTCTTGGGCTTTAAATCACGCAAAGAAAACTGCCAATGTTTCGCGCAATGTGTGCGCGGCTAATGTCAGATTGTACTTAAGCAGTCAATGTGTGCGTGTGTAGCGATGAACATATCTACCATATGTAGTAGATATTTTTTGTGCCGTTAATACGGTATCTAGGGTGTATATAATCAAACATACTGACCTATTATCGGCTTTCAGTCTGTAGCCCCTGTGACACGAGCACCGGTAGCTTCCCCAAACATTGTTGCAACGCTGTTCACAAAGAGAGCCAGCTCTGTTTTCAGTACACTCGTCCACGTCGACACAAACCTGAAATAATTGTTCAAATATTATCAGGGCCTTGTAGAGTCCAGGTTTTGATAAATAGTGAGACCTCGTGGGACCAACGAAAATTGATGGGTGCTACTTGGATCTCTTGGTACTTTGTTTTTGTTTTATTTGTCTCACTTAACTGGTTGCAAAGAATATCCATGTAAATATATACATACAAAGAAAACGTCAACTACTTTGCAAGCTACTACTAAGGATTAATTTAAGTTAAAACTAAAAGAACATAATCAAAGAATATTGCTGTTAAATATTATCTGGTTGATGCTTTAGAACCTTTAAATATGTCGAAATCATTTCTAATAGTATTATAGGTTGAAAACATTCTAAGGAGAGGAGAGTGATTCCCGAGTCTTGTCTTACGGGGGGGGGGGGGGGGGGGGGGCAGTACAAAAATCTTTCGATTTTGCAGCCGGCTATTTTTTCACGGAACTGAAAATTTAATATTTTGCTTACGAAAACCAACGAGGCCGTATTTAATTGGACCAATGTTTCGAATGTTAACTTTTACTTTTAATTGTCATTATTTTTAATAAATGCTTAAATCATGTGTTATTTTTTTCGCAAATGGTACGATAAGTAGAGTATTTTCCTCGGTGATAAAGGTGTCTTAGTCTTGGGTGAACTTAAATCCCTCGCTACACTCAGGACTCGTCTTAAATATTATTGCTTGTGGGTTAACTACGCGGGTTTATTTCTCATTAAAATGATGTTGCGAATATTTGGTAATAACTCCGATTAATTATGGCAAATGTGAGTTACGTGTCCATTAATGTCAGTGATTTAAAAGCGGAGCAAAAAAATAAAAATGTCTACTATTTTTCCGAACAAAACGGAACCGCGCAACTCTGTGGCATGGCCGATTACGTTTACGATACGGTTTCTTTTGTATTAAAAAAATATTTAAATGTAAACTTGCAAAAATGCTTCTTCACGCCTCTCTTAAAGGACCCCAGATTATAGGGAGGAGGGAACACTTGCGCGGGTAAAGAATTCCACTTACGAATAGTACGACAAAGAAATGAGTCACCAAATTTCTTTGTTCGTGCAGGAATAGTGGCCAAAGTAAGTCGGTGGCAACGTAAGCCAGCGCGCGTGGTCCTCTGAAGAAAAGGTGATGGAGGGATAAGGGAGAATAACTCACTAAGAACAATTTCACGCGCGTATTCACACACTTTAAAAACTACACTTTAGAACTCCACTCAACAGTGGCGCCATCTGGTGAGACAAGAAACGGTATGAGGGTCATGAGGGCTCATTGACGTAGCACCATGTGGAACCCAATATAAGATTATAAGTACATAAATAAGTGTGGTAGAATCATTTGCTATTATATCATCATGTGAATAATGTAAATATCAAAACCTTATCGTTAATAGGCGCTGATCGAAATCCTTCATGGCACCTGCATTGGTAGGAGCCTATGGTATTTATGCAATCAGCATTCTGGGAGCAAATTGGCTGAAAAAAAGGTAGAATTATGAAATTTATTAAACATGTACTACTTATCTTATCTATACTTATAATTAATCTGTAGAGAGGTCAATTCTGTACATGAAATATATTTTCAAATAACTATCAGGGGGTGATTAGTGATCGATACTGATGCCAAAAATGCAATCAGTAAAATTTTTGTCTGTCTGTCTGTCTGTCTGTCTGTGTGTATGTTCCTTATAGAAACAAAAACTACTCGACGGATTTTAACCAAATTTGGTACAATTATTCTTCATATTTAGGTTATTGTATACTTTTCATCATGCTACAATCAATAGCAGCAGAGTAGTGAAGGGAAATGTTGGGAAAACGGGAGAAGTTACTCCATTTTTTAAGCCTCCGTCGCGTGTGCAGCCTTAATGGTTAAAGTTACATAGAAATCATGTATGACGAAAATATTCTACATAAAATTGTCTAAAAAATATTCAGCAACAGCATATGTCAATCTTTTATGGTTGACTCACAATAACACGTGTAATTATATAAATAAAGTCATTGTTTATAGCACAAGCCTGAGAACAAAAACTATAGTTTACACTACAGCTCTACACCGAAGCGAAGCGAGGGCGGGCCACTAGTTATATTAATAAAAATAAGCTGGGATTAATTACACCATGTTTTGTCTCTGGTCATTGACAAATTACACTGGAGGTGGTATGAACAAAAGACGGCGTAACTAGTCCAAGCTTATCCCTCGTTTATTAATAAGGGGGTTAAAAAGTATTATCTGAATAATATATACCTAGTCAGGTCATAAATTCTGTCACATGTTTAATATAAAATAATTGAAACTAGTTTATTAATTATGTAACCATTTATATACCATAATGAACTTAACAAAACATAGATTCTTATGACAATAAAGTTTATTCCAAATGACCTCCGTGATTTTGGATACAGGCCTTTAATCTGCGCGGCCAGTCGTCTATCGCAGCACGAACGAGGTCCATGTCAATATCGGTGGCTGCCTTAATCAAGGATGTCTTGAGTGACTCCAAATTGGGATGAGGCTTTGAGCACGTCTTTTCCATGAAGTGTTGCCATATCTTGTAATTTAACGGACTCAAGTCTGGACTGGAGGAGGGCCAGTCTTCGTGCCGGATGAAGTCGACTTCAGTCTTGTGTGCTCTTCGCTCTATGAGCTGGCGTCGAATCTTGTTGGAATACCCAGTGCCTGTTGTTGAATATGGTATGAGAAACAGGTTCCACAAGGTTCGTCAGGACTGTATTTTGATACACAACTGCATTCGTTTTTACACCTTTCTCACAAAAATGTACCTGTAAACTCCCAAACATGCCATGAGCGAGGATGGAAAATGACCTCGTTGGACACGCGGAATACGGTTGCTCGCTTCTTCACTACTGTGTGCGTACACCTTATCATTTTGTTTGTTGTAGCTCTCTTCTAGGGTAAAAAAAAATCCGTCCGAAAAAAGAATTTCCCGATATTTTTTCCCCGCGTACCACTTCAACAAAGCGCGGCATCTCTAGGGTCTCTGGTCCATTAGACAAGCATTCAAACGATGTCCTATTTTTCTTCGATATGCCCGAAGCCCTAAGTCTTCATTTAACACCCTTTTCACCGTGGTTCTGCTTAACCCCATCTAAAGGGCCAACAGTTTCTACTTACGTTTGGGATTTCTTTGAATTCGCGCCTTCACAGCTTTTATCACTGCTGGAGTCCTAACAGACCGAGGGCGACCACTTCTTGACCTGTCATCTACACTAGAGTCTTCATTGTATCGTTTGACGGAACGATAAATTTATATTGGTTATATTCAAATTTTTCAGTATGTCAAAATTTTGAATTGGCGCATAATCGCAACGATGCAACGCAATAACTGCAATGCGGTCTTCTTTAAGCGTCCACTCCATATTTAAAAATGAGTAAAATTCTAAAAAGTATACATTTTTATTTTCATGAACAATTCGAAATTGGAATTCAATATTTTTTTTTTGTGGCCAGCGTTCTAAAAGAAAAGTTTTTACTGTGTGACAATACTTATGACCTGACTGTGTATATACATATATATGAGTGATGCGTGCGCTGCTCCATTCCCCTATGCCATATGCACCACCTAAAGTTAGGTCATATAAGAAAAAAATAAGTTTCACTTCAGACGTGTGGTCAGTGCACACTATGTCTTTTTTTAAAATCAGCCGAGAACAAAATCTAGTTATATACAAATCTACATAGCTAAGAAAAAAATGCAATCAAATTAGTAAAACACAGTTTTTATTATACTTTTTTTTGATGAGTGTTTAATTACATTAAGTAGACTACTGTGGATCGCAACATTTTGCTAAAAAGAGTTTTTACAAAAACAGATTTTTCGTGGATCAAACAGAGAGTGTGGAAAAAACTATACCCAAGTAATATTTTCTTGACGACCTCCGTGGCTACTCAGCTACAGACCACTCGGTCTGTACGCCGGGGTGTCGCCGACTCGAGAGACCCGGGTTCGAATCCCGGTGGGGGCGATGTTTGTGTGATGGTTACGAGCATTTGTACTCCAGTCATGGATGTTTAATATGTATTTCTATATAAATATACTTATATATGTACTTCGATAAGGAGCTCGATGGTGCAAGTGGTTAGCGCGTTCGGCTGTGATCTTTGAAGTTAAGCAACTTTTGCAGTGGTCGGTCATTGGATGGGTGACCAAAAATTTACTATCTCGAGTTCCTCCGTGCTTCGGAAGGCACGTTAAGCTGTTGGTCCCGGCTGCATATGCAGTCGTTAGCACCCGCCAATCCGCACAGGGCTCGCGTGGTGGGTCATGGCTCAATCTCCCTATTCCATCCATAGGGAAGGCCTGTACCCCAGCAGTGGAGACATTAATAGGCTGATAATGATGATGATGATGATGTATGTACTCTATCCGTTACCCTAGTATCCCATAACACAAGCCGTCCAGTGCTTACTTTGGGGCTAGGCTAATTGGTGTCAATCTTGGAAATACTTATTAACTTACATTACGCCCAGCCAGCGCACACTCGTCAACGTCTTCACACTCATGATCTCCGCTGAGCCTGTGTCCTGACGGGCAGCTGCAGGTGTACCCGCCAGGCAGGTTCGTGCATATTTGAAGAGGTCCACAATTGGCTTCACCCGTTGCACACTCGTCAATATCTATAAACATGTAAACAAAACAAAAAGGTTATTATATCATTAGAAGATAGCCACAAATAGGGAAGATGCATATATAATATTTATGAAAATTTTATGATTAAAATGTTAAAACAATATAAAAGAAATGCCACTGCAACGTTTTTATTTTACATAATGTTGTTTTTTAACAATTATTACGAATTAAAAATACTTGAAACGGAACGTATTTTAAAACACCAATCAGCGTTTAGTGACGTCACTCCTGTTATGACAACTTCTTTGAGGTTATGGTTGTTAAAGTAAATATTATTTTATGGGAATATTTATTGCGTTTTTTACATTTAATAAAAATGGAAGTTGCGTTTATTAAAGCAGACTCCAGGAATTTACCAAGAGTTAGCGTTGACATGGTTATAACTTTTTTTGTCCAAAGTGCAGAGTTTTTAAGTGTAGAAATGAAAGGGACTAAATTACTACGGTATGTAAAAATCGTAGTTGTTAAACTTCGTATTTTATTCAGCGGCTTCCACAAATCTTACGGCGATAATGCAATCGGCTATGTCCAAATTAAAAGAGATAGAAAATTATGTACAGTAAAAGGTCGAGTTCTCCGGAGCAAAAAGTACGTAAAGAAGGTTATCGTGTTACAGTTATTTTAAATGAAACGCAAAGCTAGGTTCAGTCCTGCCAATGTGTGAAGATTGTGCCACACATTTTAAACTTTATCTAATTTTCGACGTCATTCTCCAAATGTAAAATTAAAAATATGTTATAGACAGGTTTTGTAAGTATTAGGTAGGTTACTGATGCGTTTTTACGTACAAGCAGATTAATTAAGCATATAACAAGAATATTCGCCGACTTACGTCAAAGTGATCTTCTCAGCATCGAATAATGGTCTTTGGAGAATAATTGTCATTTTTCTTCGGAGCTTGAAACCACTTTTTTTCAGTTTTGGGTCAAAAGTTCCAGTCAAAAACAATTTATTTGGGAACTTTGTTGAAGTAGATTGGCACAAAACATGAGTCAACACGGCTTTTTTTCGGAATATTAGTGGTATTGTTATTATAATCACATGATGTTGATGGATATTCCTTTTTAAATTTTTCAAAAAAATATTTAGAAAGTCGAAAAAATATGCAAAAGTATGAAAATTTAAAGCCAGCAACGAACAATAGGCTAGTTTACTCATGTCGAATTGTATTAAATAAATGTTTATTTCTTAAAGTGTTTAGTCTAAGGAACCTTAAAATATCGATTTCACTTCATAAAAGCAGAAGATTGCTGTAGAAATTTAATTTTAAAAAATATTTTTTAGTCTATATTTTTTAAACACTAAAAACGCTGTTCGCCACTTTTGCCATGATTTTGACGTCTCTAGTGGTAAACAACTAAATGTCATTCGCGTGTTACTGTAGGTGGATTCTTTCGTCTGACTAAATTTATCTTAAAACACTTTTAACTTTAGGAAAGAAAAAAACAGTAAACTTAGTTTTTTTTGACTAAACAAATTATGGATGCCGGCTTTGTGAAAGCAGAAAGCACAAATCTGCCAAGAATTGACGCATTGATGGTTGGTGAATTTGTTGCACTAAACCCCGATTTCTGTTCTGCGGAGCAGAGAAACGACAAGGCATCTATGTAAGTACAGTGCATTTAGTATTACAATATAGTAATAAACATAAAACTGATACAACATATGAATAAGTGTAATAAAGTTGCGTAGGTTAATTTCTTTCGGCACTTTAATCCACAGCTTTCCTGGAGTCTTCAACGATGTGTTTTTATATTCTCGTACAATACAGTTATGATAATTACTTTATTCTTCGTGGTATTTATTAGAAATCATGTCTTTTTTTATTATAAACTCAGTTTTAAGTAATTTTCTATGTGTTTACGAGTTTTTGTTTACCACAGTTCACGTCATAGCATAGACAATCTATAGACTAAAATGGCCGACAGCGTTTTTGTATGTCCATGAAAAGTCTATTTTAAAATTAAAGATTTGTAGCTTTCTAGGTTTAAAAAAAATACAATACATTGTTTTTCGGTCTAATAGAACATTTATTAACCATTTAAAACCTTTTTCCAAAAAGGGTCAACTAGTCTATTACGACCATTGACAGACAGGAGTGACGTCATCGCAATCATAGGTTCGTTTTCGCGCGAAAATTTAAATTGTCAATTTAAAACCGCATTTTTTCCGATAAATCACAATGTTTTAAATTTTTTAATATATTTGTGGTTTATTCTACATGGAATTCTTTAAAATGAAAACAAAAATAAAAATATTGCATCTTCAGGTGCAGGTGGCTAGCGCGTTCGGCTGCGATCATTGAAATTAAGTAATTTTCGCAATAGTCAGTGATTGGATGGGTGTCCAAAAATCTTTATCTAGAGTTTCTCCGTGCTTCGGAAGGCACGTTAAGCTCCTGGCTGCATCTGCAGTCGTTATCACCCATCAATCCGCACTGGGCCCTCGTCCATCCATAGCGAAAGGCTGTGCCCTAGCAGTAGGGATATTAATAGGCTGATGATGATGTAATTTAGGGCCAAGAGGGCCAAACGACGTTACGAGCCCCTACTCCCAAACTTTGACGCGCTATAACTTTGTCATTTTTTGGTTGATTGCCCAAAGAAAAAATACGTGTCCATTATTTTTTGATCATCTAACTGACGGACTAAATAGAATTCCTTTTACTGTACCCCGTCATCACCTCTATTTAAGCTAACAACATTTTGATGTTTATGATAAATCCAATTCTTGCAATACTTACCCGCGCATATACTGTCGTCTCCGAGCCTGTAACCCCACGGACATCTGATGACAGTTCCTCTGTTTTCAATCGGTGTGATCTCCGGGTCTATGTAGTTAGTACCCTTAATTTCACCTTGAGGGAACTGCGGTATTACTGGATCTCCCACCGAGGTGTACACTACGAACAGTTAAAGTAATAATCAAAAAGCAAAAAGTAATAATTAGGTTAGCCAACAACAACAACAAGTAGGAACTAAAGTAGTGACTTCAATAGAGTATTTGACAAGATTTAGAAAACAATCTCACGTTATTTACTAATGTTTTTGAACTCCATAAAAAGCGTTTTTTTTTAACACACATCAATAAGGCTAGCCCCAAAGTAAGCACTGTAAGGCTTGTGTTATAATATCACAAATATTTGCTATTAAATCAGTTTATAATAAGTATTAGAACAAAATTTGCTTCAAATGAGTTAAATTAAAAAACATTAATTAAATTCCTGTCAAAATAATTAATAATATTTTTTTTAGCACACACCAATTAGCCTACTAGCCCCAAAGTAAACACTGTAAGGATTGTGCTATGGGATACTAGGGTAACGGATAGAATACATATACTGTACATATAAGTATATTTATATAGAAATACATATTAAACATCCATGACTGGAGTACAAATGCTCGTATTCATCACACAAACATCTGCCCCCACCGGGATTCGAACCCGGGACCTCTCGAGTCAGCGACACCATGAAACCCGGCGTACAAACCACTCGGCCAAGGAGGTCATAACTTAATAATAGTATCACATGAGTGTTTAATACCTCATTACAACAGTTGCATACAAAAGATACTATAAAAGATTCTGAAACCATAGGACGTTTTAGATCTTAAAATTCATGAAAAATTTCGGCACTGTTATAGTGAAGCGCGCGTGAATGACAATGTTCTCTTTTTTAATTCATATTCCCACACATTCAGCTGTGAAAATTGTGACTGTCTGATGAGTTAGCTCTTGGCAGAGAAGGGATTTGTAACGCGAAAGATTGTTTTACAAAATAGAACAATATATGAACCATTTATTATCTTATTACTTTAGCCAAATAGAAATCTTTCCGAACGTTTGAAAAACTGTTTTAAGCCGGAGCATACAATATTTATTAAGCTATTGCATAGCTTTTATCGCGGGCTTTGAGCGCGGTGACTGAATCAAGAAATTCCGTAACGAAAATAAACCTAACAATCCCCACTCCGACCGGCACAGCGGTGCGGCGTTGAAAGCCGTGCATCGTCTAACGTCCTTTCAGTTCGGCAGACTTCTGCACGGTGTTTGTGTGCGTGCGACTAGATGTACGCGTGTAGACTAGCTGCTAACTGATTAAAACTGATTCTATATTCTATAGACACAATGCTAGGTGAGACAGCTTTTAGCTTTTTGGCCGCGACCACGAGTGAGTTCCAGCCCGCGACTAGTTGAACCTTAACGTGCATGTATATGGTGCAACTGTACGAAGTTCGCACGGATCGGGACAAGCTGATCCGAAATAGGACGAATACGTAAGCAACTGTATGAGAGAAAGTATATAGGTGTATAGGTATCTATCATCTATGTAAACAGTGAGTAGCTGTATGCGCAAATTTTATGTATAAAGTGTTTATAATTGCATAAGTTGTTAAAAAATGCTATACAATAGCTTTACCGCGGCAGTCTCCGAGTGCCACACGTATATTTTTTCCCGCTACCATTCCTGAATTTGATTATAAGGTACAGTTAAAATTAGTTTCGCTTATAAGACTGTGACTTTACTTACCAGGTTGATTTCCGTATCCTACGGGGAATTGATCGTGGGTCCTGTTGGGCACGCAGCGTTGTTGGAACTCGTCAATGTGCCAGTTAGGCGGGCACTCGCATCTGTATCCGCCCTCGGTGTTGACGCATATCTCGACCGTTGCACAATTCGCTTGTCCATTCACGCATTCGTTCACGTCTGAAGCATGTTACATTTGTTACTTAATCTCAAGCTCAAATCTTAAATAAATTATTATATCTCTCTCTCTACTAGACATTTCTCGCGACTTTACTTTATCCGGATCTTTAAAGTATTTAAAAAAAATCCCTGAGAAGTCTTTGATGATGAATATTTCCAAAAATCTAACCTGGGACTCATATGATAATATCAACAATTAGTTATTAAT
This sequence comes from Chilo suppressalis, assembly GCA_902850365.2. Lineage (NCBI taxonomy): Eukaryota > Metazoa > Arthropoda > Insecta > Lepidoptera > Crambidae > Chilo > Chilo suppressalis. Next base: position 12,169,364 of record OU963917.1, on the reverse strand, counting down.
TTGTTTTTAAGTATTAATATGCTAGGTGTTCAAATCTAAAGAAAACTATTTCTAGGTCAAAAAGTGCTGTTATTAGAGATACAAAAGTGTTTTACTTAAACATACTTATTGTTTTATTATAAATGATGGATGAAATTCCCATGATAACATGATTATAATTTAACTCACCCTCACATTTCCCGGTTTGCGAATTGAGATGGAATCCAGCATCACAGAGATTTCTGGGCCTGAACGGTCTCACTGTTGCTGGACGGTACTCCGGATAGCCCCAGAAGTAATATACAGCTATTAACAAAGGGATAAAAGAATATAACATTAAATACTGATAGAACCAATTACAAAATGTAGTATACAGTTCTCTAAAGCTAAAACTAAATTTGACAACAGCTTGTCCTTATCAAATTCTATACAGAATGAAAAGGAGAGATTGTTACCAAGTATGGATTTAATTTTAGAGAATCATACCAGAATTAGCCATTGTCAATGTTAAATAGATAGCCTAACTAACCCACTGAATTTTACTGGGAAAAGCTTTGTCGGAAGGGCTGTTACAAAAATTTGAAACGGATTCATGTTTTGCTTCATACTTACGAGTTGTGGTAGGAGCTGGCGTAGTACTGGTTGTGGTAGATGTGGATGAAGTTACTAGATCGCAAGCTCCGGTATAAAGGTCTCTGCGGAAACCTGGAGCACACTCGCAGAGATAACCTCCCATTGTGTTTCTGCAAACTTCAGTTAGACCTGAGCATTTATGTCTGTTTGATTCGCATTCGTCGATGTCTGAAAAAAAATCATAGCCATTGTTAGAAAGTTGTTTAGAAATAAAACTTGCAATTTAAAATTATTGCGATAGATTTACTATATGGATCTATGTAGGGCAGAAATTACACTACATGAAATAATTAGACTACATTACCTCATGGAAAAATATTTCGCTAGAGAAGTGTTTTAAAATGAAGAAGTGAGTATATATCAAATACTGGATTGTTTTTTGGTTGGAGTCATGACTGAAAATACATACTGTGAAATTAAAGAAGTATCATAAACAATTACTTACCATAGCATGCCCCGTATTCGTCCAATTCGAAACCAATTTGACAATTTGTCGGCTTCTCATTAACTTTAGTCCACTCATTCTTAGGCACGTCTTTAGTATTTATAACGACAGAACCATCATCCTCTTTTTGCACTTTCACTGTAGCAGTTTCTTTGCCTACTTCCACGTATACTAAAGAAGGTTGAATGGCTATTGGCGGTAAAGTCGATGATATTGGAGAGTTTGTTGTTTCAGGTTGTATTTGTTCATTGGAATCGGGTAATGATTCATTAATACTAGGTGGTTCATAAGGACTCGTTTCTGTTGGCCTAGTATCATAGAAATCTCGATTTTCTGGCTGCGGTGGGTTTGGTGTAAAACTAGGCTCATCAGGTTTTCCAAAATCAATTATAGGATCTTGTGGCTCTTCTTCAGTTGTTAGTTGTGTTGCTTCAGTCGGTATGGGCTGTGGACTTTCTGATGATTTCGACTTAGTTGTGGATGTTTCAGGCAATATTGGTTCAACAGGCGATGGTGGAACAATTTCGTTAGTTCTATCGTCTTCGTTTCCATCAGGTACATTTGGTGTTCTATGAGAATCTTTTCGTTGCGGGGGTGGTTCAGTAGTTTGTGTTGTGGGTATGGTCGGTGAACTCGGAGCTTCAGGCTTGAGTGTCGTAGTTGTAGAAGATTTAACTTCCGGCTGACTTGCCGTTTGTGGACTCGTTTCATTGCCTTCTATTTCTTCTCTTGAACACAAATAAAATCATAAATATACTTATGACGTATCAATACATAGAAACTTATCACTGAATAATGCAGGACTATCAATGTTAAAAAAAATATGTTTTATAAACAAAATTCTTCATCAGTCTAGTAATGCCCTCATTTCTGAGGCAAGTCCTCCTTTTAAATACAAAAGGGACAGTAGGCCCTCCACTAAACGAATGCAGTGCTGATTACTAGTTGCTAATGCCTGCAGATGTAGCCGGGACCAACGGCTTTCTGAAGTACAGAGGAGCGGGTGATAATAAATTATCGATCATCCTGTTATTAATCCATTCTTAGGGAAGGCCCCAGTAGTGGGGGCATTAATAGGCTGATGATAATGATGATGAAGAACTAACTATATGGTCACTTACTCCGAGTCGTAATAGTATTCGTATTCGGGAATTGGCGTGGTGGACGTAGTAGTAGTGCTACGCTTCCGTACGCAGCGGAAGGAGCCCGGCAAGTTGACGCAGTGATACTCGGAACCGGCGCGTGCGCAGTTGTGCGTGCCCAGCGCGCACTCATCGATATCTAGTTAAAAAATCAGCATTATCACTTTGATGACCTCCTTGGTAGACTGGCTTACATCACCATACAGCCACATGTGAAGTTACATTAAACTATCAACATTTGCCAGTAGACTGTGAATCGTATTTAAAATGCAAAGCTCAAAATCATTTGGATCAAATTGGCAGTTTTGGGTAAATTGCGGGAGAGATGATGCAAAAGTATTGGTCGGTTTCCGGCAGCGATGATACATATATATTTGGAAAGCTTGTTTTATATTATAACATGAACAGATACTTTAATATTTTTTTATGCTACAACGACCCTGATGGCCATGGATGGTGTGTAATTTTCTCAAGTGTTTCTGAAGCTGCAAGGCAGCGCCATCTCTTCGCATTGTAGGTAACCCACAATGTCAAATGAATACAACATATAATGAATAAATTTTCATTACTAATATCTTGTTTTAGTTTGTCTTTCTGTTTGTTTTTTCATTAAAATCCTATCTGTTCGTACTGTTTCTTAAGCATGGTGTGGCTACCTTCAATAGAATTTTGAAATTTGTATGCATCACTACTTTAATGTTTAAAAATATGATTTAATGTAACTTTCTCTGGCGGTACTAATAAAATTAATAAAAACCTTTAAAAGTATTAAAGATTTGAAAGAAGAAATAGCAATTATAGGGATATTTTTTTGTTTGAGTTCTGGTCTGTATGGAGTTTTTTCTAGAGAAATTTTCTTTTCTTTCTCATCTAGCAATTAAATGCTTAAAATATCAGATGGCGTTAGGTTAATGATTGCATACGTGCGTTACAGGGGCTAGAGACGCCTCTGAACTCCTCTTTGTATTTTTTCTCCGCCTACACTGAATGAAAATGGAGTAAACCAAATAATAAAAAAAATCTAAACCAAATGAATTTATGTTTTTATTGTTTTAAGCATTAACTAACTAACTAACTGCTAGATTTTAAAATCTACAGAAAAGTTTTACTAGAAAAAAAAACCACGCGGACCAGGCAGCGGACGGGACTCGTACCCTTCGCAATCCGGGCGAATGCACTGACCAATTATGCTACCACGGCCCTGATGGCCGCGTCGAAATTTCCCTAGCATTAAGCTGCAAGGCAGCGCTATCTCTTCGCATTTTAGGTAACCCACAATGTCAAATGAATACCTTTTTCAAGTATTAAACATTTGAAAGAAGAAATAGCAATTATAGTTATGTTTTTATTGTTTTAAGCATTTAACTGCTAGATGTTTAAATCTACAGAAAAGTTTTACTAGAAAAAAATGAATTTCTTAAATCCTGCTCACCTTCGCATTTGCCGGTGGAGTGATGCAGGATATACCCTGTGCCGCAGGAAGTGAACCTGATGCAGAGGTAGGATCCGACGGTGTTGTCACACCGCTGCGTCTCCGCGATACAGCTGTGCTGGTCCATCGCACACTCGTTGATGTCTGTAGATAGGAATGGTTCATCATCATCATCAATATATATCAATATTCTACATGACTTTCTTTTACTTAAATCCTAGTCTGCTGTATCGGTAAAACTGTACTTCTAGGGCCCAAGAATTAACACTTCACTATTTTTGGGCGAAAAGGTCTCTGTCAATGAAGTCTCTTTGCGAAGTCGCATCCAACAAAACTGTGAAGTTTTTACTTTTGGGCCCTGGAAGTACAGTTTATCCGCTGTATCTATAAATATATAATATTGCATAATATGCTTATTTGTGTAGGTATATATAGTATGTATATATTTGTGTAGGTGTATGTTATTTATTTGTTTATAATCTTTATGTGTTTAAGAAAATATGTACATTTCTTTATTTTATCTTGCTGGCATACTGCAACTTCCTCTTTGTTTAGTTATCCTTTACCGCAAAAGTTGTCTGGAAGAGATCGCTTAAAGCGATAAGGCCGCCTTTGCCCACATTATGTTATTGTTTTCTTATTTTTGTATTCTTTTGTATGCGTGCAATAAATAATTTATCTATCTATCATCACCAATTAATGTCCGCACTGCTGGGGCACATGCCTTCCTTATGGATGGAATAGCGCGGGCCCAGTGCGGATTGGCGGGTGCTAACGACTGCAGATGCAGCCGGGACCAACGGCTTAACGTGCCTTCAGAAGCAAAGAGGAGCTCGAGATAGAAAATTTTTGGTCACCCATCCAATGATCGAACACTGCGTAAGTTGCTTAACTTCAACGTCGCAGCCGAACGCGCTAACCACCGGCACCATCAAGCTCCTCTTGATAGGAATAGTTAGATGGTTTTTATAACTTACAGGAGATAAAACTAGAGTTTGATTTATGCAAAAAATAAATCCTGTTTTTAAAAAGTGGAGTTTGTGTACCATTACAAGTGACCCTATACTTGGCTTCAGTGATTTATGCAATAAAACAGCTTTATAGCTATTAACGGGATTGTTACCATGTACCTTGTATTTTATGAGTCTCCGATATTTCGGCACTGTTGCAAGCGCCATGATCACGGAGTAACTGAAGTAATTGCGGGTAGATGTGATTGGTAGACGTATCGGTCTACCCTCTGACGTCGTCTTTTATTGCGTTCGTTACCCCTACCTCTGGTTACATTCACACTATTCACTCGCACTTGCACCAAACTTAATATGTAGTGGCGTCCAAGATTGGTCAGGGAACCGATTGAAATAACCAAACACAAGAATTTCAATCGTGAGGATGGGTTTAAATTGTCAAGTGTCTGGAATCCAGTGGTTCGTATGTGTAAAAACCGCAAGAATAAAAAAAAAGTGCCGTCCCGCGATCTGATACTGTGAGTATTGTGTGTCGGGAGCAAATGCGAGTGAATAGTGAGAATGTGACCAGTGGTAGGGGTATCGAACGCAATAAAAGACGACGTCAGGCGACGTTCTTGTTCTCCTGTCTTACAATTGCCCTGCCCGATAAAATATAGAAAATCCGAACCCTACAATAGCGCCATCTATTGGGTAGAATTGGAATCGTGTAAATTTCTCAAATGTCAAATACCCTATCGTTACACTAAAAAGGTATGTATAAAATCGATAAAGTCCTTCTCAAGTTATAGCGTGAGTTAGGGAAATAGGAATTATTTTTATGAAAATAGAAGATTAATCAGTGGAGACCTAACCGACGCATGCTCCCGTCGTGATGTCCAGCTCGAAGCCGATCTTGCAGGTGCATTCGTGACTGCCGTTGGTGTTTAGGCAGTTCTGGTACTGGTCGCAGAGATGAGTACCCTCTACGCACTCGTCGATGTCTGAAATGGTTGATGCAATTAATACTTGACGTATCAGTCTCGTTTCACTATTACTTTTGACATGAAAATGACAAATTCAACGTTTATGAAAAGACTAGCGGCCCGCCCTCGCTTCGCTTCGGTGTAGAGCTGAAGTGTAGACTACAGTTTTCGTTCTCAGGCTTGTATTATACACTTGCTTGCATGTAAAGTCTCAGCCCGATCGGTTTAAAATTGACAAAGTTTCAGTCCCTATTTTATCCCCTTGGGGTAGAATTGATCAAAATCCTTTCTTAGCGGATGCCTACGTCTCATCTACCTGCATGTCAAATTTCAGCCCGATCCGTCCAGTGGTTTGGGCTGTGCGTTGATTGATCACTATGTCAGTCAGTCAGTCACCTTTGAGTTTTATATATATAGATAAATTTTTATTTACTTCAAAGCACAGTCGTAAATGTAAAAACCTGCGCAGACGAAGGACTTTAGTTCGCGGACTGTTTTGTCCGCCAAAATAGATCGTTTGCAACCGCATCGAGTGACGCACACGAGGGATTAAAAGTACCGTCAAAAAGCCCCCCGAACAACCAAGGACACTGAGAGATAGGACAGGACAAAAGTACGGCGGAATCCCCGAAATAAATAAAACTCATGTGACTATATATAGCGCGCATCTCTAGTTTTCCTACGCGATGTTGGCTGAACGTCCGCGATGCGCGTCCATTGTGTTACCTGCACTGACACGGCCACAACCAATCAGAGCGCTTCCCGCCGAAGCGCCAGCATCGGACCGCGATCCGCGCGCCCCTCAACCAATCGGAGCGCTTCCCGCCAATGCGCCCGCGTCGGACCGCGTAGAGATGTGCGCGTTTAGATATTAGTGAAATCGATGTAAAATAATTCTCAGCCGATGCGTGTATCGATACCAAGTGAATGTCAGTCTAACTATTATCGTTGTATCACAGGATGCGATGCGATACAAAATACGATAGATGCGCGTTTTGTGTGTGTGTCTGTTCAATTCATGAATCATGACTTGGAAATATAATTGAAACCATAATTTACTTGTCGGCGTGGTAACTGAAAATATTGAATGTTAGCAAAATTATTACCTAAAAAATTGCACTCAGAACGTAGGTTTTGAACTCAGTCCAGTGACACAAACTTACTGTGCCGGTGGCAATAATTTGAACTACAATTTATCCATAGCATTACATTTTTATGGCATATTTGTTAACCACTAGCGACATCTCCACCGGCACAGATAAATTTGCGGCAATGTAGCTATAGTAACGTTGACAAAAACTAGATGACATCGGCATCCAATCGTATCGGATGCGCGCATCCAAACCTAGTATCGTTATTCTAAAAACGCCCACCCATACAGCGAACATTGGTCCGAAATGCCCTTCGATCCGATTTCAAGGGATGAACCCAGTATTCTCTATATTTTATTATAATTTATGCTACGAGTAATTACTACAACACAACGTACTTATTCTAAGAATATTTAATTCCATGGCGTGCGTTTTTCTAAATTTTCGGTTTACAAATATTCGCACATCGTGTGCGTCAAGTTCTTTTTTCGGCGGACTTTTTTCACAACTCGGGGACTTTTGTCCTACGCGAAAAATTCCCTCGTCTGCGCAAGAAATTATTCCGACAAAGTTATTACCATTTTGTAATGATCTTTCTTATTGTAAGTTAAGCTTTGTCAAGTAAAGAATACTATTCTTCTTTTGGAATTCAAGTAAGTTTAACCGCTTATTTTATAAATTAATCGTATTGTATCATTACGTAAAAGTATAACTTTTTGTAATCCATTTTATTATGGACATGTGTTTAAATACATTTTAAGGCTTAAAAAAGGGTACAAAATATTTTCCTTTAGGTGATAGGTAAATAAAATTATTTCGTTAATCAACCTGATATCAACTGTATTATTTACCTTCACATATCGAAGTTCCTTGCTTCAAGCGCATCCCATCCGGGCAAATCTGACTCTTTCTGAAACATAATAATGTATAAATCCACAGAAAATATTACTAGAAAAAAATCCACGCGGACCAGGCAGCAGACGGGACTCGAACCCACACCCTTCGCTATCCGGGCGAATGCACTGACCATTATCCTACCGCGGCCTAGACGGCCGTGCCGAATTCTTTCTAGCCTTTCCGGAACTGCAAGGCATCGGGTTCGAGTCCCGTCTGCTGCCTGGTCCGCGTGGATTTTTTTCTAGCAATATTTTCTTAGGATTTAAATATCGAGCAGTAACATGTTCAAAAAATAAAAATTATGACTAAAGATTGTAATTAATCGCCACTTTTAATTTTGTCACTATCAGCTACGTTTTAATTTGTGTGTTATGCAAACAGCAGCTCGGCTGACGCGGCTGTGTTGTATCAGTGGGCGTCGTATTTTTTATGTCAAAAGTGTGGCAACAAAGTATAATCTGATTCAAATAAGAAAAGGAAAGTCAATGAGCTCCATCTGTCAAATGTCGCTTGAAAAGTATGGTTTGCAAAAAAATCTGGGCACACTTTTTTAGCACTCAGCTGATTCTAGAATAAAAACCGAACATTTCTAAATAAACAATCACAAATGTTGATAATTAATATTAGTTGCTTTTTTTTTCATTTATTTAGCTTTGGCTATGAATGGTTGATAACCTAAATCGTCAAACAAATGTCACTTTATGTTGCGTTCAAAAACTCGATTTAAAACTTTCGTTTACATATAGGATGCATGTTCGCATGTGACCTGCATGATTATTCATAACTTCTCCGGCGGTAATCAGAGTTGAGCGAAATTGAAGAGCTAGATTCTGATTAATGCTTTTTTTTTGTTGTTCACCATAGACTATGTCTATAAGCTATGGTCTAAGCGTCTGCTTTCGATATAAAAAATATCACTCACCCCGTTGCCTACCCTGAGTATTATTGTGATGTGGTATTTTGTAAGATAGGGGTTCCTAACGGGCGCTCCAATTCGAGCGGCAAATCCGATATACCCTATCTCTCCTAAAGCAGTATCTTCGTAAAGATAGCTGACAATGAATAAAGCGTAAATAAAAAAAGCCAAAAAGTTCAGTAAACAAATAGTAAAATAATACCTGAGGAGCTTGATGGCGCAGGTGGCTAGCGCGTTCGGCTGCGATCGTTGAAGTTAAGCAACTTTCGCAGTGGTCGGTCATTGGATGGGTGACCAAAATTTACTATCTCGAGCTCCTCCGTGCTTCGGAAGGCACGTTAAGCCGTTGGTCCCGGCTACATTTGCAGTCGTTAGCACCCACCAATCCGCACTGGGCCCGCGTGGTGGGTCATGGCAATCTCCCTATTCCATCCATAGGGAAGGCCTGTGCCCCAGCAGTGGGGACATTAATAGGCTGATGATGATGATGATGAAAATAATTACCGCCAGGTGCTTTTCAGCTTGCAATCATACTGCCCTAACTGGTTGATGCAAACTTGATCAGGTCTGCATATGTCAACGCTGTCTACACACTCGTCTATATCTGGGAACAGATAAAATTAATATTTAAATATTTATAAATAATATAAAAAACGATGGGTTGCATTCCGGGAGTGCCGGCAGAAGTGAAAACTTGAATAATAACGTTGTGCGTTTTTGATATTTTGGAATGGTTAGGGAATAATTTTACACGAATTGCTTTAATTATCAGTATAAAAGTACTTACTATCATTTATGTGGTAGAATATAATATTTATTTATTGCGCTATCGTACATAAACATGACAATTTATATTACATTAAATAGTTTTTCTCTCAGAAAAATTAACTTACATGAATCACGTTTAAGCGCACTTAATCTATTGTAAAGAAATCAACTTACATGAATCACATTTAAGCGCACCTAGCGACATCTATTGTAAAAAAATTGCATTTTCTTCGCAATAAAGCTGCCACTTGGACATCTTAGACAGAGACTTATTATTATAATACGGTAAAATAAAATATTACTATGTTTCGACAATGTATTAAAAATCAACAACCTTTCCAATTTTATTGTGTGTCATAATGCGATCAGCCCACGTGTTTAACCTGACGCGAGTTTAACATTTTTTACCCATACAAACAAAAGTGTACAAGGCCACTAAAGAAGTTTTCACTTCAATAAATATTTCTAATACTTACACCATTTAGCTTAGCTCCAAAGTAAGCACTGTAAGGATTGTGTTATGGGATACTAGGGTGACTGATAGAATACAATACTGATACGTATACGGGGGAATATATATACGGGAATGAAGACAAAAAAACCGAAATATTAGGGGTTTTTTGTATGAACCTTCCTTCTGAGGTTTTAAACAAAATCCCACAATTTGTTACGATTCCGATAAGTGTGCGTTGCAGTAGAGACTTTCATACAAATTATACTGAACGGCTCCAGGTGATATAGTGACGATACCTTTCCGAGTTGAAATGTCTGTAGCGATCATCGCGCGTATATGTGACAATCATTAGGTCCAATTACGAAGAACCAATTGAACACAACTCTCTATAGAAAGAAAGAAAGTATATACATTTATTTTGACCCAAACAACAAGACAGTAAATACAAGATTTTGAGCAACAAAAAAATACTAGAAAAAAGAAAAATTATCGTAAACAATAGAATAACAACACAAAAAAGTAACACACACAATTTTTCATAATTGTCGATACCACGGTGATTTATTCTGTTGCTATCTCGCGGCTGCGCCAAAATAGGTTGTCAATTCAGCATGTTGTCAGGTTTGTGGGACCTGACGCTGATTTTCAATTGACACCTATGGTTATTTTGACAACTGACTATCGGAAAAAAAAGAAATATCTTTATATATATAATTCTTCTGTGAGTGTGTATGTCACTGAACTTCTCTTAAACGACTGGACCGATTTTGATGAAATTTTTTTTGTGTGTTCAAGGGGATCTGAGAATGGTTTAGATTCACAAAGACGTAAAGACAGGACAACGTCTGTCGGGTCCGCTAGTAAGAATATAAACTATAAACTGTTGCTTATTAGATTCAGAGTGTCACAGTAAATTTTCCGTACTCATAAAATGTAGTTCTTAAATAGCCATTAAAATTTACTTGACTTAGGTATCTAATCAAAAATTTACCAACCTTCACATCTATTAGTGTTCGGATTTATCTTGAATCCTGGAGGGCAGTGCTTGGACACCTTGTCTTGGCAGTGGAAACCGCCCCGGGTGTTGATGCAGAATTGAGAGAGGTGGTTGCAGTCATCTTTCCTGATAGCGCATTCGTCCACATCTATTCATAAAATAAACGGACATACTAAAATTACAGCTCTCTAGTGCCAGCAGCCTACAAGAAAAACTACGGACGGACAGACATTAAAACAGACGGACATGACGAAACTATAAGGGTTCCGTGTCAGGATTACGGAGCTGTGGAAAGCTAAATCAACCTCTTCCAGATAACGAAAGATTGCTGGTCGAATTCCGTCTGAACGAAACCTGACCTGAGTGGAATTCTTTTTCTAGGAAATATTTCTTTACATTGAAACATTCAGCACTCACTGAGGAGCTCAATGGCGCGGGTGGTTAGCATGTTCGGCTGCGATCGTTGAAGTTAAGCAACTTTCGCAGTGGTCGGTCATTGGATGGGTGACCAAAAATCTTCTACCTCGAGTTCCTCCGTGCTTCGGAAGGCACGTTAAGCCGTTGGTCCCGGCTGCATTGCAGTCGTTAGCACCCGCCAATCCGCACTGAGCCCGCGTGGTGGGCCATGGCCCATTCTCCCTATTCCATCCATAGGGAAGGCCTCTGCCCCAGCAGTGGGGACATTAATAGGCTTAAATGATGATGATGATTCAGCACTTATATGCCTATAATAACACCAGTTATATTACCTTCACATTCCTCGTTGTAACCAGATCTAAACCCAGGCGGGCATCGGTCGTCGGTGGGTGGTTTCACCGAAGTGACGAGATTGACAGGATCGCCGGGCACCCCACCACACTTGTATCCCCCCACTGTGTTCTCGCAGATGTATAAAGGGCAAGGTGGGCGGGGAAGAGCGCATTCGTTGATGTCTGGGAATTGGTAATGTATTTGTTGATAAGGAGCACGAAAGCGCAGTAGTTTGAACTGCGAATGTGGACCGCTCCGTCCACAATAAATAATAAATAAATATTTCCAACACTCACATCAATTAGCTTAGCCCCAAGTAAGTACAGTAGGCTTGTGTTATGGGATACCCTTAACGGATAGAATACATACACTGATACATATTTATGTATATTTATATAGAAAAACTTAATTAACATCACTAACAGACTGCGCCACAGGTTATCAGTATCGCACCGAACGAACAAAAATGCAAGAATACCTGAGTAGGTGTGTTATGAGTATAAGCAAAGTGAGACCTAAGATAGTAGACTGTAAGGGCAGCGATTGAGCACTAATACGATAGGGACAGCGACACAAACACTCACACAGACGAATCTACTGTGAACATACTCACTACACTAGTACAGTTTTCGCGGTAAATGGATACGAGTTTGAATTTTATACATTAACTAGCGGCCTGCCCTCGCTTCGCTTCGGTGTACAGCTGTAGTGTAGACTACAGTTTTTGTTCTCAGGCTTGTATTATACACAATGACATTCATCTATGATTATTCTTATACCTGCATGCAAAGTCTCAGCCGATCGGTTTAAAATTGACAAAGTTTCATACAAACTTTCATTCCCTATTTTATCCCCTTGGGGGTAGAATTGATCAAAATCCTTTCTTAGCGGATGCCTACGTCATAACATCTACCTGCATGCCAAATTTCAGCCCTTAGTGGTTTGGGCTGTGCGTTGATAGATTACTATGTCAGTCAGTCAGTCACCTTTGAGTTTTATATATATATAGATATTAGGATAAAGCAAACGACCGTGTTAACGTTCGTGACGTCACCAACGTATTAACACCGTTCACCACTTTATTATTATGTAACAGTGTCGCCAAATTGAAAAATTACTACAATATGAGATAACTCATGAAATCACTTGCCATTAATCAGTCATCAGATCTCTAATCAGTCATTACGAACGTCTTCAAGCTGCTTTGGCCGTGCTTCGGTACCTAACCAAGAACTTATTAACTCGAGCTCCTCCGTGTTTCGTTAAGCTATTGGTTCCGGCTGCCGTCATTAGCATCCACCAAGGCGCAAGGTTACATAGTGGTTTTTGGCCCCTTCTCCTAATTCAGTCTATAGTCCCAGTAGCTGGGGTATTAATAAGCTGGTGATGAGAATAATAAGAATAAAGAGGAGCTCGATGGCGCAAGTGGTTAGCGCGTTCGGCTGCGATCGTTGAAGTTAAGCAACTTTCGCAGTGGTAGGTCATTGGATGGGTGACCAAAAAAAAAAATTACTATCTCGAGTTCCTCTGTGCTTCGGAAGGCACGTTAAGCCCTTGGTCCCGGCTGCATTTGCAGTCGTTAGCACCCGCCAATCCGCACTGGGCCCGCGTGGTGGGTTTATTCCATCCATAGGGAAGGCCTGTGCCCCAGCAGTGGGGACATTAATAGGCTGATGATGATGATGATGAGAATAAGCTCGATAACGTAGTTTGCTCGATAAAATTGTCACGATATAGTGTTCCCCTCCATTTCAGTCAATAGTTGTGGATTTGTAAAAGCAGCATTTTGGAAAAGAAAATGGTCATCTCGGGTCACTCACCGTCGCATGCATTGTTTTTAATGTTTCTCGTGAACCCAGGTGGACACTGCCCTATTTCTGGGCTTTTATTATGTTTTGTGGGTATGCACCGGTATGATCCTTGGATGTTTTGGCACTGTGTACCGGCGAGGCAAACTGGGGGATCCAGATTGCACTCATCGATATCTGGAAGAAAGTTAACATAAATAATAATTTAATTTATTAAGACCATTAGGTATTATAAGTTCATACAATAATATATAAGCAAGCAAAAATCTAGGAAATAGAGTCTGTGCGGAAAGAGAATGGGATTTAGATTGGAGGGCGCTGTAGTGCTTTTCAACCGTATTTGTAAGGTTTTACCCCTTTCAGACATGATTAGATACAAAAAACCGTAAGAAATCACAACAACAAACAAATCCGTATCAATACAAAACTTTGACGTCTTACAGATTGCTGGGTTTGATTGCTAAATAAAAATCTTAATTTTAGTTCCGTTTTTCGCCACGCCCATTCTCTTTCCGCACAGACTCTAATAACGTTTCTTTTTTAGTATATCTTTCCATTTGTCCTCCTATCTTACTATTTCATTTGCTAGTCCTTAGACGTAAAAAGGGTTTAATAGTTTACCTTGACAAGATTTCCCATCAGGCATGAGCTCGTACCCTCTACGGCAAGAGCATTTCACTTCTAAGCCATTGTCGTTACATTTGTGCTGACAATGATTACGGGGCTTGCACCTATTCTTCACAATCTAGAAAAATCAAGAATCATCAAAGCCAAACTGATTATTCAGTTTATAAAAGATGAAGATTAGAGAGAATATCAAATTAATAAAACTCTTATTTGCTACATGAGGAAAAGAATAGAAAAGAAAACTGTACATAAAAGTATCTATTAAGTTTCTCAAACATATTTAAATTATCTATCTATATTTAGATAAAATCTATGATACATCAACAAAATAAAACATCATTTGATAACGGATGGCTAATGGAGTTGCTGTAGTATTATGTTGAGGCAGGGCCCTAGTTGGCCTATTTCTTCAGTTGATATTTTATGTAAATATGTTGGTAAGGCCAATAAAATTTCTTTCTTTCTCCCTTCTTCTTGCTTTTACTTCTCCTTCTCACCGAAATATTTCTTTTGAAACTGATGCAAGTCACTAGATGTACCTATGTATGTAGTTTAAAGTGCACACTAGTAAGTTGCGAGTGAATGGGGTACCTCTATACAATTCCTGCCGTCAGCCATGAGTTTGAATCCAGGATTGCATTCGCACTTATAGGAGCCTGGCACTGGGATACAATGGTGGGCGCACAGCTCGTTAGGAGCATAATCCTCGCAGAGGGAGGGCAGTACTGAAAACAAATTAACAATCAGCTAATGAACTTCACGTCACTAACATTATAACATTATAGCTATAACGGAATTGTAACCATGTACCTTGTTTTTTATGAGTCTCCGATATTTCGCCACTGATTGTGCGCCATGATCACGACGCTTGCAACACTGCCGAAATATCGAAGACTCATAAAAAACAAGGTACATGGTAACAATCCTGTTAATAGCTATAACTTCACGACTCCGTATAATAAATAAAACAGGGAAAATAACTGCCATTGCTGAGTTTCTTGACGATTCTTCCCAGTACAAGGTCTCCCGCCGTAGATTTACAAACTGATAGCGTAGCTTCTAGACATTCATGAGTGCTTGTAACAGCCTAAACTGAATAATCAATTTTTAATTTTGATCTTGAATTCAATTTAGACTGTATGAACATCAATATAATAGATAAAATAGAGGATTTCATTAGCGGACATGCAGTCGTCTTTGAGCAAAGTGAAAACAAAAGCGTCGTTGCAAGTTATCAAAGTGTGGTTAATCGTAAATCTGCTGTACCAGCTTTGGGCATGGATACTATCATCAGATAAAAATATGAGAGTCTTATAAAAAACTAAATCGTGTTTTTCAAAGTGAAATCAAAAGGAATCTTTAAACCAATATGCTTGATTGACTCGGTATAAATAGAATTTGCGTCAGCGTTTTAAGCAATAAAAATCAAAAATCATTTATTCAATTTAGGCTGTTACAAGCACTCATGAATATCTAGAAGCTACGCCATCGGTTTGTAAATCTACGGCGGGAGCCTTGTACTGAGAAGAACCGGCAAGAAACTCAGCAAAGGCTGTTTTTTTTCTCCCTGTTTTATTATTTACACAGTCGTCAAGTTAAAAAATGACTTCAGAGATGATTCATGAAGTCACCTTTCATAATGTGAAATTATACATTAATTGTTCACCTGCATTTTGATTGATGTGTCATACAGTATAATTACAAATAGTGTTATTTATATTAGGTGTAACTAGACATTTACATCTTAAATATCAAAGTAGTTAGGGCGGACTCATCTCCGCTGGCAGCACCCGTTCACGAGCATGATGCATGAGCCATCGCTTCGCTCAACCATATTTTAGGGAACGCCGACCCGCCGCCTCACACGACACCACTGAAGCACGGTTATATTATCTATACAGTATTCTATCTTCATACAAACGGTCGGAAAGCGTGTCATACCTACGCCACTCGAGTTCGCGCGGCACCCGGTGGGCATCCAGTCGCGAACGCGCCGCAGCGACGATCGAAGGGTGTGAATTGTTTTTTAAGCAGAGCCGTGCTTAAGCGGCACGTTTAAACGTGCGATTTGTATTGTGAATATTTGATTGAATTAAGTAGATACCTCCATATTTTAATATGGCAAAGAGCAATTGTCGATATTGTGCTGTTTTTGGTTGCTTGAACTCTTCAATATTTTTTTTTATACGAATGCGTAATTATTATACTATTAAATTTAATAACAAAGCTTTTCGTACGTCTCAGTCGAGGTGTAAATATTTTTCTGTCTCAAATCTACATTTTTTTTTATTAAATATTACACTTAAAATAACATGTATTTTATGTAACACTTCCTAATTCATGCACAACATTTTTTTTACATATGAAATAAAATATTTACAATCACAAAACTAGAAAGAAACTCAATTATGTAGATGAAATTAAAATACTGTAGGCGGGCAGCCCTACCGCGTAGATACGTCACGCTCGGCCGTAGGCAGTTATTTCAAGGACAGGGCCGAGTCCCAATACTGTTTAGTTATTATTACCATGACCGAAGAGACTTTTAAGAAAACATGACTACCCATAACCACCTATATTAACCACAACTTATTTACTTAGAATTTAAAGTAATTTATTTGTAGGACACTGTAAACATTTACAAAGCAAAAACAATGGAGAAACCATGACCACGACGTTTTGTCATTCATATGTTCTTAAATAGTCTGATATTCTTCCTTAAGTAATCAACTTTAAATACAGCTTTTAAATTCAATAGAAGACAAGTATCGTCATTATGCTAAGGCAGGGTCCTGATTGACCACAAACCACAAAATGTAGTTAATCTTTTGTTTTTACCTATAAATATTGTCAAAATGTTATTTTTTGTATGTTCATTTGAAATGTATATGGCCAATAAAATGTCTCTCTCTCTCTCTCATGTTTACTTTCTGGAAATTTCGACATTACCATCATTATGTCCATACTAGACACTCTAGTGTACTAACCGATTTTCGAATACAAACACTGCTATGTGAATCTTTAGCATTATAACGGTTAACAGAGGTTACTTAAAAACATATGTTAAGGGTATATAAGCCAGAATACTGTCAGATATTTACTGCTATGTTAAAATTATATTTCTATGCTACATACCCCTCGAAGGCTTTTTAGTGGTAGTATTCGGTTCTTCGCTGTGTTCCTCTGGAGGTTCCTGGGCTGCTTTCTGTAATATAAAGAAAAAAATTGTGTGTGTCAGCTCCGGCGCACGACTGGAGTTTACTCCTTATGTTTGATAGTCTAACCAGACCCAAAAAGAGTTTATTTAACTTAAAAAAGATTAATGTCAATCCGTCATCTTTGTTTGTCAAAGTTGCGCGACATAGGATGCGCACCAAAAACGTAACGAGGTCATTCATCGATAGATTTTACTCCTCACATTTTTCTCATACCGGGCCCTTTATATATGCAAATCGATTCTTAAGGAGTAAACTCCAAACAAAGGATTTATCGATTTTTATTAGTGCTTTTTTTTGGAATATCGCCGATTGTTGATAGAACAATACATATAGGAAGGCGCAGGTATTTAGCGCGTTTGGCCCTCGATCGTGGAAGTTAAGTAACTTTCGCAATGATCGGTCATTGGATGGGAGATCAAACATTTATAATCTCCAACTCCGGGCTTCGGAAGGCACGTTAAATCGTTGGTCGCTGCATCTGCAGTCATCATCAGCCTATTAATCTCCTTACTGCTGGAGCACAGGCCTTCCCTATGGATGGAATAGGGAGATTGGGCCAAAACCCATCACGTGGGCCCAGTGCGGATTGGCAGGTGCTAACGACTGCAGATGCAGCGACCAACGGCTTAACGCGCCATCCGAAGCACGGAGGAATAGAAGAATTTTGGTCACCCATCCAACGACTGACCACTGCGAAAGTTGCTTAACTTCAACGATCGATTACCTTTAGCCTTACAGAATACAATAGTAAAATAACACTACCTTTTGATGGTGTTGTGTTCCTCTCGGTGAGTAAGGTTTCAGCGGGATAGGGGATTGTATCAGGATAGGCCGCTGCCTATCCCGTACCGCTGTGCGAGTGATATTCTTGGTATCGTAAGGTAGCCACCTGCAGTGCCGTCTTTGACCTATTGGAGGCCCTGGGCATAGTAGGATAATGGGGCCCCTACGACTTCCGTTTGGTGATTTAACAGGAACTAGGGACTTTGTATTTGATCTGAGGGGGTCCCCTATCGATCGCGGGGCCCTGGGCACTTGCCCAAAGTACCCACTGGGAAAGACGGGTCTTGCCACATGGATCTATTAATTCAAACTTTGCCCGATAATCTAAACGCAGTCGCGTGTTTAAGAACTTCGAAGGTAATTTCAAACATTGCCCGAAAATCTAAACGCAGTCGCGTGTTTTAGGAACTTGAAATGGAATTGGTGCGAACCGCAACTCACTTGTCGTTACAGCGAAGGCTTAGGTCCGTTGTCACTATTTGGATGGTGGACCCTAAAATAGTTACATTACTTCAGCGGCCAGCAAAAGAGGCATTAATGGACGAACGTATGTCCTTCAACGCCTAGTTGCGGCCAAGCCTTATATAGTACTTTTCTCAAATAATGTGTGGAAATTAAAGCTAAGTTGTACCTAGGCGGAATTTATCATTTTAAAATACAATTACGTACTTTTCAAAATCGACGAAATACAGAATGCGCTAGCATCACTATATAGTTTGTGAATACAACACTCACTCATTTGTTTTTTTCTTTAATGCAGAGCTTTTAGTCAGTTTGGAAATTAAATAAAACCTTTAATAAGTTACCTATCTTACGGAGTAGATATCGTTCCTTTTTTTAAATTACACAACAGATATGAGTATAAATGCAATTTATTAGGCCGCTAAACACGACAGATATGGATTTTCGTACAACATTTGCCAGCCGCTGCTCGGATGTATGTGCAGCGGCTACATAGCAAGTACAGCAAAGGAAAATTGCTCAAATTGGCCCAAATGCACAAAAAATATAGACATACACGGTAATTTTTGGCGTAATTTATAATTTAATTTACAGTCATTAGATTTCAACGGACACCTTTGTATAATATATTTACTTTAATAAAAAGGACTTTTAATTTTACCGGTTTGGAAAACATACGAATCATTTTTAATGGCTATGGGTGTAGTAACATTCAACCAAAGACTAATCGAAGTTGTTTATATTAATTTATAGTCAGTCACCTGTATACTATATTATATAAATAGATTTGTTTTTATATATAACATAAAAACAAATCTATTTATATATTTTGTAAAGATCGTTTTTTTTTTATTATTACACTGTGGTATTAATATCCACAACTATATTATCATTTTCACTAGATGCATATGTGCTCAGACAATTATTATAGATGGTAGACGACATCATAAAGTATATTGCCATACATTTTTCGCCAAACACCTCCATAAACACATTATAATCTGTATATATGTTAGACTTTAAGGTCTATCTATGGGCCTACGTTCCCTGACTATAAATTAACTAAAAATCTAAAATATGGTTATCTTAAAAACATAACAATAATACTGAAGCTACTGAATATATGGCTATAGAACCTAAATCTCTTAGCTTTCTTTGGTTAACGAGAGTTTAAAATTTCTCTGTAATCTGTGGCTCATTCACAATCATCACACAGTTTCTGTCACAGAGTACCTTATTTTAACCGGAAATGACACCTGATTTGAAAAGTTACTCTTATGCATTAACTTTAAAAACAGGCAACTATCTGTTAATCTACACGCTCTATATACCTGAATCTAATCCATAATTTCGGTACTTGGCTTGATTTCCCCAGTTTACTATATAACTTATTTGTTTTTTATTATTTTAATATGTTCAGTGTTTATGGTTTATAGAAGTTCTCAGGGGTGTCCGTCAATAATATTCGTTTCTACAGTAATTTATATATAATTTCGAATCTAGGAAACAATTTTTCATGATTATTGGTCTTTAGGCCAAACATGTATGGAAGCTGAGCAATCTCCTTTGATTTATCGCGAGGAAAGTTGTCAAAATAATGCTCAAATTTCCAAGCATGTTTGAGAAAACGTACCTTACAGCAGGCCTCGTAAGCGTCTCCAGCCAGCAACTCCTCAGGACTGTTGCTCCTCGCTTTGGAAGCACACACAGAATCGCCCAGAGTCGAACCAGCGGCTTTACCTCTCAAACACTCTGTGCAACAACTCTGTTAGGAAAAACAAATGTGTTTCAAAGCTTCGTCTAATAAAAAAATATCATTAGATCATGGGAGTGTGAGAACAAGTTAAATGTAAGGCTCTAGATCACACAGTGGGCTATTTTCACCAATGTTCTGCTAAATACTATCCGTAAATGGAATGCTCTACCTGCTCACGTGTTCCCTCCTTCTTACAACCTGGGATCCTTTAAAAGAGGCGTGAAGAAGCAACATGCAGGCCAGCAAGGTGAGGATGACTGGTGTGGCAGGTAGATCGGCTGTACCAGTTATCTGCACGTCTGGACCTCACCGACACTTAACATCAGGTGGGATGGAGTCGTTTGTCGGACTTAACTATATATGTAGACTAATCAAAATATTTTGTCCGCACGTTTTTAATTTTATATTATGTTAAAGTATAAAGATTTCTGTTTTTTAAACGTGGAGACCTGTAATTGGCCTTCTGTTACTAATTTTTCCTCAACTATGTCTGTTTTATGAGCTGTTGGTCTCCCAAAAATTAAATAAATAAATACAAAAAAAATACCGAACCGCGCACGCGTTCCTTCCTACAATCTGGGGTTTTTAACAGTCCGCGATATGGCATCATTGAACGCATTCTACCGACTATACTAGGCGACTATTCCGAGGAGTTATTCTCCCTTATCCCTACATCACCTTTTCTTCAGAGGACCACGCGCACTGACCTACGTTGCCACCGACTTACTGTGGCTACTATTCCTATACGAACAAAGAGGTGACTCATTTCTTTTCGTAGTATTCGTAAGTGGAATTCTTTGCCCTCCTTCCTACAATCTGGGCTCCTTTAAGAGAGGTGTGAAGAAGCATTTATGCAGGCCGGCAAGGTGAGGATGATTGGTGTGGCAGTTTATAATTGCTGTACCAGCGCCTTTGGACTTCATAACCACTTAACATCAGGTGGGGTAGAGTCATTTGCCTACTTGGCTATAAAAAAATGAAAATTACATCACAAATTCACAACGTAATCTCAGAATATTTGCTTCCATAACGTGCGCTTCTCGTAGTGACATATTTGGTTATTATTGATAAGTCAATTTGAATAAATTATAACATCTGAAAAAAAAACTTGCTATGTTGTATTGTATTTCAGCAATGAGTAAAGCCCATAGAGTAAATGTTCTAAGGTAAAACCAGAGTATATTGTAACAAGGTGTAAACACTACAGAAAAAGCGTCTAGTCTGGCATGTATTGTCTGCCACGTCGGTTATCTTTGCTAGTGGAATCTACAATGTACTATCAGCCAATTTCATTCCTGACCCACCATAAGTTTATTTTCTTACAACCATTGCAAAACAATACCTTTCGCTTAAATGTACGTATCCCTGAAAACAAACTTGTGGTTTTTTGAAAAATCAAATTGTATTTAACTAATATAAAAAAAATGTAGTTCAATTTAAATTAAAAAATATAACAATATTCAGTAATTCATTGCATATTCATATTCATATTATTATCTTCATCATCATCAGCCTATTAATGTCCCCACTGCTGGGGCACAGGCCTTCCCTATGGATGGAATAGAGAAATTGGGCCATGACTCACGCCGGCCCAGTGCGGATTGACGAGTGCTAATGACTGCTGATGCAGCCGGGACCAACGGATTAACGGTCCTTCTGAAGAACGGAGGAACTCGAGATAGAAGATTTTTTGGTCACCTATCCAATGACCGACCAATAGATTTATTAATAATTCTGACTAGTTTTAAAGCATTACAATTTTCGTTATTGGTTTGTTCTTTTTTTGTAGTCACTTCGATATATTAAAGGTCCTTCAGAAAATGTAAAAAAAATATGTAATGAAATTTTTTCCTTGATAAACATTTTAATACAAATAAATAATAGATCATCATGATATCATCATATCAGCCGTACGACGCCCACTGCTGGACATAGGCCTTCCCCAAGGATCTCCACAACGATCGGTCCTGCGCTGCCCGCATCCAGCGTTTTCCCGCGACCTTCACCAGATCGTCGGTCCACCTTGTAGCGGGTCTTCCCACTGAGCGTCGTCCGGCACGCGGTCGCCATTCGAGAACTTTACCGCCCCAACGGCCATCGGTTCTCCTCGCTATGGGTCCTGCCCACTGCCACTTCAGCTGGGCTATTCTTCGAGCTATGTTGGCGACTTTAGTTCTCCTACGGATCTTGTCATTTCTGACTTGATCACACAGGGAAACACCAAGCATAGCTCTCTCCATTGCCCGCTGGGCGACCTTGAGCCGTCCTATGAGACCCATAGTAAACGACCACGCCTCACTACCATAGGTCATCACTGGCAACAAACACTGGTTAAAGACTTTCGTCTTAAGGCACTGAGGCATTTTGGACGCGAAGATGTTCCGCATCTTCCCGAACGCTGTCCATCCGAGTTGGATTCGACGAGAGATCTCTTTCTCGAAGTTGGACTTACCTAACTGGATTGTGTGTCCTAGGTAAACGTAGTGGTCAATAACTTCAAGTGTAACGTTCCCAACATTAACTGGAGCGGGTGCAACATGGGCGTTGGACATGATTTTCGTCTTGTCCATGTTCACCCACTCGCTGGGATGCGTCACCGAGATGCTCGAGCATGGTGTTCTGGTCTTCCAAGGTCTCCGCCATTAGGACTACGTCATCGGCAAATCGAAGGTGTGTCAGGTACTCGCCGTTGATGTTAATGCCGAGTCCTTTCCAGTCCAGAAGCTTAAAAATATCCTCCATCGCAGCAGTGAACAGTTTCGGAGATATAACGTCTCCCTGTCTCACCCCTCGCTGTAGTTGGATAGGATTAGAGCTCTGATTCTGTACTCGGACCGACATAGTGGCGTTTTGGTATAGGTACTTTAACACTTCGATATCCTGTAGTCCACTTGGCACCTCTGGAGAGACTGCAGCACCGCCCAGGTCTCGATCGAATCGAAGGCCTTCTCATAGTCCACAAACGCTAAGCAAAGTGGCCGATTTTACTCTTCGGTCTTCTGTATAATCTGCCGCATCGTATGGATGTGGTCTATGGTACTAAAGCCTTTTCGGAAACCGGCTTGTTCGGGAGGCTGGAAGTCGTCGAGGTTTGCGAGCGAGACGACTAATACTAGACGAGAAATAATACATTATTTTGTAAATATGGTCATGTTGTGAAACTCTTTGAATAGCTAAACATTTATTGAATGAAGTTTTCTTCTGGTTGTGTTATGAAAATTTGAGTTACGAAATAAAAAAAATAAAAGAAACAAATTGGACTCGACAGATTTTTCCGCCTTCCGAGGACAATATTGATGTTACATTATTTGGAGATTTGCCCATACGCTTAGATATCCTCATTCCTCCTCCTCTATAAGTTTGCAAACATATTTCTCAATATGAAAAAATCAAAAGAGTTTCTAATTACGTTTACGATTTAAAAGGTGATTTCGAAATTCAAACTACTATTGCAATTTATCTATAAGATGATCTATTGCTTTAAAAAGATGTTCAAATTTGAATGATCTTTGATCCATATTTGAACAGTTTCCTTGTTATTAGAAGGTCCTTAGTACGCATTCTATCATAACAAAAAAATATCAATCAATTTGTTCGACAATAAGTACCAACAGTAATTTGCGGGACTTTCTTCATAAATAAAATACTAAGTGCAGATAAGAGACTTATGACAAAATCAACAAAGCCATTCAGGTAAACGCTCAGAATACGCCGTCTCCGTTAACTCCGTCTGTGTGCACTATTTACTGAGATAGGTATGTAAACACAGATAGCTACGCTATCAGAAACGCATACGATAAGAAATCCCCAGTTACCTAGTTATTTGAATGTTCGGTGTAGTAATACTTTCGCTTATGGTTGAGCGATAAAAACCAACCATTTCGGCATAGTTATTCTGTACCCCTAGCACGAACCATTATCGAATTCGAATAGTTTGCAAACCGAAATGCCAATGTCAAATTTTGTATGGAAACTTGAACAGCAGCGGCACAAAGGACGAAACAAGTACTAAAAAAAACGACGGGTTGGGAAAACTTGAATATGGTATGGTTAGGGAATAATTTTGCACGAATTGCTTTAAATATCAGTATAAAAGTACTATCATTTATGTGGTAGAATACAATATTTATTTATTGCACAATCGTACACAAACACGACAATTTATATTACATTAAAAAAGTTTATATCTCAGAAAAATGTCAATGTCAAAACTTGTATGGAAACTTGAACAGCAGCGGCACAAAGTACGTAATGAGAACTAAAAATCAGTACACATTTGACAATGACATTTCGGACTCGCAAACGATATGAATTCGATATTGGTTCGTGCTAGGGGTACTGTAAGATGCAATCACACTTACGATCTCATTCATTCGGATTTCTGACAAATGTCAAATATCTAATACTGGCTACTTCTACAGACGTAGTGACATTTTGCCGTGTAATGGTGTAATGCATAGAGTCTGTGCGGAAAGAGAATGGTATTTAGATTGGAGGGCGCTGTAGTTGCTGTTCTACCGTATTTGTAAGGTTTTACCCCTTTTAGACATGATTAAATACAAAAAACCCGCAAGTAATCACAACAACAAACAAATCCGTATCAATACAAATCTTTGACGTTTTACAGATTGTTGGGTTTGATTTCCAAATAAAAATCTTATTGTTAGTTCTGTTTTTCGCCACACCCATTCTCTTTCAGCACTGACTCTACGATCTAATTTATTCGGATTTCTGAAAAATATCAAATATCTAATACCGGCTACTTCTACAGACGCAGTGACATTTTGCCGTGTAATGGCGTAATGCATATCAAACTAATGTCTAAAATGGCAACTACCGAAATTGGAAATCATATTTTATTTTACAGAATCGCCTTACTGTACCCTTAGCACAAACCAATATCGAATGTGAATAGTTTGTGAGTCACAAATGTCATTGTCAAATGCGTACTGATTTTTGAAGTGAAAACTTCTTTAGCGGCGTTGTACACTTTTTTGTATGGGTAAAAAATGTTCAACTCGCGTCAGGACACGTGGGCTGATTGCGTCATGACACGTGGCCTGATCGGGGATCTGACGAAAACAATAAAATTGTGTGTGGAAAGGTTGTTGACTTTCAATATATTGGACGGAACATAGGAATATTTTATTTTGTCGTATTTTAATAATAGGTCTCTATCTAGGATGTCCAGGTGGCAGATTTATTGCGAAGAAAATGCATTTTTTTTACAATAGATGTCGTTAGGTGCACTTAAATGTGATTCAGGTAAGTTGATTTTTTTACAATAGATGACGCTAAGTACGCTTAAACGTGATTCATGTAAGTTGATTCTTCTGAGAGATAAACTTTTTTAATGTAATATAAATTGTCATGTTTGTGTACGATAGCGCAATCAATAAATATTGTATTCTACCACAAAAATGATAGTACTTTTATACTAATAATTAAAGCAAACGTTAATATTGAAGTTTTCCCAACCCGTCGTTTTTTTTAGTTCTTGTTACGCCCATTGTGGCGATGCTGTTCAAGTTCCATACAAAATTTGACAATGACATTTCGGACTCACAAACTATTCGATTTCGATCTTGGTTCATGCTAGAGGTACTGATCTGAGATTTTTGTCTTCTATTTGCATTTCATGTGGCTACTCGTATTTGCTATTTGTAAATTTGACAGGAGTCTCTCCTTTACATTTCCAATACAGCATTATAGCTAGTAAAGATATACTGCTGAACAACGAACGCAATAATAGATGATTGATTTTAAGTGTTACCTTAGTAAAACCAGATGCAGAGTCGCAATTGCCTTTGCTTGCAATCGTAGCGCCATCTTCACAGTTCTCCTTTTTTCTGAAATCAAAATTAATAAAGTATTTTATTTGATACTAACGGCCCGCCCTCGCTTCGCTTCGGTGTAGAGCTGAAGTGTAGACTACAGTTTTTGTTCTCAGGCTTGTTATTATACACAATGTCATTCATCTATGATTCTTATTAAACCTGCATGCAAAGTCTCAGCCCGACCGGTTTAAAATTGACACGGTTTCATACAAACTTTCATTCCCTATTTTATCCTCTTGGGGGTAGAATTGATCAAAATCCTTTCTTAACGGATGCCTACGTCATAACATCTACCTGCATGCCAAATTTCAGCCCGATCCGTCTAGTGGTTTGAGCTGTGCGTTGATAGATCACTATGTCAGTCAGTCACCTTTGAGTTTTATATATATTGATTTAACTATTGATCTTTACATAGGACTATCGATATCAATTATTGTTCCAACTAACACCTGTCATCGAATTAACACCCCTCACTGTGACATAACAGGTTATCTAATAACTAAATCAATATTTATTACACTCACACCAATTAAACTAGCCATAATCACTGACTTGTGTTATGGAATATTATAATAAGAGATAATAATACATTATATTGATACATATTTTTTTTATGTAGGAATATAATTTATCAGACAAATAGACTAACGAATATAAATGTGCGTATTCATTATACAAATATATTCCTGCCGGGATTCGAACTCTGAGTAGGCAACACCTTGAAAATCACTCAAGTACCCATTCATCATTATCATCAACAGCCTATTAAGGCTGGGGCACAGGCCTTCTCTATGGATGGAATAGGGTCCCGACTGCATTCGCAGTCAGTTCAAAACGGCTTAACGTGCCTTCCGAAGCACGAAGGAACTCAAGATAGGAGATTTTTGGTCACACACCCAATGACCAGTCACTGCGATAGTCGCTTAACTTCAACGAACGTGCTAACCACTCGCGCCGACGAGCTCCTAGTACCCATTGGACCTTCACAATTTGATCTTGACTACAAAATGTACCCATTTTACCTCCTATCAAGAACATGGTGCCAACAGCAGTGCTATTCTGTAAAAAAATCCACAATATCTGTAGAATTTATATTGGAACCACGCGGATCCACAACATATCCGCACGTAAAAATTTTACGGAACAGCACTGCTGGACCCTCAAAGACAGACTTACCCACACAATGGGACCTATTGGAGCTCTTAACTGTTTGGCTAATTCTTTTGAAACGATAAAGTACAATCGTGTACTTGTAGTAAATTAAGATTGTAAAAGAAACAAAAAGACAATGGTTTTTTTTGAGTGTGTATGCTGTTGGTCGCAGATGACCTTTACGTCACCGGGTTTGGGGACGGCGAGATCCTAAGGGGACCTCAAGCCGAGAATTGGCGAGTGGAGGTATTCCAGTCGGATGGCGTCTCCCCACGGGGGGAGTCTCCTCTCCGTCTGGAGCCTCCAGACCACTCGAACTTGAGGGGGTCGGCTCAACTAGAGGGCGTCTCTGAGACTCGGAGCTCGGCTCTAGTTAGCCGTTGTCGTGGGGGGCAAGACAAAGGTGTAGATACTACTGCACATCAGAGTTCATCAAATATCCAAATATCCACCAGCTATCTTCGCATTTGGAATTAACCAGACTTAAGTCATTAGCACACCTAATTGGTACAGGTCGCGGCACGTAACTCTAGAGCTGAACAAAACGCGTCAGGGATAGCTGCGCATGGGTACGACTGGAGAACCAAACGGCGCAACGCACGCCCCCCGCGCACCTCGTTTCCCCCCAAAACATCTTAATTTTTACTTCTGCGCAAGAAAGGTTAGCGCTAGAGTTTCGTGCCGCGACTTATATGATTCCTAACTTTTAACTTAACTCTACGTCAATCAGGTCAGGTAGATTATATTTATATTGATTTGAAAGACGTATGACGTCACGTCTTAGTACAATAGGGATGATGACTAATTTTTTTTTTTCATTTATCAGGTAGATTATCGAAAAGTAATGGACACGTATTTTTTCTTTTTTTGCATAATATAAACATTGCAGAGATATATTAATTTGAAAATTCGCATGTCGTCACGTTTTACAATTAAAACAAGTACAATTTTCACTCAAAAGTGACGTCACAAGCCCCTACTCCCAAACTTTGACGCGCTACAACTTTGTCATTTTTTGGTTGATTGTCCAAAGAAAAAATACGTGTCCATTATTTTTCTTTGATCATCTAACTGACGGACTAAATAGAATTTCGTTTACTTTACCCCGTCATCACGCCTATTTCTACTTAGACGTTCCGAGCCCACTCTCAAACTTTGACGCTCTCTAAATTTGTTAATTTGGTCGATTAACAAAAGAAAAAATAAGTGTTCATTATTTTTAATAATGGACATGATGGACTTAACATAATTTGGTTTAGTTTACTCATCATCATCATCCCTAAAAAATAAATATCCATTGGGCCGAATTGAATTTATGCTATCACAAAGGTTCCCGTGCAAGCTTAATGCTAGGGGTAGAATAACTCACTGGAAGTACTCCTTGCAGCACTGGTCCATCGCGAAGATGCACAAGGAGCCGAAGGTGGGCGTCACGTCTGGTGGCACTGACGAGGAACACTCCTCTGACGTGTGGTTGCGGGCGTACCTGGTGCCCTGTCCGCAGCACAGCTGGGTGGTCTCCGCCAACTCTTCGGATA
Source organism: Chilo suppressalis (assembly GCA_902850365.2). Taxonomy (NCBI): domain Eukaryota; kingdom Metazoa; phylum Arthropoda; class Insecta; order Lepidoptera; family Crambidae; genus Chilo; species Chilo suppressalis. The sequence continues at coordinate 12,140,746 of OU963917.1, read as the reverse complement.
ACCCCGCTGAGACAAAAATAAATAATTATTTTAGGCTAGAGGAATTTCGACGCAGCCGTCAGGGCCGCGGTAGCATAATTGGTCAGTGCATTCGCCCGGATAGCGAAGGGTGCGGGTTCGAGACCCGTCTGCTGCCTGGTCCGCGTGGATTTTTTTTCTTTAGATTTAAACATCAAGCAGTTAAATGCTTAAATAGAAAAAAATATAAATAATTATTTCCCACACTCACACCAATTAGCCTAGCCCCAAAGTAAGCATTGTAAGGCTTGTGTTATGGTATGCTAGGATAACGGATACAATAAATATCATCATCATCAGTCTATTAATGTCCCCACTGCTGGGTCACAGGCCTCAGACCACGCGGGCCCAGTGCGTATTAGTGGGTGCTAACGACTGCAGATGCAGCCGGGAGCAATGGCTTAACGTGCCTTCCGAAGCACGAAGGAGTACGTGATAGTAAATTTTTTGTCACCCATCCAATGACCGACCACTGCGAAAGTTGCTTGACTACAACAATCGCAGCCGCACGCACTAACCACTTGCGCCATCGAGCTCTTCTAGAATACATATACTGATACATACTCGTATATAAGTATATTTTATCTAGGAATATATATGACATCAATGACTCGAACCCGGGACTCTGAGTAGGCGGCGCCGTAAACCTGGCATATATACCACTCGGCCACGGAGGTCGCCAAAATAGACAAAACTTGTTAACCCTAGATTTCTCAGCAGCGTGAAAAACGTGGAGATTTGTGGAATACATGTTTTTCAAGTAACAAACATCTGCCCCCACCGGGATTCGAACCCGGGACCTCTCGAGTCGGCGACACCATGAAACCCGACGTTCAAACCACTCGGCCACGGAGGTCGTCAAGGGGAAGAGCGTCGTTAGGGGAAGAGCATAATAAATAAACAGTAAAAATCACCTAATTGTTATAATATTAAATATCCTTGACTTTATGTAGGTACCGTCGAAGTAGTACCTACTTTAATTAAGCTAAGTAGGTTTAAGGGCACTGACTTTTAAAAGTTTACTAGGAGAGTTTTAATAGGCGAGACTAAAAAGCATACCTAATTGATTAAACATGACTATGCAGGTAATTTATCTAATTTTTCGATGTTATTAACCTTTGCTAGTGAACATTATTCATACACATACATACATTTTGACGACCTCCGCGGCCGAGTGGTTTATACGCCGGGTTTCATGGTGCCGCGACTTCGTCCGATAACTTTAGTTTTTGCACAATCCCTCACGAATCATTTTTTTTCCAGGGTAGAAAGTATCCTATGTATGTCTCATTCCAGGTCATAAACTATGGGTGTACCACATTTCATCCAAATCCGTTCAGTCGTTTTAGCCTGATTGAGTAACAAAGATATAAACTTTCACATGGATAATATTAGTAGGATTATTACGTAAAGTTAAATTAATGACGACCTCCGTGGCCGAGTGGATTGTACGCCGGGTTTCATGGTGTCGCCGACTCGAGAGGTCCCGGGTTCGAATCCCGGTGGGGGCAGATGTTTGTGTGATGAACACGAGCATTTGTTCTCCAGTCATGGATGTTTAATATGTATTTCTATATAAATATACTTTTAAATGTATTCTATCCGTTACTCTAGTATCCCATAACACAAGCCTTACAGTGCTTACTTTGGGCTTAATTGGTGTGAGTGTTGGAAATATTTATTATTGTTATTAAGCTAAGTAGGTTTAAGGGCACTGACTTTTAAAAGTTTATAAGGAGAGTTTTAACAGGCGAGACTAAAAAGCATACCTAATTGAATAAACATGACTATGCAGGAAATTCATCTAATTTTTTGATGTTATTAATCTTTGCTAGTGTAACATTATCTATTCATCATCATCATCATCTGCAGCCTATAAATGTCCCCCAGGCTGGGGCACAGGCCTTCCCTATGGATGGAATAGGGAGATTGGGCCAAGACCCACCACGCGGGGCCGGTGCGGATTGTTGGGTGCTAACGACCGCAGATGCAGCCGGGGCCAACGGCTTAACGTGCCTTCCGAAGCACGGAGGAGCTCGATATAGTAAATTTTGGTCACCCATCCAATGATCGACCACTGCGAAAGTTGCTTAAGTTCAACGATCGCAGCCGAACGCGCTAATCACTTGCGCCATCGAGCTCCTCTATGTATTGTAGAGTCAAAATTCATAGTGAGTAATTGCTATACTGCCCTGCTAAGCACAAAATCGGTATCTCAGTAAATAATAAATAAATAAATAAATATTGCCAACACTCACACCAATTAGCCTAGCCCCAAAGTAAGCACTATAAGGCTTGTGTTATGGGATACTAGTGTAACGGATAGAATACATATACTGTACATATATAAGTATATTTATATAGAATTAAAAAGCTCAGTGAAAGCTAGATTCGAGATAATTGTAGTTATGTAAACTTCATTTTTTCGTTAATTTATTGATTGATATTTTTGCTTATTAAATGTAATTTATATATAATTTAAGTATGTTTTCTATCACAATAGTTAAAATATCTTATATATAGAAAACTGAAAGGTAACTGACTGACTGACATAGTAATCTATCAACGCACAGCCCAAACCACTGGATGGATCGGGCTGAAATTTGGCATGCAGGTAGATGTTATAACGTAGGCATCCGCTAAGAAAGGATTTTGATCAATTCTACTCCCAAGGGGATAAAATAGGGTATGAAAGTTTGTATGAAACTTTGTCAATTTTAAACCGATCGGGCTGAGACTTTGCATGCAGGTATAAGAAGAATCATAGATGAATGTCATTATGTATAATACAAGCCTTAGAACAAAAACTGTAGTCTACACTTCAGCTCTACACCGAAGCGAAGCGAGGGCGGGCCGCTAGTGTAAAATATACGTGGAAATGCAAGCTTAAGATTTGAGTTGCCGCATTTTGGTTAGCTTTTCTCCTACCATGATTGTATACAAAATGATATGAATTTTCAGTCGAATAAAATACATATTCTTATAAACAAATAAACAAATCAAAGTGTACTTAAAAATCTTTTTTATTATTTAAATTTATAATCATTAAAAACATATTTAATAAAGAAACCTATTCTATGAATTCTAATCAGTCAAAATTATAAACAGGCCGCAAAATATTGAATTCTGGTAGGTGCTTTGTGTACCAGCAAATAAAGTTCACAATACAACAGCGCGCGCACGCCGGCTGGGCCGCAAGAAAGGTTTACGTAGGTATCGTCTGACCTACAGTTTAACCGTAAAATTAAAAAGTATAACAAAGGACATTGTTCAGCGTCCATACATAGTTAGCCTAAGAACCAACAATCATGAAATATTATTTTCTTGGTTCAAAATCGTAAGTAAATGACTGTAAAAACAAAGATTATTGACGGACACTTCTGAGAACCTAAATTATTAGGAAAACTTAGGAACATAGGTCAGCCTATGAATTTAGTATAAACTCAGTATGAAGTGAATTAATATTACAACTAATTCATTTTACTCTGTGCGATTTTAAAGAATAACTATTAGGAAAAACTTGGTTAGGTAGGAATCATGAATAAAATAAAAAACTGTAATTTTGCTTCTTATTTATTGACTATTTTTCACATATTTGTATCATATTGTATTTATTTGTATATCACATGTAGGTATATTTTGTAAATATGCAGCGTGAATGTGTATCAGTTGTTCTTGAATAATTTGGCAGTATGATCCTCTCAGGATGTTGTGACACAGGTTCACTAGCACTTGGTAATAAGGGTCTGCCCTTTGGTAACATCGATGGCATATTAGATAGCCGAAATAGTTAAATTAAAGGAAAAACAATCGCAAATAAACACAACAGGTAATCCGAAACGAGAATGCACTTTCCTGTTTTTTATACTACTCTTTGGAATGCACGAATGCCACAGATTACTACGAATGCAAAATGCATGCACCACAACCACAGAGTAACGAGTTTTATGCCGGCCCTTCACTTGACAACAGTTTGTCCTTGTCATGCTTAATAAGGAATGAAAAGGACAGACTGATGTCATGTTTTAAAATAGCAAATACGAATAGCCAAGTTAAGTGCCGGCATTAGGAAGAAACAGTGTTTTGTTTGCAGCGCTGCCATAGATTATACACATAAAATGGTATTATTGTCTCATATTATTTTTTAACTTTTTAATTTAGCTTACTTAACTGGAAGTGTCCGTTACAATCTAAATACTGATAATTATCGCAAAAAATATACTAAGAATTATCATAAATGCCAAATTGGTGTTGGTTCTTAGGCCAATTTTAACATTGTCCTTTAACAATAATTCTACCTCTGTTATACCTACTTGGTAATTAATTCATCTATAATATAAAAATGAATCGCTGAATGTGTTGCTAAGCGCAAATCTCGAGAACAGCTGAACCGATTTCGGTAATTCTTTTTATAGAATAATCCTTGAAGTACGAGGATCGTTGTTACGCAGAAAAAAATAAAAAAAAATGCCTGTAAAAGTACAAAAACAACACTTTTCTATACTGCCATACAAACGATTCGTAATAATACTTAAAAGTCAATTTCAACTTTAATACCATACCATAAATTTCAAATGTTAGTGGAGAGGTTCCAGGAAGGCAAAACAATTGAGTGACGTGATGTCAATAGAAGATTGGAAAAGGCAAATACATATACCATTTTTTTTATAATTATATGAGGAGTCATTTTAGTCCACACTACAGCTCTACACTGAAGCGAGGATGTCACTTTTACCAAAATTCACATGCAAATTATAATCTTTACTATATTAACACTTACCTACCTGATTGTCTTTTACACCCCGTAAATGCAAAAAATCTATGGAAAAGATGAAACGGACATGCGGGAATGCGTGCGCAGCTCTTGCTTACGAGCATGAAAGTTGGAGGGTAACTCGGCGAAGGTTGAACTCGGAAAAGCTACGAGCGTCAAGAGCGTAAACTCTTCGAATTATACGTAACCCAGAATGACAATGCGAAGAGTTGGGGCTGCCTTGCAGCTTAAGAAAGGCTTCATTTAAAGGTCTTTTTGTTCGCTTATACAATAAAGTCCCAAGCAATATCCAAGAGTTACCCATAAATAAATTTAAAGATATTATAAAAAAAACACTTATTAAAAAAGCTTATTACAAAGTGTCTGATTATATTACATACAAAAATGCTTGGGTTTGAACTGTTCCAATCATTCTAACAGGTTTTCTATATTAAATAAATCATAATTGTATTGACGTTGTAACAACATAATGATTTGTAAATGTTGTTACATTAGACTTTTAATGTTGTGGAGTTTTATTCGCTCGTTTTTCTCCGCAGCTAAAAAATATGTCCTAACGAGTGGTAGGGAAAAAAATTTTTGGACGATTTAAAAGAGTTGTACTATACATCCAATTTAAATAAAGATATATTGATTTCTGATTTCTGCTAGCGAAAATTCGACACAGCCATCAGGGCCGCGGTAGCATAATGATCAGTGCGAGTCCCGTCAGCTGCCTGGTCCGCGTAGAATGTTTTCTACTTAAATTTTCTTTAAAAATCCATCTGTTTTTACTTTCATAACAATTGTTAACAATAATCATTAAATGAATGTTAATTTGTACTTCAATGAATACAAAACAATCGAAGAGGATTAAATAAGCATATGAGATAAAAGTAACGATGTATTCAATCAAACTGTTGAATTGTTTACGAACAAGAACAATGTTGGTATTTGACCTTAGACATCCAGCTTCAGTCTAGTCAAGTGTCTATAGATAAGCATACGGTTTACTTAGCATTGCAGATCAAGTTACTTACGGTTAAGGTGTGAAATTTTCTCAACAGACTTTGAATTCTAAAGACAAGTAGGGTTAAGTTGAAAATAAAATGTTAATAGCTTTAGACATCCTTGGTTGATTGCGTAAGTTAAAAACTAACATATGTGAGAGCATGTTCCGCACGAAAAGAGATTTATCTTATTGCGTTTTGTTGTCACGCCTACCATCTGTCCAGTTTATAATCATACATGGTCAAATGGTACGGATGGGACAATCAACTGTAACAGAATGTCATCTGAATCAATAAGGGTATCCCATTTCATCTAGCAACATAATTCAGACGGTTTATATCAGTTTTAGAATTCAATGATCTAAGAATGCGTTCTTTCTTATCTTTCACGCAGTTACTATTAATCACGTACCCTGAGCACAAACCATTATCGAATTCGAATAGATTGCGAGTCAGAAATGTCATTATCAAATTCTGTATCAAAATTTGAAAATTAGCGCCATAAAGTGCATAACGGGAACTAAAAATTAGTACACTTTTAACAATGACATTTCGTACTCGCAAACGATACGAATTCGATAGGTTTGTGCTAAGGGTACAGGGGGTCAATCGCCTAACGGAATTGCTTTGGGTAACGCTATCGCTTACCCAAAGGCGGCCCCAAAACCTTCGGCGGTCAGAAATAACAAAATAAAATGATGAGCGATAGCGTTAGCCATAGGGATTTTGCTAGGCGAATGGCCCCCTAGTCAAAAATATATCCAAATGCGAAATGGGCTTTGACCCGAATGATTCTACAGCCTTGTAAAAGGATCCTCATTATTCCTTTTTTGTCGTTATGGTGTCTATAAAGACACACATTTTGCAAAAGTTTTAGTACAGAAACCTTAAAATCAGTTTTCATTTAATTTTTGTCACTATGGAGGTGACAGAAATAAAAATTCTGCGACAATGACAAAATAAATTAAACCATAAAGTATTTCAATTTAGATTACAAATAAAACACGCCTAATTATAGAACCTTGGTAAATACCTATATTTACTTACTAGCCAGAAGATGTCGTACCGTTGACTTTAATGATTAAGACGGACCCCTCGGAGTACTCAAATATGATGCAAGTAAATCCAGTGAGTCAATCGATATAATAATGTCATTTTTTTAGTAATATAACGAAACAGACGTAATCAAATGCCTTTTAGAAATTGCAAAATATGCATATAATAAACTTCTATTAAAATAGCAAAAGGCATCGTGAATAAACTTTTTGAATTAAGTTCAATTTAATTGAATGGAGTTTTAAAATCTCTTTGATTCGTCCATTATGTTTTCTACATTTTCCTTATTTGATATTTCTTTTAGCTGATAAGATGAATGAGAGCAAGATCTCATCATCAATGAATGACCTACAATCCAACGCCTACTCTAACAGAGATTTGAACCAAGGACCTTTAGAGCAAAATGCAATATTCAGCTTCACACTTAGCGAGCGGCGTCGGCTTAAACTTATGGTTACTCTAATATTAATATAATGATAACTTTAGAACTTTTTTCGTGGGACATTGAGATGATACAGAAATTGCTAAAAAGAAAAAACAATAAATCTTTGATGGGTGGCGATTATCTGGTAATGAGGATAAATAAATCAACAATAGTAATTAAAAAAATATGTAACATAAGTTTGTAAGTAATTGCATTGTTGCAGATGATTGTATTAAAAAAATATTGTGAGATAAAATAGGTGAATATGAGTCCACTTTTATTAATAATTCTTTATTATTGTCACTGAATGAATTAAAAATTGATAGTTACAGAAATTTTTATCTATAACGATCTTGGTTATTAAAATACTTAGCTGCACTAAACATTTCATTAGCACTTAACTGATACTTAAGTGACAAATCATAACTTACCGTATACACATCCCGGTAAGGTTACCAATAATATACAAAAACACACAACACAGTCCCACATCGTGAAAAGTAAACCAAACAACAATAACTCTAATATAATTATAACACCATTTCACTCCACCACTACCGATGTGAGAGAGACCAATAACGTTTTAAATTAAGAATGATCCATTGATCCTTTGTGGTGCGCAGGAGTGCGAGACCGGCGCGTGCCCAACTCCGTCTATTTCGGTCGGTCGCCTTCGAAGCGCAGCCGTCCCTGTCTTTTCAAAGATTATTACTACCAGAGCAAGAGCAGAACCGTCAACTTACCTCTTAATGTGTCCAATATCTTTTTGATCATGTCAGTTATCCAGAAGGGACAAGATATGTTTATCTATATCAAGTTAAGTTTTTTCTATGGTTGATTGTAGAAATTTTATGCCCCAATAGCAAATAAATATATGAGATGTCTGCAATTCAATGCTGTATCAATAAGAGGTAAGTAGCCGATCTAAACTAAAGTGTTATTACTAATAAAATAAAGAGAAATTTGCAAACGTTTAGTTAATATTTAGCTGATTTATTACTATCATATCAATATAAAGTTTTTAAATAGGCAAAAACTGGACCTAACCTTGGTTATATCATCGGAGGTAGCAATAAAACTATAAATTAGAATAAAACTTTTTTTTATTAACTAGGTCACTAGCCAGTGACTTCGTTCGAAATAACTTTAGTGTTTTGAAAAGCCCTCGGGAACTTAACACTTTTATGGGATAAAAAATAACCTATGTCTCTATCCAGGTCATAAACTATATGCGTACCAAAGGAGACTGCTCAGCTTCCATACATGTTTGGCCTAAAGACCAATAATCATGAAAAATGGTTTCCTAGATCCGAAATTATATATAAATTACTGTAGAAACGAATATTATTGACAGACACCCCTGAGAACTTCTATAAACCATATACACTGAATGATTTTGAGGTTGTTTGCAAATAGGTACATAGGTATTAAAATAATAAAAAACAAATAAGTAACGAAATTATATATTAGATTCAGGTATATAAAGCATGTAGATTAATAGATAGTTGCCTGTTTTTAAAGTTAATGCATAAGAGTAACTTTTAAAATCAGGTATTATCTATGCATTTCCGGTTATAATAAGGTACTCTGTGACAGAAAATGTGTGTTATTTGTGAATGACCCACAGATTAGAGAGAATTTTTAAACTCTCGTTAACTAAAGAAAGCTTATTATTTTTGTTATGTTTATATTATAACCATATATTATTAGATTTTTGTGTATTACACCTTATAATGTGTTTATGGAGGTGTTTGGCGAAAAACGTATAGCAATAGACTTTATGATGTCGCCTACCATCTATAATATTTGTCTTAGCACATTTGCATGTAGTAAAAATGAAAATATACTTGTGGATATTAATACCACAGAGTAATAAAAAAAAATGATTTATTTTATCGATCTTTACATAATAATAGTTTTGTTTTGATGTTATTTAAACACTCTTTGGCTGAATGTTACTACACCCATAGCCATTGAGAATGATCCGTATGTTTTCCAAACCGGTAAAAATATAAGTCCTTTTTAAAATGAATGTATTATACAAAGGTGTCCGTTAAAATCTAATGACTGTAAAATAAAGTATAAATTATGCCAAGAATTACCGTATATGTCAATATTTTTTGTACATTTGGGCCAATTTGAGCAATCTCCTTTCATCGAAATCCGTTCAGTAGTTTTGCGTGAATGAGTAACAAACACACAAACACATAAACTTTCACATGTATAATATTAGTAGGATTCTTCTCAACTCAAAACCCAACTCTGAACAACGAACCCAAAGTAGGCATAGCATAAACTATGTTTGGTTCTTCTACATTTATTTTAATCTTTGCCTTCCCACCCACTGAATCAGACTGAGTCGGTTGGATTCCTCAGGACATTTAAAGATGCCCTGAAGCGGTCAAACTGATCTCTTGAAAATTGAAAAACAAGTTAACTTTTATAACACAGCTTTGTTCACCAACATTTTTAACTTAAAAAATCGGCCGAGTGCGTGTCGTGCCACGCGCAGTGTAGAGTTTCGTAGTTGCTCGTCTTCATCACAACATATTTTGGAAAGAGTCTATAGACTATACTACTAGATATATATTTGATAAGAGTCAGTAATGGATTTATTAAATTTACTCACTCGTTATTCCATATTATAGCTTCGGGTTATTCAACTATCATGGTCACTAACGTTATAGTAATATAAGTAAAGAGAATTATAACTACCTTATGTCTAAAAACGTAAAAACTAGAAATAACTAAGAACTTAAATATACAATTTACAAAATATAAAATATATCACCCCCAGCGCCGCCGTCAGGAATGGTGCCCAATAGGCTGGCAGATAAGAGTCTATATTTCAAGTAATTACTTTGTCTAAGTCATTAATAATGTTTTCTCCTAAGGATTTTTATTAGGACAGAAATGTTCTAATATGTAAGTTTTTTTTAAAGTGCTAACAGTCACCAAGCAAAACCGGGGACGGACAGACAGACATGACGAAACTTTAAGGGTTCCTAAGGACTACGGAATTCTAAAAATATTATTTATAAAACCGTATCTTTAAAGACGTCTCCAGACGAGTAATTGAAATAAGGGACGATTTCAGTATTATTAAATCAAAGCAATAAAAATTTAAAATAATCAATAATGTTTAATTTATTACGTAGGTATTTGGTTTCAACAAGTTAAATTTTGTCACAAAAGTCTAGACACGATAATCCTGGCACGCTGTTGCAAAGGACTTCCCTTTATTTAAATTTTTAATTCCAGACTTAGACAACCCTCCTCAATTGTTTAATAAATCTTTTGAGATTATTTAATTAACATTTCTGATAATGACATCTATAGACGCTAAAGATTTGTTCCAACAAATATTTCGCCATTGTCCTTTTGGATCCTTGGTGGGTCAGGGCCAAGTCTCCCTTTTCCATCTATAAGGATACTGTGCCACTACAGTGAGAAGATTAATTATTTTTTCTTTTGCTCACTTAAAAGTGGTTTAAATAGTCTACTATTTTTTAACACAGATCAAATTCAGGGCCTATTTTTTTGCTGTCCCTACTGTAACTTGATATTGGCAGTGTTGTGATATTCTATACTCACAAAGGGAAGTATTGAGTTCATTGTCGTGCAATCTGTCTGTTGATGTGTTGTCACTAGGAGCGAGCCCAGCGCGGAGACGCTTAAATATTGCTTCACACAGTATCTCTTATCTATTAGACAAGTCCGTTCGTCTGTCTGTGGTGCTGTTTCAGCGGCCAAACCGTAAGAGATAGATAAAGAGAATATTTAAGTTATAAGTTAAGAATAGTCTGATAAGACTACAAACCGGATTTGAGTAACGTAGCACTTCCGGTTTTCGAGAAATCAGGTTTTGGTGAACATTTGGTTCACTGGTTTGCTAGTTTTTTTATTAAATTACCATGAGTAGGTTAACATTGGTTAGCACCACTAATGGAATAAAAGGTATTTACGTTCGCTTTTATAATGGATTCTTGAACAATGTTCAACTTTTAAAACTGAATAAAAATAAAAAAAAATGTGTTTTTAACACTTTTACACATTGAGCAATGTTCAACTTTTAAACTGAATAAATATTTTAAAAAAAATGTGTTTTTAACACTTTTACACATTACTCTTCTACATTATTCCTTAACGACTCATCCTGAAAAGGATGCGGAAAGTCGAGTTATGTAAAAAAGTTTGAAAAAGACATTTTCAAAATAGGTATTTTAATATCAATTGCTGTCGCAAATACCATGCGATCGGGACAACAGTACCCCTAGCACGAACCATTATCGAATTCGAATACAGTGGATCCCCGGTAGTCCGACAAACATTTTGCAGGGCAGTGTCGAACTATCGAATTTGTCGTATTATAGAGTACTGCCTGAGACCCCCTATAGTCCGATTTTTTTTACAAAAGAGTACTTTGTAATCCGACAAATTACAGATCCAATGATAAGATTACAAATCATACTTCGTTATGTATGTCAAATTTAGTAAATTAAACAACACGATAGAAAGATTACGTTTTATTATAAAAGTAATAATAATGAATAGTGATGGTGCGTACAAGTTGTAACTTGTTCAATCGTGATTTAGCGAATACTTGTATATAATAGACGATGTCGGATTATAGGGGGTGCCGCATTAGCCAGGGGCCAGATTACCGAAGCTCCACTGTAGTTTGCAAACCGAAATGTCAATGTCAAATTTAGTATGGAAACTTGAACAACAGCGGCACAAACTACGTAACGAGAACTAAAAATCAGTACACATTTGACAATGACATTTCGGACTTGAAAACGATTCGAATTCGATAATGGTTCGTGCTAGGGGTACTGTAGCTAACGCTGATAATTCCGTACAAAAATTGCAATATTCGAGATTTGGCTCTCGAAGATTTCCTCCTCGATATAGATTTATATCTAATATATGTAAAAGAAATTTAACCCATAGAGTAACAAGTAGTTATACTAGGCCTTTATATTTAGCTTTCTTGTCAAATAAATGAAATAAATAAATGCTTATTGAATCTCAACACTGGACGTCTGTAATGGTGATAAAAATATGTTTATTTTTGGCATTTTTGATGGTTTCTAGTTTCTTTGAAACACAGGCTGTCGAAAAAAGGAAGACATAGGAGCAGAAAAAGAGTATATTTAATGTTTGAAAATCATTTCTTCACTACATAGTATAAAGCAAAGTCGCTTCCCGCTGTCTGTCCCTATGTCTATATGTATGCTTAGATCTTTAAAACTACGCAACGGATTTTGATGCGGTTTTTTTTAATAGAAAGAGTGATTCAAGAGGAAGGTTTATATGTATAAGACATGCATAATATAGTAGAGAAACACTGATAATTTTAGAGGTTTTTAATGTAAGGTCGTAAATAAACACATTTTTTGCGCAACGCTGGCTGAACCCTACGAGATAGATCAAAATTTTATATTCTATACTTTTTACGAGAAATAATGGCTTATTTGTGAAGCGATTTTCAGCAATACAACATTCATCCTTAACCAATTAAGTACCTTAAATACATTGTGTATTTAATACAGATCAATTAGGTATAAGAAGAATGTCATTGTGTATAATACAAGCCTGAGAACAAAAACTATACTCTACACTTCAACTCTACACCAAAGCGAAGCGAGGGCGGACTATTAGTGATAAAAATCAAGAGGGAATCAATCGAGACCGTCTGTATGGAAAAAACATTACAACCCGCTGCGCTGGAAAAAATATTTTATTTCATGAGTGGTGTGCGTGAAAACTTAAGAAGCTCCAGTAACTATAGGCACCCCAATAAGATTACCTATTCAACTAGAAGATGAACGATGTTTCTAGTTGTTAAGAACCACTGAACTAGTTAATATATTCCTAATCGCCATCGCAACTTACTCGCAATAGCACTAGACATGAAAAATTCACAGACCTCATAGACAGATTTATTAGACAGATTTTAGGAGTTCAATGGCGCAAGTAATTAGCGCGTTCAGCTGTGATCGCTGAAGTTATGCAACTTTCGCAATGGTCAGTCATTGGATGGGTGACCAAAACTTTCCTATCTCGAGCTTCCGTGCTTCGGAAGGTACGCTAAGCCGTTGGTCCGTCGTTAGCACCCACCAATCCGCACTGGGCCCACGTGGTGGTGGGGCCATCCTTAGAGAAGGCCTATGCCCTAGCAGTGGGGTCATTAATAGGCTGGTGATGATGACAGACAGATTTACTTTCATTTAGTACCACCTTTAGTAGTATAGATACCGGTATAACTTAACTGTGTACTTAATGTTTACTGCTTACACTTTACCGAGAAATGCAATGAACAAACATATCTACGCATAGGGTTACCATATGATAAAATCAAAAGTCCGGAGAAAAGGCTTGATTTCCATTGAAAAATCCTGAGACATTTTTTTCAGTTTGAGAATTTTCTCTCAAACGTACTTAACAATTTTAAATAGTCGTAATATTATCGTGTATGAAATGAAATGAAATGAAATGAAAAGTCATTTATTCAGTCTAGGCTGTTACAAGCACTTGTGAAGGTCAAGAAGCTACTCCATCGGTTCGCAAAACTACGGCGGGAGACCTTGTACTGAGAAGAACCGGCAAGAAACTCAGCAAGGGCTCCTTTTTTCTCCCTGTATTGATATATACAGAGTCGTCAAGTTGAAAAATGATTTCAGAGATACATCTGAAGTCACCTTCCATTACATTATTAAGGATATAGATATATAGTTACAATAAATTTTATATTTAGTATATAGGAAGCGGCATTAGATAGGTACCATATTACTGTTTCAAAAACTGACTCATACCCATCAAATAACAAATTACAAGAAACACTATGTCCATGCATTTCTTATATTCTGCTTATACTTATTAATCAATATAATTTGAAGAGCCTAACATGTGGGGCATATGAATCCATAATTAAAGAAAAAAACCTTACTTAAAAATGTATCTTCACATATTAAGTATGATAAAACTGATAAAGTTAAGATTAACTTGGATAATAAAGTACTGATTTTAATTGTGCAATTATTTTTAGTTTGTTTAACAAAATTTAAAGTTTTTATTTAAGAGATCTTTAAAACGTAAGCTATATTTTATTGTAAATTCAAAAAATCCTGAGATTTCATGAGATTTGCAAAATCCAGCCGCAATCCTGAGAAGATTCCAAAAATCCTGAAATCTCAGGACAAATCCTGAGATATGGTAACCCTATCTACGCACGCACTATTTATAAGTCACTTTAATAAGAAGATAACCACTTAACTGAGGCGCGAAAAGATTTATGTTTGACAGTCTGTTTATGCATACAGACAATCTTCACAAACAACGAATATGGAATTTTTGACATATTTGGAACATGTTTAAGTACTACTAATATTGTAAGTGTGAAAGTTTGTTTTTTTTATGCTAGATAGGCAATGCGTTTGACCACAATATCACCTGATGGAAAGCGATGATGAGGCCTAGGATGGTACACGCCTGCCTAGAAGATGCCTGTTCACTCTGGCCTTGAAGATGTCCAGGTTATATTGGTCCGGGAAAACAGATCTCGGCAAAGAGATAATGAAGGCCGAAGCAAATCGCTTCGTGCGAATGGGAGGAACTTCGACAACATAAGGGTGGTGGAAAGGGGAAGGGGGGATCAAATTATGTAATACCTCCGCACACTCTCCGAAATGTAACCGATAAAACACCGAAAGGCAAGCTACACGTCTTCGGTGGTCAAGGCTCTGGAGATTAGCCTCAACGAGAGCGTCATTGCCTATGAGTCTCTTCGCACGGTGTATAGATTATGACCTAGATTGAGATAAAGGATTTCCTATCATGTTATAAACTTTCATGGTCACTAACATCTCTTATTTATTAGACAAGTCCGTCCGTCCGTCCGTCTGTCTGTGGTGCTGTTTCAGCGGTAAAACCGTAAGAGATAGATAAAGAGAATATTTAAGTTATAAGTTAAGAATAGTCTGATAAGACTACAAACAGGATTTGAGTAACGTAGCACTTCCGGTTTTCGAGAAATCACGAATTTCAAACGAAACCGCACAAAATCTCCGAAGTTCTCAATTAATTAAATACATTTTTTTTTAAATCAGGTTTTGTGAACATTTGGTTCACTGGTTTGCTAGTTATAGTAATTTATTTTACTTACGGGATTGTTACCATGTACCTTGTTTTTAGCGAGATAACGATATTTCGGCACTGTTGCAAGCGCCATGATCACGGAGTAATTCGAAACTCGCTAAAAACAAAGTACATGGTAACAATTCCGTAAATAACATATTACTATAGGATTGAGGAGCTCGATGGCGCAGGTGGCTAGCGCGTTCGGCTGCGATCGTTGAAGTTAAGCAACTTTCGCAGTGGTCGGTCATTGGATGGGTGACCAAAAATTTACTATCTCGAGCTCCTCCGTGCTTCGGAAGGCACGTTAAGCCGTTGGTCCCGGCTGCATTTGCAGTCGTTAGCACCCACCAATCCGCACTGGGCCCGCGTGATGGGTCATGGCCCAATCTCCCTATTCCATCCATAGGGAAGGCCTGTGCCCCAGCAGTGGGGACATTAATAGGCAATAATTAACATTTTGATGATGATGATGATAGGATTTCCTGCCTTTTTCATTAAATTTCTTGCCTTTCTTTGTACGCCACTTCTTTAATTTTTCATTTTTTCTAAACGGTTTCCCATATTTTTTGTCTTTTCTTTTCTATTGTTCCCTATTAGTTACAATAGAAGCAATGAAAATATAAATATATACACACAGAGACATGTATGTATATATATATATATAAAGGTAAGGCATACAAACATACTTTTGACCTTCCTGGTTTACATTCCGGCAAAATTTTTTGAGCATCTACACATACAAGGAATCCTGCGCAACGCATCATCAAAGGACATTGTTCAGCGTCCATACATAGTTAGCCTAAGAACAAACAATCATGAAATATTATTTTCTAGGTTCGAAATCGTAAGTAAATGATTGTAAAAACAAACATTATTGACGGACACTTCTGAGAACTTAAATTATTAGGAAAACTAAAATGTTTTTGAGGTTATGTTTAATATTCAATGAAACATAGGTCAACTTATGAACTTAGTATGTACTCAGTATAAAGTAAATTAATATTACAACAAATTCATAGTTGTATAATATTGTATATTGTATTTATTTGTATACCACATGTATATTGTGTAAATATGCAGCGTGAATGTATGTCGGATGTTGTGTTCTTGAATAATTAAGCAGTATGATCCTCTCAGGATTTTGTGGCACAGGTTCACTAGCACTTGGTAATAAGGACTCTTATCTTTGGTAACATTGATGGCATATTAGATAGCCAAAATAGTTAAATTAAAGGAAAAACAATCGCAAATAAACACACACAACAGGTAATCCGAAACGAGAATGCACTTTCCGGTATATTAAACTACTCTTTGGAATGCACGAATGCCACAGATTACTACGAATGCAAACTGCCTGCACCACAACCACAGAGTAACGAGTTTTATGCCGGCCCTTCACTTGACAACAGTTTGTCCTTGTCATGCTTAATAAGGGTAGTTTTCCAATTACAGCACTAGAGCGAATTATGCGGCATAATGCTTATCGTTGAATATTTCAACTACAGCAACGCTTCGCACAATCGAGCACTCTCAAAAGTACCTAATGTTTTCGTGTGATGCGTGCAATCTACCAACTCAGTGACAGAAAATTAACAAGTGTTTTTTCTTTAAGTTTTGTTGAAAATTTTTCAAGCTTTTGTTTCATTGTAGTTCCTTTAAAATAAACAAAGTTAATTTAAACTGTGTTAAAAATAAATATAACTATGGATGAAGGTACAAACATTGACTTAGCGCACTCTGCTGGTGCATTTGAAAACTAATTCACGTTCCAATTAAGCATCATTATAATTCGGCATTGTGCGCCACTGAGTCGCATTATGCTCTGTAATTGGAAAACTAAGGCAAGTGAAGTGCCGGCATTAGGAAGAAATAGTGTTTTGTTTGCACCGCTGTCATAGATTATACACATAAAATGGTATTTATTGTCTCAGATTATTTTTTAACTTTTTAATTTAGCTTACTTAACTGGAAGTGTCCGTCACAATCTAAATACTGATAATTATCGCAAAAAATATACTAAGAATTATCATAAATGCCAAATTGGTGTTGGTTCTTAGGCCAATTTTAACATTGTCCTTTTCATTCAAAAACGTGTGCTGCGCAATTTTCTTATCTACTAGGTTTTTGCTAGTCTATAGTGATTGACGCTTATGGGATAACATGCGTATTTTTGGAACGAAGTTCGGGATAGGGATTTTGCTGCGCGACCGAACTGAAAAAAATGTGATAGTAAAACCGTAAGAAAAAGTCCGTGGAAAAAAGTGCGTGGAATAAAAACGTTAAATGAGACGTGCGCAGGCGCGACGAAGTTCCTTACGGCAGGCTTGGAGGGAATAGGGATTTTGCTGCGCGACCGAACTGAAAAAAATGTGATAGTTAAACCGTAAGAAAAAATCCGTGGTAAAAAGTGCGTGGAACGTTAAATGAGACGTGCGCAGGCGCGACAGTCGCATACACAAGCGAGTTTGCAATTTGTGTCGATTCTACATAAGCCGAAGGAACTTCGTTCCTACCTGGTGTCCCACGACACCACATCATTTCTTTTTTTACAAAATTATCTAATACTATTCCGTGGAGTTCGAGACATTGCAGTTACCACAAAAACAACAGGGTCCTGATTGAGTAAGGAACCGACCTACGGGGCTATCCTGTAAAATTTTCACACGCGGATCCGAAATAGTAAATTTTTGACCACCCATCCAATGACCGACCACTGCGAAATCGATGATCCCTACCAATACTACTGTTTAATGAATAACCTTGAGCAGGAATTGTAATATTCACCGATTCCACACCAACAGACGACCTTCACACATAAAATTGTAATTTAACATGGTATCCTACCTATAATTTTAAAAATTAGCATATAACGAATGGACTTTTATGATACGCACGTGATCTGGGCTCTTGATCATCGATTTTATTGTCCTAAAGGGTCATTAAATATTAATTTATTCATTTAAAGGTACATGAATTGGGTACATCAACAGAGCATTCGTATCTATTCTAACTGTTTGTCCAACTGAAGTAAATCTGACTTCTGTTAGAAGAGTTCTGAGTTCGAATGTTATATGTATAAAACGTATCAAAGATATGTATAAAGAAATATACTAACGGATAGGTACTAACAAATATACACCAGACGGAATTGTGCAAACTACATTTCATCAAATTTACTATTTTAAGTTTTCCATTTATATATATATACTAGCTGACTCGGCGAACTTCGTACCGCCCAAAAGTAACAATTTGCAATAAATTAAAATTGCGACTATAATTTGAGATTTAAACTATCCTATCTCTCAAGTTGGATCGAACTGCACATGGTGTGCGAATTTTATTATAATCGCTTCAGTGGTTTAGGAGTCCATTGAGGACAAACATTGTGACACGAGATTTATATATATTAAGATGTATATATATATATATTAGCCTTATTTGTAAGAAAATACGCTAATTTCTTTCAATGGGAATAAAAAAGTCAATATGATATTCCCGTCCCCTTGGGATTAAGGATCCGCAACAGTTTTAGTTGAGAATGCAGATTTATAGAGCTAAATATTCCATAAAATACGGTGATTAAATTTTTGTTCTACGACAAATATTGACGAAGTTATGACCAAAATTCTAAACGAATTTTCGGCTAATGAAATAATTAATTCGGTAATGATAAAATACTTAAACTTAATGTTATTACAATTATAGGTGAAGACCACATGCATTAAGGAATAGAAGCAACAAATGCTGGTAAACAGTCAATGAAAAAGCCTTTCAAAGCTTTCTAAGATTAAAAAAAATATACATATAATCAACACTGTCCCGGTTAAAATCAATGCATTTTAAGAAAAGTTATAATCAAATAGAGTCAACTTATATATATGTGTATAATAAAAAAAATATGAATCGAAATTATTAGTCACAATAAATTACAGATAAAATTAATTTATAGAAATAATAACACATTTGTTTCTTAGGTTTTCACGCACATCACTCATTAAATAAAACTAGTTTTTACGGGTTAATGCACGATACTTTATTTATTTATTGACGTTTCGTAGCCTTTACAGGCTTCGTCGTCAGAATAAAACCAATTCTGACGTTGTATTCTGACGACGAAGCCTATAAAGGCTACGAGACGTCAATAAATAAATAAAGTTTCGTGCATTAACCCGTAAAAACTAGTTTTATTTAATAACAACACAATTAAAATCAAATTACAATAAAACTAATTAAAAGGAGATGCCACATTAGTTTATTTTTAAAGTTGCGAATATCACCCTTGAACAAGTCCAAATCTTATTCGAGGATTCCGTTGTCTATCTACGAAAGTATTTATCAGATCTTCACCAAATTAATACCTGATGATCTCACTAACAAACTCTTCAAACAAAGATATATCATCAAAATCGGTCGAAAAACCACATGAATAGTAAATATAGAGACGTACGACACCATAGACAATAAAATATATATTAGTTTAATAACGAATTTGGTATCTCCTCGCTTTTTAAGTCGGTTAAAAATAAGCTTATGATGGGTGAGGAACCAAATTGGCTGATAATACATCACTGAGGAGCTCGATAGTGCAAGTGGTTAGCGCGTTCGGCTGCGATCGTTGAAGTTAAGCAACTTTCGCAGTGGTCGGTCATTGGATGGGTGACCAAAAATTTACTATCTCAAGTTCCTTCGTGCTTCGGAAGGCACGTTAAGCCGTTGGTTCCGGCTGCATCTGCAGTCGTTAGCACCCTCAAATTCGCACTGGGCCCGCGTGGTGGGTCATGGCCCAATCTCCCTATTCCATCCATAGGGAATGCCTGTGCCCCAGCAGTGGGGACATTAATAGGCTGATGATGATGACATCACTAAAAAGTATACTATCTTCTATATAAAATTAGTTCTTGCTTAACTTTAACACTTATCAACTGGTTTTAATGAATGTTTTTTTAGTTTGAACTAGTTTTCCTGCCACTTCAACTAATTCAAATGTGTGATACATCTGAACTGGTTACTACAAATATTAAATTTGATACATTTGATATGGTTACTACTGGGCTTGGTATTAACTTTTAATTGTTCATTGAGCTTGAGTTAAAGGTAGCTAATAGTTAAGTGGAATAAAGTTTTTTTCCTATAGGTATATTGTTATTTTGACATAAAATTTTCATAAAAATTAAGTAACAAAATAATACTTATTTTTTATTAATATAGTTGGCTGGAACTCGGCACATACAATATTTTGAAGTTACTAATCGATTACATCACAAATTAGGGAGTACGCTGCGTTAAGCAGACGCCCGTGGCGAAACGGCTGGGCATCTAGAATGATGAAGTAGACAAGTAATAAGATTTTTTTTTTTTAATTCAGCCTTTTAAGCGTGAAATTTGCAAAAAACGTTTGTTCGTAAAATCTTATCCCCGGGACTGCAAATTTTGTAGAAACATTATTTAAGAGACGTTTTTCCCAAGTTTCCGTTCCCGTTGCCTTGGGAATTCCCGAATAAAAAGATATTCAACCTATATGCCTAAAAGAAACTCTTTCCATAACAGAAAAATCAGGATGGCCATGCCCATGGCCAAATAGATTTAATATACTCGACCAAATAGGTCACTTAGACACTTTTTTCTTAGCTGAAAAATCAGATGTTTGCTTATTCATTATGTTTCCATAGTTTTTAATACACCCATGTGAAGCCGGGACGGCCCGCTAGTATTCAATAACTTGGCATTTACATTGGAAATTCTAAAATAACCTGCCTCATTTATGTGCGCTGGCCGTATAATGCAGCCGATGCCCTAAACTGGAATCAAGCGGTTAAGGTCAGTATGCGAATGTAATACGGGTTAAATTTATTTGCACTGCTTGAGGAATATTTCGTTTCACGCGTGTACGTTAATCTATAAAGCCTGACGTAACTGTTAATAATAAAATTATACATGACAACAGGATGAACATGACACATTGACACGGTTTTCAGTAAGTAGATAGGTACTATTAATAATATAATATATGTATGTATTTTATGAGAGGTACAGCAAAGCGTGTATTTCTATCGAAATGGACAAGGTAAGTATAGTTATAATTTTTATTGACGTGACAACGTCTTAAATTAGGTTGCGGCTGGGAGTCACTTATGAAAAAGTGTAACGCTCGGTAACGTTACGATGAGTTTAAGTTTACATGTACAATGTTTTAGTAAACAAAATATATTTCTATAGTTAAAATTTGTGCAATTCTTATTTTCATTCAATTCCTTGTTCCTATTGTGCAATTTAATTATATTCATATCAATAAATATTCTACCGAGAAAAAGACGTTGTCACGTAAAATCTTCGCCCGTAAAACCGACTTTACAGGCAACCATTTTTTTTTTTAAGCATGTACCTGCTTGATGCATGATGTTTTAATCTAAAGAAAATATTACTAGAAA
The DNA here is from genome assembly GCA_902850365.2 of Chilo suppressalis. Taxonomy (NCBI): domain Eukaryota; kingdom Metazoa; phylum Arthropoda; class Insecta; order Lepidoptera; family Crambidae; genus Chilo; species Chilo suppressalis. The sequence goes on along the minus strand of OU963917.1, from coordinate 12,118,915 downwards.
TAATTCCACGCGGACCAGGCAGCAGACGGGACTCGAACTGTACCCCTAGCACGAACCAAAATCGAATTCGTATCGTTTGCGAGTCCGAAATGTCATTGTGAAATGTGTACTGATTTTTAGTTCTCGTAACGTACTTTGTGCCGCTGCTGTTCAAGTTTCCATACAAAATTTGACATTGACATTTCGGTTTGCAAACTATTCGAATTCGATAATGGTTCGTGCTAGGGGTACTGATTAAAGAATTCGACATGGCCGTCAGGACCGCGGTTAGCACAATGGTCAGTGCATTGGCCCGGATAGCGAAGGGTGCGGGTTCGAGTCCCGTCGGCTGCCTAGTCCGCGTGGAATTTACTCTAGTAATATTTTCTTTAGAAGGTAAGTATCCTTCACATATATAAAGCTGCAATTCCACTTAAGCTCAGAACAGTTCTGGACGAGCAAAGATTTGCTCTTCCAACAGAGATCTTCCAACCAAGCATCAGAGCGAGCTAACAAGTTTGTTCATCGATATTTGGTTAGTATCAGGGAACGAATGCCCTCTTGTTAATGGCGCAATAACATTTGGTCGTTAGCCCGTATAAGTGTACACGAAAGACATTACTCGAATTCGGACACCCAAAGCAATATTTAAGACGGTGCTGACTAAACAAAAGGAAATCTACCCTAATACGGGCTTACAGGACTCCGTTTATTTAAACTTAGTCGTTTACCCGAATTCCATTAGCACTCGTATTTGGGTTAATGACGAAGTTTAATCGCGCCATAACACATCCATAGAAACAACGCAACATTGTTATGAGCATTCTATTTACCGAGCGAACAAATGTTTTCTTGCTCAGAACTGTTCTGAGCATTAGGTGGAAACGTATTCTGGCTAACGATCAAGTGTAACCGTGCCATAAGTCATCCATAGAAACAACGCAACATTGTTATGAGCATTCTATTTACCGAGCGAACAAATGTTTTCTTGCTCAGAACTGTTCTGAGCATTAGGTGGAAACGTATTCTGGCTAACGATCAAGTGTAACCGTGCCATAAGTCATCCATAGAAACAACGCAACATTGTTATGAGCATTCTATTTACCGAGCGAACAAATGTTTGCTTGCTCAGAACTGTTCTGAGCATTAAGTGGAAACACATCATTACAGAAGACATAGGGAAATAAATCACTACCTTTGGTGATATTATTTCTGTTGATGAGTAAGGTTTCCTGTGCTCCACGAGCTAGGGAATTCGGTAGACAGGTTTTGCAACACTTCTGGTTTTGACCCCAATTTAGGCTGCGGTTAAAAGGGTGACAAACAAGCATAAAGCCCTCCTGATGGTAAACGGTCACCATAGACTATAGAGGAGCTCGATGGCGCAAGTGGATAGCGCGTTCTGCTGCAATCGTTGAAGTTAAGCAACTTTCGCAGTGGTCGGTCATTAGATGGGTGACCAAAAATTTACTATCTCGAGTTCCTTTTTGCTTCGGAAGGCACGCTAAGCCGTTGGTCCCGGCTGCATCTGCAGTCGTTAACACCCACCAATCCGCACTGGGCCCGCTCGGTGGGTCATGGCCCAATCTCCCTATTCCATCCATAGGGAAGGCCTGTGCCCCAGCAGTGAGGACATTAATAGGCTGATGACCAATCATATCTCTCGCACTATTGCCTATCCTAACCCAATCCTATACCACGTGGAGGCCTGGAATCTTACACACGGACAGAAACACAACACCGCCAAAAGGTAGTGTTGTTTGACTGTGATCTTCTGTGAGGTGGAGATTACTTACCCAGCCGGGTGCACAAATTCAAGTGGAAAATCTGCTATACCCTAATTTCTCTTAAATAGGCTACGAGTACTATATGGAAATCGTTTTCTTATAGAATCATCATCTATTAATATCCCCACTGCTAGAACAAAGGTCTACGCTATGGATGGATGGAGGGGAGATTTGGCCATCTTCTACCACCCCACGTGGGGCCAGTCCTAGTTGATGGATGCTAACGACTGCAAATGCAGCCGGGGCCAACGGCTTAACGTGCCTTCCGGGGAACAGAAGAGTTCGGGATAGTGAATTGTTGGTGATCCATCCAATAGCCGCAAAGAAATAAATCAATAGAGAATGGCGATGTGGGTGGGTCGTTCATATCACCATCTTACTCTACGTACTTATGTAGTGTAAGATTTCTAATATACGCTGTCTGTGCACTCCGACACATATTGCAGCAAAGATCGTGCGAGTACAAAATACATGATCGTGCAGCTTTGAACTGTTTAAATGATTAAGAGTTTGGCAAAGTACAATGAGACATTTCCTTTAATGGCAGAGTAATTTTCTATAACCTATATCTACCTTTTTTTGACCCGATGAAATGAAAAAATGACGCATACCCCGCCGCTTTTTTTTAAGTATGTATGCTGTTGGTCGCAGATGACCTTTACAGCGTCACCGGGTTTGGGGACGACGAGATCCTAAGGGGACCTCAAGCCGAGAATTGGCGATTGCCTCTAGAGGTATTCCAGGGGGATGGCATCCCCCCGTGGGGAGTCCCTGGGAGCCTCTAGACCACTCGAAGCTGAGGGGGTCGGCTCAACTAGAGGGCGTAAAACTCGGATCCCCGCCGCTAGGTAAAGCGACGGGGTTATGTGGGACTCCTCTCTCAGTCTACCTTAAGGATGGCTCAGTGGCAGCACGGGATAGGGGACCCTACCCACTAAAACTCCGGGATATGCCCTCCTCGACCAGACATGACGGCATGGGTTCCTTATTGGGAATAAATGGGCCACTCCACGGTCGGGGCGATGTCCGAGCACATCTAGGCAACACCCCCAGACAGTCAAGGCCGTGCAATGCAGGCGTGAATTTATCCAACCCACGCCTGGCCTCGGAACCTATACCTACCCATGTCTGAGTGCCTCCGTTCAATATTTTAATAAAGGTAAAATAATTTAGTAGCAAAATAAATAACAACACCTTTAATTATTAACTATTTATTGAAATAAATAAATTACCATCTAATTTTACATAATCCTTTCAAAGTAACATACATATTGCACATAATTCATGGCACATTGAATCAGATCAGATGTTTGAAATCACTATGTTCATAATCGTTGTACTATGGATACGACCACGATAGTTAGAGTAAGACAATGCTTTATATAATGTAGACCTCCATCTCGCTCTAACATCATGATAAGAAACCATGGTACAACCTTAAAGATCCTAATAAAACATCATTTAATACTGGATCATCTAACATAATTATTCTAAATACGAATATAATATTGAAAAGTATATTTAAGCATCAAAAAAATTAACACAGTGCATTTGAGTAGGCTTAATAGTATTATACTTTATAGTCCGGTCTCTAATCTACATGCATACTAAATACATATCATCAAAAATAATTTAATTATCAATGTGATTATAGAACAAACAAACTTATACACTTTCGTCCTACAATTAGAGTAGGCATACCTCCGAAGTACGATTTTCTCAACCATTGCATCACTAACTTTAATTGATACTATCTTATAAAAGCACGTGGAAATTCGCAATCATACATTCTAACAAAATTTTTAATACGCTAAATTTATAGCTAATATCATAATAATTATATGGAAGCACAAATTATCGTAGTGTACTTACAATATAGAGTATGTCTTTCTGATGTTTCTTTTATAACGACATGAAATATTACTTAAATTTTTGGAACACGCGAAACATAGCTTTTTCGAATTGAATATAATTTTTTCGTCCACAATCTAAACAAACAAATTGTAGTTTCATTAAAATTACTATTAAAGCACAAAAAACTACGAATTTATTTACCAATATATAATACTTTCAAGAAATATAATTTTAATGTATAATTATTTTCATAATATATGTTTTTTCTACATTATCTACTTTTCTATTTCTTATAATCAATGAGTAAATACTGCGTTTTATTATAATTTCTTAAGCCCCATAAACACATCTAAATGCATCATACATCATTAATGTATATTAATATATAATAGGTATAATATGTATATATATACTACGAATGTTCACTTCGAATAACTAGTTTTGAAATCTTATACGAATTGACTCAGCAAATACACGATCATGCTCTAAATACATTTACTAATTATGAACACGTAAATTACGTTAGTATATATTTTCATATAACATACATATATTTAAAATCCAAAACGTTATTATAATAGGTATTGGTATAAAATAAGTAAATATTTTAAAAATCTCAACTTTGCTCCAAAATAAATAAATGTATAGTCGATATATTTTATGAAATACCAAGTTTAATAAATTGGATGTATAATATAATTATACAAATCGTTTATTAGTAGAATAAAAAACATCCGACGGCTGTTATGTAAGATTTAATTGGCGAAGTTGCATAGTTGCTTTATAAAATCTACAGTATAAGAAAGATATAGAGTAAATATTTTATGTTATTGTAAAGATTTGGTCTCATTTGGAACACAGAATTTTATTTCGCTAGGCTTAAATAAAGGTCTCGTAGACTCTGAAGGTAATTTTCACTCAATATACTACCTTTTCTAATAATTGCAGTCGTTAAAAATTTTATTATATTTTATTAAATTAAAGCTGTTAAACCAAAAATATTCAAAAAATTCTTATTCTACGATATGAAAAACACGACCACGGTTTTGAAAATAGGCTCATCTTTATAAATGACCTGTAGGTTTCCATAAAATATATAAATAAAAAGAACCTTTATAAAAATATTGTGTGTCGTTATTTTAAATATAAGTATTATATTTCAAACACCATGCAGATTCAAACACTCGTATTATAGAGTTTTAAACTTATATCAAATTCTAATTTGCGATAATCGATCTGTTTTCATTTTTATCACTAAATACATAATAACAAACTTAAGAAAATACTTCCTTTAAGGATTTTATTTATATACGCGTGGTATTATCTAAATTACCAATTAAGAGAAAGAGAATAAATTAGTTTATTCTAGTCAGAATTACTCATACAATTTATATAAATGAAATCTATGGATGTTTAATAATTAACTTAGGTTTCAATGTTTTCTAAATATTATTTTGGTCAAAAAAATATAGGTTAACATTTATGTATAATTATAGGATTGCTAGTGACTTTTTAATATATTCCATTGGGTCATTTCTGACTCATAGAATCACACAGACGCGACCTGTAAGGGTCATTAGCGTATTTTACCATTAATTTTAATGGTAAATTATCGATTTCGATCTCGATTTTTTTTCTAAACAAATTCTGTTCTGCACTGCAATTGAAAAAATCAAAAGTGCAATAATGACACACTTAGTCGTAAACAATAACATGATACCATTATCTTTGACTCCTCTTTATATGTGTATGTATAAATATGATATGCCTATATTTTTATTTTTTATTTTTATTTTATTCAGGACAAAAAACAGTGGTACAATTCTCATTAAACAAATAGTATTGTAATACAGGTGACACCTTAAATTATTGTACGACCAACTTCATTATCCACTAATTAAAACAAAATACATATTTTTGCGCTTAAGATTTTCTATTAATACAGTAGGTACCAAGAAATGAACAGAATATAAATTAGTAACTGAAAATAATGACATGACCTATCAATCAAACCACTGTGCTAAAGTAGTTAAATCCAGCCAGGGTGCAAGTCTAACCGATGTATATCTATTTTAGTATATTAACATTCACTTAGATATATATATGACCTGGCTTGCTCTTTGACAGAGATGATAGCTGCATATGGCTGCTCCCCTCCAGGCTGGGTGGTATTGCACTAAATCCTGACTAGAACGAAGAAGTTAATAAACCTATAGTCAAATTTGCTTAAAGTTAATATAATTATCTAACATAGTTAAATGGAAGACAGTAATAACAGATAGTTAACGTCATTTATTTAGTAACTCGCTTAAATTAACGTAAAGTAACACTTAAAATATAGCGTAAATTATAAATACACATGAACGCGTCGCGACGCACCCAACAAGTCGTCAAATCTTCATTAAGACTAGCTAGTAATTTATATAATATCTTTTGACCAAATCGTATTTAGATATTATGTCACACAAAACTAACATAAACATACAGTGATAATAATACTGTTTTATAACAATAATTAATACGCGAAGTACATATAATGTATATTTTTGTTTAAAAGCATAAATTATACATTTGGTTTATACAGGATACATTAAAATATCTGTACACAAATTTAAATAAACGGAACATTTAATATTGAACATTTAATTTTTAATCTTTAATATTCTTTAATTATAGAGTTTACGCAAATTAAGTTCGATCATTCAATAATATAAGTAGGTATAATAATATTGTGCGTGATCTTACTCTCCTCAATACAAGCCGTACTTTTTTTGAATTGACATAATTTCTACTGGATATGACAGGACGATAACATATTGTTTTTTATATTCATGATTTTTTCAATATCAATCAATATTTTTCATTTCTTCAAATACCCAATTTTGTCTTAAATCAAAACAAAATTGGGTACTTAACAAAATTTACAAAATTTAAAAACAAATTGATTCATTTAAGTATTGTATGTTACATTGACTTTTTATCGTGGAGGACCATTGTTTACTGATAATTGCAAAAAATTAAAAGGTATTCTGATTAAAAATGACACTTGACCGTCTCATCTCCTTGAGATCCATAAGGTGTTAAGTAGTCAAAGTTTTAAGCTTTGTTGTGCTTCGCTAACTCCTCAGCTTGCATTTTGGTTCGGAGTGTCGGTACATCTTCTGGGATACGAACAATTTTGTTGAATTTCTGTGAATAAGTAAATGAAAGTAATCTATACATTCAGGTTACTGTTATTATACGTTTGGGATTTCGTAATTATACATACATAAGTTTCAGGAATATTTATATACTTAAATGAATTTTAAAATGCATATTACAAATTATATTCTTTGGTATAATTTGGAAATAAATGAAAATATAGAATTAAGCGACTGGTAACTTTACAGTAAATAGAAAAAGTTGGTTTGATTAAAAAAAAGCTATTAAGTTGTTAACATAATTATATTTTAATCGTTAAAAGATAGTGACAGCGTATTTGGAGCAACTGCCATTCAAAGTTGAGTTATGACATGTGAATACATTACAGCATCACAACTAGTTCACTATTTAGTAAGTCATACTTAACATAAAATAATAATTAACCTGGGATAACTCACGATAAATGTTAAGACTCGAAGTAAACAGAAACTGCACTCTCAACACTTAATGTAATTCATGAACTTGAACATCAACAACCATGAGTTCAACAAAAATTATGCTAGTTACAAAAATAAAACCTACTACAAAAGGAATAAGCCATTTGAACATTATGTACTAAAATCAAATAGCGCGCGCTTTCGCGACTTCCCGTTACACACTTCCGTCCCATTTCACGAAATCACTCCCACAAATTACAGGAAAGCGAGAGGAAAGATGTTACACATCAAAAATACCTTAACGAAATTCGAACCTAGCAATTTTCAAGCAAAAATATAATGACGAATTGAGAACCTCCAACTTTGTGAAGTCGGTTAAAAATCAGAAGTATTGATGTTTCACTATTCGAACGGATACAGTTTTTAGTAGTTTTATTTATTGGACATCAATAAATCTTTACACCCACGCCACGACACATACAAATACCAAAATCAGTTAGCTATAACAGCATATTTAACTCCTACTAAATATGGTACCAAGTCTTATGTAATCTTCCATTTTCAGAATGTTTTATTTGATTAATGTCATCCATATACATTGTTAAGAAATTATTTATTGATGTTGCCTAACTTAATTATAATATTGTTACTTGATTCGTCTCCATGAGTAACTTTTCCATTTTAAATGGCTTCCCAAGTTAAACTTGGTTGCTATGGTGATTTTAATTCTCAAATTTTTATTATTTTTATTTCGGGCATTACAAAATTGAAGTGACGAGAAATAGCGCCTCTAGGTCTACCGGAACAGAGCCTTTGTCAGAAGCTCTTGACAGTTCTTTAGAAAGCGAGAAAGGGGCGATACAGCCAATACCTATACAAACTCTAAAAGGCAGGTAAACCTTCAATCGATCAATCAAATACTTATTTGTGATACATGGGTTACTTTTAACACCTATATTACTTTTAAAATGGGTGTTAAATTGTGCAGCCGTGATCAGCTTCATATGGCATACAAATATAATTTCCGCAAAACAATTTAACATAATGTACGTTTGTCCATTATCAAATAATTGAGCACTCTGACAAGAAAACGTAAATCCACTAAAATGTTAACATCCCGATTGATAAATGAACTTGATAAATAAATAAATAATTTACAGCACTATGTGTATAAATATAAATTCAATTATACAATGTCTTTTTATGATTTTGTTTTTGCTGAATAGTCGATTAAATTGTGAGTATATTGAATAATTCATTAATATATCCAATATTCAATATAAAATGTAAATCTATTGATGTGTCAATTTTTTTTAATTTGTTTAAATACATCTCGTCAACGTATGAGTGGTACCCCGGGTGCTGCAAATGCCCATGGGCGCTAGTCAACACTTATCATCAGATGGACTACCAGCTGCTTCTCCTGCATAACTAAAAGCAAAAACTTCTTATTTGCAGCACGATTGCTACCTCTTTCTTACGTTTATCTGACCAGTATCATCTTACAGTTCAATAAGGAACGTTCACTCAATTCTCTCTGTTTATAGATCAGCCTTAGGAAACAAAACGCCTCGGTATAATATTTCCCTGTGAGTCCAATCCTAACAGGACGCCACGACCACACCACACCCACACTCTCGATACGCTTCTTGGTCGGGCCTGGGTCTCAAGATGCATGTCGAGTAACCGGTGCAGAAGGTAGTGTTCTGTTCCTTTTACTAAGCCCCCAATTATGGAAAATTAACGGGGAGGTGGAGGATTCTTTTACAGCGAGACAGACGTTTTGCCTTGCCCAGGCATTCGAGGTAACTGACAAACTCGAGTCTCTACAATTACGATGCTATCATTAAGCGCATTCTACCGACTATACCACGGCAAGTGTAATTCTCCCTTTCCCCACAAGGAGGTTTCTCCTTTATGCCACCTTCCCCTTTCCTTCAAAGGAACCACGCGCGTTGGCCTACGTTGTCACCGACTTACTGCGGCAACTATTCCCACACGAACAAAGCTCATTTCTTTGTCGATATCTAGTCTTTTGCGATAAAGTCATTAATGGTGGTCCATTAATGACTATATCGCAAAAGACTAGATATCATTTCGTCTAGATCTCAAAGAGATTACATCGCATAATGACTAGATTAAAAACTGACTAGATCTTTATTGGACCACATCAAATAATAACTATTCTTTGCCATCGCACGTGTACCCTTATTCTTACAAACTGGGGTCCATTAAAAAATGCATGAAGGAGTATTTCTGCAGGCCAGCAAGGTGAAGTTGATTAGTGTGTGGCGGCGACATCTATATGCCCCACAGATATACAACGGATGTATGAAATCATTACTCACCATCCTCAAGAGATGGCGTTACCTGCACTGCGATCAATATTAGTATGGAAGCCTGCATTTCGCAAATGAAATTCGGAGGCTAACTCTTCATATATACGATGCCCCACCAAAATCAGTCGGGCCGTGGCCCCCGAGCTACCATCATCCAGCTCGGAGGAAGATCTTCCCCTTTGGCCTTCCTACAAGTGTGACAGTTTATCACCAGCTATCTTCGAGTCTGGACTTAACCAGCACCTAACGAACGTGACGAACGTAACGAACGTGGCGTGACGTGCCACAGATATGCCATGTAGCCGGCGATGCAGTGCATGAAGGAGATGGCGGTAAACCAGCCAATATCTCTACGAATTTACACCCTTTTAATCTGAAGGCTACGGTAATGAATGCACACGGATACGATCTGGTGAAAGCCACGGGAAGTCGCTGGATATGGAGAACGCAAGACCCGTCGAAGTGGTAATCCTTTGGAAGGCCTAACCTAACGATCGGTGTGACCTGAGCTAGCCACATCTCTGAGAAATAAGAAGAAATATAAGATAACGCTGATTTACCTCCTGCCTGGTCCTGGGCGTGACGTGCCACAGATACACCATGTATACGGGGATGCAGAGCATGGAGGAGATGGCAGTGAGCCAGCCAATATCTCTACGAACTTACACCATTCTATTCTGAGGGCTAGCGTTATGATTGCACACGGACACGATCTGGTGAAAACCATGGGAAGTCGCTGGACATGGAGAACCTAAGACTGGTCGAAGTGGAAATCCTTTGGAAGGTTAAAACTAACAATCGATGCGACACAAACTAAACACATCTCTGAGAAATAAGAAGAAAGAAAAATAAATTTTATTTGAGACAAAAAAACGGTAAAAGAATATATAAACAAAAGATACACATAATTTTTTGTCTCAAATCGGTCCCAACTCAGCATGGTGGAGTATAAGAAGTATTAAATGATGCGGAGTTACCTCCTGCCTGGTCCCTGACGTGACGCGCCACAGATACACCATGTATCCGGGGATGCAGAGCATGGAGGAGATGGCAGTGAACTAGCCAATATCTCTACGAACTTACGCCATTCTATTCTGAGGGCTAGGGTTATGATTCCATACGGACACGATCTGGTGAAAGCCATGGGAAGTCGCTGGACATGGAGAACCTAAGACCGGTCGAAGTGGAAATCCTTTGGAAGGCTAAAACTAACAATCGATGCGACACGAGCTCAATACATCTCTGAGAAGTAAGAAGAAAGAAAGAAGAAAGAAAAAAAAATTTTGAGACAAATAACAGTAACAAAATATATAAACAAAAGATACACATAATTTTTTGTCTCAAACTCAGCATGGTGGAGTATAAGAAGTATTAAATAACGCGGAGTTACCTCCTGCCTGGTCCCGGGCGTGACGCGCCACAGATACACCATGTATCCGGGGATGCAGAGCATGGAGGAGATGGCCGTGAACCAGCCGAAGGCGTGCGCCCACCACGGGTACTCGTAGTTCATGTACTTGATGGGCGTCCACTGCACCAGGTTGAATATGAACACGCTCTGTGAAACAAGATGAACTTTGTGAAATTACTACTCCATCACACATTATATCGATATGATAAATCATATTGATGACATTTTTGAAATATTCAGTAGTTTAATACCGAAACATAATCCCGAATACATGATTATTTTAAATTGGGTTTATGCATAGGCTAAGTATTTAAAAATTGTCTTGTCAGCAGAAAAAAACACTATAAGGTACAGTCCTTCGTTAGTTATGCGCGTACATACATTTCGACGGTTCATTTTTTATTCATGATTCATAGATAGATGTGAATGAAGAGGTGATAAACGCAAACGAGTAATAAATCTATACTCACAATACAAATAGCCGGCGTGAACCCGACCCAGCAGAACTTCCACCAGATGGTGGGGTAGTAGCCGATCATCTCCTTGATGCCGTCGTAGAAGCGGTTGACGCCGAACGCCCACGAGATCGACACGCACTCGAAGAAGATTAGGAACAGCAGACAGAAGCCGGACACCGCGTACGAGTCCAGGATTTGGAAGACGTACATACCGCCCTAGGAATAAAATACAAAGTTCCAATTGATGAATAAAGAGACATTATGAAACTTAATAATTTGACTTTTTATCATCGGCTTTTTACTTTTTAATTATAAAGAACCCTCTTATTATGTTGTATGTGACATGCAACTATTTTTCTTCAAAAAACATGTGCATTTTAAAGAGATCAAGCTACTGTCATGTCTGAGTAGATTGCCAAAGTATGGTAATTTTTTTATAAAAACTAATTGGTTTTTATAAATTTCTCTAATATGAGACGTCTTACAGTACTGCTTTTACTTCTAACGCAATATGATGGAAAACTTAATAAATTTTTGAAATGAACCAAAAAATCTTGAGAATTTTAGGAATTTGGTATCTTAATATAATTCCTACAAACCTCAGATATACACGATAGCCCGACCAGATACGATATGACGCAAGTGATAGCTATGAAAATCTCCTTTCTCCTCCTAAGGAGTTTAGGCCACTCGTCGATGACGGCTGTGATGAAGCCCTCCATGGTACAGAACTGGCTGTCGAGGCCGATGAGCAGCAGCATGAAGAAGAACAGGCAGGACCAGAGCGAAGCGCCGGGTAGTTGTAGAACCGCTGACGGATACGCCAAGAAAGCTAAGCCAGGACCTGATGAAAGAAGAATACTTGTCAAATATAATTATTATTTCCTTTTTGAACATTACGTTTATGGTTATAGGATGTAGAAACAGGAAATTAGTTTTATTGTCTGCTTATTAACGTAATTGAAGAAACCACATAAGTTTAAGCAGGAAAAAGTAGAATTGGGAAAAAGTTTTACCTATAAAAAAAGTCACATTTTTTTCATTTGGGCAAGTTGTTAAAATGTTGTTTGCTGACTTTTGATTTCATAGCGTTAGGAAAAAAGCCCTTAAATTCCTTCCGTTCCTGAATATAATCGGAAATTACAATATCTATATGTACATATAGATATTGTAATTTCCGTACGTACTATATGTCTAAGTCAAAGCACAAACAGTGAAGAGTGATTTATTTATTTAATTCACCCGGACTTTTGTAAGAAATAAACTTTAATGCAGATAAACAACAACATACTGAAATGAACTAACCTGAAGCGGCCACCTCCGCTACTGGTCTCTGTTGTTCGTGAGCCATGAAACCTACTACCGAGAATATTACGAAGCCAGCAAACATTGAAGTACTAGAGTTGACTGTACACACTATCAAGGCATCTCTGTAACAAAACATGATTGGTTGATGAATGATATTCAACAATTATTGAGCCCGAAAATGAGCGGAGCTTTTAACTTGTATAGATTGCATATGGACAAGCATGGCTAGGCAAGAAAATATTTATGCTCACGACTTAAAAGAATATCCCTACCGGGGTTCGAACCCATAGCTATTAAAGCATTGCTACCGTTGTATCATCTTATAGGTACCTAGTAAAATTTTAGTATTGAAATAGAAGTTAATTAAAATTTCATTATAATAGTAAAAAAGGCGGTAGAGTTCCTTTGAATAAATACCCAAAAATAGATCAGATGATTTACTGCAAAAATTCAAAAGCTAAGTGAATGTAGTTTTTCATCGCATATCTTTTTTATTTTAACTTCTAATCTGCTTGATTCGATTGTATTTTTTCTATATAGTCTAGTTCAATCTGTATCACAGATTTAAAATAATTATACCTGAACTTTCATCTTTAGTATCACCATCAAAAAATATTATAACTATTGCATCCCTTAAAGTCATCACAATTTATAACTTACTTGTAAACATTATTAGTGAATTTGTTATAGCTTCCAAGAGCCACCAGGGTGCCTAAGCCCAGCCCATATGAGAAAAAGATCTGGGTGACGGCGTCGATCCACACCTCGGACTCCATGAGCTTGGACATGTTCGGCATCACGTAGAACTTGATGCCTTCCATCGCACCAGGGAGAGTTATACCTGAGATCAAATAGATATAGATTTTACTTTAAAAGGAAAAATAAATGAAGCGGTTTAAGAATAATCTTACAATAAAGTAAGCATGTTTAATGTTGTAGTAGAATTAGTATGTATGTGACTTTGAAATCTTAAGTAAGGAATCGTCCATAAAACATGCCGTCTACGTAGTTTGTCTTGACCTCGATACCGTCACAATTTCAAAAATTGTCTTTTTCCGCAATCAGTAGTCTAGTTTCTATAATTTTCTTGCATTTTAGATTTTATTGTGTATTCAACAGTAGCAAAAATTTTGACAAAATAAAATATGCACTAAATAATTGAATAACTCCAGATATTGAGTTTATAAAAAAAACTTAAATTCAATCTTAAGTTTCTGATAAAGTTTCCCTTCTGTGGACTTATATATTTATATTTGTGGTTAATGCACGAACTTTATTTATTTATTGTCGTTTCGCAGCCTTTTCAGGCCTGCATCGTCAGAATAATGATTTTTTATTTACTTTGTCGAGCTGAAAAGGCTGCGAAACGTCAATAAATAAATAAAGTTCGTGTATTAACCCGTTAAAACTAGTTTTAATTTGTATGTTTATTTTTGTTTTATTCATTTATTTGTTGGATAATTAACATAGCAATATCAACCGTAAATACTCAATTTTAATCAAGTAATGCTATTTATAAATCTCCACAAATAGGACCCTATAATAGCATCTTCACCTCTGATTAACAGCACAGTAAGCAAGAAATACGGGAACAGCGCCGTGAAGTAGACGACCTTTCCGGTCCACCGCACGCCCTTCCAGATGCAGAAGTAGCACAGCACCCACACAAGCAGCAAGGTGCCGGCCAGCTCCCAGCGGATGTTGCCGATGTTCTCGATCCCGCTGGAGATCTGTAGTGCTCGTCGCCTGTGGAATACAGGAGAAAAGTGTTTTTTAATATCTTAAATAATATTATGTGAATAAGGTAATTGACAATCTTCAATCTTAGCGTTGAATCATAAATTCTCAATAATGGTTTTAAAATCTTTAGGAAAATAAGGATTTTTTTTTTTAATTTGAAATAATATGGAATGTGCACGAAGAAATAGGTTATATTCATCACTAACAAATTCACTGTTAAATCGATGACAGCAATAATGTATTTAGACGAATCAATAAGTATTGCTCTAAAGTATGGCTCAGCTGAGCAATAATCTACAATAAATCGTGGTAAATCACTCAACAAAAATGGAAATGTATGCATAAAACAAAATGCGACGTAAATGTAAATACATGTGCCAAATAGATGAAACAAAAGTAAAAACGAATGAAAGTGCTGCGTGTTCAAAGCTCAGGTTCATATATCGAACTTACTTTTAATGCGATCATTGATTTGAATGGTCAGTCCGCAAATTTTTAGTGTGCCAAAGATAGTTATAAGAACTTACTCCCAGAACTCCTTCACGGGATCGGAGAGGAGGGCTTTGCTGACATTCTTGCCGTTGAGGGTGCAGTAGGTGCTCATGTCGATGGGTGACGACCAACACGTGAGGTTCTTACGGTCGTAGGGGTTGACGCAGGTGGCAGTGTTCCAGTAGTTATCACAGTTGCGCCATGGTAAATCTGTAAAACATATTTTTTATGTAATAAACCCACCTGGTGCTAAGTATTCTTGCTATAAAGAAAAGTTTACTAGAAAAAAATCTAAAGAAAAGTTTACTAGAAAAAAATCCACGCGGACCAGGCAGCGGACGGGACTCGAACCCGCATCCTTCGCTATCCGGTTTAGATTTAAACATCTAGCAGTTAAATGCTTAAAAAATAAATAAAATCATAACTATTCTTGCTATGATAAACCGAGACTGTCGTCAATAGATCGTAATCTCAGAACTAAGAAGTTTTTATTTTGGGATCGAATTTTTATAGCCAAAATTTGAAAATGCCTTCACCTAAATTCTATTTCTACTAGCGGTGCCCCGCGGTGCTACCCGCGGTTTATTAGGGACATTTTGGATGTCAGCTAAATCCATAACAAACTTTATTAAATTGCTCCAGCCATTTAGACATGAAGAAGTAACAAACATACACACTCACAAACTTTCGCCTTTATAATATTAGTGTGATTGTAACGGAAGTTCTGCTGAGCTCTACTCCTCTTGAGGCTTCTCATATACAAAAAGGAGAGAAAATTTCTCTCGATTTTCACCCCTATTTGATTTGTACTTCGTTTTTGGTTACTAACCTGATCGCATCGACATGAAGAAGTAGAAAATAGCCCAAGCCAGGATAACGATATAGTAAACGTTCATCCAACATGACATCACAGCTGCCGCGTACCCAATACCTAAAATAGATAAAGAAATAAAATATTTAATCTTTATAAACTCACTATTTTAACATACTTCAGCCTATTTTGAATAGTATATTACGAACAAGTAAAGGCGCAATCAAAGGTTTTACACATGCCTTCTAAATCACTGACAATTCATTCAATAACATGGAAAAGTTTTTAAACCGTAACAATAACTTTAATGCGTTATCTCGTCTTGGGCATCTCAATCTAAATCAACGTAGCATCAGAAAACTATAGCAGGTGCCGCAAATGGTATTCAATCAAGTCAATGGCTTAAAAGACGCAAATAACAAAGCTAAGAACACTAAAGCGGAACCAATTCGGTGCTCCTTAATTGTAGGACGAGGGATGAGATACCATCACTGACAGCTATTGTTTGAAGATTTGATATATTTTTAAGCATGCCGCAAAGAAGGCAATATGAAAATTCTTCGAGAAAACTTTCTTTGTTTATCGCCTTAAATCCAAAGATTTAAATCGTCTTCAATCTTCTTCAATGGGGCTTTTCGAATGAGATCGTTTGAGGTTTTAACGATTCTAGAGTTTTACGAGCTAATTTGCTTCAATATCTTATTCAGTGAAATGCTGCGCTGAAATTTTACAGCATTGAAGCCTTGCACTGCATAATATCTAAATCATTTTTTAGATGTTAAATCCTGAGATGGCAATAAAATTGTTACTTATGATAAACCAGAAATACGAATCATTTTACAATTTTGTTAAAAAAATATGCAAGAGCTCAATTTCATTCATATCTACTGTGGCGTGTCCGTCTGTCGCTCCAATTCTTAATTATAAGCTAGTTTTAACTTCTCTATTGAAAACCTATTTTTGGCTCTTAACTTTTCAAAATTCTATGTTTATGGTACTTTCTCGGTATCTATTTACTCGCCGCTTCACTTCATATATAAATATTTACCTAAGATTTCTTATTGTTTAAATTATTGATTTTCATTTTCATTCCGGTTCATAACTTTTTCTCCGTCACGTCATTTCGGGTTCATAACTTTTTCTCCGTCATGTAAATAGTTTCAATCACTTTTAATTTTCCATTTCTTTTTGATATATGTATATCTGCCGAGAGAGACCATAAACGTTTTCTTAAAAAAAAAATATGTTTTGTTTTTGTCTTATTCTAATTAATTTTTCTTCTTTCGGATTTCAAAATTAAACGTCAAGCAATATAAAAACCGCTAGCCCCTAGCTCATGATCCATTAGTCGAGTTTCACTCGCAAACTACACACTATAGTTCTGGCCGTTCCCGGGCCTTTGGCATAGGCCTGGGACTCTAGAAGGCTCCGCGAAAATAACTCTGCACAAAACATATCTTCGTGCTTCTCTTCAATCTCCGGTTCTCCTTGGCTTGGCTGGTGCGCCGCTACTCCTGAGCGTACCGGCTCTCCTAAGTGCATAATATTCGCAGTGCGCGTAGTGACCAACCTATCCTCTGACGTGTGTTCGTGCTAGCCCAGCCTATACCTGAGTGCGGTTTTGGTTCTCTTTTTTACTTAATAAGCTTCTCTCTCTCTCTTCTTCTGTATTATATTAGTCCTTCTACAAAATAAATTACAGTGTTATTTACCATTTTCTATATTTCTCTTAGTAGTCCTTGGAGTTCTATTTCTTTAAGTTCTTTCAAATTTTATTATTTCTTTTCTTTTTCTTAAACACCTTTCTTCCGCTACACTCTTCTACCCCTCGTAGGGGAGTGTAATGCTACACTACCAATAATGGTAGCTTAGAATAAACAGTGGTAATTGCAAATGTGTAAACCAAATTCGTCTTTAATAATTCAAAAAGCACGCTATGCCATTAGTTAGGACAGTAATTCTCCTATATCGTTAATTTATAAAAATATTTTACTTACTAATATCAGTATTCATCATTTCAGATAAGGCATCTAAAAACAGTGAAACAAAATTATCAAACATACCTTTAAAAATTGGTGCAATTTTGAACACGCCCAATCCACCGATGGTAAGCATCTGGCCCATCGCCAGCTCCATGAAGAACATCGGAATACCAGCCAAGAAGAGAGTCAAGAAGTAGGGGATGAGGAAAGCGCCGCCACCATTCTTGTAGCAGAGGTAGGGGAACCTCCACACGTTGCCCAAACCAATGGCCAGGCCGACCACGGACAGAATGAAGTCGAGTTTGCTGGCCCATGATCCCCGCTCTGGCAGATCGGATTTACCCGACTTGATAGCCACGTCGCTGTAAGAATACCAAGACTAAAGATGGTCACTAGCATAAATTCTTAGAACTAGTTATACTTTACCATCCGATCATTAATGCTCTGCCAACCGCTTAAATGATATTGTAGCCACCATTATACAAAACCGTAAACTAAAGTTATTCTTGATTTAAAGTAATACTCTTGTATCGCAGGCTTCTGTATGCTATGGCGGCAGCTTACATTTTACAGCTACATCAGGCATGCTATATGCTTGTTTGCCACCTTTTTATATAAATAAAATAATATGCTAGATACAACTTAACTGGAAATTATGGGATCCTAAATCAGAACAATATTTGTAATGATGAGGATCTGTGGATGACAGAGCCCGGATACAGTGGCTAGTGCGTCCGGAATATGATCGTGGATGCAAACGACTTCCGCAGTGATTCAACAATCATTGGATGAGTCACAAAAAAAATATTATCTCTAGCTCCTTCCTATTTCGATAGGTTCTTAGTTCGTTAAAACGTTGGCTATATTTGCGTCGACAGTAATTCGTACCCACTTAGTAATTCCAGGTGTCCTAATGTGTATGTCGAAGGATGATTTGATAAATTGAATTCCAAAAATCCGCAATATCCTAATGGTTTTGCGAAAACCCAGATAATTAGACAATGGCGATTACATTAGTCAATCTTAATATTTACGAAATATTTTTTCTGGCGCAATCATGGTCGCAACACTTACCCCCTCGGATTTTCTGCTTTCTAACTAGTATGAACCAAAGTAGCCAAATAACCTGAGAATATTTATAATTGGCCAACGATTCCTTTAGCAAACTTACTGGAGCAACTCGAATTATTCCAAAAATCCTCTCTTTTTTCAGTAAGGTTGAGAAATGCCATCGCCATTATTTATAATTATCAGCGATTTTGCAAAATCCCTAGGATTCACCATTCTACGATAGATATTGTATTATGCAATGGGGACAATATTAACGTTGAATTTTTTTCTGATTTTTATCACCTGGCTTTGTTGCTTGTTCCCTGCGCGCTTAGTTCAATGTCATCCGATTTTGTGTCCATATCTTTAATATTTTCACTGCCTTCTTCTGTTCCGAATGCGTCTTTCGCGTTCCTAAGTAGATTATCTACCAAGACAAGACTTTTAACAACTAGTAGTTAAACTGAATCAACATTTTTATTGTACTACATGGACTAGATAGAAGTTACCGCCAACTTTTGATCTGAAACAATTGAAAGTTTATAGTTAATATCTATTTTGTTACGTTAGTACCACAATGAACGTAACCGCCACGCACTTTTGTGTTTTAATTGTACAATCTGCCAATTTGATTCCTGACCCACCATAAGCTTATTTTGTTACTACCTTTTCAAAATGAAACAAACTTGTTATTTTCTGAATAATCATATTTGACCTGATCGATTTTGCTGCCTTCCTGTGAAATTTTGACTTTAAGTTATTTGGAGTTTTGAACGTGGATTTAGGATTCCCCTATTAACCAACGTTATTTATGTCATGAAGAGGAAGAGTTTCATTCACATTTAAGATATTAAAAGTCATTTCGAAACTCAAACTACTATTTCCAATTTTATCTATGACATGAACATAAAGGTCAAATTTATTGTAAGTAAAAATCAATCAAGTCAAATTTGAAAAATCTTTGATCTACATTAACACATTTTTCTTGTTGTTAAAGTCCTTATTGCAATGACGTATTCTTTTTACAAAGAAAATCTTGTCAGTTTTGACACCTTTAAGCGAGTTATCGGGCAAGTGGGTCAGAATTGAATTGGTTTGATCGTACGTTAAGACTGATTTACGCCGAGGCAACAACATACGACAGGGGTGCATGCTATATGTTATGACATGGGTCATCTGGTGGCATGCTACAAATAGAAACATTTTGCGGCATTTGCAATATGCAGCAGCAGTCTATTGAGCCCCAAGGCAACATCATACCTAGATCATTTCAAAGAATTGTCGTGTCATGGTGGAGCGCTTATGAAGTTCTTTATTTTCTATTTGAAACTCTCTTCATCATAATCGTATATTGCGCAAGACCAAGTAATATATTACGTTTTACTTTATTGTCTTTATAATTTGAATAGCGGACATCCTACAACACTTCACTCTGTCTATAATCCTCAATGAAGTCTGAATATTTTTGGTTACACCACTCCATGACCAATAATTCTCACTATAAAAACAAATAACCTACAAACTGTTTTGTTGTCCCAAAAATGTCGGATGTAATCCATTGTGTTCGGACACAAGCTGCGACGCTTTGCCACAAGAGGAAATATATTGCCATGCCCCAGGATTCCTGCCGCAATGTGGGACATTTTTTATAATTGTAGCATGCGGCCTTGTGGCATGCCGCATGCAGTGTTGCTCCAGTGTAAATCAGCCTTAAAAGTCACTTAAAATAAGTAGCACCTTACGCTATCCAGCCGATAACAAATATCAAAGGAAATATAATAATCGATTTTGAAAATGAAACTTTTAAGACATCTTCACATATTTTTTCGTTCATCTTTGACATATAACTTTACTTTTTTAATTGTTACTAAAATTCAGACCATATCAATAAGCATCGGGGTTCAGTGGCAGTGGTAGAAAGCTCGCCTGCTACACGGGTGGTCCGGGTTCAATTTATATTTTGAATTACTAGTTTCAAAAGTTTCACTTTTCACCATTTTTTTCTAGTTTCATCTATTTTACCAGATACTGGTTAGTGCATTGATCCAGACAGCAATCGATGTTATAATCTTCGTTTTAGATCTTAACGCATTTTACCTACAAATATTGGATATACTCTGATAGTGCGCAAACCGCAAAAGTAATCAATTGTAAGGTCTTCAAAGTTAGAGAGATAGCGTTACATTTGTCCTTTAATTAAATAACAATATGCATTGTTTCGTGTACCTAAATTTTATTTTGTATGCGAGTAATAAAGGGTCCATTCGTTCACCCGAATATGACCTCTGAAGGCTATTCACCAATAGGGTGACATTATTTTTTAGGTTTATGGATAAAGTATGTCAAACTTACAACTTGATAATTTGGGTTATTTTTCTTTTAGTCATTTTGATACGAGCAACCGTATTCGATCTCGCGAACGCGGTTAATTTAAATTTTGTGAAAATATAGATTTGATTTGATACATTTTCACACACACACACACACACACACATCTCTCTGCCTATCCCACCCGGGACTCAGCGTGAATCGTAGATAGATACCTCGTTAAAGTTATAAAGGACATGGCTAAGAAACTGCCCTTAACGTGTATAAATATTTCGCACTAGCCCGTAACTTTACAATATTTTTTTATTAATTATTACGTGTTTATTATTCTCATACAACTTTCGTGAAATAATCAAATATTTAAAATTATAAAAATTCACTTCCATGTCTGTTTCAAAAGCAAAATGTTCCGTTTTACAAAATAAATGAACAATAAATATACGCAAAATATATATCTGTGTAAGTTTAACGAAAGAAACAATATTATTTCTAAACTCCTTCAAACTATGACATATTTGGCCCTATTTTTTGTTACAACAAATCACGGAAGGCCTAAAATAATAGATTTTATTATTCTGATTAGGCTTGAGACAAGGCTGTATGATAATTAATCCTTTAATTTTTGCAAATGGACAAAATAAAACTTCACAGATTACCTGTCAGGCCGACGATAACAAATTATTTGTATTTATTTTTGCTTTATAAAAACTTTTTATTGAAGAGTTATAAAGAGAAATGGGAAGAAAGATTCTAAGAAAATGCGAAATTGATCACTCTGTAAATAATTGTCAACATCTTTTATCAACTTTAGTAAGGTAATGACATAGTAGGAGTTCTCATAATTTTCAAGATTGTGACTTTATCAAAAGTTCCTGAGCCTTTTTTCATAGAAATTATAAATACTTAGCTTTTTACCATTAACTATTACTAAGTACAGTATTTATACATTGCCAGGGCAGTCGCTCATACAAAACTTTACCATGTCCTTTGACATATTATCAGCAAATGGTTTTCACATCATATTGTGATTTAGCAATTTTTTTTATTTATATTAATTTCATAATACGACTTGACATTAAAATATTAATAAAATATTTATAATATCAGCGCCGCAGCGGCCTTAATGTCGTTGTGGCATTGTACTGAGGCAGGGACCTAGTTGACCTTATTCTGTGTTTTTTTTTGTTTTATTTATGCTTTGTTTGTTGGTCAATAAATTATATCTTTCTTTCTTTCTTATGATTGCATAAAATTGAAGACTGCAGTACAACCAAACTTGCCACAGTTTAATAAACAATAACTTCTTTAAAATAAAAATCTCCTAAAATACTGTCCTCTAATGTTTCTAAGTTATGGTTACCCTACGAAGAGGTTACACCCGAGTTCAGGGACTGGGGAGGTGAAACTTTACATCAAATGAGATGAGATACGAAGTGTTATGAGCCTCGGGCAAATGTATATAGTTAAGTGATAGTTACCATGGCAACCTTCTACTACCTTTAAGGCTGGGCGCATACGTACGGTTTCCTGATCAGGTATTTAGAATCGGAATTCCGTCGGCTTAGCGCAGACGTTTCGGTTTTTACAACCGACGAAACAATGGAAGAGATTATCAATTCGACGCTTATATTTATTTTATCAAGAATTTTACAAGGTAGTCCCATTTTAATTATTGTTTTTGTATTGGATACAGCATACCTCGAAATTGATCCCAGAAAAAATTAAAAACAATAATCCTGCCCCAAGGGTGGAAAAATAGGGGTGCTTGTACACTCAAAAAATTGAACGCCTAGCCGTATATCACAAAAATTATACCCTTAAAAATTATGAAACCACCGAAGAGTAAAAAATAATAAACCGTTTTTAACTTTAGTCAAATTAATATTTGGGGTCGACTTCAAATATTATTTCCTGATCAGAAATTCCGATTCGGACACCTGAATTTAAGTTCAAAATACACAACAAGGTGAAGCACACTATTCTTATTTTATCAGAATGGAAAAAAACACAAAGTTCTGTTTGGAAACTTCCTAATAAAAAAACGTAACTTTTACGATAAGCTCACGGAATTCCTAATCTGAATTCCTGATCAGAAACCGTACATATGCGCCCAGCCTTATATTCAAATAATTAAACACGATGGAACACATTAAGTGTTGCGTCGTTTTCGGAAATATTTGGAATTTTCTGGGAATATAACGACAGAATATAATGTTTTCTATACTATTTATTAAAAATGATAATCCAGTAGATTTACTTATTAAATAAGTCGAAGATTAACACACCATACGAGTATTTTGTTTAATCTTTTGCAGATAATACTACCAAAAAAACAATTCAAAATATGCTGGGAAGACAAGATTTTTTTGTAGAGAAGAGGGTTTTAAACGGTTGTGAGAATAATTCCAAGTTGTTTAAATAAGCATTAGAAACAATTTTGTTTTGATATTCAAATCCAGGGTTATACAAAGATCTTTCATTTCATTTACTATCACGTTTAACTTTTTGACTGGATTCGTGGTGTGAGTAGTACGTACGGGTTTCAAGGTGTCTCCTATTCAGAGGTCCCAGGTTTGAGACCTAAAAGCAGTGGGGCAAATGTTTGGGGCATTGTAAATATGCGTATTCTGTCTTTTATCGTAGTATCTCATACAAGCCTTATAGTGTTAACATTAAAGTTTAAGCTATTATAAAACTATTATTATAATTTATTATTATTTCCATACCTGATAAAGTTTAATTAAATCGTAGGGATTAAGTTTTTGCGTAAAGGTTACTATAATTTAGAAATCTATAATAACTTTTTATCAGCATTTAAGATAAATTGGTCTTACATACAAAAGTATTCAAATTATACCAAATCTGACTGTAGGTAATGAAATCGTGGATAATAATAAAAAAAAAGTATTATATGTGAATTTTGGTACCATTCAGCACGTCATTGCTATAATCTTAAATTAAAAGGGACCCAAATGCAAGCCCTGGGGAATATCAGATGGCATGTACGGAAATCTACAAAAAAGCCTTCAATACAACTGTTTGGCTGCGGTTCGTAATTTATTTAATCAACCACCGTAGTAATCGACAGTATATTCCGAACTTCACAATTTATATATACGTGTACGAAATTGCTTTTTTTATCAAAAGCTTCTAAAAGTATATTGCAAAAGGTAAGTAAGCTTTTATATATAGTATAAGTTTACCTATGTACTACTGAATTGACATGAAAGCGTGTATACAGGAATCAATTATATGTCTGGAAATTCTTCCTCTATAATCCTTGTTGTGTATGTTGCTGTAGTGATTAACCTTTCGGATGGTAATAACAATTATTCCCTCACAACAGTTTTTACATTTTGCTCCACAATGTATATTTTATGAATTAGCTTATACTATACATATAAAACAACATTTATAACTATCAGTACCATATCATGAATTGAATTTATTTTAATTATTGTTCCAGTCAGTTTTACTGTCATTTATATGAAAAAGCAGCTCTCAGCAGTTGGATTTGCCATCCAACCTTAGCTTTTGAAGCTATAAAATCAAAGTCTAATTATGCGCCTTAAAATTGGGCATTCTGTCGAAGATCGACAAATATTTTTCTCCGTATCAAGTACTGAATCTTTATTCGGCACAAGTTCGCTCCTGCATGGAGTACTGAGCTAACCTGTGGGATGGATGCGCCCGCTCCCAGTTAGAAACTTTACCAGACGTACTAGGAAATTCATCTCAAACTTCGCCATCTGGTTGCGAATCTGAGTATTTACATTTCGGTGAGTGGGCACATGAAATTTTCAAATTAATTTCAACTGCACCTTTTTGCCACCTGACGGCTAGATGTGGGTAGGGTCTTCGTGCGTGGTTGACATTCCTCCACGCAGTACCTCATGATTCGCATCGTCCTTTATTATGCGAACCGTTAGAGAATTGTTGTTTCCCGATACATATAGCACAGGG
This sequence comes from Chilo suppressalis, assembly GCA_902850365.2. NCBI lineage: Eukaryota > Metazoa > Arthropoda > Insecta > Lepidoptera > Crambidae > Chilo > Chilo suppressalis. Next base: position 12,093,835 of record OU963917.1, on the reverse strand, counting down.
ATTCAAGGCAACAGCAAATGGATATTATTTGCGTCTACATGCTCCAGCTTAGCAAACGCACTATTTTTTTTTTATAATAACAAAATATAGTGGAAATCCGCCATTACCTAGCTCTCTCCCTCTTCTCTCTCACGAATTCTCTAAGATATTTCCATTAGTTTTCCAATTCCATCCGAAACCAATAGCATAAAAAGCAATGTGCTAGTATATGCTCTCATCGGGTCTGTTACGGCGCAAAAGGGGCGGTAATATTTCGCCATCTTTACGGTTTGAGTCGGAGATGCGAGAGAGCTTTTATGATACAAGTAGCGACTGAAATAGCTATGCATGATATAGCTATATAAAGGCAAGAGTTTCATCTGCATATAACAATAAAATTGGATTAACTTTCTTAACTACCTTACCGCTATAATTATTATACATTTAACCTTTTGGTTTAGTAAAACTTTGTTTTCTGGGCCCAAGCGGTGACAATTCACATTTTTTTAACTCTAATAAGGTGTCCATCAACGATGTATTAAAGAAGATCTCTATTAACAAAGTACAACGCGCGGCACGTTCGCTTCGCTCGCTCGACTCTCGCGTTATGGTCACAACACTAACCTAACCTAACCTAGTGGAAAGTGTCAACTTGTGGGCCCATAAAGTACAATTTAGCCTTTATTTATGTTACAAAAAGTAGATTTTGACAAAAATTTAATCATATGGCGTGAAAACTTAACAGGCAAACAAATGAACAGTTTACTTTTGTATTATAATATCAAAAAATATGAGTATCGAACGCGACGACCAAAAATTCATTCGGCATGAATTTTTGGAGGCATTTTAAAAGTTTCGGTTTTTTAAATTCTTATTGTATTTTGTAATTCTACTACTCACACATACTAATATCAGAGATTGGAAAGTCTTAGTCCCTGACCAGAGACAAATAAAATAAACTTTGTTCGTATTTTACACGCGCATTACTTTCTAAATACTACACCAAATTGGATTCAGTATGCTCATTATTGTCAGTACTATGTATGTATGCCAGATTTTTTGTTGGAAAATCCACCACCGGAAAGTTCTTAATTCAAGATTGTACCTACTCTTGTATTGAAATCTGTCAACACTTCTCAATTTTTCATTAGTCACCTGATCCCATGCGAAGCCGGGCGGGTCCCTAATTTTAAATAAACTATTCAAAAGTCCACTTACTTTTGTCTCACACACACATCACAATCCCCGCACTACACACCACACCACACCTGCCGCATTGTCAAATTACAGAGCACTCACTACTGAAAAAAAAAACAAAAAAAACTTATCCGATTTCGAAATTTGAAAAAAGCGCGCGTGACTGCCTATCCGAACGGTTCTTGGATTGCGCGCGAAAACGTCAAATTCTGTAAGATGGCGGCGATACTTTTGACAGGTGCGTGCTCGCGCGCCACATGCTTGTGCTCGAATGTGGTGCTGTCTGAGGGCATGACATCCATTACAGGATGAAATACATGTGAACGGTGCAACTGTCAGCCGTAGAAAGAATTTATGAGCGTCGCTGTAACGCCAATTTGGACCCCACCGGAAGAGCTGGGGATCAAAGCGCGGGAGACATGCACGGATTTGTCGTATGACATTGCTACTAGTTCAACGGTTAACTACGCGTTTCGCGCTTGCCGTAAGGGCCCGCTTCCTGAATTAAACGGGACGCTTAGGGCATTTTCGGAAAGAACTTTTATGTTTCACAACCGCGGCATAAATGGTGGAAGAAAGTTTACAAAACACTATAGGGAAGATAGATCATTATTTTAGATAAATCAAAACTGTCAAGCTTGCATATGACTAATGGTAACACCAGGCGTCATGCCATATTATAAGAAGACTAGCAAACCAGTCAACCAAATGTTCACCAAAACCTGATTTCTCGAAAACCGGAAGTGCTACGTTACTCAAATCCGGTTTGTAGTCTTATCAGACTATTCTTAACTTATAACTCAAATATTCTCTTTATCTATCTCTTACGGTTTGGCCGCTGAAACAGCACCACAGACAGACGGACGGACTTGTCTAATAGATAAGAGATTAGGAGCACTAACTCCCCAAAGATACATGGGTAAAGAGACAGTCTTTCTCTATAAATACTTTGCAGTAAGTATGTAATGCGTAAGTGTATGTGGCTGCGATCGTTTGAAGTTAAGCAACTTGCACAATGGTCGGTCATTGGATGGGTGACCAAAAATCTTGTATATCGAGATTTTTCGTGCTTCGGAAGGCACGTTTAGCCGTTGGTCCCGGCTGCATTTGCAGTCGTTAGCACTCGCCAATCCGCATTAGGCCCAGGTGGTAAGTCATGGCCCAATCTCCCTATTCCATCCATAGAGAAGGCCTGTGCCCCAGCATTGGGGACATTACTAGATTGATGATGAGTATGTAAAGAAAAGACAAGATCATACTCTTGAAATCAGCCCGTACACCTATCCGCTAACTGCTTTTGGCAGATGGAACTAATAATCTCCGAGCTATTAAGTGATCCACTACTCCTTTATCATAACGCCACTAACATACTTGTTCTGATAAGCATCGGTGGATATGCAATTTTCTTTAGTTACACACCGAAAAAGTCAAAAAAGTTAGCGAATAGGACTACTGGATGCGGAACGTAGAGACATACATACTGTCTCTAAAGTATTAAAAAACGCATTTTAAACCGGTTGAAAAGTGCTTTATCTAAAGAATTCACAATCCTGTACACAATCTCGTGTGTATAAAATTCTCGTGTCACAATGTTAGTTACCATACTCCTACGAAAGGGCTTGACCGAATTTTATGAATTTATATGCATATTCAGTAGGTCTGAGAATCGGCTACTATCTATTTTTCATACCCCTAAGTGATAAGGGTTGTCCACCCCAAACATATGTTTTTATTTTTTGGAGATATATTTTTTTTATTTGTGGCATTAAAAATACATACATCCCTAAATTTTCACCCTTCTTCCACCAGCCTCTATTTTTATGGCGTAACGGTTCGCTGGGTCAGCTAGTAATATTATAAATGTGAATGTTTGTATGTTTGTTATTCGATCACGCAAAAACTACTGAACTAATTCGTATGAAATTTGGTGCGCCTGTAGTTTATGACCTGAAATGAGACATGTTCAGGGTTTCTCACAAATCTAAAGTTAAAGCGGACATTGTTATGAAAAGGTGGTTAGAACCCGACGACACGGAGATTATTATATTAAAAATTTTAAGAAATTAAACCAACGGGGACATGCATCAGGTGTCTGTGTCTTTCAGCGATGGGTTATATTAGAAGATGTAGAAGCTTTAATATTATAATAATAATCCTTTTTTTATGTTAAAATGGATAATAAGCGTATGTGGCCAAGGTATCCTATAGACGCTGGCGAATTAAAAAAACCATGCCTCATTTCTTTGTTGCAGTATCCGTAAACAGAATGCTCTGTCCGCTCACATGTTCCCTCCCTCTTACAATCTGGGATCCTTTAAAAGAGGCGTGAAGAAGGTGATGATGGATGGTGTGGCAGGGAGGACTGCAGTACCAGCTATCTTTACGTCTGGACTTCACCGTTGTCACTTAACATCGGGTGGGGCGGAGTGATTTGTCGGACCTATCTATAAAAAAAACTAAACGTATCCTGTCCCAATCCTTACCCCGTGGAGCCCTGGCACATTTCACACCAACAGAAACACAACACTACCAAAAAGTAGTGTTATTTTAATGTGACCTTTTACAAGGTGGAGTTTCTTCCCCAGACCGGCGCTCCAATTCGAGCGTGAAACCCGCTACGCCCTAACTTATTAAAGGTAAGGTTTTAGGATAGTTCTTTAAACTTGAAACTAAATACGACCGCTGTCTCTTCTTTTCATTCTCTATAGAGCATGATATAGATGTAGTTGTTGTCGTAGTTAAATGCTCAAAAAAATTAAAAAAAAAATATTCAACCAAAATCAAATCTAATGCGGACTTTTTGGCGGGATCGGAAAGCGTCACTTTAGCAGTTTTGTTTTTCTTGTCAAAAATTTTGTTGTGGCGGATCTTAGTGTCTACTAATGGCGGATTATTAATTTGGCAAGTGAAACAAAATAGCGGAAAGTGTCTTTCGACGTTCCCTCAAGAAGTCCACGGGGAGGTTCCAGTAAATCCCCAGATATTTACTGAAACACAGGAATACTTGACATTGGCTAAATGCAAAAGCCGTGCGAAGCCATTAAGGAAAAAAAAATCTAACGCGAGCTTTTTAGTATAAATAAATGCAATCTTTGTCAGATTTCCAAGTAATCATTAAATCACAAATATGAGTAAAGAATCTCCAATAACCCAAACCAAAACCCTGTAGTACACTTTTATAAAATTTTGCCAAACTTTCGTGAACATAATATTCGCACAGATTCTACATTATAATGATAGGCATATATATCCTAACTTGGGTGTAAAAAATCATGTTGCTTCACTGGAAACTTTGCATCTGAGAGGAATGATTGATGAGGTAGGTATTTAACAGAGCTCCATTTGCATAAATGCCTGGAGATTCTGTTAATTCAAAGACTCCTTAGTGTTAGTCCAAGAGGTTTTGAATGGCAAGAATATATCATAATAATATATAATAAATTCACTATATATTGCATTTTACAAAGCTTTAAAAATGACAAAGTTTTTTTTGTGAAAAATCAATCAAAAGAATATAATTGTAAAACGAAATAGGTACAAATCTTTTCCTTCGATTGTTTTTTCATCACAATCCTAACTTAACATACTCGTACATAGGGCCGTGGTAGCGTAATTGGTCAGTGCATTCGCCCGGATTGCGAAGGGTGTGGGTTCGAGTCCCGTCCGCTGCTTGGTCCGCGTGGATTTTTTTCTAGTAAAACTTTTCTTTAGATTTAAACATCTAGCAGATAAATGCTTAACAATAAATAAAAACTTAACATACATAGGCTTTAATATTTTAAAAGCGAAACTTATATAAGATCGCTTTAATTATTGTCTTTCATCTTTAGCATTACATTTTTAATTGCTATAAAAAAACAGTTCTTTCCAACAAACATTAAGGTTAAGTGGTAGAAAGCTTGCATGCCACGCGGCCGGCCTGGGTTCGATTTCCAGCCGAGAAAGGGGATTCATTATTTTCCGCTTTTTACAAGTTAGATTAACATCAACTAAGTATAGTGGTTATATAAAACCACACATTTTTTTATGCAGGTAATAAATGAGAAGCTGGCAAACAAAACGGTATTATTACATAAAATAAAATTTTACACGAGCAGAAAAAAACTGTATAACACACCTACTATGTTTTTTATTTATAAATTTAGTAATTTTAACACTGTTTTAGGCGGTTTTGATTGAACATGAGCTGAAATTCAAATTCAGCGGGTCCAAATCCTCCGGACTGTAAATAGAAAGTACTTTTACCAGGAGGTCTGCTCTATTTCAACGAAAAACGAAATTTCTGTCGAAATTTCGCACGTTCCTTGCTCTGCTTCCTTTTCATATCGAAAATTCGTTCGTCCGAAAATAGTTTGACAATTAAATTCTACTAGCTTACTACTCTAATTCACAAAACTTTCGAATGAAAAGTTGAATTTGACAGATAATTGTTTTGAGATTTTTGTTTTAATTAAGCCTAAAATGCATGCAAGAGTATTTTTAATCAAATAAAAATGACGACCTCCGTGGCCGAGTGGTTTGCACGCCGGGTTTCATGGTGTCGCCGACTCGAGAGGTCCTGGGTTCAAATCCCGGTGGGGGCAGATGTTTGTGGATGAATTCGTACTCCAGTCATGGATGTTTAATATGTATTTTCTATATAAATATACTTATATATGTAGAATATATGTATTATATCCGTTACCCTAGTATCCAATAACACAAGCCTTGTAGTGCTTACTTTGGGCTAGGCTAATTGGTGTGAGTGTTGGAAATATTTATTATTAAATAAGACTGCTTAGCTCGGGCAACATTTTTTAGCATGTAAAATCAACAAAAAAAGCCATTTTTTTATTATTTATTGTACTTCCAATACTTTAAAGTATTAAACGACAAATTTAGGTTGACATAAAATAGATTGTATCAACTCTACACATTAGTCGGCTAACACTGTCAAAGATGGTTCTTTCAATGTCATCAAAAATTTTGCCGTAAACTACCTATGTTGTTTCCAAGTAAAAAAAACAAAATCTCAAAAGTACGGATAAAAAGAACTCACAAACGTGACTCATTCCATTCGTTTACGAATACTGTTTGTGGTTCCGAACTTTATGTGCCTGTTCGAAAATGAAATAGAGTAGAGTCAGTCGCGAAATTTCGTTTCAAATTCGTTCGTTATCGAAATTTCGCTGCGAACAAAGAGAGTAAAGCTCCAGATGCGTAAATATACCGTTTTGTTCGCCAGCTCCTCAAATGAGAATGTAAGTGTTTGTTACGCTTTCACACCTTAAACCACTGACTGAACTGATTTTAATATAATGCTGAATTTAGATATAGAGATAGATGGGACCCCGGAGACGGTAGTTGAAGGTTTTATCTATTTAATTGCACATGTACAGTAAAGGGTCTTAAACAATTATTTTAGCATGGTACATGACCCTGTCAGGGTGTTGCAATTATAATACCTATATCTAGACAGCTATTAAACAGTTTCAAACAAACAAGTTAGTGAGCTTTCCGTGACGGTTTCATTTATCAGTCATAAATTCATTTACCGAATAATATTATTTTTTGATAAGATGTTGTTTGAGTTTTATTTTAAATGTATTTATGTTGCTTTATCTTTTAATTTCTCTCAGAATTGAATGGTAGAGAATACTAAATTATATTTATATTGCCGATTTTAATTTAATATAAAATGTGTTGGTTGTTTTCGAACAAATAATCCTATTTCCATTATAGGTATAAAGTGAACACAGTGGGTTAACAATTTCTTTTTAATAAAATGCAGTTTACAAATTACTGGGTGCCTAATTTAATAAAATGGAGGATGATTTTTTTTAATATTGAGTATGGCATAGACTATAATAGATGCCAACATTTTACCATAAATGATTTTTGCCGTCCATGACACCTATGATTGCCATGGAATTACATTTTCGACTCGAATGCGACCCACATCAAAGAACGTGTCTCTAATCGACTGCCAATCAGTGTCCGCACTGAAAACGAAAGTTTTACAGAACCGAAATAAATATAATACCTATATTCAAACAGCATAATAATATATAAAGAAAACTTTACAAGCAAATAAATCCACGTGGACCAGGCAGCAGACGGGACTCGAAGCCGCACTCTTCGCTATCCGGGAATATGTATAGACTATTATGGTACCGCGGCCCTATAAATTATAATGCACTAGTGGCCCGCCCTCGCTTCGCTTCGGGGTAGAATTGATCAAAATCCTTTCTTAGTGGATGCCTACGTCATAACATCTACCTGCATGCCAAATTTCAGCCCGATCCGTCCAGTGGTTTGGGCAGTGCGTTGATAGATCACTATGTCAGTCAGTCAGTCACCTTTCAGTTTTATATATATAGATAATGGTCAGTGCATTCGCTTCACCTTATAATGTTCACAACGCTGAAGCGACAAAAATTGTAGTGTTTTTTGAACCAATGGCGCTTATGCCCTACTGTTTGACGTATGATTTGATGTTTGTTTGACAAAAAATGTATAGCGGGCCGAGTGATTTTCGCCTAAGCGACATCTAATGAGGTTGCTTAGGAAAATTTACGTCACCAGTTGACGCCATTGTGACAAGAGGTCTTTTGTATGAAGATTTTGGCGCGAATTAACCGAACGAGAGTTTAAATCGATCCACAGACTATGACGATATTGGTGATTTGACGGATGAGTAGACCTTTCATCTCGGTGATGCCACCTGGCGCCTGTCATTCCAGTAAACCCTCATTTCTAAAGGCACTATGTAACTTTTTAATAGGAGGACATTTAGAAAATATTTATTTATGAATATGTTTTTATTGTTATGGCGCTACTTCTCATTGAAAATGAGTTATGATTTTTTTGTGAAAAATTCTGTAAAATTTTTGCTTTTCCACTGTTTCCTACCCCGTGGAGCCCGTGTTGAAAAATACTATTTTAGAACATATATTTTGTTAAATAAATTTATTTTGTATATAACTTTTCGTAACTTATTGATCAGCATTCGCCCTGTTAACAAAAGAGGTGGGTTCGATTCCAGCCATAGAATCAACGATATTAAATACCCTAGATACACCACGTGCGCTCAAAATGTGTCCCAATCTTGTGCCAATCCAAAAGTGCTTGAACTCCACTCAAGCATTTCTTGGTTCACAATCACGCGGGGACCTTTGAAAAGTCAAGATGCCGCAAAACTCCGTGAATAAATGCGAAAAAAATACTTATAGTACGTAAAGTATCATTTTTTCGGCAGGTACCTATCTATTAAATGTTTGTTAATTTAACGCATTTGAACCAAATTTTGTTCTTAAACTTACTATAAATTGATTTCATATAAAATATTTTGATATTCAAATGCATGGTTTATAGCCGTCTCTTTTCCTCGCGGTCTGTACCTGGTATATTGCTAACAGTCCATTCAGAATTGCGCGTAGAGTCAAATTATAAGATCTATATTCTCCCGCACATAGTAATATGTCATAAAATTTTACGAGCTTGCATTTCGAACTGTCAAAATTCTTTGACGCATGCGTTTTAATTAAGACCTTATACAAGTATGCATTAAAGGTGACTTTCAATGTTTAAATAACGCCTTATATTGTTTTTGACAACACGATCATCTTACGGAGCTCTGTGGATAGTTCAATGTACCTTTTGGACAGGTTTCGGCCACGGTTTTGTTCGTGATGGTGTTGTATTGTGGGCTTCCTGTAGTATCTTTCATATTTAATTTAGTTTTATCAATTTGAGGAGCTCGATGACGCAAGTGGTTAGTGAGTTCGACTGCGATCGTTGAAGTTAAGCAACTTTCGCAGTGGTCGGTTATCGGATGGGTGACCAAAAACTTTCTATCTCGAGCTTCTCTGTGCTTCGGAAGGCACGTTAAGCCGTTGGTTACGGCTGCATCTGCAGTCGTTAACATCCACCATTTCGCACTGGTCCAGCGTGGTTTGTCGAAGCCTAAACTCCTTAATCCATCCATGGGGAAGGTGTCTGGCACAGCAGTGGGCTTCATAATAATGTGGCAAAATACGATGATGCAAAAATTGACAATCTTAAGCTTTTAATTAATATACAAAGGTACCTTTTACAGTACTAAATAATGTTAAATTTAAATGCATTTTATTACACCCTATTTATTTAACAATTACACAATCAAAATAAGCAAACAATCAAATCAATTAAAATAAGCTACCAACCTACACGACGGTACACTTGGTGGTACCATCTTTATTCATCTCAAACACATGTCTATACATATACATACTCTATAGTATCCACTTCATTAAAAACGCCAATAAAATCAATACCTACACTCGAACAATAACACAGCTGTCAATACGATACACAAACAAAATATCGCTAAACAAAAATACAGAAAACAAACAAACAACTCGAAATGTATTCCATTTCCAACTGCGAGAAAAACAGGGTAATTTACCCCATTCCACCACAGATGAAAATATGATTAATAACCTTTGAGTACTCACGTTTTTCCCGCGTTTCTTGTTTATGGGTCCACAGACGTGAAGGGTGGCCGTTGGGACCGGCAGGCGGTCTGCTATTGCAAGCAAACAAAGGAAGGCTTTTGGGGATACAGCATCCTTGATGTCACGCATGCGCTTCTCGGGCACATCCTGAAACCATTACCAATGGTTCGCATCTCATAGCGATAGTCACATGGAGTTAATTTACTCAAAACTCAAAATATCTTTAAATCTAAAGAAAAGTTTACTAGAAAAAAAAAACTTTTTTTTATAGTAAACTTTTCTTTAGATTTAAACATCTAGCAGTTAAATGCTTAAAAAATAAATAAAAACATAACTATAATTGCTATTTCTTCTTTCAAATGTTTAATACTTGAAAAAGTATTCATTTGACATTGTGGGTTACCTACAATGCGAAGAGATGGCGCTGCCTTGCAGCTTAAGGTTAGGAAAATTTCGACGCGGCTAATAGGGCCGTGGTAGCATAATGGTCAGTGCATTCGCCCGGATTGCGAAGGGTGCGGGTTCGAGTCCCGTCCGCTGCCTGGTCCGCGTGGACTTTTTTTCTAGTAAACTTTTCTTAAGATTTAAACATCTAGCAGTTAAATGCTTAAAAAATAAATAAAAACATAATCAAAATATCTTTATTTAAATGGACTTTGGTAAGTACTTTTAAATGGTCAATTCCCTATAGTTTCGAGATGAAATAATTATTTCACTTAAATACCTAATTATTATGCTGCTTTGTCGGAGAAGAAGCGGCGAAAGAAACTCCAAATCTTACAATTTCGTACTGATCTTACATCATCATTACAGGTCAATAGTTACATCAAAAAATAATAATTAAGGTACTAAAAGTACAGTTTTAGATGCGTAAATTTTGGGCAGATTTTACTCCCACGCATTTTTATCATTCATATAGTCATTAATTTTATAATAAGCTTTTTTATACAATTTAGCTTTTAAAGATGTTTTAAATTTCTTCTTCTTCTCTGCATTATGAGGTCCACTGCTGGACATATGCCTCTTGCATGACTCTCCAAGAAGTTCTTGATGCGGCGGTTCTGGTCCAGGTCGGCCCCTGTCGTCTTTTTAATGTCGTCCGACCATCGGGCAGGTGGTCTGCCGGCATTTATGCTTCCTGTGCGAGGTCACCAAAGTAGGGTTCTGTAAGACCACCTGTTGTCGTCTCTTCGAGATACATGACCAGCCCATTGTCATTTAAGTCGAGCAACCCGTGTTGGCGAACCAACCAACCAACCAACCGTTGGCGAATGTCTTCGTTTCGTATTCTGTCCCTCAAAGAGACGCCAAACATTGCACGTTCCATTGCCCTTTGCGCTACTTTCAGGCTGTGGAGTATCCCGACAGTCAGCGTCCACGTCTCACAAGCATACGTCATTACTGGGAGAACGCATTGATTATAGACGCGTGTTTTCAGTGATTGTGGGATTTTGGACTTGAATACATCTTCGAGTTTTCCGAAGGCTCCCCAACCTAGCTGTATTCGTCTGTTAACTTCGTTTTTAACCATGTTTTGGCCTAAGTAGGTATAATTGCTCACACATTCGATCGTTACGCCATCTATTGAAATCGTCGAACCGTTAGTGGTGCTCATCCACTTAGTCTTTTCGTGATTCATTTTCAGGCCCACTCGGAGAGGCGCGTCTTTCAAATGCTTGAGCATTTTTTCAAGACCTTCTCGCGACTCACTGAGTAAAACGATATCGTCAGCGAAACGGAGGTGGTTCAAGTGCTCTCCGTCTACATTTATACCCAGATCTTTCCAGTCCACAGTTTTGAAAATGTCTTCAAGGGCGTTTGTAAACAGTTTTGGAGATATCACATCACCCTGACGTACACCTCTCCTTATTGGAACAGTTGTTCTGGCCCCTTGAATAAATTAATCAATAGGTTTTAAATTTATCAATAGGCAAATCTCTCGTACTTTAACTACTCGCATCGCTCTTCATCTTGTCCTTGAATATTTTGCCATGATCTCTGAAAAGTGTCCTAATGTTCCTTGAGATCTTGTGGCCGGAGAACCTCAAAGGGTGTGTCTTTGTTTTAGAGGTACTATTATCACCTAAAGATGATCCCAAATTTCAAGTAAGGTACATGTTAAATACCTATCTGATGTGTGCGCTTCGAAGTATTGAAAAGTGTTCTATGATGTCTTGACGATACGGCGTGTATTCACAAGCTACAAGCCAGCGAGTTCGCTAGCAGCTTGTAAAATCGCCTCGTGTCATAGCGACTTTAAACGATTAATCCTCATTAATCATTTAAAAGCTCGATGACGCAAGTGGTTAACGCGTTCGGTTGCGATCGTTGTAGTTAAGCCACTTTCGCAATGGTTGGTCATTGGATGGATGACCAAAAATTTACTATCTCGAGCTTCGAAAGGCACGTTAAGCTGTTGATCCCGGCTGCATCTGCAGTCGTTAGTACCCACCAATCCTCACTGGGCCCGCGATGGGTCTTTGCCTAATCTCTCTAATAGGCTGATTGTTTGATATGTTTCAATATGAAGAAGGAGATTAGCCTTACCGCAACCCTTAGTAATATCTAAGGTCCTCAAAACGAATTATTGGAAAAGGTCTTAAGTGTATCTGATGACATTCTGGGGTTTACCATGCAAGAATTAAGATTCAAAATCATTTAATAATCCAATCTCTTTTTACCAGCTCTCAATTCAGTGAACATGAATTCGTTCAAGACTTTCGACTTTGTTCCAATGTCTTCCCTATTATGTTCGTGTTATGATTGCTTTTCTAATGACACTGATTTGTTTGGTGTTTACGCGATGTTTACGTTTCTTGTGTCAAACTTTGTGGTTGTCATATTGTTGAACGACTGCCATTATTTAATTAAAACGTGACCAGGAATAACGACCGTGCAGCTGTTGTGTGTTATTAATTGATTTATTCGTTGAATATTCATTCTGGTATATAGAATTTATTTATTATCATTTATTTATTTATAGATAGGTCCGACAAATGACTCCACCCCACCTGATGTTAAGTGAAGGTGAAGTCCAGACGCGAAGAACTGCTGTATCAGCTAGATAGCTTCTACCTGCCACACCAGCCATCCTCACCTTGCTGGCCTGCATGTTGCTTCTTCACGCATCTTTTAAAGAATCCCAGGTTGTAAGAGGGAGGGAACACGTGAGCGGGCAGAGCATTCCATTTACGGATAGTGCGACAAAGAAATGAGTCACCAAATTTCTTTGTACGCGTTGGAATTGTGGCCACAGTAAGACGGTGACAACGTAGGCCAGCGCGCGTGGTCCTCTGAAGGAAAGGGGAAGGTGGGATAAGAGAGAATAACTCCTCAGAACACTCGCCGTGATACAGACGATAGAACGCGCATAGTGACGCCACGTCACGGCGAAAATTTCACAAAACACAAAAATTTAGTTCGGCAATATCAGAGCATATTTTTATGTTAAAAGGATAGCAAACAAGCATATGGCCCGCCTCATGGTAAGCGGCCACCATAACCTATAGACCCTGGGTTCCCAACCTGGGGGTAATTACCCCCTCAGGGGTAAATGAGACATACTTCGGGGGTAACAAAGAACCTAATTATTTGGTCAAATCTAAATAATAAGAAAATACAGTACACCACGCAATAATGCAAGTGGCATGCGCTCCTTCTTGCTAGCGAGACCGCGGGGTGCTGAGTAAGGGAGGCGGGGAGAGATTTTCTCCTGATGATGACATTACTAGCAAACCAGTGAACCAAATGTTCACCAAAAAAAAAATGTATTTAATTAATTGTGAACTTCGGAGATTTTGTGTGGTTTCGTTTGAAATAGAAATCACGTGATTTCTCGAAAACCGGAAGTGCTACGTTACTCAAATCCGGTTTGTAGTCTTAACGGTTTGGCCGCTGAAACAGCACCACGGACGGACGGATTTGTCTATTAGATAAGAGATTAGGAACGAAGATGTAGCGGCCAAATTGGAATTTATTGGACTACGCAAGAATAGTACTTCAAAGTAGAATTTCAAAAATTATGATATCAGCATATTTTGGATATAAAATAAATCAGATGCCATGTATCCGGTTATAGCTAACAGAGCTTTAAAAATGGTAATACCCTTTGCCACCACTTACAGATGAGAGAGTGGATTTTCAACTTTAGTTACCTCTATTAAAACAAAGGCCAGAAACCTTCTTGTGATAAAGGACTTGAGATGCGCTTTAAGTGAAACAAAACCTAACATAAAAAAACTTATCCAAGGTTGGAATTGTCTTGCATTTATAAGTTTTTTCATAGTTTAAATATGAAACAAGATAAAATTGTTATACTGTTCAGCAATTTGTGTTTTTTTTATGTGGCCTGTTTTGATTAATAATAATAAATTCGTGATTAATGAACATATTAAAATTTGCTTGTATTGTTTGTTTTGATAACATAAATACGTAATCCAACAATGCACTTCCTTTTTAGCAGTTGTGTAAAAATACAACTGCTCTGCCAAAACCGAAGTAGGAAGTCATAGTAACTGCAATCAGGTAACCTCCTTGATTGAAAAGTGTTCTGTATAATGATTGCGATATGTCTCCAATGACTTTTTTGAACTTGTTTAAGAACACTATGTTATATGTGGTGTTTCACTCGTACTGTGTGTAGGTGTATTATTTGACTTAATATCGCACGCCACAAACAATAGGGTATTAAGTCGGCAAAACCATTTATTTTTTTATTTGCGTTTCGTAAACTACATTTTTTTCATAAAATAAAACATATTTGTTTTTTAGGTTTTCTTACATTTTTTTCTCTATAAACTGGTAAGATAATTATATTTTAATTCGAAATAGTTTTTGAATTATAGTAACACATGCCGTCAATTTCTAGGCAAAATTTATGATTGTGAGTATTCTAAACAGTATTAAGTTAATACCCTATTGCCCGTTCGGATTAATACAAGTTTGAAGTTTTATTTAAAATAATACCCTCTGGCCTGTTCAATTTTATTTAATATGTCATTTGAGAAAAAAAATATCAAAGATTTTCCTTCTTCGCTTATAAATTAAGAAAGGAGGCGTGCTGTGTTTTTTTCCATACAAACGTTCTCGACTGATTGCTTCATGATTTTTATCACTAAAGAATTGATTTTCATACATCAAATATAATTTTACCCATTCTATGCTCCTATGTCTTCTTTTTATTGATATCCATGTATTTCAAAGAAACTAGAAGCATCGAAAAGGCTAAAAATAAACAAAATTTTATCACCACTAAAGTTGTCTAGTGTGGAGATTTAATAAGCATTTACAAAAAAAAACAATACATAGACATAATTTCACGACTCATTATTCTGTGTGTAATATTTCTTTTACATATATCTAATTTTCGTGGAGGAAATCGTCGATAGTCAAACCTCGAATTTTGCAATTTTTATACGCAGTTTTCAGTGCTAACTACCCTTGTTGTCCCTATCTCAAATGTATCTCAGCTCACGTCCGCTTTTAACCATGACGCATGAAATGAAAATGAAAAATGAAAATTTGTTTATTTCTTAACAATAACATAATAGTACAATCAGTCGATGAGTCCTCCTAGTAAGTTTTAAATAAAACCTGTATCAGGAGAATCCGCTCTCTCATCACTGTAGGTAAGTATAATAAATATATAAAATAGCTAATATTTTCTTAGACACACGTGTGTGTGTGTGTCTGTGTGTTTGTGTGTGTGTGTGTGTGCGCGCGTGTATATGCCTTTGTGTAAGTATTGTGCATGTTTTATTAATCACTTATGTGAGGAATGCCTCTGTGTCTTCATAATTTAGCGTTTTTATCTAATTCGTAACAATACTTTTGTGATCTCTGTTATTCACATGATCAATAACCAGTAGCTTATGTATACGATGAGAGTGCAGAAAATTGACGTTTAGGGAATAAAGTTCTAGTTTTAACAGGTAACAGGCATTTTTTTTGTTACATTTTACGTAACAAAAAAAACATCATCAACAGCTAATGGACATCCACACAGACACGCGGTTGTAATTACTCTTGAAATCGATATCCGATGTATTGTCAACTTAACGAAATCGTTTATAATTAAAAACCATGTTAATTAGAGTAACTTAGAGTGTAAGTATGACGACCTCCGTAGCCGAGTTGTTTGTACGCCAGGTTTCAAGGTACCGCCTACGAGAGAGATCCCGGGTTCGAATCCTGGTGGGGGCAGCTGTTTCAGTGATGAATACTTACCAGCTCTCAATTTGTACTCCAGTCATGGATGTTTAATATATCTAATATATAAAATTCTCGTGTCACAATGTTAGTTACCATACTCCTGACCGGCCTGACCGATTTTTATGAAATTTTATATGCATATTCCGTGGGTTTGAGAATCGGCTACTATCTATTTTTTAATATCCATAAGCGATAATGGTTGTCCACCTGTAACGTAGTGTTCTGAAACCTACAATACGCCTTCGCGTCAAAATTCAAACTATTGGGTATTGTAACGTAGTGTTCTCATATGGGTTAGGAGGAATGTTATCCCAGGAAATTGAAAGAACACTACGTTACAGACCCCTAAATTTATTTTGACAATATTTTTTTTTGTAATGTGGTATTCAAAAATACATACAACCCTAAATTTTCTCTTCTACCACCTGCCCCTATTTTATGGCGGTACGAAGTTTGCTGGGTCAGCTAGTATCTCTATATAAATATACTTATATATGTATCAGTTTAAGTATATATATATTCTATCCGTTACCCTAGTATCCCATATCACAAGCTTACAGTGCTTACTTTGGGGCTAGGCTAATTGGTGTGAGTGTTCAAAATATTTATTTATTTATCTTGTATTTAAGATTTTTTCTCGTTGACATTACCACATTCGGCGTGCTGTTTCGGCCCGTTGACAATACGAGCCGGGGTAGGGTATCTGTGCCGAGGCCCGGCCCCATCGAGGCCAAGATTCAAGTTCGTCAAGTATCGATCGAGTGACCCACTTACAACTGTTTGCATGCAGCTTTGAGGACACCAGCTCCCGTGGGAATACTGTAGCTGTAATTAACCGTGATCTATGTTGTAATACTGATGTTACGGTAGTAGGAAGAGATTGAACCGAAAGTAAAATTTGTTTAGAAAATTATCCGCGTGGTCTAGATTTTTTCTTTAGATTTAAAAATAAAAGAATGATCACACTTATCACACTTCACACTTATATTATAAAGGCGAAAGTATGTGAGTGTGTATGTTTGTTACTTCATCACGTCTAAACGGCTGGAGCGATTTTAATAAAATTTGGTAGTGAGTTAGCTTACACCCTGGATTAACATATAGGCTACGTTTTACCGCGGGTAAATATCCTTGATGAACTGCGGGTAACACCGCGGGGCACAGCTTGTATCTAATAAAGAAGAGTTTTATTTGTGAATTTGTAAACGTGTTATAGGTGTAATGGTTATTTTTGATATTAGTGCGGTAAGTTGGTTATTACAAACGAGTATTCGTCTCGGGCTTACCATAAATAAATAATAAATAAATATTTATGCTTTTTTTTATTTATTTTTAAGCATTTGACTGCTAGATGTTTAAATCTCAAGAAAAGTTTTACTAGAAAAAAATCCACGCGGACCAGGCAACGGACGGGACTCGAACCCGCACCCTTCGCAATCCGGGCGAATGCACTGACCAATTATGCTGCCACGGCCCTCATGGCCGCGTCGAACTTTTCCTAGCCTTAAGCTGCAAGGCAGCGCCATCTCTTCGCATTGTAATAAATAAATATTTCCAACACTCACACCAATTAATTAGCCTAGCCCCAAAGTAAGCACTATAAGGCTTATAAATTATGGGATACTAGGGTAACGGATAGAAAACATATACTGTACATATATAAGTATATTTTTATAGAAATACATATTAAACATCCATGACTGGAGTACAAATGCTCGTATTCATCACACAAACATCTGCCCCCCACCCGGATTTGAACCCGGGACCTCTCGAGTCGGCGACACCATGAAACCCGGCGTACAAACCACTCGGCCACGGAGGTCGTCCATAGTCACGAGTTTGTAAATACCATCATCATCATCAGTTATTAATTTCCCCACTGCTGGGGCGCAGGCCTTATCTATGGATGGAATAGGATGATTGGGATATGACCCACCACGCGGGCCCAGTGCCGATTGGCGGGTGCTAACGACTGCAGATGCAGCCGGGACCAACGGCTTAACGTGCTTTCCGAACCACGGAGGAACTCTAGATAGAAGATTTTTGGTCACCCATCCAGCAAAGCGACAACTGCGAAAGTTGCTTCAACGATCGCAGCCGAACGCGCTAACCACCTGCGCCATCGAGCTCCTCTGTAAATACCAATTCCACACGAATATCATACAATGTAAAGAAAAGTTTATTAGAAAAAAAATCCACGCAGCCAGGCAGCGGACGGGACTCGAACCCGCACCCTTCGCAATCCGGGCGAATGCACTGACCATTATGCTATGTAGGTAACCCACAATGTCAAATGGTCAGTAGTAAACTTTTCTTTAGATTAAAACATCTAGCAGTTAAATGCTTAAAAATAAATAAAAACATAATCATACAATGTTAACAGTACCTATGGGTACTGTAAAAATGTACTTAAATACCTATACCTAGGTATTGCATAAATACCTTTTTTGTGACGCAGGCAAAAACTCTGTTTACAGACGACGGCGCCTTTAAGAGGCACACCGCCGAACGGACCTCACACCTGGCTCCCGCAAACCTTACGAGCCCCCGCAGTGGTTGCCCACTGAGGACCCCGTGACTCTTACGGGCGCTTTACGGCATAATATCCGCTAAAAACCCTGCGAATACCCTCTAAGCTGCTTAGTGCGAAACCGCGGGATCCCCGCTCCGTGGTTCGGAAAGCACGTTAAGCCGTTGGTCCCGGCTGCATTTGCAGTCGTTAGCACCCGCCAATCCGCGCTGGGCCCGCATGGTGGGTCATGGCCCAATCTTCCTCTTCCATCCATAGATAAGGCCTGCGCCCCAGCAGTGGGGACATTAATAACTGATGATGATTATGGTATTTACAAACTCGTGACTATGGACGACCTCCGTGGCCGAGTGGTTTGTACGCCGGGTTTCATGGTGTCGCCGACTCGAGAGGTCCCGGGTTCAAATCCCGGTGGGGGGCAGATGTTTGTGTGATGAATACGAGCATTTGTACTCCAGTCATGGATGTTTAATATGTATTTCTATAAAAATATACTTATATATGTACAGTATATGTATTCTATCCGTTACCCTAGTATCCCATAATTTATAAGCCTTATAGTGCTTACTTTGGGGCTAGGCTAATTAATTGGTGTGAGTGTTGGAAATATTTATTTATTACAATGCGAAGAGATGGCGCTGCCTTGCAGCTTAAGGCTAGGAAAATTTCGACGCGGCCATGAGGGCCGTGGTAGCATAATTGGTCAGTGCATTCGCATACATAAGTAGACGTGCGCAGGATGGCCCGCGCGTGGGGGCTGACTACACCGTACAGCCCCCCGTCCGTTGCGGAGGACTACTTGGGCGTGCCCGTGTAGATCCCTCCTCCACCCCCCTCTTTGCAGGACAGAACTACAAGAGGGGGGCTGCCGTCACGGGAATCCACACGGGTCTGCTTCTGAGCTTCGGTGAGGTTGAGCAGGAAACTATCCTTCTTACGCCTTTGCGTAAGAAGGATAGTTTCCTCGTGCTCGTGCAAAATCTTATGAACACTTCCTGAACCAATCAGCAGAGTATGCTGAATCTCTTCGTACGTAATTCGTCTGTATTTTTGAATTATTATTTTTACTGCCAGCACACTTTCTTCGGTGACCTGTGAGCCACATTTAAAATCGTAAAAAATCATAGCATAAAAATGTTCTCGATGCAAATCCATTTTTTAATGAGACAAGAAAAATTTAATTGGCTCTCCAAAAAATGCGGAGAGAAATTTGAAAATCAAACAGTGGTATTTTTACTTTTAAATAATCGAAGTTTTCAAAATAATTAGAAGTGGCCAGTGTCTTATGCACAAAAACTTTTTTTCGCAAAACTTTCTGAGTGGCCTGGTACTTAGGCACTATAAAGGTAACCTAAGTTGCCCAATGGTGGTGTAGACGACATAAGTCAGTAACCCAGTTCCTCAGGTCCTGCACTGCAAGGGAGCAGACACTTCCGTTATTTATAATGACTTCCTATTTGTAGGTGTGAACTGTGACTTGTTAGCGTGCCGCTACGAACCGCGTACGGTCTGGAGATGTATCTCGAGATATGGGTTTGTAATTTATTTTATTGTTTTCTTCAAACAAACAAACTTCTTAACCTCAGACAAATAAACAATAGACGTTTTTGTATGTAAAATTGCTAATATGTTAGTTGCTTAAGAAATTGGCTGGGGTGTTTTATACCAACAGTTACGTAGGTATGTAATTTGAAATTATTTAAAGATCGGGTGCTACGAATATTACCGCTTTTGGTATAAACACCAGAGGCTCAGAAATGTCGAGGACTTGTTGAGAATATTGCAATGGCAAATCATGACCCGACAGAATAGCAAATATCTAAATCTGATCATTCTTATTAAATGTATTGACTTGTCTAAAGAACAGAGTCCGATATGTTGATAGAGCAAAAACAGGTTTAATAGCTATTTGAGATAAGAAATGTAAACTGAACAGGAGTATGTTTTTAAGATTTTCGTATCTTATTTAGTTTTCGAAACATAGAATTGAATAACGTTCAATGCGGCATTTGCCCCGCGTTAAAATAAAAAAGTGTACAAGCGATGGCTCGCGTGCCGGTTGCACAGCGTGGGTGCCCCGTCCGTTCGTCAGATCGCTTCTGTTTATTGGAGGAAGATCGTATTTAAGTCATGCGCTAAGCTTTTTTCTACTTCGATGAAATACATATTTTTTGTTTATCAAATGTTTTGCCTCAAAAATACTTTTATACTACAAGTGTTACGATCATAGAAACTACTGCAAATACTAAAAAATATTCGCGACTAACTTGGCTCATAATTTAAAAAAAAAATCTACTGAATATATGATTGAAAGTCTTAGTGTTGGCAAATTGTCAATTTGTCAGGTGTCACACATTATGTGGTTTAAATTTATCATAAACTATGTCTACATTCCTTTTTTATCTTATTAACGCACAAATTTTTGTCATGGTCATGTCAAAAATGGCTGCGTAATTATTTTGTTAAAGTATACATTAAATCACTTTGAAACTATCGCAAATGTGGACGCACGTACAAATATACTTTGTATACTTTCTGGGGTCTTCTCTATCTTTTTCTCTATCATTTTTAAATGTATACCTTCTTGAAGTCCGCGCAACTATTGCACTGCAATTCATTGCTAGTGTGTTCTACCTCTAAAATGGTTTCAATCATCCACGTGGCAGTGATCACAATATCATTTATACATATAATAAAATGGAAAGTCAAAACTGTACATTGAATATTTTTTTAAATAATACTTGCGGTATGATCTACAATCGGTACCGAAGCCAAAAATATAGTTTTTAGAATTTTGGTCTGTTCGTCTGTAGGTATGTATGTCCGGGATAAACTCAAAAAGTACCGCATGGATTTACTTCATAATTTGGCACGAATATTCTTAAGAAGTCAGGTCAACATATAGGTTACATATTATCACGCTATCACCTACGGGGAATGAGCAGTGAACCTTTTTTTTTCTAAATAACTCCACGAGTACGAAGTTGCGGGCGGCCGCTAGTTGCTAATAAAAACCGCTTCACATTTATCTCAGGACACGTCTCGTACACCGACACCCGCGCGCCGCCGCACCAGCCGGATCTGGTGACATCCTCGCGCTCCCTACGGACGCGGCTGCTCCCGTGGGAACACCCCGCAAGGCTCCTGCATCGCATGATCTTTTGAGCTCAGCTGGCCTGATAATTGTTGTGCCCTAGATTTTTTACCATATATACCTAGTAAGGTCATAAATTCTGTCACATGTTTAATATAAAATAATTGAAACTAGTTTATTCATTATGTAACCATTTATATACCAAAATGAACTTAACAAAACATAGATTCTTATGACAATAAAGTTTATTCAAAATGACCTCCGTGATTTTGAATATAGGCCTTCAATCTGCGCGGCCAGTCGTCTATCGCAGCACGAACGAAGTCCATGTCAATATCGACGGCTGCCTTAATAAAGGATGTCTTGAGTGACTCTAAATTGGGACGTGGCTTTGAGCACGCCTTTTTCTCCAAGTGTTGCCAAATCTTGTAATCTAACGGACTCAAATCTGGACTGGAGGAGGGCCAGTCTTCGTGCCGGATGAAGTCAATTTCACGCGCCGCCAGCCAGTCTTGTGTGCTCTTCGCTCTATGAGCTGGCGCCGAATCTTGTTGAAATACCCAGTGCCTGTTATTGAACATGGTATGAAAAACAGGTTCCACAAGGTTCATCAGGACTGTATTTTGATACACAACTGCATTCGTTTTTACACCTTTCTCACAAAAATGTACTTCTGTTAAGCCCCAATTCTCCTCTCCCAACCATACCATGAGCGAGGATGGAAAATGACGTCGTTGGACACGCGGAATACGCTGCTGGCTTCTTCACTACTGTGTGCGTACACCTTAGCATTTTGTTTTTGTAGCTCTCTTCTACGGTAAAAATTTTTTCATCGGAAAAAAGAATTTCCCGATATTTATTTCCCGCGTACCGCTGCAACAAAGCGCGGCATCTCTTCAGTCTTAGGTCCATTAGACGAGCATTCAAACGATGTCCTGTTTTTCTTCAATATGCCCGAAGTCCTAAGTCTTCATTTAACACCCTTTTCACCGTGGTTCTGCTTAACCCCATCTGAAGGGCCAACAGTTTCTGCTTACGTTTGGGATTTCTTTGAATTCGCGCCTTCGCACCTTTTATCACTGCTGGAGTCCTAACAGACCGAGGGCGACCACTTCTTGACCTGTCATCTACACTAGAGTCTTCATTGTATCGTTTGATGGTACGATAAACGAATCTTTTGGTTACATTAAAATTTTTCGGTATGTCAAAAATTTGAATTGGCGCGTAACCGCAACGATGCAACGCAATAACTGCAACACAGACCGTGTAGCAGTTATCTTTACGCGTCCACTCCATATTTAAAAATGAGTAAAATTCTAAAAAGTAATTATTTTTATTTTCATGAACAATTCGACATTCGAATTCAATAAACTTTTTTGTGGCCAGCATTCTAAAAGAAAAGTTTTTACTGTGAGACAATACTTATGACCTAACTGTGAATATAATTTTTTTTTTTCAAACAAAATAAATATGCCTGGCCCACGTGGAATTTTTTCTAGTTATATTTTCTTTAGATTTAAACATAATATAAATGTTAAAAAAAACCTTTAAAGTATGAAAGCATGAAACAGGGCGCATTTGAATAATGTTAGTTATTTAAAGAAAATTGTCTGATCAGACATAACATACTATAATAAAATATTTACTTATCACAAAAAAAACATCTCGATAAAGGTCCAAGTGAAAAAAAGGTAGGAAAGTTTTTTTTCGATCTTCCTCATACCATACTACGAGTAATATGCTAGCGATAAATCTTACTTTAATCGACATCCTTTGTTAATTAGTAAAAACGTACCTATAATGATGATGCAATACCCCGCGTGGCTTCTGCATCGCATGATCTTTTGAGCTCAGCTGGCTTGCTAATTGTTGTGCCCTATATTTAGTACCATAGTAATGTACTATTGATTCATTATTTCATTTTAACCTTCGTTAATTACTAAATGCTTAAAGGTAATGTAATAATAAAAAAAATATTTCTGTGCACGGACCACACATCTGAAGTGAAACTTCTTTTTTAAATAACCTAATATTAGGCATAGGGGGATGGAGAAGCGCAAATATTACTCATATATATACACACATATATATAAATATATTGTCGCGTGTGAGGCTCAAATAACACACACACATACATATATAAATAATTATTTCCAACACTCACACCAAATAAACCTATCCCCAAAATAAGCACTGTAAGCTTGAGAATACATACGTGGGATACTCGGAAAGTTTTGAGAAACTAAAAAACTAACTTCTATGATAAAAATATTTTTATCAAATCTTTTCAAAGAACTCTCGACCAGCCTCTTTAGAAAGTTTCATACGTCTCAACCAATTTTAAAATCATTTTTTCCAGTCCTCCGCAGACACCTCTTCCACGGCCTTCTCAAACGCTGCTAGCGCTTATTCCGGCGATGAAAACTGTATCCCTTTGAGCTGATTTTTATTTTAGGGAATAAAAAGAAGTCACACGGAGCCAAATAAGGACTGTAAGGAGGGCGTCCCAAGACTCACTGGTGTGGAGTCCAGGAAGTCTTTCGTTTCGATCGCAGAGTACGCGGGCGCGTTGTCGTGGTGAAGAAGGACCCAGCGGAGCCCGATGTTAGGTCGCATGTTGCTCATTGCAGAAAAAACTGTTTATGCTATACCATTTGACGTTGAAGCTGCTTTAGTCTCGAAGTGGAATTGAAATTAGGTAGGTTACACTGTCCTCCACATGACCCTAAGGTTCCAGGACTCCACGTGTTAGGGGATAGAGTCAGAGTAGGCAATGTCAAGCATGAGCAATAAGTACTCTAGGATCGCAAACGTCTATTTATTTATTTATTTAATCTTTAATGCCTTTACATTGCATATGGCGGACTTAATGCCAACATGGCATTCTCTACCTAACCGGAAAGAACGTGCAGAATCTATCAGCTACGGCCAGTGCTATACTGGCCGCTTGCCATCAGGCGGGCCCTAATTTTTATTTTATTGACAAAGATTCACCAACAACATATATAAAAATATATAAATACCATACTTAAAGATATGCTTTTTAATAGGTGAATACAACATTCACATAAATACAAATAAACTACAATGACAGATTAAACAAACAAAAAATATATCCACCATCATGAAAAACAGGTACACTGAAGAAGATAATATTATTTAGTCTGTGTTACGGTCTAATTTTATTTTCTAATGCTTGCTCACCACTCGTTTTACATGAAAATAACTAGATTTGTTTTGGCAGATCACGCAATTCGGCTACTACATCTACACCACCATACGTCGCCATCGCCTTACGTATTCCAACCACCATTTCAACGCAATTCGATGACTCCTTTCTTCGTCGCAATATCCGCAAATTAAATGCTTTGCCCACTCGCAATCTAATGGCTCAATTACACTTGTTCGTTAACCCGTTTTCGGGTGC
This sequence comes from Chilo suppressalis, assembly GCA_902850365.2. Classification (NCBI taxonomy): domain Eukaryota; kingdom Metazoa; phylum Arthropoda; class Insecta; order Lepidoptera; family Crambidae; genus Chilo; species Chilo suppressalis. The sequence goes on along the minus strand of OU963917.1, from coordinate 12,068,924 downwards.
ACGAAAGACATAACTCGAATTCGGGCACCCGAAGCAATATTTACACTTGAATACGGTGCCAGGCAACCAAAACGAAAACTACCCGAATACGGGGATACTCGAGTCCGTTCATTTACACCTAGTCATTTACCCGAATTCCATTGGCACTCGTATTCGGGCTAACAACCACATATAATCGCACTGTGGTGGACTGTATGAATGAAACTCTCGAAGAGTTTCAATTATTTATTTCTTTTTTCATATTTTCCTTTTATTGCTGGGTACATCCGTCGATGGTTGACTGACCCTGACCATCGTTTTTTTTTTTTTTTTTGTTTCCTCCCAGGCGGGGGAGAGGGTGAGAAATCCTCATGGATACCCTACAGCCGGCTGTAAGGTTATGTCAGACTCTTACTGACTAAAAAACACCCTTAATTCATGCTTATGGCCAGAAGGGCCTTACAAGCTTCATCTGAAGCGATCACCCCCCGAGAGGGGGATGATGCGGCGCTGCGTTAGTTTAAACTAGTGCATAGTTTAAAATAACGCAAAATGCGCTTAGAGGACAAGTGCACTCAGATGTGCACTTGAAACGGGAGGGGACTGAGAGGAATCGAACCTCTCTGTGTCGGGGGGGCCCCCTGACCATCAAAAACCGACGCCTTATATAGTTATCAAAAATATCGATTATCCAATTAGACTTTCTAATTTGATTGATTTTCCAATAAGACAATTGCCTTTTTTCTTCCTTGTCTAATTTATGCAAATGGCCTATTTTTTATCTCAAGACTATTGCCCTCTCTTTCCTATTTTATGCTCTGTCCCTTACTTTCTCTCAGGGGACTACTTACGAACTATATAAGGTTTTTGTTTTTCGTCTGTTTCTCTCTCAGTTTTCGATGGTCAGTCTTACAATAATGATTTTATTATATCTTATACCTAAATCTACATTATTACAATATCAAATTAACAACTATCCAAATTTTTGCATATGCGGCTTTCTTTATGGTACAGCCCAAGTATTCGCCGGTACTACCGGGGGCCTCTTTACGGTATAGCCCGAGTATTCTCCGGTAGTACCTAACATACTTGTTTTGGGAAAAAAATGTTTTACCTTTTTCATAAATCATTTAATCTGTTTACCTTATTCCTACCTATCTTTATTATAATTTCTATTCTTAACCTATAGGGAATGAATAGACTTCGTAATAATTCTTTTAATTTTACATATTTCACTTAAATCTATCTATCTATTTTTAATGGGGAACGTTTGCGAGAGTACGCAATGATTTTACATTTGTCGCTATTAAAGGGCAGGTGATTTGCTAAACTCCACCTTGACACCGCATCTATATCAGTTTGTAAAGCTTGTGCATCCATTACATCCTTTATGCCCAGAAACAACTTCAAATCATCCGCAAAAAGAAGACACCGAGCAGCCAATAGACAACGGCAAATCATTTACCATTATTTGAAAAAATGTTGGACCTAATGTGCTTCCTTGACTGACTCCGGATCTTGTAAAGTATTCCGCAGAATCAAAACCACGCACTCTTACAAACTGGCGTCTGTTGTTTAGGTAATCGGCGAAAAACTAGCAGCCCTGGCGTGAAACCTATCAATGCTAATTTTCTTAATAATATATCGTTGTCTACTAGGTCGAAAGCTTTTTAAAATCGAAGTAAGCAGCATCTACCTGCCGCCCCGCATCCATTTCTGCAGAGACGTAATCCACCAACTCAACAAGATTAGTCGTAGTTGAACGAGCCCTGCGAAAACCATGTTGACTACAACTCAATTGACTTTCAACTTGTCTAGTAATATGACTATTCAGAATAGTTTCAAATATTTTTGAAACTAACTTTGCTCAAAATTAACTGCCAAATGACCTATGTCATAATCCGGTACTGTCTTTTCGTCCCTAAATTTACGTATGTCTTGCGAAGCTGTCCACTTTGGAAATTTCCCTCTCTCTTAACAAAGTTGGACGGTGTCATAAGACATACTCTCTCCTCTGTCTTAAATATAAAATTTGACCTCCGTTCCTGGACCCAAGCATCACTCCCCGTTAGGTTCGGTGGTTTGGGTGTACGCAACACTTCGGACGTCTCCCTCCCGGCCTTCATTTCTTCCATACACTCTACCGAACCACTCGTTGCGAAAATACTTGGGCGTCCTTTGAGCGTGTCCTTGTTCTCGCTTCTAGATGAAGCCGTAGCAGCCTGGAGCGCAGCCTGCCCTGACACCGACGTCCCGACGGACCCTGCCTCCCAGCGACTTTGGGACGCGCCACTCTGCAGGCTGAAACGCAATGCGCTTGTAGAATCAGCTAGCAATCCCGCAGACCGTGCGCGTCTCTTAGCCGTTTGCGAGTGGGAGTCTGGACTATGGCTGCAGGTACTGCCTTCCGCGAATATCGGTATGCTCCTAGACCGCTCAACTTTTCGCATAGCCACGTCCTTGCGCCTTGGCTCGCCCTGTGTCGTCCCCCATCTTTGCCGGTGCGGAGCGTTTATCACCAACCTCGGTCATCACGGTCTCTCCTGCACAAGGAGTGCCGGCCGTATAACCCGCCACCACTGCATCAACGATGTCATCCGCAGGGCCCTCGCCCCCGCCAGCGTGCCTGCCGTTTTAGAACCAAGCGGCTTGGCGCGCGACGACGGTAAGAGGCCCGACGGCATGACACTCGTTCCTTGGAAGCTGGGACGGGCACTTGTGTGGGACGCAACCTGCGTCGACACTCTGGCCCCGTCTCATATTCCCGGAACCTCGATGCAGGCTTGCTCGGCTGCTTCGACCGCAGAGGCCCTTAAGCGCCGCAAATATGATTGCCTCAGTGGAGACCTCACATTTGCGGTGTTTGGAGTCGAGACTCAGGGACCCTGGGGATCCGATGCCCACCATCTTTTCAAAGATATCGCGAAAAGATTGGTGGAGAATACTGGAGACCGCAGAGCTGGCGGCTATTTCGCGCAGCGCATAAGCCTCGCCATTCAGCGGGGAAATGCCGCCAGCGTCCTGGGAACCTTTGCCGACGGGGAAGACTTAGGGCAGTTTTTTTTTATATTGTTTTAAACTTTCATGGTCACTAGCATTATAGATATTAACGGGATTGTTACCATGTACCTTGTTTTTTATGAGTCTCCGATATTTCGGCACTGTTGCAAGCGCCATGATCACGGAGTAACTGAAGTAATTGCGGGTAGATGTTATTGGCAGACATATCGGTCTACCCTCTGACGTCGTCTTTTACTGCGTTCGATACTACCACTACCATTGGTCACATTCTCACTATTCACTCGCATTTGTTCCCGGCACACAATACTCACAGTATCAGATCGCGGAACGACACTTTTTTGATTTTTGCGGTTTTTACACATACGAACCACTGGATTCCACACACTAGACAATTTAAACCCATCCTCACGATTGAAATTCTTGTGTTTGGTTATTTCAATCGCTTCCCTGACTAATCTCGGTATGTAGTGGCGTTCTGTCGAGATAATTTGTGGATTATGGAGCTCAATCCAGTGATTAGGACCCGAATCAATTAAATGTTCCGCGATGGCTGATTTTTGCGTATCATTATTTCTGACTGCTTTAATGTGTTCTTTCATTCGGCATGCTATTGTCCGCTTCGTTTGGCCAATATAAGAACTACCACAGCTGCAGTCGATCTTGTATACACCAGGTTTCTCCAAGGGGAAGTTATCTTTAGGAGACCGTAGAATCTGTGATACTTTTTGTAAAGGAGTGAAGACAGTATTCAGTGAGTACTTATTAAGTATGTTAGAGATCTTGTCTGTCACTCCTTTGACATATGGCAAAAATAGTGGTTGCCTGTCTACTTTGTGTTTCTGGTGTCTTAATTTGTGTTTGGGTGGAAACTTTAGTTAACTTAGTTTTTTTTTATTTTATTTTTTAATATTTGTCTTGTTTTAGTGTAGTTTTAGTTTAATATTTGCCATGTTACTTATTTATTTATTATTATTAATTATTTAGACTATTATTATAGCTATTAGCGGGATTCATATAGGAATAAGGGAATAACTTAAATTGTTAACTTCTTTAATATAATATGTTCGCCACGCCTTTCGCCTTATGTCCAATAAGTGAGTCCCTTATGTCCTTCTGGTGGCAGTAAGTTTTCCAAGTCTCCACCAGGCAGATTTAGAGTGGAAATGGGATTTGGATAGGTCGCGCCACGTAAATCTAGCGCTGAACAAAACGCGTCAGGGATAGCTGCGCATGGATACGACTGGAGAGCCAATCGGCGCAACGCACGCCACCCGCGCACCTCGTTTCCCCCCAACACATCTTAATATTTACTTCTGCGCAATAACGGTCAGCGATAGTTTCGTGCCGCGACTATAGAAACCTATTGGTACTGTGCGGCATAGCAAGCGTCTATATGTTATGGTGGCTGCAACTGTATCAGTAAGTATGTCTTGTGGTGCTAGAATATTGGCTTGGGGTGTATCCGAGAGTAAAATAGTAAATAAACAGTAAATACTATTATTAACTGTTTATTTACTGTAATATAAGTTATTTACGGGATTGTTACCATGTACCTTGTTTTTAGCGAGTTTCCGATATTTCGGCACTGTTGCAAGCGCCATGATCACGGAGTAACTGAAGTAATTGCGGGTAGGTTGTTATTGGCAGACATATCGGTCTACCCTCCGACGAAGTCTTTTATTGCGTTCCATACCCGTACCACTGTTCACATTCTCACTATTCACTCGAAACTGTTCTCGACACACAACACTTACAGTATCGGATCGCGACACGACACTTTTTTGATTATTTCCGGTTTTACACATACGAACCACAGGATTCCAGACACTCGACAATTTAAACCCGTCCTCACGATTGAAATTTTTATGTTTTGTTATTTCAATCGCTTCCCTGACCAATCTTGGTATGTAGTGGCGTTCTGTCGAGATAATCTGTGGGTTATGAAACTCAATCCAGTGGTTAGAACCAGAATCTATCAAATGTTCCGCGATTTCTGATTTCTGCGTATCGTTGTACTTGATTGCTTTTATGTGTTCCCTCATTCGGCATGATACTGTTCGCTTTGTTTGGCCAATGTACGAACTGCCACAGCTGCAATCGATCTTATAGACACCAGGTTTCTCCAAGGGGAAGTTGTCTTTAGGAGACCGTAGGTATTGTGAAACCTTTCGCACAGGAATGAAGACAGTGTTTAGTGAGTACTTATTCAGTATGTTTGAGATCTTGTCAGTCACTCCTTTGACGTATGGTAAATAAACAGGTTGTCTGTCTACTCTATGTCTCTGGTGTCTTAGTTTGTGTCTTGATGGAAAATGTCCCTGGTATCCATTACTCTGTAAGACTCGTCGTACATGCTCCAACTCTTCTTGAAGATGTTCCTCATCACATAGGTCATATGCACGGTTCGTCAGTGAAGTCATTACAGAGTTAAGATGTTTAGGGTGGTGATGCGAGGAGGCGTTGAGATAGCGGTCAGTGTGTGTTGATTTGCGGTAAATGGAATGACCAAGCGAACCGTCATTCCTCACCCGAATCTTCACGTCCAGAAAGGCCAGACTTAAACAATATATTGTTTATTTACTATTCTACTCTTGAAAATAAAATCTATACTTTATTTTCAAATTCATTATTATTCAGATTTAACAGTGTCTTCAGATATTGCAGTTTCTCTCACCAGTTTCAAGTATATCATACTGGTCTGTTGGGTGTCGCTAGAAAGTTTGCTTGTCTGAATTGTTCCGAATGCTTGGTGCACTAGTAAGCGCGTAATTATCGAATTAGAAATATGACATGGAAGCATTATCTCTAACACTGGCCGCTAAGGTCCGTATTACAGAATGACAAATAAGTGTTGATCTTTACTTGAGTACAGTTAGAAAGAGATGTCGCTATATGATGTGCTATATATAGCGACATCCCTTTCTAACTATGCTCAAGACTAGATCAATCACTGAGAATCTTTCTGTAATACGGGCCTAAGACATGGTTCAAAACTCATACAGCTAAACTTCAATACCAACGCAACACGGAAAATACTTTGACAAATCAAATGTACAAATGAATTCGACTACCCTTTCATTGGGTACGATAAAATTAATCTGAAATCCCAACCAATCCAATGATCATCGCGTTGGCGCATTTTGCTTAGAACCACATTTTAGGGAAGTTCGTACTTATTCCATTTTATTTCTAAGTCATTGGGCGCAATATAGTAAATATTTTTTTTTTCATAAATTCTAATGAATTTAAGTAGTTTTTCAAATAAAGTTAAAATTATTGAATTTAATTTAATTATAAATAAATATTTATTATTCAGATTTGACAGTGCCAGGTTTAGGTTTGCCGTGTTTCGCCAGTTTTAAGTGTATCAGTCTGTTGTGTGTTGCCAGTACATTGGCTTGGCTGAACTGCGGCGAATATTTGGTGCAATGGTAGAGACGTAATAAATTACATAATAGACTTTATTTCCAAATTCATTTATTTATTATTCAGATTTTACAGTGTCAGGTTTGCTGTTTCTCCCTAGTTTTAAGTGTATCAGTCTGTTATGTATTGCCAGTACATTGGCTTGGCTGAACTGAGCCGAACAAGTGGTGCAATGGTAGAGACCGTAATAAATTAAATAATAGACTTTATTTCCAAATTCATTTATTTATTATTCAGATTTCAGTGTCAGGTTTGCCGTTTCTCGCTAGTTTTAAGTGTATCTGTCTGTTGTGTGTTGCCAGTACATTGGCTTGGCTGAACTGCGCAGAACATTTGGTGCAATGGTAGAGACCGTAATAAATTAAATAATAGACTTTATTTCCAAATTCATTTATTTATTATTCAGATTTCAGTGTCAGGTTTGCCGTTTCTCGCTAGTTTTAAGTGTATCTGTCTGTTGTGTGCTGCCAGTACATTAGTTTGGCTGAACTGCGCTGAATACGTGGTGAAATGGTAGAGACCGTAATAAAATAAATAATACTTTATTTTTTAAATTCATTTATTGATTATTCAGATTTCACAATGCCAGGTTTAGGTTTGCCGTTTCTCGTCAGTTTCAAGTGTATCAGTCTGTTGTGTGTTGCCAGTACATTGGCTTGGCTGAACTGAGCCGAACATTTGGTGCAATGGTAGGGGCGTTCTCCGGTGTGTGTTCGTATGTGACTCTTGAGTATTTGTTGACGCTGTTGGGATAAGAAAATCATCATCACTATCAGCCTATTAATGGCCACTGCTGGGGCACGGGCCTTCGGTATGGATGAAATAGGGAGATTGGGCCGTGATGACCCACCACGCGGGCCCAGTGCGGATTGGTGGGTGCTAACGACTGCAGATGCAGCCGGGACCAACGACTTAACGTGCCTTCCGAAGCTCGGAGGAGCTCGACATAGTAAATTTTTGGTCACCCATCTTGAATGATTGCAGCAGGTCAGAAATACAAGAAAAACAGTAGAGGCGTACTTTTGCCCCCCTCCCAACTCAAGATATAGGCCAGTGACGAATGTGTTTCTATGGCTTCTGCCGTCCCTCAACAGAGCGTTGAGGGATGGCAGAAGCAGGGCTTGAAACCGGTTTTTAGTAAAGGTTTCGTTCGGAGCGCGTCCGAAATGAAAGTGGTACCTAAAACCTTAATAAACCGGTTTAATCCAGAGCGACACGTGCACGCGTCGGCATCGCTTGAAGTTTGTTTTGTTTGAACCAATAAAGTCACAACTTGTTAATGCTCAGAGATTGATGCATTTATTGACACGTTTGCTAGCGTCTAGTGAGTCAAGTTATTAATTTATTATCGATGCCGTCAGAAAGATCGAAATGAAACCCTTTAAAAACCGCTAAATTGATTCAAAACCTATTTGATTTCGCTCTTTAGGAAAACCGGTTTTTTAAGGTTAAGGTGGAGCCAAACCTAAATAAAACGCTCCTAATGTACTTGACACTGATTTAGGTTTGAAAATTAACCGGTAAACAAGCCCTGGGCAGAAGCCATAGAATAATAAATAGATTTTATACAATTAAATTTTTATTGCATTATAATGGCGGAAAACGCAACTCAACATGCAATTTAAACAAGAAAATCGTATTCTAAGAAAAACAGTACATCCATGTATGAAAAACAATAGAACAGGAGAAATTTCAGAAAATCAGATCTCCTGTAAAATCGTTAGACCTGGCAACTCTGCCTGCATCCTCCGCTATCCGTCTGTATACTTTATACCAAGAGGTAGTTATCTACATGCGTTTATAAGGATCACTCAGTTCAGCAAATTAAAAAGGTTTGATTGGTCATAACTTTTTAACTATAAGCATTTGTGGTGTGTTATTAATTTGTACAGATATTTCCAAAAGTTACCTTCAAGATGAAAAAAAATATTATGCAATTCGTAAACATAGCGCCGTATTTCTAGGATCACTCAATCTAAATGCGTTAGGATTGAGTGATCCAATGAAACTATCATAGATTCCTGGATTTACTATGATGTAACTTGATTTTTTGTAAAATAATGTGACAAATTCTGTACATTTTTTTAATATCAAAATTTCGTTCACCGCGTTAAAGTTTTCCAAGATTCAGCGTATACTATTTTGCCTAATGTCTGAATTGAGTGATCCACATTTTAGGCAATATCTTCGATCGCCTTTGAGTGACAAATTTTTGATTTCGGTCATGAGTTTTGACAATTTACACTAAACGTACGTCTTCGTTTTATTGAAAACTAAACAAGGATCACTCAATAAGGGTGATGACGGGGTACAGTAAACGTAATTCTATTTAGTCCGTCAGTTAGATGATCAAAAAATAATGGACACGTATTTTTTCTTTGGGCAATCAACCAAAAAATGACAAAGTTATAGCGCGTCAAAGTTTGGGAGTAGGGGCTCGTGACGTCACTTTTGAGTGAATTTTCCCTCATAAGTGTACTCAAACGTGACGTCATGCGACTTTTCAAATCAATATATCTCTGCAATGTTTATATTATGTGAAAAAGAAAAAATACGTGTCCAATACTTTTTGATAATGTACCTGATAAAAGAAGAAAAAGAAAATAGTCATCATCCCTATTCAGATGCATGTGCATCGGGCGGAAGTCCTGACCATTACTAATAACTACTATGAATTTTATTAAACTCACATCGAACACTTTATCGCACATAGTGCAAGGATACTTGCGGGGTCTCTGGTAGCCGTCGTGGACAATCTTCTTGTGCTCCCTCAACGACCAATTGTTCACATAAGCCTGTTATCAAAAAAAAACAATGCATATAATAAAATGGTAGGAAAGTTAAACCTGTAAATTGAATATTTTTTTTAGGAATACTTGGGGTGCGATCTACAATCGATACCGAAGCCATAAATGTAGTTTTTGGGAATTTTTGGCTGTTTGTCTGTATGTATGTCCGGGATAAACTCAAAAAGTACTGCATGGATTTACTTCAAATTTGGCACGAATATTATTAAGAAGTCGGGTCAACATATAGGCTACATATTATCACGCTATCACCTACGGGGAACGAGCAGTGAACCTTTATTTCTAACTAACTCCACGCGTACGAAGTCGCGGGCGGTCGCTAGTTGTTAATAACATACATATTATGTTATTATTATCCGTTTAAAGTACGTAAATCCTAAAAGAGGTTTTTGATTATAATTTTTATTACTAAGCATGTAACTGCTCAATGTTTAAATCTAAAGAAAATATAAGAAGAAAAAATTCCACGTTGACCAGGCAGCAAACGGGACTCGAACCCGCACCCTTCGCTATCCGGGCGAATGCACTAACCATTATGCTACCGCGGTGCTGACGGCCGTGTCGAATTCTTTCTAGTCTTTCTTAAGCTGCAAGGCAGCGGCATCTCTTCGCATTGTAGGTAACCCGTTGACAAAGTGTCAAATGAATACCTTTATAAGTATTAAACATTTAAAAGAAATATTACTAGAAAAAAATCCTATAGAGGTTTTTTAGTTAACGTGAAGAAATATTTCGAAAAAAATATTATTAAAGTTTTTTTTTTGTGGTAATATAACCTAAATCTTTCTCTGAATTAGCTCGTAAACTTTCTCAGGTAACTCAAAATTCACGGTGTATACACAGAAGTCAAGTTGAAAAATTACTTCAATATGTGATAATTCATGAAGTCACCTTCCATTGCATAATTTGGAATGTATATTCCAACATTTTTTGTTTAAAAATATAATTCAAACACGCCGCCACAATTGATGATAGGATTTATAATGCTTTGTCAGACGATTCAGGCAGATAATATGCAATGAAAGATTTTTATTTATATATATATATATATATATATATATACAATGTATACTAGCATCTCTCTAGCAAACCTACATACATTTTACATCAAAAATACAGAAAAATAAAATTATTACAAACATACTTAAAGAAAACGGTTTATATTGACAGGAACAGGAAGTTAAAATGTACTAATACCATAATTTGATCAATAACCGGGTTCATTGGTGTTCATGCAAATCGAGCACATCCCTAATTATTACTGTCGCGAACGCATCTCTAGCCTAGCGCCGGAAACGCAGACATGTTAGTTAGTTTCCGATTAGACGCGGTCTGTCTCTCTGGTTCAGCGACGACGCTTAGAGCGCACGCTGTAATTTCATTGTATCGAAGCGATATCATTTAGGTGATAAAGACGCGAAGCCGCGTATCTATACTATTGTGTTTTAGTATAATAATATAATTAAAGGTGTATAAGTTAGTGATGTCATAAACCGAACAATATATTGTGTGAAGCAAACACGTGTTTCTCTTCAACCACCGGTCACCATCCACATCCAGGCAAGGCCACAGCCAAAACGAACCCGCACAGCACGATAACCACGGCGGTACGACGGATCGAGTGAGTTACGCAAACAAAGCGAACGACCTCACCGGACTCGCAACAATTGGGTTCATTCATACCCAATACCCTAAAATTAATTAAGTTAAAGCTTAGATTAAAACGAAAAGGGAAGATAAGGTACGCTCATACTAGCATCAAATTAAATATGATCTGACAACTACATAAACAACTCACACACGCACACGTCTGATTATAAACATTCAATCGAGCGAGCGAGACAGAACTGTACGTTTCAACGCAGCGCGAGCGAAACGGCTAGTCCGCTTCCGAGTCCGTACGGCTGAGCTGTACTGTTGTCCTTTTCTTGATAACAAAATGGCGATTACGTAAATAACATTCACAACAATACGTGATTTTTTAGGAAAAGTTTTTTACAGTTTTACGAATGTAAAGCGTTGCATTTGTTATTTGATTTTGAACTATTTGTGTTCTTTATAAAATCATCGAAGGCATTGTTTTATCTTTATAACACAAAATATACGCAATATTGAATGCACATGCAGCGTGTTTGAATGTCTAATAGGGTAATAAAGTGTCAATTGTTAGCATCTGTGTTTAGAATGAATATTGGCTGGGGTTTTTACATTTTTACAAAAATAAATTATAATTTTACTAAAAACCCACGAAAAAGATAATAGTTTTCTTATCTATTGTCACGTGACCCAAAACGCTTGGGATTGGCGGAGCCTAAAATGACGTCACACGCAAGTAAACTTCCGGTTAAAGTGACATTACATTGTATCGTTTGACGTTTTAATATCAGTCGTGTGACGTCACACACTAGTAAGACAATATGGCATTGTCCAGAGAAACGTTTTTGCGGCAACTTGTAAATGGAGTTTTTGATTTGGTTATTTTTCACTGAAAACACAACAGAATGATGAATATCCAATTTTTAAGGACAATATAAACATTATTTAATAACGTGAGATCGTTTTCTAAAACTTGTCAAATGCCCTATTGTGACTAAAGCGAATTGTGGTCATGCACCACAATTTAAGCGGATCACTTTTGAGCCGCGAGTGTCATATCTTCCCTTTTTGTTTATATCTAAGCTTAAAAGCTGCAAATTTTACATACCTTATCGCATTTGTCGCATTTGTGCGGTCTTATGTTTAAATGAATTCTGTTCATGTGCCTCTCTAAGTCCCTTTTGATGGCGAAACGTTTGTCGCAATGCAGGCACGCCAACCTTCAACAAAATACTACAGTCATAAGGTTTGAAAGCTGAATTAACTATTAGACTATTTTGGTATCTCATTATCATTATCATCAGCCTATTAATGTCCCCACTGCTGGGGCACAGGCCTTTGCTATGGATGAAATAGGGAGATTGGGCCGTGACACACCACGCGGGCCCAGTGCTGTTTGGTGGGTGCTAACGACTGCAGATGCAGCCGGGAGCAACGGCTTAACGTGCCTTCTGAAGCACGGCGGAGCTCGTGATAATAAATTTTTGGTCACCCATCCAATGACCGACCACTGCGAAAGTTGATTAACTTTAACGATCGCAGCCGAACGCGCTAACCATTTGCGCCATCGAGCTCTTCGAGGTCCACGAGCATTTTGGTATCTACTATCATCAGATTTTTTTAACAAAGGTAACGTTGATAAAAAAATTAGTGCGCACAGCCACACATCTGAAGTGAAGCTGAAGTTCTTTTCTTAAATACCCTAACATAAGGCGGTGCATAAGGCATAGGGGAACAGCGCACGCATCATTCATATATATATATATATATACATGTTGTGGGGCAGATGTTTGTGTGATGAATACGAGCATTTGTACTCCAGTCATGGATGTTTAATATGTATTTCTATATAACTATATAAAAATAAGTCGGGTTTTCCTTCCTGACGCTATAACTCCAGAACGCACGAACCGATTTCCACGGTTTTGCATTCGTTGGAAAGGTCTCGGGCTCCGTGAGGTTTATAGCAAAGAAAATTCAGGAAAAATTTCAAAAAAAAAATGTTACCTAAAACGAAGCCATCTGATGGCGAAACGGAGTTCGCCTGGTTTGCTAGTTCTATATAAATATACTTATATATGTACAGTATATGTATTCTATCCGTTACCCTAGCATCCCATAACACAAGCCTTATAGAGCTTACTTTGGGGCTAGGCTAATTGGTGTGAGTGTCGGTAAAATATATATATATATATATAGGTATATACAGTGGTACCAGCGGGGTACCGTCCTACCTAGTGCTACTGGACGAGGTCGGCAAATTCTTGGAGAGAGTCATTGCCGACCGCATCGTCCAGCACCTGGAGGAGACCGGGCCAAACCTGGCGCCACGCCAGTTTGGATTCCGCAGGGGCAAGTCCACAGTGGATGCGGTGCAGGAGCTGAAGAGGATGTCGGAGGAGGCAACGGGGAGAGGGGAGAGTGTTCTCGCTATATCGCTGGATATAGCGAACGCTTTCAACACACTCCCATTCAGTTGTATCGAGAAGGCCCTGCACCACCACGAGGTCCCGCTCTACTTAAGGAAAGTGGTGGGGAATTACCTGCGAGACCGAGAACTCCTCTATTATGATGCGGGTGGGGATGTCAAAGTGAGAAGCATGGCGTGCGGAGTTCCACAGGGGTCGGTGCTAGGACCACTCCTGTGGAACCTCGCTTATGACTGGGTCCACAGAGGGACGCTATTGCCCCGAACAGCGGTCATCTGCTATGCGGATGATACGCTGATAGCTGTTAGGGGCAAAACGTACGAGGATGTCCGGAGGTTGGGTTCGGCGAGTGCCTCGTTGATAATAACGAGGATAGAGATGTTGGGGATCAAGGTGGCAGCGGGAAAGACAAGGGCTGTAATGTTCCACGGATCCAGGGGCAAGCCGCCGGCCGGGGCGTATGTCAGGGTGGGCGAAGCCAGAGTGCCCGTAGAGCCTACCCTGAAATACCTGGGGTTAGTGCTGGACGCGAAGTGGCGCTTCGATGCCCACTTCAAGCAGCTGGCCCCAAGGCTGATTAGTGCGGCGGCGGCGCTCGGAAGGCTGCTGCCGAACGTTGGTGACCCCAGCGCCAGCTGTCGCAAGCTGTACGCTGGGGTCATCAAGAGTATGGCCCTATATGGGGCGCCCATTTGGGCAGATCGCATAGGAGCGGGGAGCGAGGCCCTGCTACAGAGGCCGCAACGAATAGTGGCGCAAAGGGCCGCGCGGGCGTACTGCACCACGTCGTTCGCGGCCGTATGCGCACTGGTGGGGTCGCCTCCATGGGCGTTTGAAGCGAGGGCGCTATCAAGCCTATATTGGCTAAGGGCGGAGGCCCGGCAACGGGGAGAGAGGCTAACATCAGAGGAGGTGATAGCCCACAGGAGCTGGGGGCGCAGCAGTTCGGGGTGAGGACCCTGGAGGCGCTGCGGCCAGTCCTAGGGCAATGGAAGGAGAGGAGGCATGGGTCGCTGACCTTCCGTCTGGTGCAGGTGCTGTCAGGGCATGGATGTTTTGGCAGCTACCTGCACCGCATACGGAGGGAAGCGACCCCGTCATGTCATCATTGTGGCGCTGTCGGGGACACGGCACAGCACACCCTCGAGGAGTGCTCGTCGTGGTCTCGGCAGCGCCATGATATGGTCATGGCAGTAGGAAGGGATCTCTCGTTGCCCAGCGTCGTTAAAGCGATGCTGGACAGCGACAGATCCTGGAACGCGGTCGTCTCCTTCTGTGAGGAAGTCATCCTACAGAAGGAGACAGCGGAGAGGGCCCGCGAGGGGGACGCCCGGGCCGGCCCTCTCCGTCGCCGACGACCGGGGGGAAGGCGGCGGCAGTACGACCGCCTCTTTCCACCCTAGTGGGACTGCGGGCGGCGGACAGGGTGGTCCGTCGCTCGCATTGCACAGTCTCACCCGTCGAGGGGGGATGCCTAGGTGCTCCCGGGCATCCCCCTGACCACCAGGAGGAGGAGGAATTACTGCCGGTAACGTGGAGCGTCATCCGGATCCCACAAAACCCGTTTCGACAGACGAGGGAGCACTGTTGGGTTTTTAGTGGGTAGGGCCCCCCATTTGGGGGGAGAAGGAGTCCCACGTAACCCCGCCACTCACCCGGGGCGGGGTATGCGTAACGCATTTTCCTAACAATAAAAAAAAACAGGTATATACAGTGGTGGTCACATAATTAAAGACACATTGCTTTGATTGAGACATAAAAGTTTGCTACCGAAAAAAGTTTAGGTTTCCGAGGCGTTCTCAGAACACAGTAAACGCGGACAAAGTCGCGGGCGGCAGCTAGTATAGAATAAAACTTACGGTAATTCCAAGTAACTGATGTGAGGTAAGGCTGTTTTCAAGTGATGTTTTAGAACGGCATCTGATTTGAAACTTCTGTAACAATGAGATTATAATAAATTTTATAATAAGTATAATTTTGACGACAACCGTTGCCGAGTGGTATATACGTCGGGATTTCCTGGTATCGTCTACTTAAAAAGTATCGGGTTCGAATCCCGTCGGGGGCAGATGTTTCAGTGATGATAACGAGCATTTGTACCTTAGTCATGAATGTTTATATATATTTCTATATATACCTAGTCAGGTCATAAATTCTGTCACATGTTTAATATAAAATAATTGAAACAAGTTTATTTATTATGTAACCATTTATATACCAAAATGAACTTAACAAAACATAGATTCTTATGACAATAATGTTTATTCAAAATGGCCTCCGTGATTTTGAATACAGGCCTTCAATCTGCGTGGCCAGTCGTCTATCGCAGCACGAACGAGGTCCATGTCAATATCGGCGGCTGTCTTAATCAAGGATGTCTTGAGTGACTCCAAATTGGGATGAGGCTTTGAGCACGCCTTTTCCTCCAAGTGTTGCCATATCTTGTAATGTAACGGACTCAAATCTGGACTGGAGGAGGGCCAGTCTTTGTGCCGGATGAAGTCGATTTCACGCGCCGCCAGCCAGTCTTGTGAGCTCTTCGCTCTATGAGCTGGCGCCGAATCTTGTTGGAATACCCAGTGCCTGTTATAGAACATGGTATGAGAAACAGGTTCCACAAGGTTCGTCAAGACTGTATTTTGATACACAACTGCATTCGTTTTTACACCTTTCTCACAAAAATGTACCTCTGTTAAGCCCCAATAAGAAACTCCCAACCATACCATGAGCGAGGATGGAAAATGACCTCGTTGGACACGCGGAATACGGTTGCTCGCTTCTTCACTACTGTGTGCGTACACCTTATCATTTTGTTTGTTGTAACTCTTTTCATTAGAAAAAATAATTTCCCGATATTTTTTTCCCGCGTACCGCTTCAACAAAGCGCGGCATCTCTTGTCTCAGGTCCATTAGACGAGCATTCAAACGATGTCCTGTTTTTCTTCGATATGCCCGAATCCCTTAGTCTTCATTTAACACCCTTTTCACAGTGGTTCTGCTTAACCCCATCTTAAGGGCCAACAGTTTCTGCTTACGTTTGGGATTTATTTGAATTCGCGCCTTCACAGCTTTCATCACTGCTGGAGTCCTAACAGACCGAGGGCGACCACTTCTTGACCTGTAATCTATACTAGAGTCTTCATTGAATCGTTTGATGGTACGATAAACGAATCTTTTGGTTATATTAAAAATTTTCAGTATGTCAAAAATTTGAATTGGCGCGTAACCGCAACTATGCAACGCAATAACTGCAACATGGTCTTCTTTAAGCGTCCACTCCATATTTAAAAATGAGTAAAATTCTAAAAAGTATACATTTTTATTTTCATGAACAATTCTTAGCTTAGAATTCAATATTTTTTTTTTGTGGCAGCATTCTAAAAGAAAAGGTTTTACTGTGTGACAATACTTATGACCTGACTGCGTATATATATATACTTTTTATCTATCTATCTATCCTATAGACTATCCTTATGGTAATTGATTTTTTGCATGCAATTAAAAACTCATTTTTAATGATGCCAAAGAAGTATAACTTCTCACGCGCGTACATAAGTACGCACCCATTTTTGAAGTTATACTTCTTTAGGCGCGTTATAAAAAAATTATGAGAGTGAAATTTTAAGATGCGCGCGCATCTGTAACACAAAAAATTAACACCATGAAGCTAAAGCGACCAACTTCATGTGCCGCGCTGCCATTACCGCGTCGCCCGCCGCACCGTACGCATGCGCGGCCACTCGCGGTCCTAGCGCGGGAAACACGTACAACAAACATCGGGAAAAGTTACGAGTTTTGAATTTAGAACAGAGACTGTTTTCATATCTATATACCTATATAAAAATGAAACCCGTTTTCCGTTGTCACGACATAACATGAAAACGGCTTGACCGATTTGGCTGTTTTTTTTTTGTAGTTTTCTAATACTCTGTACAAAGTTCTTACGGAAAAAAATATAAGGAAAATCCCAAGGGGATAAAATAAGGAATGAAAGTTTGTATGAAACTTTATCAATTTTAAACTGATCGGGCTGAGACTTTGCATGCAGGTATAAGAAGAATCATAGATGAATGTCATTGTGTATAATACAAGCCTGAGAACAAAAACTGTAGTCTACACTTCAGCTCTACACCGAAGCGAAGCGAGGGCGGGCCGCTAGTTTATAATATTTATCCACATGTTTCTAGTTTGTATATTCGGAATACGTGTTTGAGTTTCATACAAGTGCAAATCACATACGTTCTAATAAATTATATTCAGTAGCGATTTTAATTGAATATTTTGATTATTTATTTATTTTTTCAAATTAAAACTGAACTTTATTGACTGTGTCCTTTTCCAGACTTTTTATTAATTTATTGTAATTAATTATTTGCATGCAATTAAAAACTAATTTTAAACGATGCCAAAGAAGGATAACTTCTCACGCGCCTACATAAGTACACGCACCCATTTTTATTGTTAAAAATATTCATACTGACTTGTCACATTCCACGCAATAAAAGTCGCGGGTCCTCACGTGCTTTATGCTGTGGTTCTTCAGTGACGACGGGGTACTGAATCTCATACCGCACTCTAAACACACGTGCGGTTTGTTCTTAACACCTGCACTTTCGTCTTTCTCGTGGCATCTGATACGAATAATAATAATTAATTATAACCCCGGCAAACTTCTTGTGCATCGAACAATAGAAAAGGAATATATTGTTTGAAACCAGTTTCAACGGTATAGATGCACTGATCTATTTATTTATTGAAGTTTTGCATCCTTTTCAGGAAGCGTCGTCTGAATAGGGTATTTGACAGTATTAAAAATAAAGTGCCAATTGTTAGCATCTGTGTTTAGAATGAATATTGGCAGGGGATTTTACTATTTTTACAAAAAAAAAGATCATAATTTTACTAAAAACCCACGAAAAAGATAATAGGTTTTTTATCTATTGTCACGTGACCCAAGACGCTTGGGATTGGCGGAGCCTAAAATGACGTCACACGCAAGTAAACTTCCGGTTAAAGTGACATTACATTGTATCGTTTGACGTTTTAATAACACTCGTGTGACGTCACACACTAGTAAGACGCCATATTGTCCAGAGAAACGTTTTCGCGGCAACTTGAAAATGGAGTTTTTGATTTGGTTATTTTTACTGAAATACACAACAGAATGATGAATATCCACTTTTTACGGACTCCATAAGCATTAGCCAATAACGTGAGATCGTTTTCTAAAACCTGTCAAATACCCTATTATCCTGAAAAGGATGCGAACCGTCAAATTCTGTTGCGTAAATTAGTAAAATAATTAAAATAAAGTTTTTGCTTTCAAATATAGTGCGAAAAAGTTGTCTAAAAATAGTGCGCGTTTACAGGTACGTGACACACGACTCTCATCAAAATGTCGAACAGTAAAAGGTAATGTCACTTCGTCAGGATGTTTACAAGCAGGTGACGTCATTTTAGGCTCCGCTAATCCTAGGCGGGTTCGGTCACGTGACAATTATAGCAAAAAATTGTTTTCTATTTCGTGATTTTTAGTTATATTATCAACTATTTTTTATTTTGGAAGAATAGTGAAATCGCTTCCAATATTCATGTACCAGTATTGGTACTATATTTTATATACTGTCAAAATAATAGCCTATTAAGCAAAATCTCATACTCCTCAAGGTTCAAAATAAGCTTGAAAGGGGTTTTACTTTACATATCCATTAATATGACAAATTTAATGTGTCACTATGCTATCCAATCACGAAAAAGGACTGAACGGATTTAGAAAAAAATAATTGTACAGGCATAGATTAATTATCACTTGAATTGAGAGATAGATTCTGTCAAAACTAACTAATCTAGTTAATATAAGAATAAAAGATACGTCAAAGAATAAGCAACTTTAATAGGGTATTTGACAAGTTTTAGAAAATGATCTCACGTTATTGACTAATTTTTATGGAGTCCGTAATGGATATTCATCATTCTGTTGTGTATTTCAGTAAAAATAACCAAATCAAAAACTCCATTTTCAAGTTGCCGCGAAAACGTTTCTCTGGACAATATGGCGTCTTACTAGTGTTTTACGTCAAAAACACTAGCAAGACGCCATATTGATTAAAACGTCAAACGATACAATATAATGTCACTTCAACCGGAAGTTTACTTGCGTGTGACATCATTTTAGGCTCCGCCAATCCCAAGTGTTTTGAGTCACGTGACAATAGAAAATAAAACTATTATCTTTTTCATGGGTTTTTAGTAAAATTATGAATATTTTTTTTTGTAAAAATAGTAAAAACCCCTGCCAATATTGATTCTAAACACAGATGCTAACAATTGGCACTTCATTTTTAGTCAAATACCCTATTTTATGGAATTCTCTAAACACTAACGAATCTAGTTAATATAAGTGTAAAAGATACGTCAGAGAATAAGCAACATTAATTAAATCAATTGAAAATTTGAAATATCAAGTATCTATTTTCTTAAGTGTGTGAAGTGTCACTTACCCCATAATATGTACCTTCAGGGATTCCTTATTGGCGTATGTCTTGGGACAGTACGGGCAAGAAACACGACTTTTGCGCGTGTGACAGTAACATATGTGTTTCCTTAGTGACACTTGACGTCTGAAACAATCCATACTCATAATCAGCAGCCTATTATTATTTTTTTATTTACTCTTTACATTTTAAAACATTTGCGAGAAAAGAGTAATTATACCTAGTTTAAGAGCCCTTTCACATTTTTTGCAAAAATCGTAATTTTTGAGCGCCTCGTTTACCCTCTTAGAAAATTTTTTTGACTATTTACAATAGAAGTAAACGGTAGATTTATTGTTCCTTTTGTAAGTTAATGTAGAATATTTGCAAATACTATTTTCCTTTATTTGTACTGGATCGTTCTACCGCAGCTAGTTTACGGAAAAAACGATAATATGCACAACTTCAAACACCTGAATCTCTAAATAATGTTCAATAAATTAGATCGAATTTATTACTACGACATTAGAAATATGTTTTTGTTGTAATGTAATGTATTAGAATTATGATTTTCTATCTCATTAATTATCAAAAAAGACATCGAACCTCCATGAGTTTTCCCAAAAAATAATGCAGTTTACCTCGTATCTTGATATTGAATTAAATAGAATTACTATCAAAAACTTTCATTAAACTAATGAACCATCATTGAACTACTGAAATATGTATATATTTTTATAATTAGTTCATTAATAATTATTTTATAAGACTCGAAACATCACCCGTAAAATGCAATATTACTAGTGAAAATCTACCTACGCGCCGATCAGTACGGCAGCGGCGCAATTTTGTAAAAGGGCCCTTAAGTAATGAAGCAAACTTTTTGTAATAAGAAAATCGCGCGCATTTCATCGCAACATCTTGTCACTAAACCATAATATATGTCATTCAACAAATTAGAAATGATATGGAATACGAACTGCGCTAAAAAGTGGTTCCACGCAAACTGTGATCAAGTGGGCGGGGCGAAAAAATGCGATCGACACGCCTATAATGCGATTGGTTCGGTTTATCGTTTAAAATTATCTTACCCAATGAATGGATAGCCGTTTCATTTACAGATATGTGATTTGTCAAAGTACTCGTATTTTATTTTTTCTGTGTTAGTGTCGCGTTAGTATTGAAGTTGTATTATTTGTTTGAAACGATTTTTAGCGTCCTTTGCTAGAGAGTAACGGTTCCATATCATTACTTAAACGTTGATGTCATTATATTAAACTATTTGTGAATAGGGTATTTGACAAGTTTTAGAAAACGATCTCACGTTATTGACCAATGTTTATGGAGTCCGTAAAAAGTGGATATTCATCATTTCTGTTGTGTGTGTGCATTTCAGTAAAAATAACCGAAGCAAAAACTCATTTTTCAAGTTGCCGCGGAAACGTTTTTCTGGACAATATGGCATCTTACTAGTGTGTGAAGTCACACGACTGTTATTAAAACGTCAAACAATACAATGTAATGTCACTTTAACCGGAAGTTTACTTGCGTGTGACTTCATTTTAGGCTCCGCCAATCCCAAGCGTTTAGGGTCACGTGACAATAGATAAGAAAACTATTATCTTTTTCGTGGGTTTTTAGTAAAATTATGAATATTATTTTTGTAAAAATAGTAAAAACCCCTGCCAATATTCATTCTAAACACAGATGCTAACAATTGGCACTTTATTTTTAATACTGTCAAATACCCTATTGCAGTAATAAAATACGTGCGTCTTGTACAACGGTTTATTGAAGAGGGAAGGATGACACTGTACAAAATTATAATAAAAACAGTTGTGGATACCTTCATAATAAAATATTAGAATTGTTGACAAAGCACATTCTTATTACTCAGTATTAAGGTTGAAAGTAATTTATAACACCTATAAGACATTCAAATTATTACATAGATTCTCTAATTTCCTAAGTCCTTTCTTATATAATAAGTTAAATAGAGTGTTAGGTATTTATACATTAAACTATTTTAACTGTAGAACTGTAGTATTTAATTATTTGCACAGCCTGACATACGAGCAGAACGAAGAATTACTTCTTATTTGTAAATAAATGAACGTAACTCCATAATTTACATTTACCAACATTTATACAATGATTACTTTAAGTTCTGTTTTAATTAATTTGTTAATTTATTAATCATTCAATATATTATTTATGATCTACATAAAAGCCTGAAATACAGGTACAATTTTAACTGTAACCTAGTTCAGGCATCCATTATTTTGTACTTTATATTGTTATTAGTATTATTATGCAATGTATGACCTTATTTGAATAAAGATATATTTATTATTATTATTATTATATTTAAAAATACATACGTGAAAACTTTAGGGCAGTGTGGGCAGTTGTACTGGAAGTAACCGAAGCAGTGTGTGGCAGTGTAGTGTTCCTTTATTGTTATCTTGCTGACCCTTACGAGATCACACTCGATGCATTTGTAACGACTAAAACAAAAATAGATTTTGGACTACCAACCAACTATCAACTCTCACTAACAAGGCGACTATTTAGAGCGTCACTAGGATTGTTGCAAACATATCCTTTGCCTTTCGTATAGGGAAAAAATTAGAAATATAATACTAAAAGTATGTTTGTTCGCGACTTGGTCAGTGTTTTCGTGACAATTTATAAGGTTACTAACGGCCCGCCTTCGCTTCGCTTCGGTGTAGAGCTGAAGTGTCGACTACAGTTTTTGTTCTCAGGCTTGTATTATACACAATGACATTCATCTATGATTCTTCTTATACCTGCATGCAAAGTCTCAGCCCGATCGGTTTAAAATTGACAAAGTTTCATACCAACTTTCATTCCCTATTTTATCCCCTTGGGGGTAGAATTTATCAAAATCCTTTCTTATCGGATGCCTACGACATAACATCTACTTGCATGCCAAATTTCAGCCCGATCCGTCCAGTGGTTTGGGTTGTGCGTTGATAGATCACTATGTCAGTCAGTCACCTTTGAGTTTTATATATATAGATTCGTATCATAGTAAATTGTTGTCTACACCCACGTTGTAAATCCTCCTAAGTTACAACGAGCGCATGCGTTCAGATAGCAAAGAAAAACACAAACTGAAAAAATCGCCACAGATGCATAGTCAACTTTAAATGTTAGTATTTTATTTGATGCTAGTATGAGCGTACCGTATCTACCCTTTTTGTTTTAATCTAAAAAACATACACACTATACATTTTAACATATTATATGCATTAACTCTAAGTATAATAAGTTTCAACAGTGCTGAAATATCGCAGACTCATAAGAATACAAGGTACATGGTAACAATCCCGTTAATAGCTGTAAGATATCCTATCTTTCAAGTTGGATGAAACTGTACATGGTGTGAAAATCTCTTATCTATTAGACAAGTCCGTCCGTCTGTCTGTCTGTGGTGCTGTTTCAGCGGCCAAACCGTAAGAGATAGATAAAGAGAATGTTTAAGTTATAAGTTAAGAATAGTCTGATAAGACTACAAACCGGATTTGAGTAACGTAGCACTTCCGGTTTTCGAGAAATCACGAATTTCAAACGAAACCACACAAAATCTCCGATGTTCTCATTTTTTTTTTAAATCAGGTTTTGGTGAACATTTGGTTCACTGGTTTGCTAGTTTGAATAAAATCGGTTAAGTTACCTACAATGCGAAGAGATGGCGCTGCCTTGCAGCTTAACGCTAGAAAAATTTCGACGCGGCTAATAGGGCCGTGGTAGCATAATGGTCAGTGCATTCGCCCGGATAGCGAAGGATGCGGGTTCGAGTCCCGTCCGCTGCCTGGTCCGCGTGGATATTTTTCTAGTAAACTTTTCTTTAGATTTAAACATCTAGCAGTTAAATGCTTAAAAAATAAATAAAATCATAACTATAATAGCTATTTCTTCTTTCAAATATTTAATACTTGAAAAAGTATTCATTTGACATTGTGGGTTACCTACAATGCGAAGAGATGACGCTGCCTTGCAGCTTAAGGCTAGGAAAATTTCGACGCGGCTAATAGGGCCGTGGTAGCATAATGGTCAGTGCATTCGCCCGGATAGCGAAGGATGCGGGTTCGAGTCCCGTCCGCTGCCTGGTCCGCGTGGATTTTTTTCTAGTAAACTTTTCTTTAGATTTAAACATCTAGCAATTAAATGCTTAAAAAATAAATAAAATCATATCGGTTAAGTAGTTTAGGTGTCCATAGTTGGTACAATCTTCTTCTTAATACCTATAGGTATTATATTAAGAAGAAGATTGTACCAAGAAATTTAAAATTTTCAACTCTTTCTCTCATTAATAAATACGCGATGGCAGTCTGTCAAGTATTGCATGCAATATTAGGGAGTCTACTCTGTTTCTCCGAAACGAACTTTCGGTAACGATGTTCAAAAGAATTTTAATTTCGTCAACTTAAGGTAACATTTGATTTGAACGATAAACTATCAAATTGAATTTTTCATTTGGTAGGCTTAGAGAATATAAACCTCAATCTATTTTCGGGCGAACGAATATTATTATAATTAGAAACGAATAAGCAAAATAGTAAGAAATTTCGATCGAAATTTCACTTTTCGTTGAATTAATGTAGGCCTCCTGGATCACATCATTTTGGTCCCAGCTGTACTGTACTCCTAGCACGAACCATTATCGAATTCGAATAGTTTGCAAACCGAAATGTCAATGTCAAATTTTGTGTGAAAACAGCAGCGCCACTTTGGACGTAACGGGAACTAAAAATCAGTACACATTTGACAATGACATTTCGGACTCGCAAACGTTACGAATTCGATAATGGTACGTGCTAGGGGTACTGCAGTCGTTAATTGCACACCAATCCTGATTGGACCTTCATGAATGGAACATCTGACGTATTTGTGGCTATGGGCAAAGCAAGTTTGGATATTAGACTGATGACGTTTAGGAACTCACCGTTGGTGGTATTGCCTGTGGCTTTGCAATTTCTCTTCAGTCGGCCTCCGTTGCGTACAAATATCACATACATAATCACCCATTTTCTGTTGAAATTGAAAACCAAGAAATGGTTAAAATTTAAAAGATGTAATGTATCTAGCTTATTTATGTATTTTTTTTCTAATCTTATTATGAATAAAAAAAATATTATATCACAAAAATTTACTAAGCGGACTAAAAGTAAGCTTATGCGATTTTCGTGAACTCGTCGAAATCGGTTCAGTAGTAAGTATCACATAGTTCACAGACAGACAAACTGACATACGGAATATTTTTTATGTGAAATGTGGGGAAAACAAGCATATGGACCCCTCCTGATTGTAAACGGCCATAACAAAGTAATAATAACAATATTCAACCATATGGCTCAATAGGGTATTTGACAGTATTAAAAATAAAGTGCCAATAGTTAGCATCTGTGTTTAGAATGAATTTTGGCGGGGATTTCCACTATTTTTACAGAAAAAATATTCATAATTTTACTAAAAACCACGAAAAAGATAATAGTTTTCTTATCTATTGTCACGTGACGCTTGGGAATGGCGGAGCCTAAAATGACGTCACACGCAAGTAAACTTCCGGTTAAAGTGACATTACATTATATCGTTTGACGTTTAAATAACAGTCGTGTGACGTCACACACCAGTAAGACGCCATATTGTCCAGAGAAACGTCTTTGCGCCAACTTGAAAATGGAGTTTTTGATTTGGTTATTTTTACTGAAATACACAACAGAATGATGAATATCCACTTTTTACGGACTCCATAAACATTATTCAATAACGTGAGATCGTTTTCTAGAACTTGTCAAATACCCTATTACATTTGGTCGTTATAACCCGTATGCGGGTGCATGAAAGATATTACTCGAATTCGGACACCCGAAGCAATATTTACACTGGAAAACGAGCTAGAAAACGTTGTCAGGTTACCAAAACGGAAACTACCCGAATACGGGCGTACTCGACTCCGTTCATTTACACTAAATCGGTCACCCGAATAGGGTATTTGACAAGTCTTAGAGAACGATCTCACGTTATGGACTAATGTTTATGGAGTCCGTAAAAGTGGATATTCATTATTATGTTGTGTATTTCAGTAAAAATAACCAAATCAAAAACTCCATTCTCAAGTTGCCGCGAAAACGTTTCTCTGGACAATATGGCGTCTTACTAGTGTGTGACGTCACACGACTGTTATTAAAACGTCAAACGATACAATGTAACGTCACTTTTACCGGAAGTTTACTTGCGTGTGACGTC
Organism: Chilo suppressalis; assembly: GCA_902850365.2. Lineage (NCBI taxonomy): Eukaryota > Metazoa > Arthropoda > Insecta > Lepidoptera > Crambidae > Chilo > Chilo suppressalis. The sequence goes on along the minus strand of OU963917.1, from coordinate 12,042,917 downwards.
ATTTTAGGCTCCACCAATCCCAAGCGTTTTAGGTCACGTGACAATAGATAAGAAAACTACTATCTTTTTCATGGGTTTTTAGTAAAATTATGAATATTTTTTTGTGAAAATAATAAAAATCCCTGTCAATATTCATTGTTAACACAGATGTTACTGTCAAATACCCTATTCCATTGGCACTCGTATTCGGGCTAACGACAAAATGTAATAGCACCATTAGGTGGATCCCAAATAAAAGCAGGTGACTGCACTTTGGATCTATATGTATTTCGTTTGGTTTAAAATATTGTATATAGAATTTCAATATTGAATTTTCACTAAAGAAAACTTACCTCACTATGTTTCTGCATGTGTTCCTCATAGCTAGGCTTATAATTGAAACCTTTAATACATTTCTCACACTTATATAGACAATTTAAATATCTTGTATCCTGCATCATCTTGGCTCGTTCCTCCATACATTGTTCCATTGTTATAAATACATGTTTTGTTTTGGGTATCTCTGCAAAAATTGCGAAAAATTAAAATATTCTCAAAACTATGTGTACAATTCTAAATGCTTGGTTTTTCACTTGAGCACATGGTGTATAGCATTGTCACAATTAGGTACTAGAAGCTGTAAAATATTATTATGTTAAAAAAAATTGCTACTATGATCTTTATAGTTATGTTGGCCACTATTTTGTGTTATGGCAACACAGATTTTGAACATTTGGTTCGACATGGAAATTGAAAAGTTCTTCAGTACCATCAATTGAACTTTGATTATGCATGCTGCATTCCATTGTTAGTTGGCTGTTAGTATCAAAACTTATGTTTATTACTTGTTAATGTATTTTCGTAGTTACTATTGTGTTCTTGATATGGAAGAGCAGTGCATCGTAATTCGTAACACAAGCAATACCTTGCTTAAAGCAAGGTTGCTGAGTTTTTGGCGGGATTTCATCGAGTTCTGTTGGAGTGTTATTTTTATTATTCTTAAATTCGTTCGTAGTGAATATTGTGAAATAAAATTGATGTGATTTTGTGTTACAACCATCTGCGCAACTGAAGAATTAGTGGAATCTTTAAAATATATGCTATTCCGGTCAAGTGGACGTGAGAACTTTATTGTAGTGTTGACTACCTCACAGAAGCTTATCGAAAAAACCAACTCGATATATTTCGTGTCAAACACTCCAAGAAACAATAGAATGCGTCACACCGACATTCTAATGTAAAAAAAAGAAGATTAAGATTTGTATTTATGTATACGACTGAATGACTTGTATCCATGGCCACGAATAAATTATATAAAAAAAGCAAGGTTGCTCCAGATACTATAAAATATTTTCACTCCCAAGTTATCACAATTAAAAAATTATATTTACATAATTTACAGCTCCTCGTGAAAGCGACTATATGAACAATGGATACAACTTCAATTTACTTAACCAAGAAATTTAAAATAATGACCTCACCTACAGCCTTTTTAGTGTCTTTCTTGTCTACTTCCGTTGATTTCTTGATTCTTTTCTTTACTTTCTTCTTTTTCAAAGTTTCTTTGAGGTATTTTAAATCAACATCATCGGATTCCACCTCCTCTTTCAACAGTGCTTTGATTTGAAACTCATCTTCACCTTTGATGAGTGTTTCATGAAATTCTGGAGAAAATGTGCTTGTATTAGAGACTATCCACATCCGATTTGGGAACGACTTATTGTAGGATAAAAATATAACGTACTGCTTGCAATAGTGCAACGCACACATCCTACAAAAACAAGGTCAGAAACAAAATACAAAATCAAATCAACCCAATGGAGAACACAAAACGTTCAAAATGATACACTTAAATAAACCTAACACTAACATCAAATTATAGACGACTTATGTTTTATTACTTTTTATTTAATGTAAATACATGCTATGTTATGACCCGTGGTTATGACTGAGAGAAGTTTAGAGCCTTTTTAAATTTCCGAGATTTCGCGCTCCCTGCGCTTATGTCACTTATAGTGACACCTGGGATCGCTCACGCGGCAACGCACTATTATGACAATTATGAACTGTGAAAGTCACTTATAATGCGATTCAAATAAGAATAGGAAAGAAAGCTAATGACCTCCAGCTGTCAAATGAAAAGTACGGTTTGCAAAAAAATCTTGGAACCCTTTTTTAGCACTGCTATTTCTAGAATAAAAACCAAACATTTGTAAACAAACAATAACAAATATTGATAATTAATATTAGTTGATATTTTTTTCATTTATTGAGCTTTGGCTATGAATGGTTGATAACCTAAACCGTCAACCAAATGTCACTTTAAATTGCGTTCAGACGCTCAGTTTAAAACCTTCGTTTACCTAAAGGATACATGTTCGTATGTGACCTAGTTATAGTGCTATTATTCATAACTACTCCGGCAGTAATGCAGAGATGAGCGGAATTGAAGAACTAGATTCTGTTTTATGTTTTTTCTCACACAGTCTTAATAAATAAATATTATTAAAAAATAGTTGTTTTTTTCTCAATCGTAGTAAATATTTTAATAAAATAATCTGATGTTTTTCTCACCTCATCTCAGTTAGAAATATTATTAAATAAAATCTTTTTTTTTTGCTCACTCTACCTATTTGGTTTGAATTGACAGCTATGACGTCAAAATATGACGCCCGGTTGGTCCTATTCTTAGTTGAATCGCATTATATCAGATTACTTGATCAGTGATCATACTAGCACTTATGGCAGAACTACACTTATCCCACATGTTGTGTTGTGACGCATCAGAGCTATCTGTTTCATACATTTATGCCGCAATAACATTTGGTCGTTAGCCCGTATCGGTTCGGTTGCATGAAATACATTACTCGAATTCGGGCACCCGAAACGGTTTCGTAAACAAAAGGGAATCTACCCCTTCCCCTTTCCACCACCGGAAGACCAGGCGCAGCGAGGGCTTCCACCCTTATGTTGTCGAAGTTCCTCCCATTCGCACGAAGCGATTTGCTTCGGCCTTCATTATGCGAACGGCTAGGGAGTGGAACTCCTTGCCGAGGTCTGTTTTCCAGGACCAATATAATCTGGACATCTTCAAGGCCAGAGTGAACAGGCATCTTCTAGGGAGGCCTGTACTATCCTAGGCCTCGTCATTGCTTTCCATCAGGTGAGATTGTGGTCAAACGCATTGCCTATTTTGCATAAAAATAAAAAAAAATAGGGGCGCACTCGACTTCGTTCATTTACACTTAGTCGGTCACCCGAATTCCATTGGCACTCGTATTCGGGTGAACGACCAAGTCTAATCGCGCTATGAGTATGGTTAGAATGAGAACGCTGTCGACACATCGCGACGCACAAGTATAGTTCTAACCGTACTAAATATATGAAACCGATCGCGTCAAATCGCGTAAGTACACAACACGACAGATAAATATATTTCTGCCTTTAACAATTTACATCTTGGATGACTATACGTCAGCGTTGCCATTGATACGGCAATTTGAGCTCATAATTTCAGATTATACGGCATAAGTTAGGTTTTTCATTGCCGTATAATTATACTAACTATTTATTTAAAAATTAGGTAATACGGCAAAATTATGCTTTTTATTTAAAAATACGGCAATCTGATGTATCAAATACGGCAACTCTTTCAAACTTGATGGCAACACTGCTATACGTTCGTGTTGTACGGAAAAAATCCTAATTTATGTACTTAAACTATGGACTAACAATACTTGCACTTATTTTTTACATATTATTTTTGTATCTAACTATGACAAAAATATTTTTTTCTAAGTAGGCATTATGTTAAAAGTCGCTTGTTTTGCGTTTTGAGTATTTTTGGTTGGGAATTAAGACATTGTAACATGCCCATGACATACCTTTAACATTTCAAATAACTACATACAAAATGCTTAACAAGAAAGATCACGAAAAAACATAAGCAAGAGCGATCGGTGAAGAAATGGGCTCATTGGCCGCTCTCGCCCAGCCACGAGACAACCAGTGACGTCATCGCATGTTCGCGGGCCGTTCCTGTTTTTAAACAAAGCCATGCGAAAATGCATACTTTAATCTTTTAATTTTCTAAGTAATTTTTAAAGATATAATAAAAGGAAAATACAGATATTCTTTAAATTTTTTGTAGATAACTTTGGCATTTTTAGAAAAAACCTTTATCAATACTACAAAAAGTCAAAAGTGGGAAATGGGGGATCCTACTTCTACTCTTCAATGGGGATATAAACAGGCTGCTGATGATGAATTAATATGTAGGAAGAAATATAACATCAAGCAGTTACATGCTTTAAAAAATTATAACTACATTCTGATTGTTTATCTGAAAAATTGGATTATTTATTTTGCGTGATAACTTTTAATTACTGTTATCAAAAAACTGTTATAGAAGTGCAAAAATTCTTTGGGTAGCTTGTTTTCCTTTTACACATGTCATAAAATTAGCAAAAGTTTACAAGAGTATTAGTATACTCTTCATAAGTCATTTTTTATTAATTTGGACATTTTACTATTTTGGTCATATTACTTTATTTGAATCCAAATTTCCCTTTAAAACAGAAGAACCATTTGGTGGGGCCAGATTTAGAGGTGTGGAGGCCCTGGGGTATCGCAAGAGTAGGACGGGGGGCTTTTTTAAAGGTTGGTGACCCATTGAATTTATAAAATTTTGAACTCTGTTGGGGTAGCTGCTGGGCTACAGCCCCACCTGCCCTGCCATATGGTATACTGGTATAGTCAACAAATGGGGAAATATCGGGTACACTAGGCTAACGTTAAAAAAGAGAGGCTTTAAACAACATGAATTAAAAATAAATAGAAGAATCACTGGTGAATGAGCAATAAAATTGTTTTTATTAATGAATAATATTCATACCATCATTGTCAACAAATTCGCCTTCCAAATGATCAGACATATCTCCGTTCTCTTCTTTTATCTCTTGTTTTATATTCATAGCTTTAGCTACACTACCACTATACATCACAGAGTAAGGCTCATCAACATCATCAGATGGATTTCCACTCAACTGTATCATATCCAGAGGAAAATGCTTTAATTCTATCACAGGTTCAATCTGATCTCTGATATTTTGAAATGTGCAATCCATCAACTGAAATGAAGTTAAAACAATACAATTATTTATCATGCTGATATCGAGAAATCGAAATAAACCATGCAATGAAAATGGCTCAATTTATGTGCAATGTGCGCATGATTCTATTGTCAGAATATTTGAAAGCAGCCAATGCATAGCGACAAGTACGATATCTACCATACATAGAAGACATTTTTGGGGCGGCTTCCATGCAATCAATGAGTTATCTAGGCTTGTATATAATAAAATCATCAAGAAACAACTAACAATGAATTTTGACTTATGTTAAAAAATATAACTTAGTGACACCAAAACAGTAATATGGAAGACCAGCGCTGATGGCAACATCAGCACAATGCTGAGTTGGGAACGATTTAAGACAAAAAAATATGTGTGTTTTGTTTATATATTATTTAACTGCTGTTTTGTCTTAAATATTTTTTATTTTCTTTCTTTCTTTCTAATGCAACAAAACTCTTAAAAATACTTACATTGTGAAAGTTCGCCAATAGTATTTGATTGCTCTGTACATTTTGTATGAATAGCTCAGCATGTTGGGCCATTCTTTTGCATATATAACACAATGATAATGTATCAGCCTGTAAGTGATATGTTTCATAGTTAAAACAACATTGTGTCCATCATTTGGTGTTTATCAGGATATTGGTGTTGATACTGGCATGATTCTCTAAAAGCCCAACTTTAATTAGACAACAGTGTCTCTTTATCATTCTCTATACAGAATGAAAAACAGGGACTAATGTTAAAATTAGTTTTAAGTTTAAAGAATTATGCCAAAAGCGACATCAATGCCAGTTTGTAGTGTGCTCAAAGTATATGTGATGATTGTAGAAAATGTTAAAGTATGGAACCTTGCTTTTTTTCTTTTTAGAACTAAACAAATAAGAAACATTGCGAAAGAACCCCGTTTAATTTAATGTTTTTAACTGACCAAATTAGGATGACAATGAATGAAGATTAATAATATTTATTCGACTGTTTGATCTCTCGCACATTGTCAAAGTCTGTCTTTGATCAAATATTATTTTGCTCTTGGTACATATGAAAAAAGCTTTACAAATTACCTGAAACAATGTTTTCAAAGTATCATTTTGCACTTTGAAATTGTGAAGTGCATTTTCAACTTTTCGACTTAAACAACCTAAACAACATTGGGGAACATTTAGAATGTCTTGTTCCTCCATATTTATTTAATTAAATTTGCACTCATCTAGTAAGAAACATAAAATAATAGGAAAATTTAGACAACAACACAAATCAACCACTGTCACTTTATGTGAAATGTCAAAAACTTTTTTTTAAAAGGGCTGAACTTTTTGGTCATATTGCCTTGTCAATTCCATTTTTATAAATACCTTTCTATTCGGCTTCTCTTTAAAAAATCTTATTTTACTTTAAATACATTTTTAAACGTACACCTAAGTCTTCTTCTTCTTTTATTATGGCATGATGGTTGCCTTTTGCCATATTATTATGCAAGCTACACCTAATTCACTGATAAGCTATTGAACCTGAATAGCCAACGCAGACGAGGGATTTTGGTCTTCGGTCTACGGACTTTATTTTTCAAAAAAATAGATCGCTTCGATTACAATTGCATCGAGTAACACATACGAGGGATTAGAAGTACCGCGTACAAAAAATCCTTCGAACAAATGAGGACACCAGGAGACCGGATTGGTTCGGAGGTAGGTATCCATGATAAAAATAGAACTCATGAGACTAGGAGCTGCAGCGCAACGCATAAAACGAACTTCAGTCCGTGTTGCTTCATGAACAGCAGTACTTAAATAGGCTTAGGATAGAGGACTTTAACGCACATAATATGTTTATTTAAACAAAGTTAAACTTTATTGACACAGTATTCAACATAGAGTAAGGTACAAATATTATAATCTTATTAAGTAATATTACACACAAAACAAACTTCTTTCGATTTTTTGGTATAGGTACATATCAATTCCAATTACGTGTTCCCTCCCTCTTACAACTTGGGATCCTTTAAAAGAGGCGTGAAGAAGCAACATGCAGGCCGGCAGGGTGAGGATGGCTGGTGTGGCAGGTAGAACTGCTGTTTCAGCTATCTTCGCGTCTGGACTTCACCTTCACTTAACATCAGGTGGGGTGAAGTCATTTGTCGGATCTATCTATAAAAAAAAAATAAGAGTCTTCACAGTCCATGACACCCGAATCCATGATACTGACGTAATCACTATCTCGACCCCTACCCTCCCATGTCATCAAAAATAAGCAAAGCAAAGACCCTCCTGCCCCCCTATAGTACTTACGTAATACTTGAACGGCCCTTAAATGATCGGGCCCTGTCCTCCGCTTACAAGTCCCTTGTCAGACGTTGTATTTCAAACTATGAATAAAAAGATACAAAACAAGAAAATACAACCAAAAAAGAACGGATTTTATATTTTTACAGCTATCTACCTAACGATCATTGTAATTTTGCTATGCATTGTAACTGTTTTACATTGATCTATTGTATATTATACATACACACATACATCGTAGATTTAGTGGCGGCGCTAGGCGTCGTCGACGTCGGCCACCGCCGACGGCTTCGCGCCTGAGGGGGCCTCGCAAAAAAATTTTACAAGTTATCTATTTATTTTCGTTTCTCCTGGCCTGGCTTAGGTAGCCGACCCCGAACAAGTCGGGGAAAAAGCTAAGCAAATGATAATGACTTTTATTATTTTCGAACACGTGCGTGATGGAAGCGAGTAGTACTTTACGGGTATTCAGAATCGTCTGTCTGGCAACACTATGTTTGTAATTATTTTTTGTCATCATTTGATTATCAAAAATAAAACTCGTTTACTCATACGTTATTTTATAATTTGGCTCACGTAATTTAACGGTTTTTAACTGCGAAGTAAAATAGGCCTCGCGAACTTGATGTCGCCGACGTCCACATGTGGTCTAGCGCCGCCACTGCGTAGATTACTTTTGCAATGATTATTTTATGACACACTTTCTTTAAGCATACATGTTTAATTGCTTTCTTTATTCGAAGTTATTTATACGTATTATAAACATTGATTATTAATTTAGGTTGAGGACACAATTTATGGGTATGATTTATTAAAACACAAATTATTTGAGAATAAACTATTTATTAATGTATAATCAATCAGTCTCTGTACATTTTATTTGAGGTAAGTACGAGATCCTTTGTCACACAGACTCTTGTGCGCTGAATGTTTATGCTGGTATGGGAATGTTTTCATGCATTTCTGACACTTGAGTTACTCTGCACAGTAATGCCTGCAAAAAAAGGAATTCATTTTATTTATTAGTAATAAGTTTTAGATTCTACGTCAAGTCTGTTGTGCTCTACAGGAGCAGAACACCCATTTCTATAGGCGTGCCCCAAGGTTCAATGTTAGGCCCCTTGCTTTTCCTTATTTATATAAATGAAGGTCATTCTCCACTTAACCATAGATTTTTGTGAAACAGTACTATTTGCTGTTGACACCTCTTTAGTGTTAAAAGCCAGAAGAGGTAATGATTGTTATGACGAAGTAGAACTGCTATACCAGCTATCTTCGCGTCTGGATTTCACCGTCACTTAACATCGGGTGGGGTGGAGTCATTTGTCGGAACTATCTATAAAAAAGAAGTAAATTATGCTCTCTCTGAAGTCCTAATTTAGTTTACGGTAAAAAATCTAAAACTTAACTTAAGTAAAACAAAATGTTTCTCTACCTAATATGAGACAGTTTAGTACTTTTATAAAAATAAACAATCAGCCTGTATGTATGTAGTGGACTATACAAAGTATATGCTTGGAGGACTAGCTATATTATATTCACGTAAACGAGCTATAGTCTAAGATCCGAACCTAAATCGACCTTCACCGAGCTGATAATAGAATAAAACATATTTTATCATGAATTTAGTATATTAGAAGATATATTAAAAAAGGGTAGCCTAAAAAATCCTGAACAGACTTTTGAAATTATAGAAAAAAAGATTTTTAATTAAATGTCAAACATCAAGATAATAAGAAAATTTAGTCCTGACCTACAGTATCAAACGTATAAAATGTGCAGCCGTTGGGTAGTCTTTTATTTACCTAGACGAACTACTGGGTTGCCAGGTATATCGATGCCAGTTACGTTACCCAACGACTGCACATTCTATGCGTTTTATAATTCTAGTCAGGACAACATTTTCTTATTATCTTGATGTTGCAACATCACTACATAGTATAAAGCAAAGTAGCTTCCCGCTGTCTGTCCCTATGTCCCTATGTATGCATAGATCTTTAAAACTACGCAACGGATTTTGATGCAGTGTTTTTTTATAGATACGAGTGATTCAAGAGGAAGGTTTTTATGTATAATACATGCATAATATAGTAGAGAAACACTAATAATTTTAGAGGGTTTTAATGTAAGGTTGTAAAAAAAAACCCTTTTTTTGCGCTTACATTTGCAAACGCTGGCTGAACCCCACGAGATAGATCAAAATATTGTACTACAGAATTGTACACCTTAAAAAGGTCTACAAAAACGTCCGCGATGGTATATGTCTATCTCTCAGGGATAACCTACAATAACCATTTTTTATTCTATACTTTTGACGAGAAATAATAGCTTATTTACGAAGCGATTTTCAGCAATATAACATTCATCCTTAACCAATAGGGAAGATGCAATATTTTTATTTTTGTTTTCATTTTAAAGAATTCCATGTAGAATAAACCACAGATATATTAAAAAATTAAAACATTGTGATTTATCGGAAAAAATGCGGTTTTAAATTGACAATTTAAATTTTCGCGCGAAAACGAACCTATGTTTGCGATGACGTCACTCCTGTCTGTCACTGGTCGTACTTGTTCGTTGCTGGCTTTAAATTTTCATACTTTAGCATATTTTTTCGAATTTCAAAATATTTTTTTGAAAAATTTAAAATGGACTATCCATCAACATCATGTGATCATAACAATACCACTAATATTCCGAAAAAAAGCCGTATTGACTCATGTTTTGTGCCATCTACTTCAACAAAGTTCCCAAATTAATTGTTTTTGACAGGAACTTCTGACCTAAAACTGAAAAAAAAAAGTGGTTTCAAGCTGCGAAGAGAAATGACAATTATTCTCCAAAGACCATTATTCGATGCTGAGAAGATCACTTTGACGTAAGTCGGCGAATATACTTGTTATATGCTTAATTAATCTGCTTGTACGTAAAAACGCATTAGTAACCTACCTAATACTTACAAAACCTGTCTATAATATATTTTTAATTTTACAGTTGGAGAATGACGTCGAAAATTAGATAAAGTTTAAAATGTGTGGCACAATCTTCACTTTGGCAGGACTGAACCAATCTTTGCGTTTCATTTAAAATAACTGTAACACGATAACCTTCTTTACGTACTTTATGCTCCGGAGAACTCGACCTTTTACTGTACATAATTCTCCGTCCCTTTTAATTTGGACATAGCCGATTGCATTATCGCCGTAAGATTTGTAGAAGCCGCTGAATAAAATACGAAGTTTAACAACTACGATTTTTACATACCGTAGTAATTTAGTCCCTTTCATTTCTACACTTAAAAACTCTGCAAATTTGGACAAAAAAAGTTATAACCATGTCAACGCTAACTCTTGGTAAATTCCTGGAGTCTGCTTTGATAAACGCAACTTTCATTTTTATTAAATGTTAAAAAACGCAATAAACATTCCCATAAAATAATATTTACTTTAACAACCATAACCTCGAAGAAGTTGTCATAACAGGAGTGACGTCACTAAACGCTGATTGGTGTTTTAAAATACGTTCCGTTTCAAGTATTTTTAATTCGTAATAATTGTTAAAAAACAACATTATGTAAAATAAAAACGTTGCAGTGGCATTTCTTTTATATTTTTTTAACACTTTAATCATAAAATTTTCATAAATATTATATATGCATCTTCCCTATTAAGTACCTTCAATACATTGTGTATTTAATACAGATCAATTTGGCCCTTTAAATCATGAATGAATCATAAGAAGAATGTCATTGTGTATAATACAAGCCTGAGAACAAAAACTGTAGTCTACACTTCAGCTCTACACCGAAGCGAAGCGAGGGCGGGCCGCTAGTATTTAATAAAGCTTTAATAAATTAATTTTCGCCGTATTAAGAATATATATTAGTTACCTCTGCATTTATGTCTTCTCAGTGTACTCCGTTGGCTGTAAAACTTGCCGCATTGCGTACAAGTGTGGGTCTTCTCGCCCGTGTGGGTTCGCTCGTGCAATTGAAGGTTAAACTTCTTGGTGAACGGTTTGTTACAGATGCTGAAATAATTAATGAATGATGATAATGATACTTACCTATAGCACGTATGGAACGGTGTTAGAACCATACATTGTGGGTGTATTCAGTAATATATACCAGTACACTGGCCACTGCTAATGACATCATGGATCTACGCTATACTGTTGAATTGTGCCGAAATATATTGGCTAGTGCACTGACGTCATAAATCGACGAAATATTAAAAATAGTGCGAATAAAGAAGATTTTTTATTTACCTCATCAATTAAAAGGAATTCTTTTGGTTCGGATGCCATTATTGTTCTTTAATTAAAAAAGAAATAAAATTCGAATGCATCTCACGCACGCTCGGTCATACGTCATATTTGTTTTCCCGGTAAAAATATGGTAGCATACCAGTACAATATGGCGTCGGATTCGTGACGTCATTACCACTGTCCAGTATACTGATGTACATTTCGGAATACACCCTGTTTGAGAAGAGTGAATGGATGTGAACAGGGCCGGATTTAGAGGAGTGGCCCTGGGCCAACGAAAGCCTGGAGGGCCCTAACGATGGGCGTATTTATCGATTTTTACTTAGTAGTAGAAATAATGCAAACGCTAGTTTAGATCTCCAACGGAATAACATCATTGTTATCTATTTTAAGAATTTCGATGTTCAGCAGTACGAGACACTTTTGACTTTTCATCGAAATTATTCGTAAACGAACTTATTTAACACCCAACCAAACGGTACCAAACCAAAGGAAAACGAATTGTATCACGTCAAAGTGACACACGTATTAGACAACAGTCGGTCCTTCTTTCTCTATAGGCGTGCAAGAGAGATGAAAATATACGCCGTGAAGTTTGTGCTATCGAGATAACGATGGACAATATCGTTAAACGTTGCTCGAAAAAATTAACTTTTACTACCATTGACGTCTTAATGGTATGGTAGTTTGCTCGAGCTCACGAAAACTATCATTGTTTACATGTAAATCTCGTACTGAGAGTAAGATAGATACATTCAACATCACGAACGAAATCGTGGTCGAATACTGTGCCAAAGGTACATTGGATAATAAATAATAGCGTATAATATATTTGCTTACAATCATCATCAGCCTATTAATGCTCCACTGTTGGGTCACAGGCCTTCCCTATGGATGGAATAGGGAGGTTGGGCCATGACCCACCACGCGGGCCCAGTAGTAATAGAGGGCTTTGCTTACAATAATAAACGGCATTAAGAATGTTAAATATTCAAAGCACCTTTAATACATAGGATATAAGATTTAATTTAAAGAGTCGTGAATTAATTAAAAAAAACATACAAATTAGGCAATTGGTCTTAAGACATACCTGCAAGAGAACGGTTTTTCCCCAAAGTGCATTTTTTTATGCAATTTCAGCTGTTCCCGGTTCGACAATACTTTGCCACACAAGTCGCATAGAATGCTGGAGATAATACCGTGCTCCTAAAACATATTGAGACCGTTAATTTGGATAGCATTTTAACGTAAATTTGTAATTGTATTTATTATACAATTTTGTAAGACTAATAGGCTAGTTGACCCTTTTTGGAAAAAGGTTTTAAATGGTTAATAAATGTTCTATTAGTGCTAGGCCGGCGAAACCGCCGCGGTTTTATACCGCGTAGTTTTGTGAATCATGGAAACCAATGCAAGCGGCCGCACCAGCGGTTTTTTCCCGCGACTGATTTTAAAACCGTGATTTGTTACAGAATGGCTCGCGGGTAAAAACCGCGCCAAAATTTGTAGTCCATACAATATTTTCACAAAATTTGTGACGACGTTTTCTTTTTCTATTTCTTAGTATTAAAGCAACAATACATACAGCTCTCTTGAAATCCATCCTCAAACTGTGATAAATCGTGTCTAGTTTCGCGGTTTTTAATCGTAGTGTGTGTGCTTCGGGCGGTTCCGCGGTTTTGCGGTTTACCGCTTGCGGGAAAAAACCGTAGTGCGGCCTAGCACTTAGACCGAAAAAAAAATTTATTGTAATATTTTGAGACCTAGAAAGCTACAAATCTTTAATTTTAAAATAGACTTTTCATGGACATACAAAAACGCTGTTGGCCATTTTAGTCTATAGAATATCTATGCTATGACGTCAACAGGTAGTAAACAAAAACTCGTAAGCACGTAGAAAATAACCTATCTGAGTTTATAATAAAAAAATCATGATTCCTAATACATACCACGAAAAATATAGTAATTATCATTATTGTATTGTACGAGAATGTAAAAACACATCCTCGCCGACTCCATGAAAGTTGTGGATTAAAGTGCCGAAAGAAATTAACCTACGCAATACCTGGTTAGAACTTGCTAAAAGGGATCCTGCAACTTTATTAGTAAAATTTATTTTTGCTCATTGAATAATATTTTGAGACTCTTCATTTATTATCAGTTTTAATAATACAAGTTTTAAGGTTATGTATGTACTATATCAATAAGCAAAATAAATATTAAAATTGTTACGTTACATATCTTTCAGTTGGAAAACGACATGGAAAAAGATAACAAAGCTCTAATTGGTGTCTCTAACTAGAGTTCGATTGTTGAAACTGATATTTACACGTCATGCTCGTGAACGGGTGCTGCGTTCCATCGCGATCGCGTATTGACCTAACTTACCTTTAAGTGTGAAGTCAGTGCTTTCCTCGAGTCGCACGGCAGAGAGCAATGCACGCAAACGTAGCGCTTCAGACTTGACGACTGCGGGTGGACTGAACTGCGATGGGCTGTTAAATACCTTTAAATATACAAAGGTATCGATTCTGACATGATACTCTATACCGAAATGAAAATTTGACAAAAGTGTATCCTTGTCGTTCTTTAAACAGAATGAGAAAGAAGAAGAAATAAGATTGATCATACGCAAATACCGAATACAGCTATTATATCGCGGTGCACATGCTAAGCTGGCAGGTCTACTGTAAATTTAGGTGTTGATTCTGACATGATTCTCTATACCTAAATATAAATTTGACAAAAGTGTACCTAGCCTTGTCATTCTTTATACAGAACTAGCGGCCCGCCCTCGCTTCGCTTCGGGGTAGAGCTGAAGTGTAGACTACAATTTTTGTTCTCAGTCTTGTATTATACACAATGACATTCATCTATGATTCTTCTTATACCTGCATGCAAAGTCTCAGCCCGATCGGTTTAAAATTGACAAAGTTTCATACAAACTTTCATTCCCTATTTTATCCCCTTGGGGACAGAATTGATCAAAATCCTTTCTTAGCGGATGACCACGTCATAACATCTACCTGCATGCCAAATTTCAGCCCGATCCGTCCATTGGTTTGGGCTGTGCGTTGATAGATCACTATGTCAGTCAGTCACCTTTGAGTTTTATATACATATATAGAAAAAAAAGAAGAAGATACTGAAGTTAAATTTAGTTTTAAGTTTAGAAAATCATGCCAGAATCGACACCAAAATCTACAGTATACCTGCCCGCCTGGCATGAGCACCGCGATATGATAGCTGCATTCGGTTTTTTTTTATTTATTTATGTATTTGCGACTGATCAATATTTTTAGTCTGAATCGTTTGTTTATTACATCTAAAGTAAAGCTAAACACTTCGATAATTCCGCTATTTTGGTATGACTCTCTAAACCTAAACTTAAATTTGACAACAGTGCATCCCTGTCTTTCTCTATACGAAAAGAAAAGGACTGATGTTAAATTTAGAGAACCCTGCCAAAATCGACACCAATATCATGCCATTTATACTGAAGTTTTGAAAACAATAAAAAAAATGAGTGCTTATGACCACACGACTGAAGTGAAACTTCTGCTCCATCTGTATGTATATATATGTCTATGTGTTTGTACAATATATACATGTATGTACACTCGCGGCAAGACCCTCTCTGTCACCCATAATGCCATAATCGCTTGCGGTAGCGGCGTAGTAAAAATTCATTCATAGACATGTAATTATCGCTCTTACATTTTCGTATAGCGCTGTCGCGATCACGATGCGGATGACAAATTGCAACTAAAACAAATGCAATTATTGAATTGCATTTGTTTTAGTTGCAATTTCATTATTCAATCAATGAAATGCTCACTGTCTTACTTTTGTGCGGCGGCCCGGATTGTCGCGTCCGACGCGAAGGCGGGGCGTAGTAAAAACTACTGTAGAAAACCGTTCAAAGCATTTTGTTCACCAAGTGACAGAGCGCAAAATCCCGCGATAATACATATACATATTTCATTTACTAGCTATAAGAGAAAGAGAGAAAAAAAAAGTGCGCGCGCACTGCTTTCTCCGGCTTATATCCCCCACTCAACTCCCGTTCGCCTCGCCCGAACACACTTTTCGTAACGCGTAACGCATTCGTCAGCTTACCGCCCAAGTGAAGCGTGCGTTAAGAAGTTTTACTTCAAAAATTCACTCCCATAATTTTTTCGCAACACGTCAAAAGAATAAGTACCAAAATACCTATTAAACAAAATAAAATCAAAAACTATAACAATAAGTGTCGCCGCATACAGGCCACCGACCACAACCACAAAACGCCGCCACCGGCATATTTCTTGTAGTTTTCATACATTTTATATGGACTCGCCACACACGGTACGCCGGTGGCCGCCACACGCTACAAATCGTCGTTGCTCGCTTCTTGTGGCCCGCACCGGCCACTTAATGCGCCGATACAAAACGCCTCCACACTTCACTCGCGCGATTCCCCACCTCTCTCTCCCTTACCTTAGTCGGCCGCTGTCGCGCGCTTCAGCCACTTTAGTAGCCGCTTCTAGCTTCTCGTGGCGGCGTTTGTAGCTGTGGCGTGTGGCCCGTGTGCGGCGACACTAAGACCTTACACATTGTATGTGTATTGAAATATAACTTCAACTCACCTATTCATATGGAATGATACTCCACATATATCACAGACAAATGGCTTCAATCCTTTGTGGATGTTCTGATGCTGTTCGTACCAAGTCTTTACTTGGAAACCTTTGCCGCACTTCTCACATTTATACTGCAACAATATAACAAAAAAAAATGGTGATTTTGTCGTACTATTCGTAAGTAGAATTCTTTGCCCGCGCCCGTGTTCCCTCCTTCCTACAATCCGGCGTCCTTTAAGAGAGGCGTGAAGAAGCATTTTTGCAGGCCGGCAAGATGAAGATGGTTGATGTAGCAGTTTAACTGCTGTACGCGTTTGGACTTTATCACCACTTAACATCAGGTGGGGTAGAGTGATTTTGCCTACCTTGCTATAAAAAAAAGTACACACTTTATCAAGGAATAAGATTATACGACATTAACGACAAATGAGGAGTTCGATAGCGCAAGTAGTTCGCGCGTTCAGCGAAAGTCGAAGTTAAGCAATTTTCGAAATGGTCAGTCATCGGATGGGTGACCAAAAATTCACTATCTCGTACTTCCCAGTGTTTCGGAAGGCACGTTAAGCCGTTGGTCCCGGCTACATATGCAGTTGTTAGCAGCCACCAATTCGCGCCGGGCCTGCGTTGTGGGTCACAGCCCAATCTCCCTTTTCCATCTATCCTGTAACTCCAGTGGGTGATGTTGGATGTCAATGGTTTACGGTCCTTTTTACTGTGTACTACACTGCTAGGACACAGGTCCATATGGAAAGAAACACTATGGAGATCAGGAACATATAATAACATACAAAGAGTTACGAACGACACTCAATTATATTGTCTTTTTACAAATTTCTCCTTAGCTATAGTACCTACTTGAAAACAGCAGCGTTAAGGCTCTGTCCCACGACCTGTGTTGCCGCGGGCGAGGCCGCGCCGCGCAGGGTTTCCAAACGTATGAGAACTCTTCACGTTCGAGATTTAGCAGTGTCTATACATGATATGAGGTGATGATACGATGATACGCATGAGGATGCATTTAATAATGGCACAACGAACTATACTTGCAGAGAGGATCCCTTGTGGATTGAACATTTATTTTCTTTCTGATAGTATTTTTGGTTTGTGGACATAACAAAAACAGTCAACATTGTTAAAAACTCATATCAAAGTGTACGCGATTTCTAATTACCTCGTATCATGTATAGATACTGCTAAATCCCGAACTTTACAGTGCTCATACGTTTGGTAACACTGCGCGGCGCGGCCACGCCTGCGATAACAGGTCGTGGGACCCTTTAGTTACCCTCATGAAAGCAATTTGGATTACTTCTCATTACTTTTAAATAAATGAGAAAAACCGAAAAAGTTGCCAGAAATACGTTAAGTGATTGTCCCACTGTTAAATGTGTCTGCTCCAATGTCTACTTTGTTTAGTTTCAGCTTCATGCAAATGAATGAGTGGAAAGGACTTGGAAACATGAATAAAATCTATTAAGGTTGTTTTGTTCTTTTGTTATGGCATACGCGCTCGATGAGAATAGAGAAGAGAGAACTTTCGCAATGGTAGGTCATTGGATGGGTGACCAAAAATCTTCTGTCTTGAGCTCCTCCGTGCTTCGGAAGGCACGTTAAGCCGTTGGTCCCGGCTGCATCTGCAGTCTTTAGCACCCGCCAATCCGCAACTGGGCCCGCGTGGTAGGGCATGGCCCAAACTCCCTATTTCATCCACAGGGAAGGCCTGTGCCCCCGCAGTGGGGACATTAATAGGCTGATGATGATGATCTTATGGTATACAGTGACAGCACTTACTTCAACCAGCTGACCTCATATGATTTTAGATCCTGAATTAAAAGTAGTGACTTAGGACTACACTCTGATGATAATCAGTATATTATTAAGTTACATTAAAGTTGATGCTAGGCTGCCCGACGTGACGACATGATAAACACCGTAATAAAAAATTTAAATGATACTACACCGAAACCGAAATGGACGGAAAAAGGTTCTCAATATAATAATCTTACAGATTCAGTGAAAAAGGCGCCTTAGCGTGATGAGATGATAGAAATATAATAATAATAATAATGGTGACTGGATCAATGGCCTGATACAGAAGGCAGTGCTCCTTGACACGGCTCGCATAGTGAGGAGGTTCCTCTCTCTGGGGCCCTAACCACCGGTAGCTAGGACCCTGTTCCCGCTGCCTGCTTCTATTTTTTATATTTTTAAATGTTTTTATTTTTATATCAATATTTTAAAAATGTAATCAATATGGTATACAATAAATAAAGAGAATAATAATAGTAATAATAATAATTCATTTATTGTGGAGCATAGGTACAATAATGGGGTGTTATATCAGTACATACAGTTCAGCTATGTCCTGCCATAAGGCGTACAATTATTAATAATAACATTAGATGTCCCAATTTAAATCAATATTATTATAAATGTCAATTAAGTTTATTTCTATATCGTTTTATTCATGTCCAGTGGTACCCAGAATGTCATTGTTAAATTTCTTTGTCAGATAAAAATTCCTTAATTGTGTAGTAGCATTTGTCAACTAAGAAATTCTTTAACATATGCTTGAAACTGAGGACATTCTCATTACTTCTTATTACTTCTGTTAATACAAAAAAAAATAATCTTTACCTTTGAATTTTCCTTATTATGTCGCTTCTCGTGTTCCTTCAAAGCGCCGAGGTACACAGTGCTGTACCCACATTGTTGGGTACAAAAATATCTTGTACCATTATGAGCTCTTCCGTGTCGTATTATTTCTGAGACCGTTTTATATGTTCTGCCTAAAAAACAGGCCAAACAATAAATTCAGTACATTCACAACCAAATAAAATTTATACTGCTAATAATCTTCTTGGTATCGAGTCTATCTTTGTGGTTACTAGCACATA
Source organism: Chilo suppressalis (assembly GCA_902850365.2). Classification (NCBI taxonomy): domain Eukaryota; kingdom Metazoa; phylum Arthropoda; class Insecta; order Lepidoptera; family Crambidae; genus Chilo; species Chilo suppressalis. Next base: position 12,023,736 of record OU963917.1, on the reverse strand, counting down.
ATGTTATTGTTGTTTGTATATATAGAATTCCTAAAATGACTAACCTAGATATTCTATGAAAAGATGTATAATTTGTTACAAAATCTATGTACCAATATGAGCAGGAAAATCATTTTGTGTGATGATTTTAATATTGATAGATTGAAATGCAATAAAATGTTGTATGAATTTGAAATTTTTTTACACAGTTTTGGTCTTACTTTGGAAATAAATCAAATAACTAGATTAATGAGCAAAACTTGTTTAGATAATTTTGGACCCAATGTGAAACGAGGCTGCAGGGGTGAGGTACTCAATTTACGATATCTGATGAAATTTGACATGCATGTAGTTTATATAGGCGGCAGCGGACGGGACTCGAACCCACATCCTTCGCTATCCGGGCGAATGCACTGACCATTATGCTACCACGGCCCTATTAGCCGCGTCGAAATTTTCCTAGCTTTAAGCTGCAAGACAGCGCCATCTCTTCGCATTGTAGGTAACCCACAATGTCAAATGAATACTTTTTCAAGTATTAAACATTTGAAAGAAGAAATATCAATTATAGTTATGATTTTATTTATTTTTTAAGCATCTAACTGCTAGATGTTTAAATCTAAAGAAAAGTTTACTAGAAAAAATCCACACAGACCAGGCAGCGGACGGAACTTGAACCCGCATATATACTTATAATATATAAATTTGATTTCTTTAATCCAATTCATTGCAGCACTTTTCTATGTTTACTTGGTAGCTAAAGAAACATCAGCATGCTATCTGCTTTTGCTCTTACACACAGAATAGACACATGCCTATGTTATTACTCAAGTACTTTCAGAAAGTGTATTGTCATGGGCTACCTGTCTTTTCAGTTTCTGACAAACTTAAACAAAGTTCAGTTCAGTTTGAGTAAACCAGACTTACGAAATTTTAATGCCACTTACCACACAGCTTACAAACAAATGGTCTCTCATTCACATGCGCTAGTAAATAATGACGACTAACTGACTTCTTATTACTATACTCTTTACTGCATACACTACATTTAAATAATAAAGAATATCCGTCTTGAGACAATATTAGGGTAAAATGATCCTCCGTGTTTTGGTCTTTTACTTTCTTGTGATGTTCTGTGTTATAATGATTAAGCAATACATTCTGCGAATTGAACATTTCAAAACAAGTGAGACATTTGAATTGTGTTATATTAACGGGAACTACATCAGGGTGCATTGTTTCAGCATTATACTTTTCTTCTTTTACATGTATGATATGTAATGAGGAATCTGAGTCGATATTTACCGCTCCATCGTGAGATACATCATCCACATCAATATATGTGATATCAGCACTTTCTGCACTATTTACTTCTGTTTCTAATTTGACTTTATCTTCAATACCATTGTTCACATTCGCTGTACTATCGGTACTGGTTAAATCTTTTTCTTTCTTTACCTTGATTTTACTCTCAATTTTCAGATATAATTTTTCTAATTCAGTTTTGCCTTCTTGAACATATTGAAGAAGTAGCTGTTCACTCTCAATAAGTTTTTGATGAAAATTATATATGTCATCAACTTTTTCTGAACAACTCTTGCAAATTTTTGTTGGTAATGGTTTATGGAGGGGTTCTATCTGAAATTTATACCTACTTAACATACTTACTTAACAATTTATAAAAGTCGTAATATTATCGTTTATATACATGCTGCTTATACTTTTAATTCAATATAACTTGAAGAGCTTAACATGTGGGGCATTTTATAAATCCATAATTAAAGAAAAACCCTTATTTAAAAATGTATCATCATATATAATGTGACAAATCACATCACATATTATGTATGATAAAACTGATCAAGTACATACTTGGATAAATAAGTACTGATTTTAACTATGCAATTATTATCAAAGGAAGATTATTTTTAGTTTGTTTAAGTTTTTCTTAAACAGATCTTTCAAACGTTAGCTAGTATTTTTAGTAAGTATTTTATTGAAAAATAAAAAAAAGAGATTTTAAGAGATTTGCAAAATCCAGCTGCAATCCTGAGAAGAGTCCAAAAATCCTGAAATCTCAGGACAAATTCTGAGATATGGTAACCCTATATGTAAGTGTAATACAGACTCATGAAGAATATTTGATTGAAAAAAATACAGTTACTCAAGTTTGGTCTCTTCCTGTCAATGCAATTTTAAGGCTCACTCACCTTCACATTCAAGGTTAATAGTATTTTACAACGAATTTGATCTCCCTCTGTCAAGTCTTGCATGTCCTGATTAACTTCATTGAAACAGAAACGACACAGCTTATTCATATCGACAATAACATTCATGGCTCTAAAGAATTATTTTGAACACTATTAGTATGAACAAAGCTTTTGTGTAAAAAATTCGGCACCAACCACTTATTGGCAATTCAGTCTTATTTTGTGACACCTTTATTTTACGTAAACTATCGTAAATTTCAATCAATAAAAGAATAAAAACAACAAATCAAGCATAGACAGGATGCACTTTTGTGTACAAACAAAACAGCTGTCACGAATCACGATACGGCACATCTTTTTTATTGATTCTCCCTTTTTAGGGAACGCAAAGGGAACAATGCCCATACCACCTTGTCTAAGATATTTATCTTCTTTTTTTCACATTAGAATGTCGGTGTGACGCATTCTAATGTTTCTTGGAGTGTTCAGCATGAAACATATCGAGTTGGCTTTTTCGATTAGTTTCTGTGAAGTAGCCAACACTACAATAAAGTCCTCACGTCCACTTGACCGGAATAGCGTATATTTTAAAAATTCCACTAATGCTTCGGGTGTCAAGCCAGTGCTAGCTGATAGCGGAGTACCATACCTATCAATTTAACCCCCATGCATGTTCTACGATTTTTCGGAGTTTTAGAGTTAGATTTGTTTTCGTTATTTTTTAATGTCAACGATGAGACAACTTTGAAAAAAGTATAACTACTTTTTGGGTCGAAATTTCTTCGATATTTTATTTTAGCAGAATGCCTATTGCTTGTAGTTTTATAAAGTTTTTTTTCATTGAACTCAATCAGGCTTTGGACCACATTTCTGAATAGGGTACCAAGAATTTGGTTAAGTTCAATGCTAAGAAAGCTCAGGTCTGCACTTTCACGGCAAAACATCGTCATTCCTTTCATATCCATCTCTTCAGGGCATAACACTGGAGCTAGAGAGCAGTATCACCATGCTCGGTATGAAGATTCGCTGTGACTTAAATCCAAAGAATTACATCGAAGGAGTGATAAAAACGGCCTCACGCAAACGCGAAATCCTGAACAAGGTGCGGCGTTTTTTCACGCCCGATCAACTGTGCTTGTTGTATAAGACGCAGGTGCAGTCTTGCGTGGAATATTGCTCGCACCTCTAGGATGGCTCCGCCAAATACTTGCTCGATACTTTGGATAGGTTACAGCAGCGCGCGATCCGCATCATAGGCGATGAGGAGGTGACTAAACACCTCGAGCCTCTTCAATTACGCCGTGACGTGGCGTCACTAAGCGCGTTCTATCGCCTGTACCACGGTGAGTGTTCTGAGGAGTTATTCTCTCTTATTCAACCTTCCCCGTTCCTTCAGAGGACCACGTGCGCTGGCCTACGTTGTCACCGTCTAACTGTGGCCACAATTCCAACGCGTACAAAGAAATTCGGTGACTCATTTCTTTGCCGCACTATCCGTACATGGAATGTTCTGCCCGTTCACGTGTTCCCTCCCTCCTATAAACTGGGATCCTTTAAAAGTAGTGTTGCAAGACGAGACTTAGCCAGTCTTGGTCTTGGTCTTGCGCCAATACACCTGGTCTTGGTCTTGGTCTTGCGCTCCCAGTCTTGGTCTTGGTCTTGCAGCAAGAGTCTTGCAAGTCTTGCAATTACCTATTAAACTATTGCTATTTATTAAAGTTTACTTTATATCTTAGAAAATCGTATTAGAATTAGAACATTGTGAGCTTGAATTAACATAGCCATAGTAAAGACTAATCAGATTAATAAATGTCTGAAGATTATATAAGAAATTCGAAAAATCAACTGCCACATGGTTATCAACTGAGCTATATGCCGCTTTCCATGGAAGTAACTGTGTCTTCATAAACATTTACACTTTATAAGCTTACATGTGCTAAAACATGTAAAAAACAAATTAATTACAATAAGTTGACTGTATTTTAAAGAACAATATTAAATAGCACCTAAGTAATTAGTTTAAACCCATATAATCAATATTATAATATAATTATACTTACTAGAATAAATTATTATGACATCTACTACCTATCCTTACCTATATCTAATCATAATACTACTTGCGTGATCAGTATAATGTATTCGTTTCCATTCTAAGCACCCTGAAACTTATTTATTCTTTGGAACACCTGTATTCTTGTGTCGTGCCGTCTCGCTCGCTCATATATTAAATAGGATTAGCGTGAGTGGGACGGCACGACACGAAATTAAAAGTTTGCATGAGTATACCTAGGCCCTGTGGCGGCAATTAAATAGTGTTAAATGTTGTGACTTCGGCGCGGCGGCAACGATTGTTGTATGTGATTTCAATAGAAGCCGCCGTCGCGGCGGCGCGTGTTTCATCACCATGTACTTCCGAAAAGCGGCAAATTTCTTTGAGAAGTCAGTACAAAACCTTTGATGCCGCATTATCAAAGTGCCGATGGTTAAAACAAAACTATGCATGCTTTCTGTTTGATTTTAATGGATATTTTTTTATTCGCTATGTATGTTTATGGTATTGGTCGTAAATAATGCGCATAGGTCCAGTTTTTCATATTCTTTGATACAGTTTTTTCCGTCTCATAGAATTCCTAAGTGTACCTATACACCGAAATGTTTATTTATTTTATTATTTTATTTAATTCAGGTAACAAACAGTCTTATACAAACAATTTCACAATTTATGTTTACAAATAGACCTAAAGTTCCATTAATTGATAAAAATGTTAAACCTAACTACTCCGTTCCTAACTTTAACCTAAGATATAAAAATTTTGATCGATACTAAATTAAAAATGTATTAAGTAAAACAGAATGGATTTTCAATAAAATAAAAAAAATAGATGTTCCATAGCTTCTGACTAATTTTAAAAACTGCCCAACTGTGCTTCGCTTGAGCGAAGGGTGCGGGTTCGAGTCCAGTCTGCTGCCTGGTCCGAGTGGAATTTTTTCAAGTTATATTTTCTTTAGATAAAAAGTTGTGTTTAAAAAAATAACATTAATAAAACTAAAGAAAAGTTTACTAGAAAAAAATCCACGCGGACCAGGCAGCGGACGGGACTCGAACCCGCACCCTTCGCTATCCGGGCGAATGCTCTGACCATTATGCTACCACGGCATAAACTTTTCTTTAGATTTAGACATCTAGCAGTTAAATGCTTAAAAATAAATAAAAAACATAATTAATAAAACTATTAATATTAATAAAATCCATTCTGTTTTACTTAATTCATTTTTATTTAGTATCGATCAAATGTTTTATATCTTAGATTAAAGTTAGGAAGAGATTATTTAACTTAAAAAACTACAATAATAGGCATTCTGTTCAACAAAATATATCGAAGAAAAATCGATCCAAAAAGAAGTTATACTCTTACAAAGTTGTCACATCCTTGAACTTAAAAAAAGAACGAAAAAAAATTCTAACTCGAAAACTACGAAAAATCGTGGAACATACATAGGGGTTAAATTGATAGGTATGGTACTCCGCTATCAGCTCGCACTGGCTTGACACCCTAAAAAAACAACCTGTATATATCTATCTATGTATATAAAACTCAAAGGTGACTGACTGACAAAGTGATCTATCAACGCACAGCCCAAACCACTGGACGGATCGGGCTGAAATTTGGCATGCAGGTAGATGTTATGACGTAGGCATCCGCTAAGAAAAGGATTTCGATCATTTGTACCCCCAAGGGGATAAAATAGGTAATGAAAGTTTGTATGAAACTTTGTCAATTTTAAACCGATCGGGCTGAGACTTTGCATGCAGGTATAAAAAGAATCATAGATGAATGTCATTGTGTATAATACAAGCCTGAGAACAAAAACTGTAGTCTACACTTCAGCTCTACACCGAAGTGCAGCGAGGGCGGGCCGCTAGTATATATATATATATATATATTAATTTCTAGCAAAAAACGATATTTTGAGAAATAAACAGGTAGGTAATTAATGACCCACAAATGAAATTCATGATGGAATCTTAAAAATCTGCTGTGACTTAAAAAAATATGTTAAAGTGTGGTAAACGAGCGTATGGCCCATCTGCCGCCCTCAATGAACGCAACCATAACCTATCGACGCTTGCGATACCAAAAATATCACTCGCCCCGTTGCCTCATCATCATCATCAACCTTAATGTCCCTACTGCTGGGCCACGGGCCTTTCCTATGGATGATATTTCCTATTGTTACATATTTGACATTATGTGATGGAAGTCGACCTCAACACATGTTTGCAAGTTTGATGTCAACTTTCAATTGGACGACACTGTATGAAATAAAACAGGGAGAAAAAAGCAGCCCTTGCTGAGTTTCTTGCCGGTTCTTCTCAGTACAAGGTCTCCCGCCGTAGATTTGCGAACCGATGGCGTAGCTTTTCGACATTCACAAGTGCTTGTAACAGCCTAGACTGAATAAACGATATTGAATTTTTTGAATATTGATGGAATAGGTATATTGGGCTATGACCCACGCAGTGCGTATTGGTGGTTCACCCACCCTATTGTTGCCCACCCTGACCGAATCCCCTACCTCGTAGAGCCCTCGAACCATACTCACTATCCTTAGATAATAGATAAAAAATAGAGTCACTGCCATTCATTGATTACGTTATCCACGTTATTCATCAACATTGACGTACGCACCTTATCTTAAAAACAGTTTTGTATTGTGAATACTTACAAAAGGAATAGTAAACCTAGAGATAAGTTGGTATTTAGAGATGATTATGCTTCCAGTAATCTGTTTGTTAAAAATACAAAATGCGGTTGATAGTATTCAATGTAATATCGCAAGCATCCTCTGATAGCCGTGCTGCTGCATCCCGTTTCGTCAAAGATAAATAAATTAGCTACAGAAGGGACATACGTATCTTGCTAGCGATTTTTATGATACAGCAACCAAAGGGTAAAAGTGGAACCCTATTGTTTGTCACTCTGTCGTGTGTCTGTTTGTCCGTATGTCACGGATATCTAGATAAATTGTAGTGGGAGCGAACAAAAATACTCAGAAGGCGCAAGCTGATATATCGACTGAAAGCGTACATTGTTTTCTAAACGGAATGAGTTACAGAACCAAAATACTTATGTAGAATGTAGAATAAATGCACTGACCATTATGCTATAATTGCTATTTCTTCTTTCAAATGTTTAATACTTGAAAAAGAATTCATTTGACATTGTGGGTTGCCTACAATGCGAAGAGATGGCGCTGCCTTGCAGCTTAAAGCTAGGAAAATTTCGACGCGGCTAATAGGGCCGTGGTAGCATAATGGTCAGTGCATTCGCCCGGATAGCGAAGGATGCGGGTTCGAGTCCCGTCCGCTGCCTGGTCCGCGTGGATTTTTTTCTAGTAAACTTTTCTTTAGAATAAATATTTTGTCATAAATGAAAAGGGGACGACATAATTCTGTGAACAGGCGCTTTTTTGCTGATTTGTTGTTATGGAATTCTACGTCAGGTCGCGTTTTAGATATATGGATTTTTCACAGACTTCATCTTTATTATAATTAATTTCTTGTTTAAAAAATATATTAAAAAATATTGATGGAGTTACCATTCAAAAGTAGTGGTAGAATTTACATGAAAAAAAAACCTTATTTGATTATATGCATATTCCATTCTTATTCGTTTTAGATAAGGTAGGTAATTAATTAATCCGGAATTTATTAATTTATAGATATATATCTAAATTTTCTCAATATCTACTCTTTAGTTTATTTCTGCTCTTTTATCATAAACATGTTGTTACTAGCATAAAAAAAAATGGGTGCGTGTACTTATGTAGGCGCGTGAGAAGTTATCCTTCTTTGGCATCGTTTAAAATTAGTTTTTAATTGCATGCAAAAAATTAATTACAATAAATTAATAAAAAGTCTGGAAAAGGACACAGTCAATAAAGTTCAGTTTTAATTTGAAAAAATAAATAAATAATCAAAATATTCAATTAAAATCGCTACTGAATATAATTTATTAGAACATATGTGATTTGCACTTGTATGAAACTCAAACACGTATTCCGAATATACAAACTAGAAACATGTGGATAAATATTATAAATATGAATACCTATAACTGTTACTTTATTACAAAAAATAAAGATGTGGTTTTTGGTTCTACTACACCAATGGTCAAGAGATGGCGCTGTAGTCTCCTGAATCGCGCTTTGGTTCCGTTGTTTCAGATTAATAAATACTTTTGATAGGCCTTCACAATGCAGTCGTTAGCACCCACAAAATAGAGATTCTATTTCTATTTTGTTGGTAGATTTTCTTAATGTGCGTTATTTTTTCATAACGCGCCTAAAGAAGTATAACTTCAAAAATTGTATAGCTCTGCCATAGGGAGAAGCATGTCCAAGAAAGTGATCAATTTAAATTTAATAAAAAAAAAACAAAAAGGTTAGGTTCCTACCAAAATTAATAATGATTTCACATAACAAGCACAGCAGGTCGCAATCAATCGGTTCTGATGATAAAGGGCAAAGTGCCCTTATCACAAACAAATGACCACTGTCGCTTCTGGTTGAATCTTTAATCTTTGTCATGGAACAAGTTAAAAGTTACATTGCCAAACGGTCTCTTACCAGTGTCCAAAGCAAACTATACTCATGTGTTGACTTAATTTTATATTAAATATACTTTTTCTATTATTAAGTTATTGAGTTTTAAATAGATTATTACAGTGAAAATGTTGTTAAAGTGCATTGTTTTGTTGTCGTTAATAAGTACTGTGTACGCTGGTAAGTACGTAAGCCATACCTACATATAAATTATTTGCATTTCCGGACTTCGACAAAAAAATTTTCGCGGAAACCAAAATTCTGCCCAGCAAAACTTCTAAAGATTCAAATGTCCACAGACACCTACCGTATGTGTGTAACAAGCAAAGGAATGTTAATGAAAGTTTTAATCGTCATTTGAACTATTATTTTTACTATAACATAAAACTTTACATAGAAAAGAACAATTAATGAATAATTTACCCAAAACATTAGGGTTAGCTGCACTGATTTCAGAACAGGCCTCTATTAAATCCTGCAGTAGCTCTTTGCGAGTAATACAAACGAAATCTACTATAAGAAAGTAGAGCATAGCGGCTTAGCCGCTCAAAGTCGAGCGCCCGCCTTGGGAAGTATAACCATCATACGCAAGACCAAATAAATAATAAAAAAAAATCCAACACTCACACCAATTAGCCTAGCCCCAAAGAAAGCACTGTAAGCTTGTGATATGGGATACTAGGATAACGGATAGAAATATATATCAAACATCCATATCTGGAGTACAAATGCTCGTATTCATCACACAAACATCTGCCCCCACCGGGATTCAAATCCGGGACCTCTCGAGTAGTCGACATACACCTTGAAACCCGGCGTACAAACCACTCGGCCACGGATAAAAAACCAAAGTAAAATAATACTGCCTCTTGGCTATATGGTTATGTTTCTAAAGGTGATTATGGCTACAAGGCTCCATGGGCTTCTTAGGCTATAGCAAATGGCTACTATCAGGCTAGCAATATGCTCGTGTGCTACCATTTTCATATAAAAAACGAGTGTACTTATGACCACATGACTGAAGTGAAACTTCTTTAGCTCCATCTGTATGTATATATACATATACATATATTAACATGTATGTACATATACATATTTCATTTACTAGCTATAAGAGACACAGAGAAAGAATATATCACACTCGGTTATCATCATCATCGGCCTATTAATGGGCCCACTTCAGCGGCAGTTATAGATGAAATAGGGCGATTGGGCCATGATCCACCAGGCATGCCCAGTGCGGGATGTGGATTTGTGATCGTTAGCACGACTGCAGATGCAGCCGGGACCGCGGGTTAACGTGCCTTCCGAAGCACGGAGGAACCCGAGATAATAATACCCGCCATACACACTACGAGAAATCGTTACGATCAGACTGTACAGTTCGAACGGTACAGTTTATACGATTTCGTTTAGTATAGGAAACTGTGCAGTTTTATAAAATACACGCTACGATTTATCGGTACCGTTCGGACTGTACAGTCTAATCGTAACGATTTATCGTAGTGTGTATGGCGGGTATAAGGCTTTAGTCACCCATCCAATGTTCGACCATTGCGAAAGTTTATTAACTTCAACGATCGCAGCTGAACGCGCTAACCACTTGCGCCGTCGACATATCAATCAGTCATCAATACCACCTAATCCACCGCGTGTACTATACTTGAATAGCAATTATCGTTTATCAGCAGGACGCCCGCGTCCAGACTTCCGTCGTCGGGAACAGCACGAGCGCGTGGGATGTTGTTTTTTCGTTCTAAACATGCCCGATCACAACCACAATAAATTTCATTCGCGACCGCCGGCATAGTTATCATCGTCCTTTGGCTAATGTTATTTATCTATTGACATGGATAACTCCATCATAATTCCATTTCCTTTCCGTTGATTTCGCACGGGATTTCAATTGTTATTTTATTTAAGTTATTAGCAAATCAGCAAATTCTAAATCATGTTAAATTTGAGTAGCCTCATGTCCTGCCGCAAGTGAATCACTATCTTTATCAGTTAGTGCATTCAACGTCCGGATAGCGTGTGCTTTTTTAGTTTCCTTCCAGACGTGACAGCGGGTAAAATCTTTATTGATACACTAAACCTGGCTGTAGGGTTATGTCTGACTTGCTGACTAAGCAGCTTCTTTCCATAAGGGCTTCTAAGATCACAATGTAGCTTTGGAATGTAGCATACGGTGAAGTAAACACTCGCCGTGGTCTGTAGACGTCTTCAACACTAGGAGTATGACACGCAAGATGCCAACCAACATCTTATCTGTAAAGTTACTAAAGTGGCGTATTAGCGATTATGCTTTTCCACTTTTCCACTGTCGATATGAAGGTCAGACTTTTCTTTCGTTTCAGCTATTTGCGGCGGGCAATCGTTTGGACCAATTTATAACAAACTAGCGACCCGCCCCGGCTTTGCACGGGTGCAATGCTGATACTAAATATAATACAGATTGTCTTTATATACAACGTTCACAGCCTTTTTCGTATAAGACAATACAAACATGTTTCCTTTAGAGGTTACTCTTGAAAGAGCGACATATAATTGGTCATATGAATAACACTCGACGCTCAACATATATTTTTTAATTTATCGTAACGTACTTAAAAGTACGGATTACGTTATCATGTTAAAAAGCTCGTTTTTATTAATAGTCCAGTCATTAAGTTGAAAAACGTGAAAAATAGAGATAAAGCAATAATAATATTTTTTTTTGTATTGTATTGTATAAAGCTCCTAAAAATATGAGCTCATTGGATTCCGTTTTTGTTATATATATTTTTTTAGAGTATTTTGATATATATAGTTAATAACAATTGGATTTTTTTACGTGCAGTAAAATCCTCAAAACACCTTTTTCTAGAGGTCATTCCGAATCCAATGAGCTATTGCTCATATTTTTAGGAGCATTATATCTATTTTTCACGTTTTTCAACTTGTTGACTGGACTATAAGTAATAATTGTTATTTTCCTCGCTAAAGAGCTCCGATAAACGCGTGCGATCGCTGCTTATCATAAGCGGCCCGTACACAGTTAATCTCGATCGTGATCGTTAAGCTCAGTCTCGGATCACTGGATCGCGTCACAACATTACACGGTCAATCCTGATTTCTTCAATCCATGTATCGTAACTGCCGCGTTAACACGTGTTGCCATGGATTTAAATAAAGTCAAAACTATAGTGTCCCTTGTTTTGGCCTTTACTTTGAGAAAAGAATATTCAAAAGCAATTTGATAATATTGTCTGTCCCTACGAGAGCAAAGTTCATCATCATCATCATCAGCCTATTAATGTCCCCAATGCTGGGGCACAGGCCTTCCCTATGGATGGAATAGGGAGTTTGGGCCAGGACCCACCACGCGGGCCCAGTGCGGATTGGTGGGTGCTAACGACTGCAGATGCAGCCGGGACCAACGACTTAACGTGCCTTCCGAAGCACGGAGGAGCTCGAGATAGTAATTTTTGGTCACCCATCCAATGACCGACCACTGCAAAAGTTGCTTAATTTCAACGATCGCAGCCGAACGCGCTAACCACTTGCGCCATCGAGCTTCTCGAGCAAAGTTAAATACGCTAAACTCACAATATAATTAGTGAGTAATGCGATTCATTAATTGTAGTATAATAAATTTATTAATTTACCTGGATTATATTTTATTATTTTATTTTGTGTAAGATTTATATAAATTGTAATTGTCGTGACTGGTAAAAAAATGACATTTTAAATATTACTTTACATTGGATTGGCTAAGCTTTGAATGACAACTAAATAATTTTACATTAATATATTTATTATTATAACAACAAAAAATACAGCCAACAAGTCTTTCACCCTGGCATATTCATACGCACCAGGTCTTCTTCACTAAGTAGCGTTCTCCCTACATCTTTTGATAAAGACACTACTACGGTGAAAGCACCTAAAGAACCTACTCCAATAACGCAACAAGACAGCATTTGCCCCCCATCATGGCAAAGAGTACCCACGAGCAGATGCTCTAAAAGAAAGAAAATGTCTGACAGCCCATCCCCAGAAGCTGTTAGAACTTCAAACTCCTTTAGCGGATTACAGATTGAACCACTAGATGACAATGCTCAAGAAAAAGTAGAAAAACCCATTAAGCCACCGTCAATTATTCTCTATGGAGTAGAGGATGTGAATAAACTCACCGAACTGATAGAAACGGTTACAGAGAAAGATAAGTTTACATACAAAATCATCATCAGAAACCAATTAAGGACTACTATGGAAGTATACAAGATGGTGATTAAGATACTTAGAGAAAAAGGACTAATCGGACATACCTTTAACAGAAAAGATGAAAGATGCTTCAGAATTGTTATACGGAACCTACATCCCTCTACCCCAATTTATATAATTAAAGAAGAATTGGAAGCAACAGGCAATATGGTTAAAGGAGAAATTATAAATGCCAAATTCGGTCCAGAAAGAAAAGCTACTTCTACGTTCTTTGCAAATCTTGCTCCTGGTCCGAATAACAAAGCAGTCAAGGAGTTAAAGTTTATTTATCACCAACCTGTGGTTATAGAGGATCCTAAGAGAAGGAAATCTATAATACAATGTCACAGGTGTCAACAATACGGTCACTCTAAAAACTATCGTATGCGTCCTTACCGATGCGTCAAATGTGGACAATCTCACAAAACCTTGGAATGCACTAAAAAGACCGAAATACCCCTGCACTGTGTGCTCTCTGTAATGGTCCACATCCCGCTAACTACAAGGGATGCGAAGTGTATACGGAAATTTTGGCTAGGAGAAATAAAATTGCACCAAAAGAGACACCCAATCACACCCAAACAGGACATACAAATCGAGCGCGATCATTGAAAACAAGTAAACATGACGTGAAAAACAAAACATACGCAGAAGTTTTAGGTACAAACAACATACAACACCTAGAACAAAATTTGCAACATCATGAAACTCATAGATCTCAGAATACTGCTGAATTCTCAAATACGCAGTCATATCCACTTATACAACACTTGCTCCAGAAGCAAACAGAGAAGTTTGAACTTGTATTACAACAAATGGGTTCACTATTAGTGCTCCTAACAAAACTAGTTGAAAAGATATCAAAATGACTTCGTTAAGACTAGCCACATGGAACATAAATGGTCTCGTTCCTAATAAGAATGAGGCGGAACTACTGATGTCGCAGCATGATTTAGATGTATTACTGATTTCCGAAGCTCACTGTACCACATTATCATGTCTTAAGTCTAAAAATTATGAATACTATGTCACTGCAAATCCTGACGGAACTGGACATGCTGGGCCAGCAATCATTATAAAAAAGTCTGTGTAACACCATGTTATGCCAGAGTTTCAAACTGAAGAAATACAAGCAACAACAATAGCAGTTGAGGACAAATACGGAACATTCAATCTTTCGTCTGTATACTGCCCACCCAAACATAAAATCAACGAAATAACGTTTGCGAATTTTTTCCGAACTCTTGGAAACCGTTTTATTGCTGGTAGAGATTGGAATTCTAAAAACACGTACTGGGGTTCGAGACTGACAAGCACTAGAGGAAGGCAATTAAAAAAATGTGTTGACACCCACAACCTCATTACTATATCATCTGGTGAGCCCACATATTGGCCAGCCGATTCAAATAAAGTGCCAGATGTTATAGATTTCTTTATTATGAAGGGATTCTCTAAATATTATCTAAAATCAGAGGCTTGCTATGATAGTTCATCTGACCACACTCCTGTTCTACTCACCGTAAGCACTAAGATGGTGGAGTTTACCAATCCAAATAAAATGTATAACAAGTACACTGACTGGGACTCTTTCCGAGAGTTTCTTGAGGAAAGGGTTACATTAAGAATTGCCTTGAAAACGCCCGAAGATATCGAACAGGCAACTAAAAACATAACAAGTCTCATCCAAGAGGCTTGTTGGATCTCTACTCCATTTATCGACTCATGCAAAACGCACACTAACTATCCTTTAGACGTTAGGAAAGCAGTCCTGGAAAAGAGGAGACTTAGAAGTGTCTGGCACCAAAGCAGATTGGACGCCGATAAGAGAAGGTTCGGAAAAGCAGCTTCTAATTTAAAAGAAATGCTTAACAAATGGAAAAATCACACACTGGCTACTCAAATAGTGTCATTATCAGTCACTGCTTCCAATGACTACTCCCTATGGAAGTTTACTAAAAGTTATGATAGACCACAGGTGGCAAAGCCACCACTTAAAGTACGCAATTAATGGGCTCGGACTACTCAAGAAAAAGCGAATGTTTTTGCTGAACACCTGGCAAGTGTATTCCGTCCAAATCATACAAATGACGTGCGGTCGGATGATGAAGTGAGCGATGTCCTGAACCAGGATCTTCTAATGTCTCCCCCACCAGTCCCAGTGACAGTGCGAGAAGTTTGGAGAATTATTAATAAAAGTTTAAAGGCTAAAAGAGCTCCTGGTTTCGATCTCATCACCCAAGAAGTCCTGAAACAACTTCCAAAGAAGGCAGTATTGTTTCTAACGGTGTTATTCAATGGTGTCCTCAGAGTCCAATACTTCCCTAGTTTATGGAAAGTGTCACAGATCATCATGATACACAAACCAGGAAAGCCGGCACATGAAGCAACATCTTATAGACCTATTAGCTTATTACCGATACTGTCAAAAGTATTTGAAAAGCTATTGTTACACAGAATAACACCATTCTTGAAAAATGATAACATCATACCAGACCATCAATTCGGCTTTAGGCAGCAACACTCCACAGTTGAACAGGTTCACAGAGTGGTTGACAGGGTAAGGAAAACACTTGAAGAGAAAGAGTACTGCTCATCAGTTTTCCTTGACATCCAGCAAGCTTTCGACCGTGTGTGGCATAAAGGTCTGCTCTGCAAGATTAAAAACAGCCTACCTCACAGCTTCTTTATGTTATTGAAGTCGTACTTAACAGCCAGACTCTTTCAAGTTAAAGAAGGCGAGTCAACCTCTTCCTTTTTTGAAATAAAGGCGGGTGTTCCTCAAGGCTCCGTATTGGGACCCATACTGTACACTATGTACACTGCTGATTTGCCCGTATCAGATGAAATCACCACTGCTACTTTTGCTGACGATACTGCTGTACTTGCAAGCGATAAGAGTGCTAGCATTGCAACAGAGACGCTGCAGAGAGGTTTAAACAAAGTGTCTGTATGGCTGGACAAATGGAAAATAAAGGCCAGTGCCTCCAAATCAGTGTAAGTCACCTTTACACTGAGAAAAGGAAATTGCCCACCAGTTTTACTGAATAATGTGACATTACCACACAAGGAATGCGTGCGCTACCTAGGTTTGCATCTCGACCGTCGCCTAACATGGAACCAACATATTAAAACCAAAAGGCAAGAACTTAATCTTAAATACAGAGGCCTGTTTAGGTTAATGGGACGGAACAGCAAGCTATCAGTTGACAATAAACTCCTGATCTATAAAGTCATCTTGAAGCCTGTCTGGATGTATGGCATTCAACTATGGGGAAGCGCAAATAACTCAAACATCCAAGTTATCCAGCGAATGCAAAACGTTATACTACGGTCTCTGTCTAATGCTCCGTGGCTAATAACTAACAGCGAGATCCACAAGTATTTAGAAATGAACACGGTGAAGGATGAAATCCAAAACACCACAATGAAGTACCAAGTAAGGCTGGAAAGTCATCCGAATGAACTGGCAGTCAACTTAACAAACCGCAGCTATTTTAAACGCCTTAAGCGAAAAGATATCTTGTCTCTCTAAGGACAACGAGCTAAGAGTAGATGTTCTCAATGGAGGGTACACTCGTCTAAATAAATACACTATTTCCAAAGCATTTGCTTAAAGCTTGGAGCTGATTGCAAATAAACATATAATATAATAAAAAAAAAACATTAATATATTTAATATTCAATTTTTTTTTTTTTTTTTTTTTTTTAAAACTGATAAACAATATTTAATTCTTAAACTTGTAACAATGAACCTAAAACTAAAAACCTTAAAAATATAATATAATAACTAAAATTAACATTATCTACAAGAATAATATACAAATACTAATAATATTCAAATATCACCCCGTATCGTTTCTGGCGCAAAGGTGCCCGTTATGCTTGCAGCATTGCCACGCTGGATGGCAATAGACAATCTTTGTGCCAGAAACGACCCGGAGCGAGGGTCATTAGTTTTTTGCCTGAGTCGGCGGCCCAGGTCCCACACAAATTGCTTGGCCTCTGCGCTCCAACAACCCGCCGTTTCCACCGCCAAAGGCACGAAAATATATCCTTGCCCCAACGAGGAATATTTTAAGCGCTTCGCCGTTGCCTGATACTCAGCCGCCGCCCCAGCCCTGCGTGTCGTGCGGCCGATGTGGGTAGCGGCGAAAGTGCTGACACACGTCGCGTCCCACACCAAACATCGTCCCTTCTCCCACGGTACCAATGTAAGTCCATCAGGCCGTTTTCCGTCTATGCGGCTGAGACCAGGTCGTTCGAGGACGGAAGGAACGCCGGCCGACCTAAGACCTCTCAACACTATGTCATTTAGAGCATGGTGACGTGGGTGTCTGCCTGTACATCGACGGCAGCTCAATGCGTGATGGCCGTCAGCCCCCACCATGGTACCGCAGATGCATACATGTGGTTGACATACATCGCAGCCCAAGCGGAGGGCGACCGCCACCCGCAAAGAGTCACCGTCAAGTAAAGTGCCCATATGAGGCGAAGGTAACGCGTGCAGCCACGCCCCGGATTCAGGCTGTGAAACCGCCAAAATCCTCGCTAGATCGACTCCCGTTGCACCACCAGTAAGCAGTTCAAGTGTCGCTTTACAATTAACGTCGTCCCATGAGCGCTGGAACTCGGGGTTCCTAGGCACGGCTGCACCCGGGACGAGAGCTAACCAGGCTGCCAAAGCATCGGCCGCAAAGGGTACGGTCACCTTGTCGCCATTCATAGACAGAATATTAGCTACAAGGCCCGAAACCCCATGGGCCGAGGCCAAGAAAGCCGGGAGACTCACATCACTAACAGAACGCACCCCAATACCCCCGTATCGGATTGGCAAAGATGCCTGTTTCCAGTGGTTGCCACTCAGGGAGACATTCAAAATTGTCTGAACCGCATTTTTTATGACAGCGTCAAAAGAAGCAATATCATCACGGAACATCCAAACTGGAGCCGTCCGAAGGAGGTATGTTATTTTTGGGATGGCAAAACATTTCTGCAAGAGGACTAGAGCAACGTGAGGAGCAATGGCCTCTAGACGCTCGCTGGCCAGCAAGAGAACATCCTTACGAGTTTTCATGGCCTCCGGAACTGCAGATGGAAAAATAGGAGCACCAAGCAAATTAAAAGAATCTTTATTGAGCTCCTTGAGGCCCGGAAGTAAACAAGTGAAAGACGAGAAGGATTGAGATGACACCGAACTACAGGAAAAGAACTCGCATTTTGTAAAATTTACCTCTAGACCTAACTCCCCCAGACGAGGTAATAAGAAAGCTAAGTCCCTTTTCACTTCTTCTGGTTTACCCCCAATGGTCCCATCATCTAAGTACCAGATGTTGAGGGGCGATTTGAGCTCAGTGATCACTTTGTGAATGGCAAGGCTAAAGGCGAGGGGGCCGAGGGGGTCTCCCTGTTGCGCACCAACCTGGGACAGGATTAAATCAGTGCCAACATATAGGTTAGAAGGTATATGATATGCCTGGTGGAGGAAAGGATAAAGCTCAGGGATATTCTCCATCACCTCATGAAGCATGACGTCCCTTTCAAGAGTATTGAAAGCGTTCTTCAAATCTAGCTTAACTATCACTCCATCCACATTCTCCGGATCCATTGCAAAAGTCCGAACCGCATGTATTCCCGCCTCACAACCTAGACGTATCCCAAAACCTAATTGATGTGGTTGAAGGTAGGAAGCCATTTGCTCCTTCACAGCTCGGCATCCCAGCTTGGCCACTAAGCGCCGAAGCACACTCCCTACTGCGATAGGTCTCAACCCACCCTCCTTCTTCTTCAAGGCACATAGTGTCGCCCCATATAAATAGGGACACACATCAGGATTCAATTGCCCACTGAGCAAAAAATTACTGAGCCTAGTTAAGGCTTTAATCAAGCGCTGACCATTATCTCCCGCAGAACTAGAAATCAATTCCTTCAAATGGGAAGGACGAATGCCATCTAAGCCGGCAGCTGATCCATTATAAAAAGAGTTAACAGCCAGCACCACATCCTCCTCCGTCACCAACAACCCCGGAATGCACGAGACCGGCTCCGGTGGAAAATGAAGAAGACGGGACGGATGCGGATGTTTTGATTGAAGGGCAGCAACAGTCTCCGGTCCCGGCGGTGCAATGGAGTCTTCGCTCATGAGTAACCGAACCGCTCCCCTCAAATCACCCTCGTGGACTTTAGACTCAATTACCCTTGTTAGTGACAGTGGCTTCCTCACTAACAATGCGCAGTCAGCGGAAGAAAAACAACGGACTACACCTACGTTTACTTTGACTTTAGAAGTAAGAGAGCCATTACCGGCCTTTTCGGGGGTTCTAAAGGCAGTGTAAGAGAAAGAAAGAAGAGAACTCCACTCTTCCAACCCATTAGTGGCGACACAACCATCAATGATGTCACATAGTCTGCCTGCTGCCACACTCCTCGCACCCTTTGGAATGTGACGCAGAACACGAACTGTGTCCCTAAGTGTTGCAAGCTGATCGAGTAATATGCAACGGTCGCAAGACTGCGGATTAGCTGCTCCCGGCGTTGATGGGGCAATAACCGGTGCGGCAACGGACGGTGGCGGCGGGGGCTGAGAGAGGGGACTGAGTACATCCCTGTGTATGCGCGTAATATGTATCTTGAGACCTCGTGACGTAAACTTTCGTGATGAATTGTGGCAATAGGGACACGTCGACTCAGGGAGACTACTCATTGCATACAATAAAAATTAAAAATAACAAAATAAAATAAAAATAATCGTTACCGTTTATAAAATAAAACTCACAAATGAATATACATAGTACATTTCTTGCAGGGGCGGAATGTTATTTAAAAGCTCAAACAGTACTTCAACGTAATGAAAAAGCCAAGGGCTTCCTGGACAAGTTGAGCAAGTCGTTCGATCAAGTTATGTCGTTGATTCAGTCGCTGCGGTTCATAAAGTTGCAGCTGCCGCTGTCGCTGCTGCTGCCTGCGCTGCTGGACTTTAGCCGCGTGGTGCACGTGGCACGCGACCCCAGGGTCGTGGCCGTCTCCTCCTACCACCACTTCTTTACAAACACGGGCTACACAACCAGCTTCAAAACATTCACTAGAACTGGAGGCAATAAAAATGCAGCGACGAAACATAATATAACATTTGAAAGCTTGTTTTTCATAATAACATGAACAGATACTTTTAGTTTTTTATTTATATCCAATTAATTTTAAATCGTGTTTATAATTGCACAATTTTATAATGATGCTGTCATATGTAACGTCATATGTCATATATCTATATATATATATATATATATATATATATATATATATAGCGACATACTGACCGCAGGCGCCCCCAGCAGATAGAACGCGCCGCACACAGTGGCGGGGCTGGCGCTGCGGTCCGCGAGCAGCCCCGCTAGTATTGCGCTAGTACTGCGCCCCCCATATATATATATATATATATATAGCGACATACTGACCGCAGGCGCCCCCAGCAGATAGAACGCGCCGCACACAGTGGCGGGGCTGGCGCTGCGGTCCGCGAGCAGCCCCGCTAGTATTGCGCTAGTACTGCGCCCCCCATATATATATATATATATATATATATATATATATATATATATATATATATATATATATATTCAATTGGCTATTAATAATTGAATTGTTTATATAACTAACCACAAAAATTTGGCGATGGGTAGGCACAAAACCAGCTGCGCTGTACCTATTCCTATTTCCTATTCATATTTAAGTATTAGTTATAACAGATATGGAAATACAAGTGCTTTATTTGTATTTGTACATATACCATCGCGGACTTTTGTAAATACCTTTTTAAGGTGTACAATACTGTAGTACATTATTTTGATCTATCTCGTAGGGTTCAGCCAGCGTTTGCAATGTAAGCGCATAAAAATGTGTTTATTTACGACCTTACATTTAAAACCTTTAAAATTATCAGTGTTTCTCTACATTATGCATGTATTATACATATAAACACTCCTCTTGAATAACTTACTCTATCTATTATAAAAACCGCATCAAAATCCGTTGCGTAGTTTTAAAGATCTAAGCATACATTTTGCTTTATACTATGTAGTGATAGTGATTTCATGTTTTCTTTGCAGACTATTATATTAATCGTCAATGCGCCGTGCCTCGCCTGTCGCACGGGAGGGCCAAGAGTAGATTCAGAAGCAAGATGATCAAATATATATGTCAGACTGGCTATACTCTCGTCGGCAATAGGTACTCCACCTGCACGAACGGGCAGTGGGATACACCTATACCTATATGTGTCAGTAAGTGTTTTTGTTACCTAACTCTTAAATACTCTTTCGTATCTCTTAAAATAGGAGTTGTCTCCGAAAGTACCTACTCATCAAATTTTCAACAAAACTAGTATGGAACAATCTTGCTAAAAAATCGGTTGTCTGTAAAGTCGGTAACGTGACAATGCTTTTTTACAATGTACATAGTTTTTACAAAAATGAATGTGCACTTTTCACTGCACTTCATACTTGACGAAAACATGTAAATGTGTTATTGTATAGTAGCTGTCCACGCGGACCACCGCTCACTCAAGTAGGAGAGAGACAGATGTCGAACGCTGCCGAACGCGGAGGCCGATTGTGCCTCTTTGTCGCTCGTTACGCGCTCTCGTTTGCACTTCAAGCCTTAAATGGAACGCCTCAGAGCGAGGTAACACCGCATGAGTCATGTTTTTTCGTGCGTGCAGCCGGCTCCATCGAATTACCTATAAGACGTTGTCACGTCAAAAACTCATTCAAACAAGTAACAACAATAAAAAACTATAGTGACGAATTAAGAACTCCTCCTATTTCAAACATGTCAAAAGTCATTACAGACTCTTTTTTTGCTTCCCAAGAGCCTGGGTGTATCGTGCCAATCCTGAAGCACGGCTTGACGGTACCGTCGGTGGCTGAAGCCTGGGTTGGCTTCTTCTGCATGCCAGGCTACAAGCTGGTGGGATCACCGGCCATATATTGCGACGGAAGACATTGGAATGCCACTGCACCAACATGCATCGGTAAGTTATTGCTATTAGATCGCAGGCCGCATTTGAAATTCTTAACACCACGCAAAAATAACAGTTGAAGCGAGATGTTGCTCTACTTTGCGTACATGTTACGCTCAAAGATCGAAAACGTTCAGTGAGCGGAAAAATAGCTCACAACGCGTTGTGGTCACAGTAAAACATCCACATGGCGAAATTCATGTTATGGTTCTAATGAAAACGCGCACGACGCGTTGTGGCAATCACAGAAAGACCTAATAACGAAATTCGTGTCGTGGCTGACATGCTATTCGATCTCAACGCGTTGTGGCAATGAAGAAAAGCCATGACGCGTTCTGAGCATTCATTGTTTTAACCATATTACGACGGACAGGTTGTAAGTTAATAGAGGACGTGCAGCACCATAAGTACATAAAACCAAAGGTCTCAGTTCCTTACTTCACGGTACGAATACATTGATTATTATGTATTTTATGAATACAGCCCCAGGTTATGGATTCATTGACATGGAATTCCAAAACAATAATTTTCATATTTTTTAGTAAAAAAACACGCGAGAAAGAAAGAGAGAAATCGCAAAAATAAAACTCGAAGAGACGAAAATGTGTATGGGATGAGGATTAATATTCTGTAAACTAAGTTCGGGACATCTGCTAACTAAATGATATTTCCGTTCTTGCTTCTAGATTCTTCTGTGACGAGCAATTTGAGCTGCAACTTTGAGAGTCCCGACCTTTGCGGATGGACGCAGGACGCGTTACATGACTTCGATTGGGAAAGACTGAATAAGAAAACACCTAGCTACTTCCTGTTCACTGGACCATCATACGACCACACGTACGGGAAAGAAGGATCAGGTAAAACAACCTGATCTCCCTTTGCAGCATTTTTTTGAAGTAAAATATCTATTGCGGCGGATGAGAGTGAGGCTGTAGATTGTGAATGCTCATTGTCAAATTAAGTCCACAGCAATACCAATTGGATGCGATTTTTGTTTTCCCACTATGACATGACCCTGAACTTAACTGCGTTGTTTTCGGGCTACTACGACAATAAAATAAACACAATTTAAAATTAAAGGTTTGCTTTATTAATATAGTATTGAGGAGCTCGATGGCGCAAGTGGTTAGCGCCTTCGGCTGCGATCGTCAAAGTTAAGCAACTTTCGCAGTGGTCAGTCATTGGATGGGTGACAAAATCTTCTATCTCGAGTTCGTACTTTGGAAGGCACGTTAAGCCGTTGGTCCCGGCTGCATCTGCAGTCGTTAGCACCCACCAATCCGCACTGGGCCCGCGTGGTGGGTCATGGCCCCATCTCCCTTTTCCATCCATAGGGAAGGCCTGTCTGTCACTGCTGGGGAGTGAGTATATTAATAGGCTGATGATGATGATGAATAAAGTATTTTGTAAATTCGCTTTTTGTATTTTAAATATAAAATTATAAACCAATTTTGTATTCAAAATAAAAAAAAAATATAGAAGTATTTACATTTTGTATTTAAATACTTTTTATAATGTATTTGACTTGACACATTTTTCGATTTTTTTCATCCTTTTACGACTTGATTGTTGCTATATGGATATTTCAAAAGTTTGCTATTTTTTTAATGAAATATTAGGACTTGGTTCTAATTTAACACTTAGGGCGTTTCTACAATCAAAGAGTCCGTTACTTTCAGAAATAATGAAAAAGGTTAATAAATTGCTCTTTATAAGTACCCGTTCAAAAATGTTTTTTTAAATAATCGTTACAGGTTACTACATGTATATAGAAAGCTCTTCTCGTGTGGAAAACGACACAGCCCGTCTACTATCACCGATATACGAAGCTCAACTGGCTTACGACGGTTGCTTTGCGTTCTTCTATCACATGTACGGCAAGTAAGTATCTCATTTCAATGAGGGTCTTAGATTAAAACAAAAAGGGTAGATACGGTACGCTCATACTTGCATCAAACAAAAACTGATCCCACGGCAGCGTGAACGGGACGACGAGATTCGCGTCACTGCATTACCGACCCGAACGAAAAAGCACGTTAAGTTTCAAAGGCAGCGCAAACGAGACGGCGAGATCCGTGTCACTGCATTACCGACCAATCAGGCGACCAGTACTCGACGTCACTACCGAATAAGATTCAAAACAAACAACAATTTTATGAAAAAATATATTTTATAGTACTTACGAATGAAAAGTGATGCCGTGGGTTTTATTTTTAGTTCTTGAGCAATTTGAGCACTTTTTAAAAACACACTTAGGGATTGTTTTATCATATAAACACAAAATATAAGCAATATTTCTTTTTGGCGTTCTCATGTACGTCGTTTGCATGTCAAGTTGTGACTAAAGCGATTAGGGTCGTGGACCACAATTGGTGCGGATCACTTTTGTGAGGCTAGTGCCGTATCTACCCTTTTTGTTTTAATCTAAGATGAGGGTGTATAAGAAACTTTACTTCACTAGTTGAAGCCACTGTGGCATGAGGTGTTTTGTATGAAGTTTTTGGCGCGAATAAATCGAACTAGCATTTAAATTACGACCTTCGTGTCTTCTTCTTCTAGTGCCTCTCCGAACAGCGAAGGTTGGCAGTCAGCTTAGCATACGTCTCCTTATCCTTAGCGAGGTGGAATAATTCAGCGGCGCTCGAGATTCCTGTCCATTCTCGTAGGTTCCTCAACCAAGACTTCTTCCTGCGACGTTTCCTCGTTTTCCAGCAACTCTGCCCATCATTATTAATTGTAAAAAGGCGTACCTTTCGTGTCTCATCACGTGTCCTAGATACGCAACCTTCCTCACTCTGATGGTATCCCAAAGTTCGCGTTGCTTGCCTTGTTGTTGCGTTGTTTGACCTTCGTGTAGGGATCTCAATATCGGACCTCACTGTCAATTTAGATATTTTCGATATTGAAGAATTACGTCTATCGAAATTTCGATATTTTCAGTATTTTCTATACTGAATGTATTTTCGGAAGTAATTATAGTAACCTATTTATTAATCACTTATTAAACTCAAAATCTTTACTTAAACGCCCAAACAATAGCGAATTAGTGCCAGAAATTCTTATTATTACCCTACATGGTACTCGACGGTAATCGCCAGTTGAGGGGTCAATATGTGGGTATTGACCCCTCAACTGACTATTACCGTCGTGTACCTAACAAACCATAGACCGCATGAATACGCTGAGGCAGGATGGTGGCAGGTTATACAGAAGACCGAAGAGTATCTTTGACTTTAGTTTGAAAAGGCGCTTGTCTGCTAATACATTCTCCATATATGTTAAACAGAATGGGGGACAGACTCATGCCATTCCCAAACCTAAAAGCATCAGATGTTCTTTCTACCCAAGCGATTGAACCAAAGCAACTAGATGTTTTGGCACTCCAAGTTCTTCCAATATCTCCCACAGGACCCTCTAAATTATACAGTCGATCGCTTTGCTGTAGTCAATAAAGCACATGCTGACAGGAGTATTGAATTAATGGTACTTTTAAATCAATAAGAGAACATTGAACTGTTTGCGAGTCCCATTATTTATTATATATTTATTGTAAATCTATTAGCGAAAGTAAAAACAGATTTAAGAATCCCGCCCATTTGAATTAAGAAAAAATAAAGTTATTGAAATGGTTTATTCTTAATATATATTTATAGTTTCATTAAATAAAATTGAAATGTAGCAATTTTGCTTCAATATTTTTGATATTCAAACCCTATCTCCGTGGCTGAGTGGTCTCAAGGTGCCTACTTGAGAGTTCCAGGATTCGAATCCCGGTGTGGGCAGATGTTTGTGTGATAAATACTCCAGTCATGGATGTTTAATATGTATTTCTAAATATATATACGTATTCTATCCGATACCCTAGTATCCCATAACACAAGCCTACAGTGCTTACTTTGGGGCTAGGCCAATGAGGACGTTTCTGAAAATATACGTCACCAGTTGGCGCCACGGTGACGTAAAGTCTTGTATGAGGTTTATGACGCGAACTAATCGAACAAGCATTTAAATTGATCCATAGACTATGAAGACATATGCAATTTCACGAATGAGTAGACCTTCCATCTCAGTACTGCCATCTGGTGCCCGTCATTCCAAAAAACCCAATTTCTTTGATAATAAAAAAAGTGCAATAAAAGTCGTATCTTTTAAGCTTTTGAAAACTTCGATGCATCTAGTCAATAATTTTCCCACACAGATACACTGGTGGTCTACGGGTCTACCAGAAACCAGATAGTCTAGGCCTAGAAGAAATGTTGAGACAGCCAGAAGGTCTCCGGCAGAAATATTTACTGTTCGAACAATGGGGTAATCAGGGCGACGTGTGGTATGGGGAGGTCGCCCAGCTGCGAAATTTTTCGGATAACTTCCAGGTGAGTCAGTCGAGATTACCAATTAAACATTGTCGGGGAATTTGGGAGAAGTAGGTACAGCCAAGGTTTATTGAATAGTATCTGAAAGTATTTTTGAAACCACCAACCAAGAAACCACTTGCGCCATCGATGCCAATTCCACATGCCACAGAGCCCGGGAACTTTACTCACCGACAGAAACATCTCCAGCATATGCAGTGTGTTGTTCTAAAGGTAAATTTCTTGATCTTAAATTATCTTTTTCTAGATCGTGGTAGAAGGAATACGCGGCAAGAAATTCACCAGCGACATAGCTATTGATGATGTGGCTATCCTGCAAGGAGAAAACTGCACTTTGGCGGAGAGTTCGATCACGACACCGACTGCGTTCCTCCGTATGTTTACTTGAATTTATTAGTTTTTTATCCATATTCTAGCAAGGTTATTTTGTTTTGAAACTGGATTTGGATTAGGATTATTGCGTTAAAGTTCTGGCAAGACAAGGATTGTGAAGGTTTTTCACTTTCATGGTCTCTAACATTATAGCTATTAACGGGATTGTTACCATGTACCTTTTTAGTTACTCCGTGACCATGGCGCTTGCAACAGTGCCTCATTAAGAAACAAGGTACACGATAACAATCCCGTTAATAACTATAATTATTGTGAAGGGTTATACCTACCAGTCCCATCACCGTTTGTGCGTTTAGAATTCACAAGCGAGGCGATAAGGAGGTTCTTCAAAATAATACGAAACGAGTAACGCGAGGCTGTCTTGGTCGGATGTTCTTTTAATTTTATTGTAGAGCATGTATATGTTGCTACTACTGCTAACATGTATATAAACATTAATAGCATAAAATGCCATTATAATTAGCAATATTGTGAGTCATAATTATCAAAGAAGTTGTTTATCGTGTTAAAGAAACATTACGTTAGGCTTGTTGAAAATATATCGATGTATCGATATATCGATATTTTTTGTTCCATGTATCGATATTTTTAGCCGATATATTCTGATCCGATATATCATACATCGATACAAAATAACCAATATCGAATTCAAAAGAAATATTTTTTTTAATTGTTAGCGTCACATCACGTTCTAACCAAATTCGCTAGAATTAAAAGATTCAAAGTCTTATAAGATTGAAAAAAATCTTAGCTGGATCTCAGATTAATGATATTCAACATATCTTTTATCTATACTGTATTTAGTATTGTCTATGATTTGTAAATATATTTCGCTGGTGAGTTGGTTGTGCTGAATTCCATTAATCTATTTTGTGGTTATATGCGACTGTCTAGTCTCGTTCACGAAAAATACCACTTGAGAGGCCCTGTAATCACTTTCATCATTCGAAATCAGAGTTCGTTCTATTATTATTCCACGTGTCATCTTTCCTGAGATACTCTACTGTCAAGTGCGAGGAGTCAATTCAAAGGCATAGGCCCATGTAGCGGCAATTCGGTACTTTGATTTTGATAGTTCTTTCTTTATAATTTGTGTTGTTATTACTTTGCTAGGCTGATCTAAATATATATTTTTTGTACCGCAAAGTTTTCGGTAAATATGTCCGATATATAAATGCATCGATATTTTTTTCGCGATATATCGAAGCCGATATTAATATTTTTAAAAATCTCGATGTTTCGATATATCTATATTTTTTGACTTTCGACATCCCTACATTAAGTTATCAATGTATTTATGAAGTTCTTGCTTTAGTTTTACTAGCATTACTGAAATTCATTAAGTTGTAACATTAGTATTATACTTATACTAGCAAACCAGTGAACCAAATGTTCACCAAAACCTGATTTCTCGAAAACCGGAAGTGCTACGTTACTCAAATCCGGTTTGTAGTCTTATCAGACTATTCTTAACTTATAACTTAAATATTCTCTTTATCTATCTCTTACGGTTTGGCCGCTGAAACAGCACCACAGACAGACGGACGGACTTGTCTAATAGATAAGAGATTAAAATAAGCATGCATGAGCAATGGATAGCATTAAATATTTGTTATGTATTTCAGCTGACTCCTGCGATGGTAGATGTGTGAACTCCACCGTGCCCCTCCTGAAGCCGCAGCTGGGATGCTCGTGCCACATCAACTGCCTCACCGAGGAGAACTGCTGCGCCGACTTTTTCGAGATCTGTTTTTATAATAATATAGGTATCGTGTTACTCTGATTTCTCACCTTCTTTTTCCATACTTTCTTTTCCTCTTTATTCATTATTCTCTTTTCGCAGACATCAGGTTTTAGTATTTTTCTGAAGCCGAACAGAACAATTACTACCTAGGTCTCCGCTGTTCTGTCTGTCCGTATGTTCATAGGTTTGTCAGTGGACATAAAGAACACTACCTCATTAATAACATAAAACATACAAAATGGGCAGTTAAAATTTTCTCGAAAATATATTTAAATTGTTGCTAGTAATACAATCATTACTATAAAATAAATTTATAGGAGATTTTATAAAAATACGTATTTTTTCAAGGTACGATTTAGACTTATTCTGGCCGGTTAAGTGACATCCTCTACTCCATATTTCCTCGTATCTACATTTACTTTCCTGGCTTGGTAGATCCTCAAATTTATTTAAGAGAAAAAATAACTTGAGTATTCTTAGTCACACAACAAAAAATTACATTTAATGTTTAATATAATAAACTGTTTGTTCATACTTACTTTCAGACTCTACATTAGACGATTCTGACCAAAGTTCTACTACCGTAGAATTACCGCAAACCCAGAAATTGGTAGCAAAAACCTCAACTCCGCTAACAACGACAACAACTACAGAAGCAACTACAACTAAAAAAATCATAACTACTAAACTTGTACCAACTACAGTCAAACCAAAAACGACTACTGTTCCGCAAAAAACAACAAAGAAAGCAGTCACAACCACAACAGATAGTGCGGTAAAAGTGACTGTTACTGTATTCCAGAAAGACGAAATCAAGGACACACCTAAACACGAACCAACAGCATCAATTTTTAAATTAACTAGTACAACAACACTAACACCTGCGACAAAGAAATACACAACGAAAACGACTAAAGTAGTAAACAAATTTACGACATTGAAACCTATAACTAAAGCGCCAATCAAAAAACTTACAACAAATATTCCTGGTGCTACAAAAGCTTTACGAGACACTGGAGGCAAAAAAGGCAGTGCAGACGTGTTTGGCAAACCGCCAGAGAAGAAACAAGGTAATTGTATAAGAAATAATCACATTAGAATAAATAGGAGTAGTTATTTAAATTTTGAAAGTTAATGCTAATCAACAAACGAATTGCTGGTTTGTCAGTCGTTTTAAACAAGGCATTACAGAAGAGCACCGTTTGATCGATACATGCACATCTGATTGCAAAAGATACTCATCTATACTTATAATAAATCTGTAGAGAGGTCAATTCTGTACATGAAATATATTTTCAAAACAACTATCAGGGGGTGATTAGTGATCGATACTGATGCGAAAAATGGAATCAGTAAAATTTTTGTCTGTCTGTCTGTCTGTGTGTATGTTCCTTATAGAAACAAAAACTACTCGACGGATTTTAACGAAACTTGGTACAATTATTCTTCATACTCCTGGGCAGGTTATAGTATACTTTTCATCACGCTACAATCAATAGCAGCAGAGTAGTGAAGGGAAATGTTGGGAAAACGGGAGATTTTACTCCATTTTTTAAGCTTCCGTCGCGTGTGCAGCCTTAATGGTTAAAGTTACATAGAAATCATGTATAACGGAAACATTCTACATAAAATTGTCTAAAAAATATCCCGCAACAGCATATGTCTATCTTTTATGGTTGACTCACAATAACACGTGTAATTATATAAATAAAGTCATTGTTTATAGCACAAGCCTGAGAACAAAAACTATAGTTTACACTACAGCTCTACACCGAAGCGAAGCGAGGGCGGGCCACTAGTCTTTATTAAACAGTTGATAGGCAATGACTTATTGATGTATCATTATTTGAGTGTTACTAAATTGTGAAATGCATTGGAGATCATCTAATACTAAAGCTTTATTAGCAAAGAAAATGTAGTAAAAGAAAAAAAAATTGCATTGACTATATTCAGTAAGTTCTATGATATTTTCGTAAGCGTTTTCCAGGATTTTTAAAAGAAGGCCTGAACGATAACTCCATCACATAGGTATGCCATTATGTACGAGTGCTATGTTTAAGTGCGTTAGCTTTAGACGCTCCAAAATTTACGTGTGTATTGTATAGTAAGGATATTATTCTCTGCGTATGTGTAAAACACCGAGTTCAATGGTGAAAAAAATGAAATAAGATTGAACTTAAGTGTATTATAAAACAAAATAAATACCGTGATTCAGAAAAACATAGAAAAATATTGTAGACAACAGTAACGCCATCCATCGATGACTTTGAAAACTAAACAATATTATTACAAACCTAACATTTACAATAGTGATATTGTACTCTAACACATATACAATTAACATAAGTTTAGATGTTTAATGTAATAACACTAAACAGTTTTAATTTAATACCACTTTTAGTGGTATGGAAGAGGTATAGTGCGCTATAGTAGTGTTATGAATATGTGTTGACAATAGTACTGTACAGTAATAAGGTCTGAATACATGACTTATATTTCTTAAAGTGTTACAAGAAAGGTTTTTAAATACCCTCAAGACCATTTACATTAACTGGTCACCCTCTTGGTATAATAGATTTACAGCAGATTTTTTAAATTTAAATTTTCCATCAAATGCCTGTTCAAGAGAACTATCACACACACTTGTACCTCTTAAGCGATTATTGGGTGCTGTTGTGCGGCTACTATCCCGACTATATCCCGTAGAGCGTTATAATACTCTGTTAAACCACTAAAAAAGAATACAATGGTCATGTGGCTGTAATACCGACAGCTTAGCTGAACAAGACCTGTCTAATCAGCTTGTCTGCTAGTTGGGAGGAACATGAGCGGGTAAAGCATTCCATTTGCGGATAGTTCAACAAAGGAACGTGTCACCAAATATCTATGTGTCACTTGCAAGCTACCAATTATAAATCACATGAATAAAGGAGGCACAAAGACAAAGCTTTATACAATAGGGATGATGACTAATTTTTCTTCGTTTTTTATTTTTTACTTAATTATCAAAAACTATTGGACACGTATTTTTTCTTTTTTCATATAATATAAACATTGCAGAGATATATTTATTTGAAAAGTCGCATGACGTCACGTTTTGGTGCAATTTTCACTTAAAAGTGACGTCGCGAGCCCCTACTCCCAAACTTTGACGCGCTATAACTTTGTCATTTTTTGGTTGATTGCCCAAAGAAAAAATACGTGTCCATTATTTTTTGATCATCTAACTGACGGACTAAATAGAATTTCGTTTACTGTACCCCGTCATCACCCCTATTGCGCGTGTGTGATGAATACACAGTACCCTTAGCACGAACCAATATCGAATTCGTCACGCAGGTGTGGGATAAGCACGTGATGAGCAAAGAAGACACAAGCTAGGCTTCAGTGCGTGGGTGTGATTGAGCAGATGCGGCCTGTCGCTACCCAATAGAAACGTTTTTCTTCTTACGTGACAGGCCACCTGTACCCTTAGTACGAACCAATATCGAATTCGGATAGTTTGCGTCTGCTTGCCCTTAGGTCTTCTTTGTTCATCACGTGCTTATCCCACACAGTGCATTATCAAGCTTTAGTACTAAAATGCGTTAAAATTAGCGTTCCAACATTTAATTAAGCACACCGCTTCAACTGCACATACAAATTTATCGTCTCCCATAATCTCTTTTATGAGTATCAAATTATTGCTAGTCAAGCTATTGTCTAGCGTCTATAGCCTGGGTTCCGAACCTGGGGGTAATTACCCCTCCGGGGATAAATCAGCCATACTTCGGGGGTAACAAAGAACCTAATTATTTGGTCAAATCTAAATAATACTACTAAATAGAGCATGCGCTCCTTCTTGCTAGTGAGCGCGCGGGGTGCTGAGTATGGGAAGTGGGGCGAGATTATCTCCTGATGATGACATTAGTAAAGACGAAGATGTAGCGGCAAAATTGGAATTTCTTGAACTGATGATAACATTTTAAAGTCGGAGTAAAATCTATTTTCCTAATAGGTTACAGGGATAGCAGTATTGGAAAGGTTAGGAAACACTGCTCTATAGACACGCAGCCTACTAATTCATTACGACAGAACTAATTCAAATTTTTAAAGTGCATTCAGTACCAAAGACAAATATAAAATGGGAGAAGCATCTCATGTGATAAATCCTCTCCGCTCTTGCGATTCATTAGCTCTCTTTATCCCTCTTTCTCATTCAGGCTATATGTCCAACTCCTTTACTCTTCAAGCCATACGGCTGTGGAATGACCTACCCGACTCCATCAGAAGATCTCCAAATAAACTCATATTTAAAAGGAATGTTCGCACTCATCTGCTTCAAAATTTAAGATAAAGGGTCACTTTATTAATCATCATCTTGTGTATAGTTATGTGTATATATATATATATATATATATATTTAAATATAATTGTGGTATGTATGTTTGTGTGTGTATTCCTTTCGTAAGTAGTATCTATTTATATATGTATCTATGTTAATTCGTTTAAATTTTAATATTATTTATTATTTCAATATTTATGTGCATATTTAGCTGTATACCGCCGTTCGCGTTTTTCTTTTTTCCCAAAGGTTGACTGGGAGAGAATGCTATTAGCATTAAGTCCGCCTTTTGTGCCATTGTATTGTATTTTGGTCAATAAAGTTTAAAATAAATAAATTATTCCTCCCAGGTTCCGGCTGGAAAACCTTCGCTATCACTGCAGTGGCTCTATTGTGCTGCGCGGGCCTACTATGGGTGGCCGTAGGAGCGCGGGGGGCGCGGGGGCGCGCGGCGCTCGCCTACCTGCGCGGGCGCGTGCGACACGACCCTGAAGTACGCTACCTACACTCATCGGCCAACGACGAAGACTAATAAAGCTTGTTTCGTATTTTATGTGCGTTTTATTGCCTCAGCTTAATGATTAAGGAGCGTTATACTCAATCCTTAAGTCTATTAAGTATCTTTTCCTTTTTTGTAACTGGTTACCTCAGATTTGTTGGACGAAAGTAGAAACTCAAAATGCCGTTTGCGATCACGCAGCACAATCAAGATTTAAGCGCGATTCCTATCAGCGAAAATTACTATGACGAAGTGTATTGACGTCCGCGTTTGGGTTTTCCTCCTTTTAGTGTCGCCGCAGACGGGCCACACGCCACAGCCACAAACGCCGCCATGAGGAGCTAGAAGCGGCTACTAAAGTGGCTGAAGCACGCGACAGTGGCTGACTAAGGTAAGGGTGGGGAATCGCGCGACTGACCTGTGGCGGCGTATTGTATCGGCGCATTAAGTGGCCGGTGCGGGCTCAAAAAGTGAGCAACGACGATTTGTAGCGTGTGGCGGCCGGCGCACCGTGTGTGGCGAGTCTATATAAAATGTATGAAAACTACAAGAAATATGCCGGTGGCGGCGTTTGTGGTTGTGGTCCATGGCGGTGCGGCGACACTTACTGGTGGGTTCGGGAGTGATGCGTAGCATCTTACCCCGGGCTACATCTTACGGCTACATCTCATCTTATCTTACGGGGGCGCGCCCCCGCGGGGTTGAGTGCCGCTAGACAGCAGCCGTCGTAGGTGACGAGTCCGTTCCATTCTTCTCTGTCATTACCAAAATAGATTTACTACGAACCTCAGCGCGGTCTGCCATGCCAGATGAGAACCCTTTTTAGGGGAGACCCAGCTAGCGCCAGCAGCAGGTTTTTGTAAGTTTGGCGGAGGTTAAAGAATTTGCGCATGGGTAGATAGGTTATTAAGGTGCGAGAAAGGATTTTTGAATATTCCACCGTGAATTTGGTGATATAGGGGTTGAAAGTTTGTATGGGAAAACGAGTTTGGCTAGCTTGATAGCTTTGAAACTTGGGAACTTTAATGAATCTTAAAAAAACGTGTTTCAGATTTTTTTAAATTCGATCTCTACGATGAAAAATAAGGATAGCATGTTATCTGTAAAATATACTCAGCAACACTCTAATATTATTATGTTATTACTAGCTGCGCCCCACTGCTTTACCCGCGAAATTCCCGTTCCCTTGGGAATTCCGCAATAAAAAGATAATCAACATACCTATATGCCTTAAAGAATATCTTTTCTTAACAGAAAAATCAGGATGGCCATGGCCATGGCTAAGTAGATTTAATATACTCGACCTATTTATTTACTTAGAAACTTTTTGCTTAGCTGAAAAATCAGGTGATTGCTGATTAATTATTTTTCCATAGTATTTCATACACCCGTGTGAAAGCCGGAACTGGCCGCTAGTCCACAACAAATGCGTATGCGGAATTTTGCTACCGAACCGACACTCGGCAAAATAAAAAAATAAATAAATATTTCCAACACACACCAATTAGCCTAGCCCCAAAGTAAGCACTATAAGGCTTGTGTTATGAGATACTAGGGTAACGGATTGAAAATATATACTGTACATATATAAGTATATTTATATAGAAATACATATCCATGACTGGAGTACAAACGCTCGTATTCATCACACAAACATCTGCCCCCACCGGGATTCGAACCCGGGACCTCTCGAGTCGGCGACACCATGAAATTCTGCGTACAAACCACTAGGCCACGGAGGTCGTCAAAAAAATGAAATTAAAAAAGTCCTTCCTCCGCTAGGATTTAAACCAGGGATGCTTGCGTGGCAGTAGAGCTTTCCACCACTGAACCACCTATGCTTGCTGATAAGGGTTGATTATTTCATCTATACTTATAATAAATCTGTAGAGATGTCAATTCTGTACATGAAATATATTTTTAAAATAACTATCAGGGGGTGATTAGTGATCGATACTGATGCCAAAAATGCAATCAGTAAAATTTTCTATACTTATAATAAATCTGTAGAGATGTCAATTCTGTACATGAAATATATTTTTAAAATAACTATCAGGGGGTGATTAGTGATCGATACTGATGCCAAAAATGCAATCAGTAAAATTTTTGTCTGTCTGTCTGTCTGTCTGTGTGTTTGTTCCTTATAGAAACAAAAAGTACTCGACGGATTTTAACGAAACTTGGTACAATTATTCTTCATACTCCTGAGCAGGTTATAGTATACTTTTCATCAAGCTACAATCAATAGGAGCAGAGTAGTGAAGGGAAATGTTGGGAAAACGGGAGAAGTTACTCCATTTTTTAAGCTTCCGTCGCGTGTGCAGCCTTAATGGTTAAAGTTACATAGAAATCATGTATGACGGAAATATTCTACATAAAATTGTCTAAAAAATATCCCGCAACAGCATATGTCTATCTTTTATGGTTGACTCACAATAACACGTGTAACTCCCGATAGCTTAGCAGTTCGGAGCATTCTGATCATATTTGTTTATTCTTACGTTTATAATACTCTGACTCATCCCTAATTTAAAAAAGTTAACATTATTACCTATTCAATAAAAAAAAGAACATAGAAATCGGTATAGAAACACCAAACTTATACATGAAATAAGCCACCGCGCCGTCGCACGTGAATACTGAATCATGCTATAAGGATTATTTTTGTGTAACACTTGCCGCGCTCCACACGGGTCGCGGCGGTGGTAGGGTATCAAAAGGCGGGAGGTCCGAGAGCGAGCTGTCTAAAATCTGTTTTCTGCGTCGCTCCCCCCCCCCCCCCCTGGGGGACGATCGCTTCCGATGAAGCCTTAGAGGCCTTCCCAGCCAGGGGCAGCCCCTACGGGTGTTTTTTTAGTCACTACGAGTCTGACATAACCTTGCAGCCGGCTGTAGGGTATCCATGAGGATTTCTCACCTGCTCTCCCGCCTGGGAGGAAACAAAAAAAAATAAAAAAAGAGAGCGAGCGAGCTTCAATTTGGCTGTTGATGCGTTCAGAGCGTTCGACCTTATTGACAGACAATAATTGATATTGAGAAACCGTGCTTATCAGCGCGACTTTTAGTCTTAAAATAGTTTTTTTGAATTTCTTTTGTTGTTATTTTG
Source organism: Chilo suppressalis (assembly GCA_902850365.2). NCBI lineage: Eukaryota > Metazoa > Arthropoda > Insecta > Lepidoptera > Crambidae > Chilo > Chilo suppressalis. The sequence goes on along the minus strand of OU963917.1, from coordinate 11,987,241 downwards.
TAAAATAGGTATTAGTTGTTTTGGCAGTGTTTAAATATTCGTTCAAATTAAAAATTATTAAGCATAGGTACTTTTATTAATTAAAGTAGTTATAAGTATTTATTTTTAAGTGAAGTAGGTATAGGTAGATAGTATTGCACAGGCGTTTCAGCTTTATTTTCATTTCTTTTTTGTTGTGAGTTGTCATATATTTCTGATTATAATTCTATAAGAATATTTTAGTTTAAAGAGTCACTTAGTTTTTAAGTGTGAGGTAGCTAAAGTTAGGACCACGTATTAGTTGTTTTGGTAGTGTTTAAATATTCGTTCAAAATGTAATTTAATCATATGGAATGAATGTACGATGGCCCATCGAAAAGGAGTAGAAGCGGTAGACAGAACTTTAAGGGATATAAGACAAAATGATCGACCAATGGGCGGTATCACAGTTTAATTTTGTGGTGATTTCCGACAAACCCCACCGGTAATACCACGGGGAACCCGAGCTGATGAGATTAGGGCTTGCCTGAAAAGCTCTTATTTGTGGCGTGATATACAATCGGTGCATTTGACTATGAACATTCGAGTGAGAACTGTAGATAACCCGGATGATCCTGAATTTTCTGATATATAAAGAAAATACCTTCACCAAAGATACCTATCCACTGCTACACCAAGGAAAACTTATTCTGACGCCTGAGTTATGTTATATAGTGCAATCCCAACAACATCTTATATCGTCAGTTTACGGTGACGTAACAAATATATTAAAAAAGGACAATTCTTGACTATGCGAAAGGTCCATTTTAACTCCTCGCAATGACCAGGCATCTGAGATTCATAATAAAATACTGTCGAATATCCAGGGGGAAAGCAAAGTTTATAGTTCAATAAATAGAATAGCAAGATGAACAAGAAGCCACTAATTACCCGATAGATTTTTTAAATTCTTTAAATATGCCCGGACTTCCTTCTCATGAAATTTGTTTAAAAATTGGCATTCCGATTATTCTGCTCCGAAATTTAAGACCACCACAACTTTGCAATGGAACTCGGCTTAAAGTAACCCAGTTGCAACAAAATGTAATCGAGGCTCAAATTTTAACAGGCTGCGGTGCAGGAGAAACCATCTTTATTGCCAGAATTCCCATGATACCAAATAATTTTCCATTCCAATTTAAAAGAACGCAATTCCCAGTATCGGTGTGTTATGCAATGACAATAAATAAGGCTCAAGGGCAGACTATTCGTGCTGCTGGAGTAGATCGCGGTGTCAGTTGTCTTTCACATGGTCAGTTATATGTCGCTCTTTCCCGGGTTAGCAGTTTTAGAAATCTTTATGTTCACGTGCCGGACGGGTCAACTTTCAACGTAGTTTACCCGGAAGCTTTGCGCTGAAGTATTTCATTCTATATGTACTTAAGCCTCATGTGAAAGTAATCTAAACAATATTACTAATACATTAACATAATAACATACAAGGAGTTACACGCTGATGGTCTCGGGGCACAGTGATAATAATAATATTCTGCGGTTCCTTATTGCGATATTTTTAACAGTATTGTCGATTGACATATTATATTTCCCTACTAAAATACGAAAGTTAATCTGTCTATCATATCAAAACCACGGAACCCTGAGGAAGGACATATTTATACTACTTTTTTACGAAAAAACGCTGACGAAGTCGCGGGAAAAAGCTAGTAACAATTAAAAATGTAATGCGACATGCTAAAGATAAACAAAACAATTATGCCGATGTAATAAAAGGTTCACTTTAAAAACATTTCTGCTTCCTGCAAACTCGAATGTGATTCCAATCTCAAAATTATTCTCAAATTATTACAAACATTATGCTTCATCTACCTGCAACGCGTCAGGGATAGCTGCGCATGGGTACGACTGGAGAGCCAATCGGCGCAACGCACGCCCCCCGCGCACCTCGTTTCCCCCCAATACATCTTAATTTTTACTTCTGCGTAATAACGGTCAGCGCTAGTTTCGTGCCGCGACTTATACCCCTCGTTTACACCAAGGTATAATACATATAGGTAACAAATTTAATTCAATATTTAAATTTTTTTGTTCACATTTATATACATGTATAGAATACAACACTTGCATCAAACTTGTTGTATACACAAAATATGTGATGTAAGCAGTGATTTACATTTATTTTGTAAAGATATACGTTGTCTATGCAGTGTAAACGAAAGACTGACACAACAAGTATTCTCTACCCCCCTTAATAATAAACGCAGACTACGCTTGGATTAGTTACTAAATGTTTTGTCTCTGTCTATTGAATGACAAATGGCATTTGAGTGACATGAACAAAACACGGCGTAACTAGTCTAAACTTATTCCTGTTTATTAATAAGGGGGTACAAGTTTTGTGTAAAACTAATATATGACTTGTTTCTTGGTGTAAACGAGGGGTTATATATAGATCCATTTGTTCCAAATTTGCTACATCACGATTCAACTAAAACCAGATTTAATCCATAGAAAAATGACATAACGTCATGCCAATTCGACAGTATTGTATGGGCTAGATCTAGGTTTAGTCAAATCGAGGTTTAGCAAATTTGCTGCAAGTTGATCTTAGACCGTTCATTTATTTATAATGCATATAAACTTACCAGACCGTAGCCAGTTCCTGTAGCATGAGCACCACATTTTACAACATTTCACGTTTTTTATCGCGTCTAACTGTCAATCTCCATAGTAATTTGACAATTGGGCGTGACAAAAACGAGCTATATTATCATATCACCGTGCTCATGCTAAGAAGGCTGACGTGTATTTAAGATACGACAGGGGAACCCCCGCTTCTTTAGAGCCTTTTAAACCGAGAAGATTATCTTACACCGTGGAGTGTCATATAAGGAAATGTTTTCTCATAAAAACCAATAACTCCATCGAAGTGTACTAAGTAGAGATGGTAGTAGAAAACCAAAACAGATAAAAAAGTGTTTTAGGCAATTCTTGTTACCTCTACAGGAAAATATTGCCTACTCATTTCAAAACTGAGTGTAGTACAATAAATAACGTACCTACTCCAATATATCCAGTTATCTACTAAAATCCACGAAATATTTACAGTGGCAACACCACTTGCCGAGTTGGTATCACCGAATCCGGAAACGCGGGAATACAAACCGGTGACCTCGTTTTCACATCACCCCGTTTCCACAATGTCACCAAGCATGGGGGTAGCCTTGCGATACCTTATCACGGGCCAACTATCGACCGTCGGCGCCATCCGCCATTTTGTCGCGCGCATGCGTCAATAGTATGCGGACAAAACTGACGTTTCGCTCAGCCCAGTTAGTATCGCGTAGAAAATCCCACGGTATTGTAAATATAACGTTGTAAATAATAATTCGAACTTAAAAAAAATATACCCTAGTTTAGTAGTAGTAATAATATTACAAATTTAAAAAACGCGATTCCTAAAACGAATTATGTACGCGAGTGTTTAGATACTGAAGTTTTTATACCGACAAGAGTTTAGTATTAAGGTAAGTCAATCTAATATAAAACCTTCTTTTATTTTCTATCTTATTTTGTGTCGAATAATTGTTTCTTTGAGTTCTTTTCATGAATAACTTTATGACTCTTTGTAAAATGTATGAAAAATAAACCAGAATTTGAGGACTGCAGTCCGAGATTTATGTAACTACTATGTGTTATGTATGTCATATAACTATGTATGTGGTTTTTGGCCACTTAAGGTTACGCTACGTGGTAAAAATGCTGATAAAATAAATTCGTCATGTGTGCGCGGGTTTTATTGGCAATTAATTTATATTAGTCATAATCTGATGCTTAAAATGAAACGTTTATTTGTTGTTCAAATAACTGGTTTGGCTGAAACACGCTAATTAGCAATTCATTAGTTTTTAAGTTCAAAAGGCGCGCTCTATTTTTTTATGTTAGTTGTAATTGTATTTTGTTATTTTCGCTAGTGAAATGTAGGCCTATTTTTGGTTGTAGGTAGTTACATAATGAGAATGAACAAGGGAACTGATATTATTGTTTCAGTACAAGTAGTAGTTAAAGATATAATAAAATAAAAGTATCGTCCAGGTTTTCGTGTTTGAAGAAACTTTTTTTTATCTTTTTTATTTTTAACGATTACGAAAATAGAGCAGTTATACACTACTTATTTCAAAAACTTTGATAAAACTAATATGGCATTTTATATATTTTTTTAAGCATTCAACCGCTAATTGTTCAAATCTTATGTAAATTTCACTAGAAAAAAAACCACGTGGACTAGGCAGCAGACGAGACTCGAACCCTTACCCTCCGCTATCCGGGCTAATACACTGACCATTATGCTACCGCGGCGCTGATGGCAATGTTGAATTTTCTTTAGCATTTCTTAGGCTTAATGATTTCAGTTTAACGGGTTGGAGTCCCGTCTGCTGCCTGGTCCGCGTGGAATTTTTCTAGTAATATAACATTACATTTCTTTTCAGCGTAACAAAAATAATTATTTATGTAATAATAATATTTCGATTTCACTCACATGCTCAATGATTTTTCAGTGCTTCTAAGGAACTAATTCGCTTTTACTTAAACTCGTAACCTATTTTTAATCCATCATTTATGATCATAAAATGGGACTTTTTGAATGTAGATCGTGGGAAATGTACCTAAATCTTTTCAGCACTAAAGTATGATTTTTATTATTTTCCCCGATTTTTTAGACTTATAAGTTATATATATGAACAAACATTATAGCTATTAACGGGATTGTTACCATGCACCTTGTTTTTCATGAGTCTCCGATATTCCGGCACTGTTGCAAGCGCCATGATCACGGAGTAACTGAAGTTATTGCGGGTAGATGTTATTGGCAGACGTATCGGTCTACCCTCTGACGTCGTCTTTTATTGCGCTCGATAACCCTACCACTGGTCACATTCTCACGATTCACTCGCATTTGTTCCCGACACACAATACTCACCTTTTGATTTCTGCGGTTTTTACACACATACGAACCACTGCATTCTAGACATTTGACGATTCAAACCCATCCTCACGATTGAAATTCTTGTGTTTGGTTATTGCAATCGCTTCCCTGACCAATCTTGGTATGTAGTGGCGTTCTGTAGAGATAATTTGTGGATTATGGAGCTCAATCCAGTGATTAGGACCCAAACTAATTAAATGTTCCGCGATGGCTGATTTTTGCGTATCAATATTTCTGACTGCTTTTATGTGTTCTTTCATTCGGCACGCTATTGTCCACTTCGTTCGGCCAATATAGGAACTAACACAGTTCCAGTCGATCTTGTATACACCAGTTTTCTCCAAGGGGAAGTTGTCTTTGGGAGACCGTAGAATCTGTGACACTTTGTAAAGGAGTGAAGACAGTATTCAGTGAGTACTTATTAAGTATGTTCGAGATCTTGTCTGTCACTCCTTTGATGTATGGTAAAAATAGTGGTTGCCTGTCTACTTTGTGTTTGTGGTGTCTTAATTTATGTTTGGGTGGAAACTTTCCCTTGTATCCACTATTCTGTAAGACCCGCCGTACATGCTCCAACTCTTCGTGCAGGTGTTCCTTGTCAAGTCATATGCATGGTTCGTTAGTGAAGTGATTACAGAATTTAGATGTTTAGGGTGGTGATGCGAGGAGGCGTTGAGATAGCAGATATGTGGAGGTTTGCGGTGAATGGAATGACACAGCGAACCGTCATTGCGCACCCGAATCTTCACATCAAGAAAGGCCAGACTTCAGCCTTCTTCCATCTCATATGTGAACCGCATTTTGGTACAGTGCCGAAATATCGGTGACTCATAAAAAACAAGGTACATGGTAACAATCCCGTTAATAGCTATAATGTTAGTGACCATGAAAGTTTAAAACAATATAAGAACAAACAGTCCGTACAACATAAAAGGGCATCGAATAAGGATTCAATAGACCAAACAGTATTTATTGAATTCAGATTAATTATGATTTACGACTTTTTGTTTACGTAATGGTCCGTACTCTCATACGGTATTACCCTTGGGTAGGTGGTGGGACTCCTCCTCCCCCAGAACCCGCCCACCCGCCTAGCCAAGCTGACTCGGCGGCTGTTCAGGATGAGGGCCCCCCCACCCACTAAAAACCCAACAGTGCTCCCTCGTCTGCCGGAACGGGTTTTGTGGGATCCGGATGACGCTCCACGTTACCCCGACAGAGAATACGGTATTACCCTACAGTTTTACTCTTTAAGCTAGTAAAAATCAACTCGTCGCGTCCTCCCCACGACAACGGCTAACTAGAGCCGAGGTCAGAGTCTCAGAGACGCCCTCTAGTTTAGCCGACCCCATCAGGATCGAGTGATCTAGAGGCTCCAGACGGAGAGGAGACACCCCAGTGGGGAGATGCCGTAGGCGTTGGTTCATTTTCAAACAGCCAAACTGTCGACTGACGCTTTGTTACTGGATCGTATTGATAAATCCAGGATTCGTCATCTGTCACAATATCGTAAACGCGCCGTGACGAGCCTGCATCAAATTTTTGTATCTATCACTGCACCAATCCACACAGGCCTGCTTCTGAGCTACGGTGAGGTTGTGCGACACCCAGCGGGAAACTATCCTCCTTACGCAAAGGTGCTGGTGCAAAATCTTGTGAACACTGAACCAATCTGCAGGGTATGCTGAATCTCTTCGTACGGAATTCGTCTGTTTTCTTGAATTATTTTTTTTTACTGCCAGCACACTTTCTTCGGTGACAGCCGTCGTAGGACGACCACTCCTTTGTTCATCCCCCAAAGTAAGATGACCGCGTTTAAATTCGCTATACCAGCGGTAGATGGTTGCTTTTGAAGGTCCTTCATCCATAAAAGCAGTTCGAAATCAAACAAATTACTCATCAGGTTTTAACCCAAATTTTAAAGTCGTACCATTTTTTAATGAGACATGAAAAATTTAATTGGTTCTCAAAATAATTACAAGTGGCCAGTATCTTATACATAAAAACTTTTTTCGTAAAACTTTCTGGGTGGACTGGTACGTGTTTAAAACATTTAGTATATACTTGCATCAAACTTGTTGGATAAACAAAATATGTATAGTAAATAAGTGATAGATACTAGTTGTCAATGGAGTGTAAACGAAAGAATGTTTTAAACAGTCACAACAAGTTTTTTTTTTATACAGCCAGGTAGGCAAATGACTCTACCCAGACCCGTCTTTCCCAGTGGGCACTTTGAGCAAGTGCCCAGGGTTCCGTGATCGATAGGTGGGCACCTCAGATCACAAATACAAAGTCCCTAGTACTTTTTAGATCACCAAACGGGGGTCATAGGGGCCCCATTATCCTAATATGCCCAGGGCCTCCAATAGATCAAAGACGGCACTGACTACCCCACCTAATGTTGAGTGGTGATAAGGTCTAAACGTGAAGATAGCTGGTACAGCCATTATAAACTGCTACACCAATATTCTGAAAAAATGCTTCTTCACGCCTCTCTTAAAGGACCCAAGATTGTAGGAAGGAGGGAACACGTGCGCGGGCAGAGCATTCCATTTACGGATAGTGCGACAAAGAAATGAGTCACCAAATTTCTTTGTACGCGTTGTAATTGTGGCCACAGTTAGACGGTGATAACGTAGGCCAGCGCGCGTGGTCCTCTAAAGGAAGGGAGAAGGCTTTAAGACAATTTTTGTTTAAAACTAGTATATGACTATTTTCTTGGTGGAAACGAGGGGTAAATCTAGCAGAATACCCGCTTTGCTCTACCTCTCTTAAAATTCTTGAATATGTCCGTACTACATTTTAAACAAGATTTTGAAGAAGCGCTCAATGGCATTGCTAAGAGCTTATTTGGTCCAGAAGCTGGGCCTAGGTAGATTTTCCAGAATTTTGATCTCATCAAAGCATCCCCGCCCGAGATTTATTCAATACTCAAGCTCAAGCAGGTGAATAATTTTGGAGACCTCCTTCGTTCGAGTTTCAATAGCTTGTAATAGTTTTCACTGTGACTTTATCTCTTGTTGCCGGCCTCTTTATAGATTTAGTTTTTTTATAGTTTTTGAAGTGTTTTTAAAGTATTGACATTTTTATGATTTTTGCTAACAAAATCGTTATTGTGTGTTCACATCCTAGCCTTCATTTTCCATCCCACTAGCTGACCGCTTCATCTCTCAATTCAGATTCTGGCTTAGATATAGAACAGGAGAACAAAATTCCCTATGCTGCCTTGGGTCTTTTCAATTTTAAAATAACAGAGCATGGTTAAGATAATTGTATCCTAGGTATATGCATTATAAAATTTAATTAAAAATGGTTGCCTGTAAAGTCGGTTTTACGGGCGAAGATTTTACGTGACAACGTCTTTTTCTCGGTAGAATATTTATTGATATGAATATAATTAAATTGCACAATAGGAACAAGGAATTGAATGAAAATAAGAATTGCACAAATTTTAACTATAGAAATATATTTTGTTTACTAAAACATTGTACATGTAAACTGAAACTCATCGTAACGTTACCGAGCGTTACACTTTTTCATAAGTGACTCCCAGCCGCAACCTAATTTAAGACGTTGTCACGTCAAAAAATAAGAATTAGCGACTGTGGTACGGGGTGATTGATACCAAATTCGAATCCAAGAATTTTGTTACTTTTATTTTTTAGGTAATCCTTGTTGGACCTAGATAAAAATTGCATTTTTGAATTTGAACCCTACTCCCCCCCCCCTCCCCCTTCTTAAACCTTGAAGCTCTGAAATTTCAAAAACCATTTCAAATCCATATTTGATATCAAATTCGGATTCAGGGAAAAAAAATTGTGTGTGTCAGCTCCGACGCACGACTGGAGTTTACTTCTTAAGTTCGATAGTCTAACCAGACGCAAATAGAGTCTATTTAACTGAAAAAAGATTGATACTGTATGAAAGGGTAAATTAACAAATTAATGAAAATAATATACATATATAAATATATATTTATTCATTTCATATACATTTATAAATAACTAATCGACGAAATATTTTACATTAAACTTTTTACAATAGTCAATTTCAGATGTGCATAAATAAAGGTACGGATACTGTGCTACGGTGTAGCACCACGGCTGCTACAGCGTAGACAGTAAAAACGTAACGAGGTCATTCATCGATAGATTTCACTCCTCACATTTTTCTCATACCGGGCCCCTTATATATGCAAATCGATTCTTAAGGAGTAAACTCCAAAAAAATTTTTACTTTAATAATATGGCCAAGTTTCTAGGCTTGGATCAATAGAGACAACGAAAATAAATGCGGACAGACCGACACCAACCACGTTATATATTCCAAAAATGTATAAAGTTAACTATCAAACACAAAAATATTAACAACCAAACCACCATTAACAACATCACACGTACATTCGCCGCCATTATGTAATTAAAAAAACCGGCCAAGTGCGAGTCGGACTCGCGCACCGAGGGTTCCGTACAAACCTCTAGGTATATTTTAATAATTATTAAAAAAAAAAATATTATAGGATGTAACTAAGAATTTACGGTTTTCGCAATTTTTCCTTTATCTGTACTATAAGACGTTACTTCGTACCAAATTTCAAGATTCTAAGTTCACGGGAAGTACCCTGTAGGTTTTGATTCCCGTGCGAGTTTCGAAAATTTGCGACATAAACGGCTGTATCTTTTGATTGCTTTGGCTTAGAAGTTTGATTTTTTCATAGCTCCAAGGGACAGTAGACCTGAGTATAAGGTATGAATTTCAGTTTGATACCTCCACGCGTTCCTGAGAAAAACGGTCTTGACAGACGGACGGACGGACAGACGGACAACAAAGTGATCCTATAAGGGTTCCGTTTTTTCCTTTTGAGGTACGGAACCCTAAAAGTACTCGGAACATATTAATTAATTTGAAAAATATTAAACGCGTTGTCGTTGACACGAGGATTGCTTCAAATTACTATCAATTAGTAATTGAATTTAATAGGTTGCGTGTGTAAAGCATTGATATGTAACAATACTAAAATTGTTCTGAGAAGTTAATCAAATATCATAAATACTTTCATATGGTAACAATACTGTAATGTAAACATACTTTACTTGTACCGGGTTCACATCATCATCATCATCAGCCTATTAATGTCCCCACTGCTGGGGCACAGGCCTTCCCTATGGATGGAATAGGAAAATTGGGGACATGATCCACCACGCGGGCCCAGTGCAGATTGGTGGGTGCTAACCACTGCAGATGCAACCGGGACCAACGGCTTAACGTGCCTTCCGAAGCACGGAGGATTCACACGACGCGATTTTAGTTAAACTGCTAAATCGTATGCGATTTGAACTGTTTGACAATCTTTCAATCAAATTGAAGCAATCGAATTGAAGAAAAGTAGTTGAATGATACAGTTGATCAATTTAAATCGCCTCGTGTGTGTTTGAACTGTTGTGCAATAGTTACTTGTTGTTTTACTAATGTGTCCTTACTTATAACCCCTCGTTTACACCAAGGTATAATACATGAGGAGCTCAATAGCGCGGGTGGTTAGCGCGTTCGGGTGCGATCGTTGAAGTTAAGCAACTTTGGCAGTGGTCGGTCATTGGATGGGTGACCAAAATACTTCTGTCTTGAGCTCCTCCGTTCTTCGGAAGGCACGTTAAGCCGTTGGTCCCGTCTGCATCTGCAGTCGTTAGCACCCGTCAATTCGCACTGGGCCCGCGTGGTGGGTCATGGCCCAATCTCCCAATTCCATCCATAGCGAAGGCCTGTGCCCCAGCAGTGGGGACATTAAGAGGCTGATGATGATGATGATGACAATACATGTACATAACAAATCTTATATAATATCTTCATTTTCTGTTTACACTCATATACATGTGTAAAACATAATATAGTATACAATACTTGCTTCAAGCTTGTTGGATAAACAAAACATGTGAAGTAAATAATGATATGATATACGTGTAAAGATACTAGTTGGCCGTGCAGTGTAAACCAGATAATGTTCTGTGGTCACAAGTTTTGTGTAAAACTAGTATATATGACTTGTTTCTTGGTGTAATCAAGGGGTAACAAACTAGTTTTTCACTTGTAACATAAAAAACGAATGTGCTTATGACCACACGACTGAATCGAAACTTTTTTAGCTCCACCTCTATGTATATATATATGTGTGTGTGTGTGTGTGTGTGTGTGTACAACATAATAATATACGTGTATGTACATATACATATTTCATTTACTACCTATAAAAGAAAGAGAGAAAGAAAATGTACACGCGCACTGCTTTCTCTTGCTTATACCCCCCACTCAACTCCTGTTCGCCCCGCCCGATCACACTTTTCGTAACGTGTTCGCCAGCTTACTCCCCAAGTCAAGCGTGCGTAAAGAAGATTCACTTCAAAAAAATCTTTAGTTTGGTTAAACAAAAAATGTCCTTTTCTTCAATTTGTAATTACATTTTCTACTTATTATTCCAAACAGTAAATAACTATAATTACGTCACAACAACATCAACTTAAAAAACTTATCAAAATATATCATCAAAAATTCCAATTTTGTGCATGGTACCCAGAACACTAGCAGCATTACCACGGTAATATATAATATTACCATGGCATTACCTCGCTGAATGGCTACTCTGCGCGAAATAGCTGCCAGCCCTCTGATCACCCGAAGAGAGAATCAGTCGATTCGACATATCAAAATCAAATTTGCCAAACAGTTGATTACATAAAATAGTTTTGACAATTCCTTTAAAAAAATTAGGTACCGAATATCGTTGGTACCGACTTATAAAAAAATAATATAATAATTTCGCCAAGACAGTTAACATAGCTTTATGTTTTATTTATAGATCACTTAACTGCGTAGGTCAGAGGTTGACCCTAATCTGGGAAATCTCAATCTTCTAATATTATGCTATTTTTATGGTTCCGTACCTCAAAAGGAAAATAACGGAACCCTTATGGGATCACTTTGTTGTCCGTCCGTCCGTCTGTCAAGACCGTTTTTCTCAGAAACACTTGGAGGTATCAAACTGAAATTCATATCTAACACTCATGTCTACTGTACCTTGGAGCCGTGAAAAAATCGAACTACTAAGCTACGATATTTTTGATATGAAAGCAGCTCAAGATATACTTTGTCAATTTTTGGTATGTCTGCTTTATTAATAGTTTGACCTGTGAGTAAACTTTTTTAAACATATTTTTATCCTTCCATGACAATAATATATATAATATAAATAAATTAATTCGAAGATCTGTCTGTTGCAAGTCACGCGTCAACCTCTGAACTTTGATGAGTTTGAGACTCGTTTTTATTACACGACTGTCAAAAAAAACTAGTGTAATGATGTATCTTTTTTTTACACAGTCACCAATTAGCCTAGCCCCAAAGTTATCGGTGTTATGGGAGACTTGGGTAACGGATCATCATCATCATCAGCCTCTTAATGTCCCCACTGCTGGGGCACAGGCCTTCCCTATGGATGGAATAGGGAGATTGGGCCATGACCCACCATGCGGGCCCAGTGCGGATTGGCGGGTGCTAACGACTGCAGATGCAACCGGGACCATCGGCTTAACGTGCCTTCCGAAGCACGGAGGAACTCGAGATAAAAATTTTTGGTCACCCATCCAATGACCGACCACTGCAAAAGTTGCTTAACTACAACGATCGCAGCCGAACGCGCTAACCACCTGCGCCATCGAGCTCCTCAACCTGGGTAACGGATACAATAAATATTTTGATAAATATATAAGTTCGGGTCCTTTAATAGAGACGTGAATTTAGTAATATTTTTTGCAGGCGGGCAAGGTTAGGATGGTTGGTGTGGCAGTATATAACTGCTGTAAACTCCGAACGCGAAGATAGCTGGTATCTTAGTGTTCAAAAATCTTCTATCTCGAGTTCCTCCGTGCTTCGGAAGGCACGTTAAGCCGTTGGTCCCGGCTGCATCTGCAGTCGTTAGCACCCGCCAAACCCACACTGGACCCGCGTGGAGGGTCATAGCTCAATCTTCCTATTCCACCCATACTGAAGGCTTGTGCCCCAGCAGTGGTCACATTAATAGGCTGATGATGATGATGATTTGGTGCTAACGACTGCAGGTGCAGCCGGCATCAACGGCTTAACGCGCCTTCCCCATCACGGAGAAACTCGAGCTAGTAAAATTTGGTCAGCCATCCTATGAACGACCAATGCGAAAGTTGCTTAACTACCATGATCGTAGATCGAACGGTCTAAGCACTGCTCGAACGATGTCCCACCGCCGACGTTGAAACGGGAACAAGCAAGCATCGCTGAGCAAGTATCGCTGAACGAGTATTATCTTTTATGGCTCTTGTCGCTCAGCGTCAAACTAGCGGAGAGAGTTTTCGCCGACCGGCGGTGTCAACACACAGCTATCAACTATTTTACTATAATAAAGCTTATAAAAAGAAAAATTTACTAGAAAAAAATCCACTCATCCATCTTTCGATGTAGACATCTAAGTACGTACATGGCGTCGATTCCGGCACTATCTAATATATAAAATTCTCGTGTCGCGGTGTTTGTGGTTAATCTCCTCCGAAACGGCTCGACCGATTTTCGTGAAATTTTATATGCATATTCAGTAGGTCTGAGAATCGGATGTAATCTATTTTTCATCCCCCTAAATGTTAAGGGTAATCCACCCCTAATTTTTTTTTTCAATTTTAGATATTTTTTTTAAATTTTTTTATAATACAGCATTAGTAAATACATATAACCCTAAATTTTCACTCTTCTACCACTAACCCCTATTTTTTTATGGCGGTACGAAGTTCGCTGGGTCAGCTAGTATAACTATAATAACGTTTCTTGAGCCGCTTTCCCGCCGGCGGTCGGACTACTGCCATAAGAACCCCCTCAGGTTCGAGTGGTCTAGAGGCTCCAGACGGAGAGGAGACTCCCCACGGGGGGAGATGCCATCCGCCTGGAATACCTCTAGAGGTGCTCGCCAATTCTCGGCTTGAGGTCCTCTTAGGATCTCGCTGTCCCCAAACCCGGTGACGCTGTAAAGGTCATCTACGAACACTCACTTACAGCATACACACTCAAATAAAAAAAAGAGTGTGCTTGTGACCACACGATTGAAGTGAAATTTCTTTAGCTCCATCTGTATATATATACATATAGTGATACACTAGTGGCCCGCCCACGCTTCGCTTCGGTGTAGAGCTGTAGTATAGACTAAAATGACTCCTCATATAATTGATAACTCTTCAATAAAAAGAAACTGAAAATGGTATATCTGCCTTTTCCAAACTTCTATTGATATCACGTCACTCAATTTATTTTTATTTATTTATTTATTTATTTATTGTGATAAAAACGACAAAGAGCAATTACATTTATCACACATTTACATTTTTAAGTTTCACACATTTTAAATGGATGTCATAATATGTCATAAAACGTCAATATTAATATAATCTTTATATATATAATTCTTCTGTGAGTGTGTATGTCACTGAACTTCTCTTAAACGACTGGACCGATTTTGATGAAATTTATTGTGTGTGTTCAAGGGGATCTGAGAATGGTTTAAATTCACAATATTGTCCGCTGGACAATGTCTTTTTAATTAATTTTTTTATGGCGGTACGAAGTTCGCTGGGTCAGCTAGTATACTATAAATAGGGTAAGCATTTCAAATAAATATTATATGTTTTAACAAAATGTTCAATTGTTTTGCCTTCCCGGAAAGTCTCCACTAACATTTGAAATTTATGGTACGAGTATGGTATTAAACTTCAAATTGACTTTTAAGTATTATTACAAGTCATTTGTATGTATATATTCTAAAGAAAGAATTATCGAAATCGGTTCAGCTGTTCTCGAGATTTGCGCTTAGAAACACATTCAGCGATTCATTTTTGTATTATAGATATATATGTGTACAATATATACATGTATACACATATACATATTTCATTTACTAGCTATAAGAGAAATGGAGAAAGAAAATGCGAGCGCACTGCTTTCTCTTGCTTATATCCCCCACTCAACTCCCGTTCGCCTCGCCCGAACACACTTTTCGTAACGCGTGACGCCAGCTTACCCAAGTCAAGCGGACGTAAAGAATTTCACTTCAAACAATGACATAAGAAATAGCGTGTTTGTGTTTCATTTTAACAATCCACAGATATAAATTTCGATGTGCTCTCACCTCTGAAACCCAAGCGTTTAACGGCACTATGATACCGTCGTTACCATGGCAACGATATAGGTACCTATCTACTCAACAGCAGGGAGCACTTATCAGCTTAATACAACTTGCTGTGTAGATAATAGCTTCATCCTATTAAGGTTAAGGGGTTGGCAGAATATGAAAAAAATAGGTAGCATTTTTTTAATACAAGTTGAATACAAGGCGTAAAATAGATTACCCCGCCCCACGAGCATCATCATCATCATCATCAGCCTCTTAATGTCCCCAGTGCGGATTGGCGGGTGCTAACGACTACAGATGCAACCGGGATCAACGGCTTAACGTGCCTTCCGAAGCACGGAGGAACTCGGGATAGAAATTTTTGGTCACCCATCCAATGACCGACCACTGCGAAAGTTGCTTAACTACAACGATCGCAGCCGAACGCGCTAACCACCTGCGCCATCGAGCTCCTCCTCCGCCTACGAGCATAGGTATTCCGTAAGATGCAATCTCATTTATTCGAATTTCTGGCAAATGTCAAATATCTAATACTGGCTGCTTCTACGGACATAACGACATTTTGCATATCAAACTAATATCTAAAATGGCAGCTACCGAGAGCGGAAGTGAGATTTTATTTTACAGAATCGCCCTACTGATGTTAAGTGTAAGTGAAATACATTTGAGGAGCTCGATGGCGCAAGTGGTTAGCGCGTTCGGCTGCGATCGTTGAAGTTAAGCAACTTTCGCAGTGGTCGGTCATTGGATGGGTGACCAAAAATTTACTATACCGAGCTCCTCCGTGCTTCGGAAGGCTCGTTAAGCCGTTGGTCCCGGCTGCATCTGTAGTCGTTAGCACCTACCAATCCGCACTGGGCCCGCGTGGTGGCTTAAGGCCAAATCTCACTATTCCATCGATAAGGAAGGCCCGTGCCCCAGCAGTGGGGAGATTAATAGGCTGGTGATGTGTATGATGATGTGAAGCACGTTCGCGAAGATAACTGAAGATAATTGATGTTCCAGCCATCTCCCAAAAGAGAGATGGGGCATAGCGGATTTCGCACTCGAGTTGGAGCGCCCGCCTGGGGAAATAACCTCCACCTTAGCGGCCATCCATAAATTACGTCCCATGTTAAAGGGGAGGGAGGGGGTCGAGGAAGTGTGACATCGTGTGACAAGGGAGTGGGAGGAAATTCTAAATTTCGTGACGTCACATTTCAAAATTATAATCTAAGGCCCGTATTACAGACTGACATCTAAGTGTTGATCTTTACTTGAGTACAGTTAGAAAGGGATGTCGCTATGTGCTATATATAGCGACATCCCTTTCTAACTATACTGAAGACTAGATCAATCACTGAGAATCTTTCTATAATACGGGCCTAAGTGTTGAAACTATTACTTTACGAAAATATTAACAACCCAAACGAGAACAAAGAGGTGCTATGCCAATTATAAATAAGTTAAAGGAGTTGGTTCAATGTCCATGGACTCAAGATTAATATTTTTTGTTTTATTAATTTCTTTAATTAACATAGTCAATCGTTTTTTGTTTGGTAATTTCTTTAACTAATATAGTTTATCGTTTTTTGTCTTGTTTATTGTTTGATTTGATGTTAATATTATTTAAAAACAATTTAAATGGAAATAAAACTGATTTTAGAACCGCTGTTTTCATTTTTAATGTAAATTTGCAAAATATGTGACGTCACACTAGCCCCCCCCCCCCTCCTACTACCTTTCCTGCCTCCTACTTTTTCTGCTAAAATTATTTATTTTAGAAGGAACAAACAACTATTTTTGGAAGCAAACAGTTTAGGCGACGACCATTTCAAAAAATTGACATTCTAGGAAGACAACATTATAGGGTACGTATAAACTTACAGCCAGAGTTGCCAGGTCTCCCGATTTTACAGGAGATCTCCTGTTTTTCTGAAGAAATTTCTCCTATTCTTCTGTTTTTCTACATGAATGTACTGTTTTACTTTGATTACGTTTCGTGCGCCTTTTCTGCCATTATAAATGTAGGTAACTTTAACTAAAATGAAGCAAATATTTTATTGTATCACAAAAAAACTGCTTACCGGCCTATATTATTATCTTGATTTTATTTACCAATTCATCTACTGCTTTTTTCTGTAATGCCTCCCGATTTTTAAAATCGGTCCTGTCAATACTGCTTTCAACATTTAACACTAGCGAGGTGTCGATTAGACGTTTCATTGCTCGTTCGTCTTTTGGCAATTATAATTAACATGTGAGTTACTGTTCTTCTGATATTTATTATAAAGACCTCATTTATTAAACTATATTCAATTGTCTTTTTAGATTGGACAGTGCAAATACTTTCATTTCAACGTAATGTCTACATGTGAAAACCTGTAATTAGCTCGTTGTAGCTACTATTCATTTCCAGTTTATTAAGATAATATCATCTGTTGGTCTCCCATGTAAACAAAATAATAAATAAATAGGAAACGAAAACTCTTCTTGTGGGAAAACACACATTTGGAGAAAATAACGTTAATAGGAAAGAGACGTTAGTATGAAAGAGACATTGTGCCTACTCCTGGTCTAATATACCTATATCTAATATAATATAGATCTAATAGATATGTATTATCTAAATAAGTCGCCCGTTTTGGAGTTTGCGAGGGAGGGGGGGGGGGGGTGTTGGGGGAGAGAATTGAATCCCCCCCCCCCCACTATTTCCCAGTCGCTGGAAATACTTATTAACTTTCATAAAAAAAGGTCGTTGTTAAAAACAAAATCTACCGCTACCGCGGCACGCTCGCTTCGCTCGCTCGGATCGCGCGGTATGGTCACAACACTAACCTAACCTAGTGTGAAATATCACCACTTGGGCCCTGGACGAAGTACAGTTTAGCCGCGATGTGTTCTACATATTTTTTGAGTTAATACCAATCCGTTTTCTTCAGCGATTGTCACACACTGAAATACTTAGCCAAATCGTTAAAATATCACAAATTATAACATGGGAGCACATTCACGAAAACTCGAAAGCAACGGAATGAATGACGCACAACGTATCTGTCAAAATCTACATTCAAAATGGCGGGTTGCGTATCGTTTCACGCGTCTGTTTAATATTTTGCTTTAAACTAATATAAAAATTACGATTAAAAAACCACTCATTTACAATTTTATTTTACGGAATTTTGAAAATAGTTTTAAAATATAAGTAAATATAAATACTAGAACAATAAAACTAAAACTAAAAACCTTAAAAAATAAAATTAATAACTAAAATATATTATTAAAAGGAGTCCCTTTAGGCAAGGATCCGAAGATACTGGCAGCGTTACCCCTTTGAATGGCTAGACTAATTCTTTGTCCGAGGTAGCTGCCAGCTCTTCGGTCTCCTGTGACGTCGAATAACCTTTTTGGTATTTCCTTAAATAGCCTTAATTTATACGCAACTCCGGCAACTAAAGTTACTTTAGGGAGTCAAAAACGATATTAATTTAACCCCTTACACATCCAGTAGCCTCAAATTCAGGCGACTTGTTTCTAAATCCAACCCCAAATCTTAATTATGCAACAATGTAAAAACCTCAGAGCAAAATATGTGTTAAAAGGGTACCTACTTACAAAATTTTTTCCTGCTCGTAGTAATGTAAAATGATATTAGGGATTTATTGTGTTGCAAAATAGGCCTTCTTTCGGCATTATCAAGTTAGAGATGTTTCTTCCCAATTCAGGGGGAAATTAAGTGAGTTAAGTCTTTGGGAGCATATTTTTTAGGTGAATATTAATGCATTTTTATCTCGCCGTTACATATTTAAATATGGTATTTCTATATAAATGTACTTATAAATGTAACAGTGTATGTATTCTATCCGTTACCATAACACAAGCCTTACAGTGCTTACTTTGGGGCTAAGCTAATAGGGATGATGACTATTTTTTTTTCTTCGTTTATCAGGTAGATTATCAAAAAGTATTGGACACGTATTTTTTCTTTTTTCACATAATATAAACATTGCAGAGATATATTGATTTGAAAAGTCGCATGACGTCACGTTTGCGTACATTTATAAGTGAAAATTCACTTAAAAGTGACGTCACGAGCCCCTACTCCCAAACTTTGACGCGCTATAACTTTGTCATTTTTTGGTTATTTGCCCAAAGAAAAAATACGCGTCCATTATTTTTTGATCATCTAACTGACGGACTAAATAGAATTTCGTTTACTGTACGCCGTCATCACCCCTATTGGTGTGAGTGTTGGAAATATTTATTTATTTATATTCGTAAATTATATCGCTAAGTATGACTCGCAGTTGCATACATTTGCAGACATATATAGTTTTTTTAAGTGAAACTCTTAAACATCACCACAACATTATTCCTTCATTTTAGCATGTCGCATAACATTATGAATTGTTATTTAACAATTCATACCTTATCAACGAGCATCCTTGGCTCAGTAGTTGAATGCACTCCTGATTCAATAATAATCAAAATCATTTATTCAGTTTAGGCTGTTACAAGCACATATGAATGTCTAGAAGTTACGCCATCGGTTCGTAAATCTACGGCGGGAGACCTTGTACTGAGAAAAAACGGGCAATAAACTCAGCAAGGGCTGTTTTTTTCTCCCTGTTTTATCATTTACAGAGTCGTCAAGTTGAAAAATGACTTCAGAGATGATTCATGAAGTCACCTTTCATTACATA
The DNA here is from genome assembly GCA_902850365.2 of Chilo suppressalis. Lineage (NCBI taxonomy): Eukaryota > Metazoa > Arthropoda > Insecta > Lepidoptera > Crambidae > Chilo > Chilo suppressalis. The sequence goes on along the minus strand of OU963917.1, from coordinate 11,967,398 downwards.
ATACCTGCATTTTGATTGCTGTGTCGCACAGTATAAATACAAACAGAGTTATTTATAATAGACGTAATTAAACATTTACATCTTAAATATCAAAGTAGTTAGAGCAGATTTCGCAGGTGGATCGGGTTTGATTCCCATCCTCTGCCTGACCGCGTTGAAATTTTTTAGTAGATAAAAAACTTTAGATTTTATCATCTAGCAGTAAAATGCTTAAAAAATAAAAATATGTATTGTCATATGCTTATTTCTACTTCAAAAATTGTCTTGCTATCGTATCTCCAATACTCTGAAGGTATTCCACCTCTTTATACACAAACACATTAATAAATCTTCATTAGAGTAGGTCCTATACCCTCATCGTGTTTGCCAAAATGACTTTTAATAACACACTATTAGATTCCAAATTACCGCAACCGACCGGGTCTCCTGGGAGTGTTACGTGATTTTCGATTCTCGACCCTTTTCACATAGAAATTAATTAGATGGAAAATCTCCAACGTTATTGTTTTCTTATAAATATATTATTAGAGGCAACTAAGGATAAACAGAAAGCTTTGATATAAGTTTCTAAGACGTTAGTAAGTAAGACGTAAATTTCTAGTAAAGGTGAAATTAATGAGGTTCACAGGCTCGTAATAATAATAATAACTTTATTGCTTAAAAATACTGTGAACAATTTTGCAGTTGAAATTGCAATAATAACAAAATCACAACAGTGTTTACAGAATGACAACTATCAGTTGATCTTTACTTGAGTACAGTACCTTAGCACTAACCAACATCGAATTCGTAACGTTTGAAAGTACGAAATGTCATTGTCAAATGTGTATTGATTTTTAGTTCTGGTTACGTCCTTTGTGGCGCTGCTGTTCAAGTTTCCATACAAAATTTGACATTGACTTTTCGCACTCGCAAACTATTCGAATTCGATAATGGTTCGTGCTAGGGGTACTGTGCTATACATAGCGACATCCCATTCTAACTGTACTCAAGTATTATAGTAATATAAGTTATTTACGGGATTGTTACCATGTACCTTGTTTTTAGCGAGTTTCCGATATTTCGGCACTGTTGCAAGCGACTTCGTACGCATAGAGTTGGTTAGAAATAAAGGTTCACTGCTCGTTCCCCGTAGGTGATAGCGTGATAATATGTAGCCTATATGTTGACCCGACTTCTTACCAAATTCGTGCCAAATTTGAAGTAAATCCATGCAGTACTTTTTGAGTTTATCCCGGACATACATTCTAAACTCACAAACAGACAAAAATTCTAAAAAACTATATTTTTGGCTTCGGTATCGATTGTAGATCACACCCCAAGTATAATTTTTTAAAATATATTCAATTTAGTACAGTTTTGACTTTCCTACCATTTTATTAGGTATATGTATACATGAAAAGTTTATAATATCTATTTTACTTGCAAATCGATGGTATAATTTAAAAGTTACAAAACACAATTTTGAAAGGTTTGGTAAACAATACAAAAAATTAAAGTTATAGCTATGTAGCCGGCTTAACCTTTACGGTGTATGGCTTAATAAAGAATAAAAAAAAATGGATGCGTGTAACTTATGTACGCGCGTGAGAAGTTATACTTCTTTAGCATCATTAAAAATATTTTTACAATAAAATAATAAAAGAACTGGAAAAGGATAGTTAACACAGTCAATTAAGTTCAGTTTTAATTTGAAAAATTAAATAAATATTCAAAATATTCAATTAAAATCACTACTGAATTTAAGTTATTAGTCCATATGTAATTAGCACTTGTAAGTAACTAAAACACGTTGTGTCTATATAGAAACTAGAAACATGTGGATAAATATTATAAATATGAAAACAGTGATCAGAGGCGACGAGCGTGCCAACATTGTTTTTGACAACGCGATCATCTTATGGAGCTCCGTGGATCGTTCAAAGTACCTTTCGAACAGATGTCTAATAATGGTGGATTATTAACCACTAAGTGGTAAATAATCCACCATCATTAGACACTAACATTCATAACGCGCCCGCGGCCAACTTCATGGTGTTACTATTGTGTTACAGTGAAGCGCGCATCTCGAAATTTCACACACATGATTTTTTCATAACGCGCCCGCGGCCAACTTCATGCTGTTACTTTTGGGTTACAGTGATGCGCGCGCATCTAAAAATTTCACTCTCATCATTTTTTCATAACGCGCCTAAAGAAGTATAACTTCAAAAAAAAAGTCCAAATCGAAACCAGATAGGTTGTCATTAAAGTAGTTCATTATTCGATGTATGGGTGTGCGTTCACCTGCATTCGTTCTGCACTGTTTGGGGAAAAATAGTTAATGAGCATAGGTATCTCCGATACGCTTTGAACTCCTGGGAATTCGAATACAAATCTGTTTTATGGGGTCAATTATTCGAATCTTAATAACAATAATCATCATCATCATCATCAACCCATGCTCGTCCACTGCTGGACATAGGTCTCCCCTAATGCATGCCACTGCTCCCGATTTTCCGCCAATCTCATCCAGCTCACAGTCAGCCTACGAATGTCATCATCCCATCTTGTCTCAGGGCGTCCTACAGTACGTTTACCGAGTCGTGGTCTCCACTCAAGAACTTTCCGGCTCCAACGGCCGTCAGTTCTGCGGCAATAACAATAATGCCAGACACAAAAAAAACACTAATTTGGTAATAAATAAGGTATAATCTTGTTAAACTTTTTAATATAACAAGCACAAAACGCGTTAATATAAAACATAAACATGCACAGAAACAGCATGGTAGGTAAACAGGCTTTATGTTCAGCCATCACGAAAGTTTGCCTGAAAATAGAATGTTTGACCTAGGTCGTATTGTGTATACGTACAGTTATGCATAAACAATTAGTCGGGCACGCTAGAATATGGAACATGACTATCTACGTTCTTATTTATTTTACAATTTATTTTTATTTTATAAGCATTTAACTGGTAGATATTTAATACTATAAAAAATTCAAAATTCAATATCGTTTATTCAGTCTAGGCTGTTACAAGCACTTGTGAATGTCGAAAAGCTACGCCATCGGTTCGCAAATCTACGGCGGGAGACCTTATACTGAGAAGAAGCGGCAAGAAACTCAGCAAGGGCTGTTTTTTTTCTCCCTGTATTATATACAGGGAGAAAAATATACAAATGCAAATAATATAAAAATTATAACTATATAAAAAACTGGTTTAACAAAGTTTAGGAATGCCGTGTCCTGCTGTTTAGGCAATAGAAAATTTTACTAAAAACATCCACGTGGTCCAGTCAGTAGGCGGGACTCGAACCTTCATACCCTCCACTATCTGGGCGGATGCACTTCCAATTATACTACCGTGAACCGTTAATGACCTTTTCAGGTCTGCATCGCCAGAATAATGATTTTTTATTTACTTTGTCGAGCTACCTTCGAAGACTTATATTGAGCGTTCGGATATTTCATTGGAAGATTTTTAAAACTTTTTGTCTATGTATGAATTTATATTAGCTAATTTAGTTAATAAAATACTTTATTAACGATTTAATGACCTTGTCAAATTTGTGGCGGCGACATCTACACGCCCCAAATATAACTAACATAGAGGAAACAATCTTACGCCTCCTCAAGAGATGGCACTACCGGCGCTGCGTTCACAACGTAAGGAAGCCTACATCGCGCAAGTAAAATTCGGTAGCCAACAGTTCATATATACGATGCCCGACCAACATCAGTCGGGCCGCAGCCCCCAAGCTACCATCACCCAGCTCGGAGGAAGATCTTCCCCTTTGGCCTTCCTACAATTTTTTTCTAGTGTTTCTTAAGCTGCAAGGCATCACCATCCATCCATATTCTAGGTAACCCGCAATGACTTATTATTACCACAAAGTGGATAGAACAGTAGATTTCCATTCTTCCTATTACATTCTCGACTATAAATCAAACAACTAGATACGTATTAGTGCCACTACCACGTTTTCTTTGTGCACATGCCAAAGTTGACAACTCTAGCTCGACCGCCGAGCATAGGTATGAAATGTGACGTGACGTACATGAGATTACCTTCTGCGCTATATATTTTGTGGTATTACTGTACTGATTCTACTAATCTATATAATATATAAAACTCAAATGTGACTGACTGACATAGTGATCTATCAACGCACAGCCCAAACCAATGAACGGATCGGGCTGAAATTTGGCATGCAGGTAGATGTTATGACGTAGGCATCCGCTAAGAAAGGATTTTGATCAATTCTACCCCCAAGGGGATAAAATAAGGAATGAAAGTTTGTATGAAACTTTGTCAATTTTAAACCGATCGGACTGAGACTTTGCATGCAGGTATAAGAAGAATCATAGATGAATGTCATGGTGAATAATACAAGCCTGAGAACAAAAACTGTAGTCTACACTTCAGCTTTACACCAAAGTGAAGCGAGGGCGGGCCGTTAGTATAAAATAAATGTAAGCGAAAGTAAGACGAAGTGCGTGCTTACATTTTTCGACCGTGTTTCAAGTAGGCCTGCCAGATGGCCGGAAAATCCGGGTTTGTCCCGGAATTTTGTGTCTTGTCCGGTGTCCAGTAATTAGACCATATTGTCCTGGATTCCGATAATGTGCTAGTTTCGTAACAAAAAAAAACTAATAACTGGGGGGTGATGGGGGGTTTGATCTGATACTTTATTTTTTCAGGGGTGCAAATGTCCCGGAATTGATAAGCCAGCATTTGGCAACCCTAGTTTCAAGCGCATTGAGGTGTAAAATATAAAAGCTGCCTTCTGGTGCCTCCTGTACCACCCGCTGTTAAACATGGCAGCACTCTTTACAGTAATGTTGCCCTAAGTGGTGTTTTCCTTTTTTTGTTATTTTGCTCGGCGTCGATTCAGTTGCAATATCAAATGTATTTATAACTTATTCATCTTCTCAACCTTTCTACTTTTTGTAGCATTATTAGAAGATTTAATGGGTACGGTTTAAGGTTAAGCCTCTGCTTTTTAAGTTTTTCGACATTAAGTAGGGCGTAGTTATGTGGGTTCATTATAATAACACATGTCGAATAATAACATGTCAAGGATAGTAAAATTTTTTGTATGCCTTAACCAAGAAATTAATGGTTTCATAACTTTAGTGGAGAGTTGAGTTAGAAGATGCAAATATAATCTTTTTGTCACTTGTGAAATACCTTGGCCGGTGCCATTTTAAAAATAGCATCGCTACGATGCAATCATTTAGATTCGCGAAATGTTCGGGGCGATTCTATATAGTAAAATCTGACTTCAGATTTCGGTAGCTGCCATTTTAGACATAAGTTTGATATGCATTAAGCTATAAAGGTACCATTTCGTGAATCGCGATCGATCGCGGCCGCGCGCGGCCTGCGACTGTCGTCGGTCGCGCGCGACAATAGTCATAGTATGAAAATGTATGGCACCGCTTCCGAGGCCGGCGACAGTCGTGAGCCGCGCGAGGCCGTGTCTCAAAGTTAGTCGGTGTTGTTCGGCAGATCCTTCTAGACGTGTGTCTACCGAAGTCAAAATCATGGTCGAAGTGTTAATTAACATTCATGAAGAAGAAGAGGAGGATGACGAGCTGCTGTTGTTATATTATGAAAAAAGAGAACCAATCGACTCTATCTTTAAAAGCTGAAATGAAGGATAATACCAAATATTGATTCAAAAGCATTTGTATTGTGATGAAAAAAAGAAGTTCCTAGATATGTCTGCGCCATGAAATCCAAGATGTTACTGAGCGCTTAGCATATCGAGACACGCACGCGCGCGTCTCACGACAGTCGTCAGCCGCACGCGTCTGTCGCCAGCCTCGGAAGCAGTGCCCTACATTTTCATACTATGACTATTGTCGCGAGCAACCGACGACACTCATAGGCCGCGCGCGGCTGCGATCGATCGCGATGCACGGAATAGTACCTTACACGGCAAAACGTCGCTATGTCTGTAGAAGCCAGTATTAGATATTTGACATCTGTCAGAAATCCGAAGAAATGAGATCGTAAGTGAGATTGCATCTTACTGATTACCAATGTAGACTTCAAATTTGACATTTAACAGTGACATCACAATCTTATAAAATCGATCGTCAAAAAATACACAAAAGTTACTACTTATACCTAGAGAATACTGTGGAATCATTCCAACCAGCGGTCAACAGTCGTTAACTCACAATAACTCGTAGAAAATACTCGAAAACATCTATATAAGCACCCAACCTCACAATTTGGCATCTCATTCCTTCCGAAAGATTCTGGAGCTAAACTTTTTATTTGCTCCACCACTTTTCCGTCCAAATGCTCTACAATAAGTAGTTCTTTGGTCCATTTGTTAAAGTGTTCGCTTCCGAGCGCTTGCAAAAGGCATTCGCCATTCTCAGTTGCCTCCTACCTCTATTCAATGAACGGAACTGGCTCGATAATATCGTTGGCGCCGTTCAGAGTAACGGCAAACGAAAAAGACAAATCGTCCATTTTCAATTATGTTGCATTTTTAAGTCACTTGAAAATTATCGTACCAGTCGCGACTTGTTTTTATTGTTAAGTGTAAGTTTTGCTCTTTATATAGGTAAGCGTTTTGCTTGCTGAGTGCGAAGCGAACCGAACATCTATTCTTTCAGTTTTTAATTACAGCATAGGCATTCAGTAAGATGCAATCTCATTTCTTTATTTTTTATAGATAGGTCCAACAAATGACTCCACCCCACCTGATGTTAAGTGACGGTGAAGTCCAGGCGCGAAGATAGCTAATCTCACTTACGATCTCATTTATTCAGATTTCTGAGAAATGTCAAATATCTAATACTGACTCCTTCTACAGACATAGCGATTTTGCCGTGTAATGGCGTAATGCATATCAAACTAATGTCTAAAATGGCAGCTACCTAAATCGGAAGTGAGATTTTATTTTACAGAATAACTCTACAGATCCGGCCGTATATTTTGAAATTATTAAAGTGAAACTTTTATTACATGATCTCAATTTTTTTCATTCACCTAAAGCCGGATCTGTAGAGTTATTCTGTAAAATGAGTACTCTCGGTGAAAGCGTTACGGCGACGTCGTGAGCCTAAACTGTAACAAGCGAACAAGCATACACACTAGAACCTCGTACTGTATCACGCACTTACAGCTCGCTAATGAGTACCCCGCTTTAAGCAAGTCGAAAAACTTTTATAATTGTTATTAAAAAAAATCCGACCTTATTCTCTACGAGCAAGTAAGCAGTGGTAAAGTTCGCCTGCCACGTGAGCGGCTCCTAGCTAAGGGTGCGGCCAGAGTGCACTCAGATTCAGATTCAGATTCAGATTTCGAAAACAAGCGCGAGAAATAAACAGTGTAGTCGAAGGGTACGGCCAGATTGCACTCCTGATTCAGATTCAGATTCGGACTCAGAAAACAAAGCGCGAGAAAAAGCAGGCAACCTGCTTAGACTACACTGTTTATTTCTCGCGCTTGTTTTCAGAATCTGAATCTGACTCTGAATCTGAGTGCACTCTGGCCGCACCCTAAGGGTGTTTTCAGAATCTGAATCTGAATCTGAGTGCACTCTGGCCGCACCCTAAGGAAGGATTGTTTTTTTCTTTCACAATTCAGAAGTTACTTCGAAGGAGGTTACTCAGAAGTTGATGTTATTCAATTTCTTGTATGGACGTTACTTAAAACCACACATTTTTGGAGTTTACTCCTTAAGAATCGATTTGCATATATAAGGGGCCCGGTATGAGAAAATTGTGAGGAGTAAAATCTATCGATGAATGACCTCGTTACGTTTTTGGTGCGCATCCTATGTCGCGCAACTTTGACAAACAAAGATGACGGATTGACATAAATATTTTTTTTAAAATCTGAACTGAATTTAGATATTGTTTCTGATAGAGCAATGGGGACAACGAGGTATGGTACAACCATTGATGCGGTATTTTCAAGATTCGTGAACCACGTATCTACGAACGTCCATGTGTCTTATTTTAGTTACCATAAACCACTTGTCACTGTAATTAATAATGCAGACAATGTTGATTTAATTAATATTTAAAAAAAATATAATAGGCTGATAATAATAATTACATAATTTAGCAACATTCCTAAAGATATATTTATGCACATCTGAAATTGACTATTGTAAAAAGTTTAATGTAAATTCGATTAGTTATAATAAAAGTATATGAAATGAATAAATATATATTTATATATGTATATTATTTTCATTAATTTGTTAATTTACCCTTTCATACAGTATTAATCTTTTTTAAGTTAAATAAACTCTTTTTGCGTCTGGTTAGACTATCGAACTTAAGGAGTAAACTCCAATCGTGCGTCGGAGCTGACACACACATTTTTTTTTAATAATATATTTTAGGTTTATAAGTTTTAGGTTAATTGTTTTACTTTGTAAAATTTGAGTGTCTGTTTCATATTTTACATTATAGTAACGCATAAAACATTGTATAAGATGAATTTTTATTAGCAATTTTAAATTCACTCTATCGAAAATTATGGTAATGGTACATAAAGTCCTAAAAATAGTTTTCACTTTAGGTTGTTGCAGATTAATTGGTTTTTTTATCGATTTACAAATAAATGTGATTTGAATCAAATGAATGATTTGTTAAATTACAATTTGACATGAAATAAAATTACATAAAAATTGCGTAAATTAAATGTATTAAACTTACAACAATACGTATTTGTATACCAATAAGGTATTTGACAGTATTAAAAATAAAGTGCCAATTGTTAGCATCTGTGTTTAGAATTATTATTGGCAGGGGTTTTTACTATTTTTACATAAAAAAATCATAATTTTACTAAAAACCCACGAAAAAGATAATAGTTTTCGTATCTATTGTCACGTGACCCAAAACGCTTGGGATTGGCGGAGCCTAAAATGACCTCACACGCAAGTAAACTTCCGGTAAAAGTGACATTACATTGTATCGTTTGACGTTTTAATAACAGTCGTGTGACGTCACACAACTCACACACTAGTAAGACGCCATATTGCCCAGAGAAACGATTTCGCGGCAACTTGAAAATAGAGTTTTTAATTTGGTTATTTTTACAAAAATACGCAACAGAATGATGAATATCCACTTTTTACGGACTCCATAAACATTAGTCAATAACGTGAGATCGTTTTCTAAAACTTGTCAAATACCCTATTGGATGATCACAGCTGTACAATTTATTCGTTCATTTAACATCCATTAAAACCTGTGTCTCACTAACAAAGTAGTTAATTTCACCTATTTTGATCAGCTTTGTTGTTGTAATGTTGTTACATTAAACTTGTCAAATACTATTTGAGTCGTCCTAGATTTCAGTATTGTATAATAGGGCTGATGACTGGGTCATCTAAGGCTATCTATTTAGTAAATCAGATTTCCAAAAAATAAACAATAATAATAAATATTTCCAACACTCACACCAATTAAGCCTAGCCCCAAAGTAAGCACTGTAAGGCTTGTGTTATGCGATGCTAGAGTAACGGATAGAATACATATACTGTACACATATAGAAATATATAGATATACATATAAAACATCCATGACTGGAGTACAAATGGTCGTATTCATCACACAAACATCTGCCCCACCGGGATTCGAACCCGGGACCTCTCGAGTCGGCATCTTGAAAATATAAAACAAAAGCTTAGCGGTAAAATAACACCTTATTTATTTATTTTTACAATGCACTAGCCCACTGTTTCTTCTATTATTATGGTATGGTTTCATTAAGCCAAAGGTTGCCGGGTAGAGATTGCTGCCTTTTGTGTTTGCGTTCCTGTGTTTTATGTTTTTTGTGTAATTGTGCAATTAAGAATTCATTCATTCATCCTTATTATAAATTTTACTAGAACAATTTCCACGCGGGCCAGGCAGCAGACGGGATTCGAACCCGCACCCTTCGCTTTCTGGGCGAATGCACTGACCATATACTACCGTGGCCCTGATGTCCGTGTCGAATTATCTCTAGAACTTCATAGGCTGTAAGGCAACGCCATCTTTTCGCAGTGTAGGTAACCCACAATGTTAAATGAATACCTTTACAAGTATTAAACATTTGAAAGAAGAAATAGCAATTGTTTTTATATTTTTATTATTAAGCATTTAAATGGTAGATGTTTAAATGTAAAGAAAATTTTACTAGGAAGAACTCCACGCAGACTATGCAACAGACGGGACTCGAACCCGCACTGTTCGCTATTCGGGCGAATGCACTGACCGTTTTACTACCGCGGCCCTGATGGTCGTGTTGAATTTTCCCTACTAGGTACTTCATAGGCTACAAGGCAGCGCCATCTCTTCGCATTGTAGGTAACCCACAATGTCAAATAAATAACTTTATAAGTATTAAACATTTGAAAGAAGAAATAGAAATTATCTTATATATAAAATTCTCGTGTCACAATGCTAGTTACCGACCATACTCCTCCGAAACGGCTTGACCGATTTTTATGAAATTTTATATGCATATTCCGTGGGTCTGAGAATCTAATTTTACTAACTATCTATTTTTCATATCCCTAAGTGATAATGGTTGTCCACCTGTAACGTAGTGTTCTGAAACATACAATAAGCCTTCGCGCCAAAATTCAAACTATTGGGTAGGTATTGTAACATAGTGTTCTCATATGGGTTAGGAGGAATGTTAGCACAGGAAATTGATAGAACACTACGTTACACACGCCTAAAATTTTTTTTAGACAATATTTATTTTTTTATAATGTGGTATTAAAAAATACGTACAACCCTAAATTTTTTTTATGGCGGTACGAAGTTCGCTGGGTCGGCTAGTAGTTTATATAATACTAGCGGCCCGCCCTCGCTTCGCTTCGGTGTAGAGCTGAAGTGTAGACTACAGTTTTGGTTCTCAGGCTTGTATTATATACAATGACATTCATCTATGATTCTTCTTATACCAGCATGCAAAGTCTCAGCCCGATCGGTTTAAAATTGACAAAGTTTCATACAAACTTTCATTCCCTATTTTATCCCCTTGGGGGTAGAATTGATCATAATCCTTTCGTAACGGATGCCTACGTCATAACATCTACCTGCATGCCAAATTTCAGCCCGATCCGTCCAATGGTTTGGGCTTTGCGTTGATAGATCACTATGTCAGTCAGTCACCTTTGAGTTTTATATATATAGATATTTTTAAGCATTTAACTGTTAAATGTTTAAATCTAAAGAAAATTTTAATAGATCAAAATCCACGATTAACCAGTAATCCGATACTGTTGCTGAAAGTTCACCGCGCGACATTTTATGCGATTTGACTAAAGTACTTTATATTAAACATCCCACGCGCTCTTATTACCTACTTACTTTCTATTGGTATTGCCGTGGGTGGATTTCACCTCATGGCATTTAGGTGGGATGGAAAAAAATCTCTGGAGATGAAAAATCTAATAAGAAATATATTGCCAAGCCGCCTACTCCCTGAAGAATTCTAATTGTAACAAGTGAAAAGGATATTATTGGAATGTCGATTAAGTTTTTTTTTTGAGTTTTTTTATGCCGTTGGTCGCAGATGACCTTTACAGCGTCACCGGGTTTGGGGACGGCGAGATCCTAAGGGAACCTCAAGCCGAGAATTGGCGAGTGCCTCGAGAGGTACTCCAGGCGGATGGCGTCACCCCACGGGGGGAGTTATATATTTATATAGTTATCTTATTTATGTATCTGTATGATCAATTCCTGTTTATTTAAATATTGTAGATAGTTTGACATTAGGATTTAATGAAGTTACTAAAAGTGAGTTACGATGTTTTTCCTTGATATATATACCTAAGCAGCTAAGTTAAAAAAATATTATATTCGAAATGGCCACCTTTGGCTTTTATACAGGCTTTTAATCTGTTTGGCCACGACTCTATGGATTTACGCACTGTTTCCAAGGGAAATTTCGCCACTGCTTGCTCCAAAGATTTTTTAAGAGACTCAGTGTCGTCTTTGACCTGTTGGAGGCCCTGGGCATATTAGGATAATGGGGCCCCTACGACCCCCGTTTGGTGATTTAACAGGAACTAGGAACTATGTATTTGATCTGAGGGGGCCCCCTATCGATCGCGCGCCCCTGGGCAGTTGCCCAAAGTGCCCACTGGGAAAGAGGGCTCTGAAGAGACTCAATTTTGCCGTGTCGTTTAGAGCAGGACCAGTCCTCTAAAACTGACCATAGTTTGAAGTCTAAAGGGTTTGAGGTCTGGGCTAGATGAGGGCCAGCCTTCAGCTCTTATAAAGTCCGGAACGTTGGTTTCAAGCCAGGCTTGGGTAGTTCGTGCCTTGTGACCAGGTGCAGAATCCTGCTTGAAATTTACGGTATATTTTTAAAAAGAGATTCAAGACTGTATCTTGATACACTTTGGCTGAAGTTTTCACTCCTTTTTCACAAATATGTAGTTTTGTGACTCCTTGATAAGACATGCCCCACCAAACCGTCACTGTACCTTTCCGACCACTTTAGCAGCTTCTTTAGAACTGTGAGCGTACACTTTATCATTTTGTTTGTTGTAGTGTTCTTCAATGCTGAAATTTTTTTCATCAGTAAAGAGGATATTTCTGTGCTTTTCACATGCGTATCACGACAGAAGGCGTTTTGATCGATCCACTCTCTTTAATTGTAAAGATTGATTTAGGGCATGCCCTGTATATCAATGATATGCACCGAGCTTGTTTTATAATACGCGACAGAGACCTAGCGGGAATCTTCATTTCTCGCGATAAGATTTTCTGCTTCCTAATGGGGTTTCGACGAATTTTGCCTTTAACAGCACTAACAGATTTTTGTAGTTCTAACAGCACGCGGCCGCCCCGATCTTTTCTGGTCTTCGACAGACGAAACGTTGTTGTATCTGGTAATAGTACGATATACGAACATACGGCTGATACCAAGCTTTTGAAGTGTCAAGAATATGACCGACGACTCCATACCCAATTTGTGCAAGGCGATGACTGCAATCCTATTTTCTTTAGCACCCCGGTCCATATTGTGATTTGATAATGAACATGAAAAGAATTGTGAAATGGCGCAAAATCGAAGGAAGTTTTAAAAATAATACGTGTTCCAGATAAAAAAAATAAAAAAAATTAAAGTTTTTATGTAACAGTATTTATAGCTAGACTAATCATATATGAGTTATGCGTGCGCTGCTCCATTCGCCTATGCCTTATGCACCGCCTAATGTAAGCTTATTTAAGAAAAGAAGCTTCACTCCAGATGTGTGATCCGTGCACACAATTCTTATATTATATAAAATGATCGGATAAATGACTGCACCCCACACACCACGTTCCACAAAACGATAGAGTCGAGAAAACTCTACAAACGTATAATAAGTATACGTGTACAAAAAAAACACGTTTGTTGTGATGCCTTTTTTCAAGCTTTGTACCCTCCCAAACGTCCCATGACACTGACAGTTCTACCTGCTGCACCAACCTCAGAAAGCGGAAGCAATGTACCGGACATTGCTTCTTCACGCCTCTTTTGAAGGATCCCGGATTATAGGAGGGAACACGGAGGGAACTAATGAGCGAACAAAGAATTTAAACATAGTGCGATAACGAAATGAGTTATAAAATTTCATCGTCAATCGTATTGGCGACGGTTTGGAATGGTTTGTACGTCAGGTTTCACGGTGTCGGCGACACGAGAGGTCCCCGGTTTGAATCCCGGTGGGGGCAGATGTTTGTGTGATGAATACGAGCATTTGTATTCCTGTCATGGATGTTTATGATTATTGGCATCGTAGTAGCGGTATCGCTGCATCCCGATGTACTTATAATCTATAGTGCAGATATAACAATCCTTATCATCAGCCTATTAATGTCCCCATTGTTGGGGCACAGGCCTTCCCTATGGATGGAATAGAGAGTTTGGGCCATGATGACTGTGCCAGTGCGGATTGATGGGTGCTAACGACTGCAGATGCAGCCGATACCAACGGCTTAACTTGCCTTCAGAAGCACGGAGGAGCTCGAGATAGTAAATTTGTGATCACCCATCCAATGACCGACCACTTGCGAAAGTTGCTTAACTTCAACGATCGCTACCGAACTCGCTTACCACTTGCGCCATCGAGCTCCTCAGATATAACGAAGTGTTTAATTTCTATGAACTTACAAGTCAATTATTCGATACAATTGTAACCAATTTGAAGTAGAAGCAAATAAGTATAACTATTGTCAAACCTAAATGAATGAAAAAATCGTAACGATGTTGTTGAACCTTGTTAATATGATAATAAGACATAGATTGCTTCAACAAGCAAAGGTTGTTTAATCCTCAGAACTGCGGTCCTACGGGTCAGTGTTTTTTCATTCAATATTTGTCTTCGCTTGGTTAGGTATTGACACAGAAGACAACCGTAAATCAAATCCAATGCGATTACTACTGAGAAACTAAGCGTTCATGCGAACTATCGACACTAGAAAAAACAAAAAAAAAATACGTGTGGCACTCGGGGACTGCCGCAATATAGCTATTGCATAGCATTTTTTATCAACTTATTCAATTATAATTATTTATTTATTATATTTATGCAGTATTTTTTTTTTGCTTTGATATTAATTCAAATTACACTTTTTGAGCGTGGTGACCGATAAGAGAACATTTTTTTTTCTTGAATAAACTTTATACTTACGCGTACAGCTATTCACTGTTGTATATAGATGATAGATACCTATACACCTATATACTTTCTCAGCTGCTTACGTATTCGTCCGATTTCGGAGCAGCTCGGCTCGATCCGTGGGATTTCGTACAGTCGGACCATACACTTACATGTTAAGGTTCAACTAGTTGCGGGCTCGAACTCACTTGTGGACGCGGCCAAAAAGCACGCTGTCCCACCTAGCAGCAGATGTGTGTCTAAAAGAGATAGAATCGGTTATGCGTAGTTAGCAACTAGTCTACACTCATACGTCTAGTCGCACACACACAATAACCGTACCGAAGTCCGTCGAACTGAAACGACGTTAGACAATGCACGGCTTTCAACGCCGCACCGCTGTGCCGCATGACGTTCGGAGTGGGGGGGTGTTAGGTTTATTTTCGTTACGGAATTTCTTGATTCGGTCGCCGCGCTTAAAGTCCGCGATAAAAGCTATGCAAGCTTTGTCAAGCAAACATCAAATCATACGCCAAATAGTAGGTTTACGCCCTACTATTTGCCGTAAAGCAAAATCGCTTAAACGTCACTTTAGTGACTTCAAAGAAACGAGGACCAAAGTTTTTGTTTACCACAAAAAAAATCATAACTCATTGTAAAGGAGAAGTAGCGCCATGAAAATAAAAACTAAAACGAGCTTAGAAAGGATACTTTAAAGGGTAATTTTATAGTTTATTTTTGTTTATGTAATAATGGTGGCAAACAAACATATGGACCGCCTGATGGTAAGCGGCCACCATAGACTATAGACTTCTTCTCAGTCGCTATCTTTATTGCTGAAGGTCGTGTCTAACTCGAAATGTTGACCAACTGATGTACTATGCCTCTCCACGCATTCCTGTCCTCGGCATAGACTATAGACGCTTACAAAACAAAAATATCACTCGCGCCAATGCCTACCCTGACTCTTACACACCGACAGAAACACAAAACTACCAAAAGTTAGCACAGGTGGTTAGTGCGTTCAGCTGCGATTGTTGAAGTTAAGCAACTTACGCAGTGGTCGGTCATTGGATGGGTGACCAAAAATCTTCTATCTCGAGTTCCTCCGTGCTTCGGAAGGCACGTAAAGCCGTTGGTCCCGGTTGCATCTGCAGTCGTTAGCACCCGCGAATCCGCACTGCACCCGCGTGGTGGGTCATAGCCCAAACTCCCTATTCACTCCATAGGAAATGCCTATGCCCCAGCAGTGGGGTCATTAATAGGCTGATTATGATTTTACTGTAGTTTTCTGTAAGGTGAAGGTTATTTCCCAAGACAGGCGCTCCAATTCGAAAGGAAAATCCGCTATGACTTACCTCTCTTTAGCACCCTAAGGTTGTTTTCATATTAATATAATTATTGCATACATATACACAGGGGACAAATTATTCAAAGGGGATTATTTTGAATAATGAATGTGTTGTGTTTGCACGCTCATTCTCTATCATTATTACGTAATTTCGCTTGTCATTTCCTAAAACATAGAACAATTTGCTTCATGCTGCGTTGTAAACGGCTTTTATGAGAGGATTTCTTCCGTGGTGTGGTTAATAACGTAACATCAATAATAATTTCGCGCCATAGGTGTATTAAATACGAATACGTCTTAACAGGAAAGATTTTATTTTTGGTATATTGTTTGAAACTTTCATGGTCACTAACATTATAGTAATATAAATTTATGGGATTGTTAACATGTACCTTGTTTATAGACCATTTACTGTTAGGAGTCAGTACTTAGGGTGCGGCCAGAGTGCACTCAGATTCAGATTCAGATTCTGAAAACAAGCGCGAGAAATAAACAGTGTAGTCGAAGGGTACGGCCAGAGTGCACTCCTGATTCAGATTCAGATTCAGACTCAGAAAACAAAGCGCGAGAAAAAGCAGGCAACCTGCTTAGACTACACTGTTTATTTCTCGCGCTTGTTTTCAGAATCTGAATCTGAATCTGAATCTGAGTGCACTCTGGCCGCACCCTTATACAGTATTTAGTTAGTGGCTTTATAATACCTAGTATTAATTTTATTTTTGTCTGCAATTTTCTACATGACTGTACTGTGCTTAACAAAAGTGTCAATAAGGTCCACCTGGCAGTAGAGTATGTATCTTGAAGGTCCAATGGGCACCAAAAAAGAGATCCAATGGGTACATTAAATATAAAACTTTTTAAGAAGGTCCAATGGACACCAATAAAGGGGTCCAATGGGAACTTTTTGCTTTTGGGTCGAATCTTGAGGGTCCAACGGGTACTAGACCGTTTGTGTTATGGTCAGCGAGTTTCCGATATTTCGACATTGTTCCCTCCACAACAACGGCTAACTAGAGCCGAGGTCCGAGTTTCAGAGATGCTCTCTAGTTGAGCCGACCCCCTCATGTTTGAGTGTATAGAGGCTCCAGACGGAGAGGAAACTCCCCCCATGGGGAGATGCCATCCGCCTGGAATACCTCTAGAGGCACTCGCCTCGAATTCTCGACTTGAGGTCCCCTTAGGATCTCGCCGTCCCCAAACCCGTCATCAAAAAGGTCATCTATGACCAACAGCATACACACTCAAAAAAATTGGCACACTTGCAAGCGCCATGATCACGTCCGTTACATGGTAACAATCCCGTCATCATCAGCCTATTAATATCCCCACTGCTGGGGCACAGGCCTTCCCTATAGATGGAATAGGGAGATTGGGTCATGACCCACCCCTCGCGAGCCTAGTGCGGATTGGCGGGTACTAACGGCTGCAGATGCAGCCGATACCAACGGCTTGACATGCCTTCCGAAGCACGGAGGAACTCGAGTTAGAAGATTTTTGGTCACCCATCCAATAACCGGCCACTACGAAAGTTACTTAACTTCAACGATCGCAGCCGAGCGCGCTAACCACTCGCGCCATCGAGCTCCTCGAGAACAATCCCGTAAATAACTTGTATTTTTGTACCTTTGAAATCTGTGTTTATTTACATGACATCAAAATATCTTTATCATCACACTAATATTATAAAGGCGAAAGTTTGTGAGTGTGTATGTTTGTTACTTCTTCACGTCTAAACGGCTGGAACGATTTTAATAAAATTTGGTGTGGAGTTAGCTGATACCCTGGATTAACACATAGGCTACATTTTACTGCGGGAAAATATCTTATTTCGATGGGAAAGTCGATGCAAATGAATTTTGTTTAAGTAGGTACATATTTTTTGACATTCATGTCAAAGCTATTTTGATAGATTAATATTTCATACATATTTCTAGGACAACGATATTGTTATATTTTTTTGTGTATCTAATTATGACTCGCAATTGTTAACCAAATCGTTCACAGAGCTCACAAAGAGCTTCATCTATGAAAACTGCAAGACAACAAGAATCTACTTATGATACTGAACAGCGCAGACGTGACCAAGCAACACGTCAGGCAGAAGTCAGAACTGAAGAAACTTCTGCGCAAGCTGATGCTCGGCGTCTGGAAAATCCTATCCGCATAGCTTCTCAGCGTGCAACAGAGACAACTGATGAGGCAGCTTTTCCGCGTCAAGAAAACGCACAGCCTATGGCCACACAGTGATCCAATCAAACACCTTATGAAGCAACTTCTCGACGGCGAGAGCATGCCCAGTTTATGGCTAATCAGCGTGCATTAGAGACACATGAAGAAGCAGCTACTCGGCGTCAAGAAAACGCACAACGTTGTCCATTCAGCGTGCCATTGAAACACCTGATGAAGGAACTTCTCGAAGACTAAATCATGCCCAGCTAATGTCTAATCCGCGTGCTTCCGAGACAGTAGATGAGACAAATTCTAGACGACTCGCAGTCGCTCAGCATCAAGCAGAGTGCCGGCAAACATTTACCAGAAATGCTTGGGGGTTATTTGAAAACTGTGGTTTTGAATATGACTTGACATTTGGATTTGAAGTTTTGGAGGTTATTTCCTACCAAGTAATGCAAAAACGAATTATAAAAGTATTTTCAAGAGTATTTTTATATCAAAATAAAAAATACGTGGAACGGAACTATAGAAGTATACCGGTCCTGAAGATTAGTGACGAAAAAAAAATGTTTTTACAATGTATGATCAGTTGGCTTTCTTTCTTTCTTTCTTTCTTTCTTTCTTTGGCGTAGGTACTGACCAACTGCGTCAAAATACTTATTATCAGACAAGAGTTATTGAGTTCAAATACAATGTCTGTGCTGTCAGAAGTACTTAACAATTTGAATATGCCCACTGCAATAATAAAGTATAAAAAAGGATTTCTAATAATGTTCTAATGGGATATTAATTAAATATGCAACACTTTTTATATATTTTTTATTCCACATAGTTGATCACAATATCGTAGATAGTAGATACAATGAAATAAAATCCAAAGTATGGGACAGAATCGTGTCCAAAATCCACAGCAAAATATCAGATTCGGAAGTCTTAGGCAAGCACTACTCAACAGTCGCAGAGAAAGATTTGGAAAGTCCAAATACAGTCCAAGTCACATAAAAAAACAAATCTCAGAAAAACACAATACGCCGATTGAAATCTTTGCAATATGCAAGCTCATAAGCACAAACAATGTTATATAATGATAACAATAACAACAACAATTCGATGACAAGCATGACAGTGACAGTTATAGTTTTTTTTCGTTAGAATTGTCGCCATACTCTTTTTGTATTGTGGAGATTATTTAATATGGTTTCAGTATAATATTGAAAAATAATGTTTCCCGATATTTTTGATAGATAATTAAATACAGTTCAAGCGTAAAGCGATGCAACACATACGAACAACATATTTAAAGTTGATTTCATCATTAAAATCACTTAAAATGAATGGCTCAAAAGCCATCATGGCCAAGCCACAATAAAAATAAAAAATAAATAGTCAATTGTGTTTCCCTTTTTTTAAGTTTTTAATTCCAGACTTAGACAACCCTCCTCAATTGTTTAATAAATCTTTTGAGATTATTTAATTAACATTTCTGATAATGACATCTATAGACGCTATAGATTTACTTCAACAAATATTTCGCGATTGTCCTTTTTGCAATGCCTGGATTTTCCCCAACGTTCACAGTGCATGGCCAACTACATCACAATATGAGTGATAATCAGCTAATGAACAGCCACAATTTTTATGGGAGACGACGACGCGGAAACTGCCAAACGGTGTCAAATCATTCAAGGTATGGAGCGAGCAACTGTGCCAGGAAGACGAGTTTGCTCGCACGTGGAATGTGTCACGAAAACAATGGAACGTTGCGTGCAGGGCGCACCCGTCGACGGTTGGCCTGGTGTGAAAGCCTTAGATGCCCGCGGTAGAATTTATACCGTACACATAACACACTTTGAGTGCTATTGTGTACGGTTGCTGTTGCTATTACTAGATTCCGGGGTCCTTCCAGTTTTCAAGCGCTCAACATCGTCGATGGGCAGGAAAAGGCCACTTTTCAAGAAGCATGTGAGGTAATGAAGCTGCTTGAAGACGACGGCCACTGGGACGCAACGATGGAGTGCGCAATGTTGTGCCGGTCAGCGACTACTTTGAGAGAGCTCTTTGCGATTATGATAAGCACCTGCGGACTCTCCAACCCCCGGCAATTGTGGTACAAGTATAAAAAGCACTTTGTCAGAGGACATTGCTCGCCGATACCAAGGGATCATTATCATCATCAGCCTATTAATGTCCCCACTGCTGGGGCACAGGTCTTCCCTACCACCTTCTCTTCCACCGCGCGAGCCCAGTGCGGATTGATGGGTGCTAACGACTGCAGATGCAGCCGGGACCAACGGCTTAACGTGCCTTCCGAAGCATGGAGGAGCTCGAGATAGTAAATTTTTGGTCACCCATCCAATGACCGACCAGTGCGAAAGTTGCTTAACTTCAACGAGCGCAGCTGAACGCGCTAACCACTTGCGCCATCGAGCTCCTCGACAAGGGATACACGATAACACTAGACATAATTTTTAAAGAAGCGCTGAAAGTCTTTTTTCTTGGACGCACCAGGGGGCACCGGCAAGACTTTTTTTATGAACTTGCTGCTGGCACAGTTGTGCAAAGACAAAGTGGTTGCGCTGGCTGTTGCATCCTCCAGAATAGCCGCAACCTGGCTGAGTGGTGGCAGAACCGGACACTCAGTATTCAAGCTCCCGCTGAAACTTGCAAGTGAAGAAACGCCCATTTGCAACATCAGTAAAAGTAGTAGTCGTGGTGCTCTATTGCAATGGTGTAAATTGATCGTATGGGACTACATGCTCCCGTGTGTCGAGAGCAAGAAACACATTTAATTTACGCAGAATACAATAAGTCCCGCATTGTGGTTTACCGGGATGTGCTGCAGTAAAGTGATTTCTAGGTCTCGCTCTACGACCCGAGACAAAAAACAATTACATAAGACAGCATAATCATCTCTCCGGTTCTGTCAGTTTTAAAATTTTGTAAATTGATCTTTCCGATGTTTATGTTTAAATTATTTTGCTTCTAAAAATGTGAATAGTCATTGTTTTTACTGTTAATACACAATTTATTTTCCCTAATAAGCCGCGGGTAACACCTAGGGTTGCCAACTCTCCCGGAATTCCGGGAATCTCCCGTAAAAAGGCAATTAATTTTTAAAGTCTCCCGGCTCCAGGAACACAGCTAAAATCTCCCGGATATTTCATTCGATAGTTTGCCGCGCGCGGCGGCCGGGCGGGTCGGCGCGGCGGGGCGAGGCGGGGTGTAGTGGCGTGGCTGTCGTGAGCGCGGGCGCGGCGGGTGAGCGCGGGGTAGGCGAGCGAGCGACTCTGTGCTGTGGCGCGCGCGGCCATCTTAATTAGTTGCGTAGTTAGCGGGAAAGACACAGGCTGCGTTTTGTGTTTATAAAAATTTTATGCGATCGCAATTGCTTGTTGTTTAAAGCATAATGTCGAATTCGGAGAGCTCAACGCAGCAGACACCGCCGAAAAAAAGAAAACTTAAGTATCACACAAGCTTTGATGAAAACTGGTTGAACGATCCTCTGTTCAGTACTTGGATTAAAAAAAGAGATGTTTTCACGGCTGAATGTAAATTATGCAAAAGTGATATTGTAATAAAATACGAAGGCAAAAGAGCTCTGATTGTGCATTCGGAAGGTAAGAAACATAAGCTATTTCTAAAAAATAAGTCTTCAATGCCACCAGTCTCTAGTTTTTTTGTGAAAAAACATTCACGAGAAGAAGATTTAGTAACTGCCGCAGAAGTTACATCTGTATATCACGGAGTTAAACATCATCACAGCTACTCGAGTCAAGACTGTAACAATAAGTTGTTTTCTACGTTGTTTCCTGATTCAGAAGTTGCGAAGAAAATAGCATGCGGTCGAACTAAAGCTACAACTATTTGTGAAAATGTCATAGCGCCACTGTCGCAAGAAATGCTGTTATCCGAATTGCATGATTCGACCTATTTTTCTATTGGCACTGATTCTTCTAACAAAGGAAATTTAAAAATGTTTCCAGTTACGGTGCAATGGTTTTCACCCAGAGATGGTTTGAAACAAGGTTTACTTGACTTTAATCAAGACCCTGCTGAAACTAGTGAAGCCATTAAAACACAACTCTGTAAAGTTTTACAAGAAAATGGCTTATCCTGGGCATCAGTATCTTCACTATCTGCAGATAATGCTTCAGTCAACTATGGGATAACTCAGTTTTTCAAAAACTTAAAATTGAAAATCCAAATATTTTGAAAGCGAATTGTAAATGCCATATTTTACATAATTGTAACAAACATGCTTTAAAAGCATTACAGTTTGATGTAGAGTCGTTGGTGTTGAAAGTGTACAGCGAATTTTCCGCGTTTGCCAAGCGAACTGCAAAACTTAAGGAATTCTTCGATTTTGCACATTTAGAGTACAAAACTATCCTCCGCCATGTGCCTACACGATGGCTTTCATTGCTGCCAGCTTTAGACAGACTTCTTGTAAACTGGCCGGTTTTGAGAGAATATTTTCTTAATGAAGGCGAAGATGAATGTGCTATAATAATTTGGAGGGCCTTTAAAGATGAAAACTGTCTTCCATTATGCTACTGCTATTTTATTCACAATGTTATGCAAGTCTTTGATATTTCTATAAAAAAACTGGAAAGTGACTATATTACATGCACTGAACTACACACGATTATGACGGAGTTACAAACCAAAATTACTAATAGAAAGAATGATAAGTTCTACGGACAGTCAGCGACCCAATGCCTGAACAAGTTGACGGAGATTGATCAAAATACTTTTAGAGTAGATGCGGACAAATATTTGGAGCGATGTTTGACTTTTTTTTTTTTTTTTTATATATATAGGTCCGACAAATGACTCCACCCCACCTGATGTTAAGTGAAGGTGAAGTCCAGACGCGAAGATAGCTGATACAGCAGTTCTACCTGCCACACCAGCCATCCTCACCCTGCCGGCCTGCATGTTGCTTCTTCACGCCTCTTTTAAAGGATCCCAGGTTGTAAGAGGGAGGGAACACGTGAGCGGGCAGAGCATTCCATTTACGGATAGTGCGACAAAGAAATGAGTCACCAAATTTCTTTGTACGCGTTGGAATTGTGGCCACAGTAAGACGGTGACAACGTAGGCCAGCGCGCGTGGTCCTGTGAAGGAAAGGGGAAGGTGGGATAAGAGAGAATAACTCCTCAGAACACTCGCCGTGGTACAAACGATAGAACGCGCTTAGTGACGCCACGTCACGGCGTAATTGAAGAGGCTCAAGGTGTTTAGTCACCTCCTCATCGCCTATGATGCGGATCGCGCGCCGCTTTAACCTATCCAAAGCATCGAGCAAGTACTTGGCGGAGCCATCCCAGAGGTGCGAGCAATATTTCACGCAGGACCGCACTTGCGTTTTGTACAACAAGCACAGTTGATCGGGCGTGAAAAAACGCCGCACCTTGTTCAGGACTCCGAGTTTGCGTGAAGCTGTTTTGATCACGGTTTCGATGTAGTCCTTTGGATTCAGGTCTGAGCGAACTTCCATACCGAGCATGAAAATGTTGCTCTGCAGCGGTAGTGTTGTGCCCTGAAGAGATGGAAGGGGAAGGAATGGCGATG
Source organism: Chilo suppressalis (assembly GCA_902850365.2). Classification (NCBI taxonomy): domain Eukaryota; kingdom Metazoa; phylum Arthropoda; class Insecta; order Lepidoptera; family Crambidae; genus Chilo; species Chilo suppressalis. Next base: position 11,943,685 of record OU963917.1, on the reverse strand, counting down.
TTTTTGCCGTGAAAGCGCAAGCCTGAGTTTTCTTGGCATTGAACCCAACCAAGTTCCTGGTACCCCATTCGGAAATGTGGTCCAAAGCCTGATTGAGTTCAATGACAAGATTTTCCCGTTTCTCCCTGGTTACTGCCTGCCCAGCCGCTGCTTGTCCGAGATACCCCGCATGCACTGTACTATCGTCTGCATAGCAATGAATATTCCCAAGAGGAATCAAGTCATTGATATGCAGCAGAAAGAGAGTGGGGGATAGGACGGAGCCCTGGGGAACGCCGGCATTCACTGACATGAACCGCGAACTGCTACCATCCGTAAGGACACGAATTCTACGCTCATGCAGGAAGTCAGCTACCCAAGAACAGAACTGGGCTGGCAGACCGTATGCCGGAAGCTTGGAGAGAAGGCTTTTGTGCCAGACCCTGTCGAACGCCTTGGCAATGTCAAGGCTGATAGCCAACGACTCGCCACGCTTGTCGATAGCCTCACCCCAGATATGAGTTAAGTACGCTAGAAGATCACCCGTCGATCGTTTCGGTCTAAATCCATATTGACGATCATTAATCAGGGAGTGATCCTCTAGGTAGCGGGTCAGATGGTTATTAAGGACCTTTTCTAGAACTTTACATAAAACTGAGGTGACTGCTATTGGCCGATAGTTTGCCGGGTCTGAGCGATCCCCTTTTTTGGGCACCGGTTGCACGTTAGCATCTCTCCAAGTCTCCGGCACACGCCCCAAAGAATACGAGCATTGGTACAAGCGCGTGAGCACGGGAGACAACTCTGCTGCACATTTTTTAAGTACTATTGCTGGGATGCCATCAGGTCCACTAGCTTTCCGGACGTCGAGTGATTGCAATTCGGCACGAACCTCACGCTGCCTGATTTTAATATCAGGCATCGTTGTGCCACAGTGAGGTAATGATGGTGGCAGTGCATTGCAATCATCGATTCGGGAGTTAGCCGCAAAGAGTTTTGCCAGTAAATCGGCTTTCTCCTGCGGCTTATGAGCTAGTGTTCCGTCTGGGCATCTCAGAGGTGGCAGCGAAGGCTGGCAGAAGTTTTTTTGTACGGCCTTGGCCAAACGCCAGTAGCTACGGGAGCCCGCAGGATGCGTTATAAGTTCCTGGCCAACACGTGCAACACGCTGGGCATCCGCTCTGATGTAAGCCTTCTTACAGGCCTTGGAAGCAGAATTGTAGGCTGCTTTGAGTGAATCGACCCCGGGATCCTTGAGAGCGCGGCCTCTGATCCAAGCACGATATGCCGCTTGCTTACGCGAAGCAGCTTCAGCACAGTCGTGATTGAACCAGAGGTTACGTGTGCCCTTACTGATGAGATCAGAATGAGGAATATAGTATTCCATACCCATTATGATCTCCTCAGTAATGGCAACGGCACTGCCCGATAGGTCCCTGTCACTGAAGCAGCGCTGCTTCCAAGGGACGGACGCAAAGTAATCACGCATACCGTCCCAATCTGCCGACCCATAATGCCAGATACGGCGCTTGACCACTGCTGGACGCGGAGGCTTGGCCTGTGGTGCTTTGGCAGATATCAGGCAGTAGTCGGACGAGCCCAGGGGGGCTCTTACCACAACCTGATAGCCCTGTGGATGGGTCGTGAGCAGAAGGTCCAGTAAAGAAGGCGCTTGACTTGGAATATCTGGGATCCTGGTGGGCTGATCAACCAGTTGCTTCAAGTCATGCGTGAGAGCGAATGTGTGAGCAGAGATCCCTGCATGGTCAGTTTTGGAAGAACTTAACCACAAATTGTGGTGAGCATTAAAGTCCCCCAAAAACACCAATTCTGCATTGGGAAATCGCTCCTGCGCGTCATCTGCTGCCCGACTAAGGTGTTCAAAAAGTCGAGTTGTCTCAACATCGCCGGTGTGGGATCTGTAGAGGCACACGTAGACTCTGGCCCTGGGGCCAGAGTCGACGTGTACCCCCAGCATGGAGAAGGAGGGATCTTCCAAGCAGCGGAGACGGCGACAACAAACATCCGCCCGAACATACAGGCATACACCGGCTTTCGCTTTGAAGGACTCTTTAAGCACGTAGCCGGGATAATTAAGGTAGCCTGTGTCAGCAGGCGGAAGTATTTGTGTCTCCGTCAGGAACAACAATGCTGGCCGTGCTGTCTCGAGATGGTGGTGGACAGCGTTGAGGTTAGAGTGGAGTCCGCGTATGTTGCAGAACTCGACCTCAAACAGCGTTGAAGGCGTGGGGGTGTGCACCGCTGTACGTCCAAACTTTGTTATTGAGGCTGCCATGGTGGAAGTGAAAAAAAAGAAACGCGAAAACGAGCGGACGCCGTCGCGAAGAGTCCGGGCAAATAAGGGGGGTTTGTCTTCCCGATTGACTGCCTGCAGTGGAGATGCGCCGACCCGCCGGACGGAAGGGCCCCCGCACCCCCCCGGGAGTGGCCGCCGGGACCCCACGCCCCGGTCACCAACCGGCACGACGGTCCACCCCGAGATTATGCGTGACATGATGGGGCAGCCTCGCGAACTGGTTAGGAACGCTTGGGCCCCTGTACTGTGCCACGGGCGGCCAGCGGGACAGCCGTTTCTACGGGTCTCCCTGGCCGACGGGTCGATGCAGTCCTCCCGGCATCGGTTCCACGGATGCCTCCCCTGGACCGAATCCTTCGCGACAACTTCCACTCGAGCTCTGGTTGTACGCTGGCTGACCCCGAAACGCGCGAGAAGCACTTCACGGGTTTTTCACCATGCGCACGGTGGTAACAAACCAGGCGGGTGTTAGGCACCCTACCACCAGAAGAGCGGATGGAAGCTCCGACATCCCTTAGTCGCTTCTTACGACACCCACGGGAAGAAAAGGGGCGGTGAGTTGTATTCTTTCTCCGTCACCGCACGGATAGATAAGATATTTGCATAAGTGGTACGAATTCGATGACTCTATTTACAAGAAAGTGAACATTTTGACAATGGACGAAGAAATTGACTGGAATGAATTAAAAGATCTGGGTGCTTCTCTGAATGTGCCAATAAATGAAGATAAACTATACGATGATTACTGTTTACTGCGAGAGATTCGTGAAGTCGTGGCAAGCAAAACAAAGAGGGTAGACTTGCGCTGGGTTAATTTTTTTGAAAAATGTAAGGACGAATCTGGTAAAGAAATTGGTTACATTCACTCTATCGATCCCTATCGCAAACGCCGCTGCTGAGCGTGTTTTCAGCGTAGTGAACGTACTGTGGTCGAAAAGTCGAAATCGGCTGAATGAAACTCACGTTAAATCTGAAATACAAGTGTGCACAAACTACAAATATACCTGTAAAGAATTCTATGATTTTATTGTATCTAATCAAAAGGCATTACAAGCTGCTCGCAGTGTAAAAAAATATAATTATAAATAAAAATATTCGATTTTCATTGTTTTTTATTTTACCTCCCGGATTACTGATCCACACAGTTGGCAACCCTAGTAACACCGCGGGGCACAGCTAGTGGGTATATAATAAAGATATTTCACGTGTGATGACAGCCGCTTAAGACGACCTTAACTGAAACTTAAAATACGTCAAGACAGACTTTACACAAATAAGGAAAGGGCTGAGATATTTCGTATGTAACACTGTGCCCCTTATTATACCCTCCCTAACTTGACCCTACACTTGAAAGTTATATTGATAAACCCTAAACCACACACAAACGAGCTTAAACAGTAAAGTTATGTTAAAAAAATCCATAAAGATTTTTAGCACCTTTACCCACCCAAGCTTACATACATTTCTTGCAGAAAAGCTCAACGGTAATTTTTTTATACTGACCTTTGTCCCTGACATTCTTAGGACGCTTAAATTCAGAAGGGTTAGGTCCCTACGTCATAAAAACTGTGACAAAGTGACGCAACCTCCTTAAATCGCAAACAAAATTATTCAAATAACAAAGCTAGAGAAGGGTCGGGTAAGTACATTGAAGGAATTTAACATATATTTTTATGTAAGAAAGGAGTAGGCTTGGAGAGAAGCACAATGTGTTTTTCTTTGTTTAAAGAGAATAACAGTGGCAAATAAACTGTGTAATATTCTCAATTGACCCCCCAGTATTGAGACAAACTATTTTGCTACGAAATGGCTACGGATGGAGACACTTCGTAGTTTGTAGTGCATTGATGGGGTTCCGTTCGGAGCAAAATTGCAAAGCATTTTAAGAGAAACTAGTGGCCCGCCCTCGCTTCGCTTCGGGGTAGAATTGATCAAAATCCTTTCTTAGCGTAAAAATCGTCATAACCTGCGTGCCAAATTTTAGCCCGATCCGTCCAGTGGTTTGGGCTGTGCGTTGATAGATCACTATGTCAGTCAGTCACCTTTGAGTATTATATATATAGATACGGCCTATGGCATTTCGACAACCCTAGTCGGACCAGTGGATTGTCCAGCGAATCGCTAATATCACAGAATTGTCTCAGTTTGTGCCGTGACCCTCGCACCTGTTTTTTGTTACAATAGCTAAAAAAAGTGTATAATAAGTTTTGGCTTGTGTTTTTCTAATTTATGTCTGATCAAAATCACAAAAATAATTATTTGGGCTGTGTAAGTACCTATACCACAACTACTGTGATAGTGTTAAAAATCTAATACGCTTTTGATACCAGAGTAATTACTATAGTCCGGTCAAATTAGACGGAAAAATAAGAGTGAAGTGCCAGTAACCAGCCAGATACAAATGTTATAGCAAAAGAGATTTAATTATAAGTTCATACATACTACTAGGTGACCCAGCGAACTTCGTACAGCCTTAAAAATAGGGGCTAGTGGTAGAAGGGTGAAAATTTAGGGTTGTATATATTTTTGAACGATGTACCTATCATAAAAAAAAACAAAATATTTTTTTCATAAACAAATTAAGTGTAGAACACCCTTAACATTTAGGGGGATGAAAAATAGATGTTGTTCGATTCTTAGACCTACTGAATATGCATATAAAATTTCAAGAAAATCGGTCGAGCCGTTTCGGAGTAGTTCAAATACGCATACCGTGACACGAGAATTTTATTTATTAGACTAGTGGCCCGCCCTCGCTTCGCTTCGGTGTAGAGCTGTAGTGTAAACTATAGTTTTTGTTCTCAGGCTTGTGCTATAAAGAATGACTTTATTTATATAATTACACGTATTATTGTGAGTCAACCATAAAAGATAGACATATGCTGTTGCACGATATTTTTTAGACAATTTTATGTAGAATATTTCCGTCATACATGATTTCTATGTAATTTTAACCATTAAGGCTGCACACGCGACGGAAGCTTAAAAAATGGAGTAACTTCTCCCGTTTTCCCAACATTTCCCTTCACTACTCTGCTGCTATTGATTGTAGCGTGATGAAAAGTATACTATAACCTGCCCAGGACTATGAAGAATAATTGTACCAAGTTTCGTTAAAATCCGTTAAGTAGTTTTTGTTTCTATACGGAACATACACACAGACAGACAGACAGACAAAAATTTTACTGATTGCATTTTTGGCATCAGTATCGATCACTAATCACTCCCTGATAGTTATTTTGAAAATATATTTCATGTACAGAATTGACATCTCTACAGATTTATTATAAGTATAGAAAAGACAGTTTTTTTTCTCTATGCAGGTATCTGTTTTATTTTAAAACACAGATACCTGCAGTTTAGCCAGAGATCGTGGTAGATTGATGTTACCCAATATGCGTACTCAATATAGCAACAAAAAACAATGTGTGAACGAATCACTCATATATATATATATATATGTATATGTCGTGGCCATATCGTAGATTTGCGCACTTCATGAAATGAATAGAATAGAACAGAATAGAATAATTATTTATTTGCGTTTGAACAGGGTAATCAAGATCATAAATAGTTACACATAACTATAGCATGCAAATTTACATAAGTTTTATTCAAATTAATTAATACCATGTCACATAATTGAATAAAAGTTACTTAATAGGTCACAAAAAAGATAGTCCAAAATATAAAAATTCGATTAAAATCAGGTCATATTAAAATGTGAATCAAAAATATAATTAAATCAGTATATGTCACTCAAAATCTCATCCACCAAAATTACTATTATTTATATATTAGCTATTACAATTCAAGAATTCCTGGACCGAGTAGAATAAAATTTACGTTCAATGAGCCATCTATGTAGTGTTATTTTAAATCTACTGAAAGGCAAATCTCTTATTGAATGTGGAATATTATTAAAAATTTGAATGCACATATAGTAACAGTTCTTTTTAAAACGTGTGTTTTTCGAGATTGTATCAATGACTAACCTTTTACAATGTCTTGTATTTGTAGGAAATATCTCACGGGCAGTTTTAAAGTAATTTTGATTTAACTTTACGAACTTAGATATCTCCAGGACATAGAGGCATGGCAAAGGTAAAATATTTAGGAGTTTGTAAAATGGTTTGCATGACATATCGGGTGCAATCCCGCATATTGCCCTTATGCACTTTTTCTGTGCTACAAATATCCTGTGTATGTCCGTACTATTTCCCCAAACAATAAGCCCATATCGCAAGACCGATTCCACATAAGCAAAATATGCTGTTAGAACCGTATTTTTAGTTGCTGTTTTAGTAAGTTTAAAAAGTGCATAAGCAAATCTGCATAAGCAAATGATCGAGAATTTCATGATATATACAGGTGTTTCTTTTAGGGTGTCAAGCCAATGCGAGCTGATAGCGGAGTACGATACCTATCAATTTAACCCCCATTTATGTTCTACGATTTTTCGTAGTTCTGGAGTTAGAATTTTTTTCGTTATTTTTTAAGTTCAACGATGAGACAACTTTGTATACCCAAAAAGTAAAACTTCTTTTTATGTCGAATCTTCTTCGATATTTTTTTTAACAGAATGCCTATTGCTTGTAGTTTTACAAGTAAAATAATCTCCTTCTTAACTTTAATCTAAGATATAAAAATTTTGTTCGATAAAAAATAAAAATGAATTAAGTAAAACAGAATGGATTTTCAATTAAAATAAAAAAATGAAAACAGATCTAAAGAAAATATAACTAGAAAAAATTCCACGCGGACCAGGCAGCAGACGGGACTCGAACCCGCACCCTTCGCAATCCGGGCGAATGCACTGACCAATTATGCTACCGCGGCCCTCACGGACCGCGTCGAAATTCTTTCTAGCTATTCTTAAGCTGCAAGGCAGCGCCATCTCTTCGCATTATAGGTAAACCCACAATGTCAAATGAATACTTTTACAAGTATTAAACATTTGAAAGAAGAATTAGCAATTATAGTTACAATTTTTATTATTTTTAAAGCATGTAACTGCTTGATGTTTAAATCTAAAGAAAATATAACTAGAAAAAATTCCACGCGGACCAGGCAGCAGACGGGACTCGAACCCGCACCCTTCGCAATTTTTTTCTAGTTATATTTTCTTTAGATTTAAACATCAAGCAGTTACATGCTTTAAAAATAATAAAAATTTTAAAATAAAAATAAAAAAAAGTTTAATACTTGTAAAAGTATTCATTTGACATTGTGGGTTTACCTATAATGCGAAGAGATGGCGCTGCCTTGCAGCTTAAGAATAGCTAGAAAGAATTTCGACGCGGTCCGTGAGGGCCGCGGTAGCATAATTGGTCAGTGCATTCGCCCGGATTGCGAAGGGTGCGGGTTCGAGTCCCGTCTGCTGCCTGGTCCGCGTGGAATTTTTTCTAGTTATATTTTCTTTAGATTTAAACATCAAGCAGTTACATGCTTTAAAAATAATAAAAATTGTAATGAAAACAGATGTTCCATAACTTCTGACTAATTTTATAAACTGTCCGACTACATAAGCTTTCATAAAAATACAAAAAACATGTACTAAATGGGACATTTGACGACCTCCGTGGCCGAGTGGTTTGTACGCCGGGTTTCATGGCTGTCGCCGACTCGAGAGGTCCCGGGTTCGAATCCCGGTGGGGGCAGATGTTTGTGTGATGAATACTAGCATTTGTACTCCAGTCATGGATGTTTAATATGTATTTATACAAATATACTTATATATGTACAGTATATGTATTCTATCCGTTACCCTAGCATCCCATAACACAAGCCTTATAGTGCTTACTTTGGGGCTATGCTAATTGGTGTGAGTGTCGGAAATATTTATTTATTATTTATTATTATTTGCTGAAATCTGTTATTGAAGGTGCTGTATGGGAAATCGAGTAATTTTAATATTTTATATTATTATTTTACGCTTAAATAAGGTATTGTTATTTTACGCTTAATAAGGTAGTGTCTGCGCGTACGTTGAGGACTCGCGATTCAGCTTGATATTAAGGTTGTTTGTGAGTGATATCATGTATAAAAAACCTGCCATCCCAATTGTATAAAAACGTATAATAAGTTACCACGCTTGATAACAGAGCTTAGTTTACCCATATTTAAAAGAAAGCTTGAAATGGACCATTAAGCTCAAGAGAAATCACAAAACAAAATTTTCGTCCTAATTTATGCCCTAAAGCAACCCTGTTATAAGGTTTATTTTTCAAATTACCCAAAGGAGCTGTCAGCAACACACGCCCCACAAACAATATGAACGTTATTAAATACGTAATGGAAGTTCTAATATTCGACGTTAGATTACCGCTATTCCACCATTTCGGGTTTTTCGTAACTCATTTTTAGCTACTCACAAATACACTCGTAAATGTAATTGCTTTGAGCAAATAGGCGTTACAGCAATGTTTTTGAAGTGGAAATATATACGATGTGATAAATTTAATTTGAAAAAAAAAATGTTTTCATTAATTTTGCTCCCATTTTATCTATTTTTAGTTTATTCATTTTATTGACATTTGTGACAACTTAAAGTTTTTTTTTCCGTTGCCATGGCTGAAAGTTAAAGGTGCGCAGATGAGGTTGCGCATCAAAACGTAACGAGGTCATTTGTTCAGTAGATTTTACTCCTAATATTTTTTTCATACCGGGGCCGGGGGCCTTATATGAAAATCAATTCTTAAGGAGTAAACTCCAAAAAATTGATTATTTGTGAGCTAACAGAAATGCCAAAACGCAACACAAGTGACAAAATTACAAAAATAATAACATGCCATCTATTTAATTAGGTAAGTTTTAAGATAATTCTATTAAGTAGTTTTAAACTTTAGTAATTCAAATATCTTTATGTAAATAACCAAATAAATTCTAATACCCGTATACATAAAGTTATATTGAATATATATTAACATGTCACAAAGTATATCACAATAAATTACTAGTCTAAATTAATAATACAAAGTTACTCAAATATATACAAAAAGAGGAGAGAGAGGAGCTTGATAGCGCAAGTGGTTAGAGCGTTCCGCTGCGATCGTAGAATTTAAGCAACTTTCGCCGTGGTCGGTCATTGGATGGGTGACCGAAAATTTACTATCTCGAGCTCCTCCGTGCTTCGGAAGGCACGTTAAGCCGTTGGTCCCGGCTGCATCTGCAGTCGTTAGCACCCACCAACCCGCACTGGGCCAGCGTGGTGGGTATAGCCTAATCTCCCTATTCCATCCATAGGGAAGGCCTGTGCCCCAGCAGTGGGGACATTAATAGGCTGATGATGATACAAAAAAAACATAACATGCCTAATTCTAATGTAAATAACACAACATGAAAATTCAATACATATTTTTTTAACATGATATAAAGTACGTCTCGTAATATAATAAGTCAAAATTAATTTGAATAGATTATAAGTGAAAATTATTACCCATCATGTCATCTATTCACACTAATATTATAAAGGCGAAAGTTTGTGAGTGTGTATGTTTGTTACTTCTTCACGTCTAAATGTCTGGAGCGACATTAATAAAATTTGGTATGGAGTTAGCTGACAACCTGGATTAACACATAGGCTTCGTTTTACTGCGGGAAAATATCCCTAATAAACCTAGTATATTATAAAATCGGGATAAATGATATCACAAATGATCTGTATATAATGCGATTCAACTAAGAATAGGACTGACTGGGCGCCATATTTTGACGTCATAACTGTCAATTCAAACCAAATAGGTAGAGTGAGCAAAAAAATGTTGCTATTTAATAAAACTTATTTACTAAGTTAAGTGAGACAAAACATCAGATTTTTAATAAAATTAATTTACTAAGGTTGAGAAAGAACACAACCGATTATTAATATTATTTTTTTATTAAGACTGTGTGAATAAAACATTATCAGAATCTAGCTCTTCAGTTTCGCTCATCTCTGCATTACCGCCGGAGAAGTTATGAATAATCATGCAGGTCACATACTAATATGCATTCTTATATGTAAACGAAAGTTTTAAATCGAGTTTTTGAACGCACCATAAAGTGACATTTGGTTGACGATTTAGGTTATCAACCATTCATAGCTAAAGCTCAATAAATGAAAAAAAAACAACTAATATTAATTATCAACATTTATTATATTGTTTGTTACAAAATGTTTGGTTTTTATTCTAGAACCAGCTGAGTGCTAAAAAAGTGTTCCGAGTTCTTTTTGCAAACCGTACTTTTCAAGCGATATTTGACAGATGGAGGTCATTATTTGAATCGCATTATATGTCTATATCATCGTGCTGAGTGTGCATTGTTTTTCATGTAAAACAATGCAATATAAGGTTTTTTCTTATTACTTTAAATCACAAACGTTTTCATTCATGACTTGTAGCCTTTTATGTTTTTTGGTTTTATATTATATCTACTAGTGTAGCTAGAATTATTGGTATCCCATATAGAGTCTGTGCGGAAAGAGAATGGGCGTGGCGAAAAACGGAACTAACATTAAGATTTTTATTTGGCAATCAAACACAGCAATCTTTAAAATGTCAAAGTTTTGTAGTGATACGGATTTGTTTGTTGTTGTAATTTCTTGCGGTTTTTTGTATTTAAGCATGTCTAAAGTAAAAAGGGATAAAACCGGTAGAAAAGCACTACAGCGCCCTCCAATCTAAATCCCATTCTCTTTCCACACAGACTCTAGTATCGTCATTTCTTATTTCGCTCCCTTCAAATTTAAAATTCGTGAAAAAAAATCTATGCATTTTATACGCGATCCATTTTATCTCCACACAAAAATTTATAAAACACAGTCAATCGGCTTGATCTTAAAAATGTAACAGATAGACAGATAAGAACCATAATAAGTTTGTCATCATAATCATAACCAACCCGTTCTTACAATTTACAGAAAAAGGCTTTTGGAATACAAAAGAGAACGTAGTACCCACAATAATTTATAAAACAGCCTGTACACTCTTTGCTATGGCGTCTGGCAAAGAAATATTAAGGCAACAATACAAATATAGCAAGTTATTTAAGAAACAGGACACACGCAACCTCTCGCCGCGCCTCTAGCACTCTCTCAAGCAATTTTGTACATAAGACCGTGTTTGCTTTCCAATTACAGAGCATAATGCGACTCAGTGCCGCACAATGCTGAATTATGCTGATGCTTAATTGGAACGTGAATTAGTTTTCAAATGCACCAGCAGAGTGCGCTAAGTTCAGTGTTGAAAAAAAAAGTCAATGTTTGTACCTTCATTTATTTTTTAACAGTTTGAATGAACTTTGATTATTTAAAAAAAAACTATTAAATGAAACGAAAGCTTTAATAATTTTTCAACAATAAATAATATTACTAACGATAACATATAAATAAAACATTTCGATCAATGCCAACTTAAAGAAAAAACACTTGTTAATTTTCTGTCTCTAAGTTGGTACGATAGCACGCATCACACGAAAGCATCACTTTTGAGAGTGCTCAATTGTGCGAAGCGTTGCTGTAGTTGGAACACTCAACGTTAAGCATTATGCCGCATAATGCGCTATAATGCTGTAATTGGAAAGCAACCCGTGTTTACACAGCTACTTTACATTATAATATTAAGTACGAACAATAATAAGTTTGTTATCATAATCATAACCAACCCGTTCTTACACATTACAGAAAAAGGCTTTTGGAATACAAAAGATACAAAAATAAAAAAAAATAAGATGTAAATGTTTACTTACACCTGTTATAAATAATTCTATTTGTAATTATTGTGTGACACAACAATCAAAATGCAGGTGGATAAAATAGGGAGAAAAAAAACAGCCCTTGCTGAGTTTCTTGCCGGTTCTTCTCAGTACAAGGTCTCCGGCCGTAGATTTACGAACCGATGGCGTAGCTTCTAAACATTCTTATGTGCTTGTAACAACCTTATCTAAATAAATGATTTTGATTATGATTATTATGAAAGAGAACGTAGTACCCGCAATAATTTATAAAACAGCCTGTACACTCTTTGCTATGGCGTTGGCAAAGAAATATTAAGGCAACAATACAAATATACCAAGTTATTTAAAAAACAGGACACACGCTACCCCTCGCCGCGCCTCTAGCACCCTCTAAAGCAATTTTGTACATAAAACCGTGTTTACACAGGCACGTGTCGGAGCATAATATTGATTTTTGCAAAATACAACTTTAAATCTAAAAAAAATATAACTAGAATAAAAATTTCACGCGGACCAGGCCGCAGACGGGACTCGAACCCGCACCCTTCGCAATCCGGGCGAATGCACTGACCAATTATGCTACCGCGGCCCTCACGGACCGCGTCGAAATTCCTCTAGCCATTCTTAAGCTGCAAGGCAGCGCCATCTCTTCGCATTATAGGTAACCCACAATGTCAAATGAATACTTTTACAAGTATTAAACATTTTAAAGAAGAAATAGCAATTATAGTTATAATTTTTATTAAATGTTAGCTTTAAAAAAAATAAAAAAAATGGTTGCCTGTAAAGTCGGTTTTACGGGCGAAGATTTTACGTGACAACGTCTTTTTCTCGGTAGAATATTTATTGATATGAATATAATTAAATTGCACAATAGGAACAAGGAATTGAATGAAAATAAGAATTGCACAAATTTTAACTATAGAAATATATTTTGTTTACTAAAACATTGTACATGTAAACTTAAACTTAACACGAGAGACTCATCGTAACGTTACCGAGCGTTACACTTTTTCATAAGTGACTCCCAGCCGCAACCTAATTTAAGACGTTGTCACGTCAAAATTATAACGTTGTATTGTTATATATTTTTTTTAATGAATCCCACTAATATAATAAAGGCGAAAGTTTGTGAGTGTGTATGTTTGTTACCTCTTCACGTCTAAACGGCTGGAGCGATTTTAATAAAATTTGGTATGGAGTTAGCTGACACCCTGGATTAACACATAGGCTACATTTTACTTAGGGGAAATATCCCTTATAAACCGCAGGTAACACCGCGGGACACAGTTAGTAAGTATATAATTAGGTTACGTATTTAGTATTAGGGTCAAGATTGAAACAAGGAATAAATTTTAATTTCTAATCGGTATACGTGTTTTAATCTTGACCTCACCCGACTTCCAAAATCATACGAAGACATAATATATAGTCATCATATTTAGTGTGAACCGGATATTATTCTTAACCTTTACTTTAATTTTCTATTTTGACATCTGTTTATAATTTTTGTAAATTTTGTAAGAAAATTATTTTTATTCTATTATTTTAGTGTAAAGTATTTACAAGACTTTTTTTCGTCTGGGAAATGCCTGCTCGAGCTTTGTTGCTAAGATGTTTTTATAATTAAGATTATAATAACAGCCGTTGCTAAACACGGAACCAGGTTATTCATAACTTTTACTGGAGGTTGATTATTGAAATTAGGTCTCCCGCCGTAGATTTATGAACCGATGGCGTAGCGTTTGACTTTCACAAGAGATTGTAACAGCCTAGACTGAATAAATGAACAAAAAAGCTCATAAAATGAAACAAAACTACTTGGTCAAACTAAATAAGAAAAACAAATCACATAAATCGGATCAGAATTCTTAATAATATAGTACTAAGTAATTGGTGTACATACATAAAAGACATACCGATTCAATTGACACTTCCTTCTTCTTAAAGTCGTTTAAAAGTTACAGCCAGCGCCGTCTTTGACCTATTGGAGGCCCTGTGCATATTAGGATAATGGGGCCCCTATGACTTACGTTTGGTGATTTAACAGGAACTAGGGACTTTGTATTTGATCTGAGGGGGCCCCCTATCGATCGCGGGGCCCTGGGCACTTGCCCAAAGTGCCCACTCTGAAAGACGGGTCTGGTTACAGCGACTTTTAAGATCAAGCAAAAACGCAGAGAAAAATTACAGCCTGTGAAAATAGAACAGGGAACAGTAAAAACGGATGATGTTGTTTTGTCATGTGAACTCAGCCTTATCTACTGAGTAACATTCTCAGACAAATTCCCTGGAAACAAACCCTTCTGAAGTATGGCTTGTGTCGCGTTTTAGGAACATGCACGTTTTTTATATATATTTAATTCTGGCTGAAATATATTTCAACTGGTGCTCGAATCATTGTAACAATGTCGTCTTGAATTCTTACGAATGTAACAAATTATTATGTGATAGGTACTAATAGGGTATTTGACAAGTTTTAGAAAACGATCTCACGATATTGACTAATGTTTATGGAGTCCGTAAAAAGTGGATATTCATCATTCTGTTGTGTATCAAAAACTCCATTTTCAAGTTGCCGCGAAAACGTTTTTCTGGACAATGTGGCGTCTTACTAGTGTGTGACGTCAAACGACTGTTATTAAAACGTAAAACGATACAATGTTATGTCACTTTAACCGGAAGTATACTTGCGTATGACGTCATTTTAGGCTCCGCCAATCCCAAGCGTTTTGGGTCACGTGACAATTGATAAGAAAACTATTATCTTTTTCGTGGGTTTTGAGTAAAAAAATGCATATTTTTTCTGTAGTAATAGTAAAATTCCCTGCCAATATTCATTCTAAACACAGATGCTAACAATTGGCACTTTATTTTTAATACTGTCAAATACCCTATTTGTGGGGCGTGGGCCTACCTTTAAGATTAACATTCGATGCATCATGAACTTCCAAGTTCTAGGCAGAACTGAAAACCAGTGCTTTACTCTCAGAGCAAAGGTATCGCTCAGTTTTTGCCTTTTTCTGCCGCTGCGGCACACAGTAACATATTTAGTAATTAATTCTTCTATTTTATTTACTGTTAGGATACTGTTGCTGTACTAATAGGGATAAATGATTTATCTGTCTATCTAACTTAATCATGAAAGACTACGTAAGTTAAAGTAGGAAAGGCCGCAATAATGATCACAATATAAGTATTTAACGAGAGCCTACTTTAAATCATCAGATAAGAATATTCTAGGAAAAGCTGTTCTTGCTGATTCCCCTAAGCACTTAATTCTCCATAAAGGAAAAACTTGCGTTAGGCGCGGAACACAGAAACGGCGTAAGACGCAGACGGGGCGCGGACATTGTCAGTTACACGCAAAATGTAAAATACAAAAGAAACGTCGTGTCCGCGCCCTGTCTCTTCTTTAAGTTTCGACGCGACGCTTCTATACGCTTTGAATGAAGGGCGCGGAAGAGACATATGTCCGCACCCCGTCTACGTCTTAGTGTCGCCACACAAGGGCCACATGCCACAGCCACAAACGCCGCCACGAGAAGCTAGAAGCGGCTACTAAAGTGGCTGAAGCGCGCGACAGCGGCCGACTAAGGTAAGGGAGAGAGGGTGGGGAATCGCGCGAGTGACGTGTGGCGGCGTTTTGTATCGGCGCATTAAGTGGCCGGTGCGGGCCACAAGAAGCGATCAACGACGATTTGTAGCGTGTGGCGGCCACCGGCGTACCGTGTGTGGCAAGTACATATAAAATGTATGAAAACTATAAGAAATATGCCGGTGGCGGCGTTTTGTGGTTGTGGTCGGTGGCCCGTGTGCGGCGACACTTACCGCTTTGCTGTGGGTCCCGCGTCATAGATTTCACTCAGTGTTGCCAACTATCCCGATTTTACAGGAGTTCTCCTGTTTTTCTGAAATTTCTCCTGTTCTACTGTTTTTCTTAGAATACGATTTTCTTTTTAAAATTGCATGTTGAGGAGCTTTGTGGGGCCGCAGAAGCCACAGAAACACATTCGTAACTGACCTATATCTTGATTGGATTTACCAATTCTAGGGGGGAGGGGTCGGAAAAAGTATGCCTGTGCATCTAACGCATCTCATCTAGATTACCACCGTAAAATAGTAATGAATCGCTTTCGTATAAATATATATGTTACGGGTTATAATCTGTACTATATCCCTATGACGACGACGCGACACATTAAACGAAACTAGATTTAGTCCATCTTCAATTTAAGAAAAACAATGGACACGTACTTTTTCTTTTGTCAATTAATGAAAACATAACAAAGATAAAGCTCGTCATAGTTTGGGGTTGGAGGCTCGTAACGTTACTTCTAAGTAAAAACTGTACCAAGACGTGATGTCATGCGACTTTTCAAACCAATATATCTCTGTTATGTTTTAATTATGTGAAAAAATAAGAAACGCTTGACAATACTCTACCTATATTGTTCCTGATAAATGTAGAAAAAGAGTTAGTGATTATCCCTGTTATCACATAAACTATTTTAATATAAATGCTGTAATTTCAAATGAAGCTGCGATAATGAATACAATGGCGGTTCCTCCCATATATGCGTGAATTATTCATAGAAGCAATATTCTCCAATGCCGCTCCATATTTTTACCCGACTGCGCAATGCAAGAGTGCGAAGTGCGACGCAGGGTTTAGTGTTTAACAGTCAATACTCATTTCTTTGTCGTACTATTCGTAAGTGGAATTCTTTGCCCGCGCACGTATTCCCTCCAATCTGGGGTCGCCTCTTAAAAGGCGTGAAGAACCATTTTTGCAGAATGGCAAGGTGAGGTTAGTTGGTGTAGCAGTTTATAACGGCTGTACCAGCTATCTTCGCGTTCGGACTTTATCACCTCTTAACAGGCAGAAGTGAAAACTTGAATATTAACGTTGTGCATTTTTGATATTTTGGAATGGTTAGGGAATAATTTTGCACGAATTGCTTTAATTATCAGTATAAAAGTGCTATCATGTATGTGGTAGAATACAATATTTATTTATTGCGCTATCGTACACAAACATGACAATTTATATTACATTAAAAAAGTTTATCTCTCAGAAAAATCTTACATGAATCACATTTAAGCGCACCTAGCGATATCTATTGTAAAAAAAAAGCATTTTCTTCGCAATAAAGCTGCCACGTGGACGTCCTAGATAGAGACTTATTATTATAATACGGTAAAATAAAATATTACTATGTTTCGTCCAATATATTGAAAGTCAACAACCTTTCCAATTTTATTGTGTGTCATTGATGCGATCAGCCCACGTGTTTAACCTGACATGAGTTAGCATTTTTTACCCATACAAAAAAAAAGTGTACAACGCCGCTAAAGAAGTTTTCACTTCAAAAAAACATCAGGTGGGGTACAGTCATTTGACTGGCATATAATGTACATAGCTGCCTATCTAGCTATACCCACCCAGCTGCCTGGCTTACTGCCTTGCTAGGAGGTAAAGGAAAAAACTTAAAGATAAACGTCTAGCCCCATCCACCATACTGTCCGAAAAGGAATTTCGTTCTTAAAATACTACCACATGGGCCTTGGAAAGTTTACCAACACTACTACTATAAAAAATTACGACAGTTACCCATTGCGTAAACAGCAAGTTTGCGCCACAACATTTCACCCCACAAGTTTGCCGATTTGTCAACAAAAATATACGCCACATTACTTAACGCTACTTAGGAAATACCAGCTGCCACGCGTTAATTAAGCTCTCTCAAAATTTAACCACAACGAACGGTCTTGTCCTTCCGAGCCTGCAACTTGTCTCGTTAGGACGAAACCCCATTTCAGCTGTAACTGTACCATTTGTGTGTCCGTATACAGAAATTTCTCATTTCTAAAGTGCCTTAAATAATTGGTCACCGATGTAGGAAAGGACTTTTTGAAGTGTAAATAAATAATAAATAAATAAATAAGTATTTCCAACACACACCAATTAGCCTAACCCCAAAGTAAGCACTGTAAGACTTGTGTTATGGAATGCTAGGGTAACGGATAAAATACATATACTGTACATATATAAGTATATTTAAATAAACATCCATGACTGGAGTACAAATGCTCGTATTCATCACACAAACATCTTCGGGGTAGAATTGATCAAAATCCTTTCTTAGCGGATGCCTACGTCATAACATATACCTGCATGCCAAATTTTAAGCCCGATCCGTCCAGTGGTTTGGGTTGTGCGTTGTTAAATCACTATGTCAGTCAATTTTGAGTTTTATTATATAGATTGGGAATCGAGTAACGAAAATCTTTTGAAAAAAAAACTCGATACTTTCAAGTATTATACTCAGAATATTACCAAAAACAATTACTTTGCCATTTGTATATTAAAAGGAAGGGGAAACAGTTCGAATTCCGAGAAGAAGCAAGTTGAAAAAGTTCTTGTCTAAAGCGCTTTCCTCACCGGGTCGGTGCGGGCTTGTTTCGTTTGCGTTCCTGTACCGAATCTGTACAGATTCTTTACCAAAAACTACTTCTTGACCGGCTCGGTTTCGTTGAGGTATCATTTTGTTTTCTTTACTGCGATTCTATTTACTAAAGTGTCGGGACGAGCCAGTCAAATGTTTCGGTAGTACTCGGCAACCCACCGAGGGTTCACTCGTTAAATAATCTGTACCGAAACTACTTAGTAAGGAAACTCTTATATAATAACTAGCTGACTCGGCGAACTTCGTACCTCCCAAAAGTAATAATTTGCAATAAATTAAAATTGCGACTATAATTTGAGATTTAAACTATCCTATCTCTCGAGTTGGATCGAACTGCACATGGTGTGCGAATTTTATTATAATCGGTTCAGTGGTTTAGGAGTCCATTGAGGACAAACATTGTGACACGAGATTTATATATATTAAGATATGCACTGGGTAAATAATCTGTACTGGTTTTGTACAGAAACAAAAATGAAACGAGCCCGCACCGACCCGTTGTTGTGGCCTCGCCCTAATGGAGGCTGTTTGTTTTAGTCGTTTGCCTTATGGACGTATTGTTGTATTGTTCTAGTGAGGGGCCACAATGATCGACCCAAGCTCCTCCGAAGACGACAGCGAGGACGAACACAAGAAACAACCCTCCAAATTGCCTGGTGAGTTGAATAAAGTAAAGTTTTTGAAAACGTCCATACGTTGTTTAATAGTGTCCCATAAAAAGTGGATATTTATAATAGGGATGATGACTATTTTTTTTCTTTGTTTATCAAGTAGATTATCAAAAAGTATTGGACACGTATTTTTTCTTTTTTCACATAATATAAACATTGCAGAGATAATTATATTGATTTGAAAAGTAGCATGACGTCACGTTTTGGTACAGTTTTCACTTAAAAGTGACGTCACGAGCCCCTATTCCCACACTTTGACGCGCAAAAAATTACAAAGTTATATTGTCATTTTTTGGTTGATTGCCCAAAGAAAAAATACGTGTCCATTATTTTTTGATCATCTAACTGACGGACTAAATAGAATTTCGTTTACTGTACCCCGTCATCATCCCTATTTTGTTGCACTTATCAGTAAAATATACGCACACATTTCGTGCAAAGCCGAGGCGGATTGCTTGTATTCTTTATCTTTGGAGATTATATGAAAACACTATATTTTTAGTATAAAAATAAAGCCCAAAATAGGAATGACATTGTTGAAAGTCGTTGATAACATCCACTAACGTGTTGTTATCGAGTCCAAGGTTGCAATCGCACTGAACATGAGTAAGTATAGTCAATGCTAATTTGATGGTTACAGTTTAACATTGACAGTAAACTTATGACATTGAAATAAGGAGCTCTACTCTCTTTCTCCGATACGAAATTTCGGCAACGAATCAATTTTAAACGAAATTTCGCCAGAGACTCTACTCTATTTCATCTTCGAACACGCACGTAAAGTTCGGAATCACAGACAATTATCGTGAATGAATGGAATGAGTTATGTTTGTGAGTTCTTTTTGTCTACACTTTATAGATAACGTTTTTTACTTCAAAACAATATTACTTTATGACAACATTTTTGATTACATTAAAACAACCTCTTTTGACAGTGTTAGCCGACTAATTTGTAGAGTTGATGCAATCGAATGTATGTCAACTTAAATTTGTCGTGTAACACTTTGAAGTATTGGCAATACAATATTAAACAAATAAAATATTTATTTGTAAATTTTTCGTACTAAACAATGTTCCTCAGGCTAAGCAGCCTTAATTAAAAATACTCTAGTAGTAATTTTAGGTTTAATTTAAACAAAGATCCCAAAACGAAAATGAAAAGGTAACACTTTTCATTTCGTCAAAATGAGGTTAAAATTTCGAACAATTATCTGTCAAATTCAACTTTTAGTTCAAAAGTTTTGTGAATAAGAGTAGGCTTAGAGAATTTAAATGTCAAACTATTTTCGGACGAACGAATTTTCGAATTGAAATAGAAACAGAATAAGGAACGTGCGAAATTTCGATCGAAAATTCGTTTTTCGTTAAAATAGAGTAGGCCTCAAGGTCTTTATTAGTATATGAACTCGGATACGAATCGTCATCGTATCAACTCGAACCGTTCAGTATTCTTTGTTTGAAATTCCCTACTGACGCTCTACTGCAACGCACACTAATAGGAATCGTAACGCAGTCGTCTCGACTCGGGATAAGCTCCCGAACGTGCGTGCTCAACTCTCCGTACCCTAGCTTAAGTCTCTCCGTAGCCTAGCTTACATCTCTCTGTAGTTTAGCTTACGTCTCTCCGTACTATAGCTTAAGTCTCTCCGTACCACAGCTTAAGTCTCTCCGTAGCCTAGCTTACGTCTTTCCGTAATCTAGGTTACGTCTCTTCGTACCCTAGTTTATGTCTCTCCGTAGCCTAGTTTATGTCTCTGTAGCCTAGTTTACGTCTCTACGTAGTTTAGCTTATGCCTCTCCGTAGTCTAGCTTACGTCTTTCCGTAGTGTAGCTTACATTTCTCCATAGTCTAACTTATGTCTCTACGTAGTTAAGCTTATATCTCTCCGTAGTCAAGTTTACGTCTCTCCGTAGCCTATCTAGTGACTCTCCGTAGCGTAGCTTATATCTCTGCGAAGCCTAGCTTACGTCTCCCCGTAGTCTAGCTTACGTCTCTAAGTGGTCCAGCTTACGTCTTTCCGTAGCTCCGTACCCTAGTTTACATCTCTTCGTTCACGCCCCTCCAGCGGCCTGCGTTGCCATGTCGAGTTGATATGTGTACTTTCACGCTTTGGCAGCCGCCGCACCTTCACATCAGATGAGCCATATGTTTGGTTGATCTCTTAAAATCCAATTAAACCTATTTATCCAACAGAACGATTCTCTACCTGTCTTAATCCTAAACGTAAACTAGCAAAACAAATAGTTGAAGCTTATAACAAAAGCAGTAATTATCTTAAAAATTATAAAATAATAACAGTATTTCATAAAGGCACAAACTTCGAGGGTATGGAGAGAACTTATTATTGAAAAATTATTCAGCGTAATGTTTTCGTTGAATTGTTTTTCTAATTGGCGCTAAGGAATGAGAGGGGGAGGCTATTAAATATCTCGTTCATAACCTTCGTAATACACAGTGGGCAGAGCTGTAAAAATTAAGTTCATTAATTAAGTATTTTGGGAATATATTGCTCTTTATTCGAGTTTAGTTAAAAAAGGGTGGTTTTATGAAATCCTGATTCAAGAGAAGTTTAAAATCGTTTAATTAAAAGAAAAACGACGCGTTGCACTCCGGGAGTGCCGGCAGAAGTGAAAACTTGAATATTAACATTGTGCATTTTTGATATTTTGGAATGGTTAGGGAATAATTTTGCACGAATTTCTTTAATTATCAGTATAAAAGTACTATAATTTATATGGTAGAATACTATATTTATTTATTGCGCTATTTTCACAATCATAACAATTTACATTACATTAAAAAGTTTATCTCTCAGAACTTCTCATTTAAGCGCACCTAGCGACATCTATTGTAAAAAAATGCATTTTCTTCGCAATAAAGCTGCCACCTGGACGTCCTAGATACAGACTTATTATTATAATACGATAAAATAAAATATAACTATGATTCGTCCAATATATTGAAAGTCAACAACCTTTCCAATTTTATTGTTTTCGTCTTACGAATTTCGTATCATGACTTGACACGTGGACTGAGGCCTGCGAGTTAAACAGTTTTTACTCATTACAAAAAAGTGTACAACGCCGCTAAAGAAGTTTTCACTTCCAAAATAGTATTTCTAGGCTGGGATTCAAAACCGGGCCGCCCATGCAGCAGGCGAGCTTTCTATCACTGAACCGCCGATGCTTGTAACACAAGTTATTTTTTTAAACATAAAATAGTTTTTAACGGAGTTGGACTTTGAATAGACCTTTTTTCTCTTTCTATTGTTTGGCATTTTTTTATGCTAAAATAAGGAAGGGCCTCAAGAAACTTACAAAAGTAAACATCATCAAAAATAATAATTTGGCAACAATGTCGATAAGTACACTCTTATTTTAAGAATGACGTGTTTTACAGTGCAGCTAATCTGTATTAATAACAATCAAAAATGTAATGCGACTTCCTAAAGTTGAATGAGAAAATTGTAGTTATGTTTCACTTTAAAAGTAAACCTTTTCATAATTTGCGCCTTGCTGTATGCAACCTGCTTAGGGTTCCGAAGTCAAAAAAGGAACTCTTCTATTTCCTTCTATGTCCATCCGTAAGTCTGTCCGTAGCTAAGGAACCCTAATGTGTGGGACATACAGAAAAGACGTAAGACGCAGACGGGGCGCAAACATATATTATCTTCCGTTAAAAGTGTAAACATTCTTATCGTCATTCGCAGTTGTTCCTCCCGGGTCGTTGGCTGGAGGTAGACCGTCGGTGCGAGGGAAACCAGAGCTGCCACGAGGATCTACGGCTGGTCTGCCAGGTAATCTATTTTTCTTTTAATTTATACTGTACTGGCAAGTGACAAGTGAGGAGCTCGATGGCGCAGGTGGCTGCGATCGTTGAAGTTAAGCAACTTCCGCAGTGGTCGGTCATTGGATGGGTGACCAAAAATCTTTTATCTCGAGTTCCGCCGTGCTTCGGAATGTACGTTAAGCCATCGGTCCCGGCTGCATCTGCAGTTCTTAGCACCCGCCAATTTGCACTGGCCCCGTGTGGTGGGTCATGGCCTAAACTCTCTATTCCATCCATAGGGAAGGCCTGTGCCCCAGCAGTGGGGACATTAATAGGCTGATGATGATGATGATAGTGTACTGCCTAATAAGTTGAGGTTGTATAATAAATTAATGAGGGGTATTAAAACATGAATGTGGGTTTATTATCACTTGAGTGTTTTAAGTTGTATACAGGACTTTATAAGGACTACACTTAAGATATGAATCCTCTTTAATTGATTCTGAAACCATGCGGCGTTCTAAGAACTTAACATCCATGAAAAGTTTCGGCGCTGAATTGTGGTGAAACGCGTGTGAATGACAATATCCTTTTTTTTGCAATTTATACAGTACGTTTAATGTCACGCATGAAGCAGTAAAAATTGTGGCTGTCTTATGAGTAAACCCTTTGCACAGTAGGTATCGAAAAAGTTAACTTTGGCAATAGGCTAACTGGTTCAGAATCTTTTATAGAAGTTTTAAATGCTTGAGTGTAGATAAAATTTGACGACCTCCGTGGCCGAGTGGTTTGTACGCCGGGTTTCATGGTGTCGCCGACTCGAGAGGTCCCGGGTTCGAATCCCGGTGGGGGCAGATGTTTGTGTGATGAATACGTGCATTTGTACTCCAGTCATGGATGTTTAATATGTATTTCTATATAAATATACTTATATATGTACAATATATGTAATCTATCCGTTACCCTAGTATCCCATAACACAAGCCTTATAGTGCTAACTTTGAGGCTAGGCTAATTGGTGTGTGTGTTGGAAATATTTATTATTATTATTTATAAAATACATTATGGAAGACTACATATTGATCAATGATATTGATATTGATTATACTCTTCACATCTGACTAGATTAAGTGGGTTCGATAAGTTTGCTCTGATTTTTCTCAAAGTCTAGGCTAGGAAATTCTACAATATCAGCGACGTTTGGGAGTATACCTCTTCAAATGCTTTCAGACTGTTTAACGAGTTGAGTGGGGGCCTTGATGCTTCGGTGCCTTATAACATGAAGGTTTTATGTTTGATGAGCTACAGACTATTTATAGTTTGTGAGAATTCTTTGTAAAAAATATTTTTAAAAAAAGTTTCGAAAGTCTTTCTCGTAGCTCGACAAAGTAAATAAAAAATCATTATTTTGACGATCGCAGACCTGAAAAGGCTGCGAAACGTCAATAAATAAATAAAGTTCGTGCATTAACCCGTTAAAACTATTTTTATTTAATGAGTGATGTGCGTGAAAACCTAAGAAAGAAAATTATTTTATCTAATGCGTATACACCTACCTATTTTTAATAATCAAATGTTGATTTCGATTCTGGCTTGCTTCTCTAAACTTAAAATTAAATTTAACATCAATCTTTCCTTTTCATTCTGTTTAGAGAATGACAAGGATACACTGTTGTCAAATTTAAGTTTGGATTTAGAGAATCATGCTAGAATCGAAACCATTCTCTTCATCAAGTATGTCAATCTATAGATTTATTGAAACATGTTTGCTTGTCTTAAATTAATTTTATTAGTAAATATTAGTATTTATTGATGAAACAGTATTTTTATATGAAAAGGGTCAAACAAGCTTTTGTATTGCCTGAAGGTAAGCGGGCACTACAACTTAAAGAAAGACAGAAAACATTTTATTAGCATTATCAACATGGAATTAAAGAAAAAAACAAAACTAAAATTTAATATCCCACTAGCTGACTCGGCGAACTTCGTACCGCTCAAAAGTTATAATTTGCAATAAAATAATATTGCGACTGTAAATTGAGATGTAAGCTATCCTATCTTTCAAGTTGGATCAAACTGCACACGGTGTGCAAATTAGGAGTCCATCCCGGACAAACAACGTTATGCATAATCAAAGATATATATTAAGATGTGTGGCGACTTTGCACCGCTTAATAATTGGTCCATGTCGCCATACAGCCAGTGTCTATGGACATTCCGTAGGCACTGGCACATTAGAAAGTAAGTTTTATAATTATGTTCTTTTTGATATTTTCTGTTGAATTTTTAAATGTCATTCTTAAAATAGACTTCAATTAAATAATTTCGTCCGTACAAATTGTATTTTATAATTGTGAATATTTTCCAAATATAGTGCTGATAAGTTGACGTATCGTCGTAACTACTCCGTTCCGCTAGTGGGGAGCAGCGGTTAAACATCCCCAAAGATGTAAAATAAAAGAGAAATCTGAAAATCGAATCCGGGCCACCCGTGTAGCAATGAATAGTCAAATACAAGTTTAGTCCAAAAACTCTTAAATGATGCTGGAATAGAAAGAATTCGATAAAACTATTCACTCATTGGCCATTCTTCTTAAAAGCAAAATTTTGTAGCTTAAAAAAACATTCATTATTTTTAATTTATACAGCCATTGCGAAAGTCATCCACAGACCCGATGATTAAAAGTAAACAAAGGTAAAAATTGTACAATGACTTTATTGTTCTTATGAAACCTTACTACCTTTAATTAAAAAGGAAAAAAAGTTTCACTCGTTTCGTAAATGAAAGAAATAGCAATACCTGGAAATTCAGACTGTGACCTTTCACTTGGTTTACGAATTGTGAAGTTTCATAATTAATGAAAAAAAAGTTATGATTATCATTATTCAGCGACTTCGTTAAACTTTTTTGACAAACATCGCTCAGATGGACTCATGTAGACCTTATTTTATTAAACATAGAATTATGACCCTTGCATCCATACTCATCCTTGTATCATGTTTAATAAGAAAACACCTAAATTTTTATTCACCGATATTATGTGTTAAAAGGAATAATAATTAATTAAATAAATTAGAAGTGTCATACAGCAAATCAAGTTTCGGATGGTCCTCATGCTATGGAATTTATAATCATGTACCACATAATTATACAAAGAATAAATCTGCAAAATTCTAATCAACTAAAATCATATCTAACTCAAAAATGTTATTAACACTGAAAGTTTTTTTTTTTCGATGACAAATATAATTAATGTTTAAAGATGTAATTTTCTCATTGTTAAATTTATTTTATAAAATTTAATTATTTGTTGTTAATTGTTTAATAGTTTTATAAATTTGGATGTTTAATTATTGATAAGCCCTCTGGCCTGACATAATAATTAATGTACCATCTTAATTGTCATATGTGCAATGCAATAAATAAATAAATAACTTACACTTAACAAGTTGTGTTTATTTTTGTTGCTGTCGAAAATTTTCAAGTAAAAATAATTAGGTTTTTCCTTTACCATTGTAAATAAAGAGAAATGCTAATTTTCTTGAGTAAAAACTTGTTACGCCCACTTAAATTGATTTAAATGGGTCTGCCATTAAATACATATTTATCAGTTGAAAGTGGATTATGGAGGTTAAGCTTACAAAATTAACATAATTATACGCAAGTAAAGTCTCTTTATTTATTTTTTATGTAAGGCAAACGAGCACAGATCCGCCTAATGGTAAGCGCCACCATAGCCAATAGATGCTTGCGGTACAAAAAATATCACTCGCGCCATTGCCTACCCTTTTTTTCTCGTGGGGTAAATGCCTGATGAATACCCGCTCCCTATAAACTGCTGAGCGGGTTATGTTAAGCTCTCCCATGCATAGACGCGGAAGAATCCCTAAACGGGGATCCCGCGGCTTCGCGCTAAGCAGCTTAGAGGGTATTCGCAGGACTTTTTAGCAGATATTATACCGTAAAGCGCCCGTAAGAGTTGCGGGGTCCTCGGTGGGCAGCCACTGGGGGGTTCGTAACACTTGCGGGAGCCAGGTGTGAGGTCCGTTCGGCGGTGTGCCTCTTAAAGGCGCCGTCGGCTGTAAATAGATTTTTTACCTGCGTATTAAAAAAAAAAGGCTCTCCTATGCATACCCACTAGACGAAAAGTAGCGTCTCCTAGTCAGAAGGCAAGGGCCTAATGACTAAAACCCCCACGTGCCCCGTCAACTGTGGCAGTAGGCGTCGCTATTGAACCGAAACGCACACACCAGCTAGGTCAGTGCCAGTTGCCTGCCACAGGAGGCAGACCCACATCAGGAAAGGGAGCTAGATTGCGCTCTTCCCATCATTGCCTACCCTGACCCAACCATTGAACCCGTGGAGCTCTGGAATGTTACTTACCGTTACCCATAATGTTTTAATCTGAGGACCTTGCACATAAAATTTAAACGAAAATCAAATAGCTAAAACGAAGCTATTCTTAAATTAGTGACTCCCTATCTAATAAACGTAGAAAAAAAGCTGAATTTTGTTCGCTATTTTCTTTTGTAGACTCATTGAATATTATTTAATGTAATATGAGTGTTCAAACATTTTTGTTTGTTTGTTATAGGCCCAAGCCCTCTTACAACAGCTCCATTAGCTGCCCCCCTCCACCCAGCTACCAGACAGAGAGAAGCAGCTGCTTTAGCACCACCTACTCATGCGTAAGTATATACTTTTAATTTATTATAATTATTTGAAAAAATATATTAATTTAATCAGAGTATTACGTTGATGAGTTTTTTAACAAAAATATAATATAAATACAATCAAATAAAATACCTCACATCCATTTCGTTCCACGAAACATCGTTGAGAGCTTTTGTGCAATACTTACCTATAGTAGTTTAGAAATAAAAATGATTAATGTTTTGGAAACATTTAGAGCTTGGAGCAGTCGTAGATTTGGCTTGTGGGTTTCTACAACCTAATACCATGCAATAGATTTATAGATTCATACATATAACATTATTCTTCTCACACCGATCTCCTATATTTCATTGAATTTTGGGTTAACCAAGCTTTCAGTTTAACAGTATACCCAAACATCCTCAATAGATCGGTGTGTGTAGATATATTCATTTACATTGACGACTTAATACTATAGATCGTGTAGATCCTTCTTGCGTAGGACCTCGACTGGGAGTGCGAGCTCGGGGGAGGCGCCTGCCCCGTCCCCCAGTCCATCTGGTGCTAGCCATTCTGACAAGGACCAAGACCCTCAGGTAAAAAAATCTCAGTTAATGAATACTATAATTCCAAAAAAAATATAGAATAGGAAGAAGGCGGGATAGAGTAAACGAAATTAAATTAAAAAAAATAATATACATGTATTTTTCTTTTGTCAATCAACTTAAAAATGGCGAAAGATAAAGTGCGTCTAATTTTGGAAGTCCTCGAACAAGTGACGTCACTTTTTAGTTAAAAAAAACTAAAACGTGACGTCAAGCGACCTTTTAATCGCTATATCTTTGTAATGTTAAAATTATGTGAAAAAAAAACTGTCCAATACTTTTTGTGAATCTACCTGCTAGACGAAGGAACATTCCATTCCCGTTCTGCCTTTCAAAGATTCAAACAAATGAAGACAGTAATGGTTATTTATAATATTAGTGCGGAAAGTTGGTTATAACAAACTAGTAGACGAATATAAGCCTGAGACGAATTAGGGGGTTTACCATAGTCACGAGTTTGACAATACGTTTTTCAACACATTTGCGAGAAAACAGTACCTATATACTTCAGTAATGTAATGAAGCAAATTGGTAATAAGGAAACAGCACGTATATCCAATAGGCGCCACGTGCGGGTGATGAAAATTAGAACTACATCACGTATTAAAGTGAGACAAAAGCATAGATTAAAAGCGCTTCCAAGGAGGTTCGACTGAAATAAAAATACCCCGCAGAGTATAGGCATGCGGCATTGAAGAATGCGGTTAAGTGTTTCACCGCACGCTCCGTTATATAGCCCGGAATTTTAAACTTTCGAACAATGCATTCAACCTCCGAAAATGCATTTTTGGAGCAAATGTGTTGAAAGGTATATTTAAAATGTACATTTTAAACTACGAATTGTTTTTCAAATTGAAAGAAATTGGCACTGCAATTAGAATTTAATTTATTTTCTATAGGAAAAGATTGAAAAGTTAGAGGAGGACAAAAAACGCCGCCTCCAACTGTACGTGTTCGTGTCGAGATGTATAGCGCACCCGTTCAACGCGAAGCAACCGACCGACATGACTCGAAGACATACAAAGTTGACTCCGCATCAATTGGAAACCATACAAGCCCGGTTTCAGGTATGAAAATAACAACTTAAGTCAATAATACGCGTATAACACCTCGTTTTCTTAACTTATTACGAACACTTAATGGGCTTAACTTACAATGCTGTGAAACTGAATCTGGTATTCTTGAAATGTAGGTAGGTTTCATTTTGTAAAGAAATTTAATGTGATAAGATGTGTAAGCAGGTACTATAATTTAGCACAACAATTGCTTAACATTTTTTTCATTTATCTTTGCAAATGAAATAATTCTTACTTGTTAAAATTATTGGATTTAAATCACGTTCTTCAGTTATATTTTGTACTAAATGAATTTGGAACACACTGTTGACTGCCGACCGATATTTTGACGCCTCACTCACACGACGCATTTTCTTATCAATAACTTTGAAAAGTGCGATGAACAATCTCTAAACACAAATAGAGTCTATTCGGAAAGAGAAAGGGCGTGGCGAAAAACGGAACTAACATTAAAAAAAATTTGGCAATCAAACCCAGCAATCTGTAAATCGTCAAAGTTTTGTATTGATACGGATTTGTTTCTTGTTGTGATTTCTTGCGGTTTTTTGTATTAAATCATGTCTAAAAGGGGTAAAACCTTACAAATACGGTAGAAAAACACTACAGCGCCCTCCAATTTAAATCCTATTCTCTAATACCGTTTTGCTGTTGCAAAAAAAGCTGTGATTGTATTTAACACCGTATACTGTCAATCTTGACGGTCAGCCTTTTTTCATATTATGAGTTTAAAAAAAGAAATTTCGTATAGATAGATTTTATAACAGTTCTGTTGGGTTTTTTAATGTTTTTTTTTCTGTTCCTTGTTCTGAAAATAACAAATACAATAAAAAAGGAATAATACAATTTAGTTAACGACAGTACATTTTTATACATACCTATAGATGTATTTATCTATCCACAGGCATTCTTGAAAGGCGAAACTCAAATCCTTGCCGACGAAGCATTTCAGAACGCAGTCCAGTCATACCACGACGTATTCCTTAAGTCTGAAAGAGTGGAGCAGATGGTCAAGTCTGGAGCGTGTTCACACCACGACTTTCGCGAAGTTTTCAGAAATAATATAGAAAAAAGAGTCAGGTTTGATGGTTTTTTATCTATGTCAGGTTCGGCCTTTTATATTAATTATCTTAGAAGATAATTGAGCATTACTTTTTCCTGAATCTTAAAATTAGTTAAAGAATTTTCTTTCATTGTATTTACTCGCAAACTATTCGAATTCGATAATGGTTCGTGCTGCTACGCTTTCACACAAACACACTAAATGGTTGTTTCCAGGTCTTTACCCGAAATAGATGGATTAAGTAAGGAAACAGTTCTCACATCTTGGCTCGCCAAGTTTGATTGCATCATGAAAGGCACAGGTGAGAAAGCACAAAAGTAAAAACAAAACCCAGGCTAACGCTAGACTTGAAAACAGACAACAGAATTCACTTTATTTACTCTCTTAACAATTGAAACTAAAAGATCTGATGATGCACCCAGGAAGTTTATCGGTAAATATATCAATATGTTTTGTTGAAAGCGTTTAGAAAAATTTAACTGTTTCGTAAAGTCTAGCAGATGCCGAAAGTTTATAAGAAAATGAACAGCATGTTGCAATGTGTGTTGACGCATCGAATGTAACCAAACTTGAGTTCTGCTAGCCTTTGAATGTTGGTAATGGAACAAAATCTGTGTGCTCAGTAGTAAATATTATGTTGAAACAAATTCATTGCAATACACCCCAACTCTATTTAAATCACTCTGATGTTCTCATGTATTAGAAAATAAAAATAATAATACGCAAAGACATAATTCTGAACAAGAATAAAAGTTTAATGTCCTATAACGTATACATGAAATCGACATAGAGAATGAAAAACATTGTAATAATAAATAAAATCATATACGTAATTGTATTAATTTGTTAGATACAGGCACTTAATTATTAAAAGGTTTGTGTAAATAATTACAGAATAGTACAATGAAGCATGGCGTGTTTAATATTATCGGTCAGCTTTTTATATATCTTAAACGGCCTCATTGTCGGTGTGCCTGCAGGTGTGTATTTTTATTTTAGAAAAATGCATCGCAAATATTTTTTTTAACAATAGATGGAGTAAAAATATTGTTCTTCAGTTATAGTTTGAAATTTCTTCGCTTTGTGCGGAGCATATAATCAGCTGACTTATATGTACATTTTCTATAATATAAAAACCGTAGAATAAATTCAAAATCAGTAGCAGATACATGTTAAAACTCATACCGATAGCACACTTTATTTACTCTGTCAATGGTATATACATTGTAAATCACCATACCCCATGAGAAAAATCCTTCGATTCAATAATCCAAGAGAATCATGAGTTTGTATAGCATAGTATCACTCCTGATTTATTTATTGTTTATATGTTATATGTGTGTCGCCTGCGTCTGTCTCACTGTCTGTGTTTCTCTCCCTTTCTCTCACGACATGTCTCTCTCACACATCCCTACAGGAATAACAGGTATCACTCGGCAGTTCATTGTTTCCTATTTACTACATTCTGCTTTTGTCTTGTGCTGTTGCTTTGTAGTATTAGTGCTGCATTGCGTATGACATAAAAAATATTTCCAGGATTTAATCGGTTTTTGTTTCATTTAACTTTTAGTTTTACTATAATGTTTATATACTAAAATAATGTTAAATGTATATTAATTATGCTTTGAAATGCAGAATGTATTTTATGAGAGATAGATAGAAGATATTTTTCATATTATCTTCCCATATTGTATTAAAAAAAAAGGTTTTGCTAATGTCTAGAACTATGTTATTCAATGTTTTACATATTGGTATTTAATTTTATATTATTATCTTTTATTCTTTAATTACTGAATCTTATTCAGTAATCGGTAAGTAATCTTTTTATATGCATGGGTTTATACAAAATCCCAAATAATAAAAAAAACTTACATCTTCATTCTAAGTAAAATCTTCATTATAATACCATGGTGGTATTAAATATTTATAGATACCACTAATTCACCACTTTTATTTTCTACTTTTAATGTTATACTCGTTATCAAACAAAGATCATAATCAATTATTTTTCGCCTCACCGAACGGCACAAGTAAGTTAGAATCCCACTTTGAAAATGCAAGCACTTTTTCTCTACATTATGACACATTATTTTAAATTCTAATCTACTTACTCAGCATAATTCAAACTTCGATTGTTAACGTTATATTTTTAATATTTGATGAACATTTTTGTTATTTCTTGACTGAAATTCAGGTATACCCGGTGATGACGAGTCTAAACGACCTTCTCGGGCACAACAGCAAAGCCTCAACGCTGAATGCATCCTCAGCAAAGAGCAACTGTACGATATGTTCCAGCAAATTTTAGGAGTCAAGAAATTTGAACATCAGTTACTCTTCAATGCACTACTCGTAAGTATTGAATAATTTTTTAATTTTCTAAAAATAACTATAACTCAATCGAAAATCTAAAAATTCCATCAAATGTAATTGAAAACAGAGCCTGTTTTCTATACAATTTTTATTATACAATACGAAAATTGAAATATTTATAATTGCAATTTTTGATTTTCAGTTGGATTCAGCAGATGAACAAGCTGCTGCTATCAGAAGAGAATTAGACGGAAGAATGCAGAAAGTCAACGAAATGGAAAAGGTTAATTCCAATGCATCACTGTCTTGTCAACTGTTACTTCCCATTAGAAATGAAACTAAATTAAGTCCTTTGATATTGTAGAATCGCAAACTCATGCCGAAGTTCGTCTTGAAAGAAATGGAATCACTCTATATTGAAGAACTGAAGTCATCAATCAACCTCCTTATGGCAAATTTGGAATCACTCCCCGTATCCAAGGGCGGCGCCGATTCCAAATACGGCCTTCACAAAATCAAGCGGTATAATCACAGGTCAGTATCATTACATTACTTCATAATTATTCTAATATACGTAATACATATTAACCCAAAAACGCTTCGCAATTATCTACATCTCCATGTTTACGATATAAAACCTAGATTTAAGAGATTCTATTTAAAAAATATCTACTTTTCAATATTATATGATTCATAACTATGCAATTCTGGATACCTAACATACAATGTAAATTATTTATAAAATTTGCGTAGCGTTTTTTATATTGACGTTATCATTTCAATGTCGTGAGTCGGTGTCGCTTATGCGTTATGTAAATGTTTGATATGAGTATTAGTTGTCAATCTATAACAGGTTTCCCTGTACCAAACGAAACTCAAACTGGAACCTGATGTACACGGATCAGTAACGATACAATACTTTCCAACACTACTGATATACAAATTTAAGTGGCTTGTTAATTTGAACAGTGTTGTGTTCTTTCGATGTATTCTATGTTGTATGACATGTGTATGTAGTTTAAAAACGATGATAAAAAAAATATTTCTTTGAGCTAATGTTGAACACAAATGGAACGAAGCATGGAATTAATGTAAATTTCATAATTAAAACCACCGTTTTTAAAATACACTAACTGTACAATCAATGTAAATAAATAAGAAACTTATCGATAATTTTGACGGTCTATACAAATTCAAGAAATCCGTATAACCTATCAGTTTATAAATTCATTCAATTTTCAATTTTCTTCATACTTAATGAAAGAAATTAAAATTTTGATTGTCTTTATTAACATTGTGACTTTCCAACGTTTGTTTTGGATTTTCTGTCTTTCTGCACTCAATATTTTTCTGTATCCCTAAAAATCGATCTGGATGTATCGTCACCCATGTTTGTCTTATTTTTCAAATTTCTTACATTATTTATCTCATTCACATTTCAACCGAGGCATGTCACTTTTTGAAGCATTTGTGATTCATTAGTGATGAAATCATAATTATGAAAATAATCTCTCCCTATAGACATCCATCCAGATCCACAGTTCATAGTACACTTGTTCATTTCTAATGTTATTTTCTGCCCCTGGCACCTGGACTAAAGGAAGTACAAGTAATGAGTACAAAATTGATAAATTGCGCACGTGTTTTGAGTCTTGTGTAGAAAGAAGACCCTACACCTGGCCTGAGACAACCTTATTGAAATCCTAATGTTGTCATTGTTAAGACCACAGTAGTTTGAACTAGCAAATAGAATAGTGTGAAAAGTAATGTAGTTAAATCCCGTGGTCCAACTAAAATCATTAATAATCATAAAAATAATAAACATGACAACGCAGGATAAAAAGCTAATATTACACTGCCTAAATATACTAAGCTTGATTTTGAACAAAATGTAGTAATGAAAATCATAGTACCTGCTAACGTAACACCTAAGCCAGAATAGTTTAGCAATTAGCATTAAAAAGTAGAATAACAGCATAATCAATATTTTAAAGATATATCAAAGAGCTTTATAAAATAGGCTTTAAAATACCACTGCTTACCTATTCTAAAACATTATCTTATTTAACTTTTTGTGATTTAAGTTCATCTTATGTTTTCATCATTCCTCCTTCTTACCTTATTCTCGTAGGAAGAAAGTAGGTTTGACCAATAAAATAATAATATTAAAGTTACTAGCTTCGAGCTTAAGGGCTTCGCTTATATAAATGTATATATTTTAGGGCTAAATGTAAAATTACACGTTTTTAAATATCTGCAAAACAATCTGTCAATTTTATGTAATCTATTTTATCATTCGTCACCATTATCAAATTATTCACCTTAGCTTAAGGACTAAACTTCAAAATGCATATATACATAATTAGCAACATAGAAAAAAAACTGCTTTAAGCGTGCTTTTTGAAGTTTGTCCAGTAGAACGGTATGTACTCTAGCAGTAAAATTAGTAAAATTTCCCTTTTGTCGTGCTTAATCATTCTTGGTATCGGTGATGGTTCCATTATGTATGCCACCATGTATTTATATCCTTAATATGAATGTCTGGCCGACTGATCTTGCTTGGGGCTTGAATATAATATCCTTAATTTATTCATAAACCCTATGTTGTGTGAAAAACTAATATAATCGAATTCCTATTATTATATCGTCTATGTATATCATCAATTTTATGTCAAATACCTATATTCCCCTTATTGGAAATGTTATTAATTGTGATTGTATTCTTTAACATGTATTACATTCAATATATTATTAAAAAACATCTATTATAATTGTTATTTGTATGCCTAAATTTGGTGATTGGTTTTTGTCAATATACTTACATGTGGTTGTTCTTGTGGGTTACTTAAAAAATGATTGGTGGTTGTTAACTTTGCGATGGAGAAAAGATCGAATGCCGGACCAGATCCGAGTCCAAGGTTGAGTAAGCAGCTATGTTTCAGATCGCAAGGGTCTCTGGCCAACAAACTGACTGGTGAGGCAGATGGAGGCGATGTCGACACACAGCTAACGAAAATGGATGTTGTATTGACATTCCAGATAGAGGTAATATTGTATGTGAAGCTAAATATCAATGACAATAAGGAAAAATATTACCATACAAACTTTTGATATTAACGCAATTTCACTTCAATAAAATTGACAAGAGTAAAATCCTAACATCATAGCTTATTGAATCAATGTGTTTATGTGTCGTCTTAAACCTAACATAAACAAAGTTGTTATTTTAATGTTATCTATGTCGTGTATCGTCATTTATAATTATTATATCTGGGTATTCTGTATTATGGATATTCTAGGTGGTTGTGATGGAGGTGAAAGGTCTTAAATCTTTAGCACCTAATCGAATAGTTTATTGTACCATGGAAGTTGAGGGTGGTGATAAACTGCAGACTGACCAAGCTGAAGCATCTAAACCTATGTAAGTATGTTAAAATAACAGATCTGGATACCTTTAAGGATTAATGGATTGAATTCTTATAAACATACATTTTATAACAAATTATAAACAACATTCTTAATAAAAATAGTAAATAAACATATCATGTGACACAGGTGGGATACCCAAGGTGACTTTAGCACAACACAGCCATTACCAGCGGTAAAAGTTAAGTTGTATACGGAAAACCCCGGAGTGTTAGCATTAGAAGATAAGGAACTTGGAAAAGTGGTATTAAGACCAACGCCGCTTTCCAGTAAGGTAAATAAGGTTGGAAGGTATACTATATTAAAATATTAAGGAAATAATCAATTTGAAATATACCTTTTGTGTTGATAATCGCTACAGAGCAGAAAATTAGAAAATAGTAACTCTAGAAGTTGGTGAATCAGCACAAGGTATTGAGTAGCTGTAGTAATACGATTTCAAATATTTTATTCCGTAATTTAACTATGATGAATGTTTTTCCAGGCACCCGAATGGCATCGGATGAACGTGCCAAAGAACTTACCTGATCAGGACTTAAGAATCAAAATTGCTTGCCGTATGGATAAACCACTGAACATGAAACATTGTGGGTAAGTGTATGGGATTAGATTTTTAAGTAAATATTGAGGCTTCCTCGTAATAATTCCTTTTAAATTAGTTGAGCGATATGGCCCCTTTATTGTTAATTCGTTGTATTTTCTATTTAAAGTTTCCTAATAAAACATTACAGTATACAATACAGCAATATATTCTAATAGCAAAATGTTTCTCCATAACACTTAACAGTGATGTAGCGAAAAGAAAGACTTTAGATTTAGAGTGTTCAGTTATTTTATCAGACCTATATCAAATTCTAAAGCACTCAGTATCAATATAAACTGTGTTTTCACCTTACACTATTTTTTTTTTTCAGATACCTCCATGTAATAGGCAAAAACGTTTGGCGTAAATGGAAACGTCGATACATGGTCCTTGTCCAAGTGAGCCAGTACACTTTTGCGCTCTGTTCGTACAAGGACAAGAAATCAGAGCCTGCGGAGATGATGCAATTGGATGGATTTACTGTTGATTACATCGAACTTGCCAGTGGTACGAATCTATAAAGCTTTTAATCAAAAACTCTTCAAAATCTTCTCTAAAATAATTAAAAATAAGTTTTAACTCTTAAGAATCTACTTTTGTTGCTTTGTTTATTATATAAATCAACGAATTCTTCTCTAATATTGTTACAACTTTTGTGAAATGTTCCAGCTCAGCTGATTGTAGGACAAGGTAAGACCAAACAAATAGGTAAGAACATGATGTTTCAATACTTATGTAGGCAAGTAGAAATGGTAAATAGTGACATTTTGCTGGAATCCGGAACATCTAATGAGAAACATCTGCCATTTCGAAGTAGACGATCTGCCTGATAGATAGTAAGTAGGTTGAGTATTAGTTGAATTATGAACGCAAATATTATTTACGTATAGAAGCTTCAGGTGAAAAAAAATTAGTATCTTTTATAGAAGATACTGTAAACGATAATGAATAAATATATCGTTTGCTAAAATTTACGCTAAAATTGCAATTGATAATATAATATACAAAAACTATCTAATTATTTTTTGTTTGCAAATTCAAACAATAATAGACTTCACATCCATTACTTAGCATTTTATAAGAAAGCAAATCATTTATAAGATTCCGAATGAAACAAAAATTTCGTATCGTGTAGCGCTATCAAAATTAAAATCGTCATTAAACCCCACCATCTACGC
The DNA here is from genome assembly GCA_902850365.2 of Chilo suppressalis. Taxonomy (NCBI): domain Eukaryota; kingdom Metazoa; phylum Arthropoda; class Insecta; order Lepidoptera; family Crambidae; genus Chilo; species Chilo suppressalis. The sequence continues at coordinate 11,905,867 of OU963917.1, read as the reverse complement.
CTATTTGCTCTGGAGCTAAAGTTAATAATATGTACCCCAAATGTAACAAAAACTCACAAAATTTTTCATCTTCAATTCAGAACTGGAAGGTGCAAAGTATTTCATGAACGCTGTTAGAGATGGAGAATCGGTTTTGATGGGAGTGACTGATGAGAATGAATGCCATTTATGGGTGATGGCATTGTACAGAGCTACTGGACAGAGTCATAAACCTACACCACCTACGACGTCGGATACGCATCACAAAATTATGGGAGGTAAGAGGAATCAATTTATGGACTTACTCCCTAAAGTTTTTTTGCCAAAATAATTTTACAAATTTGGATTTGGTACGACTATCTCTTATTTCGGTTTAAGCTTATTTAAATTAAAACAGGTTTCAATTACTTTCACAAACTCATATCTGAAATTTGATTTTTATTTCTCAGATGCAGATAAAGCTCGTAAACACGGTATGGAGGATTACATCCAAGCAGACCCATGTCAGTTTGATCACCATCAACTGTTCTGCACACTACAATCTCTGACTTTAAAGTACCGTCTTCAGGACCCATATTGCTCATTGGTACGTATTCTAAGGTTGAAAACTTATCAATAGGGTTGATGACTTACTTTTTTTATTCGTCTATCAGGTAGATTATCAAAAATAATGGGACACGTATTTTTTTCTTTTTTTAATAATCTTAACATTACAGAGATATATTGATTTAATGCCGCATGACGTCATGACGTCTAGGTAAAATTTTGACTTGAAAGTGACGGCATGAGCTCCCACTCCCAAACCTTGACTTTATCATTTTCATTATTTGTTGATTGATAAAAGAAAAAGTAAGTGTCCATTTTTTTTATAATGAAGCTGACAGACTATTTGGAATTTTGTTTATATTACCCCGTCATCATCTCTATTACGTCTACTTGATTTTAGTTAACTTTAAAGTCTTACAATATTGATTGTAGCTGATCGACTAATTTCTTTGAGTTACCAACAATTGGCAATGGAAACTGCAAAGAACCCAAAATGTGATTCGAGAACATATTATAGTAATTATTTGATGTATGCGTTATGATAAATTTATTTAACCAATTGTCTTCAGGGTTGGTTCTCTCCCGGTCAAGTGTTCGTTTTAGACGAGTACTGTGCAAGATATGGAGTGAGAGGCTGTTACCGCCACCTTTGTTATCTATCAGACCTCCTTGACGTAGCCGAGAGCGGTTCACAAACAGTTGACCCAACTCTTATGCATTATTCTTTCGCATTTTGTGCGAGTCATGTGCATGGAAACAGGTGAGTAGATAATCTTATTTGTTTAAACAATATCGAAGTCCAAAATTCTGCCACAGAAGTAAGCAATGATTAAGATTAATTTGTAGCAAGCTTTAATATTAATAATAAAACGCTTGCTGCATTCAATGTTGAATAGAAATTAAGTCATAATAACCTTATTTAATTGTAAAAGCAAAATCGATTCAACCAAAGTAAATAACATTTAAATGTGAATGAGAAAGTGTAAACGAAAAAAGTAAGCGTAAATAATATCGTAGCGTATGTGAACATTTAGCTTAAAGTCGATATCAATTTAGTTTCCCCAGTAACTGACTAGAAAATTGTTTCATACACTTATCAGTAATTTTAAACTAGGAAATGTCTGTTAACATAATGTAGGTGAATGTTTTTGGAATGAAAATGTGTTAGCGATGTCCATAGTATTGATGTAACCTAATCAAATCATTATATACTTAATTATTTTGGTGTTCGTTGATGCATACAATAATGGTTAGCTAAGCAACTGAGTTTGATGAAATTACTGCAGTAACCTAACTTAGCGTTTTTCATCTGCGTCTTTCGATAAAGATAATATAATTTTTGTGAAAATTTCCAGCATATCTAAATAATTTGTTTCTAATTTTTTGATAATTTCAAGTCATAATATTATCAATCCCAGTTGCAATAAGTAATTGGAGTCTTGCCACACACTAGCCTGACTGCCCCACTAAGTGTAATGTTGCTTTCTATAAAATCTATTAGATATCCCCTGGACCTGAAGTAACTTGCTCTATATCTATTGCCAATAAGTGTGTGCTTAATACTAACTCTGAACCTATGCTTTTACTAATATTTCATCTCCGGGCTTGAGAAGTTGGCAATAGACATAAATGTAAATTAAATGTTGCATACGAGTTACGAGTGATTTAATTTTCTTTAATACATGACTAGCTGGGCTAAAGTAATTATTATTATAATATGCCTGAAGAAACAGCTAATAAAAAATACATTGACTTAATGAGCAAAAACCGTAACTTACTCACATATTGTATTCAAAATTAATTGAAAGATTCACTTAATCAAAAAGTTATAACATAAAGTTTTCTATCAATATTGAAAACAAACAATAAAGTGGAAGAAATACATAATGTTTAATAACATTTTAATTTTCAATTCGCTGGAAAAATATCGAAGAATTCATTAAAATTGAAACCTAAGCAATCACGATATATTTCTTTGTAATGTAACTATACATTACACGGATTTGCATATAGTAAAAGTGAGAGAAGAAGCAGCTCTTTCTGAGTTTATAACAGATCTTATTAAAATATCCGTTGAAACTACTCATAAATATTCTATAGAAGATAATCTAAAAATTAAATCACTCGGTGATATCCTTAAAACAATAGTGGAATGCCAACTTCCGAGACCAACCTAACCCTGCTTGTGCCCTACTAGAGTAAGCTCCACGATCGAAGTGGTTCACAGTACAGCCACGTTGACTGGCAGGCCCGACGGCGTGGGCAGCATCACGGTCCAAGAGAAAGAAAAGTTTGCTGAGATAAAGGACCGTCTGAAGTCCCTGCTGCAGCACCAGATCACTAACTTTAGATACGCGTTCCCGTTCGGAAGGCCGGAGGGGGCTTTGAAGGTAATATTACAAGACTCATTTTCCTTGTCCCAAAACTAGTTTAGTTATATGCAAAACTTTAACCTTACTACTACAACAAACTAAGTCATGAATTTAGGAAGAATGGAGAAAGTAATAACGTATAAAATTTGTCTAAACATGGTGTAATACATTGGGCCTGATTCAGATATAATTCTCTAAACTTAATATTAAGTGTTGGCGATAAGATAACCTTATCATGCTAGTTAAATTTAGTTTTAAGTTAGATTCTTTAACTAACTTTTTGTAGTAACCGATTGACATTGAAAACAACACAAATGAAAATGTTTCCTTATAGTCCAGTGCCAAATTTAGTAAATCTTTTAGAATAATATCTATTGAAAATTTGCAGGCCACTTTATCACTATTGGAACGCGTTCTAATGAAAGATGTAGTGACACCGGTTGCGCCTGAAGAAGTACGCGCAATGATACAGACAAGCTTGGAAAACGCAGCTCTATTGAACTACACTCAGCTTAGTCAGAAAGCAAATATTGAAGGTATGTTTAATAAAATCGGTTTGATAATGTGAATATAATATAGACTTTGTAGTCTACCTAAAGTGGGAAGAAATGTCGCTACTGTAGAGCCTAAGAAATACTAGAAGAAAATTGACACGATCATCTAAGTCTCGTTAGCATAGCTGTTTGTGCATCCGCCTTAACAGCTGAAGACGAGGGTTTGAATCCAGGTAGAAACCTAGACAATGTTAAAATTAACATAGAAGTAAATACATTATTGATACAGTGCCATTATTCTTCTTTAGGAAAACATAATTTTTAAACACATATTATACATAATTTCACAGAGGACTTAAGAGGTGAAACGATGGTAACACCTGCGAAAAAACTGGAGGACCTGATTCATCTTGCAGAACTTTGTGTAGATCTCTTGCAACAAAATGAAGAACACTATGCAGAGGTAAAATTTTCGAGAATTGTTAAGCAAAAACTGAAACGAACTAAGTTTGGAGCAATATTTCTGTTGGTCAAAATTAATTAATCATTTGAAATATTCGCAAAGGTAAATTGTTATTGTTAATCAGAGATATTAACATGTTTTTCAGATATGCTCCAAGTATTAGTACATCACTTTATGTTGAATCCTGAATGTCGTGGTTATATGTCTGAGTCTCAGCGAAACTTTTGAAACAAGAGAGTCTGTAGGTTTTATTGTTAAACTTTATTAATTGATTGACAGAGTTTTTAGATAACTCTTCAAAAGTTTCGTTAGTACAATCAATGTTCATTGGACAATAGCACCCTACTCTCCTATCGCTATTAGTGACGGTACTAAAACTGCCTTAAGTATTATTTATTTTATCAAATAGGCTAACAGGTAATGTTATGAATTCCTACTTTACGATCTTGTTAGCCTATTTATTTGTACACAGCAAATAGTATCCAAAAGCGAATCTATGAAAATTTAATTTCGTTGTGTATGTTAAAATCATAATAGGATAGGACCAAATTATTTATTTTCCTAATATTGTATGTTGCTTAGTCTGTAAGTGAATGCTTGTTGAGCATTCACTAACCGACGTTGGTTGTATTGTATTGTACGCAAAAGTAAATGTTTAAATAACTTTTTTTTAATTCCACTTCTATCTTATATATTTTATTTCTCCGCAGGTTTATAACACAAAACCGGACTCTAGCGGTCAACAAAATGTAACTACTCATATTTGATTGTTGCTCGGCTGACCGAATCACTTGTCAATCGTTTGTTCACTCGATCTTGATCATACTTCACTTGGATTGGTTTGATCACAAATTTATGGGGAGTAGACTCGAAAAAGTCCCAATAGTTCAACACACGCTTGAGCAAATGCTTAGTTGTTAGAGAACAGGGATTTAAAGTATTGCATGGATTTCGATTGAGAATAGTCCAATTTAGTCTTGCGATTCGACTGTCGATTTCAACTTTTCATTCTAGGCTCTTGGATCAAAATTTTTTTGAAGACAATCTTATCGTTTCATTTAATGACACTATTGGCAGAGTTTTTGTGGAAACGTCTGCAATGAAAAGTATTTTATCTACATTCTCAATCAGTCTACTCCATAACTTCGAATACATACATATTTAACAGTGTGTACTACACTACAATTGTAGGCTAAAATATACATATAGCACATTAAAAAGATTTCTTGCTTCAGTAGACGCCAATTTATTTTCAGTACATTTCTAAGCTTGCACTTGCTCAACATACATCTTGAAAGTCATCTGACACATCTATACATTAAATTTGATTTTACATAATCCATGATAATGACATTAGTATTATTTACTCAGTACACGACAATGTTCCTACATTTACAAACAGCTTCACAACCACTAAATCCAACCAAAAAGTAGATAGAAGGAGCTTTGTACTTTTTGAAAATAAGTAACAATTTCTTGCATGATTCCCTTGAAAGTTTATATTTTGTTGATCTAGAATTCTGATATTAAAATATTTGCAATGTATCATAATAGTTTAACATAGAATCTGCATACTTGCAAATATTTTGGTATAATTTAACAGGTAAGTAAATTGTGTAAAGTTTTTAAGATACGATTTCTTAAGTCCATGTTTAACCCAAAGTCTAATCAAGCAATGATCAAAATTATGCGAATCACTGAACTTCTTTCTTTTGTCTAATTCTGCAAATTCATAATATCATCAAGATAAACGACCTCTTAGTATGTTACTGCCCTAAAGCTTTTACTTACTCAATACCAATTCTGTATGGTATTCTTATCATTCCAAAAGGCGTGTCTTTATGTCCGCAAAAACCCGTTCCAACATGTGAAACTCCCTCTGTTCAGGCGTTCGCGTGGTTCTCTGAACTGCTAGTAGAACATGCTGAAATCTTCTGGGCCCTATTTGGCGTCGACATGGATCGGGTGCTAGCAGAGCAGCCACCAGACACTTGGGATTCTTTCCCATTGTTCCAGATTTTAAACGACTACCTCAGGACCGACGGTAAATTCCTTTTCTCATCTATAGTATTATACTTTTTGACTGAAAATATTTAATTCTTTGCATTTTTTCATTACTGTTCCGATAAGTTTATGTGCTTTACTTAGTTGTGCAGTTTATTAAAAATTTCGTCTTCTTATTTTTTGCCTTTTCTATTCTTCCACTTTGTATTAATTTTTCATGTTATATATTCGCGTAACATGAAAAAATCTGTTGTTCGAAACTAAAAATTTCCCCTTGAAATTACATCAACAGAAAACTTGAAAGGTGGTAGATTCCACGAACACTTAAGGGATACATTTGCGCCCCTGGTGGTGCGATACGTAGACCTCATGGAGTCTTCGATTGCTCAATCATTACACAAAGGATTTGAGAAGGAGCGATGGGAGATCAAAGGGTTAGTAATGATATCACTTCGGACTCCTGTCTGCCCTGACGGCCCCCTTCAGAAAGACATCAAAATTTCTGTAGTTCTAGTGTCTGATATAAGAACTTTTTTTCTTAATGAGTTAGCTCTTGAATCTCTTATTCAGCCCAAGAGCAGTGACATTAGAACTTACTTTTAAAATTGTATATTGAGTACTGTGGGGCTTGGCCTGCGGGGAAGCCCTGGGGAACGTAGCTCACAATTATTACAATAAGAACACTTAAGATCGACATAAGTCGCAAAAATTACAGTCATTTATTATCAGTCGATCTAGTCTGTGCCTAACTTCTTTCTCCTGGAATATTTGATATGAGACAAAAGATTCTCATATTCATTACATTACATACACAAAGAGTTTACACAAGCAAAGAGGCCGTAACGCTACGGGCGTTACAGTTCCGTCAGGGGAGACAGGAGTCTGAAGCAGGAGCTATTATTATTTTAAAATAAAACAATGTTCAAAACAGCTTTGATCGTCCAATATTTTTGATTACATATTGTTGACTTTTTATATTTCAGAAACGGTTGTGCCACTAGTGAAGAGTTGTTTTGGAAGTTAGATGCCTTGCAGTGCTTCATAAGAGATCTCCATTGGCCTGAGCCTGAGTTCAGGTCCCATCTGGAGCAACGACTGAAGCTAATGGCCAGCGATATGATGGAGACTTGCATCCAAAGAACTGAGGCATCTTTTCAGGTTAATATGGATTTTATGAAACTTATTTGCTTTTTAAGTTTTCACGCACACCACCCATTAAACAAAACTACTTTTTAACCGTATGAAAATGTGTTTTTAAATGCTTCTTTACTTCGACGTATCCCTTCCTTTCCAGGGTACTCTCAGATGAGCATCCTGAAAAGGATGCGTAACGTAGTTATGTAAAAACGCATTTCAAACCCGTTCAAAAGTGGTTTTATTTATATGAAGCTTATTTGTTTTAAACTGCAAGAAATAAAGATCTAATAACATCTTGTATAACTTATGGAAAACAATAAAGCATTGAGTACTGAGTATTGAAATACACCTACTTAAAGAAATACGTAAGCTTACTGACTTAAACATATTTTTTCCATTACAGTCGTGGCTGAAGAAAAGTGTCACCTTCATGTCGACGGATTACATACTTCCAGCTGAAACATGCGCGATGGTGAACGTCGCATTGGACGCGAAGAACCAGGCACTGAAGCTTTGCGCCGTTGAAGGGGTGGATATTGTAAGATATTATAGACCTAAGGGTAGGAAGTGGGACTCCGCAAGCTGTCGTGGTGGACGGCTGGAGTTTAAAGCACCCACACTTAGGCCCCATTCGGAAGCACCTCAAAAAGTTTAGGCACTTAGAGCTTTTCTTTTGACGCTTTCGCACCAGACGAAAGAGCTTGCCTTAGGTCTCTGCCCTCCTTTCTATAGCTAGCTGACAAAAATAGAAAGCTTCACTTGAAAGATCCTAATGATTTTCTGTTCTGACAGTATCAGTATCACACCAAAATGGACGCTCAGATCGAGGCGTGCCTACAAGCAATGGCGACGGGCATGACTACGCGGTTGTCAGCCGTACTCGAAGCTACATTGGCCAAAATTGCCCGTTTCGATGAAGGAAGGTAACTGCAGATTAGATTATAGCTAAAGAAAATATAACTAGAAAAAATATAACTAGAAAAAAAATCCACGCGGACCAGGCAGCAGATGGGACTCGAACCTATAATGCGAAGAGATGCCGCTGCCTTGCAGCTTAAGAATGGCTAGAAGAATTTCGACGCGGTCCGTGAGGGCCGCGGTAGCATAATTGGTCAGTGCATTCGCCCGGATTGCGATGGGTGCGGGTTCGAATCCCGTCTACTGCCTGGTCCACGTGGATTTTTTTCTAGTTAATTTTTTTTATTAGATTTAAACATCAAGCAGTTACGTGCTTTAAAATAATAAAAATTATAACTAGATTATAGCTATTAACGGGATTGTTACCATGTACCTTGTTTTTTATGAGTCTCCGATATTATTGGTATTGTGTGTCGGGAACAAGTGCGAGTGAATAGTGAGAATGTGACCAGTGACAGGGTTATTGGAGGCAATAAAAGACGACGTCAGAGGATAGACCGATATGTCTGCCAATAACATCTACCCGCAATTACTTCAGTTACTCCCTGATTATGGCGCTTGCAACAGTGCCGAAATATCGAAGACACATAAAAAACAAGGTACATGGTAACAATCCCGTTAATAGCTATAATGTTAGTATCCATGAAAGTTTAACACAATATATTGCAGATTAGATTTCGCGAAAATGTGATAGGATAACAATTAAGTATTAATTAATAATGTTCTTCTCTTTCCAGTTTAATAGGTTCAATTCTAACTATAGCAAATGTTTCGGGCTCCGGCAAAGACATCGGTCAGGGCTACGTCAATTTTATGAGGAACTCAATGGACCAAATCAGATCGAAGGTAAATAACTTAAAATCACACCCTGCCTAAATCAATGTTCTAACTGCAAAATCCACATTTTACAGTTAGGCCGTTTGCAAGTTTTAAAACGTGGATTTATGAAGTGAAAACTTCTTTAGCGGCGTTGTACCATTTTTTGTATGGATAAAAAAAATGAAACTCGCGTCAGGTTAAACACGTGGGCTGATCGCATCATGACACGCAATAAAATTGGAAAGGTTGTTGACTTTCAATATATTGGACGAAACATAGTTAGTTATATTTTATTTTACCGTAAATATTATAATATATTATAATAATAAATTTCTATGTAGGACGTCCACGTGGCAGCTTTATTGCGAAGAAAATGTATTTTTTTTTACAATAGATGTCGCTAGGTGCTCTTAAATGTGATTCATGTAAGTTGATTTTTCTGAGAGATAAACTTTTTAATGTTATATAAATTGTCATGTTTGTGTACGATAGTGCAATATATAAATATTGTATTCTACCACATACAATATAGCACTTTTATACTGATAATTAAATTAATTCGTGCAAAATTATTCTCTAACTATTCCAAAATATCAAAAATGCACAACGTTCATATTCAAGTTTTCACTTCTGCCGGCACTCCCGGAGTGCAACCCGTCGTTTTTTTTGTATTAGGCTGGACGCATATAAACGTTTTCCGCATTCGATTTCCGAATTCGTTTTACGTATTCGGACATCCGAATGCATAAAGTCAGTAGAAAATATATTTCAACTCTTGGAATTAGTTATCTTTACCTGGGTAATATAAAACAAAGACGTGTTAGTTGTAACTAGCCGTTCTTGATTATAAGTGGTGTACCACTTATAATCAAGAACGGCTATATATATTTAAATGAACTTAGAATTTTTGGATTCGCCTCCGTCCCTAAAAGCATACTAGCTATTAAAATATCGAAAAATCACGGAATAAAAGAAAATTAATTTTCACTTAAATAAGGGTTGGTATTGGTATTCCGCCATCTTTCACAATAGGCTAGTTGACTCATGTCGAATTGTATTAAATAAATGTTTATTTCTTAAAGTATTTGGTCTAAGGAACCTAAATATATCGATTTCACTTCATAAAAGCAGAAGATTGCTGTAGAAATTTAATTTAAAAAAAAATTTTTAGTCTATACTTTTTAAACACTAAAAACGCTGTTCGCCACATCCGCCATGATTGTGACGTCTCTTTTAGTAAACAACTAAATGTTATTTATTCGCTATGTGCGAAGTACATGGTGGGGGTATAGTGAAGCGATCGCAGCGCTTATCGTGGCAGAAATACGCAACAATCCGGGAAAGTAAAGTCAATTTGCACGGAGTTCGTAATAAACAAAAATTTTTTAAAATGCCTATTAATAGATGTTGTTGTGTTGTGAATTGCAAAAATAAGGGCACAAATAGTCTGTGTATATATTTCCTACATTGGACTGGAAATTAAATCAAAGAAATAAATGGATAGATGCCATAAAAAGAAATAAGTAAGCGAAATAACCTTAAATTATGATCAATTTTATTTGCGCTATATATTTTATGTGATATTCATTATTGTCTTTATTATTTTAGTGTTGATGGGTCGCCATGGTATCCCAAACCTGACGACACAATTTGTAGTGAACATTTTATGGGAAACAAAAAATCAGACGAGGAAGAAAATCCGAGTTATGCTCCTACGATATTCCCTGAAATATATCGAAAGAGGAAGGTTAATGATTCACAGGTCCTAGCTAGATATACACGCTTGACAAAACGAAGAACCACAAAAGTCTCAGATACCACATCAAGTCAAATAATAATTGAAGAAGGGAGTGAATTAAATCAAACTCAACCTTTTATGATCGATCAAGGATGTCAAGTCAATATGTTTTCTGAATCGAAATTAAGAGATACAACTTTTATTTGTATTAGATTAATTTACAGTGATCACTGTGATCCAACATCAAGAATTTTAATAACAAATAATTCAAGAAAGAAAGATAAAAGCTGTGGCACTGACAAAAAATCGTATGAGGATCAATCTACCGAAACAAAAAGTCAAGAATTTGTTGGTATTTCATCAATAACAAATGATCAAGAACTCCTAGATCCTTCTGGTGTGTCATTTAGCAATTTTGAGTTTTTATTAACAAGATTAACTATGAGAAAATGTACAGTTTCCACTAAAGACCGACTTCTGATTTTTTTGATAAAAATGAAAACTGGCTTGACATTTTCAGCATTGAGTGTGTTATTTGGTGTACAAAAAAACCACAATCTCACGTATATTTTATTCGATCTTACAAAATCTAGCTTGTTCAACTGCTAATTTAATCTTTTGGCCGAATAGAGCCACCGTACAAGCACCAATGCCCAAGTGTTTCAGTCCAGATTACATCAATACAAGAGTTATTATTGACTGTACTGAATTCCGAATTGAAATCCGACATTATTTAAATTATTATACAATATATAATAATTTTTATTTATCTTTACCTTACTATATTTACTAGAAATCAATAAAATACAAACTGATGTCATTATTTGGCATAATCCCGGAAAGTTGCGCATTGTAGGTGGCGCTACTGTCGTGCACATAGCGAATACATAACTTTAAAACTTGTATAACTGATAATAAATGAAGAGACTTAAAATATTATTCAATGAGTACTTACATCAAAGTGATCTTCGCAAAAATAAATTTTACTATGAGTCGATAAAGTTGCAGGATCACTTTTAGCAAGTTCTAACCAGGTAAGTATTGCGTAGGTTAATTTCTTTCGGCACTTTAATCCACAACTTTCCTGGAGTCTTCAAGGATGTGTTTTTACATTCTCGTACAATATAATAATGATAATTACTATATTTTTCGTGGTATCTATTAGAGATCGTGTTTGTTTTTATTATAAACTCAGATAGGTTATTTTCTACGTGCTTACGAGTTTATGTTTACTACCGTCAACGTCATAGCATAGATAATCTATAGACTAAAATGGCTGACAGCGTTTTTGTATGTCAATGAAAAGTCTATTTTAAAATTAAAGATTTGTAACTTTCTAGGTCTCAAAAAATACAATACATTTTTTTCGGTCTAGTAGAACATTTACTAACCATTTAAAACCTTTTTCCAAAAAGGGTCAACTAGCCTATTGGGCTTCACGTGGCACTTCTTATATTTTTTTGTTTTTTATAACCAGTAGGTACTTAAATTTAATCACAAAATACCAATAATAACAAATAAAATAAATTCCTTCAAATAACGTAATTGACTTTCCCATTAGAACTTAAAAAAGTATATATCGATACTTTAGTAAAAGTAAAAAGAACACGTAGGAATAATTCCTCCAGATGAACGAAACCAACTAAGTACGTACAAGCAAGCACTTTCGACGCCGACTAGGCGTAAAGTGCAAAACAAAAATTCACCGTAGCCTATAGACGGCTTGCTTTTCACCAAAAGTATCACTGGTTTGTTATCTTGGCTGCTGTTGACTAACTACAATATCTGTGTCAAAACCATAGCGCGATTCAGGTGAACAGCAGTGCCATCTCTTGACATTTTACGAACTAATCAAAGAATAATTTTCCCTCCGATCTTAAACTGTGAATTTTATTGGATACCTACTAGCTGACCCGGCGAACTTCGTACCGCCTTTTTACCAGTAATTTTTGTTGTTTGGTTACGAAATTATTGTGAAAAGCGAAAACTTGACGGCGGATAAAAAATAGAATATAAATAAAATAGAATATAGGTCTCCTTAAATTCTTAAAAGTGGTCGTAAATAAAATTAACTGAAATAAAAAGAAAATACGTACATGGTCTTAAAAAACATACTTTTGTGCGACATTTTAAAAACTCTAAATAGAGCAAATACCTAGTGACATGCAAAAAAAATATTGTCCCTAATTTTATTTCTTGACGTTTATTTTCTTACAATGGTGAAAAATTAAAAGCGTAGATTGGAGAGTTAGCGTACCAGTGCCAGTAGTCAGTAGGTATCCTTAACTCGTCAATCCAACTAATTTCGGTTGGTTAACAATTTCGTTGGTTCAAGGGCTGGGGGGGGGGGGTCGTGACCCCATAACCCCCCGCCCCCCCCCCCCCCCTTGGGTTGGTTGGTTCTGCTAGGATGCCAATTTCCTAGTGCAGTATGGAGATGTTAAAATTAAAATTTGTAATATAAAAAGGCCAATGAACCTAAATTCTTAAACAAAACTCTACTAAAAAATATTCGAATGCATGGATGGGGCTTCGATGCGCATCTTTACTTACCTAGGAACCGTAATATCGGAATTATAAATTGACTGCTGACAACTGATGAAAATCAAAAATCGAAATTATTAAGGCATTTACTTGCGTAAATCATATTACCTGCTGTTAATCAAAATAAAATAATAAAAATTATGTTTTAATTTATCTATTGACTGCACTTACTGAAAAAATGTATGAAATGAAAAATTTTTAAACAAAAAATAAAACCGACTTCAAAATCGGAAATGGAACTAAAATTGGAAGTCGGGTGGGTCAAGATTAAGTCGTATTATTACCGATCAGAAACGAAAATCTATTTATGTTTCAATCTTGACCATCCGACTTCCAAATTATGAATCAGAAATATTTTTTTACTTTTTAGTTCCATTTTCGATTTTGAAGTCGGTTTTATTTTTTGTTTAAAAAAAATTTTCATCCCTTTGAGTGAAAAATACATCGTTCAAGTAAACAATAACACAACTGACGGAGAAATCGGTGAACTTGCATAAAAAAAACATCGTGCGTGCCTTTGAAATTTGAAGGTTTCCCTCGATTTCCGCGGATTCCACCATCAGATCCAGACTTGGTTCCAATAGGACCACTTCGGAAGTGCACTCTTTCGAATAAAAAAAGAATATTGGAAATCAGTCCACAATTAACGGAGAAATCGATGAATATACATAGAAAAAAATACGAACACAGAACCTCCTCATTTTTTGAAGTCGGTAAAAAATGCAGCGCGCCCGCCTGAATAGCGGAGGATGTAGGATCGACCTGGCACCAAGTGTAATAAAATTTCTAGTAAGATTTTTCTTACCAGAAAATAAACAGGATTAAGCCTTGGTTTAAATGAAAAACATTGGTGCAAGTAACCCTTAGTTTCTGCAGTACTCTGCTTTGATAAGGACTGTAGGGGAATCCATCATTTTATCGCAATTCCTTTCAACGATTTTCATTATCCATAAAACGAATCGCAGTTTCTTTTTCCAATATTTAACAAACCCTAGAATTAGGTTACATCGCATTTTCGTTTCCTCGAATATTTATTATCTACAAACACAGTTCATCGTTATGTCTTTTCATGTTTTATACATTTTATCGAAATAAATGTTACATCGAAGTTTTGTTACCCATATTTTTGTTTCATCGTAAGTTTGCAAAATAAGGGAAACATCAATTTTTACTTCAAAAAATCAATGTATGCATCGAAAAAACGATTTCATGATATCTTTAGTAAAAAAAGGTATTTAAAATGACTCAGTTTACCCAAAAGCCACCTAGTCTTATCTGCCTTACCCCTAGAGTGCAATTTAAAAGTGCGAAGGCGCGGAAGGGCGAGGCGGACTAAACTGTACTTTCAGGGTGTGGTGACACTTCACACTAGGTTAGGTTAGGTTAGTGTTGTGACCATAACACGCCAAAAAAAATTTTTTGAAGTTATACTTCTTTAGGCGCATTATGAAAAAATGATGAGAGTGAAATTTTAAGATGCGCGCGCATCATTTCTATCCGTGCGGTGACGGAGAAAGAATACAACTCACCGCCCCTTCTCTTCCCGTGGGTGTCGTAAGAGGCGACTAAGGGATATCGGAGCTTCCATCCGCTCTGCTGGTGGTAGGGTGCCTAACACCCGCCTGGTTTGTTACCACCGTGCGCATGGTGAAAAACCCGTGAAGTGCTTGTCGCGCGTTTCGGGGTCAGCCAGCGTACAACCAGGGCTCGAGTGGAGGTTGTCGCGACGGATTCGGTCCAGGGCTAGGCATCCGTGGAACCGATGCCGGGAGGACTGCATCGACCCGCCGGCCAGGGAGACCCGTAGAAACGGCTGTCCCGCTGGCCGCCCGTGGCACAGTACAGGGGCCCGAGCGTTCCTAACCAGTTCGCGAGGCTGCCCCATCATGTCACGCATAATCTCGGGGTGGACCGTCGTGCCGGTTGGTGACCGGGGCGTGGGGTCCCGGCGGCCACTTCCGGGGGGGTGCGGGGGCCCTTCCGTCCGGCGGGTCGGCGTATATCCTCTGCAGGCAATCATTCGGGGAAACATGCCTCCCTAATTTGCCCGGTCTTGTCGCGACAACGTCCACTCGTTTCACGTCTCTTTTTCACTTCCATAATGGCAGCTCCTAAAACAAAGTTTGGACGTTCAGCGGTGCACACCCCCACGCCTTCAACGCTGTTTGAGGTCGAGTTCTGCAACATACGCGGACTCCACTCTAACCTCAACGCTGTCCACCACCATCTTGAGACAGCACGGCCAGCATTGTTGTTCCTGACGGAGACACAAATACTTCCGCCTGCTGACACAGGCTACCTTAATTATCCCGGCTACGTGCTTGAAGAGTCCTTCAAAGCGAAAGCCGGTGTATGCCTGTATGTTCGGGCGGATGTTTGTTGTCGCCGTCTCCGCTGCTTGGAAGATCCCTCCTTCTCCATGCTGGGGGTACACGTCGTCTCTGGCCCCCTGGCCAGAGTTTACGTGTGTCTCTACAGATCCCACACCGGCGATGTTGAGACAACTCGACTTTTTGAACACCTTAGTCGGGCAGCAGATGACGCGCAGGAACAATTTCCCAATGCAGAATTGGTGTTTTTGGGGGACTTTAATGCTCACCACAATTTGTGGTTAAGTTCCTCCAAAACTGACCATGCAGGGATCTCTGCTCATGCATTCGCTCTCATGCATGACTTGAAGCAACTGGTTGATCAGCCCACCAGGATCCCAGATATTCCAAGTCAAGCGCCTTCTTTACTGGACCTTCTGCTCACGACCCATCCACAGGGCTATCAGGTTGTGGTAAGAGCCCCCTTGGGCTCGTCAGACCACTGCCTGATATCTGCCAAAGCACCACAGGCCAAGCCTCCGCGTCCAGCAGTGGTCAAGCGCCGTATCTGGCATTATGGGTCGGCAGATTGGGACGGTATGCGTGACTACTTTGCGTCCGTCCCTTGGAAGCAGCGCTGCTTCAGTGACAGGGACCTATCGGCCAGTGCCGTTGCCATTACTGAGGAGGTTATAATGGGTATGGAATACTATATTCCTCATTCTGATCTCATCAGTAAGGGCACGCGTAACCTCTGGTTCAATCACGACTGTGCTGAAGCTGCTTCGCGTAAGCAAGCGGCATATCGTGCTTGGATCAGAGGTCGCGCTCTCAAGGATCCCGAGGTCGATTCACTCAAAGCAGCCTACAATTTTGCTTCCAAGGCCTGTAGGAAGGCTTACATTAGAGCGGATGCCCAGCGCGTTGCACGTGTTGGCCAGGAACTTATGACGCATCCTACGGGTTCCCGTAGCTACTGGCGTCTGGCCAAGGCCGTGCAAAAAAACTTCTGCGAGCCCTCGCTGCCACCTCTGAGATGCCCAGACGGAACACTAGCCCATAAGCCGCAGGAGAAAGCCGATTTACTGGCAAAACTCTTTGCGGCTAACTCCCGAATCGATGATTGCAATGCACTGCCACCATCATTACCTCACTGTGGCACAACGATGCCTGATATTAAAATCAGGCAGCGCGAGGTTCGTGCCGAATTGCAATCACTCGACGTCCGGAAAGCTAGTGGACCTGATGGCATCCCAGCAGTAGTACTCAAAAAATGTGCAGCGGAGTTGTTTCCCGTGCTCACGCGCTTGTACCAATGCTCGTATTCTTTGGGGCGTGTGCCGGAGACTTGGAGAGATGCCAATGTGCAACCAGTGCCCAAAAAAGGGGATCGCTCAGACCCGGCAAACTACTGGCCAATAGCAGTCACCTCAGTTTTATGTAAAGTTTTAGAAAAGGTCCTTAATAACCATCTGACCCGCTACCTAGAGGATCACTCCTTGATTAATGATCGTCAATATGGTTTTAGACCGAAACGATCGACGGGTGATCTTCTAGCGTACTTAACTCATATCTGGGGTGAGGCTATCGACAAGCGTGGCGAGTCGTTGGCTATCAGCCTTGACATTGCCAAGGCGTTTGACAGGGTCTGGCACAAAAGCCTTCTCTCCAAGCTTCCGGCATACGGTCTGCCAGCCCAGTTCTGTTCTTGGGTAGCTGACTTCCTGCATGAGCGTAGAATTCGTGTCCTTACGGATGGTAGCAGTTCGCGGTTCATGTCAGTGAATGCCGGCGTTCCCCAGGGCTCCGTCCTATCCCCCACTCTCTTTCTGCTGCATATCAATGACTTAATTCCTCTTGGGAATATTCATTGCTATGCAGACGATAGTACAGTGCATGCGGGGTATCTCGGACAAGCAGCGGCTGGGCTGGCGGTAACCAAGGAGAAACGCGAGAATCTTGTCATTGAACTCAATCAAGCTTTGGACCACATTTCCGAATGGGGTACCAGGAACTTGGTTGAGTTCAATGCCAAAAAAACTCAGGCTTGCGCCTTCACGGCAAAAACATCGTCATTCCTTCCCCTTCCATCTCTTCAGGGCACAACACTACCGCTGCAGAGCAACATTTCCATGCTCGGTATGGAAGTTCGCTCAGACCTGAATCCAAAGAACTACATCGAAACCGTGATCAAAACAGCTTCACGCAAACTCGGAGTCCTGAACAAGGTGCGGCGTTTTTTCACGCCTGATCAACTGTGCTTGTTGTACAAAACGCAAGTGCGGTCCTGCGTGGAATATTGCTCGCACCTCTGGGATGGCTCCGCCAAGTACTTGCTCGATGCTTTGGATAGGTTACAGCGACGCGCGATCCGCATCATAGGCGATGAGGAGGTGACTAAACACCTTGAGCCTCTTCAATTACGCCGTGACGTGGCGTCACCAGTCGTAGTAGAACCAAAAACCACATCTTTATTTTTTGTAATAAAGTAACTGTTATAGGTATTCATATTTATAATATTTATCCACATGTTTCTAGTTTGTATATTCGGAATACGTGTTTGAGTTTCATACAAGTGCAAATCACATATGTTCTAATAAATTATATTCAGTAGCGATTTTAATTGAATATTTTGATTATTTATTTATTTTTTCAAATTAAAACTGAACTTTATTGACTGTGTCCTTTTCCAGACTTTTTATTAGTTTATTGTAATTAATTATTTGCATGCAATTAAAAACTAATTTTAAACGATGCCAAAGAAGGATAACTTCTCACGCGCCTACATAAGTACACGCACCCATTTTTTTTTAAAAGAGACCTTTTCTACAAAAATAATGTATCATTCGATGAAGCGTTATTGCAATAAAAAGTTGTTATGTGAAAAAGTATTATGGGTTTCGATACATATTACAACATGTTTTTACGAATAGTTTTATCGATAATTTAATACTTTTACGAAATGTAGGTTAGTTATACCGTTTTTCTGGTAATCAAAACAACTTTAAAAGTTTTTTTTTTTGTCAAGAAACGTTTTTCGATGATATGAAACAGCGATTATTAAAAATTCGATAAATTGAAAAAAAATATATTAAAAATCGTGGAATAGTTTTCGGTGAAATGAAAATCGATATCAAAAAAATCTGTATTCTGATAGACACCCGGACTGTAGATATCAGTAGGGAATTTAATAGCCTAATGATGATATTGAACTATAAAAAATTCTGCAGGTGACAGACGAACTGTGGATTCTACAATTGTTTGAGCACTGGTACGGCATCCAGGTGGGGCTCATCAACACTTGGCTGGGGGAGCGGCCCGCCCTTCATCCTCAACAAGTGGCCTGCCTCTCTATCATACTGAAGGTATAGATCATCATATCCAGACTTACCTAGTTGTAAGTGGTCGAGCACTGGTACGGCATCCAAGTGGGACTCATCAATATTTGGCTTGGCCTTCACCCTCAGCAAGTGGCCTGCCTCTCTATCATACTGAAGGTATACATCATCATATCCACGAGAAATAGTTGTTACTAACATTTTTGATGATTAATTGTAGCTAAATTAAAAAAATGTTTAATAATAATGATATGCCAGCGAGAGACAAATAGATAGAAATAGTTTTTACAAACAGGATAACAGCAATGTTCATGGTCATTAAGTTCATTAGTCTAATATCCGACGACCTCCGTGGCCGAGTGGTTTGTACGCCGGGTTTCATGGCTGTCGCCTACTCGAGAGGTCCCGGGTTCGAATCCCGGTGGGGGCAGATGTTTGTGTGATGAATACGAGCATTTGTGATGGATGTTTAATATGTATTCCTATATAAATATACATTCCATAACACAAGCCTTATAGTGCTTACTTTGGGGCTAGGCTAATTGGTGTGCGTCGGTTTTTTTTTTTTATTTTATATAGAATGTTTAATAATAAGGATGTGGTGGCGACATCTACACACCGCACGTATAACTAAGGAGGAAGGCATTACTCGCCTTGCTAACAGATGGCACTACTGGCCGAAAGGAATGGCAAACACAAAAAAACCTACCTTTTTATTATTTCACAGAAAATGTACAGCGACTTCGAGCTGCAAGGTGTGATAGATGACAAACTCAACTCCAAGGTGTACCAGAATGTGGCAGCGCGGATGCACACCGAAGAAGCTACCTGCAGTCTTCTGCTGGCTCAGCAAGATACAGGGTATATAATTTAGTTACTTACTTCATTCAGAATATTATGAGTTATTTCATAAATTCTGTTAATTATCTTATACAAAAATTGGTACACGCAAACAAGCAACACTTGAAACCACTCATACGCAAAGAGGCATCTTCTTGCAAAGTACTCCCACAAGGATGGTATCTGGGACCTCTTGTTTTCGTTATTTGAAAAACGAACACTGACATATTTTTGTTGATATTTACCACAGATTGCTGATGATATTTAAATATGTAAAATTATTAACAACATTAATGATGCTTCCAGACTTCAGGAAGAGGACAGGTCAGATGCTTATAGTCGCCGAAGTAAACTTAACCAAACTGTATAAAATGCTTTTCCATCAGCTTCACTCGCAGAACACATAATATAGTCACATTATTAGAAACTAAATGAAATACATACTTTAACACATGGGAGCCTTAGGCGGCCCCAACTTGAGTCCACGTGTGATTTATTATATTAATCATTCATAACGATAGTCAGTGCAAAAAAATGGTCATCAGCTGTAATTTAATACCATTGCAATATATTTGTTACTGCTTTGTCCACACAAAATAGTGAGAGCAAAAAACATATTCTCTTATTCTTAGCTTTAGGTTTTGCGGGCATCAAAATACCGTTTCAAAAAATACTTTTTCTTTTCTATTGGATTTCTGTAGGAGCCAATTTTATTTTGTAACCGTAGTGGGAAAGTAGTTAGCAATCACGCTTTTTAGATTTTGTGAATACAATGTTATTTTATTAAATATTATACAGGTAAAGTGAAAGCAGAGTAGAATTTGGAAAGGATTACAGGCCTCAAAATAATTGAAACACCGTGACCAAAGCATTGTGAAGTTTCTCATCCTAGAATAATAACGCCTATTCTAAGTTCCACACTATAATAAGGTATCGATAAATATAGGTATGACTTTTATTAGATTAATTCATGATTAAGTAGATGTTCAAATCACGTTGGGGTCACCACAGTGGGAAGTGAAGTAAAATGACCAAACTACGAGAATAATTAGCAACACTTATCTATTGTGACTCCGAGATTTCCATTAATGAACTTCTTGGTAGTCAAAGATAAGTTTTTTGACGCATTTGACGCAGCAGACATAGAGAGAGCCATGGAGGTTAGAGAGAAGGAAAATAGTGTCACTGAAATATGGACAAAATAAGTGAGACGTTGCGATCGTTAAGTTGTCTCAATAAAAGCGGCCTGTTGTGCGCTAATTTGAAATGACCAATACCGTGAAGAAAATTTGTACAATATAACTAACTTCATCTACTTGTACTCATAAACAGCTAAGTTCACAGATACTACTTACCGACGACAGCGCGGCTGGTGACTGAAAAATGAACTATAAATTCTACAAATTTTAAGGGACAGGCGGGCTAATGCTTTAGCAGGTAGCGATCGTTATCCTTCTCTCTAACCTCCATGCAGAGAGCTCTTTAGACCATGTCTCAAAGAAAAAAATGACATCAGTAACATATATTAGCGAGGGCGAAAATCGCCATAGTACTCATCATTGTTAGTCCTTAGGAGCTGACTAAACGAAGAGATACCTTGTAATTACCAGAAGGTAAGTCAGAGAGTTCTAGGAACCCACCTACCTACCTTTAAAGGCTACCTACTCTATTAAAAGTTAGTTTTAATCAAAGTGTGTAGTAAAAAGAGGCAAGTGTTTGAAACGATGAGTTTCATAAGTCTGTAGATTTTTCACTAAATAGTCTAACTACACACACAACATAAAAAACGCTTGCGTTACCAGAGCATTACTTGCGCGTTGCCTCATCATCTTCAGCCTATTAATGCCCCCACTGCTAGGGCACAGGCCTTCCCTATGTGGTATAGGGATATTGGGATATAACCACCATGTGGGCCCAGTGAGGATTAGCGGGTGCTAACGACTGCAGATGCAGCCGGGACCAACGACTTAACGTGCCTTCCGAAGCACGGAGGACCTCGAGATAGAAGAATTTAGGTCACCCATCCAATGACCGACCACTGTAAAAGTTGCTTAACTTCAACGATTGCAGCAGGCCGCGCTAACCAACTGCGCCATCGAGCTCCTCGTTGCCTACTTTGACTCTATCACCTACCTCGTAGAGTGTATAGCGCTGCAAGCTGGATCCAACAAGATGGATAGCGCTTTGGACTGAATGAAGGATAGAATAGACAGATAGACAGAAAAACGGATGGTCAACGAATGCTTATTAATAGGGTTCCTTGTCTCTCATTAGGAGTACGGAACCCTCGTCTAATGTTTGCATCGTGTCTGACTAAACCACAGTCCAAAAAAAGCGTTTCTGTAACAGTTGCTTTGCATATTTTGTAAGGCGTCGTTATTGTAAAATATTTTTGTAGGCGTTCAAAATAATAATAACATGTTTGAATAACTAATACTAATATACCTCCGTGAATTGTTAAAAAGGAGTCGCGTATTTATTTATAATAGTATGATTTTATCGAGTGCCTATAAAGTAGATGCTTTAATTTATTCTACCTTGGACGAATAGGTATCTACCCAATAATCACCAAGCTTTAATTGTACTACTGTATCATCGACGTGCTATCTGTATATTTTTGTTTGGTCAGACGATTCATTTAAATTTTGTTTTGACATCATAGTAGAGTACTATTTCAAACATGAGCGAAATCGATGTAGGCGCGCGCGGGATGTCTCTGTACCTGCACTGTACCCTTAGTACGAGTTTGAGCTCACGAAAACTATCATAGTTTTCGTAATTGTAAATAATGTTTCTATATCCATTTTGGTGAAAAGTGTCCAAATATACTTAAAATTTAAGAAGACACAAATGATTTAATGGTTGAATTTAAACACTGTTTATTTGTACTAAAACGAAAACAATAAAATCAATAAGCGCGAGCTCACGAAAACTATCATAGTTTTCGTAATTGTAAAACTCGTACTAAGGGTACTGTACCCCTAGCACGAACCAATATCGAATTCGAATAGATTGCGAGTGCGATATGTCATTGTCAAATTTTGTATGGCACCTTGAACAGCAGCGCCGAAACGGACGTAACGAGAACTAAAATTCAGTACCTACTCATTTGACAATGACATTTCGCACTCGCAAACTATTCGAATTCGGTATTGGTTCGTGCTAATGGTACTGAAACCTGTACCCCTAGTACGAACCATTATCGAATTCGAATAGTTTGCAAACCGAAATGTCAATGTCAAATTTTGTTTGGAAACTTGAACAGCAGCGCCACTTTGGACGTAACGGGAACTAAAAATCAGTACACATTTGACAATGACATTTCGGACTCGCAAACGATACGAAATCGATATTGGTTCGTGCTAATGGTACTGAAACCTGAACTCCAAGCACAAACTTTGACAGCTCCGTAACCTAATCGTTCGCTCATCATCTTCAAATTTTGTATGGAAGAAGCCAGTTTGTACATCCGGTAGGGCACTACTTAGTTTCCATAGAAATTTTGACGATGCGATGTTTACGGAGTTTAAACATTTTCTTGCTTCGAGGCCTGTGCGCTGCCTTTGAATCACAAAATAGACACTACTCAGGTTTCAATAATTAACTAACACAGTGATAATTTTCTGATTTCTCAATGGTGCCATGAAACAGTGGTGGTGATGACGGGGGCTCGGAGGAGGGCTCCAGGAGCGGCAAGTCGAAATTAGAGTCGCTCACGGAGGACGCCAAACTGGGCAATGTCACGGCGGTTGTCGGGAAGGTACATAAATTAACATTATATTATTATTCTCTTCACTTATAGTTTTCTTGAACAGCGGACTTAGGTATACAATATAATCTAGATCAAACCCCCTTTGTGATTTTCTTGAGAACTAAAGAAAAGAAAGGGGATTTCTCTTCCCTTTTCAAATAATGGAGGTAGAATTAGGGATGGCGATCTGAGATCGATTAATCGAAGAATCGATTTTTTGAGCCAAAAAGATCGATTTTATTAATCGATATGTAGTACAGAATCGATTCACTGAATCGATATTTCGCCCTTGAAAATCGACATTCGATTTTATTTTATTTGTTTGAGATAAACCAAAAAAGTATTTACAATTATTTGAATATACCCGTTATAAGAGTGCTGTCGGTAACGGGGTTATTTTAAAAAAAATCGCTAATGGCTATATGTTTGGATCTCTTTTTAATAAAAAAAGTTACGTTTGTTTGTAATCTTTGAATAAAAATATTTTTTATCATCAAATCACCTGATTTTACTGATAAGAGATCGTTAAATTGTAATATGTATCTTGTTTTTAATAAAATAGACTTATATTACATTATAAACAAAAACTTAAAACAAGATCGATTTTTCAGAAATCGATCTTATTGGCCCCGATTATTTTGTGGATCGATTCAGTAGGTCACGATTCGAATCGATTTAAAAATCGATCTTTTTTGGAAAGAATCGCCATCCCTAGGTAGAATTTTAAGACAATTGACGTAATAAAATAAAAAGCGCGAAAAGACGGTGTGATCAGTAGGTATTCAAAATGATTTCCCCGTTTTTGGGGTGTTAAAATTACTTATAAATAAAATTCCTTTTTATTTTTTATTAATTTGGCCATTGATATTTTAGATTCCAGAAAAAGAATTTTAATATACCTATTTTAAAACAAATTGAGGAATAATTAATTTTAAAAAATCCTTAGGTCGGCAACATCTTCGGTCGCGGCATCGGCGAGCTGTCGACGAAGCTCGGCGGAGCCTCATCTTGGTTTTAGCGCATTTCAAACCCTCACAAAATTCACTTTTATGTCAACATACCTTACTTTGCCTATATCGATGTACTGAGATGAAATTTTCAAACAGCTCTTTGTTTTTGCATTAACATAATACTTTAAAAAAGAAAAGACATGTAAGTAGATGTCAATGCAATAGCAAAAAGCTTTTAAACTGTTCTGTGATGAAGAAACCTTCTTTTGCATTCGATTACATTCTAGAATGTCAGCCATTTTAAGAATAGATAATCGAAATAAAGGCGTTACGCGCTAGTTTAAATGTAAGTGGCCAGTTTACGCATAGCTTAGTGTGATTACTAATTAGAATAAACAAGGTGTAGATTTTATTTTATAAAAGCTTTATGTACAGTTAGGGTCATCATTTATTTATTGGAACAAATAACATGTAATAAATGTTAAGAGTAGTATTTGATATCACGATGAAATATGGTAATAAAATATTATATATAAATGCATACATTAACACAATGCTACAATAATAAAACATATCGCTTTGGCAAATTTATTATGTTGTGTGTTGTAATATGACGACGGGAATATTATTATTTACAAATATATAAAGAGAAGTATTGTAATTAATGATTAATATAATGGGAGGAACGTGAATGATTGTTGGGCGTATGTAATCCTTATTCGATTCCTTGCAAAATTTTGTTTGTTAAAACTTTTTAAATATTGTTATATTTATCACTCTTAAATCTATTTCATTGTTAGACGTGTGTGTCGTCATGATTCGTGTGTCGACGTTGAATCACTTCCATTTTACCAACATAACGAGTAACACAGAAGCACTTATATAACTAGTTCCAAAAAAATGCAAATTTTTCATTCATCTCTTTCTATGCAGAAGCAATATTTTTCTAAATAATACAATCCACTTTTTAAAAATCGGTTTGATCTCCTATTTAAATTGATACGGTGCATTTTCATAAAAATTAAACAAGGGCGCGAAAATACGCAACTTATTTTTCGATCATAAAATGTTGCCATTAATAATTATAACTGACCCAGTTTTTTGGGAAATAATTTTTATAAAAATGCACATTTAAATTAGCCACTTATTGCTGTAGTAATAATTCTCTACTATATTTTAATGCTCTGTAGATCTAGTAACGTCTTACCTTGACTAGTATCAAATAATAACTATTTATAAAAAAGTACTATATAGTTATATTTGTTAACAAAATAATATTCTTCTACGCTAAACACCTTACAAATTTTTGAACTAGAAAGTTTAAATTTCTTAGATAAATAATAAGTCAATAAAAGAGCGATTAGTCGCTAAGCTGAGTCGCCTTAAATTGTCTTGTTGGAAATGGCTAAGAAATAGTACAGATTGTGCGAGAACAACTCTAATACTTTATTTGTACAAATGTTTATTAACACCTTATTTACTCTTGGAAATTAACCTTTACGTGAATGTTCAATCAACCAAGCATCCCCACCCTTTCAATCTTACTGTCATACTAGTATTCATCTAATTCATTTTAATATTTATTGACTATTTTTACATCTCCTTGCCTTTTTTAAAAAGATGTTTGTATTATACTCGACAACGATTTTGCAAATTTTCGGTTTTAATTGTACCTTTTTAAGTGTAGTAAAATGAAAACTTTATTTTAACATCATCAAAGGAATGATAAGGAGATTAGTAAATTAATGGATACAGAGATTGAGCTGTTTTTGTTCACAAATTAAACATGATTTATTACTTACTTGTTGCAACAGATATGTTATTTTTTTATAATTTTAAAAGTTTAATAGGAACAGGGCAAATCCCTTACAAATATTATATTTTTTATAATTATACGCTATCTTTGTTTTGCTTCAAGTTACTCGGTAGTTAATAAGAAAAGCAAGCTGTGATTCTAATAGTCATGCTAAATCAAAATTTTAACACACGACTCTTTGGACACCGAAAGTCGTAAAAGAAAAAAATATACACGAACAGTTCAAGCTCTGTGTCCTATGCATAACTTAATTACAATATTTACAATAGGACATTAACAACACGGCACAGTAATTAAAGGGAAGTAGAGCTCACTAAATAGCATATTATAGTAACTTGGTTAGATTTAATATGAATCGCAGTTTTTCTATGCTAAATGATATTTAATAAGTAGGTATCTTGCAAACAGTATTTTTTTTCTTTTGGGAACAACATTATTTATCTCTCAGGTAGAGCAATACTTGTGAGATAAATAATGCAAGTAAAATTAATGTCTAAGAATATGCTTTTTCATTTGTTTCAATACCCGATTTACACAACATACCTACTTATTTACTCATATCATTGAATGATTATTATATTTGCTATGATATAGGTTTCCATAAAAGAACTACATTAGTACCTACTTCTAAATTGATATGGTAACTTTTTTATTATATTTTTTTTATTTATGATAATTTAAAATCTTACAAATAATTAATTCATTATTTTTATTCTGATTTAGGTTCGTTAAATTGTAAAAAATATATAGTAACTTGAGCACTTTTAGTTTTGTTTATCCAAAGTGATTGATAGTAAAGCTCAATCGGATTATAAAGTCAGTTCCGTAGTGTCTAAGTGCATTAAAATACGAGCCGACTGAAATGTTATGTAGAGATGCTTGTATAATTTCGCAAACGGTAGAAGGAACTCGTAATGGCAATTCAAAAATGAAATCTTAACACGTGCCTATTCAAGTATTAGTCATTCAAAATAGAAGTAAATGATACACTTTAGCATGAGCTGGTGCCATGACGAGTTTCGATGAGTGCTTTGAGAAGCCACTGAGTGCATCGCGAATATAAGGGGATACAATAAAATATTTACAATAAAAATGTTTACTGTTCCTTTGTTATTTTATTTGTTAATCCTGTGCCCTTAGCACGAACCGTTATCGAATTCGAATAATTTGCTAGTGCAAAATGTCATTGTCATCAAAGGGCATCGACGAAATCGGCCCCAGCATGCGCAAACGAATATTCTTCACTATTATTTTTTTTATTTATTAGCAATTAATCATAGAAAACGGACATTCTGTTGAAAAAATTAAAGTTCTGTAACCTGAGACTAGACAATTTTCTGTTTTTTTAATGCATTTCTATTCCATTTTGAATAGATAGCCTCAAAATCAATAATACATTCCAAAGTAGGCTACGGTTCCTCAGGTTGTCCATATTTCAACAAATGCCTAATGAGAGTTTATTCAGAATGATTCCGAACACAACTAGCATTTTCTCATTGCTGTGCGTTCTGGGGCATTCAATGTATGGGGAACGAGCAATGTCCTTTGATCCAAATTCGTTCGGCCCTTTTCCGATTTAATCAAGCCTGCAGTAAAATACTCCCCAGTAAAATTTACTATACCTTTTCACTCCGTTAGTTTCAAAGAACCCTGATACATGGTTATGCTTTATTTCCGGTCTCAAGTAGAGGGGTTTTCCAAAAATAAATGTTTGTTTTCGAATAAAAAAAAAATGTTTTCAATAGCATTGGGCATTTTGTGAGGAATATGACATCGTTTAAATTATCACCTCAGCTTGCTATGGTCGCCTGAATACGAAAAGCCCGATCTTCTTCACTTTTTGACATAATGACACTGTATACGGTATTGTCATACCTGTCGGTGACTCTACCCTGCTCAAACCAAATATCTCACAGATCAGGTTCATACAATTGTGGACAAAAAGAAATCTTAATTATGAACCAGTCCTGATCACCAATTCACAATTAAGGCAGCCCTTGTTCTTTAAAACTACGGACAACATAGTCCCTTGCCAAAAATACGCATCAGATAGTCACTCTCTCAATGTCTACGGCCTTTCATGGACATTTTAAGGATTTGAAAGCCCAAACCGGTAGTTATAAATTATTTCAATATTTGACAAAATATTGTCCCTCCCCACGACAACTACGTTGACCACAAGTTTCCCATAACGCACAAAATATTTCATGAATTGAACTACCGTTTTGACAATATTTTTGAATGATATTAACGTGTTGCTCAACTGTATAGCGACTGGTATTATAAATGCCGAAACTTCAATAATGTATCTATCAAAAAGACGATCTAATATGTCCACCATAGACTATCAGATATACCCTTTTCCTATTGGAAAACCCTGTATATGTAAAAAATGAGTTTTTAAATTAATCGAAATGCGCGTTAAAATCCATATCCAATCCATCATCCATATAAAAACTTGGGCACCCTGCAATAATATTTAAAGGTATTTTAGGCAAAAAAAAAATGCAAACTTTATTTAGATAAAGTATTTGTACCAATGTTTTAAGTCAATTAACTCAAAGAATAAGATTTGTCATGCAAACTTTCATCCCCTACATTAAACCCTGGGGGGAGGGGGGGGGTGAATTTTGAAAAATCCTTTCTTAGTGCACCCCTAGCCCCTAGACCTCATAAGGAACATAGATATCTATGTGCCAAATTTGGAGTCTCTAGACCCAGCGGTTTGGCCTGTGCGTTGATTGCCTTTTATATAATATTTAGTCTTAATTTTATTGCCACCCGCAACTCGTCCGCGTTGATAATTTAGTTTTTGATAATTTCACAGAAACTTATTTTTTTTCCGGGATAAAATCATCCTATCTCTCAATCCAGGTCACAAACATAGTTTACCAAGTTTCATCCAAATAAGTTCAGTAGTTTCTGCGTCATCAAGTAACAAACATATAAACTTTCACATTTATAATATTAAACTAGTTTGTTTTAATATTTACTTTAAATTAAGTTTTTAGAAAATCTCACAAAAACATATTTTTCCGGATTAAAAGTATCCTAAGTCTCTATCCAGATTATAAACTATAAATGCGTCTAAATTTCATCAAAATCCGTTCAGTACTTAGTTTTTGCGTGATTGAGTGACAAAACATACAAGGTTTCACATTTATAATATTAGGGGGATAAACATGTTGCATAAGTTGTAGTTAATAAAGAATGAGTATTTTTTGTAGTAGCAACTAGTTCTACTCTATTACTCGAACGTTTTTCTACCGCATTCCACCCCTTTACCTCGTAGAATACTGTGAATATGCATGCAGAAACCCTACACAAAACTAAAAAATTAAGTTGTGATTATACGTAGATATCAAGAAGCTTATATACAACACTGGAGATTGCATGTAGAACTTCTGTGTGAAGATGAGTTCATTAACCCCATGATATGTTTTTTATCTCTCTCACACACTATCTGAAATTACCATGTTAAATACAAGAAATTCCAATCAGAAAGTGAAAATAAACAGAACTATGCAAGATATCAATCAGTTTTACAATCTCCAGAAGTCCTACTCTTGTATTACTATTATAAGATGAGTGTGACAAATTCTAACCAACTACTTTGAAATCAATATTTAAAACTAAATAATAAATACGCCCTTTATTTCCCTGTTTGCTGGTTGCTACCATTTTGGTATAATAGCAACACTAATTAAAAAATCAACTGAAGAATATCTCCGATCTGTCAAAAAAAATCTACCGCTTCGAATGTTTAGATTATTATTAAAAAGTGTTAAATTGTTCAATTTGCTATTTATAATATGTATTGTGTTGTGTGAGATTGCAGAAGTGTTTGGGAACCAAATTCCAGCACTAAATTTCACAGGTAAGTCTATTACATTACGCCAATACCGAAATTAACATATTCCTATATTTTTATGTTGTAATCATAATAAAACGTTAGTATTTATAAATCATAGTGTCCTGAGGCTATAAATTAACGTTATTCTTGTTTTATTCACTACATTTGGTACCATATTCAGCAGTTTATTAAATTAAAATAATATAAATTTTGGTTTTGTAGGGTAACCATTATCACTACACTTGAGATATTTTGAGAAAGTTAAAATACATAAGTATTATTGTAAATAGTAATTATAAAGTTCAAAATATGAAAATAAGTTTATAATAAATACTGTAGTAGATCATGTTGATTAGATGTAGAAAACCTATTTAATAACAGCTATCTAGCAGCGGTCTTATACCTTTGTTTATGTTTCAGCTTCCCGAAAGATATCATTAAAAGAAATTCTTGGTTGTCCATTATACTGTCACAAACGCTCTCGAAACGGAACCGCGAATGTGCTAGAGATCGAATTAGCCAGAGCACCGCGGGTCGCAATAGAAGTCGAGTAAGGCGGCTTATTCTAAAATGAGCCTTATGCAGTGCGACGTAAAGGAGAAAGTGCAACGATATCTGCACTTCTTTACAAGTTATTCGTGTTACTTGCTTAGGTATAAGTAGATATTTCGTACTCGCGGGTGCTAGGTAATTCTCAATTTAACAGGTACTTTCTAGAACTTCGACTTTCGACGACCTCCGTGGTCGAGTGGTTTGTACGCCGGGTTTCATGGTGTCGCCGACTCGAGAGGTCCCGGGTTCAAATCCCGGTGGGGACAGATGTTTGTGTGATGAATACGAGCATTTGTACTCCAATCATGGATGTTTAATATGTATTTCTATAAAAAAAAATATACTTATATATATAAGTACAGTTTATGTATTCTATCCGTTACCCTAGTATCCCATAACACAAGCCTTATAGTACTTACTTTGGGGCTAGGCTAATTGGTGTGAGTGTTGGAAATATTTATTTATTTATTTACTTTCTAGAATGCATCGATCGGCGTATATAAGGGCGATTGGCGCAGCGCAGAGACAGTTGAGTTTCAACAGCGATTTCGGAGCGAATCCAAAGGCGATCAAAGTGCAACAAAAGTGTTCAAGTGAGATTGTTTAGAGACTTGTATAGTGAAATACAGTGTTTAGTGAGTGTTTTGTAATTAACATTGTGTGTTAATTGTGTGAACTGTGTGGTGAATAAAGAACTGTCAATCGTGAACTGGCATATAATTTCGAACCCCATCCCGACACGTAACAATACCATTAAAAGGTCAATTTTATTTATCAGCCAAAATATGTAGCTTAGAGATTCTAGTCCGTTCTTAGTAAAAGGCATTTCTGGCGATTTTAAAAAGGGTTTGCATATACTTTCTCGTTAATTTTTTTATAAATGTTTTTGACATGGCATAATATAAGACGCAGCTAATATGAATAAAACGATTTTTGTACTTGTGAATTTTATTACTATTAAATAATGTGTTCCCAAGTTCCTATCAACTCCAACGCTTTGATTTATAAATTGTTTAAAGACGATACCAGTAAGTATGTATCCTAAACGTATATTCCAACATGGTCACCCTTAGAAAGAGATAACAAACATATGTGACGTCATTCAAGGCCATATTTTTTCACTTCAAGGTATTGTTTGCACTGCAATCTCCAGTGTTGTATATAAGCTTCTTGGTAGATATACTTCAATAGGGTGAAGTATAACATCATATTTTCACTTGTAGGAAAAGATGGGTTTAAAATACATGACATAAAAAAAATCAACGTACAATTGTCAAAACGCAAAATGTTTTATAGTTTTTTTTCTAAAAGGTATAGGTCAAACAAAGCTATCAATCACCGTTTTCCATGTTTATGATCAAAAGAGCAAATTTGTCAGTTTCAGTGAAACGTTACATAAAAACCGTGTATTGATTCCCCTTTCAACACACTGCGAATGTGATTACGACCGCGGCTGTGGACCGTAATGCGTGCCAACGGGCATTTTTAAATATTTGACCTATTTTTAGTCAAAGCTAATAATAATTAGAAAAGGTAGGTAACGTGAACCTCTCAGCTGGCAGAGAATTCCGTGAGTGGTGGCAGTTCTTGGGTAAATATTTTTTTTTCACTGGCAATGTGTCATGGTAAAATCGTACTGAAGATAAAATGAAAGCAAGGATACTGGAAATAATTTATTTTCATTACAATGTCAGTGATGTGAGGTAATAATTTTTGTTTTCGTGAACACATCATTTTGTACATTAAAATTGTTTTTAAAAAATAATTCCAACAACAAATTTTGGGGTAACACAACGTTCCAACTTGGCAACACTGGCTGGCTGAGTAATTTGACATTTCTCAGTGAATAAGTGTTGGAGGTGAACGTGTGTGTGATTTAACAAGACGTTTATTTTATGTAGTGGATAGAAAAAACGTAAGTTTTAACATAAACATAAATTTTATACGTGTGATAAGTTAAATACTAACTCAAATGGGTTGTACGAGGCTACTAACACTCATCGTTCCCGGAAATGCCCGTTACGTGTACGAAGGGCATATTTTTAAAAAGAAAAAAAAAGTGAAAATAAAGGTTTGTGCCATCATCTGTTGCATTGCATTCCGATCTCATTGCGTAGGCGGGGTCATGGAACCTCTTCATTCGTTTTTATATACATTTTGGCGCGAAGTGCAAAGGTTTTTGCGAAGTTAAAATCGAACGCGCGAAATCGGTTTCTTAAAATAGTTTTAGAAGACCCAAGATGATTGGCAAAGTAAATGATTCAATACTGAAATGTGTTAGTAGGTGAGGGTTAGTTGAAATTGGAGTTATTTACCTTAGCCTACATACCTGAGTGTGAAGAACAAGCTGCTTTTTAAATACTTTTTCTATTTTTGTTTTTCAAGTTCAACTCTAATTACCTAGTTTCTATGAACAATGAGATACAGGTTTTTACTTTTGAATATATTTACGTATTCTATTTGTGAAGTTACTTTAACCTTTGATCAACAAATTCTAAATTATCATGATTATTCCTATAATTTCCAAAGTGAAATAAAGTTTAATGTTTTTTAAAACATGAATTATGAGCTTAATTATTATGAGCTGCTATTCATAAAATATTTTGAAAGTTGTTAGGGCAAATAAAAAAAAACTACAATTTAACCTATTCCTATTTTCCAAAGTTTAGGAGTGTTTTATAATTCATTCATTCAGTCATTTTGTAATTTAAGAATGTTTATTGTTAGTTTGATATTATGGTTTTTATAACTCGCTAATATGTCATGGCATTGGCTGAAACCAATAATATTATCAATTATTAATTTTACAATTACACATTAATACTTGGTTTTCCTCAACTGTAGAGCAAAATTTAATTGAATCAGATGATTGTAGGAATGCTTAAACATGCTATGTTTTGATCCCAAAAAATGTTTGGTTCATTGAACTCAAAACTTTTTGCAGTGGTGGTTTTCAAATATTATTCATTTATACTTGAGACACACAGCTACATTAATATCAGTTTTGAACATATACATTACAATTGTTTCAATATGGATTGGATATAAAATGTTTATAAAAAAAACCAGCCAAATGTGTGTCATGCCACATGCATTACAGGGTTCTGTAGTTGCTCATCGACACCGCAAGATATTTTGAAAAGAGTCTTATTTTAAGTCACTTTTTTGTAAAGTTTGCTGTTGTGTTACTAACAAACTTAGTTTTAGTGCAATCCATTCAGTGGTTTGAGCTGTGCGTTGAAAGATCAGTCAGTACCAATTGCTTTGTATTTATGTTTATAATTTAATTTATATAAAAAACGATTTAACTTACCCTATAAGGTTTTCTTGTGGGTACTTTAGTAGTAATTGTTTTCAATATAAATAATAGATAATTTCACAAATAATAGTGAACTATGTCAAGGTTTCTGTTGGACTTACAATAAAAATACTTTTGGCAGACTTGTTGAATTGAAATTCAAATTAAATAAAACTTTAAACAAACATTTTGCTATAGTGTAGGCCAAAAAGGT
The DNA here is from genome assembly GCA_902850365.2 of Chilo suppressalis. Lineage (NCBI taxonomy): Eukaryota > Metazoa > Arthropoda > Insecta > Lepidoptera > Crambidae > Chilo > Chilo suppressalis. The sequence goes on along the minus strand of OU963917.1, from coordinate 11,871,932 downwards.
TGATTACGGAGGAAATGCATAAGTATGTCGGTTGTGCACTGTTTCATTATTAGAACATATTTTTTAGCTTTTAATAAAAATCTGCGAAATTTGCCTTTATTCAGACGAAGCAGACCTTAAAAGGTTGCAAAACGTCAAAAAATAAATAAAGTTACATGCATTAACCCGTTAAAACTTTTTTTATTTTAATTAAAAAACTTAAACTTAAATGGTTAAATGTGGTTAAACCCTGTTACTCCACTCACATATAAAAAAGTTCATGAGGGGCTTAAACTAAATTATTGGCTGAATTATTGTTTATAAAAAAAAACCTTGCTAAGTGTGAATTAGACTTCCAAACAGGATTCAGGAAAATAGGATGAAATAATAATGTTTCCTGTATGAGACTATCATTAATTGTAATTCATTTTTGTGACATTCTATAAAGTGTCAACTGTTGTCTCTAATAAGTTTTGTCAGATGCGTCCCTCTGATCTGATAGACGGACGAAAAGAGGACCCTTAAGCTTCGACGACACGAGGTTAGTTTACAAGCTACAAGCCAGCGAGTTCGCTAGTAGCTCGTAAACACGCCCCGTATCATCGAGTAGCAGATGGTAAAAAAGTCGATGACACAGGGCGAGTTTACAAGCTGCTAGCAAACTCACGGGCTGGTAGCTTGTAAACTGGCCCCGTGCTATCGAGGCTTTAGTGTAGGCATGGTATGGTCTTTGGCCAGCCTCTTGTAGTGCTACGTCAGTACCCACTCTTCTGGTCCCCGGCACGCATTAGAGGGAGCTCATAGTGACCGGTGCAGCAGTATTATTTGGTTTTTAGCACAGGCATGGTATGGTCTTTGGCCAGTCTCTTGTAGGGCCACGTCACTACCCACACTTCTGGTCCCCGGCACGCATTAGAGGGAGCTCATAGTGACCGGTGCAGCAGTATTATTTGGTTTTTAGCACAGGCATGGTATGGTCTTTGGCCAGTCTCTTGTAGGGCCACGTCACTACCCACACTTCTGGTCCCTGGCACGCATTAGAGGGAGCTCATAGTGACCGGTGCAGCAGTATTATTTGGTTTTTACTGGGTAGGGCGCTGCTCATTTCACCGAGCCTCTGGGCTTTGTAAAATGATTGAGGAGATGTCTTCAAATACCCTGTTCGTTCACGGTACGGTGGTTCAAGGAGGTGTAACGCCATTTACATATATAAATATAGACAACCTCCGTGGCCGAGTGGTTTGTACGCTGGGTTTCATGGTGTCGCCGACTCGAGGGGTCCCGGGTTCAATTCCCGGTGGAGTAAGATGTTTGTGTGATGAATACGAGCATTTGAACTCCAGTCAGGGATGTTTAATATGTATTTCTATAAAAATATTATATGTTCAGTATATGTATTCTATCCGTGACTCTAGTATCCTATAACACAAGCCTTACAGTGCTTACTTTGGGGCTAGGCTAATTGGTGTGAGTGTTGAAAAGATTTATATTTTTTATATTTTACATATAAATATAGATAGGTACTTCAAAAAAGGCATGATATGGGTTCGTCTTGGGTATGAAACCCCCTGGAATACTATTTGCGCAAATTGTCTTAGTTCATATTTTTTTCATTTTGGTCTACTTATAAAGCAATAAAATTCGTACTTTTAAGCTAAGATAAACAGAAGTTAACTTATTTGGTGTATGTACCCTTGTTTGTTATCAACTCATTAGATAGTTTGAGAATGTTGCATTCATTCTACGTGGGTAATAGGCGGAGCGATTAGTATTGTACTTTTTCTTTCACTTATCAGGCATAACTGTCTTTAGATAGGATGTCCTGATTAGCCATGATGTCATTTTAAAAATACACTGACGAATTGAGAACCTCTTAGTAAAATGAATGTACATCACCTGTAGTACGATTCTGTAACATGAAATCTCACTTTCGATTTCGGTAGCTGCCATTTCAGACATAAGTTTGAAATGCATTTCGCCATTACTCGGCAAAATGTCGCTATGTCGGTAGAAGCAGCTATTATTAGATTATTGACATTTGTCAGAAAACCGAGTTAATGATATCGTAAGTGAGATTGCGTGTTACAGAATACCTATGTGTCCTAAATCCCAAGAAAAATGTCCAGACGCGAGGTCAGCTAATATAGTACTTAGGAACTGCCACAGCTATCATCCTCATCATATCAGCCTGCAGAAATGCTTCTTCACGCCTCTTTTAAAGGATCCCAAATTGACGGAAGGAACACGTGCGCGGGCAAAGAATTCCACTTGCGAATAGTACGACAAATTCCAATTTTTTTTAAGTCGGTTAAAAATTAATGTATGTTTATTATTATGTATTAACCACCACCAATAACTTCAAAGTTATTCACATATTTTATTTCACTTTAAGTATTTAAATTGTACCAACTTTGATATAATAACATAACATTAACTAACAATAAAGTTAACAAAAGCGTTATATATGGCGGTCTTATCGCTAAAAGCGATTACTGCCAGACAACCGTGAGTATGAAAACTGTATTTACACTTTACATACTGTAACTGAGGTTTGTGGCTCTGTCTTTTGCCCCTCTGGTTCGACATCATAACGTACAAAATTGATTGCTTAAAATTACACTGCATACTTGTAAGATATGAGTTGCTGGCTGATTTGGCACGAGCCACATAAGTTTCCGTCTTCGTTTAAAGTCCATTGTGCATTGTGTTTACATTCATACAGATGTCCGTAGTCATTAGCGAATTTGATCCCTGTATTTTATGATTCATATTGAGCCTTATGAATGACCTTAAAACTTGCCTACCCAGACTGTGACTTTTTCGCGTTTTTGTTTCCGCAATACTTGGAATAACCTAGGTATTCCAAGCGTTAGCTATTTTTTTTCCATTGAAAAAAATTAGCTAACATTCTCGTATGCAAAGTTAAAACCTCTCCAAAACACAGGGTAGTTTCGATAACCGTCAATGTTCACTTCACACACACACACACACACACATCACCTGGGCCGTTATTAACCTATTGGAGGCCCTGGGCATATTAGTATAATGGGGCCCATTGTAGTCAGTAATTTAGGTTTCATCATCATCATCAGCCTATTAATGTCCCCACTGCTGGGGCACAGACCTTCCCTATGGATGGGTTAGGGAGATTGGGCTATGACCCACCACGCGTAGGGTTGCCAGGCCATAAAATGCAAAGGCCGGACTGCGCACTATAGAGGGCCTGACATTTTGCCTTAAAAACCCGGACATATTTTTTTTATTGCCAAACATAATTACAGCGGGGCTGTTGAAAAAAGTATTTATACGTGATGTAAAGTGAGAATGAGATCGAAAATTGAAGCGCCAACAGTTTGCTCTCTTCTCCGTTCGGACGTTCGTCCGCCCATCGTCGTACGAATCGCCACTCTGACAAAAAGCTTGACAAAAGCCGGACAGTCCAAACACGTACATATTTGGCCGGACGCGACCGCAAAAAGCCAAACATGTCACCTGGCAAGCCTACTTTTTTCAACAGCCCAGCTGTAAAAACATTATGTTTGGCAGTGAAAAAAATTATGTCCGGCTTTTAGGGCAAAATGTCAGGCCTTATATAGTGCGCAGTCCGGCCTTTGCATTTTATGTCCTGGCAACCCTACCACGCGGATCCAGTGCGGGTTGGTGGGTGCTAACGACTGCAGATGCAGCCGGGACCAACGGCTTAACGTGCCTTCCGAAGCACGGAGGAGCTCGAGATAGTAAATTTTTGGTCACCCATCCAATGACCGACCACTGCGAAAGTTGCTCAACTTCAACGACCGCAGCCGAACGCGCTGACCACTGGCGCCATCGAGCTTCTCAATTTAGGTTTGATTTCTTCGAATTGTATAAGTTTTTTGGTAATAAATATTGGTTATCGTTTGGTGATCTGACAGGAACTATGGACTTTGTATTTGATCTGAGGGGGGGCCCCTATCGATCGCGGGATCCTGGGCACTTGCCTAAAGTGCCCACTGAGAAAGAGGGGTCTGCACATCACACTCCCAGTCTTCTCACCACAGAATCTGAAGAGGATCCCAAAGTAGCGTTTTCAATGAGCTGGTTAATTGTCACTATTATTTCACAAGGACAGCCATATGCGTAAGCAGTTTATAAATAATCCGTTCAAAATGAGTTCTTTTCATAATTTGAAACATGATCCTTGCCTCCAGCACGTACATAGTCATTGAACTTTGATATTCACTAACGACATGGCTTAAAAACAACACATTACTCCATGCCAGCGCATTGGCGAGATTATTGCGAAATAAATCACCCACTTTTGTCCGTTAAATAATATACAGCGTTATGGGTAAACAGTAATTATTCGCCACGACTACATGTAGTGCTTGCTTACTGGCAACGTTTCAAAACCACGCGCTGAATACATATATCGTGATATGCGTGTGTTGACTTTTTTCAGTTCTGCCTGCTATATACGTACCAGTCGCTAGTTTTGTCATTTTTCGGTGATGTGTATACGAATTAGAAATTGTTGTATTATTGTAATTTCAGTCCCAGATTACATTTATAATCTTAAAGTTAAGGATTCCTTAAGAGATAGGGTTAAAGAATTTGGTATAATGACGGTCGCATCACAATACATTTACGAAAATTTATTACTTGTAAGAGAAAATATTATTTTGTTTCTTAAAAACAGTGATGTTCACACACTTAATACAAGAAACAAAAATAAACTAACTTTACCTGCTACTAGGCTTCACAAAATCAATAATTCATTTAAAGGTCTTTGTGTTCGCTTATACAATAAAGTCCCAAGCAATATCCAAGAGTTAACCATAAATAAATTCAAAGATAGTATAAAAAAAGCCCTTATTAAAAAAGCCTTATTACAAAGTGTCTGATTATATTACAGACAAAAATGCTTGGGTTTGAACAGTTCCAATGATTCCAACAGGTTTTCTATATTAAATAAATCATGATTGTATTGACGTTGTAACAACATAATGATTAGTAAATGTTGTTACATTATGCTTTTAATGTTGTGGAGTTTTCTTTCGCTCGTTTTTCTCCGCAGCTAAAAAATATGTCCAATAACGAGTGGTAGGGAAAAAAATGTTTGGACGATTCAAAAGTGTTGTACTATGCATCCAATTTGAATAAAGATATATTGATTTCTGATTTCTTTTGAGGTACTTATAGAAATTGGTTACTTTTCAGTCAATTCTTCCTGGTAAATATAACAAGGTCCAAGATAATAAGGGAGAAAGTATAATAATTAAACATTACGTGGTCCTTCACGCCGGATCAAGTTGTATGATTTTTTTGTTTTCCTTGCATATTGATCCTTGACTATTGCCTATTGATTTCTATCAGGGATAGGAATGTTGACAAATGTTAAAATCTTCTTATTCAATTGCTAAACAAAGAAATATTTCCCTTTAGAGTATTTAAAATCTTTGTTACTTTGCAAATTGTCGTTATGTTTCGCCACAGAAAGCGGAAATGTTGTTACATTATGCTTTTAATGTTGTGGAGTTTTCTTTCGCTCGTTTTTCTCCGCAGCTAAAAAATATGTCCAATAACAAGTGGTAGGGAAAAAAATGTTTGGACGATTCAAAAGTGTTGTACTATACATCCAATTTGAATAAAGATACCTATATTGATTTCTGATTTCTTTTGAGGTACTTATAGAAATTGGTTACTTTTCAGTCAATTCTTCCTGGTAAATATAACACAAGGTCCAAGATAATAAGGGAGAAAGTATAATATTAAAACATTACGTGGTCCTTCGCGCCGGATCAAGTTGTATGAATTTTTTGTTTTCCTTGCATATTGATCCTTGACTATTGCCTATTGATTTCTATCAGGGATAGGAATGTTGACAAATGTTAAAATCTTCTTATTCAATTGCGAAACAAAGAAATATTTCCCTTTAGAGTATTTAAAATCTTTGTTACTTTGCAAATTGTCGTTATGTTTCGCCACAGAAAGCGGTAACGTGCAGCTCATCTTTATTCTGCAATCACTCCATCGCATGCGCACATTTGAATTGCATTCACGGCTAATTCTTCCAGTTAGCATTGTGACAGTTGAGCAAGACAATTGGCTCGATTGGTAACAACCGATTAAATTAGGTCCGTAAACATTCATTATAATCAATACTGTTTGTTTTAACCATCGTAAACATAACGTATTGTCGGTGCGTGCGACGCGAATAATCTGATTCCAGTGGTGTTATGTCAATGTATAATTAACTTCTCGAAAATAATAGCACGTTGCAAAAGTGTTTAATTATGGAAACTTTTGTATTCAAGCGTTTATGAAGTTTTGGGCGCCAAAAAATTTCCAACAAAACCTTAGCGATATTTCGTCATCAATTGGAATATGATGCTAAGATCTAAATAAAATTGACCAGAAAAAAAAACGCTCTGATGCGTAAAAAAACATTGGTAGGAATTTCAGGCTTCTTAACTCAACGTCTTACAATACTTTGTGTTTAAAGCAATACTTAGCTTCAATGAAAATCTTTAATTATTTAGCTCGCTTTTTTTTGAGTGTGTATGCTGTTGGTCTCAGATGACCTTTACAACGTCACCGGGTTTGGGGACGGCGAGATCCTAAAAGGACCTTGAGCCGAGAATTGGCAAGTGTCACTAAAGTCTTGAGGTATTCCAGGCTGATGGCATATCTCCTCGAGGGGAGTCTCCTCCCCGTCTGGAGCATCTAGACCACTCGAACCTGAGGGAGTCGGGTCAACTAGGGCGTTTTAAGACTTCGCCCGGTCCACTCGTTGGACCGGGCCGGCCCGGGGGCGTTTCAGTGAGGTGGCGCACACAGGTGCGCCGATCTTGAAACGCTCCCACATAGGCGTAAGAGGGTACCGGTGGGTCTTAGTGGGTAGGACCGGCGGTGCTCCGTGCCTTTTTTTAGGGCGTTTTGAGACTCGGATCTCGGCTCTTGTTAGCCGTTGACGTGGGGCGATGGGAAATGTGAAGCAAGCGATTTCTTTTTCGCCTCGCCGAGTCGCACTGACACCTCGTACGTGCTCAATTAAAACTTAATTGGTAGTAATTAGGAAAACGTGTCGGACTCAGGAAACTACCGCGTGCCTTAAAAGAAATCCCCTGAGATCTGCAAGATACACACAAAGCTTTGGATACACACATTCTGTTTTTAATGCGGACTCTGTTTACGTTTAAAGGTGTGTTCTGTACCCCTAGCACGAACCATTATCGAATTCGAATAGTTTGCAAACCGAAATGTCAATATCGAATTTTGTAATTTGTTGGACACTTGAACAGCAGCGACACAAAGTACGTAACAAGAACTAAAAATCAGTACACATTTGACAATGACATTTCGGACCCACAAACGATACGAATTCGATATTGGTTCGTGCTAGGGTACAGGTACATTTTTGACAATTATGTCAAAAATGTATGTAGCCGTTACGCAGTCTTGAACGGAATCAGCCATCTTTCTTTAACTTATTCTTTTCCTCTAGTTTCAAATACAAATACTAAGTTAAAATTTGCGAAAAACATCGACTCAAGTGACTTTTTTACGTGAAAACGTAATCCCGAAAAAAGCATTAGGTACCCTGGTAAAAACAAACAAACAAAACCAAAACAGTTGCCAGAAATACGTTTCAAAGGTAAGAGTGTAATTTTTTACCTGAAAAATCTCTTAAAATCGTCTTTTTTAGCAAATCCATCTTGCCTATAACTTGAAAATAGCGCTAGTTACCCTAGTGAAATAACTTGATTACTTTCCTTTACTTTTAATAAATAAGAAAATCCAAAACAGTTTGCAGAAATACGTTTCGTGACGGTCACGTCCGCTGATGGATGTGTCTGCTACAATGTCTGCTGGTTTCAGCTTCATCATTATACTGGTAACCACATTATAAGTATTTAATGTATTTCTTTAACCATGTCTCTAATTAAGTCTATCGTTCCTTATGCAATAAAATTATGGTAATTAATTCATATATTGAACGAATGGGTTATGAAAGAAACGCAACCATTTAAATTTACATGACAACATTACGTTTCTATTGAACACGTAGGCACTCTGCGTTCGATTTTTCAGTCTCAAATTGCAACTTATACAGTTTTTAATTATGCATCGATCTGTCTCTAACAAGTATTCGTATTTTTTATAATTTAAGTCTAAAAATCCGTCATGTGATGAATGGTTACAAAATAGCAATAATTTAAAGTTTACGCGTCTTTTTTGGCCATATCTCAAAAGTTGGTTTTGTCATTTAGCCGCATTTTAGCTTGAGGATGGCAGCACTGAAGGAGCTGAAAATTATATAAAACTTGATTTTAATGCTATTTTTTTATACTAATAAGTATTACAATTTACGACGACCTCCGTGGCCGAGTGGTTTGTACGCCAAGTTTCATGGTGTCGCCGATTCGAGAGGTCCCGGGTTCGAATCCCGGTGGGCGCAGATGTTTGTATGATGAATACGAGCATTTGTACTCCATTTATGGATGTTTAATATATATTTCTATATGAATATACTTATTTAAGTACAGTATATGTATTCTATCCGTTACCCTAGCATCCCATAACACAAGCCTTACAGTGCTTACTTTGGGGCTAGGCTAATTGGTGTGTGTTCGAAATATTTTATTTATTTATTTATTTACAATTTCGTAAGTAAGGCACTTACCTCACTGCCGACGATGATCGAGAAGCGTGTAGAGCAGAAACTAGTTCCGATAGTTTTATCGCTGGGTCATAAGCGAGTGTGAGAGTACAACCGGCGGTTCCTCGCGCCACTCGCTCGCGGTTACATTCCTGATTAAAAACGCACGCGCACGCGGTTTGACGGCCAAGCGAGCATCGCTAAGCGAGTATCTTTGATAGCTCTTGTCACTGAGCGTCAAACTATAGGAGCGGGCGAGTAGTATGAACAGTCAGCAGTCGTTAACTATTTTGTCATTATACTGTTATTGTATTGAAAAAAAATGTCGAAAGTCGCTTCTGCTGTTTTTTTTAAGCATTAAGCTGCTAGATGTTTAAATCTAAAGAAAAGTTTTACTGGAAAAAAATCCACGCGGAGCAGGCAGCGGACGGGACTCGAACCCGCACCCTTCTAAATCGGGGCGAATGCACTGACCAATTATGCTACCACGGCCCTGATGGCCGCGTCGAAATTTTCCTAGCCTTAAGCTGCAAGGCAGCGCCATCATTTCGTATTGTAGATAACCTACAACCGCTTCCGCTGTCTATGTCTGGCTTAGTTTTAAGTCTTAAATCGATTTTGATGATTTTTTTGTAAGAAGCTAAAGAAATCTCGGTATAAGTTAAAGCTATTCTTCGCCGCCGAATAAAACTGGAAGGGGACGAAACAATCAAACAAAATAATAGACATTGTTTGATTGTTTGTTTTGAAATGAATGTTAGAATTATTGACTAGGTAGGTAAGAATTTTTTTCAATGGCTCCATTCAAATATAAAATTCAAAAGGTTCGCTAATGTAAGTATAGGGCTGCCATCCGTCCGGGTTTCCCCGGATTTGTCCTAGTTTACGGGGCGTCCGGGGAGCGTCCGGGCGGGGTTTTATTTGTAGTCCGGGTTTAAAAATTTACGGCAACGCATGAGTGGCCCTTGTTGCTGCAAGTGTCCATGGGCAGCAGAGACCACTTATTATGAGGTAGACCGCTCTTTGGCCTAGATCAACATAAAAAAGTTGATTTGTGACATTTTTAACTGTTTTTTTATTGGTCTGTCCGGGTTCTGGGCTCCAAAATCCGGGGTTATCACGCGTCTTATCCTGGTTACCATATTTTAGAGATGGCAGCCCTATGTAAGTAATTGTTTTAAAACAGTTAATCATCACACCAGTGACCCCAATGAGTCAGGATGCTCGTGTGTCAAGTCATAACAATGCCGTCATAATGTTCACTTTACGTTTGGACAATGGACGCGAAAGTGACTTTATGTTAAAGTATTTTTATGAAAGAAAAAAAAATATTACTTTCAAAATTTCTCAGGTCGTATCCGCCCGTCCGTACCTACATACTAAACTATAAACGTTCACATAAAAACGGTTTCTCAGATCATTGTGCTTTTAACCATGTCACCACATCATATTTATGGCAATAAACTAAATGTCATGCTCTACTGGAAAGAGCGAAAGTAAATCGTAGACGCGCCAGTTGTAATAATTTTCTCGTGCTTAAAGGCAACACTTATTATCAACAGGCATGACAAGGCAAATAAACTAACTAGCTGTACCCCGCGGTGTTACCTGCGGTTTATTAGGGATATTATCCAGCAGTAAAAAGTAGCCTATGTGTTAATCCAGGGTGTCAGCTAACTCTATACCAAATTTTATTAAAATCGCTCCAGCTGTTTAGACGTGAAGAAGTAACAAACATACATACTCACAAACTTTCGCCTTTATAATATTAGTGTGATTAGTGTGATTGTAGGCAGTCCTTGTCTATTGTTTCCTTCCGGACATAATCTTAAGTTGGCTTTTCACATGGCTATTGTATTGGTATTTATTGGGTTCCGTTCTTAAAGAGGAAAAAAGGATCTCTTATAAGATCACTATGTTGTACTTCGGTCTGTCAGTCAAGATCCTTTTTCTCTGCGAACACGTATAGGTATCGAGTTGAAGCTTAAACCTGATTTTATGGTCTCTTAAAGCTGTGAGAGAATCAAACTTCTAAGTTGATATAAAAAAACAGATACCTACGTCTTCAGATTGTACAGAACAAAAGGCAGATGGAGCGCGCGGAACACGCAATGCGTGGCACCAAAGCAAATATGAAGTCAAAAGTTAACACTTTTTTTGTCTTTGTGAACAGTTATTGCAATGTTTGAATAAGGCTTAGGACGTATTTACAATATCTTGTAGTGAATAAATCGCGGCACGAAAATCTAGCGCTGACCGTTATTACACAGAAGTAAAAATTAAGATGTGTTAGGGGGAAACGAGGTGCGCGGGTGGGCGTGCGTTGCGCCGATTGGCTCTCCAGTCGTACCCATGCACAGCTATCCCTGACGCGTTTTGTTCAGCGCTGGAGTTATACCAGACATACACACTACGAGAAATCGTTACGATCAGACTGTACAGTTCGAACGGTACAGTTTATACGATTTCGTTTAGTATAGGAAACTGTGCAGTTTTATAACATACACGCTGCGATTTATCGGTACCGTTCAGACTGTACAGTCTAATCGTAACGATTTCTCGTAGTATGTATGGCCGGTATTACGTGCCGCGGTATGTACTACGCGATTGCAAATTGAATGCTACCTATTCACTTTTGACTTCTTATTTGCTATGGTACCACGCATTGCATATTCCGTGCGCTCCACCTACCTTTTGTTTATTGTTTGCGTACCTACAAGATTGTACGTAACCCTCGATGGGCGTGTCCGGCTCGTCTGTAAAAAACCCGGCAAGTGACCGGGTTTTTACAGCAGTTTCTACTTTTCATTTCTTGTACAGTATTTACTGCGGTGCAATTTACAAATAGCAAAAATACGAATAGCCATGAAAGTGCAAGCATTTGATTAGACCATTTTTTTTTTTATATAGTTTGGTCCGACATTTGACTCCACCCCACCTGATGTTAAGTGATGGTGAAGTCCAGACGTGAAGTTAGCTGGTACAGCAGTTCTACCTGCCACACCAGCCTTCCTCACCTTGCCGGCCTGCATGTTGCTTCTTTACGCCTTTTTTTAAGGATCCCAGGTTGTAAGAAGGAGGGAACACGTGAGCAGGCAGAGCATTCCATGTACGGATAGTGCGACAAAGAAATGATTCACCAAATTTCTTTGTACGCGTTGGAATTGTGGCCACAGATAGACGGTGACACCCAATGTCACATGTGACGTCATTGTTGAGATATGGGATATAGTTAAGAGATGTTAAGGGCACCCAGTTGAAACTTATGGTCTTGTACCCACTGGACCTTCATAATTGGACATATTAGTTAAGTAAGATAGTGCCTGCTGATTCTCGTCTGTGCGTCCGTCCGTCCTGCCATGTGTCTGTCACCGTCTCATTAAGAGCTATAAAAAAGCTAGACAGTAACATTTACAAAATGAGTAGTGAAGGTTAAAAGAATCGAAAGCTGGCGGTTAAAATAGATTTTAATTCATAAGTGGAATCTAAAACAGCACAAAGATTTGTGCTCGCATACTTTAATAGAACACGGAACAAAAAAACGTGTACTTATTGATACTGTGACGATATTAGCGTTTTGTAAATAGGACTATCTTAAAATTATCCGTATTTTTTAAAATCCATTGAATATGAATAATAACATATAAGTACATATTGATTTAAATGCCATACCATTGTAACTAAGTGAGTAATGATACCAATTTGGGAATGAAAAGTTCGACTTCTTTTCGAAATGTCAGGATTTTTGTCAGGACTTGAAATTCCTAAAAGGTTACCTTATTTGTAAATGACGTTACTTGTTGTACAGTTACGTTCGCGATTTCTTCTTCACAACAAACAAACGGAGTGATGACCAGTGCCTTCTTTGACCTATTGGAGGCCCTAGGCATATAAGGATAATGGGACCCCTATGACTTCCGTTTGGTGATTTAACAGGAACTAGGGACTTTGTATTTTATCTGAGGGGGCCCCTATCGATCGCGGGGCCCTGGGCCCAAAGCGCCCACTGGGAAAGACGGGTCTGGTGATGACACTCACTTTTCCATAACCAAAAGAAGTCTTGAACCCCAAGAAAAAAGTTGAACTAATCAAAACAGTTGTTTAGAATTCATTACCACACTCTCCGGACCATAAATGAATCATAGCATCCGCTACTTACCATGAAACCCGGTTTATTAACCATTCGACCACTGAGCTAACCAATATAATATTTGTTTTACTCAACTGGCTGTGCCCCACGGTGTAACCCGTGGATTATAAGGGAAAAATCATTTTCATCGATTTCCCCACGGGAATAAGACATTTTCCCGCAGTAAAACGTAGCTTATGTATTAATCCATGGTGTCTGCTAACTCCATACCAAATTTTATTAAAATCGCTCCAGCCGTTTAGACGTTAAGAAGTAACAAACATACATACAGGCTCACAAACTTTCGCCTTTATAATATTAGTGTGATAAAGTCTTTTACGCTGACCTAAATACTGGGCTCTTTTAACTTAACTGAGACGGACATTGCATTGCTCAGTCTGAGGTGTGAACGCAATTTAACTCTCAACTTTCGACAAGCTTTTACGTGGCTCGTCCTTGCTTACGAAACGATTAACGATTCTGTTGGTAAATGTAGGAGGAGCTTAGTTATTTAAAATATGTGGTTACTTGGTACTAGGAATTAACGTCTAGGTACTTAAAATCTTAGAAAGATTTTTGAAAATACATTATATGTTGTATGTCATATAATTTTGTACTGATTGATCGATAACATACAGATCAGTGGGTCACAATATTTTCTAAAGTCAAAATTAATGTTTATACCGTAGTAATAAAATAGTTTTAAGGGCTCAAAAATTTTAATAAACATTCCGTAACATAATAGTAATAATTTTATTTTTTTTGACGGCCATCAGATTTAAACATCAAGCAGTTACATGCTTAAAAAATTAAAATTATAACTATACTTGCATTTCTTCTTTCAAATGTTTAATACTTGTAAAAGTATTCATTTGACATTGTGGGTTACCTACAATGCGAAGAAATGGCGATGCCTTGCAGCTTAAGAATGGCTAGAGGAATTTCGACGCGGCCGTCAGGGCCGCGGTAGCATAATTGGTCAGTGCATTCGCCCGGATTGCGAAGGGTGCGGGTTCGAGTCCCGTCTGCTGCCTGGTCCGCGTGGAATTTTTTCGAGTTATATTTTCTTTAAACATAATAATATATTTTTTACTTTCCTTGTTTATGAACGGGGTGAATGCGCCACGACCCCTACATTGTATTCAGCTTCCCAAGCACTCCACTTAATGACTCCATTTTCTTATCTCTCATCGCCTTGTGTGGTATTACGTCATGTTTGAAGTGTTTTACTGTGATAAATGTTATGTAGTTGCGTATTAGGAAAGCTATAGGCTATAGATTTTAATTGAAGTAATGCGGTCGTTGATAATCAAAATAGATGTTCTAAACAATGTTGCAGTTTATTTCTTTGAAAAAATACTTTGTTTAATATCATCATCATCAGTCTGGGCTGGGCATAGGTCTTCCCTATGGATGGAATAGGGAGATTGGGCCATGACCCACCACGCGGGCCCAGTGCGGATTGGCGGGTGATAACGATTGTTATTTAATATGATCATTTTTAACTTATCTGCAGCTTTGTGGATTATTATAGTGTAATTAAAAATGGATAAGAAGGCAAGTGTAGGTAACAATATAATTTCATAAATTATATACTTAGTTATATACATTACTACTTTGGTATAGTATACTAGCGCCCGCCCGCGACTTCATACGCGTTAACTTTAGTTTTGAGTTTGAGCAGACCTTAGGAACATTTTTTTTGATAAAAGTATTCTTTGTCTCAATCCGGTATAAACTCTATGTGTGCCAAATTTAATCCTAATCGTTAAATTAATGTTAGGTCCCTGTTGGATTCTCAAATACCTAAAGCTAACGCAAACAAAGTCGCGGGAGGGGGTTAGTTATTAAAATATTTTTAAATATAATTGGTTGAAGTTTTCATAAGTTAAAAAAATGCTGATTGATATGTCAATTACATACACGCACAATGCATTTAATGAGATGAAGTTATCTTTGAAAAACATCAGATTCAGTTATCTCAGCTATACTATACTTGAGCATTGAAACACATGTGAATGTGTGTAACTAAGTACATCATAGCTTAAAAATATCCCCGCTTGCCACACTTAAACAACTCGGTCAAATTCGTGCTCCAATACCCGGGAAACCAGGAAATGAACTTAGTGACCGGTGTATATTTTAACCAAACAGTAGTGCGAGCATTGTCTTAGTGACATAACCGCTTGGTGCACGCACAGCTAAAATTAGCCAATCGGATCGTCGCTGCGCCAGCGCATCGCTGCAGGTGCGCTCGGTGTTGCCACTCACTAAATATTACCCCGATTACCTGGTGTTGTGGTTTTACCTAAACTTTAATCGACAATGTTTCTCTATTTTTACTCGCTACTGCCCTATCTCGAAAGTAAAGCAAAGGTTTTGAAATATTGGTATGTTTTCACACATTATTTCCTAAACAGCAGTTGATATTGAATCAACATCTAAATAGGTATAGTTTTTAGTGATCCGTAACCGTAATCTTACATTAAAATCAGCTCCATTTTTAGCGCCTCTCTTGGGATTTAGTAACATATATTTTGATTCTAAAATAATTCCTGCTTGGTCCAACGATTTATCGCAAAAAACCTATGAAGTTCTTTATTATAATTCTATATAAATTTACACAATGATCAAAATACAAAACAAGTTTGTTATTTTTAATGTCAGTGAACTCTATGTAAGGTTACACCAAGTTTTCCTGGTAGACTTAGTCACATATTAATTAATGTAAACCATAGTCTTTATGAAAATTTTAATGGCTGCCTTTTAGTGTTGTTGTGTTTCTGTCGGTGAGTAAGGTTCCAGGGCTCCACGGGGTAGGGGATTAGGTTAGGGTAGGCAACGGTGCCAATGATATTTTTGGTATCCAAGCGTTTATAGACTATGGTGGCCGCTTACTATCAGGCAAGCCATAGGGTGCGGCCAGAGTGCACTCAGATTCAGACTCAGATTCAGATTTCGAAAACAAGCGCGAGAAATAAACAGTGTAGTCTAAGCAGGTTGCTTGCTTTTTCTCGCGCTTTGTTTTCTGAGTCTGAATCTAAATCTGAATCAGGAGTGCAATCTGGCCGTAACCTTCGACTACACTGTTTATTTCTCGCGCTTGTTTTCAGAATCTGAATCTGACTCTGAATCTGAGTGCACTCTGGCCGCACCCATACGCTTGTTTGCCACCCTATTAACGCAAAAAATGACATATAGTAGATCCGCGGTAATCAGACAAACGTTTTGCAGGGCGATGTCGGATTATCGAATTTGGATAATCAGAGAACAGAGTACTGCCTAAGGCCGCATACAGAAAGAAAGCCGAAAGCCGATCGGCGCCTATTGACGCTGATCCTTTTTCTATGGACCGGCGCCGATCGGCGCCGATAAGCGCCGACACGCGCTGGTCCGAATAATAAATAATTTGTATTTGAATTATTATCCTTAGATTAAATCAATCTAAGTTATAATCTTTTTATAAATCTAATAACTTTATCTTTTATTAACTAAGCTCTAAAATTATTTGTTTCGTACTTACCGAATGGTGACAACAAGTCTTTCTTCTGGAAGGATTGGTTGTTTATGCCAATTGCCCCAATTTTTCATCAAACGGTTTTTCACTAAATCCAAAATGTAATAAAATGTTTCTTGAATCATTCTTGTATATGTATAAAATCTTTGTTCATCAAATTTTTTTTTTTTACAAATAAATGATGGTATTCTCCGAAACGTTTTTTTTCTCTATTTATAGGATGTATAGCTGTTTTTCGCATTTTTAAATAAATATTTTCTAACAAAACCAAATCATCGTCCGATGAGTCCGACATTTTGCTTGATCTGCTTTAATCGGCTTCCTTTATGTAGGAAGGATCGGCGCCGATAAGCGCCGATCGGCTTTCGGCTTTCTTTCTGTATACGGTCTAAGACAACCATGTATAGTCCGACATTTTTGGAATAAGAGTGACCTTGTAATCCGACAAATTACAAATCTAAAAATCTATCTCAATTGATTTTATGTGCAAATCAAGATTCACAAGCGTGTCGGATTACGGGGGCGCCGGATTAGACTGGGTCCGGATTACCGCGGGTCTACTGTACTCATATGTTATCAATAACATACTACAGGTCACAGCACGTAACTCTAGCGCTGAACAAAACGCATCAGGGATAGCTACGCATGGGTACGACTGGAGAGCCAATCGGCGCAACGCACGCCCCCCGCGCACCTCGTTTCCCCCCAAGACATCTTATTTTTTACTTCTGCGCAATAACGGTCAGCGCTAGAGTTTCGTGCCGCGACTTATACCCATTAACGCTTTAAAATTTGCCATGACTAAGCGTATCAGACAAGAGTAGAGTAACTTTTAAATTTATAATATTACCTACTATGATTTTTCTTCGACTTACATATCATCACAACATACACTATGTAGTTTACATAATTAATTGAACTTCGCTAAGCAGAGAATGTTCTTTTTAAGGAAAGATAAACGCAACGCATAGATTAATGGTGTCAATGGTGATTCTTTAGTCGCCGTTGTTAAGTAAGGAGTTACCTTATTAAAATTAATAACACATTTATTTATGTATATATTCGGTCCACACAAATTTAGATACGGGAGTTACTGAATTAAAAATACATGCACAGCTTTTTTCAATTGGAAATTTCTTCCAGCAGACCCGTAGTAAGAAAGACAAAAAAAGTGCAGCAAAATCAGTTCACAACTTCAGTAACATGCGCAGGGGCAGATGGAACATAAATAAAAGATAACTCGAAAATCTCTGATGTCAGCAGCAACGTTTGAATCGGAGCAAATCTAACAGCGTGACATCAGTTAATGCGATCTGCACGATGTACTATGATGGCAGAATTGAATCATAACTTTCGTTTGGTATGCAGTATATATATTGGGCCGCCCGAGCCGGGATCCGTGCCAAACGGGACTCAGGTGTGAAGTTGTCAATTACATGCATCGTATTCCGGCATCTGGGCTAGGACTGATGGTGCACACTTTCGGGTGTGGCCGTATGGTATTCGGTTTCTAAGACTCAAATAGCTTTTTAATGGTTTCGTAACGACTTCACTTGAAGATGTTACTTACGTATATTTTGATAAATACAATCGTCTGTCTGTTGCTATAAAACGATGAAAAGATAATGTCATCATCGTCGCGATTCTCTTTATCATGATTATCAGTAAAATGTAAATTGAGTGAAACATTATAAATGTTAAACGTAGTTAGGTGAATGACTATTACCTACAGTCGTTTCGTTTTAACTTTGCTAATGTCCTAAGCACATCAACACCAATTCTGACCTTTAGACTTAATGTCTGTTCCGCGAAGAAAAATCTTTTTAGTCAAAGCTTTTCTGTGACTACTAGGTAATAAAGACAGATTTATTAAAATCAATCATAATCAAAATCATTTATTCAGTTTAGGCTGTTACAAGCACATATGAATGTCTAGAAGCTACACCATCGGTTCGTAAATTTACGGCGGGAGACCTTGTACTAAGAAAAACCGGCAAGAAACTCAGCAAGGGCTGTTTTTTTCTCCCTGTTTTATCATTTACAGTCTTCAAGTTGAAAAAAGACTTCAGAGATGATTCATGAAGTCACCTTTCATAACATAATGTGAAATTATACATTAATTGTTCACCTGCATTTTGATTGCTGTGTCACACAGTATAAATACAAATAAAATTATTTATAATAGGTGTAATTAAATATTTACATCTTAAATATCAAAGTGTAGTTAGGGCAGACTCATCTCCGCTGGCAGCAACCGTTCATGAGCATGAAGCATGAACCAGCCATAGCTTCGCTCAACCATATTTTAGGGAACGTAACGACCCGCCTCACACGATACTCTATTGCACTCCTTTCCTTCTTCAATACCAGCTGGCATTATTATTATAATTCCCAGATTTTTGGGGCTATGCACTCCGAATGGAATTGTAGTTACTGCGACCTAAAAGATCTATTGTGACTCGCCACCAAGTTAAAGTATCTCTTTTAGCCCTACAACTGGAAGCTGTAGGGCTAAAAGAGAAAAGAGAAAAGGCTGCTAGAAGCTCTTGACTGTTCTAGCTTTTAGAGATTTGATTTCCTCTGGGTGGGTATATAATAATGCCCATCCAGATGAAGAGGTATTACGTTTGTGGATTAGATGCCCACATTCATATAGAAGGTGTTTTGGTGTTTCACGCTCCTGACTGCAGTATCTGCAAACATCAGTGTCACTTAATATCATATGAAATTGGTGTCTGTTGAGTTTGCAGTGTCCAGTAAAGCTCATTCAGAAATGCTGGCCTTATCGTGGTTTTCATTTCATCGCGAACAAAGATATTTAGCAACCCATCACTATCGCAATATTCCACTGGTCTCAACGAACACCATGAAGACCAACTGCCTGTAAGATTAAGTTGCCTAGCCTATTGTACTATAACAGATACATCTTGACAGTCGGACTCAGAATTTACTCTAATTTTTAGGGGTGCAGTCATTTAAATTACTGTGTCCTACTAAAATTACACTGTTGTCTTTAGTTTTAGGTTTAGTGAATCATGCCAGAATCTTACGTTAAAAAAACGTTTTATAACAGATAGAGGAAATATTGCGTGACTTTAGATTAAATGTTAGTTTGTAACCTGGATCAAGCCTGGGGGTCAAACGCCTAAAGAAATTGCTATGGCTATCGCTGTAGCTTACTATTTTATTGTTATTTCTGACCGCCGGAGGTTTTCAAATAGCTTACGCTCATTTCCTTTGATATTGTTGTTACCAATACAAAAGAAATGAAAAGAGCACAGGGCGTTAGAAAACCTTCGGCGGTCAGAAATTACAATAAAGAAAACGTAAGCGATAGCCATAGCAATCCCGTTAGGCCATTGGCCCCCTGAATCATGCCTAAAACTACTTTATATGCGCGAACAATGTTAGTTAGTTTCCTCTGGGACTATTAAGACATCTTAGAATTTAGAATTTTTTTATTTGCATTAGAATAGGGTAAACACTGGAGATGTTACAAATATAAAGTTCGGCCCATTCTGCCATTTACAATGGCATGCAAATATTTAACATTGCATTAATTACATTATTATTATTAATAATCATTAAGCCATCAATTTCACATACCAATAATAAATTCTTAAAATACTACAAAAAGCGAATTACATTATATTATCGTCAGCAAAATTACAACTGCCAGTTTAGTCTTAATTTATGTATATAATTTATGTATAATGTATATAAGATAGTCGATTAATAATGTCAATTATAGAATAAAATGCACTTTGCTACACAGAACGTATTCTCTCTCAGTAAGTTGCAGATTCTGTCTAAGGACTAAGCTTGGTTGAAGTTTTATCCCCAATAAATAGTTCTCTAAGGATTTCTGTACGTGGTCAAAATCGCGAGCAAAATACGAGTATAATATGGTTAACGTAAATGTCTTAAAATTATATTTGAAATCATGATTAAAAATACTCCCCTACATCATTACAGAAAAGGAGCACGAATCACACACATACACACATACAGAACGAGCCGCGTAAACAATGATTTGGCAAATATTACGTGTTAGAGGAGATTCTGCAGTGTTCTCACCGACACTTAAATCTATTTCAGTTACGTCGAATATGAGTACGTAAGCGTTCACGTGTCGGTCGGTTTGTTGGTATATTATGCTGGAAATTATGAAGAAATCTTGGCAACACTGATAAGAGGCGACTTTTAAAGGACTAGCGGCGGGTCAATAAAGTCCGCCATTCTTATATATTTAATATTTCCCAAACTCACACCAATTAGCCTAGCCCCAAAGTAAGCTGTGTGAGGCTTGTGTTATAGGATGCTAGGGTAACGGTTAGGATCACAGAAAGAGGTTAAAATGGTGATCATAAACCGTTTGTACAGGAAGCAATGTAGCCGGCTCGTCCACACTACACTTCCACCTAATAGATAATAGCCAATCAAACGACGCGACATCAAACATTCGTACCAACTAGCCCTCACACCCGAGAGCAACCACGCAATAAGAAACAAGTTTTGGTCAAGTTATGAGCATTTGCTCACATGTGTACCAGTGGCGGGCCTACCCCGCCTACAAGGCCCTTCTAACCTCTTTCTGTGTTCTGTGCATAGAATACATATTACTGATACATATATAAGTATATTTTATCTAGAAATACATATGAACATCCATAACTATGGTACAAATGTTCGTATTCATCACACTATTTGCCCCCACCGGTATTCCAACCCGGGACCTCTGAGTAGGCGACACGCCATGAAACCCGGCGTATATACCAGTCGGCTACGGAGGTGGTCAAAACTTACTAAGTGGTATAAAAACAAGAAATCAGAAATCAGAAATCAATATATCTTTATTCAAATTGGATGTATAGTACAACACTTTTGAATCGTCCAAACATTTTTTTTCCCTACCACTCGTTATTGGACATATTTTTTAGCTGCGGAGAAAAACGAGCGAAAAAAACTCCACAACATTAAAAGCATAATGTAACAACATTTACAAATCATTATGTTGTTACAATGTCAATACAATCATGATTTATTTAATATAGAAAACCTGTTGGAATGATTGGAACAGTTCAAACCCAAGCATTTTTGTCTGTAATATAATCAGACACTTTGTAATAAGCTTTTTTAATAAGTGCTTTTTTTATACTATCTTTGAATTTATTTATGCTTAACTCTTGGATATTGCTTGGGACTTTGTTGTATAAGCGAACACAAAGACCTTTAAATGAATTATTGATTTTGTGAAGCCTAGTAGCAGGTAAAGTTAGTTTATTTTTGTTTCTTGTATTAAGTGTGTGAACATCACTGTTTTTAAGAAACAAATTAATATTTTTTCTTACAAGTAATAAATTTTCGTAAATGTATTGTGATGCGACCGTCATTATACCAAATTCTTTAAACCTATCTCTTAAGGAATCCTTAACTTTAAGATTATAAATTGATCGAATAGCTCTCTTTTGCAGCACAAAAATAGTTTGAATGTCGGCGGCGTTTCCCCACAATAAAATTCCGTACGACGTTACACTATGGAAATAACTAAAGTATACTAATCTGGCCGTATCTACATCCGTTAACTGGCGTATCTTCATTACGGCATATGCTGCAGAACTAAGTCTATTTGACAATTTATCAATATGTGGGCCCCATTGAAGCTTAGAATCTAAAGTAATCCCTAAGAATACTGTGGTGTCTACAAGGCCCATATTCCTATCCTTTACATTCACACTGGTTTTTACCTGTTTTACATTAGGTAATACAAATTTAATACATTTCGTTTTTCCTTCATTTAGTAACAAATTATTAACATTAAACCAGTGGACTACCTTAGAGATACAACTGTTCACGTCGTCAATAACTGTTTCCTTACGTTTGAGTTTAAATAAAAGTGATGTATCATCCGCGAACAATACTATCTCATGCTTATCTCTAACGTAGTAAGGTAAGTCATTAAAAAAAATAAAAATAAGAAAGGACCAAGGATTGAGCCCTGCGGAACACCCATTTTAACCGGCGAACCCGCAGACTTATTGCCGTTAATGTCAACCCTCTGAATCCTATCCATCAGGTATGACGCAATAAGATCCAGATCAGTATCTCTAAATCCATAGTGGTGGAGTTTCCTGAGTACAAACTTAAGCTTATAATTTTTATTTTTAAGCATGTAACTGCTTGATGTTTAAATCTAAAGAAAATATAACTAGAAAAAAATCCACGCGGACCAGGCAGCAGACGGTACTCGAACCCGCACCCTTCGCTACTTAACTAAACTTAAGCTTGCTTAATGGTTAAAAAGTGAAAAAAAAACTGATTTATGAATTTTGTGAAAATAACCAGCTAACCAGTACACGGCCCGATTTATAGATAGCGAACACCATTACCTATTACAGCTTTATATATGGAGTGATAGAGATATATAGAGCGCCACCCTCGCTTTTAGGCCAGATTTAAGACCGAGGCAGGGGCTGTGGCCCACAACTAGTGTTGCCAGGTGTCCCGATTTGCGCGGGACGTTCCGATTTTCAGCGGTCTGGGGACGCATCCCGATTTGTACCTATTCGGGACGCTAAATTTCCCGATTAATCAAAAAATTAAAGTTAGGTAATTAATATAATACTACACTTGCACTAGTAGTTTAAATCGCAATAAATTAAACCCAGACTTAAAAACCCCTTGTTTTTTGTTTACTGTCCCGGTCTGCAACCCTAAGTCCCGATGTTTTTTGACATCATGTACCGATTTAAAACAAATCGGACCTGGCAACACTACCCACAACAGAAAAAAAAAACAACTTCCGACAGCCTTCACATCTTTAAATCCGGCCCTACTCGCTTTCCTGCTTTGTAGAGCGATTCTGTAAGATAAAATCTCACGTCCGATTTCGGTAGCTTCCATTTTAGACTTTTGTTTGATATGCATTACGACATTTCACGGCAAAATGTCGCTATGTCTGTAGAAGCAGCCAGCCAGAAATCCGAATAAATGAAATCGTAAGTGAGATTTCATCTTACAGAATACCTGTTTCCATCCTATACTCCATCGAATAGCCCCCCTAGAATGCCCCTCTGGCATGGGGTTGGTACAATAATCATAATCAAAATCATTTATTCAGTTTAGGCTGTTACAAGCACATATGAATGTCTAGAAGCTACGCCATCGGTTCGTAAATCTACGGCGGGAGACTTTGTACTGAGAAGAACCGGCAATAAACTCAGCAAGGGCTGTTTTTTTCTCCCTGTTTTTATCATTTACAGAGTCGTCAAGTTGAATTTGACTTCAGAGATGATTCATGAAGTCACCTTTCATTACATAATGTGAAATTATACATTAAATGTTCACCTGCATTTTGATTGCTGTGTCACACAGTATAAATACAAATAGAGTTATTTATAATAGGTATAATTAAACATTTACATCTGAAATATCAAAGAAGTTAGGGCAGACTCATCTCGGTTGGCAGCACCCGTTCACGAGCATGACGCATGAACCAGCCATCGCTTCGGAATGGTAGTGTAGAACGGTAATAAAGGTAGTGTTATTTTACTGTAGTTTTCTTTCAAGGTGTAGATTACTTCCACAAACGGGCGCTCCAATTTGAACAGAACGCCTGTGACCTACGTCTTCTTTTAAATATCACAAATTCTTATTTTTGAATAAGTTCTTTGTTTCGGAAAGCGTCTTAAACAAATCGTGCTTGTTATTAGTCCAGGTCCAGGAATATTCGGCCACTCACATAAACTATTGCAAAATCTCATGTGAAATGCGCGAGATTCCACTTTCCTTTGCGTCATTTACTCCCACACTGCGACCGATATATGCATGCGGCATACAGGGTTCCCATTGCGTAATATAAATGAGACTATTTTTAATAAGGGCTTTCCGCTCAGGTGTCATATATTGCGGAAGTGGAAACACGAAAAAGTACATTCCTACGAACCTGGTTTTTTTTTATAGATAGGTCCGACAAATGACTCCACCCCACCTGATGTTATGTGATGGTGAAGTCCAAATGTGAAGATAGCTGGTAAAGCAGTTCTACCTGCAACACCAGCCATCCTCACCTTGCCGGCCGAAAATGCGGTTGAAAAGGTTGTTATGGATGAGAAATTTTAGACATTGGATGCGGATCATTAGAGATTCAGATCAGCTGCGGATGCGGATTTCAGGATATTATAGAGATATTTTAATTTTCAGTTCAAAAATAACTGAAAATAAAAAAAAACATGTATAATTTCATTTTAATTTTAAGAATAAAACTAAAACAGTTTTCAGTTTAATTTAATATCATTTTAAGCATGTGCCACTCTGGCTCCGCCCACTTTCTTCAGATTTCGTGACTTGTTGATATGAATTTGCATCCGTAAAATCCGATTCAATTGATGCAGATGAAGATGTCTGAATTAATTCAAATATTGATTGATTCCAATGATGCGGGTGCCAATATCCGTAACACCACTGATACGAACAATACTGTGTTTCGGTCATACTTAAAAATGTTGTGAATTTGGATTTGAAGATTATATTAGACAATAAACGTCAACATTAAGAATTAATTTGTTTGGACAGCTCTTTGGATAATCCGATGAAGTGGCTTACTAAAGCTTAAGAATATTTATCCGCCAAAGAATGGCAACCCTAGCGGCTGGTAAACAGCATGGACTTAGCTTCGGGAATGTACGAGGTGTTAATATTCAGAACAATGCCCTTACGCTATAAACTTCGCAGTGTTTTGTTATAGCAATTTCATAAATAGATTGAGTCACTGAAGTTGTCTATGGTTGTTGATTTAAAACAAACCGCAATCATGCGGCCAGGATCAACAAAATTAAAACGAATTAATAACAGTCTTAGCTGTTTTAGCCAATCAGCTTATTTATCGTTGATTTTCGGAAATACAAAGCAACGCCTTTTTTAATACAGCTATTTGCAATTTAATACGGTTAATAGACTGCGCAGACGAGGGACTTTTCGCGGTATTTTCTGACGGCCAAATAGAGCGTTTACAACTGCATCGAGTAACGCATACGAGGTAATAATAATCCCGCGTATAAAAAGTTGAGGAGCTCGATGGCGCAATTGGTTAGCGCGTTCGGCTGCGATCGTTGAAGTTAAGCAACTATCGTAGTGGTCGGTAATTGGATGGGTGACCACTATATAGTACTAACTCGAGCTCTTCCGTGCTTCAGAAGGCACGTTAAGCTGTTGATCCCGGCTGCATTTGCAGTCGTTAGCACCCACCAATATTCCATCCATAGGGAAGGCCTGTGCCCCAGCAGTGGGGACATTAATAGGCTGATAATGATGTATAAAAAGTCCCCAACAACCGAGGACACTGTGTCCGACTCTGTGTGTGGTACAGGACAGGACAAAAGTACGCAGGTGTCTCCGAAAAAATAGAACTCATGTGACAGGGCGCAGCATCGCACACGAACTTACTCCAAAATTTTTCTATTAAAACATTTTCCCTATTTCTTAAAAGTCACTTTAATTACAAAACAACGTAATCTGTGAATATTTACTTTCATAGCGTGCGCTTTTCTTAATTTTCGGGGGACAAATTTTAATATCCGCACATTGTGTGCATTAAGTCCGTGACAAGTCCTCAGCGGACGATTTCTTCACGATTCAGGGATCTTTGTTCTCCGCGGACAAAAGTGCTTTGTCTGTGCAGGCCATTAATATACAATCTGTCTGTGACAAAAAATATGTATAAAACTTAAAAAAGATAAAGGATTTTGTATAATTTCCGAAATGCTATGACATTTTATTCTTGACACACGTGTTGAAATAACCTAAGTAACTTGTGAAAATAAGGTTACCCTTAAGCTGGCTAAATATTCTGTACGTGATGCATCCACTATCGTGCGCTCCAATTATGGAGGAAAATTAGATGTATCCTACATTAAGGTGTTTTCGTAATTGCGCATTGAACGATAATAAGGGAATTGCTAGGTAATGAATTACTCATGGTTGTTTGTGTACAACTTTGCCCACAAGGATTCTGCGATATGTGCGTAATATTGCTTAGTGTCTGAACCGCGGTATGGCTATGTCTTACTGAGAATAAATTAAAATACTTAAAGGAAACGACCCGTCGAGATGGAGTGCAAAAGTGCTGGAAGAACATCGCGCCAAAAATACCATAGACAAGTCACCCAACTTCTTTGTTTTCCCGCCTTTCTAATGGAAGAAAAATAAGTGTCAAGTTTCCAACGGTCGGGCGGATAGTCCGTATTAATTGGGGCGGGCGTAAATTTAGATATATAACTTGTTGGTGTTGCGGTAGGTAGGTAGGTACCTATTCTCGTCTAGCGTTCTCCGTTATTTCTAAAGTGAATCGTGGCTCTAACGTTTTTAATTCTTTCACGCTGAATGCTTGTTTTGATCGCCCGAAGCGGCCGGCGGCAGCGTCGTCCGTCGTCGTCGTCCGTAAAATGGAACGCCGAATCTGTTTTGGAATTTATTGGAATGCGTTATAAAGCTGTCCCAATTCTCGTACTTTGGAATAACAACATTTTCAGCATTCTGTTTATGGTCTACTTACACAGTGGATTAACCTGTAAAATATTGCTATGGGGATGCTTTTTTCGCATTCTGGTATAGGAAATCATTAAGGTTAATTTAACTTTGCTGTCTGAACAAATGATCTGATGTTTATTTCGATATATACAAGCGTTGATGATGTTGTTATATAAAAGAAACGATGAAAATTCTGTCATGACAAAAAAAAACTGTATTACCAACACGGGTATTAGTAATTTTCATGTGGGCTCCACCTTAACTCCTACACACTTCAGTATCAGTCATTACTATTTATTGTGGATATGCAACAGAATACTATGAATCAAAACCATCGGGAAGTATTTAAAGAGGGTCGTCTTGGTATTTTCAGACATTTTCTATTTCCACACCGAAGGAAGTACACCTGTCTGACGAGTAAAAAAAAAGAAAACTTATTTCGACAAAAACATTACTTCATCATGCTCGCTGCAATTCCGATTTCTTTCGGTCCGTTTCTTTTGTCACTTCTTATAATGAACCCGCTTTCTGTTAATCTATTTACTTTTGTTTACTTAACGTTTGAAAACCTGTTGAAATTTCTGTATTCGCAGCAATTCACAGGCAGACATTTATTATCGTAATTTGACCGATTTCTTTAGATTCTTCGATTTTTTATTAACAAAAAAAACATCGCCTTTATTTTTTTATTTTGTTCGCTCTTTTAGAAGGCCACACAGCCTTTGAATTAATAAAAAAAAGAATGTTCTAATTTGGAAAATAAAAAGAAGATCGTAAATAAATAAGTAAAAAAATAATAATGGCTTTCTTTTTTTTCCAGAGCACAAAACAATGGCGATGGCCACCGCTACAGCCACCATGGAAGCGTCCCAGACCCTCATCCAGACCGAGTCGAGGGTGCAGCGGAGCTACCAAGAGGTGCAGGTCTCTGAGCAGAGGCAGCTCAAGAAGAAGAAATCGATGAGAAGACACAAGGACGAAGGTTCAATATCAGTTGTGAGTGTCATTTACATGCCGGTTTTTCTAGCATTTTGCAATGTCATGTTTATGACTGACTAGCGGTCGCCCACGTCTTCATCCCCTTTAACTTTATTTTTTTGAGGCTCCTCAGGAACCTCATATTTTTTCGCATTAAAAATATCCTATTTCTCATTCCAGGTTACAAACTATAAATTTCACAAATCCATTTAGTAGTTTTAGTGTGATGAGTAATAAACATAGAAACACGCAAACGTAAAAACTTTCACATTTATAATATTAGTAGGATAGGTTTCCAGAGAATGTGATGTTTTGTGTTTTATTATGATGATGATAACTTTCATGGTCACTAACATTATAGTAATTTATGTTATTCACCGGATTGGTTCCATGTACCTTGTTTCTAGCGAGTTTGCGGTATTTCGGCTCTGTTGCAAACGCCATGATCACAGAGTAACTGTAAACTTGCTAAAAACAAGGTACATGGTAACAATCCCATAAATTACTATAATATTATGTTGATTTGCTCATATATATTCGGCCACGGGGGTGATAAAGAAGTTAGAGTAATTCCTGGTCTGTGAAGCGCTCCATATTGTTTTTCACGGCTGGAAAAAAACCATTATGATTGCCTATGAAAAATGCACTTAAAAAAAGATTGTTTACTGTTTCTATAAAAACGTTGGCTAAGTGACAATAGTAGTTTGACTTTCATTGCGCACAAGGTAACGTGATAAGCGTGTTCGGTCTGCGATCGCTAAAGTTAAACAACTTTCGTAACGGCTGGTCGTATAGTGAATAAAAATATGTTAACTCTTACACCGTTGTACTTTAAAAGGCACTTTAGGCCGTATACAAAAGAAAGCCGAAAGCCGATCAGCGCTTATTCGGCGCTTATCGGCGCTGGTCCTTACTGGTAACCGGCGCACGCATTTCTATGGACCAGCGCCGATAAGCGCCGAGCTTAAGCTGGGTCCGGCTATTACGCATCCATTTCGCGACGCTCCCGGTCGGGACGCGCCCACAGTGAATGACTGCACTGTGGGTCGTCCCGGCCGGACGCGGCGGGTTGGTCCCGGCTGCATCTGCAGTCGTTAGCACCTGATAATCTGTTGGGCCCGTGTGGTGGGTCATTCCCTGTACTCCCTATTCTATCCATTGGGAAGGCCCAGTGGGGACATTAATAGGCTGATAATGATGGTGATGATTACGTGGTCGTCTACTATGGGTTGAGAAGAAGACTCAAGGTCGCACAGCGGTTAATGGACAGAGCGATGCTAGATATTTCCCTGCGTGATAGAATCATAGGCCCAACCACGAATAGCTCCGTTAACGTATCGCATCGTCAAAGTTTCTATGCAAACTAAGCAGCGCCCCTACCGGACGTAACAACGAACTGGCTTCTTCCACACAAAATTTGATGATGACGATACTATTACGGAGCTGGCAAGATTCGTGCTTGGTTAGCTGATGTGGCGATAGGCAGGTTAAGTAGCTAGGAGAACCGATCGCCTTTGGGGTGGAAATGTTATCGAGTCTCCTTAGGGAGCCTTCCGCCTAACGGTATTGCTAAGGCTATGGCTATAACTTATGACTTATTTCTGTTATTTCTGACCGGCTTTAAATACCCCACGATCTTTTTCTTTTCTTATTATAAATGCGAAACAAACAAAAGAGTGCGAGGCATTTGAAAACCTTCAGCGGTCAGAAATAACAAAATGAAAACATAAGTTATAGCCATAGCAATAACATTAGGCGGCAGGCCCCCTGGTAGACCGTTGATTTATTAGAAGATTGCGGGAAGCCGCTGGGCGCGGAAAGCTCTAGACGAATCAACGTAGAGATCTTTGGGGGAGGCCTATGCTCGTTTTCGTCTAACGACTCGTAAGTTAAGCAACTTTCGCAGTGGTGTGACCAAAAACTTTCTGTCTCTAGCCCGTGGGGGCATGGAGCACGGAGTGCTTCAGAAGGCACGTAAAGCCGTTGGTCCCAGATGCATCTGCAGTCGTTAGCACCCCCCAATCCAAACTGGGCGGCATGGTGGGGTATGGTCATAAATCGATGAACATCGACTGCACGCACGAATTAATGTGACGTCATGTCACCAGTCACGTTATATACTCCTGCCCCCCCCCCCCCGTACCTTACCCTCGCGGAGCCTAACTTGGCCCTATTAAACTACAGACGCGTGCTTAGTCTAACGAAACGGAACATAAAGCCCCACAAAACTAATCCGAGGAAAAGGGCGAACGACATATCATCATCATCATCAGCCTATTAATGGCCCCACTGCTGGGGCACACCTTCCCTATGGATGGATTAGGGAGATTGGGCCATGACCCACCACGCAGGCCCAGTGCGGGTTGGTGCTAACGACTGCAGATGCAGCCGGGACCAACGGCTTAACGTGTCTTCCGAAGCACGGAAGAGCTCGAGATAGTAAATTTTTGGTCACCCATCCAATGACCGACGAACTGCGAAAGTTGCTCAACTTCAACGACCGCAGCCGAACGCGCTAACCACTGGCGCCATCGAGCTCCTCCGAACGACATATATCACGTAGTATTATCGTTCGTAAACCGACTTTACAGAACCAATGTTTTTTTTCCTCCAGTCCAAGAGTTCTGAGAAGCTACACAAGAAGATGAAAGCATCATCGGAACCGGAGTCCAACCCCCAGTGTCAGAAGTGTTCGCGGCCCGTGTACGCAATGGAAAGGATTAAGGCAGAGAAAAGGGTGTGGCACAAGGAGTGCTTCAGATGCGTGCAGTGCAATAAGCAACTTACGTGAGTGTTTTATATTGTCTATCACTTTACTAATGTAGAAGATGATAGTGTCATCTGAACCTGGAGATTCTTCCGGGTTAAAAAGAAGTCCTATGTCGCAATCCAAATCATAAACTATATGCGTACCAAATTTCATCCATATCCGTTCAGAAGTTTTTGCGTAATCGAGTAACAAAAAACAAACAAACTCACTGTCTGAAGCCGTTCAAGTAAAATGATATTTCAGCTATGGCATAAGACACCCCCCCCCCCCCCCCCCCCGCCCCGAATTAGTAATTTAAAACAAAATGTAATCCAGTAATGCATAGATGGAGTATATTAATACAGCTACGACTCAGATATATAGACTACTATCAGCTTACTGGAATTCGAGCCCAGAACCATTGAAAACCTTAAAAACCGATGTACATACCACTGAGGAGGTAATTAACTAAAAAAGTCTAATTTTGGTCAATAGGCGGCCATTAGTAATAAATTTAAACACCACAAGTAAAGATATTTAATAGTCTAAATACAACATCACTAACGAAATCGTGGCCGAAACCTGTCCAAAAGGTACATTGACCGATCCACGGAGCTCCGTAAGATGATCGCGTAGTCAAAAATACGGTCGGTTGCGGACCATTTTAGAAGATATAAGGCATTATTTGAATAAAAGCCACTTTTTATGCATATTAAAAAAGATCTTAATTAAAACGCATGCGTCAAACAGTTATGACAGTTCGAAATGCAAGCTTGTAAAATTTTACGACTTGCTATAGGCGGAAGAATATGGACTTTATATCGTAATTCTGAATGCGCTGTTAGCAATATAGCAGGTTCGGAGCGCGAGGAAAAGAGACGGCTATACAACCGACCATGCATTTGAATATAACAATTATTTACCAATAAATCAGTTTTTATTAACTAAGTAATAAGTATTAGAACAAAATTGGCTTCAAATGCGTTTAATTAACAAACATTGTTTATATATCTGTCAAAAAACGACACTCTACGTACTATAAGTAATTTTTTTGCTACTTTTTTTCCGGAGCTCTGCGGCATCTTGATTTCAACGGTCCGCGCGTCACCGTGAATCAAGAAGTGCTTGGGAGTGGATTCATTATGGGCGCACGTTGTGTATCTAGGGGTATTAAATATCGTTGCCCACAAGGGATATAATAATTTGTTTGTTTTCAACTTGTCATTTCCCTTTCAGAGTGGAGACTTATGAGAGCGATCATACCGCGTTGTATTGCAAGCCTCACTTCAAGCAGTTGTTCGAGCCGAAACCAGTGGACGATGAAGATGAGCCTGATGGTAAACATTGAACCTAAATTTGGCATGTTTCTCTGAACCTGAAACTGATTTTGACAGCAGTATTTTCTTTATAATTCTCCATAGACAAAGGCATATTAATTTCAAATGTAATTTGGGGCGACAGGATCTATATAAAAGTAGTCGTTTCTGACGCATATTTTGATTTGATTTACTAATTGGAAGGGTTGGGGCAACCTCCAGATTTCAAAATACGCCCCTGCCCTACAACGCACAGCCTAGACGGCTGGACCTAGAATGATTAAATTTGGACAGTAGGTTCCTATTATTGCGTAGACAAGTAATAAGTTGGGATTTTTTTGCAATTCAGCCTCTTAAGCGTGTACACTTAGCCTGATACATAAAATTTTTACTGATACCCTCAAAAAATTATACATATATTTTTTACAACTGCCCTCAAAAATATTACAAAGTTCGTCTCAAAGTTTGTATGGGAGATCATCCAAAAGTGCATAGGATTGATAAAAAAATTGTACACCTACTCTGTATGAAAAAAAATGCTATCTGTGTTTTAAATTTTCAAAACTACCCTCAAAAAACAAAGATATAGCATGCTGAAAATTTAAATAGTAGGGGAGAAGGAGGCACATTAGCCCATTTTTCAAATTTGGACTCATAAAAAATCAACTGTAAAGAGAAATTGAAAAAAACAGTTTTCTTAGCTTACTTACTCCTTTGTGAATATAAAAATGTCGAAATGTTTGAATTTGCTGAAAACGTTAAAGAGAAATAATGTGTTTTTTTTGAAACACACATTTGTTCAAATCTGCCTCCCCAAGGGGGCACATCGACATGGGGCAGTTTTGAACATTTGGTTAAAAACCAGAAAAAAGAGAGGATAGAGTAATAAGTTGTCTTTATTATAATGATATTACGATGGACCGCGTGGAATTTTTTCTAGTTATATGTTCTTTAGATTTAAACATTAAGCATGATTTTAGAGTGTTGTATGTAGTTAGATGCTTAAAATTATAATGATATTTATGGTTATCAAAATATAAAATAAACATATACGAAACTTCTAAAGTTACATCTTGCATTACAGTAACAAAATAAAAATAGTAATTTTAATTATGTCTGACTTCCTCCTTGTTAACAAAACTAATTATATTGCACAAGAGTTTTAGTTTATTGTTATTATTATTATATAATACTGCTTCAGACGCAAAATTAATCATATAATAAACTTAATATCAAACTTCTAAGAAAACATTTGAAGCTTGCATTTGAACGTCCCGTTCAAATCTGCCCCGTTTGTTTTGATCAAATCTGCCCCATAGTCACTTGGATGATAAAATATTACAAAAAAAAATGAAATAACTGGCAAGTAATAACTAAAAGGTGACTGAAAACTAATAAGATGTATCGTGATCGTATCCCTTTTTACTTTGCACCGAGCATCTCGACATTTTTCATTCCCAAGACGTTTAATTTGGCAATTATTCATGGAAGAAAATAATGGTTAAGTATGTACACAAACATACAAGCCGTCTACTTGGGTGGGTATATTAGGGAATCATTCGAATAAAATCGATATCGCCCAGCGTATGTGATCTGCGTGTGCGCACCGCACTAGCGATGCGCTCGTATCTGCACTGCAATTGTTGAATGTGGTGGTTGGTGTCTTACGAATTTTCGTATATTTCATATGTGATTAGAAAAGCTATAATTGTGTGAATTATTACGTGTGCGAACTTCTTTGAAATACCACAAAAGTACTGTGCCGTGTTTTCTAGTGTGTCTTGGAACTGAGGGACATTCGTTCGAGGGAATAAGGTAAGGCGGCTAATATATTCCTTATTTTCTGTCTGTGTGATTGCTCTTTTATATGTCTTGGGAATTCATTTTTCATTTTAATTTCCAACCCCTAATGTTGCGGATATAGCCGGTCTCGCTACATAAGAACTGCACAATTTTGTGAAAGAATTAGTTGGAAACCTTTACTCACGTGATAGTAAATCCTTTACGACATTTAGTTTTCTTTTTTACTTCATCGGTACAAAAACGACGGCAGGTTATATTTTTTTTTGAAAACAAAACGCGTGCTCTTTGTAACTTGACATTTGTCACAGCCAGTGCTGCCAATATTAAAATGTAGTTGCGGCATAGATTAACATAAAGTTACGTTCAGAAATCAACATGTTCAAATCTGCCCCTGTGCTAAGGTGCCTCCTTCTCCCCTACGTCAACGCACGCCAACATTTTTGGTCATAGAGACACGATATTTAGTTAATAGGTTGTTTAAATGACGAAGCCATCAAGCGAGAAAGGATTTTTGAATATTCCACCGTGAATTGGGTGATATAGGGGGTTCAAAGTTTGTATGGAAAAGGGAGTTATCTAGCTTGACAGCTTTGAAACTTGGCTTAGATCAACTAAACTGAAACTAAAACAATCATGTTTTATATATTTTTTGAAATTCAATGGAAATATGGATAGCAAATTATCAAAAAAAAAAAATATAGAGCAAATTTGCTAGCTGCGCCCCCCCCCCCCCCCCCGGTTTTACCCGCGAAATTCCCATTCCCTTGGGAATTCCGGGATAAAATGATATTCAACCTATATGTCTAAAAGAAACACTGCTACACAGAAAAATCAGAATGGTCATGAACATGGCCAAATAGACTTAATATACTCGATTTTTTTTACTTTTTTTTCCTAAATGGCTGCCACGGCTTGTGCATTTAGCGGCTAAATGCACAAGCCGTGGCAGCCATTTAGGAAAAAAAAGTAAAAAAAATCGAGTATATTTAGCCAATGTCAAGTGTTAAAATGTTTACAAATTCTATAGCACTCGTGGTCAAAGTAATAAATCAAGTCAAAGTAAGTGGCAGTCAAGTCCTATGTTTCAGTAAATGTGTGGGGATTTACTGGAACCTCCCCGTGGACTTCTTGAGGGAACGTCGAAAGACACTTTCCGTTATTTTGTTTCACTTGCCAACACTTGTGCATGTTCCCGAACACTTAGTGGTTAATAATTCACCATTATTAGATACTAACATCCGCCACAACACAATTTTTAACAAGAAAAACAAAACTGCTAAAGTGACGCTTCCCGATCCTGCCAAAAATCCCCAATCTACTCGACCTTATGTACTTAGAAACTTTTTGTCAAGCTGAAAAATCAGGGTAATTGCTGATTCATTCTGATTCATTGTATTTAATACACCCGTGTGAAGCCGGGACGGGCCGCTAGTTCTTTATAGAGGAAGAGGCTATTGTCACAATTAAATTAGCTTTTTAGTTAGGTTTTTTGTTTAGGGAACCATGCCAAAGTTAGGGGTAATATTAGTTCATATCATTATCATCAGCCAATGTGACCACTGCTGCTGGACACAGGCCTTCCCTATGGATGGAATAGGGAAACAGCTTGTGTGTGCTAACGACTGCAGATACTGGTCACCCATCCTATAACCGGGCATTGCGCAAGTTGCTTAATTTCCGCGATCGCAGACAGAATGTGCTAACTACTGCGCTATCGAGTTTCTCAAGTCGAGTTTTTAATATAACTTATTGAGATTTTACGCCTATTCTTCTTAAAGTAACCTTTTACAATTTCTTCTGTGATAAAAAACCTATTTTTAGTATTTTTCTTCATTTCCCACTAGATTTGTTAGTTCAATGCGTTTTGTAGTCCATAAGATGATTTGATATGAAAAGTTGCCGAGATCTAGAATATGCTAATGTTAATAAAACATTTTTATTGATAGCAACCCCAAGGAAACATCAGATGATTATCTGCGAGAGCAACCCTGTCGAGTTACCACCGGATGTAGTTAGAGGTAAGAAATTAATTGAAAAATTTGTTACAAATTACACAGAAATTATTAATTACATTTACCCGGATATAGCTACATATTATTATAACATTGCTTTATAAGCAATCTTCTTTGTTTTGTATTAAGAATTAAAAAAATAATACATTGTTACAGTAGCTTTTTGAGAATTTACTTCTTAGAACTTTTGGCTAGCTACTGGTAATAGTGATATATGTTCTTTTTTTCTGTTGTAGCTCTTCGTTTTACACAGAAATTTCGCCAATATCACGTATGTTTTTAAACTAAGTAGTTGACTGCAGCAGAGCAATCATTTATCTAAGGTTAGGGTAAACAAAATTTTGCTGAATTTCATAGAATACAACCAAATTGACCGAATCAAATTAAGATCAGTACCTTTATCACGAACCTATATCGAATTCGAATAGTTTGCGAGTACGAAATGTCATTGTCAAATTATGTATGAAAACTTGAACAGCAGCGCCATAACGGACGTAACGAGAACTAAAATTCAGTACACATTTGGCAATGACATTTCGCACTCGCATACATTCGAATTCGATACTGGTTCGTGTAAGGGTCCAGTACCCCTAGCACGAACCAATATCGAATTCGTATCGTTTGCGAGTACGAAATGTCAATGTCGTATTCTGTATAAAGTACGTAACGCGTACTAAAAGTCAGTACACATTTGACAATGACATTTCGGACTCGCAAACTATTCTCGGCGTCAAAAAATCACCTCCGCGAAAATAACCAAGCGTTATTATAACCCTTAATACACGCATATGTGTATACAAAAAGAAAATACTAAAAGATTTTTAAAACTAACCTTAAACCTAGTACCCGTATGAAGGCTTCCAACATGGATTTTTCCCTTTATAGTAGCTCTTGAGGGATACTGGGCCATTTTTTAATAACGGCCTCTTCGAGCTCCTGGAGAGTCGTGGGAGCGGGATCACGAAACCGAACTTTGCGTTTCAAATAATCCCAGAGGTGATCTATTGGGTTCAGGTCTGGACTTCTCGCTGGCCACTGCATGACAGTGATCCCAACCTCTTGAAGGTAGTCCCGCACAATAGGGGTGATGACGGGGTACAGTAAACGAAATTCTATTTAGTCCGTCAGTTAGATGATGAAAAAATAATGGACACATATTTTTTCTTTGGGCAATTAACCAAAAAATGACAAAGTTATAGCGCGTCAAAGTTTGGGAATAGGGGCTCGTGACGTCATTTTTTAGTGAATTTTCACTTAAAAGTGTAACAAAACGTGACGTCATGCGACTTTTCAAATCAATATATCTCTGCAATGTTTATATTATGTGAAAAAAGAAAAAATACGTGAAATGAAATGAAATGAATGACGTACCGGTGAGCAGTCAGAGTTTCCCGCGAGCACCTCCAGTCCTGGAGACGCTTACAAGGCCGGTTTTGCCGTCGGCCAACATGCCGCCCCAAAACATATAGGAACCGCTCCCGCAGTCAACCGTCTCCTGGGAGCAGGCTTGGGCTTAACGTTCCCCCTGTCTTCTGTACACTCTTCTGCGTCTATCGTTGCAGAAAAGGCACGCTCTCGTCTACTCTGAGAAGAGAACAGCTCACCATTGGTCGAGGGTCCAATTGACATGGTCGCGAGAAAACTGCAAACGGGCTCTCCGATGCTCTGCGGTAAATTTTGGGCTCGTAGCATCTCTATGAGCCGCTATCTTCTTCTCCCTCAGCCGTCGTCTAACCGTAGAAACGCTCACGGTTGTTCTGCGAGCTGCCTGGATCTGCTGTTGCAACTCAACAGCATTAGAGAACCGATTTCTTAGGGATATCGATACAATGAATCGGTCGTCTCTCTCCGAGATGCAGCGACGTCTACCAGAGCCATGCCTCAAGACATGGCCACCGGTCTCCAGGAATCGCTGGTATATTCTTGGAACCGAAAAACGGCTCAAGTTCAGTTTCCGAGCGACATCACACTGCCGCATCCCTGATTGCAGTTGTGCAATCACTTGAGCGGCTTCATCAGCAGTGGTATCTTTCTCGGTTCTATGAAATAAAATTTCACTTTCGATTTCGGTAGCTGTCATTTTAGTTTTAGTTTGATATGCATTATGCCATTTCACGGCAAAATGTCGCTATATCTGTAGAAGCAGTCAGTATTAGATATTGAAATTTGTCAGAAATCCGAATAAATAAGATCTTAAGTGAGATTGCATCTTACAGAATAGGTATTCTGTAAGATGCAATTTCACTGGTCATGAAGGATTTTTACGTGTTCATATAGTTCATATGTTCGTAGGTTTCACTTCTATCGCATGCGAACAGCACATGTCTGTTTTGTAAGTTTATTTAACGGGCTTTCCAATGACACCAATATTGGTGGAGGTACATGTACATGCGCGTGTTAAGGGTTAATAACGCTTGAATGTTATTTTCGCGGAGTTGCGATTTCCTTTGACGTCGAGTGTAATATAAGTCGACTTTATGAGGTGAATTAAAATTCTTACTTCTTGTTTTGAGCGTTGGGGTCTCATATACATCGCGCACACTTCGCGATGATATTCAAAGGAGAGAGCCAATCCTCTCCTTAATTTTCTCCAGATGGCTAGGAGATAAATTATGTCATATATTGTCGTAGCATCCGAGAAACCAGACTTAGGTCTAGAAGAGCTATCCCAGCTGGACGTGAAGTCCCGGTTCCAAGTGTTCGAGCGCGCGGGGCGCTCCCCGTCCCCTCCGCCGCCGGAGCCCCGCGCGCCAAGAGCCACCAGCGCAGCCCTACTGTCCAAACTTGCCAAGTGAGTCAACTTCATCATCTGTTTATCAATTTTATTTATCATAAAATAAATTTTAAAGTCTATAGTTCTTTAATAATTTGAAAATTTTACGAGATCATGCTACTCAATGACCAGATGGTTCAATTTTAGTATACGATATATATTATTTGTATCGTTATTTGATATTAACTTAGGTATTTTGAACTTTTTATTTTAACCAATTAAATATCTATAGTCGCTGTAGTGAACACCACTTTGGCTAATAACGACTTTAAAGTTGGACTACGTAAAACTGTAAAACTATTTGCGCTCGCGAAGTTAACTATCAGCGCTTAATATAACCAAACACGACAATAACGACCTTATAATTGAACTACGTAGAACTATTTGCTTCCGCGAAGCGAACTATCAGCACTTAATAGAACCAAATACGCCTTTTGGTTCTATTAAGATTATCTATTGCTCTATAAATTTTACTTATTTTGATTTGTTCCGTTAAATTGAGATATACTACAACTTACGCGTTTTCACCTTTTCATGCTATTTTTTGAAAAAAAAAATGTGTAACATTACAGACATTTCATTTGTAAAATAAATTCATAATTTTTCCATTAAAGTATCAAACCTATTAGTTCCACTACGCCCATCCTTTTACGTCATACGTAGCGTCCGTTTCGTTCTATTTTCGTAACCCTTGGGAACGAACAAGTTACTACAAATCGGGAGCAATGATTTTATATTCACTGCTGTTTTACTGAAACAAAACTTGTAATACACTACCTTACAAGACCGCAATGTAAATAAGATGCAGAAGATAATCGTTTTGTTGTTAAATCCTCTTTGGTTTTAACACATGTTCTGCTTTTCTAAAGCGTGTTTAAAGGATTCTGAACTTTAATTATTAAAAATAAGATTGAGAAACGAAATCTTTGAGATGTGGAGAAGCAAAAAAAGTTAGGCACTTGTATTATTATGAGAACGCTGGATGAAACAAGACGTATTGCTTCTTGCAAGAAAATAGTTAATAGTTGTCAGTGTGAAATTGGATTCCATTTAACGAACTTCCTGAAAGTGATTTTTGACTGAAAAGAGCAGGTGTGTGTGATATTTTTTCTCTTATGATTTGCAGACAGAAAAATACTTTCTAAATAAAAAATTGTTTTTGTATAATTTTTACTGCTACGTTTTACATTATCTAAGAATCTATTCCTTTTGAAAAAAAACTATCAGACTTTTGCTATCCGAGCGATGATGTGAGGAAGTACGCTGTCTTGCAGCCTAAGATATGCTGTGATAGAAGGAATTGATACGTCCATTAAGGTCTCGATTAGCTAGGGATGTTGATTCGATTCCAGCCTGTTACATATGTAGAGTTAGATTTTTTAATTACATTTTTTTGTAAATCTAGATATTGCAGTCATATTTTGAACTTTATTATCATGTGGTTTTTTGCGTCATATCATGGAAATCATAACTGCCACTTCTGTCATAGAAGTTATTGTATTAGATTCGGTAATGCCGTATATAGCATAATATTTATTAATCATAAAACTGCATGCAGCTTGTAGCAGTTCATACAAGACACGTTAATTTTTAGTACCATGTCTTGTATAAAGTTTTAGTAAGATTTAACTTTCTTTATTCTTTAAATATGAGGTTGTCTAAATTGACATTCAGACACAATCTCCGGAAAACTTTACATGGAGTCTGTTGGTAAATATTAACTATAATTGGGGTGATGACGGGGTACAGTAAACGAAATTCTATTTAGTCCGTCAGTTAGATGATGAAAAAATAATGGACACGTATTATTTCTTTGGGCAATCTACCAAAAAATGACAAAGTTATAGCGCGTCAAAGTTTGGGAGTAGGGGCTCGTGACGTCACATTTAAGTGAAAATTGTACCAAAACGTGACGTCATGCGACTTTTCAAATCAATGTATCTCTGCAATGTTTATATTATGTGAAAAAAGAAAAAATACGTGTCCAATACTTTTTGATAATCTACCTGATGAACGAAGAAAAAAAAAATAGTCATCATCCCTATTGTTCTTTGTTTGAGATAAGTAATAAAATGACTTTTAAACAAATTTGATGAAGATTTTAATTGATCTTCGCTCTCAAGCTCTTGCGACGTAAAATTTTAAATGTCGCCTAATTTAAAGAATTAATCTCAGAAGTAAACAAATATCTATAAAATAAGCAATAGGTATTTATTACTACAACATTTTCTAGAATCTGGTGTTATTCCTATACTAAAAGATAACGATCTCCGTGGCCGAGTGGTTTATACGCCGGGTTTCATGGTGTCGCCTACTCGAGAACCCGGGACGGGTTCGAATCCCGGTGGGGGCAGATGTTTGTGTGATGAATACGAGCATTTGTACTACAGTCATGGATGTTTAATATTTATTTTTATATAAATATAGTTATATCTGTACTGTTTAGACGTGCACAGACTATAGGAAAGTTTAAAAGTGAGGTAAAGGATTTTTTCCTTTTACAATAATTGTTTGTGTTGTTCCCATGCATTCTCCCTGTTCTTGCTTGCATCATATTATTATTTCAAAATTTACTAATAATGTGTATTTTATTTTATGTACCGATGTATGTTTTTGTTTATTTGTTTTTTTTTATCAGTTTCTATTTTATAATATGAACAGTAATTTTTTATCATGGTTATATTTTGGTTTCCTTCCTATACTTTAATTGAATTTCGTCTCTCAATAATGGCTACATAGCCATAAGACCGCCAATTGTCCACCTTTTTTAAATTATTGTCCTAATTTTGTATTTTATAATGTGGTGTGTACAATAAAGAATTATCTATCTATCTATCTATCTGTATATGTATTCTATCCCCTTACAGTGCTTACTTTGGGGCTAAGCTAATTGGTGTGAGTGTTGAATATATTTATTTTATTTATTTATATTTGATTTTTTTTTCTATCTTAGGTTTAAGGCCAAAGGTATGGACGTGGGTGTTTCAGACGAGTACCTAAACGGAGTGCCGGTTGAAGCCAGCTCCAGCGAGCACGAGGAAGATGGCGATGGTGAGTTTTTTGGTTCGGAAGGCCTTACTTGCATTTAGCTTTGGCAAGCAGTACCCTTAGGACGAGTTTTACAATTGCGAAAACTATGATAGTTTTCGTGAGCTCGCACTCGTTGATTTTATTGTTTTCGTTTCAGTACAAATAAACAGTGCTTAAATTCAATCATTAAATCATTTGCGTCTTCTTAAATTTTAAGTATATTTGGACACTTTTCACCAAAATGGATATAGAAACATTATTTACAATTACGAAAACTATGATAGTTTTCGTGAGCTCAAACTCGTACCAAGGGTACAGAGCATCTTAGTTGTACACCCGTTGAGTTACTCCGTGCCAAAATATCGGAAACTCATAAAAAACAAGGTACACTCGCGGAAAGACCCGCTCTGTCACCCATAATGCCATAATCGCTTGCGGTAGCGGCGTAGGAAAAATTCATTCGTAGAAATGTAATTATCGCTGTCTTACTTTTTCGTATAGCGCTGTCGCGATCACGATACGGATGACAAATTGCAACTAAAACAAATGCAATTCAATTCATCATTCAATCAATGAAATGCTCTCTGTCTTACTTTTGTGCGGCGGCCCGGATTGTCGCGTCCGACGCGAAGGTGGGGCGTTGTAAAAACTACTGTAGAAAACAGTTCAAAGCATTATGTTGGCCAGAGCGCAAAATTCCGCGATAGTACATGGTAACAATCCCATTAATGCTATAGTCTTAGTTGTACAATTGTTCGGGTAGCAAAATGTCTTGGTCTGTAAAGCGCCCTCATTGCTAAAAGCCATAGTAGATGGAATGACTTGGATGACTTAATCGT
The DNA here is from genome assembly GCA_902850365.2 of Chilo suppressalis. NCBI lineage: Eukaryota > Metazoa > Arthropoda > Insecta > Lepidoptera > Crambidae > Chilo > Chilo suppressalis. The sequence continues at coordinate 11,829,639 of OU963917.1, read as the reverse complement.
AGTCATATTTCTTTACATAGAGGAGCTCGATGGCGCACGTGGTTAGCGCGTTCGGCTGCAATCGTTGAAGTTAGCAACTCTCGCAGTGGTCGGTCATTGGATGGATGACCAAGAATCTTCTATCTCGAGTTCCTCCGTGCTTCGGAAGGCACGTTAAGCCGTTGCTCCCGGCTGCATCTGCAGTCGTTAGCACCCACCAATTCACACTGGGCCCGCCCAATCTCCCTACTCCATACATAGGAAAGGCCTGTGCCCCAGCAAAGGGGACATTCATAGGCTGATGATGATGATGATGATAACCTTTCCTGCGGTTCTCTTTTTTTTAAAGTCCTTTTTTTGTCGCTACACAACTTACGCTATGGAATTCTTTAACTTCAGTGTGTAATTAACAATAATTTCCTTACAATTTAAATATCAAGCAGTTACATGCTTAAAAAATAAAAATTATGACTATAATTGCTATATCTTCTTTCAAATGTTTAATACTTGTAAAAGTATTCAAATGGCGCTGCCTTGCAGCCTAAGAATGGCTAGAAGAATTTCGACGCGGCCGTCAGGGCCGCGGTAGCATAATTGGTCAGTGCATTCTCCCGGATAGCGAAGGGTGCGGGTTCGAGTCCCGTCTGCTGCCTGGTCCGCGTGGCATTTTTTCTAGTTATATAAAAATTATAACGATAATTCCATTTTCACAGACGACGACTCCGTCTTAAAGAATTCGTACAAGCACACGAACAATCGCGAGCAGCCCATGTCGTTTTGTAACATGAGCGAGATAGTCGGCAAGTTTGAAACGGGACAGCACGATACCTCACAACGCCATAGAGAGAGAAAGCAAGAGATACAGAACATACGCAGCCGGCTGTTTATGGTAAGAAAACTTTATGGTTTGAGTATAGAAGCACGTGTCGTATTCAATAAAAACTCAGTGGTTTTAGGGTTTCGTATCTCAAAAGGAAAAAACGGAATCCTTGTAGGATCACTTTGTTGTCCGTCCGTCTGTCAAGACCGTTTTTTCAGGAACGCGTGGAGGTATCAAACTGATATTCATATCTAATACTCAGGTCTACTGTCCCTTGGAGCTGTGAAAAAATCAAACTTCTAAGCCAAAGCAATCAAAAGGTACAGCCGTTTATGTCGCAAATTTCCGCAAATTTTATAAACTCGCACGGGAATCAAAACCTACACATGAAAAATATATCTCTTGTGACCACTGCTGACTCTACCGCTGACCCCGACTCTGCCTCCGACTCCGGTTCCAGCTCCGATAAATAAAATTTAAAAATTCCGACTCCGACTTCGGTTCCGATAAATTTCCTCCGTTACATTGGTTTATACGTACCGAGTACTCGGCTGAGAGCACTCTCGCTTGTTTGGACGGTATGTTTGATCAAAGTAAATCTAATACTAGCGGCCCGCCCTCGCTTCGCTTCGGTGTAGAGCTGAAGTGTAGAGTACAGTTTTTGTTCTCAGGCTTGTATTATACACAATGACATTCATCTATGATTCTTCTTATACCTGCATGCAAAGTCTCAGCCCGATCGGTTTAAAATTTACAACTTTTCATACAAACTTTCATTCCCTATTTTATCCCCTTGGGGGTAGAATTGATCAAAATCCTTTCTTAGCGGATGCCTACGTCATAACATCTACCTGCATGCCAAATTTCAGCCCGATCCGTCCAGTGGTTTGGGCTGTGCGTTGATAGATCACTATGTCAGTCAGTCACATTTGAGTTATATATATATATATATATATATTTATATATATAGATATAAAATTCACGTGTCACGGTGTGCGTGATTGAACTACTCCGAACGGCTCGACCGATTTTCGTGATATTTTACATGCATATTCAGTAGATTTCATCCGCCTAAAAATTTAGGGGAGTCCGCCCTTAATAAGCAGTTTATAAGTGCTGTACCAGCTAACTTCGCGTTTGGACTTTATCACCACTTAACATTAGGTGGCGTAGAATCATTTGCCTAGAGTCTGTGCGGAAAGAGAATGGGCGTGGCGAAAAACGAAACTAACATTAAGATTTTTATTTCGCAATCAAACCCAGCAATCTGTAAAATGACAAAGTTTTGTATTGATACGGATTGGTTTGTAGTTGTGCTTTCTTGCGGTTTTTTGTATTTAATCATGTCTAAAACGGGTGAAACCTTACAAATACGGTAGAAAAGCACTACAGCGCCCTCTAATCTAAATCCCATTCTCTTTCCGCACAGACTCTATCTGGCTATTAAAAAAGGGTATCTCCATAAGCTTACTAATTTATTGTCATCATTGTTGCAGGGCAAACAAGCCAAGATCAAGGAGATGTACGAACAGTCTGTGTTGCAAAGCGAGCAAAGTAAGTTATTATCAAAGGGGCCGTTCAAGTATTACGTAAGCAGATTTATTACAATTATTTACCCCCTCCTCCCCCTCGTCAGCAAAAGTAAGCAAAGCTCTTACCCCTCCCCCCCATCCTTACGTAAACATTGGTACCTATATGCATTTTTCCTTTAATGTATTCTGTTTTTTTTTATTATTGATTCATGAGCTTCATGAGCAGCAGTACTTAATCGATGATGCTGACGTAATCACCATCTCTACCCCCCCCCCCCCCATGTCATCAAAAATAAGCAAAGCAAAGACCCCCCTGCCCCCCTATAGTGCTTACGTAATATTTGAACAGCCCCAAACACCCTGGTTAAAATATTAACTTTTCGGTCACCATTCTATGATTGGCTATTGCAAAAGTTGCTTATCGTTTGAACGTTGCTGTAAACCTAACGCGATAAACACTGAGCCATTTAGGCCCGTATCATAGAAAGATTCTCTGTGATTGATCTAGTCTTGAGCATAGTTAGAAAGGGATGTCGCCATATATAGCACATAGCGGCATCCCTTCCTAACTGTACTCAAGTAAAGATCAACACTTAGTTGTCATTCTGTAATACGGGCCTTAGTTACTCAGCCTCACTTACAATTTACTTACTGTGACATAATACAACTAAAATTTTTAATGTACGTTCAAATTCATTATTGAAGATAAGATACAGATTGTAAGTCATGATGTAAAATTAAATAAAAAGCCATATAAAATGTCACAATTATAATAAACTAGTCGGCCTTTTCAAAAAATGGTTTGATTGTTTGTAAATACAAACTGCGATGAGTCTTTTCACCAACTCAAACGATTATTTCTAGGATAAAAATGATCCTATTTCATTTCTAGGAATTCAAACTACCTCTATACCAAATTTTGGGGGACAAATAGGCAGACACTTACGCTTTTGTAATATAACTAGTGGCCCGCCCTCGCTTCTCTTCGGTGTAGAGCTGTAGTGTAGACTAAAATGACTCTTTATATAGTTATTAAAAAAAAACTGAAAATGGTATATTTGCCTTTTTCTCGTCTGTATTATTTTTATTTGTAAAAATTATGAGGGGGCGCTGCCAGAATATCAGCGCTGCTGCGGCCTTGTGCCAAGAGTCGTAGCAACTTAGGCTGAGGCAGTGACCTATATTGGCCTTTCCTTTTTATTTTGAATTATATATATGTTGTTCTGTAAATGTTTTTAGGCCAATAAACGTTTTTCTTTCTTTCTTTCTTTTCCAAACTTCTATTGACATCACGTCACTCAATTGTTTTGCGTCCCCGGAACCTCTCCACTAACATTTGGAATTTATGGTATGGTATTAAAGTACAAATTGAGTTTTAAGTATTATTACGAATCGTTTGTATGGGAGTATAGAAAAATGTTGCTTTTGGACATTTTCAGGCAGTTTTTAGAAATTTTCTCTGAGTAAGAACCATCTGCGAGGATCTTTAAGGAATATTTAAAAAAAAAGAAATATCGAAATCGGTGCAGCTGTTCTCGAGATTTGCGCTTAGCAACACATTCAGCGATTAATTTTTATATTATAGAAGATAATAATAATCTTTTATTTTGCCAAAAAAGTGTACAATATGAGTATGAATAGCCGTTTAAACAAAATGCTGGAATTATAATTAATACATGTTTATTTGCACACAGGCGTGACGTCAGCGGATAAGATAGCTCGGGAGCTCGAGTTAGACTCGGAAAAGTCTCGAGCCATTAAAGAAAGGTTCGAGAACGGCGTCATATTCAACGACGAGAATCAACCGCCTAAGAACAGGGAGATCGAAGACAGATCTCTCTTCAACGAAGGTGAGAACAATTCGACAGTTTTTGATACCTTAGTAACATAAGTTATTTCCAACATTTTAATGTCCAAATTCTTTAGAATTAGTGTTGAAAATAACTATAAATAATTATTATATATATTATAAATCTAATATATAAAATTCTCGTGTCGCGGTGTTTGTGGTTAAACTCCTCCGAAACGGCTCGACCGATTTTCGTGAAATTTTATATGCATATTCAGTAGGTCTGAGAATCGGACAACATCTATTTTTCATCCCCCTAAATGTTAAGGGTAACCCACCCCTAAATTTTTTTACTTTTTCAATTTTAGATATTTTTTTTAATTTTTTTATGATACAGCATTAGTAATTACATATAACCCTGAATTTTCAACCCTTTACAATCAACCCCTATTTTTTTTATGGTGGTACGAAAATCGCTGGGACAGCTAGTAATATATATAATTAGTGCCATAAAAATATATAAAAAGAATAAAGAGAAAACGTTGTATTGTTTTCTCCCCTCTACCACCAACCCTTATTTTTATGGCGGTACAAAGTTCGCTGGGTCAGCTAGTATAATTTAACATCCTTGTGTGAACTGATTTTTTGTACTGGTGTGGCTGGAATCTTTATTTACTTATATTATGTTTATTTATTAATTTCGAACATATAAATGATCCATTAAGTTTTTGAACCATTGAGATAATGTTGATTTTTCCTAAGAGATTTTCCACAATTATATCATTTATATATTATATTTTCCTAGGTATCGGCAAGAAGTCCCGCTCGATTTTCCTAGAACTAGACGCTAACGCGAAGAACATCGCACCACAGACTCCCCCTCCGCAAGAACCGCCCAAGAGGAAGGAAATCGTAAGTAAAGTGCCTTTCAACATTTATCTCGTGTGAAGCGGATCGTAACGTTCCCTAAAATATGGTTGAGCGAAGCGATTGAATGATTTATTTATTTCTCTCACAAAGTCACAAAGTAACATTATAATTACAAAAGGGTATTGAATTACAGTAACGGTAAAACAATGCAGTTCTTTGAGAGAGCTGGAGATTGTACTAGGTTACAAAACCTGTGTTACGACCCCCAGCCTCAAAACCTCTTAAAAGCCGTTTGCTTGCTAATAGATTCTTTTGCATAATACATTTTTTATTTATCTAGGGTAGATAGATTATAAACGAGAGTACAATATGTAAATGTTACATTGAATGTTACAGAACCATATTGAATTAATAAGCTGGTTGCGATGGCTGGTTCATGCGTCATGCTCGTGAACGGGTGCTGCCAGCCTGCTCTAACTACTTTGTTATTAACAATTTTATCTAGTTATACCTAATATAAATAACACTTTTGTAGTTATATATTGTTTTAAACTTTCATGGTCACTAACATTATGGCTATTAACGGGATTGTTACCATGTGCCTTGTTTTCTCATACCGTATAAAAAACAAGGTACATGGTAACTTTTGTATTTATACTGTATGACACAGCAATCAAAATGCAGGTAAACAATTAATGTATATTTTAGAGATCACTTCATGAATCATATCAGAAAGAATTTTTCAACTTGACGACTCTGTAAATAATAATACAGGGAGATAAAGCAGCCCTTGCTGAGTTTCTTACCGGTAGTATAAAAAAGCACTTATTAAAAAAGCTTATTACAAAATTGTCTGATTATATTACAAACAAAAATGCTTGGGTTTGAACTGTACCAATAATTCCAACAGGTTTTCTATATTAAATAAATCATAATTGTATTGACGTTGTAGCAACATAATGATTTGTAAATGCTGTTTACATTAGACTTTAATGTTGTGGAGTTTTTTTCGCTCGTTTTTCTCCGCAGCTTAAATATGTCCATAACGAGTGGTAGAGAAAAAAAATTTGGACGATTCAAAAGAGTTGTACTATACATCCAATTTGAATAAAGATATATTGATTGATTTCTGTTCTTCTCAAACTCACTCGTATCTTCATAACATCGCTGTTTTTTCATAAGAACCGACTCAATGTTTTTTTTCTTTTTGTAAACAACTCTCACACCAATTAGCCTAGCCCCAAAGTAAGCACTGTAAGGCTTGTGTTATGGGATACTAGGGTAACGGATAGAATACATATATACAGTATATATATATAAGTATATTTATATAGAAATACATTATTAAACATCCATGACTGGAGTACAAATGCTCGTATTCATCACACAAACATCTGCCCCCACCGGGATTCGAACCCGGGATCTCTCGAGTCGGCGACACCATGAAACCCGGCGTACAAACCACTCGGCCACGGAGGTCGTCAAAATTTGTACTTTTGCAGATTTATTAAGGCTTTTTATTTAATAAATAACTTCTGCGAATCCAATTTTCTCTCTTTTATTCACTCCGCAAAAAAATATCAAAAACTTTTCTTCAAAATAAAGATTCTTGCATGGCATGGCATTTATGACATTTTTGAATGACGTCTTGAAAGGGCTGCCAGATCAAGTTTTTCTGGTGTGACCAGATTATTGACTCTGCTAGTTATTGTGTTCCGACTTCACTGCGCAAGTTTGTCTGTAGTTTTACTCAAAAACTTTGTAGAAACCTATACATCTCTCACCTAATCATTAAAGAAATTTGTAGATATTATGAATCGTTATAACTGTTAAGAATTCAACAGCTAGATTTATAAATATTAAGTTTCTATTAAAGTTTTTTTTTCTTTAACATGTTTCTCGCTTTTTTAAGGCAAACTACTTTTTCAAAAGAGATAGGTAGTTTTTCAAGCGTCAAATATTCCAAAGAAGAAATAGCGATGTAGCATACATTTTAATTTTAAAGCATTGAACTGCCTTGAGGAGCTCCATGGTGCGTGGGGTTAGCGCGTTCGGCTGCGATCGTTGAAGTTAAGCAACTTTTGCAGTAGTCGGTCATGGGATGGGTGACCAAAAATCTTCTTACTCGAGTTCCTCCGTGCTTCGGAAGGTACGTTAAGCCGTTGGTCCCGGCTGCATCTGCAGTCGTTAGCACCCGCCAATCCGCACTAGGTGGTGGGCCATGGCCCAATCTAGCTATTCCATCCATAGGGAAAGCCTGTGCCCCAGCAGTGGGGACATTAATAGGCTGATGATGAACTGCCTTGAACGGCTAGCTTTATATATGTAGTTTCCATTTAAGTTTTATATCTTTTCCTTTAACATGTTCCTCAGTATTCTTAGTAAATACCAATCATTATTGTCTACCAGCCATTCGTGCCAAAAGACGTCGTCCGCGCCGCAGACAAAGTGGAAGAGGTTGCCATACAAACTGCGGACATTACGGACAGATTCAAGTTCTTCGAGACTTACAAGCCCGAGGTGAAACGACGCGAGTTCCGCATGACACCGCCTAGGCAGACACAGGTAACATATGCTTTTTCTTTTTATATTTGCTAATATGAGGAGCTCGATGGCGCAGGTGGCTAGCGCGTTCGGCTGCGATCGTTGAAGTTAAGCAACTTTCGCAGTGGTCGGTCATTGGATGGGTGACCAAAAATTTACTATCTCGAGCTCCTCCGTGCTTCGGAAGGCACGTTAGTCCCGGCTGCATTTGCAGTCGTTAGCACCCACCAATCCGCACTGGGCCCGCGTGGTGGGTCATGGCCCAATCTCCCTATTCCATCCATAGGGAAGGCCTGTGCCCCAGCAGTGGGGACATTAATAGGCTGATGATGATGATGATGATGAATATAATAAAAATGAAAATGCTGTGTTGTATTTATACTTTTAAGCATTTCACTGCTACATGTTTTTAAAAAATCCACGCTGACCAGGCAGCAGACGGTTAACGACGAGAAAGCAATACCGGAGACGCCGGCCGGGTGTCTAATTAACGAACTAAAATTGTAAATGCAAACAATAAAGAAAACAAATTATTTACCAATAAGTGCACAAAATAGCATTATAAATCCGAACCTTATTAAAATAAAATCATTTTCTTCTATTTAGCGCGCTAAATCCCCATCTCTCGAAGTATATCACGAAACATCTATAGTAAGAAGCGAACTTCATTAATTATAATAAAAAAAAATGGTTGCCTGTAAAGTCGGTTTTACGGGCGAAGATTTTACGTGACAACGTCTTTTTCTCGGTAGAATATTTATTGATATGAATATAATTAAATTGCACAATAGGAACAAGGAATTGAATGAAAATAAGAATTGCACAAATTTTAACTATAGAAATATATTTTGTTTACTAAAACATTGTACATGTAAACTTAAACTTAACACGAGAGACTCATCGTAACGTTACCGAGCGTTACACTTTTTCATAAGTGACTCCCAGCCGCAACCTAATTTAAGACGTTGTCACGTCAATAACTAAAACAATACCATTTTCTCCTAAACAGCGTCCAAAATCCCCATCGCCCGAAGTATACCACGAACCATCTGTAGTCCGAAGCGACGAGAACGAACCCGGGGACGCGAGACTGGCTGCCGACCGCCACACCGCTTCACGCATGATCAACGTGTTCCGGCAGATGGAGGAACAACAAGGCAGGAACACGGAACCACAAGGTCAGTATATTGTGTAGTAGCGTATTCCGACAGATTTAGGAACAAACATGATCAACGTTTTCCGACAGATGGAGGAACAACAAGGCAGGAACACGGAACCACAAGGTCAGTATAAATAGTAGCATATTCCGACAGATTTAGGAACAAACATGAACAACGTGTTCCTCAAATGGAGGAAGAATAAGGCCGGAACACGGAACCACAAGGTCAGTATATATAGTAGGGTATTCCGACAGATTTAGGAACAAACAAGATCAACGTGTTCCACAAATGGAGGAACAACAAGGAAGGAATACGGAACCACAAGGTCAGTATATATGATCATAATATTCCTAGAGATTTAGGAACAAACACAATCAACATGTTACGCAAATGGAGGAACAACAAGGAAGGAATACCGAATTGTGGTCATGCACCACAATTTAAGCGGATCACTTTTGAGCCGCGAGTGCCGTATCTTCTTGCTTTGTGGTTTAATCTAAGCTTGCAGGTAATAAAAGTTATAACTATATTTTTCGTTGCTTTTTCTTTTTAGTATTATTAAAGTGAGAAAAAGGTGTAGATTAAAAGCACTTCCAAGGAAGTTCGTCCGAAACTCAAAAAAAACCGTATAAGATATGCACGGCGCCATGTATCGGAGCGTGCGGTAAAACGTTTTACCGCACGCTTCGTCGTATAGCCCGTAATTTTAAACAATGTATACAACCTCCGTAAATACATTTGATCAAGAAAATGTCATCATCATCATTATCAGCCTATTAGTGCCCCCACTGTTGGGGCACAGGTCTTCCCTATGGATGGAATAGGGAGATAGGGCCATGACCCACCACGCGGGCCTTACGGATTGGCGGGTGCTAACGAGTGCAGATTCAGCCGGGACCAACAACCTAAGGTCCCTTTTGAAGCACGGAGGAACTCGAGAAAGAAGATTTTTGGTCACCCATCCAATGACCGACCACTGCGAAAGTTGCTTAACTTCAACGATCGCAGCCGAACGCGCCAACCACCTGCGCCATCGAGCTCCTCTGTTGAAATCATATTGTCTTTCAATTAAATATCAAAACCTTTCCATCCAGGTCCGAAACCATTAAAGTGCTTCACTCCGCCTCCTCCCGGTGAACACAATCACACCGGCGACACTACGGAAGAGGAAGACGAAGGGGAATATAGTTCCGAGTACGAAGAGGACAGCGAGGAAGAACGCAGACGATTGTATATGGCTCGACAGGGGGATGAGGCGCTTAAACAGGTATATAAATAAACATTCACCACTGTTGCGCATCATTTTTATGTTAATTAGCCGCCTTTTATATTATTAAGCATTTAATGGTGCCAATTCTGGCGTCATTCTCTAAACTTAAAACTAAATTTAACATCAGTCTCTCCTTTTCATTCTGTATGGAGCACAAGGATATACTGCTGTCAAATTTAAGTTTAGGTTTAGAGAATCACGCTAGAATCGACACCAATTGCAAAATATTTAAATCTAAAGAAAAGTTTACTAGGAAAAATATAAAATAATACTTGTAAAGGTATTGATTTGATATTGTGGGTTACCTACAATGTAAAGAGATGGCGCTGCCTTGCAGCTTAAGGTTAGAGTAAATTAGACACGGCCGTCAGGGCCGCGGTAGCATAAGGGTCAGTGCATTCGCCCGGATAGCGGAGGGTGTTAGTTCGAGTCTCGTCTGCTGCCTGGTCACGTAAAAAAATCATGTACTTTATGGATGACCCCTAATGGCATCTCCCATTAAAGATACCGTAATGCTCGTATTACAGAATGACAACTAATTGTTGATGTTTACTTGAGTACAGTTAGAAAGAGATGTCGCTATGTGCCATATATAGCATTATCCTTTTCTGACTATGCTCAATACTAGATTAATCGCTGAGAATCTTACTATAATACTGGCTTAAGAGTGAATACGATGTATGTAGTAAATTTGTATTATCCATTCGTCAGGCTCAACAATTAGCTCGCACGAAGAGCTTCCGTGATCGCTTCGAGAATTGGTCTGAGAGCGAAACGGCTCGCAGCCCTTCTGGCGTACAGATACCGCGCGACGACGACGGGGAATCCCAGCTGGAGACCGCTAAAAGGTGATTACTATAAAACCACTATTGTACATATTATAGGAGCTCGATGGCGCAGGTGGCTAGCGCGTTCGGCTGCGATCGTTGAAGTTAAGCAACTTTCGCAGTGGTCGGTCATTGGATGGGTGACCAAAAATTTACTATCTCGAGCTCCTCCGTGCTTCGGAAGGCACGTTAAGTCGATGGTTCCGGCTGCATTTGCAGTCGTTAGCACCCACCAATCCGCACTAGGCCCGCGTGGTGGGTCATGGCCCAATCTCCCTATTCCATCCATAGGGAAGGCCTGTGCCCCAGCAGTGGGGACATCAATAGGCTGATGATGATGATGATGACATATTATAAATTATATACTATATATACCATATATATTATTATTATTATTATAGTGGCCACTATTCCTACAGGAACAAAGAAATTTGGTGACTCATTTCTTTGTCGTACTATTCGTAAGTGGAATTCCTATACTGCACCGATACCTAAAAACTTTCATTCTTTAAGCACGCTTGAGGGGGGCGGGGGGGGGGGGGGAAGCTTGCGAATGCGTTACGCGTTACGAAATGTGTGTTCGGGCGAGGCGAACGGGAGTTGAGTGTGGGGTACAAGCAAGAAAAAGCAGTGCGCGCGCACATTTACTTTCTCTTATTCCCTATAGCTAGTAAATGAAATATGTATATACAGATGGAGCTAAAGAAGTTTCACTTCAGTCAGCACACTCGTTTTTTTTACTGGAAGACATTTGACGAATCAGTCTGCGACTTATATTCGAATATTAATATTTATTTGCCGAACTTGTATACATAACTAGCTGACCCAGCGAACTTCGTACCGCCATAAAAAAACATTGCCCAGCGGACAAAATTGTGAATCTAAACCATTCTCAGATCCCCTTGAACACACAGAAAAAATTTCATCAAAATCGGTCCAGTCGTTTAAGAGAAGTTCAGTGACATACACACTCACAGAAGAATTATATATATAAAGATTAAGATGTTATTTTTTTTGTGCAAATCTCAAAGTGATACGATTAATTAGGAAATATTTCTGATTTTTTTTTTTTGTATTTTTTTTTCAGTCTGCGGGAGAAATTCGAGAACATGAAAGTCCAGCAGTCGACCGTCACAAAAACATTTGCGACCAAAGTCAACAGATTTGTGGTGAGTGTTCAATATTTAACGATCAGTCTATTAGTGTCCCCACTGCTGTGGGATAGGCCTTCCCTGTGGATGGAACACAGAACATAGAAAAATGTTAAAAGGGTGATCGTAGATCGTTTGTACGGGAATCGTCGGCTCGCCTCCTCTACATTTCCACCAAATAAATAATAGCCAATCCCACGACGCGACATCAAACAATCGAACCAATCAGTGCTCACACCCGAGAGCAACGACGCAATCAGAACCAAGTTTTGGTCAAGTTATGAGCATTTGCTCACACATAACTGTGGCGATAAGGGGGATATAAGGGGATTGGACCGTGACCCACCACTTGGGCCCAGTTCGGATTGGTGGGTACTAACGACTGCAGATGCAGCCGGGTCTTTTTAATAGACATCGTGAAAGTAACTTCACTTTCATATACGCAGATCGAATTTTCTGTATAAAAAATAGTGTTTGGCGTCTTAGATGTCCAGAAACAATAGAGACACATTGCCAGCCCATCGCCTACAGCAGTTTCAGAATATATTCTAGTCTTGTACTACTTACACAGGAAGATTAGTAGCTGACGCATTCTATGATTTGTTTGGCTCCTAGTCCAGGATTTGAAAGCCAATATTCTTTTAATTTGACTTTATGTTTTTCTTTTCAGTGACCGCTGAAGAGTTCTCACTAATTTGCCAAAGCTGTTTTAACCCATTTATAAGATGTTAAGTCAATTTACTTGCCAACATTAATATTTTGTAGTTAAACAATGGTTGTAACCTTTTATAATAATTATATGATTTGACGGATATTTTGATGTTAAATAAAAAAGAGGAAATATTTATTATATATATAGGACTGATAGCAATTGCATTTTATGTTTTGAAATGAGTGCCTTATATGTGCAATTTCATCGAATTTCTTTTACTCAAACAATACATGTAAACTCGACATAAAAGTACTATAATATGTATATAATCTAAATATGTAAAGAAGGCAAATGAATATTCATTTTTTTTTTTTCACTTTTGAGAAAGTTTTTATTATAAAATGAACTTTATACATACTTGAAATAAAAATGCTATTTATTTACATAGGTATATATAACAAAAAAGTTGTCGAGATATTATTTTATAAACATTTTAAGATCTCTAAGAGAAAGTGTAAAGTTATTTTATTAGTAAAAGTTCATTGAACATGGATTTGTTTTCTTAACAATGTATTAAGGTTCTCCTGCCCACGCATTATTAAACAAAAAATAAATTTGCGACGCACAAATGCCACCATTAGTGATAATAAAAGATTCTTATTTTCCGTTTATTAATATGGGGGCTTGAAATCATTTAGTTAAGATTTATCTTATAATTTATTGCTGTTCATACATATTCATGATTGGAGGTCAGATTTTGATTTCGTCATTTTATTTATACTCCTGTGCCATTATCGCTGTCATATTTTTAATTATATGTGTCTGTTTATAAATATTGTATTGGTCATTTTGCTACTTTCTGCGACCAATAAAATGTTTCAACCTATTTAAATTTGAAGGATATCAGTATAATTAGATAACGAAATGATTTCTAGTAGACAAAAGGTTGTCTTTGCGTCATGACAATACAGGCTATTTTTGATAGTTTGACATTATTGTATCAGTGCTCATCTTTTAAGCTTGCAACTCTGAAGTTAGCTGCGGAATGCCAATATTAAGTTTAAATCCATTTTATTTAACCATAATAATTTATAACGAAATTACGATGATTAACAATGAATTTCTGCATTTTACTTTTTTACCAGTTGATTTCTAGAAGCTGCCATCTTAAATACTAACTTCAAAGCATAAAGTTCCGTCTCATGATGCAACAGAACATATACCTCTACATTATTTTATATCCGAATAAATCTAACTATCATCACAAATATACAGGTTTAACAAAAAAAAACAAGGATAGAGTTGAAACTAACCGCATTACTACTCTTTACTGATATAAAATCAGTTTTGTATGTGGTAATATTAAATTACTTCATATTATATTGTTGAGAATTTCGCATTATGACCAATACCATGTTGGTATAATATGCACACTGTAGTTTTACGTTTTTACGATCTGACTGAGTACTGCGTCTCTCTTGTATTTATTGTTTGTACTTAAAGCGTTTTTTTTTCGATGTTTTTTACGTACACTATGTACGGTATGAAAACTGAAATAAATAAATAAAATCGATTGATTTTGTTTTTATTTTCTTTTCCCTTTAATTGTTCTTATGGACTCTCTAGATCACAGGCAGATCGAAATAACGCGTAAGAAGGGTGACCAATAGTCTTCCTTTTACGCAAATTTAATTCTTCGCGGCATCTTTATTGATACCAGACTTTAATTGTAATTTTTAAACAACTAGAAAATTTTACTAGATAACAATCCACATGGACCAGGCAGCAGACGGGACTCGAACCCGCACCCTCCGGTATCCGGGCGGATGCACTGACAATTATACTACCGCGGTCCTAATGTTCGTGTCGAATTTTCTCTAGTGTTTCATAGGCTGCAAGGCAGCGCCCTCTCTTCGCATTGTAGGTTATCCACAATGTCAGATGAATACCTTTACAAAGAGGAATAAACATTTGAAAGAAGAAATAGCAATTATAGTTTTTCTTTTTTAAGCATTTAACTGCTAAGTGTTAATGAATAGAGAAACGGGGAGAGGGGACGGGACTAGCCTTGAGGTTTTAATTTATAATAACTCGGAAATAGTAATAGGAAATATAAAAGTCTTTAATAGGAAGTCATAAACACATTCCTTTATAAATAATAGACATAAATCGACGACCACCGTCGATAGGTTTGTACGCCGGGTTTCATGGTGTCGCAGACTCGAGGGGTTCGAATCCCGGTGGGGGCAGATGCTCGTGAGATGAATACTATGCGATTCAAATAAGAATAGGAAAGCCAACGACCTCTATCTGTCAAACGTCGCTTGAAAAGTACGGTTTGCAAAAAAAATTTTTTAGCACTGAGCTAATCTTAGAATAAAAACCAAACATATGCAAACAAAAGAAGCAAATAAATCAAACGTATAGAAAATGAGTACTGGAAAAGGGAAATATGAGAATTTTAGTTTTATTATAAATACAGGTAATAAAAAAGACCATTTTTTTTTTAAATAAAGTTGTGGTTTTAGTGCTTAAATAAGCGTTATTTTATTTTAAAGCCGAAAGCAGCAGTGATGATGATGACTACTACTCCAACGGTAGTGCAGAGATGAGTGGAATTAAAGATCTAGATTCTGATATAAAAACAATCTCACTCAGTCTTAATAAATAAATATATTATTAAAAATCTCGATATTTTTCTCAATTCATCTGGGTAAATAAGTTTTTATTGAAGAAAAACTTTTTTGCTCACTGTACCTAACCGGTTTGAATTGACAGCTATTACGTCACAATATGGCGCCCAGTCGGTCCTATTCTTAGTTGAATCGCATTGTACGACCATTTGTACTCGTCATGGATAATTATATATTATGTATAGTATATGTATTCTACCCTAGTATTCCATAACACAAGCCCTACAGTGCTTACTTTGGGGCTAGGCTAAATAGTATGATGAAAAAAAAATCCTAAATAATTTATATATCCTTAAATTACTTCCGATTTCGACCACATGTCTCATCAGGACCTAGGCCACACTGTGTACTATTAACAATATTGTAGATAAAAAATGAAACAACCAATTTCTATTTTACTCTAGTTATTATTTTCAAAAAAAAAATATAGGAAACTTGAAACAATAATTTAACCACCTAAACATAAATACGATAAATATCAATCACATTGGCGTCCAGCGGACTTGAGACATCAAGGAGTCGAGCACTCCTCACATTTTTCCTATAGAATGCTTATTTTTTTATACATGGTCAATTTATTACATCAATTATGTTGGCAGTTACCATTATAATATCGGTGAAACCCTGAGATTAACCTGCTTTTATAATACATTGTCGATTTAAACTATTCTTTTCCAACAAAACTGTTTCTTTTGGTAAACGCAAAAATCTTACAATCAAAACTTAAGAAACGTTAAGTTTAGTTTAAAAAAACTATTCTTGGTGGCCACAAAATGATATTACAACACACACATTTCCAAATTTAGTTCATATAAGGAATTTAATCAATTTTCTTACATTTTTTGATCAACAAAATTATAATTATTCTATTATTTATAATAAAAGATCCGAAACGCAAACTTGAAACTCCGCTTTGAATTCGGATTGCATTTTCGATTGACACTAATCAGATAAACTCTCAAACGAATCAGTCGTGTTCATATATCTTTATCTACATAATTCTATGTAACAAACAAAAATTAAGTTAAAAACATTGTTGCATAAGTAACCCACTGTTACATTAAATCTCTTAACCTATGTACGTTTATAAAATATACAAAATGTACATTTCTCGCAAAATGTCATAGAAATAATAAATCCTATTATAATTTACTAAATGATACTCGACTGAATAATTCATGAATTGTTTTGAACTGTGATCGCATAACAATATTTTTTTAATTATTTCAGACTTTTGCTTTCCATTCAGGGTCTTCATTGTGCATTTTTTTCGGTTTCTCCCTCTGTTTTTTTAAGCTCTTATTTGTTAAAACCATGGATACATTTATTTAATCTCTGAAAGGGATGAAAAGAATTAAACGAAAGAATTAGTTTTCTGGAATGACTGTCACCAAGTGGCAGCACTGAGACGAAAGGTCTACTCATCCGTCAAATTTCATATGTTCTTATAGTCTATGGATCAATTTAAATGCTCGTTCGATTAGTTCGCGCCAAAAACTTCATACAAAAGACGTTACAGTAGCGCCAACTGAGGACGTAAATTTTCATTTCAACACCCGCATTAGCTCCCAGGTAGGGTTACCATTAAGAAATTTGAAAAATCTCCAGATAACAAGTGTTTCTTGTATTCTAGTTACAAATAAAGAACACTGGACAGTGGACGAAATACTGATCTGTCATTTCTTGTGAACTTAACTTTAGAAAATCATACAAATAGAAAAGGACCAGACTACAATATTAAGATCCGGACATGTCATTTAAATGTGGACGAATGGTAACCCAACCCCGTGAGCATAAGACATTTTCATGGGAGTAGCATAAATAAGAAAGAGAAAACTTATGTGTTTAGTTTTTCTATGCATGTGTTAGATTAAAATTTGCGATATTGTAGCATTTCAGTGCTAGGATAAAATAAAAACCATTTTGTTATTAAAAACCACAATTCACAAAAGACGGGATGTATCAAAATCAAAACTATACATTTCTAAACAAACCAAACTTGAATAAATGCAATTATAGTATTAAGCTAATATGAACATAATGATGATAGATGCAATCACAGATCTATTTATTTTTTGTTACCAGATTCCATTCTGTTAGAATTGTGAATAATACTGTTTCCCTAACATAACTGTCACACTCCAAACAAAATTTAACTTTAGTTATAATTTTCTCAAAATTATTTTTTTATATATTGAAATTAAGACATATTTAAAAAGTAAAATAGCAACAAATTGTTTAACAAATTTATGTTGTTGTTGTAATTTTCTTTTGAATGTACTATATATATAGCAATGTTTTTTTTAAGAATTACTGTAAATGACGTGTTGAATCTCAACCCCTATTCGTATTTATCAGTAATCATTCAGTATTCATTGGCTGCAGAAAAAGGGTTCATATATATTACTGAATTCACCGTGTAAACTATCCCAGCTGGGGTTGCCAGATGCTGGCTTATCAATTCAGGGATATTGCCTAACGTGAATGTGCAACTCGCTTTGTATGTCATAATTTGATAATTCAAGTAAATAAATTTAACTTCAACATACCTAATTATTATGAAAATTTTGCAGTTAGGCTTATGCTTTTATAAATTATTAAATGAACAAAAGTAAAAACTTGTCATAAAATCAATGCAAATAATGTGATAAAAGTGCACACAATTTTAGGATCTAGTATAAATTTTACTAAAATGGTGTTCATTTTTAAATAAATTTCTATATTTTATTTTAGATCCTTTTTGATGATTAATGTGGGATCTGATAAAACTTTTTTGAGAAGAGCTTAGCAAGATGAACTTGGCTCTGGCTATTTCTAGACTGGAATTCCTCTATTGACCTTGCCTACTGAGCTCCGTATTTGATGCTTTGGTAGCTACCAGAGATCAAAAGAAGATAGTCAACCCAAGATTTATTTTTATATCGACTTTTCTATGAATAATGTTAATCGCCAGTTAAGTTATATATATATAGTTTTATTTCATTAAGTATGTATTTATATTTTATCATATTTGTATCGACAAACTTTCAATTTATGCGTTTCTTGACGGCCCGCTGCGGTGCCGAAGCGGTGCGTTTGTCGTACAGCGTACGGACTGTCCTTTTTTTTCATACAAAACGTGCGGTGCGGCAACAGTGCGGCGCCGGTACCGCGAATGCTAGACAACAGGACTGTAGCCGCACCGCACGTTTTGTATGAAAAAAAAGGACAGTCCGTACGCTGTACGACAAACGCACCGCTTCGGCACCGCAGCGGGCCATCAAGAAACGCATAAATTGAAAGCGCCCTAAATAAAGACTTCATGCAGTCGATACAAATATGATAAAATATAAATACATACTTAATGAAATAAAAAAAAAAAGCGCCCTTAGAGTTTAGCATTCAATCATTTGATAAGAAACAAAAGCCCACCTGCAAAATTTTTAAATTATAATGAGACAATCCTTGAAGTGTTTTCATACAACCTAGAGTTAAGACTAACTCAAATAAAATTATCTCTCTCACACTAACAATACTAAACAAATTTCATTTAAACAATATTATGACTTGAATGACTTTGCCATGTGTAGAGTTTCATGTTTATAACAATACAATGGTGTCGATTCTGGCGTGATTCTCTGAACTTAAAACTAAATTTAACATCAGTCTCTCCTTTTCATTCTGTATAGATAATGACAAGGATACACTGTTGTCAAATTTAAGTTTCGATTTAGAGAATCGTGCCAGAATCGACACCAATGTTTTCCTCAATGTCGTGATTTAGAAAATTGTTAAAACCCAGTGTTTTTAAAAATGTTATAAAAAAATACTTGAGTATGTGAAAATGTTAAAATTCCATTCAGTTCTTGTTGTAGACATGAAACTAATTATAATATTATAATTACAAAATGTATCTTCAATAAATAAAAAAAAAATCACAAGTTAATATTACCCTTAGATATACTAACTGAATATACTTTTATTTATTTTGTAATCTTAGTGCAATTTTTTTTAGAAATATGTGTGAATATTTAATTTACCATTCTCCTCTTCACTTAATTTTTTATTTATTATAACTCTCTTTCGACGTAATTAAACTCTTTCACATCACAAACACCGCGCAGTTTTAGATAAAAGGATGAAACATAAAATATTTACATGATTTTCAACCTGTAGCTTTAAATTGTGGCTGGATATAATCTTTTGAACAGACAAATGAACAAGGATTTAAACTTAACTCTGCATTATTTTTATATTTAAAATTAATTTAAACAAATAAGATTGTGAGTCAAAAGCTGCCATTATTCTCCAAATTTGAAACTATATTTGACAATTCTCGCTCCTATTCATTCTTAAGGAAGGATGCATAAATATGGTTAACTGATTCGGTTTCCTGATCAGGTAATCTGATTCGGAGACCTGAATACACTTCCTTACATACAAATGTTCAAATAGGCGCACACTATTCTCATTTTTTCAGATAGGAAAAACCTAGTTTGGTTCGGAATCTACCTAATAAATAAACTGAAATGTCTGCACTGGGCCCACAGAAGTCTGAATCTGAATTCCTGATCAGGAAACCGTAGATATGCGAACAGACTAAGATTTCTGTCAGATAAAGTTTTAGATTTAGAACACCATGCCAGGATTAGACTCGATGTTATCTAAAACTGCTGCGCTCACAATCATATCGACACCGCATAAGCCTCTAGGAGACTCTTCAATATTTACAAAAAGAAATAATTATCCTAATTTCAAGGATGAAGTGGGTATCAGGGCTCCATTTTGCTACACAAACAACGGTATTCAGAAACTAGAACTTTGTACAATCAACCTCATATCAAGTTGAAGTACTGAAGTGTAGGAATTTTCTCAATTAATTTTGAGCCTCATGTTTAATAATCAAGAGCTGGGCTTAAAAGGCAAAACAGAATATTCCATTTTCATATTCTCGTGCAGTATAGTATTGTAGAAGTCTCTCAACAAAAATTACCTAAACCAATTCAAAATTGAGAGGTGGTTTTAAGAATTTTAATTATTCAAACTTTCGAGACTTTGTCAAACTTGTAACAGATAATATCTTGATAATGACATTGAATGTACAAACTAAATTAAATCTGAGCAAATTTTGATAATTTTACGGTTTCATAGGAATTGTCATTAGGACTTAATACATTATAATGGTTTTTACTTAAATTTATATATTCCTTTAACACGAAACAATGTTAAAACCTCTTTTTACTATTAAAATGTCGAACATTTTAAATTTCACAAACCAACTACCTATTTTAAAATGATTAATAGATCACTGAGACTACAATGTTTAGATACTGTTTTCATACAAAATAGGATCTCAAGATCTCTCTGTGATTATAGCTATTAACGGGATTGTTACCATGCACCTTGTTTTTTATGAGTCTCCGATATTACTTAGATAGACTCTGATGTTACTAGTGACCAGGAAAGTAGAAAACAATATATCTCTCTGTGAGTTAAGTGATCTATTATTATCATATTATCTATTTCATTTCATTTCATTTCATATCAATACGGGACTTAGTCTGTCATCATCAAATCTTATTGTTGATAGGTAATCTATTTGCAAAATCTAAAACGCTACAAACACACAGTATGTATCATTAAAAAAATATTCACTTACTGCAAAATCCTATGGAGATCAGGAGATATGTCTTCTATGTACCAACACGGAAATCAAAACCTTACACAACACTATCGTAGAGTACAATATGGTGTGTCCGCAAAATGGGACTGACTGTGCACTTCATACCGTTTAAAGTCTTAGAGAAACCACTGTATACTAATCTGGGGGCTTCTGTGCTACGTCGTTTGGTAACTTGACGCCATCGCTTTTGTGTTCTTGTTTGTCTTTGACTGCTTCCTTGTCTCTGGATTTGTGCCTGTCGTCACTTCTGTGTTCTTTGTGTTCTCTTGGTCTATCTGATTTATGAGATTTGTGGGATCTAGACGACGAATGCCGCCTATGATGGTCGTGTTTATCCGACCTTTCTGTCCGATGCTTGTCCGAACTGTGCCTGTGATTCTTGTCTTTATCCACTCTGTCATTTTTAACAATAGATTTTTCAGACTTGTCGTTTCTGTCTGACTTGTGTTCTGTTCTGTCTGATTTGTGGTCTGTTCTGTCCGATTTGTGTTCCGATCTGTGTTCAGATTTTTCCGTTCTGTGTTCCGTTCTCTCCGATTTATGTTCCGATCTGTCCGTTTTATGTTCCGTTCTTTCTGCTTTTTCTGTTCTTTCCGTTTTGACTTCCTTGTCGACTTTATCGGGCTTCTCAGTTTTGATCTCTGGCTTTTTGTCTCTTTTATCATCTGCCTTTTCAGGAGAAACTGAAGAGTCTAAGCTCTTCCTGTTTTCAGTTACTTGAGCTGGTTTCTCTTTGAATTTTGCACACAATGCTCTCATTTCTATCACGCCCTCTTTGTGTTTTGAAGATTTTTTGGGTTCTGCAAAAAAGATAAAATTATATTTATGAAATTTCCTTACACTAGGAATGAAAATGAACTACTAAAATATGTTTCTATATTTAATGTTTCTTTTCAGCTCCGTTTGATTAAATTCCAATTTTTAAATTTGCAGTGCAGTTTATGCATTGAAAATGTACGTGAATGAACAATTATGAAAATCTATGGAAAACTCATTAGTATTACTCGTAAAAGTGTTGCTAAAAATAATATATTTTTATTAAACATAATGAGTTGTGTACATAATGAGTTTCTGTAATTGGCCTTAAGATTGTTTTTATATTTTATTGTATTAAATCCAAAAAGAAAAACGCTGTAGGCTCTTTGTTAAAAAAAATAAAATAAAAAAGTATGATACTACAAAGATTATCTTTGTCAAACATAGTTCATTTTTATAGATGTATTTTTTAATACTTAAGAGCTATATATAAGGATATATTGTTGTCGATTCTGACATGATTCTCTTAATCTAAACTTAAATTTGACAAGTGTATCGTTGTAATACTCTATACTGAATGAAAAGGTAAGACTGATGTTCAATTTAGTTTCAAGTTTAGAGGATCATGCCAGAATCGACTTCATTATTATCTAGACTAACGTAAAAATCATGACAGTAAAACGATTTATTTACCAAACAAGTACGTCACAGTTAAATCGAGTTACTATCAAAATAATGTGTGAAATTCGACTGAAACTATTACATTTCCTTTATTCCTAGTTGACCCCGCAGGAATGCCACTGGAGGCATATGGAAAGTGAGGACAATGACTTCACTCCCATTTGCCCACGGTGGGACGACTGGGTAAAAGGTTACATTTAATGAGGCCTATTTTCATACCTGGTTCTACTGTTGGAACAGGTTCTGGCGGTGGCCTCTCATCTGCCGGGGAAGAGGCTTCCGAAGACGGGTAGTATTGCTTCAGTCTCAGGTGCCACGCTGAAATATACCTTGTACTTAGTAACAGAAAAAAGCGCCACACGAAAGTGGAAAAAAGTACATTTTTAGGACCACCAGAGAATGATACATTAAATCTTATTTTTAAACATTATAATAGTAATACATACAAAATTCTATTGAAGGAAGCCACATCATGCATAAGAGACAGTACGAACGGACACCATTTGAACTCCAGTCATAGATGTTTAATATGTATTTCTATATAAATATACTTATACATATACAGTATATATGTATTCTATCCGTTACCCTAGTATCCCATAACACAAGCCTTATAGTGCTTACTTTGGGGCTAGGCTAATTGATGTGTGCGTGTTGGAAATATTTATTTATTTATATAAATGCTTATATCCTCACCGACTGACGCGACTGCAGACACGGTGCGGAACTGATGGATGATGTTCCTCGGCAAGAAGTATACGTCGTCGGCACACAGCGGCAGGCGAGAATAACGAACGCCTTCGCGACGCAATTGGTTCAATTTCGCTTCTTCCAACCTGGGGGGGGGGGGGATATATATATTATTACAATAATAAAATCTAATGCGATTCAAATGACGATGACTTGATGACTGCTCCGACGGTAGTGTAGCGATAAGCGGAATTAAAGAGCTAGATTCTGTTCAAAAATCTGATATTTTTTCTCACTTAAACTTGGTAAATAAGTTTTATTAAAGAAAAACTTTTTTGCTCACTCTACCTAACTGGTTTGAATTGACAGCTGACAGCTATGGCGTCACAATATGGCGCCCAGTCGGTCCTATTCTAGTTGAATCCCATTATACTAATACTAGCTGACTCGGCGAACTACGTGCGTAATATAAGTACCCAAAAGTAATAATTTGCAATAAAATAATATTGCGTCTGCGAAATTGAGATAAGTAAGCTATCCTATCCTATCTTTCAAGTTGGACCAAACTGCACACGGTGTGCAAAGGACAATGTTAAAGTTGGCCTAAGAACCAACACCAATTTGGCATTTATGATAATTCTTAGTATATTTTTTGCGATAATTATCAGTATTTACATTGTGACGGACACTTCCAGTCAACTAAGCTAAATTAAAAAGTTGAAAAATTATCTGAGACATTAACTACCATTTTATGTGTATAATCTATGACAGCGCTGCAAACAAAACACTCTGTCTTCCTAATTCCGGTACTTCACTTGGCTATTCGTGTTTGCTATTTGAAAACTTCACATCAGTCTGTCCTTTTCATTCCTTATTAAGCATGACAAGGACAGACTGTTGTCAAGTGAATGGCTGGCATAAAACTCGATACTCTGTGGTTGTGGTGCAGGCAGTTTGAATTCGTAGTAATCTGTGGCATTCGTGCATTCTCGTGTCGGATTACCTATTGTGTGTTTATTTGCGATTGCTTTTCCTTTAATTTAACAATTTCGGCTATCTAATATGCCATCATTGTTACCAAAGAGCAGAGACTTTATTACCAAGTGGTACCTGTGCTACAACATCCTGAGAGGATCATACTGCCAAATTATTCAAGAGCACCTGATACACATTCACGCTGCATATTTACACAATATACATGTGATATACAAATAAATACATTATACAACATGATACCATTATGTCAGAAATAGTTAATAAATAAGAAGCAAAACTACAGTTTTTATTTTATGTTGTTTTTACCTGCAATTTAGAACCTAGAAAATAATATTTCATGATTGTTGGTTCTTAGGCTATAGGCTTAGGCGCAATGTATGGACGCAGAACAATGTCCTTCGATTAGAATCGGTAAAGTAGTTTAGGAGTCCATCCCGTACAAACAACGTGACGCGTAAATTATATATATTAAGATTATAAAGCTGAAGAGTTTGTTTGTTTGATTGTCTGTTTGTTTGAACGCGCTCTCCGGAGCCACTGGTCCGATTTAAAAATTTTTTGAAGTTATACTTCTTTAGGCGCGTTATGAAAAAATGATGAGAGTGAAATTTTTAGATGCGCGCGCATCACTGTAACCCAAAAGTAACAGCATGAAGTTGGCCGCGTGCGCGTTATGAAAAAATCATGTGAGTGAAATTTCGAGATGCGCGCGCATCACTGTAACACAATAGTAACACCATGAAGTTGGCCGCGGGTGCGTTATGAATGTTAGTGTCTAATAATGGTGGATTATTAACCACTTAGTGGTTAATAATCCACCATTCGAAAGGTACTTTGAACGATCCACGGAGCTCCATAAGATGATCGCGTTGTCAAAAAAAATGTTGGCACGCTCGTCGCCTCTGATCACTGTTTTCATATTTATAATATTTATCCACATGTTTCTAGTTACTATATAGACACAACGTGTTTTAGTTACTTACAAGTGCTAATTACATATGGACTAATAACTTAAATTCAGTAGTGATTTTAATTGAATATTTTGAATATTTATTTAATTTTTCAAATTAAAACTGAACTTAATTGATTGTGTTAACTATGCTTTTCCAGTCCTTTTATTATTTTATTGTAATTATTAATTATTTGCATGCAATTAAAAAATATTTTTAATGATGCTAAAGAAGTATAACTTCTCACGCGCGTACATAAGTTACACGCATCCATTTTTTTTGTGTTGGATAGTGCATTTATCGAGGAAGGCTATATAAGTACAAGGACGGCAATTCGTAATCGACTACCTAACAACGGATGCCCGTTGAATGCATAAATGAATAGTTAGCCTTCGAATGTCTCTAGCG
The DNA here is from genome assembly GCA_902850365.2 of Chilo suppressalis. NCBI lineage: Eukaryota > Metazoa > Arthropoda > Insecta > Lepidoptera > Crambidae > Chilo > Chilo suppressalis. The sequence continues at coordinate 11,804,209 of OU963917.1, read as the reverse complement.
CGTTGTAGGCTTCCATACTTTATGAGTGTATCGCCAGTAGCGCCATCTCTTGACGAGGCGAGTGATTACTTCGTCAATGTTGGTTAAATGTGGGGGAGTAGATGTCGCCGCACAATCGTTTGTCGCGGGAGACTAAGAAAATATGTTTATCTTTCTATGAGGCACTAGAAGTATAAATAGACTCATCACGTGACTATATGGGCGGTTTGTAAAGATCCTTACCTTTTATTGTAAATTTATTATTGAATCGCTTTTAGAGAGGATAATGTCTCTCTTAAAGGCACTAGAAGTAGTAATAAATTATGTGACACACTGCGATATTCGTATAGATTCAGCTGCAACAGTTTATTAAAGTACCTAGTTATACGGCCGCGGTTAGATCCTTACCTTTCACTGCAGATTGATTATTAAATGTAATATACCTTATTCAACTTCCTCCGAGACAAGACAAAAACCCAAAACAATGATTTTAATTTTTTTATCTATAGTAAAGGAGGCCGGTGTAACCAGACTGATATCAAAATTTCGCATTTCAACGTGAATGACTCGCTTTATCACCACTCTTCACTTTAGTAGTATTACAATGCGTTCAAAGTTTGGGAATAGCTAGTTTTAAGTCACTTTTTTTTAATTATTATTTAATACGAGTTTAAAGTTTGACCTATTGAGAAAACTTTCGTCTCAGAGGAAATAGGGTATTTGACAGTATTGAAAATAAAGTGCCAATTGTTAGCATCTGTATTTAGAATGAATATAGGCAGGAGTTTTTACTATTTTTACAGAAAAAATATTTTTTACTGAAAACCACGATAAAGATAATAGTTTTCTTGTCTATTGTCACGTAACCCAAAACGCTTGGGATCGGTGGAGCCTAAAATGACGTCACACGCAAGTAAACTTCCGGTTAAAGGGACTTTAGATTGTATGGTTTGACGTTTTAATGATAGTCGTGTGACGTCACACACCAGTGAGACACCATATTTTCCAAAGATACGTTTACGTTTACGTAAAAAAAAAAAAAAAAAAAAAAAGAAGAAAAAAAATAAAACAAGTGTTTCGCAATTGTAAAATTCAATTTAATTATTTAAAGTTATTTTAGTGCTTCGATTTTATGCTACTTTGCAAAGCAGAGAAGTGAAACAGCATACCTAGTGTTTGCAACATCTTGTATGTAATATAAGCTTGCATTTTACACCACCTGCCAGCACTTCACTCACAAAGTTTTGCACGATCTAATATTCAACACTACAAAACAACAACACTGCATATTTCATCATGCCACAATTATCCGATATTGTTTCTGCACAAAAGAGTTTGGAGGAATGTTTCAATAAGAAAATGCAGGATCTGGAGGCTCAAATCCAGGGTGCAGGTTCCGGTAAGGAAACAGTCGCAAAAGTAGCTGAGGAGTTCCGGACCTTCAGGGAGATCATATTTGGCATGTTGGGGCTTCTCCGCAAGCAAATCAACGAGTGCACCACACAGATAGATGCCATGGAATCCCGGCACCGTCGTAAAGCTCTGATTTTCATGGGCATTGAAGAATCTGATGCTGAAGACTGCAAGGAGGTGGTCTGTGGCCTTCTCGGGACAAAGATGGGTCTCAAAGATGTCAATAAAGCTGCACTATCGGTTTGTCACAGGCTCGGAGTGTCCAGTAGCAATGAAAGCATTAAGCATCGGCCTGTTCTTGTTAAGTTTTCGCAATATGAATTGAAATCTGCAGTCTGGAAGGCGAAGAAGAGCTTGAAGGGGACGAACATCTCAGTGAAAGAGTTTCTAACCAAGTCAAGGCAAGCGATCTTCAACAATGCTCGGCTGCATTTTGGTGTCCGGTCTTGCTGGACTCATTCATCATTCATGTCAAGTCTTCTGATAGTAGGCGTCATAAGGTGGTGCTTAAAGAGGATTTGGACGTCCTGGTTAGTAAATACCCAAAAGATTCCTCGACTGCTGTGCGACCAGGAACTGCAAATGAAAACAAGTAGTAACTTTATTTTCTTTGTACCTATACAATTTGCTTTTTCATTGCTACCTTTATAGACAACATTTTGCTTCTTATAAAATTTCATTAATTATTACTTACCATAGAAATAAATGTGATCCTTTAAAGTCGCAATAGCTAATTCGTTGTTTTTGGCTTTCTTATACTGCATGCTGTTGATAGACACAGAATATCCAGTTTGCGTTTATAATTTGTTTTTTATATTTTTTTTTTTTTACTTTAAGGTAATCTGGTAAGTAATTTGCTTTCCTCTCACAATTTGGTTTTGTTTGTTTGTGTCGATGAAATGTCACTGTCATCTTGTCAATGTCATTTTTTTTTTCTCTCAAATTAGTTCTTCTGCACGAAAGCAAAGAAACCTGTGTTCATACAGCCATATATTATTTCATTTTGTGTCTGTAACTAAATTTTATAACTCATCTTCGCTTGATAAGTTTGAATATTACGCATTCATTTATTATTATTAAGATATGCAATTGTTAATTGTAATTGTGATTATTATGTGTTTTTTTATGTTTTCCTTGTAACCAGATAATGTAAGCTGGCGGGTGGTGTGGATATTTTGGTGCTTTTTCGTTTTGTTTTTGCATTAATTTGTTCACTTTTTGTATCTTTATTTGTATATATATATATAAATTTATTTATTAATATTTATGTAGTATATGATATCAGACGACGAATTCTTATCTGCTGATGACGAATCTGCAGACACTTCTATTAATGAAAGCTTCTGTTCAGCTACCGACACACTTGGTGATTTTTTGCATCGAACTCTTGACCAATCTCCAGGTCTATTGAATATATGTCACATCAATGCTCAAAGTTTACCCAGTCATTATGACGAGTTGCTTGATGTGTTCTCTGGGCGAAATGTACACGCTATACTAATTTCCGAATCTTGGTTAAAACCACATCTTCTATCTCCCACTTATTCTCTCCCTGGTTTTACCTTAATTCGGAATGATCGTTGTGGCCGTGGCGGAGGTGGTGTCGCTATCTACCTACGTAGTACATTTTTGTATAAACTAAAAACTTCCTCCAACTCTGACTCCAATTCGGAATATATTTTTCTGGAGATTGGGACAGGTCGTGCTAAAGCAGTTATTGGTGTAGTTTATTGTCCCCCCACAGTCGATTATTTCACCGAACTTGAAGAGGTTCTAGAATCTTTAGGGTCTGAATATGCACATATTATCATCATGGGTGATTTTAATACCAATCTCCTCGCTCCCGAATCCTCACGTTCCCGAAAACTCCTTCATATTGTCCAGTCCGCAAGCCTACATATTTTACCCCTTCAACCAACTCACCAAAGCTCTTGTGGTGATGATACATGGCTGGATTTAATCCTCACCTCTAATCCCTCTCTCGTCACATCACATGGTCAACATATCGCTCCTGGCTTCTCTCATCATGACCTCATCTTCCTTTCCTATCGGTTTAAGCCCCCCAAATTCCCCCCCAAGGTTTTGCACAGGCGCTCATTCGCGCGTATGGACTTAGACAAATTACTAAAGGATGTCTCAGGGATCAATTGGGACCCTATGTTTCAAGCTTCGGATGTCAACGAAAAGCTAAAAATATTTAACAATACCCTGTTGAACATTAACGATGTCCACGCGCCCATCAGAAAAGTGAAGCTAAAGCGTGAACCAGCTCCTTGGATGACAGCAGGTATTCAGATGGCGATGAGACGTAGAAATCGTACTTATCGCAGTTATAGAAAGGATCGCTCTGACGAAAAGTGGAAACTCTTCAAGGCTGCTAGAAATCGGTGTAATCAGATGATACGTAACGCCAAACGCCGATATATTCTCAACAATCTTTCTTCCTCATCTTCTGCAGATATCTGGAAGTTCCTTGGAACACTAGGTATCGGCAAATCGCGACATTTAGACCTACCTAATTCAATAAACTTAAACGACCTCAATTCTCATTTCACCACAACTTTTAAGTTGGATCGTGATTCTACAGCAAGCACTGTTGCTTCCATAAATGGTTTAACGCGTCCTAACGTCGACCCCTTCCATTTTTCACCAGTCACATCGACAGAGATTAAAAAGATAATACTTTCCGTTAAGTCAAATGCGATAGGGTGTGACGATATTAGTCGTCGCATGATCATTACTATTCTTGACCCTCTTCTTTCTGCTATAACGCATTTAATGAATTCTTCTCTTGAAACCAGCACTTTTCCTATGCTATGGCGAAAAGCTTATGTACGGCCTCTTCCCAAAGTTTCCAATCCAACACAGCCACATGAATTTCGGCCGATTTCTATCCTCCCCTTCATGTCAAAAGTGCTAGAGGCCTGCGTTCACAAGCAATTATCTCAATATGTCCACAAAAATTCATTGATGAACCCCCTCCAATCCGGATTTAGGTCAGGACATAGCACAATTTCAGCGCTCTTAAAGGTGACTGGCGATATTAGGGCGGGAATGGAGAACGGTAAAGTAACATGTTTAGTACTTATCGATTTCTCCAATGCTTTTAATACTGTCAGTCACGATATTCTCCTTTCTATACTATCCCATCTTATGGTCTCTGACGATGTGTTGACTTGGTTCTCTTCTTATCTTCGGGACCGCCGGCAGTTGGTCCGGTCTGGGGAATATTCCTCATCCTGGCGCAACCTTGAAACTGGTGTTCCCCAAGGCGGTATTCTCTCTCCTCTTCTTTTTTCAACTTTTATTGATTTTATCACTCACAATCTTCAGTGTTCGTATCATCTATATGCTGACGACTTACAATTATATACTGAAGCAAGCATCGACAATTTAAACAAAGCCATTGATGCTCTAAACAGTGACTTAGTCGCTATTAAAACCTGGTCGGAAAAATTTGGGGTCACTGTCAATGCTTCAAAATGCCAAGCCATTTTACTAGGGGGGTCAAGGATGATGAGCAAAATTGACATCAACAGTCTTGGTTCCATTATTCATGACGGTACTACAATACCTTTTAGCAACGTCGTTAAAGATCTGGGCTTGTATATCGACTCGAGTTTTAAATGGCAGGACCAAGTTGGTAGTGTCTGTAAAAAAGTAACGGGAACCCTGCGTGCCCTTTATCGAATGAAAAATTTTTTGCCGGTCAATATCAAGGCAATGCTTGTGCAAACCTTAATATTTCCCATAATTGACTATGGTGATTTGTGCTACCTCGACCTGAATGCAGATCTACTCAACAAACTTGATCGCCTTCAGAATAACTGCATTCGATTCGTTTTCAATCTGAGAAAATATGACCATGTGTCCGCATACCGATCTCTCTTAAAATGGATGCCCATTAGGCAGCGCAGAAGTATGCGGGCTCTGACAACCCTGTTCTCTTTGCTGGATTCTCCAAATGCTCCCCCTTATCTCACTTCTCAATTTCAGTACTTATGTACCTCTCATAGTAAAAATCTTCGATCTTCTTCTAATCGTTTACTTATCGTTCCATCACACTGCTCCGATATTATTCACTCTTCCTTCTTCGTAAAAACGATACTTTTGTGGAATGATCTCCCGCTAGATATCAGAATGTCCCCCAGTAAATATACCTTTAAAACCAAACTGCGAAGCTTTTTATTAGATCAGGCGTTTCGTTGAGTGGTTTGTCGTCATTATTTTGTATTTATTTTGGAAATATGTATGTATTTGTGTATTTATTTAAATATATTAACTTATGTATGTGTACGTTTATATATTATTATTTATATTTATTATTTTTATAAACTTCAATGTGATCTCCACTTCAGTTGTGCACCCTACCACTAATAATATCCACAACATCCTATGGTTGACTGGTAGAGAATGCCTACGGCATTAAGTCCGCCATTGTACATTTGTGCATAAAGAATAAATAAATAAATAAATAAAATAAATACGCGGCAACTTCAAAACAGAGTTTTTGATTTAGTTTTTTTATCCGTAATACGCAACATTATGATGAATATCCATCCAATGGACTCTATAAACATTAGAAAATACCGTAAGATCGTTTTCTAAAACTTGCCAAATACCCTATTGAATAGAGTATAGCTGTGAAAGAGAGAAATGTCTCTCTTTCTCATTCTCGAAATAGAAATAGACTCACCACGTGACGCACTGCGATATGGGCGGTTCGTACAGATCCAGCTGCAACAGCTGCACCAGCTTGTTGAAGTCGCCCGCGTGGAATGCGACCACGTCCTTAGTTATGCGGCCGCGATCAGATTCGTCGCCGCAGTGGATCGCCTTCAATACACCTGCGATGACAAATAAATATTGCTAGAAAAAATTCCACGCGGACCAGGCAGCAGACGGGACTCGTACCCGCACCCTTCGCAATCCGGGCGAATGCACTGACCAATTATGCTACCGCGGCCCTCACGGACCGCGTCGAAATTCCTCTAGCCATAATGCGAAGAGATGGCGCTGCCTTGCAGCTTAAGAATGGCTAGAGGAATTTCGACACGGTCCGTGAGGGCCGCGGTAGCATAATTGGTCAGTGCGTTCGCCCGGATTGCGAAGGGTGCGGGTTCGAGTCCCGTCTGCTGCCTGGTCCGCGTGGAATTTTTTCTAGTTATATTTTCATTAGATTTAAACATCAAGCAGTTACATGCTTTAAAATTTTAAATTATAAATAAATATTGTCACAAACGCTCTCGAAACAGAACCGTGAATGTGCTAGAGATCGAATGTGCCAGAGCACCGCGGGTCGCGATAGAGGTCGAGTAATGCGGCTCATTCTAAAATGAGCCTTATGCAGTGCGGCGTAAGGGAGAAAGTGCAACGACATCTGCACTTGTTTACAAGTTATGCGCGTTACCTGCGTAAGTATAAGTAGGTGCTTCGTACTCGCGGGTGCTAGCTAATTCTCAATTTAACGGGTACTTTCTAGAATGCGTCGATCGGCGTGTGTAAGCGCTATTGGCGCCGCGCAGAGACAGTTGAGTTTCAACAGCGATTTCGGAGCGAATCCAAAGGCGATCAGTGCAACAAAAGTGTTCAAGTGCGATAGTTTAAAGACTTGTATAGTGAAATACAGTGTTTAGTGATTGTTTTGTAATTAACATTGTGTTAATTGTGTGAACTGTGTGATGAATAAAGAACTGTCAAGCGCGAACTGGCCTATAATTTCGAACCCCATCCCGACACGTAACAATATGATATCATCGTATCTTTATTTTAAGCATCAGCTTGAACAGATAATGTTCGTTGCAATGCAGCCTTAGAAATACTAGAAGAAATTCGACACGGTCCATCAGGTCGTGGTAGCATAATTGGTCAGTACATCCCCCCAATAGCGGAGGGTTCGGGTTCGCATCCCGTCTGCTTTCTGGACAACGTGGTTATTTTTCTAGTATTGTTTTTTTCAGATTTCACCATTTTCATTGATAATATAACTCACCAACGGCAGCGGTAGTGATGCGGTCCAGTCCATGGCCCACATGATCGGCGTGGGCCCGGGTTCGATCCTCGAACAGAAACTCTCGCGCCTCACTCCAGCGAGGCAAGTATTGGAGGTTACGCAGCTCATTTATACCCGTCCTGTTGAACGACCAAATCACAAATACAATCATGGTAATAATTAAATAAATATCATCATCATCATCAGCCTATTAATGTCCCCACTGCTGGGGCACAGGCCTTCCCTATGGTTGAGAATAGGGAGATTGCGCCATGCCCCATCACGCGGGCCCAGTGCGGATTGGTGGGTGCTAACGACTGCAGATGCAGCCGGGACCGACGGCTTAACGTGCCTTCCGAAGTACGGAGGAGCTCGAGATAGTAAATTTTTGGTCACCAATCCTATGACCGACCACTGCGAAAGTTGCTTAACTTCAACGGTCGTAGCCGAACGCGCTAACCTCTTGCGCCATCGAACTCCTCTAAATAAATAAATATGTGAAGATGAAATTAGAGGACGTCGCAATAAACACAAAATAAATAAAAACACTTGAAATGCCTGGTTTTCAGGGACCAAATTAGGAAAGTAGAAACGCGAATGAACTTGGTCGCTAGGGCGTGGTTTCACTTGTCTATGTCTAAAGCTAAATTTAAATTTAGTCTCTGCATTTCATTCTGTATAGAGAATGACAAGGATACACCGTTGCCAAATTTAACTTTAGACCAGTGTGTAACTAAAGATAAAATTGCATATACATCGGTGCTTTTCAGAACAAGAATCTTAGTGGCGTTATGATAAGTGGATCAATAAACAGCTTGGTGATTGTCACTTCCATCTGTAAAAAGTAGTTAACGAATAAGCTTAATGGTTTTTACTGGGCATGGCCCCGCTTATTCACCGAGCCCTTAGCTGGGTACTGAACTCGCTGGAGACCCGGCCATTTTTTTGACAACTCCTAGCGGGGGATCAGTTCCAAACTAACACACACACGCACACACACACACACACACCTCACACACGCACATAAACACCATACTCACAACCAGCACTACCATATACCATATCATGCAAAATAATATAAATATGAAACTAGATTTTATCGTTGTTCTCCTTTTTTTTGCTTATGTAACACTTTCTTAAGCGGGGAGAGGCTGGTGCACTGAGACACAGGCGTCATCTAAGTTTTGTCACCAGTCTCTCACAATCTTAGACCTAAGTTTTATAATCTGTTACCCATGAAGCATGTATAAGATTTTGGAGAGAAAATGTGTCCCAATCAAGAAGTGCTTGAGTCGTGTTCAAGCACTTCTTGATTCACAGTCACGCGCGGACCGTTGAAGTCACCATGCCGCTGAGCTCCGTCAAAACAGGTGAAAGTAATACATAAAGAATGTAAAATGACGTTTCTTCGACTTCTAATGAATGTTTATTAATTTAACGCATTTGAAGTAAATTTTGTTGTAATACTTCCTATAAACCGATTTAATAGAAAATATTTGTGATATTCAAATGCATAATGGTCGATAATATAGCCGTCTCTTTTCCTCGCGTTCCGTACCTGCTATATTACTAATAGACCAGGTCGATAATTTTTGAGACCAAAAAAAATTATAGTAGGATGAAACCCATTAGAAAAGGTAGAGAATATAACAAAAATGAAAGGAAAAATAAATTACGGGCGATCTGAGGTCGGGAAGGGGGAGGGGGTGAGTTTTTAAGGGTAAATATGGTTAATCTCGATTTCCGGTAAAACTGCAAGTCTATTGAAAAAAAAATAAATGGCAAAGTTGTAGGTAATAAAAAGATCTACAACTTTTGTAGCGACACTTTTTTCACATAACCTCAAAATTTATGTGAAAAATGCGAATAACCGAGTTTTTGATTTTTATTTTTTGCAAAAAAAAAATATTCTTTCACGGAATTTGGTGAAAACTTACCTTTGTATGTCCTAAACATACAGTAATTTTTTTGATTTAAAACATTCATTTTTTCACCTTATTTTGACTTAATATCGAAAAAGCACCCTTATTTTCAATCGAAAATTCTCACGTCAAAATATCTGCTTTTTTAAAAAATATTGGGGTGTTTTTTGTTTGTTGAAATCTCTACTTTCTGATGGTATAAAAAATATATACACTACTATGGTAAATGTTCTCAGAAACTGCAAATTAATAATAAAAAAAAACTCCAATCCGAAAAATTGATGTGAATCATTATGTATAATTTTGAACTATTTATTAAAATTTACGCTTTAATTACTCGAAAAACGTAAGATTTCATGTTATATTGATAAACAGAAAAATTACAAATCCATAAAACATGCAAAAATAGTTGTTGTAAGTAGGTATTAAAAATAGGATTTTCGGATTCGAGTTTTTTTCATGATTAATTTGCATTTTCTGAGAACATTTATCATAGTAGTGTATATTTTTTTTATACCATCAGAAAGTAGAGATTTCAACAAACAAAATACACCCCAACTTTTTTAAAAAAGCAGATATTTTGACGTGAAAATTTTCGATTGAAAATTAGGGTGCTTTTTGGATATTAAGTCAAAATAAGGTGAAAAAATGAATATTTTAAGTCAAAAAAATTACTGTATGTTTGGGACATACAAAGGTAAGTTTTCACCAAATTTCGTGAAAAAATAATTTTTTTTGTAAAAAATAAAAATCAAAAACTCGGTTATTCGCATTTTTCACATAACTTTTGAGGTTATGTGAAAAAAGTGTCGATACAAAAGTTTTGGTCTTTTTATTACCTACAACTTTGCCATTTAAATTTTTTTCATAGGACTTGCAGTTTTACCGGAAATCGAGATTAACCATTTTTTACCCTTAAAAACTCACCCCCTCCCCCTTCCCGACCTCAGATCGCCCGTAATTTATTTTTCCTTTCATTTTTGTTATATTCTCTACCTTTTCTAATGGGTTTCATCCTACTATAATTCTTTTTCACTTTTCACCATTTTTAAAATTATCGACCCTGGTCTATAACAGCGCATTCAGAATTGCGCGTACAGTCAAAGAAATAAGGTCTTTATTCTTCTGCATATAGCAATAAGTCGTAAAATTTTACGAGCTTACATATCGGACTGTCATTACTCTACGTGCGTGCGTTTTAATTAAGACCTTATAAAGTATGCTTTAAAGGTAATTTTGAATGTTTATATAATGCCTCATACTGTTTAGACTACGGGATCATTTTACGGAGCTCCGTGGATCGTCCAATGTAGCTTGTGGACAGGTTTCGGGCATGATTTTGTTCGTGTTGGTGTATCTAGGGTATTTAATATCGTTGCATAGAATGTATGAAACTTAGTTTTTGAACGTAGATCTGTGTATTTTGTGTATGGAAGCCACGTGAGCGGTGGACGGCGTGTATAGAGAAACATGTTTCAGAAACAAAGTATTGTGATGCGTTTTTGTTGTATGTTTCGAAAAAAAATTGGCTTTAACCGGCTTTACACTAACATGAAAAATCAGTGTACAGGGACAGCACACTCAAATTAGGTAAAGTCATTGGTAATTCAGATTTTTAAAATATTTTTATTTATCATTCATAAATGAAAAGTACCGTAGAAGTGTGGCGGGGCGGCAATAATAGTATATTAACTGTTCTTAGTACAGTCAATCTGTAGGTTGAGTGGTGAAAAAAAAACCTAAAGGGTAAGTCTCGTTTTTTCTGTTGCCAAATGACGTCAGTAAGCCACCTTGGCGATGGGCATGTTCAACTCGTAGGCGTTTTTTGAAAAACTCAAAATTATATTATGTATATATTTTTTTTTTCATGATTGAAAAAAAAAAGTAAAAACGTACATTGAAATGTGCACTGTAAATGTGTACTTGAACTGCCCAAAAACCGCTCTATTGGACTTTTCATACCTGCGCAATTTATAACTTGAAAACGGTAAGTAATACAAAAAAAAATATTTATACAAAATGTACGGAACAACTTTTCCATTTAAAGTTTTCCATTAAAATGATATTTTCAGGGCGAAAAAGTGAAAAATCACTTTTTTGAGACTTTAGCGCCACCTACAAGGCGCATTTTTTGTTATACGAGATTGCAACAATGACATAAATTGTAGAACTCAACGCCCTCTCCAATTATGGTCGAAAAAAAGTTTCTAAAATGCATACAAAACAAGAAAAATGCGTTTCAAAAAATCTTTGAGGGTTTTTTGAGTTTTTCAAGAAACGCCTACGAGTTGAACATGCCCATCGCCAAAGTGGCTTACTGACTGACGGCCAAAGTGACGTCATTTTGACACAGAAAAAACAAGACAAGACCTTTAGGTTTTTTTTTCATTGAAACGAATTTTTTTTTCGACAGATTGACTGTACTATCTTGTGTATCTTAACTGTTGTTTTTTTACACACTGTATAACATTTAGCATCTGACATATTTCATATCGATACGCGTCAAATGTCAAGAGGTTTTTTATGGAAGATTTTTAATTATCTTCGCATTTTTGCATTTGACGCGTATCCAAAATGAATTCAACTATACGAATTTGATATTGGTTCGTACTAAGGGTACAGTACCCTTAGCACAAACAAATATCGAATTCTAATCGTTTGCGGGTGCGAAATGTCATTGTCAAAATTTTGTATGGAAACTTGAACAGCAGTTGTATTGTTACCGATATAGTTTTTACATATACTAAATGTAGATAATTTAATATCCATAAACATTGTTATATCTACTAAAAGGCAGAATCTCTTAATGCAAGCAAAATCGTTTGTTTAACAGGACTCTACTAACCTCTAAAAGTCATTGATAACATTTAACATAGTGAAATGTTTTAGAAGTGAAATTTCTTTTCGCACGCTTGACTTGGGGGGGTAAACTGGCGAATGCGTTACTCGTTACGAAAAGTGTGTTCGGGCGAGGCGAACGGAAGTCGAGTGGAGGATATAAGCAAGAGAAAGCAGTGCGCGCGCACATTTTCTTTCTCTCTTTCTCTTATAGCTAGTAAATGAAATGTGTATATGTACATACACGTATATATTGTATACACATATATAGTATACAGATAGAGCCAAAGAAGTTTCACTTCAGTCGTGTGGTCATAAGCACACTCGTTTAGTTTTTCATTTTCATCTTCTATTACCTTCTCTTCTTAATGGGGCTCTTTCCTAACTCTGCAGTTGGCACCAATTGCTCGCCTGGCCGGATCCATAGGATGGGTCCGTCGTTGGACTCCTGGGGTTCCATTTCCACTGCAGACATCGGACCCCACGGCATCGTCTTGAGAAACAAGGGTAAAAAATAGCTATTTATTATCCAAAGTCAGAAAAGTTGCTTTTTGCGTATTTGTGCTATTTTCAAAAGCATCGAAGGCAATGTTTAATATTATTTTCATCACAAAATATCCGCGATACTGTTTTATAAATGTACACATGTAGCGCGTTTGCTTGTCAAATAATTGTAACTTAAGCGGATAGGGTATTTGACAGTATTAAAAATAAAGTGCCAATTGTTAGCATCTGTGTTTAGAATGAATATTGGCAGGGTTTTTTACTATTTTTACAAAAACAATAAAAAAACAAACGAAAAAGATAATAGTTTTCTTATCTTTTGTCACGTGACCCAAAACGCTTGGGATTGGCGGAACCTAAAATGACGTCACACGCAAGTAAACTTCCGGTCAAAGTGACATTACATTGTATCGTTCGACGTTTTAATAACAGTCGTGTGACGTCACACACTAGTAAGACGCCATATTGTCCAGAAAAACGTTTTCGCGGCAACTTGAAAGTGAGTTTTTGATTTGGATATTTTTACTGAAATACACAACAGAATGATGAATATCCACTTTTTACGGACTCCATAAACATTAGTCAATAACGTGAGATCGTTTTCTAAAACTTGTCAAATACCCTATTCTGTGAATGGACTTAGCCGTTCAATGTCTGACTGTGCAGTACGTTGCCATCTTTCAGAGATTGTTACTCACCAAGTTGAGGAACGGGCAGTTGCCGAGTAGCTTCAGCATATCGGGGAAGTAGCCGCCCACCTCCTCGTGGACGGTGCCCACCAGGGAGATCTGGTGCAATGGCCCCGAACGGAAGGTGCCAGCTGCATACGATTGTTGCACCTGAGATCGGGAACAAAATAAATAGAAATAGAATAGAAAATACTTTATTTGTTCTCTCACATAGAATTACATAATGGTGAAAAGTAAGGTATAAGCAAATTCACAATTTAGATACCTAACTTATAACTCTATGTAAGAGACTGGCTTCTGCACTAGGAGAACCTGTATGACAGATAACCAGCCTCTCCGACTCTGGATCAGGTGGATAATGGTACCTCTTACTAATAATTTAACATAAATATAAATATTAACTTGTGAGTATGTGTAAAGATGTGTGTGCGTGCGTAAATGTTCATTCATGATTTATAGAAACTAGAAATGTTTAATCTCTGTGCTTTTTGGTTCAATAGGGTGTTCGCGACTCCATCAGCATGGTCCCAATGTCCGAAGCCCTGTCTAAGACTCCAGCCTACACCGGGTTGGGATGTTCTATTCTTTAACTCGCTATGGCACCTATCATCTGATGCAATAATCAACTAACTTGTTTGCTAGTAATACTTGCTGACTGGCCAAAGATCTGGGGAAATAATCTACAAAGACATAGGAAGTAAGGATTAACCTTTGTAAAGATCTTGGAGGAGGAGCTCGATGGCGCAAGTGGTTAGCGCGTTCGGCTGCGATCGTTGAAGTTAAGCAACTTTCGCAGTGGTCAGTAATTGGATGGGTGACCAAAAAATTTACTATCTCGAGTTCCTCCGTGCTTCGGAAGGCACGTTAAGCCGTTGGTCCCGGCTGCATCTGCAGTCGTTAGCACCCACCAATCCGCACTGGGCCCGCGTGGTGGGTCATGGCCCTATTCCATCCATAGGGAAGGCCTGTGCCCCAGCAGTGGGGACATTAATAGGCTGATGATGATGAAAGATATTGGGAGATCATCAACAAAGACAAAGCTTTGGTCTTCAGATTTTGGAAAGCTCATCAGTGAAGGCAGATTTTAGGGGGTCGACGTATCAATTACTCTTGGAGAAGGTTATACCTTAACAGCTAAGGGCTAAGAGACGGAATCATCATCGGCTCACAGATCTTCAATGGTCATCATCTAAGTCTTTGGTCTGAGTTGCCTCAGCCAGAGTTTGTGAATTTGCAGCAGTAGACCTTAAGAAATATACTTCTCCAACTCACCTGCTGGTAATATCTGCTGACCGTAGTGGTCTCGATGTCCGAAGCCCTGGCCAAGACTCCAGCCTTCACTGTGAGGTTGGGATGTTCTTCTGCTAAATATTGAAGAAGACAGGGGAGGGATGCTGCGGCCCCTCGGACTACGCCGCAGACGAAATGTGCCCACCCATCACTGTCTTCGGAGAACACGAGCTAAGGGAAATTATTAGATTGTTACATAAGATTAGATACCTATATTTCTTATTTTAAGTTAGTGTCAAGCAAGGCAAACGACACTGGGGAACATTCCTTTTTTGTGTTTTCTAAAAGTATTAACAGGGTTTATTTTAAAACACCAACAACCTCTTAGGGGGTGGTTCTACCCACGTTCTACCCATCAACAGGAACAACTTTTATTATGGAAAAAACTCGGATATCGCGAAAAAAAAAATCTGCTGTTTCATACATTTCGGTCGATTAGCTAATGCACTTTTGTATGAAACAGCAGATTTTTCTCGCGATTTCAGCGTTGGTCCCATAATAAAAGTTGTTCCTGTTGATGGGTAGAATCACCCCCTAAGAGGTTGTTGGTGTTTTAAAATTAACCCTGTATACTTATCTGATTATTTGTTGTTCATGTATGTATTTATATATATATACTAGCTGACCCAGCGAACTTCGTACCGCCCTAAAAAAATAGGGGTTGTCCAGCGGACAAAATTGTGAATCTAAACCATTCTCAGATCCCCTTGAACACACACAAAAAATTTCATCAAAATCGGTCCAGTCGTTTAAGAGAAGTTCAGTGACATACACACTCACAGAAGAATTATATATATAAAGATATATTTATTTATACCACGCACCATACAAGCCCTACCAGAATGCCATCATTGCTGTGATATGTCACGGCAGCGTTATGCTGTCCTGTTGGTCAATACATTTATTTTAATTTAAATAATAAAGCTTAATGTTATTTTTTGTTTCCGTATTTAAAATATATGAAAACAACAAAAAAATGTGATAACTTACTTAATAATAATTATAATAACTTTTCTGAGAGAAAAAATAAGCACATTTTTGCTTATTTTTTCAACTCTAAGACACTTTATTATTGTTTCCATATATTTGAAATAGATGTCTGTATTTTTTTCACAATAATATCGTCGTAATACCTCTATTTCAAATACAGCGTAAACTCTATATAACGACACTAAAGAGACTGTACATTTTCTGGCGTTATAGAGTTGTCGTTTAATAGAAAAAAGAAATATAATGAAATGAAAAACTTTATTTCAAGCGAGTAGTTATATACATAAAAAAAATCTTATCTGAACGCTATTGCGTATATTCTGTTATTTTTGTCTGATGTCTTTTGCTGCACAAGTAATTTTGTTGTATTATATTTTTTTAGCCATGGTCAAACAACAGTCTACACGTGCAAATCCCAATTTGTAAACTTTAAAAGAAAATTTGGTTTGCATGATGCCGGCAGTCGAGTTTATTACGGGCTAGGATAATAAAGCGACAAAAGAACGTACACAGCTGCGCGATTTTCACTAATTTTGGCAACTTAAAAGGTACTTTTTATTACTTAATTGTTGTCGTTATTGAGAGTGGGTGTAATGCTATATGGAGTGTATCATTGTATGGAAAACAAACTAAACCAACCAAAGACGAGTTATTTCAACGCTTTAGGGAGTTTGTCGTTAAATCGAGTGACGTTACATAGAGTTTACACTGTATATTAAAGTTTTTTTTTTCAAAGTGTCTAAAGTGCTATTCAAACTAAACGACGGCGCAGTAAAAAAGTTAACGATGTCGAGAATTGACTGCATGTTCCTTAATCAACTGTGAAGAAAACATAGGCTGATAATGGCCTATGCTACGCAGACGAGAGACTTTAGACCGCGGACTTTTATTGTCCGTCAAATCAGATTGCTCACCACTGAATCAAGTAAAAGGCATGAGGAATATGAAGTCAAGTCCTTTAAGCAGAACCGAACGTGGGCAGCAAAAAAAATTGTCATCAGATATGAACTTTTGTCGCGTCCAAATCGCTGCTTGGGCTCTACTATAAGGCCGTATACAGAAAGAAAGCCGAAAGCCGATCGGCGCTTATCGGCGCCTTGCGGCGCCGATCCTTCCTACATAAAGGAAGCCGATTAAAGCAGATCAAGCAAAATGTCGGACTCATCGGACGATGATTTGGTTTTGTTAGAAAATGTTTATTTAAAAATGCGAAAAACAGCATACATCCTATAAATAGAGAAAGGAAACGCTTCGGAGAATACCATCATTTATTTGTAAAAAAAATTAAATTTGATGAACAAAGATTTTATACATATACAAGAATGATTCAAGAAACATTTTATTACATTTTGGATTTAGTGAAAAACCGTTTGATGAAAAATTGGGGCAATTGGCATAAACAACCAATCCTTCCAGAAGAAAGACTTGTTGTCACCATTCGGTAAGTACGAAACAAATAATTTTAGCGCTTAGTTAATAAAAGATAAAGTTATTAGATTTATAAAAAGATTATAACTTAGATTGATTTAATTAATCTAAGGATAATAATTCAAATACAAATTATTTATTATTCGGACCAGCGCGTGTCGGCGCTTATCGGCGCCGGTCCATAGAAAAAGGATCAGCGCCAATAGGCGCCGATAAGCGCCGATCGGCTTTCTTTCTGTATACGGCCTAAGTTTGGATCGTACTTACACCTAAGCGAATATGGTTTTCGACCTCTACAATAATGAATCACAAAGAACCTTTCCACGTATAAATATATTAAACATGCCATATCGCAGACTAAATGCAACAACATTTTCTTGTTTAATTTTGTCTAGTATGTATCGGTCCGATCGACGTACCTTGAGGAACTCCTTGGCGAGACACTCCTGTTGGTGCTGGTTGAGCATGTCGACGTCCCTCTGATGAAGATATACTACGCTCGCACCGCCGTTGGGATGTGTCTCCACTCTCATTAGCCTGGCGACGAATAACAGAATTTTATAATATATTTAATTAAGCATTTGACTCAATTATCAGAAGAAATTTCAAGCTTATACCTAGACCGAAATGAATATTTTAGTTAAAAAATCTTTATTATCAGGCCTTCTGATGGTTTCAAAATTGTTGCAAAAAATAAAGTCTTAGGCATTGTCTTAATACAACGCGATAACGCGAATGAGCGATGCGATCATCGTACGAGTCAACGATCAAACATATTGATCTAGAATAGGTGTCCTAATAGGCGATCGCGCGATGCATTCGCGCGACTAAAATGTTTAAAAATCTATTCGCGCGAACGCGCAATCAAACCTATTAATGATGAATAGGTGTCCTAACTGAAGTTCGCGCGATGATCGCGTCGCGTCGATAGGAAGCGGGGAGAGGGGCAGGGCTAACCCGTTCCGTATTCGCGTTCTATTAGGACACCCAGTTCGCGATCACGCGATGGTCGCGTCGTTTAAACGCGCGATGATCGCGTTATCGCGTTGTATTAGGACAATGCCTTATGAATGACATACAGATAAATCTTAAATTTCATTTATCTGAGTAGAACCACGTACGCCTCACATGCGTCTTGCTTAAGAGCCCTTTCACATATTTGCAAAAAAAATGTAATTTTTGAGCGCCTCGTTTGGCCCCTTAAAAAGGACATTGACTATTTCCAAAAGAAGTTAACAGTAAATTTATTCTTCCTATTGTAAGTTAATGTAGAATATTTGCAAATACTATTTTCCTTTTTGTACTGATCGTTCTACCGCAGCTAGTTTACGGAAAAAACTATAATATGCACAACTTCAAACGCCTTAATCTCTCAATAATGTTCAATAAACTAGATCAAATTAATTACTACGACATCAGAAATATGATTTTGTTGTAACATATTAGAATTTTGATTTTCCAAAAACATCTAACCTCCGTGAGTTTTCCCAAAAAGTAATGCAGGTTTACCTCGTATTTTGAAATTGAATTAAATAGAATTACTATCAAAAACTTTCATAAAACTAATCTACCATCATGGAACTACTGAAATATATATATATTTTTATAATTAGTTCATTAATAATTATTTTATAAGACTCGAAACATCACCCTTAAATTGCAATATATACTAGTGCAAATCTACCTACACGCCGATCAGTACGGCAGCGGCGCAATTTTGTAAAAGGGCTCTTAAAAGAAAAGAATAAACAAAATTGTGTCCTGTGCATAGGCGACGCAGACCATTGGAACACGCTCATTCACTAGAAATACAATACATGAAAATTAAAGTAAAAACACAAATTATGGGACACAGGCCTTTCAAATGATTGGCATAGGGAGAGTAAGCCATGACCCACCACACGGGCCTAGTGGGGATTGGTAGGGTACTGTAACGCCCGTAGCGTTATGGCCTCTTTGTGGCCAACGACTGAAGATGCAGCCAGGATCTAAGGTCTAACGTACCTTCCGAAACACAGAGGAGCTCGAGGTAATCAGTTTTTAGTTACCCGTCCCATGGCGGGCCTTTGAGACTGTTGCTATTTCCATGATCGCGATAAACACTAGCGCCATCTAGCTCCTTTCTCACTGTCCATTTTATCTTTATATATCTCACCTATAGTATTCAAGTTCTTAAACCGCTACAGTGTCTGCAAGAGGTCCCTACGACACTGGACCCCGATGGAACGCCTTTTTTATCTTTCTTCAACATCAGCTTATTAATGACCCCACTGCTTGGGCATAGACCTTCCCTGTGTATGGCATAGGGAGAATGGGCCATAACCCACCACGCGGGTCCAGTGCGGATGGTACTTTACCACCTACCTTCCGAAGCAAGGAGGAACTCGTCCCATCCATAGCGACATCTAGCTCTTGCTCTGTTTAATCTTTATAATGACAATATCTCACCTATGGTATTTCAGTTCCTTAACCGCCACTGTGTCTGCAAGGGGTCCCCAAGTATCAGCACTAGGCAGTCCGGGCCTGTCTCGTCGGCACTGGACCCCGATAGAGCACCGCTTGATGCGAGCCCGTCGACGGCAATGATGGCAAGATGACGACGACGATGAGTGCCGCGATGAATGAGACGATCTATGACAAGAGGAATACATACATACAAATCTAACATAAGTACACGCACGATGAAAATTGTCCATTTGTCCCGCCAGAGGCGCAGGTGTCGAATGGCCCATAACAACTAATCTAGACAGCTGTTAAAGTTACAAGGAAATCCGAGAAATTGCGATCGACTTGGGCTGCATTCCAAACCCACACCATAAGATAAAACTTGTTTTAGACACCATAACATAAAACTGAATAAATAAAGTTTCGTGCATTAACCGTTAAAACAAGTTTTCTTTAATGAGTGATGTGCGTGAAAACCTAGGAAATAAATACTACACCATAAGCTTAACAGATTTTATATCAAAATTAAAATGTCAGGGTAGAAAGTTGCACTCAGAGCATAGGTTTGGAACGCAGCCTTGAAGCGACAGGTTGCTTGTTATGGGCCAAACGACTAAAGCGCCCTCTGTAATGAGCTTAGCGTTTTCTTTTCCAATACGCGTGCATTGAGCACTGGCGGCTCTCAGTACAAGGTCTCACGCCATCGGTTCGAAAAACCTACGGCGGGAGAGCTTGTACTGAGAAGAACCGGCAAGAACACCTTTAAACGCTAGGCATATGCTGTCACTGCCTTTTTCATAAAACTTTTTCCGAAAGAAGGACAATTCCGTCATACATGATTTTGTGTAACTTTTACCGTTTATGAAATATAGTTTCTTGTTTTTGCGATATTTATCATCGGTGAATATAATTATCCGCTCCTATTAGTTGTAAACACACACTATCCAAAATAAAGACTTTTTCAAATTCGGATTTCCTGAGATTAGTAATTCAACCAAACGAACAATCAAACAAACAGACAAACTGTTTAGCTTTATTAGATAAGTATACATTGGAGTTTTATTATTGAAAGTGGCAGTTAATGTATACAGGTATTCACATCAGCCAGTTTCCAACAAGATTTAGTCGCGACACGCGACGGGTGTTATTAAAATCTGAATCCGGTATTCGGTCAGGGACAGAAAGACGGGGCAGAAAATGAGTAGAGGACAGATGTGAGAAATACTGGAAGGAAGCAAGAGTATGCAAGAGAAGAAAGGGAGTTAGTTGAGTTAGATCAAAAGAAGACCGTTACCGACCGAATTTAAGAACGTGAATGTTTTACCAGTCAACAAGATGGATGGGTTGAAAGGACCGCCAATGAGGGTTTTCTGGAATGACTGGCGCCAGGTGGTAGCACCGAGTCGAAAAGTCTACTCATCCGTCAAATCACCGCCATATCTACATAGTCTATGGATCAATTTAAACGCTCGTTCGGTTGATTCGCGCCAAAAACTTCATACAAAAGACGTCGCGTCACAGTGGCGCTAACTGGTGACGTAAATTTTCCTGAACACCCTCATTGCGACGCATCGAAGTAACACGCAATTGGCAGGTTTCCTCTATAAAAGATGTACTTATATGCCGCGCCCGGTTAGTATTGTTTATATGGACTATCCTCAATTCCGGATCGCGTCGCTTGCGAGCTGAACACGCAAGGAAGGCGAGAAGAATACACAAAAACATAACTACCCACAAAATCAGATGCTTGCATGCTCGTTTTGCGTAGCTTGCACACTGTTACCCATGTTCAAGCACGAGATATCCTACCCAGCAGTGGACCATGCTTTATTTGTGTAAGGGACAGGCGTGGTCAGGGCCGTCTTTAACCTATTGGAGGCCCTGGGCATATTGGGATATTGGGGCCCCTATGACTTTGATGTGGATTATGACTTGAAATGGAGCGAGTCATACTCATGAGTGTACTACTGATGATTTTTCTTTAAAATGTGTATGTGCTTAGTATACCATTATATGTATACTAGCAAACCAGTGAACCAAATGTTCACCAAAACCTGATTTCTCGAAAACCGGAAGTGCTACGTTACTCAAATCCGGTTTGTAGTCTTATCAGACTATTCTTAACTTATAACTTAAATATTCTCTTTATCTATCTCTTACGGTTTGGCCGCTGAAAGAGCACCACAGACAGATGGACTTGTCTAATAGATAAGAGATTTAAATTTATCTAAGCATGCTGAAGTCGGAAAGCCTAATTTTTGGGCGAGAGTAGAATAGCTTCGCTTATGTAAAAGCTAGTAATTTGGTATTTTAATCAGTAATTTAGGTTCAATTTCGTCGAATTATATAAGTTTTTTGGTAATAAATATTTGATCTGAGGGGGGGCCCTATCGATCGCGGGGCCCTGGGCACTTGCCCAAAGTGCCCACTGGGAAAGAGGGCTCTGGGCGTGGCGCCTTACTCGGCGAGTTTTGCAACAAGGCTATGTGAGGACTGCACCCTGCTCATTTCATCTAGCTCAGGGCTCGGCAAAATGTGCAGGGGCCCTACCCACTAAAACCACAGACAATACTCCTCAGACAAGACTGATCACATGACACGCACTCTAAAGCACTAAGGTTCCTCGAGTGAGGGTATGGTCGTGACGATCTGTTAGAGCCTCCGCTGCCGTCGGGCGCTCGATTGGCTATCTTCTGTGCTCTTCTCTGCTTCGTCTATTGACTAGGTAGTTTTATCAACAAAAATAATCTATTACAGACTATCGAAATTATACTAGTGGATAGGTGCTCCCGCTTAAGGCAGCGGAGGCTCTTAGGTATGGCCACGCACCTACAAGTGATAGTTCGTAAGAAGACATTACCTGTGCACAGAGAGTGATAACTGAAAATCAAGGCGTTGCTGGGTTGTTGTAATGAAGGACGACTTATTACGGTTCGGCAAAGCCAGGTCTTTGCCATTTTAGGGCCATTCGCCTAACGAAAATGCTATGGAAACCGCTAACGCTTTCGATTTTATTTTGTTATTTCTGACCGCCGAAGGTTCTTTAAATACCTCACGCTCATATTTTTTAATATTGTTATTTTATATGCAAAAGAAAAAAAAAGTGCGAGGCATTTGAAAACCTCACGCGGCTAGAGAAATAACAAAATGAAATAGTAAGCGTTAGCGTTTTCCAAAGCATTTCCATTAGGCGAACGGCCCCCTGGCCGCTAGACTCCAAACTTAACTAGTGACCACACTTAGACCAACATCATTTTCTGGCAGTGCCACAAAATGATTAGTAAGTCATGGGGGCTATCACCGCACATTGTTAGGTGGCTATATATGACTATAATAAGGCCCATAATCAGCTACGCAGCATTAGTATGGTGGACAAAGACAACTCAGGTAACGACAATCAACAAGTTAAGATATCTGCTCTCCGCAGAGACGTCTGCTTACTCATTGTAAGATCAGACCATTAAAGAAAATGTTATCCAACTGCATCCTCAGTTATTAAATGCAGCTTGATGTCAATAATACCCTACAATATGTGCTTCATGCACCAACTGTCTTATAAAACAGTGCCTTTATTTATATGAAAATTATGGCAAAGTCTGTTACTGTATTCAGTGGAGCTTCTGTTTTGGATCTTTCTATCATGAGGTTTATACCTATTGCTGATTGGTATTTATTCAAAAAGCTATAGACAAGAAGCCAACAATTGAAAATCTATGTAAAACAATATGTATTTTTACATTTTACAATAAAGGGAAGTTCTGGCCAAAAGTTTAAAGAGGTAGGTCAACATAGCGGAATTTCCGGTCGTAGGAAAGTAACCTCCATTTTTACAAAAGACCAAGCAGTGAAATAACAACGCCTGTGGGTGGTATTGTGTTTCTGCAAGTATAGTAAGGTTCCAGGGCTCCACAGTTGGGGATGAGGTTTGAATAGGTAACGCGCGAATGATACTGAAAGATATCGCAAAGGTCTGCAAAGAAAAGACAAGATGACGTCACTTACCATCAGGCGAACCATAAGCATATTTGCCACGCCTATTACATAAAAAAGGCAAAGTATTAAACTCACCTTTCCCTCTCCCTCTCTTTCTCCTTCTCCCTGTCTCTTTCCACTTTCACTTTATCACTTTCCACTTTAACTTTTACTTCCTGCAGTTTATCAGTTTCAGTTTTAACACTACGACCTATCGACGCATAGATTTGTGGAGACACCGATGATTCCTGTTTGATCTTGAAAGGTAACTCCAGGTTACCATAGCAGGGAAGTTCCCTTCTCGGGGTAGACTGAAACCTAATCGCTTTCAGCGCTACACTGAAGTTAGTGCCCAAGCGCCATGCGCTAGAATTGTCCAGAAGCACATTGGATCTCGTCACTCTCGGGTACTTATACTTAAACATGGCCCTCTGAAAATGGGTGTTTATGATGCGCAGTTGTTTCGACACCGAGGAAAATATTCTTTTGGTGATGTCATCATCTGGATATTCGCTGCCTAGTTGCGACTGTCTCCAGGATAGATTGATTCCACCAAACCAGTCTGACAGGAGCGGGTCGTTGAGTGAGAACTGCTGTGTGTTGTGTAATAGGGGGTTGAGAGATCGAGCCTTGTTCGAAACTTCCAGCGTCAGCATAACGGCGTCTCCGAACCCGCCGGAGTCGAATACCGGCCATATCTTGGATAGCTTCGCGGGTTTCGCGCTGTCACCCCATACGCACAACTCCCTGGAGCCTTCGAAAAATTTGCGCTTTTTACCTGTAATTAGAGAAAATAGATCATTAAGCCAATATTGTGAACAGATTGAAGGAACAAAGAGTGCTGGTCTTGTCACATGTTGGTACATGCATAATGTGACAAGACCAACGTGTAAAAAAATCTGTAGAAACTTATTAGAGCCCGCGCTGCGTTAAGCGGGAGCATAAAGCGGAAGTTCGCTCCACGTGTTTGCTTCATGTTATTTCATAGAGTAGCGCTACACGAGGGTGGTCTCCCGTGCACCGCTGTTCTGTAAAATGACATAAAAACTGAGCGGACATCCGCTCCGTGCTTTAAATTGGAATGTCGGCAACACGCAAATGAAACTCCTCGCACTCCTGGTACTGGTCTAGTCAACTATCATCATCATAAGCCTATTAGTGTCCCCACTGCTGGGGCACATGTCTTCCCTATGAATGGAATAGGGAGATTGAGCCATGACATGACCCACCACGAGGGCCCAGTGCTGATTGGTCAGGTTGGTCTTGTCAATTGGCCTGGTCAACTATAGATAAGGTTATTATATAGCAACATGTTGACTCCTATCTACAATTGAATAGATTCAGTGAATTTGGAAAACTCCTTAGAACTTGCTTTGATAGAAAACTGACAGCAGTGCGGTGTCAGTGAATCCTATAGAATAAGTAAATAAATATATCCCACACTCACACCAATTAGCCTAGCCCCAAAGTAAGCATTGTAAGGCTTGCTTTATGGGATGCTAGGGTAACGGATAGAACACATGTACTAATACATATATAAGTAGAATGTTTCAAAGATTATGATGGTAATGGATGGATGGACTGACTAGACTACACAATAGAAGGATGGGCTCCTATAGAAATATATTTTATTTGGTCACGACTAACGCATTTTGGACATAGATGATATTAATCCAATATATAAATAGATCTATTTGCACAGAGAATAGAGATAGGTAAACAACCTGTATAAATTAACCGATAGTGTTCCGGACCAGCTTGGGTCCTGAGGCGTGGCGATTACGTTACGATTCCGATTAGTGTGCGTTGCAGTAGGGAGTTTCTTAAAAAGAATTCTGAACGGCTCGAGTTGATACGGTGACGATTTCTTTCCGAGTTGATATGTCTTCTACGACCTTAGCACTACGCTTCAGTATCTAAGATATGTTCTATTGAGTCAATAGTATTGACTCTCAACGTTCGCAATCCCGATAGACGTAGCATCCGAAATCATGCTACCAGGAGATTCTTGGAAATGTCGCGTCTTCAGCTTTGCTTCTTCAAGTGTCAGACGTCACCCTTAGCTTCATCAGCCGTTTGGCTTCCCCAGTTCCCATTTGGCGATACGCAAATACCAGCAGATTATCCAGCACGAGAGCACTGTTAGCTCAGCCACTACTCAACAACCAACAAACAAATATCTCTTTGTAAGCGCATTAGCCCACACCGGCGCGTCATATTGAGCCAAGCTGAAGATTACCCAGAGAACAATGTGTACTGCCAAGTCTACCTTCACTAGCGTCTCAATTTTGAGCCCAAAATTCAATGTCCCCTATTGGAAAAGCTCTGTTCCGCTTTTCAAAAAGAAAACTGATCTACATAGGTCGCGTCAACTTAATATTGTACGTACACCGGACAAACCTAGACAAGAAATTTTGGATACATATGCCAGATATAAGCCAAATTCCGAGGGAGCCAACACTGAAGAAATCTAATCTAATATTGTACATATTTATTAGCTTTTTTTTTATATGTAAGGTAATAGAAAAACTTTGCTGATTAATTTGTTTCGAAGTAAGTATCGCGGTTTCCGAAGATTATTCTGGCAACGCTGAGTCTGACCCAACAATATTAGGTATTGGATATTGCATGCATACAGCTCTCGGCTATTTTTCTCGTGAACCTAGGTCGTCCAGTGCATTAGCTCTGACACAATGACTTACAGTACTCTATAAGCACGAACCAATGTCGAATTCGATAGGTTTGCGATTGCGAATCATCATCGAGATATTTTTAATGGAAACTTGACAACGCCACAAGGGCCGTAACAAGTTTTAAAAATCAGTAGCACGAACTTCTGGACATTTGAAGAGTATCGAGATCGAATAGGAGCGATGAATTAATTAGAATTAGATGATAAATAACATTAAGCTGAAACTAGCAGACATTGTAGCAGACTCATCCAGCAGCCGAATGTCCCAAAACTTATTTTTGGGAACTGTTTTGGTTTTTCTTATTTATTTAAAAGTAAAGGAAAGTAGTTCTTTGTTTTCACGAGGGCACTTTACGCTATTATTGAGTTTCGGCAAGGTGATATATGCGAAAAAAATCTATTTAAGTGATTTTCAAGTGAATTTATGCTCTTGCCATTTAAACGTATTACTACCCACTGTTTTGGTTTTTCTTATTTATTTAAAAGTAAAGAAAAGTAATCGAATTGTTTTCAGGCGGGTACCTAAAACTGTTTTGACATAAAAAAAATAACTTAAATCTCCTTTTGCCGCAAATTTCACCTTAGGTATACTTGAAACTAGCGTTAGGTATCCGCGTGAAAACAACTTGATTACTCACCTTTTCTTTAAAATCAATAAGAAAAACGAAAACAATTGCCAGAAATATGTTTTGTGACATTCTCGCTACTGGATGAGTCTGCTAGTATCTGCTTCATGGTGATGATGGGGTTAATTAAACGAAATTCTATTTAGTATGTCAGTGAGATTACCAAAAGTAGTTAAAAAAAACTAAGAACACACTTTTTTTTACTGCACTAAAAAGCCAAAAATAAATAAAATATACTCTCTGTTTACTTCATTAGGACCTTAGAGTTAGCCATGTTTATAGTTTATTTTAACATACATATATAACAGAAAAAGGGTGGGGCGCTATTCATTGCAATATTTATCAAAGCAATTAATACTAGCAAACCAGTGAACCAAATGTTCACCTGATTTCTCGAAAACCGGAAGTGCTACGTTACTCAAATCCGGTTTGTAGTCATATCAGACTATTCTTAACTTATAACTTAAATATTCTCTTTATCTATCTCTTACGGTTTGGCCGCTGAAACAGCACCACAGACAGACAGACTTGTCTAATAGATAAGAGATATTATGCGATTAATAATGCTTAACAATTCAGTAAAAATTTTATAATGAAGCACCCCGCGCTTTTTCAATTATATATAAATATGTTAAAATAAACTATAAACATGGCTAACTCTAAGGCCCTAATGAAGTAAACAGAGAGTATATTTTGTTTGTTTATAGCTTTTTAGTGCAGTAAATAAAAGCGTGTTTTCAGTTTTTTTTTAACTATTAATTTATTTAACTCTTTAGTTTCAGTCATCAAGATAAATGAATCTAATGAGCCCAAACTCGATATGTTTACTAGTAGGCAGTCGCAAGGTTCCATCAGCCACCTTCCAGTCCCATCATCAGACCAGCTCGATGGTACCATAATATTGTATTGTCATCTAATCTACATCTACATACAATTGCCAAGTTTCATGATGATACAAGAATTAGAAGTGCGTGTAATTCCGATTCTAAGATTTTATTACATAGTTATATACAAGTCGATCAAACTGAAACTAGCAGCCACCAGCTAGCAGCCGACATGGACGAAACATAGAAGATAGGGTCCGGGCCCTATATTTTTTAAAAATTAGAATTTTTCGTTGCAAAATTACAAATAATATTAAAAATTAACGTGACAAGTTTAGGTACCTTTATCTCCTCTCCTAAAAATATAATTTTAATAAATTGTTGAAACTGAAACTAGCAGCCGACATTCTCTTGAGACAAAATTTTTTTTTTCAACTAAACTATTAGAGTATCTTGGCTGACATTACACCCACTATTTCTTCACCCTAAAAAGAAGTTCTGGGGAAAATTTCAGCAATTTCGTATGTGTAGGAGATGAGATACAGCTTTTTTTAAAAATAAATAATCTTTCTCCTGAGAGAAAATATTTTTTTACAACTAAACTATTAGAGTATCTTGGCTGAAATTACTTCCACTATTTCTTCACCCTAAAAAGAAGTTTTGAGGAAAATTTCAGCAATATCGTATGTCTAGGAGATGAGATACAGGTTTTTAAACAAAAAATAAATATTCTCCCGAGAAAATATTTTTTTACAACTAAACTATTAGAGTATCTTGGCTGAATTTACTTCCACTATTTCTTCACCCTAAAAAGAAGTTTTGAAGAAAATTTCAGCAATATCGTATGTCTAGGAGATGAGATACAGCTTTTTAAACAAAAAAATATTCTCCAGAGAAAATATTTTTTTACAACTAAACTATTAGAGTATCTTGGCTGAATTTACTTCCACTATTTCTCACCCTAAAAAGAAGTTTTGAGGAAAATCTCAGCAATATCGTATGTCTAGGAGATGAGATACAGCTTTTTATAAACAAAAAATATTCTCCCGAGAAAATATTTTTTTACAACAAAACTATTAGAGTATCTTGGCTGAAATTACTTGCACTGTTTTTTCACCCTAAAAAGAAGTTTTGAAGAAAATTTCAGCAATTTGGTATGTCTAGGAGATGAGATACAGCGTTTTAAACAAAAAAAAAATATTCTCCTGAGAAAAAAATTTTTTTGAATCTAAACTTTTAGAGTATCTTGGCTGAAATAACTTCCACTATTTCTTCACCCTAAAAAGAAGTTTTGAAGAAAATTTCAGCAATATCGTATGTCTAGGAGATGAGATACAGCTTTTTATAAACAAAAAATATTCTCCCGAGAAAATATTTTTTTACAACAAAACTATTAGAGTATCTTGGCTGAAATTACTTGCACTGTTTTTTCACCCTAAAAAGAAGTTTTAAAGAAAATTTCAGCAATTTCGTATGTCTAGGAGATGAGATACAGCGTTTTAAACAAAAAAAAAATATTCTCCTGAGAAAAAAATTTTTTTGAATCTAAACTTTTGGAGTATCTTGGCTGAAATTACTTCCACTGTTTCTTCACCCTAAAAAGAAGTTTTGAAAAAAATTTCAGCAATATCGTATGTCTAGGAGATGAGATACAGCTTTTTATAAACAAAAAATATTCTCCCGAGAAAATATTTTTTTACAACAAAACTATTAGAGTATCTTGGCTGAAATTACTTGCACTGTTTTTTCACCCTAAAAAGAAGTTTTAAAGAAATTTTCAGCAATTTCGTATGTCTAGGAGATGAGATACAGCGTTTTAAACAAAAAAAAAATATTCTCCTGAGAAAAATTTTTTTTTAATCTAAACTTTTGGAGTATCTTGGCTGAAATTACTTCCACTGTTTCTTCACCCTAAAAAGAAGTTTTGAAGAAAATTTCAGCAATATCGTATGTCTAGGAGATGAGATACAGCTTTTTAAACAAAAAAACATTCTCCCGAGAAAATTTTTTTTACAACAACTTTTAGAGTATCTTGGCTGAAATTACTTCCACTATTTCTTCACCCTAAAAAGAAGTTTTGAGGAAAATTTCAGCAATATCGTATGTCTAGGAGATGAGATACAGCTTTTTAAACAAAAAAAAATATTCTCCCGAGAAAATATTTTTTTACAACTAAACTATTAGAGTATCTTGGCTGAAATTACTTCCACTATATCTTCACCCTAAAAAGAAGTAGTGAGGAAAATTTCAGCAATATCGCATGTCTAGGAGATGAGATACAGCTTTTTAAACAAAAAAAAATATTCTACTGAGAAATTATTTTTTTACAACTAAACTATTAGAGTATCTTGGCAGAAATTACTTCCACTATTTCTTCGCCCTAAAAAGAAGTTTTGAGGAAAATTTCAGCATGTTCGTATGTCTAGGAGATGAGATTCAGGTTTTTAAACAAAAAAAAATATTCTCCTGAGAAAAAATTTTTTTACTACTAAACTATTACAGTATCTTGGCTGAAATTACTTCCACTGTTTCTTCACCCTAAAAAGAAGTTTTGAAGAAAATTTCAGCAATATCGTATGTCTAGGAGATGAGATACAGCTTTTTAAACAAAAAAAAATTATTCTCCCGAGAAAATATTTTTTTAAAACTAAACTTTTAGAGTATCTTGGCTGAAATAACTTCCACTGTTTCTTCACCCTAAAAAGAAGTTTTGAAGAAAATTTCAGCAATTTCGTATGTCTAGGAGATGAGATACAGCGTTTTAAACAAAAAAAAAATTCTGAGAAAAATTTTTTTTTAATCTAAACTTTTAGAGTATCTTGGCTGAAATTACTTCCACTGTTTCTTCACCCTAAAAAGAAGTTTTGAAGAAAATTTCAGCAATATCGTATGTCTAGGAGATGAGATACAGCTTTTTAAACAAAAAAATATTCTCCAGAGAAAATATTTTTTTACAACTAAACTATTAGAATATCTTGGCTGAATTTACTTCCACTATTTCTTCACCCTAAAAAGAAGTTTTCAGGAAAATCTCAGCAAGTTCGTATGTCTAGGAGATGAGATACAGCTTTTTAAACAAAAAAAAATATTCTCCCGAGAAAATATTTTTTTACAACTAAACTGTTAGAGTATCTTGGCTGAAATTACTTCCACTATATCTTCACCCTAAAAAGAAGTAGTGAGGAAAATTTCAGCAATATCGTGTGTCTAGGAGATGAGATACAGCTTTTTAAACAAAAAAAAATATTCTATTGAGAAATTATTTTTTTACAACTAAACTATTAGAGTATCTTGGCTGAAATTACTTCCACTATTTCTTCACCCTAGAAAGAAGTTTTGAGGAAAATTTCAGCATGTTCGTATGTCTAGGAGATGAGATTCAGGTTTTTAAACAAAAAAAAATATTCTCCTGAGAAAAATTTTTTTTACTACTAAACTATTACAGTATCTTGGCTGAAATTACTTCCACTGTTTCTTCACCCTAAAAAGAAGTTTTGAAGAAAATTTCAGCAATATCGTATGTCTA
Organism: Chilo suppressalis; assembly: GCA_902850365.2. Taxonomy (NCBI): domain Eukaryota; kingdom Metazoa; phylum Arthropoda; class Insecta; order Lepidoptera; family Crambidae; genus Chilo; species Chilo suppressalis. Next base: position 11,773,079 of record OU963917.1, on the reverse strand, counting down.
GGAGATGAGATACAGCTTTATAAACAAAAAAAAATATATTATCCTGAGAAAATATTTTTTTAAAACTAAACTTTTAGAGTATCTTGGCTGAAATTACTTCCACTGTTTCTTCACCCTAAAAAGAAGTTTTGAAGAAAATTTCAGCAATATCGTATGTCTAGGAGATGAGATACAGCTTTTTATAAACAAAAAATGTTCTCCCGAGAAAATATTTTTTTACAACATAACTATTAGAGTATCTTGGCTGAAATTACTTGCACTGTTTTTTCACCCTAAAAAGAAGTTTTGAAGAAAATTTCAGCAATTTCGTATGTCTAGGAGATGAGATACAGCGTTTTAAACAAAAAAAAAATATTCTCCTGAGAAAAAAATTTTTTTGAATCTAAACTTTTGGAGTATCTTCGCTGAAATAACTTCCACTATTTCTTCACCCTAAAAAGAAGTTTTGAAGAAAATTTCAGCAATATCGTATGTCTAGGAGATGAGATACAGCTTTTTATAAACAAAAAATATTCTCCCGAGAAAATATTTTTTTACAACAAAACTATTAGAGTATCTTGGCTGAAATTACTTGCACTGTTTTTTCACCCTAAAAAGAAGTTTTAAAGAAAATTTCAGCAATTTCGTATGTCTAGGAGATGCGATACAGCGTTTTAAACAAAAAAAAAAATATTCTCCTGAGAAAAAAATTTTTTTGAATCTAAACTTTTAGAGTATCTTGGCTGAAATTACTTCCACTGTTTCTTCACCCTAAAAAGAAGTTTTGAAGAAAATTTCAGCAATATCGTATGTCTAGGAGATGAGATACAGCTTTTTATAAACAAAAAATGTTCTCCCGAGAAAATATTTTTTTACAACATAACTATTAGAGTATCTTGGCTGAAATTACTTGCACTGTTTTTTCACCCTAAAAAGAAGTTTTGAAGAAAATTTCAGCAATTTCGTATGTCTAGGAGATGAGATACAGCGTTTTAAACAAAAAAAAAATATTCTCCTGAGAAAAAAATTTTTTTGAATCTAAACTTTTGGAGTATCTTCGCTGAAATAACTTCCACTATTTCTTCACCCTAAAAAGAAGTTTTGAAGAAAATTTCAGCAATATCGTATGTCTAGGAGATGAGATACAGCTTTTTATAAACAAAAAATATTCTCCCGAGAAAATATTTTTTTACAACAAAACTATTAGAGTATCTTGGCTGAAATTACTTGCACTGTTTTTTCACCCTAAAAAGAAGTTTTAAAGAAAATTTCAGCAATTTCGTATGTCTAGGAGATGCGATACAGCGTTTTAAACAAAAAAAAAATATTCTCCTGAGAAAAAAATTTTTTTGAATCTAAACTTTTGGAGTACCTTGGCTGAAATTACTTCCACTGTTTCTTCACCCTAAAATGAAGTTTTAAAAAAAATTTCAGCAATATCGTATGTCTAGGAGATGAGATACAGCTTTTTATAAACAAAAAATATTCTCCCGAGAAAATATTTTTTTACAACAAAACTATTAGAGTATCTTGGCTGAAATTACTTGCACTGTTTTTTCACCCTAAAAAGAAGTTTTAAAGAAATTTTCAGCAATTTCGTATGTCTAGGAGATGAGATACACCGTTTTAAACAAAAAAAAAATATTCTCCTGAGAAAAAATTTTTTTTTAATCTTAACTTTTGGAGTATCTCGGCTGAAATTACTTCCACTGTTTCTTCACCCTAAAAAGAAGTTTTGAAGAAAATTTCAGCAATATCGTATGTCTAGGAGATGAGATACAGCTTTTTAAACAAAAAAATATTCTCCCGAGAAAATTTTTTTTTACAACAACTTTTAGAGTATCTTGGCTGAAATTACTTCCACTATTTCTTCACCCTAAAAAGAAGTTTTGAGGAAAATTTCAGCAATATCGTATGTCTAGGAGATGAGATACAGCTATTTAAACAAAAAAAAAATATTCTCCCGAGAAAATATTTTTTTACAACTAAACTATTAGAGTATCTTGGCTGAAATTACTTCCACTGTTTCTTCACCCTAAAAAGAAGTTTTGAAGAAAATTTCAGCAATTTCGTATGTCTAGGAGATGAGATACAGCTTTATAAACAAAAAAAAAATATTATCCTGAGAAAATATTTTTTTAAAACTAAACTTTTAGAGTATCTTGGCTGAAATTACTTCCACTGTTTTTTCACCCTAAAAAGAAGTTTTGAAGAAAATTTCAGCAATATCGTATGTCTAGGAGATGAGATACAGCTTTTCAAACAAAAAAAAATATTCACCCGAGAAAATATTTTTTTACAACTAAACTGTTAGAGTATCTTGGCTGAAATTACTTCCACTATATCTTCACCGTAAAAAGAAGTAGTGAGGAAAATTTCAGCAATATCGTATGTCTAGGAGATGAGATACAGCTTTTTTAAACAAAAAAAAATTCTGAGAAAATATTTTTTTACAACTAAACTATGAGAGTATCTTGGCTGAAATTACTTCCGGTATTTCTTCACCTTAAAAAGAAGTTTTCAGGAAAATTTCAGCATGTTCGTATGTCTAGGAGACGAGATACACCTTTTTAAACAAAAAAAAAATATTCTCCTAAGAAAATATTTTTTTACTACTGAACTATTAGAGTATCTTGGCTGAAATTACTTCCACTGTTTCTTCACCCTAAAAAAAGTTTTGAAGAAAATTTCAGCAATTTCGTATGTCTAGGAGATGAGATACAGCTTTTTAAACAAAAAAATATTCTCCCGAGAAAATATTTTTTTACAACTAAACTTTTAGAGTATCTTGGCTGAAATTACTTCGACTATTTCTTCACCCTAAAAAGAAGTTTTGAAGAAAATTTCAGCAATTTCGTGTGTCTAGGAGATGAGATACAGCTTTTTAAACATAAAAAAAAAATCTCCTGAGAAAATATTTTTTTAAAACCAAACTTTTAGAGTATCTTGGCTGAAATTACTTCCACTATCAGTCAAGATACTCTAATAGTTTAGTTGTAAAAAAATATTTTCTCGGGAGAATATTTTATTGTTTAAAAAGTAATTTCAGCCAAGATACTCTAACAGTTTAGTTGTAAAAAAATATTTTCTCGGGTGAATATTTTTTTTTGTTTGAAAAGCTGTATCTCATCTCCTAGACATACGATATTGCTGAAATTTTCTTCAAAACTTCTTTTTAGGGTGAAAAAACAGTGGAAGTAATTTCAGCCAAGATACTCTAAAAGTTTAGTTTTAAAAAAATATTTTCTCAGGATAATATTTTTTTTTTGTTTATAAAGCTGTATCTCATCTCCTAGACATACGAAATTGCTGAAATTTTCTTCAAAACTTCTTTTTAGGGTGAAGAAACAGTGGAAGTAATTTCAGCCAAGATACTCTAATAGTTTAGTTGTAAAAAAATATTTTCTCGGGAGAATATTTTTTTTTTGTTTAAATAGCTGTATCTCATCTCCTAGACATACGATATTGCTGAAATTTTCCTCAAAACTTCTTTTTAGGGTGAAGAAATAGTGGAAGTAATTTCAGCCAAGATACTCTAAAAGTTGTTGTAAAAAAAAATTTTCTCGGGAGAATATTTTTTTGTTTAAAAAGCTGTATCTCATCTCCTAGACATACGATATTGCTGAAATTTTCTTCAAAACTTCTTTTTAGGGTGAAGAAACAGTGGAAGTAATTTCAGCCGAGATACTCCAAAAGTTAAGATTAAAAAAAAATTTTTTCTCAGGAGAATATTTTTTTTTTGTTTAAAAAGCTGTATCTCATCTCCTAGACATACGATATTGCTGAAATTTTCCTCACTACTTCTTTTTAGGATGAAGATATAGTGGAAGTAATTTCAGCCAAGATACTCTGACAGTTTAGTTGTAAAAAAATATTTTCTCGGGAGAATATTTTTTTTGTTTAAAAAGCTGTATCTCATCTCCTAGACATACGAACTTGCTGAGATTTTCCTCAAAACTTCTTTTTAGGGTGAAGAAATAGTGGAAGTAAATTCAGCCAAGATACTCTAATAGTTTAGTTGTAAAAAAATATTTTCTCGGGAGAATATTTTTTTGTTTAAAAAGCTGTATCTCATCTCCTAGACATACGATATTGCTGAAATTTTCTTCAAAACTTCTTTTTAGGGTGAAGAAACAGTGGAAGTAATTTCAGCCAAGATACTCTAAAAGTTTAGTTTCAAAAAAAATTTTTTCTCAGGAGAATATTTTTTTTTTGTTTAAAACGCTGTATCTCATCTCCTAGACATACGAAATTGCTGAAATTTTCTTCAAAACTTCTTTTTAGGGTGAAAAAACAGTGCAAGTAATTTCAGCCAAGATACTCTAATAGTTTTGTTGTAAAAAAATATTTTCTCGGGAGAATATTTTTTTTTGTTTAAAAACCTGAATCTCATCTCCTAGACATACGAACATGCTGAAATTTTCCTCCAAACTTCTTTTTAGGGTGAAGAAATAGTGGAAGTAATTTCTGCCAAGATACTCTAATAGTTTAGTTGTAAAAAAATAATTTCTCAGTAGAATATTTTTTTTTGTTTAAAAAGCTGTATCTCATCTCCTAGACATACGAAATTGCTGAAATGTTCCTCAATACTTCTTTTTAGGGTGAAGAAATAGTGGAAGTAATTTCAGCCAAGATACTCTAATAGTTTAGTTGTAAAAAAATATTTTCTCTCAGGAGAAAGATTATTTATTTTTTAAAAAAGCTTTATCTCATCTCCTACACATACGAAATTGATGAAATTTTTCCCAGAACTTCTTTTTAGGGTGAAGAAATAGTGGGTGTAATTTCAGTCAAGATACCCTAATACTTTCGTTGAAAAAAAAAAAATTTGTCTCAAGAGAATGTCGGCTGCTAGTTTCAGTTTCATTACAAGTCGACCTAATAAAAGTGTGTTAAAAATTATGGACACTTATTTTTATTTTGTCATGTTTTGCTCCATTCTTGAAGGGGTTTATGTGGTATCACTACTGTTTTATGCTATATGTATTACCTTTAGAACATTTATAAGAAATATTATATATTTTCTTTCTAAATATAAAAAAAAAGGGAAGAAGACTAGACTAAGTGTATTAATGGAACAAGTTTTTCTTTTTAATATTAATTTACCAAATTTTAGAGTTATTCAGGTAATACTTCCAAATTTACACAGTTTAGTGTCACACACACAGTTATTATTTATATTGTATCAAGAATAGAAACTCCTAAATATGAAATTGAATAAATCTTCTAAGAAAAGACAGATTTATTTTTCTAAATAAACATAAACAGGCATGTATATACCTACCTGCAGCAAAATTTTTGAAATTTTATAATATGCTTTAAAAATAAATACTTTTGTTTCTTGTTGCAGAATTAAATTCACAGATTATTTGTAATTAAGATCACACAAGATGAATGAAATGTGGAAATTATTAGTTAATAATAAATTTAAAAAATCTTGCACAGCTGCTAATTTTTGTTATACTGAAACTTATACATCTTTCTAAGTTTTTTTTATATGTCTAATCTACCCTTTTGCTTAGTGCTTATATTGTTTTAATGAGCTATTCAAACTTCTCTATAAGAATGCTCCCAAATTTGATTTTGAACAATGAGTATCATTACTAGGCCAGCAAACTTAAAATCAACAGTATAATGATCTAATAAGCTTTTTAAATCATCAAAATTGGTTCATTCGTTGCAATTTCATAACAAATTTTTAGGTAGCCTAATTAACGTGTGATGTCACAGATCATGGTTCACTCTGGTTGAACAGTTGTAGTGTCTCTAAGCACGTTCGCGCCCGAGCGCTAGAGCTCTGTGACGTCTCAGTCACCACACGGCCAGCGAAAAATATGTTTAGTAATTTGGTTATAACTTCATCAATATTTATCATAGAAAAAAAAACTACTGTATTTTATGAAATCCTTAGCTTTATAAATCTGCATTCTCAAATAAAATTGTTACAGATCCTCATTCAATTCACAGATGTTACCATGTTTTGAAATCAACATAATAGTCAAATATTTAGAATAATCTGCAATTTATTTTGGACTTTTATCACAGAAATTAAAAAGTTACCCTTTAAGTCTTTGACTATTTAACACTTTATCAATATGCAATTGTAAAGTACAATTTATTTTGCCAAAGATATATTGCAGATATAATAACATTACGGATTAAATTAAAGAAAAACTTTTATTTTTAGATAACATATTTGTTGTTTTGAAAAGAATAAATGTATGTCAATTCTTTTAATTCTTTGAAATATTTCTGTGTTACAACAATTTACGCAAAAATCAGTTAAAACAAAAAGAAAAACAAATCTTTTCGTCTTGGGAGTTAGCTGTCTCAAGAAAATTAAAAACTAAATTTTATATCAGTCTCTCCTTTTCATTCTGTAAAGAGAATGACAAGGATACACCTGTCTAATTAATTTTAGGTTTAGATAATCATGCCAGAATCATCACCATTATTTAAATAAATAACAAAACTCAGAAGTTGGTTTTTGTTAGTTATTTAATTCTACTACTAAGACTACAATATACTGATGTTTATTTTTGAAGATGAGAAAGAAAAAGTTAAATTTACAAAAATATAGTCCCCTCATCTGCATTGGAATCATCAATTCTAAAAAAACCATTCCCAATTAATACTCAGTTAATCAGTGAACAAGATAGATATGTTCATTATCAAGTAATATTAATTAAAAACTGAATTTTGCTGTAAATAAAAATTAAATATACAAAATTTAATGAAATCAATACATAATGAACCTAATAACTGTTGGTACACAAACCATTGTACAGCAAATTGTAAAGCAAGTAGAAAGTTCAATGCAGCCCTGACCAAGGCCATTGTGGTGATGCAATTAAACATAAATCATTATTGCAAAACTGAACTGTGTGCAACTATATCGAATTCACTGTGAATATCTACGAAAACTGTAAAAAAATATCAAATAGGGAAGAAAAATGTTTATAAACAGTCATGACCTCCAGTTCAGTGATGTAACTAACAAAAGATAGGTTACCATATTTCCCACCAAAAATATTGATCATTATTTTACATTTTTACAGTCAAATAAGTAGACATTCTAAGTAAATGACACGATGAGCAACTATAATTACAATGAGCAATAAGTACCTTTGGAATCGTGAGATTGTAAATGTTTCATATTGGTTGACACACTTGGATCGTATCCCAATTTCGAAAGTTTTCTATAGTCATGAGTCACTCTTCGGCGCTTAGTGCCTTCACCGGCATCTGCTTCATTGTTCAGACCGTTGTGGTCTTCAACGAAATCGCGATTTTCACCAACTTTTACATTGGATTGTAAAGGCTGATCCGACGCCATTGTTTCAATATGAAAGGCAAAATTCCGTTAAAACAGCTACTCATCAATTAAACACTGACGGCACAGATCAACTTTACATCTAATAACACTGAAAAGTTTTACAATCACTTGGCATTATTAGAAATACAATGATTTCGAATAAAAAACAACTTGCGACGCCATTTCTTGCTGCCTTACTTTTTTTAACTATTTTTTAGAAACTTGTCCACGAGTATCAGACAAAGGAATTTGTTGTATATTCTGCCTAAGATTCTTGTAATTGTAAATGAAATTAATAACTTTGATTTGATATTATTACGAAAAATGTGAATTTCGTATCAATTTGTAATAATAATTTAATTTAAAACCTTATTTAAAAAAATGTAATATCTTTCCTAAAAGCGTCATCTATTGCAATTGTTTAAAACTACTTTCTATTTTTCATGAACATTTGTCTTTGATGGCGCTGTATCTTTTTGTATGATGTTTACAAAAAATGTTAACAGGTGGCGTAGATATACAAAGATAGGGTCATATTAATTTTTCTAATTAACTATTGTTTTTTTTTTAGTTTAAATATATTTTATTTTGAAAAGCCTTTGTGTGTTGGTAAAATAATTTTACCATCAACTATGAGATTTCAACGATCAGTGAAATCAATCATTTGAGGGAACCTATCTACCTGACCTATTTTTTACCCAAAGGGTAAAAACGGTACCCTATTGCTTTCACTCTATCTTCTGTCTATATGTCCGTCCGGATGTCACAGGTCTTTAGTAAACGGAATGAGTTACAGAACTGAAATTTTCTACCTTATGCAGAATGCTCGCCAAAAGCCGAATATTAGTTCAAAATGAAATCAAATAATTTTATTATTTATATAAATATTAATTTAAATATAAAAAAATGTCCCTTTGCGGTTTGTTGTACGGAACCCTTCTTGCGCGAGTCCGCCTCGCACTTGGCCGTTTTTTTTTATTATTTTTTATTAAAATTTATGAAAATAATGTATAACGTAGATCGTTTTCAATGATTTCGACAACTGTATGGTTTACTCATACTTAACACTCCCTCTACTTTAAGTCGAATAGCCCTAGTCGTTTAGACAATATTTCTATTCGAGTCTAATAAAGTGGCTTGGAGAGCATGTCTGCTATTTGTTCTTCATTATCTATCTGTTCGGCTATACATTGGCTTATGTAGAAGTGTCGGCTTTTTAAGCTTTTTAAGTTTAATGCGACTACAGAATTCATGTGATTGATTGTAGGTTAATTTAACAGCACTCTCGCTATCAACATACAGTATTGGCAGGAAGTTCTGATTAGTAAGCTGCATCGACAGTTTCTTTAACCATATTATTTCTTTTGAAGTTTCGCTAGCAGCTACTAATTTTGCTTCTGTGGGTGGAAGATAATGCTATAGGTGGTAGTTTCTGACTCTTCCATAGAATAGGGCCAGAGTATATGCTTACAATTCCTGTAGTTGCATGTCCTGTAGAAGCACCACCGTGATCGGCGTCACTGTAACATTCTAGTGTTGATGAACTTTTTTTAACTGCTAGTCTATGATCTTTGGTACCTTTTAGGTATAGCATATGCGTTTCACCTGGAGGAGATCTGACGCTGATGGACTTTCAAGAGTCCGTGATGCTACACTGACTGCGTAAGCTATTTCAGGTCTTGTTGCTACCATCAGATAGGCTATCCTATCTCTTAATGTTTGTCTATAAGGGAACTTGGTATTTTATATATCTTTTTCCCCCCTTTCGTTTTTTGTTTTTGTAGCAGGTGTAGCAACTCGTTTAAAGTGATCATCCCAAACTTTTCTAGTAGTTCCGACGTGTATGCTTTTTGATTTATTAAAGTTATGGAACCATCTTCTCTTTTATTTATTTCAAGGACAAGAAAGCGTTATACGCTGGTTTCGTCGTTATTTTAAATCGTGTTTTCAATTCTTCTAGGAATTCCTTTCCAGCTTCGTCGCTAGTAGACGCAAACAATCCGTCGTTATTATAAAGTGCTATTAGGACTATTGAGTTACCTTTCGTTCTCATGTATAAACAAGGTTTGTTTGAACTTGGCATTGATAAAAAAGTTAGAAATGTAGCTGTTGCAGCTCCTGAGTGCTTGTTTAAGGTCATATAGGCTGCATTTCAGTAAACACACCGTATCTGAACCATCACTGTAGCCTTCAGGTTGTTTGACGTATATTTACTCGTCAACTTAACCATTTAAAATGGCGGTTGTAAAGTCAAATTGTTGCAGTTTTAGGTTCTTATTAGCGACCACACCAAGTAACGCTCGGACTGTGGCTAGTCTCACAACTGGACTAGCGTTTAATCGTAGTCTACTCCAGCTTCTTGAGAGAAACCTTTGACAATAAGTTTGGCTTTAAATCTCTCTATGGTTCCATCGGGATTCATTTTAACTTTGTAGACCCACTAGCTAGGTAAAGCTTTTCTTCCTTTGGGTAAATGAACTAATTCCTAAGAATTATTTTCGTAGAGAGATGTGATTTCAGAAAGTATAGCATAGAGCCATTTACTTTTACCTTCACTTGCATGGTTTCTTTGTATGTATGTGGTTCTTTTGGTTGATCAGATATTTCGTTTACTGTGACCATAACGTATTCTTCAAACTATCGAGGTGGCACATACTTGGATCTGTCTCTGAGAGCCCTTCCAGTATTTTCATTGTTTACTCTTAATTGATTTTCTGTACGGGAAGAGCTTTGTATAGTGACATCATTTTCTTGTTCAGATTCATCTCCGTCATTATCTATCTCTTCGTACTCACTTCAGAAGACATTACTACATTACTTTTGTTTTCAAAATTGATATCAACATAACATTTGTTAGCATCTTTATTGTCTTCCTCTTTTAGAATATTAGAAATTGGAATGTCTGTTTTGTTGTACATCATTTTATTAATGACCTTAACGTCCTTTGATATCATTATTTTATGTTTAGAAGGAACCCAAATCCTTTAAGCTTTTGAAACATTAGAATATCTTGCAAACGTGCCTGGAATTGCTTATGAGGCGAATTTATTTCTGTTTTGCTTATCTTTTAAAAGGATAAAAGCTTTGCTGCCAAAAACATGAAAATGATTTGCATGTGGTTTTCTTCCAACCTACTTCTTAAAAGGTGTAGCATTTCTAATAGACTTACTATCTATATTATACTTACGATACTTCTGTTGGTCAGGTAATTAGCAGTATGGATTGCTTTTCCCCAAAGACTTGCTGGTGCGCAGGATTGTAACATTAGAGACATCTTGCCTTTTCCAACAAAGTCTCATTTTTTGCGTTTGGCTTTTTCTGGTGCCGTTTTGGTTTAAAAATTCTCGAATTCCTGGTTACAGTATTCTGTGCCCTTATCAGACTGAATGCATTTATTTTGTTGCCTGAAAAGTTTTCAATTTCTGCCTTGTACACACGACTTACCTAGTATGATCATCAATGAAAGTTTGTTTATTAGTAGTAGTAGTAGAGTATTTGTTGCTTTGAACTGTTTCTATCTTCATTGGTCCACAAATTTTGCTATGTACGATTTATAAAGACATTTTTTGTTCTTGGTTCTGTACTAGGCTTGCTTGGTATCCTTTTGATTTTCTTCTTTGGTTGCTAGTTTTAAATCACTTTCGTTGATATGTCCCAATTTTTCGTGCCATTCTTTAATTTTGCTAGTTACTTAATTGTTAACATAATATAAACCATCTTCGAGTTTACCACCTACTGGATGTCTCACTGTTGCCTTTTTATTTGTGAATAAAACACATACACAAACACAGTACATCCACTCTCTGTAATCTTATAAATCGACAACAGGTTAGTACATAAGCTTGGAACATAAAACACGAATGTTCTTTAGTGTAAGTTCGTTGTTTTGTTTTTTATGAATGTTTATTGTGCCTCTGCCTAAAATATTAGCAGAATGTTCTTTCGAGGCTAAACCAAGAGTTTTTGTTATCTTGAAAGTATTCTTTATTATGAGATTCTGATTATGAGACATGTGTGTTGCACATCTACGGTCTAAAATCCAGTTTTGCTCTCGGGAATTGACAAACATTGACATGCATAGGGCAAAATTCTTATTGTAAGTATAACTATGTACAGTTTTGTTGTTTCTGCCATTTTTAGTCTCATGTACCTTCTTTTTGCATATTTTACAAAAAAACGTGTAAAGCGTCTTCTTGAGTATTGTTAGTACTGTTTCTCCTTTTAGTACCTTCCTCAGACCAGACCAGACTCAAGAGTCTAGTCTTGTTCTACTGGCCAATAGCCGATAGCCCAGATTTTTTATATTTTATTGATGTGGGTACAGGGTGTCTATTAATAAGGGGCAATAGTATAGAGTACAGTCATCCAAATAATATTCATCTAAAAATATCCAAATAATATACATCCATATAACAAATTCAGTATAAAATGCTAAAGATAATTGTAGCCAAATACTTATATAAAAGTTAAATATAAAGGTAACGCACAAGAATTATTTCGATATTGTAATGTGATGAATGTTTATGACAAGGTAAAATACGTAATTCTAACCGAATGTAACGAGAATAAGTACTTGAATATTAATAAGAGACTAGATAATTTGAGAATTGTGTTGGATCGTAGAAAGTTTTTGTTGCCGAAATGTAATAATGTCCACGGAAATAGAAAGCTATCTTACCTTCCTGTCTCAATGAATTGCCTAGTAATCTACAGGAAATGTACTCGAACATTATAATCAATAAACATTTTAAAAGATATTACTTACAAAATAGTCAACTCCCATACACACATAAACCTTAACAGGTGTTCGTGTATGGTTTTTGAAATATGTTACGTGTATGATTGTATTTGTATAATAAAATAAATAAATATAATAATATGGATTCCTTCTATAAATGCGAAGACATTACAAAATTGCAACTTTAGGTGCTGGCTGGCTAGATAAACTAGTGACTCGATTAATATTAATTAGTAACTTCCTAAGATATTATAATAGACGTCGTATAATATTATTTTTTTAATTTCGAACCTTTCCGACTTTTCGTTAAGCCCTGAGGCGTAGACAGGTAAAAAACAAACAAAGCAAATGGTGAAGGAATTCTGTTTACACAAACTCTCTCAAAACCATTTAAACATGCTTACCTACCTAGCTAGAATGCGAAGTTGTTACAAAAAATGTTGCATCATGATCTAAAATAGTGGGTAGGTATTTAGAGATACCTAGCTAGCCATAATATTTTAATGTTTGTTTCGGTTTGAAATAAACATTTTGGACGAGTTCAAACGCAAAGAGCAGGTTCTTTATACGCCCATGTAAGTTGTATGTATTTTGTATGTGAGCAAGCAACGTAAATAATTGTGGGTGTTTATTTGCATTTTATTTAATGTAGGTGTGTCTGCATACCGTACTTAGAAGTGAATATATCGCGAAATGAGGACCTCGATGGCGCAAGTGGTTAGCGCTTTCGGCTGCAATCGTTGAAGTTAAGCAACTTTCGCAATGGATAGTCATTGGATGGGTTACCAAAATTTTACTATCTCGAGCTCCTCCGTGCTTTGGAAGGCACGTTAAGCTGTTGGTCCCGGCTGCATCTGTAGCCGTTAGCACCCACCAATCTGCACTGGGCCCGCGTGGTGGGTCATGGTCCAATCTCCCTATTCCATCCATACTGAAGGCCTGTGCCCTAGCAGTGGGGACATTAATAGGCTGATGATGATGATATCGCGAAATTGTGCGCTGGTAAGTAGGACTTACTTCTTCCTTTTCCTAGGTATTTAAGAAGATTCGTTTACATTATCTTTTTCGAAGGTTCTTACAGTAAAAAAGAAAGATGCGCTGAAGATTAGAAATTTTCACATACCTAAATTAATAAAATTAATTAAATTACGTTAGATGAGGAGGTGACTAAACACCTCGAGCCTCTTCAATTACGCCGTGACGTTGCGTCACTAAGCGCGTTCTATCGTCTGTACCACGGCGAGTGTTCTGAAGAGTTATTCTCTCTTATTCCACCATCCCCTTTCCTTTAGAGGACCTCGCGCGCTGGCCTTCGGTGTCACAGTCTAACTGTGGTCACAATTCCAACGCGTACAAAGAAATTTGGTGACTCATTTCTTTGTCACACTATCCGTAAATGGAATGCTTTGCCTGCTCACGTGTTCCCTCCTTCTTACAACCTGGGAACCTTTAAAAGAGGTGTGAAGAAGCAACATGCAGGCCGGCAGGGTGAGGATGGCTGGTGTGGCAAGTAGAACTGCTGTACCAGCTATCTTCACGTCTGGACTTCACCTTCACTTAACATCAGGTGGGGTGGAGTCATTTGTCGGACCTCTCTATAAAAAATAAAATAAAAATAACAATCTGGTTATGAGATTTTTTTGTGTTTTTATCGGGCAAATCAACGTTTGTCGGGTCTGCTGAAATCTGAATATAAAATCGACGAAGTGCAAGTCGCACTCGTGCACTAAGCGTTCCGTTTCCGTTCATTATCTATACAACATAGGGGCTCCGGTGCCCACCATCTTTTCAAAGAAATCGCGAAAAGGTTGGTGGAGACCACTGGAGACCGCAGAGCTGGCGGCTATTTCGCCCAGCGCATAAGCCTCACCATTCAGCGGGGAAATGCCGCTAGCGTCCTGGGAACCTTTGCCGACGAGGAAGACTTAGCGCAGCTATTTTTTTAATATTTTTAATTTTGGTCTAATTTTAGTATAGTCTTAGTTTAATTTTTGCCATGTTGCTTTTGATTTGTCTCCAATTAATAAACGAGAATATTGAATTGAATGAATACATAAGACACTATAATAAAATTTCGAGCAATTAAAGGCAAAAATATTACGTCTGTTGAATGGGAGCCCGCCTTCAATTTATATTCATCATTCAACCCACGCTCGTTCACTGCTGGATATAGGTCTCCCCTACTGCACGCTACTGCTCCCGATTTTCTGCCACTCTCATCCAGCCTACTCCAGCCAGTCATCATGTCATCATCCCATCTTGTCTCAGGGCGTCCTACACTACGTTTACCGAGTCGCGGTCTCCACTCAAGAACTTTACGGCTCCAACGGCCGATAGTTCTGCGGCCAATGTGACCAGCCCACTGCCATCCTAATATATTAAATTTTCATCTAGTTTTAAAGAAGAAGTGTAAGACTTCTTCTTACAGGGTTCTTACGAGAAAAAAAGAAAGTTGAGTAGATCATACGATGATTTAAGAAAATTAACTTAATATTTACCAGATAGCGCCAACCTATCTGGTAAAGTTTAAAGTTAATTTTCGTGCGGTTAGTTTTTGACGTGACAACGTCTTAAATTAGGTTGCGGCTGGGAGTCACTTATGAAAAAGTGTAACGCTCGGTAACGTTACGATGAGTCTCTCGTGTTAAGTTTAAGTTTACATGTACAATGTTTTAGTAAACAAAATATATTTCTATAGTTAAAATTTGTGCAATTCTTATTTTCATTCAATTCCTTGTTCCTATTGTGCAATTTAATTATATTCATATCAATAAATATTTTACCGAGAAAAAGACGTTGTCACGTAAAATCTTCGCCCGTAAAACCGACTTTACAGGCAACCATTTTTATATATTTTACAACTGCTCAACGTCAGTCGAATCGGGTCGTAGGAAGAGGTAAAGTTTGTGAGTTTGTTAGGTTATAGGGGTGTCATCTCTGGATCTGCAATAAGTCAATGGGATCTACAGAAACAAGTGTAACTCATACAATAACGACGAATTGAATTACACCTCACTTGCAAAAATCCGTAACGCCGTTCAGGCTGTAGGTCGTGCCAAGGAAATGGACATACATACATACGCTCGAAAAACTTACCTCTGCAGTCGGTTAAAAAAACCAATTATGATTGTCGTGGAACACTCGGTTGGAACGAAGTTAATCACTATAAAGCAAAGTCGCTTCCCGCTGTCTGTCCCTGTGTCCCTATGTATGTTTAGATCTTTAAAACTACGCAACGGATTATGATGCGGTTTTTTTATATGTATAATACATGCATAATATTATAGTAGGGAAACACTGATAATTTTAGAGATTTTTAATGTAAGGTCGTAAATAAACACATTTTTTGCGCTTATATTACAAACGCAGGCTGAAACCTGCGAGATAGATCATAATAATGTACTGCAGTATTATACACCTTATAAAGGTGTATAATACAAAAAAGTCCCCGATAGTATATGTCTATCTCTTAGGGATAACCCACAATAACCTTTTTATTATTCTATACTTTTTACGAGAAATAATAGCTTATTTACGAAGCGATTTTCAGCAATATCACATTCATCCTTAACTAATTAAGTACCTTAAATACATATGTAATTTAAATGAATAGTTTTCGAAGATCATATTTAGTCGTTTCTTAATTCAATTATAATAAATCGCATTTAGGAAAGTAGCATCCGACAATAATTGTTTCTTTGGTTCTAAATTTTTATCGGATATGATTTTATTTATTTTTTAAGCATTTAACTGCTAGATGTTTAAATCTAAATTGTGGGTTGCCTACAATACGAAGAGATGGCGCTGCCTTGCAGCTTAAGGCTAGGAAAATTTCGACGCGGCTAATAGGGCCGTGGTAGCATAATGGTCAGTGCATTCGCCCGGATAGCGAAGGATGCGGGTTCGAGTTCCGTCCGCTGCCTGGTCCGCGTGGATTTTTTTCTAGTAAACTTTTCTTTAGATTTTATCGGATACTTAATCGGAAGGGTGTGGAAGTCGCGGCATGAAACTCTAGCGCTGACCGTTATTGCGCAGAAGTAAAAATTAAGATGTTTTGAGGGGAAACGAGGTGCGCGGGTGGGCGTGCGTTGCGCCGATTGGTTCTCCAGAGTCACAGCGGTGACACTTTCTGTACGTGAGAGTTAAAGCGTCAGTGACCTTGAGCAGGAGCGTGTATGCGCTAGGGTTGAACTTGAAATTTAGACTTGTGCCAATGAATATTTATGCATAGTAAGTTATTAAATGTAAACTGATTCAAGGATACTGGGGTAAATAATGAAGGATAGGTTAGATTTTATAATCAATTTTTAATCTTTTAATGTAGGTATTATAACAAATTGCTAACTTTTATATATTTTCTCCTTTTTCGATTCGTTTTATAATTCTTATTATTATCTAAATAATAATAAGATTGCGTAGTGTAGTCAGTCTGTGCGTGCAATGCAGTGCAACGCTATTATTTTACTATTTCGCTACTGCCATGCCTTCAGTCGAGGCAGTCGGCGACTGCCCTCTCCACGCCCCGCGCGCCGCGCAGAGCCCCCGCGCACCTCCAGACACCCACACATAGCCGCGGGTGATTTTACGAGAACACATGCTTAAGTGTCGCTTCTTTTCGCGTAGTGTATATATTCTGTGCCAGAGTTCAGTCGTACCCATGCGTAGCTATCTCTGACGCGTTTTGTTCAGCGCTAGAGTTACGCGCCGCGACCTGTAATCATATAAATGAGATTTAAGGGCACAGTCGCCGCTCGCCTACTGTCGTCGCAAGCGCAAGTTTTTCTTTGTCTGTGTGCACACGCAAAACAAAATGACTACAAAAAAAGGAGGTTTCTTAAGTCAACTAATTCTAAGGCTCCTAAGAAAGATTCTCAGTGATTGTTCTAGTCTTGATCATAGTTAGAAAGGGATGTCGCTATATACAACACATAGCGATATCCCTTTCTAACTGTAAGGTCAAGTAAAGATCCACACTTAGTTGTCATTCTGTAATACGAGCCTAAGAGTTCACAATGTTCATGCTTGCTAGTTTTGGCATAATCTTACATCCATCTCATTCTTTTCTCTTTTTAATATGTATAGAGGCAACCGTTAGTGCTACCATGCTGCTGCATGCTTATCATTTTTTGTTATTAGATAATATTACACACTTCTTTTCACTTAATACATCCGTCACTTGTCGCTCGTGTTTAGTCTCTGATTCAGAGCCCCTTTATCACTGAATGTTTAATCAGGTAGCTGCGGCTACTTAATATCTTGTCCTAAATCAGATACTCAATGTCGAATCGTATAATAATATCGAGTTATTCAGGATGGTGTAATAATATGTTCTTAAATAGAAATACAGTAAAAAAAGCTAATAAACTTCATATTTGTTTCTTAGGTTTTCACGCACATCACTCATTAAATAAAACTAGTTTTTACGGGTTAATGCACGAAACTTTATTTATTTATTGACGTTTCGTAGCCTTTACAGGCTTCGTCGAGTAAAGTAAAGGCTACGAAACGTCAATAAATAAATAAAGTTTCGTGCATTAACCCGTAAAAACTAGTTTTATTTAATAAACTTCAATGTAATTCTTTCACCTTTGCAAATGTTCAGTATGTAGTAGGTAAGCCATCATTTACTTAACATTCAGTTGAAACGTGTCTCAAGTTTAAATATTCTAATAGTGTTTATTTATTTTCTCCGTATAAGAACGCGGCTAATTCTCACAAATAATAAATAAAATTATGTACGTTACAACACGTATGCTGAGTTGTTGGTATTTTTCATTGTAAAATAATATCGTTTGCTTGTATGCGTGTCTGCCTATAGAGCGCCCATCCATTGATACCAAATAGCACATTGAAAGCATCAACGTTCTGTGCTACAAAAAGTGGTTGTTTTGTTTCAAAAGTGTTAAGTGTATATAACACTACATTCGATGTTTTGGGAATAAATTTAGCATATTAATGAGTTTACGTTAACAATAGGGTAAAAATCAGTTAAATATTTGCAAGTGTTATTTAAAATATAGAAGAAATTAGTTTTTATCTCTATTGCGGACATTTGTTGAGGGTAATTCTCACTTACAGTCTAGCACTGAGGGTTCATTCTGTAAAATTTTATCGGAACCGCGCGGATCCACATCGGATCCACATTGGATCCGCGTGGTGAAAATTAGTGAAAATTAAGAGAATAGCACGGCTGATTTCTACTTTTACGATTCGATATAAACAGAACCTAATTATAATAAAAAAAAACGCGGTTTAAGCAACTGTTAAAATATCGGCTGTACTCATCGTGAGTTATCATGCTACTTTATAAAAGACAAAATCGTGTTGATCTCATAAATATCGATGAGACTTTCACCATCTGTTAGACATTTTCTACGGAAGTTTTTTAAGCGTAATACTAACCCGAGATCAACAACTACAGTCTATAAGAGGAATATACCTGAAGCACTGCATATAATATTATAAAGACGAAAGACTTCATTGTTTTTTTGAATATTTTTTTAATGGTAAGGATCCTACATTATCCCTGATAAACATAGACTATAGAGTATTTTCAAAAAAGTTAGGATTCCGTATGAAAACTTTGATAACGTAACCCAGGGTGTGAAAAAAATACCCAAAAGAATAACTTTATATCGTTTACGCTGCGGAAGTCATTGATAGTATAGCAAAGTGATGTACTAAAGTTTTATAGAGGACATCCATATTTACAAAAAAATCCGCAATAACATATGTCTAACTATTACAGTTATGTCACAACTAAAGGTCTCCCCCCTGCGGTTTCACCCGCTTTAATTTGAAGAAAAAGGTTATAGTGAGCCCAACTTAAAAAATGGACGTATGCTGTCGCAGATGAACTTTTTAAGTAGAACAATTCCACCATACATGATTTTCTTGTAACTTTAATCATTTACAGAGCGCACGCAACGGAAGCTCACAAATTGAATATTTTTATCCGTTTCTTGCGACATTGTACATCGATGATCCGCTCCTACTCGTCGGTGGCGTGATGTTATATATATACTTAAACCTTTCTCAATAAATGCACTATCTAACACAAAAAAGTCTTTTCCAAATCGCACCATTAGTTCCTGAGATTTGCGCGTTCAACCAAAAGAATGGTGCATTCGTTACAGCGGGTCCTAAAGGACGCAACAAAATTTTCACTATCAGTTATATACATTTTCTAGGAAGTTTAATAATTATATAAATAAATTCATTGTGTATAATACAAGCCTGAGAACAAAAACTATAGTCTACCTACACTACAGCTCTACACCGAAGCGAAGCGAGGGCGGGCCACTAGTATATTATACGGGAGAAGCCCCGTCAGCACCCTGAATACTTTGTCTCAGACTGAAGCGAAGCGAGGGCCGGGCACTAGTAAAAACTAAAATAGGTATTAATTCCAATTCGATTAGTATTCTATCTTAATGGATGGTTGGTTAAAGTATAATGAATGTATCCCATTACGTCATAATATTATATAAGCTAGGTTCATAAATTCGGGCTCATTAGCAGTCGGAGCGCGTTCCCAGATTCGATTCCCGCTTGTTATAATTCGCATGCCGACTTCTCGGCCAAATGGCCGTGAACAGTTTAATTTGCAATTCGTTTGTTTTTCGCATAGTTTAAGGTGTTTTAGTGCTTTATTTTAATGTTGTGAATATTTTGTGTTCAACTTGTAACTGTTTTTATAAGTTAAAGATTGTGATTCTTCAATTTACTTGTTTCGTGATGATAATATATATTTTTTTATTTTTACCCAAATAACTTCGGAATTATGAGATTTGAAAAAAAATTAAATACTTAGAAGATTATAATTATGAAAAATTCAATTTAGCCATTTTAGACCCCTAGATCAACTCGATGGTAAGGCTGCGAGGATGTCTAGCTGTGCTGTGAAAATGTGTGAGGATTTCCACCAAAGCTGTGCGATGAAAACGTGCCTACGAGGATGTGTAGCGGAGCTGTGAAAATGCGCATTAATGTGTGGTGCGAGGATGAGTTGCGAAGCTGTGAAATGTGTTCTTCTATTGCTCAAAATTATAGAACTAATAAGCTCCGTATCTTCTGCTTCCATTTCTTCATCGCAAATTGTTAAATATAAAAGTATCTTCTTTTTCCAATTATCCAAATCTATTTTGTGCACTTCTACTTCCCACAAACTCCATCTATGGACTGGCTGGTTCAGTATGCGCAAACCTCGCAACACATCCTTCTCAACACACATTCCTCGCAATACATCCCTCGCACACATCCCTCGTACACATCCCTCGCACACATCCCATGCTTGTTTTGTATACGCAAAAATCTAGCTCCGCTGAGCCGTTTCCACCAGAGCTGTGCTGACCGAGGCGAGGTAAATGAAGCGATTCTATTGGTTCTTTACAAACACATCCCTCGCTATGCATCCTCGCACATCTCTGGTGGAAACGCAGCCTAAAAACAGGCATGTGCGAGTCGGACATACGCACGAAGGGTTTCGTCCCATTATCTATACAACCAGTGGCGGGGCAAGACCTAAATTTGATGTGGGCAAGACAGATTTCGCGAGGCCCTGTTCTGTGGTGACCTGAAGACGGATTTTATAAAAAAAATTGTGTGTGTCAGCTCCGACGCACTACTGGAGTTTACTCCTTAAGTTCGATAGTCTAACCAGACGCAAAAAGAGTTTATTTAACTTAAAAAAGATTGATAGTGTATGAAAGGGTAAATTAACAAATTAATGAAAATAATACACATATTTAAATATATATTTATTCATTTCATATACATTTATTATAACTAATAGACGAAATATTTTACATTAAACTTTTTACAATAGTCAATTTCAGATGTGCATAAATATATCATTAGGAATGTTGATAAATGATGTAATTATTATTATCAGACTATTATATTTTTTTTAAATATTAATTAAATCAACATTGTCTGCATTATTAATTACAGTGACAAGTGGTTTATGATAACTAAAATAAGACACATGGACGTTCGTAGATACGTGGTTCACAAATCTTGAAAATACCGCATCATGTACCATACCTCGTTGTCCCCATTGCTCTATCAGAAACAAAATCCAAATTCAGTTCAGATTTAAAAAAAAATATTAATGTCAATCCGTCATCTTTGTTTGTCAAAGTTGCGCGACATAGGATGCGCACCAAAAACGTAACGAGGTCATTCATCGATAGATTTTACTCCTCACATTTTTCTCATACCGGGCCCCTTATACATGCAAATCGATTCTTAAGGAGTAAACTTCACTAATAAAAAAAAAATGGGTGCGTGTACTTATGTAGGCGCGCGAGAAGTTATCCTTCTTTGGCATCGTTTAAAATTAGTTTTTAATTGCATGCAAATAATTAATTACAATAAATTAATAAAAAGTCTGGAAAAGGACGAAGTCAATAAAGTTCAGTTTTAATTTGAAAAATAAATAAATAATCAAAATATTCAATTAAAATCGCTACTGAATATAATTTATTAGAACATATGTGATTTGCACTTGTATGAAACTCAAACACGTATTCCGAATATACAAACTAGAAACATGTTAGGATAAATATTATAAATATGAATACCTATAACTGTTACTTTATTACAAAAAATAAAGATGTGGTTTTTGGTTCTACTACACCAATGGTCAAGAGATGGCGCTGTAGTATCCTGAATCGCGCTTTGGTTCCGTTGTTCCAGATTAATAAATACTTTTGATAGGCCATCACAATGCAGTCGTTAGCACCCACTAAATAGAGATTCTATTTCTATTTTGTTGGTAGATTTTCTTAATGTGCGGTAAACCCAAAAGTAACGCATGAAGTTGGTCGCTAAAGCGACCAACTTCATGCTGTTAAAATTTTGTGTTACAGTGATGCGCGCGCATCTTAAAATTTCACTCTCATCATTTTTTCATAACGCGCCTAAAGAAGTATAACTTCAAAAAGAAATTTGCTTTTAAGCAATGCATAAAAATTTTTGAGGCGCGAGGCCCCTTGTACCGTGAGGCCGTAGGCGGTGGCCCACGTCGCCCACGCCTTACGCCGCCTCTGTATACAACATTAGAAACTATATTACATTATAGAGCAAAAAACGGCATTAAAAATCAGGTTGTTGCATGTAGGATTACTATTTAAAAATTTGAAAAGTCCAGACAATAAGCCGGACATTTCGATAAAAGTCCGGACATTTTAGTCACAAAATGCAAACATCACCCACTTAGTAACAGTGATATTATACGCGTGGTAGCAGACGCTCGCATCGCGGCGGAGGGGCGTCTTCTTGTTAATTTTTAAAGATAATTTATATTTTGTTTTAAATAAATGAGATCTTAACAAAGATTATTTGTAAAATAAGTTAATAAGTGTTACTCATATGCCAACTAATAAAAAAAATCCGGACAAATTAAAAAGCTGGAGAAAGTCCGGACAAAAGGCAAAAAGTCCGGACATATCCGGACGGCAACCCTAGTTGCATGGGACTTATGGGAGACCATCTTAAATATTTAAAGCACTTAACAGAATCAGATGCAATAGCAAAAATCCAAAGTGCCATAAATAACACGACATTGGTGTCGATTCTGGCATGATTCTGTACACCTAAACATAAAAATTTGACAACAGTCTATCCCTGTCTTACTCTAAACGGAATGAAAAGGAGAGACTGATGTTGAATTTAGTGTTTGGTTTAGAGAATCATGCAACAAAATTGGTAATTGACACACCATTATGATTTACCTAGTTTTCCGTACAATCAATGTATGAGTTTAAAGTCTGGCCTGATATTTATGAGATTGAAACAATTTCAGAACACTATGAAACCCATTGCAAAAGGTAAGAATATTAAAAAAAGAGGAAAAAATATTTACGGGTGATTTGAGGTCGGGATGGGTACGGGGGTGAAAGTTGTAGATAATTAAAAGTAAATTATAATAAAAGTTAATTTTCACATAGCCAAAAATATCTGCGAAAGTTCAAATAACCGTTTTTCCATTTTTTATTTTTATCTCCCACGATAAAACTTTATTTTTATTTTGATTTCAATTAAGATTAGTCGGTGAAAAATAATCACTTATAATAATAGTGAAACAATAAATATCGTTATTTCAATTCGTTGTATTAGTAAGTAATCCTTGAACCCCTTATCAATAAACGGAGAATAAGATTGGATTAGTTCCTCCAAGTTCTGTCTCTGTCCATTGAATGACGAATGTCATTTGAGTTATATGAACAAACTAGCTGTGCCCCGCGGTGTTACCCGCAGTTTATTAAGGATAATTTCCCGCAGTAAAACGTAGCCTATGTGTTAATCCAGGGTGTCAGCTAACTCCATACCAAATTTTATTGAAAACGCTCCAGCCGTTTAGACGTGAAGAAGTAACAAACGTACACACTCACATACTCACAAACTTTCGCCTTTATAATATTAGTGTGATGTGATCATGGCGTAACTAGTCTAAGCCTATATATACCTCGTCTATTTATAAGGGTGAGGGTCCAGCGGGTACAAGACCAACAAAATCATAATTTTCAAGTCCAATAAAAAACCGGCCAAGTGCGTATCGTGCCACGCGCAATGTAAATAAATAAATAATAAATAAATATTTCCAACACACCAATTAGCCTAGCCCCAAAGTAAGGACT
The DNA here is from genome assembly GCA_902850365.2 of Chilo suppressalis. NCBI lineage: Eukaryota > Metazoa > Arthropoda > Insecta > Lepidoptera > Crambidae > Chilo > Chilo suppressalis. The sequence goes on along the minus strand of OU963917.1, from coordinate 11,749,405 downwards.
GTAAGGCTTGTGTTATGGGATACTAGGGTAACGGATAGAATACATTTACTGTACTATAATAATAAATAAATAATAATAAATATTTCCGACACTCATACCAATTAGCCTAGCCCCAAAGTAAGCACTATAAGGCTTGTGTTATGGGATACTAGGGTAACGGATAGAAGACATTTACTGTACATATATAAGTATATTTATATAAATACACATTAAACATCCATGACTGGAGTACAAATGCTCGTATTCATCACACAAACATCTGCCCCCACCGGGATTCGAACCCGAGACCTCTCGAGTCGGCGACAGCCATGAAACCCGGCGTACAAACCACTCGGCCACGGAGGTCGCCAAGTGTAGGGTTCTACAGTTGTCGTTACCACAGCATATTTGAGCAGGAGTCTTTATTTACTGCATCGGCTTTTTTTTTAAGTTTTCTTTACTTTTTGTTTTTCAATGTATTGTTTTACACTACAATATATTCGTTTATGTCACTATTAATATTTTCTTCTAAGGAATTTTCATAAGGTAAGAAAATATCTTTAACCTATGTTGAACGACTGGTATTAAAGTAACAAATCTATCTTAACCATTATAATTTTCCTTAAAATTACATGAAAAGCGCTATTTTCTTGAATTTTTCCATGTTTTACAAACTAATAGTTGGCTTTAGGAGGAGACGGGACGCCCTACTCGAACAAAAATTGGCACTTTGAAGTGCAAAATTTCGCAAACGTATCCCTAAATTGAATCCCTTGCTTCCAATCCAAACTGAGTTAAGACCACTACAAATCCTCCATTCATACTTACCATAGCCCCCCCCCCCCCCCTCCCTTCCTAGGACATCGGCTGGCGATGTTTAAACACTTCTATTTATGCAATTACTTAAAATGTAGAGCACTATTATTTACTATAAGAATACAACTGCCGCACTCAGAGATGCCAAGTATCTTTTAATTTTGACTGACTTTAAATGATTTTAATGAAAAAAGCGTGGCAACTTGACCCGTCTTTCCCAGTGGGCACCTTGGGCAAGTGCCTAGGGCCCCGCGATCGATAGGGGGGCCCCTCAGATCAAATACAAAGTCTCTAGTTCCTGTTAAATCACCAAACGGAAGTCATAGGGGCCCCATTATCCTAATATGCCCAGGGCCTCCAATAGGTCGAAGACGGTACTGGTGGCAACACACCCTTTATGATCCACTTCATAGTAAGTAACTAATATAGACGCTTGCGACACCAAAGCTCTAGCTGTAGAGTTCTGGAGCACTACTCATCGACATGAGGAGCTCGATGGCGCAAGCAGTTAGCGCGTTCGGCTGCGATCGTTGAACTTAAGCAACTTTCGCAGTGGTCGGTCATTGGATGGGTGACCAAAAATTACTATTTAGAGCTCATCCGTGCTTCGGAAGGCACGTTAAGCCGTTGGTCCCGGCTGCATCTGCAGTCGTTAGCACCCACCAATCCGCACTGGGCCCGCGTGGTGGGTCATGGTCATGGTCATCGGCATCGCATTTGTGATACTCCTGGTGTTTGCAAGTGTCCATGGGCGACGGTAATCACTTACCATCAGGTGAGCCGTCTGCTCGTATGCCACCTATAACATAAAAAAAAATCTCCCTATTCCATCCATAGGGAAGGCCTGTGCCCCAGTAGTGGGGACATTAATAGGCTGATGATGATGATGGTGACTTATCGACAGAAACACAATGCCATTGAGTGGTAGTAATTTCACAATGGTTACTTCCCCAGACGGCATCTTCAATTCAAGCGAGAAAACCGCTAAACTCTACCCCCTTATTAATAAACAAGGAATAAGTTTAGACTATTTACGCCGTGTTTTATAAATATCACTCAAATGCCATTTGTCATTCAATAAACAGAGAAAAAAACATGGAGTCACTAATCTAAGCGTAGTCTTCGTTTATGAATAAAGGGGTACATCTCTACATTCAAGTTGATACTGCCAATTATTTTGCGATCACAAAGAAAGACAACACGTTGCTTGATGACACATTTAACTGACACATATAAGTGTAGGCTTATGTGGCTTATTAATTTTAAAATACTGATCTAATATTTATGGTAATTCAAATAAAGTTACTATAATTACGTAATATACCTAATTTATTATCTATCTCGAAACAATGATGAATACTGTCTATTACGCAACGTCCTTAATTCCGCATTAATCTCATAAAAGTTGAAAAAAATACGAATCAAGAAGACACTGGCCATTCGCAATAACATTATAATTTATTTGTGACGAGCAATAATTAATTCGCATAGACAATGAGGGCGATGGGCCGCAGACACTGGTTGGCGAAAATCGAATTTAAAAATAAAGCCGAAGAGTCTATGGCCGCGTCCGCACCGGTCCGTTCCACATTCGAAATAATAATTGTATTAAGGAAACATGAGCGCGGCGCATGTGTTTGTTTGTTTGTTTACTCGCTGGTGACGTCATATGTTTATTCTCGCGGGGAGGTCGGGCTCGCGTGGGCGCGTGTTGCTAATGACTTTTAATATTATTTTTGTTTTCGGAATAACATTTTTATGTATATTTCTGAGTTTTCCTGTTAACGTTTTAAGAGCTAACTGTTAACATGATTTTAGTAATACGAGGAGTTAGATATTATAACAGATAATTGCTTATTGATCTTAACTTTAACATTATTGAAATTAGGTAGCTTTATAGTAAATTGAAATTGTTGAATCTACATTTTATTAAAAAGAAAACAAGAATTAAGTTGCAATGAAGTTCATGAAATTAACTACTTGAAGTAGGAATTTGTCTTTATTTATGTGATGAAGGCACTATCAATGTCACTTGTCAATTTTAACCATTAATCTTAGCTCTTTTTAATGAAAACATTTTCATTTTCATAAACGCGTTGTGAAAATATTTTCTCAAACAACAAGTTACTTAAATACGTACCTAAATTGTATGCATTAATAAGTATAGTTAGTGCAGGGTTATTTTAGCAACTTAAATAATATAATAGTAGTACTTACTTAGTCTTTACTTTGGTTTACTATTTTTTACTATACACATTATTGTTACAGTAAATTGTAAAATATTTAGTTCTGAAATGAAGTAAAGCTAAACAGAAATAAATTGTATATACCTATCTACAAAATATAGAGTGTGAAGACTGTGAAGGTCTTTGTAACATAAAATGCAAAAACCATGAAATAATTAATAATTACTTTGCAATTAAAATTAATAGGAAAAGTTGGAGAGTACCTATTTTATCATTGAATACTGAATAATGATTAATTTTACAAGCACAAATTTTTCTCATATTCCGTTAATGTTAGACTCTATCTTATAACAACGATTTCAGAAAAACAGCATTTTTTATTACATGTCTAAAACTGGAGGTGTAAATGACTTTGATAGATATAATTAATTTTCTTGTATTTGTTACTTGTTGTTTCTTAGAGTCAATTAAGGATATTTTTACTTGGCTCAGTATTTTAATTTGATTATTATCGGCAATCCAACTGGCTTTTCTGTCTGTCGTCGGCTCAGTAACAAGTAGCCGATTGGTATGATGAATGTCTCAGTTGACGAGTGTGTCACGCTCGCCGCACCGCCTCTTGTTTACACACGCACACTAGCGCGCTCACGCACACGTCGCCGCGCCCGTCGGCCGCTTATTTAGGTATATTGTTGTTTATTTTATTCGGCGCTATGCCCCGCCACGGGCGAGCCTTTCGACTCAGTTTTAACGCGCACGTTTTATGAAACGACAACTATGCGTCGATGTTCGCTCGCCGATAATAATTATTCATATCGGAACCGCTCCTGCCGACCGAAATAGCGCAGATTCGCGACTTATACTGTTTACCGAGAAATACGAACTTCGAACGCTCCGCTTTTTTCCTTTTTGCTATACGTATACATAGTTTATACTTTTTAAATTTGTTTTTTTTTCGCGGCCAGTTGTCTCCGCGAATCTTAATAGCGGTTAATCATAGTTTATTTTTACCGCGTAAACGTGTGTTAATAATTGTGTTGGGGGCCACTCGTTTCTTTTATTTTGTTTCGTGTTTGCGAATTGCGGAAGCGCGTTTCGCGCGGACTTGATTATTTTTGTGAGTGAACTGTAAGATTTGCACATTAGAATCTGTTAAGGAAAGACGATGCGGGATTAAGAGATCGGACTTATTTTTTTTTCTTTTCACATTTTGGCGCGTAGACTTAGAGTGTGTGATAAGGCTGCACAGAAAGTTCGGAAAAGTGTTGAACACACATTGGATGCTGGCGAGTGTTTTTTCAACGTGTTTTCGAGGCTAAGCGCTAGTTGTTTGAACAAGTGTGTTTTCTAATGGATTTATTTTGAGGTGAGTTTAAATTTACTGGTGTGTTGGTGTTTGTATTGTTTGCGCGATGTGTTTTGTGTGAGTGCTGTTGCCGGTGGCGGGAAACCGAATACTTAGCCGGTTCGTTTCGTGTGTGGGTGATCAAACAATGTGTGCGTGTGTGCGTGTGCGACTTATTGTCACTTTGTAAGAGGGGAAACAAGGAGGGAGAGGTTACTTGTCATGTATTTAGGCAAAGACAAAACTCTGATGAGTTGAGTTTTTTTTTAATTTATATGCTCCTTATGAAGAGTTATGACGACAGCCGCGCTGTTTGCTCACGTATCACCATCTCAATTTATCTTTATTGATTTTTGACATCACGCCATCAAATATTTTATGTAAACGCGAGAAGTGATTAGCCTTCTATATAAGTCGTGCAAGTAATTGTCTATTTTAAAATTTGAACTTTTTTGCATTTGCTTTTTTATTTTTTGGTTGTAACCTTTTTAAAGAGATCTAAAGGTAAATTTCAATAATTAACGAATCGAATACATAGAAGAATGGATTAAGTATTAATATGATGTTTTGTATTGTTTTATTGAGTCAAATATTTTGAGGCAAAAGTTCAAAGTAAGCCTCTACATAATTTTCATAGAGATGATTTATCCATTTGCTCTGCCTTTACATAAATTCACACCTTATTGCAGTAATAACCAATCATTACCATTTTTAATAAGTATATAATTACGCCTAATAAAAGTAAATATTATAAAGAGGGTTGAAAGGGTACAGCAATATAAGGCTTTTATAGAATATAATAATGAAGTGTTATTTTAATTACTTAAATAAATCCTACAACAGATTTAAGCTGTAGTACTCAAGTAGGTTTAAAATACAAAAGTATCGTATTAGAAATTAATGAATAAGTGGTCGATGAATTTGAGTTGTTTATTAATAAATAATTAATACCGAAAAGACTGAACCGATTTGACCGGACCGGATTAAATTACATGAACATATGATATAAATATAACATTATTTACAAGTTATCTATCTATCAAACACAAAATGGTATTATTTGACAGCTTATACCGTCAAGATAGATATGCTTGGAAAGGTCAGTATATAATAATATACTTAGAACGATTTACTTAAGATATGATAGTAATAAGACATCGAGGTTTCCTCATTGACAAAAATCCCCACGTTTTTTTATGACAAATAAATATTAACATGGTATATATACCCTATTAATTTTGACATGTCGTCTATCTGATATATTCAAGATATTATCCTTTCAAAGAGTTGTAGGTAGGTAGCTTTTTTTAGAAACAGAGTTCAGTTTTTTTTTTTATAAAAATATCTTCTTTTACTTTCAACAGCATTTTTTATTATTATACCTAACTTATGTGATTCATAGGAATATAATTTTTATTAAATTTTAAAATTAACAAAAAATACTATTGATTTTCTTCAGATTATTTTTCAATGACGACCTCTGTGGTCGAGTGGTTTGTACGCCGGGTTTCATGGTATCGCCGACTCGAGAGGTCCCGGGTTCGAATCCCGGTGGGGGCAGATGTTTGTGTGATGAATACGAGCATTTGTACTCTAGTCATTGATGTTTAGTATGTATTTATATATTAATATACTTATATATGTACAGTATATGTATTCTATCCGTTACCCTAGTATCACATAACACAAGCCTTACAGTGCATACTTTGGGGCTAGGCTAATTGGTGTGAATGTTGGAAATATTTATTTATTTATTTATAAAGCAGATTACATCTCGCTCGTTAGCCTCTATGTATCAACCGTGTCAGCAACTGTCAAAATAAGTAATCACTAAATATTTTTACATTAATTTCTTTAAAGCTGTACTTACGAATGAAATGACACGTTTTTCTTGTCTCTAATAATTCCCGATGTATTTTGTGTATTGTCTAAAACACACACATAGTTCTTTTAGTCTGGAGAAACGTAAAATATTTACATGTTGTAGCGAAGTCTAACCGCGGCGAGAGAACGTGCCCGACTGAATGCAAGTCGGGCAATTACCTGACTTTGTTATAACTAAATTAGAAGCTTGTATATCTGTAACTTTCAAAGATCATACATAGTTTATAGTCCGTTTTGAAACACTTATGGTGCACGAAGAAGTTTAAGATGAGTACATACCTATAAGTTTGAAAGGAGAGTGAGAGAATGGAGAAAGAGTTATTTATGAAAGGCTACATTTTACCGGTACCTGTACCAGACACCTTTGATTTCCACCGTCACTCAACATCAGGTGAAGTGCAATCATCTGTCGGATCTATTCATAAAAACAATGAATTAGAAATACATTATATTAATAAAAGCAACATAATATTAAACAGTATGATGCGTTTCAATAAAATTAAACCTGGGGGTGAGCATTGTGTAGGCATTTACTTTGTAGTTTGACATACTAATTTATCAATTTTGTTTTTTGAATTTCTAATTCACTCTTTGACAGAGGAACCCCAATGTCCTCTAACTTGAAAAAGTCGAATTTACACCACTCAGCTGTTAGCAACGATATGCGAATTTAGAAACGCTACGCCATACTATCATATCATTAGTCACTTCTTGATGTCCCCACTCCTGGTCCATTTTGACATCACAATTTCCTTGTCATGCTCTAGGAAATACTGAAAAAAATATTTGAAAAGTTTTTCAAAAACTTTATAATGTAATATTTTCTTTACATTTAAACATCGAGCAGCTACATGCTTTAAAAAAATACACTATTTTAAAAGTTATCATGGAAAAATATTTTATATAAAATAAAAATAAAACATTGAAAATATTGATACGATACATTGAATAAGAAAATATTTTAATGAAAATGATACTACTGTCAAATTTACAAAAAACGATAATAAACGAATAACTTTTGTTTTCAACATGAAACTAATATTTTCACCATTACAATTTTTTTGGCTATATGAAGTAGTCTATGACCCAAAATCCCCTCTCTTCTCTATTCATAAATTGTATAGCACAAAATTTTGTATTTTTTACATGTGACCCAAATTATTTGTTCTACCAGAACTTGGGCGTTTTTATTGTAAGTACTTAGGTATACGAAACACTTTTTTTACCACAAACAGTAAACATTTTTGATTTCCGATTTCTTATACTAACTGAGAATAACCGGCTAGAAACAGTGCGAGGGTTGTTATATCTGCCTATATTATCTTCTAATACAGTACATTCCACGTTAATAGTAAAAACATGCTTATTACGTAGTAACAAGAACCATATTCGAACAACAACTCTATCAACTGCCATAGTTTTTTTCAACATCTCTCCAAGCCTTGGGAAAAGCAAATACACGGTACCTATAGGCTATAAAAACTAGGGTGCATGTTAACTCTTACAGTATTTTTTACTGAAGGTACTAAATATAAAGATTTGTTAGTTCAAATGTTTGCAACCTAATACTTTACGGTTTTTAATGAAATCCCTAACCCCTGTATTAATAAACGCAAAATTAGTTTGAATTATTAATAACAACTATAAGTAATTTATATATTTATAAAATATAAAAAATCATAATTTACTTATGTTAGTAAAAACTTAATGACGGCGGCGACGTGTGACGCGGAGTGGTGTCCGATATCCGGCCTCGGAACCGCCGGAACACAACACCTTTCGGCCAAAGCTCTTCATTCATTATGGTCGTTAGGTGTTAGGTTGCTGCTCCCATCACGAATGAATTATAATTCACATTATGGCGGGATTTAAACCATACGACTGTCAGGGAGAACTTCGTCTTGATCAGCAGATACACCACAATCTCCTCTTCCTTTGTAGAGTAATGCAGCCGGGACACGTACGTCGTTGTATAATGTCTCATGGTACTAACGATTAAAACATACCGAAAATACAAGTTCGAGGTTCGATTTCCTTGCGGTCGGTAAAATAAATAGAATTTTATCATTTCTACATTATCTTCGTTTTAGGTGATTGTGGGATGGAAGGTTGATATTTCTTTGTCTTAAATTAATATATTTATTTAAAGTAACGTCACAGCTTATTGCAACCATATATTACTGAGGCATTGTAGGTTATAACGTACATCATGTGAGTAAATTACTCCACTCTGAACACTGAATTACATTTCTGAAAGCTGAAAAATTAGTGACAATTTTAAAATAAATAGCTTGCTTAAAACTTATATAATCTCAGAAATAAAAGGACTTTAGTAACAATAATACTTATTTTTTGTATTTTTCCCGAACTTCGCCGTAAATTAATGGAAAATAAATGTATGGCATTTGGCGTAGAAATTAGTAAAATGACTAACCAGTTTCATAAGCTTTTCAGAAAAGTATAACAGCTATTAACTTTATTAGCTGTTTTTAAAAAAGCTATTAACTTTATAAGATGTTTTTAAAAAAGCTATTAACTTTATTAGCTGTTTTGATTAAAATCAGCAAAAGGGCGCTGTAGGGCAATTTTGTTTCGTAAATTGAATACTGTCATATTAACTGTCTCACTACTTAATAAAGACACTCATCTACAAAAATTGGAAATTTTAAAATTTCGTGCAAAGAAAAGATTTCCTAGTAAGGATAATAAATGCACGTGAAACAATAGGAGCAAGAAAAGAAGAAATTGTAATCGAAAATATAACACAAATAATGTACATAAATATAACTAAAAAAATAAAATGTGAAATAAAAAAAGGCAATACTATCGAATAAGTGCAATACTATAGATATTATTGTAGTTCGTTAATAACAAACTATTGATAGCACCGTATCGAATCTAAATACTATCGATAGTATGGTTGCAAATAAAATCGACAGTATCGATACTGGCTTTTTCGATAGACTATCGATAGGCTTAGCACAGAAAAATCGACTAATGGGAACTAATATTTCTACTCAGACGAAGTCACTAGTGTTCTTATATAATATATCCCGACCGTAGGTCCTTGGCCTCGAGTATATCATTTTTATAGAAGAAAAAATCAAAATTTTGATTATTTAAAATATGTAGACTGATTGAAAAAACCATAAAATAAATTCTTGGTTTGAAAAAATATACGAGACACGATTGTTATTTAATTTTCATCCCACCACCTCGGAAAGTGTAATTTTGCGCTTCGAAATCTGGCTGGAAAATTCTATTTTATTCGCTTGAGCGGCAAAGTAGATTTGAATTTAGAACATCACATATAATGAGTACTCAATATAATTGTAAATTCAAAACGTCATTAAACCTATTTAATGTAACCTCTATGGTGCCAAATTTATGATTAGAACTTTTTAAATTGTGAAAAAATTTAAATTTGGAACCTTCTTGGTTTCTTTGTTTTATTTGCGTGCTTCGCGCCATTCTAGTTTTTCACGTTTTATTGCTTAATATAATTAACATAACCTAAAAACTGTACAAAAAAATCAACTAAAATGAGTGACATTAGCGACGATGAAGTTTATCTAACGCCAACTGAGTTAACTGAAACAGTTAATAATGCGCAAATGAGCCTTCTCCCTCAGCAATCACGAGAGAAGTATTTGAAACAGTACGATATATTTAACATGTGGCGACTAGCTAAAGGAGCAAAAACTTTCTCCGAAAACGTTTTGCTGGCATATTTTATAGAATTATCTGAGACCAAGAAAGCAAGCACGCTATGGAGTACGTATTCAATGCTAAAATTAACAATTAAGATGAAGAAAGACGTTCATATCGACACCTATCATAAATTAGTGGCATTTTTAAAAAGAGCCTCATCTGGTTATAAACCAAAAAAATCGAAGGTTTTCACAGCATCTGAAATTGCAAAGTTTATTAATGAAGCACCTGATTCCGTATATTTAGCGGCAAAAGTAAGTCAATACGTGTAATTTTTTGTTGTTGATAAAATTGTACATAGTACTTACAATATTTTTAATTTGATTAATTTATTTACGATTATAAATACTTCTTTTGTTACAGGTTGTTCTTATTATTGGTATAACCGGAGCATGTCGAACAAATGAACTTACACTACTTAATGTCAATAACGTATCAAAATATTCTCATAATTCTGATGAATTGCTATTAATTAATGTACTAAATACCAAGACAAAAAAAGACCGCAACTTCGTTATTCGCAAGGAATATGTAAACATTGTTCAGAAATATCAAGCTTTACGTCCTTCTAACACCCCAATTGAACGATTTTTTCTACAATATCGCAACGGAAAGTGTATCCGACAACCTATGGGTCAGAATAAAATTGGCAGTATTCCACGAGAAATAGCAACTTTTCTCGGACTTTTAGAACCCCCGTTATACACCGGTCACTGTTTTAGAAGAACCTCAGCCACACTTTTGGCCGAATCAGGGGCTGATCTTCTATCGCTTAAGCGCCATGGAGGCTGGAAGTCTAATTCGGTTGTAGAGGGATACATAGAGGATTCAATCCAAAGTAAATCAAAAATTTGTAATAGTATCGTGGAGGCCATAACGCTGAAAGAACCTCTGTCAGATTCTTGGTCTCGCCCTTCTACATCTAAAATGAGCCCCCATAAGATTGGAAACAATAAGATTGGAACTCTCGCCAACATTTACGCCAATAGAATCCAATGAATCGGCACAACTATTTAAAATTACTGATACGAGTAGTTTACCACAAAACAGCGCACAATTCACAAACACCAACATAACATTACCTAACAAAAATATCAAACTTAACATAAGTAACTGTAGCAACGTTACATTTAATATTTCTTAATTATTTTCTACTTCTTATTATTTTCTTCAATTTATAGATTATCTTAATGTGTTTTAATTGAAATAAAAATATTTTGTCATTATAAATTGTTTTCTTTTTCATTTTGTCATTTCCTCGCTGAGGTGGGATGAAAAGTTACGTATTGCACTCGAGTGGAAAGATTTTTCACCTTGTGCTCGTTTGTTTCCCTCGCTGACGCTCAGGATTCTAATTTAGAATCACTCGCTGCGCTCGTGATTCAACTTTAGAATCCTTCGCTTGCTCGGTCATCCAAATCGAGCACGCGGTTAAAAAGGAACTTTCCACTCTTGTATAATAAATAACTATTATTACGATGTTGTGTTTTGGAAACACCCAGTTTTTAAATGTCTAAGTTCAATATATATTTTCTATTGCATTCAAAAACAAATTACTTACATAAATGTTGGATACATATAATAAAATATATAGGTTTTTGCAAAACTTTTTCAGTGCTCCTGCAAATGAGAGTTATTGTTATAAAAAATACACCATTTGTTACCACCACAGTATAATAATTTAAATTTTAAAATATTGCAAAATAAATAATGAGAAAAATCAGACATACAGCCGCATGTCATGGGGTTTCATTTGTCACCCAGTGCATACTGAACCATCTTCCCTGCTAAATTAATCCGAAAGTTTATATACGAGTAGATATTTGTTTCTCTTTCGCCTTTGAATAATAATTGTTATCAAAGGAAAATGTTAAGTTATAGTCATTCAATCTTTTTACGGGAAATCCGAAAATCTCTAAAATCAAGATAGCAGTCCCGTAAACAACATAAATTATTATGATGTTAGTAACCATCATAATGCGTGCTTGCGCGGACGCAAGGAGCTAAAACTATGAGTGAAATTTTGAGACAGCAACCGCCATCTCAACAAACCTTTGCACCCAATGTTATTTTAAATTAGTATTCTAAGAATTATTTATGTATATAGGTATTTATAAGTTGAAATTAAAATGTCACATGAGTGACGCAGCATCACTTGAAAATGACTCGACGATATAGATTTAATTGATTTTTATTTCGTTGTGTTCTTTATTGTGGGACAAGGTTTGCATGAATGGAAAGCTTAGGAAAGTTCACTACTATAAGGAAATCGAGGAGCTCGATGGCGCAAGTGGTTAGCGCGTTCAGCTGCGATCGGTGAACTTAAGCAACTTTAGCAGTGGTCGGTCATTGGATGAGTGACCAAAAATTACTATCTCGAGCTCCTCCGTGCTTCGGAAGGCACGTTAAGCCGTTGGTCCCGGCTGCATCTGCAGTCGTTAGCACCCACCAATCCGCACTGGGCCCGCGTCATGGCCCAATCTCCCTATTCCATCCATAGGGAAGGCCTGTGCCCCAGCAGTGGGGACTTTAATAGGCTGATGATGATGATAAGGAAACCTGGTAATAGGGATTATGTCTGAGTATCTACTTCAAGTTTTTAACTGACAGAAAAACTATGTATGGATGGATGTCTTTTTCTTCGACACGCTCTGTAGTCTAAACGCAGAGAGAGATTTTAGCTTACTAGATGTCATAATATATATATATATACATATATATATATTATAAGCATTTAACTGCTGTGTAAACCTAAAGAAAATTTTTACTAGAAAAATATCTATTCCATCCAGAATCCTGTCTGAAAAAATTTTTTTCTAAGAAAAATTTCTTTATAGGATGTCACTAAAGTCACCTCAATAATAAGTCAACAGAAATATATTCTGCTGACTTATAATTGAGCTAGGTACCAATTTTGATAAAATTTATAATAAATGGCCACATTAGTGTCTTTGAAATTTTATTTATCCTTATACATAAGCCATCATCGTATCAAAATACAGCATTTAAACAAAAATATATTACACAACTTGTTTGTGTATACCTGTATGTAATTTATATTGGAATGAGAATTATTGTAAAAACAACGAATATTGAAAATAAAAAGATGACAGATCATTTTTTTTGTTTTAAGATCCCATTTTAGACAGGCAGTCAGTTAATTTGTACTATTATTATATGGTAAACAAGCATACTGCTTCCCTGGTGGTTCAGCCACCACAGCTTACAGTAAATAAAGTTTCCTACAACATGAAAACGGTTTTTTAACGACAACTGTAATTATTATCGTTTTCCCTACGCAAACCAGTTTTGTAGTAAACCTTAACTAAACATTTGATATACATAACATCGTTTAGAATCGCAATATAATTTATAGTTACGTCATTTGATCTTGACTAACTACAATATTCCCATATTATTATTTTTATTAATATGTAGATAAGAATTCATTGAGAAAACAATAACTGGATACAAAAGTATAAATAAGATTATAAATGTTCCGATAGTGTCTTGTAAACAATTTATAATATTATCACACCATCCATTGTTTAATTTATAACTACGGTTATAATGGTGTCAATTCTGGCATGATTTTCTAAAGCTAAACTTATAGACAACAATATATTCTTGTCATTCTCTATACAGAATGAAAAGGAGAGACTGGTATCGATTCTGGCATGATTCTCTAAATCTTAACCTAAATATGACAACAGTGTTGTATCCTTGTCATTCTCTACACAGAATGAAAAAGAGAGACTGATGTTAAATTTATGTTTAAGTTTAGAGAATCACGCCAGAATCGACACCAATGATGTTAAAAGTTTTAAGTTTAGAGAATCGTGTCAGAATCGACACCAATAACGCAATAAAATAATAATTATCTTATAGATAACTTTGCTGGAAAAAAATCACAGATCTCTTGCTTTACACGACTTGAAAGGTCTTTCAAAATATACATATATTATATACACATTTTATAGATTATTAAATATTAAAAAAAAATATAAAAAAAAATGTTTTTCAAAACCAACTTTTCCAAAATATTTTTACATAATTTTAAAGCCCTTCGAATGTCTTTTTGTCTTTTGAGCTCTCATACGTCCCCGTGGCCGCACGCGAGCGCCGTGCAAAACTCGCGGCTAGCCGGTGCCCCTAGGGGCACCTCTACGACCTCCACCGTCACCAATATCGAAAAATGTGTAATGATCTAAAGTTTTCCTTGGTCCAACACCGAGGTGTTTTTTCATATTTTTGAAATTCAGCCTCGTTCTCGAGTTATCGGAAATTTTCTGTGAAACCACATGATTTTTCGATCGAAAAAAGTTTGACTTTTCCAAAATATTTTTGACGTGACAACGTCTTAAATTAGGTTGCGGCTGGGAGTCACTTATGAAAAAGTGTAACGCTCGGTAACGTTACGATGAGTCTCTCGTGTTAAGTTTAAGTTTACATGTACAATGTTTTAGTAAACAAAATATATTTCTATAGTTAAAATTTGTGCAATTCTTATTTTCATTCAATTCCTTGTTCCTATTGTGCAATTTAATTATATTCATATCAATAAATATTCTACCGAGAAAAAGACGTTGTCACGTAAAATCTTCGCCCGTAAAACCGACTTTACAGGCAACCATTTTTTTTTTACATATTCTTAAAGCCCATATTTTTAATTTCGCGTCTTTTGATCCCTCAGACGTTCTCGTGGCCCTAAACATCGGGGTATCACGGGCGAGTCGCACTTTTAGCGAAAATGGAGGCCTACTGGAGCGAACGAAAAAACATTTTCGATGTTAGAATTACACGCGGACCAGGCAGCAGACGGGATTCGAACCCGCATCCTCCCCTATCCGGGGTGGGTGCACTGATTGACCATGTCGAATTTTTCTATAGTTATTGTAGTATCCAGAGACATTCTTGAATGGAATAGCTACATAAAAATAGAAATTAGAATGAAATAAGCTTTTCCATGTAAGTTCTGAATTCACGTTTAACACAAACTTTATACAGCCGTACATTTTCGACTTTGACACGCTGTAGCTCCTCATCTATAAACTTTTGGCCATTGGGCCCATGGGGTCTTTTATTGCACGTGTCATGAGCTATCATCTCCCAAAGTTACAGAAAAATTGTCCTAGAGCCAGCTTCCATAAAGATTCTGCGGGGTCCAAATAAATATATCTGCATCCTTCATACATATCGAGGTATGAAGCTTTGACCGTTGGGCTTGTCGTTGTGTCCATTACTTACGTCCCTACCTTATCAATATTAGCTTTACTTATTTTGGTTACCACTTAGTTTTGTTTCTTCCTAGAAATCCTCTACTAACCTCTACTAAGTCTCTACAGTTTGCAGTGTTACAAACTTAAAGGATTTCCCCCCAATTTTAGGGGGAAATTAAATGACCTGCCTATGTTTTCTATGGGCAACATTTTTAGGGTTAATTTTATAAAAAGAGTTTTTCATTAAAATTTGTAAGTAAATACTTTAAGCGAAGCGAAGCCTATGTTTCGAAAAAATAATGTAGCTTTCTGCTGGTAACAGAATTTTAAGAATCATTTCAGTAGTTCTCATAGTATCTTACTACAAAAAGCTTTGCTAACCACTTTATAATATAGTTAAACCTTGTAAGTTCCGCGGTATGGAGAGCTTTGTGTCCAAATTCGACTTACAATTGAACGACTATTGAGAAGTATTTTCATATATTATTTCATACCGTATTCCTGCCATTAGTACCAGTTTTAACAACTGGTCCTAATGGCGTAACGTAGTAACGTAGGTTTACTTATAGGAATAATATTGAATTGATGATGTTTAGTTAACACCCAGTCAAGCTAGGCATTTATAATGTTCCACAAATTCTTATGCTTTGTAGTACTTCCTTTTATAACCTGACGTGTCTGTTTAAGGCTTTATTTACCATTGCTTATGTGATTACGGTCACGTAAAACATTCATCATGTATGAAAAAAATTCTGTAAATAAAATGATGGCATCGTATGTTCCGACAAGTCCTACTGAGCAGTCCTACGCTAGAACTAATGAGATTTTTTGGTATAATAGTCATTATGATTCATCATTTCCTATGGATGGAATAGGGAGGTTGGGCCATGACCCACCACGCGCCCAGTGCGGATTGGCGGGTGCTAACGACTGCAGATGCAGGCGGGACCAACGGCTTAAGGTGCCTTCCGAAGCACGGAGGAACTAGAGACAGAACATTATTTATTTATTTATTTATTAAGTACCAGTGAATGACACAAAGAATAATTAACATCTAACACAATTTCACAAAACAAGGAACAGTGTACATTCTATTTAAGGCGACCACAACATGCCATATATTATGTAATCATTTAAAAATTACATTATTCATCTTAATTAATAAAAACAGAGTAAAAATTAAATTTAAATTGAATTTATACAAATATACTAAACGTATGAATACATAACATTGATTAAATTAAATTAAAATACATTAAATTGATTAAATTAAATTTAAAGACATTACATTTTTCTAGTAAACTTTTCTTTAGATTTAAACATCTAGCAGTTAAATGCTTAAAAAAAAAAAAAAAAATCATGACATTACATTTATTGAATTAAATTGTAATACATTATTGAATTAAATTGAAATACATTACATTTATTGAATCAAATTGGAATAAATTACATTATGATTTTATTTATTTTTTAAGCATTTAACTGCTGGATGTTTAAATCTAAAGAAAAGTTTACTTGAAAAAATCCAGTCCCGTCCGCTGCCTGGTCCGCGTGGATTTTTTTCTAGTAAAATTTTCTTTAGATAAATTACATTGTTTTTATTACATTAACATTTTTGGTCACCCATCCAATGACCGACCATTGCAAAAGTTGCTTAACTTCAACGATCGCATCCGAACGCGGTAACCACCCGCGCCATCGAGCTCCTCAAAAAACATGATTATTACCATCCAAATGCAAAAGCATAACACTAATGTGAAACTATTTTCTACCGCTCTATTTCAACTATTCTATACTCCTATTATATTTATATTATGAACTATACTAACGGCTGCCCGTGACTTCGTCCGCGTAAACTTTAGTTATTTGAGAATCTCAGGAGAATCATATATTTATTCGGTATAAAAAGTATCCTATGTCTCAATCCAGGTCATGAACTATATGCGTACCACATTTCATCGAAATCCGTTCAGTAGTTTTTACGAGGTTTAGTATAGGTAACAGACAAACAAACTTTCACATTTATAATATCAGTACGAAGTAGGAAACACCGTACTAAATAAGACAATTGTAACGACAAAACTTAACTAACGTTTAGTGCAGTAAAAAGATATGAATATGACTGCTATCATTACAATGTCAAAACAAGTTTTTATGAATGTTGTGTCTTATATTACAATTTTGAAGTAACTGGTGATAAGATCAACTTGTAAGTATATTGTTTAAAACTTTCATGGTCACTAACATTATAGCTATTAACGGGATTGTTACCATGTACCTTGTTCTTTCAAAGAACACATAAAAGCAGTCAGAAACAATGATACGCAGAAATCAGCTATCGCGGAACATGTAATCGATAAATATATATATCGATCGATAAATATAATAATCCATAATCCACAAATCATCTCGACAGAACGCCAAGATTGGTCAGGGAAGCGATTGAAATAACCAAACACAATAATTTCAATCGTGAAGATGGGTTTAAATTGTCAAGTGTCTGGAATCCAGTGGTTCGTATGTGCAAAAACCGTGAAAATCAAAAAAGTGTCGTTGCGCGATCTGATACTGTGAGTATTGTGTCTCGGGAACAGATGCGAGTGAATAGTGAGAATGTGACTAGTGGTATCTAGCGCAGTAAAAGACGACGTCAGAGGGTAGACCGATATGTCTGCCAATAACATCTACCCGCAATTACTTCAGTTACTCCGTGATCATGGCGCTTGCAATAGTGCCGAAATATCGGAGACTCATAAAAAACAAGGTCCATGGTAACAATCCCGTTAATAGCTATAAAGTTGTAAGTACATCTGCACTTCTCGCGTTAGTATCGGTATTAGTTGTAGTAGCAGTCTTAATTTTTTTTTATGTTAATAAAGTGGTAAACCCATTGGGCCATGGCATGGTAAGGCAAGGCATGGTTAACGGTCACCATAACATAAACGCTTGCACTGAAAAAAGTAATTTACGAAACGAGTTTAATGAGCCGATGAATATCTAAACATATTTCAGTCATTCATAGACCAACTGTTCTGTTGAATTTCACATTATCATTTCAGTTAATCGCGTTTAGTTAAAAACTACCTACTTAACCATTTTGTTATAAACTGTCAAATTCGATTTAGATTATATTGTAACATAGCAATGTATTGTTATGATCAAAAAAGTTGAATGATAGAGTTGGCCTAACTAAAATCGAACCACTGTAACATTGCAGTCAATAATCTGGTCAAACCAGAAAAACTTAATCAGGCAGATAAAATATTATGTTGCAGATATCTTATTAATTGTTGTATAAAACAGAAGATATAGTATGGTATGGTAAAGTGAAGCTATAATGAAGCAATCATTTTGTAACCAATAAACTGAACAAGTGTAAGAATTAACAAAACAGTTTTGTAAATTTTACATAACCGTTTTGTTTTAACAATAAGACTATTATGACAAAACCGAGTTTGTCTACTAGTAACTATAGTTTTGAAGTCAGTATGTTTATGCAATAGATAAAAATAAAATTTGTTATAAGTAACTCAAAACTTTTTCAGTGTGCGATACAAAAAATATCAATAATGTAACATCCCTTGTCAATATAAAACACCCTCGATTTTTTTTATTTATATTTTTCCGTAATCAGGAATGGACATGAACATGAACCCACCCTCAAGTAGCTCCTATTTAAAAGACTATTTGGATGCGACTAAAGGACTAAAAATCATGGTCGATTGTTGATTTTTTTAGTAACATAGACTTTCGACCTTATCGTATATACTATAGGGCTCAGGTATGGTTGGAGTATTTCATCCATAGGGAAGGCCTGTGCCCTAGCAGTGGGGACATTAATACGCTGATGATGATGATGGTGGGAGTACTACACAAGGTGCAAGGTTGCCCCCCCTATGTTATTCTGCTCGAGTAAATCTCAAAATCCCTGCTTGGAGTGGATTTAAACAGCTTTTAATGCTTAAAATAAACATATGATAATAGAGAGAAATTGTTAAAAAAGTATTCAACCTTCAGATGTATACTTGCACTGATTGTCCTAATTGATAAGGCATAAGTTGGTAAAGGAATGAAAATTTCGTTTCCAACACACGACAACACCAATAATATTGCAAATAATGTCCGTTCAAAACTCTATTTGATTAGCAATAAAGCAACGAAAAAAAAAATACTAAATTCCAAATGGTAGGTACAAAATCAACAACAAACAAATCTTTTTAGGCAAGTTAGCAACAAATATATGGACTATGTTTTTTCCTTCGCCACGCACACACTGGCGGTCTTGTTCAATAAATGTTTGTGTGTGTGTGTGTGTTTAATGGCCGCGAATGTGTGCGTGTAGGCGTGTCGACGATAGCGTTATCGCGTTTGAGGCTTGCAAAAATACACAACAAACATACTTAGTACACTCTATGGATTCAGATAAATCACAGGTGTATTTTTTTACGAAATAATAATTTATGACTTGAATACAGATTTTGTTGAGTAATTCTTTGTTTTAGTGGTACTGTAACTTTCGAAAAAAAAGTTGTGTGTTAGAAATTTTTGTGCTGGGCTAAGCTAATCTAATTAAGCTAAAAAAAATTTGTTGTAGACAAGTAATAATTAAGGAAGTAAGAAGCTTTTAACGTTAAGGGTTACTTTTTTTTAACTTACATTGGTCAACTTTCACTAACCTTGTTTTTTTTAATCGACTTCAAAAAAGGAAGAGTTTCTGTGTTCGACTGTTCACCGATTTCTCCATCAATTGTGGACCGATATTTAAAATTCTTTTTTTTGCACTTCCGAGTTGATCCCATTGGAACCAAGTCAGGATCTGATGGTGGAATCAGGGGAAATCGAGGGAAACCTTCAAATTTCAAAGGCACACACGATGTTTTTTATGTATGTTCACCGATTTCTCTGTCAATTGTGTAATTGTTTACATGGACGATGTGATTTTCACTAAAATGGATGAAATAAAAAAAAAACAACAAAAATAAAACCGACTTCAAAATCGAAAATGGAACTAATAAGTAAAAAATAATATCTAGTTCACCATACGATTTTTTATGTTAATTTTTTATTTATATAACACATCTATAATGTATTTCATGACTTTTGATAAATTTATACATTTTCGAAGTGTTACTGTTAATATATCGCAAAATTAATACATACTTGATATAACTGGTATTCTATTTCATTATCTGTGTTATTAGATTTATATTCAAATACTTTTATTTCTTTGATGTAAGATTTGTATTTACTTTTTCATTCAAGGTTTCTGTCTGACAATTCATGTTAACATTGTTATCTTACTAGATAATATCAAAAACTTGAATAAATACAAACATATTTGGTGTGCGTCACGATTGCATTTATCATCAAGGAAGTACGTACGTAATTTGTTGTTTATAAATTGAAAATATTTTCAAGTATTTGTATTATACGCTTGCATTACCACTACCCAACACTATTGTATCAAAATGTTGAAAATGATGTTTCAATATAAAGAAAATTTCACAAGACAAATTTCACGCGGTCCAGGCAGCACATGGGACTCGAACCCGCACTCTTAGTAGTTTATGAAACTATATGTCCATATTATGGAAAACGCATATTCCATGTGAGTATGTACTATATCCTATTCACAGTATGGATATGGATTCCGAATTTATATTATATATTTTAAAATAACTGATTTTCTTTCTTATTATTAATAATATTGCTATAGACTTTTATTATTAAAAATAAAAGATTAATAAAAATACATTGAGTAGATTTTTGCTGCTTTTGCTGATAAGCTGAAATATGAAAGAATGTGTACAAAAAATATAATTGAAGATCTTACAGTTAAATTAGTTTTGCAATTACACAGCATCTCATTTGAGTTTACATAACAATATCAACGGTCATGATAAAACTTTAAAGTTTCACGTCAAACCGCAGATTTGTCGAAAGAATTAATTATTCTTATCACCTTATCTGGTGTCATGCATGAAATGAATTTGTGTTTATATTATTTTATAATACACTTGTCTGTCACCCGATAACTAAATGGGTTTACGTAAATAAAAGCAAGCTTTACGGTCTAAATATCTAGATCTATTACGAGAGATAACTTTGGTATTTTTTTATTGTTTCGGTAATCATATATTGTGGTTTTTGCTCTTATAAGTAGGTAGTGTTTGAACTATTGGGTTTTAAACCAATCAACTCAGTTTTTATGTTAAAAGTGTGGCAAACAAGCGTATGGCCCGCCTGATGGTAAGCGGCCGCCACAAAATTTTGGACGTTAGAGATACAAAAAACATTTTACTCGCATTGCCCTTTCCCTGGAATCTTACTCACAGACAAAAACACAACACTACCAAAAGGTAGTGTTATTTTACTCAGATCTTCTGCAAGGTAAAGGTTACTTCCCCTGACGGGTGCTCCAACTCGAAAGTCCGTTATGGGTGTAGCGGACTTTCGAGTTGGAGCACCCGTACCTCTCCAAAGCTTCCAAATACATCTTCTCTTCAATATTACTGTAATGTTCACATTTCCGTAATACTGTAATAATAATGTAATAATTAACATTTAATACCAGTAACTTGGAGCTTGACAATCTTCTTCTATATGTGAGCGTAAGAAAATCATAAAATGCAAGGCCTGCTTTATTTTTTCCATGCAAGTAATTGTATTCGATATTTTTTGGAACGATTTGAACCTTATTATTTAATGCACAACATAGTTTAAGTAGCTTTACAATTAATTGGTGCCCCTCTAAGAACGTTGTGTCAAGTTATCAAATAAGATTAACCTGATCGAAATATACCGCTTTGTGAAGTTCGAGGGCTTCAAGACATAGAGGATGGGATTTTGGTGGCAAAAGCGCGTAATATTTTGGCTCACTTATAGTCGTTTAATTGTGGTAGACGCTTACCATAAGGCGGTCCATAATTATGCTTGTTTCCATTTCTCACAGAAAATAATAAAGCCCGCTTGTTTAAGAGTTAATTCGAAATAAGGTTTATTCATGTTTTCACATTTGTTAATTGTTTAAACACAGAAAGAGATAGAATGAGCCCTAAATATGATTAGCGTTTAATTTTGAATAAAGAATAAGGGAGTTTCACCATCATCTTCATCACAGCTTATTAATATCTCATTGCTGGGGTGCAAGTCTTCCCTATAGATGGGATAGGGAAACTGGGCCGTGACCCACCACGCGAGCCCAGTGTGAATTGGTGGGTGCTAACGATTATAGATACAGCCGGAAACAACGGCTTAACGTGTCTTCGGAAGCACGGAGGAGCTCGAGATAGTAAATTTTCGTTCACCCATCCAATGACCGACCACTGCGAAAGTTGCTTAACTTTCATGATCGAAGCCCGAACGCACTCCTCGGGAGTGTGATTTTTTTATAATTAAAAAAGGCTTTTTTAAACACCGCAGATTATAACAGAGGATACACTTGCACTGTAAATAATGCCCTTAACACTACGTGATAAAGAAGATTTGTCGCTTTAATAACACTATAGTGACATAACAGATATTCCCACGATTGCTGTTACATTATTATAATGTTGTCACGGTTTTTCTCATATTTAAAGAAATGCCATCAACGAATAGTAGATATTTTTTTTTTCATAATTATCATTTTGCATTCTACTGGAATACATATATTTTGACTTTAACTTTGAATGGTATATTATGCGAATTTGATTCTACTAATGCTAAGCAATACTAAATAAATAAATTATTAAGTACACAATAAACAGTCCGTTTTATCTGCGGCTCAGGCTTATACTATGCTTTAGTGTGTACGAAATTGCGCCTTCCTACTGATAAAACAAAACAACCTAAATAATGTAGCGGCCTCGAAATCTAAATAAATGGCTATCAGCTACGCTTCCGACCTCCTTCGCCTTCCTAGCTCGCGAAATGTGCGCCATTTTAACGATGATTTTTTTAGGTGAAACTTCATTTCGGATGGGGTGTAAATGGAAAAATCTTATGGAAACAATGAAACGTCACACGACTATATATTTGACGACCTCCGTGGTCGAGTGGTTTGTACGGCGGGTTTCATGGTGTCGCAGGTGGGGCAGATGTTTGTGTGATGAATACGAGCATTTGTACTCCAGTCATGGGTGTTTAATATGTATTACTATGAAAATATACTTATATATGTACAGTATATGTATTCTATCCGTTACCCTAGTATCCCATACTAGGGCCCGCTGTGCGGGCAATGGAGAGATCGATGCGTGAATTTTCAATAAGTAAGAAATCTTTAACCAACGACTTGAACGACCATTACTCCTAAACTAAGAAAAAAAATCTTAATCGTTATATTTTTCCTAAGTTCATTATTCCAGAGGAGTCCATTTTTGTAGAGGAGCTATACTATATAAAAGATATTTTTCAAAAAATTATTCTACCATTTTGTCGGCTAGATCGATATGCATATCTCCACAAAATTACAGCTCTCTAGTAATTATAGATCATAGACGAATGATTGGTCTCGCTTCTTGAAGCGATCATTCATTTATCTATGGTATAGATGATATAAAAAAAAATAGATTTATGATTTTAAGGTCCCCAAATTGTTCATCTGTATATGAAAGGATTACTGGCTAACGGATCTGTCAACGCACAGCTCAAACCACTGAACGGATTGCGCTGAAATTCGTCATACGTATAGCTAGGGCTGCCATCTCTAAAATGTGGCAACCAGGATAAGACGCGTGATAACCCCGGATTTAGAAGCCCAGAACCCGGACAGACCAATAAAAAAACAGTTAAAAACGTCACAAATCAACTTTTTTATGTTGATCTAGGCAAAAGAGCTAGCTAGCGGTCTACCTCATAATAAGTGGTCACTGCTGCCCATGGACACTTGCAGCACCAAGGGCCACTCATGCGTTGCCGTAAATTTTTAAACCCGGACTACAAATAAAACCCCGCCCGGACGCTTCCCGGACGCCCCGTAAACTAGGACAAATCCGGGGAAACCCGGGCGGATGGCAGACCTACGTATAGCTATTTTGATGTCGGCACGCGCTAAGAAAGGATTTTTCAAAACTCACTCCCTAAAGGGGTAAAAACGGGTGTTCAAAGTTTCTATGGAAAACTAATATTTCCATGCAGACGAAGTTAAACTTGCTCTATTAAACTTTACTGGTACAAAATACACACTATTGGATATTTTATATTAGTATATATGTTTATTAGTATGTCTATGTAGATATATATTTTGTTTATGTAAGTATTGTATTTTGTCATTTTTATTCAGGGGGCACACACTGACGACCTTTTATTTTATGATTTTTCCTTTCGCGGGCCTGTTGGAAGAAATTTCAATATAAAATAAGCAGTGCCCTTGTATAAATTTCTTGTTCCTGTTCTTATCTATTTTATTGTGTGTGTACTAAATTAGTAAATAAATAAATAAATAAACTTTTGAGTCATCCAGAAATTGATTTCTCATACCACAATTTACAGTATTTTTTTCAGCTGTGAACAGATGTGAATTTAAAATATAATTTCCACCAATTGACTTATTTTCACAACATTTAATGAATAGCAACGAAACTTACAAAGACATAATTACCTTCACTTGTCTGTTTGTTTCTTATGTTTTTGCTGAGCCGATTTTGGTGAATTTTAGTATGGGTTATTAGTAGTTAGTATAATTTTATTAATCAAGGGAATTCGGGAAATTACAATGACAACTTTTTGTCGCTGAAATAAACATTTACTGTTATGAAGTACGGGATGAAAATTTGTATGGAAAATTCTTCTTCTTCGTCTTCTTCTTAGTAAGAAATGCAATAG
The DNA here is from genome assembly GCA_902850365.2 of Chilo suppressalis. Taxonomy (NCBI): domain Eukaryota; kingdom Metazoa; phylum Arthropoda; class Insecta; order Lepidoptera; family Crambidae; genus Chilo; species Chilo suppressalis. Next base: position 11,724,458 of record OU963917.1, on the reverse strand, counting down.
AAGTCTAAAGTTGCCTTCATTACGTATTAATTTGTCTTTCTTATCTCACACTAGCGGCCGCCTGCGATTTCGTTCGCGTTAAGTTTAGTTTTTTGAAAATCCCTTACGTGGAAACTAGGAACGTGACACTTTTCTCAGATAAAAAGCATCCTGTCTCAATCCAGGTCACAAACTACATTTGCACCAAATTTCATCCAAATCCGTTCAGTAGTTTTTGCGTGATTGAGTAACAATCATACAAACTTTTAATTAAATTTTTATTCTTCAATTCATTTAACTGATATATGTTTAAATCTAAAGAAAATTCTTTACTAGAAAAAAATCCACGCAGACCAGGCAGCAGACGGGACTCGAACCAGCACCCTTGTATTTTCTATTTTTTTTTCTTTTGGATATTATGTAGCTACGACATTTTTATTCGGCCTACTGTACCCCTAGCACGAACCATTATCGAATTCGAATAGTTTGCAAAACGAAATGTCAATGTCAAATTTTGTATGGAAACGTGAACAGCAGCGGCACAAAGTACGTAACGAGAACTAAAAATTAGTACACATTTGACAATGACATTTCGGACTCGCAAACGATACGAATTCGATATTGGTTCATGCTAGGGGTACTGATCTGTTACATGAGTGTTAACACCTTTAATACCTTATTAGTGTATCCTCTGCCTTACTCTCGAATAATCTTAATCTGTGGTAATCTATTAGGAGGAAAGCGTAAAAATGTGATTGTGCTATGTTTAATAAAAAATATTAAATCAGACTAATATTATAAAGGCCAAAGTTTATGAGTGTGTATTTATTACTTCTTCACTTATAAATGGCTGGAGCGATTTTAATAAAATTTGGTATGGAGTAGGCTGACACCCTGGATAAGACAGAGGCTACGTTTTACGCACGCCGCCGCGGGGCACAACTAGTATTTTTAAATACGAGTTTTACTTTGGAAGATCCCAACAGATCTTCTTCCAGTCACTTTACACATTATTATAATAATAATAATGTTTATTTCCAATAAATTACACGTTCTTACATGGTAATATTCTTATTCTTATATCTAATATCTATTATGAGTTGCAGTTGTTTTTACGACTTATGTCATATTTTTTATACTGTATATAGAATTATGTATTTCAATTTAAATGTTTTCTTATTTTTGGTTAGTTAGGTACTTTAGATGGTTTCAATAAGGTTAATTATTGTGCATCCCCATGACAAATTTACATCATGGAAGGAGTCGCTGACGGTTGTGACACAGTTAATACTAGTACAGCCGTCAACGAACCTCTTATATGTGAAATATATTTAAGATTTAATTCCTCTAATTAGTATATAAGAGCAAATGTAACTTATAAGATAAATAAACCATAATTATTATTATTAATTACACTTTTGGACTGTATCGTTTTACTTTCAAGCCAAATGTTCAATGGGATTTTTTTTATTCGGAAACTTACTTGAAAAAAGCTCGAAGCAAACTGTAGACGTGTTTCCATAGAATCAATAAGTCCATTTTAAGAGAATTCCATAATATTAAGCATTAACCTTCCTATAATTTAACCGTACGAGATTTGAATCATTAGTGACTCATATATAATAATTATATCGAATCTGTAAGAAGGCGCGCCGTTTTTTAATTATTGTGTGTGCCGGTTAAAAAAGAAGATAAATATAATCTGTTACTCAACATCGCTTCACATGGACACAAATCGTAACTCGTTCACTGGATGCACGTTTGTGAGTTGCAGTCACTTGTTTGCAAATCGTACTTTTACCATTTCACCGTTTCTGGTACTTACATAGACGATTTAAATAACATATTTTTGAAGTGAAAACTTCTTTAGCGGCGTTGTACACTTTTTTTGTATGGGTAAAAAATATTAAACTCGCGTCAGGTTAAACGCGTGGGCTGATCGCATCATGACACACAATAAAATTGGAAAGGTTGTTGACTTTCAATATATTTGACGAAACATAGTAATATTTTATTTTACCGTATTATAATAATAAGTCTCTATCTAGGACGTCCAAGTGACAGATTTATTGCGAAGAAAATGCATTTTTTTACAATAGATGTCGCTAAGTTTTGTTAAATGTGATTCATGTAAGTTGATTTCTTTACAATAGATGTCGCTAAATGCGCTTGAACGCGATTCATGTAAGTTGATTTTTCTGAGAGACAAACTTTTTTAATGTAATATAAATTGTCATGTTTGTGTACGATAGCGCAATAAATAAATATTGTATTCTACCACATACATGATAGTACTTTTATACTGATAATTTAAGCAATTAGTGCAAAATGATTCCCTAACCATTCGAAAATATCAAAAATGCACAACGTTAATATTCAAGTTTTCACTTCTACCGGCACTCCCGGAGCGCAACCCGTCGTTTTTTTTTACATGTAGCATTTCTCCAGTAAGACATAACTTTAGATCAATAAATCTAGTAGTTTAATGCCTATGTAAAAATATTACGAAATAGCAGCCACCCGCGACTTCGTCCGTTTAGACTTTAGTATATTGAGTAACAGGAAACTGACATTATTTAGGGATAAAAAGTATCCTATTTCCCAAGCCAGGTTCTACACTATTTTCGGACCAAATTTCATTAAAATCCATTCAGAAGTTTCTGCGTGATTAAGTAACAAACATAGAAACACACAAACTTACAAACTTTCGCATTTATAGTATTTGTAACATACTTTTGATTTTCCGTTCGGACTGAAGCTCATGTCTGGGAAAGTACGCTTCATCTTACAGGTTTGCTGTATTACCTACTTAACGACATATTGCGTACAGTGAATATGGTCTGAGGAATTTTTTTTTTTTTGTTTCGTCATAGGCGGGAAAACGGCCGTGAAATCCTCATGCCAGCTGCAGGGTTATGTCTAAAACAAACCAATGGCTAAAAGGGCCTTACAGGCAGGCTTCATCTGATGCGATTATCCCATGAGAAAGGGCAGCTTAGTTATTACTACTGTATAGTGCACTAGAGGACGGGTGAACTCTGTGACAGTTTGTACCAGGTTTTCTGTGATTGACCAATGAGTAACGACGTTAAGACTGTGCTATAATTACTCTGGCTAATTACATTCCCTCTTTCGTGTGACGCTGTTTTCTATCCTCATTCTTGTAAGCGACCTATGTGATAAAGAAAGCGTTCCACTGACTCGTTTTCATGAAGAGATAGTGCAGCATGCTATCGTCACTATTATTAATACCACAAGTTAATGTAAATCCGTAACAATCTTTGTTAGAATAAAATGTTTTTAGCTCATACCTACTTGTCTCTTACCCAGAAATGCTCACGTGTTCCCTTCTTCCTGCAATATGGCGTCTCCCAAACGAAGCGTGAACAAACAAGTTGCGGTATCGTTAATTGTGACATAACCATGCCTTACTAATTATTTTAACTAGCTTACATATTATTTTTATGAGTGAATATTTTTGTAATTCCAGAAATAAATATATATATTGACGTTCGATATATAAAGGATTTCTCACAATCATCTATCTACTATCTCTTTATTCAGAAAAAGGTCAATATTGTAGGAATAATAAATAATAATAAAATGTAAAAGAAGTTATAAGCGTACATACATTTTTTTTAATTAGCCTTAACCAACGTAACATAATAATTGAGATTTATTATGTTACGTTGGTTAAGAGATAGGAAACAGCAACACAAGAAGAAAAGACAACTAGGTCCCTACCGCAGCATTATGCCACAGACACCTGATTTATATGGATGTCTTCAAATTGTTATTAACATTTGATCTCTTTTCCTATAAGGACAATTTCTTTCTATTTTCCTACAATATAATATAGGGTTTCCTATAATACAGGGTTTATGAGTTTTAAGCTCATTGTTAGACGGACAAATTTTGTTGGTTAGCCTAAGCTTAGCTTTTTTCTTAAATAAATAATTAAAATCACACTAATCAACCCAGCCCCAAAGTAAGCACTGTAAAGTTTGTGATATCAGATACTGGAGTAACGGATAGAATACATATTATTTATATTTTGACGTGACAACGTCTTAAATTAGGTTGCGGCTGGGAGTCACTTATGAAAAAGTGTAACGCTCGGTAACGTTACGATGAGTCTTTCGTGTTAAGTTTAAGTTTACATGTACAATGTTTTAGTAAACAAAATATATTTCTATAGTTAAAATTTGTGCAATTCTTATTTTCATTCAATTTCTTGTTCCTATTGTGCAATTTAATTATATTCATATCAATAAATATTCTACCGAGAAAAAGACGTTGTCACGTAAAATCTTCGCCCGTAAAACCGACTTTACAGGCAACCATTTTTTATTTAGAAAAACATTTGTACCTAAGTTATCACACAAACATTTGCTCCACCAGATTCGAATCCGGGACCTCTAAGTAGGCGACAGTTTGAAAACCAGCGTATATACCATTCGAGCTACGGAGGTCGTCATCTGTATGGTTCTTCTCCTTAAGGCTGTCCTTCGGATACGGAACCCTAAAAAATAAAATACTTTCGCACCTTTGAAGTTCTGCTACTCCGTATAGGACAAAGTATGAAACCGTGTGTGTGTGTTTTAATTTACATGTCCAAACATAGGCGAGAATTGTGTGCATTTAGCGAGTTTCAAATTTGACAGCGTGAACGTAAGTACCTACGCAGTAATAAACGTGATATTTAAATAGTACAGTACCTAATTACAATGTTTTTTTAAAATCATAGGAAATTTCTTGTGTTTGTTTTAAAAGAATTGTGGCCCTAGGTGCCGAAATGAGGTATTGACCTAGACATATGCTATATTTATAAAAATAAAACAAGTAGTAACAATCTATTAACTGTGTTATTAGGATAACCTTAATAATTCACGAATATCCTACATTAACTTTACAAATGAAATTAAAGTGTATTTGCATAAAACATAATAATGTAAAGGTTGGTCCATAAGTTACGTGTTTTTGAAATAGCATGCAAAAATACTAAAAAGTAATTTAAATTAGACAAAATTAAATTTTGCGTAACATATAATTGTTTTTTAAAATTCACGCTTTTTGAGAAAGTCTGATTTACAACTTTACCGGTGGCACAAAGAAGTTGTTAGGAAAGGCGGCAGTTTTCCCATAGCTCATTGTTTCGGTCTATCTGATGTAAGCAACAAACAAATTGCGCAACCGCACAGCGATTACAAATGCACCCGTGTAACTAACAACTGTTTAATGGTAAGACAAATAACTGTTTTAACCGCAATATTATGTAGGAGATGTTTTTGAAGTTATACTTCTTTAGGCGCGTTATGAAAAAATGAAGAGAGTGAAATTTTAAGATGCGCGCGCATCACTGTAACACAAAAATTAACAGCATGAAGTTGGTCGCTTTAGCGACCAAGAATCTCTATTTAGTGGGTGCTAACGATTGCATTGTGAAGGCCTATCAAAAGTATTTATTAATCTGGAACAACGGAACCAAAGCGCGATTCAGGAGACTACAGCGCCATCTCTTGACCATTGGTGTAGTAGAACCAAAAACCACATCTTTATTTTTTGTAATAAAATAACAGTTATAGGTATTCATATTTATAATATTTATCCACATGTTTCTACATAGTTTGTATATTCGGAATACGTGTTTGAGTTTCATACAAGTGCAAATCACATATGTTCTAATAAATTATATTCAGTAGCGATTTTAATTGAATATTTTCATTATTTATTTATTTTTTCAAATTAAAACTGAACTTTATTGACTGTGTCCTTTTCCAGACTTTTTATTAATTTATTGTAATTAATTATTTGCATGCAATTAAAAACTAATTTTAAACGATGCCAAAGAAGGATAACTTCTCACGCGCCTACATAAGTACACGCACCCATTTTTTTTTTATCTGTTTTTTGTTTTTTTTTGTTCCCTACTTCTTACAACCTGGGATCCTTTAAAAGAGGCGTGAAGAAGCAACATGCAGGCCGGCAAGGTAAGGATGGCTGGTGAGGCAGGTAGAACTGCTTTACCAGCTATCTTCACGTCTGGACTTCACCATCACTTAACATCAGGTGGGGTGGAGTCATTTGTGGGACCTATCCATATATAAAAAAAGGAGAGGTTTTAAAACAAAAATTCTGACACGCACCAGTCCGTCTAACCCTGAATGTAAGCACTGCATTAACTTTCATGGTCACTAACATTATAGTAATATAAATTATTTACGGGATTGTTACCATGTACCTTGTTTTAAGCGAGTTTCCGATATTTCGGCACTGCTGCAAGCGCCATGATCACGGAGGTACAATCAGGTACATGGTAACAATCTCGTAACTAACTTATATTAACATGACTGCAATAGGTGTTTTGTGGCATAATAAGGAAACGGTTAAATTTAAATTATAACTAGCGGTCGCCCGCGACTTCGCTTGCGTTAGATTCGATTTTCAGTAAATAACACAAACTCTACAACACTTCCTAACAGGGATGTTATGGATATGAAATTTCAGATACGGATTTAATACGGTTAAATGAATGATTATAATACTGGATACGGATACGGTTACGGATATGAAATTATTTCGGATTATCCGTTACTTCCGGATAATTAGATTTTTAAGAAAGTTCAGAAGTAAAATACAAATAGCTATATTATGGATATGAAATTTCGGGTACGGATTGGATACGGATATAGGAATGATTATAATACCAGAAACGGATATGAAATTATTTCGGATTATCCGCTACTTTCGGATAATTTCGGTTACGGATATCAGATTATTAAGAAATTTCAGAAGTAAAATACAAATAGCTAATAATATGGTTAAAGAGAATACTGTACATTAGGAAGTTCCTAATATACAATATTCTTCACTAATCCAGGTGTCAATATTTTTGACCTCCGATTTACCCTTTTGGGGGGTGAATTTTGGAAAATCCTTTCTACGTCTAAGCTAAACGAGTGCCAAATTTTACCACAAACTCGTCGCCTCTGATCACTGTTTTCATATTTATAATATTTATCCACATGTTTCTAGTTTCTATATAGACACAACGTGTTTTAGTTACTTACAAGTGCTAATTACATTAGTCCATATTATGGACTAATAACTTAAATTCAGTAGTGATTTTAATTGAATATTTTGAATATTTATTTAATTTTTCAAATTAAAACTGAACTTAATTGACTGTGTTAACTATCCTTTTCCAGTCCTTTTATTATTTTATTGTAATTATTAATTATTTGCATGCAATTAAAAAATATTTTTAATGATGCTAAAGAAGTAGAACTTCTCACGCGCGTACATAAGTTACACGCATCCATTATTTTTTTATTTTTTAAGCATTTACTGCTAGATGTTTAATGTAAAGAAAAAATTTTACTAGAAAAAATTACACGCGGACCAGGCAGCAGACAGGACTCGAACCCGCACCCTTCCCTATTCGCACTGACAATTATGCTGCCGCGAAAATTTTTCTTCAGATTATTCTTGTATGTCGACCTTTTAATTTTAAAATTCATTAAATGTTTATTATTTGTCGCATTCTGTGAAAATTTTGTTCTCTCTCTATCTGGTTCATTAGATGCCCGCCGACAGACGAACAGACCGTTAGAAGAACGAACTTAGAATAGAGTTCCGCAATGATCCTATAGTTTTTTGAAGTGATAACTTCTTATGGGAGGGTAAACCGCTTCGTTACGTAACGTGTTACGGCGCCAGTCTGTCCAGCTTGCCTTCCTCTCTAATATATTTACCCGAAGTTATCACTTTTGTCGTGCGTCCCAAGATGCACACCCTTTTTTATGTTAAATGGGTGGCAAAAGCATACCATAATATTATTACCGACTGTATGTTTCCTCACTTATGTAATATTATGGCTGGTCTGAAAGTAAGCGACTGCCCAAAGTCCATACACGCTTGTGACACCAAAGTATCAATTGCGCCGCTGAGAATCATTTTTCAATCGTTGAGGGACTTCACCGCGTCTCCGCACCCAACAGCCTCACGGCCTAGCCTGGGCTCCATGGCAGGGATCACCCAGGGTATTTCGGATGAGCTAAGTGCTTGGCGACCATTTGGCAAACTTAGTCATCATCATCATCAGCCTATTAATGTCCTCACTGCTGGGGCACAGGCCTTCCCTATGGATAGAACAGGGAGATTGGGCCATGACCCACCACGCGGGCCCAGTGCGGATTGGTGGGTGCTAACGACTGCAAATGCAGCCGGGACCAACGGCTTAACGTGCCTTCCGAAGCACGGAGGAGCTCGAGATAGTAATTTTTGGTCACCCATCCAATGACCGACCACTGCTAAAGTTGCTTAAGTTCTACGATCGCAGCCGAACGCGCTAACCACTTGCGCCATCGAACTCAACATCACCTGAAGGTATTTCTATCACCTCTTCGTCAGCTATGGACTCAAACAATAAACAATAATGGACAAAGTTGTAACAAAAAAAAGGTTATTAATTTTGGGCCTTACAGTTTCTTTTAATTGGTATGTGTTACATTTAGCATTAAACTTCACTTATGTAAGAAATTTCAGGGCATAAGTACAAAAAAAGTTAAGTTTGAGCAGCTTAACAAGCTAACATTCTAAAAATATTTGAAGTATGTCACATTTCATGCAGGTGCTTATGTGTTTTCTGTCTTAAAATAAATAATTAAGTGTCACTTTTACGAATGAGCGATGGAAAAATTATTGTGTTGTAAATTTTGCTATTTTTAGTATCTAACTGTCTAGATGGTTGTTATTGTATCACCTAGGGTAGGGATATTCGTTATATATCGATGCATCGATAACATAGATGTTTAAAATCAAAAACATCGAATCGTACCGATGTTTTAAAAAGCTTTCAATATACTCGATGCATCGATGTTTAAAAAAAACATCGAATTGGTAATAGAGTTTGATCAATAATATCCTCTTTGATTTGACCTCAGTAAAAAAAAACTTAAGTTTGACCTCTAAAATTTTACTTATTACTATTACGAAAGCATCATTTTCCGAATTCTCTGATAGTGACCCGATGTTGGCAACACTGCGCAAGAGTCAGTGCAGTGACAATAAAAAATATCTACGAGTTTCTATGTTTATAAACATATAAATAACCTTTGGTTTTGTGAAACAAACTAAGATTGAAGTATATTTCTAATATTCTTTTGACAGACTTAGCAAAAATTTTGCGGGTTATTTATTGATTTTCAATTTGATTTTTTGTAAAATATAATACAGAATATTCTAAAACATTACTAGTATTTACTTTTACCTATTCATTATGAAAGGAGTTAATTCTATTATTTTATGAAAGATTAATATCTAAACTATAATAAAATTATGGATTAAGGTCTTTTCATAAACTTCAATAGTAACATTTTTTACTATGAAAAGATGGTCTCTTTTGAGATGTGTCATTTTCCACATAAGTTGAGTTTTGTGATAAAATTTTAGAAAAAGTACTCGATTTTTAAAATACATACACGTTTTCATTCGATACATCGAAAGACATCGATGTATAGTTGCGATGTATCGAGTTAAAATATACATCGATGTTTTTTTAGAGTGGACACCCCTAACCTACGGATCTAATAATAGGTAGTGCAGTTGAAATCACCTTAAAAAATCCTTGACCTTGATATATACGCAGTAAACAATTTAACCATTTAGTTAAATATCAGTTAACCAGGTCCACAGGGTATGTCCTTACTTAAGAAATTGGCGTTTTATTGAATTTGCCCTTTGTTATTAAAGTAAAAAAATCTGGAGTTTGGTTCGGAATTCCAAATTGTAATTTATGGTTAAATTTTTATTTATTAAGCATATAACTGCTAGATGTTTAAGAGGTTAAAGCTGGCGCCTTACGATCAAATACACGTTTCGAATTTAGTAATTTGTATTCCTGCATTCAAATCCTTATATCTCTTATCTATTAGACAAGTCCGTCCGTCCGTCTGTGGTGCTGTTTCAGCGGTCAAACCGTAAGAGATAGATAAAGAGAATGTTTAAGTTATAAGTTAAGAATAGTCTGATAAGACTATAAACCGGATTTGAGTAACGTAGCACTTCCGGTTTTCGAGAAATTACGAATTTCAAACGAAACCACACTAAATCTCCGAAGTTCTCAATTAATTAAATACATTTTTTTTTGGTTGGTTTGCTAGTTATTTTCTATTAACCTTAGCTTAATCTTATTTTAAAAGATTTATTTTATGTTTTTTTGAACAACTTAAGAAACTGTAAAAATTAAATGCTTTTGGTTCTCCAAGATCAGTATCTTGGATTTCCGCTCGAATAGGATCGCCCGTCTGGGGTAGTAACCTCCACCTTACAGAATACTACAGTAAAACTACACTACCTTTTGGTGGTGTTGTGTTTCTGTCGGCGAGTAATATTCCAGGGCTCCACGGGGTAGGGGATGGGGTCAGGGTAGGCAACGGCGCAAGTGATATTTTTTGTATCGCAAAGGTCTATACAGGTTTTTACAAAAATACAAACAAACGTTGAAGGGCGTTGAAGTAAAATAAATAAAAACAGTACTGTTTAATGATTAATAATAATATCGATCATTTTAAGATACTTCACTAGATCGAGGATCATTAAAAATAACTGTTTTTAAAAAAAGTTAAAATAACTTCATGCAAATATTTTAAGAAAATTAGAGAAGACTCCTTGTATGATGTACTACAACGCCCTTCAAGCTTTATTTGTATTTTTGTAACAACCTGTATAGAAATTATTAAATGTGACATGTACCTATTTCTATATGATTATTATGAGTTATGTCCAAATAAATCAATTTTATTTTTATTTATTTTTTATTTTATAGGCTTTTAACATTGCTACGCTTTTAACATAAAAGCAATTAGACCTTTTAATTTTTTATTGGTTTCAAAACAAGTGGTAATGTTGGTGTAACTAATGTCTATTTTATTAATTTAGTGAATTTTTCATGCTTTTATAATAAAACAATTATTAGCTATTAATTTGCTTAATCTAAAACAAAACACTACAATATTCTTAGGTACTGTTTTGTGACAAATACTTGTATATAAAAGACTGAAGCTTGTCAGGTGAGTCCCAGAAAATATCAAGTTGAACGTTTTTTTTTTGTGTATTCATTTACCAGCTTGCATAGTCTTGAATTAGGGGAGTTGGATCCGAATACCGTTCTGCGACGCGGTGCTTTGAGAGGGTCTTTCCTACTTCGGAGGTATCTTGAAGGAACATTGAAATTTGTGCAAAGGAAAAAAATTGGCTATATTTTCAAGCAAATTATCATTGATTCCTCAATCAAAGATTTCAACTGGTCAAATGCAAGGCAATTTCTAGCAAGGGAAAAAAAATAAGTAGATATATAAAAAGCCGAGTTATCACTCAATGAAACTAGATTGACCAAGTTCTTAGATTGCTAGTTAAAAACAAAACAAATCTTTAAACGAAGTCTATTTGGGTATTTTTTAGCTAAGTCTTTGATTTGATTTGTTTTTTTAATAAAATGGCAAAAGTGCATAGATGTCAATGGTAAATACGATGAAATATCATGACTTAATTCTTTATACTTAAAGGTAAGACGCCAATTTAGTATGTAAGAACCTAATAATAAGCGTACAGTTCTAACTCTATGACTGATGGCTATGTAGAGTTGTTTCAAATTAGGTATGTCTTTAAAACACTAAAGTAAATTCATAGTTCTTAATAAGCATAATTCTAACTGTATTTATTAACGAGGAATACATTGGCAAACAATAATGGTGTCAATATTTTTTTAAGAAATTTTAACAGACTCTTTCAAACTTTTTACAAGTTCTTCTCAGACAGATCTAAAATTTTTAAACCTGTTTCAAATTAATTAATCGATCTTAAATAAATCAATCAAAATATACCTTTCATTATAAAAAAAGGAATCTATTAACAAAACTATTAAATTTTGTGAACGACCATGCTCTTTTAATCACGGAGGGAATGTAAAAAGAGACAGAATTTCGGAAATGACAATTTCGTTCTCAAAACTTTTCAAATGGTTCTGAATCAATTTCAAATTAAGTTCTGTCTCATATCATTTAATTTTAATCTAAAATGAACTCAGGTAGTAGAGTCAAAATGTCTAGTAGATTATTTAAAAAGAAATTCAATCGTGCGTATTCGCGAAATGCTATCAAGGACAAGTGAATTTAATATCACCTCTCCAATTACTATACCATGAATACAAGCACCATATTTTTTACTGCAACTTATATTATTTAGAAACGTGTTAAGTTAATAATACCAACGAAACGTAAACTTTCACGTTAGCGCCCTTGAAAACGTAGGTAACCAAATCGATTTAAGCATCTCATCGCATCATTTCAATTACCTACTGCATAAAATATCTCATCAATACAGACAGAATTTATTACTTCGGCCCGAGCAAACAACAACATTTTGTGTACCGTCCTCTATACACAGCCGGCTGTTAAAACATACACACACACATGCACACAAAACAAACCAGGAAACGTCTAGCGAAAAACAAACAAGGGTCTTTTGTGCTCTGTAAACAATTCGTTGGCTGTATGCAACAGGCGTGACGCGACACGAAAAAAAAACAACGCTACAGGTTACTCTCAGTAGATGGCGCGCGTAGACATCTCGTACCAGCTAGTTCATGCGTCACCCGATAGATGTCACTTAAATTAATACAACTAGTTTTATTAATGTTATCATGTGTTTATCAATAGATATTTATGTTATTAATAAAAAAAATGTTAATCGCGAAGGAATTATTGATAGGATGACCTGTTTTTTTATTTACATTGTCAATAATGTTTGCGGTTAAACGTGACGTGACATCGATAAGAATTTTTGCATGTAGAGTGCCTACTTACACCTATATGTGCAAAATCACGATGTACCTTATTGCACTGTGTTATTGCTGTAACAGAAAAAGCCTATTTTAATTTACGTTATCATGTTTAGCACTTCTATGGCGCACTCTACATTTCCTATTTTAAATGTTGCATATTTATTTTCTCAGGTGACTACATAGACGCTTTATTACTTGGTTTGGCAGAGCGTCAAAAGTTTTGCAACATGATAACAATATCAATAAACAAATTAGACTTCAGTCCTATCCCTAAGCTACCTCTGTCAAAGACCACTAATAATAATGGCATTCAATGGCTACAATGTTGTCCGGAAGCTAGAATTACAAGTTGCTGTAGTCAATCCAGTAACTGCCTACAATGGTTTTATCATCTGATTCATCAGCCAATTAATGTCCCCACTGCTGGGGCACAAGTCTTCCCTATGGATGGAATAGGGTGATATGGGCCATGGCCCACCACGCGGGCCCAGTGCTGATTGGCGAAGCTAACGACTGCAGATGCAGCCGGGACCAACGGCTTAACGTGCCTTCCGAAGCACGGAGGAGCTCGAGATAGTAATTTTTGGTCACCCATCCAATGACCGACCACTGCTAAAGTTGCTTAACACCCGCACCATCGAGCTCCTCCATGGTGTCTAAACAATGGTTTACTAACACAAAGTTGGGTTTACCAACTGTATAGGATAGAAGAGTGTTTACTCTGTCTTAGTCCTGCTCAACATGGTGACTACTAGAAGAAAAAGAAATCCTAAATGACTTATTCCCAAGATCTGCAATTGAAACAATTTGCAACCTTTGTCAATTACACGATTTTTTATTCGTTTTTGTCTTTGCTTTCATGATAGATAATTCTCTCCCATCTTCTTGTAATCCTCTTATTTTCCGTATCGCTTAATAGACATATTTTTTGAATATAATTTTCGGCTCATGATGGCTGCACACCACCAGTTATGTCATAAGTATGTTTTTCATATAAAAATAAAACGGTTGTATGTTCGGATTGTAACAAGACCTTTGGCCTGTGTTCCTTGCTGCGTCATTATAACTTCTGACAGTGATATTTTATGGCCATGATTTTTATCGTCAAGATAATCATAATAAACATAATAAATATTAATTTCATCAAACTGTGTCTATGAACTATTAATAAAATTTGCAAATGATAAAATAGTTATCAGTCTATCGATAAATAAATTTACTTTACATCATGCATTCTTTAAAAAACACTGATTAAATAATGTCAAATCATTGATGATAATTTTATTGATAATCAAATGTAGAGCTATATAAAATTACTATTTGGACAGTAGTATTCTATAATTTCATAGATATAATTTTAAAGGTACGGGTATATACTAGGGTGTAGTACCCCTAGCACGAACCATTATCGAATTCGAATAGTTTGCGAACCGAAATGTCAAATTTGATGACATTTCGGACTCGCAAACGATACTAATTCGACATTGGTTCGTGCTAGGGGTACAGGCGGTCCTCAGTTTTCAGTTTGATGTTATCGAGCATCGGGGCAGTTTGACATATGATTATTTTGTATAAAATACTAGCAAACCCAGCGAACTCCGTTTCGCCACCAGATAGCTTCGTTTTATGTAACATTTCGTTTTGTGATAAAAAGAAAACGATTTTTTTTTAATTTTTCCTGAATTTTCTTTGCTATAAACCTCACGGAGCCCGAGACCTTTCCAACGAATGCAAAACCGTGGAAATCGGTTCGTACGTTCTGGAGTTATAGCGTCAGGAAGGAAAACCCGACTTATTTTTATATAGTAGATTAAAAAAAAATTTTTGGAGAAGATTTAAAGGTTACCACTTAAGAGAGGAGGCGGGCAATGTTTTTTCCATACAAACGTTCTAGACAGATTCCTCCTTCAATGTTATCACAAAAAAATTGATTTTCATACATAAAATAAAATTTTACTCATTCTATGATCCTATGCCTTCATTTTTTCAATAACTTGTGTTTCAAAGAAACTGGAAGCCCTCAAAAATAACAAAAATAAAGAAATTTTTATCACCACTAAAGACGTCTAGTGTGGGGATTTAATAAGCATTTACAAAAATAGCAAGCATAACATAGGGAAATATTATAACTAAGTACTTACTACTTATTATTCTATGAGTAAAAATTATTTTACATTTATTTTTTTCTATACGCGATTTTCAGCGTTTACTACTGTTGTCCCTATCGCACGGTATTTGCCAATGTGTAACAGCAATAGTTTTTTCAAATACCTACTTCTCATTTATCTCTTAACTCGCAGCCCCTCTTAACAAACTTTAACAAAATACACTAATTTGTCTATTGATATAGGTATTGTGTTTTATTCGTTTATTACCCGTGGTCCACCTAATAAGTTCACCTGGGTAGACTCCAGAAACTTGTTCTGACCCTTGGTTCACTTGGGTGGACTAAGGGGACTTGTTTTGACCCTTGGTTCACCTGAGTGGACCACGGATACTGACGCAGACCCTTGGTACACCTGAGTGGACCACGGACACTGACACAGACCCTTGGTACACCTGGATGGACCACGGATACTGACGCAGACCCTTGGTACACCTGGGTGGACCGCGGACACTGACGCAGACCTTTGGTACACCTGAGTGGACCACGGACACTGACACAGACCCTTGGTACACCTGGATGGACCACGGATACTGACGCAGACCCTTGGTACACCTGGGTGGACCGCGGACACTGACGCAGACCCTTGGTACACCTGAGTGGACCGCGGACACTGACGCAGACCCTTGGTACACCTGGGTGGACCACGGATACTGACGCAGACCCTTGGTACACCTGGGTGGACCGCGGACACTGACGCAGACCCTTGGTACACCTGGGTGGACCATGGATACTGACGCAGACCCTTGGTACACCTGGGTGGACCGCGGACACTGACGCAGACCCTTGGTACACCTGGGTGGACCGCGGACACTGACGCAGACCCTTGGTACACCTTAGTGGACCACGGACACTGACACAGACCCTTGGTACACCTGGATGGACCACGGATACTGACGCAGACCCTTGGTACACTTGGGTGGACCGCGGACACTGACGCAGACCCTTGGTACACCTGGGAGGACCGCGGATACTGACGCAGACCCTTGGTACACCTTAGTGGACCACGGACACTGACACAGACCCTTGGTACACCTGGATGGACCACGGATACTGACGCAGACCCTTGGTACACTTGGGTGGACCGCGGACACTGACGCAGACCCTTGGTACACCTGGGAGGACCGCGGACACTGACGCAGACCCTTGGTACACCTGGGTGGACCACGGATATTGACGCAGACCCTTAATACACCTGGGTGGACTACGGATACTGACGCAGACCCTTGGTACACCTGAGTGGACCACGGACACTGACGCAGACCCTTGGTACACCTGGGTGGACCACGGATATTGACGCAGACCCTTGATACACCTGGGTGGATTACGGATACTGACGCAGACCCTTGGTACACCTGAGTGTACCACGGATATTGACGTAGACCCTTGGTACACCTGAGTGTACCACGGATACTGACGCAGACCCTTGGTACACCTGGGTAAACTACGGATACTGACGCAGACCCTTGGTACACCTGGGTGAACTACGGATACTGATACAGACCCTTGGTACACCTGGGTGAACTACGGATACTGACGCAAACCCTTGGTACACCTGGGTGGACCGCGGATACTGGCACAGACCCTTGGTACCCCTACCACTGAAAAAACTCCCTGCACACGTGTTTTCACTATGTGGTACGCATACGTATCGTAATAACCTTTTACGCACAAGTGCATACAACATTTTTCTATGTATTTTGCGAGGAACTAAAATAAAAATAAAACACATTTATTTAAATATACAAACCTATTAAGCACATATGTCAATAGTTTACAAATGCTTTATTTTCGAAGAGGAAATCTTCGAGAGCCAAACCTCCGAATTTTGCAATTTCTATACGCGATTTTAAGCGTTTACTACTGTTGTCCCTATTGATCGCACGGTGTGACAGCATTAGTTTTTTCAAATACCTACTTCTCATTTATCTCTTAGCTCCGTCCGATCCGTGGTCCACCCAGGTGTACCAAGGGTCTGTGTCAGTATCCGTAGTCCACCCAGGTGTACCAAGGGTCTGCGTCAGTATCAGTGGTCCACCCAGTTGAACCAAGGGTCAAAACAAGTTTCCAGAATCCAACCAGGTAAACTGTGGTCCACCGAAAAGGTGGACCACGGGTAATATTGATATTATTTGTTTTACAAATAAAGCAAGATACATAAATAAAATATATAAACATATTATGATGATGTCAAAGCTTATTAAATAGTCAAGGCAGATCGTTACTACGTTAAATGAAAAAAAAATAAGGATGCTTGTACTTATGTACGCGAGTGAGAAGTTATACTTCTTTGGCATCATTAAAAATTTGTTTTTATTTGCATGCAAATAATTAAATACAATAAAATAATAAAAGGACTGGAAATGGATAGTCAACACAGTCAATAAAGTTCAGTTTTAATTTGAAAAATGAAATAAATAAAAATAGTTTTTTACGGGTTAATGCACGAAACTTCTTGACGTCAATAAATAAATAAAGTTTCGTGCATTAACCCGTAAAAAATTAGTTTTATTTAATGAGTGATGTGCGTGAAAGCCTAAGAAACAAATATGAAATAAATAATCAAAATATTCAATTTAAATCACTACTGAATATAGTTTATTAGCACGATTCGCACTTGTATGAAACTAAAACATGTGTTGTGAATATATAGAAACTAGAAACATGTGGATAAATATTATAAATATGAAAACAGTGATCAGAGGCGACGAGCGCGCCAACATGCGCGACTGACAGAGATTCTATTTCTATTTTGTTGGTAGCTTTTTTCGAGACTTAATGTGCGGTTTCGCGGCCAACTTCATGGTGTTACTTTTGTGTTACAGTGATGTGCGCGCATCTTAAAATTTCACTCTCATAATTTTTTCATAACGCGCCTAAAGAAGTATAACTTCAAAAATGACCTATGTCCACAAAATTTTAATTGAACCGCACCAAGCTGTAACCTTATACATGTTATAATGCTAATTATAAGGGCGATGTTATGCTTAGCTGGCCTTTCATAACAACACAATATTTACTTTAAGAGCAGTATCTTCAGGTGTCCGTAATGTAGGGAACATAAACAAGTTCAATTACCACTCAGCTGCTAAGTAAAATGAATCATAACCTATAGTTACTCAAGGTTTACATTTCCGAATTGAGAAATCAAATTGATACGACGCTTGTTATTAGTAACATGAAATTAGTCATAGACGAAGATTGTCCGACATTATTTTTAAAAACTATTAAACTGTTTTAGTAAGTCTATCGTAGGCAACTTCAAGTTTGAATTTTAATAATGCAAGCAGGTTCTGTAGATACTCAGTTACACATAATATTTAATGTTACGGAAATTACAAAAACTTTTTGCCACGTCTCAAAAATAATATTCTTTTTTTTTTCTTTTTATTACCTGCCTGATCATAATACCTAGTTTTCTTAAATAAGCCGTGAAATTGAGTTACTTGATGCCAGGAGCGTTTATAATAAAATCTTATACATTGTGATACTGATATCAGCTACATGTTTATCACTGCTAAGATAAATAATGATGAGACCACAGTTTTTTAAAAGAGTTTCTTATTTTATTTATTAATTTAGTTAATAAGCAAATAGTTTCAAATGCATTCGAATAATCCATAGATAACAAATTAAACTACAGAACCCTCCTCATGTACAATACACGTTCACGGTTGGTTTTATTATTGTTTTACTTCTGTTACAGATTGTATTGAAAACAATTCGAGTTGTGGCTTCAGTCATTTCAAGAACGCTACGGCGGCATGCCGCAAGGTGCTACACTGAGGACATTATTATATTAAGCAGTTGAATCATTAAGTGCGGTGTTTACATAAACTTGGAGGCTGTGTGATTTCTGGATGTGTCTCCAGCGGGATGAAGAGGATGTTGCATATATAAATGAGACGGTGAGTTAGTAATCAGCTTAAACAATTTTGTCAAATGTACGTTTTCATTTGAAATAATTCACATGTCAAAAATTAAGTTTCTGTTCTGAAAAGAATATCTTCAAAAATATTATTTTAAATTGTAACTTAATCTTATAGTAACACCGTAACACTTTGTACTTATAATCAAACTTACCAACTTTTGAGTGTTGAATTGTTTACTTTTATTTAATTAAACATAAACGCATTATTCGGTGAAATAACTATATTGTTTTATTTCAATAATATTGATTATAAAGAAGGAAATGGGTATAATGTTTAATAAAACGGGTCTTCTATCAAAATAACCTTTGTAAGGGTTCTCTTTAGAGAGGTTCCAATAAAGACAAATTATATTCCGTTGAAAGATGCTGATGAGATAGCAATAACGCTTGGTGACTATGCATTTTTCGCAAGAAGAAAAACATATTTTGATGTTCCGAGGCTCGAAGGATAGGGATGTTATTTTTGCAACGATTGTACGATCCTGCTACCTATAAATTTATGTTTTGGACAAAATTTTTTTTTTATAAACTTAAAATATTTAAAATACATACAACCCTAAATTTTCTCTTCTACCAACTGCCCCAATTTTTATGGCGGTACGAAGTTAGCTGGGTCAGCTAGTTTTACTATGAAATACTGTAAGGAGACTTTCCCAGATGAACTGCAATTCGAACCGAAAATCCACTAAGCCCTATCTCTCTCGGTATATATATATTTGTATAGCAAGCATCCAGCTTTGGTGGCCACTATATCATCATGCAATCTTGATTTCGTTTACCACTCATTTTTTTTATATATTAAATAAAATAGTTTTGGTAAACAGCTAAAGTTATAGGTACAACAAATTTCCGCCGGAGACATTTTTAATTAAAAAAAGAATGGTGAAAACAACATTTTTATCGCTGTAGCCAGCGTACGTGCAATGTTTTGAAAAAACAATTTCAACAAAACGTAAACTATGAACAGGCGAGAAGAAACGAACCTAAACAACGTACCGTGTCCGATTATTATAAACAGAAAAATCGATTGAAAACAAATATGGCCGTAAAAGCGATGCATAGAGCCATGATATGAAATAAATAATGTTGCTTACATAACTGTTTCAGACGTCCGTGAGCAGCATGCTTATATACAAATGACTTATAAACGTGATGTAGATTCTTATACACCTACTTTATTTTATTTTATTTGGATAACCAACAACAAAATACATCTTACATGCTAAAAATACATGTATTTTCTTAAATTATTCGGTGTTGCCTGAAAAACAGGTTGTCACGGAAAGCAAAAAATGTGTCATTTAATTAGGAGCATATGGAATTCTTTTTCATTAGGAGATTTATTTCTTTTTTACCCCTTGCATGTTATAAATATATTTGTTTATTATTATATAACAAAGAAATGGGGGATCATTTGAGTTACGGGGTCTCTCTCAAAATCGAAATTCATCCTTATAATGTGAAATTTTTATTGACGACGCCTCGTATGCAGTAATTAAACAACAAATACTACACACGTTTTGTTGTCAAAGCACTAAAAAGTTTGACACATAAGCTGGTAAAAATTGCGCGATATTTAATTTTTTATATCATTTGGGGATCAGAAACCTAGCTTGAACAGCGCGATATGATACATTGCTTGTTTTTATCACGCTCAGTTGTCAAATCACTATAGAGTTTGACAGGTAGACGCGATATAAAACGTGATAGAGTGTATATTTTGATGCTCATGCTACGGGGACAGATGTTGACTCCGACTAAAATCTCTAACAACCGAAGAATTCATTGAAAACTCACAAACTCGCAATTTATATTGAAACTAGCGGCCCGCCCTCACTTCGCTTCGGTGTAGAGCTGAAGTGTAGACTACAGTTTTTGTTCTCAAGCTTGTATTATACACAATGACATTAATCTATGATTCTTCTTATACCTGCATGCAAAGTCTCAGCCAGATCGGTTTAAAATTGACAGAGTTTCATACAAACTTTCATTCCCTATTTTATCCCCTTGGGGGTAGAATTGATCAAAATCCTTTCTTAGCGGATGCCTACGTCATAACATCTACCTGCATGCCAAATTTCAGCCCGATCCGTCCAGTGGTTTGGGCTGTGCGTTGATAGATCACTATGTCACCAACCTTTGAGTTTTATATATATAGAAGATGTAGAATAAACTAGTAGACGATCGCGACTTCCTCTGCGTGTACAAAAATTGGTTTCCCAAACATTATATATATAATATGAGTATGGAAAATAATATTTATGAGTATAAAATCAAGTTTATGTTAATTTATGATATTGAAGCGTGAATTGCGGTTGTTTTTGTTGGCTCGCGTTATCGCTATGATAGGCCTTAAATGTATTTATAACGGTTCAATTGTAAATAACAAAACAACTGAGAACTCATGTACTTAAATTCAAATGTTTAAAATCGCTAATACATTACAAAGATTCAACGATATTAAAAGCCTTTATATCGATGTAAAGAGTGCATCAAATGAATTATCTATTTCTCTGTGAGAGGTAATAGTTATTTATGCAACTGTCGTTTAATGAGGTGTATAAAACACAAATCTTATATCTACAGTAAAACCCGTTTAAGACGATTTCACAGACTCAACCAAAAACGCGTCTTAAGCGGGAAAGCGTATTATGCGGGATTGCGGGATATGGAAATTTCGAATTTGTATTTACAATATTTAAGAATTATGTACGTTATAAAAATGTTGTTTATTATTATTTATTATTACGTTATTTAAATTAAAGCATTACTTTTATTTGGCAAAAAGATTTTGAGGCATTAACAATTAAAAGATTTTCAACATAATTTAACTTTTGCAGTAATTTAACTTCGCTTTGATTCAAAGAAGACAAAATCGGAGTTGGCTTATCTTCTACTTAATCATTATCACTTAGGGCCTCATCTTGTGTGTAATTCATATTCTCATTAAATTTTATGCTGCTGCAAAAGGGTAATATGTGTGGTACGTGTTGGCGATTTGGGCGTATTAAACGGGATGACGAATCGTATACTGACACAAAATGACGTATTATGCGAAAAATCGTATTAAGCGTGATCGTATTAAACGGGTTCTACTGTATATATATATATATCTTTATATATATAATTCTTCTGTGAGTGTGTATGTCACTGAACTTCTCTTAAACGACTGGACCGATTTTGATGAAATTTTTTGTGTGTGTTCAAGGGGATCTGAGAATGGTTTAGATTCACAATTTTGTCCGCTGGACAACCCCTATTTTTTTAGGGCGGTACGAAGTTCGCTGGGTCAGCTAGTATATATACACACATCAAAAGTGTCTAGGGATCAACATATATTTTTGCAATAACTTTTCTCCTGATTGATATTAATTAAAATTTTCTTTAAGGATTCATCAAATAAAGTGTTTTCGTTTGTCACAGTAACGATAAACCAAGTCACCTTTGCATTAATAAAGAAATTTGCCATTTTCCTAATAAAGGGATTTTTGACATTTGAACCACTAACACAAAAGTTCGAAAATAAGACTGAAATAACAGTTTTCTCTAAAATTTTATTGGGTAACTTAAACCATTAATAATCCGTATTTCTACCGCGAACACTAACAACACAAGAACATCGGTTTGGCATACTCAAAATGAGTTCATCCAAATCACGCTGTGGAATGGCCGCCCATGTTCGTTGCAACAACAAAAAAAGGTCTTCTTGCGACTGGATACCCTCCATATTCGGCAGAGCTCTTCTCTGTAGCATATCCCATGCATGCTCAATCGGGTTCAAGTCTGGCGACTGAGCAGGCCAGGGCAGGACATTGATGTTAGCTGCGGCGAGAGTCTGTCTTACAACTCTTGCGGTGTGCGGTCGTGCATTATCATGCATTAACTGAAATAAGGGACCGATTTGCACTTGTAGAGGAACGATGACGTCTGATACAATCGTCTCAGCATAAATTTGAGCGTTGAGGTTGCCTCTGATCCAAATCAACTCAGTTCTTCCGCCGATCCAAATACCCGCCCATACCATGATGGTTCCACCACTATAAGGATGGACTTCCTGGCAGGATTTTAATCGCTGTTGGCGTCCATGGGTTCTCCAGTGTCGTATACGTCTTGTATCCGGTCTCATACCAAAACGAGACTCATCAGAAAAGCACACGAAACGCCATTGTTCTTCTGCCCAATTTCTGTGTTCAAGAGCCCATTGATATCGAATCCTACGATTGTGCATTGCTATAGGTGGTACCCGTAGCGGTCTTCGGGAATGAAGGTTCACTTCATGCAAGCGGTTTCTGACTGTTTGGTCGCTAATTAAGTTCCCTGAAGAGTGATGAAGCCTCACGGCTAACATCATGGCGGTTATTGTTGGAGCTCTTCGAGTTAAGATTTGAATGTATCGGTCTTGTCTCCATGTGGTGCAGCGATACCGTCCTCCATGGCGCTCAGCCACGGTACCAGTGCTTCGGTATCGTGTCCAAAGTCGACTGATAACACTCTGACTTGTATTCAGAGCTAAAGCCACAGTACGTTGCCGGGAACCAGCTTCTATCATTCCCACGGCTCTGAGCATTTCTTCCCTGCTTAAATGACGTCGCCGCTCCATAATAACGTTGGTTTTAATCAGTAGTAGGGAAACAGTAGCACTAATAATGTCTTCAATGCGTTGTATGTTTTTATAGGGAAAATATTGACAGCTGATTTTCATCTTTTACTCGAATTTGATTCACAGTTCCTGATTCAAATTATGAAATGCACCAAAAAGGATCCATATAAATTTATAAAATCATAAATTTATTACAAAGCCACATCTCAATCTCAAGAAATCCGCATAAAAATGCTTGATCCCTAGACACTTTTGATGTGTGTATA
The DNA here is from genome assembly GCA_902850365.2 of Chilo suppressalis. Classification (NCBI taxonomy): domain Eukaryota; kingdom Metazoa; phylum Arthropoda; class Insecta; order Lepidoptera; family Crambidae; genus Chilo; species Chilo suppressalis. Next base: position 11,700,674 of record OU963917.1, on the reverse strand, counting down.
TATAAATCAAATGCTGTTCGTTAGTCTCGCTAAAACTCGAGAACGACTGAACGGATTTATCTTATCTTGGTCTTGAAATGTTCGTGGAGCTCTAGGGAAGGTACTTTTTAGAATATTACTCATTTTTAAATATGGAGTGGACGCTTAAAGAAGACCGTGTTGCAGTTATTGCATTGTAACGTTGCGGTTACGTGCCAATTAAATTTTTTGACATACATTTGAATATAACCAAAAGATTCCTTTATCGTACCATCAAACGATACAATGAAGACTCTAGTGTAGATGACAGGTGAAGAAGTGGTCGCCTCGGTCTGTTAGGACTCCAGCAGTGATAAAAGCTGTAAAGGCGGGAATTCAAAGAAATCACAAACGTAAGCAGAACGTGACCAATTATAAAGCATGTAATATACCGTGTTACCGTATTAGAATATTGTCAAAAGTATTAAAAATAAGGCACTTAACGTAGTTTATGCGGTCAAACTATCAGTTAGTTTGGTGAAATTAACATTTTTTTTATTATTTTCAGAGACCAATGGTGCAGCTAGCTCTACGGGTAAGTTTCCTCATGGGTTTTATTTTATTATACTTAAATGACGAAAAACATGCACGTCTGAATTGCTGTTACCGTAGTCCTGAAACCAGGGATGTTACGGAGCTTCGACTCCGATTCCGATAAGGCGGAACTTCCGATTAATATTACACGGTTCCGACTTCGGCTCCGAAACTGAATTCGGTTCGAAAAAGTCCGAAAAAAAAGGTTGACTGAATGATGTTTTTATTTGTTCTTAAATGAAAAATATCTCTTTTGTGACCACTGCTGACTCTGCCGCTGACCCCGACTCTGCCTCCGACTCCGGTTCCGACTCCAATAATTCAAATTTTAAAACTCCGACTTCGGTTCCGATAAATTGCCTCCGTTACATCCCTGGTATGTACTCCAGACCAAAGATGAATAGTTATTAAATAACATATGATATTTTTATGATATGATATTTATTTTATGATATGAGTGCGGTAAGTTGGTTATTACAAACGAGTAGACGCTCGGGCTTACCATAGTCACGAATTTGTAATACTAATCCGCACGAATGTCGAACAACGTTTTAAACACATTTGCGAGAAAACATCTTTTATCTATTAGACAAGTCCGTCCGTCCGTCCGTGGTGCTGTTTCAGCGGTCAAACCGTAAGAGATAGATATAGAGAATGTTTAAGTTATAAGTTAAGAATAGTCTAATAAGACTACAAACCGGATGTGAGTATCGTAGCACTTCCGGTTTTCGAGAAATCACGTGATTTCTATTTCAAACAAAACCACACAAAATCTCCGAAGTTCTCAATTAATTAAATACATTTTTTTTTTTGGTGAACATTTGGTTCACTGGTTTGCTAGTTATACATAATAGGAGTGATGACGGGGTACAGTAAACGAAATTCTATTTAGTCCGTCAGTTAGATGATCAAAAAATAGTGGACACGTATTTTTTCTTTGGGCAATCAAACAAAAAATTACAATCGATCTCTTTTAGAAATAAGCCCACCTTTGCTTACTATGTTTTTGACTATATGTTTTATACTATATGATGCAATAAAGAGTAAAATAATAAAGTTATAGTGCGTCAAAGTTTGGGAGTAGGGGCTCGTGACGTCACTTTTAAGTGAAAAATGTACCAAAACGTGACGTCATGCGACTTTCAAATCAATATATCTCTGCAATGTTTATATAATGTGAAAAAAGAAAAAATACGTGTCCAATACTTTTTGATAATCTACCTGATAAACGAAGAAAATAAAATTAGTCATCATCCCTATTTGAGTATAGAGAAACAGTTTTTTTGTAATATGAAAATGGCGCGCATGATTAGAATTACATCTGTCGTCTTTTTTTCTTTTTAGTATAAAAGTGAGACATAGGTTTAGACTAGAAGCGCTTCTGAGGAGGTTCGATCAAAATTAAAAAAAAATACAGTAAGGAATACGCACGGTGCTATGTATGGGATCGTGGGGGATTTATAAATAAATATTTCCAACACTCACACCAATTAGCCTAGCCCCAAAGTAAGCACTATAAGGCTTGTGTTATGGGATACTAGGGTAACGGATAGAATACATATACTTTACATATATAAGTATATTTATATAGAAATACATATTAAACATCACACAAACATCTGCCCCCACCGGGATTCGAACCCGGAACCTCTCGAGTCGGCGACGCCATGAAACCCGGCGTACAAACCACTCGGCCACGGAGGTCATATATATGCGTCTCTTTTATTTATACGGAATGTATATCTGTTATACGTTCTTGAGCGAGAAAATAATACCAAAAGTTAGTCGTTTTCTCGCCGGGGTGCGACGGGACATAGTCATAGTCATTTATTCCTTAAACAACTTTGATCGTATTGGAAACCACAAACAAATCATAATAAAATTATTACTTAACATTAAAATTACAATCAAATTTATAATTTAACTAGCTGACCCAGCGAACTTCGTACCGCCATAAAAAAATTAAATTAAAAAAACATTGTCCAGCGGACAAAATTGTGAATCTAAACCATTCTCAGATCCCCTTGAACACACACAAAAAATTTCATCAAAATCGGTCCAGTCGTTTAAGAGAAGTTCAGTGACATACACACTCACAGAAGAATTATATATATAAAGAAGATTAGCATAAAATTTCAATAATTCTTATATAATTACATGTTAAAGTCAATTCTCAAGCAATTTATAATTCATTTACATTAAATGGCTCATCATCATTATCAGTCTATTAATGTGCCTACTGCTGGGGCACAGGCCTTCCCTATGTATGGAATAGGGAGATTGGGCTATGACCCTCCACGCGGGCCCAGTGCGGATTGGCGGGTGCTAACGACTGCAGATGCAGCCGGGACCAACTGCTTAACGTGCCTTCCTAATCACAGAGGAACTCGCGATAGAAGATTTTTGGTCACCCATCCAATGACCGACCACTGCGAAAGTTGGTTAAGTTCAACGATCGCAGCCGAACGCGCTAACCACCTGCGCCATCGAGCACCTCATTAAATGACTTCTTTATGCAATATGAATAAAATTAAACAATAGACAACAGACTAAGCGCCGAGTACTTAAATAATTTTGAGCTTGCGTTTAATCTTTTCTAAGTACCAAAGTCGAAACAAACACGATCTACGCAACTTTCAAAAGAATAAAAAAAGACCTAAGACCTAAATCGGGAGACAAGAACCTACGACCTTCTCAATATTGACGTAACATCTTTAAAAAGTACACTCAATCTGCGAGGGTTAAAAGCTTGTTTGCCCAAAAGATAATGACTGTTGTAATACCTACCCAAATGCTCTTTCATCGTGGAAAATATTGTACCATTCATTCGACCTACAGCCGGTCACAACAGTTTAATGTAAGTAATAGGTTGTCCTATATACGAACATGGTTCTTTACATATATATTGTATAATATTAACAATATTTCATTGAGTATTTTTCGTGTGCATGGACCACACATCTGAAGTGAGCGTGACGTTTCAGCTTTCGCCAAATTACCCTCTAACTTTTATGCTCGTCGGGAACAGCTGCGCAGGCATCCCACACACACACACACGCACACGAACACACACATATAAATAAACATATATATCTAGTTCATCAACTGGACTGACACAAAAACAATACTTTTTATATCAGAAAAAATTTAAGGTTTACGTATATATTAAATGTTGTACTAATAGATGAGACAAACAATTGTAAATAGGGAAAACGATAAATACATGTGTCACGGAAACTGCTGCGGACAAACTGCATGGCAGTTTGGCAGAAAAATAGTTATTAAGTGTTTTTCTCTGTGGAAAATAAATTAATATAATAAAATATATATTTTTTTTCTAAAAGAAGCACGTGTAATAACATTAAAAATAGCTATAGAAGGTATTGCAAAATTTTAAAAAATGTGACAAAACAATCAAAGAAATTATAAATTACATTCAGCAGAGTACAGATAAAAGTAGAGCCACATGGCGAGTGATTAAACAAAATACATCACAGACAAATATAATTAAACAAACAATTGATACTATTAGAAAAGATAATGAAATTATTACTGACCCAATTGACATTGCCAAAATAATCAATAGACATTTTATTTACTTTAATGATGACATCACTAAAACCAAATATAACAATTCATACAAACCTTTGACCCAATCTAATTTAAACAACATTTTTTTGACTCCAGTAGATACAGTTGAAATAATAAAAATTGTAAAAGGATTTACAAATATAAAGAGTACTGGCTATGACGAGATACCTATGTCCATTACAAAGGAAAGTATCCAACAGATAGCAAAACCACTGGCTTATATTATTAATCTGACAATAGAGACTGGAGTATTTCCCGATGAATTGAAAAATGGGCTAATTAAACCTCTTTAAAAAAATGGCTCCAAATCTAAATCAAAAATTAATATCTATCAACCTATTGCACTGTTATCCAACTTTTCTAAATTGTTTGAAAAGACTATTTTCAATAGAATTTGTTCCTTTTTTAATAAAAATAATATTCTACAAGAAAATCAATATGGGTTACAAAAGAATAAAAATACCACATTAGCTATATTTAGAATGTTAAAACAGATTTGGACAGCCGTTGATAAGAAAGATTCATGCATAGGTATTTTCTTAGACTTGTCAAATGAATTTGACTGCGTCCAACATGAAATTCTACTAAAACAGTTGTATCATGTTGGAATACGATTTTAAGCTGTTACAATTATACCTAGAAGATCGAAAACAAGCGACAGTATTAGATGTATATGATATGAATACAAAAGTCATGACAAGAGTTCAGTCGGACTTCTAAGAAGTATTACAGGGTGTTCCACAGGGTAGTGTATTGGCTTCTTTAATGTTTATGTTATGTGGTATGTTTGCGGATGATGCCACTATATTCATTCAAAAGGACAAATTTTCAAACCTTGACGATCAAGTACGTGATTCTCTTAATATCGCAATAAAATGGCTGTCATCCCTAAATCTTAAAGTGAATCTAGAAAAGACAAAAGTTATGCAATTTAAGAATTCCAAAAAGAAAGTCTATGATATTGACATAGTTTTCAATAATAAGAGAATCGAGCAAGCATATGAGACAAATTTTCTAGGCATTAATATTGACCCCCCTCTCAATTGGAAATCACATATTAATAAAATAAATAATAGATTATCTAGTAAATGTTACCTTGTATCAGTATTGACTAATATAACTTCCATTGATGTTGCTCGGAATGCATATTATGGTTATGTGTACCCCCTTTTGACATACGGAATCATATTTTGGGGTAATTCGGTAAATGCTCATTCTACATTTATTTTACAAAAGAGGTGTTTGCGAATTATATATAAAATTATAATTAAGCATTAGTAAAAAATCATGACGAATATTTTTGTAAAAAAAAACTGACTAAAGTCAATATACGAGCCCAATATTAAAATGACATGAATACTGTATTATCGACTAGCTATATATTTGACAAAAGCTCTTATATAAGTGGAATTAAAGTATTTAATAATTTGCCCAATGACATTAAAGATTATAATTTATTGGAATTTTAAATTACATTAAAGAAATGGTTAATAGATAAATGTTTTTATAATTTAAAAGAGTATTTTTGAAATTTTTAATAGCATTTACCACCGGTGATGAATATTGTACGTCCGAAACGGGCAACTGTCTAGAACTAAGACATTACTTGTAACACCATTGTACTCAGCATGACAGTAAAGCTTTCTATTCTATTCTATATATATATATATATATATAATCGTGTGGCGCTAATGACGCATATCCTTTTCATCTTTTCCAGTCCTCCATCCATCCCGTCCGAAACGAAATTTCACTTTAAAAAAACTTAATTTCAACACGCATTACATTTAATAGGGTATTTGACAAGTTTTAGAAAATGATCTCACGTTATTTACTAATGTTTATAGAGTCCATGAAAAGTGGATATTCATCATTATGTTGTGTATTTCGCTAAAAAAACCAAATCAAAAACTCTATGTTCAAGTTGCCGCGAAAAACGTATCTCTGGACAATATGACTTCTCACTGGTGTGTGACGTCACGCGTATGTCATTAAAACGTCAAACCATACAATTAAATGTCACTTTAACCAGAAGTTTACTTGCGTGTAACGTCATTTTAGGCTCCACCAAGAAGCTTATAGCTTCTTGGGCTCCACCAATCCCAAGCGTTTTGGGTCACGTGACAATAGACAAGAAAACTATTATCTTTATCGTGTGTTTTTAGTAAAATTGTGAATATTTTTTCTGTAAAAATAGTAAAAACTCCTGCCAATATTCATTCTAAATACAGATGCTTACAATTGGTACTTTATTTTTAAAACTGTCAAATACCCTATTACACATCAAACGTTTCTCAAATTATTTTATAATGCGTACGTACAGTGAAGGAGTGGCATTGCTTGCCGGCGTCTCTTTTTTCGCGTACTTATAATAATCCGGCCCTTTTTGAAGCCAGAGTGAAGAACGAGCCAGAGTCTGACGATGCAGACCTGAAAAGGCTGCGAAACGTCAATAAACAAATAAAGTTTTCGTGCATTAACCCGTAAAAACTAGTTTTATTTAATGAGTGATGTGCGTGAAAACCTAAGAAACAAACAGAGTGAAGAAGCTCTTTCTGGGTAAACTCACTAAATCCTATCTGTACTCTCGAGCTTGATAGAGAATTAAGAGATTACCCATTTACAAATAAAGACAATTCACATTATTCTGTGTTAAATATACAACACGAAAAAACGAAAACAAAAAACAAACTATATTCGCTATTATTTCTTTCAAATTTTTAATACTTGTAAAGTTGTTCATTTGACATTGGTGGTCCAATAGAGAGACAGCGCTGCCTTGCAGTCTAAGAAATGCTAGAGAAAATTGGACAAGGGCATCAGGACCGCGGCACCATAATGGTCAGTGCATTCGCCCGGATAGCGATGGGTGCGGGTTCAAATCCCGTCTGCTGCCTGGACCGCGTGGATTTTTTTCTAGTATAATTTTCTTAAAAAGGAAACATAAAAATTTCGTGGCTTATTTCTTCGTCGCACAATCCGTAACGCTCTGCCAGCTCACGTGTTCACTACTTCTTACAATCTGGGATCCTTTAAAAGAGGCGTGAAGAAGCAACAAGGTCGGCAAGGTGAGGATGACTGGTGTGGCAGGTAGAACTGCTGTACCAGCTATCTTCACGTCTGGACTTCAGCATCACTTAACATATGGTAGACTGTATAGGTACGAGTATATAGAAAAAAAATGTCTATCAGCATTGTTAAACATTCAACTATTGCTTTCGCAAATATAATTCATAATGATGTTAATGGTCGCACAGCTAAGACATAAAAACTATTTTACTGGCCCTAATAAAAGGATTTGCCTTTAAATGGCTTAAGTTTTACTGCCGGGTGACGCTGCATTTTTTTTATCACCAGCGAGAGTAAAAAAATACTTTTTATTGATACTAATTTAAGGGTGAAGCTGTAACTGTTTACTCGCCGTGCTAAAAAGTAAAGTATTTAGCATCTCTTATCTATTAGACAAGTCCGTCCGTCCGTCTGTCTGTGGTGCTGTTTCAGCGGCCAAACCGTAAGAGATAGATAAAGAGAATATTTAAGTTATAAGTTAAGAATAGTCTGATAAGACTACAAACTGGATTTGAGTAACGTAGCACTTCCGGTTTTCGAGAAATCACGAATTTCAAACGAAACCACGCAAAATCTCCGAAGTTCTCAATTAATTAAATACATTTTTATTTTATTTTTTAAATCAGGTTTTGGTGAACATTTGGTTTACGGGTTTGCTAGTCTCTTATCTATGAGACAAGTCCGTCCGTCTGTGGTGCTGTTCCAGCGGCCAAACCGTAAGAGATAGATAAAGAGAATATTTAAGTTATAAGTTAAGAATAGTCTGATAAGACTACAAACCGGATTTGAGTAACGTAGCACTTCCGGTTTTCGAGAAATCACGAATTTCAAACGAAACCACACAAAATCTCCGAAGTTCTCAATTAATTAAATACATTTTTTTTTAAATCTGGTTTTGGTGAACATTTGGGTCACTGGTTTGCTAGTATTACCCTTAACAAGAGTATGTCTAAGTAGTGATTACATTCCGTTTCATGTGATCAAACGGAGAGCTTACTCAAGATCATCAAATAATACACACACACACACACATAGGTGTGTGCATGGAGTACTGTCCGCACCTTTGGGACGGTCTGCAAAATATCAGCTGGAGTCTCTAGAATGCATTGAGAAGCCTGCAAAGAAGCTCATCGGTAACGACAAATTAATCGAGACTAGACTCCAAAGTCACACACGTGAAAAGTTGCCTCTTTATCGGTTTTTTACCGGTTACATTTCCTAGAGTGTGCTTCGGAGTTACATAACTTTCACCTTTACCTTGTGGCGGCGACATCTATATGCCCCACATATATACAACGGATGGAGGAAATCATTACTCACCATCATCAAGAGATGGCGTAACCTGCACAGTGATCATAATAGTATGGAAGCCTACATAGCGCAAATGAAATTCGGAGACTAACTCTCCATATATACGATGCCCGACCAACATCAGTCGGGCCGCGCCCCCGAGCTAACCCAGCTCGGAGGAATATGATGATTCTACTTATACCTGCATGCAAAGTCTCAGCCCGATCGGTTTAAAATTGACAAAGTTTCATACAAACTTTCATTCCCTAATTAATCCCCTTGGGGGTAGAATTGATCAAAATCCTTTCCTAGCGGATGCCTACGTCATAACATCTACCTGCATGCCAAATGTCAGCCCAATCTGTGCAGTGGTTTGGGCTGTGCGTTGATAGATCACTATGTCAGTCAGTCACCTTTGAGTTTTATATATATAGATTATAATAAAAAATAAAGTGTCATAAATTTAACAGCTGTAAAATTTTTGTAACTACTTTACATTATATTTTCATATATTTTGATTTTTTTTTAATTAAATTAAATTGATTATACTTTCATCTTACATACGTCAGCTTCTGTCGATAAATACAAGCTTGAAATGAGAATAATGAGTTTAAATTCAGTAAGCATTTGGTTTAACAGAACAATATTGTTTGAATCCGTACAGTTCCTTTTAATCGAGGCTTTCCCATTGTTCTTATGCATTCATTTCCTGGGAGCGCCAATATATGAACCTGTAGCAAACCTCACTAGTCTCTCGTGAGATTTGCTTTTCAAAAAACGCCTCTATCACATGAACGTTAAGGTCCATACGTTTACTATAAATACGGAATAAGTAGAAGCTTTATTGTTCAGTAGACTATTGCTGCTATTTCTCCGCCATTACCGGCTATAGTTTAAGAGATGTAGTTCCTTCGGAGAATTAAATATTAACGACTCAGTTCCAATCTAGGCAAAAAAAATGGTAAAAAATATACTTATTAAGTATTTAACGTAATTAATAAAATACTATAATAATAAATATTTCCAAAATACACCAATTAGCCTAGCCCCAAAGTAAGCACGTAAGGCTTGTGTTATGGGATGCTAGGGTAACGGATAGAATACATAGTGTACATTATAAGTATATTTATATAGAAATACACATTAAAGATCCATGACTGGAGTACAAATGCTCGTATTAATCACACAAACATCTGCCCCCATCGGAATTTGAACCCGGGACCTCTCGAGTCAGCGACACCATGAGGTCAAACTATCTATCTATCAATAAATAATCATGTCACAAAAGTAAGATGAAATAGCCCCGATCGCAGAAGATGCGGATCCGAGTCCCGTCTGAAAATTGGCCCTATTGGTTTTTTTCTAGTATTTTTTTACATTTAAACATTTAGCAGTTAAATGCTGAAATAGTTTTTCTCAATTCAATACTGTTTTAGTGATGAGAAGTTCACACTACGATTTCGTAGTCGGTGCGCGCTACGGATCGACTACGATATGATTCCGTAGTCTTTTGACTTTGGACTTTCGTAATTAAATTTAGGCAGGTACTTTATTCATTCAAAATCTGTTATTTACTCATTATTGATATTCAAAACTGTTAATACTTGGTAATAAATTTAATAAATAATTTTACTAAATTAAGTAGTGGCAAACTTTTTGAGCAAAACCACGGACAATAAACTTGCGTAATAGAAGTTTTTTTATGAAAAATTGCTACTGCGCAGGCTTCTTTACCTATGGTCGATGCTTAAGAAGTTTGCAGGTCTGTTAGCTTTTATAGTAGAATATGGTCCGTGTGCTACTGGAAAAATATATTTTTTGATCATTAAGAATAAGACCAACTATGTAATAGAATAATATTAATAATATATCATTGACTATTTTTCTATTAAAATTTAACGACAAAACAATAGTTATTTATTATACAAGAGTGGAAAGTTCCTTTTTAACCGCGTGCTCGATTTGGATGACCGAGCAAGCGAAGGATTCTAAAGTTGAATCACGAGCGCAGCGAGTGATTCTAAATTAGAATCCTGAGCGTCAGCGAGGGAAACAAACGAGCACAAGGTGAAAAATCTTTCCACTCGAGTGCAATACGTAACTTTTCATCCCACCTCAGCGAGGAAATGACAAAATGAAAAAGAAAACAATTTATAATGACAAAATATTTTTATTTCAATTAAAACACATTAAGATAATCTATAAATTGAAGAAAATAATAAGAAGTAGAAAATAATTAAGAAATATTAAATGTAACGTTGCTACAGTTACTTATGTTAAGTTTAATATTTTTGTTAGGTAATGTTATGTTGGTGTTTGTGAATTGTGCGCTGTTTTGTGGTAAACTACTCGTATCAGTAATTTTAAATAGTTGTGCCGATTCATTGGATTCTATTGGCGTAAATGTTGGCGAGAGAGGGCTATTGTTTCCAATCTTATGGGGGCTCATTTTAGATGTAGAAGGGCGAGACCAAGAATCTGACAGAGGTTCTTTCAGCGTTATGGCCTCCACGATACTATTACAAATTTTTGATTTACTTTGGATTGGATCCTCTATGTATCCCTCTACAACCGAATTAGACTTCCAGCCTCCATGGCGCTTAAGCGATAGAAGATCAGCCCCTGATTCGGCCAAAAGTGTGGCTGAGGTTCTTCTAAAACAGTGACCGGTGTATAACGGGGGTTCTAAAAGTCCGAGAAAAGTTGCTATTTCTCGTGGAATACTGCCAATTTTATTCTGACCCATAGGTTGTCGGATACACTTTCCGTTGCGATATTGTAGAAAAAATCGTTCAATTGGGGTGTTAGAAGGACGTAAAGCTTGATATTTCTGAACAATGTTTACATATTCCTTGCGAATAACGAAGTTGCGGTCTTTTTTTGTCTTGGTATTTAGTACATTAATTAATAGCAATTCATCAGAATTATGAGAATATTTTGATACGTTATTGACATTAAGTAGTGTAAGTTCATTTGTTCGACATGCTCCGGTTATACCAATAATAAGAACAACCTGTAACAAAAGAAGTATTTATAATCGTAAATAAATTAATCAAATTAAAAATATTGTAAGTACTATGTACAATTTTATCAACAACAAAAAATTACACGTATTGACTTACTTTTGCCGCTAAATATACGGAATCAGGTGCTTCATTAATAAACTTTGCAATTTCAGATGCTGTGAAAACCTTCGATTTTTTTGGTTTATAACCAGATGAGGCTCTTTTTAAAAATGCCACTAATTTATGATAGGTGTCGATATGAACGTCTTTCTTCATCTTAATTGTTAATTTTAGCATTGAATACGTACTCCATAGCGTGCTTGCTTTCTTGGTCTCAGATAATTCTATAAAATATGCCAGCAAAACGTTTTCGGAGAAAGTTTTTGCTCCTTTAGCTAGTCGCCACATGTTAAATATATCGTACTGTTTCAAATACTTCTCTCGTGATTGCTGAGGGAGAAGGCTCATTTGCGCATTATTAACTGTTTCAGTTAACTCAGTTGGCGTTAGATAAACTTCATCGTCGCTAATGTCACTCATTTTAGTTGATTTTTTTGTACAGTTTTTAGGTTATGTTAATTATATTAAGCAATAAAACGTGAAAAACTAGAATGGCGCGAAGCACGCAAATAAAACAAAGAAACCAAGAAGGTTCCAAATTTAAATTTTTTCACAATTTAAAAAGTTCTAATCATAAATTTGGCACCATAGAGGTTACATTAAATAGGTTTAATGACGTTTTGAATTTACAATTATATTGAGTACTCATTATATGTGATGTTCTAAATTCAAATCTACTTTGCCGCTCAAGCGAATAAAATAGAATTTTCCAGCCAGATTTCGAAGCGCAAAATTACACTTTCCGAGGTGGTGGGATGAAAAAATATTACCTACACAAAAAGAACTTTCAACAATTCATTGACATATAAAAGGTTCATTGACAAAAAAAAGAAGCTCAATCGAAAACGTCTACAGACGAAAAGAAGGTGTTTTTAAAAAAGGAAAACAATATTTATAACACGTACCCGGTCTCTTTAAGCGAGCCAGTAGGCGGTCGCTTTTGAGCGCTCCTGGGCGTCGCTTTAAAGGGCGGGAGGACACGCCCACCGCTCATCACTCCCACCCGACCTCCTTTATTATTAAGCCTCATAGTTCAACTCTAATTAATATTTTTTTCTCTATATAAGGAACGAAGCGCCATCACGCGCCATTTTGCCTTTTTTGTTTTTAAAACTCCCCCGCGCCAATCGATACCTGTGCGCGACAAAGGAGGTTTTAAATACAAATTCGAAATTGGAACGCTTTAATACATCGTAAAAGAATAAGAGCTACTTTTTTTAAAAGGTGCTCTCGAGGCAAACGGAGTTTGTATTTTACGGTCTTATGATCTTTGAGTTCTTAGATAATAAAAAAAAATTGTTCATAAAGTAAACGTCTACCCTAATTTGATTCGACGTACGCCAGACGGGTCACGTGAATTGTCTCAGTGGAGCAGACTCGGATTCTAATTTTTTTCCCCCGCTAGATGACTAGTGGAGGCGCAATCGATAGGTGTTAAATCATCGCCCAATAAAAATGTCAATGGCCCACTGCTACCGCGGAATGCTTTTACACCGTGCATTAGAATACTCAATCTAGATTAAGCACTTAGGCCGCGCTAATAAATCTTTCGTTAAATTTGACTATAGTTATTGCCTCGTCGAATTTTGACAAATGCCTATTTTTTCTCTAGTTTATTTTTTAAAAGTATATTTGTTTCTTAGGTTTTCACGCACACCACTCATTAAATCAAACAAGTTTCAAAGCTAGAGTCTGTGCGGAAAGATAATGGGATTTAGATTGGAGGGCGTTATAGTGCTTTTCTACCGCATTTGTAAGGTCAATTAAGTTCAGTTTTAATTTGAAAAATTAAATAAATATTCAAAATATTCAGTTAAAATCACTACTGAATTTAAGTTATTAGTCCATATGTAATAAGCACTTGTAAGTAACTAAAACACGTTGTGTCTATATAGAAACTAGAAACATGTGGATAAATATTATAAATACGAAAACAGTGATCAGAGGCGACGAGCGTGCCAACATTGTTTTTGACAACGCGATCATCTTATGGAGCTCCGTGGATCGTTCAAAGTACTAACATTGATAACGCGCCCGCGGCCAACTTCATGGTGTTACTATTGTGTTACAGTGATGCGCGCGCATCTTAAAATTTCACTCTCATCATTTTTTCATAACGCGCCCGCGGCTAACTTCATTATGTTACTTTTGTGTTACAGTGATGCGCGCGCATCTTAAAATTTCACTCTCATAATTTTTTCATAACGCGCCTAAAGAAGTATAACTTCAAAAAGCCTTTGTATCATAACGGTGTTTCTTTATTTCGTGTAAGGAGCTGGTAGCCCATTACTACACTATTTTGTATGGTTTAGTATTCGAACTGTGTTCCAATTTAATTTAATTTTAATATAGGTGTACATAAAAAGTGACAAGATGAGGTTATTATCTACAGTTAACGTCACAGAAAAGGGTATTTAAATAACATTTAGATTCAATCTAATTATTTTTGAATTATTTAGGTACAATGAAGATGTTAGCAACTGAAAAAAATAACTTATCACCATATTTTATTGGTTCAATAACCAAAAATAAAAATGGTTCTAAATCAATGTAATTATTTTTGAATTCTTTGGATAGAATGAAATTGTTAGCAACATAAAAAATAACTTATCACAAAAAATTTTTTTTTGGTTCAATAACCAAAAATAAAAATTGGTTCTCTTAGGTGCCTAAAGCAGTCCATTTCGATAAAATATGTAGATATACTTCGTTCAGGTTCTCTACACAAAATATTTTTTTACACTATATTATAAATTAATTTAAATATATTTAATAAACAAAATAACACATCTTATTTTTAAATGAAAAGACTTCAAATTCATTACTTTTTTCTAATAATCCAGCGCTTTCTTAAACTGTAGGAATTTGCACAATTGATTCTGTGCAAATAATGCCGCACGCATGCGCTTAACTCCCATATCGGATTATAATTGAAATAAATCCAGCTCAAACTCCCCACAGACTTTCAAAGAAAACTGATTACGCTCTTATCTGTTTTACCTACTTAGTTACGACGCTACTAAATCATATTAGCGGATGCTTACGAACGTTTTAGTGCAAATGATTCCCTTTATAATTTTTAGCTGTACATTTTTGAAAAAAAGATATTTATCCTTTTTCCTTTTTAAAATGAGAATATTTTTGTGGCTTTATTTTAAGCGAAGGCATGCGAAGACATACAGCCTCTTACACATCGGAAAGAGAACATCACGCCGTGGTGTTGCGTCAAAAAATAAACATTTTGCATCGTCAATAACATTTCGCGCTGCTTACACGCCGCGCATGCGTACAAAGCTTCCGCACAGACGCGTTCCCTGTCAAAAATATGCAAATTAATCCATAAAAAAGGTGATTTAGTTGCGTTTCTACATCCCGATTATAGTTTAGAAGTGTTATTTTCAACAGTTGCCAATTTCTGTTGATACATTATTGGGAAATTGTATGGTTTTGCCTCGGTGCGGTGTGTCGTTGCGTCCCTGTCTGCTGCCACGGCGCATGCTCCGTTGTAATGTTTATATTATTTGTATTTGAGCTGTGTATCACGTAAACTATAACTACCACAGCCGTACCGCCAATACTGAGGGCCAGTGCCCGCCCCACCCCGCTACGGTAGTTAAATATTTCTTGCTTATTTCGCCCTAGCATTGTTGTTGCCGCGGCGTCGCAGGCTGTTGTGTATTGTTTTGACGCGCGTTTTCCAAGCAAATATATTTTATTGTAAACGGTATAGGCCGCGTTTAATAGCAACCTTTTTGGTTTGTGCCTGTTACGAGTTTAGACTTTATTTTGGATAGAATGCAACGGATTGCAACTGTGTAAATAATTTGCATCGGCGACTGCAGCCGCCGCGGTACTCATGAGTGGTAGTTTCCGTCGCTCTAAAGTGTTGTTCGTTTGTTTTGTTGTTTGATTGTTTTAATTTGTTGTTGTTTTGTGGTTGTGTTTTGTTTTTTCTACGATGTGAGTGGAGTTATGCGACTTTTCGGAAGTTTTGCGCGCTACCGTTCGCGAAATATCGCGCGTAAGGAGTGTTGAATTTCGATTTTTTTATATTGCAATTTTCTTTGTTTATCATTGTTTTGAAGAAAAATAATAAAAAATAAAATTCTTGCCGAGTTTTTCATGGAATCATGTAAGTAGACGACAATGATTTTAGAAAACGAGAAATTACGAAAATGACCTTAAACATTAAAAAAAAAATTGCAATAAAACATAACTGCTCGCAAAGATGTCTTTCTATATTACAGTTCAAAAGCAAATATAAGAATTTCATAACTATTTACTAAAACCGGTTCGATTTTCGCATCGTAAAAAGTTTGAATGTGCAGTGGAACTTATGAGCACGTGGTCCGTCGCTCATGTGTTCCCAGCGGCGGCCAATGGGCGCGTCGCTCATCAGCGGCTCGGCCAATCGCAGCGCACCGCTGTAGAGCGCCACTTTTGACAGCTGATAAGAGACGAACTTTTCCCGCTTACTCGCATTCGAGATTTTTATCGCAAAATTGTTTTAATTCGATTAAGCGTTTCTATTCAGTAATACTAAATGCTGAAAAAAATGCAAGAATAAACATTGCATTGCATATTAATGACGATATTGTTGGATTTTCTTAATTTGCATATTGACGTAATGAAATATAGCCTGATTAGATATTTTTCATATAACTTTGCTATCATTTATAAACTATAATGTTAATCAGAGGAAAATTGGTGTAGATTTGAGAAACTTAAGTACCAATCTGATATCGAGGGAATATTGATATTTGAAATAAGTCTACGTACGACTTGCAACCTATAATGTTATATTGATTATCCCAATACGAAAATATAGATTCTAACAATATTTTTTTGAGCATTTAAAGCAAAGATGTAATTTAAGATTAATTTATTTAACCAAAAGATTCGTATTATTTGCAAAAGAAAGCTTTAACTACTATTAAAGCTTAAGGTACTAACATTTCGTTCTTATGTTTTGACGTTATCTAATCTAGCTAAGTATATAAAATAGAATGAGTTATTCATGAGGTCATAAAACATTAATAAATATTGAATCAATTTAAAATACCTACTTAAAAAGTCTCATTTCTTAAATAAGGTGAAAATCATGCGTTAATCTAAATGTCTGTCGTTTGTTAGAAGTTAATAGAGAGTTAAGTTAATGAACAGAAATTTATTTTAATTTATCTTAAGGACTTTGGTGTTAGCTCTGTTTAAATATAATATCGTGTCTGCTGAGAGCTAACCAGACTCCCCTTTACAAAATATATCATAATTTACTAAATCATCTTAAATTTTTTTCATATCGTCGTTGTCAAACCTACTCGTATATCTGGTGTATGCACGTTTTAAAGATGATGGCGACATGATAAAAAAAAACATCTTTATGACTAGTATGCAAACCAAATTTTCTCACCTGGTGAACCACGGGAAAAAGATAATCCCCGTGGTCCACCTGGGTGACCACCTGACCACGGGGTGGACCACGGGAAACAAAGGAAATATTGCTATGCGTATCTTAGCCTTATAATAGTGTGCAGAGGTTGCTTTGTGCATCAGCCAAGCCAATATTATCAATTATTAACTGCTATACTGTCTTAAAGACACTGAATTGTTGACACTGTGTGAAATAAAACAGGGAGAAAAAAGCAGCCCTTGCTGAGTTTCTTGCCGGTTCTTCTCAGTTCTCGCGTCGTAGATTTGCGAACCGATGGTGTAAACTTTATAAATTAATTTTGATTTTATATTTTTTGCAAATAGCAGATATTGTTTTGACAACGACCAAAATATATATTACATTGAGCGTCCTGAGATACATTTACTCGCACAAACTTCAAACTGAAGTTAACTTCCATGATAAGCGGAATGCAACATTTTTTTTAATACTAAAGGCCTTGACTCTTGTTACTTCGTTACCTACATAAGAGGGTTACAGTTATGAGAATAATAAGAAGAATTAATAATAAAAAAAAAACTTATAATGAGTAATTTATTGCAAGCAATAGTGACGCACGAACGCAAGATAAAGTACGTACGAAACTTCGTTATCGTATTGTTGGGGTCATTTAATGTATAAAAATAAAAATTGACCCATGAATTCGTAAACACAACAAGGACGCATATCACTGTGTCGAGTATTTAATATAAGTACTTTATTTATTTCTACGTGAAATTCTTTTAACTTTTCAAATAACATGACACTGAAAAACCTTTTAATAAAACTTATTGAACAGCTGTGTTGTTCTGTGACAAAAATCCGATTTTTCATCTCGGAACCCACGGTGTGATATAAAATTAGAACTCGAATCTATAATATTAATAAAAAAGAATCGCTGAATGTGTTGCGAAGCGCAAATCTCGAGAACAGCTGAACTGATTTCGATAATTCTTGTTTTTAGAATACGCCTTGAAGTACGAAGATGGTTTTTACGCAGAGAAAAATCAAAAAATAGCCTGAAAAGTCCAAAAACAACACTTTTCTATACTTCCATGCAAGCGATTCGTAATAATACTTAAAAGTCAATTTGAACTTTAATTCCATACCATAAATTTCAATTGTTAGTGGAGAGGTTCCGGGAAGACAAAACAATTGAGTGACGTGATATCAATAGAAGTTTGGAAAAGGCAAATATACCATTTTCAGTTTTTTTTTATAATTATATGAAGAGTCATTTTAGTGTTAATACAGTTCTACACCGAAGCGAAGCGAGGGTGGGCCCCTAGTTTCAAATAGTTTTCAAATCACAATTCCGCGATGAAAATAGTTTGTTTTTTCATAATACCACCACAGGTTTTTATTGCATTTTCTTTTATATTTTCATGACGTATCAAACACACTTCAGACTCTTTGGCCGCACGTTAAATTTCTTGACAGTTACCAGTACTGTTAAATGTTGTTTGAGAAAACTACAGTGCTATTTTGAAAGACTAAGTTCACTATCACCGCGGAATCTTCGCTTTGAAATTGATATTCAAATGGCAAATCACACGCTTATACAGAATTCACTGACTGAAATCAAAACCTACCGATCTTCATCCTCTTAAATTTTCGTGTCTCTTTCACCACTGGACATTGGCTGAATTTCTGTGGAAAACGGAAAAATCCACATCAAAAAAAGTTTCCGAAACATAAAGAAAATTAAATAAACACACACACATAGTTCAAGCTGTTCGAAAATGATTGGTGTGCATGAAAATATTACAAATAAATAAATCTTGTTGGGGTTTCTATGGTGGCCACACCATTACCAACATGGTAAGTGGCCATAGAGTGGTACATTCTTTATAAGTAAACCACGATATTTATTTACAATTTGTGCGCTGATAAATATGAAATTGACATAAAAGAAGAAAGAAGCATTGATTACAAATAATAATATGTTTTATATCGCATATTAATAGCTTGTTTGTAATGCTGGCACTTCAAATGGCAATTCGTAAAACCTATTACATCTAGTCTATCTAGTCTCTTTCCATTCATTAAAGATCATAATTAGGATAGATATTTATTTATTTTATTTATTGCACATATACAGTATAGGATCTTAAAAAAATATTTTAGCATGGTACATGATCCTGTCAGGGTGTTGCAAGTATAATATCTATATCTAGATAGCTATTAAACAGTTTCAATTTCAAATAAGTTAGTGAGCTTTCCGTGAAGGTTTCACTTATCATTTATAAATTCATTTACCGAATAGTATACTTTTTTATATATACGATGATATTTGAGTTTCATTTTAAATGTATCACTATATATATATATATATACATCGTAAATCTGATTCAATCTATATATATATAATTCAAAGGTGACTGACTGACTGACATATTGATCTATCAACGCACAGCCCAAACCACTGGACGGATCGGGCTAAAATTTGGCATGCAGGTAGATGTTATGACGTAGGCATCCGCTAAGAAAGGATTTTGGTTAATTCTACCCCGAAGCGAAGCGAGGGCGGGCCACTAGTCATAAATAAACCCATGTGGCAACTTTATCTCAGCAAGATTCATTACCTACTTATTGTTACGTTACATCTAAGACTTTGTTCGAAAATAATAGTAATGAATTCTTACCCCATTGCCAGGTTCAAACCGTTGATATGTTTTTCATATTTTCAAAAAGATAACAACTTATGCATGCATTTTGTGTTTCTCTTCAACCACTAGTCACTGTCTTTTAGGGTTCCGTAGTCTTGACAAGGAACCCTTATGGTTTCGTCATGTCCGTTGGTCTGTCCGTCCCCGGTTTAGCTTGGAGACTGTTAGCATCAGAGAGCTGTAATTTTGTGATGATATGTATATCAATCATACCGACAAAATAGTAGAATAAATTTTTGAAAAATATTTTTTTATAGGTTAGCTCCCCTACATGTAACCTGGAGATGATTCTATTTTTCATCGTCTACCCCATCGTGTAGGGTATCGTTGAATATCTTTTAAAATTACTTAGGGGTTTCTAAGACTATTTTTCGATTAAGGGATTCGTTTCCGAAATATTAAACTTTAAAGTGCTTATTATTAAATAAAACTAGTTTTACGGGTTAATGCACGAAACTTTATTTATTTATTGACGTTTCGCAGCCTTTTCACTTCTGCATCGTCAGAATAATGATTTTTTATTTAAAAATTTTAAATAAAAAATCATTATTCTGACGATGCAGACCTGAAAAGTTTCGTGCATTAACCCGTAAAACTAGTTTTATTTAATGAGTGATGTGCGTGAAAACCTAAGAAACAAATGTGCTTATTATTGTTCGTGTACCCCCCCCCCCCCCCCTCTAAAAGCTAAACTATTGGCTTGAAAAACCTTAGCACCTTTTGGACGAAGGACTATTACAATGGTTAAAATAGATTTGTTAGTTTAAGAGTAATAGGCGTTCAAATTATGTATGAGAAAATTTCTGACCTAATAAAAATTCCTCAGAAGAAAACATTAATTGACTTAGTCGAAGTAATTGCTTAAAATACAGACTTTTTCCAATATATATTGTGGTGACGACGAGTAACTGCGGAACTCTACACTGCGTGGCACGACACGCACTTGGCCGGGTTTTTTTAAAAACATTTTATATCGAATGAATATCGAAACATTTGTAATGTATTTGTTCAAAACTGTTATTACTGTAGCTGTGTGTCTCAAGTATAAATGAATAATATTTTTAAAACCACCACTGTAAAAAGTTTTGAGATCAATGATTACCAAACATTTTTTGGGATCAAAACATAGCATGTTTAAACATTCCTACAATCATCTGATTCAATTAAATTTTGCACTTGGCCGCTTTTTTTTGATCTTGAATTTTGAGTACACTGAGAAAATTTTCTAGCAAAATCAGACAATGATTTACGTAATATTTCCCATTTTTTTTTCTTTTATTAACTTTTCTGAAAAGATTCTTCACGTTAACTCAGTGATTGTGCAATTCTGAAACCCTAACAAATTTAGTCGCCATAAATTGATTCAAATAAAACTACTTTTAGGATCTACGTATTTTAAACGGATAATAATTGCTTAAAAGTCAGTTAATTATAAATTTGCGCCGTTGTTAGGATATTTTATTAACGAGTTAATTCAATATTTTTATTTTGGGGTGCAGTACATTTACTGTTTATAACTGTTCTTGTTATTTTTATTTATACGATTTTTTACTTCCTTAGGTCCCTAACTCTAAATTCACGGTGTATATTATTAATATCAATAAAAAATAATAGCACATTACAGCTTGAATTAGACTGTTCGTCTGTTAAAGTAACCTCTATAATTTTAAGGTGCTGTTATGTTTAAGATTCTAGGGCATAGGGTAATGGAAAAGATTTTTTATTATAAACAAATGCGAAAAAGACTCCAACCCACCTGATGTTGATGCAGTCCAGATGCAAAGACATCTGTTAGAGCAGTTTTGTCTGCTACTCCAGACATGCTTACCTTGCCGGCTTCTTAGTGCCTCTTTTAAAGGCTCCCTAGTTAAAGGAGGGATAACACGCATTAAGTTACGTAATCGTATCGAATCGTCAAAATTTGATAATGACATTTCGCACTCGAAATCTATTCGAATTCGATAATGGTTCGTGCTACTGCACCCCTTATCGGACATAAGAACCAAACATTTTACGATGACGAAACCTCAGGCCTCTAGGCCTCAGTTATAACAACAACAATATTTATAGTCCTACAATCTATATATATAAAACTCAAAGGTGACTGACTGACTGACTGACATAGTGATCTATCAACGCACAGCCCAAACACTGGACGGATCGGGATGAAATTTGGCATGCAGGTAGATGTTATGACGTAGGCATCCGCTAAGAAAGGATTTTGATCAATTCTACCCCCAAGGGGATAAAATACCGAAGCGAAGCGAGGGCGGGCCACTAGTCTTAAATAAGTCCGCTCACTACCGGATGCGTTATCAAATTCATTGAGTTATACAATGTTTTTTCCCGGATAGAAATCTTTATCAATGTTGATGTCAATAATTTAATTGTAAAACGCTTTATTAGGCGATAATGATTCAAATCACTATTACAAATTTGCATCATTTTTTGTTATTCATCATTTGAGTTATTCATTATTTATTTATTTTATTTTATTTATTTAAACTTCATTGCCATACATATGCAAACGGCGGACTTAATGCCATAGGCATTCTCTACCAGTCAACCTGAACGAGTGTAAGAGACAAATGGTATGGCGATAGGGCAAAATGCTTTATAATAAAACATTTAGAAAATAACAGGGATTAAAATATATTAATATTTTTATACTAAATTTGATACACCTACATAAACTACACAAATAAAATACATAAATAAATATATACATACATAAAATACAATAAATATAATATATAAATAGATACAAACTATAAATAATAACAAGAAAGAAGAGATTGCGTAGTCAGGTCAGGAAGTGTTCACGCACTAGTTTTTTGAACTCCATCTTATTGTTAGAGCTGCGAATGTTGAGTGGTAGAGCATTCCACAGGCGTATGGCAGTAACAGTGAAAGATTTGGATCCAAAGCCAGAGTGATGAGTGGGGATTTGTAGAGTAAGATTTCTGCACGAGCGAAGAACACGATGGTTGGAAGTGCCCAGAAATTGAAATCTAGATTTCAGGTACTCTGGAGCACGTGGATCGTATAAAAGGTTAAAAAGCATGCAAAGTAATCTAAGGTTTCTTCGGTCACTAATAGGCAACCAGTTTAGTTGTTTTCTAAAAGAGGAGATGTGGTCGTATTTACGTAACCCAAAGACGAAGCGAATACCGCTGTTGAGCAAACGATCCAATTTGATAAGAAGGATTTGATTGATGTCAGAATAGCAGATGTCAGCGTAGTCGAGGATGGGAATAATAAGAGCCTGAACGAGAGCGACTTTGGTACTGGAAGGGAGAAAGTGTTTTAGGCGATATAGTGCTCGAAGTGTGTTAATTACCTTGCGACTAACCACATTAACATGTTCTTCCCAGCTGAGAGAAGCATCGATAAGTAAACCCAGGTTCTTAACACTGGGAAGATATTGGATAACATTACCGTTGTACAATATCGAGCTCAAGTTACTCGAATCAATCAAAGCCAATTGACGGGAACTACCCAAAATAATGGCCTGGCATTTCGATGGATTTACAAAGATACCATAGGAGTTGGACCAGTCAGAGATTCTTTGTAGATCATGATTTAAGCGAGTGATAGCAGAGCCTAAATTATGCCTATCGGCTTGAACGTAGAGTTGGAGATCGTCAGCATACAAATGGTAAGAGGATTGAATCAAGGAAGCAAGAAAATTAATAAAAAGTGAAAAAAGATTTTTTATAGTTTTTTTTAATAAAAAATAGCCAGGCAGGCAAATGACTCTACCCCACCTGATGTTAGGTGGTGATAGAGATGATTTAGTTTGGCATTATTGAAATATGGTTTGAATTGAACATTCACATTGCAATATGGTCGAAATCACCAGACGAATATGGTTTTGCAACGGCAAGTTAAAATCTTTTCATTATTGATTGACATTTATGAATATGAACGTCCTTTCTAAGCGCATAATTTCGTTTTTAACATTTTCACTACGATCATTATGTCAGTGTCGCAAAAGGAAATCTAATTGACAATCTAAGGAAATGTAAATCAAATTCAATATCTTTTATGAAATATGTACTTTTAAAAAAATTCTGATCATCTGAATGGCGCGCATTTGAGAGGCCTATGTCCAGCAGTGGACTCAGATAGGCTGTTGATGATGATGATGATGAAAAATTTTCACAAACTTATTTGTAAATTTATTACTTTTATTATAGGTATTAATTATTTATTTTATAAATTACACCAATTAACATTATCAAAAAGAACAGTGGACAAGTTAAATAGTAAGTTATTGATTGGGAATTTTCTTACGTTTGTAGGGTCCGTAAGGTTGACGCGTAAACTGTACCCCTAGCACGAACTATTATCGAATTCGAATAGTTTGCGAGTGCGAAATCTCAATGTTATATTTTGTATGAAAACTTGAACAGCAGCGCCACAAAGTACGTAACAAGAACTAAAAATCAGTACACATTTGACACTGACATTTCGGTCTCGCAAACGATTCGAATTCGATATTGGTTCGTGCTAAGGGTACAGTATCCGTAGCACGAACCATTATCGAATTCGAATAGTTAGCGAGTGCGAAATATCAATGTCAAATTTTGTATGGAAACTTGAACAGCAGAGCCATAACGGACGTAATGAGAACTAAAAATCAGTAGATATTTATTGATATTGATTCGTGCTAAGGGTACTGAGAAGTGTGCTGACATAATGTATACAGTGCTTAATACGTTTTTATATTCAGTAACGTTTTCGATCAAAGAATCTGCTCTCATGATGTCTGTTTGCTGTCCGATATTCAACCTCAAAAAAAAAACTCAAACTTATTTAAAGTCAGTCTAGGCTGTTACAAGCTCTTGTGAAAGCTAAACGTCATCGGTTCGTAAACCTTGTACTGAGAAGAACCGGCAAGAAACTCAGCAAGGTCTATTTTTTTCTCCCTGTTTTTTTTTCATACAGTGTCGTCAATTGAAAGATGACATCAAAAATTGAAAACATGTGTTGATGTCAACTTCCATCCCATTAATATTATTAATTAACAAAAGTTAAGTATAGTTAGGTACAATTTTTATATTTAGAAGTGGCGATTAAACAATTTTCAACCAAATTAGCAAAGTAAAACGAATTAGTCTATTATATTAAGCCCATGGTGACTTATCATTTATGAAATCTTTAACAGCATAGTAACCTTTAAACTTATTAAAAGGTATTTTTTTTTGTTTTTCATTATAGTAACATATAACTTGACACACCTTAGGTGGATCCCAATTTAAAGAACGTGGCTGTACCTAAGTATTCCAAAAGTTTTTTCATTCATTGAGAACTGCTGAATCACCAAGAAACTACTAAACTCTGTTTGGCTCCTAGTGACGGGAGATGAGGAATCAAACAGCCAGTGAGTTGCTTGATAACTAAAAGCGTATTTAATTTTTATTTACATATTTTAAACTTAGTTTCTTAACTTACATTTATGTGCGTCAGCTGTTAATAGGCATGATGACGGGGTAAAGTAAACGAAATTCTATTTAGTCCGTCAGTTAGATGATCAAAAAATAATGGACACGTATTTTTTCTTTGAGCAATCAACCAAAAAATGACAAAGTTATAACGCGTCAAAGTTTGCGAGTAGGGGCTCGTGAAGTCACTTTTAAGTGAAAATTGTACCAAAACGTGACGTCATGCGACTTTTCAAATCAATATATCTCTGCAATGTTTATATTATGTGAAAAAAGAAAAAATACGTGTCCAATACTGGTTGATAATGTACCTGATAAACGAAGAAAAGTAAAGTAGTCATTATCCCTATTCTCTGCTCGGCGTGTTCTAGATACAAAGAACACGCTGACGCTACACTAAAAGAGAAGCAAAACTTGGCGATATGTTTTAAAACAAGAATACGCTACAAAAATTAGTATAACTTTACGAACTTAAATACAGTAGGTTCAGGAGCTTTCCCCATTATTTCGGGAAAATATAGGTTCTGCCAAAATACTCGGATGCAGCCAAACTTGTGTGTGCTGTGACATTATGCAATCAATTTCTTGATTTGTTGTAACAAGTTTGGAGCATACTGGAACTAAACTAACGTACCCTAAAGCGTAAATTAATAATAATAATATATTTTATTTCCAATAAGAGGTGATTTACAATTTAACTTATAAAGTTATATGTTGCCATGTTATAAATTTATCTGTTGCCTAGCTAGGCAAAAAGCCTGTATTACGGCATTCAGCGCCAATCCCCTTAGTATATATGGCATCATAAGCAAAGGCGGATCCAGGGGGGGGGGGGGGGTCATGGGGGTAATGCCCAATTTATTTTTTTATTAAGATATTCTCTTATTTTAATAAGAGATAATAAAGGGCATGAGACAACACAACAGAAAAACCATGCGACTTTATTTATATACTCCCAGCTTGTTTCAACATAATTTAAATCTAAACAAACACACAATTAAAATATTCATCACACACTTCTAAAATACGCAGCAAATCAGAGCAGAAACTCCTGATGGTTATATAAAACTGTAGTCGGTAGATATCAAAAGGCGGTATCGTCTCTGTAAAGCGGGTGGGCGTGCCCCTTTTCAGCGGTGCTCTGCGATTGGTCGACGGACGCTTTTAAGTTGCCGCGCCGCTCAACAGTGGGCTGAGGCGGCGCTTTTGATGCCTGAAAAACTTTAACGATGAGAATGTCTTATAGAAATTATATGTAAAGTCGAGCTTTACATAAAATTTTCTTACGTTTATTATGGTGTGCATTATTTTGAAGCGAATGGCTGTTTTTATAGACCCATCTTAGATTTTCTGAAAGACAGACCTTTTAAATGCAAGAATTAATTTTAAGCATGGTAAATACGAAAAAGAAAACTATGTCATTACTGACTTATATTTCGCACGTTGGTAGCAAAACTGCACTCATAATTTTTCATTTTCGGTTTTTTTTGTAAAATTTTTTTTACGTTCTTTTTAGTTATTAAATCTCTTTTTTTTTTTAAAACTAAACTTAAGATAATTTTCCACTTTCAGAATAAACGAAAATGAAGTGCATTCCATTGATTTAACATGAGAGAGATGAAATCGTATCGCGAATTAAACATACATCAATTGTCTTATAAATATGACTGATAGCTAGTAACAGTTAGTTTTTAAACCGAGTTTAAATAGTGATAAAAGTAATTAACGAGATAGGTTCTTCAATTTTTTGACCAAAGGAGATAAAAAGTGACAAAGATGCTGTATGCTGTGAGACAGGTAAGTGGAAAACTTTTTTTTAGAAAGCTTATTAATACCTGCCTGGGATTTGTGATCTCATGACCTGTTCGCATAATTCCAGTCTAGTGATTGAATCCAGCGCTTTAATTTAATAGGGGTGATGACAGGGTGAAGTAAACGAAATTCTATTTAGTCCGTCAGTTAGATGATCAAAAAATAATGAACACATATTTTTTCTTTGGGCAATCAACCAAAAAATGACAAGTTATAGCGCGTCAAAGTTTGGGAGAAGGGGCTCGTGACGTCACTTTTAAGTGAAAATTGTACCAAAACGTGACGTCATGCGACTTTTCAAATCAATATATCTCTGCAATGTTTATATTATGTGAAAAAAGAAAAAATACGTGTCCAATGCTTTTTGATAATCTACCTGATAAAAAAAGTTAGTCATCATCCCTATTCTGAATGTTTTATTATAAAGCATTTTGCCCTATCGCCATACCATTTGTCTCTAACACTCGTTCAGGTTGACTGGTAGAGAATGCCTATGGCATTAAGTCCGCCGTTTGCTTATGTATGGCAATGAAGTAACTAATGCTCCTGGAATAAAGTTAACCAGCACTGGAATGCTCCCATTCCTGTGGGAAATCCAGTTCATTCATTGACTGGGGTTCCGCCAATTATTTTTTATTCTAAAAAAGGTTCCGTGGCCAAACAAACTTTTTGGAACCCCTGCAGTAGACTGCCTTTTCAGTACCTACTGGATTGAATTTTTGTCAGTGAAAACATTTCCTACTGCTGTTTTTGTAAGCATTGCCATTAATAGTCAAACCAGTTTATAAATTTTATGAAGACTGGAATAATCTGAACGATGTAATCCAGCCCAGAACTGGCCTGGACTGATTCGCTGTATTACGGGACTGGAGTAATGAGAATCAGGCATTATTTTAAAATTTAGATAATTCGAAATTTTGTCAAATATCAAATGTCTATTTTAACAGTTACTGCGCCGTTTAACTGTGTAACAAGGTAATGATTATAACTGTAATTCATGTCTGGTTTGCGTGAAAACATTAGAACTAAAAAAAGCAAGAAATTTAGAATGCGGGCGTCCTAGAAGTCGGGACATCCTGGACGCAAGTACGAGTACCTTATCCATCATCATCATCATCAGCCTATTAATGTCCCCACTGCTGGGGCACAGGCCTTCCCTATGGATGGAATAGGGAGATTGGGCCATGACCCACCACGCGGGCCCAGTGCGGGTTGGTGGGTGCTAACGACTGCAGATGCAACCGGGACCAACGGTTTAACGTGCCTTCCGAAGCACGGAGGAACTCGAGATAGTAAATTTTCGGTCACCCATCCAATGAAAGAAAACGAAAGTTGCTTAAATTCAACGATCGCAGCGGAACGCGCTAACCACTTGCGCCATCGAGCTCCTCCCCGTTAATAGGCTTCTACTGTCTGCACTGGAAATTTACCTTTAAGAGAGGCGGGAAGAAGCTTTTCTGCCGGCCGGCAAGGTGAGGATGGTTGGTGTGGCAGTTTATAACTGTTGTACCAGCTATCTTCGCGTCTAGACTTTATCACGACTTAACATCAGGTCGAGCTCCTCAGATGAGGAGCTCGATGGCGCCAGTGGTTAGCGCGTTCAGCTGCGGTCGTGGAAGTTGAGCAACTTTCGCAGTGGTCGGTCATTGGATGGGTGACCAAAAATTTACTATCTCGAGCTCCTCCGTGCTTCGGAAGGCACGTTAAGCTGTTGGTCCCGGCTGCATCTGCAGTCGTTAGCACCCACCAACCCGCAATGGGCCTGCGTGGCGGGTCATGGCCCAATCTCCCGAATCCATCCATAGCCCCAGCAGTGGGGACATTAATAGGCTGATGATGATGATGATAACATCAGGTGGAGTAGTTTTATTTGCCGACCTAGCTTAAAAAAAAGTGAGCATCTAACAAATCCTAAGTTTTTTATGTGCCCTGTCCCCAGCAAGCATTTATAATATGGAATAGTTCTATGGCCCAGCCGAAATCGATTGGAACTAAAGATTCTACCTCATTAACGCCATCATCTCATAATATAACATCGAACCAGACCCATCTTTCCCATTGGGCACTTTGGGCAAGTGCCCAGGGCCCCGCGATCGATAGGGGGCCCCCTCAGATCAAATACAAAGTCCCTAGTTCCTGTTAAATCACCAAACGTAAGTCATAGGGGCCCCATTATCCTAATATGCCCAGGGCCTCCAATAGGTCAAAGATGGTACTGCATCGAACACAGCTGAAATGTTCAAAATCTTTGTATCTGCACAGACGCTATAGCGGAAAATAATCAGATGTTGCACCACAGAACACAGAAAGAGGTTAGAAGGGTCTTCAGAGACCTTTTGTACGGGAACCGATGTCGCCGGCTCGCCCGCACTACACTTACACCTAATAGATAATAGCCAATCAAACGCCGTGACATCAAACAATCGAACCAATCGGCGCTCACACCCCAGCGCAACAAAGCAATCATTACCAAGTTTTGGTCAAGTTATGAGCATTTGCTTACAACTAACTGTGGCGCGCCTGCCCCGCCCACAAGGCCCTTTTAACATCTTTCTATGTTCTGTGTGTTGCACACATCTGCAATATATGTCGGTATATAATTCCATGATGAAAGCACGATGAGACCGTCTCACCGAACGATCGTTGCCAATTCGGACGACACCAACAGAACACAGAAAGAGGTTAAAATATAGTTATATATATATGTATATATTTTTATGCCTTGCAGCTTAAAAATGGCTAGAAGAATTTCGACGCGGTCCGTGAGGGCCGCGGTAGCATAATTGGTCAGTGCATTCGCCAGGATTGCGAAGGATGCGGGTTCGAGTCCCGTCTGCTGCCTGGTCCGCGTGGAATTTTTTTAGTTATATTTTCTTTAGAGGTTAAAATATGCTCATAGACCGTTTGTACGGGAGCCGATGTCACGGGCTCGCCCTCACTACACTTCCACGTAATAGATAAAAGCCAATCAAACGATGCGACATCGAATAATCGAACCAACCAGCGCTCACACCCGCGAGTAACGATGCCAGATCAGAACCAAGAACCAAGTTTTGGCCAAGTTATGAGCATATTCTCACACATACTGTACAGTGTTGCCATCAAGTTTGATAGAGTTGCCGTATTCGATACATCAGATTGCCGTATTTAAAAAAAAAACATGATATTGCCGTATTAACAAATTTTATTTTTTATATTTATAGGTAGTTAGTAACTAATTAATAATAACTATAATATAAGGGAAATAAATAAAAAAAATAACCTACTCATTAATATCACCGTCATACAAATTTTTAATAGACAACTATTTCGTTGTCGTGTTTATTTATACTATGGTATCGATTCAGACATGATTCTCTAAACTTAAATTTGACAACAGTGTATCCTTGTCATTCTCTATGTAGAATGAAAAGGAGAGACTGATGTCAAATTTAGATGAATTGACACCAATATTTGCCCTTGTTTTTAATTTTTAGCCACAGGTCACAGGCTAAAATGTTGTAGTTTACTTGATTTCTGGTGGATTGCTTCGCCAAAAGAGTTCTATTTACTGTTTCAGAAACTAATTTAGTTATACTGCACGTGGATTCCCAGTAAGGATACATTCTCCATGCTAGATGTGCCTGCCGGATGTGCCTAAACTACAATTTTATACGATGTTTTGTTGGAATCGTAATGAACTCAAAACATTATTCTTGTAAATCGGTTCAAAAAAAATCGGATTGGATTGCCGTATATTATTATACGGTAAGGACAAACCTGCCGTATGCCGTATAATCTGAAATTGTGAGCTCAAATTGCCGTATATTACGGCAATTGCCGTATCAATGGCAACGCTGATACTGTGGCGCGCCTTCCCCGCTCACAAGGTACTTCTAACCTCATTCTGTGTTCTGTGACGATGTCTTTTTACTACAATGAGTATTTGTTAAATCATGTACATTGACCCTACGTGTTTGATTCATACTCTTACATACCAATTTTTTTCAAAAGTCAAGTAGTTTGCATGATACTTAAAGCCTTAGATCTCACAACACCTATCGCCGATGTTATTCTAACTAGCATATACTGGTAAAGTAAACATATTTATTCAATGACCTCACCGGTCAGATTTGTTTTGACAAATAATAGTCGCTATTGAACACAATAAAGCTAGATTGTAAACTGTGGTGATGCTATTTTTTTAAACATCCGATGTGTTGAGCGCAGGCGCAGGCGCGTCGCCTAGACAATAGTTTTAATCTTCGACGCCTGTAAATATTTAAAAAGTTAACTTCCATGTGTTATTGATGTGTGATTAACATTAAAATTCATGTTCTTTTTAAACATTTTACCTACAATGTGATGAGATGGCGCTGCCTTGCAGTCTAAGGCTAGAGAAAATTTCGACACGGCCGTCAGGGCCGTGGTAGAATAATGGTCAGTGCATTCGCCAGGATAGCGAAGGGTGCGGGTTCGAGTCCCGCCTGCTGCCTGGTCCTCGTGGTTTTTGAAGTGAAAACTTCTTTAGCGGCGTTGTACACTTTTTTTTGTATGGGTAAAAAATGTTAAACTCGCGTCAGGTTAAACACGTGGGCTGATCGCATCATGACACACAACTTTCAATATATTGGACTAAGTCTCTATGTAGGACGTCCACGTGGCAGCTTTATTGAGAAGAAAATGCATTTTTTTACAATAGATGTCGCTAGGTGCGCTTAAAAGTGATTCAAGTTGATTTTCTGGGAGATAAACTTTTTTAATGTAATATAAATTGTCATGTTTGTGTACGATAGCGCAATAATTAAATATTGTATTCTACCACATACATGATAGTACTTTTATACTGATAATTAAAGCAATTGGTACAAAATTATTCCCTAACCATTCCAAAATATCAAAAATGCACAACGTTAATGTTCAAGTTTTCACTTCTGCCGGCACTCCCGGAGTGCAAGTTCTTTTTTTCTAGTAAACTTTTCTTTAGATTAAAATTCATGGTCAAGAGCTAATTGAACTAGTATGTAAAACGAATTCCAACCATTCCACCAAAACCATTCCACCAGATTCTTTATTTTCCAGGGGTAAAAACGGGACCCCATTACTAAGACTTCAATGTCTGTCTGTCTGTTTGCTAGTCTGTATCTCATGAACTGTAGATTTTCTTAATGTGTGGTAAACACAAAAGTAACAGCATGAAGTTGCTGTTGCTGCTGTTAATTTTTTGTGTTACAGTGATGCGCGCGCATCTTAAAATTTCACTCTCATCATTTTTTCATAACGCGCCTAAAGAAGTATAACTTCAATAAAGTATTATATGGTCCAAATCATATGCGCCATAATATTGCGAGCCATAATATAATATATTATAGACCGGGAGATGATGACACAAAATACTTGGTCATTTGAACCAGTATGGCGGTTCTTCAGGGGTCTAATTACGTAAAGGCAAAAAGGAAAATGATGGTCATAGCGCTCGCACCGGCGGCCCAATCGCGTGGGCGTTAATCGAACGCGTCGGATAAATAACGAGTGTCGAACGATTTGTTCCACAAAAATGCTTATATTTTCAGATAGTCGAAAAAAAGAAGTAGGCGGTAGCGTAATGCCGTACTTCTCGGGTGTGACTTACAGCCCGCCATACCGACGCGAATACATTAATTTAAATAAAACAATTCAACCATTTGTACCAGGCTAATTTTTGCACAGCTAATCATCGTCGAGTAGCCATTCACGAAAATCACCTTGCCATACTTTTCCGACAGTTCCCAATGGCCGCCATACCGCTGCAAAGGAGTAATTTTTTTTTTCGCCAAACGAATTGTACCAGTATTGCATTTGAATTTTTGGAAAGTATTTTACAAAATGTGATCGTTATTATTTTTCCCATACTTCTAGTAGGGGGAAAAAGTGCTGCCATACTTGAAATACTTATTTATTTGACACGTTTTAAAAATACGACTGCAAAATACGTAAAATCACTTTTTACATCATGACATCATTGTATTCTCGTCATTTGGATGCAATTGTACGTAAAAAAAATATTACAGATTGTAAACATGGGGCGGATGACTGTCGGACTTGAGCTAAAAGGTGAAAAAGAAAAAAAAAATTTGACGATTTGTACCAGTATGGCATTTGGATTTTTGGAAATTATACGATACAATGTGACCATTATTATATTTGCCATACTTGTAGTAGAGGGAAAAAGTGGCGCCATACTTGAAAAACCTAATTTTTCGACACGTTTTCAAGGTACAAGACATAAAATCATTTGTTACAGTATGGCATCATTGTATTCGGTTTATTTGGATAAAATTCAACCTAAAAAAAATAATCCCATACTATAACTATGGGGCGGAAGACTGTCACACTCGAGCAAGATATGAAAAAAAAAATTGGAAGGAATTGTAAAAATATGGCATTTATTTATTTTTTATTTTCCTTTTTGCCTTTACGTAATTAGACCCCTGAAGAACCGCCATACTGGTACAAATGACCAAGTATTTTGTGTCATCATCTCCCGGTCTATTACCAACACGATGAGCCAAGACCTCTACAATTCGAGAAATCTTTCGAGCGGTGGGAACCGCAGAATATTATACAACATAAAATCTGCTTATAAGACAAGATTGCCGCCACTTAGGTGTTTGAAACTTTGTATTTATATTCGTTAAACCTCAAACTTACAGGAAAAATTAGTGCCATACTGGTACAAATCGTTCGAATTACGAATAAAATCTTGGGACTTTGAAAAAATATTGTTCACATTCGCCACCTCCCACATATATTGCATTATCAGACTTCTATTTATGATCATACGGGGAACTGTTAAAAAAAGTTTCAGGGTGGTACAAATCGTTTGGCGAAAAAAAAAATTACTCCTTTGCAGCGGTATGGCGGCCATTGGGAACTGTCGGAAAAGTATGGCAAGGTGATTTTCGTGAATGGCTACTCGACGATGATTAGCTGTGCAAAAATTAGCCTGGTACAAATGGTTGAATTGTTTTATTTAAATTAATGTATTCGCGTCGGTATGGCGGGCTGTAAGTCACACCCGAGAAGTATGGCATTACGCTACCGCCTACTTCTTTTTTTCGACTATCTGAAAATATAAGCATTTTTGTGGAACAAATCGTTCGACACTCGTTATTTATCCGACGCGTTCGATTAACGCCCACGCGATTGGGCCGCCGGTGCGAGCGCTATGACCATCATTTTCCTTTTTGCCTTTACGTAATTAGACCCCTGAAGAACCGCCATACTGGTACAAATGACCAAGTATTTTGTGTCATCATCTCCCGGTCTATTATGGCACGGAACTCTTCGTGTGCGAGTCTGACTCGCATTTGGTCGGTTTTTTTAATGATGAAAAAAGATGGCAAAGATACATATGCCCGCCAGATAGTAAGCGGTTACCATAGCTAATGCCGATCGAGGAGCTCGATGGCGCAGGTGGTTAGCGCGTTCGGTTGCGATGGTTGAAGTTAAGCAACTTTCGCAGTGGTCGGTCATTGGATGGGTGACCAAAAACATCTATCTCGAGTTACTCCGTGCTTCGGAAGACACGTTAAGCCGTTGGTCCCGGCTGCATCTGCAGTCGTTAGCACCCGCCAATCCGCACTGGGTGGTGGGTTATGGCCCAATCTCCCTAATCCATAGGGAAGGCCTGCGCCCCAGTAGTGGGGACATTAATAGGCTGATGATGATAGCTAATGCCTGCGATTACGCTACCACAGTTAAACTCGCGTCGTTAACTATATAGCTAGACCATTTCCCCATGAGCTCTGCGACCTTCAGGGCTCCCGAGACGGACAACGGTTTGATTCAAATCTAAACCCCTTTATCAATAAACGCAGACTAAGCTTCGATTAGTTACTCTATGTTTTCTCTCTGTTCATTGAATAACAAATGTAATTTTAGGTCCGTATTACAGAATGACTACTAAGTGTCGATCTTTACTTGAGTACAGTTAGAAAGGGATGTCGCTATGTGCTATATATAGCGACATCCCTTTCTAACTATGCTCAAGACCAGATCAATCACTGAGAATCTTTCTATAATACAGGCCTTAGTGATATGAACAAAATAAGGCGTAACTAGTCAAATCTTAGTCCTCGTTCTATTTCTTGTCTATTTGGTTCAATACGTCGTCGTAATTAGACTTGTGATTATGTGACGCTGACATATTTGAGATACCCTCAAACAAAGATCGCGATTTTATTACGTTAAGATCTTGCGTTTTTCCACAATGAGAGTAGGTAAAAAAAAATTCAAACGGCCCGTCAAAAAAAAAGGAAATTTCGTCAATCAAACTCCAGACACGTTAATGTTTGACAAACCGTGCAAGCTGGCTTTGTAAACGAACAAAATGGTTTGAGTCAAACCAAAATTAACATTTTATTTTAAACATTTGAGTGTTAGATGGCTAAATCGAGCCGTTACCGCCAAATTATCGTAAGCGACACTTTTGTCGAAATGCGTTTTTTGTGGAAACTAATATTTTAAACCGTAACGGATCAATCTCTGTTGATATTTCCCTCTATTCTTCCCTCTATTATATTATAACGGTGTTCCTTTGGAGGGGAATATCAACAGAGATGGGCCCGTTACGGTTTAAAATATTAGTTTCCACAAAAAACGCATTTCGACAAAAGTGTCGCTTACGATAATTTGGCGGTAACGGCTCGAAATGTAAAGAAAATTTTACTAGAAAAAATTCCACGCGGACCAAGCAGCAGACGGGACTCGATCCCTTCGCTATCCTGGCGAATGCACTGACCGTTATGCCACCGCGGCCCTGATTTCCATGACGAATGTTCTCTAGTACTTGTTCATTCTGCAAGGCAGCACCATCCCTTCACATTATAGGTAACCCACAATGTCAAATGAATACCTTTACAAGCCTTGCATAATGGTCAGTGCATTCACCCGGATAGCGGAGGGTACGGGTTCGTTATGTGTTCGTTTCTGAATCTTTATAAATTCTTTACAGAGTGCGTGTAATTAAATGAGAATTTTCTTCCTAAGTCGTTTCGAGACAGCTTCTTTACCGAGCGGAAACACTCGACTACCAAACAAAACCAAAGCAAACCAAACAAAACCATAGCAAACTAAAGCAAACCAAACAAAACCATAGCAAACCAAACAAAACGAAACCGTACCGAAACCGAGCCGAGGCAATGAGTGGTTCTCGGTAAAAAATCGGTAAAGAAACAAAAAGATCCGGTGAGAATGACGCCTTATGGGTGGGTGAAACATAAATCCAACCAAAAATATATTTATGTTAAACTGTGGCCCGCCCTCGCTTCGCTTCGGTGTAGAGCTGTAGTCTAGAATTCAATTTTTTCTCACCTTTTAAACCTTCCTTAGACCTCCACGAACATTTCAAGACTGAGATATGATAAATCCGTTCAGCCGTTCTCGAGTTTTAGCGAGAGTAACGAATAGCCATTGATTTTTATATAAATAGAGTTTTGCCATGAAGAGAATATATTTATTTTTTATTAATTTATTTATTCCTTCAATACGTTAAATTAACTGTATGCGAACCGTTAGTTGGCGAGATAAACACTCATGACTATACAATTGTGGATATAAGTGAACAAAATTAAAATGTATTCAATTTATAAAGGTACTGACCATTATGCTACCACGGCCCTATTAGCCGCGTCGAATTTTTTCCTAGCCTTAAGCTGCAAGGCAGCGCCATCTCTTCGCATTGTAGGTAACCCACAATGTCAAATGAATACTTTTTCAAGTATTAAACATTTGAAAGAAGAAATAGCAATTATAGTTATAATTTTATTTATTTATTAAGCATTTAACTGCTAGATGTTTAAATCTAAAGAAAAGTTTACTAGAAAAATATCCCGTCCGCTGCCTGGTCCGCGTGGATTTTTTTTCTAGTAAACTTTTCTTTAGATTTAAACATCTAGCAGTTAAATGCTTAAAAAATAAATAAAATTATAATTATAAAGGTACTTTGAAATGCACTAGGATTACACATAATCTATATATAGGTGCTAGCTGACCCAGCGAACTTCGTATCGCCATAAAAATATGGGTGGTAGAAGGGTGAAAATTTAGAGCTGTATGTATTTTTAATGCCATATTATAAAAAAATACAAAAAATCTAAAATCTAAAAAAATGATAGGAGTGGACAAACCTTATCACTTAGGGGTATGAAAAATAGATAGTAGCCGATTCTCAGACCTAGTGAATCTTTATATATATAATTCTTCTGTGAGTGTGTATGTCACTGAACTTCTCTTAAACGACTGGACCGATTTTGATGAAATTTTTTGTGTGTGTTCAAGGGGATCTGAGAATGGTTTAAATTCACAATTTTGTCCGCTGGACAATGTTTTTTTAATTAAATTTTTTTATGGCGGTACGAAGTTCGCTGGGTCAGCTAGTATGCATATAAAGTTTCATAAAAATCGGTCAAGCTGTTTCGGAGGAGTATGTTAACTAACATTGTGACACGAGAATTTTATATATGGATGATGATGATGCAGATGGGATGTAGCATCGCTCTGCATCTTCTATCGCATTTATCACGGAGAGTGTTCTGAGGAATTGTTCGGATTAATTCCAGCTGCTGCGTTTCGCCATCGTACATCGCGACAAAAATTTCATCCCCATCATCTTGATGCGTGGCTATCCACAACCGTGCGTTTTTGTCGAAATTTTTTACCACGTGCGACAAAACTGTGGAATACATTGTCGCCAGCAGTGTTTCCGGACCAATATGACCCAAAAACCTTCAAAAAAAGAGCGTACTCCTTCCTTAAAGGCCGGCATCGCATTTGTGATACTCCTGGTGTTGCAGGTGTCCATGGGCGACGGTGATCACTTACCATCAGGTGAGCCGTCTGCTCGTATGCCACCTATAACATAAAAAAAAAAAATAATGGGTGCGTGTACTTATGTAGGCGCGTGAGAAGTTATCCTTCTTTGGCATCGTTTAAAATTAGTTTTTAATTGCATGCAAATAATTAATTACAATAAATTAATAATAAATGTCATTTCATTTCATTTCATTTCATTTCATTTCATTTCATTTCATTCCATTTCATTCCATTTCATTCCATTTCATTCCATTTCATTCCATTTCATTTCAATGTCCCGTTCAAATCTGCCCTGTTTGCTTTGTTAAAATCTGCCCCACGGTCACTTGGAAAATAAAATATTACAAATAACGCGCCCGCGGCTAACTTCATTATGTTAAAATTTTGTGTTACAGTGATGAAAATTTCACTCTCATAATTTTTTCATAACGCGGCTAAAGAAGTATAACTTCAAAAAATATATATATATAAGACTAGCTGACCCAGCGAACTTCGTACCGCCATAAAAAAAAGGGGTTGGTGGTAGAAAGTTGAAAATTTAGAGTATGTATTTTTGTATGATGTATCATAAAAAATAAAAAAAAAATAACTAAAATTGAAAACAAAAATTTAGGGGTGGATTACCCTTAACATTTAGGGGGATGAAAAATAGATGTTATCCAATTCTCAGACCTACCCAATATGCACACAAAATTTCATGAGAATCGGGAAAGCCGTTTCGGAGGAGTTTAACTACAAACACCGCGACACGAGAATTTTATATATTAGATAAAAATCAATTGCTGTTCGTTAGTCTCGCTAAAACTCGAGAACGGCTGAACGGATTTACCTTATGTCTTAAGTAGTGAAAGAAGTGACTCATATTAATTCAAAATCAAACTCAATTAATATATTCGTTCTGTAGTTTACTTTTATATTCTTCACATCTAAAAGTTACCAGATATCATGTAGAGTTGAGCTTCAAACTCTAGTCTACACCTTTGTCCAAATATGTGGCTCGATCCACACGCACAGTGCAGATTGGTGGGGTGATGACCCACGGGTCATGGGCTGCTCTTCCTATTCCGTCTTGAGGATAGGCCTGTGCTCCAGCAGCTTACTGGATAATGAATACATTTCTCATACCAAACTTCTTACAACCTGGGATCCTTTAAAAGAGGCATAAAGAAGCAACATGCAGGCCGGCAATGTGAGGATGGCTGGTGTGGCAGGTAGAACTGCTGTACCAGCTATCTTCACCGTTACTTAACATCAGGTGGGGTGCAGTCCTTTGTCGGAACTATCTATAAAAAAAACACTTAAAAAAACAAAGAATATAATTATGATTTTATTTATTTTTAAGCATTTAACTGCTAGATGTTTAAATCTAAAGAAAAGTTTACTAGAAAAAAATCCACGCGGACCAGGCAGCGGACGGGACTCGAACCCGCATCCTTCGCAATCCGGGCGAATGCACTGACCATTATGCTACCACGGCCCTATTAGCCGCGTCGAAATTTTCCTAGCCTTAAGCTGCAAGGCAGCGCCATCTCTTCGCATTGTAGGTAACGAATATAATTATCAAAATTACAAATATTGTAGTCCCCGTTCCGATAATATGCGAGTATTCAATCACAAAACATGTAACTTATTTGTGTAAAAAATCACGTAACTTTCGTATACAAAACGTGACCGCGATCTTGTTTATAATAAACAAAGTCGACGCCGTGACATGTTGTTATTACATAATAATTGCCGTATTGCTGCGCTGGTCTGGCGGAAGGATATTGTTTCATATGGCTGTGTCGATTAATTGTTTGTTAATTGCCAAGCAAATTTTATGTTTATAATTTTAATATTTTTTAAGCATGTAACTGCTTGATGTTTAAATCTAAAGAAAATATAACTAGAATAAAAAGTATTCATTTGACATTGTGGGTTACCTACATGCGAAGAGATGGCGCTGCCTTGCAGCTTAAGAATGGCTAGAAGAATTTCGACGCGGCCATCAGGGCCGCGGTAACATAATTGGTCAGTACATTCGCCCGGATAGCGAAGGGTGCGGGTTCGAGACCCGAGCCTGGTCTGCGTGGATTTTATTTCCAGTTATATTTTCTTTAGATTCTTCAATAATGTTTTCTAGAGTTTAGTAAGAGGACGATGAGACTTAAATAAAGACGAAACGAAAAAAAAATCAGTCAAGAAGGCACTAAAGGTACTAAATCTAACAATATTTATTATATAATTAATTTTTGAATGTAAAAAAGGATCCTTTTACAAGCCTAAAACAGTAGATTCGTTAATTTTTCGGTAAATATATTTTCAGAAACCCACAGTTGCTTAACAAATAGTTAATTATGACAGTCTGTTAACTAATTCAATAGTTGACATGCGTTTCAGAAACCGGATGTAAGCCTAGCAATCGTTCGAAAGAAGAAAATGTAATGGCTAAGTAATGTCGGTTTTTATTTTTAATTATGCTCTCAACTTCCACATTTTTAAATACACGTTTATAACATATGACCTGAAAAATCTAAAGTTAAATACAATATTAGAAATATAGGTATTACAATGAAATTGAACTATTCCTTTAAAACACATTTCCTTAGGAACACCACATTAAACAAAATCACCTTTTCTCAGTCGGTGGCCCGCGTACAAAATACGCCAGGCCTATTGCATTTTCGTTAGCTCACACAACATAACTGAAACAGGTGGTAAAACAATGCGATTGTTTGAAATACTTGGGAGGGCCAATATGGCATACTTACGGTTTTGTTACACACACATAAATATATATATATATATTATATTTTTTATAAATAGTTTCGACAAATGACCACACCCCACCTGATGTTAAGTGACGTTGAAGTCCACACGTGAAGATAGCTGGAACAGCAGTTCTACCTGCCACACCAGCCATCCTCACCTTGCCAGCCTGCATGTTGCGTCCTCACGCCTCTTAAAGGATCCCAGGTTGTAAGAAGGAGGGAACACGTGAGCGGGCAGAGCATTCCATTAACGGATAGTGCGACAAAGAAATGAATCACCAAATTTCTTTGTACGCGTTGGAATTGTGGTCACATTTAGACGGTGACAGGGTAGGCCAGCGCGCGTGGTCCTCCGAAGGAAAGAATAAGAGAGAATAACTCCTCAGACAGAACACTCGCCGTGGTACAGACGATACAACGCGTTTAGTGACGCCACGTCACGGCGCAATTAAAGAGACTCGAGGTGTCTAGTCACCTCCTCATCGCCTATGATGCGGATCGCGCGCCGCTGTAACCTATCCAAAGCATCGAGCGAGTACTTGGCGGAGCCATCCCAGAGGTGCGAGCAATATTCCACGCAAGACCGCACCTGCGTCTTATACAACAAGCACAGTTTCTCGGGCGTGAAAAAACGCCGCACCTTGTTCAGGACTTCGAGTTTGCGTGAGGCCGTTTTTAGTCCACACTTTCGATGTAATTCTTTGGTTTTAAATCACAGCGAATAGGGATGATAACTATTTTTTTTCTTCGTTTATCAGGTAGATTATCAAAAAGTATTGGACACGTATTTTTTCTTTTTTCACATAATATAAACATTGCAGAGATATATTGATTTGAACAGTCTCATGACGTCACGTTTTGGTACACTTTTAAGTGAAAATTCACTAAAAAGTGACGTCACGAGCCCCTACTCCCAAACTTTGACGCGCTATAACTTTGTCATTTTTTGGTTGATTGCCCAAAGAAAAAATACGTGTCCATTATTTTTTGATCATCTAACTGATGGAATAGAATTTCGTTTACTGTACCCCGTCATCACCCCTATCACCATTACGAGCATAATGCGGAGAGTGTTAAAAATCTGCTCGGTTTTCACTTTGTGGGCGGGGCAGGCGCGCCACGGTTATGTGTAAGCAAATGCTCATAACTGGACCGAAAATTGGTTCTAATTGCGTAGATGCTCTCGGATGTGAGCGCTGATTGGTTCATTGTTTGATGTCGCGTCGTTTGATTGGCTATTATCTATTAGGTGGAGGTGTAGTGGGGGCGAGCCGGCGACATCGGTTCCCGTACAAACAGTCTATGATCACCCTTCTGACCTCTTTCTGTGTTCTGTGAGTGGAAGTATAGTAGTAAATGCTACTTAGCCAACTACTTCCTACAATAGTCTACCAGTAGACTATGCTAGAGAACGGAAGTCAAATATTTGTGCATTTTGTAGGTATTTCGTATCATCCGCATCTTGTACGGACATGAATTATAAATTATATGAAAAAAGCAATGGTACTGATTTACTGCGTTCATACTTCAAACACACATAAACCGAACGGGGAATTTGAGGATTTTCCCGTACGCCAGGGTTGCACTCACTGTGTAGGTTTAGAACGCAGTTTAGTTATGAGCTTTGCGTTTTCTACCTCATTGTTAAAATCTTGGTTGGCAATTTTTATCAAAAATATTTGGTAGGTATTAAAATAAACAGAAAACTTCAATCTGAACTCATAAGCAATCTTTAACGGAAATGTCCTTATTTTGGATTCTGTATTCGTAAAAAAAATTATGCACCTGAAAAAAAAAACACGTTTTTTTCATGTTTTTCTTTACAGCATAATTTTTTCAAGAAAAAAATAATAATTGTATTTTTGAATCTCTCGTTCCGAGCCATGTCACAGCTTTGGGTAGGTTATCCAATTTACTGTCACTTAGCACCCGTTTTTTCTTATCCATGTGGGTTGAGTGGTAAATCCATTCACATCTACTAAAGCGTAAATTATAAATTCTTAGTTTAACATTGGAATTGTAAGCAACATAACATGCGGAGCTAATTAGCTCTAACGCCAACACGTCCAGTAGTTTTCAACAACAGGGTAACACGCTCTGACTCAGCAGCACTGAATTGAATGATGTTTAGTTATCGGGTGGCGTGTTTTGTTATTTCTTTTTATGAAAAACACGAGCCGCCTCTTTGTGTGTGAGCGAGAAACATAACAATATTGTGTTGGTAACTAACACGCCGTCGGACGAAACAAAAACTTAAAGCCAACACGTTATGGTTGCAAAAAAAAAAAAATGGTTGCCTGTAAAGTCGGTTTTACGGGCGAAGATTTTACGTGACAACGTCTTTTTCTCGGTAGAATATTTATTGATATGAATATAATTAAATTGCACAATAGGAACAAGGAATTGAATGAAAATAAGAATTGCACAAA
The DNA here is from genome assembly GCA_902850365.2 of Chilo suppressalis. Taxonomy (NCBI): domain Eukaryota; kingdom Metazoa; phylum Arthropoda; class Insecta; order Lepidoptera; family Crambidae; genus Chilo; species Chilo suppressalis. The sequence continues at coordinate 11,657,679 of OU963917.1, read as the reverse complement.
TTTTAACTATAGAAATATATTTTGTTTACTAAAACATTGTACATGTGTAAACTTAAACTTAACACGAGAGACTCATCGTAACGTTACCGAGCGTTACACTTTTTCATAAGTGACTCCCAGCCGCAACCTAATTTAAGACGTTGTCACGTCAATATTAAACTAGCCGGTACCTGTGACTAAGGTAAATATTACAGAATGACAACTAAGTGTTGATCTTTACTTGAGTACAGTTAGAAAGGGATGTCGCTATGTGCTATATATAACTAACTAACTAACTATGCTTAGGGCTAGATCAATCACTGAGAATCTTTCTTTAATACGGGCCTTAGTCTGGCCAAAGAAGGTACTTTATTTCTACCGTCCTCAAGCTAAAACGCGGCTAAAAGACAAAACCAACTTTTGAGATATGGTCAAAAAACGGCGCATAAACTTTTAATTATTGCTATTTTGTGACCATGCATCACATGACGGATTTTTAGACTTAAAAAACAATAACCCTCTTATTAATCAACGAAGACTACGCTTGGATAAGTTACTTAATGTTTTGTCTCTGTCTATTGATTGACAAATGACATTTGAGTGACATGAACTAAACACGGCGTAACTAGTCCAAGCTTATTCCTTGTTTATTAATAAGGGAGTAAAAGATACGAATACTTGTAAAGACAGATCGATAGAGAATTAAAAATTGTATAACACGCAATTTAAGTCATACCTACCTACGCCACTCGAGTTCGACGGGCTCTCGGCGGGCACCCAGTCGCGAATGTGCCGCCGCGCCGCGACGACGACCGAACGGTGTGAATTGTTTTTTATGCAGTTAGCCGTGCCTAAACGTGCGTTTTGTATTGTAAATATTTGATTGAATTAAGTAGATACCTACATAATTTAGTATTGAAAAGAACAAACGACGATCAATATCGTACAACAGCACAATTGCTGTTTTTGGTTGCTTGAACTCTTCAATAACACACCCAGAGATATCATTTTTTAAATTACCTGAAATATTGGAAAGGTGTCTTACCTTTATAAAATATTTTTTATATACCTATCTACTAGTACGTAATTTGTTTCTAATATTTAGGTATTTCGATTTTTCCATCGGGCAAAATATCTGGAATAATATATAAATAAGTGGTTAGGATGAAAAAAGAGACAAACGAGTAATCTACCTACACTCGCGTTAAAAACAAAACTACATAAAATACTGTAGGCGGGCGGCCCTAACGCAGCGCTCGGCCGTAGGCATTTATTTCAAGGACAGGGCGGAGTCACAATACTGTATAGATAATATTACCGTGACTAAGCGCCGAGTTCTGGAGTAGAGACCGCGTCTAGGCAAACATAGTGTAGGACGTCCTCAGGCACGATGGAGTGACGATTTGCGCAAGGTGGCTGGCAGGAGCTGGATGCGAGTAGTCCAAGATTGATCTGAGTGGCGTACATTTGGAGAGGCGTATGTCCAGCAGTGGACTAAGATAGGCTGTTGATGATGATGATGATGGCGCCGTGTTTTGTTAATATTACTCAACAGCCATTTGTGTTTCAATGAACAGAGACAAAACATAGAGTAAGTTATCCAAGCTTATTATTTGTTTATTGATAAGGGGGTAAAACCTACACTTTAATAGTGGTGCGATTTATTATTAACTATTCGAATGCGATATTGTTTCGTACTAAGAGCTTTACCGAACTCTCGGTGACAGAGTCCGACTCGCACTTGGCCGGTTTTTTTTAATATTATTATTTCTTGGAAGTAAACGCAGTCTTGAAGATTTTTTAAGGAAACATCTTAATAGACTTTGCCGTAAAAAAAACGACGGGTTGCACTCCGGGAGTGCAGGCAGAAGTGAAAACTTGAATATTAACGTTGTGCATTTTTGATATTTTGGAATAGTTAGGGAATAATTTTGCACGAATTGCTTTAATTATTATCAATATAAAAGTACTATCATGTATGTGGTAGAATACAATATTTATTTATTGCGCTATCGTACACAAACATGACTTTATATTACATTAAAAAAGTTTATCTCTCATAAAAATCAACTTACATGAATCACGTTTAGCGCACTGAGCGACATCTATTGTAAAAAAAATGCATTTTCTTCGCACTAAAGCTGCCACGTGGACGTCCTAGATAGAGGCTTATTATTATAATACGATAAAATAAAATATTACTATGTTTCGTCCAATATATTGAAAGTCAACAACCTTTCCAATTTTATTGTGTGTCATGATGCGATCAGCCCACGTGTTTAACCTGACGCGAGTTTAACATTTTTTATCCATACAAAAAAAAGTGTACAACGCCGCTAAAGAAGTCAACAAGCGCTTCTTACCGAATCTGGATTATTCGTCATTATTTTTAACACAAGTTGAGTAGTGTTTCTGTCGATAAGTAAGGTTCCGAGGCTCCACGGGGTTGGGGTTGGGTCAGGTTATGCAACGGTTTTTTCGAAGACATGGCCTAGCTGTTACTTCGATTCCACGAACCATCGCTGAGGACGAAACACCGTGGGGTTTTAGTCGGTAGGCCCATACCTGCCGACAAGGGGTAATTTTGTTTTCGTCTGGTTGGTAGGCAGGGAAGAGTCCGACATAACCCGCTCACTTTCTAATGAGTGGGTATGCGTCAAGCATTTCCCCACGCAAAAAATAAAGGTTAGGCAACGGTATGAGTCATATTTTTGGTATCTCAAGCGTCTCTACTCTATAGTAGCCGCTTACCATCGGTAAAGCTTGTTTGCCACCGTTTTAACATGACGACCTCCGTGGCCGAGTGGTTTGTACGCCGGGTTCCATGGTGTCGCCAACTCGAGAGACTCGGGTTTGAATCCCGGTGGAAGGCAGATGTTTGTGTATTTGTTTCTTAGGTTTTCACGCACATCACTCATTAAATAGCCTGTAAAGGCTACGAAACGTCAATAAATAAATAAAGTTTCGTGCATTAACCCGTAAAAACTAGTTTTATTTAGATGTTTGTGTGATGAATACGAGGAAGATGATATTTAGAAATTTAATGCATTTGTACTCCAGTCATGGAGGTTAAATATGTACTTTCTATATAAATAGACTTTTAAATGTACAGCTTATGTATTCTATCCGTTACCCTAGCATCCCATAACACAAGCCTTACAGTGCTTACTTTGGGGTTCGGCTAATTGGTGTGAGTGTTGGAAATAATTACTTAACATAAAAATGTACTTCAGGCGTTTAACCGTGTTTCCAAGTCGAATACTTCCTAGTTATGTGATTTTCTCAAAATATTTGTCATTCATCTAATTATTTGTGCCTTTGATTTTGTTAAATTCAATCAAGTAGGTATGTATAGGTACCTCGGCTTACCAGTTTACACATCGCCCACGTATTGCCAATGTAAATCAAATAATGTAAACAAACTATTACGTCATGTAAAGGTTTGTTATTGGTTTATTGCTGTTAGTGTCGTGTGACCATTGAATCTGTGAAACTGGGACAATGAATGACTTCATGAAATTTTCCTATGAAACTTTTCAAAGGATGCAATTTTTTTGCGTAAACAGCGTAAATCAATACAGTGATGAGTTTAAAAACTTCCGTTTTTGGGAGGCCAGAAGAGCAGGTTTCCGATGTCTTGGGATAGAATTATCCCCGGTTGGGTGAATGTAGAAAAACCGAACAAGTGCGAATCGTGTTTACTCACCAAGGGTTCTTTTTCACGTCAACTTTGAAGTTCGATTCTTTCGTAATTTCTAGAGACCATAGATTTGAGGTCTTAATTTCAACTCTGTACCTCCACGAGGTCCTGGAATAAAGACGACGACCTCCGTGGTCGAGTGGTTTGTGCGCCGGGTTTCATGGTGTTGGCGACTCGAGGGGTCCCGGGTTCGAATTCCGGTGGGGACAGATATTTGTGTGATGAATACGAGCATTTGGACTCCAGCCATGGATGTTTAATATATATTTGTATAAAAATATACTTATATATGTATTCTATCCGTTACTCTAGTATCCCATAACACAAGCCTTACAGTGCTTCCTTTGAGGCTGGGCTAAATGGTGTGAGTTTGAAATATTTATTTATTTAAAGACGGACTAACAACAAAGTGATGTTATATAAGGGGTTTTCTCCTTTTTTTTCCTTTCGAGGTACAGAACTTTAAAAAGGGATGAGTTGAAAACCTCCCGTTTGTAAGAGGACAGAACAGCAGTAGTTTTCGATGTCTTGGATTTTATCGCCGGTCGGTTGAATATAGAAAAACTTCTCTGCTTTATCCCCGGTCGGGGTTAGAAAAACTTCTCCGCTTTGACTTGAATCTGGGCGTTTGTGTTTTGTTCTTATTTAGTGGTTGGCTTAATAATCGGAATCATAAAGTTATTGCCGCACAAAGAAACACGAGCTAAGATTCGATTAGCGTGTGTTGCAGTAGAGAGTTTCATGCAATTAATACTGAACGACTCGAGTTGATATAGTGACGAAAGATCTACGTATCACGTATTTTACAAAAAAAAAAACAATCGGAGTTCAGTTTCTTAAGTTTCCAACATTGTTTAGAAAATTCATGTGCTTAACTTGTTTTTTCCTAAAATAAAACATAAAAAAACCAAAAAAAAATAAACCATCAAAATATTTTTGTTTAACTGAATATAATTTTCGAATGCGTTCTTAAATATTGTAATTTTTTTATTAAAATGATATTATATTGTATTAATTAATTTTTCAACACATTTGCTCAAAATACATTTGTTGATGTTTTTGTATGTAAAATTGCTACTGCGCAGGATTCTATGATTATGGTGTACACCCATAAAATATTTCAGTGCGATATTCCTTTTAACAGAGGAAGGAAATATCCTTAGTAGGAAATGAGAATAAAAAATAAATTGTGTACCACTTAAACAAATTATTTAATTCTAAAGAAAATGTAACTATAAAAAATTCCACGCGGACCAGGCAGCAGACGGGACTCGAACCCGCACCCTTCGCAATCCGGGCGAATGCACTGACCAATTATGCTACCGCGGCCCTCACGGACCGCGTCGAAATTCTACTAGCCATTCTTAAGCTGCAAGGCAGCGCCATCTCTTCGTTCTTTTCATTCTTTTTTCTAGTTACATTTTCTTTAGATTTAAACATCAAGCAGTTACATGCTTTAAAATAATAAAAAAAATAAAAAAAAATTAAACTCATGGTGACTGTAGTGGGTATGATTGACCTATTTGTTAGTTGGTCAGCTGAGTTTTATTTGCAACTTGAAACAATGTTGAACAAGACGTCCATATAGTTTTAATTTTTGTTGACTACCAAGGTATCGCACGGAAATTTCTTCGAAAACATTGCATTCAAATTCGCTAGATTGACCTTATGGAATATTTCTGAACTCATTTAGGTTACTCTTGTATGCCCGTATTATTATAATGTTGCACGCTTTTTATAATAAATACGTATGCCTGTATTTATTATAAAAAGCGTGCAATTGCTTAGCGTCTGGGACTTTGTTTTTGTGAAAAAGATATTGTTTCGAAAATAATTAGTTTTTTATACAAACATTTTTCCCAATGAATCATCATCACCAGTCTATTAATATCCCCACTGCTGGGGCACAGGCCTTCCTTATGGATCGAATAGGGAGATTGGCCATGACCCACGACGCCGGTCCAGTGCGGATTGGTGGGTGCTAACGACTGCAGATGCAGCCGGATATATTTAGGAAAGAGTCTATATTTTACGTAATTACTTCGTCAAAATCACTTTTAATGTTTTCTTCTAAGGAATTTTTGTTAAGTCGGAAATTTTCTAATAAATAAGTTGAACGACTATTACTCTTATACTTATCATCATATCAGCCGTACGACGCCCACTGCTGGACATAGGCCTCCCCCAAGGATCTCCACAACGGTCGGTCCTGCGCTGCCCGCATCCAGCGTTTTCCCGCGACCTTCACCAGATCGTCGGTCCACCTTGTAGCGGGCCTTCCCACTGAGCGTCGTCCGGCACGCGGTCGCCATTCGAGAACCTTTCCGCCCCAACGGCCATCGGTTCTCCTCGCTATGTGTCCCGCCCACTGCCACTTCAGCTGGGCTATTCTTCGAGCTATGTCGGTGACTTTAGTTCTCCTACGGATCTCGTCATTTCTGACTCTATCACGCAGGGAAACACCAAGCATAGCTCTCTCCATTGCCCGCTGGGCGACCTTGAGCCGTCCTATGAGACCCATAGTAAACGACCACGCCTCACTGCCATAGGTCATCACTGGCAACACACACTGGTTAAAGACTTTCGTCTTAAGGCACTGAGGTATTTTGGACGCGAAGATGTTCCGCAGCTTCCCGAACGCTGCCCATCCGAGTTGAATTCGACGAGAGATCTCTTTCTCGAAGTTGGACTTACCTAACTGGATTGTGTGTCCTAGGTAAACGTAGTGGTCAACAACTTCAAGTGTAACGTTCCCAACATTAACTGGAGCGGGTGCAACATGGGCGTTGGACATGATTTTCGTCTTGCCCATGTTCATCTTAAGACCCACTCGCTGGGATGCGTCACTGAGCTGCTCGAGCATGGTGTTCAGGTCTTCCAAGGTCTCCGCCATTAGGACTACGTCATCAGCAAATCGAAGGTGTGTCAGGTACTCGCCGTTGATGTTAATGCCGAGTCCTTTCCAGTCCAGAAGCTTGAAAATATCCTCCATCGCAGCAGTGAACAGTTTCGGAGATATAACGTCTCCCTGTCTCACCCCTCGCTGTAGTTGGATAGGATTAGAGCTCTGATTCTGTACTCGGACCGACATAGTGGCGTTTTGGTATAGGTACTTTAACACTTCGATATACCTGTAGTCCACTTGGCACCTCTGGAGAGACTGCAGCACCGCCCAGGTCTCGATCGAATCGAAGGCCTTCTCATAGTCCACAAACGCTAAGCAAAGTGGCCGATTATACTCTTCGGTCTTCTGTATAATCTGCCGCAGCGTATGGATGTGGTCTATGGTACTAAAGCCTTTTCGGAAACCGGCTTGTTCAGGAGGCTGGAAGTCGTCGAGCCTGCGAGCGAGACGATTCGTAATGACCCTCGAAAACAGCTTGTAGATATGGCTCAGAAGCGAGATGGGTCTGTAGTTCTTCAGTAGGGTCTTATCGCCCTTTTTGAAGAACAAAATCACCTCGCTTCTGCTCCATGCCTTCGGCGTTTTGCCTTGGTGGATGACGGAGTTGAAGAGCTTCTGGAGGACTTTAAGTACCGGCGTACCGCCCGCTCTCAGAAGCTCTGTTGTGATTCCGTCATCTCCCGCCGCCTTGTTGTTTTTAAGCTGTTTGAGGGCAATTCTAATCTCGTACAGGCTGACGTCCGGGATATCCTCGGTATAATGTCGGGTAAGCTTGGCTCTAGGATCTCGAGCTCTGCTTTCACCTTATACTTATATCTATTTGAAAAAAAAATGAAAAGCACTATTATCATGATTTTTTTCCTGTTTTGTTTTAGCTTATAGTTTAGCTTTTAAGGGGGGGACGCCCTACACGAACAAAAATTAGTACTTTAAATTTAATTGCGAAGGGTGCGGGTTCGAGTCCCGTCTGCTGCCTGGTCCGCGTGGATTTTTTTCTAGTTATATTTTCTTTAGTACTTTGAAGTTCAATATTTCTCAAACGGATCCCTAATAGGCTAGTTGACACTTTTTGGAAATATGTTTTAAAAGTATTGTATTTTTTTTTACCTAGAAAGCTACTAGCTAGCTAACTAGCTTATAATAGATTTTTCATGGACATACAAAAACGCTGTCGGCCATTTTAGCCTATAGATTATCTATGGTATGACGGGAACAACAGTAAACAAAAACTCGCAAGCACGTAGGATATAACCTATCTGAATTTACATTACAAAACCATGATTTCTTATAGATTTCATGATAAATATAGTAATTATCATGATTGTATTATACGAGAATAAAGAAACACATCGTTAAAAACTCCAGAAATGTTGTGGTTTCAATTTTTAAGGTTATGAATGTACCTGCTAAGTCAAAGAGTTTTGTCGTTTCTGCTTTCACAAATCCGGCATCCAGCATTAATTTAGTCAAGAAAACCAATAAACGGAAACTTCTCTTCAAGATATAAGAGTTTTTAGATATATTTTATTCGGACGAAAGAAACCACAGTAACACGACAATGACGTTTAGTTGTTTTGCTTATTATGTTGACGTCACAATCATGGTGGACAGCGTTTTTAGTGTTTAAAAAGCATAGACTAAGAAACTATTTACTATAGACTAAAAAACTATATACTACAAATTAAATGACTACAGCCATCTTCTAATTTTATGAAGTGAAATCGATGTATTTAGGTTCCTCATACCAAAAATTATCAGAAATAAACATTTGTATAGTGCAATTTGACATGAGTCAACTAGCCTATTCGAAAAATAGTCTGAGTGAAACCCTGAAGTAATTATAAAGAATCTATTCAACGATACCCCACACGATGGGGTAGACGATGAAAATATAAAATCATCTACAGGTTACAGGCTACGTTATAAGCTACCCTAAAAAAATATTTACTGAATTTTATTCTACCATTTTGACGGCATGATTGATAATATCTCCACAAAATTACAGCTGTCTAGTGCTAACAGTCTTCAAGCAAAACCGGGGATGGACAGACAGACGGACATGACGAAACTATAAGGGTTCCTTTTCAGGACTACGGAACCCTGTTTATCAGCATGCTGATGGTATATTCTCTGTTGCAGGGTCCTGAGCCAGCATTGAACTCGAACCCGGGTGGTGCCGCGAAACCACCGCTACTCAACGCATTCGAGCTGGACCGCTGTCTGGACCGGTAAGTGTTTAAAAAAATTACAAGTTTGTAAAATCTGAACAAAAAACATGGAGATCTATTTTTGAATTGTTCGTTTGAAATCGCATCTTTGTATGCGAATTAATCGCGCGTTCATTATGGCGACCACGCACCGGACGACGATCTGGAGCTCTATTTTTGAATCACTCGCCTTGCGTCGAACGCTCTAATTCTACTAATTTTCATTCGACATAATTAAATCTGTATTTTTGAAACGAATGGGTGAGACCACTCGTTGCATGGCGAATGGTGGAGGCGAATGATAGAATAATTGTCAAATTTGTGTCAGACGTCACGTTAGTGTCAAAGGTATACTTATTAAGATTTCTTGTGTGATTGTATTTAGCCACTGAGTAAATTAAACTATTAGAAACTGTTTTGAAATGAGTGTTGTAACGTTTGAATTTTTCAAACGCCGGCACTTTACTTTGCTATTCATTTTGCTATTAGACGATGATAATCTATCCTTGTCATGCTTTATATGAAACGACAAAGGCAAAGTGACGTCAAGTTTCTTCTTCTTTTATTATGGCATGACGGCTAATGCATGTCAAGTTTACAAACAGCAATCACGAACAGCTAAGTGAAGTGCCGGTAATATAAACAACAAAATAATTTTTCGTTCCGTTTTAATTGTAGTAATTACCGATTTTTATTTAGTCTGCGTGAAATTAATAAAATTTTATATTTCCTATTAAACTGGTAACATCGGTGACGAACGATTCAAAAATACGGAAAATCAGTATCATGCGACTTGAAAGTCGAAGGTGGCTTATGTCGCATTCGACGATACTATGTCAGACGAGCGATTCAAAAATAGAGCTCCTGGTGAAGATCGCGAGTAGCCGATGGTTGCGCTTGGCCTATGCTCAGCAGTGGGCGTCGTACAGCTGATATGATGATGATGATGATCATGCGAGTTAAGTCACACTCGACGTTTACGTATCATGACACTGATTTTCTGCATTTTTGAATCGTTTGTCTCAACGCGCCCAGTATAATGCGAAATATTGAATATCATAGAGAAAATCTAAATACCAATACTTTACCGAAATTAAATCTCGTTACTTGCATGAGATAATATCAAGGATATGAGTCGGTAGTTGTTACGTTTCTTGGTAGACCCTTTTTTTTGGATGGAATAAAAATGGATTTCGACCAGTCATCAGGCCATATTCCAGTCTCCCATATTTTACTGCAGATGGTATGTAAGACCAGATTCACTCATTGCCTTGAGGACTTCGATCGGGATTCCACCACAACCTATTTCTTTATTGCATTTGAGGTGTTTAATTGCTGCTCGTACTTCATCTGCATGATGTCTAGTTTACGGTCACGTATTTTGTGGGTAGGACATGTGAAACTTGGTGTCAAATTGCTGGAAAATAATGATTGGCAATATTCCTTCCACACATTCACAATATCCTTAATCTCCGTAACCGTTGTTCCGGCGGAGTCTTCAATAGCCCACGTCTTAGGTTTAAATTGGCGTGTTATGTATCGCACCTTATCATGCAGATCTTTGGTTTGATATTTATCGGAGTGCTGTTCCAGTTCATCCATATCTTACTCAGATGGTTATTGCGGTCACGTCGGCAAGCGGATTGTATGATAGCTGACTTAGCATTTAGCATCGTAATGCTAGCTCCACTGGCTTTAAGGTTTCGGCGCTCTTCAACCATATGCCAAGTGTCTTCCGTTATCCAATGTTGTCGTTTTGGTAACACTGATTTCGGTTCTGCCCCAACATTGGTGCTGGTGACATAAATAGCCTGATGGCGATGTTGTGTGGAGCTCGATGACACAGATGGTTAGCGTATTCGGCCTGCGATCTCCTCCTTACTCTTATAATCTCGAGCTCTTCCGTGCTTCGGAAGGCACGTTAAGCCATTGGTCACGGCTGCATCTGCAGTCGTTCCCCACCATGGCCTAGTTTCCCTTATCCAGCCACAGGAAAGGCCTGTGCCTTTGCAGTGAGGACGTTAATACGCTGATGATGATGGTGATGTTGTGTACGGCTGGTATATTTCTTGCTTCTGTTTCAGAGAGGAGTCCGGCAGGTGGGGCGGCGAAGCGGCGCGGCGGCGCCGGCGCAGCTCGCCCCCGCGCCGCGCCTCACCCGCCCGCGAACATGAGCCCCTCTCGCTCGCACGGGTACGTTTGTCCCTTTTTTAACCATTATAACGTGAATGTCGTAAAGTCGTTGATGACACAAAAAACACGCTATTCTTCTTAATCACTTTAATGTTTTATAATTCACAAACAAACAGCGTTTTCTTAACAAAATCAACATATTCTCTAACAGTAATTTTTAACGGCAAAAAGATTATTTTTCTAATATTAAGACATCTGTCTTTCAAAGACGTTTTCATAGATAAGTTAAGTATATCGGCGCGGTACACGAATAGATCGGCCGGACCTCGACATTACGGAACGTGGTGCTTCACCATGTACCAATCGAAGGAGTCGGTTAGGTGGTATTCATAGACATAGAGAATGAACTTCGCGTTTCTTTACCAACAGTCAAGTAAAACTGTCGCAGATAAGTGTGAGGAACGAAAGAGAGCGAGCCGTAGTTGTACCTGGCACCAGCATCGATATCTCCTTATAAAAAGAAAATAAAGTTTTTATTGATCTATTCACTAAGCAGCAGAAGTGTCTTTTTTATCAATACCCAGTCAAGTAGGGTGATTACTTTACATTTTTCATTATACATCGTTCGTCGGCTCCGTCGTAAGATATTTTCATTTTTTTTTAATAAATATAATACAGTACTTAATAAAAAGTACTACGAAAACCCACATTGGGCTTGTCCGGATACTGAGTCACTTAACCTATTGTAACTGCAAATACGGAGATTTGTGATCAGAATAAATTTAAATATTATACAATATTAATAGTGTGCGTAAAAATATAAGAGAAGATATAAACATCATCTACATAAACGTTTCCAATTCACCAGGCATCAGCCCCAACTTCTCCCACGGGAGGGTCTGCCCACTCCAGCCCAGCACCTGTGTCCCCGGCGGGCAGTGGGGGGGCGGCACCCCCTCGCTCTCCCCTTCCACTGGTCGCGCCAGACCTGCTGGCGATGCAACTGTTGGACCAACACACGCAGCTGCAAGCTCTTATGAAGCAGCGCCTATTCCACCAGCACCATATGCAGAAACAGGTTTGATTCCAATACACAGTCGATACTAAAATACGCATTCAACAACTAGACACTAGAGAGAACTATTCCTCGGTACCCCTGGTAACACTAGACCTGCTGGCGATGCAACTGTTGGACCAACACACGCAGCTGCAAGCTCTTATAAAGCAGCGCCTGTTTTACCAGCACCATATATATAAACAGGTTTAATTCCAATACACAGTCGATATTAAATAAGTAGAAACTAAAACACGCATTCAACAACTAGACACTAGAGAGAACTGTTCCTCACTACCCCTGGTAGCAAGAGGCCTGATGGCGATGCAACTGTTGGACCAACACAAGCAGCTGCAAGCTCGAAACAACACCTGTGCCACCAGCACCATATGCAGAAATAGGTTTGAGGCCAACACATTCTATAGATAGGTACAATCGTGCTCGCATCAGACTAACTGGCGATGCAACTGTTGTTGGACCAATACACGCAGCTGCAAGCGCTTATGAAGCAACGGCCAACAGCACATGGTTTGAGTCGAATACGCATTTCAATAATATCTCGATCTTTAAGAGGATTAGCGCCTGGGGGTCGTAACACAGGATTTGTAACCTAGTACTATCTCCAGCTAGAGAGCTGGAGATTGCTGGCTGCTTCGAATAAATTGGATTTGATTTTGTTTTGCATATTATATGGAATCTTTGAGAGCAAAGAACTACATTGTTTTTACTGTTTATGTCATTCAATACCTTTTTACTTAATCAAACATTCATCTCTACCCGTGAAACCGTAAAACTTACTGACGATTTGCCTACTGGACCAACACACAGCACCACATCGTCACCACATCGTGTTTTATTGTAAATACACGGAAGTTTTCTTCCAACTAAAAATAATATACGAGTAATATAAAATTGTACGTTTATTTTAAGTGACCCTTTTAAAGCTAATAAAAACAGCTCTCAGAGGTCATGGTACTAATTTATATAATAAAATACCTGACGATGTCGTAGCACCGACAGATACTATAATTAAAAACGAAGTTATCAAAGTTTTAATTAAAAGAGCTTCAAATATTGCTCAAATGAAGAAAATTTACGAGGTTGCCATTCGTCTGGATGAAATGAGTGCCTATAAAGTTTATAGTTAACAAACTCTTCGATATTTAATAAAATACAGTCGACGTTCTTGAAAATATTAGTAGACTAGTGGCTGCGCGCGACTTCGTCTGCGTTAGTTTTTGGGATTTTCTCGGGAATCTAATATTTTTAAATAATAATAATGATCCTTTGTATCTCTTTATATTATACCTTTACTGGGATTCTTGCAATGTAGGCAGTTTTTTGTAAGTCTCCAATATTTCGGCACTGTTGCAAGCGCCATGATCACGGAGTAACCAGTCATGACGCTTGCAATATTGACGAAATAACGGGGACTCTTGACAAAAATAACGCACATAGTAGCAATCCCGCTAATAAATGTAATATATAAAATTCTCGTGTCACGGTGTGCGTAATAGAACTGCTCCGAAACGTTTCGACCGATTTTCGTGAAATTTTATATGCATATTCAGTAGTTCTGAGAGTCGGACAACATCTTTTTATCATCCCCATAAATGTTAATGTTAACCCTTAAATATTTTTTTTTGTTTTTTTTATGATACATCATACAAAAATACATTTAACCCTAAATTTTTACCCTTCTACCACCAACTCCTATTTTTTATGGCGGTACGAAGTTCGCTGGGACAGCTAGTATAATATCAATTTATCCAAGCATCATTGTCTGTTGTCAAAAATATTAGGTTCCTGAGAGATATAATAACTATTATGTTAGTAGCAATGAAACCATAACAAACCGTGTATCTATCCAGGTAATAAGACTAAAATTCAGTTATTATTGCGTGATTGAGTAACAAACATACTTTTAATATTTATCAATGAAAAACTATAACAACAACTCAAAATACTTAAATAATATGCAAAACAAAATCATCATTATCATCAACAGCCTATCTTAGTCCACTATTGGACATAGGCCTCTCCAAATGCACGCCACTCAGATCGATCTTGGACTACTCGCATCCAGCTCCTGCCAGCCACCTTGCGCAAATCGTCACTCCATCGCGCCTGAGGACGTCCTACACTACGTTTGCCTAGACGCGGTCTCCACTCCAGAACTCGTCTAAAATCAAAATCAAATCTAATTTATTCGCAGCAGCGGCAATCGGTGCGTCCCTTCCTTTAGAAAATCGAACGTGCGTAAAGAAAATCCATTTAAACTAAAAACTTACGCAGAAGGTTGGTCAGTCGCCTACACTAAATATACAAACTGTGGCGGCGACATCTATATGCCCCACATATATACAACGGATGGAGGAAATCATTACTCACCATCCTCAAGAGATGGCGTTACCTGCACTGCGATCTTAATAGTATGGAAGCCTACATCGCGCTAATGAAATTCGGAGGATAACTCTTCATATATACGATGCCCGACTAATATCAGTCGGGCCGCGGCCCCCGAGCTAACATCACCCAGCTCGGAGGAAGATGTTCCACTTTGGCCTTCCTACACAAACTTTGACATTTATGATATACTAGCTATGCCTCGCGGTATTACCCGCGGTTTATTAGGGATATTTTCCCGCAGTAAAACGTAGCCTATGTGTTAATCCAGGGTGTCAGCTAACTGCATACCAAATTTTATTAAAATCTCTCCAACAGTTTAGGCGTGAAGAAGCAACAAATATACACACACACACTCACAAACTTCCGCCTTTATAATATTAAATCCCGAGATTTTGGTCAATTATTAGGCGCGTCATTGAATTTTTTTGACATGCGATATTATTTTCAGCACATGTCTTCGGAGGCGGCTAAGCGACAACTGGAGCAGTCTCGCCTTCAGGACCAGATCAACCTAAACTTGCTGTCACAATCCCATCTCCCTCCACCCGATACATCGCCAGGTAAATATTCCAATATTATATTAGAACTAGCAAACCAGTGAACCAAATGTTCACCAAAACCTGATTTCTCGAAAACCGGAAGTGCTACGTTACTCAAATCCGGTTTGTAGTCTTATCAGACTATTCTTATAACTTAAATATTCTCTTTATCTATCTCTTACGGTTTGGCCGCTGAAACAGCACCACAGACAGACGGACTTGTCTAATAGATAAGAGATAAGCACAGCTTTTTCTCTACCAGAGCCATTCATCATCATCAGCATCATCAGCCTATTAATGTCCCCACTGCTGGGGCACAGGCCTTCCCTATGGATGGAATAGGGAGATTGGGCCATGACCCACCACGCGGGCCCAGTGCGGATTGGTGGGTGCTAACGACTGCAGATGCAGCCGGGACCAATGGCTTAACGTGCCTTCCGAAGGACGGAGGAACTCGAGATAGTAATTTTTGGTCACCCATCCAATGACCGACCATTGCGAAAGTTGCTTAAGTTGTCCAGATTAAGACCATTATTGTCGTAATTTGTTTATCACTTAAACTGTGAGCATCTTTGTAGAAATTCTCTAAACTATATTGTATATACCTTGATGAATGGCTCAAGTGGTTAGCGCGTTTCACAGCGATAGTTAAAATTAAGCAACTTTCGCTAAGGTCGGTCATTGAATAGGTGACGAAAAATTTACTATATCGTGCTCCTCCGTGCTTCGGAAGGCACGTTAAGCAGTTGGACCCGGCTGCATCACTGGGTCCGCGTCGTGGGCCATGGCCTAACCTCCCTATTCCATCCATAGGGAAAGCTGTGCCCCCGCAATGGGGACATTAAGGTCCGTATTACAGAATGAAAACTAAGTGTCGATCTTTACTTGAGTACAGTTAGTAAAGGATATCGCTATGTGCTATATATAGCGACATCCCTTTCTAACTATGCTCAAGACTAGATAAATCACTGAGAATCTTTCTATCATCATCATTATCATCATCAGCCTATTAATGTCCCCACTGCTGGGGCACAGGCCTTCCCTATGGATGGAATAGGGAGATTGGGCCATGACCCACCACGCGGGCCCAGTGCGGATTGGCGGGTGCTAACGACTGCAGATGCAGCCGGGACCAACGGCTTAACGTGCCTTCCGAAGCACGGAGGAGCTCGTGATAGTAATTTTTGGTCACCCATCCAATGACCGACCACTGCGAACGTCGCTTACGTTCAACGATCGCAGCTAACCACTTGCGCCATCGAGCTCCTCATATCTTTCTATAATACAGGCGTAATAGTCTGACGATGATGATGATTCGGAGATGACGTAATAAGCAAAATATTTTCTTCACAAGAAAATGTAACTCAACTATTGAGATTTCCACACGCCTTATCGACGCCTCAGGGGATCCAAGAGCTGGCGCGCATTTCGGACAAACGTTGAGCCCGGCCATTCAACGGGGAAATGCCGCCAGCCTCTTGGGCACCCTACCTTCGAGCGCAGCGATTAGGAGTCGATTTTTTATATAATATAGTTTTATTTTTAGTATCAAACTAGTGGCCCGCCCTCGCTTCGCTTCAGTGTAGAGCTGTAGTGTAAACTATAGTTTTTGTTCTCAGGCTTGTGCTATAAAGAATGACTTTATTTATATAATTACACGTGTTATTGTGAGTCAACCATAAAAGATAGACATATGCTGTTGCGGGATATTTTTTAGCCAATTTTATGTAGAATATTTCCGTCATACATGATTTCTATGTAACTTTAACCATTAAGGCTGCACCCGCGACGGAAGCTTAAAAAATGGAGTAACTTCTCCCGTTTTCCCAACATTTCCCTTTACTACTCTGCTGCTATTGATTGTAGCGTGATGAAAAGTATACTATAACCTGCCCAGGAGTATGAAGAATAATTGTACCAAGTTTCGTTAAAATCCGTTGAGTAGTTTTTGTTTCTATAAGGAACATACAGACAGACAGACAGACAAAAATTTTACTGATTGCATTTTTGGCATCAGTATCGATCACTAATGACCCCCTGATAGTTATTTTAAAAATATATTTCATTTACAGAATTGATATCTCTACAGATTTATTATAAGTAGTATAGATAAGTATTTAATTTATTTAGTAGTTTTAATCCATTTTGTGCTTTTAAATAATATATTATTTTAGGAACTTTAGCTATTACTTAGTTTATTTTTAAATCTGTATCACCACTGTTACTTTGTAATAACTCAACTATTTGTCCTCTTATTAGGTTCCTTGCAGCAACAACTTGGAGCTCAGCAGCAGCAGTTAGTGCAACAACTCCAAGCAGTACAGCGACAGTACCTGATGCACGGCCCATTGTCTGTGCCACCTAACGCTCCACCAAGTATGTTTTCTTACAAAATTTTATTCTCTGTTTACGCGTTTATCTGCGTCCTTGATTTGATTTACCATACAAACTGCCATCCCCCTTTTCACCCCTTCAAAAGGATGATTTTGTTATAAGCAAAACGTTAAGAGATTTCTGGGTTTCATTACCTATGTCTAAACCAAATTTCATCTAAATCGGTTCAGTGACTTAAGCGTGAAGAGGCAACAGATAGACAAACTTTCGCATTTATAATATTATAGTACGGAATGGTGGATTATTCTTAGAGTAAAGTAACAATGTAGGCTGCCACGGAGCGCGCTCAAGCAGTAAATATCTGTGTACAATACACCCAAGTCAATATCCATCAAGAAACGCGAAATGAAATAAAAAAAAAGTTGTCATAATTCAACAAAAACGCTGCAAACAATTCAGAGCTCTATTTATTAGACAAAAGAAGATATCAGCTTTTCTTGTTTTTTTTTATTGTGTAAGTGTATGAAAACACATTTACACAGCAAATAAATACGGGTGTAATTTCTAATGTAAAATATCACTGCCATAAAAGATTACGTTTTATTTAATTCGTTGAATAAACAGATGCAAAGATATCGTTCCACAAAATAAAAATGTAGTTTTCTTCTTGTGTAAATTGTTATAATCTACGTAAAGCAGACATAAAGAAACACCTTGATGTCCAGGAAGATTTATTTATTTATTTAAAAAGGCACATTAAACAGCCAGAGGCCAGCAGAAAAGTGTACAGCTGGAATAACATAAATGAACATAAGCTACCAAAAAGAACACATAATGAAAACATCAAAGATGAAATAGGCTTCAATACAATGTTAAGTGATAAAACAAAGGGGGCGAAAGGAATGAAAACTACTGATTTTACCAAAAAAGAGCCACTAATTGGATACGAGTTTATTAAACATTCATGTGTAGATCTGCGATCAACCAAAATGCAATCTATATATATGTATAAAACTCAAAGGTGACTGTCTGACTGACATACTGATCCATCAACGCACAGCCCAAACCACTGGATGGATCGGGCTGAAATTTGGCATGCAGGTAGATGTTATGACGTAGGCATCCGCTAAGAAAGGATTTTGATCAATTCTACCCCCGAGGGGATAAAATAGGGAATGAAAGTTTGTATGAAACTTTGTCAATTTTAAACCGATCGGGCTGAGACTTTGCATGCTTTGGTATAAGAAGAATCATAGATGAATATCATTGTGTATAATACAAGCCTGAGAACAAAAACTGTAGTCTACACTTCAGCTCTACACCGAAGCGAAGCGAGGGCTGGCCGCTAGTTAGTAATATACATAAAATAAGTATTATAGAATACACAATAAATATACCAAAAAATAATACAAGGGTACTTGTTATTTATTTATATGATTGGGGGGGGGGGGGGGGGGGATCACGTTAGGATAGAATGGTTCCCAATTTTTGCAATACGGTGCATTGGTAAGTGAAGAAAGTGGAGTTTGACGAGTACGATAATTAGGAAAGCGAGAGGAAAGATGATTATGATAGGTGATGCACCATGCATAACGCACCTACATCTACTACCCAAACTTTCTTGTCTGGCCTCCTCTTACATTCAGCATTTAAACAAAAATTACGTTACACGTGCCGCTTTAAAATATTCCAACAGTTGTCGCAAAAACTTGTCCAAATATTTAATTTTCGTAGTCAGCAAATATCGCTTCGTGCTTATAGACAACCAAACAAATAACAAGGAAACATATAATCTACAACGAAACAACCGTTACTGAAGTTCCGCCTGATTTTAACAAATTGTTACTATTGCGTTGCACTTTAAAAGCACCGATATATTTTTACGTTTAAGGGTAGTATTAAAGACTCTTGCATCAACATCTCACATTTCATAAAAATGCTAGAAAAGAAATATAAATTCTAGTTATATTTTCTTAAGAAATATAAAATTGTGCAGAAACTATACGAACCTTTGTTCAGACCAGATCTTTTAATGAATGATACTAATAAAAAAACAATAATTCTGACGCTCATACCGAACACAAGCCTTACAGTTCTTACGTTGGGACTAAGCTAAGTCCCAATGTAAGTACTGTAAGGCTTGTGTTAAAGGATACGAGGGCAACGGATAGAAATACATATAATAATAGTGGATCATAGCACATCACAAATGAAACAGCACCGAAAACTGTACAGTTTCTAAAAGATTTGTAAATTAAATAATTTAGGAAAAGAGTGTTTGAAACCTAACATTATGCAATCATCAATAAGACGACATTTATTATTCCTCCAAAGGTTTGATGCTATGGGGTGGCGAAGTGGAGGAACATCCCCTATTCGGCCGGGGAGTCTGCAAGTGGCCCGGTTGCGATGCTCTGGCCGAGGACTATCAAGCCTTTCTCAAGTAAGTCATAAAAATAAACAGAGTCAGGAACACAAAAGCTGTTCGATATAGTGATAAGAGAAAAATTCAATTTCGTTTGTGTTAGGAATTCTCCCTTTAATTAGGCGCCAAAACTCCATGATGATGACCAGTGCACTCGCATCAGCAATTTTACTATTTGGACTCCGCCTACGCTTTGCATCAAAAAAATCTATTATAGTTACATTTACTATAAATTCGGGCGAATACGCATAGCGAAGGGTTCGAATCCCGTCTGCTAACTGGTCCGCGTGGATTTTTTTCTAGCAACATTTTCTTTAGATTTAAAAATCTATCATATTGTCCTATAATTTCGACTTACTTGTTTCCTAAGATTAAACAAATTATTTACAAAAATAATTTCGTTCACCAATTTCCTCATGGTTATAAAATAATGTAGTTAGATATTGTGCCCCAACAATGGGGACATTAATAGGCAAATAATGACTCGCAATCTAAGATTAAAACGAAAAGGGAAGATACGGCACTTGCAGCTCAAAAGTGATCCGATTACATTGTGGTGCATGACCACAATTCGCCTTAGTCACAATTGGACATTCATACACGCTGCATGTACACTCAATATAACATTATTGCATTTATTCTGTGTTATAAAGATGAAAAAATGCCTTTGATGCTTTCATAAAGAATACTAGTTTTAATAGATCAAAATCGAATAACAAATGCCTCAGCAACACTTTTCTTTCATAAAACTGTAAAAACATTTTTATCTCAGATTCACGGTTTATCGTGAATTTTATTTACGTAATCGCCATTTTCTTATCAAGAAATAGACCAAAATACAGCTCAGCCGTGCGGACTCGGACGCGTTCTCGCCGTTTCGCTTGCGCTGTGTTGAAGCGTACAGTTCTGTCTCGTTCGCTCGATTGAATGTTTATTTACAGACGTTTGCGTATGTGAGATTTGCTTATTTAGTTGAGTCGGAGCATAATTTAATTGATGCTATTATGAGCGTACCGTATCTTTCCTTTTTGTTTTAATCTAAGCTCGCAATAAATGATAATGTTTGAATTTACCACTAGGCACCTAGAAGCAGCCCACACGCTAGACGACCGATCCGCAGCGCAAGCACGCGTTCAAATGCAAGTGGTCGCACAACTGGAACTTCAGTTGCGACGCGAGCGCGACCGCCTCGCCGCCATGATGCGACACCTGCATCAGGCGCGAGACAACCATCACGCACCTAAACACGCACACGGTATAAAAATTTCATGCTGTGTTATCCTGACAAAATTGTTATTAGTAGTAGTAGGTAGGCAAATGATTTTACTCCACCTGATGTTAAGTGGCGATAAAGTCCAAACGCGAAGATAGTTGGTACAGCAGTTATAAACTGCCACACCAACCATCCTCACTTTGCCGGCTTGCAAAAAAGCTTCTTCACGCCTCTCTTAAAGGACCCCAGATGGTAGGAAGGAGGGAGGCGCACGTGCGCGGTCATAGAATTCCACTTACGAATAGAACGACAAAGAAATATATACGTTATTGCTTTTTTTACTAAAAACCTTCTTAGATCTTGTGTTTACCCCTGAACTCTTATTCTCACCAACACCTTTCTTTTCCAACCTTTCTGGATCACGAATTTTGATTCCTTACCCAAATCCAACATGATCTAAATTCTTATAAAAAACGTATAACGCTGTGCCTCTCTCTCTGAATCGAGAATCTCCACCTCGGCTAAACTGTCGAAAGAAAAAATTAAGGATATACGAAGGAATTCGGAAGGGTCAGTACCTACTTCCTGCAGCAAGACTGCCTCGCCGCTATGATGCGACGTCTACAATTGGCGCGAGATAATCACCACAACCAAATCACACGCACGGTATGAACTATGAAGTAGTTAATAGTAGTAAACAGCTTATCATGACTCACTTCTACGGTAAAACTGTCGAAAGGAAAATGGATGGATTCACGAAGAAGATCAGTCACTTTGCTAGAGACGCAGCTGAGACGAGAGCGCGACAGCTTTGCTGCGATTATGCGATATGACAGCGAGGCGAACATACATGGTAACAAATACTGAAATCCGATACTATCTATAATCAGCTGTGTCTCTGAATAGACTCTTTTCTTCGGCAAAACCGTCGGAAGAAAAATGGAAGGATATACGAAGAAAGCCGTGAGGGTCAGAACCTCTTTCAGTAAGACTGCCTTGCCGCCATTAGCGATATCTGCATCAGGCAATCATCATGCAACAAAAAACGCTCATGGTAACAGATCTAATGAAGAACTTAATGCGTTTAAAGACATTTTTACTACATAAGAAAATCCGCTCGCTCTAGTCATCAGACAGGATAAAGATCCAGCTTATCGTGTCTCACAACTTCAGTAAAACAGGGAACAGGAAATTTAAGAATACATGAAGAAGCTCTATGGCGCAGGTAGATAGCGTTCAGTCTGCGGTTATTGAAAGGGTAAACAAAAACTTACTATCTCGAACTCCTCTGTGCTTCGGAAGGTATGTTAAGCCGTCAGCTCCAGCTGCATCTTCAGTCGTTACTTCCCACCAATCCACACTGGGCCCGCGTGGTGGATCATGAAGCTGATAATGATGGTGCGAAGAAGGTCAGTACTTGGCGTATCTGCACCTGGTGCCCGACAAACCACCGCGTGCCCAACCACGCCCATAGTAACTTTAATGCAGAACGTAGTGGTCATATGAAGTAGTAAACTTTTTTTATTCTCTTTTTTTAATGCATCACATTGTGGAATCACAGGATTCTAGTTAAACTCACAAAATTGCCGTTTAAAACTGACAAAAACCTAAATGACGGAGTTAGAATAAAGACGGACCTCTTAAGTCAACAATGAATAAAAGGCTAGTGACATATTGATCGCAGTTATATTCTCTAGTTTGGCTTGTACTTAATTTTCTTCTTTTTTGTTATTGAGGTGGTGCAAGCGAGGGTGCTTCTCCTGGTCCAGTGCGTCGTCGAGTCTCAGACAAGTCGGGCGTGGCTATCGCAGGAGGTAAATTTACCAATTTTACGAAAAATCTCGAGGCAATACTACACTTGATAGATTTCCTGACAAAAATACAAAATTCTTACACTAAATCCATCTAACTAAATAGATCATCTATAAATATTTTGGATATAACTTTTAAGATTCTTCATTTGATTAATATAAACCTTTACGTTTTAACAAGGTCTGCCTTACATGCTCGAAAGAGCTGGATTAGATGTTCAGCAAGGTAATATGGTTCACAAAAATATTTGATTACTTTTTATACTGTTCTTTCCGTATTATGTTTTAACTTTATCAAAACTCACTAATTACGTTCAAATGTTATTTCTTTACAGAGATTCAACGCAATCGTGAATTCTACAAATCAGCAGACGTACGACCTCCATTCACGTATGCGTCATTAATTCGGCAGGTATGTTCTTATTTTGATTCAACTAATGCCTTTGATAAACTCGTTGATGCTTAGAATGTTGGTAAATATCATAATTATCTTCAAACTATGATAAGACAGTAATTTTGAGCAGATATATTCTTTAAGTATAAAATATTTTCATTATGATTAGGCTTAGTATTAGTTTTGATAGAACTCTCCGAGTGTTTTTGAGGGTTGACTATTGGGGACCAAATTTCTTCATCATTTCCTCCTCCGTGGCCGAGTAGTAAATACGCCGAGTTTGATGACGTTGCCTACTCAGAGGTAATAATGTAATGTTAATATAATGAATACAAGCATTTGCACCTTTGTCATGGATATATGACTATTAATTGTCGGGAAAATATACTTATATATATATATATATATATTTTAGTATATGAATTCTATCCGTTACCCTAGTATTCCATAACACAAACCTTACAATGCTTACTTTGGGGTTGGGCCAATTGGTATGAGTGTGGGAAATATTTACTATTATTAATTAAAGGACTAAATTTACAAGATTATATTATATGATGACAAATCTTATTATGACTAATGCTATTAACTCTTTATATTTAATTAAATTGATGTTTCCTTTTTCTTTTTCAGGCAATCATAGAATCTCCTGATAAGCAACTCACGCTCAATGAAATATACAATTGGTTCCAGTCCACTTTCTGCTACTTCAGGCGCAACGCTGCAACATGGAAGGTACGTTTTAGCTTAAAATGCAATCACCACATTGTTAATTGAAATGTACTTGCCTCCTTTGATAATTAATAGAAAAGTATAGACGAAGTGATAATTTTCTGACAGTAACGTCATATTTAGAAAAATGTTATTAAACTCAGTCTTGTGATAAAGTTTTTCCTAAATAAATAACCTATATGAATTCTCACTGATACTTTGTTACACGTGCCATCTTGGTATCGTCACAGTTGTCACAGCAACTTGTTTAAATATTTATTATACGTATTTAACAAAGAACTCTTCAAGATTAAAGACAACTAAACAATTATGACTTACAAAAAAGATAGTGTGCAAATTGAACTTAATGCTTTTAATTTACGAACAGTTTTTATCTTGACACACGATGAATGGAAGGTAAATGAAAAGGTTTACTTGTTAAGTTATTAGTCTAGTTATTGGTATGCCTGAAATCTACTGAACTTTGTATAATCACCGAACTTGTTTAGTAACTTTTGATATTCATTAAACAAACTTTTAGATTTTTATCGCTAAATGTGAAAATAAGGTTTCGAAGAACAGGAGATTTCAGCTGACACAATATCTCATTTATTGGTTTTTAAAGTAAAATCAATAGTACAAGTGACTTTTAACCACTGTATTATGACGATTCACTATTTGACGTTATAATTTTATGTCAACGTTTAATTATTGTATCTTTAAATATATGGGTCTGTCTAATGCATTTTTTAATATCCATAGTTAATCGTCATACAATATGTGTATTCTAAATTTACAGGAATGATATTTAGACTAAAAAATAATAATGATTTAATATTTTTTTAAATTTACTACGCCCCGACAGGGTCGATGACAATCTTTATAGTAGCCTCATAATATATTAAATGCACAATTAAGCATCAAAGTATCATTTCTACACCCGGTTTCTGAAAGCTTTTTCAAATCACCATGTGTTAAATCAATTCGAGTTTCTGAAACGAATATTAGATTGAAAAATTTGACACCAGGAATTGCACTTGCCATAACTATTTTTGAACTAAATTCGACAGCTCTGTTAACTGACACAGCGATTATTTGATTAAGCTTCCAGCAAGTCAATTGACTGTTAACATTTAGCAGCTTATTAGTTAACTTTGTCGCTGAATAACCTTTCAGAAACTGGGTATTAGAATATGAAAAATAGAGGACACTAACAACGCCTCACAGGTTCGATAAGAGTCTTCATAGTAGCTTTATAGTACATCATATCGAATGGTATTTAGAATACGAATTCAAAAACAAAACAAAAGACAGTCGCTGATAACAGTATAGAAGCTTTATGTCTTTGAATAAGCTTTATGTATACCTATATAAAATCGTATTTAGAATACGAAGAAAACAAAAGACATTCGCGCGACCATATAAATAGCTCGGTTAGTACGCTGTGGAACAGAACGCGGTGCGTCACAACCTGTCACTGCACAAGTGCTTCATGCGCGTGGAGAACGTGAAGGGCGCCGTGTGGACCGTCGACGAGGTCGAGTTCTACAAGCGCCGCCCGCAGCGCGCAGCGCACGCGCCGCCGCCGCACGCGCCCGGGTACAAGCCGCGACGATACCTTTATTGACCACCCTACACACTGTTACAAATCACACTGACATAGCACATTGTCACTCCCACTTACTATACAGGCAATATTGACACTAACTGCAAGCGCCTCATACGCCCGGGTACAAGCAGTGACGATACCTCTACTGACCATCCTACACATCACACTGTCTACACTAACATGAGAAAACACGCTTTACACGACGCTACCTCCACACATGTTACAACAATAACACAATAGACTACCGACACTAAATATCATTGACACTAACATTACATATAAATATACAATACCTACTTACCACCCGGGTACAAGCCGGGACGATACCTCTACTGACCACACTACAAATTAATACAATTACACCATAGACTAACGACACTAAATAACATTTACACTAATATCTACTGACTGACGTGCACACTCATGCAACCTACAAAAACACTACCACACCACCCTGTCACTCTACACTCACTATACAAGAAACTTTGACACTAAAGACAATCAACAGCCCGTATCACTCTATAACCTTAAACTACACAAGCACCGCCCCACTCATGTACTATGCGCGACGCTACCGGTACTCACCAGCTTACACTCAACAATCAACAGCCCTCACCCCCACTCACTAAACTAGACATTGTTACTAATACATAAAGTACAGAACAACCGAGTATTGCGCGCGACACTATCTCAACTCACTGTCCCACTAATTGAATATACCTACTAGACTCCCATTTAATGTACTAGACTCTGTTGACACTAAAATAGAAAACTCAATAATATCGACAGCCCGCACCACCCTGCCATCCTTACTCACTACACTAGACGCTGTTACCAACACATAAAATACATAACAAACGGATACTGCGCGCTACACTACTTCCACTCACTACCTTTTACACTAATACTCACCCTACCACACTAGACATAGTTACTTAGACATAAAGTTCAAAACATCCATCACGATTACGCACCACAACCGTCCAATGATTACATTACACACTGATACAAATTATCTACACTAGTATAAGCCACTATCAAGATTAACATAAGACACTGTTGCACCCCAGACTACCAATACTAAAATTACACAAAGCATGAAGAAACTAAGTCTCCCCCACCGCACAGATCACTGCACTGAAAACGGTTACACATAAAGTACAGAACGACCAGGTACTGCCCACACCACAACCCGTCACTGACTACACTTAACACTATTGTAAATTAGGTGCACTAACATAAGACAACGTTATACTAGAGACTATTAAAGCTAACATTATTATATAAGACACCATTACACCACTCTTTATATACACATTCACTAACATCAGACGAATTGGATACTTTAACATTTACACTACAGACTACGAGCACTAATATTACAGATAAACTACAGAACAACTAGATACTACCCGTAACACCCCCTTACAACAATAGACATTGTCTAAAATAACATAAGACGATGTTACAAACAATCAACAATAACACAAAACAGCGTTACGTAACACATCAATACTAACATGATTTACTTAAATACTTTCTACATTAACATCAGATACAATTACACTGTAGACAATAACATAAATTACAGAAAAATCGGGTACTGCTCATACCACACCCGCCATTCATCGCATTTACACTTTTACTGACATATTATCCTTAGTAACATTAGACATCGTGATGCTCCAGTACCCCTTGCACGAACCAATATCGAATTTGAATAGTTTGCGAGTACGAAATGTGATTGTCGAATTTTGTATGGCAATTTGAACAGCACCGTTATAACGGACGTAACGAAAACTAAAAATCAGTACATATTTACGTTTCGGACTTGCATACTATTCGAATTTGATATTGGTTCATGCTAAGGGTACAGATTATTCACACTAAAATAAGACCACCACCCACCTCTTATTTCACTCACCCTGTTCTTCTAACACTATCGACACTAACATTACAAAGAACTGAAATAACAAAAATAAAATAATTATACAGTACCCATATACTATACAAGCTACACATTTCAAAATATACAGAAAACTCTACTACCGGCTTAAACTATACTTTATTCGATTAAAAACCACCAACTACACTCAAAAGCATCACTAACGAATCGACACGCCTCAAGAACACAAAACTAACTTCAAATTACACAAACAAAAAATATGCACTCATCAATAGTACAATACATGATACGACTTACTGCTTAATAATACATAGCTAATGTTACGACTACAATACTTTGACAATCTCTTTGAATATGGCATCTAATCCTAAACATTAGGATTACAATTAACATATTACTTAAATTATTAACAATACATGGAAAAGGCTACTAATCTACTGCATGATGGGATACATTCAATTAATATCTAGTCATCTATTTCTATCCAGAATCACTTATGAACAATACACAATATGTGTATTTAGATACACACATTATGTGTATTGTTGATGTCTTTTATCGATTGTAACACACTGACTACACACATACAACACGACATCCTAATTACTATACAATAAGCAATATTGAACTAGGTCTACTACAACACAACTAATAAATATTAACAGCCTAAAATATTCACAATGTACATGACTTTAAAGAAATCCACTTAAACACTTCACTTAATCAAAAATACTTCCACAACCACACCAACATTACCAACAAAAGTTGAAAAAACTTACTATCAAAGTCTTCTAAAAATAAGGCTTAATTAACGAGCTAATGCTTTATAATGCTGTAGACCATACCAGTGTACTATATTCTGAACTATCAGAATTTTCAACACTTATCACACAAGGCAAAACAAAGTTATTCAATATTTTTTAAGAAATGATTGTCCTTAGGCTATCAATATTAGCTCTGAAATTTTAAATAAATATATTGAAGACTTTACATGTATGTAGTTAGCTAATGAATCTAAAGCTAAATGTATACACAAACACTTAAACTTATTTCAAAATTCTTAAATTGTGTTAAAACTATAAATTAACTGGGATTCAACTAAATTCGTTATGAAATATTTACCAAGAAATCGAGACTTTGTTTTAAAAAAAAACCGTATCATTGTAAAATCTAAAATAATAATGACTATATTAACATCATCAATTATTACACTTCACAAATACTAACATAATAACAGATATGACACTACACATATTTCAAAATTCAATATTTTAATCTTCTCTTAAATATTTTCTATCTAACCTAGCGACGTATCTAACTCTTATTGCGTAAATAAACGTTTTATCTCGTTTCAGATTTGGATTTGTAATTATTTGTGTAGTGGGTTTTTGAATTGACTTTTGTAAGTAACGCCACAAAGAGTCTACTTCGCAAAATTGACGTTTGTGCCGTTACGTAATGTGAAGTCCTGTATTTTTTCGTATTTAGGTCTCGTTTTATGTGTGTGTACGTGAATTTCAGCGCAACGGTGAATAACGTTTTACTCGCTTGCCTATTAACCTCGCTCCTATCTTTAAGTCCTTTCCTCGGGTCTGTCTTCTTGGGCCATCGATTCCTGCATGTCAAATCATTGATGATGTACCTCCACGACGATCTGATTGTGCTTTCATACCTAGTCCCGTATATTAAATCTCTCATTGAATCATTCTAAATCATCAACAAAGACTAAGGTTATGAAAGCACAAATCTTAGTCTCGTTTTCGATAAACTAATCGCAGAATACACAATGTCAATATAGATATTAAATGGGGATGAATTATAGAATGCGATCCGGACGAACCTGTCTCTTCACAAATGTTTCGTGCGGTATGAGGACGACTTCGGCTCCTTCTGGATGGTGGACGACGCGGAGTTCGTGAAGAGACGCCACCTGAGCCGCGGCCGCCCGCGCAAGTATGAGCCGCCGCCCAACGCCCCCCCACAGTAAGGGCGCAGCAGATCCACCGCTGCGACCGTCCAACGAATCTGTTGTCCGCCTTCACGCGTTCTAAGCCTCTTAACGTTGACAAAACAACATTCAGAGGAAACGTTGACAAAACTAACTCCTTACGAAATGAAATTATATTCTATTCAAATTGACTTATAGAAAGGTCTTTTATATCGTCCAATATTTTTTCCTACCACTAATTGAGGATATCTTTTAGCTGATGAGAAGAATGGGCGCAAGAAACTCATCAGCATTTAACTCAGTGATTCCGCATTGTAATTAAAAACGTAACGTTTGCAATCATATTGAGTGAAAAAGCTTCTTATATTTCTTTCTTTGAAAAGGTAGTTTTGGCGACGTTGAATTTGTAGGTGTTTCTAAGAAATAAAGAACGTTAATATTTATATGTCGTTGTCCTGTCTCGAAAAATTGTTCTATAAACTTTTTGGTATCTATCACAGAAAATCGTGACAATTTTGCTAGTAAAATTTAATTGTAATTAGCACTGGGAATCGTTGGACGATCGCGTCCATAATACAGTATCTTTGTATTTAAGCTGATCGACGATTATCGTTATTAAAATTTACAAAACTGGATAATTCTCGATTACACACATTAGATTGATGTTTCTGACCATTATATTGTAAAGTGTCTCACTGTGTAAGCTTAGATTATTTTCAACATGTCATGTTAGAGTGTAACTAGAATCACGTGACTGTTATAATATATTATCGAGGAAATGCGTACTTATGCATAATTAACTTTCTGAAAATGTGACTAAAGTTGTAAAACTTAATGACCATGTCATCTGCATAATCTAAGTACACATTTTCAAAAATAAAATACAACTAGTTTAGACTCTTAGAGTGCAAAGCTATAACCGATTGTTTTGCTATAGTTTTAACATCACAATATAATACGATTTGTTTAATAAATTAGCTTAATCCATACATAATATGTTGCTAGTGTAACTTTTAATATTTTTAATTTATATTTGACGATATCCATAAGCTATATCGAATAACTGCGACCATGTTTACCGATTTATGAATGCATGTGTTAATAAATGATTGTAAAGAAGGATCGTCGTTGGATACCCAAGTAAGACAAAGAGATCTTCTATATGTTAATTTTTAAACTGTTTATTTACTCCCATCTTACATTTGCATGTTTTATCCTGTATACTTTTTAAATCTAAGGTAAGTCTTCGCTTGAGGCTTTGCATGTTGCATTTTCGTAGCATGGTAGAATTAAAAGATTTTTCTAACACTTTTTACTAAGCTTGCCTTTTTTATTCTATTTTATTCTATTTATCTTTCTCTTTCACTCACCTACATTACATGTACTTACACGTAAATCACTCTTACAGACGAATTGGACTATCATTCAAAATTTTACACTTCACATGATACACAAACAATATTTACCATTAGTAATAAAAGTAATGGTTTACACGTTTATAAAAGAAGGGTTTGTTGTGACCGGGGTATGATTTTTTATTTTATATTTTGTTATTGAGAATCATCACTATTTCATATTGAAATGAAAATGAAAATCATAAATAATTAATATTCAATTACAATTCAATGATTCTTATTGAATCATAAAAATTAAAGGTTACTATAAAAGAAAGAAAAGCTAGCTTCATTATAATAGTTTCTGATAAGAAGAGCCAATTTTACAATTTTATTTTATTTCCGTCAATAGATTTATGGGAGCTCAAAGTCCGCCAATGATGACCAGCCCTCATGGATACAGCGAAGCTCTGAAACGGAATCTTCAGGTAATAGTTATTTATGATATTAGTGCGGTAAGTTGGTTATTACAAACGAGTAGATGAATGTCAGCCCGGGACAAATCGAGGGCTTACCATAGACTCGAGGTTGTGAATATCAATTCCGCACGAATGTTAAACAACAATATTCAACACATTTGCGAGTAAACAGTTGAATGTTTAAGTAATGATTGCTTCATTTTTATTAATAAGAAAATGGAGCAACTTCTTTTTAGTATTAGAGTGAAACAAAATTGTAAATTAAAAGCTCTTCCAAGAAGGTTCGATAAAAATTTAAAAAAAACATAAAGGATACGCACGGCGCCATATATGGGAGTGTTCAGTGTATGGTCCGTAATTTTGAACTTTCTAACAATATATACAACTATATATAATAAAAGCATTTTTGAACAAATGTGTATTGCATAATACCTTTTGAGTAAAACTAATCTTATATATAAAATTCTCGTGTCACAATGTTAGTTGCCATACTCCTCCGAAACGGCGTGACCGATTTTTATGAAATTTTATATGCATATTCTGTGGGTCTGAGAATCGGCTATTATCTATTTTTCATATTTTTAAATGATAATGGTTGTCCACCTGTAACGTAGTGTTCTGAAACTCACAATGCGGTTTTGTGCCAAAATTCAAACTATTGGGTATTTATTGTAACGTAGTATTCTCATATGGGTTAGGAGGAATGTTATCCCAGGAAATTGATAGAACACTACGTTGGTTATACACCCCTAAAATTATTTTTGGACAATATTTATTTTTTTATAATGTGGTATTAAAAATACATACAACCCTAAATGTTCGCTTCTACGAAACGAAGTTCGCTGGTTCAGCTAGTAGTATTTAACTTTTTCATCTGAATAATATAATGAATAAATATTGTGCGCAGGGCATGATGGAAGACTGCAACCTGTCGTACATGTCAAATGACGATCATATGATGCAGACGGAAGATTATCCATCTTCGCACGATGATTACAAGTAAGTTTAGAAGTAATGTATTCCCATTACTCTTAAGAATTT
Source organism: Chilo suppressalis (assembly GCA_902850365.2). Lineage (NCBI taxonomy): Eukaryota > Metazoa > Arthropoda > Insecta > Lepidoptera > Crambidae > Chilo > Chilo suppressalis. The sequence goes on along the minus strand of OU963917.1, from coordinate 11,625,548 downwards.
AAGAATTTTTCCTTGCACGATATTGTTATGTTTATAATTTTCCACATGCATAATGATTTGTTTTTTATAAAATCAACATATTATTATTGGTGTTTTGGATACAACACCTCTTAATTTTTAACAAAACTGACGACTTAAAACCTTAGTACTGCATGTGTACATCGAAATCGACTGTAGAGTTTTGGAATTTTGTAGTAACGCAATGAGCAATGTAGTATTCGTGCAAAAATTACAATCAGATTAATATATTCAAATTAGGTATATGGAACAAAAGATAATAATACACTTCTAGTAAAATTTTCTTAAGATTCAAACATCTAGCAGTTAAATGCTTAAAAACAATTTTATTTCTTATTTATTTTAGGGTTCCGTACCTCAATCGACAAAAGCGGAAACCTTATAGGATAACTCAGTTGTCCGTCTGTCACAGTCGACCAATCAAGTTACATACAATAGGCATGTCTGTGATCCAAACACGGACGAACAAAATAAATCAATTTTCGAATGTGGGGGTTACTTTACGGGGGTAAACTAGAAAATTAAAATTAAGCTAACTGTACCGATATTAAACTAAAAGGCTCACTGTGGAGGTTTTCAATATATTTAATATGAAACAAATTTGACACTCTGTGACAACAGTTGGTTCTCATGTCTGGCGACCGAATGCTTTAGATTTGACAATAGCATCTCCAATCTTAGAATCATGAAAGAATCAACACCAATGATCATATTGTCCTATTTGTCAAATGTGTCAATAAAGCATCGACATATTGTTCTAGCAATAAAGCAAATGTTTGGTCAAACCTTGAAGATCAAACATACTATCCACACATGCCGATTACTTGACAAACATTACAAAAAGGCAAATACGAATAATCATGGTGCCAACACCTATGGCGCATCCAGGCATTTTATTTGATTATTCGCGCTTGCTATTTGGCAACTTGACAGGGGTCTCTCCTTTTCGCTAGTTATAAAGGTATAAAGCATGATTTAAGCAATATATTTAATTATTGATTTTTTCTTTATTATTTCACAGCAGAGCACCAATAATGAACGGTTACGGCAACAGCAGTACGTCCCATGAAGTGAAAGCAGAAGACCTGAGCGCCAGCGAGGCCCAGGATATCAAGCCTAACATATACGCTCTCAAGAACGAGATGCAAGCCTCTGACTACTCTAACAAGGGTATGTGAAAATGTATTGCTTAACATATAGCACATTTAAAAATAAATAAATAATAAATATTTCTAACACTCACACCTATCAGCCTAGCCCCAAAGTAAGCACTGTAAGGCTTGTGTTATGGGATGCTAGAGTAGCGGATAGAATACATATAATGTACATATATGTATAAGTATATTTATATAGGAATATATATAAAACATATGGATGTTTTATATATATTGATGATTAACAAGTAGAGACAAGGACGGTAAAAAGGGGCTAAAAGCGCGTATTCCACCTGACTAAATTCAGACGTCCTAGTTAGGATCCTAAAAAGAAAGCTAATTAGAAGCTTCTGATTACACTCGACTAATTTAGTTACTGATTCAGTCAGTTACAAAGCGCGCGGCGAATTCAGTCGGACTTTTTCGTAATGGCTCCAGTCCTGTCAAAGCAACAAAAAAACAATCTTCTCGTAGGCCTGGCCGTTGGTTCAATAATAAGAGAAGAAAGTAAAAAACGAAAAACGTGGGTGAAAGAATATTAATATTATTAATGTTATTTTTATCGTTTTTGTTCCATAGATACTTATAAAATAAAATTTATAAAATTCGATTATGTTACTTATAACTTCTTTTTCTTTTACCGCCGACATCGCACACTCACGTAATTCGTAATCGTAGACACAAAAACGTCTTCACGCAGTGACGCCTGCTGTGTGACTAAACCATTTTAACCCTATTACACCTTACTAAATCGTGTTCTAATTAGGATACTAAATGATTTAGTCAATCAGAAGCCACACTACTTCCGATTTAGATTGCTAATTAGGATCCTAACTTCCTAAATGCAATTTTTTTTTACTGAATTAGTAACTCAATGACGTTGGACGTCTGAATTTAGTCAGGTGGAATACGCGCTTGACCCTTTCTTCGCGCAAAGAGTCGTCTCTCTGTTTGACGGATAACGTAAATTTCGCTGCGCATAAAAAGTGCTCTGTCTGATCAACTCATATAAATACCCATTACACATATCAGGTGGGGTAGAGTCATTTGCCTACCTAGCTATAAATTAAAAACAAAATGTCGTCGAACGAAGTTGTATTTTCAAAATACTATTTCGTCCTAATGAATAACTTTTTCAAATCACAGGTGATTACTCGAATTCAAACAAAGAGTCTTCGAGCATCAGATCCGGCGAAACCAGCCCGTACGACGACTACCCTCGCTCCGAAGACCGCTACCGTCCCTCGATATCTCACATCAAGGACGAAGCCGAAAACCTATCACTTAACGAGCAAAGATCTGACAAATAAACGAATATGGGATCCGTTTAAAATCAAGCAAAAGTGAGTAATTTTACTATCCAGCTGCAAATTGAGGCAAAAGAGTGAGTACTTTTACTATTCTACTGTAAAGTGAGTCAGTTTTCAAGTGATCAAGAAAGTGAGTCAGCATAAAATCCGATCGCAAAAGTGAATCCTCTTGTGTGTTCTGATTTCCGATCGAGTGATACAAGTGTTTATTGTAGCCAATGACATTGTTACCCAAAGCGCAGTGAAAAATAATAATAAATTGTTCTGCTGAAGTACTTATTGACAATTAATTTGCTTAGTGTTTAGCGTAATCGATAACAGTATGTAATGCAGTTTTACATTTACGGGTGTAGATCTATTTCAGGTTATTAGTGCGGTGTTTAGAATGTAATGTGTTCACTGTTGGAGTTTTTACATATGACGTGGACGATCTCGAAATGAGGAATTGTAAGTTAGAGTTTAAGGCCATTTTTTTGTTTTAATCTGACCCGGTTTTAACGGGATATGGAAGTATTATAGGTTTTATGTTTCTCGTTTCTAGGTTCTGATTATAAATGGTAAGTCGGTAGCTGCAGTGTTTTCATAATTATATTATAGGCATAGTGCGTTAAGTGTTAGGAATTTTGTAGTTGAAAACGAATTACGCCATCTGACCGGCGTTCAACGATGTTTAACCTTAAAAGGTCCATATCAATATTTAAAAATATTTAATCGTCGAAGTGTAAAAAAAAATACTAGAACAATAAGTAGTTTATTTCATGTGGACACGTGAAGGTATTTATAGTGGAATTTGCGCTTAGCGTTGTTTTAATTTCCACTTTATTGCCATAATATTTGAAATTTCATTTTCTTCTGTATTTTGCAATACGTAGATCTCGCGAAAAGTTGTTTTCTTTCTATTCGATGTAATGAAATGAATTTAATAATAAAAGAGTTCGTTTAAAATAGCTGATTTGTGATTTCTGTGTCAAGTTTATTAATGATCTGATTATAAGCTTATTTTTTAATGATTTAAATAGAAAAAAAGATATATTTTTCGACGTTTCAGAGTGCCATAGATTACGATGGCGGCGATTTTTTTTTAGTTTTTGTAATTGATTCCATGGAATTGCTTTTTTTATTTTTTTTTAGTGTAAGACTAGAATTGTAAATATTTATCACGAATTGTAAATTCTTTAAAAGAAATTTGGTAAATTTAGACGTGTGTAAACGTTTACTTATTAAATATAACTATTGCATATTAAATCGTTCATGTTGTAGAGAATTTAGAAAACTTAGTAGTAATGAAAATTTTCACTTTACTGTGATCAAAATAACAAGCATAACAATATTGTTTCACGGCTAAAATTTTTAAACACCTGAAAATGACGATGTTATGCTTGATGTAATGACTATTGTACCTTATGTCTGTCGAGGTTATGTTTATTACAAAAATAATATTTGCATTTTCAAATATAGCATTTATGAATTATAATTAAAATAATGAATAGTTTGTTTTGAATTCCGATAAAAGTAAATTAATAATATAAATTTAAAAGGGTCAACCTAATCATATCACAAGTATGTATGTATAACTTGTAATGCTAGTAATTATGATTGGTAATAAAATAATAAATGTATACCTAAATTGCAATAATAATACCTAAAATGTAAAATAGTTATAATGACAGAAATTTCATCGCCATCAACATGTTTGAACAGTGATTTACAAACTTTCAAATTTATTGGTTTATATTTAATTTTACTGTCTAAATTACAAATCATAAACAACAATGTTAAAATACCGCCTAAATTCTATCTACTTACAAACTTTCTGTGTTTTGTGAAACATACTTATGTGATCGTGATTTAAAAAAAAAACTCAAGTTATTAATTAACCAAAGCAGATTAATTTTTCCACTTTGTGTCTGTATAATATTTTTTTTTTATAATAATACCTTTTAAAATTTTGCTCATTCTAAAGAATATTTTATTATGTTAAATTATTAAGTACAACTTCTAAAGAGTTTTTTCAATTACTAACAGAAATACAATTTGTTATAACCAATGGAATTGATTTAAAGTTAAATATCGTGGTAAATCAAAAAGGATTGTTGGATTTTTTAATCAATTAGCGAATATTTTGAGAAAAGTGTATTTTTTTAATTCTGTTATATTAATCATTAAATTGTTTTATGATGAGCCAGTATGTATGTATAATTTTACTTAAAATACGATGTTATTTTTTGACACGTTTATTTAATAGTAATTACTATTACAATTTTGCACAATTTTTAAACTGGCAAGTTCCATAAAAAATACATTCTTCACCAAGTTAAACAGCTACGCATATTTTTAATCACACAAAGCGACATGAATACATTTATTGTAAATTATACTTAATTAGTGTTGTATTAAACCAAATCATTACAATTATATTATTTTGTTTTATTTCATTTGACCTCATTTTTTATTTTTGACATTAACAGCTATCCCATTTTTCCTAATTTTTTGATGGCTGATTTCTCGAACACTGGATAAAATGTATCTTTCTGATATCGTATTATACGGACAAAATAAGGAGTTGACTTGTGTCAACTGGTGTAATGTGACGGATGACATCTGTCTCTATTTGATTGAGTATTAATTTATTGAACAGTACCCCTAGCACTAACCAATATAACCAACATCGAATAAAATATTCGTATCGTTTGCGAGTCCGAAATGTCATTGTCAAATGTGTACTGATTTTGACGTGACAACGTCTTAAATTAGGTTGCGGCTGGGAGTCACTTATGAAAAAGTGTAACGCTCGGTAACGTTACGATGAGTCTCTCGTGTTAAGTTTAAGTTTACATGTACAATGTTTTAGTAAACAAAATATATTTCTATAGTTAAAATTTGTGCAATTCTTATTTTCATTCAATTCCTTGTTCCTATTGTGCAATTTAATTATATTCATATCAATAAATATTCTACCGAGAAAAAGACGTTGTCACGTAAAATCTTCGCCCGTAAAACCGACTTTACAGGCAACCATTTTTTTTTTTAGTTCTCGTTACGTACGTTGAGCCGCTGCTGTTCAAATCTCCATACAAAATTTGACATTGACATTTCGGTTTGCAAACTATTCGAATTCGATAATGGTTTAGGGGTACAGTAAGTTTTATCCGAGTTTTGAATAAATCGGCCCTGAAACGGTAATGTAACATCAACATTAATCCCAATCGAGAGAGGTACTGAGAGCATAGCGGATTTTCCGCTCGAATTGGAGCTCCCTTATGGGGAAGTAACCACCACCATACAGAAAATCACAGTAAAATAATACTAACTTTTAGTGGTGTTGTGTTTCTGTCAGTGAGTAAGGTTCTAGGGCTCCACGGAGGACGGGAAGGGAGGGACGGGAAGAATTACGCGGCCCTCCCACTCGTAGTTCTGTCCTACAAAGGAGGGTTCTTGGACGGATACGTCCAGGAGTCCCCTCCGCAGCGGATGGGGGCCGGTACGGTGGGCAGTAGGCCGCGTACCCAGCCCCCACGCGTGGGCCTACCTGCGCAGTTCTGCGGGGTCCCCGTAATACCGCGGGAGACCCCTGCCGTGGAGCCCTGGCGAGGCAGGGAAGCTGCTGGGGGCGGAGCCGTGGTAGAATCCCTAACGGGGCTCCGCACTAAGCAGTGGCAGGACTTTTTTAGCGGATATTATGCTGTAAAGCGCCCGTAAGATTGCGGGGTCCTCGGTGGGTAGCCACTGGGGGGTCCGTAAGACTTGCGGGAGCCAGGTGTGAGGTCCGTCCGGCGGTGTGCCTCTTAAAGGCGCCGTCATCTATAAAAAGATTTTTTCGTTATAAAAAAAAAAGGCTCCACGGGGTAGGAGATAGGGTCAGGGAGGCAACGGTTCCAGGCGAGAAGCCTGGAATGCCGTCGCCCACTTTAGCGCGACGGTCAAGGCGGCCAAGGAGGCCAATGAGAGAGAGAGGGAGACTGACCCTCTCGCACCTGGAAGGAGGCGCCCGAGGACAGGGCGGTGACCCCAGAACATTCGCGCAAACGTCGACCTAGCGGGGGTCTGCGGGCTATTGGTTGGGCGCCAGTAGCCCGCATTGTACAGGCTTAGATTAAAACAAAAAGGGTACATACGGCACTAGTCTCACAAAAGTGATCCGCATGAATTGTGGTCCACGACCCTTATCGCTTTAGTCACAACTTGACATGCAAACGACGTACATGTGAACGCCAAAAAGAAATATTGCTAATATTTTGTGTTTATATGATAAAACAATGCCTAAGTGTGTTTTTGAAAAGTGCTCTAATTGCTCAAGAACTAAAAATAAAACCCACGGCATCACTTTTCATTCGTAAGTATTATGAAAAATATTTTTTCATAAAAAATGCTGTTTGTTTTTAATCTTATTCGGTAGTAACGTCGAGTACTGGTCGCGTGATTGGTCGGTAGTGCAGTGACGCGGATCTCGCCGTCTCGTTCGCGCTGCCGTTGAAACTTAACGTGCTGTTTCGTTCGGGTCGGTAATGCAGTGACGCGGATCTCGCCGTCCCGTTCGCGCTGCCGTGGCATCAGTTTTTGTTTGATGCAAGTATGAGCGTACCGTATCTACCCTTTTTGTTTTAATCTAAGTGTACAGGCCCCTGCGACGGTGGGGTGTCCGTCGGAACGCGGATGCCCCATACCTCTGGCACGGAGATGAGCTCGCGCAGACTACTGTGCGGGCATCGCCGCGTAGGCCTACACGAGCCAGCGCCCTGCGCATGCTCGTGGCCCGCTCAATTTTGGCAAGGCGAAGTTCCCGGGGTGTTTAGTGGTGTATTCCCGGCTATCTCTTTAGCCGGTAGAGTCCCACACACCCCCGCTCACTAGCCCAGTGTGTGGGGACGGTGCTTAAACGCATTCTCCCCGTTAAAAAAAAAGGGTAGGCAACGGTGCGAGTGATCAAGAATCTATATAGTCTATGGTAGCCCCTTAATATCAGGCAGGCGGGCCTTACGCTTGTTAGCTACCTATTTAACATAAAAAAATTAAAGAAATTCGTATTATGGAAACATAAAATTTTAATACTACTGGCTAAAACACGCAGGCCCAGTGCAAAATGGGTGCTAACGATCGCAGACGCAGCCGGGACTGACGGCCTAACGTGCCTTCCGAAGGAGCTCGAGAAAAAAAGTTTTTGGTCAGCCATCCAATGACTGACCATTGCGAAAGTTGCTTAACTTCCACGATCGCAGGCCGAACATGCTAGCAGTGTAGAAGGTATTCGCAGGACTTTTTTAGCGGATATTATGCTGTAAAGCGCCCGTAAGACTTGCGGGAGCCAGGAGACCTACTCTAATTCAACGAAAAACGAAATTTCGATCGAAACTTCGAACTTTTCTTACTATGTTTTGGGTTCGTTTTTAATTATAATAATATTCGTCGGAATATAGATTGAGGTGTAGATTTTCTTAGGCTACTCAAAGAAAGCTTCAATTTGATAGTTTATCATTCAAATTAGGTATAACCTTAAATTGAAGAAATTAAATTTCGTTTGAACTTCGTTGTCGAAAGTTCTTTTCGGATAAAGAGAGTAGACCCCCAGGTGTGAGGTCCGTTCGGCGGTGTGCCTCACAAAGGCGCCGTCGTCTGTAAACCGAGGTTTTGCCTGCGTAAACAGAAAAAAAGCCCAGTGCAGAATGGTGGGTGTAAAGACGCAGCCGGGACCAACGGCCTAACGTGCCTTCCGAAGCACAGAGGTTTTCGAGATAATTTTTGGTCACCCATTCAAAGACTGACCATTGGGAAAGTTGCTTAACTTCCACGATCGCAGGCCGAACATGCTAACCACCTGCACCATCGAGCTCCTAACTAACATGTTTGAATCGCACTATAAATTACAGAATCAACGAGTCCACCTTCCGTCGAGGTCGTTAGCACACCACACGTGCTCATCTTGTCATCGGAAATACTTTCGACATGTGAGGAAAAAACCGGTCAAGTGCGATCCGTCTGGCACATAAAGGGTTTCGTATAATTGCTCGAGACTTATGATACAGTCAGTATAGGAATAACGTCGAAAAAAGTAACGGCTTTTAAAAACAATTGGTGTGGTTTTGCCACCAACCACGATGTAAGTGAAACTTTTAAAATCATTAATAAAAATAGTCCTCGGCTGGGAAACGAACCCGGGCCACAGAACATATACACCCCGGGCCGCCCGCGCAGTAGGCGAGCACGTCTACATAGATGTCACCGCCACACAGTAGTAGAAAGCCCCACATATAATGAACAAAGAGGAAATAGTCACTCGCCTCCTTAAGAGATGGCGCTACCGGCGCTGCGTTCACAACGTATGGAAGCCTACATCGCGCAAGAGAAATTAGGAGTCAAACACTCCATAAATACGATGCCCGACCAAAATCTGTCGGGCCGCGGCCCCCGAGCTACCATCACCCAGCTCGGAGGAAGATCTTCCCCTTTGGCCTTCCCACAACTGAACCACCGCAACGACGCATGTTTATAATGCCTATATTTTTAATAACAATAAAAATAGAATACGACATGCTAAAGATTAACGAAAAAAAATTTGGCGATATAAAAAAGTTTTAATTAATTCGTTGAGGAAAACTTTGTATTGCATTCCTTTAAAAGCATTTCAGATCTTGAATAATAAAAGTTTATGTAAAGAAACAGGGAAGGAAGCTATAAAGGTTTTGTTTTATGATAAATTAATCATTACATTATTATGATTTATAGAAGTATATAATATATCTACTCTTTGACAGAAGTATGCCAATAACGTTGTGATTTGAAACTCGATGAAACGAAAAAGCGACAGTTTTATAAACACACCAATTAGCGAAGCCCCAAAGTAAGCACTGTAGGCTTGTGTTATAGGATACTAGGGTAACGGGTAGCATACATATCTGTAAATATATATTTATATAGAAATACACATATTAAACATCCATGACAGGAGTACAAATGCTCGTATTCTTTACACAAACATCACCCACCCACAGGAATTCGAACCCAGGACCTCTCGAGTCAGCGACACCATGAAATCCGGCGTACAAACCACTCGGCCGCAGAGGTCGTCATATATTTGACACAAGGTATGTGAAATAATTTTTTAACTCTCTGCAAGAGATAGACAGCCGAACGGTAACTGCCTTGGTGTCGACATCAAGTGATAGATGGTTCGATCCTGAGCTTGGTTATTTTTTGAATTGTTTATTTAAGCTATTATTTAATAAATAAAACTAGTTTTAACGGGTAAATGCAGGAACTTCATTTATTTATTGATGTTTCGCAGCCTTTTCATGTCTGCATCGTCAGAATAATGATTTTTTATTTACTTTGTCGAGCTACCTTCGAAAGACTTTTATTGAGCCGAATTGTTATATTCGAATATCCGAACGCTAATAAATAAATAAAGTTCGTGCATTAACCCTTAAAACTAGTTTTATTTAATGAGTGATATGCGTGAAAACCTTATAAACAAATAAGCTTTTATATATTTTTCAAAAAGTTTCACTTCTAACGCATCAGCCCATGTCGTTTTTTTTTAATTTGGGCTAATAAGCAAGCATTTCTCTTATTAATATGTGTTAGGCCCATTTAAAAGCTTGTTTAACAAAACTAAAATTGACTTTATAAAACGAAACCTCGCTAAGAAAATCTTTCAAACAAAAAATAATCATCATAATCGGTCCACTAACCCCGAAGATATGAACAACAATAAAAAAAAATATCTACAGGTATAATGACGAATTGATAACCTCGTACTTTTCAAGTTGTTAAAAATTACAACGTTCTTGTCAAAAAGTTTAGACGTGCGGGTAAATAGAGAGGACTTCTTAATAATGTTTCATTGCTTTTCTTTATCTACGGAACCCTAAAAAAGACTCATAAAATACAATGTCATTGTATAAGTGAAATGAAAATAGCGCTCGTACGCGTCACTCGGCGGATATGATTCGTCGGATAAAATATATACGATAGTTTTTGTTCGTTTTGCTTGATGTCTTGTCAGACTCGAAGGTAACGTGTAATTTATAAAATCAGACATTACAGTAAGGTCTATGGAATTTTGATATTTCACCGTAAAGTTTTGTGATTTCATCACTTCAACATTCATAGAACGAAAATTTTGGTGAAGGGTCTTTTTACACGACCGCCCAAAAAAAGAGGTTTTTTTTTTATTTTTTTCTAGTTATATTTTCCTTAGATTTCAAACATCAAGCAGTTACATGCTTAAAAAATATAACTATAATAGCTATTTCTTCTTTCAAATGTTTAATACTTGTAAAAGTATTCATTTGACATTGTGGGTTACCTACAATGCGAAGAGATGGCGCTGCCTTGCAGCTTAAGAATGGCTAGAAGAATTTCGACGCGGCAATCAAGGCCGCGGTAGCATAATATGGTTAATAGTTATTTATTATACAAGAGTGGAAAGTTCCTTTTTAACCGCGTGCTCGATTTGGATGACCGAGCAAGCGAAGGATTCTAAAGTTGAATCACGAGCGCAGCGAGTGATTCTAAATTAGAATCCTGAGCGTCAGCGAGGGAAACAAACGAGCACAAGGTGAAAAATCTTTCCACTCGAGTGCAATACGTAACTTTTCATCCCACCTCAGCGAGGAAATGACAAAATGAAAAAGAAAACAATTTATAATGACAAAATATTTAAGCAATAAAACGTGAAAAACTAGAATGGCGCGAAGCACGCAAATAAAACAAAGAAACCAAGAAGGTTCCAAATTTAAATTTTTTCACAATTTAAAAAGTTCTAATCATAAATTTGGCACCATAGAGGTTACATTAAATAGGTTTAATGACGTTTTGAATTTACAATTATATTGAGTACTCATTATATGTGATGTTCTAAATTCAAATCTACTTTGCCGCTCAAGCGAATAAAATAGAATTTTCCAGCCAGATTTCGAAGCGCAAAATTACACTTTCCGAGGTGGTGGGATGAAAAGAATTTTATTTCTCAAAAAGAATAATACAATTCACTTACTGAGAAAAATGAAGTTTTAACGCAATGCATGTAACACTTATAATTGGTCAGTGCATTCGCCCGGATAGCGAAGGGTGTGGGTTCGAGTCCCGTCTGCTGCCTAGTCCTCGTGGAATTTTTCCTAGTTATATTTTCTTTAGATTTAAAACATCAAGCAGTTGTATGCTTAAAAAATAAAAATTATAAGAGTGTTATGTTTTCAGGTTTCATGTATGTTTCTTTATTCCACCGTAACTTCTAAACGCCTGAGCCGATTTAGATGTGTGTGGTATCATTAGAATCCTTTTACTATCCCGGGTAACATTAGGATAGCTTAACTGTTAAAATTGTGATAACAACAATGTCAAAATGTTAGTACAAGAAGAAGGCACGTTAGTAAATAATGCTCCGTAACTATCGGAGCTTCGATTTTAAAAATTTTCGAATTGTAATGAAATCCCATTTACAGATTTCACGTAATTTTGGATAGGAACGGTATCTATGTGAAACTTTCCGAAATTATCTGATAATCCTAAATTGTAAGGAAAAAATGTTTGGACGATTCAATAAAAATTTAAAGATTTCTGATTATATTCATTACATTATTACTTATTACATATATATAGAAAAATAAATATCCACACCGAAATTAGACATACTGATAGTGAATGAACAACTTAAAATAAACCTAAAATTAACAGAAAACGAGCGTAGTGAACCCAAGTAAATATCAAAGGTTTTGTTTCGACAAGACATAAATTTTACTCCTTATGATTTGGTTTCCAAAACTATAGACCATTTAAATTTTCTCCAGAAGTCTTAAGGTACTGAGAGAGTAAGGGGTGGCTGTATTTGGAAAATATTGGGCAAAGGCCTGGCAATCAATTAACCTCATTTTAAAATTCGCAGAAACGCCATTGCAGTACACGTTATTGAATTTTCATTTTCTCCGTACCTATTATCCTAATTAACTATTTTGTATTTGTTTTATTTCGGCTATAAAATGTTTAATTTCAATAAGGTAAAATGTTAAAGATAACCATTTGATCGACGTTATGAAGTCGGTATGAAGTCTACCGGGTCAGCTAGCTTTACATAAAAAGTAGATGATCTTATTGTTTCCCTCTATACATAAAGAGGGAAAGATTTTTCCGTGAAAAAAAGTCCCTGAACGAAAACATAGACAATCAATAGCATTCACGAATTAATACTTTGCCAGTGACATAAAAACGTATGGGCGTTACTTGGAATCTGTTGCATGTTGCATGGATATGCACAGGCACAACGTGTTATAACTTTAAGTTATAAAATTAATAAGATTTTGTAATAATAATAACATTAATGCTATTAATATTTTCAAACTAAACGTGCTATGATGTTTGTTTTAATAAATGTACAACACGCAATTATTTTGATACGGCAAAAATAAAAATTATTTCCTAAATATACGCCGTTACATTAAAACAACAGATTTTGAGTACCCTTTCATCAATAATATAGTTTATTCTTAAAGAGAAGTAGGCATAGCGAGTTATTCGCTCAAATTGGAGCGCCCATCTGAGAATGTAACCCATACCTTACCACCACCACAACCCCCTCAGGTTCGAGTGGTCTAGACTCTAGAGCCTCCTCTCCGTCTGGAGCCTCTAGACTCTAGAAGCATCAGACGGAGTGGAGACCCCCCGTGGGGAGATGCCATCCGCCTGGAATACCTCTCGAGGCACTCGCCGATTCTCGGCTTGAGGTCCCCTTAGCATCTCGTCGTCCCCAAACCTGGTGACGCTGTAAAGGTCATCTGCGACCGACAGCATACACATTAAAAAAAATAAAAGTACCACCACCATAACACTACTGTTTGCTCTACGGGGTAAGAGATTAGGAGCTCTATTTTTGAATCACTCGTCTTGCGTCGAACGCTCGATTTCTACTAAATTTTATTCGACATAATAATTCCGTATTTTTGAATCGCTCGAGTGCAACGAATGGGTGTGGCGAATGGTGGAGGCGAATGATAGAATAATTGTAATTTTTTTTGTGCTATTAGACGACGATAATCTATCACTGTCATGCTTTATATGAAACGACAAAGAGTAGTAGAAATTACCGGTTTTTATTATTTCTGCGTGAAATGAGTAAAATTTCGTATTTCGTATCAAACAGGTAACACTGGCCTGGTGAAGAGTGATTCAAAAATACGGAAAATCAGTATTTTGCGACTTGAAAGTCGAAGGTGACTTATGTCGCATTCGACGATACTATGTCAGACGAGTGATTCAAAAATAGAGCCCTAGGTCAGTGTTATGTTTTTAGTCTATCTATTGATTATTGATCTGTGTCTATGGCTAAGTTAGTCTATGGATATGACTCGGAATGGGAGAAAGAAAAATGGCCGTTGAGTTGGGCTTAGCGCCGAATGTGATTATAAGAGATTGTCACTTAAATAGTGTTAGTATTAAACCATTTTGAAATTAGTCTGGAAGTTTTAATTAGAGACACAAAAGTCAGGGTAGGCGTGAATTATATGTTTGGTATCGCAAGTGCCTATGGGCTATCGTACTGTTTACCATGAGGCGGGTCATACGCTTGTATGGCATTTTTGTGCGCACACGCTGGCCTCACTAGGCTCAGAATGGTGGGTGCCAACGACCGCAGACGCAGCCGGGACCAACGGCCTAACGCGCCTTCCGAAGCACGGAGGAGCTCGAGATATTAAGTTTTTGGTTACCCATCCAATGACGGACCATTTTAATACAAAAAGCGTTATTTCGTAAATTAAAAATTCGCTTGTTTCAAAGTTAATTAAAAAATTCAATCTACTCAATTGGTTGCACTGGCAGATAGCATTTAAAGTTTAGGTTCGCTTAAAGTTGGAACTGGTACTTTATTTGCTAAAAAAAGGACGACAAGTGACTACATAAAAAAAAATACTAAGGGTAAAATCAACCAATCTGGCAAAAATAAATGTCTGTTCGTAAACTAGAATTCACTTATTACACACATCAAAAGTGTCTAGGGATCAAGCATTTTTATGCGGATTTCTTGAGATTGAGATGTGGCTTTGTAATAAATTTATGATTTTATAAATTTATATGGATCCTTTTTGGTGCATTTCATAATTTGAATCAGGAACTGTGAATCAAATTCGAGTAAAAGATGAAAATCAGCTGTCAATATTTTCCCTATAAAAACATACAACGCATTGAAGACATTATTAGTGCTACTGTTTCCCTACTACTGATTAAAACCAACGTTATTATGGAGCGGCGACGTCATTTAAGCAGGGAAGAAATGCTCAGAGCCGTGGGAATGATAGAAGCTGGTTCCCGGCAACGTACTGTGGCTTTAGCTCTGAATACAAGTCAGAGTGTTATCAGTCGACTTTGGACACGATACCGAAGCACTGGTACCGTGGCTGAGCGCCATGGAGGACGGTATCGCTGCACCACACGGAGACAAGACCGATACATTCAAATCTTAACTCGAAGAGCTCCAACAATAACCGCCATGATGTTAGCCGTGAGGCTTCATCACTCTTCAGGGAACTTAATTAGCGACCAAACAGTCAGAAACCGCTTGCATGAAGTGAACCTTCATTCCCGAAGACCGCTACGGGTACCACCTATAGCAATGCACAATCGTAGGATTCGATATCAATGGGCTCTTGAACACAGAAATTGGGCAGAAGAACAATGGCGTTTCGTGTGCTTTTCTGATGAGTCTCGTTTTGGTATGAGACCGGATACAAGACGTATACGACACTGGAGAACCCCTGGACGCCAACAGCGATTAAAATCCTGCCAGGAAGTCCATCCTTATAGTGGTGGAACCATCATGGTATGGGCGGGTATTTGGATCGGCGGAAGAACTGAGTTGATTTGGATCAGAGGCAACCTCAACGCTCAAATTTATGCTGAGACGATTGTATCAGACGTCATCGTTCCTCTACAAGTGCAAATCGGTCCCTTATTTCAGTTAATGCATGATAATGCACGACCGCACACCGCAAGAGTTGTAAGACAGACTCTCGCCGCAGCTAACATCAATGTCCTGCCCTGGTCTGCTCAGTCGCCAGACTTGAACCCGATTGAGCATGCATGGGATATGCTACAGAGAAGAGCTCTGCCGAATATGGAGGGTATCCAGTCGCAAGAAGACCTTTTTTTGTTGTTGCAACGAACATGGGCGGCCATTCCACAGCGTGATTTGGATGAACTCATTTTGAGTATGCCAAACCGATGTTCTTGTGTTGTTAGTGTTCGCGGTAGAAATACGGATTATTAATTGTTTAAGTTACCCAATAAAATTTTAGAGAAAACTGTTATTTCAGTCTTTTTTTCGAACTTTTGTGTTAGTGGTTCAAATGTCAAAAATCCCTTTATTAGGAAAATGGCAAATTTCTTTATTAATGCAAAGGTGACTTGGTTTATCGTTACTGTGACAAACGAAAACACTTTATTTGATGAATCCTTAAAGAAAATTTTAATTAATATCAATCAGGAGAAAAGTTATTGCAAAAATATATGTTGATCCCTAGACACTTTTGATGTGTGTACTTTTCAAACTATCTTTGAATAAACAATTTAGTATAAAAACTCAAACTTCAAAAGGTTTTTAATTGAACAAATGTGTTTAAACGTAACTGTTTATTACAGCAGGGGCTGCAATATCATCGATACCGTACGCGCTAGCTTGATTTATGGGTTTGAGCAAGTGCACTAGTGAAGTGGTATCGATAAAATTTTATCGACAATTTTTATTTTTATTCATGCAGTTCATGTCTATTGTTTATCGAATTATTAGACAAAAACAAGGTGGGTTAAACTTTTAAAAGTGACAAAATTCTATTGTCAAATGTTCATGATATATACTTGATCGGTCGTAAATAAGTAATTGTCATTACAGTTATTAATTTAAATGTAACCAAGTAGTAGTGTTGTTTTAATACTATTTAAAGTGGTCGTCTGCGTATCTGTCCGAACAAGACTCTTAATTTTCAATTCTCTAAACCATATTATTTTTATAGTCTTTAATTAATATTTAGATAAATAAAATACAGCGAAGTGTAAATAATGGCAAGATTCATCGATATCGATATGGCTAGATGAATATTTTTCCTACATCACTACGAACGACATGTGGCTCTTAATTATACGTAACAACAAAACCGATGGGCCGGCAAAAAACGTAAAATAACTGTATACTTATTCTTAATCCCGATCTGGTTACTGAACTCTAAACATAAAACACAAAAAAAAACAAGAAAAAAAATACAACACATCACTTTTTCTTTCCATCGAACCACATGTCTACGAATGGGTTAAAACGTTTATTTTTTTCCATCAAAAAGTGTCATTTTCAATTCGGAATGGTGAGTTAGAGAAGTTTTATATAGTATTTACAGATGTTAGTATTTTTTCACGATTTAAAATGTGCTAGATGAGTAATAGTTTAGTCTACATGTGTTCATAGTTTGCCGTCTGTCTTCAGTTTGAATTCTTGAATGCACGTGAAAACTTTTGTTTTTTTCCTAAGATACATTCCGAAACTGTCTAGCTATATAAGGCGTGGATGAGATTAACTATTTTTGGTGATAATTCGTCATGAATTCATCATCAACGCTTTTTTATACCCTGAGATTGAAAATAACCTTAATGGTCCGGTCAACGATGAGTAGCTACTGCACTTTTCATTATTGGTCCTATGGGTGGAAAAGGAAGATTGGGCCATGACTTCTTTTTTGAGTGTGTATGCTGTTGGTCGTAGATGACCTTTACCTTCACCGGGTTTGGGGACGGCGAAATCCTAAGGAGACCTTAAGCCGAGATAGGCGAGTGCGTATAGAGGTATTCCAGGCGGTTGGCATCTCCTCACGGGGGGAGTCTCCTCTCCGTCTGGACCACTCGAATCTGAGAGGGCCGGCTCAACTAGAGAGCATCTCTGAGACTCGAAACTTGACTTTAGTTAGCCGTTGCCGTGGGGGGAGGGCCATGACCTACACGATTTGAATATATGTATATATAGGGACCAGTTTTTCATTGGTCTTTTTCCAGTTGTGCCCACTCAAGTTTTGGACCACTTCCTTGTTTGACTACCTTTATAAAGGTGTGAAAAAAAAGCAACTTTTTTTCACTTAAAAATGAAACTCCAAACAGCCCCTTGAAAATTAACATTTAGGAATTCTTTATTTAACCCTCTACTGCATGAATTATGAAGGAAACGATAAAAAAAATATTTGATGGTTATTGAGCCTTTATTTACTGATAAGATTTACTACAGAAATGAAATTTGAAAAAAAAACGGTTACAGGAACTGAAAAAAAAATTAAGACCATATATGGGTTCATATGCATTCAAACAAATTATAATCAAAATTACTAGTGACATATATCCTCCATCCTATTTCGATACGCCCTTTTTTCCGATTTGAGCTTGCCAAACGTAACAGAACCCTAGTTTGTTAAGAGCGTCAAAAACTGTAAAATTATTAATCGGGTATTTACGTTTGTAGTAGAAAATTAACACTTCAGACTGTGGTACATTCAAAACTTTTTCTAAATCAAAAATGTCCACAACGGTGTCATTTCATTAAGTGTTTCTTTTTCTTCATTTTTAATTTCACGAACTCTTTCTTTCATACTCAAATGTTTCCTGTGATTTTCTTCTAAAGATGCCTTTTCAATGGAGTCAGCTTGCTGGTATTGGTAAATGAAAAATATTTGTATGCCTCACCTATATAGGTAATGCCTCAGTACTTTCATAACAAGGATCTTACAAAAATGTTAATCGATCGAATTTAGATTTGAAATAAATACCTAAAACCAGTTTCAACGGGTTAGATGCACTGCAAATAATATAATCGAAACTACATTCAAACTAAACATCAGGTGAGGTGACATGATTTCCAAATTATTTAACAGAAGAATTCCTATTAGCCAGAATCATCAACGCTGCAGCAGCCCTGGTGTTGCTGTAGTAGTAATTTTTTTTTATTGTTTTAATTTAGGTTAACAATACTGTTTATGGTCAATAAAATTTATTAATTTATTATTTAATATGTAAATATGAGTCTACATGGATCCCTTAATTATATATCTTGATTTATTAAAATGGAGCAGAATCCCTTATAACAAGGATCACAATATATTGTACATTAAGCTTTCATTAACATTTGGTTTTTCATTTGCTTACTTGTTTATCGTAACCAATTATGAAAAAAGAAAAAATATTCTTATTTCATAACCATTTCTGAAAAAATAAATAAAAATCCTTCTTTCGTATATGGTTAAGAAATTCGACTAAAGGAGTATTTTGCGGGGCAGAGCTAAATGTTAATTCGTTCATTAGTCAAGAAAGTAAAGTAAATAAAAAACACTCCAGTACCCCTAGCACGAACTAATATCGAATTCGTATCGTTTGCGAGTCCGAAATGTCGTTACGTAGTTTGTGCCGCTGCTTTTCAAGTTTCCATTCAAAATTTGACATTGACATTTCGGTTTGCAAACTATTCGATTTCGATAATGGTTCGTGCTAGGGGTACTGCTCAAATATAATGTGGTAACAACATAGGCAACTACGGAACCCTACACTGCGCGTGGTACGACACTCACTTGGCCGCTTTTTTTATTATCCTTTAGCACTTGTCTCGGTTTCCCATAAGTTGTCACGCACACCAATTTTTTGATGAAACGCTTTTTCAATGAGTATGAAACAAAATTTATTGAATTTTCACATTATTCATAACATTTTGGTTCTTCTTCAGTCTTGTCACCAAGAAAGAAAACGAAGTAAATAAATAATTATTTCTTACATTCACACCAGTTAGGCTAATCCACGGAAAGGACCGAAAAGCTCTCAAAAATCAATCATCATCATCAGCCTATTAATATCCCCACTGCTGGGGCACAGACCTTCCCTATGGGTGGAAAAAGTAAAATGGAGATTGGGCCATGACTCACCACGCGGGCCCAGTGCGGATTTGTGGGTGCTAACGACTGCAGATGCAGCTGGGACCAACGGTTCAACGTGCCTTCCGAAGCACGGAGGGGCTCGAGATAGTAAATTTTTGGTCACTTATCCAATGACTGATCACTGCGAAAGACGCTTAACTTCAACGATCGCAGTTGTATCAATAAATCGCGCTTCATACTTGTTCATGAGTATTACCTCAAGAGAGGTAGGGGGAGCAGCCCACTAAAGTAACGCTACCTATTGGTCGTGATAAGTTGTTTCTATCGATAGTAAGGTTCGAGGGCTCCACGGAGTAGGGGATTGGGTCAGGGAAGGCAACGGTGTAACATATATTTTTGGATTCGCAATTGCCTGTTCTATAGGTTATGGTAGCCGCTTACCATCAGGTGGGGCCTACGCTTGTTTGCCACCTAATATCACATAAAAAAGATACTACTAGTCCGATTCAAATGTTATAATGTCCCGAGTAGAATAACAGTTCGCGATATTCATAATCCAAGCACATTTAAACCCGTACCCTTGTTTTGGTATTATAATAATCAAGCTGCTGAAAGCCTCTTCCGGATCTTTCAGCCACTTGAGTTGAAATTTCAAAGCCTTTTTTGTCAAGTATAAGAGGGTCAAATATTAAAATACATAACATAATCATACATAAACAAAATTATGCCTGTTGTTGGCAGGGTTATTAAATATTAATGTTGAAGAAATGCGATTTCTTTGTTTTAATACCAACTATGCTAAATGTGGTACTGTTGAGCGATGTATGACTTACTTTTAGGATAATTATATTACTTTATATAAGTTTATATATGACTATTATTACTTCTGCATGTTCTTTGTAAAATATCTGATCCATGTATTTATTTTACACACACCAATACTTGCTAAGATCCCACATTTTTTAATTATTTCTAAAAAGATAATCATGCAACTTGCTAGACCAAGGTAAAATTCTATGAAATAAAGAAATAATTTGAGCTTGTAGTATCTCGCACAATAGTTTCAGTATTTATCATGAAAATCTGATAAACAGTTCCGTTTGTCGTTGTAACATAGAAAACCCATACATTTTTTACATTTTGTGTAAGTTTTTTGACCGCAACATTGACATTTTTGTCGGTTTTTCATCCATTCCGGCATATGGTCTTTCTTACAGAGTTCAACGGCAGTTCTTGGTGTCTGACAGGAACTTTCCTTATTTTACTTGGACGATTGGGTGTTCCTGGATTAGATGAAGCAGGACTTCCGTGGCCAGTAAAACTTATAGGCGTTCCGTCTCTGCTTTGATTACAGGGACGTCCTTTTTTTCGAATACTTACCTGATTTGAGTATGTGTTCTGAAACTGCTTGCTTAAAATCAAATAAAGGCATGTAATTGTTTGGATTATTTCTGCGCCAAAGAATCCAAGCATTCACAATACACATATCCACCATGTGGAAAAAAATTCGCTTATACCATTTTTTGGATCTCAAGTGTTAGCGGGCTTGTTTATGTTGTCTTGTACAGATGTCAAATTAGATTGATTGGTAATAGTTTCTAGCAAATCTTCAGAAAATAAAAACACAAAATAATCTGCCGGTGTTTCAAGTTTTTCAAAAAAATCCGGTAATTGTGCGATTCCAGTAAATTTGAAATTCTTTACATCATAAGCCTCTATTTTTTTTGTTTCCCATTTTATTACGGTAGCCTTATTTTTTTTGCCTTCCCTTTATTTTGTGTGGTTGGTGCAGGGCTAGTTTCTTCATCAGAAGAATCGCTATCAGTTTCGAGGATAACAACAGATCTTCTGTGACGTTGGTATTGTCTAGGAGGAACATATTCGCTGTCGGAATCGGAAGCTAAGGCAGATTAACATGTTTATAAGAGCCATAAAAGCGAGCAGGATCCATTCTGCAACCAAAGAAAAGCCATCCAGCACATCACACAAAAAACTGATAATGCATACGAAACCATAAATGGTTCACAGAAAAAAGGCAAAGTTTGGTAAGAATGCATGCGAAACCATATATGGTTTCGAAGAAAAAGTCCTTCAGTATGATAGAAATATGCAAAAAAGCTATAAAAAACTAAAACATTATTGAAATAGAATAGTAATAGCACCATATTTTATTTTTTTATCAAGTAAAACTTACCTTTATCATGTAGATAAACTTTTTTGAAAAATGAATTTGCAGACACTGTGTTGAACTTCGCACCCGCGCTGATACAAGTGAGGTTATAACGGAATTGACGTTTGACCACAGACAACAAAATATTATTTTCGTATTACTAACATAATAATCTTAAGGTAGACGATGCGTTTAGTTAATGTATTAGAATTATTACGAAGAAAAAAAAAACTAAAGTTGAAGAACCATATGTGGGTTTGTATGCGGTAGAGGGTTAATCATATTGAAGTAACTAATTTGAATTAAAAAAAACTTCCCTTTCAAAAAAAGATAGGTTGGTCCACTCCCGTAAATACCTGGACTGAAATTATCTTGCAGGATTGAATTCCCTTCTTGTAATATAATAATTATCATCACACCAAATTACTCTACCCCACCTGATATTAAGTGGTGGTTACGTCCTGACGCGAAGATTTTCTTATTATATTATATTATCCAGACAAATGTCGGAAATTAATTTTATTTGTTGAAATGAAACAAATGAAATTTATTTATTTTATTCTAAGTCAATTTTAGTTTCTAAATATTCTCTAACTGAGTAAAAACATTTAGTTAATAGCCACATTTTGAGCTTTCTTTTAAATATAGGCAAACTAGGCTCTAAGTTGGAGCTCGATGGCGCAAGTGGTTGGCGCGTTCGGCTGCGATCGTTGAACTTAAGCAACTTTCGCAGTGGTCGGTCATAGGATGGGTGACCAAAAATTACTATCTCAAGCTCCTCCGTGCTTCGGAAGGCACGTTAAGCCGTTGGTCCCGGCTGAATCTGCAGTCGTTAGCACCCACCAATCCGCACTGGTCCCACGTGGAGGGTCATGGCCCAATCTCCTTATTCCATCCACCGGGAAGGCCTGTGCCCCAGCAGTGGGGACATTAATAGGCTGATGATGAAGCTCCAAGTTATAAGTCACAACGCTTGTAAAATGAATCGAAGTTGTTCTGTCAAATAATACCTTTTACTTTCACCTGCACGGGGAAAGTCAGCTTTTGGCTCATTCTAAGTTTTCCTGTCACTCTCAGTCAAGCATTTGAGAGTACGGTAATAAATTCTCAACTAGAAACAGAATTAATATTGCCGCTTCACAGATCGAAGAGGTTATCATGCTTGTTTTATGAACGAGCAGGCGATTTAATGATTAAGATATCTAGGGCATTTCAATTTATGATTTTGCACGCGAAATAGAGTAACCGCCTAGTGAAGTATCCTTGACTGCGTACAAAATTAGAACTGTTTAGTTCTCCTGTTGAAACGTTTATATAAGTTCTATGTTAGGTAAATTAGGCCTGTCCGCTAGGTAAGTCCGCTTTTTTGACATTTACAGAGTATCATCATCATCAGCCTATTAATGTCCCCACTGCTGGGGCACAGGCCTTAACTATGGATGGAATAGGGAGTTTGGGCCGTGACCCACCACGCGGACCCAGTGCGGATTGGTGGGTGCTAACGACTGCAGATGCAGCCGGGACTAACGGCTTAACGTGCCTTCCGAAGCACGGAGGAGCTCGAGATTAATTTCTGGTCACCCATCCAATGACCGACCACTGCGAAAGTTGCTTAACTTCAACGATCGCAGCCGAACGCGCTAACCACTTGCGCCATCGAGCTCTTTACAGAGTATAACTACTTACATAATAGAACTACTAGGATACTGGTCTTTTCGGGACAAGTATCTTTGTGGCGTTATATAAATAAAGCAGTAATGGATCACTAAATGGCTCAGTGATCATCAATTCACACTTATCAAAAACATTTCATTAATTGTGTTCCGTGAAATAATTAACTTATTTAAGATTTTTTCATGGACATAAAATTTCTCTAAGTACTCAAGACAATAGTCGACTACGGACCACCATAGGCTAAAGACGCTTGCGATAACAAATATCATAATAATACAACTCGCAGTGTTACCTATCATTGCGCTCATTCTCCTTAAAAACTATAATTATGCATTAATTTGGGTTGTACTGCCTTCTGAAATATGAAGGCGAAAGAAGCTCGAAATAGTAAATGCTATGACACCCATCTTGTGACAGGCCGAAAGTGCCGAAAGTGCCATGGCCTTGCTCATTCTCCTTAAAAACTGTAATTATGCATTAATCTAGGATATACTGCCTTCTGAAATATGAAGGCGGAAGAAGCTCGAAATAGTAAATGTTATGACAGGCCATTACAGGGGCGTATTTACCATAGGGGCCAAAAGTGCCATAGCCTTGCTCATTCTCCTTAAAAACTATAATTATGCATAAATCTCAGTTATACTGCCTTCTGAAGTATAATGGTAGGAGAAGCTAGAAATGATAAATGTTATAACACACCTTGCGACAGGCCATTACAGGGGCGTATTTACGATAGGGCCAAAAGTGCCATGGCCCAAGACTGCATGCTGCGAGTTGCGAGGGACGGCTGCATTCTACGACGAGGATCGGTTGAAGTCTTCGCATTCGTTCTACCCTCCTAAAGTTAAAACGCGGCTAAATGACCAATCTGCTAGAATACCAGCGCTGTTACGGTGAGAATATTCCCGTCCCATTGTAATAGCATTAAGCTGAGGCTTGGTCCTGATTGGCCTTTCTTCTCTCTCCATATTGTTGTTTTCTGTTTGTTTTTATTTTTATGGTTATATAATTTCTTATTGTTACCTACTTGTGTTTTTTTAGGCCAATAAATGATTTTTCCTTCTTAACCAACTTTTGAGATATGGCTAATAAATGGCACGTAAACTTTAGATTATTGCTATTTTGTAACCATTCATCACAGGACGAATTTTTAGTCTTAAACAATAAAATATCGATAGAGAATTAAAAAGTGTATAAGATGCAATTTAAGACTGAAAAATGGACCATATGTCACTTAGCCTCACTTTAGTTTGAGAACGACAGCGTTACTGACCTATGTTTTGATTTACTAATTTAAGGGGTGCAAATCTTGGGTGGCCTGGGGCGCTGGATTTCAAAATACGCCCCTGGACTATTGCGAAAGTTGTAAGAGATTTAAAACATTTTTTAATATTTTTATCTGACACGATGGCAAACGCTGCTGTGTCATCGGGCTCCGCTTAAATTCCTTCAGATGTTAAATAAAGCAGCAAAATTCTTAAATATTTATTTATAATTTATTGAAGTTTATCTCTATCACCTTACGGTGTTGGTTTGCCAATCTCGTAAAAGACACAGACATATATCTCACTAGAGGCCGTCCACGTCAACTTTAGTTTTTTTTGATAATCTCACAGGAACATAACATTTATTCTGAATAAAAAGTGTCTTATGTCTTAATCCAGGTCACAAACTATATGCGTTCCAAATATGATCCTAATCTGAGCAGTAGTTTTTTCTTGATTGAGTAACGAACATAAAATGTATCACATTTATGATATTAGTAGGATAACATAACCTTTGAGCGAAACTATGTACACACATATAGTAAAAAGTAAGCCAGTTTCAGATTAACCCTTTAGATAATTTAATTTTTAAAAGACACGCAGCTCCTGACGTAATCGTTAGTTTATACAAAACCAGCTCAACATAAACAAAAATCATATCTGTAGAACTGCTTTTTTTCAAACTGAAATAATCGGTTTTCAAGATAGTTTATTTTTAATTCAGGTTCCATGTGCCTCGTTGGAAGCGTGTGGCACAATTACTCTGCTGAGTATTGTATTTATTTCTGTTTCTTTCGAACTAACACGTGCGCCAGCGCATATTCTGATAGATTGAAGCTTTCAAATGGTGGGTCGCAGGAGAAATTATATTTTTATCATATCCATTCTAAAAGAGCTAGTTTGTTCTCTATTTACAGGGACCAAAATAGTGCTTTAATCCTTAAGGATTATTTGAAATATCATCCTGCAATCACCGGGGGAGCGAGAAGAAGGTATGTGGGACTCCTCCCTAGGCCGGATGAAATGAGCAGGGCCCTACCTAACGCCCTGAACAGGGCTACTAAAAACCAGACAATACTCCTGTACTGGTCACCCCGGAGGACCGGGGTCCCCCCAATGAGTGCCGAGAATGAGGGTATGGTCGCGGCAACTTTTTCCCACTGGCCGCGCACCCGCAGGTGATGAACCCCTAGTACCTAAACAAAACAACTAATTATTTAATATATCTAAACTCTGGCTGTACTTCTATGTATCTTATTCTACGTATAGTTGTGGTTCGTTAGGCAAACTTTAATTTTCATAGTTGAAAACAGTTATGTTTTTATTTATTTTTTAAGCATTTAACTGCTAGATATTTAAATCTAAAGAAAAGTTTACTAGAAAAAAAACTTGCAGCTTAAGGCTAGAAAAATTTCGACGCGGCGAATAGGGCCGTGGTAGCATAATGGTCAGTGCATTCGCCCGGATTGCGAAGGGTCCGGGTTCGAGTCCCGTCCGCTGCCTGATCCGCGTGGATTATTTTTTTCTAGTAAACTTTTCTTTAGATTAAAAACAGTTTCTGCCCCTGAATCCCCTTATAGGAAAACAAAACTTATGTTTTTTTTTTCAATAGTGCGGAAAGTCAATTAAAATTTGCAATGGATATTACGAATGAACGTCGAAATTAATATTGTATTTCCAATATAATAAACTCTAATTATGAAATATCAGCAAGAATAGTCGCGACCCGGAGTTGGTGAGCTGAGGAGCGCATGCGGACGATAATTCTGTATACCACCGCGATGATCACTGAATCTCAAACTGTTACTTTCACTATTATTATTATTTAGAAAGCAATGCGTACCCTTTTATATATACAATACTATAGTTATTGCTATTACGTGAAGGAAGAAAATAGGGGCTCAAAACGGTGCGCAGGAGCAAGAGATTTTTACATTGAACAGGCGTCAATATCAGCTGTAGGGGTTGGCATTCATCATCCCATTAATGACCCCGCTGCATGGGCATAGGCCTTCCCTATGGATGGAATAGGAAGACTAGGCCGTGCCCACTGCGAATTGATAGGTGCTAACGACTGCAGATGTAGCCGGGACCAACGGCTTAACGTGCCTTCCAAAGCACGGAGGAGATAATAAGTTTTGGTCACCCATCGCATGTCCCTTACTTTTCACGATCGCAAACCGTGTCTGCTACCAACCATCTGCGCCATCGAGCTCCTCTCAGGTTGAGGCTGAGGTTGGCATTAGTCTGTCATTATTATGGTTAACTCCACAATGCTCTCAGCACTTTTCCTTCCTATTTCTCCGCCTTATCTGAAATAATGTTTCTCCTTTCTTGATTATTATAAATCAGAACGCACTTAGCGTTCATCTTCTAATCTAACTCGTCTCGTCTCTAAGTCCCACTCCATCCAACTGATTTCTTTTCATATTCCTTCTCTGTGCCGTCTGTTCGCTTGTGGAACTCACTACCCGAAAGAATTCGAAAGGCTTTTTATTGCATTTATTATTATTTTATTTATTTTTACCATTCCTTTTACACCGCACTTTAGTGTTCCTTTAATTTATTTATTTCACTGTCATGTTTAATGTCTTATATGTCCTGTAAGGTATATGTCAATGACGAATATTACTATCATTTTTCTCAGGATCCCATCTTGGTTTGTGAGTAGGTCTTGTGTTAAAATCGTTGACTACTTCAATGCACAATAATCCGAATCTTAACTGATCGTGAGCTGATCCGAGGCGTGGCGATTACGCTACGATTCTGATTACTGTGCGTTGCAGTAAGGAGTTTCATACAAAGAATACTGAACGGCTCCAGTTGATACGGTGACGACCTCTTTCCAAGTTGATATGTCTGCTACGAGTGGGCTTGCCAGATGGCCGTGCAATCCGGGATTGTCCCGGAATTTTGCGTCTTGTCCTGTATCCAGTAATTAGACCTTATTGCCCCGGATTCCGATAATGTGCTAGTTTCGTAACTAATAACGAATGACACCGCTGGCATGATTAATGTTTTAATTCTGGGGACTGATGGGGGGTTTGATTTGATGCTTTATTTTTTCTGAGGTGCAAATGTCCCGGAATTGACCATTAATAGGGCTTTAATGTCGTCGTTAGCTAAGAGTTTATTTCTAGTATTACGGATTAATTACAATCGATCATCGTCTATCGGTTACTTGGAACATTTGAAAATTGTCAAAAGTTTGACAATCGCTGCCTGCCGACAAGTGTAAGCATTTCTCGCGTCCACACACTGGCCCAGATAAATACGAGCGTAGAACATAAATCATCACAATTTTTGTCTAGATAATTACCAACTTTCGGCTCGTTGGAGTGTCATTTTTAGGTCACCGATACACGATGATTGACCTGCAGCTAATTAATGACTAATTTTACTTCATTGATGAGTTTGACTAATAGCATCCGCTTTATTGCAGTTTTTTACATTTAATTTTTTTTTTTTGCAGTTCAGTCTTTTCTATTTTTATTTCAGTACATTTATCTAGCACTTGCTAGATTGTTATGTCTGAAGTTTTTTTCGAAGAATAACATAACCCGGAACTTTCAGGCAAAAATAAATTAGACCCGATTAGGACTTTTAAACTTTTTCCCTTATAATAGTAATAAATTTATATTCAGACAATGTTATACAGTCCATAAAGTAGAGTATGAATATTAGGTAAAATATCATCCCTGCTGAAGTTAGTCAACTTTCGCAAAAGTCAATAATTGGATGAGTGATCGAATATTTTTTTATTATCAAACTCTTCTGTATCTCTACAGTTGACTGTATTGTGTATGAGGTTTCAGTCTGGCCAGGTAAAGTGACCGGGTGTCGATTCTGCTAAGTTAGTAATTACCTTCCGAAGCACAGAGGAGTTCGAGATAGTAAATTTTTGGTCACCCATCCAATGACTGACCACTGCGGAAGATGCTTAACTTCAAGCAGCCGAACGCGCTAACCACTTGCGCCATCAAGCTTCTCCGTACTTCGGAAGGCACGTTAATCCGTTGGTCCCGGCTGCATCTGCAGTCGTGAGCACCCACCAATCCGCACTGGGCCCGCGTGGTGGGTCATGGCCCAATCTCCCTATTACGTCCATAGGGAAGGCCTGTGCCTAAGCAGAGGGGATATAAGTAGGCTGATGATGATGAATGCTGGCCCTTCAGTTGAATAATAGTATTTGCTTTTTGTTACTGTTACTGCAACTTGTCCTTTTATTTATTTATTTAATCTTTATTACCATAAAAACAGTAAATGGCTGACTTAATGTCATGGGCATTCTCTGCCAGTCAAACAGTAAAGGTGTAGGAGATGAAATGATAAATGCCGATAGAATATGAGCTACTAAGCGAGGATCAATATAAAAAATAAAAACTATCTACTACTTAACTATACTATAACAACAATAAATATAAAATACAGATTATACCTACATATATACTTATACACATATACATCCGTAAATAAATATAAATTTATAAAGAAATAAATAAATATTTCCAAAACCCACAGCAATTAGCCTAGCCCCAAAGTAAGCACTGTAAGGCTCGTGTTATGGGATGCTAGGGTAACGGATAGAATACATATACTGTACATATATAAGTATATTTATATAGAAATACATATTAAACATCCATGACTGGAGTACAAATGCTCGTATTCATCACACAAACATCTGCCGCCACCGGGATTCGAACCCGGGACCTCTCGAGTCACTCAGCCACGGAGGTCGTCAATATATAGATGACTACAGATTAAGAGAAAAATTGACAGATAGTGTTCACGCACTAGTTTTTTAAACTGTAACCTACTACTTGCTCGGCGAATATTCAGTGCCAAAGCTTTATAAATAAAATATATAAATAAATATTTCCAAAACTCACAGCAATTAGCCTGGCCCCAAAGTTAGCACTGTAAAGCTCGTGTTATGGGATGCTAGGGTAACGGATAGAATACATATACTGTACATATATAAGTATATTTATATAGAAATACATATTAAACATCCATGACTGGAATACAAATGCTCGTATTCATCACACAAACATCTGCCCCCACCGGGATTTGAACCCGGGACCTCTCGAGTTGGCGACACCATGAAACCCGGCGTATAAAACCAATCGGCCACGGAGGCCGTCAAAGCTGTTTATCTAATATGAGCATTAGAACTATAAATTGTAGTCAAATTTACAAATACGAGTTACCATGTGCGAGCTTCATATAAAGACATACTTACTTAGATATACAACTCGGTCTATTGTTAACTTCTCTGAATAAACATTGCCATTATAACTTGTAAGCACATTAATACGAGAGTGCGTTTTATTCTGAATGGATGCACTTATGTTCGACACGTGTGGTGACGTGAATAGGGTGACCATAAATTATATTTATGAAAAATTCTGACAAAACCCGGACTTAAAATAATACTGATTTAGAAAGAAAGAAGACAGAAAAACATTTATTGGTTGCACAGCATACGTACATTGAAAACAAAACAGAACTGAAAGAACATAACAACAAAGAAAAAAAAACAAAAACAAGAAAACTGTGTAGAGTCAACAGGTCGCTGTCTCAGCTATGCTACTGTGGTAGTACTTTCACGATACCACAGCAGCGCTGATTTTCAACCAGCGCCTAATAACGTCCGAACGCCAAACAAAATGCAATAGATTTGATATTTCTTAGGTAAATACTTTTAAGTAAAGTATGAAATTTTTGACAAAATCCATCAAATCTAAATATCTATCTATAATAAATATATATATCAACAGTGGAAAAGCAACTTAAGTACCTTTACAATAACGAAGACCAAAGATTTATTTTTAACAAAAGAATAAATTCATAAGTGTGTATGTCACATTGTAAATGAGAAGTAGGGATATATAAAAAAGATTTTTATAAAAATATTTTCTAAATAAATGTCTGTAAAACGCCATGATCACGGAGTAAATGTAAGCGTCATGTTACTCCGTGATCATGGAGCTTGCAACAGTGCCGAGATATCGGAAACTTGCTAAAAACAAGGGACATGGTAACAATCCCGTAAATAACTTATATTACTCTAATATTCTGCAGTCGTTAGCACCCACCAATCCGCACTGGGCCCGCTTGGTGGGTCATGGCGAAATCTCCCTAGTCCATCCATAGGGAAGGCCTGTGCCCCAGTAGTATGGACATAAAGAGGCTGATGATGATGATGACTCTAATATTAGTGACCAGGATAGTTTAAAACAATATATGATATTGATTGTCTACTTAAGTATGACTTGCCAAGTCATGTTCGCTTAAGCGACATATAATTAGTAAAGTAAATACTAATACACTCATTTTCGACCAAAGTGGCGCCAAAGCGATTTTGATATTTCGCTGTCGATATAAGTCCCGTAATGTCTGGATACATTCGGAGGAATGGTGACCCCAGACACAACGCATCACGTTGCGTAGGTACAGAATCGAACGCATTCAGTGTGTTTAATTGGATTGATAAATTGTGAATAATATCCGTTTTAATTTTGTTTCGGCCAGGAATTTGTTTCAAATAAGTACTTTGAAATTATTTGGGAATAAAACGAATTGGAAGTTAAACAATTATTGTATATTTCAAATTATGTAACGAAAGGTGACTTCATGAATCATATCTGAAGTCATTTTACAATAATACAGGGAGAAAAAAAACAGCCCTTGCTGAGTTTCTTGCCGGTTCTTCTCAGTACAAGGTCTCCCGTCGTAGATTTACGAACCGATGCATGGCGTAACTTCAGGACATTCATGAGCGCCTGTAACAGCCTTAACTGATGTCCATCTGAGAAGACCCTTTTTCTCAAGAATGCGTGGAAGTAGACAGTTTCATTAATCAACCTCAAGTAACAAATAATTAGATTTTAACAATTTTTAAATATAAAGAAAATTTTACTAGAAAAGAATCCACGCGGACCAGGCAGCAGCCGGGACTCGAACCCGCGCTCTCCGCTATCTGGTCGGATACACTGACCATTATGCTATCGCGGCCCTAATTGTCCGTGTAGAATTTTCTCTAGTATTTCTTATGCTGCAGGTCAGCGCTATCTCTTCGCATTGTAGGTAACCCACAATGTCAATTGAATATTATACGTTTACAAGTATTAAACATTTGAAAGAAGAAATAGCATAGCATAGTTACAATTATATTTTTTAAGCACTTAATTGAAATTTTGAAAATCAGTTAAATGCTGAAAAATTAAAATATGAATACTTATAATAATCTCATGTTTTTATTTATTATTAAGCATTTGACTGCTAGATGTTAAAATCTAAAGAAAAGTTTTACTACAAAAAAATCCACGCGGACCAGGCAGCGGATGGGACTCGAACCAGCACCCTTCGCAATCCGGGCGAATGCACTGATCAATACGTAACATAATTAGTAACATATCTAATATATTAAATTCTCGTGTCGCGGTGTTTGTGGTTAAACTCCTCCGAAACGGTTTTCCCGATTCTCATGAAATTTTGTGTGCATATTGGGAAGGTCTGAGAATCGGGCAACATCTATTTTTCATCCCCCTAAATGTTAAGGGTAATCCACCCCTAATTTTTTTTTCAATTTTAGATATTTTTTTTATTTTTTTTATGATACATCATACAAAAATACATACATCCCTAAAATTTCAACTTTCTACCACCAACCCCTATTTTTTTATGGCGGTACGAAGTTCGCTGGGTCAGCTAGTATATATATACATATACTAGCTGACCACACAAAAAAGGGGCAGGAGGTGGTAGAAGAGAAAATTTAGGGATGTATGTATTTTTTAATACCACATTATAAAAGAGTAAATATTGTCCAAAAACATTTTAGTGGTCTGTAACGTAGTGTTCTATCAATTTCCTGTGATAACATTACTCCTTAGCGATATGAGAACACTACGTTACAATACCCAATCCTCGTAGTTTGAATTTAGGCGCGAAGACGCATTGTAGGTTTCAGTTACAGGTGGACAACCATTATCACATAAGGATATGAAAAATAGATAGAAGCCGATTCTCAGACACACGGACTATGCATATAAGTTTTCATAAAAATCGGTCAGGCCGTTTCGGAGGAGTATGGTAACTAACATTGTGACACGAGAATTTTATATATAAGATACATACTGATGGTGCTAAAGAAGTTTCACTTCAGTCGTGTGGTCATAAGCACATTCTTTTATTTTACAGTGGTCTTTTGTAAGGTGAAGTTTACTATCCCAAACGGGCGTTCAAATTCGATTGGAATATATCCTGAGTTTAGCCGCTTGCTTCACGTAAGTAACAGATTTGCGGATCCAATCTTAAGCAGTACCCAATTATGTACATTGTACTACTAACTGAGTAGGTATTTAACTATTAATTTATTATAATTTTTATTATTTTTAAAGCATGTAACTGCTTGATGTTTAAATCTAAAGAAAATATAACTAGAAAAAAAATTAATTAATTAATTAATTAATTTATTGTTAATTTGATTGCTTTTCGGATGACGTAAATGACCTAACAGTGACAAGGTACCTGCAATAAAGATAAGAATGTTAATGATGATAGTGTGTCTTCAGTATCTATTATGAACTTTACGCCTAATCAATCAAGTCCAAAATCTACCATGTGCATCGGAAATGTTCGACGGATTTTTCAAAAACACTAACACAAATTGGCACAAAACCCAAGTTTTTGTTTAGAGAAAGTTTTATTTTAAACTTTACTTGTAATAATAATAATAATTTTCCTCATGCCTCTGGTACTAAGGTACCTGATACAAATAAGGCCTATACTGAAATAAGGCCTGTAGTGCAGAAAAGTATATTAAAATATGTTTACATCAAAAATACTTTACACACGCATACACGACAGCTCGAGCTCATAGCGTCAATAGTGGCGGTACTTTGTGAAGGACGAGCTTTTCATAGCGCGTTATTAATTTGTCGTAATCTTTAACGAGCTTTAACACGTTATTCTTTGAAGTTTTGTTTCATGTAATGTATACGGATCACAATATAACTAATCAAAAAGTTGACTATGACTTAAAATTTAACTTTTTAGAATTAAATACTACTTATAATTTTATTAAGTATGCATTGAAAGTGCTCTATTAAATTATAGGTCAACACCCATTCCTCACTTGGGGCTATCACCAGCTGAAATTTTAATGTGTAGAAAATTAAAAACTAAATTACCAATGTCAAGAGATTTGTTAGATGACAAAAAATGTAAAAGTGAACAAATATTTAGTAAAAATGATAAGGTGTTAATACAAAAAGACAAAATGTGGGTGCCCGGTAGAGTGATTGCTAACCATTGTACTTCTAGATCTTATGTTGTCAAAGATTTAAGCACTAATAAATTCATTAGAAGGAACTCTTCACAATTACGTACACATAGGAGTGATAATGAAGAAATAGATGTATCTGATTACAATTTTCCAAAGCTTAGGAGTCAAGATGAATATGATTGTAACAATAGTAATAAGAATGATTCTGTATTAATTAATCAAGAAAGTACTGTGAGATCATAGCGACAAGTAAATATTCCTAGTAGATTTAATGAGTATATACTGTATTAAATAATTAAGTCAATGTTTGTTTCAATAAGGGGGAAGGAAAATCATTAGGCATATTTTGTTATTATTAATAAAAACTGCAGAAAGTTACTTTTGTTAGAAAGAGGAAGATGTTGCATTGCTAATCTGTAATCTAGTATTATTTGATTACTTATCTATGGTTGTGACTCTATGATTAATAATAAAGATGTCGGCTAATAAATAAGAAGTGTGGTTTCAATTAAACTCTAAGATAAAATTATATTCAAGACTAAAACAGGGTTAATACGCCCCTGGGCACAGGCCTTCCTTATGATTGGAATCATAAGGAACTAAGGAACCTCGCTAGTCCAGTACTAAATGGTGGGTACTAAACGATTGCAAACGCATCCAGCGCCAACAACTTCACGCGTCTTGTCAATCGAAACACGGAACATCTAGAAGAGACGATAAACATTTGGTCACCCATCTAATGATGACCATTGTAAAAGTTGCTTAACTTCTTCTTCTTTCGTATTACGTGAACGTATTTAGTCAATTAAATGATTGAAATAAGCGCCTCTACTACTACTACTATTGTAATTAGTTCACACATGTAATATGTTATCATTGAAATACATTAACTAAGAAATGGGTCTTAAACCATTCGATTATTTACTTTGTAGCGTGGAGATTGGAGTGTTATGAAAAGGTCAAGTACTTATAGCTAATGCTTATCAGATATTAACATGACATGTGTTGCTAAAACAATATTCTGTTTATCAATAAACCAATATCGAATTCGAATAGTTGAATTCGATCTCGATCGATACGCGTAAAATATCAAGAAGTTTTGTACATTGCAACCGTTGTGGCGTTCCATACAAAGCTTCTTGACACTTGACCTGTATCGAGATCGAATTCGATTGGTGTTCGTGCTAAGAGTAACCATCTTCCATGCTGGACTGCGAGAGAAGGAAAAACATAGAATGGGCCAGATGCTGACTCTCTAGTAGCTTCTGATAGTAAACATAATATAAGGAACAAACTGGATTTAAGGTAAAAAAGTAATTGTCGGTAAAGTCGGCTTACAGACGATAGTTTTAAGTGAAAACGTCATAAAAAAACGTTGATGAAAAATTGCATAATTACTAGCTCGCCGTCACGCAAGAAGAGAGATAAATGTTTACAAGCCGACACTTGGGTCGATCGTACCCCTCTATTTCTTTTTTTATTTAAAGCGAGGTAGGCTAATAACTCTACCCTACCTGATGCTAAGTGGTGATAAAGGCCAAACACGAAGATAGCTGGTACAGCAGTTATAAACTGCTACACCAACCATTCTCACCTTGCCGGCCTTTTTTTTGTGACGCTGGCAAAAACTCTGTTTACAGACGACGGCGCCTGTAAGAGGCACACCGCCGAACGGACCTCACACCTGGCTCCCGCAAAGCTTACGAGCCCCCAGTGGCTGTCCACTGAGGACCCAGTAACTCTTACGGGCGCTTTACGGCATAATATCCGCTAAAAAACCCTGCGAATACCCTCTAAGTTGCTTAGTGCGAAACTGCGGGATCCCCGTTTAGGGATTCTTCCTCGTTTTCGCACCCAGCAGTTTCCCGGCCTAGCCGGGGCTCCACGGCAGGGGTCTCCCGAGGTATTGCGGGGACCCCGCAGACGTGCGCAGGATGGCCCGCGCGTGGGGGCTGTATACGTGGCCTAGTGGCTGTATACCTTGCCTGCAATATTGCTTCTTGTTCCACGCTCTCGCTTACACGCTCAGGCTCAAGCGGAACGTGATACTTTTTCGTGCATGCAGCCGGTGTTCATCGATTTATAAGACGTTATCACGTCAATAATTAACGGACTCACTTTACCTCCCTTGTTTAGAAGTACAAGAAGTTGCTTTTTCTAAATTCGCAGACTGAACACACTAACCACCAGCGTCATCGAGCTATTCCCACCATTCACCAATGTGATGTGTTATTTTCAGGACAAATCTATAATATAAAAATGAATCGCTGAATGTGTTGCTAATCGCAAATCTCAAGAACAGCTGAACCGATTTCGGTAATTCTTTTTTTAGAATATTCCTTGAAGTACGAGGATGGTTCTTACGCAGAGAAAAATTAAAAAAAAACCTTAAAATGTCCAAAAACAACACTTTTCTATACTCCCATACAAACGATTCGTAATAATACTTAAAAGTCAATTTGAACTTTAAACCATACCATAAATTTCA
Source organism: Chilo suppressalis (assembly GCA_902850365.2). Classification (NCBI taxonomy): domain Eukaryota; kingdom Metazoa; phylum Arthropoda; class Insecta; order Lepidoptera; family Crambidae; genus Chilo; species Chilo suppressalis. The sequence goes on along the minus strand of OU963917.1, from coordinate 11,589,297 downwards.
AATGTTAGTAGAGAGATTCTGGGAAGTCAAAACAATTAAGCGATGTGATATCAATAGAAGTTTGGAAAAAGCAAACATACCATTTTCAGTTTTTTTATAATTAATTATATGAAGCGAAGCGAGGGTGGGCCACTAGTATTATATAAATTATAAGGTAGCTTGCCACTATGTCACTATAAAACTTGAAATGCGTTAAGTAGGCGATGAAAAAATTACTTGAAATACGGTTATATATATATACGGTTAATGTTTAGTGTGAGTTGCACCACAGAGCCAGTTAAAGTAAAAATTAAATTTTACCATAACTTTAACCGGCCTCCCTTGGACAGCTATTGTCACTGTCAAATTATGACCTTACTGTGACTATCGTCAAACAGCGCCCCATTTTTTATCTAACCTGTAACCCTAGAACGAACCATTATCGAATTTGAATATGTAGTTTGCGAGTCCGAAATTGTCAATTTCTAATGGAAACTTGAACAGCAGCGCCACAAGCACAACGGACGTAACGAGAACTAAAAAATGGTTGCCTGTAAAGTCGGTTTTACGGGCGAAGATTTTACGTGACAACGTCTTTTTCTCGGTAGAATATTTATTGATATGAATATAATTAAATTGCACAATAGGAACAAGGAATTGAATGAAAATAAGAATTGCACAAATTTTAACATTTAAGAAATATATTTTGTTTACTAAAACATTGTACATGTAAACTTAAACTTAACACGAGAACTCATCGTAACGTTACCGAGCGTTACACTTTTTCATAAGTGACTCCCAGCCGCAACCTAATTTAAGACGTTGTCACGTCAAAATCAGTACACATTTGACAATGAAATTTTGGACTCGCAAACTATTCGATTCCATATTGATTCGTGCTAAGGCTACAGTAATTCGTATCGTTTGCGAGTCCGAAATGTCATTGTCAAATGTGCACTGATTTTTAGTTCTCGTTACGTACTTTGTGCCGCTGCTGTTCAAGTTTCCATACAAAATTTGACATTGACATTTCGGTTTGCAAACTATTCGAATTCGATAATGGTTCGTGCTAGGGGTACCTACTGTTAGTTAAAGTAAGTCGGTGCAACTCAAGCGTGGTGTAGGTATGCAGAAGATTTTCATTGACATTCAGCTTGTCATAAATATAAAGGAATAGGGGTGATGACGGGGTACAGTAAACGAAATTCTATTTAGTCCGTCAGTTAGATGATCAAAAAATAATGGACATGTATTTTTTCTTTGGGCAATGAACCAAAAAATGACAAAGTTACAGCGCGTCAAAGTTTGGGCTCGTGACGTCACTTTTGAGTGAAAATTGTACTTGTTTAATTGTAAAACGTGACGTCATGCGAATTTTCAAATCAATATATCTCTGCAATGTATATATTATGTGAAAAAAGAAAAAATACGTGTCCAATACTTTTTGATAATCTACCTGATAAACGAAGAAAAAAAGTAGTCATCTTCCCTATTGAAGAACACCCTTTCCAAATCTTAACCCGCAACAGGCGGAGTTACAAACACAAAAAAGAGTAATTACAAAAACACTCCAGTCCTTTTTCTATTAAATAAAGCTGTCACAATTTTTTTCTTCCATCTCCTAACAAAAAAAGATACACTTGTTTAAATTTTATTTGAGTTTTTGTGGCTAACTTTTTATGTTTTGAAGATGGTACGTATCCACTAAAAACAGTAGCGTGAACATGTTAAATTATTCAAATGGGAATTTGTTGATGATTAGCTGACCCGATAGATGCTCTCTTGCCTGACAAAATATTAGAAAAATCTGAGATTAAAACAAGGCAGCGCCACGTGTCGTGTAAAGTTGCAAGTCAAGTTTTCTTAGATATTCTATGCAACTTTCTTATTATATTGTTCATTATTAACCTTCTACAAAGTGTTAGAAAACTAAAAGTGATACAGCAGGACCTCTATAATCCTGCAAGGCCGGGAGGCTGCTAGGTGCGGAGACGCGGAAGAATCTCTAAACGGGGATCCCGCGGCTTCGTGCTAAGCAGCTTAGAGGGTGTTCGCAGGGTTTTCTAGCGGATATTACGCTGTAAAGCGCCCGTAAGGGTTACGGGTCCTCAGAGGGCAGCCACTGCTGGGGCTCGTAAGGCTTGCGAGAGCCAGGTATGAGGTCCGTTCGGCGGTGTGCCTCTTAAAGGCGCCGTCGTCTGTAAATAGTATTTTTTTCCTGCGTATAAAAAAAAATAAGACCTTTATAATCCTAACTCCTTAAACCGAACATCTCTCTGTAATCCGAACGTCTCACACCCGCCGGCGCTTGTTCCGTCGTCAAGACTGAGATCTATATTTTTAGAGTGACTTTTTATTTGTCATTGATTAACTCCTGACAAACTTAAAATTTTGATTTCGAAAAAAAATAATTTATAAAAAATACCTATAGATGTAATTCATAGTACTTTTGGCAATGTGCAATGAAAATACAATTTAAATAAAAATCGCAAATCCAAACCAAATCGCCAAACAAAAGACGTGCAACTAAAAGAATACACAAGTATCTCAAGGGAGATCTCTCTATCTCAATAAAATAGCGGCTAAGTGTGAATCGGACTGGCTCATGAAGGGTTCCGTAGCAACAAGTAACATAATATAAAACCTGCCTCCCGCGCGCTCTGCATCTGCTACCGATATACACTTCTGGACACATCTATTGGCCCACCTTGTATTTTCAGTTTCGTTTGGTCCTAACTAAAATTTTATATAAGGTCGCGCTAAAGGTTTTTATGCAGTTTTAAACCTGGCACATTCAAAATTTCATTCATTAGTCTTTTTTGTTGAATTTCGAACACAGAATTTAAAGAAACAAAAGACAATTTGGAGCCTGTTTGTTGATATCAAACAATCGAATACTAAGAAAACTTGGTTTTATTGGTTTACTTGGATTTAATTCTTAAAAAAGTGATTGATATCTTTGGTTTTGCAACAAACATTACTTATTCTTATCATTAAGGTGAGGTTCTATCAATAATCTATGGATACTTCACCTGAAGTCGCCGCCCAAACTGTGGCACTTATACAGGCCGGACACAGCCAAAGAAACGTGAGTGCTCAACTTAATTTAAGTCGGTCTGCGGTCCGAAATGTTTATCGGAGGTACCTAGAGACTGGCGGCTTTGTTCGTCGCCAAGGAAGGCCACGATCTCGGCTCACAACTGAAAGGCAGGATCGATTCATCGTGACGACCAGCTTGAGAAATCGTCACCTTACCTCCATTGAGATACAAAAACAAATTCGCGACTTCCACGGAGTATCTGTGAGCGCTCGAACTGTTCGGAGAAGGTTAAAAGAACGCGTTATGGTACCACACAAGCCAGCTAATGGGCCCAAACTAACGCGAGCCCACCGAACAGCGCGCCTTCATTTCGCACGCAGTCATTTAAATTGGACACAGCAAGATTGGAGCCGTGTACTCTTTTCTGACGAGTCTAAAATTGTGTTACATGGCAATGATGGAAGGAAGAAGGTCTACCGACGTACGCGAGAGCATTTCGCACAATGCTGCTTTGAAGAGAGGGTTGCTTATGGCGGTGGCTCATGGACTGTCTGGGGCGGTATATCCGCGAGCGGCAAAACTCAACTTGAGGTTGTTACAGGACCACGGCTGCCAACATTAAATGCTGAAAGGTACATTCGTGAGTGCTTAGAACCTCACGTGATACCATACGCGGACTATGTGGGCCCAAATTTCTTTTTTATGCATGATAATGCAAGAGCCCATGCAGCCGGCATCGTCAGGGGATATCTTCAGGATGTGAACATCACAGTTATGGACTGGCCAGCCAGAAGCCCAGACATGAACCCCATTGAGCACATGTGGGACGAGCTAAAAAGACGTGTTAGGGCTCGTCAGCCAGTTGCCCAGACGATGCAGGAGTTGAAAACTGCCATAGAAGAGGAATGGGAGATGATCCCTCAAAATTTCATAGAGCAGTTGATAAACTCTATGCCTAATCGTATGAGAGCTGTGGTAGATGCCCATGGAGGCAACACGCGTTATTAAATTAAACCTTTATTTGATAAAACATGTTTTTTATTCAAAAATAAATTGCCTTTAACAAGGCGCATATCCGACTTGTTAGGCGTAGCTCCATGTCGTATGGTATTCTGAATTCAAATTTAAAACAATACGATCGAAAAAGATGGTAAAATGTATCAGGTTTAAAACTGCATCAACAGTTTTTGTTCAATCTAGCAATCATATTTCGGTAGGGGCCATCGAAACCTAAACTCTAAGGTGGGCCAATAGATGTGTCCAGACGTGTATATATATTTTTATTTTATAGTCATAATTTTTATATTATTTTCATTTTTTTTGTTTGTAATAGAAAGTGACATTATGAGTTACCTTATATTGAAATCATTTTTCAATTTAACGACTCTGCATATAATACAGGGAGAAAAAAACAGCCCTTGCTGAGTTTCTTGCCGGTTCTTCGCAGTACAAGGTCTCCCGCCGTAGATTTGCGAACCGATGGCGTAGCTTTTCGACATTCACAAGTGCTTGTAACAGCCTAGACTGAATAAACGATATTGAATGATGAAGCCACGCCCCGCGCGAATTATAATTATTATTTACTTAGGCACCTATTACAGATTTATTATTAGAAAATACATAATGGTTTTTATATTTGAGTTGATTGAATGAAAGTTAAATAGTGCTTTACGATTTATGACGTATAAAAAAAACCGGCCAAATGCGAATCGGACTCGCGCACCGAGGGTTCCGTACAAACCTGTAGGTATAGAACTTTAAAATTTTCAAAAATATTTTTTATTATAAAATGATGTAACTAAAAATTTACTATAAAGACGTTACTTCGTACCGAACATTTTACCACTTTGGAAGAGTCTCTCGGTTAAACTATTCAGTTTAGAAAAATAATATATTAGAAACCTCAATATCCCAGACCTATCCATAGATACCCCGGAAAAAAGTGGCTGTGACATGCGGACGGACAACGTGATAAAAACGTTGAAAAATACATGAAAAAACGTGTCTTTTCATTTTTCATCACTATGTTTATCACTTTGTTTTGTAACAAAAATAGAATGTGAAAAAAGATAATCCTCAAAAAAATTACGAGTCTTTACATTTTAAGTGGTATTTACATAATACCAAATGCACACGTATTATGCTATGGGTCACAGAAACTCAAAAATTAAAATGACAAATGAATCAATAAAATCTACTTTCAAGGGATTATGTACGGCGCCAAAAGGCAATTAATGTAAAATTTGTATCGCTAATCTTAAGATTCTTGGAGAATTTTGAATCTTATCGTGTTTGTTTTAAGACATATTACCACCGTGACAGGTGTTAAGTTAATTTTGTTACGCAATACACATGTGCTAAGGAATGGTGCTTCAGCAGCATTTTTTTCCCGTAAGTATCCCGAGCACTCCCGCCTTTAAACTTTATTCCCATTTGTGTCCCGGAACGGTGCGGTTGTGTTCTTAACCCTTTAATAACGTCAAGTGTCACTTTGACAGTTCGCACCAGAACAGTGACGTTTAAGTGTCATGAAATATTTGTTTTCGGAAACTGATTTTATGTGGTGAGTTGTTTGGTTTTTTTTCGTTAGGTGTTTTTTACGTTTTAATTTAATATTATTATTTTGATTTTTTTTAATGCTCGTATCACAAGAAGTCTAATATTTCTTTAAATATTATACTGTATTTCATATGATTATTTCTATCATATTGTAATTCTTGTTATTCGGATGTATTAGCATATTTTTGCAATTTAAGATTTTAGAAGTCACACAAAGATGTCGGTAATTTAATTTAATAAAAGGTGTAATTTACGCAATGCTCTTTAAACAAATTTTTATAACAAAAAAATATTTGAACGGCTGAAACTACTCAAAAACATCCTCTTTCTATAATGCACTTTCTATAGATCTAATAAAAAAAATTCAACAATACAAACAATAATTCAAAATTACAATATAATAAAAAACAATTTGGTACAAGACTCTTGAATCAAAAATTCAATTGTAGCTGACAAACAGGCCTTTGCTTTGCATTCAAGCTTAAATATCGCATTTAATTCTCCCTTCTAATTTTCATAATTAAAAACATGCTCAATCCTACTATATTATTTCTTTTTTTGTGTCCATATGTTTGTTACTTAATCACGCAAAGAATACTGAATAGATTTGTATGAAATTTGGTACGCATAAGGTTTATGACCTGAATTGACACTTTTTATCTCTAAAAAATCTTCGGGCTTCGGGTGCTGAGGGTTTTTCAAAAAACTAAGTTAACGCGAGCGTAGTCGAAGACGGCCGCTAGTCTAAAATAAAAAGTCTATAAAAAATTAATCTGTTTCCAATAAGAATCTTCAAAAATGTTCTTATTAGTATTAAGTCTTATCGAGGGGGATTGCTTATACAAGGACACTTTTAGTAGGAATAAATGACGGATCACTTAGGTTATTATGAATGTTCTAAACTTCCTAGAGTTTTAGTAAAGATGAAATAGAATTTTAACAAGTTTTTATGCTTACCCAAAACAAACAAATTACTTTCTTTCCAATTTTCTTTTTATTATCATATATGAATTTTACACAAGTTTTTAAAAGAACCGCGCGTGTTAAGCAAATGTTCTATTGAAATAGTGTTCTATAAATCCCCCCTAGATTACTTACACTTCTACGGTTTTATTAAAAAAATGTTCAGATAAGTGTTGCTTTAATACGTAATCTATTTATTGAGCTTTTATTTAAATGAAAAAAGTGACAGAAAAATAAAGTTGTTTATGTATAATTTCAGGTTCCATATAATTAATATTATATAATAATAGCATTCCTTATTAATAATAGTCTAATGAGAACATAATTTTGGTTACATCGGTCATACAAGTATAATTTTCTTTTCATATTTGCAAAAAAAAATCTTATGCTTTTGTGCAGATCATTCATTTACATTAAACAATCTGGAAAAAGTATTGAAGAACTACAATTAAATACTAAAGAAAAGTACCTATTACACAAGTATTCCTGAATAACAATGTGGGTCGATTTTAATAAAAAAACACGTTCTAAATGAGTACGCATAGGTAAAAATAACAACTTGTATATTTTTCGTAACAACAACGTGCGTCCGCTATAATTTTGCAAAAAAAACAGCTTCCTACCATCTCATTGAAAGACAGCAACAGCGCGGAACACGTGTCTCAAAGATGTAATAATAAAGGGCAAATAAAGATTAAATTTATAATTCGCAGATGCCGACTCGACGCGTGACGAGCAGTGAAAGTTTATTTTTATAATAATAGCGAAACATATGCGTGAAACAACGCCACATGGAATAGAGCACCTAAAGACTACTGAACCTTACTAGGTAAATGAACTTAGAATGATGGCAAATTATGATATCATTTCCTGCTATGAGGGCGAAATGTTCGAGGACAAAAACGATAGTGTTACAGACTTACAAGCTTATTACATGACTCAATTCAATTTAGAGCTTGAACACGGCAACAAGAAGAGTAAAGACGCGTTTAAATTTGGAGTAGAGGAAAGTTTCGACTTTGAAGTTCTGAATGATTGGACTAAAACTAGTAACAATACTGATAACAATTTCGAAGCGATAGATAAAGTCATTGAAAGTAATATGGATGAGGAAAATATTAAAGAAGTGTTGTTAGATTTAGATAGTATAGAATTCGAAGAACAAGATTTAAAATCTTGTTCATACAATAATGATAAAGAGAAAAAAACTTATCAAGGCAATGATTATATTGATGATGAGTCCTTGATAGATGAACTTTGTAGGGAAGATGGGGAAACGTGTAGACTTACTCCAGAAAATTACAATGATGAATTTTTTTCAACATCAACAAATGAGAAAAATGTTTTACCGTCAATTGAAACGGTGTTTTCAATACGCCATTGCAATTATAACAGTATAGACGAAACTACGCAAAATGTTATTGAAGAAAATGAAACGATCATTCCAAATAACAACAATTTAGTTATTGAAAATTTAGATCATTATAGCTATCCTAATAACATACTTTATAACCTGGACAGTGATAAAAAGTATATATTACCTGACACTCCAACAAGTTGTACTGAGTTTAATTTCGGTAACGGAGAACGGAAAGTTTCCGTGTCGGAATCCATAGAAAGTGATGTACAAAACTCACATTATTATGACGAAAACTCTGAGCCATTCGACGAAGATGACTTTTTGGTAAATTTGGATGATTTTGGTTTAAATTTCGAGAATGAAGACGGAGAGTATACAACCACCAAAAAGAGCGAAAGAAGGAGTGATAAGGAAAAATCTCAAGGTATATTCGAAATCATACTCATGTGTAAACTGTTAAATTTACATGATAAATTGAATTAATGTGTTTGATCATATCATTCCATTACAGGTGAAAGAGTTTGTTTATGGGAGCAATGCTTCGAAAGACATCAAAATCAAAACTCTTTGGTTGAGCACATCGAAAGAGCCCATGTGAATAGTTATAAAGGTAATTTGAATTGAAGGTAATCTTAATGTTATCATCCAATTATTTCTTATACTTTGTAATCATTTCGAGATGCACTTCATAGCTTTAAATTAAAGTAACAGCTTTTTCATAAGAATTACATATTTCATAAAATATAGAAGTAGCAAACAATTTGTACGTATGTAGGTACTCTGCGTCCATCATTTGTTAATAGAACAAAAACAGTTATTTCTACATGCAGCCGATTCATCTAAAAATTATTATTTTTTGGCGTAGAGATAAACAATAAACACGATTTTATCATTTCTATATTTAATTACAATCATCATCAAACTATGACTAATCCAAAAACTATTTATGTTCATAATTTTTATTAAGGCAGAAATTTCCAATATTTTTTTTAAGCAGAAGTCGCTCTTAGCCATAAGATCGTCAATTGTAACTGATGTATGGTGTTTTAATAGTGTTTATCAAGATAGATATCTATTTATCTAACGTTTTTAATGGTTGGTTCCATTTCAGGCGATGAATTCAGCTGCCTCTGGCGGGACTGCGCCCGCGCACGTCGTCCCTTCAACGCGAGATACAAGCTCCTCATCCACATGCGGGTCCATTCGGGGCACAAGCCTAATAGATGCAATGTAAGTTACTAAGTCTGTTAGTTTTCAGAGATCTTTTATTCCACGGACAATATAATTATTGAATGAGCTCCTCTCCACGGTGTTCCCTCAGTCCTTTAATATAGTCCTTTTCAAGGGAGGCTTAAATACAGTGTTGCACGAAAGACAGTGGCATGGCTATATTACTGGTCAATACCAATATCACGTCCTTGGACGACGGTGACCTATTAACATCAGGTTGTTCGGCCGCTCGTCTACCTTCGAAGGCAATAAAAAAGTATCTAGTAGTGCATTTGCTTCCCTTATACTTTATAATGCAAAATATTTAAGTTTTTAGTTCAGTATCAGTCTCCTCTTTCAGTATTTTTTAATTACCTCGTAGGTACTAGGAAAAATTTTATTCAAATTGGATGCACGATACAACCCTTTTGAATCGTTCATATTTTTCCCTACCACTATTAAGGACATTTTTTAGCTGTGGATAAATACTGGAGAAAAAACTTTACAGCGTTAAGTAATTATGTAACATTTCACAACATATTATACTGTTACGGTGTCAATACAAAATCATATCATCTTCATCATAATTATAGATAAAGCCTGCCGGAACATTTGGAACAGTTTGAGCCCAAGCTTTTTAGTTTGGAATATAATCAGACACCTTACGAATATAATAGGCTTTACTATAACAACTTTTTTATTTAGCTTTATTGACGCTTTTTGGATATTGCTAGGGACTTTATTGCAAAAGCGTACACAAAGACGTTTAAATGAATTATTAAATTTGTGGAGCCTTGTAATTGGTACGGCTAATAGTAGGCCCGTATTAATAGATCGGTCTCAACTCTGAGACTACGATCTTGAGATACTGTTTTCATACAAAACAGCATCTCAAGATCGTACTCAAAAGTTACACAGTCCCTGATCCAATCGTGTTTTTAAAAGCTTTTCTTTTAATAGATGAATACAAGCAAATTTCTCTAGTTTACCTATTATTAGGTGTTCCTAGATGGAGTTCAGTCGCTACAAATCTAAAATCTCGTATTCAATTATCACATAAGCATTATTATGCTTTGTTCTTCTGCCCTAATTTTTATTTTTAGATATTTTTCAAAGTTATATTAAAATTGTCTCCTCATGAGGAGTATTGAATAAAACCTTGCACTTAGTTTATTTTATATACTTGCTCATGTATATTTTAAAAATTGTTTACTGGATATTCCGTGGCTTTTGTATATGTATTGTTACCTATTTTATATTATGTGACGGAAGTTCACTTCAATACGTATGTTTATAATAATATGTTTCATGTCAGCTTTCAATTTGACGACACTGTATGAAATAAAACAGGATGAAAAACGCAGGCTTTGCTGAGTTTCTTGTCGGTTCTTCTCAGGAAAAGGTCTCCCATAGATTAGCGAAACGATGGCTTAGCTTTCGACTTTCACATGTGCAATGAATATTGAATTTTAATTTGCTGAACCACTATCCTTTCGTAATATAGGGCTACCTAACATGAAAGTCAGAGGTTCCTACTCCTTAGATCTTATTATATATACTTTCTAAAAGATGAAAGCTATGGTAACAATTAAGAGACCTGATAAACCTGATGAAGAAACAATACATTTTTCATATTATTTATCAGCATCCCGGTTGCGGCAAGGCGTTCTCCCGTCTGGAAAACTTGAAGATCCACATCAGATCTCACACGGGCGAGAGGCCCTACACCTGTCCCGCTCCACACTGCAGGAAGGCCTTCTCTAACTCTTCAGATAGAGCTAAGCATCAGAGGACACATTTTAACGCAGTAAGTATTAAATCGCGAAACGGATTTTTCTAAATGATTATATTTTATTATAAGCATCTGCAGGATGTATAAATCTTATGGATTCGAACCCGTATCTTTCGATATCCAGGTAGAAGCGTAAATGGATTATTTTGTAGAAATATTAGCACTTCTTTTCTCATCATCATCAGCTAATTAATGCCCATACTGCAGGAGCACAGGCCTTCCCTATTGATAAAATAGGGAGACTGGGCCGTGACCACCCACGCGGCTCCAGTGCGGATTGATAGGTGCTCACGACTGCAGATGCAACCGGGACCAACGGCTTAACGTGCCTTCCGAAGTACAATGGAGCCTAAGATAATAAGTTTTTGGTCACCCATCGAATGATTGATCATTGCTAAAGTTGCTTAACTTCCACGATCGCAGGCCGAACGCGCTATTCACCTGCGCCATTGAGCTCCTCATCGTTTCTTTTGAACGTGCTTGATGAATATTTTAAGAAGGTCGAAAAATATATTGAAAATTATATCTGGCGACCACGGAGCCTGTAAAAGACTTAATAAACGAGATTATTCTTTCAGAGACCATATGCCTGCGGTGCTATCGGATGCGGCAAGAGATATACAGATCCTTCATCTTTGAGGAAGCACGTGAAGTCACATCCTCATATAGCGAACACACCCAGGACCTGCATAGCACCGACTAGACCCATGAGGAGACCGGAACAAGAACAGCTGGTGCCAAGCTCTCCGGCTAAACTGGCCACGTTGAGGTGTATCAGGGATAAGCTGACAGTTCCTAGATTGCAAAGGTTGTAATGAAGATCAAACAAATGATATTTTCGAAGATTCTAAGATTTAAAAAAATATTAAAAAAACAACTTTGTTCTACCTGAAGTTATGAAGAAAGAGAAGAGGAAGCGACAATTAGTTATGTGCCTATTTCTTGTTGTGGAGAAGATCATAACATCTGAGTTAGAAGTAAATGCTGAATAAAGAACTTTATTTTACCAAATGAATAAACAAAGAATATAAGTGGTCAAATGATTTAAGTGACACCTTGTTTAAGCAATTAATAGTCAAGACACTGTAATGAACTAACTAATTTGCCGATTGTCAGGTTGCAAATACCCTGAATTTTTGAAGTATTTTTCAGAATGTGATAGTGCAGTAAGTTGATTTTAAAAGTGGACATAAATATATCTTAGCTTCGCATTTAGCAACAGTAACTGAAGTGCATTTGTGTAAAAACATACTCACTTTACACAACGGAATTTGCCCGTATGATTTGGAATTTTGAAGTTTGTCCTTACAGAATTGCACTGCTGGAGGCATTATTTGAATTAGGTAACGCTTGAATTTAGAAAATTCCATATTTTCAAAATAATGTTGATTTAGATTTATTTAATATTAACTAAGTGATTAATAAGTACAAAAATGTTACGTAAGTTGTAATACAAGATATAAAATTCGGCAAAATTAAGACTGAAGTGATGAAAATAGCTCAATTAGATAAAGTTATTGCTCAACTCATAAGTTTTTGATGTTTTAAACAATGTAGATAGATAATTAGTAAAATAATAATATGATATATTGTGATGGTACTACGAGATGAAAATAAACTTTCGTAGCAAAAATCGGGCTGGATATATAGCAACTGAATACAAGCTATTATCATTATTAAATTTATATTTTGCAGCATTTAACTCCTACATGTTTATATCTAAAGAGAATATTACTTACTAGGAAAAATGTATCATAAATTCTGACCAGAAGGTAAATACTAGGAAAGTTTTTATTTTATTTAAACTGTTATCAACAATATTTAATAATAGAATTATTTTAGATAATGATTGATTCAGAGAAAAACTATTACATTCGTAATTTTAACAAAAGCTTGAACAAAATTAGCTTAGTTTCTTAAAGATTTCAAACCCACACAGCAGCCATTGGTTTATGCATAAATATAAATGGTAATAATGTTTATTTCAGTAAATATATTTTTTAATAAGCAGTTCATATCATAAGTGTTAGAATAAGTTAGAAAAAGCATTATTGTGTCTGACACAGATCTCTTTTATAAAAGACCAATTTTTTAAATAATTTTTAATACATATTTTATATTTAGATTTAAGAATGCACTTCCAAAAAACACCTTTATTTGCTCAATGGCTATTGTATATTTTAAAAGATTTATTTTTAAATTAATTAATAGAGAAGTGTATGCTGCATACATTTCGGTAAGTTAAGTAGCTCTTTTTAAGAGAAACATAATGTACAAAATGGCTTGCTTTCCAAAGAATCTCTTTATTCGATTATGTTTATATTAAGTAATTGTAGATAAATAGATCTTTACCTTGAGATATTGCCGATATTTCGTACTGTTAAAGAATTATCTCTATAATTTTGCCACCGCTTAATTTTTTTTAAAACACTAGCTTCTGAAAAAATATAGAAAATTATTAAAATAAGAAGCTAATTATTAGATTTAATTACATTGAGCTGCCACTTTTATATATTCAATAATCATATTTGCCTACCTGGCTATATATACAAAAAAAATGAAACATTTGGGGTGTATTCCGAAATATACTCGTACATCAGTATACTGGCCAGTGGTAATGACGTCACGAATCCGACGACATATTGTACTGGTATGCTACTATATTTTTACCGGGAAAACGAACATAAAGAATGACCGAGCGTGCGTGAGATGCATTCGAATTTTATTTCTTTTTTATTTAAAGAACAATAATGGCATCCGAACAAAAATAATTCCTTTTAATTGATGAGGTGAATAAAAAATCTTTTTTATTCGCACTATTTTAAATATTCGTCGATTTATGACGTCAGTATACTGGTATATATTACGGAATACACCCTTGAAATTGTGTACCCCTTAATTCTTAAGTAAAAAATGTTCCTGCAATAAATACGGCAATTTCAAAAGGTGAAGATTAAAAATTTCCATTTTAAGATCTCTCTTGTTACTTGATAAGAAAATATTAAGCAAGATTTATCTTATTAAGTTTTTTATTCAAAAGACAGTTACTGTCTGTAAATTTTAATGTTCGTTTAATTGAGAAAATGCTCAATTTTTTACATGATAAATTTTTAAGGCATACATAATGTGTTTTTGTTTTTCCTTGTTTCCCGATTTTTCTTTCTTTACCTACTTCTACACCTACAACACCCTTGGGGTCCTAAAATAGGCATAAAGAAGGTCCTTGTATTAATACTGATAAGGTAATAGTTATTTATGATATAAATGTTTAAGTTGGTTATTACAAACGAGTAGACGGATGTAAGAGACTTACCATAGTCACGAGTAATACAACGTTTTTCAACCATAGAGGTATAAGAATAGAGTAAGAGAGAAATAAACTCTACTACAAGGGGAAGTGTCCCTCAATAGAAAGAGAAAGAAGATGAGAGACCACTAGCTTTCTCTCTCTAATCGCGCATGCGCATTGGCAACCGTAAGCATCTTACTCTTTCGATGTGATGCTTGGACCAACTATTGGACAGACGACTGCGCATGCGTCACAAGAGAGAGAGATAGCTAGCAGTCTCTCATCTTCTTTCTCTTTCTACTAGACGGACACTTTTAGAGCCGCCTTCCCCACTCTATTCTTATACCTCTATGTTTTCAATACATTTGCGAGATAACAGTAAATATTCTCACTTTATTTAAGTGACAAAGAAAACTTTTTCTAATAAAACAAATGCTGCTACGTGCGGGTGGTGAAAATTGGAACTAGTCTCTTTTTAGTATTAAATTAAGATAAAGGTATAGTTTAAAAGGGCGTCCGAGGAGGTTCGAACAAAATTGAAAAAAAACCCTGAAACGCTACGCACGGCGCCATGTATGGGAACGTGCGGTAAAATGTTTACCGCACGCTTTGTTGTATGGCCCGTAATTTTGAACTTTCAAACAATGTATACAACCTTATCATCATCATGAGCCGTGCCATATACACCGTGAATTCCAAGTTACCTGACAAACTAAACTAGCTAATTCAGACAACTATTTAGGTTATATTTCCACAAAAACTGTGCAATTATCTCATCATCAGTCTATTAATGTCCCCTTGCGGGTGCGCGGACAGTCGGCAACGGTTGCCGCGCGCACTCCCGGCGTGCATTGGGGGGACTGCGTTCCTCAGAAATTCAGAACGTACGCCGAGTGACTGGTGCAGGAGTATTGTCTGTTTTTTTAGTGGCCCTGTTCAGGGCGTTAGGTAGGGCCCTGCTCATTTCATCCGGCCTAAGGGCTGGCTGAAGTGAGCAGAGAGGAGTCCCACATACCTTCCTCTCGCTCCCCCGGTGGTTGAAGGATGCGTAAAGCATTTCCCAGACAAATAAAAAGAAAAAAAGTCTATTAATGTCCCCA
The DNA here is from genome assembly GCA_902850365.2 of Chilo suppressalis. Taxonomy (NCBI): domain Eukaryota; kingdom Metazoa; phylum Arthropoda; class Insecta; order Lepidoptera; family Crambidae; genus Chilo; species Chilo suppressalis. The sequence continues at coordinate 11,574,006 of OU963917.1, read as the reverse complement.
CTGCTGGAGCACAGGCCTTCCCTATGGATGGAATAGGGAGATTTCGAGATACGATTTTGTCCCATAAGGTGTCGAGACCCTTGGTCCGAGGGGTCCTAGCGCTATAAGGTTTTTTAAATAAATATCAAAAAGGTTAGTCGACATCACAGAAGACCGAAGAGCTGGCAGCTATTCAAAGAGGGAACGCTGCCAGTATCTTCGGAACCTTGCCTAAAGGGACTTATCTTTATATATATAATTCTTCTGTGAGTGTGTATGTCACTGAACTTCTCTTAAACGACTGGACCGATTTTGATGAAATTTTTTGTGTGTGTTCAAGGGGATCTGAGAATGGTTTAGATTCACAATTTTGTCCGCTGGACAACCCCTATTTTTTTAGGGCGGTACGAAGTTCGCTGGGTCAGCTAGTATATTATTATTATAACACCTAAATATAAACTATATTGCGTAGTTTTATAAAATTTTGTAAACTATATAACTAAATCAATAGGAGCTCGAAGACGCAGGTGGTAGGCGCGTTCGGCTGCGACCGTTAAACTTAAGCAACTTTCGCAGTGGTCGGTCATTGGATGGATGACTAAAAATCTTCTATCACGAGTTCCTCCGTGCTTCAGAAGGCACGTTAAGCCGTAGGTCCTGGCTGAATCTGCAGTCGTTAGCACCCGCCAATCCGCATTGGGCCCGCATGGTGGGTCGTAGCCCAATCCCCCTATTCCTTACATAGGGAAGGTCTGTGCCCCTGCAGTGGGGACATTAATAAGCTGATGATGATATACATCATCATCATCATCATGAAATACTGAATTTGACATTGACATTTCGGTTTGCAAAATTCGAATTCGATAATGGTTCGTGCTAGGGTACTGATTAGCTTTTTACTTTTGCTTCGGGTATGAGAATCATTAACTCTTGTGTTTTTCATACTTCAAACCAGCCAGGTGTAAGTCCGACTTGCATACAAACTTTTTCTTAACACTGTATGAGGTTTATCTGTTTTTTTTTTCTTTAGCATTTACTCTGTAGGTATACATTTCCCTACATTTTGCCTCAGTTGGTTTAAAAACGCTGAAAAACATTCAGGTTTTGTATAGGGTAAGATTAAATTCGTTTCACTAAAGGCTAAATTTTTTTTTAATATTTAGTACACAAAATCCCATGCAGTCCAGGGGGCCAATCGCCTAACGGGATTGTTGATTGCTGTCGCTAATGCTTACGATTTAATTTTGTTATTTCTGACCGCCAAAGGTTTTCAAATACCTCATGCACATTTTCTTTAATATTGTTATTACCAATGCAAAAAAAAGAAATGAAAAGTGCGCGAAGCGTTTGAAAACCTTCGGCGGTCAGAAATAACAAATTTAAATTGTAAGCGATAGTGATAGCCATAGCAATCCCATTAGGCGATTGGCCTCCAGGCTTCAGCTTTCGGAATGTGGTCGAAGCGGTGCGTGGTGACACGGGTAAAAATGGGAACATGTACCTCGTGTTCAAGTTTCAAGATCAATAGCCTGCCACAATCTGATCGTTCGACATTAGAAAACATGATACAATGTAGCTATCAGTGACGCCGCAAAGGGTCAATGGAGGTACCCAAGACTCGTGTATGGCAGTATAAAAGGAAGGTCCAGGGTTAGGATGATCAGAAGTGAACTTCTCCCGAAGCCGTCCACATCTAACTAACGAACGGCGTCATGAAGATCTTGGTGTTGGCAGCGTTGATTGGTGAGAACTTTTTTGAACGATCTTTTTGGTGATACTTGATAAATTGTGTGATATATAAGGTATTTCACGACCACCGTGACTGAGTGGTTTGTACGCCGGGTTTCAAGGTGTCGCCTACTCCACAACAAAAAATCCACGCGGACCAGGCAGCGGACGGGACTCGAACCCGCACCCTTCGCAATCCGGGCGAATGCACTGACCATTATGCTACCACGGCCCTATTGGCCGTGGTAGCAAATGGCTATTGTGGGTTACCTACAATGCGAAGAGATGGCGCTGCCTTGCAGCTTAAGGCTAGGAAAATTTCGACGTGGCCAATAGGGCCGTGGTAGCATAATGGTCAGTGCATTCGCCCGGATTGCGAAGGGTGCGGGTTCAAGTCCCGTCCGCTGCCTGGACCGCGTGGATTGTTTTCTAATAAACTTTTCTTTAGATTAGTTAGTTTAAGAGTAATAGTCGTTCAACTTTGGTAAAAGAAAATTTCTTACCTATTGAAAACTTCTTAGAATAAAACATTAATAGTGACATAGATGAAGCCATTGTAGTGTAAAATATTTCGTTGAAAAACAAATTTAAAAAAACGATTGCTTTTAAAAAAAATAAAAAGTCCTGCTCAAAAAAAAAAGATTGTGGTAACGACAGGCATCTACGGAACCCTACACTGCGCGTGGCACGATACGCACTTGTTACTAAATATTTCTAAGCACTGTAAGGATTGTGTTATGGGATACTAGGGTAACAGATAGAATAAATATACTGATACATATTTTTTTCAATGTCTGGAAAATGCTTTACGCATCCTCCGCCCACCGGGGGAAGTAAAGCAGAATTATCCGGGACTCCTCCCCACTCGTTTCACCCAGCATGCTGACTCGATGAAACGAGTAGGGCCCTACCAAACGGTAAAAACCAGACAATACTCCTGCACCTATCCGCTGACACATATCCCGAGGACCGCGGTCCCAGACATATGAGTCAGTAGGGCGAGCATTGCATGGTACGCCCCAAGGGAATAGATAGAGATATAGATATATATATATATATATCTAATATATAAAATTCTCGTGTCGCGGTGTTTGTGATTAAACTCCTCCGAAACGGCTTTCCCGATTCTCATGAAATTTTGTGTGCATATTGGGTAGGTCTGAGAATTGGACAACATCTATTTTTCATCCCCCTAAATGTTAAGGGTAATCCGCCCCTACAAAATTATTTTTTTCAATTTTAGATATTTTTTTTTATTTTTTTATGATACAGCATTAGTAAATACATATAACCCTGAATTTTCAATCCTTTACAATCAACCCCTATTTTATTATGGCGGTACGAAGTTGGCTGGGTCAGCTAGTATGTATATACTAGCTGACCCAGCGAACTTCGTACAGCCCTAAAAAAATAGGGGTTGTCCAGCGGACAAAATTGTGAATCTAAACCATTCTCAGATCCCCTTGAACACACACAAAAAATTTCATCAAAATCGGTCCAGTCGTTTAAGAGAAGTTCAGTGACATACACACTCACAGAAGAATTATATATATAAAGATAACACCTAGAAATAGTAGTAACCTGAAATTTAAAAGTGGTGCCGGCTATATCTTACACACAGCAGGGTAGCGTGGGCGTCGGCTGCCCGGGGCGAAGGATAATTTTGCCGTCTTTTTATTTATTTTGTTGAAATATTTTTATTATTTATTGTAAAATTTTGCCGCCCCCTAAGAAGTGCCACCCCGGGGCGGGCCGCCCCTGCCGGCCCCACTACGCTATGCCACTGCTAACACCAAACTATGCATAATAATAATCTGACATCGCCAAGGTGTAGACTGATTTCACTGCATCAGTATTCAACTGCAGTTTTCACAATGTTTTAATGGAAAATTGAAATTATCGCGAATACTCATGTCTTGTTAATTTGTAGTATTGATTAATAACTACTTACAAAGTTGCAATTTAATTGCTAGATTATAGATAAGAGGTATAATAATAAATATTATTACGGTCAAAAGTCGCAGGTCAGTGGGTCCTCTAAATTAAATCAATCGACATATTTATTAATTAAAATGAATTAAAAAAAATCAATAATATTTTGGGAATTCAATGATTTTCAATATAACTGTATAACATAATGGTTCACTTAATCCTGTCTTTTTTTACTGCTTGGGGTACCAAATTTTCAAATCAATATTATATGACTAATCCTTATGTTTTTGAGGGTGCTGAATCGGATACGAGAGTAAAATTAATTTCAACCAAGGCGCTTTGAAAATTTAGCCAATATTTAAGGTGTCCAAAAGTACCCGATTCCTGATTTTAATTTTTATTTATTTTCATATCAATAGCTTTATAATTTCTATTTTAAATGAAAATTTGTTATTTTTCAATTTTTGCAAAGGGGACGCAGCAGTAGCATATTTAGCATATTCTCAGTTTTTTTTTAATATCCTCTATTTCTGGAAAATTCGAGCAATGTGATCCCTAACTGAGATCAGGACGACGTTTAAAAACTTTTGATGCCAAAAAAAAACAATAGGTTCGAAAATTTTCATTTTTGATTACACTTCAGGGATAGTTACAAAAGTCCCTCGCGATCAATTCAAGTTAATGTACACCTCTCGAATTATACGCGAGAAAACCAATTCAAAATTTCTGAATTTCCCAAAATTCATGGAATCGTAACATTTGTAATTGCACTAGTAACCTAAGTTTCTAGATTGGCGCATTTGCGACTCATACAGCCCATTAATAAAAAATACCAGTAAAAATCGACTCAGATATTTAACTATTTGCGTCTTTTTTAATTAATACAAAATTATAAAAACCCAGCCATTAATGGCATTTATTTCTTCTTTGTTCCAGCTGCCGTGGCATCCAACCAGTTCAGCGACTCCTTCGTCGCTGAAAGCCAACCGCAATCACCATGGCAGGTCGGGAAACTGTACCGCTATGAGGTAGACTCGTTCACCTTGGCCCGCTTGCCAGAGAGTGCTAGCACCGGCTTTGCTTTCAAAGCACACTTCATCATCCGCGTCCCAGCCCCCGGCCGCCTTCTGGCTCGCTTGGAGAAGCCTACCCATGCTCTGGTACACCAAGAACTTCCCTACGATAGGCAGCTCCCGAAAGACCTCAAATACGAACCCCTCGACAAACTTGAACACCCGTTCGAGATCGCCGTAGAAGGTGGCAGAGTTTTAACCCTCACCCTTCCCACGTCACTACCACTTCCCGAAGAGAACTTACTCAAAGGTCTGATTGGAGCTCTCCAACTTGATTTGTCCACTCACCGCCATGTTCGTAAGTCTTATGATGGCTACGAAAAGGAAACACACCAAGGCTCTTTCAAAAAAATGGAGACTGATGTCACTGGTGACTGCGAAACTTTGTACAACGTTTACCCCGCTGTACCCGAATGGCGTCGTGAACTCCCGAAATTCGCTGGAGAAGAAGAGCCAATAATGATTTCCAAGACAAAGAACTACGGCCATTGTCATCACAGGGTCGCCTACCATTTTGGTGTACCTAAAGGATCTGAGTGGACTGGCACAGCTCACAAGAAAGAAGAAGAGCAATTTATTCAGCGCGCGACTGTCACCCGTATGCTGGCCGGTAAACAGGGCCCTATTTATAAATCTGAGACTACCAGCACCGTTCATGTAAACCCTCAGTTATACGGCAAGGAAAAAGCTGAAGTTATTAGTTACGTCAAATTGTACCTCACATCTTTTGAAGCGGATAATGAAGCTCAATGGGTTGTTGGTAATCCAGAGAACAAACGGGTGGTCAACAATTTATTATATTCAATGTCACAAAAAAAGCAAGTCATGATCAGTGAAAGTTCATCGTCCTCTGAGTCTTCGGAGTCAATTGAGTTTTCCAAAACTATCGCAGATGAAGAAATGACTACAGGAAACCGCGTCCGTCGCTTCGCAAAGACTCCTAAAATAGTCGCGATTAATAAGGTTATTGTGAAACGAAATGATAAAGACAGTAGTTTGTCTAGCTCAAGTTCCGACGCTTCATTAACTTTTGAGAACGATTATTTTCCACTAGAAAATGAACCCGTTTCCGCCGACATGTATATAATTCCTCAAGATAGCCCTGACAACAAACAGAATCCGCAGGCAGTACAGAGACTTCTTCAAGATTTGGCCCAACAATTACAGAATCCTAACAATATGCCAAAGACAGACTTTCTGTCAAAGTTCAACATCCTTGTCCGCGTGCTCGCTTCCATGAGCTACGAACAACTTAGTGCTACTAGCCGTTCTCTTGAAGTTACAAAGTCATCCAATAACCTCATTAAGGCTGATATGTGGATGATTTACCGTGATGCAATGGCTCAGGTTGGTAACATGCCTGCGTTCAAACAAATCAAAGCATGGATTCTCAACAAGAAGATTCAAGAAGAGGAGGCAGCAGAAGTGGTTGCTAGCTTAGTCAAAACTATTCGCTATCCTACTAAAGAAATAATGCTTCAGTTCTTCAAACTCGCAATAAGTGACGAAGTCAGGGAGCAACTTTACCTTAACACGACCGCTTTGATTTCTTCCACCAGATTTATCAACATGGGTCAGGTAGACAACGAAACTGCCCATTCATTCTACCCTACACATATGTACGGCCGTCTTTCACGCCGACATGACATATTTGTGATTGAAGAAGTGATTCCATACTTGTCTCAAGCATTGAAAGAAGCTATTGAACGAGGTGACAGCAGCAAAGCTCTTGTTTATATCAAGGCAATTGGCAATTTAGGTCACCGCAACATTCTGGATGTGTTCGCTCCTTATCTCGAAGGAAAGATTCATGTAACTACTTACTTACGTGTCCAAATGGTTCAGAATTTAAGAGTGCTAGCTCACGAAAGAGACTCTTATGTTCGAGCTGTGCTATTCAGCATTCTGAAGAATATTGCTGAGCCCTACGAAGTGAGAGTAGCTGCTATCGAAAATATATTTATGGCGCGTCCTACAAGCGCAATGATGCAGGCGATGGCTCAGATGACTCACAACGACCCAAGTGTGCAAATCCGTGCACTCCTGAAATCATGCATCTTAACGGCAGCTGATCTGAAGCACCCTCGCAATATGGATCTGTAAGTTAATATAATTGAGTTCATATTAATATAGCTTTATGTCATACATTCCTTGCGATTGTGATAAAGAATTAGTGTAACACAATAAAAAATAAACAAACATTCGATATACAATAAATAAATTCGATTTCCTGTTTTTTCAGCGCTAGAACAGCTCAGTCCGCTAAATGGATGGTGACTAAACAAGAATATGGCCAACAATACTCCAATAAATATCTGAACGATTATGAAGATAGACACCACGAACTGGGCTTCATGACTGCGTTATCCTACACTGGTAGTGAAGACAGCTTCTGGCCGAAGAGTTTAAAATACTCCTTCAAGAGCAAAGTTGATGGATGGAACCAGGAAAGCACGGTATGTATTATTTGAGTGATCTTGTTGCATTTATAGATGTCCAGGAGTAATTCGAAAACGTAGCAAAACCAGACTTTACATTTCAATAAGCGTTTATCATTAAATGTCAGAATTAAACAAACCCCAAATACAACGTAACTTTACATTATCCAGCATAAGATTTTTTAATATTGTTAGTGAAAAATGATTACAGATCTCAGCTTCAGTCTCCGATGTACAACAACTAATGAACGCTTTCCAGCGTGAAATGGATAGAATGGTTCGTAAACAACCGAAGTCAGAGTCTGACCATATGTACTCAGCCGAGAAGGTTGCTGAAATGCTAAATATCAAACGCAATCCCAAGACCCCATTGGAAGCCTCCATTTTAATTGATGTAATGGGCCAAGAAAGATTCTTCTCTTACAGTGAGAGCGAGCTTGAACAGATGCCTGCCATTATCGCTAAATACATGGCAAATTTGGCTAAAGGATCTGAGAAACACTACACTAAAGTTCTAAATCAGGCCCAAGTTTCTATCATGTTCCCTGTCAGCACAGGAATGCCATTTATTTACAAATATAAAGAACCCGTGGTAATGCACACCTACGGCAAAATTAAGGGTCAAGTTAACCCATCAGTGAAGGAGAACGAGGACATTGCTAACATCATGAAAGAGGTGCATTTCACTTTTGCAAAGAGTATCGTTGGTAGTGTTGGTTTTATGGACACTCTTGCAAACAAAATCGCTTCAGTTGGAGTAGATAGCAAAATTCAGATCTACCTTCCTCTTAAACTGCAACTCCAAGCAAAATCTGGAGAAATGAAAATCATTGTGGATTCTTTGCGTCCTGACCAAGAAACTAACGTCTTACATTACAGTGTCTGGCCATATTCTACTTGTCAAAATAGAGATGCCCTTGTAACTGTTGCTCAAGATACCAACACAAAGGTCGTTGATCGTAGCAAGAAAGTGGTATCAATTGACTCCAAGTTTGGTCAAACCGTTGGTAATATATTCCAAATTCAGGGCTATTCCTATTCTTCTGATTACAAGAACATTGGCAATTTGTTGAAATCACGAGACATTTTAATGAACATCGTTCATCTTATTCGCCAAAGAGACGTTGCTCTTACACATTTCAATCTGAAACACCTTGGAAAACAAAGCCAAAACAAACGCGTTGTACTTACTGTTGCTTATGGTAAGCTTACATTAATTAAATATATTTTTTATACTGTTTTGAACAATTTTGAGATGTAATGTAGACATATTTGAATCACTTACGTTATTTTTTATTGCAGATTCGTATTACAATCTGGCAGTGGCATCCACTATTGAACAGCCACTAGTAGCCATACACACAGAAGATGTAGTTCCGAATAGTAGAGACCGCCGTCTACAAATGGCTACACGTGTAAGTGCAGGATTCAAGACTGCGAGAGCTCGTGTCATTGATGTGAGCGCAACATTCGAAGGTCAACAGAAGCATAGTTATGTCATGACAGCAGCAATTGGTGACAGTCTAGTGGATTCAAAGATTCAATATGTCTTCTTCGCCGGTAAAAACTCAGATCAGGCTGGAAAGTCTGCTGACCAAATCAATGCCGTTGGTACAGTCTTGAAACCTGTGTCTAGACCATTTAACTTCGTCGAAGCCATCAAAAATGAAATGAAGATGAAGTTCGGGTTTGACATTAAATATGGACACGGTGGAAACGGAATGGTAAAGATTGATGGATTTATGGAACGTAGCAAGAAATATACGGAAGAACTTCTCAAGCACCCGTTGGCTAAGCAATGCATGCAGCAAGTCAAAAAGAATAATCTTTACCAACACGCCTGCCACCAAATGCTTGTCAAAGCTCATACTCCTGATTACTTAAAGACATCTGTTGTTTATAAAGAAGTCAGCCCTGTCTTCAGGAATATGACTTATAAAGCATTCAGAATCATTGACAGTCTGGGCTTCTGGTTCACTGATGTGAATCCAATGAAGACTACACCTGATGGTAAACTAGAGATTGAGTCTCAGTTGTGGTATCCTGATAATACCATGTCTTTAGCGCTTAGCACTAGATTGGGAGAAGTACATTTAAACGATGTGCCTATGCCGAAATTTGTTGGGAGTTGGTTGGCTGTGTATCCTCCATTTAAATCGACGGAATGTGTTCTCAACGAGTTTACTCGGGATCAATATCTGCGTAAGTAACTCATAATATTTCTAACTAAAATTAAAGTATCTAGAGTAACTGTTGTTAAATCTTTTTGTTGATACAATGGACTGCGCTATGAAGAAAAACTGAGCTGTTATATTTCGAGGCAGATAATTCGTAACAACAGTCAAAGAAGGCCTCGAGATGACATTTTGTCACTGTAGTTTTTGTGTAGCTATGTTAATTTTGTTTATTGTGTATTATCTTCTTTAGCTTACTGCACGGTGGATTCCAACAAAATCAGGACGTTCAGTAACCGCAGCTACGAGTACAGTCTGACACGTTCATGGCACGTAGTGATGCAACACGACGCCATGGTGCGAGGTGGCAATGACAAACTAGTCGTTCTTGCTAGAAGACCGCAAGAAAAGAAACTTGAGCTGTACATCTCCTATAAGTAAGTACTTCATACTCATTATTGTAAATCTGTTAATTGTTTATTCCCAACAGCTACTGCCTTTTGTTAGTCTAGGAAATGAGATTGATACTTTATCCACTATGTGGGCTTAGTAGTAGATCAGTGGAAGTAACTCTTAAAAACGTTATCCAGACAAAACAATATGTCCTAATCCTAACAGCATCCAAAATATTTGTTTCTTAGGTTTTCACGCACATCACTCATTAAATAAAACTAGTTTTTACGGGTTAATGCATGAAACTTTATTTATTTATTGACGTTTCGTAGCCTTTACAGGCTACGTCGTCAGAATCAAACTTTTATTTAATTTGTCGAGCTACCTTCGAAAGACTTTTATTGAGCGTTCGGTTATTTCATTGTTATTTCAATAAAAGTCTTTCGAAAAGCATCCAAAATATTAGCAAACATAGGAACAATGTTTTTGCTACGTTTCGTTGTTTACCATATATTTTAATTTAGATTTTTAGTTTTTGTCTAACCACTTATCACTATTGCCCACAGAACACGACAAGGCCAAGACCTAGAGCTCGAAGTTCAACCGAACACTCAAGGAAAGCACATTATCAAGGTGCACACCAACGCTAAGAAAGTGTTCGATGAAGATTTTGTCATGTATACGGATGAAGTGAACCGCGTCAACGTGCTTGAATACCACACTCTACCTGATAATGTGCTCATTATCAACATTCTAGAAAATCATCATCGCCTTATGTACGATGGATCCAGGCTAGTCGTCTTAACAAGCGAGCACAGGAACAGGAATAATGGCATCTGCGGCCGCATGACCGGTGATATGCGTGATGACTACTTGACACCAACTGGATTAGTTGACAGACCAGAACACTTTGGAGCTTCTTTTGCTCTTAAGGAACAAGATGGCGACCCAAAGACACTCGAACTGCACGCTCAAGCACACCAGGTGTCCTACCCTATGAAGCATCAGTACACAACGATCTTACCCTGGGACATTGAATGGAGGAACTGGGAGAAGCTTCAGAAACCTTCGATGCAAGGCAATGTATATAAAACAAGGAATTGGCAAAAGAAGGGTGGTCAATGCCAGATGCATCAACAGGTGCAATATTTTGAGGACCATGGCGAGATTTGCATCACCTTGACTCCATTACCAACTTGCCCGTCCAACTGCCGTAGTGACCGGTACACGATACAAGTTACTCAAGTGGTGTGCCGCTCGAAATTCGATAAGGAATTTCGCGAATATAAAGAGCAGATTCGACAGGGGCAGAGTCCGAGGATTTCAGATGTTCCTGAACAACTACCCAGGCAATACAAAGTACCGACTACATGTAAAGTCTGAGATAATGATATGTTGAAGGGCGAACATCAGCCAAACCATGTAACTACATATTCACCATGAAAACAGATTACTCGGCAAGAAATATGACTCTGAATATAAAATATAGTATTTATAATAACGTATTGGATATTATCATATGTATTTATCATGAAATTTTATATTCTTATGTAAATATTATGTATTACTATGTAAAAATATGGATTTTATAGTATTATATAAATAATAGATTTGAGAGAATAGTTACCTAGATATAAATATAGCAAATGAGAAAATAAATATATACTTACATTAACAATGGAACTTTGGGCCTTGTTTAATTGCACTATTTCTTTATCATACCTTATAAAAACAGATTAATCGACTAAAAAAATAGTACAGTGGACTGGATTTTAATTAGTTCTTACGCAGTAATCTGATTCGATTATTTATTTTTTTAAACTATGATAAACGTTATAATACGGTACACCAGTGCTGCCATATCTACCAACTTTTTGGTAGATCTACCAATTTTCACTTCAGTCTACCTATCTACCACCCTAGACCTAAAAACTACCTATTTTTTAATTAGTTTGACATATCACCATTTTGAATTATTTTTATATCGACGAGCGACGTTGCGATGTATTGCGTGAGCCATGCAACGATGCGTCAAGCATACATTGAGTCCAGGCCATAAACCACAAAAAAAAAGCAACAGTTCGCCATGAATTCGGCGTTCGCACCATTTCGCGCCCATTTTTTACTATTCCTACTATGACCTATTCCCGGCTGCTTTGTTGCGGAATTAATGTTGAATCTTTGCTCCTGTTTTATTGTAAAAACTAATTAACTGCGTATTAACGGTGCTGATTGCTGTTTGTTCTATGTTGCGTGCATTTATTTATATAATGGATTCTGACAGCAGCGAAAGCGATGCACATAGTTCTAGGTTAGGAACTTCGCCACGGAAACCTAGAAAAAGGCACTATGACCAAAAATATTCGAAATTATGGGAGAAAGACAAGGAATTTGCAGGTTGGCTTTAATTAACTACTAAGGGTGACGGATATTTTTATTGCAAATCGTGTAGGTGTGATCTGAAGAGTGCTCTGCATTGCATTGCATGCATTTTTAATCTTAAAAAATCTTCTAAATTGAGGTGGTAGATCTACCAATTTTGCATTTTACATTCTACCAACTTCTACCAACATTTGGCACATAATCTACTAATTTTCTAAAATTGGGGTTGGCAGCACTGCGGTACACCCAATTAATAAAGAAAACTTGAAAACCATCTATGTAAAGGGAAATCCTAGATACACGATTCATACAAAAAAAACTGTTGAATCCAATGATATTTTATTAATATTTAAATCAGCAAAACTCAATATGAGTTTAATTCAAAAAATAAATTCTATAACGCTAAGAAGGCGTGTATAGCTTGGTTGTAAAAAATTTGATCTTGGACTATATACAATTTTGAACACAAAGGCAAGCGTAATTCAAATGACAGGCAACGCCATCTAGTTACATATAAAAGCTGAATCGCAATCCTTATCCTGTTGAAGTCGGTAAAAAATTGACTGTATGCACTCAAACCGTTTGCCTTTAATATCTGACACTGACAGTGACAGTTTGATCAGCTGTATTTTCTGACAATTCGAGTGTGCGACGAATGATTGCGTTGCGTATTCTCAAGACTTGTGCGGCTACATTACATATTTTCTGGTAGACTCAGTGAAATACATATTGATGTGCAACTTTTATGAAGTGTTCAAGAGAATTTGAAGTTACTTGAGGTGCATTTTAAATTTGGTATTCCATATCGATTGTCTTCCAGCCAGCAGTGACTGTCATTTGTTCGACGTTAGAGGTATGTTAGTTAATGCAGTGCTTCAGTTATTTCAATAATAATGAATTAAATTTTCGTCCTATCAATAAAATTAAACATTCGAATCAATATTTTGCAAATTATGTCGCATTGTTGCATGCAGTGAACTCTGCTCATGAAAAGGATTGTACTGAAAATACTGAAATTGCGTTACAAATTATTTTGAAATTGAAGTTCTTAGCTTTCACGGGAATATGTGAAACTCAGTTACAGGGTTGCCACTTGTCTGACTTGATTTTTGACTTCTTTCAGTTGTGTCCTACCAAATATCCTCATATTGGGCTTTTCAGAATTTCATTAGATCCTTCGTTATTTGTATTGCCGTGTTGAGAAAGTGCAATATAACTTTTTGTCTGTCTCATATGAAAAAATACCCAGCTAACTTTAGCATTAAGAAAGTTTTTTGTATGTTTAAAGATTGCAACACAAGGCAGATAATAAGTAATTATAATAATTTCCATTTAAATATGTATTATATTCTATAGATTTTTTTCCAGCGTTCTGTTCTTCTACTTTTATCTGTAGTTGTGATTGACTTCTTTGTAATTATCAGGGGGAAAATCCTTGACTCCTCAACCATGTGTCTGTTTGCTATAGATTTGGCTTCTTTTGCATTTCGTTCACATCAACTATACATAAACTCTTTGGCTTTTCTCTTAGTCTTGCAATATGTGGTTGATTACCATTAGAAGATGAAAAAGCAAATATAATGCACAATTACCGTCCTTTCAAAACCAATTCATATTATTGTTTTTGACACTTAAATCTTTGCCATTACTAAATGTTTAGTAAGTTTTCACATTTTAAGTCATAAAACAAAGATTTGAGTGCTATGAATGTTTAAGACGGCAATTATCCGAATAAAATTTTACAAGATAAAATTCCACGAGAACCAGGCAGCAGACATGACTCAAACCCGCACCCTTCGCTATCCGAGTGAATACTCTGACCATTATGCTACCACGGCCCTGATGGCCGTATCGAATTCTTTCTAGCCTTTCTTAAGCTGCAAAGCAGTGCCTGGTCCGCGTGGATTTTTTCTAGTAACATTTTATTTAGATTTAAACATCGAGTAGTTACATGCTTAAAAAATATAAATTATAGTAATCTGATTTAAAACTCAAATTAAAATTAAACAAATTCTTACATGTAGACACATTGTTTCTACCAACGATGCAGAACCTCATTGTTATCCAATACACATATTGATAAAGTAAAGATTTTAAATCAGATGAGTAGGTAGTTTTATAGGTTATCTGTTGCAGTCAAACTCTTTCACAAACTCTACCTTGTAGATAAAGGAAATATTGAAGCTCTTAACAACTTTGTGTAGATACCTAAACTTCACTGAGACTTAACATCTGGTGCCGTGAACATATTTTTGTATGACCGATCTATATAAAAAAACTGAAGGAAAGTCTAACTTAATATGTACTTAATTAAGTTAGACTGTATTAAAATGCATTCATGCATTCTCATATTTTCCTTATAACAAAAAAATAAATTAAAGAATTTTATTTTAATTGTTTCATGTTTTGTCAGACATGTAAATTTTACCGTTTAGTCATGGTATTAATCTAATTATTGTCCTGTTGTCTTATTTGAAATTTAATAAACTTTTTGTCATGGGCCACCTACAATTTACCATAGATTTTATAAATAAAATCAAAATATTGTCAGGATTAAATGCCTTAACAATGCTTCTGCCTCCCCTCACAGCTCTTGCAGCTGTTTCTCGCTGCCTGCCGCCCTGAGCCATGGTTCTCATAGCCATAGATAGGGTATGGTATATATGATATAATACGCTGCTGCTTTTTGTAATACTTATCAAATTCTTTGATTGGCCAAAGTTGCGCCTTCGCAAAATTTTACAGCAATTGCTCCGTTTTTACACTTATGAGGTACAGGATATTTTAGAGAAGTATATCTGTACCTATGTGAGACCTCTGTGAAACACTTACGTTTGGGGTGCTGTGTTTCTATTGGTGAGTAAGGTTGCAGGATATCATGGTAGAGGATCAGTACTCCGAGAAATATTCTTATCGTAATGTACAATTTTCTATATAAAAAGCTAGTTTGTTTTAAAGTCCGTTAGAGGCGCTGCTTAGTCTCCATAGAGACTTCGACGTTGGCTATACGATTACGGATCTTTGAAAGTTCGTGCTTGGGGTATAGGTTAGGCCGGTACTTAACATGACGATGCCTGGAGCGGAACATTGTTCCGGCTCATTTCATCACCTACTTATCTTCACAACTGAACCTGCTGCACCCTCCATGAAAAACTCGGTTCTGGTGCTTTTTAAGGTTTTAAGCATTTTCTGCCTGTTTATAGCCATTATGACCACCATTTATGACCTTACCTTAATTAATACATAAAAATAACACAGCAATCAACAATGACAAGATATGACAAGACAAGCTGGGCATATGAGGTGTTTGACATCAGAAAAAACTCGAGACAAAATAGAAAAAAAATATGACCTGTTACGTATTACGTAACTTGTAATCGATTTGCGACACATGTACTTCCGTATTGCATGAGGACCATAAATACAATACAATTAACACCGCCAACATCTACATTTTTAATATGTAGGTACCAAGATAATTATTGGTATATGCTTACGATTTCGTGTTCGGTCGTGTTGCGGTGCCAAATTGCTTTTCGGATCCTCAGAGGCCCAAGCAAGATATTTTTTTTTAATAACTAGGTAGACAAAGGACTTTACCCCACCTGATGTTAAGTGGTGATAGAGTCCAGACGCAAAGATAGCTGGTACAGCTGTTATTAACTGCCATACCAACCATCCGGCCTGCAGAAATGCTTCTTCACGCCTCTCTTAAAGGACCCCAGATTGTAGGGAGGGGGAACACGTGCGCCGGCAAAGAAACTTGCGAATAGTACGACAAACAAATGAGTCACCTAATTTGGCCACAGTAAGCCGGTGAAAACGTATGTCAGCGCGCGTGGCCCTTTGAAGAAAGGTTGATGGAGGTATAAGGGAGAATTACTCCTCAGAACACTCGCCGTGGTATAATCGGTAGAATGCGCTTAATGAGGCTACATCGCGCTCGCAGACTCGAGTTTGTTAGTTACCTCCTCATCGCCAATGATGCGATCAGCGCGCCGCTGCAACCTATCCAAGGCATCGAGTAAGTACTAAGCGCAGCAATCCCAGAAGTGCGGCAATATTCCACGCAGGACCGCACTTGTGTTTTGTACAACAAGCACAGTTGCTCAGGCGCGAGGCGTAAAAAAACGCCGCACCTTGTTCAGAACTCCGAGTTTGCGTAAAGCTGCCTTGATCATAGGGGGAAGGAAGGGGAAGGAATGGAATTGTGACAGCTCCGTAATCGTATCGTCATGGTCAAATTTTGTGTGGAAGAAGCCAGTTAATTATTACGTCCGGCCCTGTTTTTCATAGACACTGACGATGCGGTCCGATCACGGAGCTGTCAAAATTCGTGATTGGGGCTCAGATATAGCGTCCTCACGTCTTGGCTATGAAGATTGGTGTTCTTCATTTGAAGATCCCATCCCAAGTTGCTAGATCTGATTCCTATTATAAAATCGTGTTCGTTCATACACCTGTTCGTCATCTGGCTGCATGCTTGATCTCATGAACCTGAATAAGTAGAAAGTTGACATTTTCTCTGCTATAAATATATGCTATTGCTACTTCTGATGTCTATATTTCGAATTTTCAACCTTGTACGATGATACAGAATCATTCGTGCTCGAGTCAAATTTTCTCTTGGCCGGCTTTTAGCACTGTACTCAGCTTTCAATAATCCTTATGGTGTTGGCTGTTGGCAACGCTGCCAAAGTCTATCCCGTTCGTTCTGTTTAATGTTTGAAGAATATTACATAACTCCTACTGAAAAATGTTTGCAAACCAAATTAGTCTTATCATAGAACCAGAATGTTCCAGACAAGTCTTTTTTTTTCACTTTTCAATGATAGCTTATAGTTTTATTATGTAACGCACATGTTCTGAGTGGCCACGTACTCCGCCTATGCCGTCTACATTGGTATATGCTCTAAGACTTTTCATATTTCTTTTTATTATGTCTAGTTTTATCAAGGCTTTAGGCATTAAAAATGGTTATTGCAGCGTCAGTTCAGACTGCTTGTTTCGAGAAATGAGGTTAAAAATTTCCATGTGTTCTGTCTGATCATCCTTCATTGTCCGACCGTTGATCATGTTTTTGGAACGAAGTTCCTTTTCCGATGGTTTGGCGGAAGGGGGCTAGCTTTCGTTGGAGCTAGGCGAAAATTTACCGTCGCAACCTAGCGAGGCGACTAACGAGGCAACTGGGCGGGCAGCGAGGTGGGCGACCACTAACGGGGGAGTTGTGGACTTGGTTAAAAGTTGTGTTTGAAGAGTGATAGACCGGGAGCCGCATTTGGGCCTTGTGGATATTGACCCATCAATATCCACAAGGATATTTTTCTTTTAAACGTAATAGTAAGATGGGGCCATAACTCGCCACGCTGGCCCAGTGCAGATTGGTGGGTGGTATATAAATATTTTTTTCTCAAACATGCTTGGAAATGAGAGCATTATTATGACAACCTTCTTCGAGATAAATCGAAATTGTTGTTGTACTGGCCACATACCTGCGAGCAGCGGCCGGCAAAAGTTGCATGAAAATCCATATGTGTCGTGTTTAGCGGCCAAAAAAATTAAATAGTAAACTCATAATTATCATAAAAATGGAACGATCTTTTACTCCGAAAAATGACAGACAAAGAGGTGACTTATCGAATGTTTTCTTTAAATTTCGAACGGGAAAGCTGTTTATTGAAAAAAAAACAAATGATCACTTTAACAAGCGAAAATTTCTTATTCGTTGTTTGTCATTGATTCTGAAAATTAATAATTGCCGCGCATTATTTGAGAAAAGCCTTGTCCACAACTAGGCATTGATGGACTTATGTTTACTTTACACGTTCGTCCATCAATGCCTCTTTTGCTGATCGCTGCAGTAATGTACTATAACTTCGTTCCAACCAAATGTTCCACGACATGCAATTTTGTATTCTAACTAGGGCTTTCAAATACCGGATTTTTTCGATACCGGTATCAATACCGGTATTAGCATGTTCAATACCGTGATCACGGGATCACGGTATTGAATATGAACTTCGTATCAAAGAATATTAAAACGCCCGTTTTATTTCTACTCAGTGTTTATTTCTGTTACATAGTTACCTACATGAAAAACAGGCTAACAAAATATTAAATATACATTATTTTTTCTACCCTTCCCGGGTAGTCTTTTATTAATAAATAGTTCGGCGGAACTAAGAATTTGAGATCCACATTTTTTTATTAAACAAAAGAAAAACTATCATTTTATTTATTTTTAAGCATTTAACTGCTAGATGTTTAAATCTAAAGAAAAGTTTACTAGAAAAAAATCCACGCGGACCAGGCAGCGGACGGGACTCGAATGCGGGTTCGAGTCCCGTCCGCTGCCTGGTCCGCGTGGATTTTTTTCTAGTAAACTTTTCTTTAAAAGATAAACTATTAAAATAAAGAAAAAAATACAACCAAAATGCCGTCCCAATAATTAAAATTCGCATTAAAAAAAATCGCACATTCAAAAAAAATTAGGTAATTTATTTTGAAAGTTATTCTGTTTAAGTACATAAGTTATTCTGCAGCAGAGCTATATAAAGAAGTTTGGTTAGTTAGGTAAGGAGACCTCCTACGACCTAGCACCCCGAGGTGCGGTGACGCGGTGAAGTCTCCCAACGGGGTCTCGCGGTCCCGCACTTATTAACAGCGTAGAGGATATTCGCAGGGTTTTTATCGGATATTATGCCGTAAGAGCTCGTAAGCCGCGCGGACTGCTTAACGGTTTTTCCGTTTCGCACCCGTGAGACTTGCGTGAGGCTAGGTGTGAGGTCCGTTCGTTGGTGTGCCCCTAAGGGCGCCAACGTCTGTAAATAGAGGTTATGCCTGTGTCATCATCGTCATCATGAGCCTATTAATGTCCCCACTGCTGGGGCACAGACCTTCCCTATGGATGGAATAGGGAAATTTGGCCATGACCCACCACGCGGGCCCAATGCGGATTGGCGGGTGCTAACGACTACAGATGCAGCCGGAACCAACGGCTTAACATGTCTTCCGAAGCACGGAGGAACTCGAGATAGAAGATTTTTGGTCACCCATCCAATGACCGACCACTGCAAAAGTTGCTTAAATTCAACGATCGCAGCCGAACGCGCTAACCACTTGCGCCATCGAGCTACCTACCTGTGTAATAAAATAAAAAAAAGGAGACCTCCTTCTGTGTTATGTGGAATTGACTGAGCGTGCCTTTTCTAAGTGTAAGATATTACTGGGCAGATAAGTGTGAGAAAGATTAAGGGTGCTGTTGCCGCATCGCGCGTTTTGGGTGAAAAAAAAGGATCGTCCGTACTCTGTACGACAAACGCACTGCTTCGGCACCGCAGCAGGCCGTCAAGAAACGCATAAATTGAAAGCGCCCTAAGCGATAAACTTGGTATTGGTATGCTGCACCGTCTCTTTCTTTCTTTTCTTCACAACTCTAAAGAGTGTTGTCAACTTCAGACCAATCACTATGTCTATGCATATAACCTTACGAGTAATCAGTTTAGCTAGCTCATTAACTGACTTTCTTGCAATTTCTCAGTAACGCGATGGATTGCCTTTCTAAATGTGAATGCATCATGGCGTCCGTGACTGAGGTCACGTGCGTCGACCAATCAGCGGGCGGTTCGCGGAGGCGCGGCGCTGACGCATGGCTTACGCAACTCGTGCGCACATTGCAAAACTGTTACACGGCTTTTAATTTGAATTTGGAACGGGTTTTCTGCTTAATTCGGACTTTGGATGGTGTGTTAAGCCTCTGGTTGAAAAGTGACCTTTGGAAGTCGCAGCCAAGAAGGGAACACCGAGTACCGAATGCCACTGAGTCCCCATTACTGCGGACCAGGAATTGAACATGGCTGTTAGATTTCTAGTCAACTCAATTAAGAGAGTGAATTTATATTTAGAATAATTACTTGCTTCTGCCCCTGCATGTAACTTTGGACTAGGTATTCTGTTCTGGAGAGTAAATATTATTAATATGCTTAATGCACGGATACATCAACCAATAGTCTTATCATCATGATCATCGTTCTCTCTTTCTCTCTTATCAATGTCATCTAGTCATGATTTTGATTTATTTGTACCATACTTTATAAGATTATTTCTAATTCAATAAAGGGTAGGGTACATTATAATTACCAGTACAACGTTAGTAGAAAAATACACATAATTCTACCTCTTGAAATCATTATGAAATAGTAAAATTCTGACCATATCTCTCATATTGACATTGGAATTCGTCATTTAGTAGGCGTGTACTGTAGTATTAAGTAAGTAAATGAGATAATAAAAAGATAGAAATGCCAATTCGTATCGTAAAGATAAATATGGCACATGATATCATAATATAAAGGCGCTGCCTTGCAGCCTGAAAAAAAAATGCAGTTGGTATTTGCAGGAAAATTTGTGGCGCAAATTTTAAAAAATCGTTACGTAGTTTTTGCTGGACGATGTGGAATTGAATTCTAAGTGGAATGGCAAAGTAAAACATGACTTTCTTTTACTCCGAGTGTCAGTTAGGAGGTATTTGGACATCGTCGCCGATATATACGTACATATACATATACCTACATATAATATAAATAATATATAAATAAATAGACTGCGCATATGTATAATTTACACATTAATAGATTGTGCTCGTCTTATGGATACTGGAAGAGTTCCATAGACGTACAGCTTGGACGGTAAAAGAACAACCATAGAAGGTCGTGTCATGAATAGATTTTTTTAAGTGTTACATTTTCTGATTTCCTAATCGCATTATGAAGGTAATTAAAGCATTTCTTGAAATAGCGCGGGGACAAAGGATTGAATAATATAATAGGGGTGATGACGGGGTACAGTAAACGAAATTCTATTGAGTCCGTCAGTTAGATGAGCAAAAAATAATGGACACGTATTTTTTCTTTGAGCAATCAACCAAAAAATTACAAAGTTATAGCGCGTCAAAGTTTGGGAGTAGGGGCTCGTGACGTCACTTTTAAGTGAAAATTGTACCAAAACGTGACGTCATGCGACTTTTCAAATCAATATATCTCTGCAATGTTTATATTATATGAATAAAAAATACGTATACGTAAAATCGAAATTGACACGGTCATATTTGCGTAAGTAAAATACGAACCGAATACAGAAATTTTACAGTCGCTCGCTAAATATATAAATAACAGAACTCCATCATTTATACTTTCTGAAAAATCAGCTTCTACAGATATGTCATGACTAAGTAAAATGTGAACCGAATACAGAAATTTTAAAGTTGCTCGCTACAAATATAAATTATAGAACTCCATCATTTAAACTTTCTGAAAAATCAGGTTCTATTGATATGTCATGCATAGGTAAAATATGAACGGAAAACAGAAATTTTAAAGTCGCTCGCTACAAATATAAATTATAAAACTCCATCATTTAAACTTTCTGAAAAAACAGCTTCTAAAGATATGTCACTGATAAGTAAAATATGAATGAATGAATATTCTTTATTGCACTATTTAACAAAATATATAAAACATAAAACTCAAGGAACACAAACACAAAAGGCGGCAATCTCTACCAGGCAACCTTTGGCTAAATGAAATCATACCATGAAAATAGAAGAAACTGCGGGCTAGTGCCTTTTAAAAATAAATAAATAGACGCAAATATAAGAATATAAAAATAGTAAGTATATAAGGAAGCTATAAAATTAATACAAAGTAGTAATATGAACCGAATAAAGAAATTTTAAAGCCGCTCGCTACATAAATAAATTACAAATCTCCATCATTTATACTTTTTGAAGAGCTTCAGCTTCAGCAACAGCTTCTAAAGATATGTCACTGATAGGTCATGGTAGCATAGTGGTTAGTGCAGTAGTACTCCAACCTCCAATCTTTTTAAAGATTTTTAATGATAAAAATTTCTTATATTCTAATAACCTAATTTTCTTTGGGTATACGGCAGTAACTACTATTGTTAACAAATTAACTGTAGTGTATGTTATTAGTTTGTGTTCAATTCATTTAACACGCTAGGTATGCATTTTCTGTAATTAAAGATTTTTAGTGATGTATGCATTCTGTGCTTACATCGAGCAGGATAAATCAGTATCAAGTTAGTCAAAATTATTTATTATTTTTTAGTTAAATGTACTCTGTGTTGTTTGTTAAATAAAAAATAATTATCATTTTAGTTCTATGTATTTTTATGAGGCCCACTTCTTAAAAACTAAAAATTATTCAACTTATGTTTTTTGTTAGTAATACAAGAATATGTAAAAATTTACATTTGACATAAAACTAAAAATTGATTTGAAATGCGCAACCTTGGCCTTTTATTAGCTATGTTGTTATGTCATCGAAACTAGACTTTAAACTTGTTACAGTTTGTTATTATTACGAAGGTGTGGCAGCTATAAACTTAAATGTCGTAAGTGGTAACATTCTCAAAGGAGCAAATATTGCCTACAATTTTATTGATGTAACAGTTACAAGTGGTATTAAAATACTTTCAATTCCTTACTGAAAAATCAATAGTTCAACTTTTATAATAACTCATACAATCCAATACCTAATCAGACATAGATAGAGACACTTCGTTGCAATTAAATCAAAAGCTTTGGAGCTTAATTATTGGAATTAGACTAATAATTTGTAAGTTTCTGTTCTCATAACTATTGTGAAATGAGCTCTTAGTAGAAATCTGTATCTGACCCAAAAGCACTTTTATTATATTGCCAGACGCCATATGGCTCGCAATGTCAAAAAGTAAACAAATATCGCATAGATGTTGAGCCAAGCTATTAAATCCAAGCCCAAGTTATTAGAGTTCAAAAAATATGACGAAGATTGCAAGCAAAACAACAAGTATACTATCATATATGATTTTTTAGTTATAAATTAAGGACTAACCAGGTCATTGTAAGTCCAAAAGATGGTTAGATACCTACCAAGGCAGTTCCCACAAAAATCATCTAGATAAACCTCATCCGTTCAATGACAACATTTTCAATCATCATGAATTGCTCTTAATATAAAATAAGCAATTTAAACTCACACGCGACAGAGAGAAATAAACGAAACGAGTGACATTGGAGTTCAATTTGTAGAGGCATCAAAACAAAACGACATGACACATTCTAAGTACCTACATGGTACCTACTGAGTTACTTACATTCTAACTAATTCGTATAACAATTCATTGCTGGGTAGAAATGATAATTCCGAATCCACTTGTAGTAATTGTAATTGTCAGTCTTCATTTTATTATTGTGCGAAGACTGACTTGATTTTTTGTCTCAGCCAAAATTGTCTGCTTACAATAAAGCTATTGAATATTAACAGCAATTAAAATTGACGTCCGGTCCAAAATAGAATTTATCAATTCCAAACTTTCCTGCGACAGAGCAGAAAAAAACAATAGTCTTGTGTGATTACTAGTTGTAGCTATTCTAAACGATATATAGTATAATGCTACATTATGAAAGCCCTTTCATTTGCTAACCTGTAATAGGATATGGCGAAAAGACATTAGTAGATCTGAAAAATATATTAGTCTTGAATTGCTTTTATGGTAAAATTTATCTTTCGCTAGAATGATTTATTCTTTCCAATCTGATACCTGAGATAAGTAGCTTTTCTGTTAAAAATTACTGTAAGCAACAGCAGTTGTTATATAAATGTTAAACACGCACTCAAAACTTTTCTCCATTGTTTTCATTTAGATGTCACGGTCAGCTTAGAGTCCTTTGTTTTGTGCTCAAGATTGTTATGTCATCAGAAAAAAATCTTCTTAGCTCTGTCTTTTTTCTCAAAACAATTACAATTTTGATTAAAAGTACTGCAAACAGAAACGGAGTGACATAAACCAGCCTTGGTTTTCTTGTACAAGCAAATGCTGTACTTACGAATATTTACGTACGTATTTAGATAACAAATTGTTTTGGGAATTATTCTAAGCTACAGTATCCTCTAAGATAATTCTACTTAGTGCTGTGTTCTTAACAAAAGTATCTTAGTAACCTTTGAAGTACGTAGATGTAGGAGTGATTTCTGTTGACACCTAAAATGTCAGCGTCATAAACTACAGATGTATCATTAGTACACTCGCTAATCTTCCATCTCCAGCCTTGATGGATAAACAAACAACGGTGATGGATTAAATGTCGCTACCTTAATTAAAAATGTTTGGGAATTTCCATTAGATATGTAAACAGTTAGTAAGGGAAAAGTTAACTTTTCCAACAACCACACTTTTTATAAACCGTGGTCTTCCTTATATATCCAGTTATCCTGTAATTTTGCAATTATTGATTATATTTATGAAATTAAACGGTAAACAATAAGATACATTGGTTATGTCCAACTTTCAAGTTTTAATGTCAGTGTGTTAACGTTTGCTTTTTTAACGGTGTCCTGAATTGTATTCTTGTACTCTGGAATAATTCTAAAAATCTATCTCTGTTGCTAGTCGTATCTTCATAACAGTTCAGCTGTACTGTAACAGCTAAACTAAGATGTTACAGTACAGCTGAACTGTTAACAGCTAAACTAAGCTGTTACAGTAGAGCTGAACTGTTCTGAAGATACGACTGGCAACAGAGATAGATTTTTAGATTTATTTCACGGTTATGTTCTAGTCTAGACTTTATGATTCGTCATAGGCAACTGGCCAATTTGCTTTTTAAAGTCGAGGAAAACATATTTATAATTTACTTCACCCTTAGTAACAGAAACATCTACTATTTCCAATTAAATGATTCAATGTTGATTTTTCAAAAACATCAGTGCTTATTTATATTTTTCCTTGTAATTGAGCTTCACTTTATCCTCATGCGTAGAGAAGAGTCGTACACTTCAAAGAATTTGTTGAAGTGGGTGTGATTATGCTTTATCAATAATAGGTTTTCCTGGACTATTTGATTAATTTTGTCCATTTATTTATCAATCTGATAAGCCGACGCAAAAGTAGATTTTTTAATGTGAATGATGTCGATACAGAAAATCAATATGCATTAGAAGTTGTAAAAACTCGCTCTTGTTGTGGTCTCCTTGATTTTTTGACGACCTTTATAGCCGTCTGACTAGTTCGATTACTTCTCCATATTTTTTCTATCCTTGTTGTTAATGTATTCAAAATAAGTTTTAAAAAACACTAACTATCTGCTTAGATAATCAGAATTATATTACAGACTTGTTAAAGTTTCATAAACAAATTCTTGTAGCAATCCAGTTTACCTTACAAATAATAAAAGCCACGTTTTCAAAATTTCATGTAAAACTGAAAAATCCAAGAGGTATTTAGGCCAACCGTTTTTACCCGGCTGCGCAATGCAAGAGCGCGAAGCGCGACACGCAGACAGGGTTATGTGTTTAACAGTCTATATATGTATGTTTGTTCCTTTGTGGCACACTAGAGACCAAACGCCTGGACCGATTTTGATGATTCATACATCAATAGATTCGTCTCAATCATGGGAGTGCTACTAAAGATATGATAGTAATCAAAATTCAATATGGGCAAAATTAGGCGCCATATTGTGACGAAGTAAAAAAAATAAGTTGACAAAATATGTCGAGTGGGGTATCACTGTCTAGATAATCAAAAATCATATTTAGGTTCCTAACACCATTTTTTATTTTATATGATTGTTTAGGATCTACAACGCTTTAAAGTTGTATATTAACCAATTACGCTTTTAATTTCAATCTTACGTTTGTATGGATCTTTGTTACTCTTTCACCTAAAAAATACTGAATGGATTTTAATGAAACTTAACAGTAATATAGCTTATATATGATAATTACATATATATAATAATTTATGTAGTTATTGAGTGAATTGGCCAATATATAACAATAAGTGTCACATACGACAGAAAAAAATCTCCCATCTGCGAGCCATTTTGGCCTGCACTGCAAAAACAATAAAAGTTACATGAATGTAATGTAGAGTGAAAATGTATCTCTTAAATAGTTCTAAAAAAAGTCCGTGGCACCATATATCTATTTTTAATGTGTAAGTCATTACCGCTAAAATAGTGAATCAAAACTAAAATATTATTTGATATCTATTTCCAAAATGCACATTTTGTATTAACAAATCATTTTCTATCAAAACAATTACTTTTATCGCTTTTGATATTTAAAGACGATAAACTTTGCTTTTTACACTATGCCATTTCGACAAATATTTAAAAAGTTACAACGATGACAAAGTGATAGCGCGGTGTACTAATTAAAAAAAAAGAAAAAAAAATGGGCTATTCGCAGTATCTGATCCTATACGAAGTACTAACAATAAAACTGTGATACAGTTCCTTCTTATTAAATGATGAAAAATATATTATCATAATAGCTATTTATGATTATTGAATTTCAATGAAAAACTCAGAATTTTACTATTTTTAATTTTTTTAACGATATTACTTAATGTTACAAAAAAGGTTTACTTAATATAATGACAAATAACCAATTTTTCGCTAGTAAGTACATACTTATTGGAATTCCTGTATTTATTAATCAGCTCGCGATAATATTGGTTTTGTAATAATTCTGCAAAATTCAAAGTAAATAATGTAGATTTTTTTAGGTAAATCACCCCTTTCATCACCCTACGCCTATAAGTATTGCGATGTTGCTAGAGCTAAGAACCAAGTTCCCATCTACTTCTATATGGGAATTCATTATATTCGATTTAGCTATTGGGGCACGGAAGCGCAACAAACAAACTCACTTTCGCATCTATAATATTATATTATACTTTAATTAAAGGAAATTTATTTATCGGGATAAAATATAGCCTATGTCACTCGGACAAAATGTATTTAAATAAAGAAAAATGTAATAATAAATAATGTAGCTACCTTATGATGAATTAATATTTGAAACCGGTTCAGTAGTTTGACAGATTATTTGTTACAAACATACAAATCTTGCCTCTTTATAATATTAGTATAGATAGTTAGGATAAGATAAGTATTTAATTGATGAAAAAGATTTTAAAAATAAAGTAAGTAATAGGTTTATTTGATTATATTTGTAAAAGTTACTTAGCATTTGTGTTTAATAGTGATACGATATTCGGTATTTTTTTAAACAAAAAAAAATTGGAAAATAATTTCCATGATTGCACTACTGGGAGTACTCTTCATTCGAGCTTTACACTACCAATAAAAAGGGTCGATCACAAAGTCTTTGACCTGTTATATGCTTTAAAAGATTATTTGCTTGATAATAAATGAGATTGCTATGGTGCTCTACCTAACGTTATGAAAATTTTATTATGCGCCTTTAGTTTAATCAAATATTATAAACTTTGCTTTGGTGATTGCATAATTATTTAATTTAGTGATCTAAGGCAGTTGCCACCATTGTCCAAAACAACAAACGGGAATTACTGCTTTCTTCAACCTGCGACATAAACGTCATTGATTGGTATTGTATATAGGGTGATTAAAAACATTTGAAGTTTACTTCTGGCATCTACATATTGGGTTTCTGTGAATTATGTAGGTATATCAAATTATGAGACTAGGGACTGACACTGCATTTGTGTATATCACAATCTTAGACGTCCGGCATTGACATGACAATGCAGCCACTGCCAATTTTAAATAGTCGACGAATAAAAGTAAATGAATTTTATATTTACTGCTAAACTATTAAAAAAAACATAAACAAAAGATGACTTTTTCAGTAAGTGCTAGTTTACTATAAAATTTACATACATTAGAGATATTTATGTAACGACTTGATTTAACTTCACACATTTTTGCGAAAATTGAGGCCCATCTGACATTGCCTTGACCCCGCTGGTAAAGTCTCTATATGTCTTAATAAATCAATCTTTTAGACTGACGCAAAGTACTTAATAATTCCCGCAATATTAATTCCCTTACTGAAGTAACAAGACTAAGGTATATACCGTCTTAAAATACTAACTAACTAAAATGTGTGAAATAAAAAAACTAAATTTAAAAAATCAAAAAACCCGACTGCTTAATTATACTTCAAATAAAAACTGAAAAGAAAAAAACAAGTCCAGTAGTCTATAATTCTGTTAATAACGAACAAAGCTATTTTAACAGTCGGGACCCACTGTTGAAAAATATTATGTATTCTTGAATATCTAATGGGTCCCGACTGTTAAAGTAGCTTTGTTCCTTATTAACAGAATTATAGACTACTGGACTTGTTTTTTTCTTTTCAGTTTTTATTTGAAGTATAATTAATTTATTGTCTCTCTAAAAGTTATCACAAAAGTTTATTTACATGATTATTCAATAAAAATATTTTCTTTGACAACAACTCAAAATTAGAACCAACGTCCTTAAATCCTAAGAAATTTATACACTAAGTCTAATTTAACGGCTACCTTGGGACAACTAAACTAAACATAGATTAACGGTTGCTTACATTTGACCTCGAGCGAAGCGGTAAGATTTCATCAAATTGGATCGATTGCAATATTCATAGTAAATTTAATTAAAGAATGTTTCGTCAGCCCTTACCTAATTGCTTTATGCTGTGAACAGGGCAACACCTCTACTCAAAATATTGGTAGGTTTATTTCCGTACATAATTGCTTGCAATGTAACCTTGAAAACGATCTGATGAAATTCTGCAAATAGGATCCGTCACAAATACCAAGTAAATTGTGTTATCAGAGTTGTATGAAACTTGGAAGTTTGGGAGCCTATGAAGTTTTTACGAACGTGGCGAATGTGGTGAAAGAGGAATCATTTCTTATCGCCCAACTTGAAGACGAAATGCTGGCTCAATATATTTTTTTTACTTCTACAGAGAATATTTAAAATATGTAATTAGGATATTAACCTACTGCTGAAATGTAAATTTACTCTACTTTATCCGATTTTAAAACACAATTTTCTAATAAGGTCTCCGAGACAAAAATAGACTGCAATGGTTAGGTTAAAAAAAAAACTATTACTAAATACGCAACATAACAACATGTTGAAAAGTGGATTGGAATCAATTGGAATTCTCCCTTGTTGTCCAAAATTATGCTAAACTTAATGAAGAGTCAAAGAAATGATTTAAAGAGCATTGCAATCTATACGTCTCAGAATTACTTGCCTCATTGCATTGTCGACACTTTTGGGTTGATTAATTAAATTTTAAATATAATCTTATTGTACAATAAATTGCATTGTCTGTCTTAGTTGTGTATGATTGTGTTTTGAAGGAGCGGAGCCTCCTGTCACAGGCATTCTAGTATGTTTACTATATTGGTTCCATTCACTGTTTAAGTTAAGTGTTTCTGGTAGACTGCAATAAAGAAATTTTGAATTTTTAAAATTCACTTGCAAACATATCTTCAGTATATTTGTTTCTTAGGTTTTCACGCACATCACTCATTAAATAAAACTAGTTTTTACGGGTTAATGCACGAAACTTTATTTATTTATTGACGTTTCGTAGCCTTTTAAAGCCTTTTAAAGGCTGCGAAACGTCAATAAATAAATAAAGTTTCGTGCATTAACCCGTAAAAACTAGTTTTATATATCTTCAGTAGTTGCTTATATCACGAATGGGCCTTTCTAACGAACCCGTCCCGTTTACCAGGGTGTCGATTCTGCTACGTTTAACTAATAATCGTGTATCAATGGCGTATCAGTAGTTTTGATTTTTAATATAGTTTTTGTAAATGAAACACAAAATAAGAAACGTATTTGCTCACATTCTTATAGTTATGCATTTGCTATTTTATGTTTTAGTAACAAGAACTGTGTCAAAAAGCGATACCACGCGATACTATAGAAATACTATTGAGACACGAGTTTTACGTTAGCCTAGCAGAATCGACACCCTGTCCGAGTGAGCGATTATGGTCATTGAACGAGGTCGACTACTTTCGTTTACACTCTGGACATGACGACAGAAGAAGCGGGTAGCTTTAACTTGTGATTTTATTTTTAACCGGCTTAAAAAACTGACGAGACGAATGAAGAACCAATACGTCAGTTCCTTTTTCGGACGGTTTGACGGTTGGGATGGGGACTAGGCGAAAATTTACCGACACAACCTAGCGAAGCAGCTAGCTAGGCAGCTTGGCGAGTATCTAGATTAAAATTGTTATTTGCTCCCTTAGTAAGCAATCTACTATTAACTTCGATCTAACCGAGTGTTCCACGACACTCAAGCGTGCTTTTTTTGTTCGAATCAGTGTTTCGGCAAGATGGTCCCATATTAATTTGGTGAAGATGATAAGTGCTTTTGGAGAAAACAATGGAACTCTTGAATTACAAACACTACTCCATTCGTGTTGAGATATGAAAGAGATAATGCAGGCCAGGTTCCTATACTTACTTGGTTAGTCTCTGGCTTATAAAAAGCGGAAAATTAAAACCTTTTTAAAAAAAATCGGCCTCATAAACAAAACCACTAAAAACTAAGAAATAATACATATTCTTAAATTAAATTAACATTTGGTGTCGTTGCCATATAAAACCAAGGATAAAATAACAGCTCAGATCTATCATCATGCATGGCAGGTGGCATCGACTCCAAATGTATTTTTTTTTATTGTGGCAAGTTTAAGTTTCTAGTCCTACGAAATTGTTTATTGAAAAATAAATATGTTTGAAGTCAAATCAGCATGTTCATAAATAAATATTTACAGCACTCACAACAATTAGCCTAGCCCCAAAGCACTGTAAGACTTGTGTTATGGGATGCTAGGGTAACGGATACAATACATATACTGTTTCGGAACCGGAATTCGAACCCGGGACCTCTCGAGTCGGCGACACCATGTAACCCGGCGTATAAACCACTCGGCCACGGAAGTCGTCAATGGACGTAGATTGTACGCATCTTTCTTTTATTTAACAAAGATAAAAAAAAATGACAAGCCATCAGTAAGAAGAGTTACGAAGATAAATTACAATAAAATGGAAAGGGTGTTTTGTGTAAATATAAAGTGGATGAGTGAAAAACTTAAGATAGGAATTTGTGCTAATAGAGAAAGGAATATCATAGTGAGAATCGTGCTCAGTGTAGTGTTCTTCGAGAAGCGTCCTGTAGTAGACTAAAATGACTGTTGTTAATGCTGATTGGAACATCCAAGTTTTTAATACTTAAAAGGTTTTAAATCTGTATCTATGACTGACATAGTGATCTACGAACGCACAGCCAAAACCACTGGACGGATCGGGCTGAAATTTGGCATGCAGGTAGATGTTATAACGTAGGCATCCGCTAAGAAGGATTTTGATCAATTCTACCCCCAAGGGGATAAAATAGGGAATGAAAGTTTGTATGAAACTTTGTCAATATTAAACCGATCGGGCTGAGACTTTGCATGCAGGTATAAGAAGAATCATAGATGAATGTCATTGTGTATAATACAAGCCTGAGAACAAAAACTGTAGTCTACACTTTAGCTCTACACCTAAGCGAAGCGAGGGCGGGCCGCTAGTAATATATAAAAGGCAACTGTTACTGACTGACTAATGTATCAAACATATGGCTATTATGATGTAGTCGTGCGCTAAGCATTTTCCAAAACTCACTCCCTAAAGGAATAAAATGAGGGTTTAAGGTTTGTATGGAGCATCAAGATTGCGAGGTTAATCATTTAACTAAATTAGTAAGGATTAAAGAGGTAATTGTTTCACAATACTAAAGAATTACGTTTTTAGTCTAAATTAACATACTATCTTCTTTTCATTAGATAAAAAAAATATGCTAGTGATCAGCTTAGGTTATTCTATTAAAATGCTAATAACTTGGCAATCCTTGTTTACACAAACTAAAAATCCTGAAACTTTTTGTTTAAGGTCATATTATTATTCTTCTATCTCAAGTAATCTGACTGAAAGACATTTGAAAAGGTGAATTAATACAGCTGTTGACAGATAATATTTGAATTTAATTTGAGTGTGACAAACATAACATAAATTATAATGAATCAGCTAAATCAATAAAACCTCAGAAATCTTTTTTTAAAGGTAAATGTGAAACCGGGAACACTGAAACCGCTTCCGCCATTACTATCGATTTTCCTAATATAGTGTGCGCTGGAGTGTATGACGTCACGAAGGCCCGGCCCTCTTGTCCAATCAGCTTGCGGCATTCCAGAGGCTCGCCATTGCGCCTTCCACAGTCCGCGTCATGGCCGTCGCGTTCTCTGTGTGTTTGTATCTAATGTCGATAAAGGTTACTTATATGATAAACAATATGGAATCCAGAAGTATGTTGGGTTGGGTGTGTCAATACCGGCTGCTGGCCGATTAATTGTGTTAATCATAACTAAGTTATCGTTTATTTCGCTTTATCTACAGTTTAATATAATTAATTATGTAGCGAGATAAAGAATTAATGAAAATTAATAGGTAGAATTTCTTAACTGTGTTCTTTTGTCAACCCGTAGATTAATATACATAAATTCAGTACATCTAACCTGTAAAAACTAGTTTTATTTCATGAGTCATGTGCGTGAAAACCTAAGAAACAAATATAACCCGTAGATTTCCATAAAAATGCCTTTTGATTTTTTAACACCTTCACAAAAACAAGTAACTGATATAAAATAAAATTTGCGTTCCAAATATTTCTTGTTATAAGGTGATTTTCCGAACATAGACACTTGTGGACACATCAGACAAATGACAAGCTTTTATAAAATTATCTTATCGTTCCCTCATTTTTCTTTGTCAGAATATTAAATCTTGGTTATCATAATTATCTTGAAGAATATAGTTCGACGTACATAAATTTGTATATAATGCTATACTATCAGTAATATAACACACGTGCAGATGAGAACGCTGGTATATGCTAAACAAAATGATGACTGTTTAGAAAGGAAAATTGCAAAATTGAATACAAATTATTATGATTGTAATGTTGTTAAGAAATTGTTGATCATTAATTTGAGTGCAACGTCCAAGTTATATTATCTATGATACATGTACCTATAGTTTTACAAAAAAAAAAACAGCATCGATATAATTGGCTTTTTGACAAGTTTTCGAAAACGTTCTTATGTTATTTATTAGTAAAGCGAATCCATAAAATAAAAAGTGGATATTTATAATTCTCTTGGGTTAGTTAAAAAACCAAAATATAATATATGTTTTCAAATATTCCAAATATGAAACGTTTCTCTAGCAAATATTGCGTCTTACAGGCAGGTGACGTCACACGGCTCTCATTACACGTCAAACAATACGAAGTAATGTCACTTCGACGGCATATCCATAAGCAGGTGACGTCTTTTTAGGCTCCTCCAAACTTAAGCGTTTTCGGTCACGTGAAATAACATCAAAAAATAAATAGATTTTATGATTTTCTGTTATATTATCAACTCCTTTTTTTTGTCAGAATAGTGAATCAGATCAGAGCTCCCAATGTTCATGTTAAATATAAATACCAATAATAATTATTGGTACTTTGTTTTTATACTGTCAAATAGCCTATTACATTTAATTTTATGCTTAGTTTCCAAGTTCAGGCCGGCAGGAGCTTATGTGACATCCTGTTCCTAATTTAATAAGCGCCAATGCAGGTACATACAAATGATGCTGATGAAAACGTAAATTAACATTTATAAATGTCAAGTTATCAAGGCATTGCTTGTGACATGAAATAAGAAAAGCACTCGTTGTTTTTTTATTTACTACGAAATACAAAATGTTCCATACTTGGTGTCCTTATCACCGTCTATTTAAAGGCTCCGAAGTTTAGTGTCCAGCAGATTAAATAAAGAAAATAATTTTATTCTGTTTGATCCCACGAAATGATCAATGGTCGCTTTCTGCTTTCACAATCTTACTTATTGAACATTGGTCAACAGAACTCATTTTTGCTAGCTTCCAAAATGTCCGTTGGTCGCTTTCAAGCAGAAAGCTCAACTCCATTTTAATATTTTCATGTTTTCAGCGTGCAGCGCTAATATTTTTTTATATGTAGATAGGTGCGACAAATGACTCCACCTCACCTGATGTTAAGTTACGGTGAAGTCCAGACGCGAAGATAGCTGATACAGCAGTTCTACCTGCCACACCAGCCATCCTCACCCTGCCGGCCTGCATGTTGCTTCTTCACGCCTCTTTTTAAGGATCCCAGGTTGTAAGAGGGATGGAACACATAAGCGGGCAGAGCATTCCATTTAAGGATATTGCGCCAAAGAAATGAGTCACCAAACTTCTTTATACGCGTTGGAATAGTGGCCACAGTAAGTCGGTAGGAACGTAGGCCAGTGTGCGTGGTCCTCTGAAGGAAAGAGGAAGGTGGAATAATAGAGAATAGCTCCTCAGTACACTCGCCGTGGTACAGACGATAGAACGCGCTTAATGACGCCACGTCACGGCGTAATTGAGGTGTTTAGTCACCTCCTCATCGCCTATGATGCGGATCGCGCGCCGCTGTAACCTTTCCAAAGCATCGAGCAAGTACAAAGCGGAGCCATCCCAGAGGTGCGAGCAATATTCCACGCAAGACCACACCTACGTCTTATACAACAAGCACAGTTTCTCGGGCGTGAAAAAACGCCGCACCTTGTTCAGGACTCCGAGTGGGCATAAGGCCGTTTTTATCGTGCTTTCGATGTAATTCTTTGGATTTGAGTCACAGCAAATTTCCATACCGAACATAATAATACTGCTCTCTAGCTTCAGTGTTGTGCCTTGAAGAGAAGGATATGAAAGAAATGGCGACGTTTTTGCCGTGAAAGCGCAGACCTGGGTTTTTAGCATTGAACTCTTTGAACCAAGTTCTTGGTACCCCATTCGGAAATGTGGTCCAAAGCCTGATGATTTATTCCAATGACAAGACTAATAAAAAAAGACATTTTTTTCATGACACAAGTGTGTTGTTATATTAGAAATCCTGGTATAGTGTGTGTGCGGTGTTGTCATTTATATGTATCTACATATCTATTCCATTAGCTCCATTACCAAAACGTGCTAATTCATTGTCTACGTCAAGCAACGTACCGTAAATGAAACGTAAAATTTACGTCAGCCGACGCAAACCCTACTTATTCACAGGCTGGCCGTAATTCGTAAGTATTTTTATCGACTCTGTGCAAATATTATGTGGTTATTTTCAACAGACTGCGGAATCTATAGATTGTGCGTACTTCAGACACACTTTGTTTAGTATCATCATAATTGTAAACTGCAAAAGGATTTTAATTGTGAAAAAGCCTTAAAACAACCTTATTTATATATTAAGACCCTTAATATCCAAGTCCGGCGATATTGCAAAATGTTGAATACGTCACAGATTAAATTGACGACTTTTGCAGCTTTACCTGTTGAATGTTTGACCGCATTCATGTTAGGTTTATTAATATTAACTTATTTTTTCGCAAATTGGTCGCCTGAAATGAACTCTGCATCAAAACATTATTTTCTATGTCTGTTACTGTCTTATATAAATGCTTAATCCACACCTACGTGAGCTTTGGTACTAAAATTAGCGTTAGAACTTCGAACTATCTTACTGAATTTAGCCTTGCTGAATTAGCAAAGTTTAGGCATACGCACTAATTGTCGTTTTGGTGGAGGTTCTTCTGTTAGCATTAAATATTTTTGACATTTATATTAAAATTTATATTTTCCGTATACACGTATTTGTTAGTGTATACAGAATTTTGTTTTTAATTATTACTTTGCATATATTTATTTATCAATGTTCACAGAATTTTATTAACATTGCTAGTTTAATTAATAATAAATTAAATAATGCTCTTATATTCTATGTGGTACTAGGGAATTACAATGCCAGCTTTGTAGCGTACCTACATCCCCGTGCTTCCTACGGGTAGTTGCTGAAAATCTGCATTTTGCCTATAAGCAAGCAATACCCGCTCGGGTATACCTGACAGGTTTACCTGTACAGTTCAACTACACAGGTAAACTTGAGTTTAGTAGAGACCATACACGTAGTGGTAAACCTGCACACACTTTCAGTTGAAACCATGACCCCGATCGCTCTAACAATCACCGGACAACTGACGCCTGCGCAGACGACCGCCACACACGTTCAGTTTTACCTGCACAGTTAAACTGCACAGGTAGAAAATATCACAATTCATATGTTTTCGAGTTGCCTGTACAGGCGTGGAAACCTGCGCAGTTATGTGACATACATGCTCCGGTGTACCTGTACAGTTAAACTGTACAGATAAACCTGTCAGGTAAACCCCAGCGTGTATGGCTTGCTTTAAGGCAAAAACACTGCTCAGCTTCTGTCTATTTGCATCACTGTTACTTACTAATGATTGTAGTTCACACTAGATATTAAAGAATTGTTTAAACTTATATTCTATTCCTTTCTGCAGTGATAAAATGTATTACTAATTTTAACAATTTGTGCTGCAAATAAATGAATTAAAAACGCTCCTTCAGCTGCACAAACAAATTTATCGCCTCCCACGACCTCTTTTATGCGTGTAGAATTATTGCTAGTCAAGCCATCAATTGTCGTCTATAGAAACGCCACCCCGATAATTCATTTCGACAGAACTAATTCGAATTTCGAACGCTAATTTTAGCTCATTTAGTACTAAAGCCACCCAAAGCTTCGTCGCGCAGTTGTGGGAGAAGCATTAAAGTGCGAAAAACAAATCAATTGGCAAATTTTTCGAGCTACTTTAAAAAAACAAATTTAGGGCTACTAGAGTTCTGACATTCTATCATTTATATTTTGGATTCCACGCACACCATTCATTAAGGCGGACTGCGAAAAAACTGCAACCACAAAATTAATATTAATATGTACTTACTTCATTACCCTTCATAACCAATTAAACTGTACAGCAAATTTTCTGCGTGATGATGCTGAGTGTCAATTGTTTATACTGGTGTATGTTTCACCATCAAGTCTTCTGACACTCCTAAAGAGACCGCTTTTTCTTTTTCTGTTTGTCCTTTATAGAAGTGATTTCCTCCTTGCATATAACCATTGTGAATTGTCGTTTTGGTTATGTTTTGTTTCTGTCGATGAGAAGGATTTCTAGGGCTCCATGAGGAGATGGGATTAGAGTATGTATGTACGCGAGACTCGTGAGCGATAAAGCTTTTATAGACTGTTGCAAGCCGATAATGACTATCAGAGGGACCTTTCGCTTATTTACTGCCCTTTCGATATAAAAAAAGTTATGGACCTTTGCGTGTAACGCTATAATTAGAGTAAGGCGGGTCGAAATTAGCCACATGTTGCAAAGGTTAAGTGGCAAAATGCGAATCTGCCGTCTCCTTTATTGGCGATGATGTCATGGCGAACGGACGTCTATAAATTGACACTGATAGTCTCGTGTTTAAGACAATTAGACAGAATGTTTTCGTCACCTTATTGTCCATATTAAAGTGTCTTAAATGGTTGTATATCATACATGTTGGCTTGATATTTGCGTCGTTGTTTTACGGACTTTGAATAGGATAGAACAATTATTTTTAGTGGCGAAGTCCAGTACTTGTCAGCAGTGTGGATTATGTTAAAGAATTTGTTATTATACCTATATATATTTGCCAAAATGACAAAACTATCTCCGTTCAATGCAATTTCCTTGAATTTACTAATAAATATAAAGCTTACATTCAGATTACTGGGGCGGCTGATAAGGACAATGGTTTTACTAAGGATTTATATTTTTTTGAATTTCATGATACATAAACAATGTTTGCTGATTACTAAATAAACATTTAAAATCCTTCATATGAATCCAGGGATGAATAAACCATTTTTTTTCTGATCTCAAGTCAGCATAAAATACCTTAAATTAATGGGGAAAAGCGTAAAATTAATGCGATAAAGGTAATTAAGACTGTTTAGATGATAACCTTTATCAGTATTACTTTAATGACTGTACTCTGTTTTATAGCATAAAAGACTCCAACTCGTGTTTGCACACGTGCATCTAGTTGAGTAGTGACATTCGAACATCGAACGATTGTATGGGTTTCCATAGGTATGGCACATGTTAGTGTAACGTCATTAATAGGATATAAGAAAAGGTGTCGTTTCTAATATCCTGCGCTGGACAGAGGATTTAAAGAAAAGAAATTAGCCATTTTCGTGATTTATCGTATAAATTTAGTTCTACAAAGTTTTGGAATGCTCTTTGGGTGATTGATCCTGACATAAGCCTGGTAATTGTCTAATCTTAACTTGCACTGCGACATCTTTGAATTTGACATTGAAAATATATTCACAGGCTTCAACTCGAAATGTGTGGTTTGCAAATATCTTTCAAAGTGAACCACTAGAGTTTGTAGTTCTTTCAAGTTTGTTATTTAAAAGATGATACAGTTACATCCTGAAAGGTATCGCGGAAGTAAAATTCTAATTTAGAGCTGATCATACTGTTTGTTATGATATTTAAGGCTAATATAAGCCAATGTAGAGACATAATAGCAGCAAGCTGCAGGTGTATGTGTTAGTAGTTTAAAATCGTCATCACCAGCCTATTAATGTTCCACTGCTGGGGCACAGGCTTTTGTTATGGATGGAATAGGGAGATTGGGTCATGACCCACCACGCGAGCCCAGTGCGGATTGGTAGGTGCTAACGACTGCAGATGCAGCCGGGACCAACGGCTTGACGAGCCTTCCGAAGTACAGAGGAGCTCGATACAATACATTTTTGGTCACCCATCCAGTGACCGACAACTGCGAAAGTTGCGCCATCGAGCTCCTCCAGTTTAAAATAGTGATTATCAATTTATTACGAATAGAAATACTTTGCTTTTCTATCTATCTTATCAGCTTTGTTGACAAATATTAGTTACCTATGGACTTTGCTTTGTACAAATGTGGACTTTCATACTATAATTATGATAATAACTTTCAGGTTCAAAACAATTGGTATTTCCATAAGGAAAACTGCCGTCCGAGTTTTTGCTTAGAGGCTTAGCACTAGAGCACTGTGGGGGACCACATGTAAAGTGGGGATGTTTTTTTTCATCGCCTACCCCATCGTGTTAGACATCGTTGAATATGTACTTTAAATTGACTTAGGGGTTGCTAAAACTATTTTTCGATTTAGCGATCCGTTTGCGAAATATTAAAAAGTGCTAATTTTTCTTCGACTAGGGCGTTCACGCTCTTAAAGCTATTAGCTTCAAAAAAATTAAAAAATTCCTGATAATAGTGCGTTTCACGAACTTTTTAGGGAAATTACAACGGTAAAGATAAATTACATAGTTTAAGAGTTATAGCCGTTCATCTTAGGTATTAGAAAATTTCTAACCTTATAAAAAATCGTTAGAAGAACACATTAAAAGTGAGTTAGATGAAGTGATTGCTTGTTTATAACGCGTAAAACCTTGCATAGAAAAACAACATCTAAAAAAAACTTTGAAAACCGCAGTAATGTATCTACGGAACACTAAACAGCGTTCTAGAAAATCGTACGTCATTTTTGTACCAGAAAAACATATTTTGTTAGATTAACAATTACCGAACGATCGAGTTACCACCGTGTTGATTTTACTCAAGATTACGAGAACAATTTTAAAACTTGACGTGTTCATGTTCGGGACCTTTTTCGAATTCTCTAGATACAGTAGAGAACCCAGTTTGAAATTAGTTAGTCTATTTTTGAATATTTATGCTTCAGTTAGTTTTGTTGGTCTTTAATTCAGTATAGGGCCATAGAATCAAGCATGCACCTAAATATAGAGGGCGTCCTCAATCAAACACTCTATTTGATTGAAGAATTGAATTGGCGCTGGTGACAATGTCTGTACGTATACATACAAATAGTCTTTATTTATATTGACGAAACCAAAAAACAGGAGAGGTTTGGCTTTCTGGGTGTAAGATCAATCTCTAAGTTTCATAACTTAGAGATGGCGGCACGATGAAAACCAGTTTTCAAGCCTAGATAGAGAAGCCTAGAGAGTTCTAATGCAACTCATATTTCTACTACAACCCTTTTTCTTTGGTTCCTCCCAGGCGGGGGAGCGGACGTGAAATCCTCATGGATGGACCCTTCAGCCGGCTGTAAGGTTATGTCGGACTCTTACTGACTAAAACATACCCGTGGGGGGATGCCTATGGCCATAAGGGCCTTACAGGCTTCGTCTGATTCGGTTCAATCCCTAAGAAGAGGATGATGCAGAACGACAACATTTCAATAATTCGTATTTGTACTACAAGACAGCATTTTTAGTTACATGTATTTTAATCACTAACGCCATCGTGTTCTAGATTATTATTAGAGATGCACGGAAATTTGTTTCATATTCGGTATTGCCGAAGTTCCGCAGTTTATACGGAATTTCGTCTTAGGCCAAATTTTGGTTGAATCTTCTGAAAAGTTAAAAAAAAATATCTTAAAATGAAACCTTGATCAAATGATAGTTTGTAAGCAAATAGGTATAACGGAAGTGTTTTTTTTATTGCCTGAGACAAGAATATCAAAATATGAAATAAAAATATCAATTAAAATAATCAGCGAAGTAACAACATTCTTTCTTCTTTGTTACTTGTTATAGATAATGATACTTTGACTTTTAGTATTTTTGTTATTGTAACAAAATATTTAAACATTTGGTTTGTTAAAAAAATTAGGCTAAATTCAACTTAAATTCGGCCGGCATTCGGCTTCGGAACATATTCAAACCGAACATCGGCCGTATTAACATCTTTCCTCTCGCTTTCCTGCAATTTGTGCGAGTGATCTCGTGAAATGGGACGGAAGTGTGTAACAGGAAGTCGTGAAAGCGCGCGCTATTTGATTTGATTTTAGAACATAATGTTCAAATGGCTTATTTTTTTGTAGTAGGTTTTATTTCTTTTTTTTTATATTAGTATATAAGGTGAGGTTTCAAATGTTACACATCATACGCGACTGCTGTAAGGCTCGCTCGTTTTTTTATTTTAAGCATTTAATTGCGAGATCCTTAAATCTGTGATGGTGGGATCCCATCACCAAATTTGGAAATCGGACCGTGTGAAACAATTTCTGTTTTTTTTCTTGTTTCCTCCCGCGCGGGGGAGAGGGTGAGAAATCCTCATGGATACCCTACAGCCGGCTGTAGGGTTATGTCAAACTCTTACTGACTAAAAAACAACCTTTAATCATGCTTATGGCCAGAAGGGCCTTACAAGCTTCATCTGAAGCGATCATCCCCCGAGAGGGGGAAATTTCTGGTAACATTTTCTCTAAATTTAAACACGTTACTGTTTATTTAATGTGTGGTTTTGTTTCGCCAATTATTCTTCATAACACTAGCCCTGAACAAGGACTCTACAAAAAAATACTTATAAAAAGATGTTATACACTAGCAATTTTAATAAAAAACTAAAATGATAACTTCTTTATTTCATTAAAAAACAGAAATTCAAAATTGTTTAAAACCTTAATTCCGTCATCCGTTTAATAAAGATAGGATATAATGGCGTCAATA
Source organism: Chilo suppressalis (assembly GCA_902850365.2). NCBI lineage: Eukaryota > Metazoa > Arthropoda > Insecta > Lepidoptera > Crambidae > Chilo > Chilo suppressalis. The sequence goes on along the minus strand of OU963917.1, from coordinate 11,532,537 downwards.
CTGGCATAATTCTCTAAACTTAAAACTAAATTTAACATCAGGCTCTCCTTTACAATCCGTATACAGAATGACAAAGATATACTGTTGTCAAATTTAAGTTTAGGTTAAGATAATCATGCCAGAATCGACACCATTATATATGTTAATTTCCACTATCATGCATTGACTTTCGTTTCATACCTATCAGATAATGATGATAAATCATGAAAATCTGTCACTATCCATTATCTGTTAATCAGTAAAGTACACAGTAAAGTCATATTATACCATATATATACTAGCCTTGTGACTGGCACACCCCGCTATATAAAATTTACATGGAACATATCATGTGACATAATTATAAGTTCATTATCTTATCTCAATGTTACTTAGCTCTAGCTAATAAAGCTAAAAAGAATAAAGTTATATGTTTACTTATTTTATTTGTTATTACAAGAATCATGAAAACAATTTGAGGAATGAAAGCACAAATGACTTAACAGCTGTCAACTTTCCCGCGAAGATGCGTAAAAGCACGGTACAATTAACAAAGTCAAAGTCTTCTTTCCGAAACTACTACAACCGTCAACCTGTTTCTAATAAATGTGCTATAATGAGATACACCTCGTTAATTTGATGCTCTTTTATACTTATTAGCGGGGTTGCTACAATGTACTGTTAAAACTTCGCACATAGGATTGTTGAGCTTATGTAGACATTTATATTTTTCATTTGATTCAATCCTTTTGATCAGCTACTGTTTGCAATATTGGTTAAAATACTAAAAAAATAAATATCTAAATGAGACTCGCATTTGTTAGCATCAGTTTATTTTTTCAATAATAAAATCACTTTCACTTCACTATTGTAATATGTCAAAATGGCCATCTTCATAACGTCATTGCAAAATATATTTACAGTTTTTCTGTATCAGGGCATATCTAACTATTCAAATCTTTGCTAAAGGACAGAAATTTTAGTTACCTACTCGTACGTGTATTATAATCACTAACAACATCGTGTTTTAGATTATTAGAGATGCACCGAAATCCGTTTCACATTCGGTATTACCTATGTTCGGCAGTTTTTATCGAACTTCTTCTTCGGCCAAATTCTGGTTAGATCTCCCGAATGCCGTCAACCTGTTTCTAATAAATGTGAGTTAATGACTTAGACAAATTATTAGCGGGGATGCTACAATGTACTATTAGAACTTCAATCGATAAGCAATGTTCCTATCGTTTAGCTCTAAGTTTGGCAGCACTTGTTGTCAAAATGAACTGACAGATGTGAAGGGGAATTCCCCGCGTATGAGCGAGCGCGTCGCATTCTGTTTCATGCAAACTTATGATGTGGATGTGGCAACATTATAAATTCAATTTCTAAAGTAAACCAAGGCTTCAACCCCATAATATCCCGTAATCCACCATGTATATATGGCGTAAAAGCTACTTCTTGTATAAATCTAAAGAAAACATTACTCGAAAAAAATACGCTCGGTCCAGATTTAAGACGGAAATCGAACCAGCACCTTTTTGGTCTAAATGGAATTATCTGTAGTAATATTATCTTCAGATTTAAACATCTAGAAATTACTGGAATGCTTAAAAATATATATACAATATTTCTTGTATAATAAGAAGTTAAATCATTTGCTGTTATCAAAGTCAAACATGTAGCTAAACGAATATCCTAAAGCATACTGTAGGTAAATTTTGACTATTATTAACTATAACGTGGTCGTCATAATATTGGAAATCATATTATAAAGTTAACGTTTAAAAATAACTATTATTAATACTTACTAATGAAATTTTAAAAGTATTTTGGGTTCTTAATATCGTTTTATTCTGCTGATAACAGTTATAGATCTATCTGTAGTCTGCACGGATGTTATAAATAGACACGTTTGCAACTGAATAGGCGTGTGTCATATAAGCTACCACGATAGCAATTTGGTAATCTGATAACGACCTCAAAAGGTAATCGCGGAAGATTTCGATTTGTTAAATTCAATTTTTTTTGTAAAACTTGTGCTTAGCTCTAGCAAATGAAGCTTAATAGAAGAATTAAAGTTATATGTTTACTTTTATTTGTTAAGAGAATACAACGAATTTTTTTACCACGTACGACAAAACTGTGGAATATATTGTCGCCAGCAGTGTTTCCGGACCAATACGACCCAAAAACCTTCAAAAAAAGAGCGTACTCCTTCCTTAAAGGCCGGCATCGCATTTGTGATACTCCTGGTGTTGCAAGTGTCCATGGGCGACGGTGATCACTTACCTTCAGGTGAGCCGTCTGCTCGTATGCCACCTATAACATAATAAAAAAAAAACTAGGTACATTGTACTACAATACGACGAATTCTACACGAATTTGAATTGTGTCATCATGGTGTCACCTAATCGATCTTCACTATTGGGCATAGGATGAGAAAGCTGAATAAAGTATGGTTAGAATAGGCTGAGGAGCTCGATGGCGCAAGTGGTTAGCGCGTTCGGCTGCGACCAGTGTTGCAGTATAGCAGTAGCTATATCGTCTATACCCACTAAATTTATTTAGCATTTTATTTGTTTTACTTGACGATTCAACAAATTTATATCAGTAATTTAATTTCCTGAAAACTTAAGGAGATTTAGTTTTTGCAAAGACCCAAAATAAAAAATAAATTACACGTCCGATTTTCTGTGTTTTTTGTCATTAGAGGTAATTTAATTAACTATTACTCTGCATTTGGAGATAATTTGATTCAATATGACTGAGTACTATCATAAGAAGTTTTTCGTATAATCAGAATGACTCGACTAACCCTTTTTTTCATATTTTGTTTTAACAATTTATAAAGCTGTCCTACTAGTTTTTTATGCCTTTTATTTTGAGGCACCGATTTAATATATACGTTTATTACGAAGTCTTTATTTTCAATTATAATAACTGTTGAATCATCTTGTCTGTTTCTTCTTCTAGATTTAAAGTATTGATGCAATTTTTCTACCTCGATCCTCATTACTTCATGTTCATATCATCTTTATGCTGATGACCTCCAGATATACATACAGGCCTTTTTATCTGACCTCTTTAGCGCAGTTTTGAATATCAACGCTAAGTCACTTATATGTAGTAGGAGTGAGACATTGGGACTAACCTTAAATCTAGAAAAAACTCAGTCCATCATAATTGGTATTTTGAACGGTTCTATTATTCCATATTCAAAGACCTGGGTGTTGTCTTTGACCAGAGTTTCTACTGAAACCGCAGGTGAAGGCAGTTTGAAAAAATGTCTGGCTCAGGGTTTTATACAGGATTCATGAGTTTTTAAATCCATTGTCTGCTCATTGTAATTTCATTGTTAGTAAGTTCATTGTTAATTCATTGCTGAAGTACAAATGCATGCACACAAAATAGCAAAAATTCAACTCTAGACCGCGAGTTAAGTAGTTTGATAGGATGGTGGAAAGTTCTTGCTTCAGATGTTTTCAAGAAATATTCTTAGTCACATTCGATGAAATAAGTATAAACAAAGCTATAAGTTTACTAGCGTTATGTAACTACACCGTTGTTGAGTACTCTTTGTTCTGAAATCTAAGTGATGCAAATATGTAATTTTTGATTTAAGCAAAAAGAAGGGTACAGTGCAAGTAGTTGTTTCAAATCAAAGCGCCGCGCGCCGCTTCAATTTCTGTTGATTAATCGACTCAGAACACACATAAACAAATACACTGAATACGTCACTCGTCAGCACCTGTAGATCTGTATGCGATTCACGGCGGCTGTCAGTTGATACCGGACCGCGAACCGAGACTGACGTGTCAATCCCGCTATAACCGCGCGAACTCAACAGCGATACAAATCGCCAAGGAAATTGCACGCTGTGCCACCTGTGTAGTGTTTTAACAGACCGATCACATTGCTTGGTAAGTGGAACTGGTCGACCGACACCCGTGCCGTCTCGCCGTGATCTTGAAGCATTTCTTTCAGTCCAGAAATAAACGAATTGGCAACAATCCCTGTTACCCTTGAATTAAAACGCTTTGTACGACAGTGTCAACTGAGTTTCACTCTATTATCTAATTCTCCTTCGGTACCATGAGATATTTTATTTCATTCAGGGTTTCATCACATGGCGCATTGTATTCACGTCGGTCCATTACTATTGTATTATTTTAACCATGATCGTGTTCACGTGTTTCTACATCGCTTTTATGTAACGCTCGGCTTACAACGATGTATCAAAACTGAAAAAAAAAACAAATTGCTAATAACAATGTCGATGGAAATAATCGTGACAAATACACAACTCAGTCAGGTTGTGTAACTATCCAAAGACAGAATCGTAAAAGTGAAACCTTCAGTCAAAATCCTTTAATATATTTTTAATGTTGTAAATTAATTATGCAATATGTTTCTCGGGATGCACTTTTTTATTTGCATAGCAACACAAAGTTGACGTGCAAAAACTCCGCAACAATGAGTTTTGCAAGTAACGATGATTCAATGATGTACTTTAGCAAGCCACTACGTGCAAATGTTTTAATTCACCTTTCTAGCAATTCTAAGATCCGTTCAGATGCTTATATTGAACTAGTGGATATTTAAATGCAAGGTCGCTCTTAACATTTTTTTTTGCCTTTCAAATGTCGGTGCTGGTAACGATTCAGAAATAATACGGTTTTTGTAGAAGAGTATAGCAGTCTTGCTGGCGGAATATTACAATCCCGTTGACGTTCAAAAAACAACAGGTAGACGAAGTTAGAAATGAAGTTTGGCGGCCGCAGGAATTTGTTCCATTCGTTCCAAAACGTTTGGACATGCAATTTTTTATTTTTTTCTATTTTGCGCGTATATAATGGAAGATTATTTCAATCCAGGTATTTGCGGGACTAAACCACCTTAATTCAGCTGCATTTAGGTATTAACAGAATCTAGCAGGTGGAATTTAAACTTTTGAAATCAATAGTAATAAAGACCTAATAAACCTCGTTTTCATGGTCTTCTAATTATTGTGATCCAAAAAAACGCAGCGATTTTGAAAAGTTCATACCGTCTAAACGGAACGTCCGTGAACAAGGTCATACGGATTAAGCCTATAAGTTTAAGCCTGACCGAGCCATCCATAAGTGGCATTATGTGTACCGTACACTTTATGTCACTTTAGGATATACACGGGCTCTTGTATATGAAAACACTTGTGTACTTAAAATACTACCTTGTAGTATACCTAATGTATCTATAAAATAAAAGGCTTGTATCCGTACAGGGCCCGCGTGGTAGGTCACGACCCAGTCTGCCTATTCTTTTAATATAGAAGGCCTGTGCCCCTGCAGTGGGCATGGGAATCTAAATAGATATGTTTTTAAAAATCCAAATTATATAAATCCATTCATTACAAAAGTCAACATATTTTATGTTTTTATTACCTACTATTAACTATTATTAATGGTAATTATTTAATAAAAAAATACCATTTTCCTTGTAAAAAGATAATACCAATAAATTACAATAATCGATGTATATACGTTCTGTCACACAATTTTACGTCATAGACAAATTGGCTTCGATACCTACACAAATACTTGACGCATTAGCAACAAAGCGGTCTTTCGTGTGCAAATAATTATATGCATAACAAGACATTGTTGAAATTTGAATTGTTTAAAAAAACTTAAAAGTAACACTTAAAAATCGCAAAAACAATATTTTATTTACTACAATTATTAAAATTTTCGTTATAACTCATAAAACTTTAACTGTCAACATTATGTAAATCTTATTGAAATGGTAGTATCAGAAGCAAACATAAAAGTATGCAGCTGTTGAGCAGTATTGTCAATTAAAGTTGCTATGCCGAAATAAAGTCCAATAACTTCGTAAAGACGAAGATCAGTTACGTAGCCTTGATCTTCACACGATTCAAGTTCATTGGCACATAAAACGACGACGATCTCAATAGTATAGAATGGAAAATCACCATACTTGAAAGGCTCTCAAAATTCACCTATTGGCTACTAATAAGGATGTTGCTTGGGTTGGTTTTAACATCGTTTTTATGTCGATGTTTCAAAAAATCACCATACTTGAAAGGCTCTCAAAATTCACCTATTGGCTACTGATAAGGATGTTGATTTGGTTAATTTTACATAACATAACATATTTTTTGCTGCGATGTTTCATGTAATGCTGATACTACACCAAAAACATTTCTGACCACCTTGTTGCCATCAATTTCGTAATTTTCTAATTTTCTAATATTAATTATGACAATAAGTTGCAATAGGTACACCATCGCGTTTTGTATAATAATTTCTACTACAGTTTACCAAATTTTCTCTCCAGATATTCATATGATCTTAAACCAATTAAATGATTTTAGTGCTCAAGCTCTAATAAATCATTCGACAATTATCCATCCATCTTTAGATACATAATTTTATGCCGGAACACACGTTACATGCATGACAGATGTGACTGTAAGTAAATGGTTCTAATTTGAGATAATTCACCTTTTACGGTAGCCCACATTGCTTCTTAGTTATGCAATAATGATGTACCTACAACAACATCCTGTGGTACTATTCTATCCTTTGATAGACTGTTCAAAACAAAGCTGCAACTAATTTGTTTATTTTCATTATCATCGACCTTAGATGTAGACAATTCAGCCAGAAATCTTATGTCAAAAGAAAATCTTTTATCCTGAATATTAACCTAATACTACAATTGTAATTATAAAGCTTTAATTTTTGTATATATTTTCATAAATAATTGAGTTTCGCGACATCCAACATGCTGGATTGGAAATAAAAGAATTCTTAGAATGCGTTATCTGATAAGTGCACAGTATGTTCACATTTAAGATGTAATTTTTTATATACATCCATTTACATATTACATTTCACTTCACTCTTGATATTGCCAGAGCCTAGTAAATGCTATAGTTTACTAAACTACCGTGTCTGGACATAGACATTTACCATCTGTACCAAAGACATTAAGTTAAACATCTGTACGAATGAGTTTATCAACTATCATAACCTGTTTGCCTTTTAAATCCCAATCCAGCATCATTTCTCATAAAATTTATCTACATTTTTTGTAGATAATATTCCCAACAATAACTTTTTCATAGAACGCTAATCTAAATAGTTTTATTATTATTTCCTTTTTTATGTTTGCCAAGTAGTGTATAATCATTTTATTTGATTATGATAACATACTGACGATTAAGTCTGCAGAAGGTTGCCTCAAATATTAAAATTTACTTAGAAACTGTCAGTAGCAATTTTTTTAACAGCTAACTAGTTAACGATTTTTTTACTGTCAATTCTGTTTGTATATATGAAATGAGTATTGCTTTGTATATAGAAATGAAGTCAATGAACTTAAGTCCTCCTTAGATGTTATCGAACTTCTTTATTAGGACTTGGAAACTGTATGAATTAATTTAGAGTTGAGCAAACATATTGAACTCTTTTATTAAGTAAGTTTTTTTCATAGTTACGTTCAAAATGAAAACTTTTGTTGAAGGAATTAAGTAACAAAAAAAACAATAATTCTTTTTGCTTAGATATTAATCAATGACTCAACATAGCATTGGTTGCAAATGCAAATAAAAAAATATTTATAACTCAGAAACTAATTTAAATTTGCAAATGGATCGACTTGTGATTTAGTGTATGAGAAAAAAACCTGCTTACATTCCTTAATTTATTACAGAACTCTGTACTTTTAACGACATAAAATATCGTCGCTCTTTAAAAAAATCATTATTTGGTAAAATAAAATTTGTATTATACGTACAACTTATTCTCCAACCACGCAACAAATCTACATTTCTTAATGTAATCAGTTAGCAATGATAATGTCAGATGATGACCTTGTAACAACGATCAGAAGCATTGCAAATCTAGCCTCGCATAGCGAAAGTGTTCCACAAGGTAGTTCGTTAGGTCCACTGGACCTTTACTTTGATAATTCTTTTTTTTTTAAGCACACCAATTAGCCTAGCCCCAAAGTAAGCACTGTAAAGGCTTGTGTTATGGGATACTAAGGTAACGGATAGAATACATAATTATATGGTACATATATAAGTATATTTATATGAAATACATATTAAACATCCATGACTGGAGTACAAATGCTCGTATTCATCACACAAACATCTGTCCCCATTGGGATTCTAACACGGGACCTCTCGAGTTGGCGACACCATGAAACCCGGCGTACAAACCACTCGGCCACGGAGGTCGTCAATCATACTTTTTTTAATTTTAAAATAATATTTAATTCGCAATTTAAATAACTTTTCATAATGTTACCATAAGTGAAATCCACACGATGGTTTCGATGATTTATGCTATGAAGAGAAATAAGGAAACGTAATTTTTATATTATTGTCTTCATGCCAAGATTAATTTAAATAAATACCTATCTCGTGATATTCTTCCCACGCATTCTTCAATTTCTTATTCTAACATTTTGAAACAGAAAGCGTCTCAGTCTGAGCCGTTATAGATAGTTATAGATATACCTAAGGTCACTCCACCGGGACCAAGTATTAAAACATTCGACTGACTTTCATCTGCCGTTGTAGGAGTTCTCTGCGTGCCAAAAAGCGCTTTGCCAAATTTATTATCGTTGAACTGTCTTTAGGATGCTGTTCCACCAGAGATGTTCGAAAAAACTAACGCGAATGGAAATTCTTCAATAGAATTGCTTCATTTACAAAACCTCGCTTAATTAATTTGAGTGATTATGGCCGCAGCGTTGTCCACGCTTCAATTTTTTTACTTTTTTTGCCAAATTTAATTAAATTAGCTGAGCCCCAAAGTAAGCACTGTAAGGCTTGCGTTGTGAGATGCTAGGGTAACGTATAAAATACATATATAAGTATATTTTATCTAGAAGTAAATATTAACATCCATGACTAAGGTATATTTTATCTAGATTGCTCGATATTGATATCGATGCTCGTATTAACCATTAACATTTACCCCCGTCGGGATTCGAAGATGGGGCCTTCATCGTGCGCTGCTTTGCTGTCTCGCAAAGTTTGGTGGAAAGAAGGCTTAACAACAGTTGCCCCTAATGGAAGTCTTGCCAATGATGACATCCTTTATTAAGTACTTGATTTCATTCAGTTGATGCATTACACAATTACCCCACTTACGATTTGGTTATTTTAATTGTAGTGGAAAACTGCCAAGTATACTCATAGTGCGCTAAATACTATTTTAGATCGTTTATAAATATCTTGTTAATTTATTGATTGTTTCTTAATTTATGCTTTCTTGTGTACAAAAATATCTACAAGCAAATTTAATTCAACGACCCTAATTTTGTATTGTTTATCAGGAACAATAGTGATAGTTTTATCACTAGCCCATCCACCATCTTGATGGCGCAAGTGGTTAACGCGTTCGGGTGCGATCGTTGAAGTTAAGCAACTTTCGCAGAGGTCGGTCTTTCGATGGGTGATCAAAAATTTACTATCTCGAGCTCCTCCGTGCTTCGGAAGGCACGTTAAGCCGTTGGTCCCGGCTGCGTCTGCAGTCGTTAGCACCCACCATTCCGCACTGGGCCCGCGTAGTGGGTCGCGGCCCAAACTCTCTATTCCATCCATAGAGAAGGCCTGTGCCCCAGTAGTGGAGACATTAATAGGCTGATGATGATGATGATCCACCATCTATAACAGCTTCCGAATATGCCCATTGATAGACTTTACTAGCAAGTCAAAGTTATCTTATATAACTTTTGAGCATTTTAACTGCTAGATTTATAATTCTAAAGAAAATATTACTAGAAAATTTCCACTCGGTCCCGGTCCATTATATAACTTTGTCAGTGACAATACAATGAAGTTTAAATAAATCTAAGGGCCGATGACCGTGCTTAATGTCGCTCTGAATTACGAAAAATTCAGTTCTCACTCAATAAATTGGCACCACTTCTGAAGCTTAGTGTATGACTGTCTTAATTTATGTAAGATATATATCTTTTGCAAATAAAAACATACAACAAATATTGCTGTCTAGAAACCATTAAATATCTTAGTTATTTATAATGAGAAGAGTTTTGAGAACTGATTTATATGAAGCAAATAAATGTACGCAGGATTTCACTATTTTAGTTAATTTCATAAGACATTTTCTTGTTGATAAAAATAATAATTAATGATGCAGAATCTCCATACCATCTACACCTGAAGATCATAATATATCTTTATTTCAAATATTTAAAAATGCTTGTATCTTTATGAAATCGTCAGTAAATGACGCGTTCAAGAACTAAATATAAGATTGTCATACATGCTTGAATATATATTGATCGATTGCATTTAAAAATCTGATTGAAACGCTTATGTTATAAATAAATAAAAAAACTCGTAGGCATCAATAAAAATCAACCCAACAATTTTTGGATTTCATCATACTCGTAAATCTCATGTTTCCTATTAAAAACCTTGATTATAATAGTATCAACGTATACTTAATTTCTCTAATTTGAGTTTTAAATATACGAGTATGTATTAATATTTCGATTTCATCATCATCACTATCACCAGCGCATTAATGCAGACGCATTCGCAATGAATGGCATAAGATGAATGGGCTATAACCATATTATTTTATACCGTTCAATTTATTTCCTCACAAATTAGTAAAATAGCATAAGTATTACATAAAAGGAAACCCATAAACAATAGCTGCTTCCATAGCACGAAGTAGTAAGCCAAAAGGTTTTATTTGTCTTTAATACATTGGCGTCACGCGACGCTCCCGCCTACGACCCGCAAGTCACGTCACGAGCTACGTTCGTGCGCATACGCACGTGGTTTAAGACTTTCCAAATATCACACCACACCCCTTGCCGTGACGTGATTGGTGTATTATTATTAGATATACCCTCTACATACTTGGCAAGCAAAATGAGTTCTTAATTTGTTGCGTATTAGTAAATATTTAAAGAAAGTGAATATGAACCGCGGTTGCATCATTGCAACATTGCCCATCAAATTTGAGTTGCCTGGATACAAAAATAACAGTTTGCCAGCACATTGTTTAAGTTTCCGAATATGCTATCATCTGTTGACAGACTTCCTTTTTCCCTGGAATGCAGAGACGCAATTCATATTTTATCTATTGATACATTTGCTAAACGTAGAACTGTACAGCGTTGTTTCTGCCATATTGGTGTAGTTAATTATTTTAATTTAGTATATTCAGGTGATTAGCACGCTTCCGACATGACGTAAAAGCTAATGTCGACACATCACAGTTTCAATTTATTTGACGCGTAAAAGTAAGAAAGGAACTTTTGTGAATTATGCTTAAAACTGGTCGATATTTCGTGGCCGATCTGCCCCTCTAGCATGACCACCGAAACGGGATATGATAAAGCGATATATCCCGTTTCAGTGGTCATGTTAGAGGAGCTGAAGTTAATAAAACTATTATTAAAATTTAAACCATTTGGCTGTACACTACACCATTTCATTTCTACAGAATCTAAAGCAACAATAAAAAATAAAAAAAATTAATAAAAAAAAAATCCAGTATATATGTCGCATGATGGTGTCAGTTTCAAGTTGCCACATAAACACTCATCTCTATTTTCTTTTTGGTTAGGAATTCGGATATTACCTACCCATACTTAAAAAAGGATATGGTATTTTATATTCGAGAAGTTTACTTTTTCAAACAAATTCATAACATTAGTTTTGGTATGCGCTGTCTCAAAGAAGTAGATTATTCAGTAGCAGATTAAACAAAATTACGTGTTGAAAACATAAATATTTCAACACTGCCTGAAAACTCATCGGCACTGATGATTGATGATGTCATAACTCGTTTAGAAACAATGTTTAAAGAAAAAACTGAACTATTTCCGTATTTACGTACATAACTAATATATGGTATGTACGAACGTCATTACATGAACTTGAATCAGTGAGAAAGCGGTATTAGGCCCTGTTTGACAGTATATAAATAAATATCCCTATTTTGTTTTGGCAAAGGGTATACTTATTGGTATTTAATGAAATGACATTTAAATATAAATGCTAGGGCCCCGGTAGCATAATTGGTCAGGTCAGTGCATAAGCCCGATTTTTTTTTTTTACAATAAATAGGCTTACGCTTGACGGCCATGCGACTGATGAAAAGCGACGTAGCAGCCTAAGGTGGGACGCGCTTGCCTAGAAGAAACCGATTGACTCGCGACTTGAAGAGCCCCAGATTATAGGTGACTGGAAACAGAGATTCCGGCAAAGAGTTCCACAACCTAGCTGTTCTAACTATATAGGTGGAAGCAAACCGTTTAGTACGAGTTTGTGGGACCTCTACGGTATATCTGTGGCGTTTTGCCGTCCCTCTGGTGGTTCTGCGGTAAATTGGATTGGATTGCGATTCTTTAGATTTAAACATCAAACAGTTAAATGCTTAAAAAATTAAAATTATAACTATAAATGCATTAGATTAATATTTTGAAATTTTAAAAATTCTTTGTTTAATTAATTAAATATTTACAACTTCCCCAACTAATCTGAATTTATCATTGCCAATTTCAGCGTCTTCTATGATGAATACTTAGATGGTAGTTCTAAGTATTTAGTCTACTTAATCAGTTGTTCGCACTGAACAACTAGTAGCAGGCCTAACTTTTGACTTGGCCTATCAGTAGGTAGTTGGAAATCTCTTTTGATTCGCCCAATATTTTTCCATCACCCATTTAGGTGTGTTTTAACCAATAAAGTGAATTGTTATTAGTATTCGCCGGACCGTCACATATCGAAATGTCAAGATATTTCCAGACTCTTTTCAGATTTGTTTTCTAGCCTATCCAAGGTTGGATGAAGGTAATTTTCCAATTGATACAACGGGTCAAATGGTTGTTCGTGAATCAAGCTACGGATGTCCACAGTTAGCAGTTCCGTGTATGTAATATTTTTTCGCTCTACCCTCTGCCGGAGCAATAGATGTCAAAGTTGAATGGCACGATGACACTGCAGTTGAACGGACTGGGGTAGATTTATAAATAGGCTTTATTGATACTGAGCAGAACCTTGAAAAATCACGAAATTTCCGCAAGATATCTAATTTAGAAAGATCTTTCTTTGAAAACGTATATCCAACATTTACGAATTAATAAAATGGAAATGGTACCTATACAAATGAACCGATCATTGATGGAAATATTTTGTTACCTTGACTTATACTTTTTTATTGAGATCAGGAATATTATCCAGCCTTTCATATTAAGGTTTAAGTAACATGTTGACATTTTTGTATTTGAGGCATGTCCAAATAGTTTGGCAATGCTTTAAAATTAGCTTTGTAAAACTGTAAAGTGTTGGACGCATGCTATCTATTGCTAGCAGATATTCAGTACAAAATCCTCATTCCGTCCAATATTTTCTTTGATCTATGACGCGGGCGTCAGACGTCATGCCGTCCCATTCGCGCATCCTCGCATCCTGTTAATTTTCGCACTAAGCGTCAGTTACAATTTAGAAGATTGGACAATTGTGGGCACATTCACGTGGGTATCACGTCGAACCTGTTTGAATTTTATTGTGCAACGTGATACTAATCGGTATGGCCTGTTATAAAATAGTTACAAAGACCTCTTGCATTATTCCCCTTTCCAAATTATAACCTGACCCCTATTATTTTATTTTATTTGTTTCTTATTTGATCAAAAGGATTCTATGTCTCTTTTCAGGTTATAAGTTGTCTGTGTGTAAAATTTGACCAATATCCGTTCAGCCATTTTTGCGGAGTTTAGTAACAAACATACAAATTTTTAGTTTATAATATTAGTAGGAACAAGGATCAAAGTTGGATCGTAGCTTCATCAGAATTTTATTGAGGTGCCAACAAACGTCCTCTTATTTGAAATCTTTGCTATAAAGTAATTGTATTCAATATTGATTCTATTATCTATATAATGATCTGATCTGATCTACACCTCCTCATTTATCTGTTGTTCCATTTTATTGCCAGCTATGTTTTCTTTTTAGTTTATGATTTGACCAATTTAGCTCTTGATATCTATAGTATCAATAAACAAGATGTTTACAACTATAAATAACTTTCAATGAGGGCTTTTTGTAAACATATATCAAAACAATCCGTCGCAATTCGTTTTGGTTTCTGATGACTGAAAAATCTTAAGACGTATGGATCCATTTTTGTTTATTTTTTAATTTATAGTGGCATACTTCTGTATGAAATTAATTTCTTACTCTTTTTATAGAAGTCCTTGTTTATAGAAGTATAGCACGTTATCCCTTTCCTCCTAGTGGCGTCTAGTTGCGTATATAGCAATCACAATAGGATTAAATGTATCAAAACGTCTATTCTGTCTTAACTAATTTGACTTTCTCCTTGTTTCAGAATGCTGTTTATCACGGATAGTTTCATCCCCTGACCACTCTACCAACGCAGACATTCAGACCAAAATGATCCAGCCATTCAGGAGGAAACCGTTAAAAAACTCCAATACCTACCTGAACACGTAACATTGCCCATATAAAATAGAAAACGTGAGAACACAGAAATCGTTCCAAGTGATACCTGTAGATTAAGAAGTTCCTTTATTTGTAACCCAAGTGATATTAATTTAAGGTTAAGTGCCATTAACTTCGGATAGTTGTTCAGTGGATAGTGGTGTTGGTTCGTTTTTGTGCGGATAATTAGTTGAAAATCTAAGTGTTGATCATCATGGAGATGTGGTGCTTAATCGGCGTTCTGCTGGCGGTCGCCGTGGGTGCTGACCGCAGTAATCTACCTCCAACATGTAGTAGGTAAGAACTTTATAATACCCAAGTTTTTATTGACCACACACTGGCAATCTGTAACCGAACTTTTTGGGAAACAGTTACATCACTTTTCATTGATTTATAGCCGTTTTGCTTGCTAATAAATAGTTAGACCAACTCTATGTAAATAATCGCCTCAAGTGTGTTTGATTATAATAATACATTGTTATGATACAGATTACCGAAATGGAATTTGACTAAATATATCAAAATGGTTTAGTAGTTTTTAAATAAACTCAATTAACTGAAATGCTAATGTAAAATGCTACAGAACAGTTGGTCTATATGTATGTAACTGAAATTTATTTATTAGTAAACCAAGGTTTGGCTATTCACAGTTTAATTCAACTACTTTTTGTAAATTACCTATTTCAGTGGGGCTAAGATGGTAAGCCAAAAGTGAAATGGACATGTAAGGGCAGTTCATAAATTCAGTACATTTTTTAAAGTGATAAATGTATCGTCATGTTCTTTTGTCGGGAGATTACGTTACTTGTCGGGAGAATTCAGACGATTCGCGACCATTTGGCTACCCTATATGTGGCAGTGAATGGGTAGAGACTATAATACTCTTTACCAATCGATGTCCGTGACTTTGACTAGTCGTTTGCGAGTCGTAAAATCAAGAAATGTACTTACATGTTAAAAATTAGCATCCTGATTTTACATCTAAATGCTGATTTCCTGGAAAATTCTCAATGAGGTTATTTTCACACCGTGCTAGGTACCTACAAATCGGATCGACCTTGCTTTGTATCTTACCGTCTACTGATTAGGATTTATATTGCTTTGACTGTGACAATAAGTTAATACAGCGGATTTTGAACTTTATTGCTATGTGCATAAAACGATTAGGTGGCTATTGTATACCTAACGTGCTGTTAGTGGAAGTGATTGTAGATTTAATATAACAGGAAGCGTCCTTTGTGGTTGAAAATAGAATCTACGATATAGATAAATCTAACAGTAGGTGTGTGTCTGATACACCTACCTATGTTATTCTAACACTGGAATATAAATTTAATTAAGTAGTTAAAAAAATTCCAAATTCAATACAGATTTTTTTACAGAGTGAAACAAGAAGTTAGGTGCTCCTTATAAGTGCTTTACTAATGTCTTATTCTTGACTGTCCCAAAAGCAATCTCTTTTACGGGTCTTTAATAAGGGTGGTGACGGGGTAAAGTAAACGAAATTCTATTTAGTCCGTCAGTTAGATGATCAAAAAATAATGGACACCTATTTTTTCTTTGGGCAATCAACCAAAAAATTACAAAGTTATAGCGCGTCAAAGTTTGGGAGTAGGGGCTCGTGACGTCACTTTTGAGTGAATTTTCACTTATAAGTGTACTCAAACGTGACGTCATGCGACTTTTCAAATCAATATATCTCTGCAATGTTTATATTATGTGAAAAAAGAAAAAATACGTTTCCAAAATCTTTATACAAAACGAAGAAAAAAAAATTAGTCATCATCCCAATTACTTTACGGAAAAAAACTGTAGCATAGAACCATATGGCCCGCCTGATGGTGAGCGGTCACCAAAGCATAGAAGCTTCATCATCAGCCTATTAATGTCCCCACTGCTGGGGCACAGGCCTTCCCTATGGATGGAATAGGGAGATTGGGCCATGACCCACCGCGCGGGTCCAGCGGATTGGTGGGTGCAAATGACTGCAAATGCAACCGGGACCAACGGCTTAACGTGCCTTCCGAAGCACGGAGGAGCTCGAGATAGTAAATTTTTGGTCTTAACTTCAAGGATCGCAGCCGAACGCGCTAACCACTTGCGCCATCGAGTTCCTCTTAGAAGCTTGCTATACCAAAACTATCACTCGCACCGTTGCCTACCTGACGCAATCCCTTACCCCATAGAGCTCTGGAACCTTATTTACCGACAGAAACACAACACCACCAAAAGGTAGTGTTAGTTCACTATGATCTTTTCAGTATATCCTCAGAGCGTCGCTCCAATTTCAGTGGAACATCCGCTATGGGCCTCCCTGCCGTTCTTGGTAGTCCAAGAGACTCGATCTTCTGTATTAAATAGCTGTAGACATATTGAAAGGAAAGTACTGGGGTATTACCGGCATTTATAGGTATATAAATGCTACATGATACCCTTACCTATTTGAAATCCGGGCTTCAGGGCTTTCCAACTTATGTGGTAACAACCGCGATTGCATTTCAAGTGTCACGTTCCTTCATGATAACGAATTATCCCTTCATGATAGCGAATTATAGGCGTTTTGCAAGGAAAACAGAACTGGGGCATTACCGTAATTTATAGGTTTTTCAATTCCACATGATACGCCTAACTATTTGAAATCAGCTTTCAGGCCGTTTCCAACTTCCGTGGCAACAATCGCGATTGCATTTCCAGTGTCCTCGTTCATGATAGCGAATTATCGGTAACAAAATGGAGATTACATTTCGATATCTTATCTCTACGAAATTGGTAGCATTTAGGGAAGGGATTACCGAAAATCGTTGTTGTGAAAAGTTATATATATTTTTTGAGTCGGTATATACTAGGGAATGAAGAACCAATGCAAAAATAGAGTCTGTGGATTTTCGAGACAACCCGATAAAGGAACCGGGACTCCCGCAACTTTAGGGATTTTCGGGACTCCTTTATTTTTTAGGATATTTATAAGTATTTTTAGGGAAGACAATTAAGCACATTTATTTTATATATATTACTAGTTATTTTATATTTTCATCATTAGGTATCAGCTGTACAACGCCGGCTGCCGAGTGTAGGCCTCCCCTAATCTCCAGAGCGTTTAGTCCTGCGGTATTTGCATCCAGCGGCTTTCTGCGACCTTTAACAGATCGTCGGGCTATCTCGTGGAGGCCCTACTGTCTGAGTGTGTCGTCGGGTGCACGTTTCCACTCCTCCCTAAGGATCCATGTCAGTTACCTACTTTAGTTTTCCTATGGTTTTTTCATTTATGATTCTATTGCACAGGAACATACCGTGCATGCCTCTCTCCAATGTTCGCTCAGTCTTCCGTTTTGGTTCCGTATACTGGCAAAACAAAACCCACTGGTCAAAGATTTTTTGTCTTGAGACACTAAGGTAATTTCGACGCGAAGTTTTTTCGTAATTTCCCGAAGCCTGAACGCTGCGCATCCAAGCTGGATTCGAAGAGAGATCCCGTTTACATAGTGGTCAACAAAGTCGAGTGTTGTGTAACCAATTTTAAGTGGAGTGGATACAACATCGTTGCATTCGACATGTTTTTGTCTTAAAAATTATATCTTTGAGAAGGACTTATATCTGCGGTATTATGTTCAGTTTTTCTGAGGTCTCAGACAAAAGAACCACATCATTGGCGAAACAAAGCCGTGTAAGGAACTCATCATTAATGTTGCCTCCAACGCAGCTTTGAACAGATTAAGATAAGAGCTCTGGTTCTCTGACATGTAGCGTTTTAGAAAAGATACCTTAACAACTCGATATACCTGTAGTCTACTTATCACCTTTGGAGTGACTGTGTTTAATAGATCTGAAGGCTTTCTCGAAGTCCACAAATATCAAACAATGGGGCAGGCTCTTCAGTTTTCTGTATAACCTGCCACTATGTATGAATGTGTGTGAACCCGGGATGTTCTAGGATTGGAAGTCGTCAAATCTGTGTGCGAGATGATTCTTAATGACTCTCGACCTGGGATGACATTTAATATGCCCAGAGGAAATCAAATCCCTAAAAGCTAGTTTCTAGCTTTATATATTTTGAGCTTCTTGGAAGCTGTCGGATTAAAAGAGATACTTGAACTTGGTAGCGAGTCATTGGGACTGCATAGCCCCAAAAATCTGAAATATTAATAAGAGAAAAGACATGACGTATCAATATTAGTTACCTATCAATATAGTAGTCAATAACCTCGAATCAGACAGTACGTGCGTGCACAGCGATCGTAATGTCGATCGAACCGGTTAGTAACGATGACGTCACTCCAGCCAGTCTCATCCACGTCTCGTCGACAGACATACTCGCAAACATGATAAATTATCATATGAATGACACACGACTGCAAATATTTGTGGTCAATCATAAATAGCTTTATTGTTGGCCGATTTAAACAGGAGTAATTAATGTTTCAATGTCTAATTCTGTAACTATAATTTGAAATTCTCTGAACTACAAAAAGGGTTTTGATGTGGTTTTCATTCATCATCAGTTAGAAAATGTTATGGAAATGAAATCCGAGAAATCCCATACAAAATTGCCCCATCTCCGGCGCTAAAGAAATGTACTCAGATTTTCCTCTAAAAATATTTAAAGCCTCCTTTCGTTTCGCTTTTGTTAAATTTGGATGCTAATATATATTTTATAACGTAAAAGTACTACATATCAAAATAATGCTTTTGCCGGACAGACAGCGGATCGATCATGGAATTCATGGACCGATAACGATGCGTATCTTGATTGAAGTAAAAACTTCTTTAGTATCGTTGTGTATTTGACCCAAGGTAGGTAGGTAGGTATCCGAAATTTTGTAACATGTCACCGTTTTTTTTTTGAGTGTGCATGCTGTTGGTCACAGATTTACAGCGTCACTGGGTTTGGGAAGAGATCCTAAGGGGACCTCAAGCCGAGAATAGGGATGATGACTAACTTTTTTCTTCGTTTATCAGGTAGATTATCAAAAAGTATTGGAAACGTATTTTTCTTTTTTCACATAATATAAACATTGCAGAGATATATTGATTTGAAAAGTCATATGACGTCACGTTTTGGTACACTTTTAAGTGAAACTTCACTAAAAAGTGACGTCACGAACCCCTACTCCCAAACTTTGACGCGCAATAACTTTGTCATTTTTTGGTTAATTGCCCAAAGAAAAAATACGTGTCCATTATGTTTTGATCATCTAACTGACGGACTAAATAGAATTTCGTTTACTGTACCCCGTTATCACCCCTATTGGCGAGTGCCTCTAGAGGTATTCCAGGCGTATGGCATCTCCCCACGCGGGGAGTCTCCTCTCCATCTGGAGCCTCTAGACTACTCGAACCTGAGGGGGGAGGATTGGGTCAGGGTAGGCAGTGGTGGGAGTGATATGCTTGGTATCGCAAGCCGTTCTAGGCTGCGGTGGCCGCTTACGATTAGACTTGCTCGGCATTGTTTGCCATATGCTTGTTTGCAACTAGATGAGTTGCAATCAAGCATATGGCAAACAAAAAACATTGTTACAGCGAGTCATCACTATGCGCATTGTTTTAATCACTGTTTTTTGTTTTTCCTAAATTCAAAAAGACGCCTAGCCAAAGCAAATCGTACTTTTTGTTTTGGGTATTTTTTACGACCAACAGCGTACACACTAAAAAAAAAGACCCAATCTTATGGAGCCCTGAAACCAGAGATTGCTTCAATATGACCTTCGACAGGTTAAAGTAAAAATTTAGCACCTCTACCATTTTATACTAATATTCTAATGAGGAAAAACTTGTATTATTGTATGTTTGTAACGAATAAACTTAAAAAAATACTGGACTGGTTCCAAAAATTCTTTCACCATTAGAAAGCTACATTATTTAGGAATGACACAAACTGTATTTTATTACGTTAAAATCAATTTGGCCCGTACAAAGCCGGGCGGATCGGATAGTTACTTATAAAATACTGCATATTGCGCAGAGTTACAATGATAAAATCTTCTATTTTAATAATATTACATATTGCGTTGCATTGTGCTACAAAGACAATCTTTATCTTATCATTTCACGTGACTGCAAGTCTTACTCTTAAATCATTACTCTTTGTACAAAAATTTTGAGGAAACCGTGAACTGAACCTGAAAAGAACAGAAAAACTTCTTCCTTAAGACCAGCATCCCATTTTGTGTTACTCCCGGTGTTGTAGATGTCTATGGGCTACGCTGATCATTTATCTTTAGGTGAGCCGTCTGCTAGTACGCCCTCAATAAAAACGCTACAAGACACAGTCCTTAACAATCCACTGTCAATCCCTATCCTTTGACTCTGCAAACTAACTGTTTCTATACGTGTCTGCTAAACTTTGCGGCTTCCAACATCTACCTATCTACTTACTTTCAGAATGCGTTCAATTTGATCGTTATAGATAGGTTAGTATTTTATTACAATGCGCAACAAATTATCCCTCCCCATCTGATGTTAAGTGTAAGTGGAGTCTAGTGGCAAAGATAGGTGATGCGGCAGAAAGTGCGACGATCTGGCCATACTCACTAACAGAAACACAGTACCAACCAAAAGGTTATTTAACTGTGGTTTTCTGTAAGATGGAGGTTGCTTCCCCAGACGGGCGCTCGAATTCGAGAGGAAAATCGGTTGTGCCCAACCTCTCAAGTCTTTACTTTCCCCGGGTTCTACATCCTTACACATTCAACATCCTTTCGTTATGGCCTCGTGGCCGGAATCGTAACATGGCATTGCCGAATGACAGGGAAAGGCGTGCAGCCTTCTTCACCACCGGGAGTTCCAACAAGGGCATGTGAGACTCGAACCCTGAAGTTCGGCGAAAGGCAGGGCGGTCCCACGAACTAAAACCATAGACTATACTCCTGCTACGGTCACCCGGCACGCATGTTGAGGATCTCGGTCCTCAGAATATATGCCTAGAGTGCGAGTGTGGACGTTACATCCCTATTACGACTGGTCAAGAAGTGACGTGTCAGCCTGAAAGATCTGAAGCACGTACGAACTTGATTTAACAAAAATTTGCCATCAACTGGATGGAATAGGTCTCATGAAATAGGTAGTGTTATTTAAAAATGTGACCTAATTATCTCATTCTTTTTGTGGTTTTCAGTGAGATCTACTGCCACGGGCCTCTCCTGGAGACGGTCCAGATGGCGGGCCTGTACAACGACTCCAAGACATTCGTCGACATGAAGCTGATAAACCATCCCGATGACACCATGAAGCATTTTAGGGAAATGATGGGAAATAGGTAATCGTAATCCTCATTGTAGTAACCTTTATTAACTTGTATAGCCAATAGAGTAAGGATATTTCCGCCGTTAGCACACAGAGGAGGCGAACCTCGGTAGCGAAACTGCTGTAATCTGTCAGAAATGATTATATAAAACCAGAGGCAGATACACACATACACTGTACAGGCAGATAGAGCGAGATATAACATATGAGATGTCAGATTACCGCAGTTTCTTTTCTCCCGTATGCCTCCATCACCTTTTCTTCAGAGGACCACGCGCGCTGGCCTACTTTGCCACCTTACTGTGGCCACTATTCCTACACGAACAAAGAAATTTGGTGACTAATTTCTTTGTCTTACTATTCGTAAGTGGAATTCTTTGCCCGCACACGTGTTCACTCCTTCCTACACGGGCTGATCACAGAACAGCGCGACCGACCGCGCGTTGAGTAAAATGCTAACTCATAACTCTTTTTGTTCAGAAATGTAAACTACTATACAGTGGTACAATCGTAATGTACAGGTATGTAAATCGCTCGTCGCGCCGCCGGTCGCGTACCGCTTTTCGCCGCGTAAAGGCATTCATACCAAAGTTGTGGATAACTATTAAAAAAAATGTGTAAAATTAAATGCTTGTCAAAGTTATCTCTATCTACAGCTGCTAAGAAAGTGACAGCAACAACTTTAATCAAACTTAAATTCATTGACGTATCTGACTGCAACGGTTTATTAACTAACTAAATGATTGTGTTACAGCTCAGGCTTCCCTACAAGGGCGGAAATCTGGGCGTTTGTGCAGAAGAACTTTGAGAGCGAAGGCTCGGAGTTCGAAGAATGGAAACCGACTGACTGGAAGAAGGAGCCAAGTAATTATAACTCTACTAGAAAAAAACTGTAGCATAGAACCATATGACCCGCCTGATGGTAAACGGTCACCAAAGCATAGAAGCTTCATCATCAGCCTATTAATGCCCCCATTGCTGGGGTACAGGTCTTCCCTATAGATGAAATAGGGAGTCTGGGCCGGACCCACCGAGCGGATACTATTGATGGGTGCTAACGATTATAGATGCGGCCGGGACCGACGGCTTTACGTGCCTTCCGAAGCACGGAGGAGCTCGAGTTTTATGTTACGCATTCAAAGATCGGCCATTGCGAGGGTTACTAACCACCTGCACCATCGAGCTCCCCCTATACCTACAGAATATATACATTAGATCCGCGGTAATCCGACAAACGTTTTGCGGGGTGATGTCAGATTACCCAATTTGTCGAATAGGGGTGATGACGGGGTAAAGTAAACGAAATTCGATTTAGTCCTTCAGTTAGATGATCAATAAATAATGCACACGTATTTTTTCTTTGGGAAATCAACCAAAACATGACAAAGTTATAGCGCGTCAAAGTTTGGGAGTAGGGGCTCGTGACGTCACTTTTTAGTGAATTTTCACTTGTGTACCAAAACGTGACGTCATGCGACTTTTCAAATCAATATATTTCTGCAATGTTTATATTATGTGAAAAAAGAAAAAATACATGTCCAATACTTTTTGATAATCTACCTGATAAACGAAGAAAAAAAAATAGTCATCATCCTTATTATAGAATACTGTGCGACTACCCTTTATAGTATCAAACTGAAACTAGCAGCCACCAGCTAGCAGCCGACATGGATGAAACATAGAAGATAGGGTCCGGGCCCTATATTTTTTAAAAATTAGAATTTTTCGTTGCGAAATTACAAATAATATTAAAAATTAACGTGACAAGTTTTGGTACCTTTATCTCCTCTCCTAAAAATATAATTTTAATAAATTGTTGAAACTGAAACTAGAAGCCGACATTCTCTTGAGACAAAATTTTTTTTTTTCAACTAAACTATTAGAGTATCTTGGCTGACATTACACCCACTATTTCTTCACCCTAAAAAGAAGTTCTGGGCAAAATTTCAGCAATTTCGTATGTGTAGGAGATGAGATACAGCTTTTTTTAAAAATAAATAATCTTTCTCCTGAGAGAAAATATTTTTTTACAACTAAACTATTAGAGTATCTTGACTGAAATTACTTCCACTATTTCTTCACCCTAAAAAGAAGTTTTGAGGAAAATTTCAGCAATATCGTATGTCTAGGAGATGAGATACAGCTTTTTAAACAAAAAAAAAAATATTCTCCCGAGAAAATATTTTTTTACAACTAAACTATTAGAGTATCTTGGCTGAAATAACTTCCACTGTTTCTTCACCCTAAAAAGAAGTTTTGAAGAAAATTTCAGCAATTTCGTATGTCTAGGAGATGAGATACAGCGTTTTAAACAAAAAAAAATATTCTCCTGAGAAAAAATTTTTTTTGAAACTAAACTTTTAGAGTATCTTGGCTGAAATTACTTCCACTGTTTCTTCACCCTAAAAAGAAGTTTTGAAGAAAATTTCAGCAATATCGTATGTCTAGGAAATGAGATACAGCTTTTTAAACAAAAAAAAAATATTCTCCCGAGAAAATATTTTTTTACAACTAAACTATTAGAGTATCTTGGCTGAAATTACTTCCACTATTTCTTCACCCTAAAAAGAAGTTTTGAATAAAATTTCAGCAATATCGTATGTCTAGGAGATGAGATACAGCTTTTTAAACAAAAAAATATTCTCCCGAGAAAATATTTTTTTACAACTAAACTATTAGAGTATCTTGGCTGAATTTACTTCCACTATTTCTTCACCCTAAAAAGAAGTTTTGAGGAAAATCTCAGCAAGTTCGTATGTCTAGGAGATGAGATACAGCTTTTTAAACAAAAAAAAATATTCTCCCGAGAAAATATTTTTTTACAACTAAACTGTTAGAGTATCTTGGCTAAAATTACTTCCACTGTTTCTTCACCCTAAAAAGAAGTTTTGAAGAAAATTTAAGCAATATCGTATGTCTAGGAGATGAGATACAGCTTTTTAAACAAAAAAATATTCTCCCGAGAAAATATTTTTTTACAACTAAACTTTTAGAGTATCTTGGCTGAAAGTACTTCCACTGTTTCTTCACCCTAAAAAGAAGTTTTGAAGAAAATTTCAGCAATATCGTATGTCTAGGAGATGAGATACAGCTTTTTAAACAAAAAAAAAATACTCTCCCGAGAAAATATTTTTTTACAACTAAACTATTAGAGTATCTTGGCTGAAATTACTTCCACTATTTCTTCACCCTAAAAAGAAGTTTTAAATAAAATTTCAGCAATATCGTATGTCTAGGAGATGAGATACAGCTTTTTAAACAAAAAAATATTCTCCCGAGAAAATATTTTTTTACAACTAAACTATTAGAGTATCTTGGCTGAATTTACTTCCACTATTTCTTCACCCTAAAAAGAAGTTTTGAGGAAAATCTCAGCAAGTTCGTATGTCTAGGAGATGAGATACAGCTTTTTAAACAAAAAAAAATATTCTCCCGAGAAAATATTTTTTTACAACTAAACTGTTAGAGTATCTTGGCTGAATTTACTTCCACTGTTTCTTCACCCTAAAAAGAAGTTTTGAAGAAAATTTCAGCAATATCGTATGTCTAGGAGATGAGATACAGCTTTTTAAACAAAAAAATATTCTCCCGAGAAAATATTTTTTTACAACTAAACTTTTAGAGTATCTTGGCTGAAAGTACTTCCATTGTTTCTTCACCCTAAAAAGAAGTTTTGAGGAAAATTTCAGCAAGTTCATATGTCTAGGAGATGAGATACAGCTTTTTAAACAAAAAAAAATATTCTCCTGAGAAAAAATTTTTTTTGAAACTAAACTTTTACAGTATCTTGGCTGAAATTACTTCCACTGTTTCTTCAACCTAAAAAGAAGTTTTGAAGAAAATTTCAGCAATATCGTATGTCTAGGAGATGGGATACAGCTTTTTATAAACAAAAAAATATTCTCCCGAGAAAATATTTTTTTACAACTAAACTGTTAGAGTATCTTGGCTAAAATTACTTCCACTGTTTCTTCACCCTAAAAAGAAGTTTTGAAGAAAATTTCAGCAATATCGTATGTCTAGGAGATGAGATACAGCTTTTTAAACAAAAAAATATTCTCCCGAGAAAATATTTTTTTACAACTAAACTTTTAGAGTATCTTGGCTGAAAGTACTTCCACTGTTTCTTCACCCTAAAAAGAAGTTTTGAAGAAAATTTCAGCAATTTCGTATGTCTAGGAGATGAGATACAGCTTTTTAAACAAAAAAATATTCTCCCGAGAAAATATTTTTTTACAACTAAACTTTTAGAGTATCTTGGCTGAAATTTCTTGCACTGTTTTTTCACCCTAAAAAGAAGTTTTGAAGAAAATTTCAGCAATTTCGTATGTCTAGGAGATGAGATACAGCTTTTTAAACATAAAAAAAAATCTCCTGAGAAAATATTTTTTTAAAACCAAACTTTTAGAGTATCTTGGCTGAAAGTACTTCCACTGTTTCTTCACCCTAAAAAGAAGTTTTGAAGAAAATTTCAGCAATATCGTATGTCTAGGAGATGAGATACAGCTTTTTAAACAAAAAAAAAATATTCTCCCGAGAAAATATTTTTTTACAACTAAACTAGAGTGTCTTGCTGAAATTACTTCCACTGTTTTTTCACCTTAAAAAGAAGTTTTGAAGAAAATTTCAGCAATTTCGTATGTCTAGGAGATGAGATACAGCTTTCTAAACAAAAAAATATTCTCCCGAGAAAATATTTTTTTACAACTAAACTTTTAGAGTATCTTGGCTGAAAGTACTTCCACTGTTTCTTCACCCTAAAACGAAGTTTTGAGGAAAATTTCAGCAAGTTCATATGTCTAGGAGATGAGATACAGCGTTTTAAACAAAAAAAAATATTCTCCTGAGAAAAAATTTTTTTTGAAACTAAACTTTTACAGTATCTTGGCTGAAATTACTTCCACTGTTTCTTCACCCTAAAAAGAAGTTTTGAAGAAAATTTCAGCAATATCGTATGTCTAGGAGATGAGATACAGCTTTTTAAACAAAAAAAATTTTCCCGAGAAAATATTTTTTTACAACTAAACTATTAGAGTATCTTGGCTGAAATTACTTCCACTATCAGTCAAGATACTCTAATAGTTTAGTTGTAAAAAAATATTTTCTCGGGAAAATTTTTTTTGTTTAAAAAGCTGTATCTCATCTCCTAGACATACGATATTGCTGAAATTTTCTTCAAAACTTCTTTTTAGGGTGAAGAAACAGTGGAAGTAATTTCAGCCAAGATACTGTAAAAGTTTAGTTTCAAAAAAAATTTTTTCTCAGGAGAATATTTTTTTTTGTTTAAAACGCTGTATCTCATCTCCTAGACATATGAACTTGCTGAAATTTTCCTCAAAACTTCTTTTTAGGGTGAAGAAACAGTGGAAGTAATTTCAGCCAAGATACTCTAAAAGTTTAGTTTTAAAAAAATATTTTCTCAGGATATTTTTTTTTTTGTTTATAAAGCTGTATCTCATCTCCTAGACATACGAAATTGCTGAAATTTTCTTCAAAACTTCTTTTTAGGGTGAAGAAACAGTGGAAGTAATTTCAGCCAAGATACTCTAATAGTTTAGTAGTAAAAAAATATTTTCGCAGGAGAATATTTTTTTTTGTTTAAAAAGCTGTATCTCATCTCCTAGACATACGATATTGCTGAAATTTTCTTCAAAACTTCTTTTTAGGGTGAAGAAACAGTGGAAGTAATTTCAGCCAAGATACTGTAAAAGTTTAGTTTCAAAAAAAATTTTTTCTCAGGAGAATATTTTTTTTTGTTTAAAACGCTGTATCTCATCTCCTAGACATACGATATTGCTGAGATTTTCCTCAAAACTTCTTTTTAGGGTGAAGAAATAGTGGAAATAAATTCAGCCAAGATACTCTAATATTTGAGTTGTAAAAAAATATTTTCTCGGGAGAATATTTTTTTGTTTAAAAAGCTGTATCTCATCTCCTAGACATACGATATTGCTGAAATTTTCATCAAAACTTCTTTTTAGGGTGAAGAAACAGTGGAAGTAATTTCAGCCAAGATACTCTAATAGTTTAGTAGTAAAAAAATATTTTCGCAGGAGAATATTTTTTTTTGTTTAAAAAGCTGTATCTCATCTCCTAGACATACGATATTGCTGAAATTTTCTTCAAAACTTCTTTTTAGGGTGAAGAAACAGTGGAAGTAATTTCAGCCAAGATACTCTAATAGTTTAGTTGTAAAAAAATATTTTCTCGGGAAAATAATTTTTTTTTGTTTAAAAAGCTGTATCTCATCTCCTAGACATACGATATTGCTGAAATTTTCTTCAAAACTTCTTTTTAGGGTGAAGAAACAGTGGAAGTAATTTCAGCCAAGATACTCTAATAGTTTAGTAGTAAAAAAATATTTTCTCAGGAGAATATTTTTTTTTGTTTAAAAAGCTGTATCTCATCTCCTAGACATACGAAATTGCTGAAATGTTTCTCAATACTTCTTTTTAGGGTGAAGAAATAGTGGAAGTAATTTCAGCCAAGATACTCTAATAGTTTAGTTGTAAAAAAATATTTTCTCTCAGGAGAAAGATTATTTATTTTTTAAAAAAGCTTTATCTCATCTCCTACACATACGAAATTGATGAAATTTTTCCCAGAACTTCTTTTTAGGGTGAAGTAATAGTGGGTGTAATTTCAGCCAAGATACTCTAATACTTTAGTTGAAAAAAAAATAATTGTCTCAAGAGAATGTCGGCTGCTAGTTTCAGTTTCATCTTTATAGTACGGTATTTTTTGAATAAGAGCCCCTTGTAATCCGACAAATTATAAGTCTTTAAAGTTTATTTCAATTAATGTTATTTGTAATCAACAGTGATAGGATTCTTAAGATTTTTGCTGTAATTTTCCAGTTGACTGGTAGAGAATGCCTAAAGGCCGGTCGGCCACTTGTACACTCATTTGTGCAATAAAGTATAAATAAATAAATAGGCGTGTCGAATTACGGGGGGTGTCGGTTTAGACCAGGTCCGGATTATTACGGGTCTACTGTATTTATTTATTTACTCTCTGTTGTCATTTTACAACAAATGGCGGACTTAATGCCACATGGCATTCTCTACCAGTCAGCTATCGGGCTAAGCAGAGACATTCTGCGGTAAAGTAAATAAAAGCAAAAAGTGAAAGATAAAATAATAATATTAAATTGATAAAACTACATGATACTTAATATAATAATTATAATACATAACATCTATAAATATACATATATATACATATTTTTTTATATATACGATAAATAACTAAATATATACAATAATAAATACTACTTTACTTACTTAAGAATACTATAATAAAACAAAATACTATTACAAATAATATTAATATTAGGCGGTTTGACCAGAGTTTGATCATAATATAGAAATTGAAATTGTTATGACTTCTTAGCAAAATGCTGACGTACGAGGACCTTGAAAGCAGGTTTACTGGATGCTTTTCTCACGCTCTCCGGAAGATCGTTCCAGAGACGAATATGATGTTATGATCTTAATTTTTAAAAGGAGCTTTTATCTTGATGGATATATAGAAATGATCAAAAAAGTAATGCGTACTTGTAGTGTTCGGAATGGCGATCTGGGCGCCTACTCAGAAGTCCAGAGGTTCGAATTCCGCGCGGGTGCAAACGTTTATATGATGAACACGAGCATCTCTTATCTATTAGACAAGTCCGTCCGTCCGTCCGTCCGTCCGTCCGTCCGTCCGTCCGTCCGTCCGTCCGTCTGTCTGTGGTGCTGTTTCAGCGGCCAAACCGTAAGAGATAGATAAAGAGAATGTTTAAGTTATAAGTTAAGAATAGCTGATAAGACTACAAACCGGATTTGAGTAACGTAGCACTTCCGGTTTTCGAGAAATCACGAATTTCAAACGAAACCACACAAAATCTCCGAAGTTCTCAATTAATTAAATACATTTTTTTTTTAAATCAGGTTTTGGTGAACATTTGGCTCACTGGTTTGCTAGTTTGTACCTAAGTCATGGCTGTTTATTTATATATTTATATTTCTAGGAAAAATTGCAAACGGTACCAATAACTAACTCGTTTCAATCATTCACATGTACTCATAGCCAAACCTATAAATAAGAATTGCAAAACCTTCAATATAAACATCGTAACTTATGTATGCACATAAATAAATAAATACCAGAACCCAGACACGAGACAATAAAATAAAATGTAGGTTTTGTATTGATCCGACCGTAGATCGAAAACAAAACGACATAGTCAAATGATGGAAAATTTAGTTTTTGTGTGACTCATCAAGAAAAAGGTTCTAGAATTTCAGACTGTAGCCAGGCCATATATTGTCAAAGGTAGACCGCTTAACTGAGTCCCCGCCTATGAGGTATAGGGTGTGAGAGGACGGAGACCATGAGAGGTGCGGGTGGCGCACATTATTGTCAAAATAGGGTATTTGACAAGTTTTAGAAAACGATCTCACGTTATTGACTAATGTTTATGGAGTCCGTAAAAAGGATATTCATCATTCTGTTGTGTATTTCAGTAAAAATAACCAAATCAAAAACTCTATTTTCAAGTTGCCGCGAATTTGGTTTCTCTGGACAATATGGCGTCTTACTAGTGTGTGACGTAACACAACTGTTGTTAAAATGTCAAACGATACAATGTAATGTCACTTTAACCGGAAGTTTACTTGCGTGTGACGTCATTTTAGGCTCTGCCAATCCCAAGCGTTTTGGGTCACGTGACAATAGATAAGAAAACTATTATCCTTTTCGTTAGTTTTTAGTAAAATTATGAATATTTTTTTTGTTAAAAATAGTAAAAACTAGTGGCCCGCCCTCGCTTCGCTTCGGTGTAGAGCTGAAGTGTAGACTACAGTTATTGTTCTTAGGCTTGTATTATACACAATGACATTCATCTATGATTCTTCAAAGTCTCAGCCCGATCGGTTTAAAATTGACAAAGTTTCATACAAACTTTCATTCCCTATTTTATCCCCTTGGGGGTAGAATTGATCAAAATCCTTTCTTAGCGGATGCCTACGTCATAACATCTACCTGCATGCCAAATTTCAGCCCGATCCGTCCAGTGGTTTGGGCTGTGCGTTGATAGATCACTATGTCAGTCAGTCACCTTTGAGTTTTATATATATAGATAATTTAATATTTATTTTTTTCGCCTTTGAGTTTTATATATATAGATAATTTAATATTTATTTTTTTCGCCTTTGAGTTTTATATATATAGATAATTTAATATTTATTCTTTTCGCAGAGTTCCTGCAGAGGATAACTGATCCGTTGCTACACCAATGGGCGTCTGATCTCAACAGGCTGTGGCTGCAACTCGGCAGGAAGATGAAGGAAGACGTTAAGAACAACGAACATCTCTACTCCATCATATACGTAGACAAACCTTTTATAGTGCCAGGTATGTAGATTACTGTTTGTAAATTTTGGTAAAAGATTACTCTAATAATAAGGTAACGTATTTTTATGGGTTACTTCACTTGCACAGAACAGTACCCCTAGCACGAACCATTATCGAATTCGTATCGTTTGCGAGTCCGAAATGTCAGTGACAAATGTGTACTGATTTTTAGTTCTCGTTACGTACTTTGTGCCGCTGCTGTTCAAGTTTCCATACAAAAATTGACATTGATATTTCGGTTTGCAAACTATTCGAATTCGATAATGGTTCGTGCTAGGGGTACAGTACTATTATCGAATTCCGTACAAACTTGTAGGTATATTTTAATAATTATTGAAAAATATTTAATATTATACATAGTATGATGTAACTAAAAATTCACGGTTTTCGCAATTTTTCCTTTATCTGTACTATAAGACCAAGTAGGTTTTGATCCTTGTGCGAGTTTCGAAAGTTTGCGGCATAAACGGCTGTATCTTTTGATTGCTTTAGCTTAGAAGTTTGATTTTTTCACAGCTCCAAGGGACAGTAGACCTGAGTATTAGATATGAATTTCAGTTTGATACCACCATGCGTTTCTGAGAAAAACGGTTTTGACAATACGGAAGGACGGACGGACAACACAGTGATCCTATAAGGGTTCCGTTTTTTCCTTTTGAGGTACGGAACCCTAAAAAATATTTTTCACTAATTACTTACTCTTTCATCTACTACAGGCGGTCGTTTCCGCGAGTTTTACTACTGGGACTCGTACTGGATCATCAAAGGTCTCTTGCTCTCCGAAATGCATGACACCGCCAAGGGGATGGTTGATAACTTCCTGAACATTGTGGAGAAGTTTGGGTTCATACCGAACGGGGGAAGGATATACTACGGTATGAGGTATGTGAAGCGATTTATGAAGATCTTTCTTTAGTCTAGTTCTATCTTAAGAAATAGGGTATTTGACAAGTTTTAGAAAACGATCTCACGTAATTTACTTATGTTTATAGAGTCCATAAAAAGTATTGATATTCATCATTATATTGTGTATTTCGGTAAAAAAACTAAATCAAAAACTCTATTTTCAAGTTGCCGCGAAAAACGTATCTCTGGACAATATGGCGTCTCACTGGTGTGTGACGTCACACGACTGTCATTAAAACGTCAAACCATACAATCTAATGTCACTTTAACCGAAAGTTAACTTGCGTGTGACGTAATTTTAGGCTCCACCAATCCCAAGCGTTTTGGGTCACGTGACAAAAGACAAGAAAACTATTATCTTTATCGTGGGTTTTAGTAAAATTATGAATATGTTTTTCTGTTTAAATAGTAAAAACTGCCAATATGCATTGTA
Source organism: Chilo suppressalis (assembly GCA_902850365.2). Lineage (NCBI taxonomy): Eukaryota > Metazoa > Arthropoda > Insecta > Lepidoptera > Crambidae > Chilo > Chilo suppressalis. Next base: position 11,500,072 of record OU963917.1, on the reverse strand, counting down.
AATACAGATGCTAACAATTGCCACTTTATTTTTAATACTGTCAAATACCCTATTGAGTGAGACTGGTGTTTGCAAATGCTGCAATCAGGAGCGTGAACCACCAAAACACCTTCTATGTGAATGTGGGCCTCTCATCCACAAACGTAGTATTCATTTAGGACGACATTTAATACTCAAATTTCTAAAAGCTAGAAACATTTTGAGCTACTTGGAAGTTGTCGAGTTAAAAGAGATACTTTAACTTGGTGACGAGTCACAATAGATCTTATAAGTCGCAGTAACTACAGCCCCATTAGGACTGCATAGCCCCGAAAATCAAAATAATAATAGGATAGTTCTTCATAATCGATATTTATTACAAAAACTAGCATAGCATTTGTACCTAAATCATGGATATATTGTTTTAAACTTTCATGTTCACTAACATTACAGTAGTTTATGTAATTTACGGGATTGTTACCATGCACCTTGTTTTTAGCGAGTATGAATATCGGAAATTCGCTAAAAACAAGATACATGGTAACAATCCTGTAATTTCTCATCTCATTCAACAAATAAATGATCTTCTATTATTATTACTTTCCATGGTGTTACCACTTAGGCACCAATAAAGAGTTGTGCATTATGTCATTCACTCAACGGATCCCAACCCCCATCCTGATACCGCTGATGCAGCTGGTTTTTCCTAAAATTTCTCATATCATCCAACAAATAAATGATCTACTCTATTACTTTCCATGTTGTTCCACATAGGTACCAATAAAGAGTTGTGCATTATATCATTCGCTCAACAGATCCCAAACCCCATCCTGATACCGCAGCTGGTTTTTCCTATAATTTCTCATATCATCCAAAAAATAAATGATCTACTCTATTACTTTCCATGGCGTTACCACATAGGTACCAATAAAGAGTTGTGCATTATATCATTCGCTCAACAGATCCCAATCCCCATCCTGATAACGCTGATAAAGCTGATTTTTCCTATAATTTCTCATATCATCTAAGAAATAAATGACCTACTCTATTACTTTCCATGATGTTACCATTTAGGCACCAATAAAGAGTTGTGCATTATATCATTCGCTCAAAATATCCCAACTCCCCCTTTTTGATACCGATGATGCAGCTGGTTTTTCCTGTAATTTCTCATCTCATCCAACAAATAAATGTTCTTCTCTAATACTTTCCATGGGGATACCACTAACGTACCCATGAAAAGTTGTGCATTATATCATTCGCACAACAGATCCCAACCCCTCCTCCTGATACCGATGATGCAGCTGGTTTTTCCTGTAATTTCTCATCTCATCCAACAAATAAATGTTCTTCTGTATTACTTTCCATGGGGATACCTATGAAGAGTTGTGCATTATATCATTCGCTCAACAGATCTCAACCGCCCCTCCTGATCCCGATGATGCAGCTAATCCTGGAAGGCACCAATGATACCAAGTTCCTGGCGGAGCACATCCACACGCTGGCCAAGGAGTTCGACTTCTGGATCACCAACCACACCGTGGAAGTGCACCACGACAACCAAAAGTGAGTTGAAACACTATTTTATTATTATTGATAAATCTTTTTTCCTACTAATCTTGTCTTACTATATCTTCTTAATATTTATAAATTATGCGATACGTTGTTTGTTCGGAATGTACTCCTAAACTACTTAACAGATTTTAATCAAAGGACATGGCTAAGAAACTGCCCTTAACGTGTATAAATATTTCGCACTTGCCCGTAACTTTACAATATTTATTATTAATTATTACGTGTTTATTATTCTCATACAACTTTCGTGAAATAATCAAATATTTAAAAGTATAAAATCTTACTTTTATGTCTGTTTAAAAAGCAAAATGTTCCGTTTTACAAAATGAATGAACAAAAAATATTTGTCTAAGTATATCGAAATTTTTATTATTCTGATTAGGCTTGAGACAAGGCTATATATATTACTAAGTACAATATTTATACATTGCTAGCGCTCAAACAAAATTTTACCATGTCCTTTGCACACCGTGTGCAGTTGATCCAAATTATAAGATAGGATAGCGTACATCTCAATTTGTAGTCTCAATATATGGAAAAAAAGCTATTGTAAGCAGTACGAAGTTCGCCGAATCAGCTAGTTTTGTATTAGTTCATCTGTGTGATGCAATGAGGGTATTTATAAAAGTTTACGCTACCAGTTGGCGCTACTTGACGGAAGGTCTTTAGTATAAAGTTTTTGGCTCAAACTAATCCAACGAGTATTTAAATTGATCCATAGACTATAAACATGTATGCAATTTGACGGATGAGTAGACCTTTCGTCTTGGTGCTGCCACCTGGTGTCCGTCATTCCAGAAAACTCTCATTGATTTTCCTTACTAATTTCACCCCCTTAAAGGATCATTTCTAGGCTAAAAACTATCCTTTATCCTTTGCCGGGACTCAAACTATGTCTACCAAATTTCATCTAAATCGCTTCAGCGGTTTAAGCCTGAAGAGCTGCTTGTAACAAGCAGAGAGACACTTCCGCATTTATAATATTATTGTGGATTGTTTTCAGGTACAATTTGACGAGGTTTATTGACCAATCACAAGGTCCGAGGCCCGAGAGTTATAAAGAAGACATCGACGTGGCGAAGTACGTAGATATTATAACATTCGTTATATCTTTACATAGTATTATATTATATCTTTATATAGTCCCGGGTTCGAATCCCGGTGGGGGCAGATTTTTGTATGATGAATACGAGCATTTGTACTCCAGTCATGGATGTTTAATTTGTAATTCTATATAAATATACTTATATATGTACAGTATATGTATTCTATCCGTTACCCTAGTATCCCATAACACAAGCCTTACAGTGCTTACTTTGGGGCTAGGCTAATTGCCACCAATTAAATATTGTTGGAAATATTATTTTTTATTATTTTATTCAACTATTTGAATTTGAGTGAAATGTTTATATATGTATAATACATGCCCGAGAACTTTAAAAATATATACGGGTCACCAGTTATAATAAAAATATTTACAATTAACAAATTTATGATGAACGCATTTCACAATTTTCTTTACATATTATTAAAATGTATACGCTCTTCATAGAAAGAAGTTAGTGGAGTGCTTTCTTTATCACATGATCGCTTACAAAAGATACGGATGGAAAACTACGTCACACGAGAAAGTGGGATGGCATTGGTCCAAACAACATATCATCCGCCTTACCCCTATTACCCCACTGCTGGGGCACAGTGCTTTCCTATGGAATAAAGAGATTGGGCCGTGACCCACCACGCGGTACCAGTGTGGATTGGTGGGTTCCAACGACTGCAGATGCAGCCGGGACCAACGGCGGAGGAGCTCCAAGATTGTAAATTTTTGGTCACCCATCCGATATTATGCCATTGTGAAAGTTCCTTAACTTCCACGATTACAGACCGAACGCGCTAACCACTTACACCATCGAGCTCCCCATTATAATAAACAAACTATCCTTTTTCTCATTTAAAGAACACAGATAACAGTATGAACTAAACTCACTTCCAGTGTCAAGTCACAAATCCAAAAATCAAATAAATATATGGTCTTAATCTCTTTCGCAGGCATTTAGACGACAATGACAAGAAAGAAGAACTGTACGCAGAATTGAAGAGTGCCGCAGAATCAGGCTGGGATTTCTCATCTAGATGGTTCATTCTCAACGGAACTAATAAAGGTAGGTAATTTAACCTTCTTAATTGAAATCTGAAAAAATATAATATCATCAGCCTATTAACGTCCCCACTGCTGGGGCACAGGCCTTCACTATGGATGGAATAGGGAGATTGGGCCTTTAGATTTGAAGTCGGTTAAAAAATAATTATTCTCGCCGTTACTAGAAGCAAACAAACATCTTTTCTTTTACCATGGTTATAAAGTGATAGTAAATTATTATTTGACTATCTCCGAGGTCAAAAGTCAAAAAAGTGTACACCGGTTTTCAAGGTGTCGCCTATTCAGGGGCCTTGGGTTCGAATCCCAATGGCAAAATGTTTGTATGATGAATACGAGCATTTCTACACGAGTCATGGCTGTACAAAGATATACTTATCTATGTATCATATTTTTATATGTACCTATATCTATTTGTTATCTTAATACTCCAAAACACAAGCCTAGTGTTAACTTTAAGTCTAGGCTAATTAGTTTGAGTGTAAGGAATATTTATATAACAAAAATCGAATTTACTTAACTTTTATTTTATAATAAAAAAATAAAAACTTTATTTTCTCTTCACAATCTTACATATACTTCATAAGTAACAGATTATAAAACTTAAGACTAAGATTGTGAGAGACTGGTGACCAAACTAAGCTGACGCCTCTGTCTCAGTGCACCAGCCTCTCCCCGCATTAAGAAAGTATTACTTAAGCTTTCATAGACCCACTTTGTATAAACAAAAAAATATGTGGTTGTATTGCTCTTGCGCATACCTGACTACTGTTAAAAACAATTTCGTTAAGTTTGGCTAAAGTTGCTGCTGTCACTTTCCTTTCGATAACAATAGAATGAGACAACACGATACTTGATGTAAAATTAAATTAATTAGAAGATTCTAAGTGCGGCTGTAAGTTTATATTTAATTTATAGCTTGTCGTGATTGCGATTGTTGTGTTAATATATCTCTAATATATAAAATTCTCGTGTCACGGTGTGCGTAATTGAACTACTCCGAAACGGCTCGACCGATTTTTGTGAAATTTTATATGCATATTGAGTGTCTGAGAATCAGACAACATCTATATTTCATCCCCCTAAATGTTAAGGGTTAACCCTTAATTTTTTTAACAAAATTTTGTATTTTTACATTTTTATTATACAAAGATACATACAACCCTAAATTTTCACCCTTCTACCACCAACCCCTATTTTTAATGGCGATTCGCTGGGACAGCTAGTAAATTCTATATATATATATATATATATATATATGTTTATTATTTATTACTATATTTATAGTTATTAACTGATGTTGTGGTTTTTGGTCACGCAGATGATTTTTACAGAAACAGTTATGTTAGCAAACATATCGAACAAATTACCGGATACAAGCAAACCGGTGGTAGGTAAACATGTATGTGTTTGATGAGCCTTTGTGAGAGTTGCCTACAGACAGATTATGTTTTAATCAAACTTTTCCTTAAACAAATACTAATACTAACAGGGTGTCGATTCTACTAAGTTTCAGTGATTTTATTGATTAAATAATAGAAACATTTCAATAACATAAACTCAAAAACTTATTAGCTAAGATTAAGTAATAATGATATTTCCACAGAACACAGAAAGAGGTTATAAGGTTGATCATAGACCGTTTGCACGGGAACCGATATCGCCGGCTCGCCCCTACTACACTTTCACTTAATAGATAATAGCCAATCAAACGACGCGACGTCAAAAGATCGAACCAATCACGGCCGAGAGCAACGACGCAAACAAAACCAAGTTTTGGTTAAGTTATGAGCATTTGCTCAAACATGACGGTGGCGTGCCTGCCCCGCCCACAAGGCCCTTCTAATCTCTTTCTGTGTTCTGTGGTTATTGTAATGGTGTTTTAGAAGATATGATTTTTAATACAGCTGTTGTTACGAAAAAAAATTAAGCCTGCGCAGACGAGAGACTTTATGTCCGCCAAAATATTTTTCTTACAACTGTATCGCAAAACAGATTTCTAATAACTGTATCGTTAAAGCCGGCTCTTCAGCGCGTCTTTGCTCTACATACACAATCAACAAAAACATATCAACATTCAACAAAAGCATTTACATAACAAAACTTTGTTTCACTACACATATTTGTTTGCATCAACAATGCTTTTGCTTTCCGATCCCCCGCCCCGCGCGGATTTAGGGGCAGGGTATTGTTTCATCTGAAATTTTTGACAACTCCTTGCGGGGGCTCCGTTCCAAACTTACGCTCCGAGTACAACTTATCACTCTGACGTTTAAATTTGACATAAACTGTACGAAGCTTTTGTCAAATTTGTCATTTTATGTATCTGGATCGTAGTTTTTGAACGTAGCAGTGTATTTTGTGTACAACAGTCACGTGAGCAGTAGACGGCGTGTGTAGAGAAACATGTTTCAGATACAAAGTTTTGTATATGCGTTTTTGTTGAATGTTTTCGAAAACCTTTTGCTGGAGACCCGGGTTAACGCACACGACGGACTAAAGCAATACTGTTGAACTACTATTCAGTCATTAATTTTAAGTTGAACTAGCAGAATCGACATAGCATAGCAAGTTTTTAAATATAAGACACTTATATTTGTGTTCGATGCAAACTTAATATTATACCTTACTGCCTTCGCTTAGAGTAGAAAACCCCATAACTTTGTCTCGTTTGTGAAATTTAGAAAATTTAGATCTCTAATCTAATGTGAATTTACGTTTTCTGTGAGTGTTTTTTTTTTTAATAATTTTATGTATTAAGTTTAATATAGGTTATTGAGTGTCTTTCGTCTTTTATAACTTTGTTTAAGAAATTGTTTTGTGCATTTTTAATGTATATTTATTGAATTGCTATATTGAAAGAAGAGAGGTAGGGCATAGCTTATTTTCCGCTCGTATTGGAGCACCTGTCCAGGTAAGTAACGTCCACCTTACAGAAGACCACAGTAAAATAACACTACCTTTTGGTGGTGTTGTGTCTCTGTTGGTGAGTAAGGTTCCAGGGCTCCACGGGGTAGGAGAATGGGGTCAGGGTAGGCATCGGCTCGAGTGATATTTTTGGTATCGCAAGCGTCTATAGTCTATGGTGGCCGCTTACCATCAGGTGGGCCATTTGCTTGTTTCCCACTCTTTTGAAATAAAAACATTGTGTCGGTGGATTTGAAAGTGATCATGTGCTGGAACGGTTCCTACTTAGAGGGTCCTGAGTTGGGATCCTCATGGGGCAAAAGGCTATTGGACAGTATTAAAACATAATGTACCAATTGTTGGCATCTGTATTTAATATCAGCAGCGATTTTACTATTCTGAAAGAACAAATAATTAATAAATCATTTTATAGAAATTATTTTTTTGCTCGGTCACGTGACCTGAAACGCCTGGTGATTGGCTAAGACTAAAATAACGTCACACGCTAGTAAATATCCGGCCGAAGTGACATTACATTGTATTATTTGACGTTTAATGACAGTCGTGTGACGTCACTTACTACTAAGACGACGTCCAGAGAAACGATTTCGCGGCAATTTAAATTATTTTTTTGTTTATTTTTTTTAATAACAACAGAATTAAAAATATCCACTTTTTATGGACTCCATAAACATTAGTAAATAACGTGAGATCGTTTTCTAAAATTTGTCAAATACCCTATTGACTCTCTTTATATTAATTTATATAAAAATATACTTATCTATGTATCTATTTTTTTTTTACTTTACGCATTAGTAATAAGATTGTAATTCTCACTTTAGGTAACCTCACCAATCTGAAGACCCGTTCCATAGTGCCAGTGGACTTGAACGCGATCATGTGCTGGAACGCTCAGATAATGACGGAGTTTTACACCATACTGGGCGATCGGAATCGGGCTGATAACTATAGAATGATACACGAGCGGTATATGCACAACATTGAAAAGGTAATGACAATATTTATTTGTAAAAAGATTAATATGGTAATATTCTTATAAATATGTTAAAACTAAGACCATTATTTCACACAAAGTAGGGGAAACCACCCTGCACTGGCACTCGTCCTATTATTGGCACTTTTGAGTTTAATTCGAAAAAAACAAGGAGACAATAGATTATTCAAGGTCATTACATATGAAAAAGAAAAGCCTAGTATGGTTTCGAAATTTGAAAATTTGCAGCATTATTCCTATAATCTATGTTGGTCTGTTTTCTGGTTTTTTCGAACTAAACTCAAAAGTGCCAATGATTGGGTAGTTTCCCCTACATATATGTAGGTATGTTATATGAAGAATTAAATATATCTATCTACTTACCTCATTTTTAAAATGGTTGTATTTGTGGTAGCGTCTCAAGCCAAGTTCAAACTGACGAAACTGGCGAGCGTAATACTACAAATTTTATTGTAATTTGGCTCATTATTGAGACTTGCGAGATATATTCTGTGCTCCAAATTTCATAACCTTCAGATTCAATGAGATATGGGTCACGAATTGTAGCTTTTATATGAATTCGGCTGTTAAAAAAAACTGCTTTTCAGAATGACATAAATAGCAGACTGATTTAGAAATATTTGCTGACCATAAGTTGCTGCCCAGCTAGCTAATTTTAACCTATAATTTTTTGCTTTTGCTCACAAAAATACAAATACTTTTCTAACCGTATCAATAAGACCTTAGTTATTAACGTCCCATCAAGAACATAGCAACGTCCAGCCAGTATCGCTGAGCGTATATTATCTTTAATATTTCTTGCTGCTCAGCGACAAACTAGTGGAGAGAGTTCTCCGGCAGTGTGAACAGATCAACTATTTATACCTATATGCATCTCTTTTGTTACCACGGAGTGTATATCTATTGTACGTTTCTTCAGCGGGGAAATAGCCGACAGTTAACGCTCCCTCGTCGGCGATGGGACAACTGCCCAAAATTGCCGGTTCATTCTGAGCTAAGCTTTGCTTGCACGCAGCGATTTGTGTTAAGAGCGGGCGGTGGGCAATATTTTTTTCCATACAAACATTCCCGACTTATTCTTCCTTAATATTTATAATGCCGTCAAGAATGATTTTTTTTATCACCACTAAAAACGTCTAGTGACTAGATTCAATAAGCGTTTACAAAAATCTTTTCAACAAAAAATAAACTTCATAAAAACAAAACCGACTTCATAAAACAAAACCACTAAAATGTTAGAAATTATTCTTACAAATTTAGTGGTTATGTTTTATGAAATCGCTTTTGTATTTATGAAGTTCATTTGTTTGTTAAAAAGTTTTTTGTAAATGCTTATAGAATCTCTACACTAGACGTCTTCAGTGGTGATAAAATTTAGTTTTACTTTTGTCATTTTTGAGGCATTTCTAAATAAATATTCCTTTCGTCGATGCTACACCATGCTAAAAAAGGCTTAAGATAACGAGGTTGACAAATTGGACTATATATTTTGAAGAAATTCTCATGACTATCCTAAAGAAACCTTTTTTATTCCTTCACCAGTTACTTTGGCATGAAGACGTCGGTGCTTGGCTAGATTTCAACCTGGAGTCGGGACGGCGCAGAGACTACTTCTACCCGTCCAATATCGCCCCGCTATGGACCGGCTGCTATGACAAAGCACGCAAAGAATACTACGTGAACAGAGTGATTAACTATCTGGATAAAGTCAAAGTAAGATGATAAGGAACATATTAACAGTCATCATCATCAGCCTATTAATGTCCCCACTGTTGGAGCACAGGCCTTCCCTGTGGATGGAATAGGGAGATTGGGTCATGACCCACCACGCGGGCCCAGTGCGGACTGACGGGTGCTAACGACTGCAGATGCAGCTGGGACCAACGGCTTTACGTGCTTTACGAAACACGGAGGAACTCGAGATAGATTTTTGGTCACCCATCCAATGACAGACCATTGCGAAAGTTGCTTAACTTCAATGATCGCAGCCGAACGCACTAGCCACCTGCACCATCGAGCACCCCATTGTAACAATATACATATTTTATTATATTTTTAATATTCGTGTCGAATTTCTTCTAGTATTTCTTTAGGCAGCAAGGCAGTGCCATCTTTTCTCATTATAGGTATCTTATATATGTCAAACGAAATACCTTTACTAGTATTAAACATTTGAAAGAAGAAATAGCAATGAGGATCCGTAATTATTTTAGTTTAGAATCCAATTTATAGAGCTAAGAATCCCATAAAATACAGTGGTTGAATTTTTGTTCTACTACAAATATTGACGAAGTTATGATTTTTGGCTGGCCGCGTGGTGGCTGTGACGTCACAGAGCTCTAGCGCTCGGGCTCGAGCGTGAGTAGAGACGCTACTGAAGTTCGACCGGAGTGAACGATCGAGCACTAAGACGTCACACGCTTCGGCCGCCGGTGAATATTGGCTACCATAAAATTAGTTATAAAATCGCAACGAATGAACTGATTCCGATGATTTAAAAAGTATATTAATTGAAAAGCTTATTAGATAATTATATAGTTGATTTTGAGTTGATTTGCTGACCTAGTAATGATACTTATTGTAGTTTATTATATATTTTTTTTGAGTATTTAACTGCTAGACATTTAAAGCTAAAGTCGTGGTATAATTGGTCAGTGCATCGGATCGAGTCGAAGGAAATATAGATTCATCCATACTAGTAGTATTTACAGCAAGCTTAAGTCGCTGTATCGATTTAGCTGAAATTTGGTATACAGATAGTTTGAGCCTGGGAAAAGTCATGGATAGTGTTTATCGAAGTAACCATCCTTGAATGGACTGAAAAGGGAGAATGGTAGTTTGTATAGGAAACCAATTTTTGCACTGGCTAAATTTTATATTATAAAGATTATTGATAAATTTGTCCACAGGTTGACGTATTCGACGGCGGAATCCCCACTACTTTCGAGCATTCGGGCGAACAATGGGACTATCCGAACGCTTGGCCCCCCCTCCAATACATATTCGTGACGGGATTGGCCAATACCGGCCAACCTGAAGCCATGAAGTACGCCAACGATATAGCCACTAAATGGGTGCGATCTAATTTTGAAGTGTGGAAGCAGAAGACGGCCATGTTGGAAAAGGTGAGTTTGATTTGGAGAAAGTTGGTTCTTAATCATCTTCAGCCTTTTAATTTCCCCACTGCTGGGGCACAGGCTTTCCCTATGGCTGGAAAAGGGAGATTGCGCCATCGAGCTCCTCTAGGTTAAAAGGCTATTTGACAGCATGAAAAATAATCTAGCTGTAGGAAGGCCATAGGGGAAGATCTTCCTCCGAGCTGGGTGATGGTAGCTCGGAGGCCGCGGCCCGACTGATGATGGTCGTTCATTGTATATATTCAGTGTTTGCCTCCGTATTTATTTATTTAAAAGGCTTACCAACAATTGTAACACTTAAGCAATTATAATTATGGACACGGAGACACATATATCAATGTTACAATTAATTATGGGTAAACAACACATTTACCATATCTATATCAAACAGTATGTGTTAAAATTTTACCTAATATACCATAACTTATATGCTATTTTGTCCAAAAAAAGGCGACATTAATAGGCTGATGATGATATGTAGATAAAGGTGTCGATTCTGGCATTATTCTCGAAACATAAAACAAAATTTAACATCAGTCTCTCCTTTTCATACTGTATAAAGAATGACAAGGATACACTGTTCTCAAATTTAAGTTTAGGTTAAGCGAATTTATATAACAACTAATATTAAAAATAAAGTAAATTCAATACAGCCAGCCCATATCTCTCTTGAAGAAAACATTCACAAACTAATTGTAATATTTTTTATATATCCAATCAAATTGTAAACTCTTTTATTTCTATAAAATCCTTTTTCTTCCCTTAGTACGACGCGACAATCTTCGGCGGATACGGAGGTGGCGGTGAATACGTCTTACAGACCGGTTTCGGATGGACCAACGGAGTTATTATGGCACTACTAGATAGATATGGAGGTAAGAATATGAACCTTATCACTATCATAATAACGGTCAGTTTCAATAATCAACCTCCAGTAAAAGGTAACGATAATCTGTTATAATTTTATTTTTTTAAGCATGTAACTGCTTGATGTTTAAATCTAAAAAAAATATAACTAGAAAAAATTCCACGCGGACCAGGCAGCAGACGGGACTCGAACCCAACGCAGTCCGGGCGAATGCACTGACCAATCATGCGCGGTAGCCAATTATGCTACCGCGGCCCGAACGGCCGCGTCGAAATTCTCCTAGTCGAAGTCGAAGACCCGTCTGCTGCCAGGTCCACGTGGATTTTTTTCTAGTTATATTTTCTTAACGATAATCTGGTTCCGTTTCTTAGCAACAGTTGTCATTATGATAACAATATCTAGATATTGTTCTTTTCTAGGACAGAAATCTCTAATAGGTTCTATACGAACTACGACGAGCTTATATGTGACTGGAGTTTGATTAATAAAACTAGCCGTAAGGGTCATATTCCATTGCAATGATCACGCTTTGCGTTCATAAAATAGGCTTTGAGGTAATACGTAAGCATGTAATGATAATAATTCATCGATTGAATGCATTTTTAACCTTTGATTAAATACACCCTAGATTCCGTATTAACTTCACGAAAGCAGCACAAAAAATATCTACTACATATGGTAGATATGCTCGTCGCTGCACTTTCATACGTTAATATGAGCCGTTTTCTTTGCGTGGTTTGTTTGCATTGCTCTATGTGGGCGTATAAATGATCAAAGATTTTAACAGATTTTTATAAGGCTCATAATACATTGCATTAACTAAATAGACCTTATTAAATTAATACGCAAGTATATTAACATTACATTATGGTTCATAATCCATTGTAATGACCACACGCTTTGCGTTCATAAAATAGTCTTTAAAGTAATACGCAAAATTTAATCTAATGAGTGATTTTTAAGCATCTTTTTTAATTTTGTTTTTTAATAATTTGTATATCTAATGGTACTTATGATAAAGAGAATAAGGTCAACGAGATAAAAAATCTGCGTAAATAGAACACAAAGTAACTGTTTCTACAATCAACCGTTAATTTATATTATATCTAGTGAAACTGTCAATGGATTGTGAACTGAAACTAAAATATACAGTCTTACGCTTCTATTTTAAATAATGTGACTTTTATTGGGCATTAAATATCCTACAATGCGATGCTTTTTCTCCGCTCTAATCATTTATTTTTTTGTCCATTCACTCATTCACGGCGAACAGTTGAAGAACCGGGTATGTCATTCATTCATTATATTCCTGGTATGTCTGTTAACATTGCGACATAGTATCTATTATCTTCAAAACTTGAGCGACTTTTTGATATTATAATGCTATATATTTGTGTTTTCTCTGGATATGGCAGAATACCAGTGCAGCAGGAATTTTACCAGCTGTGTATGCTGAGCCATATCCAGTGTTGGCATCATATAAAATACACATTTATTCTCTGTAGCTGTTTTTTGTTGTTGTTAATTTTACTTGTTCGTTTTGTTTTACTTTATGTTATATTTATTTTTGCATTTTATGTGTATGCTATGTACTGTCAACAATAAAAACAATTTTCTTTCTTTTCTTTTAATTCCGAGTAGAGCTACTGCACTACTCAGTATTTCTTACTAGAAATAACATTATGTCTCTTAAGGGTACGCAGTAAATAAATTAGTTATTTCTTTTATATTTTTATATTATTTTCTTACAACTTATGCATGATAATAAATTATTATGATGATAGTTAGATATTAATTCCCACATTCAGGGAAGTACATTACCTTTAATGTTGACTAGAGTTCATGCTGTCACTTTATTTGATAACAATAGAAATGAGACCACGTAACCTAATTGAGAATTTAATTTGAAGTTTTGAGTAATATAAGCCGTTATAGATGTCGATTCTGGCATGATTCTGTAAACTTGAAACTAAATTTAACGCCAGTCTTTCCTTTTCATTTTGTCTGTAGAATGAAAAGGATGCACTGTTGTCAAATTTAATTTTAGATGTAAAAGATCATGCTAGAATCTATAACAATCGATCGAATATGTTACAGTTCATAAGAATATTTGCTGTTTGACAATAATTTAAAAATAAATATGGTTTGAAGTAAAAGTTCATTTTATGTTTGCTTATAACTAACTAATAATAAGTGATCATAAAATTAGTAAAGATGAAATATGTATATTTAATCGTGAAAACAAAACTCTTTTTAATTTTTGGCCAAATTGTGCTCCCTTAATGAGAACTTATTCGTAAGGTAATAAGGTTGATATTTTATCAATAAATGGTACTTCCTTTAAGATATATAAGTGATGATACGAATTTTTTAATTTGATGGTGTTTACAAACCTATACTTTTGTAGTTTAACATTTGTTACACCCGCCATAGTGCAAAATATTGCTATGAAGTCAAAAAATTGGATAATATTTATACCATATACAATATTTTTACATAAACAAGTATGTTTTTTTTTATTTAACTGCTAGATGTTTAAATTTAAAGAAATGTTTACTAGAAAAAAAAATCAAGTATCATTATTATTATCACAAATCGATGGATCATTTTATAAGATTAACATTACAATTATTCTCATTTTTATGCTTTTTTCAAATTGTTTTATAGTTTATGCTTTATTAATTTCTGTTTATTTTAATCATTTTCGTTATTTGCATGTGTCCCTTATATTGGAAGATTCATTTTGGTGGGTAGCAATTTTATTACAACAACAATATTGTTATTTTATAATTATATTATGTATTAATAAGTAAATTACTAATTTTCTTAAGCTTTTTGGGCGTTATTTTAATTATATCATATTTTATTAAGATATTATTTGATAATGACTTCATACGAAATTAATTAATCATAAAAAGAACAGTCATCACTGAAATGTAATTATAAAATCTGTTCAATGAACAAAATTAGTACATTATCTGTATTTTATTTTTTAGTTCACTGCATGCTCCAAGGGCTATCATAGACTAATTCAATGGGCTTTGTAGTTAATGGTATAAGGTAGTTCGATACAGTATTATTTTATTCGTTATAATTATGTTTTTATGTTTTAATTATGCATATTGCACGCAGGCATATTCAGGTTACTGTTCTATTTTAAAAATAAATTTATTGGGACTTATGTGTGTAGCTAAAGGTACTGCTTACATAACGTATTCCATTTGTTTTCAATGTTTTTGTCTAGAGTCTAGACTTTAAATTGTAAGCAATTGCAGTAAATATAACTTTTCTAGTTTACAAATGCCATAATTAATTTATGCACTTGTAGTTATTACAATTGTGTCAAGAAGTTAATCCAGCCTAGAAAATTTTCTATCACAATTTATCGTTGATACATCATAATTATATCTTAAGTTAGTTTACTCAGGAATTATTTAGCTTTCTACTAGTAAAAAATCAAAATCGGTACATTCGTTCCAGATGTAAGTTTCTACGAACAAACTTAGAAACTGAACCTATTTACAAAATGTGTAATTATAAAATTGCCTCTGGATTGATTTGAGATTTTTTTTAAATAGTTAGCTTGATCACAAACTTTACCCCTTAACACTAAATAAAAAAAACACTAAGCAGTTAGATTGCCTATTATAATAATGATTCAGAGAATCAAATAAGATTAGAAAACCGTTTAAATAGAAAGACTTAAAACAGAGTAAAAACTCTTTATTTATTGTTACAAAACTTTTCCTATTTATCATTAAGACTAAGTTGATGATGAAGAATAAGATGGATTTTCTCTTTAAACCAGTTAGAGAATCTTAAAAATTTAAAGCCAACAATAAAGTTTATAACTCTTGAATAGTTATAGCTATTAACGGGATTGTTACCATGTACCTTGTTTTTTATGTGTCTCCGATATTTCGGCACTGTTGCTCCGTGACTCAGTTACTCCGTGATCATGGCGCTTGCAACAGTGCCGAAATATCGGAGACTCATAAAGAACCATGAAGGTTTAAAACAATATATCTTTAATATTTGTTACAAAACTTTACCTCTTATGATATAAGATATTTCATAGATTTTCAATTTGAACCAATTACAGAAACATCTAAACAGGATGCTCTCTCCGCTCTAGGAATAGCGTCAAAAATTTCTTATTAGTTGTTACTAAACTTTACATATCGATGACAAATTTCCTCTTTAACCAACAAAAACGCGAAGGAGTATTCGATTTTAAAATTTCTTTTTTTTTGGAAAGGTATACACCGAAGTTGGTTATTCCCATATAAATTTCAAAAAAAAAATTCGAACCCTAAGGGAATGATTGATTGTACACTCACTGATTGTAATATACGACCGCACATAACTTTTTAAGGAGCAGTCTAATTTTGATAATTCATTTTTTAAACAATCAAACAGTTTTTAAAAAAGAAAGCCAACTACCCTCAAAAATAGCGAATCTAGTTTCCGTTACAAGGCCCATAACATTAGTCGAGCCCGCTGGACACGCGGTGACCAGTGCGCTCTTCACAGAAACCATGTCGGCAGCTGACACTTTCGGCGCCGTGCCCGACTCCGAGGCTGTTTACAACGCGCAAGTCGGAGCGGGAGGGGTGGCCACGGCTGTACTGGTGGTGTTTGCGTCCATCGCCGCGGGAGCGTTAGGGTGAGGTGAGTGGGAAAAACGACTTAATTTAATGTAGATATAGGGGTTATTTTCGTAGGTTGTGATATTGGCAGCAGCGTGAGAGTGAGGTAAGTGGGAAAGTGACAGTATTATACAGGATATAAGGGTCATTTTTGGACTCCGAGGCTGTTTACAACGCACAGGTCGGAGCGGGCGGGTGGCGACGGCTGTACTGGTGTTGTTTGCGTCCATCGCCGCGGGAGCGTTAGGGTGAGGTGAGTGGGAAATGCAACCTTATTTCTAATAGATATAAAGGTTATTTTTGTAAGTTGTTGTGGTGGCAGCACTTGCGGGAAGGTGAGATGAGTTGGAAATACTACTTTATTTGTAGTGACTAGGGTGGTAGCAGCACTTTGGATCTTCGCGGCGTGAGAATTAGGATGACGTAAGTGGAAAAGCCTCTTTAATATAATAGGCGTAAGGGTGATTTTCTGATGGCATCATTCGCTTCCTTGGCCGCCGAACAATAAGGTCTAGGTGACTTGGGAAAAGCTTCTTTATTATACTAGGTATTTGGGTGTTTTCCGTAACTTTTGGCATCGCTTCCGACTCCAAGGCGGTGTACAACGCGCAGGTCGGAGCGGGAGGTGGGCGACGCCTGTACTGGTGTTTGCGTCCGTCGCCGCAGGAGCGTTAGGGTAAGGTGAGTGGGAAAAACGACTTAATTTAATGTAAATATAAGGGTTATATTCGTAGGTTGTGATATTGGCAGCAGCGTGAGAGTGAGATAAGTGGGAAAGTCACAATATTATACAGGATATAAGGATCATTTTTTGATGCGGAGGCTGTTAAAACGCGCATTTCGGAGCGGGAAGGGTGACGTCGGCTGTGTCCGCGTACATTGTCCCGAGAGCGTTGGGATGAGGTGAGTGGGAAATACGACCGTATTTTTAATAGATATAAAGGTTATTTTTGTAAGTTGTTGTGGTGGCAGCACTTGCCGTCTTCGCTGGGAAAACTAATTTCTTTGTAGTGTCTATGGTAGGAGCAGTACTTGCGATCTTTGCCGAGGGAGTATTGGAGTGTGGTGAGTGGGGAAACCAAAATTAACTGCTGTATCTAAATGAAATAGGTTATTTTATTTAGATACAGCAGTGATAGCAGCGCCAAGGTGAGGTGAGTGGGGAAATGAGACTTTATTTGTTGTTAGTGTAAGGGTAATTTTCACAATTTTTGTGCGGTAGTGTAACTTGCATCCTTCGCCGCAAGAGCGTTATTGTGAAATAAGTTGGAAAAGCGCCAGTATCACTATAGGAATAAGCATTATTTTCACAAGTTGCCTATCTATCTTATTTAAGAAGAATTCGTTCAGATGCGCGTGACATAGCCCATAGACGCTTGCAATTCTGCGCAAGCGCGTATTGCTATTGTCTTATGTGCTCAATCTACATTGAACTTACACCTTTATCCGTGAAACCTCTCTTATTCGCACCATCTTTATATATATAATTCTTCTGTGAGTGTGTATGTCACTGAACTTCTCTTAAACGACTGGACCGATTTTGATGAAATTTTTTGTGTGTGTTCAAGGGGATCTGAGAATGGTTTAGATTCACAATTTTGTCCGCTGGACAATGTCTTTTTAATAATTTTTTTTTATGGCGGTACGAAGTTCGCTGGGTCAGCTAGTCTTGTATAAAATTATAATGAATATTTTCTTTTTGTTACAGATATCATTTGTTTGAACATCTTGGTAATACGGTAATGTACTAAGACAGTTCTACGACCGACGCTCGTAAAAGTAAGATCTTTCCTTTATTTATCAATTTAGAGGACAAGATATTAGAGTACAAACACATATATAGAATTCCAACTATAGTGCTATCACGTTAAAGTTCAAATCTATTTGATGAATTAGTTTAAAATTAAACAAAGGTGCAATAACGTCGAAAATGCTTTCAGTTCCTTATAAGTAGGTTTAGTTTTTAGATACTTTGTTTTCTCTTTAAAAATACATAAATCAATTATTTTAATTGAGGCTTCTAAATAAGATTACAGCATAATTGTTTAGTCTTCTCATATTAAACATATCTTTTTTTATTATTATTATTAAAATGTATTTATATGTTTGATGAATTTGTGATATTGTAATATGATCAGTATTTTTTGTAATCTATTGATAGTTTTATGATATACAGGGTGTCTATACTTACTTTTAGGTAGGACTGTTTTCAGTCGGCATTATAACATACATTCTATTAGTTTTTCTTTTGTAAAAATATGATCAAACATGTTTTTTATTGTCTCGAGTAGTCTTAGTATAGTTATTAGTTAGCTAGTGATTGTATTTTATAAGTGCCGTATGAAAATTAGAAAAAATTAGGTGTCTGTTATGTCGACCAGAATATGTATATATGTTTATATTACTTGCCCATTCGTCAAGTCTTTACTTATTATTTATTTACTACTGTGTTACATTTGCCATTCCTAAAAGGTACTTGTATTAAGGTGTTATATGCATACTGAATTATTGAAATAGGTAAGTAATTTAATTTTATTCGAATAATTTAGATATTAAGTATAAAATTGAATCAATTGATTTTGAGTGTACAATTTCAAGATAATATAAAATAAACACTTTACGTACTAACTTCTGCGGTTCGATTTTATTACATAATTAAAGCAGTAAGTGTGTTAAAAATTAAACTACTATTCAATTATATAAAAAAATACATTTATTTTTCCAAATGCACTGACACAAAATTAAAGGAGAATTTTGAACAAAATAAAACAGCCTGTATATAAAAATCTCCTATAATAGTTTCTCGCAATTCCTTTACCGGATATATCTGCTTGTATCCTCGATCCCGACTCTAGGTGTACTGTGACCACACAATACTAGTTTGTAGGACATCCCACTAACGATTTGAATGATTGTTTACTCAATCATAAACTAACGGCTGTACGCATTTGAATAAAATTCGATAACTATACCATGAAAATATCAAAGCACAAAAAAAAATATTTTATAGGGGAAAGCTTTCTTTGCTCATAAAATATTAAAACACAACTTAGTTCTAAAGAAACTTCAACTAGAAAAAAACTGCTCGGTTCCAGACTATATATATATTTAAACATCTTATATCAAAAATATCAACAGCAGTTAATTACTTGAAAATTTCAAATGTAATAATACGCAACTTCGTTGTTAACAGCTACTAATTTAATCCAAGACATAGACTTAAAGAAATCACATAATTGATATTTTATGTTATTGCAACATTTTTCATTGGTGCTCCGTTCCTATTGGTCGTATCGTTGTCTTAAATAGCCTATAGCCTTCCTCGATCATTGCATTATCCAACACAAAAAAGTTTTTTTCATATCGGACCATAAGATATGCGCGTTCAACCAAACAAACAATGAAACAAACAAACTCTTCAGCTTTATAATAATAAGTATAGATTTTTTGTTTTAGCAGAAATAATGTAATGATGATGAAATGATTTAAAAAAATCTTTTTTTGAAAAAAAGACATTCAACATCAATCCAAATATAGACATTCGTAGAAAAATCCATTTTTCTACCTTTTTTAATAGTCAGCTATTGGATTCGGACAGGGAATAGTGGACAGTAGACATCACAAGACAGTGTAGGGCGAACTTCAATAATGTGACGTTGCTATAGCACAAAAATAAATGCACAAGTGCGTTATTAATTAAATATATTTATTAATGAGCCAAATTTAAATTCCATATTAATAATCAACAAGGATGAATTTGAAAGAGACGTCGAAATCATCATCAATTAAACATTTCATTAAAGAGCAATCCAATTAAAAAACTTCTTTACCGAATACCAACCGCTTCTTTTATAAATGAATAACTTTGGTTATTTTTAGCTTATATTTACAATTCCTTTCGTTGGCCATGGAAACAGCCTTGATTTAGCGTACGCCAACCTTTATTGAGTTCAACAAAAGCGTGACTTTAAATCTTGCTTTGTGTATATTTATTTTTTTTATTTGTATTATTGTACATAACAACTTAACACCCCTAGTGAGGTGGCAAGAGAGTTAGAATTGGAACGCCGGTCTGGGGAAGTAACCTTCACCTTACAAAAGACCACAGTAAAATAACACGTTTTTGTTGTGTTTCTGTCTGTGAGTAAAGTTCCAGGGCTCCACGGGGTAAGAGGTTTTGGTCAGAGTAAGCAACGGCGGGAGTGATATTTTCTGTATCGCAAGCGTCTATAGTCTATGGTGGCCGCTTACCATCAGGCGGGCCATATGCTTGTTTGCCACCATTTTGACATAAAAAGAGGAAGGCTAAAAAGATCAAGCGTCTCATAGCCCAGTATTTATATTTTCATACATTTGCCTGGTTGGTATTGGGACCTATAAAATCACCTAACGTAATAGGGTATTTGACAAGTTTTAGAAAACGATCCCACGATATTTACTAATGTTTATGGAGTCCATAAAAAGTGGATATTTTTAATTCTGTTGTGTAATTCTGTAAAAAAAAAACTAAATTAAATTTTCAGTTTCCGCGAAAACGTATCTCTGGACATTATGGCGTCTTACTAGTGTGTGGCGTCATGCAAATGTCATTAAAACGTCAAACGATACAATGTAATGTCACTTTGACCGGAAGTATACCAGCGTGTGACGTCATTTTGGTCTTGGCCAATCACAGGCGTTTTTGGTCATGTGACCATGAAGCAAAAAAATCATTTCTATTTAATGAGTTTTTAGAAAATGTTTTAATTATTTGTTCTTTTGCAATAGTAATATCGCAGCTAGTATTAATATTAAATACAGATGCCAACAATTGGTACATTATTTTTCATACTGTCAAAAAGCCTATTGCTATAGCCATTGCTATCTTTTACGTTTTCATTTTGTTATCTCTAACCTCCGAAGGTTTTCAAATACCTTACGCTCATCTTCTTTTTAATATTGTTGTTACAAAAGAGCGCGGGGAATTTGAAAATCTTTGAAAATAACAAAATGAAATCGTAAGCTATAGCGATAACCATAGCAAACCCGTTAGGCGATTGGCCCCCAGACCCTCAGTTGACACACACATGCTTTTTTAATACTCACCAAAATATCTTTTTCAATCAAGTGCAGTTGCACGAAGTGTAGTCACCCTATAGGATGAATTGGACGTCCGGTCGGGGTTATTTTTAAACGCAAGTCCTTCTTACATTACAGTAACTGGGCATAATTGATGCAATCTCTTATCTGACATACCACACATTAGGTACTAAATTTGCTCCGTATGCCGTTAATAATAGAAGATAATTTACGATGACGCTTTTATTTTTCCTTTTAATAGGTAGTTAAAACTGGAATACAGCCAGTGGATATACAGGATGTTACAAAAATACAAATAAAGCTTCAAGATTTAATGACCCTCGGACTAGTGTCGTGTCTTAAAATGATCGATATTTTATTAATCATTAAAAATAACAGTTTTTTATAAAAAGTTAAAACTTCATGCAAATATTTAAAGAAAATTAGAGAAGACTCCTTATATGACGTACTTCAACGCCCTTCAAACTTTATTTGTATTGTTGTAACATCCTGTATTTATCAAGTCTCACGGTTATATTCAATGAATGTTTACTATGAGATGCATCTTTCCCCTTAAAATATAAGAGCATTATGAGTAACTAGCTGTGCCCCGCGGTGTTACCCGCGGTTTATTAGGGTTTTAATTTTATTAAAAACGCTCCAGCCGTTTAGACGTAAAGAGTAGTCTTAGACATTGGCACCGCTCTACTACTTAGGGCGATAATTGCATGACCTCGATCCCAATACTAAATGGAAAACTCTACGAAGCCTCTATATTATACGCAAACGATTTCCGACCTTACGAGATTTTATCTACCCAGTATCGTACTAATTCTGTACATTTCCCGCTTATTGCTTGAGGCTATATGTTCCATACTGTTTGTACTTCGTGACTTGCTAATCATTTTATTTAACTCCACATTATGAAGCGGTGTTCAATTATAAGTTAACGACGAGTCGTGACGCAGAAACGCGAAAATTTTCCTTGACATTATATTTGTCTCTGGAATAAACCGAGATATATAGCGCATGCATCTACTGTTTTCGTTTGAATTTTTATAGTTAAACGGTCTGGGTCACTTTTTAGGGGTAGCTAAGTGACCGCTAGGAGCTCAATAGCGCAGGTGGTTAGCGCGTTCGACCTGCGATCGTGATAGCTAAGCAACCTTCCCAATGGTCGGTCACTGGATGGGTGACCAAATCTTATTGTCTCGAGCTCCTCCGAGCTTCGAAAGGCACGTTAAGCCGTTGGTCTCGGCAGCATCTGCAGTCGTTAGCACCCACCAATCCGCATTGAACCGGCCTAGTGAATCATGACCCAATCTCTCTATTTGATTCATAAGGAAGGCCTGTGCCCCAGCAGTTGGGTCATTAATGGGCTGATGATGATGATGATGAAGTAACCGCTCGAATTAATTCTCCTTCTTTAGGAAGTATTATCTTACAGACGATTGCAATCAACGTAGGCAGCGACGCGAGTAATACTCTGGTCGGTCTGGAGTACTATGGGGGTCACTTATCATCAGGTCGGCCATATACTATTTTGCCTCCTTCTTTACATTCAAAAATATGTAACAATAGTTTTTCTTTTGGTTTGGGCGAAGGGTGCGGGTTCGAATCCCGTCTGCTGTCTGGTCCACGTGGAATTTTTTCTAGTAAAAATTTCTTTAATGCGTAACTATGAATCATTTCAGGAAGATGATCACATATACGTCCGTTAGGAACAAAGGAGTAGAGGACCAAGAGGTTAGGGTATGGGCTTCATCAAACTGGGTGTTATTAAAAAAACCTATAGGAGAACATTTAGGACAGCTGCAATCTAGCCATCTCTGAGGTCTCAGGTTCTAGTCTTGGCCTCAATGCAAATGAACATTTATATCTCGACTCCGGGTTATTGGTTAGTTGTTTTTGATTCAGAGTTCAGTTTTTGACTTAGAATCAGAATGGTATGATCTTTTTTTCAATTTCATTGCAATTGTAATGTATAATAATTAATATATTATATTTGCTCCTGATTCTTTGGTTACCAATCCAGTAGCTGACCATTGCGAAAGTTGCGCAACACCCGTGACCGCAGGCCTAACGAGCTCCCCAGTTTTCTGTGTTTACACAATATCATTATAGGCTAAAAGTACCTATTTGTTGAAAAAATAATAACACAAATGGTCACAACACTAGCATTTCGACACGGTTCTGCCTAACGCAATTATCACGTACGCAAGGTCACTGCGACAGGCACATCCCTCCATTGTCACGTTGTATGTCACAGTGATAAGTCACAAGCATCGAGCGTTTTCAGAATATCATTATCCTCTCATCTTACTTCTTTGTCAGCAATACCATCAGTGTCAACACGAATTATGAGAATGTATTTTTCATCATTAAGAGATGATCCGCATCATAAATACACGGTGATATACATATCATGGTCGTAATCATAATAGATGTTTTGAAAAGTAATATGTGCTGCTAATTTGTAATAAACATTTGCCCCTACTGTCCTTTATGTAGTACAGCATAAGTTTTATGTAGTTTTATATACATTAATCACTTTTTTTTTTACATCCCAGATATATGTTCAAAAATGAGGTTATTTACCTTATAAAAAAAATGTTATAAATACGATATAAAATTTAACACCGTTGTTATGTCTACAATTGACAATTACTATACACTTTACAATGAAATACTTAGAAGAAAAACAAAAATCTCGAACTTTATATTTTGATACAATGCCTCAAAGTATACATACATACTACTTATAACATACTTTGACATCAGCCTACTTATCTGAGTATTTAGATTTTTTTTTTTATTGTACCGTTCTTAATATAGGTCAGTAGGTTAATCTAGGTTAAAATTCTTTAGTGTGCCGTGTCCCTGCAATAAGAAGAAGCTAGGTTTCAGTTTCAGATAGAGTCAGAGTAGACATAATACACAGCAAATAAACCGTTTCACTAGCTAATACCTTAAAGCTCTGATTTCATTTTCTCAAATAACATTAAACTTACAATTGTCAAAGCTATATCTATTGAAAGTGCGTTTATGAAGGCCTGTGCCCCAGAAATAGAGAGTTTCATTGACATATATTGATCAGTTTTGGGGGCTATGGAAAATAAATCTTTTTTGTTTTCCTACACCTGTTTTTACACGGAAAGTAGTTGTCAGTCTTATACAGGCTCAGACTGCCTTATTCTAAGAGCATAAAATTCTTACTGTTATGTCCATTGTGGTGTTATACAATAAAGAATATTATTATTATTATTTATTCTTTTGGCAAATAAAAGACATTTGGATTGCCCTTATTTCTACTATTTATGGCATTATATATTTAACCCATTCTTTGTCAGCGTGTAGATTGTGTAATTTTATGCGTAATTCAAGGGCTAATAACATGCCTTTTTTCCGTCGGGGTTTCAAATAAAATCAAATCGTTCAGTTCGTCCTATAGTTCTTTATACACTGGCCTGCAAAACCTTTTCTACACTATAGAAGTAAGATATTTAAATTCTATTAAACTAAAGTATCAAGTATAACGGTTTTTTAATTCTTTTTTATTTCAAAAGTATATAAGTATGTGTACTTAAAAAGTTATTGCAATTTTCAAAGTGTGATATTTAGTTTTGTAGGCCAGTTTATTAATCCAACTTGATATTTACCTTTTACTTGAATAACATTTAAGGTGAATAAAAGTATGGGGAAAAATATACCATAATTCGCTACCCGCTTTCTCTTGTGCATTAGAACACATGACACCAGAACGCTAATTACCTTTATTTATCTATCTGTGATATTACATTACCGTTAATACAGTTTACGCGTACAGACAACCAGACTGCCTAATCTCTCTGCCACAGTTTTACCTTTATGTTGCCTGATAAAAAATTCAGCAATCGAATTGGAATTGATTCGTTGCAAATTTCCGGTTAATTAATTGTATTTTTTTTTTGTTACACATACCGTGAAATGAAACGACAACATTTAAAATTGTTTATTTAGAGTTAGATGAAAAAATATATCGTTCGTTTCTTGCCTATAAATGTTAATTACTTTACCAACCCATTAGCCAGCCATTTATAATAGAGAATCTGTAACAAAAAACAGACATTCATTTATACATATATAAACATAATTTGTATAGTCCCAAACTTAGCAGACCTTGTTTAAGTGTCGCCGCACACGGGCCACCGACCACAACCACAAAACGCCGCCACCGGTATATTTCTTGTAGTTTTCATACATTTTATATGGACTCGCCACACACGGCACGCCGGTGGCCGCCACACGCTACAAATCGTCGTTGCTAGTGAGCAACGACGATTTGTAGCGTGTCAAGAAGTGTCTTGTGGCCCGCACCGGCCACTTAATGCGCCGATACAAAACGCCGCCATACCTCAGTCGCGCGATTCCCCACCCCTCGGCCTTAGTCGGCCGCTATCGCGCGCTTCAGCCAATTTTGTAGCCGCTTCTAGCTTCTCGTGGCGGCGTTTGTGGCTGTGGCGTGTGGCCCGTGTGCGGCGACACTTACTCATATTATTAAAGAATAAAGAGGTAGGGCATAGCGGATTTCCCGCTCGAATAGGAGCGCCCGTCTTGGGAACTAAGCAGCAGCTGCCTTGCAGCTTAAGAATGGCTAGAAAAATTTGGACACGGCTATCGGGGCCGCGGATAGCGAAGGGTGCGGGTTCGAGTCCCCTCTGCTGCCTGGTCCGCGTGAATTTTTTTGTAGTTATATTTTCTTTAGATTTTAACATCAAGCAGTTACATGCTTAAAAAATGAAAACTATAGTTTTATATGTTTAATTTAAATAAATACCAGACATTGTAATATAAGGTGAATGCTTTAAAGGCCAGTGCCTGTGTTATGTATGCAGCTGTTTAAATGCATTTTTATATCAGAACCTCCAACTTAACAACCAAAGCAAAGCAAGCGTAACAATATGTTACAGTTATATAAAAAAATGTGAAAATATACAAACGCGCGAAATACATTATAAAATATACATAATAAAATTGTTTACTCAAATTTGGTATTAAAAGATGAGTATCTTCCTCGCATCTACTGCTCTACAAAATCCCTCGAACATTATTTAAAAGCATATGAAAATTTCATCCTTTGGAAAAGGCAAGAAAGATGAAATCTTTTTTTAAAGATAAAGGCCAAAAACAGGGCCCATTTCCAAAATTGTCTTATTGTTCGTGCATGTAAATAAATAAACGTACTTTTCGTACATATTCGTAGCAGCATTTATATATTTTCTCATAGAGGGTGATTTAAAATAGAGTGTCATTTAAAATAGAGTGTCCACCTCGGGAGTCACAATATTTTATAGCTCGAGCGACGTTCTTTAAAACCCTTTGGGTTCAGGGTTTAAACCCGAGCATTTCTCTCCGGTCTGGATTCAAAAAACGCGCTCGACTTTCAAATAGTTCTTTGCTCCCTTAGTAAACAATATGATCACCAATTTAATGGCCAGCTCCGTCGAATAACCGAAAACTAATCCACTAGTGCGGCAAAAAATAGTTCATATATTTCTCTAATATTCCTTTTATCTCTATTTATACCAAATTTCACCAAAATCTGTTCAAAGATTTGGGCGTAAAAGCGTGACAGACAAAACATGAACTTATATTTATTCCTCAACTAGCTAGCCCCGCGGTGTTACACACGGTTTATTAAGGATATTTTCCCGCAGAAAAACGTAGCCTTTCTGTTAATCCAGAATGTCAGCTAACTCCTTACCAAATTTTATTGAAATCGCTCCAGCCGCTTAGACGTAAAGAAATAACAAACACACACACTCACAACTTTCGCCATTATAATATTAGTGTGATTTAAAAAAATCCTTCTATTCAACACACACTTTAAAAACATTTGTCGGATTCTTTACACTGTATTATTTTAATTGGCTGTTTACTCACGCGCTTCCAAGTTCGAAATTAATGATAAACAATTGATATCAGAGTCCTTGTAGATCCTGTTGACACGTACACCCTGGTGGTCCGTCGCCAAACGACTGAGAGAACGTTCCGTAGATATTATTGCGTACGCGCACGTTATGTGATTCAATTAACTTACCTTCGCGCAGATACAGGCTGTTGCAAATTGGCTCGAGGCTAATCTAGTTAACATAGAGTTTTAAATGTCAGAATAATTTCACCTTTGTTCTTCGTTTTTTTAAAATAATACACCTGCATTTATTTTGATAATTGAACTGTAATGTATATGTCGTGAATTGCTTTGAAAAAATATCGTATATGGATGTGTACCGCTTAAATTAAGTGCACAAACACAATTCGCTTTAGTCACAATTTGACATCCAAACATACTGCATGTGGTGCAAAACACATTGCGAATATCATGTGGTAAAGAGATAAAACAATGCCTTCGATGCTTTTAGAAAGAACACAAATGAAATGAAACTTATTAAAAATAGTTCAAAATCAAATAAAAAATTCCACGGCAACACTTTTCATTCATAAAAGTATAAAAACTTTTTTTTTTCTCTAACATCACGGTTTGCCTTAAATGTTATTTGCTTATATTCGCCATTTGTTAACAAGAAAAGGACAGCAATACAGCTCAGTCGTTTGTAGAGAGAGAAAATAAAACGCAGTCGGTTGCCAAGCGACTTTATTTGAAGCTAGTAAGAGCGTACCGTATCTTCCCTTTTTGTTTTAATCTAAGTTTTTTTTATTATTTTTATTTTATTGACTTCTTTGATATCCTTTGAAACTTAACATCAATGATCTTCTATTTAAAGTAGATAAAGGGAAAAAGGGTAGATAGTAAAAAGAACACTTTTTTGTTTCTTAAATTTCAGCTTCATTAAGAAACACTTTTAACATGAAGATGCCCTCGGGCAGGCTCCCGTCTAAAAAGTTTATTTAGTTTGCCTATAATTAGCACCAACTATACTGCTAATACTTTTGTGATAAGGTCTTGTACTGATTATAACAATAGGTTCACCTCAATCGATACATTTAACTGTTCACTCAATCATTGGAAAAAATATTATATGCACGATATGAAAAAAAAAGTTTCAAGTTTTGTAGGTTACTATTAATTGTAACCTACAAAACTTGAAACTTTTTTTTATTGGTAAAATTATTAACGTTTTTTATTTCTTTCTCAATTTTAACTATCTGAACTCCTTTATATGTTTTATATTATAATGGTAACTTTTTTGATGTATGTTTTGTTAATTAGATCTAGGTATAAGTATTAACTCATTGTTTGTTTCTCAAATAAAGATAAAATAAAATAAAAAAAAAAGAACAAAACGCGTATAATAGAATTTTCAGATATTTTTTGACGTTTTGAAAGACTCCAATACAAATGTAGATATTATTTAATAACTTTTCTAATTTAAGTTCAATGATGCCAAATCAATTAAATGTTTCAGTTGATGCGACGATAGATAAATGAATAATTAAGTTTTTACATGTACATATTTTATGTTACAAAAAACACATTTTGTAACATCCTGTAAAACACAATTCAACGTCCGGTGTGACGTCACTTATAGTGTTTTTACGCAATTAATCACCGCTTTGCTATTGAAGTGACCAGGTCATTATGCAGAGCTTTTGTTTATTTATTTTTATTCACTGATTGTATCTTATTGTGTACCTATCTATTTTTTTTAATTATGTTTTTTCAATATAGAATCAACGAGCGAGCTAAAGATATTGTTATGTTGATTCATATTGTTTTTTAATGTGTATGCATTTAACTGCTAGATTTTTATATCTTTTAATGTTAAAACTAGCGGCCGGCCCTCGCTTCGCTTCGGTGTAGAGCTGAAGAGTAGACTACAGTTTTTGTTCTCAGGCTTGTATTATACACAATGACATTCATCTATGATTCTTCTTATACCTGCATGCAAAGTCTGAGCCCGATCGGTTTAAAATTGACAAAGTTTCATACAAACTTTCATTCTCTATTTTATCCCCTTGGGGGTAGAATTGATCAAAATCCTTTCTTAGCGGATGCCTACGTCATAACATCTACCTGCATGCCAAATTTCAGCCCGATCCGTCCAGTGGTTTGGGCTGTGCGTTGATAGATCTCTATGTCAGTCAGTCAGTCACCTTTGAGTTTTATATATGTATATAGATACTGATTATTCCGCGTTGCGTTTCGATTTGGAATTATATGTAAGTAGTTCTTGTTCTCGAGCGCTATATCTATAAACGCACAGCCCAAACCACTGGACGGATCGGGCTGAAATTTGGCATGCAGGTAGATGTTATGACGTAGGCATCCGCTAAGAAAGGATTTTGATCAATTCTACCCCCAAGGGGATAAATTAGGGAATGCAAGGTTGTATGAAACTTTGTCAATTTTAAACCGATCAGGCTGAGATTTTGCATGCAGGTATAAGAAGAATCATAGATGAATGTCATTGTGTATAATACAAGCCTGAGAACAAAAACTAGTCTACACTTCAGCTCTACACCGAAACGAAGCGAGGGCGGGCCGCTAGTTTTAACATGAGTTTTTTATCCAAATTTTCTATCGGTGAGTAAGGTTTTATAAAGAGATTGAGTATAGGTAGGGAAGAGCTTGATGGCGCAAGTGGTTAGCGCGTTCGGCTGCGATCGTTGAAGTTAAACAACTTTGGCAGTGGTCGGTCATTGGATGGGTGATCAAGTAATACTATCTTGAGCTCCTCCGTGCTTCGAAATGCACGTTAAGCCGTTGGTCCCGGCTGCATCTGCAGTCGTTAGCTTCCACCAATCCGCTAGGCCCGCATGACCCAATCTCCCTATTCCACTTATAGGGAAGGCCTGTGCCCCTGTAGTGGGGACATAATTAGACTAACGTTGACGATAGGTAGGCAACAGCACGAGTGATATTTTTGGTATCGCAAGCGTCTTAAGGCCATGGTGGCCCTAAAGGGGAATCCCGCGGCTTCGCGCTAAGCAGCTTAGAGGGTATTCGCAGGGTTTTATAGCGTATATTATGCCGTAAAGCGCCCGTAAGAGTTACGGGGTCCTCAGTGGGTAGCCACTGCTGGGGCTTGTAAGGCTTGCGGGAGCCAGGTGAGAGGTCCATTCGGCGGTGTGCCTTCTTAAAGGCGCCGTCGTCGTCTGTAAACAGTATTTTTGCCTGCGTATAAATAAATAAAATGGTGGCCGTTTACTATAAGTATACTTGTATGCCTCTCTTTTAAAATAGAATAAAAACTTTATTCAAATGCAGAGAAAATATACACCATAGCTCATAGCCCGTATAATGTTGACAGAACTATAATTACGGCAATAAACCATGTACCTTGTTATTATCTGTGAACAGAAATCATGTGCTCTGCAAATGTTACTTGTTGATTGCAGTTACGACGAATGTCTGATAATCTAGTATTAACCGTGATTTCCATTAATAAAGATAACGTGGAAAGTAATATTTCTAAGGAAATCTGTTTTAATAAAAAAATATGTAATCCTTTTAGCACTAAATACCTACTATTTATATGAATTTTTAAGACGTTATTGCACTTTTATTTTCATTTCAAGTTATAGATACTAAAATATATCAAACTAAAAAAAGTTTAATTAACATAATATTGATTTTATGGCAAAACATTAAACGAGTTTATAAATAAAAACATAATTATCGTACATTGTTTGCTTTAGATTTGGGTGGTACTTTTCCTTATTTTTTGTTGTGGGCAAATATTCTGTATTCTAAACTAAACAATTTTTATATTTTTAGAATTTGACTGCTGATTTTTTTTCGTCTGCTGCCTGCTCCGTGCAGATTTTTTTTCTAGTAAAATTTTCTTTAAGCAAATTTTTGTTCAATGTATACATTTACATTGTTATTGTCGAATTTGTTATTTTAGTAAAAAATCAAAATATGAAGTAGAAAACAATTGCACCCAGACTACAGCCTTCTTATCACAAAACAGTAAGACATCGTTCAACGCGAGTAAAGCCTTGGCAAGGTTTGAAACCGTGTCCCACTGTTTTGTAGTAAAACCGTAGGAATTTAATTTTGTTAAATTATAATATTATCTGTTTACAGGATTCTAGTGTACAGAAAGCGAATGGGACATGTACCCTATAGGAAAGGTGAAGACGTGAAGTTGCTGTCTAGGAAGCCCTACACTGAACTTAGAAGCCTCAACGGGGCATCGAGCCAGAGGCAACGATGAAGAGACCCGCCGTCGCCCTTCTACAAGAATACAGATTTTTAAAGAAAAAGGGAGAAATTCTTAATTTATTTGAAAAATATCTTAAGATAAATGACTTGATAAAAGTATATCCATAGACATAAATGTATTCTTAGAAATCTCGAATCATAAATTAAAATCGACTTAGTGATAATGTACAAAATGTCTATTTTATTAATGAAGCAAATTTAATAATCTCAGACAAAGCAAAGGTAAAGGTGTTGTTGGAGTTATTCAAAATATATTTTAGTAAAAGAAAATGGCGTTCGTATGATACCAGTTCTACACGTGCTGTGAATCAACTTTGTACATATAGAAATAAGATACACTATCAATTGTATATTTATTAGCTTTTTTAGTTGTTTTCAAATTTTAATATCGTCGTGACGATCGTTAATAATGCTCATCTTGAGTTTGACTAGCATTAAAACATTATTTAAAGCAGGCAACACCAAAGATATTTTTATATATGAAAAAAGTTTTTTTTATGTAAAATATCTGTAATTGGCGATGCGTCACAGATATATAGATTTTTAATTTAAAAGAATCTACAATAAATTGATTCTTTTTGGGTCGTTGAATAGACGAATCGTTGATGTATTATATTGACGTTGGAAATGTGGATGTTAATACCGGTGCTCAGTAGCATCAGAGTTTTGCTGGAAACTTGTCAAATAATTGTTTGTAAAAGAGTTGAATGCTTACTTCTGCCAAGCAATATTATTTATACTTTATATGTGCATGCATCGAACAAACGTTTTGGAATCACGTATGCCATTATAATCATTGACACCAAACTTTGTAGATTTATTGCTCATTTAATGATATTTTATTTTATAATGTAATGATTAATATGCAATGAATTTGTCATTTCTAATATTTAATTAACTCTATAGCTGTTTAATGGAAAAGAAGTTATTCTCATTTTAACGTAGAAATATCTTATGAAATAATAAATAAAAAATGAAATTTACCAGTCATAAATAAATCATTATAATCTATAGGAAATAAAATTTCTTATTTAACATTAAAATCTATGAATAGTCTTCTACCTATATCATACAGTTGATTTATTTGTAAAGGATAAATCTATTACAATCTGAGGGTTTATATGGCGACATTGGATTAAATGAAATTATAAAACTCGCGCCAATAAAAAAAACGAATCGCAAATGACGACCTAAGACATTCTGTCCTTCTCGCATATGCAGTCCTAAGTAACGTGCGAGAGTCACTATTTTATGTCATCATTTTCCATTCGTTTCTTTAATGGCACGAGTTAAACTATATTCAAATTAACTTATTAAAAGCTGTTTTGAATCAACCAAAAAAAATTAAACATAGTAAACGTTCGCAACTAGCAACACTTAATAGGGGTTATTGCATGCGATAATTTTTATATTATCAAAACCACGAACAAAGCTAATAGTCAAAGCAAATAACTACTTATAACATTTTGTATTAGTTAGTAGGAAGAGTTTACAACAAGTATTACTATTTTTAGAATTAATGAAACTTTAGCTTTAAGTAGACAATTTACTTTTAATATTTTTATTATTATCATTGTAAATAATCTATGTTGCATTTATTGAGGGAAACTCTAAAAGTGATTTCAGAACGTTTTGTTCGCGTGCTTTAGTTAGGTCTGTATTAAAAATTATCTGCTGTTTTGTGTATAAATTTATTCAGAGATGAGCTAATGTACTTTTTGTTATCTCTGATCATGTGGACTAGTCCATATTTGTGTATGATTCATGACATAATTAAAGAAGGATTGAGGCTTTTCTGAGATGTATTTTATTAAATTACGGAGTAGAAAACACTATTGTCCAATGAGCATTTTCTTAGAAAAAAAACCTATTTCGATGTAGTCTCATTAATTTCAGAGATTAAATCAAGAGTCATAAGCATAGGTTCATTTTGTCTCTGTCAATTTTTATTTTTATTTTTTCTAAGTGATGTTGTTCTAGGTGCTGGACACCATAGACATAGACTTTTATCACATGTATAATTATCATGACACGTATTAGATTAGCTTATTGAATAAATTAATTTTATTTAATTTTTTTTTTAAGTAGTAGACATAGCCTTGTTAGGTTTTGATGATGCGTTCTTGTGATTTTTGTGAAATGTTTTGTTTTAATTTATTTCTAAATCAAATCTCTAAATATATATTTTTAACAATGGGATTATTTTTTTATTCATAGATATAGCAATCACATTATTTACAATATAGGTCACTCTGACAACCAATGATTTCAAATTTCTCTTTTTTATATATATATAAAATGTGTCAAATATATTTTCTGATCGCTTGTTAGCACACATTTGTGATATATTTTGTATATAATTTTAATGTTTTTAGCTAATTTGTTCCTAGCTTGTGTTTTTATTTTAGGCGAGTATTTTCAGTTGTTCCATTTTAGTATTCTTTTTTTGTTTACTATTATAATTATTGTAATTTAAGATGAAATGATGTGATGCCATTGTGTATTAGATATTAGCACGAATTTCGACGAATAAATAGGAAATTTATAAATTTACTGTTTTAATTTTGATGATATTCTTTTAGTAATTTATTAGTACAATAAAAGTGCTTTTGATTCACTTTGCATCTAAATAAATAGGTACTTATATTCAACACAAATATCCGCATTTTTTTTTATTATTTCGCAACGAAAGAAAAGAAAGGAACAAGTTACGAAATTTATTAAACAAAAAAGGGTAAAAACATTTCAAGAAACTTAGGCATTTTCAATACTTACAAATACAGGGACCATTCAAGTATTACGTAAGCACTATAGGGGGGCAGGGTGGTCTTTGCTTTGCTTATTTTTGAGGACATGGGGGGTGGGGGTCGAGATAGTGATTTTTTGACACTTTAACAACCCACACATTGTCTATGTTTGAAAACCGAACACATATTCAGGGATTCCCACAAATAAATGAATACGTTTAGGTACTCGCTTAGAAGCGAGTGTGAGAATTACCGCGCCTCTTGCCTTCTTGTAGACAATTATAAATTCTCATTATAATCCTTTAAATAAATGTCCTTTCTGATAGAGCACAGGTCTACCATTTATAAAATAGTAGTAATAGTATATGAGGGGTGCTAACGACTGCAGACAAAACTACCGGGTTAACGTTCTTCCTGGGCACGGAAAAGCTCGAATTAAAAAAACATTTGGTCACCCATCTCATAACCAGCCATAGCGATAGTTGCTTAACTTCAACGCTGGCTCACTGTACTATTGTATGATGGCACAATCAGCCACACATCATTAGCCTATTAATGTCCCCAATGCTGGGGCACAGGCCTTGCCTATGGATGGAATAGGGCGTTTGGGCCCCGATCCACCACGCGGGCCCAATGCGGATTAGTGGGTGCTAGCGACCGCAGATGCAGCTGGGACCAATTGCTTAACGTGCATTCCGAAGCACGGAGTAAATTTTTGGTCACCATCCAATGACCGACCACAGGGAAAGTTTCTTAGCTTCAACGATCGCAGCCGGACACGCTAACCACTTGCGCCATCGAGCTCCTATTGTGCCATGGAACTCCTGAAAACCTATTGACAATGTTTTGCACTATATGAAAAGTCGAAAAATTTTACGGCCGCTAAAGTATTAAATCAAAGGAGCATAGTAATACAATTTTCGGTTATATCAGTCTCTGAATATGGGTGTCTAGGGTAATTTTATTCTAACAAAAATTAGTTACTTACAAGCTTACAACTCATTTTTAATCGCCGTGTCATTTTCAGTCATCAATCTGTAATGACGTGCTCAATACTGTTAATTCAGCAAAACAATTCATTTTGTTTACATAACATTTACAAAATGTTCTAGTAAACTGAGGCATGTGACATGACCTACTTTGATTTGCTTTTTTTTTCTTAATTGAATCTTTGAACATAACCAGTTAATAATGAAGACTATATTGTTTGCTTCTTTCATATTAAATTTAGTCAATTGTTTTACGGAATCTTATAAGGATAGTTCTAATAAAATGGGGGGTAGTAGAATCAAGAAATGCTCCAGTGACAACAAATTCGGAAGCTTTTTAAGTGAAACCTTATTTGATAAAGTGTATGGTGATCAGTTCTCCGGAAAGTTAAATGAAAGTGAATGTTCTGGTGATAGCGATGAAGTTAAATGTTCATTAGACGGACTTTTGATTCATCATGACCTGCCTCACTCACACTGGTTGGAATATAAAGTAAGTTTTCGAAGTGAAACTTCTTTCAATGGAGAAGATCCAATGAAAAATCGGAAATGTGTCACACGACTATGTGTGTGTGTGTGTGTGTGGGATGCGAGCGCAGCTCTTCCTGACGAGCATGAAAGTTGGAGGGTAACTCGGCGAAGACTTAAACGCTACGAGCGTCACAAGCTACAATATATATGTATATATGAGTGATGCGTGCGTTGCTCCATTCCCCTCATTCCCCTATGCCTTATGCCAAACATATTTTTTTTGTAGACTATCTGCTATTAGCTACCGTCCTTAACTTCGTCCGCATAATTACTTAGGTAGTTAGTTTTCAAAAACCCACAAAACCCAACATTTTTCCGGGATAAAAGGAAAACTATAAGTATATGTGTCGCTTTTGCTCGATTAGGTAAGCATATTACTTACCTAATCAAACTTACACATGTAAGATATAAGTAGGAAAGAAATTATATAAAAAAACACATATTTTCATTGGTCACATCGATTTCATCTATCTTTTTTTATATTATGTATAATACATACTTTGTAGAAGTTTCTTTCGGTAAAAATATTTAAGAAAATATGATTTACAATTCTAACTTGTCTTTTCTATTCTATTCTAGCGCTATAGTCTACTTTTAGTTTTTTTTTTTATATTTTCATTGGTCAGAAGTCAGGACTATGTCTCCCGGGTCTGCTAGTAGATAAACGTTATTACCTTTAACAAAAACTGCAGTGTACACATTCATAGGCTGATATTAATGAAATTGCTGAAGTTTGATTCCCGCTTGGGTCATACAAAAAATGTAATGACCTCGTTTTGAAGAGACATATTAAAT
The DNA here is from genome assembly GCA_902850365.2 of Chilo suppressalis. Lineage (NCBI taxonomy): Eukaryota > Metazoa > Arthropoda > Insecta > Lepidoptera > Crambidae > Chilo > Chilo suppressalis. The sequence goes on along the minus strand of OU963917.1, from coordinate 11,463,496 downwards.
GAACAGATCTGGCATGAACTCAATCCGTAGATCCATGTAACCATCCAAATCGGCGCTAATGCATGTTTCACACGAAGTCAGAACAGTGGGCAGCACAGTACCGCTACTGTTTGAACGCACAGTACAGCACAGTAACAAAGGCAGAACAGGTAATTGCTCACCGGTCTATTTTTTGGGGGCAGTTTACTCCCCCAACCACCTTTCTGGCTCGTCTGTCTTGAGGCTGGGCTCATGTGAACTTTGGGCAGCACAGTACTGCTACTGTTTCAACGCACAGGACAGTACAGAACAGTACTGTCTTCGCAGCAACAAAGGCAGAACAGTTAATAGCTCGCCTGTCTATTTTTGGGGGCAGTTTGCTCCCCCCACCACGTTTCTGGCTCGTCTGTCTTGTGGCTGGATTCATGTGAACTTTGGGCAGCACAGTACTAAGCTGCTACTGTTTAAACGCACAGGACAGTACAGAACAGTACTGTCTTGACAGTAACAAAGGCAGAACAGTTAGTAGCTCGCCCGTCTATTTTTGGAGGCAGTTTTGTCACGCCGCCACCTTTCTGGCTCGTTTGTCTTGTGGCTGGACTTGTGTGAACGCGAGGGCAGTGCAAAGAGCAGGACAGTGTGCAACAAAGCTCTATACTTTTTTTTTGTCATACGCACAGAACACAGAAAGAGGTTAGCAGGGCCTCGTGGCGGTGCAGGCACGCCACAGTTTTGTGTAAGCAAATGTTCATAACTTGACCAAAACTTGGTTCTGATTGTGTCGTTGCTTTTGGTTGTGAGCGCTGATTGGTTCGATTGTTTGATGTCGCGTTGTTTGATTGGCTATAATCTATTAGATGGAAGTGTAGTGGGGGCGAGCCGGCGACCGTGTCTATGAGCACCCTTCTAACCTCTTTCTGTGACTCCTCGGCATCTTCACCCTTATTTTTTTTCTGAAACTTGAACTGAACAACCAAGCGCTGGTCTGCTTGCTATCCACGGTCTGATCCAAGGTTTTTATTTCCTATTCATTACATTCTTTACAATTTCAATTAGATCATACAGACTTATTTGTACTTAGTGCAATTTTGAATAACTGTTGTAAATGTTGTCGTTGTTGTAGCTCAATCGCTACGAGAACTGACTGTCCTCTGTTTCCCACTGTTCTGCCCTTGTGTGAAACAGGCATAAGTTCTTGACAACTTCGGTTGGTTGTGTTTTGACATAAAACCCACAGAACATAGATAGAGGTAGCATGAGAAGGCATGTGTTAAGCGTTTATCACAATACTCTCTCACCGCAAGGGTCCCCAAGCAACTAAACAACGCGAGCGCAAGTTTTGATCAAGTTATGAGCAAATGCTCATAACTTATGTTATTATAAAATAATAATAATAAATATTTCCAACACTCACACCAATTAGCCTAGCCCCAAAGTAAGAATTGAAAGGCTTGTGTTATGGGATACTAGGGTAACGGATAAGATTACATATACAGTACATATATAAGTATATTTATATATAAATACATATTTAACATACATGACTGGAGTACAAATGCTCGTATTCATCACACAAACATCTGCCCCCACCGGGATTCGAATCCGGGACCTCTCGAGTAGGCGACACCATGAAACCCGGCGTACAAATCACTCGGCCACAGAGGTCGTCAAATGTTATATTATCAAGTTGTATGCATTTGCTCATAACTGTGGCGTGCCTGCCCCACCTTCTGTTTTCTGTGATAACACTGCCGTAAGGTTCTGGTTATTTCACAGGTAGGTGGGTTATCTCTTAGGCACCTTAGACAAGCAGCCATCTTTCTATTTGAGAAAACTTTGTATCTAAAGCCCCTTAAGCCGTTTTATTAACTTTTTTTGATAGCTGCTTTTTTTAGTTTATTTTCTCGTTTAATAACTGGTTGTTAAACAATAAACTTTAATTCCACTCAGCTGTAAAAAAGATATTCAGTCTTACATGGGATTAACATTTTTTCGTATCTCCTACGAAAAAGGATTTTCTTTTTCTAGTATAATAAATAACGTTTTATCAATTAGTCGTTGAGAGGTTATTAAAATAAACTTCAGTTCAGCTTACATTGATATTTATTGAACCTAACACAACGTTACTAAAACTTCACCTGTAAATCAGTTAAACCAAAATGAATAATCATATTAACCATATCATTATTATGGAGCGACGATTTCTAATGCAATGTCCTACGCAATTTATTTTGCTGTATTACTTTGGTTTTGATATTATTATTTTTAGTTAGCATGAAATTATAGTTATATGTGTATTATAAATCATATTCTCTTCATTAACAACTAGTTAAGAAATATGGACAAAATATTCCTCTTTCGTTGTCGGTTACGAAAAAATTACAAATGCGGAAAACATATCTTTATTTGATATCGTTAAAAGTTATTAAACGAGAAAAAGAAACTTCCGTTTCCGTGGGAGTAATGTAAAATAGTTACGAAAACGGCTTAAGGGTCGCAAGCTTGTTAATTCCTTACATAATCCAGTTAAGCTTCAAAGTAAGCGTTATCATTCTAACAAATACAAACTCTACTGCTTGTCTGAAGTCCCTTGGGAAGTTAAGAAATTTTAATAAGATAAAGAAGGAACAATCTTCGTCCCTCCAGACAATTTTCGACAAAGCGTACGACAGTCACCGAGACGAGATGGCAGCACTGTCGCAGTGGCGGCGTAACCTCAAGCTCATCGCGGAGCACAATAGGCGCTTTCTCGCTGGGGAGATCTCTTACACTCTTCATCTGAACCAATTCGCTGATTGGGTAAGTATTTTTGTGTGTAAAATTTGTGGCTTAGATGTATACTCGCTTGATGATAAGCGGTTACCACACCATTCAGGACATCTTTCAGTTGATGAGAAGAATGGGCGAAAGAAACTCATCAGCATTTAAAAAAAGTAGCAACATTTACAATGGGATCAGGGAAGGTAACGGCGCGAGTAATAGATTTCTTTGTCGTAAGTGGAATTCTTTGCCCGCGCACGTGTTCCCTCCTTCCTACAATCTGAGGTCCTTTAAGAGAGGCGTGAAGAAGCATTTTTGCAGGCCGGCAAGGATGGTTGGTGTAGCAGTTTATAACTGTTGTACCAGCTATCTCCGCGTTTGGACTTTAGCACCACTTAAAATCAGGTGGGGTAGAGGCATTTGCCTACCTGGCTATAAAAAAAATAGTATCGCAAGCATCTATGGGTTATGGTGGTCGCTTATTATCAGGAGGACCATATGCTTGTTTATCACCCTTTTAGCATGAAAATGAAAGTTTGGAAGTATACAGCCCACCTGATGGTCAGCTGTCACCAAAGCTTATAAACGCTTGAAATACCAGAGGGTATATCTCTCGCGTTGGCTTCCTTGACCACATCCTCGATCCCGTACAACCCTAGTCTTTGCCGTACAGCCCAAAAAACTTGTTTGTTTTATTTTTTCTGATGCTGGCTTTTTTAAAGTGACCTTAGACGGGCGTTCCAATTCAAGCAGCAAATCCGCTGTGGCAAACCAATCTTAAAATTTATTTACATATGGAAATTGCATTAATTGCTCTTTTCATATCTACGTAATAATGCACATGTAGAAGTATAATTAAAAGGCTTAAAAATCTGATACCCCCATTTGCAGCACCCTGAGGAATACTTCAAGAAGATCCTGAAACTCTTCGACACGATCCCACTGCTGGATCCGGCGTTGGACATCCACCGTTCCCACTACCGGCACTCGGCTAACAAAGCTATCCCAGATCGAGTAAGTACCCGAATATTATAGGTATACTTGGAACTTTTCATCAGGAAAACCAGAATAAGTTGCATTGGCATAGCTTTTTTCTTTTTGAAGTTATATTTCTTTAGGCGCGTTATGAAAAAATGATGAGAGTGAAATTTTAAGATGCGCGCGCATCACTGTAACACAAAAAATTACCTATTTATGTGCTGTGATTACTGTGTGCGGTAAACACAAATAATTATTTGTGTTTACCGCACATTAAGAAAATCTACCAACAAAATAGAATCTCTATTTAGTGGGTGCTAACGACTGCATTGTGAAGGCCTATCTAAAGTATTTATTAATCTGGAACAACGGAACCAAAGCGCGATTCAGGAGACTACAGCGCCATCTCTTGACCATTGGTGTAGTAGAACCAAAAACCACATCTTTATTTTTTGTAATAAAGTAACAGTTATAGGTATTCATATTTATAATATTTATCCACATGTTTCTAGTTTGTATATTCGGAATACGTGTTTGAGTTTCATACAAGTGCAAATCACATATGTTCTAATAAATTATATTCAGTAGCGATTTTAATTGAATATTTTGATTATTTATTTATTTTTTCAAATTAAAACTGAACTTTATTGACTGTGTCCTTTTCCAGACTTTTTATTAATTTATTGTAATTAATTATTTGCATGCAATTAAAAACTAATTTTAAACGATGCCAAAGAAGGATAACTTCTCACGCGCCTACATAAGTACACGCACCCATTTTTTTTTTATGTAAAATAGGCAATGCGTTTGACCACAATCTCACCTGATGGAAAGCGATGATGAGGTCTAGGATGGTACACGCCTGCCTAGAAGATGCCTGTTCACTCTGGCCTTGAAGATGTCCAGATTATATTGGTCCGGGAAAACAGACCTCGGCAAGGAGTTCCACTCCCTAGCTGTTCGTATAATGAAGGTCGAAGCAAATCGCTTCGTGCGAATGGGAGGAACTTCGACAACATAAGGGTGGAAGCCCTCGCCGCGCCTGGTCGTCCGGTGATGGAAAGGGGAAGGAGGGATCAAATTATGTAATACCTCCGCACACTCTCCGAAATGTAACCGATAAAACACCGAGAGGCCAGCTACACGTCTTCGGTGGTCAAGGCTCTGGAGATTAGCCTCAACGAGAGCGTCATTGGCTATGAGTCTCTTCGCACGGTGTTCCACCGACCTTGTCTGGTTTTTACTGGGTAGACCACTTCGCTGCTTCGCCAAGCGTTGTACGCTGAGCGAAGTAGCCAGTTAGCAATCCACCATATAACTTCTTCTTGCTCCACCGGTGGCTGAAGGAACGCATCATTTAAGAGAACATTTCCTACACAAAAAAAAGATGATTTTGCCTAGAGGGGTACCGATCCACTTGAATTAACAGTCATTCTGCAAAACTTTAAAATCATATTTTCAACACTTAATTTAAGGGTGGGCAGGGAGGTTTCTAGGCTGGGCATTAAGCCTGGTTCCCAGGGCAGTATAAACCTTAGAGCCAAGAGGGCCAAGGCGGCAGGCAGCGAGCGGCAGAACTCATACAAAGGCATCCTATCCTGACCTATATTTTGTTTTGAGTTACTAATTAGTAAAATTAATAAAACGACCTAGCATGGTCGTAGTAAGCTCGTAGCCAGCGGGGAGCTAAAAAGATTTTTTGCAGAAATGCCAAAAAATACACAGAAAAGAAAAATACACAGTTGCAGAAATGCCAACAAATACACGGGAACTATTCGAGACAAATAAAACATATCATTTCATTCGTAAGTACAGTTTTAAAGAAATTAAGTTAAAAATATTTAGTGATTACTTATTTACATAGTCCTTTGACACATAGAAGATAAAGAGCGAAATGTAATCTGCTTTATGAATGGCTGCGGGGCCTACTTGTCCCATTTGGAAACGCAATAAACCTGTCTATGAGGAACTCGATGGCGCAAGTGGTAAGCGCGTACAGTTGCGATCGTTGAATAAGAACTTTCGTAGTGATCGGTCATTGGATGGATGACCAAAAACCCTCTATCTCGAGTTCCTCCGTGCTTCGGAAAGCACGTTAAGCCGTTGGTCCCGGCTGCATTTGCAGTGGTTACCACTCGCCAATCCGTACTGGGCCCGCGTGGTGGGTAACCGCCCAATCTCCCTATTCCATCCATAGGGAAGACTTGTGCCCCAGCGATGGGGACATTAATAAGCTGTGTATATATAATACGTCATTGACCAGGAATAATAATATTTATTTGAAACTTCTTTTCGGACATGGAAAATATGAAACGTGAATGCGTCACGAGCGTCACTTCATATATATATATATATATATATATAGCAGCAGTATATAGAGCAGCGCATGCTTATATGAGTGATGCATGCGGTGCTCCAATTCACTCACTCATGCGTCACTCATATATATATATATATATATGAGTGACGTTCAGATGTGTGTTCCGTGCTCACTATTTATTTTACTATTTATTGTAGGTGGATTGGAGAGCGAAAGGCTTCAAACCGAAGCTGGAGGAGCAGTGGCAGTGCGGCGCATGTTACGCGTTCGCTGTGGCGCACGCTGTGCAAGCGCAGTTGTATAAGAAGCACGGCCTTTGGGGAGAACTCAGGTGAGAGTTACCGGCCAAACCCGATGTTAGGTCAAACTAGTTTTATCTAGGCAAAATCGATTCATATTCTGAGGGGATAGGATAAACCGTTACAGACTAGGCTAACTGATCCGTCCTATGGTCGATAGGAGAAATTAGATTATCCTAGGCTGAACTAGTTGAGTCTAAAACGAATAGCACGAACATAATGAGGAAAAACTAGTTTGACCTAGTCTATAAAGGCAATTATAAAACACCAGTTCTAATAAAATCGTGATGTATTTATTAACAAAATCAAAATCAATTTCACATATTTTTGCATGGTGTGCTCTGATGGAATTTATTTTGGAATTGCAGAGAACATTTTTTTTCTTGAAGCTTCGCCTGCTTTACAAACAATTCTAGACGCGGTATTTAATAAAGATAATTAATTTTCTCTGAGGACTGCAGGCACAAAACTTTAGTTGGATCATAGCAAGGTTTTGTAAGGTGCAGTTGCAGAAACGGTTATAACGAAAAAACTTCTCGCTTTATTATTTGTGACTAGGCAAAATTAGTATAGACTGGGCCAAACCAATTTATAAATAAAAATATAACATGAATAAGGACACATTGAGGTTCTAGCAGAAAAATGCTTAAAAATTGTAAGCATTTAACTGCTAGATGTTTAAATCGTGTATAATGTCCTTATTCATGTTTGGCTCGACTAGTTCAGCCTAAGTCAAACTAGTTTCTCTTATTTTAACATAGTCAGTGATCTTATAAGCATAATGAATATTTTTTTTTATTATTCTTGGAGCCTGTAAAGATTCAGAAGAATGGGTTTATAAACCGCATTTATACCTATTAAGAAGAAAATCAAGAAGTTCTTTAATCTCTGTTTTTAATCATAGATTTTACATTTTTTCTTTACCACCAAAATTCCAAAAAGTTTCAAAAATTAAGTTTCGAATCCGTAGAGTGGGTGTAACTTTTCGGAACTGCTCTCTTAATAATACAGGGTTTCTCAAAGTGATCCCCTGATCTAGGCGTCGCTGCGTGTGTCAGTGCTGCATCTCCAACTAATCTGCCAGGCTGCATCTGTTCTGAAATCGTAAACGTGCCTACGAAATACAGAGGAACTCTTTTTTTTACTAAGCAGAAAGGAAATTTTGTTCATCCATCCTTTGACTGGGGATTGCGAGAGTTCCTTAACTTCCATCATCGCAGCTCCTCCGTTTTTTTACTCATTATATCTCATTATCGTTTTTTTCCTCCGTTTTTTTACATATTTTACCTGCTTCTCTTGGATTTATGTAAAACTTTAATTATATCGCTACAAATTACATCGTTAATATTTCGTATGTTGTTTTACCTTTTTAGTTGTTATCTATACTTATAATAAATCTGTAGAGAGGTCAATTCTGTACATGAAATATATTTTCAAAAAAACTATCAGGGGGTGATTAGTGATCGATACTGATGCCAAAAATGCAATCAGTAAAATTTTTGTCTGTCTGTCTGTCTGTCTGTCTGTGTGTATGTTCCTTATAGAAACAAAAACTACTCGACGGATTTTAACGAAACTTGGTACAATTATTCTCATACTCCTGGGCAGGTTATAGTATACTTTTCATCACGCTACAATCAATAGGAGATGTTGGGAAAACGGGAGAAGTTACTCCATTTTTTAAGCTTCCGTCGCGTGCGCAGCCTTAATGGTTAAAGTTACATAGAAATCATGTATCACGGAAATATTCTACATAAAATTGTCTAAAAAATATCCTGCAACAGCATATGTCTATCTTTTATGGTTTACTCACAATAATACGTGTAACTCCTGATAGCTTAGCAGTTCGGAGCATTCTGATTATATTTGTTTACTCTTACGTTTATAATACTCTCACTCATCTCTTATTTAAAAAAGTTAACATTATTACCTATTCAATAAAAAAAGAATCATAGAAAAAGAATTAAATAAATAAATTCAATGTGTTCAACACACGCCTGAGAACAAAAACTGTAGTCTACACTACAGCTCTACACCGAAGCGAAGCGAGGGCGGGCCACTAGTTAAAAATAAAACTTTATCAACAAGCATCTGTGGTTAAGTGGTAGAATGCTCGCCCGCTCGCTCGAAAGTGATAGGCAGCCCGGGTTCCAATGTCAGTCTCGCAATGACATTTTTTACTATTAATTATTTAAAAAGTTCCACATGTATCGTGGTTGCTTTTTCAATAAGTTTCATAAATTTGGCCATACATCCATTGTGTGAGCTATTGGTCACAGATGACCTTGTACAGCGTCACCGGGTTTGGGGATAGCGAGATCCTAAGGGGACCTCAAGCCGAGAATTGGGAAGTGCCTCTAGACTCTAGAGGTATTCCAGTCAGATGGCATCTCCCACGGGGGGAGTCTCCTCTCCGTCTGGAGCCTCTAGGCCAGTGGAACCTGAGGAGATCGGCTCAAATAGAGGGCGTCTCTGATACTCAGACCTCGGCTCTAGTTAGCCGTTGTCGTGAGGCAAGGGAAAAACGCCCGGGTACGTATCTGTACCTGGTATAGCACGTCGTGTGTAGAACCGACTTCTGCATGTGTACCTATCTATATATATAAAACTCAAAGGTGACTGACATAGTGATCTATCAACGCACAGCCCAAACCACTGGACGGATCGCGCTGAAATTTGGCATGCAGGTAGATGTTATGACGAAGGCATCCGCTAAGAAAGGATTTTGATCAATTCTACCCCGAATGGGATAAAATAGGGAATGAAAGTTTGTATAAAACTTTGTCAATTTTTAACCGATCGGACTGAGACTTTGCATGCAGGTATAAGAAGAATCATAGATGAATGTCATTGTGTATAATACAAGCCTGAGAACAAAAACTGTAGTCTACACTTCAGCTCTACACCGAAGCAAAGCGAGGGCGGGCCGCTAGATGTTATGACGTAGGCACCCGCTAAGATAGGATTTTGATCAATTCTACCCCGAAGCGAAGCGAGGGCGGGCCAGTAGTCGTAAATAACCTGTTACCCTGTATTTCTTTTTCCACTCCAGTCCTCAGCAAATCGTGGACTGCAGCGCTGCGGACGGCAACGAAGGTTGCGATGGTGGCTCGCTCAGGGGAGCGTTCAGGTACGCCGCGCGCTCAGGTCTGGTCTCCGAGCAATATTACCCTTACACTGGGAAGGTAATTAAATTATAATTTTTATTATTTTAAAGCATGTAACTGCTTGATCTTTGAATCTAAAGAAAATATAACTAGAAAAAAATCCACGCAGCAGACAGGACTCGAACCCGCACCCTTCGCAATCCGGGCGTATGCACTGACCAATTATGCTACCGCGGCCCTCACGGACCGCGTCGAAATTCTTCTAGCCATTCTTAAGCTGCAAGGCAGCGCCATCTCTTCGCATTATAGGTAACACACAATGTCAAATGAATACTTTCGTCTGCTGCCTGGTCCGCGTGGATTTTTTTCTAGTTATATTTTCTTTAGGTAATTAAATGTTTATCAGGTTTTCACGCACACCACTCATTAAATAAAACAAGTTTCAACGGTATAGATGCACTGATTTTTGAGATTAAATTTCTTTTGGCACGCTTGACGTGGGGGTTAACTGGCGAATGTGTTAAGATTTCGCTTTACGATAAGTGCCATCGGTGACTCATCGGTAAACAATGAACAATAGCCCATATCCCGGTTATTTTATAATTTTTAATTTTTACCAATTTATAATTTTTAATTCCAAAAGCAAACCAACTAAAAAGTCTCAAGATACCTTTTACGTACAGATTCAATAGTAGTAGAAAGTACACAATAAAACAATGAAGTTAAAAAAAACTATGGCTACTTTTAATGTAGAACATGACATTTGTTGTTTTTCCAAAACACCCTTCTAATAAATCACCGTTAACAATTCTAAATAAAATATTATATATATTATAAGTTCCATATTTAAAGTTTCTTGAATAAAATTATAAGTTTCATAAAAAAATAGTAAGTACCTACGCAAGATACATAATTTTGTATTTCAACCAATCAGAAAGGTCACTGCAAATCGAGCGCCCTCCTCGCGCGCACGAAGCCGAAAAACTGGGCGATGCTCCCGTTCGGTGATGAAGACGCCATGGAGAAAGCTCTCGCCACCATAGGACCACTGGCCGTGGGGGTGAACGCTTCGCCTTTCACATTCCAACTTTATAGGTACGATTATTTATCATTATTATGAGCTGTAGATCCAGGGCCGGATTTAGAGGTCCAGAGCAACAAGGCAACAGAGGAGCGGAGGCCCCCTCACCCCAAATTATTTTCCAAATAAAGTAAAAAATTTTTTTGAAAGTGCTTATCAGGCATTTGAGATTTCACTGAGTGCCTGATTGGAGTGAACAAATATAGATCAATGATTTCTGTTATTTAAGATTAATATAATCAAATAATCATGTATGTTAGATGTACAAAGTACTGTAGGTAAAGGTAAAAGAGCAAAAAAAATATCAAAGGAAAAGATGTTTACTAGTGTTTACTAGTCGGAATTTGTTTTTTTTTTCCGAAGTCTCTATTGTGGGGGCCCCCCGTTTGTGGGTGGAGGCCCCGGAGCTTTCGCCCCGGTTGCCCTCCCCTAAATCCGGTAGTGTGTAGATCACCAACAAGATTGCACAAGAAAAACAGCCGTGAGGGAGGTAGGGTCTCTTTGTGCGGCATGTTACCGCTTGTGAATCCGCCGTTGACAAAGAAGTAACCGCCACGACCGCTCTGCCAAGAGTGTAACGGCAAAAAGAATGTATCATCATCATCAGCCTGTTAATGTCCCCATTGCTGGGGCACAGGTCTTATGCACTTCCACAGGTCTAGATTAGCACTCGCTACCATAGAACCTCTGGCCGTGGGCGACAACACTTCGCTCTTCACATTTCAACTTTATAGGTCTATTAACATCAGCATATTAATGTCCCCACTACTGGAGCACAGGTCTTCCCTCTAGAAGGGATACTTTGTACGCGCACATGTTCCCTCCTTCCTACAATCTGGGGTCCTTTAAGAGAGGCGTGAAGAAGTATTTTTGCAGGCCGGCAAGGTGAGGATGGTTGGTGTAGCAGTTTATAACTGCTGTACCAGCTATCTTGGCATTTGGACTTTCATGGGCTGGGGTAGTCATTTGACTATCTGGCTATAAAAAATAATAACAAAAATGAGTTTGTATCATGACTCACCTGATGACATGCAGATTGGTGACCACTATTCCTACACGAACATTTCTTTGTCGTACTATTTGCAAGTGGAATTATTTTCCTCTGCGTCCTGCAATCTGGGGAATCCTTTCAGAAAGGCGTGAAGAAGCATTTCTGCAGGCCGGCATGGCAAGGTTGGTTGATGTGGCAGTTTATAATATTGACTGTAGATGCGGCCGGGTCTAACGGCTAACGTGCCTGTCGAAACACGGAGCAGCTGGAGATAGTAAATTTTTGTTCAGCCATCCAAAATAAAATAAAACCACAGGTTGCACTCTGGGAGTGCCGACAGAAGTGAAAACTTGAATATTAACGTTGTGCAATTTTGCTATTTTGGAATGGTTAGGAAATAATTTTGCACGAATTTCTTTAATTATCAGTATAAAAGTACTATCAATTATGTGGTAGAATACAATATTTATTTATTGCGCTATTGTACATAAACATGACAATTTATATTACATTAAAAAGTTTATCTCTCAGAATTTCTCATTTACGCGCCTTTTTTTTTTTTTTTTTTTTTTTTTTTTTTGTTGACGGTGGAAAATGCATTTACGCACCATACCGCGCGCTTGCCAGGCGCGCGACGTGTGTGGGACTCCCCGGCGTGGAACAACGCCGGTCCTACCCACTAAAAACCACCGGTACCCTCCTCGGCCCTTATGAGGGCGCTCTGGCTCATTTACGCGCCTAGCATTTAACCTAGCGACATCTATTGTAAAAAAAATGCATTTTTTTCGCAATAAAGCTGCCACCTGGACGTCCTAGATAGAGACTTATTATTATAATACGATAAAATAAAATATTACTATGTTTCGTCCATTATATTGAAAGTCAACAACCTTTCCAATTTTATTGTTTTCGTCTTACGATCAGGACACGTGACCTGTGATGCGATCAGCCCACACGTCATGACGCGAGTTTAACAGTTTAAAAAAGTGTACAACGCCGCTAAAGAAGTTTTCACTTCAAAAAAACATATCTTTTATTCAGTCTTGGCTGTTACAAACACTTGTGAATGTCAAAAACCTACGCCATCGGTTCACAAATCTACGGCGGGAGACCTTGTACTGAAACGAACCGACAATAAACTCAGCATGTCAGTCAGTCTGAAATCAGAGTCGTTAAAATTGAAAAATGACTTCAATATAACTTATGAAGTCACTTTTCAAATTTCCCAATGGCCAGTGGGACATTAATAATAATAGACCGAATAATGACGATTCTCTGAGTAAGACCATTAAACTTTTATGAATACTTCCAGGAGTGGTGTGTACGACGACCCATTCTGCGTTCCATGGGCCTTGAACCATGCCATGCTGCTGGTGGGGTATACTCCTGACTACTGGATCCTGCTCAACTGGTGGGGCAAGAAATGGGGTGAAGACGGTTATATGAGGTGAGAAAAACACTAGTTATTAGCACCCACCCATCCGCACTGGGGCCAGCATGATGGGTCATACCATTCATAGAGAAGATTTAAGTCCCAGGAGTGGGTACATCAATAGGCTGATGGAAATGATGATGATATATCGTCATATATGCATGCATTTAGGGGATTGGTTCGTGAGCACTATCTCAATAGCATTAAACAGCGTTCTCATATAGGTATGTATAGCTGACATAATCGTATACGTATGTATGTATATGTGTGTATCTATATACATATATATATGTATGTGTATGTATGTGTGTATTCTGTTAAGAGTATTTGTATAATGATATAATGTAAGATAAACCAATGGGTTTATCTTACATTTGTCTTTATTGCGCCCCCGTCATGCCTTATGGCATTATATCCGCCATTTGCTGTGTTATATTGCAATAAAGTTTAAATAAATAAATATAGGTACACACCCCGATAAACTACTTTACCAACGACCGTAAACTAGGATGTTTGCGCAGTAGCAAAATATACAAAAACGTCTATTGCACAACTTTATCTGTTCTTTGCCGCTATCTATAAGTAAGAAACGTGTCTGAAAGAAAGAAAGAAAAAATATTTATTCAGTACTAAGACCATTTTGATAACATACATAATACATACACAAGTAATATACATGGTGCTGAAAAGGTATCTACTCAGCATAATGTCGGAGCATGTAACGATGCTTCGACGCTGGACTTCCGCAGATACCTACTAATATTAAGTAAAGGTACCAATACGCGCAAAAATAAAATCTTCTATATATATAAAACTCAAAGGTGACTGACTGACGTAGTGATCTATCAACGCACAGCCCAAACCACTGGACGGATCGCGCTGAAATTTGGCATGCAGGTAGATGTTATGACGTAGGCATCCGCTAAGAAAGGATTTTGATTAATTCTACCACCAAGGGGATAACATAGGGAATGAAAGTTTGCATGAAACTTTGTCAATTTTAAACCGATCGGGCTGAGGCTTTGCATGCAGGTATATGAAGAATCATAGATGAATGTCATTGTGTATAATAGAAGCCTGAGAACAGAAACTGTAGTCTACACTTCAGCTCTACACCGAAGCGAGGGCGGGCCGCTAGTTTATTTATAAGTGTACAACTGTGGATAATATATAATGGGCAATAATAATCTATGATGAAATGGAACGCAACACAATATATAATGGAAGCACAGGGTCAGGACTGTTTAAAGATTTTTTTTTTATTTACAGGATCAGACGCGGTTACAACAGATGTGGTGTCGCCAACATGGCAGCTTATGTAGTTTTGTAAGATTTGTATTAAATATAGTTGTAGGAAACCAAAATATTGCCTTTTATTTGACTACTAGCTGTACCCCGCGGTGTTACCCGCGATTTATTACAGATATTTTCCCGCAGAAAAACGTAGCCTGTGTGTTAAACCAGAGTGTCAGCTAACTCCTTACCAATTTTTTTTTAAATCGCTCCAGCCGTTTAGACTTGAAGAAGTAACAAACATACACTCACACACTCACAAAGGAGATTGCTCAAACTGGCCCAAATGCACAAAAAATATTGACATATAAATTCTTGGCGTAATTTATACTTTATTTTACAGTCATTAGATTTTAACGGACACCTGTGTATAATATATTCATTTTAATAAGGAATTTTAATTTTACTGGTTTGAATAACATACGAATCATTTTTAATGGCTATGGGTGTAGAAACATTCAGCCAAAGACTGATCGAAGTTGTTTAAATAACATAAAATCAAATCTATTTTGTAAAGATCGATAAAATAAATCATTTTTTATATTAATAATAATTTAATTACACTATGGTATTAATATCCACAACTATATTATCATTTTCACTACATGCAAATCGACATCATAAAGTCTATTGCCATACATTTTTCGCCAAACACCTCCATAAACACATTATAAGGTGTGATACACTTAAAATCTAAAGTATGGTTATAATGTAAACATAACAAAAATAATGAAACTACTGAAGATATAGCTGTATAATCTAAATCTCTTAGCTTTCTATGGTTAACGGGAGTTTAAAAATCTGTGGCTCTCTAATCTGAGACTTATTCACAATCATCACACAGTTTCTGTCACAGAGTACCTTCCTTATTATAACCGGATTTTAAAAGTTACTCTTGTGCATTAACTTTAAAAACAGGCAACTATCTGTTAATCTATATACCTGAATATGCTCTATATACCTGAATCTAATACATAAGTTCGGTACTTGGCTTGATTTCCCTAGTTTACTATATAACTTATTTGTTTTTTATTATTTTAATACCTATGTACCAATTTGCAAATATAACCTCAAAATCGTTCAATGTAGGTTATATGGTTTATAGAAGTTCTCAGGGGTGTCCGTCAATAATATTCGTTTCTACAGTAATTTATATATAATTTCGAATCTAGGAAACAATTTTTCATGATTATTGGTCTTTAGGCCAAACATGTATGGAAGCTGAGCAATATCCTTTCGCCTATAATATTAGTGTGATAACTACAATGTAATAATTACAAAAGCTTTGTCCTACAAAACCGCAAAATAGCACTGTAGCTGTACAAATCAATAGTAAGGGAGCCCAAGCAGGGATTTTTGGTTTTAATCGTGCGTGGCAGTATAACATATGGGGGAAGCGTTTTTAAACCGATATGTTTGTAAAATGCGGAATCATACAAATTGCCTGCGACAAATACACTACGACGAGGAGCTCGATGGCGCAGGTGGTTAGCGCGTTCGGCTGCGATGGTTGAAGTTAAGCAACTTCCGCAGTGGTCGGTCATTGGATGGGTGACCAAAAACATCTATCTCGAGTTCCTCCGTGCTTCGAAAGGCACGTTAGGCCGTTGGTCCCGGCTGCATCTGCAGTTGTTATCACCCGCCAATCCGCACTGGGCCTGCGTGGTGGGTCATGGCCCAATCTCCCTATTCCATCCATAGGGAAGGCCTGTGGGGACATTAATAGGCTGATGATGATGATGAAATACACTAGGTTGAGTGAAAAACTTGATTGCATTGTAGTAGATAAAATTAGTATTAACTTAAGTTTGAGTTAGCTTTCAATCGAATAGAAGAATGTCTAAAGTGGGAAATTCGACCTTAGAAATGGCGACCCAAGTTTTACTTCCAGGCTCAAGGGAATCTAGTATTTCTTCCAAAACAAGTGGTGGACAAACAAACTAAACTGGAACTTTATCTTGGTTGTAAATATAACAAAAAACCGTCGTCTCATACCTCCAGGGACTTAAGTGACAGCGTCAGAAATAATGAACAGTCAATACGAGAAAAAACTCTAGAAGAAATGTTTGTGCTCATCAAACATAAATAAATAAATATTTCCGACACTCACACCAATTAGCCTAGCCCCAAAGTAAGCACTGTAAGGCTTATGTTATGGGATGCTAGGGTAACGGATAGAATACATAATAAGTACCATAAGTAAAATAAAGTACGAATAAAAAATCACTCGTGTCCTTGCCTTCCCTGACCCAATCTCCTACACCCCTTAGGACATTGGAACCTTACTCACCGACAGAAACACAACAGCACCAAAAGGCAGTGTTATTTTACTGTGGTCTTCAATAAGGAGGGGGTTACTTTCCCAATGCGAGCGGAAAATCCGCTATGCCCTACCTCTCAATATGCCAGTACTCTATATGTAGGTATATCTACGTGTAGGGGAGCGGGGGGCACGTTGTTACAGGGGTAAGAAGTTACACGCGTTTTTTACCGGGATTTTAAACTCTTTGATGGACATAATTGGACTCATTTGTTTTCTTATAACATCGTGCATTAGATAAAAACAATCAGTGACCCGCCAAGCGCTGAGCTGCTAGGTTGTGTGCGTGTGTCCCGATTTCAACATAGTAAGTAAAAAAATCCTTTACGAAATTTTTGATGCCTGATGACTATATTTTTTTAATTTAGCAAAATTTTTAACCTTGAACGTTCATAATATATCTACCTTTAATTTACAATATTGTTTTATTCTACTATCGATATCCATTAATAATGACTTCAATTTATATTAAAAAACGTGCCATGGGGCAAGTAGTTACAATTGTTTGGGGTAAGTTGTTACTATACATCTTTCTATAATCTAAGTGCCTTAAAAATTTTAGAATCCAAAGTATTTTGGTTTGCCAAAAGTTTATTAAAGTAACTAATTAAGAAGTGAAATTGAATAATTTAATTACTACAAGTTGTTATTTGCAGACTAAGTCTGTGTTTTTTATATAAGATTTAAAAATGTTCCTGCCAAAGTGATTTTCTACAAAAAAAAATTAAATAATAACCATATTTATTTATTTGTATTTTAAAGTTTTATATTGTAATCTATACTTATAATAAATCTGTAGAGAGGTCAATTCTGTACATGAAATATATTTTCAAAATAACTATCAGGGGGTGATAAGTGATCGATACTGATGCCAAAAATGCAATCAGTAAAATTTTTGTCTGTCTGTCTGTCTGTCTGTGTGTTTGTTCCTTATAGAAACAAAAACTACTCGACGGATTTTAACGAAACTTGGTACAATTATTCTTCATACTCCTGGGCAGGTTATAGTATACTTTTCATCACGCTACAATCAATAGGAGCAGAGTAGTGAAGGGAAATGTTGGGAAAACGGGAGAAGTTACTCCATTTTTTAAGCTTCCGTCGCGTGTGGAGCCTTAATGGTTAAAGTTACATAGAAATCATGTATGACGGAAATATTCTACATAAAATTGTCTAAAAAATATCCCGCAACAGCATATATCTATCTTTTATGGTTGACTCACAATAACACGTGTAACTCCTGATAGCTTAGCAGTTCGGAGCATTCTGATTATATTTGTTTACTCTTACGTTTATAATACTCTCACTCATCCCTAATTTAAAAAAGTTAACATTATTACCTATTCAATAAAAAAAGAATCATAGAAATCGGTATAGAAACACCAAACTTATACATGAAATAAGCCATCGCGCCGTCGCACGTGAATACTGAATCATGCTTTAAGGATTATTTTTGTGTAACGGCTGCCGCGCTCGACACGGGTCGTGGCGGCGCGGCGCGGTAAGGTATAAAAAGGCGGGAGGTCCGAAAGCGAGCTTCCCCGCCCCCCGATCCTGAGAGACCTTCAGCCACTCAGTCCCAAACCGATACGGATGCACATCAGGGTGCATCCGTCCTCTAAGCGCACTAGCAGTAGTATTTACTAAGGCAGCGCTGCGCTGCATCATCCCCTTCTCAGGGGTTGATCGCATCAGATGAAGCCTGTAAGGCCCCTAAGGCCATAGGCACCCCCCACGGGTGTGTTTTAGTCAGTAAGAGTCTGACATAACTCTACAGCCGGCTGTAGGGTATCCATGAGGATTTCACACCCCCTCCCCCGCCTGGGAAGAAACAAAAAAAAAAGAAAGCGAGCTTCATTCAATATTTGGCTGTCGATGCGTTCAGAGCGTTCGACCTTATTGACAGAAAATAATTGATATTGAGAAACCGTGCTTATCTATACTTATAATAAATCTGTAGAGATGTCAATTCTGTACATGAAATATATTTTTAAAATAACTATCAGAGGGTGATTAGTGATCGATACTGATGCCAAAAATGCAATCAGTAAATTTTTTGTCTGTCTGTCTGTGTGTATGTTCCTTATAGAAACAAAAACTACTCGACGGATTTTAACGAAACTTGGTACAATTATTCTTCATACTCCTGGGCAGGTTATAGTATACTTTTCATCACGCTACAATCAATAGGAGCAGAGTAGTGAAGGGAAATGTTGGGAAAACGGGAGAAGTTACTCCATTTTTTAAGCTTCCGTCGCGTGTGCAGCCTTAATGATTAAAGTTACATAGAAATCATGTATGACGGAAATATTCTACATAAAATTGTCTAAAAAATATCCCGCAACAGCATATGTCTATCATTTATGGCTGACTCACAATAACACGTGTAACTCCCGATAGCTTAGCAGTTCGGAGCATTCTGATCATATTTGTTTACTCTTACGTTTATAATACTCGGTATAGAAACACCAAACTTATACATGAAATAAGCCATCGCGCCGTCGCACGTGAATACTGAATCATGCTATAAGGATTATTTTTGTGTAATGGTTGCCGCGTTCGACACGGGTCGCGGCAGCGGTAGGGTATCAAAGGTCCGAGAGCGAGCTGTCTAAATCTGTTTTCTGCGTCGCTCCCCCCCTGGGGGACGATCGCTTCCGATGAAGCCTTAGAGGCCTTCCCGGCCAGAGGCAGCCCCTACGGGTGTTTTTTAGTCAGTACGAGTCTGACATAACCTTGCAGCCGGCTGTAGGGTATCCATGAGGATTTCTCATCTGCTCCCCCGCCTGGGAGACCGAAACCGTGCTTATCAGCGCGACTTTTAGTCTTTAAATAGTTTATTTGAATTTCTTTTGTTGTTATTTTGTAAAACAGGTATTAGTTGTTTTGGTAGTGTTTAAATATTCGTTCAAATTAAAAATTATTAAGCGTAGGTACTTTTATTAATTAAAGTAGTTATAAGTATTTATTTTTAAGTGAAGGAGGTATAGGTAGATAGTATTGCACACGCGTTTCAGCTTTATTTTCATTTCTTTTTTGTTGTGAGTTGTATATATTTCTGGTTATAATTCTATAAGAATATTTTAGTTCAAATAGTCACTTAGATTTTATGTGTAAGGTAGCTAAAGTATTCGTTAAAAATATTCGTTCAAAGTGTAATTTAATCATATAGGATGAATGTACGATGGCCCATCGAAAAGCAGTAGAAGCGGTAGACAGAACTTTAAGAGATATAAGACAAAATGATCGACCCATGGGCGGTATCACAGTTTTATTTTGTGGTGATTTCCGACAAACCTTAACGGTAATACCACGGGGAACCCGAGCTGCTGAGGTTAGGGCTTGCCTGAAAAGCTCTTATTTGTGGCGTGATATACAATCGGTGCATTTGACTATAAACATGCAAGTGAGAACTGTAGATAACCCGGATGATCGTGAATTTTCTGATATATTATTAAAGAAAATACCTTCACCAAAGATACCTATCCACTGCTACACCAAGGAAAACTTATTCTGACGCCTGAGTTATGTTGTATAGTGCAATCCCAACAACATCTTACATCGTCAGTTTACGGTGACGTAACAAATATATTAAATAAGAACAATTCTTGGCTATGCGAAAGGTCCATTTTAACTCCTCGCAATGACCAGGCATCTGAGATTAATAATAAAATACTGTCGAATATCCAGGGGGAAAGCAAAGTTTATAGTTCAATAAATAGAATGGCCGATGTACAAGAAGCCACTAATTACCCGATAGAATTTTTAAATTCTTTAAATATGCCCGTACTTCCTTCTCATGAAATTTGTTTAAAAATTGGCATTCCGATTATTCTGCTCCGAAATTTAAGACCACCACAAATTTGCAATGGAACTCGGCTTAAAGTAACCCAGTTGCAACAAAATGTAATCGAGGCTCAAATTTTAATAGGTTGCGGTGCAGGAGAAACCATCTTTATTCCCAGAATTCCCATAATACCAAATAATTTTCCATTCCAATTTAAAAGAACGCAATTCCCAGTATCGGTGTGTTAAGCAATGACAATAAATAAGGCTCAAGGGCAGACCTTTCAGACCAGTAGATCTCGGTGTCAGTTGTTTTTCACATGGTCAGTTATGTCGGTCTTTCCCGGGTTAGCAGTCCTAGAATTTTTTATGTTCACGTTCCGGACGGGACAAATTTCAACGTAGTCTACCCGGAAGCTTTGCGCTGAAGTATTTTCATTCTTTATGTACTTAAGACTCATGTGAAAGCGATCTAAACAATATTACCAATACATTAACATAATAACATACAAGGAGTTACACGCTGATGGTCTCGGGGCACAGTGATAATAATAATATTCTGCGGTTCCTTATTGCGATATTTTTAACAGTATTATATTTCCCTACTAAAATACGAAAGTTAATCTGTCTGTCACATCAAAACCACTGAACCCTGAGGAAGGACATATGCTACTTTTTTACGAAAAACGACGATAACGCGGATGAAGTCGCGGGCAAAAGCTAGTGTTCTAATAAATTAATAATAACCATATTAGATATTATAATTACTCAAAAATGTTAGAAGACTGTATAAAGTGATCTCTATTGTTTATATCGTTTTGAAATACTAATAAAAAATATGTATCACTGATGATTTTGTTTATTTATCTACCGTAACATCGTGCCCCGATGATGTAACAACTAGCCCCAATTCCGGAGTAAGATGTTACAATCTACTTGTTTAGTTAAATTATCCATTGTGAAAAAATAACATAAAATTTAATATTTTTTCAGTCATATTTTAATAGCTAAATAGACATATTAACATTACAAGTAATCAAATGTATAATTTATTTGAAAGCTTTTGTCATATTAACAACTATCTAAAAATTGTAACAACGTGCCCCCGCTCCCCTACAAATCATTATTTGAATCACAATTGAATAGTTACTTGATTTCAAATTATTAAATGGAATTCTGGGAGCTCGATGGCACAAGTGGTTAGTGCGTTTGGCTGCTTCGAAGGGCATGTTAAGCCGTTGGTCCCGGTTGCATCTGAAGTCGTTAGCACCCACCAATCCACACTGGCCCCAGTGATAGGTCATGACCTTCCCTATTCCATCCATAGGGAAGGCCTGTACCCCAGCAGTGGGGCCATTAGAAGGCTGATGATGATAAATGGAATTCACCAAATATTTGTTTGATTTGGAACTTTTAACTGAAGCAATGTATGGGTTACCAAACTCCTCCATACCTCTAGCTGTTGACCGGGTTGCATCTACAGACGTAAGCACTCACATACCCCAATAGGCCCGTGTAATGGGTCATCATGATGGCCCAATCTCCCTATCCCATTCGTATGCTAGGCCTGTGCCCAGCAGTGACGATATAAAAAGGCTGATGATGATATCGTGATCATTAACGAACATAGTCTATTCTGCTATAAGCTTCATATTTTTTGATGCAATAGTGTCGCCGCACACGGGCTACCGACCACAACCACAAAACGCCGCCACCGGCATATTTCTTGCAGTTTTTATACATTTTATATGGACTCGCCACACACGTTACGCCGGTGTTACTACACGCTACAAATCGGCGTTGCTCGCTTTTTGTGGCCCGCACCGGCCACTTAATGCACCGATACAAAACGCCGTCACACATCACTCGCGCGATTCCCCACCCCTCTCTCCCTTACCTTAGTCACCCGCTGTCGCGCGCTTCAGCCACTTAAGTAGCCGCTTCTAGATTTTCGTGGCGGCGTTCGTGGCTGAGGCGTGTTCACGATACCAGAATTACCATTTTTTGATCTCCGATTTCGGATGCAGTACTACCCCAGATTTTTGATTCAGCCAGGGAAGTTTGCATGTGTCATCCATTCTTTAAAGGATTTTCAGACATACGTTAGTTTTAAAAAAAATGCTTTCCAATAAAACTGGTTCAAGGATTAAAGTGGACATAACAGTGGAAAAAGATCCATCAATGATCTCTGCATTGGATTTAAGTGGATCTAGGGACATTTAGATTAATGCATCCCGGTTAAAGACAAAGTTACCGCAACTTAATTTTTACAAATATTCCGTTCGTTAACAAAAGTTCTACATTATTTCTATTAGCACTACACAGTTGAACGATAAGGTTTCCGTTTTTGGTAATTAACGGTGAACAACAATTATTATCATTGTTCAAAACAAAGCCTCGTAAAAACCGATGGAACTGTTATCGAAACCGATGTTCGTTTGAAATTTCGGGCAACTCATTCACTAGACAGAGACGAATTGTAACTAATAATAGAGCTATAATGCAATTCAACTAAGAATAGGACCGACTGGGCGCCATATTTGGACGTCATAGCTGTCAATTTAAACCAGTCAGGTAGAGTGAGCAAAAAAGCTTTTCTTTAATAAGACTTATTTGCAAAGATTATGTGAGAAAAAAATATCAGTATTTTAATAATTATTTATTAAAAATGTGTGTGAAAAACAAAAATCAGAATCTAGCTCTTTAATTCCACTCATCTCTGCAATACCGTCAGTTACCATCATCACTGCTGCTGCTTTCGGCTATAAAATAAAATATCGATTATTGTAGGTTTTAAAACGACAACTTTATTTAAAATAAAAAAGGTCTTTTTATTACTTGTATTTATAATAAAACTAAACTTCTCATATTTCCCTTTTCCAGTACTCATTTTTTATACGTTTCATATGATTTATTTCCTTCTTTTGTTTACAAATGTATTTATTCTAAGATTAGCTCAGTGCAAAAATAGTGTTCTAAGATTTTTTTGCAAACCGTAAGTTTTAAGCGGCATTTGACAGATGGAGGTCATTGGCTTTCCTATTCTTATTTGAATCGCATAATACAAACATATATATTTGTGTATTTTATACACAGTGAATTTTCAGTTACCCGAGAAACTTTAAAATCGTTTAAATAAACATAGTCCGAACAGTTTTAAACAGTAAGCGTACTTATACCCACACAAAAATATTGATTTATAAAGTTTACAATATATCCTAAAACCAATGATATATATAAGTTATACGCCAACATTATTGCATTTTAAAATGACGCAGTAGTCCCCGCCCTAACTTCTTTTTGGCAACAGCCGCCAATAGAGCGCTCTTAAGTATTTCTTTCATTCTCATGCATAAAGCAGATTACATCTCGCTCTTTGTGTCAGCACCTGTCGAAATAATTACCTAATCACTAAATATTTTTACAAGAATTTCTTTAAATTGTACTTACGAGTAAATGATACGTTTTTCTTGTCCCTAACAGTTCCCTTGTAATTTGTATACTATCTAAAAACACACACAGGGCTTTTTGTCTGGAAAAACGTGAAATATTTACACGTTGTAGCGAAGTGTAGGGCAATTACCTGACTTTTGTATTGCCAAATTAAAAGCGTGCATGATGTTTCTATAACTTTAAAACATCATTACCTAAAACTTTTTTGTTTTCACGGAATGTATCTCTATTGTACGTTTCTAGAGCGACAAAATAGGCGATAGTTAGTCGCTTGCTCGCCGGCGCGGTGAGACAACTGCCTGAACTCCTCATTAGTCATCGTCATCTTTATCATCATCATAAGGCCTATTAATGCCCCCACTGCTGGGGCACAGGCCTTCGCTATGGATGAAATAGGGAGAATGAAACGAGGCAGAACAAAATTCACAGTGAATCGAATGTTTATTTTAAAAGTACGCACTCATAATACATCACGAGTATCAACGCAAACACGTCGAGGCCCTGACGCCGGCCCTGTCCACCGTAGTATAACTTTTAACGATCCGCCCTAATTGTTTGGCGGGCACCGAATTATAATTAATAAAAGTAACTTCCCACCGTGCCCTTTATTACTCAGAAATGAAAACTGCGAGAATAATTAAGACTGGAAACGTAATACCTTAAAATTAAGCTCCAATGAATAAGTAGGTTTTCTATGCAAAATTATTTGTTTATTTTTTATCAAATTGCATTATAATGTTATTGTTGGGATCTTCCACAGTAAAACTCATACTATATAATGTTTAATCACTTTTTAATAATCCAGGCATAATCAACAACGCAATCGGTACCAAGTTTTGGTCAAGTTATCGTTGGGCCGGGTCGGCCCAGGGGCGTCCCAGTACAGTCGCGCACACAGAGGGTGCCGATCCTACACTCCCACAAGGGTGTAGGAGGGTACCGGTGGTTTTCAGTGGGTAGGACTGGCGCTGTTCCGCGTCGGGGAGTCCCACAAACGTCGCGCGCCTAGCCAGCGCGAGGTATGGTCCGTAAATGGTAATTCCACCGTCAAAAAAAAATTACAAGTTATGAGCATTTGCTCACACATAACTGTGACACGCCTGCTCCGCCCACAAGGCCCTTCTAACCCCTTTCTTTGTTCTGTGATCTTAACACACTACTAAACTTCGAAACCTCCTCGTTATAAGACCGTTAATCGAATGCTATTCACATTCTATTGGAGCATTCCAATTTCTAGCAGGTAGTGGGGGTAAAAGAAGGGTGTTGGTACGCGCGAACTGTAAACGGGAGTTAATTTATAAAACTCTCGCGCCCCGCTCGAGTTGAAAATCTTAATTCATTTATACCAGTTTTATCCATTCGTCCGGCCCGAATGGGTAACTATATTGCCGCGTTCATTTGAGTTAATGTTGTGGTCCAAGTAAAAGGATGAAGCGATTTTGGAAGAAAGAAAGAAAGAAAAATGTTTTTATTGCTGACAACACATAACATACACATAAAATGCAAAAATACATATAACATAAAGTAAAACAAAACGTACAAGTAAAATTAATAACAACAAAAAACAGCTACAGACAGTAAATGTGTATTTTATGTGATTCCAACACTGGATATGACTCAGCATACACAGCAGGAAAAAATTCCTGCTGCACTGGTATTCTGCCATACCCAGAGCAGTGACATCACAGAAAACAAGGAAAAGGAAAAAATACAGATTAAGTACATACTAAATAACAAAACAAAAAGAAAAGAAATCAGTATAGGACAGAACACATAGCAGTATCTGTGGCAGAAATTATATATTGTAACAGAGGTAATCTGTGGTTATTTACAAAAAAAAAAGATGGACTTTGACCCTTAGTTTTAGTAACAGTGACACGTATACAATACAAAAAATGAAAAGAATAGATTTGGCTGTTACAAAAAGCAATATATTTATTGAAAATAAATTAAAAGGTAAGGGAAAAGAGATTAAACGGGCTACACCTGTGTCTGTAACAAGAACAACTTAAAATTATTTTTAACTGTGTCATGTGTTTCGATTTCTGTCACAGAAAGACAGCTAAAGGGCGCCTGTTTGGTGAAATTACCTATGATAATAGAAATACAATATTATTTAATGGAACTTTCATTTAAGAAGAGCTACTCGTATAACACAAGTCTGCTTATCGAAAATAGTCTATTGTTGAGTGTTTTTTAATACATAAATTAATTTGCAGTTGCATGCACTACTTTATCATCACTAATGGCACAGTCTAGAAACTATAGAGGGTGTAAAAAATCCTTTAACGAAGTCGAAGGCCACGTATTTTCCACATCATGACGATCATTTTTTTTCTGGACCATACCTGGGTTTATGGTTATGGAGATATAGTATAGGTCAAAGTCGCAATGTGTTTTCAAAATTATTTAGCATTTTCCACGAAGCTCTGCGGCATCTTTACCTGTCAACTGTCCGCGCGTGACTGTGAAAGAAGAAGTGCTTGAGTGGAATTCAAGCACTTCTTGATTGGGACACATTTTGAGCGCACGTGGTGTATCTAGGGCATTTTATATCGTTACTACTCATACGTAACATCAGGAGGGGTGGGGTAAATTTTAAGCCTCATATAAAAAAATTGCTCCTATCCAAACTCATCTTCAACTGCGTGTTATTTAACATCCGCTACGCTACCGCTTCCGCTCCCTCTCCTTACTTATGTCGTGCACCACCCCCCAATCTAATTGAGTGTGCAGTTGAGAAAGCGGTCAGGCACAAATGCGATTTATCTGTTCCACAGTCAGTCAGTGGCGTAGTTTTCAGTCAGTTCCTAACTACATAACTCGCGCAGTCACTTCGAATTAGTTGGAAAAAATAGTGTGAAGCAGAGCAGCTGCAAAATGGTTTGATGCCGCGGTTGTTTAGATAAATGAGAATGCTTCTGTGATATTTAATATATTAACTTAAATAAGGCATTATAAGATTTGTTGCCTTGAGCGAGACTCGATGCCTTGGATAGGTTGCAGCGGCGCCGCGGCGCGCTGCCCGCGTCTTTGGCGACAAAAAGGTAACTAACAAACTCGAGTCTCTATCGCAATAGGGAAGATGCAATATTTTTATTTTTGTTTTCATTTTAAAGAATTCCATGTAGAATAAACCACAGATATATTAAAAAATTAAAACATTGTGATTTTCCGGAAAAAATGCGGTTTTAAATTGACAATTTAAATTTTCGCGCGAAAACGAACCTATGGTTGCGATGACGTCACTCCTGTCTGTCACTGGTCGTACTTGTTCGTTGCTGGCTTTAAATTTTCATACTTTTGCATATTTTTTCGACTTTCGAAATATTTTTATTCGAAAAGTTTAAAATGGACTATCCATCAACATCATGTGATCATAACAATACCACTAATATTCCGAAAAAAAGCCGTGTTGACTCATGTTTTATGCCAATCTACTTCAACAAAGTTCCCAAATAAATTGTTTTTGACTGGAACTTCTGACCCAAAACTGAAAAAAAGTGGTTTCAAGCTGTAACCTACCTAATATTTACAAAACCTGTCTATAACATATTTTTAATTTTACAGTTGGAGAATGACGACGAAAATTAGATAAAGTTTAAAATGTGTGGCACAATCTTCACATTGGCAGGACTGAACCAAGCTTTCCGTTTCATTTAAAATAACTGTAACACGATAACCTTCTTTACGTACTTTATGCTCCGGAGAACTTGACCTTCTACTTACTGTACATAATTCTCCATCTCTTTTAATTTGGACATAGCCGATTGCATTATCGCCGTAAGATTTGTAGAAGCCGCTGAATAAAATACGAAGTTTAACAACTACGATTTTTACATACCGTAGTAATTTAGTCCCTTTCATTTCTACACTTAAAAACTCTGCATTTTGGACAAAAAAAGTTATAACCATGTCAACGCTAACTCTTGGTAAATTCCTGGAGTCTGCTTTGATAAACGCAACTTCCATTTTTATTAAATATAAAAAAACGCAATAAATATTCCCATAAAATAATATTTACTATAACAACCATAACCTCACAGGAGTGACGTCACTAAACGCTGATTGGTGTTTTAAAATACGTTCCGTTTCAAGTATTTTCAAATCGTAATAATTGTTAAAAAACAACATTATGTAAAATAAAAACGTTGCAGTGGCATTTCTTTTATATTTTTTTAACATTTTAATCATAAAATTTTCATAAATATTATATATGCATCTTCCCTATTACGCCGCGATATGGCATCTATATCTACGGATTGTATGTGTGTTAAAGATGTGACAGGTAAAATTTATGGAATATCGAACAGAAACGCAACGGCCATTAGTTTGCAACTGATTTATTTGTTACCAAGGAGATCATAATTCTATACGAAACGGTTACTCCATAGAATCTATGACAGCATCATTAAGCGTATTCTACCGACTGTACTACGGCGAGTGTTCTGAGAAGTCATTCTCCCTTATCCCTCCATCACCTTTTCTTCAAAGGACCACGCGCGTTGGCTTACGTTGCCACCGACTTACTGTGGCTACTATTGCTACACGAACAAAGAAATTTGGTGACTCATTTCTTTTCGTACTATTCGTAAGTGGAATTCTTTGCCTGCGCGCGTATTCCCTCCTTACAATCTGGGGTCCTTTAAGAGAAGCGTGAAGAAGCATTTTTACAGGTCGGGGCTATCTTCGCGATTGGAATTTAACAAGACTTAACATCAGGTGGGGTAGCGTCATTTGCCTACTTGGCTATATAAAAAAATAAATAAATAAAAATTAATAAAATCGAGCATGGATTAGAATTTGAATGATTACTTATACTCTACGTCAGGAGTCATGGCGAACGAGAACAGCATTGGTATTCTGTAAGGTGCAATCTCACTTACGATCTTATTGTATGTAATGATAAATACCCAAAAATTGGTTATTTTGATTTGCCGCAGTATGTTATGTGAAAAAATTGTAATACTTGTAGGTCGTTCGATTACCTAAAATTTGGCATTTTTTGTTCGCTAGGAAATTCTTAATAAACTGTTTTCCCCTTCCCCACCTCAAATCGCACGTAATTTTTCAATGTCTTTTTTTTATTCCATTTTGGTATCGGTATGGGTTTCATCCTGTTCCGATTTTTTTTTCTTTCAAACCTGGCCGAGAACTTTTTGGCATACCTCTCAAACAATTTCGCAAGGATAACTTTAAATGGCGATCACCAAATTCGCATAGTTTGCACTATCGAAGGAAGTATAATGCGATTCAACTAAGAATAGGACCGACTGGGCGCCATATTTTGACGTCATTGCTATCAATTCAAATCAAGTAGGTAGAGTAATAATAAAAATCTATTTAATAAAACTTATTTACAAGATTAAGTTAGAAAAATATCAGATTTTTAATAAAATTAATTTTACTAAGATTGAGAAAAAAAACATTAATCAGCATCTAGATCTTCAATTCCGCTCATCTCTACATTACCGCCGGAGTAGTTTTGAATAATCATGCAGGTCACATACGAACATGCATCCTATATGTAAACGAAAGTTTTAAATTGAGTTTCTGAACGCAGCATAAAGTGACATTTGATTGACGATTTAGGTTATCAACCATCAATAGCCAAAGCGCAATAAATGAAAAAAAAAATATCAACCAATATTAATTATCAATTTTTGTTATTGTTTCTTTAAAAATGATTGGTTTTTAATCTAGAATTAGCTGGGTGCTAAAAAAGTGTTCCGAGATTTTTTGCAAACCGTACTTTTCTTACGACATTTGACAGATGGAGGTCATTAGCTTTCCTATTCTTATTTGAATCGCATTATAACTTAACAACTGATCTGAATAGACTGAATGGATAACACCACTGCGCCAGCTGCTCCTCAGAATCAAAGGTCAGTAAGACAATTTTTTTTAAATACACCAATACTTAGGGATATTCGATATACATCGATACATCGAAAACGTCGATGTTTGCAATGAAAAACATCGAATCGATCCGATGTTTTGAAAAGCTTTCAATATACTCGATGCATCGATGTTTAAAAAAAAACATCGAATTGGTAATAGAGTTTGACCACGTAGTCATTATAATATCCTCTTTGGTTTGACCTCAGTAAAAAAAGTAAGTCCACATAAGTTGAGTTTTGTAATAAAATTCTAGAAAAAGTACTCGATGCTTAAAAAAACATCGATGTTTTCATCCGATACATCGTAAGATATCGATGTATAGTTGCGTTGTATCGAATCAGAAAAAACATCGATGTTTTTTCAGAGTGGACACCCCTACTAGATGGACACTAGGGTAACGGATAGAATACATATACTGTACATATCTAAGTATGTTTATATAGAAATACTTAGGACACATCCATGACTACACTCATGCTCGTATTCATCACTCAAACATCTGCCCCAACCGGGATTCGAATCTGGGACCTTTCAAGTAGGCGACACCATGAAACCAGGCTTACCAACCACTCGGCCACGGAGGTCGTCAATAAACAATGAGTTCAATTATTCTTATCATTTAAAAACCCTCTTTATGTTATTAAAAACTATAGAAAATGAAATACAAGAAGTGAATAAGTTACGGATAATTTTATCCGTGAAAATAATTATCTTGATAATTTGCAACCTGGGGGCCAATCGCCTAACGGAAATGCTTTGGGAAACGCTAACGCTTACGATTTTATATTGTTATTTCTAGCCGCCTGAGGTTTTCGAATACCTCACGCTCATTTTTTTTAATATTGTTATTACCAATGCAAAAGAAAAAGAAAGAGCGCGAGGCATTTAAAAACCTCAGGCGGCTAGAAATAACAAAATAAAATCGTAAGCGTTAGCGTTTCCCAAAGCATTTCCGTTAGGCGATTGGCCCCCTGATATAAACCTTAATTATGCAAAAATAATATAAGTTATTTCTAACTAGTTTATTATATGTATATAATTATGTGTGGATGATATTTGATTATTATATAATATTTATTTATTGTTTATTATAGTATAGTTAAGTTAAGTAGGAATATATATGTTTTTCTAACTATAGTAGCTCGCACTCTATCGCCATAACATTCGTCTCTCACACCCTCACTGGTAGAGAATGCCTATGGCATTAAGTCCGCCATTTACTGTATTTGGGTAAAGAAGAATAAAATAAATAAAAAAAAAATCAGTGCCATTTTTACCATCAATAAATAGTACTGCTTAATGGTACTGAAGGTTCGGCTAGAATTATTCTCTTCGTACGTACGGCGAAGTTAAATGTGAAATATGAATATTTGATGGCTGTCTGTCATTGCGAATTTCGAATGGACGGAACTGTCTACACTACCGTGCAGGGAAAAGCACTTAGCCATCCTATAGGTATATTAGACAACATGGATTTGCACGTCTTAATGGATCTGTCAAGACTGGGATTCACCTTTGATCAAAGACCATTAACTAGATTGCAGATTAAGTATTCTAGTAATATGAACTCGATATGCTGTAAGTTTCTTGAAGGTCATTCATAAGATGGGTGATCATGTCATCATCAGCCTATTAATGTCCCCACTGATGGGGCACAAGCCTTCCCTATGAATGGAATAGGGGGATCGGGCCATGATTCACCACGCGGATCCGGTGCGGATTGGTGGGTGTTAACGACTGCAGATGCAGTCGGGACCAACGGTTTAACGCGTTTTCAGAAGCACGGAGAACTCGCTCGAGATAATAAGTTTAACTTTTACGAACACACGCCGAATGCGCTAACCGCATGGCGCAGGCGCCATCATGCTAACAAGCATTTTTTTACATCTTATTGTCGTCAGTATAAATTTCAAACAACCAACTGCATTTAGACACTTTATTTCACTCTTAATCTTCGGTACACAATT
The DNA here is from genome assembly GCA_902850365.2 of Chilo suppressalis. Classification (NCBI taxonomy): domain Eukaryota; kingdom Metazoa; phylum Arthropoda; class Insecta; order Lepidoptera; family Crambidae; genus Chilo; species Chilo suppressalis. The sequence continues at coordinate 11,431,829 of OU963917.1, read as the reverse complement.
TTACTCTTAATATTAACAGTTTCCAAGCTATTCACTACACGACCGATGAACACTGAATGAGAAAGAATATAAGTTACAAACAAAGAATATCAGTACAAATCATTAACATTTAAAAGTACAATATTTTATTTACCATTATTTTAGATTTTACATATATTATTATATAAAAAAATATCAGGTAAACTATTTAATTATTTTCACAGGAAATGCTAAATTCAGAATTATCTTGCCGGAAGTGCAGTGACTATTTAATATTTGATATACGACTATTTAGACATTAATTATCATGCATGAAATAGACATAATAAAGTAAATTATCCCAACAATCTACTCCTCGATTTATATCCTTGGATGAGTTATGAGAGTAATAAAATCTAAATTGTAATGTCATTAGATAAATGTATTGTTTTAAACTTTCATGGTCACTAACATTATAGTGATATAAGTTATTTACGGGATTGTTACCATGTACTTTGTTTATAGCGAGTTTCCGATATTTCGGCACTGTTGCAAGCGCCATGCTCACGGAGTAACTGAAGTTATTGGTAGGCTGTTATTGGCAGACATATCAGTCTACCCACCGACGAAGTCTTTTATTGCGTTAGATACCCGTACCACTGTTCACATTCTCACTATTCACTCGAAACTGTTCCCGACACACAACAATTACAGTATAAACACATTATTCTACTCTGATCGATTGTCTTCATTGAAACAGGGATAGGATGAAGCTAAAACATTGTGTGAATAGCACCAAGGCGCATAGTAAGTTTCAGGATGTTACAGGATTAATTTTAACATCATTGGCTGGTTTTTGCAGCAGCCGCAATATCTTTTTGTTTTCTTTTTAATATTTGAATCAGATTTTCAAATTAATATTTGTTCAGAATACAAACAAAGAATTTTAAAGTCTGAGGCACAAAGTTTGTCAAAAAGTTTTTGAGGTAAGTGGAATTCCATCGGTTTCGATGCAGACTTCGCATTACGCCAGGAACATTTTCTGAGTTGGGTTTTATTACAGGTCAAGTGCTCAAGTATTGTGCCAGCAACTTCAGGCAGGCAAGTTTAGGAATTGGGTGGAGGGAAGCAGGCGGCTGAATGACCTGCTAAAACAGGAGGACGTTCAGCGAGAAACTGGTAAGCATCCTCACCTCAGTCACGCGGGATAGGTTTTTCAAAGTACCTTCAAGCTATTAATGGCTCTCGCGGCAATATTCAGGGAGCTACCCGATGCAGCTAATAAAAATCTTTTTCTTTGTTTTTTTTTAGATAGGTCCGACAAATGACTCCATCTCACCTTATGCTAAGTGACGGTGAAGTCCAAAGCGAATGTAACTGACACGGCAGTTCTACCAACCACACCAGCCATCCTCACCCTGCTGGCCTGCATATTGCTTCTTCACGCCTCTTTGAACGGATCCCAGGTTGTAAGAGGGAGGGAACACGTGAGCAGGCAGATTTCATTTACGGATAGTGCGACAAAGAAATGAGACACCAAACTTCTTTGCACGCGTTGGAATTGTGGCCACAGTTAGTCGGTGGTAACGTAGGCCAGCGCGCGTGGTCCTCTGAATGAAAGGGGAAGGTGGAATAAGAAAGAATAACTCTTCAGAACACTCGCCGTGGTACAGACGATAGAACGCGCTTAATGACACCATGTCATGGCGTAATTGAAGAGGCTCGAGGTGTTTAGTCACCTCCTCATCGCCTATGATGCGGATCGCGCGCCGCTGTAACCTATCCAAAGCATCGAGCAAGTACTTGACAGAACCATCCCAGAGGTTTCTTTCTTAATTGTCGTCAAGTTTGTTGAACTCACGCTAAGAATGCTTTTAATTTTGATTTATGGTCTTTGATGCATCCTGGTCTTAATAAATTAAGTAATTTCTTTTTTGAGAATGTTTTTGATTACTCTACTTAAATGCTGTTAGTTAAAAAATTTTACCACATGGTTAACCTGAGACAGAATGTTTGAAATCCGAATCATCATCATCATCAGCCTATTAATGTCCCCACTGCTGGGGCACAGGCCTTCTCTATGGATGGAATAGGGAGATTGGGCCATGACCCACCACGCGGGCCCAGTGCGGATTGGTGGGTGCTAACGACTGCAGATGCAGCCGGGACCAACGGCTTAACGTGCCTTCCGAAGCACGGAGGAGCTCATGTTATTAAATTTTTGGTTACCCATCCAATGACCGACCACTGCGAAAGTTGCTTAACTTCAATCGCAGCCGAACGCGCTAACCACTTGCGCCATCGAGCTCCTCTGCGCCATCGAGCTCCTCCGAAAAGAAAAAAGAAAAAAAGAAAGAAATCCGAAACCAACAGACAAACAGTCAAAGCGGGCTAAAAATTTTACGAGCGGATATTGTGTCTATTTCCGATTTCCGCCATTTTGCAGCGGAAGCGACCGTGCCTGAATTATTGACTGGAAACATATCCATAACGCTGCCTGGGTTTCGGTCTAGACTGGAATTGAGGCAAACACGGATGAGTCAATGTTTGTCAGTTAAGGATCGGCCGAGAGATTAAATCTGCCATAAAGCTACTTGGCTATTTGCATATTGACCATTGTTGTCGAGTAAACTTGTAGGATTGCATTGATTTAAATAATAAATTTTAAATTTAAATCTAAAGAAAAGTTTGCTCTTAAAATTCCACGCGGACCAGGCAGCAGACGGGACTCGAATCGGCACCCTTCGCTATCCGGGCGAATGCACTGACCATTATGCTACCGCTGTCTAGATGGCCGCGTCGAATTTTCTCTAGTACTTCTTAGGCTGCAAAGCTTTTCTTTAGATTTAAACATCTAGGCAGTTAAATGCTTGAAATTTTTAAATATAACAATTAAATGTATTTTTTTTTAGTACAAAGGGAAGAGCTCGAAGGCGCAAGTGGTTAGCGCATTAGGCTAATGAAAGTTAAGCAACTTTCGCAACGGTCGGTCATTGGATGGGTGGTCAAAAATTTACAATCTCATATTCCTCCGTGTTCCGCAAGGCACTTTAAGCCGTTGGTCCCGGCTGCATCTGCAGTCGTTAGCACCCACCAACCCTCACTGGGCCCTCGTGGTGGGTCACGGCACAATCGCCCTATGCCATCCATAGCGAATAGCTCCAGCAGTGGGGACCTTAATAGGCTGATGATGATGACATGCAAAAAGATGGATTACTTAATTAAAAAAAATGGATGCGTGTAACTTATGTACGCGCGTGAGAAGTTATACTTCTTTAGCATCATTAAAAATATTTTTTAATTGCATGCAAATAATTAATAATTACAATAAAATAATAAAAGGACTGGAAAAGGATAGTTAACACAGTCAATTAAGTTCAGTTTTAATTTGAAAAATTAAATAAATATTCAAAATATTCAATTAAAATCAGTACTGAATTTAAGTTATTAGTCCATATGTAATTAGCACTTGTAAGTAACTAAAACACGTTGTGTCTATATAGAAACTAGAAACATGTGGATAAATATTATAAATATGAAAACAGTGATCAGAGGCGACGAGCGTGCCAACATAGTTTTTGACAACGCGATCATCTTATGGAGCTCCGTGGATCGTTCAAAGTACCTTTCGAACAGATGTCTAATAATGGTTATTAGACACTAACATTCATAACGCGCCCGCGGCCAACTTCATGGTGTTACTATTGTGTTACAGTGATGCGCGCGCATCTAAAAATTTCACTCTCATCATTTTTTCATAACGCGCCTAAAGAAGTATAACTTCAAAAACATACCTATATTACAATCAAATAGTTATAGATATCCTGCCCCCCTAGCATGAGCACGGCGATATGATATATAACGCATTTTTATCACGCTCAATTGTCAAATTACTATGAAGTTTGACAGTTGGACGCGATAAAAAAGTGATATAATGTAAATTACGGTGCTCCTCCTACGGGGACTGGGTGAGCGGACTTTTCTCCGTATATTTAAGGTATAAATATAAAATTGCAATTTTTAAGAAATAAAACTCTCTAAAGCTAAGAACTCACGCCGCGGCTGCGGGACCACAAATATGAAGTTGCAGGTAAACCCCAAAAATAGAAAGTACAGAAAGTGATCTATATACAAAATGCGTTCGAGCAACGCAGACGTGGACATCTCGAACCAGTTGAGACCACTGCGACCGCGAGTTACATCCGCTTGAGACACGCGTCTGTGACCCCTCAGGTTCGAGTGGTCTAGAGGCTCAAGACGAAGAGGAGACTCCCCGCGTGACGACATGCCATCCGCCTGGCATACCTCTAGAGGCACTCGCCAATTCTCGGCTTGAGGTCCCCGAAGGATCTAGCCGTCCCCAAACCTGGTGACGCTGTAAAGGTCATCTGCGACCAACAGCACACACACTCAAAAAACGCGTCTGTGAACTTTTTTGTGCAAAACTGGAGCAACAAAAACAAGTAATTATATCTGCTCGGAAGACGGTTGTTTAAATTAAACAGTAAACGTTGAATTTTAATTTATTTAATTTGTTATAATAGCAATTTAATATTAAACTTTAAATAATTTAGTTATTGTCAGTTTGTATTTCCGTTCTCTGGTTCCTTAACGACAATAAATCGAACAACTACATGAGAGTACCACTACTGCGATAGTTTTTTCTGCTTAAGCCAATGTTGACAATCCTAGCGCGATCGTCGAGCATAGATACACAAATACATGAGATTACCTTCTGTTTTTTTTTTATAGATAGGTCTGACAAATGACTCCACCCCACCTGATGTATTTATCTGTACTCTCTATTTTGTGATCTCTTTGACACAAAAGTCAATTTCACAGCAATTCATGCCCGCCGAGTGCCCGGTTGAAGGGGCATCTGCGACTGGCTTTTTAAATGAGCGTTCGTGGCAGCTTCGGCTGCGGGACCGCAAAAAACTGCGGTGACGTGAGTTTTTAAATAAAACAGTTCAGCGGCCGCGACGGGTGCGGTAATTAGCCGCTCCGTGAATTCAATGATGTACCAACCTCTTAACATTATGTAACTGATGATAAATGAGAGAGAGTAAGTAAAGTGGACGGTTGTGGTTATGGTGCACAGGCTTGTAGATGGGTGTTTGCCTATTTGCGTTGTTTGCTGTTTGTGTTCGCCAGTGAACGACGTCGGTCGGTGACGGATTATTGCACAAAACAAAGGTTGTTGTTTGCCCCCCCTGACTAGCATGCTCTCCAACCCTGGGGTGGCGATGCACATTTGTGTTGGGTCATTGTGGTCGGTATTTGGCAAGAGATTGTTGTTTGCAGCAAACAACAAGCATGTGTAGGCAACACTACAATAATATCCACAGAGGATAGACTGAACGACCGAAATGACGAATTAAAAACGGACAGAAAAGTGTGAGGGAGACGGAATAATTGTGCGACCGCAAATTAGTTCGTAAAGTATAGGCCGCACGATCATTTCCTCTCTTTTCAGATTAACTATTCTCTACGACTATGAGTTCAAGCATATTTGCTGCTTACGGCGTATCTCTTGCAGTATAGCCTAGTGTAGCAGGCAAAGTATCAAGGCAATACATAAAACAAGAAGAACAACACAAATCAGGCAGGCAGTGCAAATAGCACGCCACTGATATTATTAATTGCGAGAGAAAATAATTGCGGTGGTAAATTTAGTTAGAAATACTTTATTTATACAAAGTCCTATCAAATCACTCTAGTCCAGTTAAGTGTAGAACATAGTGTCCTCATTAAATAGCGGAGGGAGCACCATTCTTCTTTCAGGACACTCTGCTTCTTTCATAACGAGTTCTGCCAACTTTATTAACTGAAGAAACACAACATCCTTTTTGTATTAAATTTGGCTTCGGTCTTCTACTTCTCAAATAGCACATTTCCATAAAAACTCTGCATGTACCTTTCTTATATTGAATAAATCGGTTAAATAAGCTCTTTTAGATATTTCGTGGAATATAAACTATTGTCAAAACAGTGTATAAAATCACATAAACAATAAAACAAAAGATACTGAAGATATTTGCAATTTTTCTCCATGCTTCTATATTATCACTTCCCTTTGTGATCATATCTTGGCTGTCTTGCCAACGCCGCCAAACCAAACAACCCAAAAACGTATTGAAGATCAGATTATTAACAAAACACACCCAAACAGGTGGAGCTGCTTTCCTTTCCTTCAGTCGTATCAAAATTATGGAAATAACAACTAAAATACTGTTCAATATCAAAGATGAACGGTAGAATAATAATATTGTTGGGACATCATCCCCGTATTTAGGCAAGTCATTGTTTATTTCAGAAAGAAAGGAAAAATGGGATACCATGAAAAAGCTTGTTAGCAAAAATCTTTTAAAACTTGCTTCCAGTAAAATTGTTGCGAGTGTTAACAGCATTAGAATTATTGACGGAAACACCACGAAAACTTCTAAAACCGACGAGTTTCTCTTTAAATTAAACAGAAATCGTATTTGGATTTTCTTGCTTACGTTCCTGATGACACTGTGTTGAGATAGAATCCATTCAGTTTTGGTGGTGTGCGCTAAAATCGGTTTGAGGAACAACATCAATCCAACATTATTCTGCAAAGAAGAAATGCCGTAATCGAGTTTGCATTTTTTAGTGTCGTATGGCCAATTCTGCACGCTAGACACACATCTAACTTCTTCATTGACTCTGGGATTACATGTTACACTTCCGGTACTTTCCAATGAACACATTCCATAAAAAGTCTCATATATCTCATTTTCTATTCGATTATTCAATTCCAAAATGGGTGCCCAGAAAACATAACTCCAATAATTCGTCTTATTTATGCCGTTGAAGTCTTCAGGATTCCATGTTAATCTATCGTCACTCCATGTTAGATGCAACCAACCGTTTACAGTAAATGTATGAGATTCATCGTCAAAATTATAATATCTTAAAAAAAAGCCAAAATTTACCTTTGTTCTTGCGCGATTCGGTTGCATGATATTGTTATAATCATTTTTGAGATGTTTGTGAAGTTTCTTGAGCCATCTCCGATCATCAGATGTATTATCTATAACGCAGGAGCTGTGCGCAAAATGAATAAAACTTAATATAAGCGGACAAACAAGCCAGTCCATAGTTTGTTCTAAACTGTATTGCGATAAGCATACGCCCATTTTTATTAAATTAAACCTTGGTGTTGATAAAATCAATATATATATTAAAAACGTACTTCGCCACAATAGTTCCGTCCATCTTGATGCGGACCGTGAGATTTTCACGAAATTTCTTCAAATTAATTAAAAAATCTTTAAATTTATTGTTACCAACGATGTTTCCAGTCCACTGGGCATAGCTAGGGGGTTCATACAATTTGAAAAATAAATTTAAAAACGAATGTAAGTTTAACTAAAGCGCTGCCCCCCTTGGAAAAATCCTAGAGGGGGGGGGGGGGGGGGGTAGGCTACCTCCCTCTAGGATATAAAGGCAATCGTTACTTTTCTACAATTTTGATTTGAGATTTAGTTATTCAGAAGGGGGGGGGGGGGGGGGGTGAAAACCGCAATTACCTTTAAAGTATGCCACTGCGTACCCGTCCTAGGAAAAATCTCTAGCTACGACCATGTCGTCTAGTCTAGACAAATACGAGCTATTAAGGTTAACACATTATATTAACATTGACACAAATATCGTGCAGCTTCAAGTTCACAACAATTCTGTGACTCTGATGTTGCAGATGTCTAACTGCGTCATAAAATAAAATTTGGATTCACTATTTCATTACCGCAATCTATAGGGGCGTTCCCATATCCTGTTACATGGTAACAGCCCAGTTTATCACCAATCATGGTCTGGTCCACATGTTTGATCATATTGGGCATTGTTCATCTAACGATCTGCAAAGATTGTGTCATTGACAACCGACCACAGTATGGGCAATGGGAAAAGCAGCTACACAAAGATCTTAGCAAATGCCAAGAAGATTTTGAAGCACCCACTAACAACACCATCATCAAAATACGGGTTGTAATGAAATATTTCGTTGTGGACGATTATGAGGGCTCCATGACTATGGAGAGCATAACTTTGATATCTTGGACCGATAAAAGACTCATTTGGAATCCGAAAGACTACTACGGAATCGCCGAAACATATTATCGGAATTACGAATATTGGTTGCCGCCAATAATGATAATAAACAACGCCGCAGACAGGGATGATGTTTTTTATCACGAATTTTGCAACTTGAAATATAATGGTGAAGTCATGTGTATGCCAAAGTTGAAAAATAAGGCTCCCTGCATCTCTTTCACTCGAAATTGGCCTTACGATACCAACATTTGCAATTTCGATTACGGCCAAGCCCCATTCTATGAGAAGAAGAATCTAATCCTCGTTCCGAAATTTAACAAGACTGCAAATATATTTGGAGCAGAATATGGGGCAGAATGGATAATCACCGACTATCGTGATTATTTCAACGTGACCGATAAAATCAAGCTCAGATTAACATTCACACTTGAGCGTAACGCCGAGGGTCTCGGGGCAGTCATGATTTTACCATCAACCCTGTTGGCAGTACTCACAGTTGTAACATTATTTCGTGATGTGAACAACTTTAAACGTTTCTGGTTTACATGTTTCTCTGTGCTTTGCCATTTCTATATATTGCTAATAACCAATGCTAGAGTGCCAAAAGCCGGTTCTGGTATACCAGCTATATTGATTTTCTGTAGATTTTCTCTGTTACTGACTAGTGTTTTAGTGATTTTATCTTTGGGCTTAAAACGATTGAGAAACCGCACGACGATACCTCCTAATTGGATAGGATCTGTAACGAGTTCTGTGTTTGACTCTCGCGCTAAATATTTAATTTGGCCTCGATGGAAAAACAAATCGAATGTTCTGACTTTCGATTCTGTAAACACGAAAGACATTGAAACGTGGAATAATTTCTGTAGTATACTTAATTGTGGTTTATTGATGATCTGTTCGACAGCATATGTGTTAATGATAATATTATATGTGCCGAGACCACCACCTTTGACATTTTAGGGTGTTATTATTAACTTTAATTTATCAGATTAAGAAAAGTTATCCCACTAATAGAACAAATTTAAAATTCAATAAAATAAAATGGAACAAAATCTGTTTATTGTATTATTTTTATAATTTTTGTGGTTAGATATCTTGGCCGTCGCTTAATGTTAAATAAGCGACCCACCTGGCTTCGCATGGCTGCAACTTATAAGAAATTGAGAAGTGTTAAGATTTTAATACAAATCATCAAATCCCAACTCTGGATTAACTTTCTTGTGATTTCCGGTTAACTTTAAAAAAAACTTAAAGAAACCTTGTTATGACAATAAACAATATAACAAAGAAAGAAAATGCATAAAGCAGTCTTTTTAAATATTATTATGTGCATACAAACGTTTAGGAGATTCTTTCATTTATATAGAAGATTAATCAAGTAGATTCATAAATCTAATGGAAAAGTTGTTTATTATATTTATTTTAAGTATTAACTGCTAGATTTATAAATGTAACGAAAATTTTCCTAGAAAAAAAAGCCTCAATCTCCACCTGCCATTGATGTCGCGCTAGCATAGTTGGTTAGTGCATCCGCCCAGATAGCGGAGGGTGGAGGTTCGGGTTCCATCTGCTGCCTGGACCGCATGCATTTTTTTCTAATAAAGTTTTCTTTAGATTTATAAATAAAAAACTAATTACAGATCTTACTGGTCCACAAGTAGATATTTAACACCATCAAAGTTATACATTTGAGTCCCATGTGAATGAAGTTGCGGGATAACTGCAGTATGTAATTAAGTTGTTGTAAAAAAAGATATCCTAAAATAATTGCGTCATTAAAATCTAATTTAATTTCACGATTGCATTGCTACAATCTGGCAGGCGTTCCCATATCGTGTTACATGGTAACAGCTCAGTTTATCTCCAGTCATGTTCTGGTCCACATGTTTGATCATCTTGGGGGTAGTTCCTCTAACGATTTGCATAGATTGTGTCATTAACAGCAGGCCAAAGTATTGGCAATGGGAGAAGCAGCTGCACAAAGATCTTAGCAAATGTCAACAAGTTTTTGAAGCACCCTCTAATAACACCATCGTCAACATAGTCGTCGTGATGAAATATTTCGTTGTGGATGATGATGAAGGCTCCATGAATATAAAGAGTTTGATTATGATATCTTGGACCGATAAAAGACTCATTTGGAATCCGAAAGACTACTACGACATCGATGAAACATATTTCTTCACCCACGAATATTGGGTACCGCGATTAATGATAATACACGCCGAAGCAGTAAATGATGAAGTCATTTATTACGGATTTTGCAGATTGAGATATAATGGTGAAGTCGAGTGTTTAGCGAAGTTGGAGAGTGAGGTTCCCTGTATCTCTTTTACCCGAAACTGGCCTTACGATACTAAAATCTGCAGTTTCAATTACGGCCAGTCTCCTTATGAAAAGAGGAATATAATCCTTGTTCCAAGACTTAACAAGACTGCAAGATTTGATTCAGATTTTGGGGCAGAGTGGATAATCACCGACTATCGAGATTATTTCAACGTGACCAATAAAATCAAGCTCAGATTAACATTCACATTTGAACGTAACGCCGAGGGTCTTGGGGCAGTCATGATTTTACTATCAACCCTGTTGGCAGTACTCACAGTTGTAACAGTATTTCGTGATGTGAACAACTTTAAACGTTTCGGGTTTACATGTTTCTCTGTGCTTTGCCATTTCTATATATTGCTAATAACCAATGCTAGAGTGCCAAAAGCCGGCTCTGGTATACCAGCTATATTGATTTTCTGTAGATTTTCTCTGTTACTGACTAGTGTTTTAGTGATTTTATCTTTGGGCTTAAAACGATTGAGAAACCGCACGACAATACCTCCTAATTGGATAGGATCTGTAACGAGTTCTGTGTTTGACTCTCGCGCTAAATATTTAATTTGGCCTCGATGGAGAAACAAATCGAATGTTCTGATTTCCGATTCTGTAAACACCAAGGATATTGATACGTGGAATAATTTCTGTAGTATCCTTAATTGTGTTTTATTGATGCTTTGTTTGATGGCTTATATGTTCATGATAATATCATATGTACCCAGACCACCACCTTTGGCATTAAAATGGGTGTCTTAATCTACACTTCATCAGATTAAGATATTTCACATTCATTGAACTATTTAAAATTCAATAACAAAATTAATTAAATTATATTACTATTTATTTGATTATTTGTAAGTTTTTGTGGTTAGTGTTCTTGTCCGTGCATTTATGTTAAACAAGCAACCCGCCTGGCTTCGCACGGGTGTATAAAATGAGAAATTCCGATTCCGTTTTATTTATATAGAAGATTAGTCAAGCAGATTAAAAAATCCAATGAAAATTTAGTTTCCAAAAAAACTAGTTACGGGTTTTACTGGTCTACAGTTAAATATTTGCAGTTGTTGTAAAAAAATGTAACCTAAAATAAGTGGGTCATAAAATCAAATTTAATTACATGATTTTATTGCCGCAATCTAAAGGGGCGTTCCCATATTGTGTTACATAGTAACAGCTCAGTTTATCTCCAGTCATGGTCTGGTCCACATGTTTGATCATCTTGAGCGTTGTTCATCTGATGATTTGCAAAGATTGTGTCATCGATAACCGATCACAGTATTGGCAGTGGGAGAAGAAGCTACACAATGACCTTAACAAATGCCAACGATTTACAAAAACACATTCTAACAACACCATCGTCAACATCCGTGTCCACATGAGATATTTCGTCGTTGACGACGATGAAGGATCTATGACTATGCAAAGTATGACTATAATATCTTGGACCAACAAAATACTCATTTGGAATCCGCAAGACTACCACGAAATCAGCGTAACACCGGTCTTGTCATATGAACATTGGGTGCCGCAATTGATAGTAATACACGACGAATCAGACAGTACGTATATCTCTTTTTACCATTATGGGTCCTGCAACTTGAAATATAATGGTAAAGTCATGTGTATATCGAAGTCGGAGAGTAAGGTCCCCTGCAGCTCTTTTACCCGGAACTGGCCTTACGATACTAAAATCTGCAGTTTCAATTATGGCCAGTCTTCTTATGAAAAGAAGAATATAATACTTGTTCCAAGATTTAACAAGACTGCAAGATTTGATTCAAACTTTGGGGCAGAGTGGATGATCACCGACTATCGTGATTATTACAACGTGACCGATGAAATCAAGCTCAGATTAACATTCACACTTAAACGTAGCGCCGAGGGTCTCGGAGCAGTCATTTTCTTACCGTCAATCCTGTTGGCCGTACTCACAGTTGTAACAGTATTTCGTGATGTGAATAACTTCAAACGTTTCTGGCTGACATGTTTCTCTGTGTTTGGCCATTTCTATACATTGGTAATAATCAATGCTAAAGTGCCAAAAGCCGGTTCTGGTATACCAGCTATATTGATATTCTGTAAATTTTCTCTGTTACTGACTAGTGTTTTAGTGATTTTAACTTTGGGCTTAAAACAACTGAGAAACCACACAACGGTACCTGCTAATTGGATAGGATCTGTAACAAGTTTTGTGTTTGATTCTCGTGGTAAATATTTAATTTGGCCTCGATGGAAAAACAAATCGAATTTTCTGACTTCCGATTCTGCAAACACGAAATACATTGAAACGTGGAATAATTTCTGTAGTATCCTTAATTGTGTTTTATTGATGCTCTGTTTGACGGCTTATATGTTCTTAATAATATTATATGTGCCCAGACCACCACCTTTGGCATTAAAATGGGTGTTTTAACCTACACTTCACCAGATTAAGATATTTCACATTCATTGAACTATTTAAAATTCAATAACAAAATTAATTAAATTATATTACTATTTATTTGATTATTTGTAAGTTTTTGTGGATAGTGTTCTTGTCCGTGCATTTATGTTAAACAAGCAACCCGCCTGGCTTCGCACGGGTGTATAAATTGAGAAATTCCGATTCCGTTTTATTTATATAGAAGATTAGTCAAGCAGATTAAAAAATCCAATGAAAATTTAGTTTCCAAAAAAAAATAGTTACAGGTTTTACTGATCTACAGTTAAATATTTGCAGTTGTTGTAAAAAAATGTATCCTAAAATAAGTGGGTCATAAAATCAAATTTAATTACATGATTTTATTGTCGCAATCTAAAGGGGCGTTCCCATATTGTGTTACATGGTAACAGCTCAGTTTATCTCCAGTCATGGTCTGGTCCACATGTTTGATCATCTTGAGCGTTGTTCATCTGATGATTTGCAAAGATTGTGTCATCGATAACCGATCACAGTATTGGCAGTGGGAGAAGAAGCTACACAATGACCTTAGCAAATGCCAACGATTTACAAAAACACATTCTAACAACACCATCGTCAACATCCGTGTCCACATGAGATATTTCGTCGTTGACGACGATGAAGGATCTATGACTATGCAAAGTATGACTATAGTATCTTGGACCAACAAAGTACTCATTTGGAATCCGAAAGACTACCACGAAATCGGCGTTACACCATTCTGGTCCTATGAATATTGGGTGCCGCAATTGATAGTAATACACGACGAATCAGACAGTACGGATATCTCTTATTACCATTATGGGTCCTGCAAATTGAAATATAATGGTAAAGTCATGTGTATGTCGAAGTTGGAGAGTAAGGTCCCTTGCATCTCTTTCACCCGAAACTGGCCTTACGATACTAAAATCTGCAGTTTCAATTACGGCCAGTCTCCTTATGAAAAGAAGAATATAATCCTTGTTCCAAGATTTAACAAGACTGCAAGATTTGATTCAGATCTTGGGGCAGAGTGGATGATCACCGACTATCGTGATTATTACAACGTGACCGATAAAATCAAGCTCAGATTAACATTCACACTTAAACGTAGCGCCGAGGGTCTCGGAGAAGTCATTTTCTTACCGTCAATCCTGTTGGCCGTACTCACAGTTGTAACAGTATTTCGTGATGTGAATAACTTCAAACGTTTCTGGCTGACATGTTTCTCTGTGTTTGGCCATTTCTATACATTGGTAATAATCAATGCTAAAGTGCCAAAAGCCGGTTCTGGTATACCAGCTATATTGATATTCTGTAAATTATCTCTGTTACTGACTAGTGTTTTAGTGATTTTAACTTTGGGCTTAAAACAACTGAGAAACCGCACAACGGTACCTGCTCATTGGATAGGATCTGTAACAAGTTTTGTGTTTGATTCTCGTGGTAAATATTTAATTTGGCCTCGATGGAAAAACAAATCGAATGTTCTGACTTCCGATTCTGCAAACACGAAATACATTGAAACGTGGAACAATTTCTGTAGTATCCTTAATTGTGTTTTGTTGATGCTCTGTTTGACGGCTTATATGTTCTTAATAATATTATATGTGCCAAGATCACCATCTTTCATCACCACCACCTAATTAAGAAAAGTTAAATCTCACATTCATAAAACAAAATAATAAAAAAAACAAAGTTCAATAACAAATTAATGAAATTTTAGGTAAATAAATACTTTCTTTTTAAATGTTTGTATAATTTTCTCTTTTTAAGTGTTTTTGGTCGTGTATTTAAGTTATATATTTATCTTTGAATCTACGTAATTTTGAGATTGCAATTTCAACCAAAAAGCTCAGTCATTCGAGTAAATCGGGTATATTATCGTAAGTATCTAAAATAATGTCGCACACATCTGACAAAACCATCATGTATCTTAATATTTTTTAGAGAATACAGGAGATCATTATAATGTTTGTTGTGTAGCCATTCCTCAACGTCACTTGAAACAAGAACACGGGATTATGTTCCGGCGTCCCGCAGGAACCCTTTTGACGGCGATGTAGGTGGGATCAACTATTTTTTCGTCTCCTTTCCCTACCTGTGCTCATTTATCAACTACAGCGGTGACACCTAGCGGTAGTTTCACTGAAGAAACTGAGAAATAGCGTCTTACTCGAGTGTATGTGTTGTTCCCCAGATTTTCGTAATATTCTTTTTTATATATATGTCTGACCGAACCAATGACTGATGTTACTGACAGTGGAGTCCAACCTCCATATAATAACTGATGCAGTTGTTACACAAGCAATCCTTCCCTTTCCAGGCTGCAAGTTGCTTCTTCATGTCTTTTTTGAATTGTACTCCGGGTTAGAGGAAAAAAGGAGATCGTGAGATGCGAAGAAAATATTTAACACGTTACGTGCGTAATTTATTTATTTATTTATCTTTAACAAAGTTTCTACAGCGGTTTTTGTGAAATTTAATACAATAAAATATAGATATAATCTTAAAGTCAATTACAGAAACTCATTACGTACACATTAGATATTAACGGCGTTATTATATGTCAGTAATTATTACATTTAATTCAATTTAATTTTAAAAATTGCATAAAAATCATATCATTCATTAACATAAAAAATAAAATAAAATTTTGATTGGACAAAAACATAACAAAAAGACAAAAAAGAAGAAAAACAAGCACTGAATATCCATATAAAAGGGTTTTCAAGAGTTGTTCACATGATAACTTTATGAAGTGTGAGTGGGTGTGTGTGCGCGTATGTATGTGTGTGTGTGTGTGTGTGTGTGTGCGTGTGTGCGCGCGCGTGCGTGGTGTGTTTATGTGTGTGTGTGTGTGCGCGCGTGCGTGGTGTGTGTGTGTGTGTGTGTGTGTGTGTGTGTGTGTGTGTGTCCATGCAGCTGCAATAAACTTTATAGGCCATACAGGACTGTACCGAGAAACGACGCTCAAAAACACAGTTCGATCCATGCGGCGGCAGGGATTTCAGTTAGTTTTGTATGAATTTGAAAGAGAAAAATATATATTTGTGAATGTGTTTTGAAACAGGATTTTTTTTTTTTAAAAGGATAGGATAGAATCTACACATAAAAATGTGCCTGTGCTTGGTGCCAACTAGTGAAATATCGCAGTCGGATACAGTGTAGGTGACCCTGTCAGGGCCCTTAGCTGGAGATGGGCTCTATGGGGCAATGTCCTGCCTTAAAATACCATTGCCCTACCTTAAAACGGGGCGGCAGGCTGCGAAGGGCGGCACGCCTCTGCTACCTGTAATATCCGTTGTACTATTTAAAACACAACTCTCGATACAGTCCTGGACCCTGTCTAACCATTAGAAAATAAATAATTTACATAGAAGAAATGTTAAAATAGCAAATGTATTTTCTCCGTCCTACTTTCAATATCTATATATATATATATATATATATAACTCAAAGGTGACTGACTGACATAGTGATCTTTCAACGCACAAACAGCCCAAACTACTGGACGGATCGGGCTGAAATTTGTCATGCAGGTAGATGTTATGACGTAGGCATCCGCTAAGAAAGGATTTTGATCAATTCTACCCCCAAGGGGATAAAATAGGGAATGAAAGTTTGTATGAAACTTTGTCAATTTTTAACCGATCGGGCTGCGACTTTGCTTGCAGGTATAAGAAGAATAATAGATGAATGTCATTATGTATAATACAAGCCTGAGAATAAAAACTGTAGTCTACACTTCAGCTCTACACCGAAGGGAAGCGAGGGCGGGTGGCTAGACACCAATAAGCCTGTTAACGTGTTAGAAACAGTTGGTCAAGACGACGTCAATTTTGACAAGGTTTTTTTTTTATTATTATAATTTATAGCTGAGAGTCCTAAGGTGCTTTAATGACAACCTCGCACCGGGAAACGCAGTGTCGGTAGACCTCATACCAGGCGGACCAACGACATCAAGCGAGTCTTGGAGACCCACTGGATGCGGAAAGCTCAGGATCGTCGTGTTTGGAGATCCCTAGAGGAGGTCTATGTGCAGCAGTTGACGTCCATCGGATGATTGTAAATAATAATAATAAATAAATATTTCCAACAGACAGAACCAATTTGCCTAGCCCCAAAGTAAGCACTGTAAAACTTGTGTTATGGGATACTAGGGTTGCGGAGAGAATACATATACTGTACATATATAAATAAATTTATATAGAAATACATATGACTGGAGTACAAATGCTCGTATTCATCACACAAACATCTGACGGATTGATATTAATAAAATTTTTAAAATCTGAACTGAATTTAGATATTGTTTCCGATAGAGCAATGGGGACAACGAGGTATGGTACAACCATTGATGCGGTATTTTCAAGATTCGTGAACCACGTATCTAACAACGTCCATGTGTCTTATTTTAGTTAACATAAACCACTTGTCACTGTAATTAATAATGCAAACAATGTTGATTTAATTAATACTTAAAAAAATGATAATAATTACATAATTTATCAACATTCCTAATGATATATTTATGCACATCTGAAATTGACTATTGTAAAAAGTTTAATGTAAAATATTTCGTCGATTAGTTATAATAAATGTATATGAAATGGATAAATATATATTTATATATGTATATTATTTTCATTAATTTGTTAATTTACCCTTTCATACAGTATCAATCTTTTTTAAGTTAAATAAACTCTTTTTGCGTCTGGTTAGACTATTGAACTTAAGGAGTAAACTCCAGTCGTGCGTCGGAGCTGACACACACATTTTTTTTTTATTTATAATTATCAATTCGTACTTTCAGTAATATCAAAAATGCCTACACTGATGCATTTCCAATTACGACTTAAATTATTTTCCTTGACATTGATTTCAATTTAATTTATTTATTTGATTTTATTCCCAGCGCCATGTAAGCCTACAATTACAATTACAAGCTTAGTACTTTAATAATGTAGTGCCCGGGGCGCGGCGCCGCGCCCGCCATCTCGTTACGAGGCCTAGCATTGCAGCTGCATGGACACGCACATACATACATACATACACGCACACACACCCACACTTCATAAGGTTATCATATGTCAAATTCTTGAAAACCTTTTGTATGGATATTTAGTGATTGTTTTTCTTTTTTTTTTGTCTTTTTGTTATGATTTGTTTTGTCCAATCTTAATTTAGTTTAATTATTTATGTTAGTAAATTATATGATTTATATACAATTTTTAAAATTAAATGTAATAAATACTGATAAATAGTAACGCCGTTAGTATCTAATGTGTACATAATGAGTTTCTGTAATTGCCCTTAAGATTGTTTTTATATTTTATTGTATTAAATCCACAAAGAAAAACGCTGTAGAAACTTTGTTAAAGAAAAAATAAATAAAATTATTATTATGAGGTTTGACCGGTGTTTGTTTGTATTTTAAGGTTGTAGCTTGTAGACTATAGCCATCCCTTTCGTCTGTCGCATTAAGATAGCGGTAACGTACAGCGTCACTATTTACATAATACTGTTTATTGCGATCGGTGCCGATTAAACAACGGTTCGATTCAGCAGGGGTGTGGACATTTGAGGCGAACTTGCAAATGTTACAATATATCTATAATTTTCACACTGTGAGTAAAAATCTCTAAGTTCTGTATGTTCTCCTAGCAGACCTTTTAAACTGGGAGACTTGCCCAGGTGGGGGAATAGGGATGATGACTAACTTTTTTTTTCGTTCATCAGGTAGATTATCTAAAAGTATTGGACACGTATATTTTCTTTTTTCACATAATATAAACATTGCAGAGATATATTGATTTGAAAATTCGCATGACGTCACGTTTTACAATTAAACAAGTACAATTTTCACTCAAAAGTGACGTCACGAGCCCTTACTCCCAAACTTTGACGCGCTATAACTTTGTAATTTTTTGGTTGATTGCCCAAAGAAAAAAATACGTGTCCATTATTTTTTGATCATCTAACTGATGGACTAAATAGAATTTCGTTTATTGTACCCCGTCATCACCCCTATTGAAGCATCTTTCAAAATTGTATTTTTTAGCGTTATTGTTCACTCGCGCGACGCCAATCACAACAAAGTTTCTCGCATGTGACCTATGAACGAATTGACGTTTTGTATGCGCTAAATTTAAATATCTGCAATTTTGAAAGATGTTTCACTCGTCCACCTAGGCAAATCTCCCGGTTTTCCCCTATGAAATTTTACTTAAGTGCGGTCACAGACCATTAATTTTAATGCTAATCAAAGTAAAGACCTTGGTAGAGTGGTATGTCCAC
Organism: Chilo suppressalis; assembly: GCA_902850365.2. NCBI lineage: Eukaryota > Metazoa > Arthropoda > Insecta > Lepidoptera > Crambidae > Chilo > Chilo suppressalis. The sequence goes on along the minus strand of OU963917.1, from coordinate 11,412,742 downwards.
CGTAGTTTACGGTTTGGTTCATAACCCGGTAGGGGCAAATATTTGTTTGATGAATACAAGCATTTTTGTACCTGAGTCACTTCTGGTATAGGAATGTATTTCTAAAAAAATATACTTATTCATGCATGATTATATGTGCTCACGACGCTAAGCTATTTGTCATAAAAAGTTCACCATCTATAATATAAAAATGAATCGCTGAATGTGTTGCTAAGCTCAAATCTCGAGAACAGCTGAACCGATTTCGATAATTCTTTTTTTAGAATATTCCTCGAAGTACGAGGATGGTTCTTACGCAGAGAAAAATTAAAAAAAAAATGCCTCAAAAATTCCAAAAACAACACTTTTCCATACGCCCATACAAACTATCGTAATAATACTTAAAAGTCAATTTGAACTTTAATACCATACCATAAATTTCAAATATTAGTGGAGAGGTTCCGGGAAGGCAAAATAATTGAGTGACGTGATGTCAATAGAAGTTTGGAAACGGCAAATATACCATTTTCAGTTTTTTTTATAATTATATGAAGTCATTTTAGTCTACACTACAGCTCTACACCGAAGCGAAGCGAGGGCGGGCCACTAGTCTTTAATAAAACTAATAATTAACGTTATGTTAGATCAGCCATATTTAAAGCGAAAAATATGAATATTTTATTATATTAAATGTGAATAAATAAAAAATCTAAATATTATTATAATATCGATTACAGACTAAGATTAAAAAAGTAGAGACAGCAAATTTTCGAGTATTTACAGAGACTAATAAACATGAAACTTATTTATATAATATAATGAAAGTTAGAAGCAAAAATATTTTGCGAATAAATTGGTAAGCGTATACACATTTTTTTCGTTTCCAGGGAAAACTAATACATTTAGAAGTTACCCACGAATTAAGTAGATACTAGGTACTTTATTATTTTGCGCGGAAAATCTCATTTCTAGGTAATATTACAAAATCCCATTTGTGGTAGTGGCGAAATGAAGATTAAATCTGCTCACGAAACAGCTTTCGTAAAAAATATTAATAAAACTTTTGGGGTTCCTTATCTGGGAGTGGTAAAGGAAGTGACAGAAAAAACGGGGTTTATCTATCTTCTATATATATAAAACTCAAAGGTGACTGACTGACTGACATAGTGATCTATCAACGCACAGCCCAAACCACTGAACGGATCGGGCTGAAATTTGGCATGCAGGTAGATGTTGTGACGTAGGCATCCGCTAAGAAAGGTTTTTAATCAATTCTACCTCCAAGGGGATAAAATAGGGAATGAAAGTTTGTATGAAACTTTGTCAATTTTAAACCGATCGGGCTGAGATTTTGCATTCAGGTATAAGAAGAATCATAGATGAATGTCATTGTGTATAATACAAGCCTGAGAACAAAAACTGTAGTTTCCACTTCAACCTTACACCGAAGCGAAGCGAGGGCAGGCCGCTAGTTTAAAATAATGGTTAATAAAGTTTACTTTCTTGTTATTTGATGCAGTGAATTTTCCGGGGGTTTTTTGTACGAGGAGTGAACAAACCTTACTCCCCCTAATGCCGTAGAAGGAGCTGCATCCTCACCTTTCCGGCCTGAACATAATCACCTTCCCCGCGGAGGCCTGGAATCCAACTCTCCAGCAGAAACATAACATCAATAGGTTGTGTTATTTTGGTTTAAGGTCTTCTGATGTCTTCTTCTTCTACCTTAAGAGGTTACTTCCCCCAGACGGGTGCTCCAATTCAAGCGGAAAATTTGCTATGCCCATCCTAACTTCACGGGATATGGGATATGTTTCTGATAAATACAGAAAAGTGTGCTCGCAATGGCGTGTATTCGAGGATAAAATATTCATAGACACAATTTAACAAGAACACAGACTCAAGACGACGAAGCTCGATGGCGCAAGTGATTAGCACGATCGTTGAGGTTAAGCAACTTTCGGGTTGGCCGGTTATTAAATGGATGACCAAAAATTTTTCAAAAAAAAGTTAGCCACGTTTAGCCGATGGTCCCGACTGAATCTATAGTCGTTAGCTCTACCTACCAACCCGAATTGGGCCCGCCTTGTGGGTGAAACCTTTCTCCTTATTTCATCTAGAGGAAATGCTGGTGCACCAGCAGTGGGGCAATAATTGCAAATAATGATGGCATACTCATAGACAATGGATATCTTGACTCTTGCACAGCCTACTAGGCAGCCTATTAAGCAGATAAGTACCTCAACAGTACGAAGGTACACCACAAATTCAGTCGCGCATGTTGCCACGCATTCTACCGACTATACCACGGCGAGTGTTCCGAGGAGCTATTCTCGCTTATCCCTCCATCACCTTTTCTTCAGAGGACCACGCGCGCTGGCCTACGTTGCCACCGACTTACTGTGGCCACTATTCCTACACGCACAAAGAAATTTGGTGACTTACTATTCGTAAGTGGAATTCTTTACCCGTGTTCCCTCCTTCCTATAATCTGGGGTCCTTTAAGAGAGGCGTGAAGAAGCATTTTTGCAGGCCGGCAAGGTGAGGATGGTTGGTGTAGCAGTTTATAACTGCTGTTTAACTGCTGATGACCTCGGTCCTTATAGTGCGTGTCGGGCGACCGATGCAGGAGTTTCATCTGGTTGTTACTGGGAACCCCGTTCATTTCATCGAGCCTTTGCGGCTGGATGAAGGTCTGGAGGTGTCTTCAAATACCCTATATGGGATACTCCTGGTGGTTCAGGGAGGCGTATCGCCTTTTCCAGATATATATAAAAAAAGATTCAGTCACGCACAGCGATGATGGCAGGACTGGAAGTAGTGGCACATTCTTCTCCCGCAACCGAAAGTATCTCCGAAACGAACTTTCGATAACGAAGTTCAAACGAAATTTTATTCCGTCAATTTAAGTTTATACTTAATTTGAACGCTAAACTATTTAACTAACTTTCTTTGAGTAGGCTTAGAAAATCTACACCTCAATCTATATTCCGACGTCGAATATTATTATAATTAAAAACGATCCAGAAAAATGTGCGAAGTTTCGATCGAAATTTCGTTTTTCGTTGAATTAGAGTAGGTGGTCAGTTATTTTTAACCGACTTCAAAATGGAGGAGTTTCTCAATTCGGTTGGTATTCTTTTTCATTTTCAAACTGCTTCGGGTGGAGTTGAGTGTTTGCTGTGCTTTTTATGAGAATAAGTTACACTAGTCATCCGCCCTTTCTTTGTTTCGGTGTGAGTAGACTGTAGTTTTTGTTATCGGTCTTGTAATATTATATAATATATATATTATGGGCTATGTGATTAATCGGGCATTATTCATAATGCCCTGGCAATATGGAACACAACTTGGCGAGACTTCTGTCATTATGACATATGTCTCGCCAAGTTATTTTGACAAGATAGTACCAACGTTTTGAATTTATTCATTTTGCCCGATCCAAGTGATATTCAAGCTATCCCAAACACTGACTTATTACATGGACAACGAGCCGACGGGCATTATTTTAATGGCCGGGCAATGTGATAAATAGGTGAGTTTAGATTGTAATTAATCACTTGGCCCGATATGGATGGGCATTATTCATACTGCCCTGGCATTATGAATACTGCCCGCATTAATCACTTGGCCCATAACATATACATTATAACTCTTTCGTGAGAATTCATCTGGCAGGTAGTAAAAAAGAATTTAAAATCCATTGTGTTTTTGGCAAGTTAACAGACGCAGACAGTGAAAAATGTTGCCTGAGAAAATGTTTGACTTTTAATTTTTTTTATTTATTAAAGTCCCCATGGCTGGGTCACTAGCCTTCCCTATGGACAGAATATTGTGTGGGGGAGAGAGAGAAAAGATGTTAGTTCAATATTAATATTTAATAGGATTAATCCCGGAAAGGGATTTTTTTATTCAATTATACAAACTATTGAAGTCTTTATTGTTGTTTATCAGCTATTTATTTTATTTTATAAGGTCAATCCTTTCTACTTGTTTCCTCTTATTTGTACGGAACCCCAATGCTCGAGTCAAACACGCACTTGTGCAATGCTTCAACTTCCAAAAGCATCACGAACCCATATTTCAAAATACACTTTCTATATTTTACGTCACTTCATTATTAACAATTGCAGAGACCACTTAATAAATAAAAAAAAACGTCAAGACTCACAACGCAGTTAAAAAACGCACCCTTCCAATAAATAATAAGGCGCTTATGGGGCATAATGGGGGATGAGAGGCCATAAGTCTCCCCTATCTATTGCCTAACATATTTTCTCTCACCTGGGGGATGTTTTTCCTCCCATAATTAATGGTGGAACATTATTCTGAGGAGTATCTTAAGAGGCTTGTGCACACTGGGAGTGACAAACGCGTCATGTAAGCGCTTGCGATTGTTGTTGCAATATAGCAGTTAATTTTGTTTCAATACAAGGAAAATATACCATTACGTTTAATAATGTTTTCCTACTGTATTAAAACATTTCTTCTGTTCATTGGTGTCAATTCTGGCATAATTCTCTAAACTTAAAAGTAAATTTAATATCAGTCTCTCCTTTTTATTCTGTATAGAGAATGACAAGGATACACTGTTGTGAAATTTAAGTTTAGATTTAGAGAATCATTTCGGGATCGACACCATTGTATTGTTAAAATATATTAATTAGAATATGCAGAATGTCGGAATAAAATTATGTTCCAAAGTTATTCTATCTGTTACGCTTTTACGCTTAAAAACTGAACCGATTATGATAAATTGCGTATAAAGTGACGTAAATGATATTCTAAAAAACTAATATTCTATACAAACCAAGTCACGGACACTTACTTATTCTAAATAAATGAAATCATTAATATATTTCTTACTATTTGGCATGAACCAAATGGCGTAGCCCCGAAACTTATCATTGTCACGTTTGTGTTAAATGGGATTCTAGGATTACGGATAAAAAGAAATTGATTTATATACACATATACAAATAAAGTACATTATTGTAGAAATATAAACAATGTTTTTTTACTCAGGCACAACCACTCTTATTCATCATACAAACTTTAGCCTTTATTGGGATTTATTTATAATTTATTGCAAAAATAGCAAATGGCGGACGTAATGCAATAAGGCATTCTCTACCAGTCGACCAGTAAGACCCTGAGAAAGAAAAATACGATGTGCAATAAGGACATTTGCTAAATAAACCAGGTGATATATATCAATAGATATATAACACCTGGATTTTTCAAATACTTTGTTTGTATTCTGACAAATATTAATTTGAAAAGTTGATTAAAATATTTAAAATTTCGGAAAGAAGTTGCAGCTGCTGCAAAAATCAGTCAATGATATTAATAGGTGGTAGTTAATCCTGAACATCCTGAAACCTACTATGCGCCTTCGCGTCAGAATTCAAACTTGTAGGTTTTCAGAACACTACGTTACTACTGGGCATATGTTAAATTAACCAGATGATATATATCAATAGTTATATATCCTAGGATTCGAACAACCCAATGAACAATTTATAGAGCTTTTTGAGCTGGCATTACTTAGAAAATTATTAAAGCCGTAGCAAATTCCTTTTTCCATGGTTGGTTATACCGACACCACACACCACCACATAATCTTTACGCAGTCCCATAAAAGTACTATTAAAATAAAAAATACAATTGATACACTAACCAAACTTACTCAGCACAAAGAATGATAATTTACGATATATTGTTTTAAACTTTCATGGTCACTAACATTATAGATATTAACGGGATTGTTACCATGTACCTTGTTTTTTATGAGTCTCCGATATTTCGGCACTGTTGCAAGCGGAGTAACATCGGAAATATCGGAGACTCATAAAAAACAAGGTACATGGTAACAATCCCGTTAATATCTATAATGATAATTTACGTTTAAATCTTGGTATAATTTTAAACATTTGAACTGGTAGTTCCGAATCTATATATATTTTAATGTAAAACAAGATATCTCAAAACCCTCTTGTGAAAATAATACCCTATTGTTTGTGACTTGAGATAAATGGTGTGTGCATGTTTTTACTTATATTCCGTATCCAACATTGAAACATAAATTATTATTGTTCTTTAGAAAAACAACCACCCGTTTTCCAACCCAGTGTGTAATTCTTAATCTTTATTTTTAACTGCCGGTGAACGGCGCGGTTCAATTTGTCAGAACGTAAAATATCGTTCGGTTGCTTAACTCGGCATAAATCCATGTTTTGTGTTCCCAAATTTATAATGCCAGCTTACCCTGCAGGCACCTTAATTTTTCTTACGATATTCATGGAATGATTTTATGGTCTTCTTAGACCCAAACAATAGTAATCTATGTCAAATCTTCTTGTTAGGTACTACTAAGTGGTGGCTAAAGATTAGCTTTACAGCTTCCTCACAACGTCTAAGAAAAAACTCTTGATTAGATTCCATTAGTGACATTATAATAATTACTTAATGCCTTTTTCTATTCCGTTCTTGGTCTACTGTATTGTAACATTGCCAGTATGTCCTGTGTCCATGTCTGTCCAGAACAGACAGCCAGTCCAAAAGTATATAAATAATAAATATTTCCAACACTCACACCAATGAGCCTAGCCCAAAGTAAGCACAATAAGGTGTTATGGGATACTAGGGTAACGGATAGAATACATATTAAACATCCATGACTGGAGTACAAATGCTCGTATTCATCATACAAACATCAGCCCCCACCGGGATTCGAACTCGGGACCTCTCGAGTTGGCGACACCATGAAACCCGGCGTACAAACCACTTAACCACGGAGGTCGTCAAATATCCACTTGAGCTTTTTTTTTGTTTCCTCCCAGGCGGGGATATGGTGTGAAATCATCATGGATACCTTACAGCCGGCTGCAGAGTTATGTCAGATTAACACAAAAACACCGGCCGGAAGGAAGGGCCTTGCTTCATCTGAAGCGATCATCCCCTCAGAGGGGGAATATGCTGCACTCCGTTAGTTTAAACCATTACATAGTTTACATAGGATGGCTGCACTTAGATGTGCACTTGAAACGGATGGTCCAGAAGAGTGAAGTATGTCGGTAGAAGTACACGGTTTTAATAATTTCGTAAGTGTGATTCAGAATTTCACGACGGACGCCTTACGTTGCAATGTTGGCGTGTGTCTTTATCGCCAAGCTTGCATTTTGTAGCTTTCAGACGCGGTAGCTAAATCAGACCTAGAGATTCGCTTACTCTCATCAACTTGTTCATCCAAATGTTACTAAGAACAACCCGAGCATACTTCCTGAAAAACCAACTCAAAAGCACCAAAAAACACTGCAAGCTTAAGAAACTACTATCAGATTACTACCTACCTCATTTATATCCCCTGGAAATATAAAGTACATCCATTTAGAAAACTATTAACGGTTGATCTCGGCTTGAACAACGCCGTGCCACCGTTTCCCCTCCCCCCGCTTCCCTTTACCCCTCTCCCCGTATCCTGGATGCTCCTGGAGATCATTTATCAGGAGAACGTCTGACGTCACCCTGCCTCGACGACGGAAAACTAGTCTTTTTTTTTCAAACGAAACGCTTGTAGCAAATGTTCATTCGGTGTGTGTTCGAGAATGCCTTTTGGGAACTTACAGTACCTATCTATTTTATGTAGTACAATTGACTAAACATAGAAAAATAGAGGTACAGCCTGGTGATACACAGTAAAGTCTTAGTAATAGAGTCCCGTTTTTAACCTTTGGACACGAAACCCTAATACTCTGGTATAATATATGTGTAATATACTCTGGTATCGCAAAGGCATTTAAGCATTTAACTGCTAGATATTTAAATCTAAAGACAAGTTTACTAGAAAAAAAACCTACCTACAATGCGAAGAGATGGCGCTGCCTTGCAGCTTAAGGCTAGGAAAATTTCGACGCGGCGAATAGGGCCGTGGTAACATAATGGTCAGTGCATTCGCCCGGATTGCGAAAGGTGCGGGTTCGAGTCCCGTCCGCTGCCTGGTCCGCGTGGATTTTTTTCTAGTAAACTTTTATTTGCAATACTATCTACACAAAATTACGTTTAGTATCAAAACAGCAGCGTAATTTATTTATTGAAAGGTACAACTACAGAAAAATGATAAGAGGTTTTTATTTGAAGTTTAAGTAAATTTTGGAAAGGTTGTTCGTTCAACAATTTAACCCATTTGCAAGTTGTGATTTCTTTTATATAAGGCACAACAAATTACCCCACCCCTCCTGATGTTAAATAAATAAATATTTCCAACACTCACTCAACACCAATTAGCTAACCCCAAAGTAAGCACTGTAAGTCTTGTATTATGGGATACTAGGGTAACGGATAGAATACATATACAGTACACACCTATATATAAGTATATTTATATTGAAATACATATTAAACATCCATGACTGCAGTACAAATGCTCGTATTCATCACACAAACATCTGCCCCCACCGGGATTCGAACCCGGGACCTCTCGAGTCGGCGACACCATGAAACCCAGCGTACAAACCACTCGGCCACGGAGGTCGATGTTAAGTGTAAGTGGAGTCCAGTCGCGAAGATAGATAATGCAACAGAAAGTGTGCTGCTCCAATCATCCTAACCTTGTGGCCTGAATCTAGGGCTGCCATCCGTCCGGGTTTCCCCGGATTTGTCCTAGTTTACGGGGCGTCCGGGGAGCGTCCGGGCGTGGTTTTATTTGTAGTCCGGGTTTAAAAATTTACGGCAATGCATGAGTGGCCCTTGGTGCTGCAAGTGTCCATGGGCAGCATTTATTATGAGGTAGACCGCTAGCTCTTTTGCCTAGATCAACATAAAAAAGTTGATTTGTGACATTTTTAACTGTTTTTTATTGGTCTGTCCGGGTTCTGGGCTTCAAAATCCGGGGTTATCACTCGTCTTATCCTGGTTGCCACATTTTAGAGATGGCAGCCCTACCTGAATCCAATCCCCTACCCCGTGAGCCCTGGGATCCTACTCACCAGCAGAAACACAAAAGCACCATTTAAGGTCAAGGTTCCTTCTCCAGACGGACGATTTCTGTCGCGCATTGGTAGTCGGTAGTTAACGCTGAAGATTGGGTATAAAAAATTGCGAAATTCGAGGTTTGTCTCTTGACGATTTCCTTCCTCCTGAAAATTTAAATAAATGTAAATGAAATAGTGATGTAACGAATATTCGCATTCGCGAATATTCGCATATTTTTGAATATTCGCATTCGCAAAATCTCTGCGAATGTTTTGCGAATATGAATATTAGAAAAAAACAATTTGAAGAAGTTATAGTTCTGCCTTTCCTTGAATATTCATTGTTACACAGTTTGCATTTAGCTCGTTCAGCATTGCAAAGTGTGAAATAAGTCAATGTTTCACTAGAATCCGAGTTAATAAATCACTATTACCACTCACAATCACTAACCTCAAAATTCACTTGTTTTGTTTACGGAAAGACCGGTGCGAGCGGAATGACACTTCAGTCGGATGAGTTCGTATCAACTCGGCAATTCGAACGAGACTGCCACCATGCCATAGACAATTGGCGCCAATTTAAAAAAAACTAAATATTCTAACTAACTAATAACTAAATGTCGGTACCAGACATTCGCATTCGCATTCGAATGTTCAAAAAATGACATTCGTTACATGTATCACTAAAATAGAATAATAAGTTGCTATACAAGGCCTCTATGTTTTGCTTTTTTTGTAAATGCTTAATGAATCTCCACACTAGACGCCTTTAGTGGTGATAAAAATTTGTTTATTTTTAACATTTTTGGGGGCAACTAGTTGCTTTGAAACACAAGTTATGGAAAAAGGGAAGACATAACAGCTTATAATGAGTTAAATTAGATTTTTTTGTATGAAAATAAATTCTTTACTGATAAAAGTCAAGGAGCAATCGAGGACGTTTGAATGGAACAAACATTGCCCGCCTCCTCTCCTAAATACATAGACTGGTACTGTTAACGCATAATTAAAAAGTTCTGCCTGCACCGGTACGTCGCTCCATTTCAACTAATAGAAGCAGCTTTGACCCACATGATCAAAAAACCCCCCTCTACACTTGTCACTCTCTACGAAATTTAAAGGACAATGGCGAAATATTTGTTGAAGTAAATCTTTAGCGTCTATAGATTTCATTATCAGAAATGATAATAAAATAATCTCAAAAGATTTCGCTATTGTCCCTTTGTACGCACTCGACCTTCTCTAGCAATTTTTCGACTCATATTTTATTTTGTAATTTATTCATAATATACGCATTGTACAAGAAAACTGAGCTTTATTGAAGAGTACACTACAAAGACGTAAAATATAATGAACATCTCTATAATTTTTTCTAAAAGAATCTCCAATTAAAAATTAAATCCACTAACATTTTATGTTTCCACTGAAAACTACACATATCGACTAGTTACCGCAGTTATTTCAATTTCTTGGCAATTTCCTGAGCATTTAAACCTCTCTTCGAGCAATTACACCCCATATCGCGCGGTTTTATTTCCACCCAGCCGTCCCGAATGGTCTCGGAAGAGAATTTCATCAGCTAACAATGTGTCTGAAATACTTGCCTTGGATTTTAAATGTTCATGGTGATAACTATCCGTTTTCAAATACCAACTCTGCAACCAAAGAAAAACGTAAAATTCGCCTGTTGGCGATTTTTCGGAGCAGTTAATTATTCAAAACACCAAGCAGCAGCTCAACCAAACATCTAAACCTGCAGAATGGTTCTATAAAATAAAATCTCTGACAACCTGGGATTCTTCAAAAGAGGTGTAAATAAGCAACATGCAGGCCGGCAGTGTGAGGATGGCTGGTGTGGCAGTTAGAACTGCTGTATCAGCTATCATCGTGTCTGAACTTCACCGTCACTTAACATCAGGTGGGGTGCAGTCATTGTCGGACCTATCTATAAAAAAAACTTAGTTTCCGAATTCGATACCTCCAATTTAAGATATTAATATGCATTCCGTCGTTAAACAGTAAATGTCGTAATGTTTGGTGAAGCTGAGCCAGTAATGATATTTTGGCATTTGTCAAAAAATCGAATTAATCAAATCGAAAGTGAGATCGCAGTTACAAAATACCGAAGCTGAGATTTCAATTGGCATCATGTAGATGTTTTTTTTTATATAAATTCCTTACTACAAAAGAAAGCTTATTTCAAGTCGTTTCATAATAAAAATAAACCGTGAATACTTCGCATTTATCTCGGATCTTATCGAAATTCCTCGGAAAGAAGCGACAAATTTTAATTGCAACTTAAGAACTCCGGAGGATCCTTTTTAAAAAGGGAATGATTGTAATTAACCTAATTAAGATGTTTGCTAATGAAGTAACGAGCGTTTTTTTCTCTGCTGGAGAGTAACTTGAGAAATTTTCCTTATTATGTTCGGTCCTTTCTTACTTACCTTAAATTCTTCACTGAAATGACAGTAGCCACGCTCGCTGGACTCAAAATATTCTAATTCCTGTATTTTATGTAAGATTAATAAAAAGAGAAGTAGAAAAAAAAGAAAATGAGCAATTGTTTAAAATTTCAAAAGAGAGTTTTTTTAACAAAAGTAAAAACCGACTTTATAAAAACAGAACAAGTCATCATCATCATCAGCCTATTAATGTCCCCACTGCTAGGGCACAGGCCTTCCCTATGGATGAAATAGGGAGATTGGGCATGACACGCGGGCCCAGTGCGGATTGCGGTGGGTGTTAACGACTGCATATGCAGCCGGGACCAACGGCTTAACGTGCCTTCCGAAGCACGGAGGAACTTGAGATAGTAAATTTTTGGTCACCCATCCAATGACCGACCACTGCAAAAGTTGCTTATCTTCAACGTTTGCAGCCGAACGCACTAACCACCTGCGCCATCGAGCTTCTCAAGCAACAGAACAAGTATTTTTTTTCAAATAGAATTACTTTTATCCTTTTACTAAATCTTAATTATACTTTTATTTAACATCCTTAACATTCAATTATCTAAGACTCTAGGTAGCCAGTAGTTAGCGAAATATTTTGTCACAAAAAAGCGCATTGGCCAATCTGGTTAATTTAATTTCTTTAGATGTTGTTTGATGATGTCTGTATTTATAATAGTTTATTTTACTATTTTGTTAAAAGGGTGTATGGGTATATGGCCCGCCTGATGGTAAGCGGTCCCCATCTATCTATTATATAAAACTCAAAGGTGACTGACTGACTGACATAGTGATCTATCAACGCACAGCCCAAACCACTGGACGGATCGGGCTGAAATTTGGCATGCAGGTAGATGTTATGACGTAGGCATCCGCTAGGAAAGGATTTTGATCAATTCTACCCCCAAGAGGATAAAATAGGGAATGAAAGTTTGCATGAAACTTTGTCAATTTTAAACCGATCGGGCTGAGACTTTGCATGCAGGTATAAGAAGAATCATAGATGAATGTCATTGTGTATAATACAAGCCTGAGAACAAAAACTGTAGTCTACACTTCAGCTCTACACCGAAGCGAAGCGATTTTAACGGTAGTCTTCTGTAAGGTGGAGATTACTTCCCCAGGCGGGTGCTCCAATTCAAGTGGAAACCCCGCTATGTCCTACCTCTCTTTTTCAATTAAATTAACAGAGAGAAAACATAGAGTAATTGTTCTTTCATTTAAAGGACAATGGCGAAATATTTGTTGAAATAAATTGGTCAGTACCTACGCCCACTGATCATACATTATAAAAAACACTTTTTTACATCATTAATCTACGGGACCAGTATACTATATAGTTCCGTTCCACGTATTTTTTATTTTCATATAAAAATACTCTTGAAAATACTTTTATAATTCATTTTTGTATTACTTGGTATGACATAACCTCCAAAACTTCAAAGTAGAATATCTATAAATCAAGACTTCCTATAATAAAAGAAATAAGACGAATCAAATCGAGAATCTAAAGTCTATAATTTAAAATGCAATTCATTTATAGACGCAAATAAAATTTTCAACAAAAATTTGTATTGGAGTTCGCCATTGTCCTTTCAAATTCCAATTCCATTTCCAATTATTCTTCCATCTTAAGCTTATTCTTCCATTATTAATAAGGGACCAAGAGATATATATCAAGAGACAAGGTAAATATCACCCGAGCGTTGTTACTGCGGTTCTTCTAGATTAGATAATTCTATTGCTTACAATAATATACTTTGATAAAGATCGTCTGTTTTGTTTTTTTATTCGAAATCGAAAGAGATATATGACGCCAAAAGAGTGTAATCTGAAAATCCAAACAGTATTGGATTCCATACCCTTACGTTCATAAATAAAACCAAAGCGTCTCAAGTATAGGCCGGCGCCGCGCCGCCGCCAATGGCATTAAGTTTAAAACATTCAATAAAATTCATGAAATTCAATAACCTGTTTTGAATACGAAATTTGTTCCAGAGAGGATATTTCTGTGTGTATACAAAGCTTGCAATTAAGCCAGTTCAGTGCAAGAATGGCCAAAAATGCCAATCATGGAATGAAAGCAGTTTTCTTTACGCCTCCTACTTGGGTACTTGACCCATTTGAACGATTCGGGAAAATTACGTCTGTGTCGTTTTTACTTCGCTTCTGTAGCGTTACATTTTAGAAAGTATTTGAACCCTCACGCTTCTTTATTGTTTTAATTGCCAGTTTTTCCTTTGAAATAACATTTAATATCCTTGTCACAAAATCTTCTGCCGCGTGTACTTCGCTTATTCGGCTCGCTCAGTAGGCGATTCTCTAAAATAAAATTTCACTTCCGATTTCAGTAGCTGCCATGTTAGACATTAGTTTGATATGCATTACGCCAAACATTACTCAGATTACAAAAATGCATACATCTATTTCCACCAAAAAGAGTCGAGCGATAATGAAAAAGAGGGCAATAACAGCAAAAATGACCTATTTGTTTCTTAGGTTTTCATGCACATCACTCATTAAATAAAACTAGTTTTAACAGATTAATGTAGGAACTTTATTTATTTATTAAAGTTTCGTAGCCTTTTCAGGTCTGCATCGTCAGAATAATAAATAATTAGCTGCGAAACGTCAATAAATAAACAAAGTTCGTGCATTAATCCGTTAAAACTAGTCTTATTTAAAAATGACCTAGTTAGTTCGGAACTCTTCTTCAGTGGAAAAGCAATCCTATATATTTTATGTACACAAAGACCGCTCCGCTAGACATCCCCAGTTCATTTCTCTTTGACTGTGGAAAACAGGCTTTTTTAATTCATAAAAGCAAGCTTACATGTTTCCTTTTGTACATATACAAAATGTATGATATGTTGTGACTTGTCGAAAATAAATTGTGTAGCAGCGATTGAATTGCAATTCTGAACAGTTGATTTAACGCGTTAAGTAGATTATTTTTAACCGACTTCAAAAAGGAGGAGGTTCTTTCTTTCTTTTTTCTTTTTTTCTTTCTTTTTTTTTATACACACACACTAATTAGCCTAGCCCCAAAGTAAGCACTGTAAGGCTTGTGTTATTGGGATGCTAGGGTAACGGATAGAATACATATACAGTACATATATAAGTATATTTATATAGAAATACATATTAAACATCCATGACTGGAGTACAAATGCTCGTATTCATCACACAAACATCTGCCCCCACCGGGATTCGAACCCACCATGAAACCCGGCGTACAAACCACTCGGCCACGGAGGTGGTCATAGAACATAGGTTCTGTGTTCGATGTGTATATATATATTTTTTATGTAGGTATGTTCACTGATTTCTCCGTCAATTGTGGACCGATTTCCTAAATTCTTTTTTTATTCAAAAGGGTGCACTTCCGAGGTAGTCTCATTGGAACCAATTCAGGATCTGATTGTGGAAATCTGCGAAATCGAGGGAACATTTCTTATAAAAACTACTAGCGGCCCGCCCTCGCTTCGCTTCGGTGTAGAGCTGAAGTGTAGACTACACTTTTTGTTCTCAGGCTTGTATTATACACAATGACATTCATCTATGATTCTTCTTATACCTGCATGCAAAGTCTCAGCCCGATCGGTTTAAAATTTACAGAGTTTCATACAAACTTTCATTCCCTATCTTATCCCCTTGGGGGTAGAATTGATCAAAATCCTTTCTTAACGGATGCCTACGTCATAACATCTACCTGCATGCCAAATTTCAGCCCGATCCGTCCAGTGGTTTGGGCTGTGCGTTGATAGATCACTATGTCAGTCAGTCACCTATGAGTTTTATATAATACTAGCGGACCCGACAGACGTTGTCCTGTCTAGTATGGTAGCGCCGTCTGTCGGATCCAATGTAAAACATTCCAAAATCAACAACTACTAATAAATTAAAAATTAATTAAAGAAACATTGTCCAGAGGACAAAATTGTGAATCTAAACCATTCTCAGATCCCCTTGAACACACACAAAAAATTTCATCAAAATCGGTCCAGTCGTTTAAGAGAAGTTCAGTGACATACACACTCACAGAAGAATTATATATATAAAGATAGATTATTACTGGGACGAAGTACTTTTCACGATACTCTGTTTATATGTACACCGATTAGTTAAAGATTCCTATGGTCCAATTTGAGTGATTCTTCTTTTGTTCAATTGGAGATATACTTACGGTTTGGTTTCATAAAAAAAATGGTTTCATCCAGTAGTTTTTATTTAATGATCATTTTTGTTTATTGTTTACTTAGGCCGTTTTAGTGAAAATTACGATGTAATTTTCACTAAAATGGCTGAAATGAGCCGCCCGACTTCGAAATCATGAACCAGATATCGTTTTTTACTTTTTAGTTCCATTTTCGATTTTGAACTCGGTTTTATGTTTTGTTTAAAAAAAAATCGGAAATACACACATACCCATGACGCCCCCCTCTGACATTTCTCTGCGCCCCACTAGAGGTTTTTAACTTTTTTCTTAGCAAAGTAGAGTATATAAAAAATATAAGAGTGATGAGCTCGATGCCGCAAGCGGATAGCGCGTTCGGCTGCGATCGTTGAAGTTAAGCAACTTTCGCAGTGGTCATTCATTGGATTGGTGACCAAAAATTTACTATCTGAAGCTCCTCCGTGCTTCGGAAGGCACGTTAAGCCGTTGGTCTCGGCTGCATCTGCTGTCGTTAGCACCTACCAATCCGCACTGGGCCCTCGTGGTGGGTCATGGCCATGGCCCAAACTCCCTATTCCAGTGGTCAGCAGTGGGGACATAAATAGGCTAATGATGATAATAATATAATAGTCAAAGTTCAAGACCGTACAGCATGTTGCTTTTTTGATGAGTTTATTTTTAGATATAGTACCTACTTACCTAGTAAGTTTAATGTTGTTTTAAGCTTTGCTCCAGACCTTTGCAAATGTACATTATCAACTAACAATATTAATATTTCGGATACTAGTAACGACAGATGAGAGATCAAACAACTAGTGGGTCACTTAATAACTAAGAGCAATGTTTATTGGTAATTGCATCTTATAGTTTACTAATTATCTTATCAGCTGTAAATTCCCCCCACGACAACGGCTAACTAGAGCCGAGGTTCGAGTCTCAGAGAGGCCCTCTAGTTGAGCCGACCCCCTCAGGTTCGAGTGGTCTAGAAGCTCCAGACGGAAAGGAGACTCCCCCATGGGGAGATGCCATCCGCCTGGAATACTTCTAGAGGCACTCGCCAATTCTCGGCTTGAGGTCTCCTTAGGATCTCTTCGTCCCCAAACCCAGTGACGCTGTAAAGGCTATCTGCACCATAAATAAAATAAAATAAAAAAAAATCTGCACCATACACACTCAAAAAGAAGCTGTAAATTGTGAGCAAGACGTGTTCTAGATGAGACAAAGTACAAGCTGACGCTACAATTAAATATGCACTTAAATGAGAATTATCTCGTTTTTTCAATTTATCTTAATATATACCACAATTCAGAATACACCTTCAGAATTTACCGAGGCAGCTTTACAAAAAGATGAGTATACAACAGCAGTAAGTCCAGGTGAAGTGGCTCACGACAATGGCGCGCTCTTGTGGCAGACACTTGTGCGGAGAGCCCAATGAATGTTTTGAGATCCTCCTCGAGTTTACCAATTTACCTGTTAAAGGTTCTTATGTAGGAATTACTCCTTGTGGAGAGCCAATTTGAGAGTTTGAATAACCTCACTTTTATTAGGTACTAAACTAACAACATACAACCTTAATATAATAGGAAATGCTATTTCTAGGTTTAAATGTTTAGTACTTGTAAAAGTATAATGTTTGATATTGTGGTTTACCTGCAATGCGAAGAGATGGCGCCGACTTGCAGCCTAAGAAATACTAGAAGAAATTTGACACGACCATTGGAGGGCAGCATAATTGTTAAACATCCGCCCGGATAGCAGAGGGTGCGGGTTCGACTCCCGTCTGCTGCCTTAACCGAGTAGATTTTTTTCTGGGTAAATTTTCTTGAGATTTATAATTCTAGCAGTTGAGCAGAACCTTTTTCTTGAATGCCTGTGAAATTTCCTTGAACATTCTTCAGCCACCGGGAAAGCAAGGAGAAAGACTCTGCGGAGTCCTCCCTGCCCATTTCATCCAGCTCTAGAGCCCGATGAAATGAGCAGGGCCCTACCCAGTAAAACCAGACAATACTCCTGCACCGTTCACCCGAATTGGTCATCCTTCAAGGCTCGTATTACAGAATGACAACTTAATGCTGGTCCCCACTTGAGCACCGTTAGAAAGGGATGCTGCTATGTGCTATACAGAGCGACATCTATTTCTAACTGTACTGAAGTAATGATCAACACTTAGTTGTCATCCCCACTTGAGCACAGTAAGTAGCCTCTGTGTTATTCTAGGGTGTCAGCTAACTCCATACCAAATTTTATTAAAATCGCTCCAGCCGTTTAGACGTGAAGAAGTAACAACATACACACTCACATACTCACACACTCACAAACTTTCGCCTTTATAATATTAGTGTGATTTTTATTTTTTAAATCCAAATCTAAAGAAAATATAACTAGAAAAAAATCCACGCGGACCAGGCAGCAGACGGGACTCGAATCCGCACCCTTCGCTATCCGGGTGAATGCACTGACCAATTATGTTACCGCGGCCCTGACGGCCGCCTCGAAATTCTTCTAGCCATTCTTAAGCTGCAAGGCCGCGCCATTTCTTTGCATTGTAGGTAACCCACAATGTTATATGGATAGTACTTTAACAAGTATTAAACATTTGTAAAGAAGAAATAGCAATAATAGTTATAATTTTTATTTTTTAAGCATGTAACTGTTTGATGTTTAAATCTAAAGTAAATATAACTAGATTTTTTTTTCTAGTTATAGTAACTTTATTTGTTAGAAGTTATACGAAAATAAACGTCCTTTTTGTTCAAGTTCATTAAGTTTATTTCTGACTCATAAAATAAAATACAATATACATATACATCTTAACTTTGGTATAGCCAAAAACAGTCCAACAGCACAAAGGGAGTTTTTAAATATCAGCAATGAAGAGTGGTCAAATTGGGTACATATATTCACAGACGCCTCTAGGCTCTATCCTGATGGCAATGTAGGAGCAGCAGTATGGATCCCCAAATTTAATGTTGTACTAAGTTTTAAATGTCCAAAAGAGGCTTCAACTTACTCGGTAGCTATTACGGAAGCCATTACCTTTATACTCTCCCACAAGCTTAACAAATCCATTATATTCCAAAAGCTGCCTGGAAGCTCTCTTCAGCAATCTGTTCAAGTCAAAAACTGTATCCCCTATTATCTTAGACATTGAAAAAACACTGTGAGAATGTCATTCACAAAATATTGATATTGCGCTAGCATGGTTTCCTGGTCATAGTGATATTAGAGATAACAAAATTGCAGACACTTGGGCGAAAGACGCTACGATATCGGGTAACCCGTCACGTCTTCAAAATTACTCTTCAGATGTCCTCCAAGTAGCTAAAACCGACCTTCAATCCGAATGGAGTGGTAACTTTAAAATTATAGGCCGCCATAATATGGCAGCCTTCAGGAAATAATACCCAGGAAACCTTGGTTTGCTAAATTTCGCGACTTTCCCAGGCGGTTCATTACAACTATTAGCCGTCTTCGTCTTTCTTTTTTTTCTATATGGCTTCGCACGGTTTGTGCATTTAGCCAATGTCAAGTGTAAACTGTTTACATATTCTATAGCACTCGTGGTCAAAATATTAGTCAAGTCAAAGGAAGTAGCAGTCAAGTCAATCCCCCTTTCCCCATGTTTCAGTAAATGTGTGGGGATTTACTGGAACCTCCCCGTGGAATTCTTGAGGGAACGTCGAAAAACACTTTCCGCTGTTTTGTTTCACTTGCCAACACTTGTGCCTGTTTCCGAACACTTAGTGGTTAATAATCCACCAACTAACATCCGCCACAACACAATTTTTAACAAGAAAAACAAAACTGCTATAGTGACGCTTCGCGATCCCGCCCAAAAGTCCGCCAGTCTTTCTTTCCATATTGCGAATACTAGACAGCTCCATTTGTGAGTGCGGACTCGAGGTAGGCACTGTAGACCACATTTTTTTCAACTATCAAAAACACCCATCTCTATATTCTCTACTTCCACTCAAAACTGTATGTCCCGTTAACATTAATACAATTGTAACATTGACCGACAAACCTGGCTTTTTGTGTTTATGTAAATTTATAAAAAAATACAATATCAAACTCTAATTTTTAATAACCTTTCTATTTTTATTTGGAAATAATTGTCTGCTATACCCGTGACATATAAATTAATATTGTTTAACCTGTGACGTCTTTGTGTATGTGTGTTGTGTTGTGCTTTCGGAAAAGTGAAATACTCAAGGAAGAACGTGTATTCGGTTATTTACTCTATATCAGTAGTAGTATAGTCAGTAGATACAGTCTACCGAGCAGTCTTTCTCGTGCCTCTCTCACTACTGGACATTGGCGAAATTTCTGTGTAAAACGGAGAAAGCAACAAAAACCAAAAAAAAAAGAACTTTGAAGTATTGGAATTACAAAAAATAATGAAAAATTGATTTATTTGTTAATTTTACATGCTAAAAAATGTTCCTCGAGCTAAAGGGCCCCATATACGGAACGATTCGTCATTGCGATCGATCTGAAGGAAATCGTCAACGTTCGATCGTTCAGAAATGCCACTACATACACGAAACGATTGATCGTAACGATCTATCATTTACTTGTTTCAAACGGTAGGATAAAGACGTACTCAAATAATTCAATACTTGCCCTCTAAAATGGAAAACGAACTCATGATTGCATGAACGATATTCATGATTGCATGGGATTTGGTCGCGATTGGCGATATCGTCTTCGGTTAAGTAAATCGTCAACGATCTTGACATACACTGTCGATCCATCGTTTCGATCGGTCTGAAACGACGGATCGTACAGATCAATCGTACCATATATGCGACACTGACGATCGATCGTTTACGATATTCATGATTGCATGGGTTTTTGTTGCGATCTCCGATAACGTCTGCGATTAAGTAAATCGTTAACGATCTTGACATACATTGTCGATCCATCGTTTCGATCGGTCTGAAACGACGGATCGTACAGATCAATCGTTCCGTATATGGGCCCCTTAAGCTGCCTTGATTAAAAATACTCTAGCAAGCATTTTAGGCTTAATTAAAACAAAAATCTCAAAACGAAAATTGAAAAGGTAACACTTTTCATTTCGTCAATTTGAGTTTAAAATTTCGAACAATTGTCTGTCAAATTCAACTTACCGTTCGAAAGTTTTGTGAATTAGAGTAAGCTTCGAGAATTGAATTGTTAAAAATATTTTCGGACGAACGAATTTTCGAAATGAAATAGAAACAGAAAATTCAAAATTCAATACCGTTTATTCAGTCTAGGCTGTTACAAGCACTTGTGAATGTCAAAAAGCTACGCCATCGGTTCGCAAATCTACGGCGGGAGACCTTGTACTGAGAAGAACCGGCAAGAAACTCAGCAAGGGCTGTTTTTTTCTCCCTGTATTATATACAGAGTCGTCAAATTGAAAAATTACTTCAATATGAGGTAACTCATAAAGTCACTTTTCATTACAAACAAAAAAAAATGCAAATAATATAAAAAATAAAAATATGTAAAAAAAAAATGGTTTAACAAAGTTTAGGAATGACGTGTCCTACCGTTTAGGCAAAAAAAAAATAATAATAATGAACGATTAAAGTTTAGAACAACGATTAATAGTACCCAGTGAATTAAGAGCAGACTCATCTCCACTGGCAGCACCCGTTCACGAGCATGACGCATGAACCAGCCATCGCTTCGCTCAACCATTTTTAGGGAACGCAACGACCCGCCTCACACGACACCACCGAAGAGATTTTTAAGAGAGCATGACTACTCATAACCACACATGGATACTATGTTACTAAAATAGAAAAAAAAAATACATATAGGTACCAGTGTACATTATTATAACAAACTATAAACACAACGGCAGGACACATGCATGTGATTACCTAAACACTGTTGTCGACTCTGGCAATACTCTCCCAACCCAAAACCAAATCCAACATCAGTCCCCCCTTTTCAGTCTGTATAGAGAATGACAAGGATACACCGCTGCAAAACCAAGTTCAGGTCTAGAAAAACATACCAGAATCCACACCGCCATTAAATCTTTATCAGAGAAATAATATATGTTCACTTACATTTTGATTGCTGTGTCATACAGTATAAATACAAGTTGTGTAATGTAAAATACAATCAAAATTTTATAATAGTTATCATTACAATAATAAAGTAGTATAGAGCAGACTCATCTCCGCTGGCAGCACCCGTTCACGAGCATGACGCATGAACCAGCCATCGCTTCGCTCAACCATATTTTAGGGAACGCAACGACCCGCCTCACACGACACCGCCGAAGAGATTTTTAAGAGAGCATGACTACCCATAACCACTAAAACCAATCTGCAAAATACACACATCAAAAGTGTCTAGGGATCAACATATATTTTTGCAATAACTTTTCTCCTGATTGATATTAATTAAAATTTTCTTTAAGGATTCATCAAATAAAGTGTTTTCGTTTGTCACAGTAACGATAAACCAAGTCACCTTTGCATTAATAAAGAAATTTGCCATTTTCCTAATAAAGGGATTTTTGACATTTGAACCACTAACACAAAAGTTCGAAAAAAAGACTGAAATAACAGTTTTCTCTAAAATTTTATTGGGTAACTTAAACAATTAATAATCCGTATTTCTACCGCGAACACTAACAACACAAGAACATCGGTTTGGCATACTCAAAATGAGTTCATCCAAATCACGCTGTGGAATGGCCGCCCATGTTCGTTGCAACAACAAAAAAAGGTCTTCTTGCGACTGGATACCCTCCATATTCGGCAGAGCTCTTCTCTGTAGCATATCCCATGCATGCTCAATCGGGTTCAAGTCTGGCGACTGAGCAGGCCAGGGCAGGACATTGATGTTAGCTGCGGCGAGAGTCTGTCTTACAACTGCGGTGTGCGGTCGTGCATTATCATGCATTAACTGAAATAAGGGACCGATTTGCACTTGTAGAGGAACGATGACGTCTGATACAATCGTCTCAGCATAAATTTGAGCGTTGAGGTTGCCTCTGATCCAAATCAACTCAGTTCTTCCGCCGATCCAAATACCCGCCCATACCATGATGGTTCCACCACTATAAGGATGGACTTCCTGGCAGGATTTTAATCGCTGTTGGCGTCCAGGGGTTCTCCAGTGTCGTATACGTCTTGTATCCGGTCTCATACCAAAACGAGACTCATCAGAAAAGCACACGAAACGCCATTGTTCTTCTGCCCAATTTCTGTGTTCAAGAGCCCATTGATATCGAATCCTACGATTGTGCATTGCTATAGGTGGTACCCGTAGCGGTCTTCGGGAATGAAGGTTCACTTCATGCAAGCGGTTTCTGACTGTTTGGTCGCTAATTAAGTTCCCTGAAGAGTGATGAAGCCTCACGGCTAACATCATGGCGGTTATTGTTGGAGCTCTTCGAGTTAAGATTTGAATGTATCGGTCTTGTCTCCGTGTGATGCAGCGATACCGTCCTCCATGGCGCTCAGCCACGGTACCAGTGCTTCGGTATCGTGTCCAAAGTCGACTGATAACACTCTGACTTGTATTCAGAGCTAAAGCCACAGTACGTTGCCGGGAACCAGCTTCTATCATTCCCACGGCTCTGAGCATTTCTTCCCTGCTTAAATGACGTCGCCGCTCCATAATAACGTTGGTTTTAATCAGTAGTAGGGAAACAGTAGCACTAACAATGTCTTCAATGCGTTGTATGTTTTTATAGGGAAAATATTGACAGCTGATTTTCATCTTTTACTCGAATTTGATTCACAGTTCCTGATTCAAATTATGAAATGCACCAAAAAGGATCCATATAAATTTATAAAATCATAAATTTATTACAAAGCCACATCTCAATCTCAAGAAATCCGCATAAAAATGCTTGATCCCTAGACACTTTTGATGTGTGTAGTTACTTAGAGTTAAGGTAATTTATCTGTACGACACTGCAAACAAATACAAAACAATTTTGCAGTTACAGCCATGCAGTTTTGTCATTCAAGTATTCTTTTATATTTTATTGTAAAAATGTATACCTTGACCCATAAAAGATCGGTAAAGCTTCTGTAACCTGTAGGCTGGCAATGCAAGCTTGTTTCTATTCCTAGTATTAAAATTGTGTACGTTACTGTGTTTGGTATACAAATTGATATTATTTTTAACGAGGAGTATGCAATTGTAAATGAATTGAGAAGCAACAGTCAAAATTCCAATTTCTTTAAATTTTTCTCTAAGAAATGTTCGGCTACTCAATTGATAAATAGATCTCACAGCTCTTTTTTGTGAAATGAAAATACTTTCAATATCAGCTGCTGTTCCCCAGAGTAAAATGCCGTATGATAAGATACTATGAAAGTAACTAAAATATACAGTCCTGGCAGTAAGAACAGACAGTGTAAGAAACGTGCAAAATTTCGATTGAAATTTCGTTTTTCGTTGAAATAGAGTACACCTGGAACCTTACTTACTGACAGAAACACAATGCAACCAAAAGGTAAAATAGTGTTATTTACTGTGGACTTTGTAAGGTGGGGGTTACTTCCCCGGGCGCTCCAATTCGGGCGGAAATCCGCTATGCTCTACCTCTCTGAAAAGTTTTGATGAAATGAAATGTTATTCTCAACAATTAACTTCTTCCTAGAAACATTCTGTTAATTAACAAAGTCAGTAATTAATTTGGAACAAATCTTAATAGCCCAGTTGGAAGTTGAAAGATTTAATTTGTCCAACATTTCACCCTAAACTTGCAAGTTGTAAACTACTTAAAACATTTTCATCCCCAAACGTCTTATTCAGAGATAACTTAGGGAAATAGTTACACAAACTAAGTTACAGCCTTACACGCAAAATGAAGACCTCTCGTGGGAGAGTTCTAATTAATTCTTCTAACAACTTATAATTTAGTAGAATTCAGTGTTGTAACTTATACGCAATTTATTATTTATGATATGGTTTCTGGTAACAACAAAGTCGTTATTTTAATTTTATTAGGTATTTTATCTTATAAATTATTAATAACTAGCGAACGCCCGCGAATCAAAATTAGTTTTTCCGTCATATTTAGTTTTTTAATAATCCCACAGGAAACTAACATTTTTCCGTGATTAAAAGTATGCTATGCTTCAATCAAGGTCATAACCTATATGTGTAACAAATTTCAACGAAATCTGTTCAGTAGTTTTTGCGTGATTGAGTAACAAACATACTAACTCTCACTTTTATAATATTGTTAGGATGACACTTCAAGTAAATATCAAACATTCGAGACCTGAAATAACAATAGGTTTTCAAATATTTGGCAAAGAGTGCTATTTCAATTCCTATTAACAATTTTCTATGAACAAGAAAAAATCAGCACCTGAATATGTAATACAATTCTACAAAGTGAGTATAGTTTAATATATTTTTATTTTGTGCGTTGTTGTGGGTCATGTCTATTGTACTGAAAATAATTTAAAGTTAAACTTGTCAAAATGCAAACCTATCACATTTACTAAAAAGAAACATGTTGTTGACTTTGATTACAACCTCTGTGGTACCGATCTTGAGAAAATCTCAACTATAAAAGACTGAGGTATGTTCCTCGATCATAAACTACATTTAGATATTCATATTAATTATATTGTTAACAAAGCGTTTCAACTTTTTGGCTTCATTCTGCGTACTTGTAAGGCCTTTAAACTGTGCGATTCTTACTTGTTGTTATTTAAATCACTTATTAGACCGCAATTGGAATATGCCTCTCAAATATGGAATCCATTCTATCAAAAATACAGTGATCAACTTGAAACTGTTCAAAAAAATACATACGTACTGTTAATTACAGATGTTTCCGTGCTAGGTCTTCGTATAGTGAACTGCTGAGTAAGTTCTCCTTACCTTGCTTAAGTTTTAGGCGTTCTTTACTTGATTGTCTTTTCCTATTCAAAATCTGTCGTAATTATTTTGACTGCAATGACCTCATAAAACAGATTTATATTCGAATTCCCAGTAGTTCAAAGCGTATAAGAGATACCTATGCTCATAAACTATTTTTCCCCAAACAGTGCAGAACGAATGCAGGTGAACGCGCACCCCTACGTCGAATGATGAACTTTTTTAATGACAACCTATCTGATTTCGATTTGGACTTGTTTACAATGTCTTTTATTCTTCAATATAAAAAGGCCATTACTGATTGTTTACCAAACATTTAAAAATTGTGTTTTGAAACTTTTTTTTGCTTTAGTTATACCATCGATTTGCAAGTAGAATAGATATTGCAAACTTATCATGTTTTATAAAAATATAATCTCTCTGTTGTGATATATTTTTAGTGGATAACGGTGTTGGTTGTGTAATGACCTCAATGTATTTATTAGTGTTACTACATTACGTACAATATTGCACAGTTGTTTGTTATCCTAAATAAATAAAAAAAAAATGCCCCAATCTACCTTATCCATCCATAGGGAAGGTCTGTGCCCCAGCAGTTGGGACTTTAATAGGCTGATGATGATGATGATATTTTTATTTTCAGCTGTAGGGTAAGCTCATTAGCTATAATTTTTTCTCAGCACGTAATTTTTTACAGGGTCGCCAAGGTGTTCCAGGCGTCCTGAGACTACTATGACCGCATTTTTTAATGTATATGCTTTTGGTAGCAGGGCCGACGAGATTCTAGTAGAGTGACCTAAAGTCGTGAGTTGGCGAGTGGATTTAGAGGTATTCCAGGCGGATGGCATCTCCCCTCGGGGAGTCTCCTCTCCGTCTGGACCATCTATCTAGACCACAGAACACAGATCTAGACCACTCGAAGCTGATGGGGTCGGCTCAATTAGTGGACGTCTCTGAGACTCGGACCTCGACTCTAGTTTACCATTATCGTAGAGGGTGTCACCGCATACCATGAGGCGGACCATCTGCTTATTCGCATTATGAACTTATTTATAAAAATAATAAATAGTTAATTAGATACCCATTTACTGACAAACCAAAACACATAGGACAAATTACATTTGATACTGACTTAGGTACAAATTTTCGTATTCATTTTATAAACATTTCCCCCACCGGGATTTGAACCCAAGTGCTCGGAGCAAGCAACACCTTGGCAACCGGTGTACATACCAAACACCACCACGGAGGACATAGATTCTGTGGTCTGTGGTCGTCATTATATTCACTCAATGATGACAATGGTGAATTAGAAACTAATAGTCCAGTCAGTATTGTCGCGAAATCCGTTTTTCCTCAAACAGCTGGAACTATGCTAAAAAGTTTCTTAAGATAGTAAAGAACACTTTACATAGAGAAAAAAATGTTTCCAACCCCGGGCAAGGGTGAAAACCACCCTTAATAATCTATTTTTCCAATTATCTCAAAAAGTATACGAGATACGGAAAAAAACTTCAAATGAAAATTGTAGATCTTTTTGAAATCTACAAAACATTATTCCACCCTCTTGCCCCTATTTTCAATAGGGGAGCCAATAATCGAAGTCAAAGATAACTTTTTTAACTAACTTTAACTTTTTAAGTATTGAATCTTTGACTTCGATTATTGGCTCCCCTATTGAAAATAGGGGCAAGAGGGTGGAATAATGTTTTGTAGATTTCAAAAAGATCTACAATTTTCATTTGAAGTTTTTTTCCGTATCTCGTATACTTTTTGAGATAATTGGAAAAATAGATTATTAAGGGTGGTTTTCACCCTTGCCCGGGGTTGGAAACATTTTTTTCTCTATGTAAAGTGTTCTTTACTATCTTAAGAAACTTTTTAGCATAGTTCCAGCTGTTTGAGGAAAAACGGATTTCGCGACAATACTGACTGGACTATAAAGAATATCTGCCTGTACTTACTTGTGATAAGTTGATTTTATCACGCAATTTCTTAAGTTTAATAAAATGATACAGGCAATATGAACAAATTTAAGAATAATTAAAACAAAAAATAATAACCTGTTCAGACACGCTGGCCCCTTCCCATCTACATGGAACCAACAACACAGCTGGTGCGGCTTGTGAAGCGGCTGAAAAAGCTAAGGCAGGCAATTACAGGGGTCTAGGCTCCGAATATGATTTTGTCCCATTCGGTGTCGAGACCCTTGGTCCGTGGGGTCCTAGCGCTATAAGGCTTTTTAAAGAAATAGCAAAAAGATTAGTCGACATCAAAGGAGACCGAAGAGCTGGCAGCTACCTCGGACAAAGAATTAGTCTAGCTATCCAAAGGGGGAACGCTGCCAGTATCTTCGGAACCTTGCCTAAAGGGACAGATTATATTTTATTTTTTAAGGTTTTTAGTTTTAGGTTCATTGTTACAGTATATTTTTTGTTTTAAGTTTAATTAAATTCACTCAAAATTATTACTCACAGGTACAAGCCAGAAGCATTAATGAGACAAAATAAAATAAAAAAACTCGAACTTTTTGAACGGTGACGGTCGGTTGGTCGGTGCAAAACGACTTCAGTTCGAAAACTGTAAGTAATAAAAATGTTCCGAAAACAAGTACGAGTACCTACGCACTCGTTCCGACAGCTGTTCCGGTAGCTAGGTACGAGTACCTACATTTTTGGAGCAACACAATGGGGAGCCGGATAATTTCCAATTAAAAAGTTGCCGGGCAACACGTCGATTGTCGCGCGACATTCTATTAAACAATTCGCGAACGATAAGCTAGGGATGTCCCTTTGGTTTGCGAATACACGCAGAGCCAAGAGAATTTTAGGCAACAAAAATATTGTAGTAGGTCCGTATTACAGAATGCCAACTAAGTGTTGACCTTTACTTGAGTACAGTTAGAAAGGGATATCGCTATGTGCTATATATAGCGACATCCCTTTCTAACTATGCTCAAGACTAGATCAATCACTGAGATTCTTTCTATAATACGGGCCGTAGAGCCCAAGCCGATATATTTTGGTTTACTCGAGCGCGGCAGAATAATAATAATAATAACTTTTTATTTTTCTACAACAATCTACCTACATGTTACAGCTTATAATGTTTCATAAGATTGCGAGTGTCTGGTACCTGAACTAAGCGAAAGCTTCTATATCATTGCACCAGTACCCTCCTCTTCGTAAGGTGACCGTATTATGTTAACAGAGTAAGTTTCTGCATATACATTAAATACCTCTAGGCTAGGGGAATATATACCACATAAATCCAAATAATACCTATACCACGTATATCCAAATAATGACTTGATTGACAATGATCGGTACTAGAGCCAACACAAATTTCATCCATCCATCAGCCTTTCTCCGTCCACTGCTGGACATAGGACACATACAACACAAAATTATATTAAGTTAATTACAAATCACATTATAAGGAATAACCTAAGAGGGACATCATTGCACCTTGTGAAGTACTTCCTTTTTTTTTAAGTGTGTATGCTGTTGGTCGCAGATGACCTTTACAGCGTCACCGAGTTTGGGGACGGCGAGATCCGAAGGGGACCTCAAGCCGAGAATTGGCGAGTGCCTCTGGAGGTATTCCAGTCGAATGGCGTCTCCCCACGGGGGGAGTCTCCTCTCCGTCTGGAGCCTCCAGACCACTCGACCCTGAGGGGGTCGGCTCAACTAGAGGGCGTCTCTGACCTCGGCTCTAGTTAGCCGTTGTCGTGGGAAAAGAAGTGCTCCCACCATACCTAAGCCGTCTATATAGAGACGAACGTATATTGCAGCAAAAAAATATACTTTTAGTCGCGTCCAAATCGTCGGTCTTTTGAATAAGAGTTACTGGATAAACTATTGGTGGCCGCTAAACTTCACAGCCTGGTCCACTGCCTCAAGATTGCCGGCCAATCTGTTTTTATATAAACTCCGGCTTCTCTTTTTCAGACGCACTGCACGTTACCAACCCTTCTTGGTTGCTGTACCGCCCTTACGAAGAAAACCCTTCTCAAATTATTCTTTAATGCCTACAGTAAAAGACCGGTATCGTTTGCCTGCGTCTGTATTACAAAGTGTATGTACAAACAACCCCACTCTTTTTTAGCCAGACTAAATAGGCTCCTTTTGGGTAAATGATAGATCAAGCCTCTGTTCCTGGCTGGATTAGAGACTAAAATTAGCAAACCTATAGAAAAATTAAAAGCACATCATGACTCATTTTACTATGACTGTCAAAAAGGAGTGTTAATGTTATCAACATTCATCCATCTCTATTTGTATGTGCATTCATCTTCTGACCTTCACAAGTGCTTGTAACAGCCTAGACTGAATAAATGACTTTTCATTTCATTCATTTCATTTCATTGATTATCTACCATAACTTGATCGAATTTGAATTGAATTCCTGATCAGATTGGATGTATATATATGCTATGGCTATATTTTGTTGAAAAAATCAAGATAGTGGAACAAGAACAACCTTAACAAGAGTATGTATTTATACTGTGTGACACAGCAATCCAAATGCAGGTGAACACTTATTGAAATAAGTGTGAAATATGAAAGTGAAATTTCACATTATGTAATGAAAGGTGACTTCATGAATCATCTCTGAAGTCATTTTTCAACTTGACGACTCTGTAAATGATAAAAACAGGGAGAAAAACAGCCTTTGCTGAGTTTCTTGCCGGTTCTACTCAGTACAAGGTCTCCCGCCGTAGATTTACGAACCGATGGCGTAGCTTCTAGACATTCATAAGTGCTTGTAACAGCCTAAACTGAATAAATGATTTTGATTATGATTATTATAGTGATAAAATCTGTAATTATTACGACATTCGATTTCTTTACCGAATTTTCTTTAGTTTTTATTCTAATTGTATTCTTTACTAAGCCATTTCTAATATTCATGACATTGCATTTTGTACGATACTTTATTTTATTAGGCATTTATTTCAAAGTAGCCAGGTGGGAACCCTCACAGTAACAGGTGCCGCGTGGTATAACAATTTTGGTATTTTTGCCTCGCAAAATGTTCAGAAGTTTGTTTAGATTTTGAAAGCTTAACACACAACAAACGTGCAAATGGATGCAAATTAAACTTTTTTATTTTGTCAGAAACAACATTTTAGAGAACCGACATTATTTTTGACAAAGTATAGCGGCCACCACAGCCTATATGAACACCGTGGAGATAACCTTATTTACTACAGGAACACTGAACACAATAATGAAGAGTGGCGGTATTTGGCCCGTCATTTTCTGTAAGGTATAGGCTACTCCTTCAGACGACCGCTCCTCGCGAAGCAGCTTGCAATGAAATTTGTTTCTTTTTGTGTAAGAAATAAAGTTTCTTTTTGTTTCGCTATCTTAAATAGCATGCTTCTATCCAAAATGGTCTCCGTACCCCACAGTACCCTCAAGATTCGACCTAAAAGCAAAAAGTGTCCATTGGACCTAATTTACATGGCCCATTCGGCCTTCTAAAAATACGAAATGTGTCAAATTTTGTACGGAAACTTGAACAGCAGCGCCGCAACGGTCGTTACTATAACTAAAAATGAGTACCCATTTGGCGTATATTGAGATCGAATTCAGCTATTCGAATTCGATAATGGTTCGTGCTAAGGGTAACTAGGGTATTAGTGTCGCCGCACACGGGCCACACACCACAGCCACAAACGCCGCCACGAGAAGCTAGAAGCGGCTACTAAAGTGGCTGAAGCGCGCGAGAGAGGGGTGGGGAATCGCGCGAGTGTCGTGTGGCGGCGTTTTGTATCGGCACATTAAGTGGCCGGTGCGGGCCACAAGAAGCGAGCAACGACGATTTGTAGCGCGTGGCGGCCACCGGCGTACCGTGTGTGGCGAGTCCATATAAAATGTATGAAAACTACAAGAAATATGCCGGTGGCGGCGTTTTATGGCTGTGGTCGGTGGCCCGTGTGCGGCGACAGTTAGACGTAAGTCGCGTGTCACAGTTCACCCACAGACAAGCACACTGCGATCGCCTTTCAGCAGACACAAAAACTGCCATCCGTAGTATTGCAGCAGGCTCATAGATAAGACAAGTTCATATTCATAAATAGAAGGTATAAAGGTATGAAATTAGTTGGGATTGGAATCAGCTAGTGAATTCATTCGAGTTTCGACGTGGAGGAGGAAGCAGGAATGTTTGGTAAAGCAAGCAAAAGCAAGTCAAATGAGTGCACTAAATAGTACTTGGATCGCTATACATTTATTTGGCTTAATTTTTTATGTCTAGTGGTCCACCTGTTGGGGTAGACGAGTTCTGGAGTGGAGACCGCGTCTAGACAAACGTAGTGTAGGACGTCCGTGGCTGACAGGAGCTGGATGCGAGTAGCTAAAGATCGATCTCATTGGCGTGGAATTGGAGAGGCCTATTTCTAGCAGTGGACTAAGATGGGCTGTTGATGATGATGATGATGATGGTCCTCCTGTCCCCCCTTGGCGACGCCTTTCCGTACTACGTAGTATAAATGTATAATTCTTTGTTTTATCTTACTGGCATACTACAACGTCCTCTTCTTTAGCTATCCAGTACCGCAAAGGTTGCCTGGGAGATATCGCTTAAAGCAATAAGGCCGCCTTTTCCCACATTACGTTATTGATTTTTTTGTATTATTTTTGTGTGTGCAATAAAGAATTTATCTATCTATAAATACCCCGCTTTGCATACTTAATAGAAAGAAAAAGCATTTATGGGCCTAAGACACAAGTAAACAAAAACAATAAATATAACGCGAAAATAAAAACTAACAGAGAACAACAATATGGTGAGGGAAAAAAGCCAATCAGGACCCTGCCTCAGCTAAATGCTGTTACAGTGGGAAGGGAATATTCCCACCATAACAGCTCTGGTATTCTGGCAGGCAGATTATTAAGGAATCATCACATCGCAACAAAGGCGACGCAGATTCAATAAACGTAAGTACGAATACGAACAATGGTCGCGGCATATTCTTGTGGGCACAATGGGACATCATTAGCGATGTGTGTAGTGAAACGTGGTCTATTTATGCGGCGGCCAGCTTCCCAGCGGAGATAACGTGTGATAATGATGTTTCATACGGCGGGGTGTGGCGCAAGTCAAAGAAGATATGGAAGATCCTATTTATAATAAGGTATATTTTTTGAATCCCCGCCTATATTATAAGGTATATTTTTTAATAATACCACCGACTAAGATCTAAGACAAAGATCTAAGACTATAGTCTAAGAGTCACGTACGTACAAAATGTTATAATGGTGATCGTCCTAGTCGTTCCTTCTATTCTAACTGACATAGTTTTTAATCACGTAGTGTGGGACATGTTGTTGATTCCAAGAATGTTGAGGTCAAGAGTACCCCCTCCACTGTGGCTTATCAACTACAGAACCGACTTCATTAAAAAAATCACTTAAATGTATGAAAAATTACATAAATCTATAGTATTTTTAAAGTCAAAACTTGCTCAGATCTATCAACATGCATGGTACAGACTCTAATGAATGTCAAATTGACTTAACTCCAAATGTCAAAAAAATATGTACTGACGAGTTGAGAAACTCCTCTATTTTGAAGTCGGTTAAAAGCCAAGTTGTAGTATTAAGTTGTTTTAGTCAATATTGAATTTAGCAAATTATTATAGAGCTGGCATAATCGAATATGTCGATCAAAACTCCTTAAAAAATTAAATAGTAAAAAAAATACTAAATTGATTATCGCGCGTCGCTTGTAACTTGCATCTAGTAACTATTTATAAGAAATCAAAGAGAGACTGGTCCCGGCCATTTCTCCCGCGAATTTCCTGATACAAATAAATGTAGCCTGTTTAATTGTGCACTATTAATGTGTTTATCTTTACGCATTAATGATAATGGTAAAATAATACATAGCTTCCGCCAAAAGTTACTCGAAAGGCGAATAGAAATATGTATACAAAATTAGGGTAAACATAAAATATGTTATTGAACGAACGAAGCACCACTAAACGAATATGTCGGAGTGGATGCCATCAGGTCCACTAGCTTTCCGAAGTCGAGTGATTGCAACTCCGTACGAACATCACGCTGCCTAATTTATACTTTTTTTTCCAACACACCAAATAGCGTAGCCCCAAAGTAAGCACTGTAAGGCTTGTGTTATAGGATACAGGGTAACGGATAGAATACATATACAGTACATATATAAGTATATTTATATAGAAATACATATTAAACATCCATGACTGGAGTACAAATATGCTCGTATTTATCACACAAACATCTGCCCCCACCGGGATTCAAACCCTCGATTCGGCGACACCATGAAACCCGGCGTACAAACCACTCAGCTACTGAGGTCGTTAAATCAGGCATAGTAGTGGCATTATGTGGTAGTGTAGGTGGCAATTCATTGTAATCATCGATTCGGGATTTAGCCTAAGAGCTTTGACAATAAATCGGCTTTCTCCTGCGGCTTATGAGCTAGAGACCCATCTGGACATCGCAGAGGTGGCAGCGATGGTGGTCAGAAGTTGTGCTGTACTCCCTTAGCCAAACCCGTAGGATGCGTTAACAATTCGAGGCCAGTACGTACTAGTGATGTAACCAATGTCATTTTTTGAACATTCGCAAATGCGAATGCGGATGCGAATGTTTGGTGCCGACATTCGCGAATGCGAATGCGAATATTTAGTTTTTTTTTAAATTGGCGCCAATTGTCTATGGCATGGTGGCAGTCTCGTTCGAATTGCCGAGTTGATATGAACTCATCCGACTGAAGTGTCATTCCGCTCGCACCGGTCTTTCCGTAAACAAAACAAGTGAATTTTGAGGTTAGTGATTGTGAGTGGTAATAGTGATTTATTAACTCGGATTCTAGTGAAACATGGACTTATTTCACACTTTGCAATGCTGAACGAGCTAAATGCAAACTGTGTAACAATGAATATTCAAGGAAAGGCAGAACTACAACTTCTTCAAATTGTTTTTTTCTAATATTCATATTCGCAAAACATTCGCAGAGATTTTGCGAATGCGAATGTGAATGCGAATATTCAAAAATATGCGAATATTCGCAAATGCGAATGCGAATATTCGTAATATATATTTGAATTTGAATATGAATTTGAATTCGTTACATCACTAACGTACAACGCTTTGGGTATCCGCACTGATGTAAGCCTTCTTGCAAGACTTGGAGGCAGCTTTCAACGAGTCAACCTTTGGATCCTTGACAGCTTGACAGCCCGGCCTCTGATCCAAGTGTGATATGCCGCCTGCTTACGTTAAACAGTATCAGCACAGTCGCGATTAAATCAGCGGTTACGTTTATTTTTATTTTATTTATTTATTTATTTACTCAAGCAATATTACAATTATAATACATATGATAGTGCAAACAAAAACCAGAAAGGTTTATTCGTGCACTACATTCACCGCTGTACATCTAGTTACAATAAATAAATATAGGTTTTCACACTGTAGTAACTTATTAAATAACAATATTTTATCAAATATGTGGGTATGTTGGAAATAGTAAACATTGAGAGGCATGATAATTAATTTGCGCTTGTACATGCAGGTCATAAAATACGCACGAACCTATACCGGTTGGGTAAGTTTTTTTTTTCATGCTAGCAAACAAGTCGAGGTGCTGTTATCATAGATAAAGGATGCTCCAATAGGGAAGATGCATATATAATATTTATGAAAATTTTATCATTAAAATGTTAAAAAAATATAAAAGAAATGCCACTGCAACGTTTTTATTTTACATAATGTTGTTTTTTAATAATTATTACGAATTAAAAATACTTGAAACGGAACGTATTTTAAAACACCAATCAGCGTTTAGTGACGTCACTCCTGTTATGACAACTTCTTTGAGGTTATGGTTGTTAAAGTAAATATTATTTTATAGGAATATTTATTGCGTTTTTTTACATTTAATAAAAATGAAAGTTGCGTTTTTCAAAGCAGACTCCCGAATTTACCAAGAGTTAGCGTTGACATGGTTATAACTTTTTTTGTCCAAAGTGCAGAGTTTTTAAGTGTAGAAATGAAAGGGACTAAATTACTACGGTATGTAAAAATCGTAAATTTTAAACTTCTTATTTTATTCAGCGGCTTCTACAAATCTTACGGCGATAATGCAATCGGCTATGTCCAAATTAAAAGAGATGGAAAATTATGTACAGTAAAAGGTCGAGTTCTCCGGACCATAAAGTACTATTAGATTAGTTTCCAGAAGTTAAACCACAATGTTAATTTTCCACTTGCTTTATTCAACTTGTACTTCACTGTAATATAAACTAAAATTATTATAACAAGAATATTTAGCAGCAACACCACGTTAAATTTTGGACCACTATTCACGACGAAGGCTCTCGACTGAATACCGTATTTATGACCGCTCCACTCGCTAGTCCGTCCCCCCTTCACGTCACGTGATAAGATGGTAGGGAGGTAAGGTGATGTGGCGTGATTTAGCATAGACAAACTAAGATAAAAACAATAACTGTACTATTGACCGATCTGTAAAAAATGCTAACATTATAAAAATGCTAACAGCTCGGCCATCCTGCATCAAGCGAGACCCTTCGCGATTTGGTTTACAATAAAGACAGGTTTATTATTATATTTGTTTCTTAGGTTTTCACGCACATCACTCATTAAATAAAACTAGTTTTTACGGGTTAATGCACGAAACTTTATTTATTTATTGACGTTTCGTAGCCTTTACAGGCTTCGTCATCAGAATAAAACTTTTGTTTAATTTGTCGAGCTACCTTCGAAAGACTTATTGAGCGTTTGGTTATTTCATTGTTCGATTTTTAAGTTTTATTGTCTATGTATGAATTTATTATTTAATTTACTTAATAAAGTATTTTATTTAAAATTCTTGTTTGTAATTTTGAGTTTATTTATTTGACCCTAACTACCGTAAACTACCACCGGTTCCAAAATTGGGAGACCTTCCTGAGAAGAACCGGCGAAACAAACTCAAGAGAGGCTTTCTATCTCCTTCTTATGTTAAATTATGCAAACAAAAAGAACTAATAGTATCTGATGGTCTTGCAGTGTGTGCTCGGGGTTGGGATTTTATCTCCTGTATAATAGGTTCCCAAGCTGGTGGTATATACCAACCATCTTCCCTATTAAAATATGGATATTTTTTTAATCTCAATAGCCTCGCGCATCATTCGAGGAACGAACCGCCGCTCAGCTGCAAGGATCTGTGGTCTATCAAATCTAATGTAGTGGTTTGGTCCCCCTAATATTATTATATAATATTATTTTACAGTCTTATATAATTTCTCTAAAATATAATGATTCGAATCATAATTTATTTTCATATTGCCATTTAAGAAATAGCAATAATAAAGCAACAAATAAACAAAACAAATTAGCTAAAATACCGTAAAATATAATTACATTCAAATAACCGTTCTAAATTATCTTAGATTCTTTTTGATTTTATAACAATGGCATACACTTTAATTAGACTTTATAAAAATAACTAACACATTCAGGTACAAAGCTAAAAGTATTGAAACAAACAAAAAAAAAACACTAAAAGATACACATTTTTACATTAAAGAAGACTACTTTCTTCTGCCAGAGGGCGCTTACAAGCAAACACTGTCTTTGCACTAGCTCTCAATAATTTATTCGATACATTTGTACTTGTCAAGAGAATATTTATCAAATTTTTATCAACCCAAGTGTCTCGTTATAGCGGCGAACTGTGACTGCTATCTCGCTGCTACTGCGAACTGTTTACAAGAAACTACAAATTGGTGCATTAATGGATTTACCAATCTTATGACTGACATTTTGTGATTGTTTCGTGCAGTTTGGGAACCCTCCGCGCTTTGTTGTGACACTCTGCCTGGTACAACAAGTAATTACTGTGTAATAATTGGAAAGCATTTCAAACCCAAACGTTGAAAATTGCTTTATCATTCCAATTGATGCATCTGCAACGCCATCCATGAGGCGCCCCGCGTACGCGCTGCTCTGGAACGTGTATTGCTGTTAAGAAGCAACAGCGCCTTGACGCACACCAACGCCGCTTTTAGACCTTTAGCACTGCTTGCTGCTTTACTATTGCCACGCCTTGCCTATCACTGAACTGGAGCTACCCAACAGAGTCGTAAGAGGGCAGCATAAATACACTTACCCACCACTTTCCACTATGGATTGCAGCGCTCAGTGCAACAAGAAGATTAACTCGAAGGATGACTATATTGTGTGTAAAATTTGCACTGGAAAATACCATCGATTATGTCTAAATATAAGCAAAAAGATCCCTCTTTGACGACGGCTCAGGCGCCGGAGTCCCGGATGTGCCCAGCATGCCCGAATGCAAACACTCGACGGCGCGGCTCTAATGTTAATACACCGGTTGGCGGGCATCACCAATCTGCCCCCGACTACAGTATGAACATGTCCCTCGACAACAGCTCGCCGCAAGGAAAGGACTGCGATGCGGTTACGATGGATAAAATAAGCAACTCACTAGATCATAAAATTCAAACCTCTGTATCGGCCGTACTTGACGAGAAATTAAACAATCACCTGAAGATACCAAAAAAAAAATTAAATCAGAAATTCAATCCGAGATTAAAAATTTAGAAAATAATTTTACATCTACAACCGACTTTATTTGCGCGGAACAGATCACACCAAAGTCCTTGGTCACCGAAAATAGAGAAAAAATTAAAATTTTGGAGAATGAAAATAACAAATTGAAATCTGAACTTTCTTTATTAAATAATAAAACCCCTAGCATGGAGAACCTATCTCGAAATCATAATTTAGAATTGCAAGCGGCTCCTGAGAGTCGTTCAGAAAATGTGGTGACTATATTTAGGAACCTTTGTAGCACAATAGGTATGGCAATCGAAGACTCAAATAACCGCCTGTAGAAGGGTTGACAAAATGGACCAAAAGTCAAGTCGCCCCAGAAATATTCTTGTGACTCTGTCTTCGCCTCGTTTGCGGGACACCGTCTTGTCTTTGGTAAGACGTTACAATAAAGCAGCTAAAGAACCCATCAACGCACTCAATGCCTCACATCTCGGATCCACAGACAACAAAACAAGAGTTTTTGTTACTGAACACATCTCTCCGAACTGCAAACCGTTACATGCCGAGACAAGAAGGGTTGCGAAAGACAGAAAATACACTTTTGTTCGGATTAAATTCGGTCGTATATTTGTTAGAAAGGATGATGAATCAAGTTCTATTCACATTAAAACCTTGGGACTGTCTCAACAAACTTAAGTAATTAATCTTAATCTGTCTAAATAAGTTCTATTTCCCTTTTCTATTTATTTTGTTCAATTCATCTGGACCTTTGCCTGTTCCACAATGTTAGCATACCATCAAAACGTCAACCGGATTAGAAGCAAGCCCGACGATGTTTACCCAAACATTCTTAACTGCAACCATGACGTGATCTATTCTACAGAAACGAACCTAAATGCGAGTATCGGCGATGCTGAGCTCTTTGACTCCAGATATGTAGCCTTTCGCCGAGATCGTGATAGCACTTGTATAAAAAAGAGAGAGGGGGGTGATGTAGCTTTAGCGGTAAAAAAAAAGACTTTAAATGCTCGTCGACCACTTGAATGGCAATCTGAGGCTAAGGATGCTTGGGTCAAAATCAGTACGCACTCTAATAAGTCCTTGATCGCTTGCTTATGCTATTTGCCGCCTGATCCCGAGCTAGACAAACTAAAAGCCTTTTATTCCAACTGTCAGGGGAAAATGATCCATATGGGGGATCAACACCGACTTCCTGTGCATTGGCGACTTTAATACGCCTACCATAAACTGGACTAAACGTACCACAAGCTCATATATGTGTCCAGGCCCTATATCTGTGGGAGCCAAATCTGAGCTTCTCTTGGAGACTCTGGACATCTGTAACCTCAAACAGTTCAATAACATCTCTAATAAAAATGACCGTTACTTAGACTTAGTCTTACACACATCTAACTCCTTAAGCGTTCATGAGGCACACTCACCGAGTCGCACTGATGACCATCATCCACCTTTGCTTATAGATACCACTTGCCAAACCTCCACTTCTAATGTGATCTCGCGAGCCCGCAGCAAGAGACTCAATTTCTACAAATGCAATCCTGCTAATATTCGTGATGAACCGAACTCTGTAAACTGGAATGAGTACTTGGCCCGTGCAAACATTGATGACTCTGTCAGTAAGTTCCACGAGATATTGAATCAAATCATTTATAAACATACACCCTAAGCGAGCAATAGATCCAATAAATTTCCTTTCTGGCTTAGTCCCGCACTGATTCGTTGTATGAATGAAAAACCCAAGTATCACAGGCGGTACAAAAAATATGGTAACCCTCGTGATTATGACTCCCTTGACTTGCTTCGTGCTCGTTGCAAGTTACTTTTGAACAAATGTTATAGGTCCCATCTCGAGTCTGTTGAAAGTTCCGTCAAACTTAATGTTAAAAACTTCTTTAGAAATGTAAACGACAAAAGAAAATCCACTGGCATACCCCGAACCATGACACACGGCGACGTCACATCCTCAAATGTGGAGGAGATATGTGAAATGTTTTCGAAACACTTTAGTTCCGTCCATGAAAAAAATAACTGCTATCTCTACTCGCCTAACAAAACAGCCAATCGTGGTTTGCTTCTGCCAGACGCAAGGATAAACTATGATAGCATTAAAGCAGAAATACGGTCTCTTGACATTGGTAAAGGAGCCGGCCCAGATCAAATCCCTCCTCACTTTATAAAGAGCCGCCGCGATGAGCCCAGCGCTCCTCTGTTCATACTTCTCAATAAGTCATTAGAGTGTGGCACCCCTCCTAGTCTTTGAAAGACTGCATATGTTATTCCCATATATAAATCTGGTGACAGAGAGCAAATCAGCAACTACAGACCCATCAGTATTTTGTCTCGCTTTGCCAAGCCACTTGAATCTCTAATATATGAGACACTCCACTCACATTTCAAGCCATTTCCATCACCTCATCAGCATGGTTTCCTGGTTAATAGATCAACAGTAAGCAATCTCTTAGAATATAAATCCTATCTGTGCTCCGCTTTTGCCAAAAGGTGTTACAAAGTTTTATATAAAACAAACAACAGTAATTAGTCAACCTCATCAGAACTTTCTAAATTTTGACCTCGGCCACTACAACAGGGCACTCCTAGGTCGTCCGCATTCCTTAGACCTCGGCCCATACCAGGCACTCCTAGGTCATCCGCATTGCGTAGACCTCGGCCCATACCAGGCACTCCTAGGTCATCCACATTCCTTAGACCTCGGCCCATACCAGGCACTCCTAGGTCTTCCGCATTGCGTAGACCTCGGCCCATACCAGGCACTCCTAGGCCTTCCGCATTGCGCAGACCTCGGCCCATACCAGGCACTCCTAGGTCGTCCGCATTAATATAATAATAATAATATAATAAATTTATTTATTTCTTCTTACA
This sequence comes from Chilo suppressalis, assembly GCA_902850365.2. Taxonomy (NCBI): domain Eukaryota; kingdom Metazoa; phylum Arthropoda; class Insecta; order Lepidoptera; family Crambidae; genus Chilo; species Chilo suppressalis. The sequence goes on along the minus strand of OU963917.1, from coordinate 11,371,821 downwards.
ACAATTGAAGCACATAAAATACAGGTTAAGCAACACTTAAGTAATATTATTGGGCGTTGTAAGAAGCTGGTGTCCGAAACCGGCGTTAACCTGTACTACAGATCACCAGGTCCTTACCCCTGGAAAATAATCTATACATAACAATGTTCTTCATAACCATATTGAACCTGTATATACATAATATTTATTCATGGTAAATACAAAAACAAAAAATTAAAGGTTGAGAGATAAACAGAAACGTTTATAAATGCATGGTAGTTAATTATTTTTTTATTATAAGCAAAAATTTGATCACTTAACAGAATTTATTTTAGATGGCTAAGTAGATTTTCTGTGTCTGAATAGCTTAATGCCTGAACTCAGTCTTTTACAATTTTTTTTTACAATCTCCTACTGTTAACGGATATAACATTAGTTCTTTATTAAGTTTATTGTACAAATTAATACCTTGATAACAAAAAAAAACATTACGTAGACCTCGGCCCATACCAGGCACTCCTAGGTCATCCGCATTACGTAGACCTCGGCCTATACCAGGCACTCCTAGGTCGTCCGCATTACGTAGACCTCGGCCCATACCAGGCACTCCTAGGTCATTAAATGATTCAAACGTCTGTCTACCTTCACAGCCGTTTCTATTGTATTCCTCCATATCTGAAACGGACATTATTTCGCGTACATAAAAAATAAAAGTCATTTTTCGTAGAGTACGAAGGGACAACTGACCATATTAAATCTGGATGAAATTAGAACAGCCTTATATAATGAAAACACGCTTAGAAGATAAGGTAACATGTACATGAGTAAAAATAACATCTGAGCACATAGGGTAGTCCCCAGTCAGATGAAAAAAAATATTAAGAGCCCTTTTACAAAATTGCGCCACTGCCGTACTGATCGGCGCGTAGGTAGATTTGCACTAGTATATATTGCATTTCACGGGAGATGTTTCGAGTCTTATAAAGTAATTAGTAATGAACTAATTATAAAAAAATATAGATATTTCAGTAGTTCAATGATGGTAGATTAGTTTTATGAAAGTTTTGATAGTAATTCTATTATAACTCAATATCATTTTAACAACAATATTAAATGCCTTATTATCAAATCATTAATAAAAATTACTTAAAAACATATATAAATTTAATAGTGCATAAGATGTATGTATATATGCGTATATCATAAAATATGGCGTCCTTTCTCTCCACTGCTAGCTCAGCCGTCATATAAAAACTTAACATCATTCTGAAGGCAATTTGTATCGGCTATTGATAGCAAACGGATTTCGATACGTAATATAGACTTGATTTCTCTTACAGAAAACGGACTACCCACATTTTACAGATGTTTGCGTAACAAATATTTATATGCATTGTTTGAACTAAGTCATCAATTTGTAAATTATTAACAGTTATAGTAAAAAAAAAAACATTTTTCAATAGTGATTTGTGATATAAGTGTGTGCATGTCCAACTAAATACACACGTACTGGATTATTCTTTTGTTTTCTCATGTAAGTGAATTTTGTGTTCTGTTTTGAGAAATAAATGTTTTAAACCAGAAACCATAATGATATGGAAAATTAAAATTCTCATACATTATGTTACAACAAAAACATATTTCTGACGTCGTAGTAATTAATTTGATCAATTTTTTTTGAGATATTGGGGCGTTTGAAGTTGTGCATATTATCGTTTTTCCGTAAACAAGCTGCAGTAGAACGATCAGTATAAAAAAAAGAAAATAGTATTTTCAAATAGTCTACATTAACTTACAATAGGAAGAATAAATCTACTGTTTACTTCTATTGGAAATAGTCAAAATCTCTCTAAGGGGGTAAACGAGGCGCTCGAGGCTAGTTTTTTGCAAAAAATGTGAAAGGACTCTTATGCAAAACCGAGTTGCATTGATTACATACTTTATAGAGAAGTGCTATATCATATCTCAGTGTTCAATTACACAATGGCCACATTAATGCAAACTCAGTGTAGCCCACGAAGTATTCAAGAAGAAAATATATATATATATATAATCACATTTACACACCCTTTGAGAGTAGTCCCAATATGGTGTGCATTTGGACAACAATTACACGTACCCCAGGCAATAGCCTCTGGAGGCTACTATTAATTAATGCAAAAGTATTCAAGAGAAACAATAAGATTATAACTTCATTTACACACTCCCAGAGAGTAGCCCCAGTAAGGTGTGTATTTTTACAGCAACTACACGTAACCCCAGGGAGTAGCCCTGGCAGGATACATGCAGAAGCATTATTGGGACGTGTATGATCATGTAAAATAATAATAATAAAAAAAAAATGTAACGTTCTTGAAACTTTAAATATAGGAGTTATGAAATTAGCACTTATGAATGAGAAAAAAAAGTAAAATAAAAAATAACTTGCGTTTTTTTCTGGGCGTAGTGAGAATATCAGGATATTCTCAGTCCATCCCGCTTCTGAAACTATTAGATTAGTTTCCAGAAGTTAAACCACAATGTTAATTTTCCACTTGCTTTATTCAACTTGTACTTCACTGTAATATAAACTAAAATTATTATAACAAGAATATTTAGCAGCAACACCACGTTAAATTTTGGACCACTATTCACGACGAAGGCTCTCGACTGAATACCGTATTTATGACCGCTCCACTCGCTAGTCCGTCCCCCCTTCACGTCACGTGATAAGATGGTAGGGAGGTAAGGTGATGTGGCGTGATTTAGCATAGACAAACTAAGATAAAAACAATAACTGTACTATTGACCGATCTGTAAAAAATGCTAACATTATAAAAATGCTAACAGTACGTAAAGATGGTTATCGTGTTACAGTTATTTTAAACGAAACGCAAAGCTTGGTTTAGTCCTGCCAATGTGAAGATTGTGCCACACATTTTAAACTTTATCTAATTTTCGACGTCATTCTCCAACTGTAAAATTAAAAATATGTTATAGACAGGTTTTGTAAGTATTAGGTAGGTTACGTACAAGCAGATTAATTAAGCATATAACAAGTATATTCGCCGACTTACGTCAAAGTGATCTTCTCAGCATCGAATAATGGTCTTTGAAGAATAATTGTCATTCTCTTCGCAGCTTGAAACAACTTTTTTTTCAGTTTTGGGTCAGAAGTTCCAGTCAAAAACAATTTATTTGGGAACTTTGTTGAAGTAGATTGGCACAAAACATGAGTCAATACGACTTTTTTTCACAATATTAGTGGTATTGTTATGATCACATGATGTTGATGGATAGTCCATTTTAAATTTTTCAAAAAAATATTTTGAAAGTCGAAAAAATATGCAAAAGTATGAAAATTTAAAGCCAGCAACGAACAATTACGACCAATGACAGACAGGAGTGACGTCATCGCAACTATAGGTTCGTTTTCGCGCGAAAATTTAAATTGTCAATTTAAAACCGCATTTTTTCCGATAAATCACAATGTTTTAATTTTTTAATATATCTGTGGTTTATTCTACATGGAATTCTTTAAAATGAAAACAAAAATAAAAATATTGCATCTTCCATATTGTAATGATAAATATGACTTTTTTTAATGTTTTTATTTTAAGTTCGTTGTAACGGTTATTTTAAATGAATTATTTTTAAGTTATTGATAAAGTGACTTTTTAATGTTCGTTTTATGTTTCCTTTATTTAGTGCGTTTTTTATTTCAAATGGTAACTTATTTTCTAAATTTGGAGCAATGAATTGTAATGTTCGTTGCCCATATAAGTTATTTGATTTTGGAATTAATAATTTATTATTTGCAACGCCTCGAGTTAACTTACTATGAGATGAAACCTTTTGAATATCAGTATTGAAGAATTGTTCTGTTAAGATGTTATATTTAAATTTCTCCTGAACCGGCATCAATGAGCAGTAAGAGAACAATACGTGATAATTGTTTTTATATTCCTCCCTCACTTTACGAGGGACAATGGTTTTTAAAATGCGCATTTGGAGGTCATAGATGCGATGTAAATGTGATTTAGCAGTACGTCCATAACTACTCAGTCCATAAGAAATTATCGATTCCCCCAGTGATTTATATAAATATAACAATATAGGATAAGGAATTTTATGTTTAAGTATAGAAAACTTTGCAAGAAGTGCTCGTAATTTATCACGTGTGCCCTTACTGATGAGATCAGAATGTGGAATGTAAGTGGTAAGGAAAGAATATTATTTTATCCGCTTTCATAACTGGTTAAGACAATTTGTAAACAAAATAGAAAAATAAACTTAATTCATAACCAGTTAGGTGAAAAGAATAAAAATTATTATTTCTTAGATGATCAAGATTAACGATTAAGAACGTGATGATTATAATAATATAGATATGTTTTTACCACAGCCATTTTCTGCAGTCACCAGACTTGAGACATCACTGCCGGATTTAGGGGAGGGCAACCGGGGCGAAAGCCCCTGGGCCTCCCAAACGGGGGGCCCCCACAATAGAGACTTCGGAAAAAAAATCTTTCAAATTCCAACTAGTAAACACTAGTTGGAATTTCACATCTTTTCGGATCCGTTCGTTAACTCTAAGATTTAATTTCAGATAATTCTTGTTTCCTATATAACACATATTTATATGTGTTTGTTCAATACTAAGGGAAACTACTTGGTTAACAATAAATTATTTATTGAAAAACTCGACTGAAAAAAAATTGTTTACTTTATTTGGAAAATAATTTGGGGTGAGGGGGCCTCCGCTCCTCTGTTGCCCCGAGGCCTCTGGGCCTCTAAATCCGGCCCTGTGAGACATTTAAAAAAACATTGATTAAGAGAAAGCATAGTTATGATCCCAGGCGCCTGTACCATCTGTGTATCTGTACTAAAACTACCGCAAGCTGTTGAGGAATAAGGTCAACAAAACAGCCCCGTACGTATGTGTTGCGAAATCTGCATAAAGCTGCGGATCTGCACAACGCAGCTTAGTGCGTAGACAGTGTGGGAATCGTCTTAAGGTGGAGGTAACATCGGCAGTAAGGCGCTGAAATTCAAGCAGTAGGTAAATTCACATAGCGCTTATAATGCCTCACGATCGCACTCAGTCAATGAATTAATTTTTCAATTTCACTAAAATTATTGCTGTCACTTACTTTGCTATAAAATTAAAATGATAAATAAACAAATGTTTCCAACCAATTAGCTTAGTCCAAAAGTAAACACTGTAAGGCTTGTGTTATGGGAAACTAGGATAACGGATAGAATTGATATAAGTATATTTATTTAGAAATACATATTAAACATCTATGACTGCCCAATGACATGACAAATATCTGCCCTCACCGGGATTCAAACCCTAGACCTCTATCTTTAAGTATGATAAGTTAGGTAAGTTGGTATTATAACTGATAAGTCAATAAGTGTAATTTGAAACGTTACAAGGCCGAAGGTAAGGAATTTAACAAAGAAATGTTTAAATATTATAGGTGGCATGTTAAAAATCTTATTGACAGTGCTTATAAGCAGCACTTAAATTTGATGCAAAATAATATAATTGACGACCCTACTCAATTCTGGACATATATTAAAGATAAAAGAAAGGACCGCCAACCTGTCGGTACTTATTTACATAAGGGAGAGGAGGTGACCGGCCAGGCTGCGGCTAACGCTTTTGCTGATTACTTCAGCTCAGTATTTCTTGCCGAGGTACCTCGCTTGAATCCAACTGAGGCTGCTCGTGCAGGTCACATGCAGGCAGACGCCACTTTTATTTCAATCGGGCAGGTTGACGCATCCGATTTGAAGTTAGCGGTAAAGCGCCTCAAGCCAAGATCTGCGGGAGGTTCTGATAGTATCCCGGTATTTTTGGCAAAGGATTGCATTTCACTTCTCGAAAAGCCGCTCCTATTTCTTTTCAATCTATCTCTGAAACTTTCAGTGTATCCTGCGACTTGGAAACTAACCAGAGTAACCCCAGTCCCAAAGGGACAAGCCGGTAACAATATTTCGAACTTTAGACCTATCGCAGTTCTATCTGTCTTCGCTAAGATCTTCGAGACAATTCTGGGTCATCGTATTAATAAGCAGATACAATTTTTTTTACATGACTGCCAGCACGGTTTCCGTAGTGCTCGTTCCACTACCTCTAATCTTGTGGCTCATGTGGACTACGCGTATGCGGAAATGGATGCAGGCAGACAGGTCGACACCGCCTATTTTGACTTCAAAAAAGCGTTCGACCTGGTGGATAATGATATTTTGTTGCAAAAATTAGCAATAATGGGCTTTACACCTAAACTATTAGATTTTTTTTCTAGCTACCTACGAAATCGGTGCCAGTTTGTAAGAGTTAACGGTTTCGAGTCTAGTGACTACTATACAAGGTCCGGTGTTAGCCAGGGCAGTACCCTGGGACCAACGCTATTCCTGATCCTTATCAATGATTTGCCGATTGGTGTTGGATCTTCGAAATGTCTTCTTTTTGCTGATGATCTCAAGTTGTCTTTGGGGGTTAGTTCTGTATCGGACTCTCAAACCTTGCAAGAAGATATTTCTGCTGTGGCTGAATGGAGTGAACTTAATCGTCTTCCATTTAATACAGATAAATGCAAAGTTATTACTTATACACGAAAACGATGTCCTTTAAATATGGCTTATAAACTACATGACGCACCCATAGAAAGGGTAAGTGATATTCGTGACTTAGGTTTAACTATGGACTCCCAATTGGACTTTCACAAACATGTGGTAACAATCTGTAAGGCGGCAAATAAAACGTTAGGCTTCATAATTAGAACTTCTGGTCAGTTTGACAATCCGAGGGTCGCAGCAGTGCTTTATAATACTTATGTCCGTAGTAAGCTTGAATTCTGTGCCGTTGTTTGGGATCCTTACGAAGACAAGTACTGTCATATGGTGGAAAAAGTGCAGCGAAAGTATGCTCGATGGTTATACAAGAAAAAGTACGGCTACTATCCTTTCTTGTATCCGTCTATATTTGTTTCAGGTATGGTAGATATGGATACCCTTAAATTCAGGAGAATCATGCAACTTCTGCGGTACTATCTGGCTGTATTGCACAATAAAATTGATGATCGATCAATCGTTGGTAAGTTCGGGCTAATAGTCCCCAGACGCCGTGCGGGGGATGATGCGGGAGCTGTTGTTCCACGGCGGCGCCCGCGTCTTTTGTACCGACCCATTGCTCGCACTAGGCAGGGTACCAACGCGCCCACTATACGCGCCTTAGTTCTGATCCGGGACATGCTTGCTCGGCACTACGAAATTGACTTATTTGCTGACCGTCTACCTGACATTTATAATAATGCTCATAAATTTGTAAATGACCTGCTTATGTAAAGTAAATCAAAGAATTTATTATTTATGTTTCTAAATTCTAATTTTGTACTTTTGTTGTTTTATTTTTTAATTTCTTTTTTATTTTATATTGTTTGACATTTTTGCAACTTCTATATTTTATATGGACTTTATTATTTTTGATTATAATTCTAATTCTAGATTAAGTTAATATTGACATTTGAGATTATATTATACTAAATACTCTGTGTTTGACAATTGCACTTGTTGGCGTCTTGGACATTCTGTAAGCCAACAAGTCCATGTATTTAATGAATAAATGAATAAAATGAAATGAATAAATGAAAGTGTCTCAATCGAGTACATATTTACAAAATCAGACGTTTCCTAGCTCGGCTGATTCAGTGACACACAAAGTTTTAAGTAATATAAATTGTATATGTTTTATTCCTCCTGGTAACTAGGGAATAGTTCAGACGTCCTCCTTTACTAACGTACCTACAGTTTCATATAGGGCTTTATCCAAAATAGACCAATAATTCTGGTGGACATTATGAGCTAGGCAGCGAACAACACAGTCCATTCATAGCCAATAAAGTAATAAAATGTTTCCGGCAGTACAGGGTGCTTCCTTCCATTACCGGTCCGCCCGCCCTCTCTGTTTACTACTGCGAGTAGCATGGCATAGTAGGTACTTACTCATAAACAAGCAAGTATCGGTAGAGATAGAATAGAATAGTACCTATTTATTATTTACAATATCATAGTTGATGAGCTGGCGAACAAACGGTATAATTTAAAATACCATCTTATATAGTTATTTCTAACTAATTAAGTGTATGTATATAATTATATATGTATGTTTATTAATTTATATATATGTGTACTGAATGACATACCTCCAGTGATATTTTGGCATGGTTTTTAATTTATAAAGTAATTTTAACACTGTTTTAGGTTGTTTTGATTGTAAATTATTATTTGAAATTCAAATTCAAAGGACCCGAAAGCTTTGGACTGTAAAAATAAGTAGTTGACCATATACGTAATTATACCGTTTTGTTCGCTAGCTCCTCAGTTATTTTTTTTATAATTGATTACATTTAAATAACAAAAACTTAAAAACTACTAAGAATCCAGATTACTTTAACATACTAACCTATGACATATTTTTTATTTTGTAAATAAATTACAAAATAAAAAATATGTCATCCCCAACGCTGCTGTCAGGAATGGTGCCCAATAGGCTTGCAGCATTGCCACGTTGAATGGCAAGGCTGCTCCGTTGACTAAGATAGCTGCCAGCCTTTTGATCACCAGTCACTTCGTTGAGCCTCTTTGATGGGTTTGACGGCACAAATATGTATTACACAACGCGTTCCGGGTGTTGATGGAGCTGCCGCGTCGCAGTAGTGCTTCTGGCATGTTCGCTGAGGCAATAATGGATGGATTCCATGCCATTATCCGAAAGCGATGTGCCTCGCTACCGAGTCCAGTGCTCGCTAGCCCCAAACGCATCCTGTGCGTGTTGTCGGACAGGTGGGAGTCGCCTTTACATTCAAGTCAACATTGGGTGGGCCTCCATATAAGACATTAGGTAATTAAATTGAAATGTATTACTAACATAGATTAAGGAAAAATATTACTAACAATACAAAACTACGGACACTTTAGTCTGATTTTTTTTATTATTTATTATTATTATTACCTATTCATATATTATTTTAGTAGTACCTATTTATCTTACTTACTTTGAAACGTTTCAGTCTACCAGGGGACAACAGTACCCGTAGCACTAACCAATATCGAATTAGAATAGATTGTGAGTCCGAAATGTCATTGTCAGATTTTGTATGGAAACTTGAACAGCAACGCCACAAACGACTAGCTTTAACAAGAACTAACAATCAGTACATATTTGATAATGACATTTTGGACTCGTAAACTATTCTACTTCGGTATTGGTACTTACTATTGGTACTGTACACTTAGCAGGAAAGTGTACAGTACCCTTAGCACGAACCCATACCGAATTCGTAACGTTTGCGAGTCCAAAATGTCATTGTCAAATGTGTAGGTACTGATTTTTAGTTCTCGTTACGTACTTTGTGCCGCTGCTGTTCAAGTTTCCATACAAAATTTGACATTGAAATTTTGGTTTGCAAACTATTCGAATTCGATAATGGTTCGTGCTAGGGGTACAGGTTATTTATAGTTACAAAAAGTAAATATACTTCCAGACTCATCTATCTCTCTCCACTTAGTTTTATAAGTTTCAACGGTCTGTAGCTAAAACATAAGTTTATGGTTAAGCAATAATTTAAAAAACACACGAAAAGATGGTTAATTAAATATGCATCAACACTGCGTAGGTATTGACTTTTTGCTCAATGTAATATTTATTTTTAGCTAGGTACAGTAAAAACTTAAAATACTAGGTGGGCCGGTAGATATTCGTGTTTGTAAGTGTATTTAAGAACAATGACGAGTTTACTAGGTATCTAAAATGTTTTACACGAACATGAATTTTGTGTCACAAAACGCAATTAAATGTTTAAGCAAGTTTTATAGAATATTGCATATTTATTTTATTTTATTTATTTATCAGGACCATCTATTCTATTTATTGATACATACAAAATGCAAAATTCCATTGAAGGTAGCCACATCCTGCTCAAGAGACGGTACGAACGGACAGGATTTTAAGAAGACAAACTGAAACATGATATGTTTTTTTTTTATATTTTAAGCATTTTACTTATCTTTGAATCCAAATAAAATGTCAATAAGAAAATATTCCCTCTACCGCTATCCGAAATAGAAGTCAACAAGCGCCAGACTAACCCTTATGAGCAAAGTTGCCTCTACGATGTTTTATTTTCTTTCAGCACAGGAGACCTATTATTTAATTATTTTATTTATTGAATTTTTGGGAGACCAACAGCTCATTAAAACAGACATAGTTGAAGAAAAAATTAGTTACAGAAGGCCAATTACAGGTCTCCACTGTGTGGATGTGTGGACAAAATAATGAATTGGTCTACATAGTTAAGACAATTCGCCCTCTTAACAATGTTAAACAATGTTCTTTTATTAATAGCAAATTAATGTTATTATTTAGTTTAAGTTAAAAATTGTTAGTGTATAGGTAGATACTATCACATCACTCTTTTAAAAAATTCACTGCATAGAAGACGCCTTGCAGTTGCTACACCTGAGAATTGAATATATCAAAGTCTTTTCTTGCAAAATTCGTTCAGTGCAATACTCGCTCGCAATAAGAATGCATTTTGTCGATAATTTGTGGAAACTAATGGTATTCTAATTGGGATATACCGCAACATATATTATAACAAACTTGTTATTTTTAAATAAAAAAAACTTTAAATTAAACAATATTTTATATGTACACCAGCAATCCGCATCGGCTTTGCAGGGGTGATAGCCTATGTTACTCGGGGATAATATAGCATTCTGCTTGCGATCGTGAAAAACAATGTTAGGCAACTTTCGCAATGGACGGTTTGGATTGGTGACCATAAACTTATTATCTCGTGCTCCTCCGTGCTTCGTTCACCTCCTCGTTAGCACCCATCAATACGGACTCGGTCCGAGTGCTGGCTCTCTACCCAGTCTCGCTATTCCATCTATAGGAAAGGCCTGTGCCCTAAAAAGGCTGATAATGATGATGACTGGTGAGAGAGAAGAGAAACATAGAAAAATACAAATCTCTCCTCTTCATAATATTAGTATATAAATATGTCCATATAAACATGAAATCTGAATTCGGAGGTTTAGCAATATTCCTTCATCATCTTAACACAACCGTAATGATTTGATTTTCCAAGGAAAAGCTGAGCCATTATCAATTCCGTTATTACATCTACATATCATCTGTATAAGCAAATAAAAACAATCTCCCAGGGTGGGGTAATAAAACCCCTTCTTCGGAACAAATTCGTGCGAGCGAGGACATAAGTCAAATTTGTGCAAAGCTCGTAAAATTATAGCGACTACGTACACTAGGGACCTTGTGGTATCTATATATATATTTTTCTAATGAATTTATTTTGGTAGTATTTCGTTTGTGTATAACCTACGGGGACGAGGCACTCTTAAAGTAGGCCCCAAGTCCGATTCCCCGCTAGGTCAATATAGAATTATTACAATTATGTATTTTATTTTCTAGCAAACTTTTCCCTACCACATCGGTCCATATCGGTCTCTAAAATTCTTATTATGGTAGAGAATGCCTATGGCATTAGGCCGCCACTTGCATATGTATGGCATTTAGTTTTAAATAAAAATATGAAAAAAGATCCGATAGCCCTGTTTATTATGATTTTTTAATATCTATGTAGAGTCTGTGCGGAAAGAAAATGGGATTTAGATTGCAGGGCGCTGTAGTGCTTTTATACCGTATCTGTAAGGTTTTACCCCTTTTAGACATGATTAAATACAAAAAAACCGCAAGAAATCACAACAACAAACAAATTCGTATCAATACAAAACTTTGACGTTTTACAGATTACTGGGTTTGATTGCCAAATAAAAATCTTAATTTTAGGTCCGTTTTTCACCACGCCCATTCTCTTTCCTCACAGACTCTAACAGAGGTGGCACAGGAGCCGTAAAGGCCTCTAGGAAGGGGTAGTCATCGTTGCCCATAGACATATTTAATGTCTATGCTAGTGAATAAAAAACAAATGGAAGTCTAAAATCGAATGTTGCACTTTTTTAAAACAAGAACCCATTGGCGTAAGTAGTGAGTGGGCTGCACTCGTGAAAAAAGCTTCACTCGAATATCTCACACTAAAAAGGTTTTATGTTAATTTAAGATTTCTATTACTATAAACGTCAATTTCATATATTAACCCCTATTACTATTATATTCATCATCATCATCAGTCTATTAATGTCCCCACTGCTGGGGCACAGGCCTTCCTTATGGATGGAATAGGGAGTTTGAGTCGTGACCCACCACGCGGGCCCAGTGCGGATTGGTGGTTGCTAACGACTGCAGATGCAGCCGGGACCAACGGCTTAACGTGCCTTCCGAAGCATGGAGGAGCTCGAGATAGTAATTTTTGGTCACCCATCCAATGACCGACCACTGCGAAAGTTGCTTAAGTTCAACGATCGCAGCCGAACGCGCTAACCACTTGCGCCATCGAGCTCCTACTATTATATTACTATATTTTTAAAGGGTGGCAAATAAGCATATGACCCTCCTGATGGTAGGCGGCGACCGTAACCTATAGAATAGATGCTCGCGATACAAAAAATATCACTCACGCCGCTACCCACCCTCACCCAATCCCCTACCACAAAGAGGCCTGGGAATCTTACTCACTGACAGAAACACAACACCACAAGAACGAGCGAGCCTTACAGTAGTCGCGTATGATGTGTAACATTTGAAACCTCACCTTATATTAGTAAAAAAAGAAATAAAACCTAAAGAAAAGTTAACTAGAAAAATAAAACCTACTAAAAAGGAATAAGCCATTTGAACATTGTTCTTAAATCAAATCAAAAGCGCGCGCTTTTGCGACTTCCTGTTACACACTTGCGTCCCATTTCACGAAATCACTCCCACAAATTGCAGGAAAGCGAGAGGAAAGATGTTACACATCAAAAAGGTAGGTAGTGTTAATTTACTGTGGTCTACTGTAAGGGGGATGTTATTTCCCTAGCAGACGGGTACTCCAATTCGAGAGGTAAATCCGATATGCCCTATCTTTCTTAAATTTTTATAATCAACATTTAATAAACTATGAACCACTGCCAAGTCAATCCAATAAAGTCTAAATATTTTTAGTGTCGAATATTAGGTAGGTAAGTGTTTACTATTATTTTTCTTTGAATTGACCAAGTCCTAAGTTTTCGCGGTGTAACCGGACGCCGCGGGAAACGCGTAACGAGCTCAATTCGAACATTGACCAAAATCTTTAGGCAAATGAGCAAATAAACCGGATTTATGACTACGACTAAAGGAAGTCGGTGGATTTTAACGGTAAATCTTACAGTAACTTTTTCGTAGTAGCTACATCCCTGGAACAATGACATTTATCTTAATGCGATCCTGTTAATCTAGCTAATATTTCAATTTGGAAAAAGAACTAATGTAACAAACATTACTTGCAACAATTACATATTAATTAATTTATATTAACATAGAAATGTTAAAAATTACAAAAGCTTAAAACTACTTAATTTCTAAGAACTTAAAAACCAGAAATAACTAAGTACTTAAATAATATACAATTTACAAAATAAAAAATATTCTATCACCACCAGCCCCGCTGTCAGGAATGGTGCCCAAAAGGCTGGCTGCATTTCCGCGCGTTGGACAGCAAGGCTAATTCGTTGATCAAGGTAGCTGCCAGCCTTTTGATCACCGGTCAAAAGGAGCGCTGGGACCTCAAGGTCGAGCACTCGGCAGAGGCCGTCGCCGCACCTGCAGCCAGGGAGGTACTACTTGTATGGCACGGAGCAAGCGTATCATGAGGAGCTCGCTGGCGCAAGTGGTTAGCGCGTTCGGCTGCGATCGTTGAACGTAAGCAACTTTCGCAGTGGTCGGTCATTGGATGGGTGACCAAAAATTACTATCTCGAGTTCCTCCGTGTTTCGGAAGGCACGTTAAGCCGTTGGTCCCGGCTGCATATGCAGTCGTTAGCACCCACCAATCCGCACTGGGCCCGCGTGATCAATCTCCCTATTCTCCAGGCAGGCTCTGCACAGAGGGCTGTCAGAAATACCTATATTACAAAGGTGTTTGTTGAAGTAGCCGTGACCTGTGAGTATACTCACGATTTGTATTAGGGCTTGTCTAGGCAGTCTGATTAACTTTAGATCGCTCGACAGACTCGCTCGATTAACAAAAGAGTTATACCACAGAATGATTAATAGGTAAGTAATACTTACTTCCTATTTTAATTTAGATTTTTCAAAGTATCGTTATCAAAGCACTTCGCTATTTGTTATTTATTTTCAACACCTAACTTAATGATTTTTAACTGTTTTAAGCTTATAACGATAGTCATATAGATACAATTTTATTGCATACATACGTATCATACATAGCTAGGGCGTAACCAATAGGCATATTTTGTACGTGTTTGTATCTCTTTCTACCACTCACACATACGTCGTTCGAAACTCATAAATTATGTCGCTATTTGTCTATTGATTCCGATGAAACACTGAGATATATAATATATGAACTGATATAAATCTGACGAGACTGAGCTAGAATAAGTGTAAAAGTTAAAGCGTAAAGCGAAGCAAAACATACAAACTTATGGTTGATTTAATCTCTGAAATAAAAAAAAATAGCAGACGGCTCAGGAGGCATGACGCTAAGCCACAATATAAAAATGTCATTACTTAATAATTACTCCATCGTGTTTCCATAATTTAAGTTTTTAACTCCAGACTTAGACAACTCTCCTCATTTTTTTTAATAAATCCGTTAAGATTATTTTATTTGCATTTCTGATGGTGAAATCTATAGACTCTAAAGAATTTCTTCTACAAATATTTCGTCATTATCCTTTCGGTCGTGATACTTTTTATTTCATTCATTACATACATTTTCATACATCATATAAAAAACAGTTCTTTTTTCCACTTATTTAATATGTACAACACTAGCGAGCGCGCATCGCGAACTAAAGTCTGCCGTGTGCGTTTTTTTTTCTTTTTTTATAGATAAATCCGACAAATGGCTTTACCCCACCTCATATTAGATGACGGTGAAGTCCAGACGCGAAAATAGCTGATACAGCAGTTCTACCTGCCACACCAGCCATCCTCGCTCTGCTAGCCTGCATGTTGCTTCTTCACGCCTTTTTTAAAGGATCTCAGGTTGTAAGAGGGAGGGAACACGTGAGCGGGCAGAGCATTCCATTTACGGATAGTGAAACAAAGAAATGATTCACCAAACTGCTTTGTACGCGTTGGAATATTGGTCACAGTTAGTCGGCAGCAACTTAGGCCAGCGCGCGTGGTCCTCTGAAGGAAAGGGGAAGGTGGAATAACAGAGAATGACTCCTCAGAACACTCGCCGTAGTACAGACGATAGAACGCGCTTAATGACGCTACGTCACGGCGTAATTAAAATAGGCTCGATGTGTTTAGTCACCTCCTCATCCCCTATGACGCGAATCGCGTGCCGCTATAACCTATCCAAAGCATCGAGCAAGTACCTGGCGGAGCCATCCCAGAGATGCGAGCAATGTTTCACGCAAGAAAGCACCTGCGTGTTATACAACAAGCACAGTTGCTCGGGCGTGAAAAATCGAAGCACCTTGTCCGGGACTCTGAGTTTGCGTGAGGCCGCTTTAACCACGACTTCGAGTGGCCGCCTCTTGTCACAAATGTTTTTTCGAGGACTCCCGCGTTCTTATGTCCTGCCGGTCCCTCGGTGTACGCGGTAGTTCGGGGGTCTTTTTGCCCGTGGTTTGTTTTTAATCCGTGATGTGCGTTACTCGCTACAGTTGTAAGCGATCTATTACGGCGGACATAAATCCTGCGCGGACAAATGTCCCTCGTCTGCGCAGGCTGTTATACTTATATCTAGGGATATTTGGGCGACCAGTGCAAAAACTGTCGCCAGTGCCGTCCTCCAGATAGTAACGAATGCTGTTGTTAGTTACCAACATGTCATTGATATAAAAAGCAAACAGCTTGGGCAACAGAACTGATCCTTGTGGGACACCAGCATTTATGGGTTCTGGGTCAGAAGAAATAATTTATTTTCAAAAAAAATATTTAACAGGTACTTCTAGCCTGAAATTTTAAACGCGGACTACAAATGAAACGCCGCCGCCGCGCCGCCCGGACGCTCCACAAAAGCCCCTAAAACTAGGACAAATCCGGGCAAACGCGGACAACAAATTTGCCCTAGCTTTGGATATAATACTTAGATTTTTTTAAAGGCGTTATTATTTCCCTAAATATCTGTAACTGTATCACACATTCTACTTTTTGATACTTTCTGGAAACTAAATTATCCAACATTTTGAAAGGCCCAGAATCGTAATACTGGTAAAACACGAAAACATATTTATTACGAAAAGAAACAAAGAAGCTCACACAATTCATGATCGCAAAGGGCAAAATAGAACCACAGCGATTTCCAAGAGCGAGGCAGGCGAAAACATAAATACGAGTTAAGAATAAACAGCTGCTTTTGTCCAGGACCTTTATTTTTTGCAAAGCGAAAAATCCATTCGTCTTTCAGAAAAGTGGGAAATTAAAATCCCATATGAAATATAATATATTAAGGAAAACAAACGACAGATTCATAAGATTACACCTTTACGTATATCTGGAGACGCGATGTGCTATTCGAGGAAGCTTGTGTTATGTTTCCACGTAAGAATTGTGAGGACATGAAAATTTTTGCAAACATAACTGGCACACTGGTTTGTCTGAAAGAAACACTGTTATTGGACAATATAGTCCTTTGTGGAATAGTTAAGTACACTATTTAACGTTAACGATATTGCTGGTTGTTATATCAATATGAGTTTGAGTTTCTAGCTTATCTTGTTAGAGACGTAACAAATATCTCTAGCCTTTTGATTAAAAAAGTTCGTAACTTAACCACCCGGTTGAACTAAAATAACATACTTAGAGTTTTGATTATATACTCTTTAGATGGAGCGTCGCCTTGTAAACACTGCGATAAAAACTGACCAGATTTTATATACCTGTGTGTATTTGAATTAGGAGTAGATAATGTAAGCTGGATATGTAGCAATTCGGACAACGCGAAATTATTACACAAGAGACCTCCCTAACTTTGTCGGTCTGCTAGATGCTCGATAGATTGTAGGAAGATTGTAATAATTTTAAGGAATGTATGATTCTAGTTTAAAGAGGGGAAGAATAGAAAAAAGATCGTTCAAAACATCGAAACAAAGATATTTGCCACAAAAGTTGCCTATCATGTCGTCTTCAAAACGAAAAATCATTCGTTTTATAACTTTTGGTTCTTTACACAAAGTCGTATCCACACAAATCCAACGTCCTCCTATAACATAGCCGTGGCGGGGTGAGATTTATACGTCTCACAGAATTATAACTCATTGTACAATATTTCTTTGCGTTAACAGAATATTAGCGCGAAAATGAGGAAATAATGCCAGCTGAATTTCTGTATCCCGCCAGTTTGTTCAAAACACCATCTATCTTAGTAGGCATGTAGCATTGGTCGGCTTACATACCTATATAAACTGTAAGTACATAATTTATATATGTAGGCGGTTCAAAGTACGTTTATTATTCTGGATTTTAAATCCTTATTGCATAAAATTATCTTTCTTTCCGATTAGTTGAAAATGTTACAACAATTAATTACATTAAAAAATCAATTATCACTATTCACTTAATTTTGTAACTAAATATTAAATAAGTATTTCTATATGATGCAATCTAAGCCTATACCTAATAAAACATATGTTTGTGCAATGTGTTTACTTTAAATTTTTTATATCTAAAGGAAAAAATCTTAGAAATATCAACACGAAGGCTGCTATGTGAAGAAATAATAATAATAATAATCTTTATCTGTTCTTCCACAATGTTAAAATCACATGACAACTTATTATACCTACTATAATTTTATATCAGAACAATAAAATAGATTGTGAGAGACTGGTGTCTGAACTAGGCAGAAATCCTGTATCTCAGAGCACCAGGACTCTCCCTCCCCTGGAGAACGCACATTGAGCAAATTATAGGGTCATTGATCTTTCATTTTAATTTAAATTGTAGGTATATGAAGAAAAGAAAACATTTTATTACAAAAGGGATGATGACTAATTTTATTTTCTTCGTTTATCAGGTAGATTATCAAACACACGTATTTTTTCTTTTTTCACATAATATAAACCTTGCAGAGATATATTGATTTGAAAGTCGCATGACGTCACGTTTTGGTACAATTTTCACTTAAAAGTGACGTCACGAGCCCCTACTCCCAAACTTTGACGCGCTATAACTTTGTCATTTTTTGGTTGATTGCCCAAAGAAAAAAAAATACGTATCCCTTATTTTTTGATCATCTAACTGACGGACTAAATAGAATTTCGTTTACTGTACCCCGTCATCACCCCTATTGTGACAAGATTACCTTAAATAAAAATAAATAAATACCTACAAAGGTTTGATTATAACCAAAGCCTACAAGTAACAACTTGCTTTAATGTTATAACTATAACGAGTGTGGAAGTATATTCGGTACTTAAAATGTGAAAGCATGAGAGGGATAAGGTTGGTCTTAATTATCTATGGAAGTGTAATAAATCTTCCGTTTCTAAGTATGTTTGGGAATGTAAAAAATTAAATTCAAAAATGGCACTGCCTTGCAGTTTAAGCGCCTTATGTTAAGCGGCCACGATAGCCACGCTTTGCGATTTGCTTGAAAAATATTACTCACACCATTGCCTACCCTGACCCAATCTCCTACCCCGTGGGGCCCTGGACTGGAACCTTACTCACAGACAGAAACACAACACCACAACCGTTTTATTTTAGTGTTATCTTCTGCAGTGTGCGTGCCCTCCGAGAGGCCACAGTGGAAAACGTATAATGCGATTCAAATAAGAATAGGAAAGCCAATGATCTCTATCTGTCAAATGTCGTTTGAAAAGTACGGTTTGCAAAAAAACCTGGAACCCTTTTTTAGCACTCCGCTAATTCGAGAATAAAATTTTTCACTTAATGAGCTTTGGCCATGAATGAATGGTTGATAATCTAAATCGTCAACCAAATGTCACTTTAAGTTGCGTTCAGAACCTCGATTTCAAACTTTCGTTTACATAAAGGATGCATGATCGTATGTGACCTAGTAATAGTGCATGATTATTCATAACTACCCCGGCGGTAATGCAGAGATGAGCGGAATAGAAGAGCTAGATTCTGATTAATGTTTTTTCTCAGTCTTAATAAATAAATATTATTAAAAATTGGTGGTGTTTTTTGTCAATGTTAGTAAATAAATGTTATTAAAAAAAATCTAATGATTTTTCTCAATTAATCTTAGTACTTATATAAGTTTTATTAAATAAAAACTTTTTTTGCTCACTCTACCTATTTGGTTTGAATTGACAGCTATGACATCACAATATGGCGCCCAGTCGGTCCTATTCATAGTTGAATCGCATTATAAGTTTCGCATACATAAAGATTTAGCAGGACCTTTAAAAATCTGTAGCCAGAGAGAGAGCCAGGATAAAGTAGCTGTTATAAGTCGAACGCTACGACTCGCTGAATGTGGGCTCCCAGACGAAACGCCTGAACTTACATATTAGTACTGTATCTGACTAATTTAAATAATTTTGATGTTTTATTTAAATTGATGCAGTTATATGAAAGTTAGGTAATATTTAGAAGGTAATTTGTAGGATGACGTACAAAAGTTTGAACTATGTTGAGTGACTAAATTAAAGAAAATCTAATCAATTGGTGGGCCCTCAGTTCTTACGTGTTCAAAATTTACTGTACTGCTAGAAATTTGTAGTGAAAGCCAAGTTTCTTTGGCAAGCTTTAGATTTTTGCAGAAGTAGTCAAAATGCTACCCTGTGATTACGAGTTTAATATATTCTACAAGTACAGAATAATAGGCTCTTAGTAAGTGGGCCCTCAGTCGAAACGCTCAAAAACTAATACATGAGAAATATCAACGTATGAAAAAGATATAGTCGAATTGAGCATTCTTCTTTTTGATATAAAGACAGTTAACAATATATGTTACTGTTACTATTTTTTTTAATTAATTTAGTTAGCGACTTAATTGACCTAGTTAATATGATATATTTTATTGCCAAATTTATAACAGCGAAAATCGAGTTTATCCCAAACTTCCTAAAGGACTGCCAATTAATTTTCAGGCCATCTCAAATCCAGAGAAGTTTTAATAAGATTTGTCACGGTCCAAGGTTAGGTTTGCTTCGATTTGATTAAGTTTTCTGACCTTGAGTATTCTGCCTTTTGAAGGTACACCGAAAACATAAAAAACTGATTCAAAATCAAAAGAAGTGATTAGGTACGTTGAGGTTTAGCCATATTATGCTTTGATTTGCAACATTGCCTGCCATAACTCGATCTCGTATCCCGGGGAGCCCTGGAACTTTACCTACCGACAGAAACACAACACCGCCAAAAAAAATTGGTATTTCATTGTAGTCTTGTGAAAGGGGAGGTTTCTACCCCAGACGGGCAAGTTCAGTCCGAAGCTCCAATTTGAACGAGAAACTTGCTATGCACATTAAGAAAGGTGCCTAGGCCTTAATACATGAGAAACAATTAAATCACATCTTAGTGACAGCTATGTTTGCCTAATGGCTCCTACACACAATGGCGGTGGCACCGCCACCGGGGAAGCCGCGGTGCACACAGCCGCCGGCTTTGCCACATGAAGTAGCGGCCGCGCCGCCCGGCATGGCCGGCCGGGTATGCGGGCGTGCCACGCGGGTTGTTAGCGGGATAACATAACTGGAATGATATGCTCAACGGTTTTGTGCAAGTTTCTGCGCCACGTGCTGGTCGCACAGATGCGCACCAATAGCCAGCGGCACGTACCGCTCGTCAATATAATAATAATAATTTATTCCCCAATTGTTATACAATATGGTTTTACAAATAACAGGCACAGGATATTTTAAAACTAAGGATCTGTGGGTACTTAACATAGCAAAACCCTGTGACTTAAGAACCCACTCTTTTCCAGTGACACAATATAATAAATTTACAAGATACCACATTGTTTAGGAAATATGATTTTAAATGAAAAACTAGAATTTAAGTTACATTAACAAACAAAAAAAACTTTTTTAACAAGAATACCAACATTTAGTTATATTTTGTTAATAATTTTCAGTAGTCATGTGTGGTAACATCTCAGTTTCTTCATAAGTCAGTGGCATTGTGCACAATAGCATTGTGTGTTGGAGCCATAAAGTAATTTTACATGCATTTAACTGCGAAGCATCAGAATAGGCTGATGATGAACTGTCAAACTATGGGTTACGCAAAAATAAAACAAAGTAAATAAAAAATATACGGCAGGTTACAAACATGAGTCGAACGAAGCCATTTTTGTACCACTGGACACTATCGGTCGGTATCTAGTGTGAAAATAAATAAAAAATAAACCTATGCCAGCTATTCAACAGGAAATGTTTTCGATTACATTCGCATCAAACGAATCTGACTGAAAATATTCAGCTGTTATTATCGAAGATCTGTGATGTTTAATTTCCTGCATTTGATGGATTTGATGACTGTTCCGATCTATCTAGTTAATATATAGGTTTTTTTTTCAATTGCGCGCGGAGTTTTCATCGTCGGACATTGCGATAAAAACGTCGTACCTAGTAGCCAACGATATTAAAACCGGTTTTCGATTATGTAATAATAAAAATTATTCTAGACAAGCCCAAAAAAATCCCAAAACTCGTCATTGTCGTCAATTGGGCTTGTCCGCAATCAGCCACGGGCTAGAGGATTGGGTCAGGTAGACAACGGTGCGAGTTATATTTTCGGTATCGCAAGCGTCTTTATTTATTTTTTTATTTATTTCATTACCATTTAAACATATAACACAAACATTAATTACAACATTCACAAAAAACCACATAGGGTTTAAACTAGGAATGCGTTGTTCGGACATTCACATTATTTTACATTGTTTGGGAAAGGTAAAGGGTAAAGCGCGTCACAGCACGGTTATAGACTATGTTTTATGACTACTAGGTTTTATGTACCTATAGCCAAGGGTGGATTTAAGGGGGGGAGCACGGGGCCACGTGCCCCCCCCCCCCCCCGGACGGTATTTTAGTATCTCCACCAGATACCAGCCTACAAAAGAGCAACAGTGCTGCCAAATGTTAGAGCTCTTTGTCAATTATTGTGCACGTTTCCAGTGACTACTAGCACTGCCGAGCGATATTTTTCCACCTTACGCCGATTAAAATCATATCTTCGCAACAGGTGACGAAAAGAGCGTTTAAGTGGATTGGCTTTAATGCATATCCATCAAGACGTTGCGGCAAATATGGACGCTAATGAAGTGCTGGATATCTTCAGCAGGAAACATAAAAGAATACTGTCTTTATTAAACATTTAATTTTACTATTTTTTTGACACTTTCATAAACCTTCCTATACATACTTGAATTGGTTTTTTTTTGCCCAAGAACCACTTGTGCCTCTCCCAGAAAAAAATCTAGATGCGCCCTTGCCTATAGGCAATGGTGGACGCTTACTCGTACCATCAGGCGGGCCATGAGCCTGTTTGCCACCTTTTAAACATAAATAAAATCCTTTCTCTAATCCTAACTCTATTCCAAACTTCATCTAAATCGATTCAGCGGCTTATTTATTTATTTATTTATTCATAGGGCTGCCATCCGTCCGGGTTTCCCCGGATTTGTCCTAGTTTACGGGGCGTCCGGGGAGCGTCCGGGCGGGATTTTATTTGTAGTCCGGGTTTAAAAATTTACGGCAAGGCATGAGTGGCCCTTGGTGCTGCAAGTGTCCATGGGCAGCAGTGACCACTTATTATGAGGTAGACCGCCTAGCTCTTTTGCCTAGATCAACATAAAAAAGTTGATCTGTGATATTTTTTTACTGTTTTTTATTGGTCTGTCCGGGTTCTGGGCTCCAAAATCCGGGGTTATCACGCGTCTTATCCGGGTTACCACTTTTTAGAGATGGCAGCCCTATTTATTCAGTTTCACATGCTGGTTTACAGAGCAAGTCCAACACACCAACAAGTTAATTCAATGCAATACAAAAACATTCATTCTAAAGAATTAGTTATAAGTAGAATCACAATTAAAAAGTCAAAATTAAAATAAACATACAACAAAGTCAACGAAGTTACAGAATCAAAAATGTCAATAAGATACAATTGAAAACGTGTAACCAATAAATAAGTTACATACATTATTATGCATGTACAGCTAGCTGCCAGACAGACACTCTTTAGCATTTTTATTATTAGTATGGAATTACCTATGATAATTCTCACACCCTACTATCACCACAAAAAAAACTAAAAGCATTTTGTCGTAATCAAAATATGGATACAATCAAAACACTCTAACAATTGATCAATGAAGTTTTGTTACCCCAACACACAAGTGCCATGACACGGATGAGTGTGAGCAATAAAAATACAATATCAGTTTCCACTTCCGAATGGCCAACAGTTCCCCCGAGCACCGCTCAGAGCTATCCAAGTATCCAACTGCCCCAAACTCCATTTCAGTTTTAATGTTATTTTTCGATTGCAATAGAAATGCCTCTTGGTTATTAGAAGTTTGCCGATCGCCAGCTATCTTCGGAATTTGCGGAATTCGCCGCTTGAACTGAGATTTGATCATTATATTACCCACCTGCAAGTTAGTGAAAACTTTAATATGGAAACTCATTTTCAATTTTCGAGATTCCCCAGATTTCTTAGTTTAAGGATTTCAAATAATTGCTTTTATAACTGAAGGTGGCTGTGTGGAATTTTCAATGTGCGAAGAGTGGCTGCCCGCGACTTTGTCTGCGTAGTAATATTGGTTTCTACAGTGGTTTCCACCACCCTCCACCCCTTTAAATGATGATGTCTAATATGCGCTTTTAACCCCCTTGAAGGATTTATAAGATAAAAACTCTCCTTAAACTATCTTTATACCAAATTGTATCTAAATCGGTTCAGCGGTTTGCTTGCGTCCGAAGTAGAGGGTTCTCTTAATCGGGCCTCTTAATGGGGAAGTCAGAACCTCATCTCGTTCTACCCTAGCATTCACGGCAAATAAGGACTCAATTGCTGTCACATAATCACACTACAATTCCACAGAATCCCGCTGCATAATTCCAATAGCGCTGGTATTCTAGATGTTGATCTAAAATGGCTTCTACAAAGCTTGGGAGTTCACGTCTAAGCAAAGGCTTTTAAGCCCACATGGAGTAGAGTACTGCTCACATCGCTGGGCTGCAGCTACCAAATACCAGTTGGGTCCCCTCGATTCTATATAAAGATGAGCGCGATTGCGCTTGCCGATGATCCCAAGCTAGCGGAAAATCTGTGGTTATTCCACTATTCGAATGCCGAGAATGGGGAAATATATATATTATATATTTCCCCATTCTCGCCCCCATCAATGGGGGATTATGAACTTTTCTTCCACTTATCCCCATGCGATGGTAATCAAATTGATAATGGGGATAAAAAGTTCACAGATCCCCCCCGACGCCCCCTTACCTGATTAAGGGGGCGTCTTAATATTACGTGAGGTGTTTTTTTGAATTTTCTGTTTTTTTTGTTTCTCTCTCCAACGTAAGATTAGATGAGATTTGACTCGACTCCCTCCCCCCCCCCCCCCCCCCCCCTTAAACATCTCACGTAATTTATGGACGCCCCTTAAAAAAACCTATATATTGCATAATCAAATAAATGTTTAGTGTAAAATTTCGACATGTTAATGTTGATCAATTTTGAAATCAATTTGTGTTGGTAATAAAAATAATAATTTGGTAAAATTCAAAATTCAATATTGTTTATTCAGCCTAGGCTGTTACAAGCACTTGTGAATGTCGAAAAGCTACGACCTTGTACTGAGAACTGGCAAGACACTCAGCTTGGGCTGTTTTTTTCTCCCTGTATTATATACAGAGTCGTCAAATTGAAAAATGACTTCAATATAAGGTAAATCATAAAGCCACTTGCCATCACAAATTATTATAATATAAAAATTATGACTATAAAATAAAAAAATATATAAAAAACTGGTTTCACAAAGTTTAGGAATGCCGTGTCTTACTGTTTAGGCAAAAAAATAAATAATGAACGATTGAAGTTTAGTACAACGATTAATAGTACCCAATGAAGCAAGAGCAGACTCATCTCCGCTAGCAGCACCCGTTCACGAGCATGACGCATGAACCAGCCATGCATCGCTTCGCTCAACCATTTTTTAGGGAACGCCACGACCCGCCTCACAAGACACCGCCGAGGTTAAATCCTAAAGATTATTCAAATAATTTTTATTTTTCATACCCATGAAATGAAAAATAAAAATAAAATATTTTAAATCTAAAATCGAATATAAAATAAAATAAAAATGCAGTGTTCAACAATATGACATTATTTTTTCGTGAAACACCTCTCTTGAATAGGGACCTCTTCAAGAGAGGTGTTCCACGAAAGGCAGTAGCATAGCTGTGTCACTGGTATTGCTGATTTCCTTGGGCGGCAGTGACCACTTCATTTATTTATTTAATTAATTGCACATGTAAGTACAGTATAGGATCTTAAACAATTATTTTTGCATGGTACATAACCCTGCCAGGGTGTTGCAAGTATAATATCTATATCTCGACAGCTATTAAACACTAAACTGCCTTCAAAGGCAATAAAAAATCATTGATAGATACCTAGTTATCCAAAGGTTATCTAGAAGAGATCGCTTTTAGCGATAAGGCCGCCCATTGTAACACTTAATTTAAATGGCTTTTTATTTATTGTAATGTTTACTGTGGTGTTCAATGAAGTGTTTGGTATTGTATTGCATATTTCTGTCATTAAGGGAATTAAATTATTTATTCCAGCAATACTAACTTAACTTTGTTTGCATTTAGTCAGCTAAAGTGGGTGCTAAGTCTAAGTATTTAGTAAGGTATGTAATAAATAAAAGTCTCAAAATACGATTTCTTATAATTTATTTTGAGTTAATAACCATCTGTACTAGCATATTGATGTTTTAATATTGTCTTATTTTTTCTACTTGAATAATAGAAAAACTAAAATTATAAATGATTAATTTACAAACTAAAATAAACATTTGTAAAAAATATTCAAATAAAAGTTGTAATCTTGCATTGGACAAGTACAAAGTAACATATTGATTGAATTGTAAAAGAGTTCTAATAAAAAGAAATTCACCTAAACTTACACATGACATACTCAGTTTGAAAATTTATCAGTATTTTAAAATGGATCATTTTCAAAGAAAATATTACTAGAAAAAAAACCACACGGACCATTCAGCAGACGGGACTCAAACCCGCACCCATTGTTATGCAGGCAAATACACTGACAATTATGCTACTGCGGCCTTGATGACCGTGTCGAATCCTTTTTAGACTTTCTTAAGCTGTAAGGCAGCACCATTTCTTCGCATTGTAGGTAATCCACAATCATTTTTATTGGTTCTTGTAGAGTTGACATTGTGTAAATAAGAGTTAAATGGCCACTATAGCCTGTAGTGTAGCTGTTAGCATAACTTACCAGTTTTCACTATTGTCCTGTAGCGTGTAAGAAACCTAATTTCATACAATATTTTAGCTTCATCTTGTAACTATTACAAGTCGGTATTAATCACTAATCTGTCTACAATTCATCTCCTCATACTCCGCCTTATGCTATGTACCTTAACTCCCATTCTTTTCCTAGTGACTCCAGAAAAAGTATCTAACAAGTGAATGCAACAGAATTTTAATGCATGTACTTAATAGATAAATTACATTATGACCGACCAAAATATAATACTTAGTAATTATATAAATGGCTGCAAGAGCAAGTCTAAGGAAAAAGGTTTGCTAATTTAAAAATAAAGTAAGTTGACATGACGATGTGACCTAAGGAACTACTCTTAATTTCTTCCTATAAAATTTTACCTTCTCATAAATATTATTATTATTATTTTCTGCGATTGCTTAGATACTTAACTTGTACTAAAGGGTTTTTGATATCATTGATCTAGAGGCTGAAAAGGCAGGCCGAAATTTAGTAAGTAACTTAAATTAAATCCGCCCGCTCCGTGTCCCGCCTAATGCAGTGCACGCTCACAAAGTATAATATTATTTCTGTGACTTTATACAATTAAGTGAATAATGAACTCTTCTCTATATTGTTTTTCACCTCCCTATTTTCTTGTATACCTTATTTTATCTTTACCATCCTTCTATGCTTTCTCTTTCCGACTTCTGCCTGCGCCCCTGGCTGTATCAAATAGCTGCCTCGAGCATGGACAGTATATAATTAAACATGTTAAATATCAATAAGAATAACTTAGTTAAATAGCCCGCATAAATACTGCTTATGCGGACTCCAAGCAGTTAAGGGACAAATTGTGAAATAACTGAATAAAAATAATATGAAGAAAAAAGAAAACTTAAATCTGTGCCAACACTGTTCAGATCAAACAAGTTTTTGTGAAATAAAAGGTAAATCTAAAATTTAATCAAATCTCTTGTAACTCACTCACTTGTAAAACAATGTAAAAATAACATATTGTTCGTATCAATTGACGAATACAAAAAAGAAATACACACCTAAGGAAACGTATCTAATCAATTAAATGAAAAGGTTCTTCTCGTTAGCTCTTTTAAAATCCTTCGTGTTTAACTAAATCAAATGTGTATTTATGAACAGTATTACGAAAACGAAAAGAAAATATTTGTATTAAACATTAAAATAAATAAAACCGGCAACGCAATGCCGTAGATATTTTTTATAACCTAATTTTGAACAGTGTTACCAGTATACAAATCCAAGTATGTCTGAGATAAGTTCATAATAACTACGAAATAAAGAAAAGAGATTAACGTAACCCTAAGCTACAAACAAGCAAAGATTGATTGACCAAATATTATTTTTGAAATATTTTAGCTTTCGCCTCTTGTGAAATTTCTTATACATAAAAAAATACAAAAAAAAAACATGCGGGGTACCATGGGGTATTACTATACCCAAAATACCTCATTCGTTTATTTGTATTATTCTTATTACTAATAAACGAATATAAAACTTGGATTGACTTAGCAATATTTTGTCTGTGAGCATTGAATTACAAATATCAGTCGAGTGATGTGAACAAAAAACTTAACTCATTCTTCATTTTTTTATTAAAGGGTTGTAGTAAAACATTTAACATTTTGAAAATACTTAAATAAAAGACAAATGATATTTTAAAATCTAAATGAAGTAAATACCTAAATTGTCAATTTTCAACAAAATAAATATAATATTTAAGACCAGTTATAGTTTCACTATGAGAATCGAGAAAACATGGCTTTCATGATGTGTTCTGGCAACATTGTATTAATGCAAATGTCAAATACTTGGATTGTCATGTGATTGACAATGACGTTAAATGTTGCAAACGTTAAGGATAAAAATAGCTACCATAGAAAAGAGAAGTCCATTTATTACTTGGTTTATTTAATTTTTCTTATTGCAGACTAATAACAACAATTTGTTTTCACAAAAAGGGTCGAACCGTCTCGAAAATTTAAAATAAAAAACAAATAAAAACGCGTATGAATATATCCGTTAAAAAAAACGAGTGTGCTTATGACCACACGACTTAAAAAAGGATTTTATAAAATGATTGGTGTGAAAGAAAATAAATAAGATCTGAATGTTTTACATTTACGTAGGTACTTATTTCAAATAACGAAATGATTAACTATATTTTTGAAGTGAAATTTCTTTACGCACGCTTGACTTGGGAGTGAGCTGAATGCGTTACGCGTTACGAAAAGTGTATCCAAGCGAGGCGAACGGGAGTTGAGTGGAGGATATAAACAAAAGAAAGCAGTGCGCGCGCACATTTTCTTTCTCTCTTTCTCTTATAGCTAGTAAATGAAATATGTATGTGTACATACATGTATATATTGTACATACATATACAATACAGTACAATACAAAACGCTTTATTGTAAACCACAGAAAACATTACATTTAGTACAAAACTAATTAAAACTAGTGTAACAATGTACCGGCCTTATCACTAAAAGCGATATCTTCCAGGCAGCCTTTGGATGGAGAGGACTAGAAGGAAGTTGGAGAAACGGCGGCGTAAATCACTTGAGTGATGTAGGTAATAATATATAGAGACATATAAATAAATATACATATATACATACAGATGGAGCTTAAGAAGTTTCACTTCAGGCGTGTGGTCATAAGCACACTCGTGTTTATTAAAAGGTACATTTTATTTGGGATACAAACCAGATTTTTTAAAGCGGAGGGATTTTTAATTTTCCTCTGTAGATCTACGTCGAATAGTACATAATAATAAGTAGGGTTTAGATCACGCAAGTTTGACATTTCCCGAGATTCTTTCAATACTCTCTAAATATAATAATTCTAAACTAGACAGCACAGCAGTTTGTCCTTAAAAATCTACAGCTAAATATAATAAGGATATCCTATATTGCTTTCCTTTAAAATTTGTTTTAAATATTCGTAGTTTTTGAGTATAATTATACTCCATACTTCAAAATATTTATTAACTTTATTGTTGTGACAAAAAAAAATCCGATAATATACTTATAAATTGCATTTGTATTGTTGACTGTGATTATATTAAAATTACCTAAATCATTATTTTTTTAAGTTCGAAGTTAGATTATTGAAATATACAGTTAAGTAATCTACTACGGTAAATAAAAATTATATTATCTACCTACATAAAAAGTTACCCTTTTTGCAGCGAACTCACAATGTTGCAATATATAAAAAATACGATTTCATTTATAAAACTGAACATTTGTTACCTCACGCACCAGCACAAATTATACCCGGAGAACATAAAATTCAATGATAATAATTACTCAACCTAGCTATTTGTTAAAGAATTCTAAGAATCTTTTTACTGATGCGTTTTTAAGATGATGAATCTTCAGTAAAATTCTGATGAGACTCGTCGACCCTGCCGTGTATGTAATGTAGCGCCCTCTGTTGTGAATAACCTCAAACTTCGTGTTGGCGGAAGATGGCCGTCGTGTGCCGAGTGTTGCTCCGGTTGTTTATGTCGATTTATTAAGTTTTTACTGTGAATATCGCGGTGTTTTACTGAAAACTAAATTAAAAAGTGAATCTTCAAATAAAACTAGTGCTTTCATGATAGTTCAAGTGAAAGTTGAGGTAAATTTTAACTCAAAAAGTGTTTGTGTGTGAAGCTACAAGTTTTCAAGTGTGTGTTTTTTAGGAATGTTGTGAATCCAAGTGGATTCTGACTTGTTGCCGGAGTTTTGGACTTGGAATAACCGCATTAATAGCTAAAGGTAGGTTTTAATATCTTCAAAAGTTTTGTAAACTTCAGGTTTGTTTACATCACACCGCGCATGATCAGTAAAGTTTCTTATTAAACTCCGATATGGCCATGCCAACTTTATAACAAAAAGGCTTTGTTGTTTGTTGAAATTGTTATGTTTAAGTTATGACTTATGAATGAATCAGGCATTAAATACGGTACTTCTTCAGCTATCTACGGTCTTTGGTCAGTGATTCCCTCTATAAATAATCTTATTGGAATATATTCCTATTGGATAAGGTTCGATCACTCATTCTCGAATTATTGGTGTATTTATTAAACGTTCAAAATGCCATAAGGAGGAACTCCCTTTTGATTATTTAAATATTTTTATCAGTATTTACATAGAAATATTTAAATTACAACAGCTTAAACCTACTTTTGTCTAAAAACTTAAAAATCAGAATTATCTTAAAGTTACCTACTTAAATAATGGAATATCACAATGAATATTTACTGATGTGATGATTAACTAAACCAACGTGAATTTGAAATATTACAAGGATTTGAAACTGTACCGATGTAACTATACAGCAGGCATGTTACATTACACCTATCTACTGATATATTTTTTTCGTTTTTTTGTCGGTCAATGAACGGAGGTCGTGATTCAAACAGCCTCCCTGTCTTGCCGCTTTCTTAAATCATTTCAATTGTGTTACACATCTATTGTGTTCTAATTAGTAAGAATATTTTGGTGTAGAGAACTTACATAGGAGGTAGTGGCTGTCTTGTCGCCGTGTTTTAAATCAAATATCAATAGTTACGTACTTACATTTGTCTATGTCTGCTTATCTTTTAAGGAATGAATCATTTTTAAAATGACTTTTTATGTTGCTATAGTTTGTATACTTATAAACAGAGTTGCTGAAGACCTCCCTTTATACCTACATAGAATTTAATACGTTTTAAATCAGAAAATAGATCTAAATAAGTTTATACGTTAACCTGACTTTAACTACTAACTCACAAGATTTTATTTTTGTTAAACATCATCAGAGGTTAATAGAAACAGACTGTTGAGTTTTGAATTAGACTTCGTTCACCATCTTTCTTATCTTATGTACAAATCTATTATTATATTCGTAGGTATAATTCATATTGTTCGTTTAGAATACAAGAATACCTATGTGTATTAATGATGTGATTGTGTTTTTTTTTTATTTTGACGGTACTCTAATAATAGCAAAAAAGGTTCACACGCTACAATTTGCGAATAGGTAATCTAAAGATTGTTATTGTTGTAGTGAGATGTGAATTAATTGCGTGACTCGCATAATTCATAGTTTAAGGTACAATACAACCATAACTAAAATGTACGACAAAACTGTAGAATACATTGTCATTTGTTAGGTTTATAAAAAGTGCTTTTGAAACAAAAACTATGCAGGTAATACGTATAACAAAGGGAAAAAGAAGAACTCCAGTCGGCAATCTTCCTTTGTCAAAATTCTAACAGAAAAGCTGAATCATACAATCCAAGAAATGTGGTCTAGACATTATTTTCTCGCATTCTATTGTCTAATATACGTCATTCCGTCAGAAAAGCTGAATCAGGAGTACCATCATACAGTCCAAGAAATATGGTCTAGGCACTATTTTCTCGCATTCTATTGTCTAATATACGTCATTCCGTCAGAAAAGCTGAATCACGAATACCTTCATACAATCCAAGAAATGTGGTCTAGTCACTATTTTCTCCCATTCTATTGTCTAGTATACGTCATTCCGTCAGAAAAGCTGAATCAGGAGTACCTATCATACAGTCTAAGAAATGTGGTCTAGGCACTAATTTCTCGCATTCCTTTGTCTAACCTACGCCATTCCGTCAGAAAGCTGAGTCACGAGTACCTTCATACATTCCAAGAAATGTGGTCTAGGCACTATTTTCTCGCATTCTATTGTCTAATATACGTCTTTCCGTCAGAAAAGCTGAATCACGAGTACCTTCATACAATCCAAGAAATATGGTCAAGGCACTATTTTCTCGCATTCTATTGTCTAAAATACGCCATTCCGTCAGAAAAGCTGAATCACAAGTACCTTCATACAGTCCAAGAAATGTGGTCTAGGCACTATTTACTTGCATTCTATTGTCTAATATACATATATATCAAGTGGCCTCCTTCATTTTTGCCATGGCGCACTATACTCGGGAATGGGTGTACAAATATTAACATTATATTCGCTTAATCCTTTTCTTTGATAAATCTTTTTGTGATCAAAAAATATTGCCAAATAGGCCGAGCCGCTCATGCGATCTTAATACAAGTACCTGTCTGGTATGAGGCTAATTTAACTTTAATAGCAATTGTTTACCTATTAAACCTACCAAATCACTTTCCCACAGCAACTTTTATTGAATGCCAAAGTGCAATTCGTAATTATAGTATCGATGTAATGATTACATTAATTATATAAAATGAACCGATGCTTTTGACCTCCGTGACTCAAAATTGTTAAAATAATTGCACTTAGAACCACAAATAGTGTCACCAACAAATAGAATGACATATTCATGCAGTACCCTTAGCACGAACCAAAATCGAATCCGTAACGTTTGCGAGATGTCACTGTCAAATCTGTACTGATTTTTAGTTCTCGTTACGTACTCTGTGCCGCTGCTGTTCAAGTTTCCATACAAAATTTGACATTGACATTTCGGTTTGCAAACTATTCGAATTCGATAATGGTTCGTAACGACTTTTAACGACTCACACTTATCGCAAATCACGTCTCTATTTTTGTTTCCAAATTAGCAAAGCAATGGAAATGAAAGACTGAAATAAGTTTACCTTTTAAATAAGCCAACTTAATACTGACAGTAATGTCTACAGAAACGTGTTTTCTCAACAAAGAATATAGCAAATTGAAATATGGAATTGAACATGATGTTCTTTGCATATTAAGAGCTTAATTAATTGTTGTTACTAATTTATTCCATTCTACAAATCGTTTTCTTAAAGTATTGAAACAAGATACATTTTTCTAATAACCAATTCAAATGACTTTATCAATTCACACATTTTTTAAGCGTGCTTTCATTCATTCGCGAATAAGTTTTCTTCCATATTAAATAGTTAGAAAAACGTTGAAAATACGATCGGTCAAGTGCGAGTACAGCTCGCAAACAAACTTACGATTTCATTTTAAAATAAATAGAATAAATTTTGTTTATTTCTGACCGCCTAAGATTTTCAAATGCCTGGTACTGTTTTTTTTTCTTTTGCATTGCTAATAATAAGAATATTAGCCTTGTCTGCGATAAATTATGTCTAGTTTTGACTGGTACATGATGCAAAAAAATCATTGTTAGGTTCTAATCAGCTGTGGGACAGATGCCTTACTTCCCCTCAATGTAGTTGAGGGCGTGACAATAGCATTGCTAGCACGGAGTTACTCGATTTAATTATCATATAAAATACTCGGAGTGCAATCTTAATCACGTTCAATTGTTTTCTTTCCCCAGGGCCTCCCGTCCCTCTCCCCAAGGAACTGAGACGTCGATACTACACCCATCTACCCCGATTCCTGTATCCTGAGTTTTCTAGTCGAAGATTGAAAATCCCAATACCATCCATATCCTAGAACCTGAATTTTTTTTAGTATTAGGAACTAACATCGAACCTTCAATTTTGAAATCAGTATTTTGAAAATATCTATTGTATCATCTTTCGTTTTGTAGAACAAATGGAAAGCTTATATTTTAGCAAGTAACAAAAAAATGGTGGTGCTCTTTTATTTCGTTAAAACATTTTTATTTAAGCTATTGAATGTCTTTTGTTGATTTTTATAGCCTATTCATAACTTGATATTGTTTTATAGTGAAAAGGCCACGTATTCATTGGATGTGTTAGGAGATTGTATGACAAGAAGAATACAAAGAGGTTTCCATTGAATAAATTTCAAAACAGAATTTGATTTCTCATCGACACGAAACACTTTAGGTGACCTTGAATTATTCCAAGAACAGCCACTGTATTCAATACTATTATGTCTAGTAGTTTTACAGACAAAATACTATTACAAACTGTAGTAGTATTTATTTAAGGCGATTGTACTATTAAAACCAAATAAATTCAAATAAATGAATCGGGGAAAAATGTATGAGCTCATTCATCACACACAAATCAACGTCCTTGCCGGGTTTCGAATTCGGGCGCTTTGGATCATAAGGTTGGACAGCTGCCATTGTAAAAACCGGTCGTCAAATAAATTTCCCAGTCAACACTCCAAGCCGAGCAAATCATCGGTTATCAACTCTTCTAAACATAATAAGATCATTTCACTGTGTTAAAAACATAGGTAGATATTTAAATCTGTACCCTTAGTACGAGTTTTACAATTACGAAAACTATGATAGTTTTCGTGAGCTCGCACTCTTACTAAGGGTACTGATTTTATTGTATTCGTTCCAATACAAATAAACAGTGTTTAAATTCTATCATAAAATCATTTGCGTCTTCTTAATTTTAAGTAGATATATTTAGTTACTTTTCACCAAAATGGACAAAGAAACATAATTTACAATTACGAAAACTATAATAGTTTACGTGTGCCCAAACTCGTACTAAGGGTACTGAATAAAACTTACTAGAAAACGACCCACTCAGTCTAGACGGGATTCGAACCTGCATCTTCCAATATCTGGGCGGATCTCGACAGAAACCTGAGGCGCAAGCACAAACTTCGACAATAATCGTATCGCATCGTCAAATTTTGTTTGCACAATTAAACAAGTTACTTACTATCTCATATATTGATTTAAGAGAGGATTTCGATGGTGCAGGTGGTTAGCGCGTTCAGCTGTGATCGTTGAAGCTTAGCAACTTTCGCAGTGGTGCGTCATTGGATGGGTGACCAAAAATCTTCTATCTCGAGTTCCTCCGTGCTTCGGAAGGCACGTTGAGCCGTTGGTCCCGGCTGCATCCGCAGTCGTTAGCACCCAATCTCCCTATTCCATCCATAAGGAAGGCCTGTGCCCCAGCAGTAGGGACATTAATAGGCTGATGATCATGATAAAGATTTAAACGTTTGTCAAACCGATGATAAAACAGTCCTCATTTCATAAATAAATATAAATAAAACCAGAGCTGTACTAATAAAATGCGTACCTACCATACGTTTAATACTTAACTATTCAGGTATTGAAATAATATATTGGGCTACTTAAATATTCTTGAATAATGTCCCAAAAATTAAAAATAGCACTAATAAAAAAACATTGACGGAGCTGAGATCGAATCATCGATCTTTTGGTTTCTTACAGAGTGTTATAAAATTACTGATACCTACCTTGTGTCAAATACTCCCTTTCCGTTCCAATCTCAAGTGACAATAATACTAAAGAATTTTCATTTTTAAAGCATGTAACTGCTCGTTGATTAAATCTAAAGAAAATATTACTAGAAAAAACTACACGCGGTAAAGGCAGCAGACGGGACGGAAGGGTGCGGGTTCGTGTCCTGTCTGCTGCTTGGTTCGCGTGGATTTTTTCTAGTAATACCTACCTTTAATACTAAAGAAGTTTTCACTTCAAAAATTAATTACCTCTTCCTTATCATCAACAACAACTTACGCCAAAGATTTTATGTAATTTATTACATTCAATATCAGTAAAGCTTTCGATAGCTTTAAGTTGATAAGCAACTCGTATATGACGCAGTGGAATTTTAATATCGAAAACGTCAGAAACACACATTTGGTATTCCGGCGAGTGTGCTATAGTAATTGATCACGCACCCTGATTGGTCGATTCTTATGCACCGATGCGTATTTGTTTTGTTGCATTGAATAAATAATACAGTTACGGGAATGTAATTTCACTTTGTTGCACTTCGTTTTAAATATATTAAATCCGCGCGATGCGTTTGTTTTAACAACTTCTCCTGGAACATAGTGTTGATGTAAGTAGTAAATTTATATGATGCGGTTGTTGTCGTTCGTAAAACTTAATTCTTTGTTTTGTTGAGAAATGAGTAATCGAAAGGAATGTGTACATTATTTTTAAAATCGACCAAGTGCGATCTGTGTAGGACACGCGAATTGTTCCCTCCTACTGAACAAGGTACAAAAATACTTTTTACCCACGTCATAAGGCACCTTTCTCACTGCATCGTTTTTCGTTTTCATTTCCGAACCGAAACTGCAGATTCTTTACCAAGGACCACTTCTTGGCTGGAGGCCTACTCTATGTATGTGGGACTCCTCCCTGTTGATCTCAGCCAGCCCTGTGGCCGGATGAAATAAACAGGGCCCTACCTAACGCCCCGAACAGGGCCCAGGGGTATAATGTAACGACATAAAAGGATATGATAAATATATATAATTTTACAACTTAATATTATCTTTAATTATTATCAACAATCATAAACAAAACATGCATTGTTGCTAACAAAACATATTATGCTCTTTATTGCACACAAAAAACGAAATAAACACAATACATAAATATGTAAGCAAATGAGGGCTTATTACATAGAGAGACCTCTTCCAACCAACCAAGGTTTTGTAGGAGATGGACGTAAGCGGGTGAAGAGATGGGTTGTATATATACTACACTACATATATTATATTGTATTGTGTATATGTATACACACAAATCATACAATATATATATACACACACACTCATCTCTTATCTATTAGACAAGTCCGTCCGTCCGTCCGTCTGTGGTGCTGTTTCAGCGGCCAAACCGTAAGAGATTGGCGGACCACCGCGCGGTTGTGGTTGCCTGCTGTGGTCGCTCCCATATACAGCATGCTTTGGATAATGGCAAAAATAGAACGATTTCTTTCAACAGAAAAATATTACTAGAGGAATTAAATAAGGCTGATTGGAATTTAACTAACACAATGCGATCCCCTAATGATATATATCACTTCATAAAAAATACTTTCTCTGATTCGTATAAAAAGTCAAAAATGCAAAAGTCTATTATAGTAAAAAATAGGGTGGTAGCACCTTGGGTCAATGATAATATTATCAAATTGTGCGACAAAAAAGATATGCTATACAACAAATGTAAAAAAGATGTTCATAATTTTAGTATCCGCAAAGAATATAACAAAATTCGAAATAAAGTTCATAAAGTGACGGAGTATTACAGAAACTTACATTATCAAAATAAAATAAAAAACAATTTTACTAACAGTCGCAAACTTTGGCAAATTATTAATGAAATTTATGGTAGAATAACCCTGTCTTTAGACCAAGCAATATTGAAAGCTTTTAGCGCACAAAACCTTCTACCTAAAGTAATCGCAAATAACTTTGCAACTGAATTCAGTAATGCTGTTAAAAAAATTGTCCCTACGTGTAGCATAAAGCTGATAAAAAACAACAATGCGACTACTAAACCTAGAACTTGTCTCCGTTTTATAAAAGCAACACCAGCTAAAGTACACAAAATAATTATGAAATTGAATACAAATAAAGCACCTGGTATTGACGCTATTAGAACGATAGATATAAAAAAGGTTAGTGAAAAAATATCCATAGCTATGGCAAATCTTATAAACACCACATTACAGACTACTACATATCCTACTGAATTAAAAAAGGGATGTGTACGCCCAGTACTCAAAAAAGGAAAACCAAATGACGTAAGTAATTATCGTCCGATTACTTTATTATCTTCACTTGATAAAATTGTGGAAAAATATGTTTGTGCTCAGATCCATGAGTATTATCGAAATAATGACATAATTAACAAAAATCAATATGGTTTTCAGACGGGTAAAAATACAACAATGTTGCTCTCTAAATTTACTGACTTCGTTAACGATAGTCTTAATAATAAGAAACAAGTCCTCGCCTTATTTATCGATTTTTCCCGGGCATTTGATACCCTTAACCATGAAACGCTCATAAAAAGTTTAGAAAACACAGGCTTACAAGGCCCACTACTAGAATGGTGTCGAGAGTATCTACGTCGTCTTTTTGTGTTAAGATACAAGATTGCTACAGTGAAGACAAAAAGGTTACCGAAGGCACAGCCCAGGGCTCGGTTCTAGGACCAGTCCACTTCCTGGCTTACGTCAATGACCTTAATAATACGCTGAGTCATTGCACTTCTTTGCAGTTCGCAGATGATACCTGCCTGCTTCTTGCTGATAATAATGTCAACGAAGCACTGGAAAAATCTCCAGACTGATTTCGACGCACTCGGTAGATGGTGCCATGACGCAGGTCTGGTCCTTAACGCACAGAAAACTAAATTAGTCCACATTAGCTCGCCGTACAAAAGAGACATTCTGAAAAAACAACTAATATCACACAATCATGCATGTTTCCATAGCGTAATACCAGCTTCAGTTTGTCCAAATAATTGCCAACCTATAGAAGTTGTAGACAACCACACATACCTAGGCCTTGTAATAGATAGAAACTTAAACTGGAAATCACATATTGACCGTATTTGTCAAAAACTTAGAGCTTTCTTGGCTAATATTGTTATTATTAAGAACCGAATCCCATTTAATACACGATTACTTCTATACAACGCTTTTATAACATCAGTGTTGTCGTATGGACTAAGTAGTTACGGACGTACATACCGAACTTATCTTAATAGTATCTATCAGCTGCAAATAAGAATACTTAAAAATATTGTATCGCCCAAAATGAAACTTGAATGTGTTAATAACGATAGCATGTTATTTAAAATATGTAAAACCCTGCCCGTATACGATTTCGTAAATTATAACATACTCAAGGAACAATTCTTTAACTTAAACATACAAAAACCAAAGGAACACAGAATTACTACACGCCAAATCACAAACGAAAAATTAAAAGTGCCCAAATTCAATAATACGTATTAGTTGAATAGTGTTTGAAGGTTTGTTTAAAGCCAGTTCCCAAACAATGTAAAATAATGTGAATGTCCGAACAACGCACTCCTAGTTTAAACCCTATGTGGTTTTTTGTGAATGTTGTAATTAATGTTTGTGTTATATGTTTAAATGGTAAATATATAAAAAAAAAAAAAAAAAAGATAGATAAAAAGAATATTTAAGTTCTAAGTTAAGAATAGTCTGATAAGACATCAAACCGGATTTGAGTAACGTAGCACTTCCGGTTTTCGAGAAATCACGAATTTTAAAGGAAACCACACAAATTCTCCGAAGTTCTCAATTAATTAAATACATTTTTTTTTAAATCAGGTTTTGGTGAACATTTGGTTCACTGGTTTGCTAGTTGTATATATATTGTTGCATTGTATTTGTATATATCTAGTTGTATCAAAGGCATTTAGTAAAAAAATAGTTCTAACTAGACGCGTTGTATCTAAAAACTGGTTTAAAGTGTAACATAATACACATAAGATGAAATTAATATTAAGAACTAAACAAATATTAAAAACTTTAAAAAAAAATGATTTTTTGTTTAGTCTAAGTACTTACATCTACTTACAGTCAACATCTCAATCGGTAATGAAAATAATCCACGATGGCAATTTTTTTAAACATTTTAACATTAATAGTACTAGAAAAGAATACAACCAAAAACAAAAGGTTTCATAAACAGTAATGGGTGGTAAATATTAGAGTACTATTTCTATACGTCGTAAACATAAAAAATATAAAAATAATAAAATATATTTCATGTATCTATAGATAGATGTATTTACTATGAGTCCGATCATTAAATAAAAATAAATATTTACTCTTCACCCGGTTCCACCATTCTCGATAACGTATCGTAAACCACCCATTAGTCAAGAGCAAGATAAAAAACTCAAATTAGACGTACCTCACACTACACATTTTAATTCAATTAGTTGCAAGGAGGTGCGCGTGCGTGAGAACCCGCGCGTTCGACTCATTCATTAGACTCTTAACTAATTGTTTAATAACCGAGTCATCACGATTCGTAACGCGATACTGTGATAGCGGACATAAAAAATGTAGCGGCACTTTTTTCTGTTACTTTTAACTCGCTTAATATGAGCTTCTTCGAGTGTTAAGAGCAATTATAAAAAAATCTTTTTATTCCTTAAAAATATACATAATCTTCACCATTGATAAAAAAAGAGTGACACATATTTGGTTCATTCTTCTGGGAGAAAATAATAGAACAGTTGTAATCATTACAACAAAATTGATATTATATGTTGTTTAAAACACACTGCGTTTGGATGATGAAAAAGCTGTTTTGTGATTCTGATTAATCTGTGGTATATTTGACAGTGTGTAGTACTTATAGGGTGTATTCCGAAATACACATTAGTATACTGGCCAGTGGTAATGACGTCACGAATCCGAC
Source organism: Chilo suppressalis (assembly GCA_902850365.2). Classification (NCBI taxonomy): domain Eukaryota; kingdom Metazoa; phylum Arthropoda; class Insecta; order Lepidoptera; family Crambidae; genus Chilo; species Chilo suppressalis. Next base: position 11,331,167 of record OU963917.1, on the reverse strand, counting down.
GCCATATTGTACTGTCATGCTACCATATTTTTACCGGGAAAACGAATATGACGTATGACCGAGCGTGCGTGAGATGCATTCGAATTTATTTATTTTTTATTTAAAGAACAATAATGGCATCCGAACATAAAGAATTCCTTTTAATTGATGAGGTGAATAAACAGTCTTCTATGATCGCACTATTTTTAATATTTCGTCTATTTATGACGTCAGTGCACTGGCTAGTATATTTCGGAACAAATCACCAGTATAGCGTCGATTCGTAACGCCATTAGCACTGGCCTTTATACGGGTATATATTACGGAATACACCCAAGTATAGCTTACAATTTCCTTTTCTTACTCACCAGCGGCGCCACTAACGTTGCTGTACCGCTGTCAGATTTTCAAATTCATAGGCGTCTTTGACATAATGTATTTTAAGCTGCGTATAATTGGACATACCGAATTCAGAAGCGACATTTTATTTTGCAGATTTGGTCTGTAAATCGCCAACGTATGGCCATACGTCGGCGATTTACAGAATTCGAATAACGTAGTTTAAGTTACTGAACATGCATTACTGCAGAAAGTATAACGTCAAAAGTCATAACCACACATAAGACGTCGGGCTTAAGAGCCGTCCAACTAGGGTTACCATATCTCAGGATTTGTCCTGAGATTTAAGGTTTTCTGGACTCTTCTCAGGATTGCGCCTGGATTTTGCAAATCTCATGAAATCTCAGGATTTTTTGAATTTCCAATAAAATACAGCTTACGTTTTAAAGACCTCTTTAATAAAAAGTTAATCAAACTAAAAATAACCTTCCATTGGTAATAATTGCACAATTAAAATCAGTACTTCATTATCCAAGTTAATCTTAACTAAATCAGTTTTATCATCCTTATGAAGTGAAGATACATTTTTAAGTAAGGTTTTTTCTTTAATTATGGATTCATATAATGCCCCACATGTTAGGGGGCGTCCATAAATTACGTGAGGTGTTTTTTTGAATTTTCTGTCCCTCCCTCCCCCCCTGGTGAGATGTCGTGAGATTTTTTCAACCCCCTCCCCCATCCCCCAATCTCATGTGAGATTTTTCAAAATGTGGGTTTCTTACTTAAATGCGTTGGATTGTTATTATTAAAAGAAAAAAAAATGCTTCGTGCTTTTATTTACGATTAGTTAAGACTAGTAATCAATATTGCTGAGAGTTATTTCTTTCGAACGAAATAGTGAATGATCTTAATCGTATTACGATTACGCTTAAGATTAAATTTTAAGCATGTACATACAATCTGGATTAAATGGACCAAAACAGTATATTTTTTTTTATTTCAATCAGAAAAAAAATTGCGTGATATTTGACTCGACCCCCTCGACCCCCCCGACTCGAAGGGGGGGCCCTTAAACATCTCACGTAATTTATGGACGCCCCCTTAAGCTCTTCAAATTATATTGATTTAAAAGTATAAGCAGAGTATAAACGATTATATTACAACTTTTTTAAATTGTTAAGTACGGTTTCAGAGAAAATTCTCGAACTGTAAAAAATCTCAGCATTTTTATTGAAAAATCCATATTCATATTTCCATTGGGAAATCAAGCCTTTTCTCCGGACTTTTGATTTTATTATCTGGTAACCCTACGTCCAACAAAACATTAGTATAAAATCCGAGATAATGAATGGGCCGTGCAAACACGAGCGTATGGCGTATGCCGTGTGGCGGCTACGCAAATGTTGACTTTAGCGCCTCGCGGGCTCCCCTTGAATGCGCTGTGCGACCTAACCATATCTCTTCTACCAATCTTTTTCCTCGGAGTAGGTATTTTTATACGACCTACCGATAATAGACGATTAATATGTGTGTCGAAATGATTCTAGCAGCCTAACTTCCTTAGGTTGTAAAAATAGCGTCTTCTGTACCCCTAGCACGAACTATTATCGAATTCGAATAGTTTGCGAGTCCGAAATGTCAATGTCAAATTTTGTTTGCAAACTTAAACAGAAGCGCTTCAATGGGCGTAACGAGAACTAAAAATCAGTCATTTGTCACTGACATTTCGCACTCGCAAACTATTCGAATTCGATATTGGTTCGTGCTAGGGGTACTGATGAGCGTGATAGTTTTGTATAATCTACCATTGGTTTGACTACAATATACAACTTCCTTGTTTGACACACACATACAATATGCTCTTTGATACAATAACGTGAATAAATTAACGTTAACACATTTAAAACGGTCCACCAGATTATTAAAAACAAAACTTATTCGAATGAAATGGAAAGGCTCACCGGATATAATTACAATAATGCATTTAAAACGATGACTACTTCCCTAATGAGTGTAGGTGGGAACTGAAGCGTAACACATTTGTCTACGGGTTACATGCCGCTGTTAAACAAATCAACTTAGCGGGCAACACTAGGCAAATCTATTGGGGCTGCCCCGATGAGTAGAGTGAAGTGAGCCAAGATATTTGCCCTTTGCTTTTGTCGCAACAAGTCACCCGTTTAAATAAAGGGCGAGTCCCCCTCACAATTATTGGGGAACAGCAGTAGTTTATGTCCATATTCAGTATTTAGCCAATTTCAATTTACCACACTTTGAAGATAGATTTGGCAATATTTATTGCTCTGACAACAAGTGATTTGTAAGCCACATTTCTATATTTTTTTTCTTGTAATAGAACTAGCTTTTTTGCATAGCATTCACATCTTCACACATCACCAGCCTATAAATGTCTCCACTGCTGGGGCACAGGCCTTCCTTATAGATGGAATAGGGAGATTGGGCCATGACCCACCAGGCGGGCCCAGTGCGGATTGGCGGGTGCGGCAGATGAAGCCGGGACCAACGGCTTCCGAAGCACGGAGGAGCTCGAAATAGTAAATTTTTTTGGTCACCCATCCAATGACTGACCACTGCGAAAGTTGCTTAACTTCAACGATCGCAGCCGAACGCGCTGACCACTTGCGTCATTGAGCTCCTCGTCATAGCATTGCTGTAAGTAAATGGTAAGGACGATACCAAAATTTCAACTCTGTTTATTATTTCGTTTATCTAGAGACCCGTGACATACGGACAGGCAGACGACAAAGTAACAACATTAGGGTTCAGTTTATACCCTTTGGGTAACGTACCCAACCCTTAAACAACGAAAAAAAAATATGTGTCATCTGAACAGTTAATTTATTTATTAATACAAAAAATGCGAGTAATAATAATTATGATTATAAAGTTATGTAAAAAAAATTGTATAGAAGATTTCGACAAACGGTCATTTTTTTTTTCAATGTTGAGATGACTAAGCCAGCAAATTAATTAATCAACACAGCTTAATTTGAATATTAAAGGTGATAAGCCACAAAGATATCCGATGTAGAGATATTAGGTCCATTACTTAAATTGCCTGAAAGAGTAGGTAACCTTTGACTCAAAACAAAGTTCGTTTTCTAGATCGTTTAGATTACTTAAACTGTCTATACTACACAAAACAATTATATTTACGTTATATCCAATCCTTTTAGTAACTAGATAGATATTCTAAGTAACAATATTCTAAATAAAACAGGGGTACAAGGGTAATTTACAAAGTATCTTTAGCAAAGTAAAAAAAATCTTTAGTTTTCTTACTGTAACCATCAAAACGGCACACATTGACTTCTTTTAGGGGTTTCGTACCCACATGGTAAAAACGGAACGCTTTTGATGTCACTCTGTTGACTGTCTGCCTGTCCGTATGTCACGCGTCACTAAATTGTAAACGGAATGAGGTTCGGAACTGACATTTTGGTATAAATTATTTTTCATGGAAGGAAGGTAGAACTGCTGTATCAGCTATCTTCACCTTCACTTAACATCAGGTGGGGTGGATTTGTCGGACCTGTCTATAAAAAAAAGGTCCCATACATGAAGAGGCGACGATTTTCTTGACGATGGGACACATCATCGTCTAAAACTCGTTTATAAATATATTTTTTATTTTGTGTAACAAAGAAGTGAAGGGTCTTCTAATTTGTCATTTATAGATAATTTTTAGGGTTCCGTACCTCAAAAGGAAAAAACGGAACCTTTATAGGATCACTTTGTTGTCCGTCCGTCTGTCAAGACCGTATTTTGTTCAAACAAGCAATGTTAACATTAAAAAACACCTAATTTATTTCACTGGCAGCTATTATACTATTGCCGTTGCCAGGGGCTGGGCACGTTTACAGAAGGATCGCTTTGGTAATCCAAACACCTTTCCTATTACTGATGGATAGTGATTGAAGGAAATTCTTGAAGGGCATTTTTGTAGCCAATCTTTTTGTTTTTGTAGAACCCCACTGGTGGGGATATATCAGTGGGGATTTCTGGAATAACTGAAATGATTTTTACCTACACGGTTGTATAGATAAACTAGTGGCCCGCCCTCGCTTCGCTTCGGGGTAGAATTGATTAAAATCCTTTCTTAGCGGATGCCTACGTCATAACATCTACCTGCATGCCAAATTTCAGCCCGATCCGTCCAGTGGTTTGGGCTGTGCGTTGATAGATCACTATGTCAGTCAGTCAGTCACCTTTGAGTTTTATATATATAGATTGTATATAAATTGTTAGAACAATGTTTACGAAGAGACATCAGCTAAATTGAGTGTTACAAATGTAGGGTACAGGCACAGAGGGACATAGATCGAAATATACCAGACATATGAATCGGCCCACCTAGCATATTTACCTAAGTTTTATTTCGAAGGAGCTCGATATTTTAATATTTTGGTCACCCATCCTTATGACTAGCCAATTCAAAAGTTGCTTTACATTCACGATCGCAGACCAAATGCGCTTGACACTATCAAGCTCTTCATTAGAGCTATAATCTCTTATCTATTAGACAAGTCCGTCCGTCCGTCCGTCTGTGGTGCTGTTTCAGCGGCCAAACCGTAAGAGATAGATAAAGAGAATATTTAAGTTATAAGTTAAGAATAGTCTGATAAGACTACAAACCGGATTTGAGTAACGTAGCACTTCCGGTTTTCGAGAAATCACGAATTTCAAACGAAACCACACAAAATCTCCGAAGTTCTCAATTAATTAAATACATTTTTTTTTAAATCAGGTTTTGGTGAACATTTGGTTCACTGGTTTGCTAGTTATTATAAGAATGCTTTGCGCTCGCTATCTTAATCGAAACAAACGGATTGTTGCATATTGAACGCTTGGCTGAATGTGCATAAGAATCTTTTGCCTCCGCAATTTAACCGACAACAATCGCTGTAGATTAAACCTCTTATAGACAAGATACAGTACCATTAAGTGGAGTTCAATTGAACTCCGATTTCATTCAGTAAATTGACGAATAAAGACAAATGATAGTCATCAATGAGAAAGTCTCCGGCTGTGTATATTTCTCTCACTACATCAAAACGGTGTAAAACTTTTTCTCCACTATCATTAAACTGAGTTTCAGCCTTCTACAGTACAATAAAATTACCTTTGTACCTTAAAAGTTACTTTCTAGACGAGGATAAATAAGTGCCTGGGGAGCTCACCTCCCTTCAGGTTAATTTTTATTTGCAAAAATTGCTGATGCGCCAAAAAAATGTGCAGCGTTAGCCAACTCACTTTGCTGGCCTGAACCAACCTCTTTTTTTTGTGTCTGGAAAATGCCTTACGCATCCTTCAACCACTGGGGGAGCGTGAAGAAAGTATGTGGGACTCCTCCCTGTCCCCTTCAGCCAGCCCTGGAGCTCGCTGATGTGAACAGGGCGCTACCTACGCCCTGAACAGGGCCACTAAAAACCAGGCAATACTCCTGCACCGTCACCCGACACGCACTATGAGGACCGCGGTCCCCCTAGAGCGTGCCGAGAGGGCGGGTGTGATCGCGGAACCCGTCTCCGAATGGCCGCGCACCCGCCAGGAGGTCTACTCTCTTTCTCCGAAACGAACTTTCGATAGCGAAGTTCAAACGAAATTTAATTTCATCAATTTAAGGTTATACTTAATTTGAACGATCAACTATCAAATTGAATCTTTCTTTGAGTAGGCTTAGAAAATATACACCTTAATCTATATTCCGACGACGAATATTATTATAATTAAAAACGAACCAGAAACATAGTAAGAAAAGTGCGAAGTTTCGATCGAAATTTCGTTTTTCGTTTAATTAGAGTAGGCCTGCAGGTGTTTGTCAGCGGACGGACCAAACCAACCCCGCTCCCCGTTAAAAGAGTTGGAATTAAACTCATTAATAGAAACGTTAGCACCATAAAGATAGTGTTAAGTTAGTAAGCTCATCCTTCTTTTAGTCAGGTTACTTGCCATTGCAATTCAAGCGGAAATCTCTACTCATATACTTCATTTAGCTTTTTCTTTACCAACAAATCATTTGAACGGTTATCTTCAATACTTCGTGGTCCAAAATTAAAGCAAATGGAAAGCGTGAGGTAGTATTCAGTATTAGATATGTATATTTTAAGTTCATAATAGTTAAATTTGAAATATTTATACCATATTTGTTTCTTAGGTTATCACGCACATCACCCATTAAATAAAACTAGTTTTTTTCATTATTCTGACGATGCAGACCGGAAAAAAATCTGCGAAACGTCAATAAATAAATAAAGTCTGTGCATTAACCCATTAAAACAACTTTTATTTATATTTATACCAGGACACCTCTCCTCTGACTTCTTAAAATAGGCATTCTCATTTTCAAACACAAATAATGAGCGTCGATGTATTAACCTTCCACCGACATGCATTCGACCTCTTCAAATAAAATCCAAAGCAAATTTTGCAATGTAAACAAACAAGCGCGGCGCTTCTCAGAAAAAACTTCAAATGTCAGACATGGGTTCCGAATCCGTACGCCTTTATGGGAAATAAGGTAAACAAAGTTAAACACCACTCAAGATGTGTAAACATGGTGTGAGTGAGTGTCAACAAACACAAACCGGGGAATCTCCCTATTTCAAATAATGCCAAGATTGACTTGTGGATAAGTGTTGTACTCGTTACTGTTTGCGGTCATATGGTGGCTTGAGTGAAAGACTTGGTTGCCGAGGAGGGAGTCATCATCACTCAAAGTTTCGGCCAATTCCCAATGTTATAATGTAATATTGCGGTAATTTCTGACCCTGTTAAACAGGCTGTTAAATTTGATTTTGACATAGTATATACCTTTAACTTTTCGGAGGTCTGCAGTGCAGACTGTGTCAGTTAAATGCCATCCAAAAGTTCAGGTATCCAGCTAAAAACATAAGATGTTTACGTCTTAGCATTAGATGTTCAATAAACAGATTCTATATTTTTTTGTTTATATCCATAACTGCAAATATGATTGCAGGATTAAATATATGGTCTTTTTTATAAGTCAAAAGAATTGCATCACCAGGAATAATCTGCTGTAAGTGTAACTGTAAGTATGATCTGCTGTAGCATATAGAAAATGGGTGCCTCACAGACCTATCCAGATTAATTGTCAACATCTACATATCATTTTGTCTTGCATCGGACAGGCACTTTGAATCTCATTGAAGGTAATCATGTTTATTTTCTCTCATTACTAGTAATAATTACAAACAAAACATTCCGTTACCCAAACAATAGATCAATTCATCATCAATCAAGGTTTATCTTGTCAAAACCTATTAAATTGTGTATTTTCAAATTAGCCAAGTTGCGAACTTTCTATTGAATAAGCTTGATTTAATTACAGCTAATGTACAAAGTTTATATTGAACTAGCGGCCCGCCCTCGCTTCGCTTCGGTGTAGAGCTGAAGTGTAGACTACAGTTTTTGTTCTCAGGCTCGTATTATACACAATGACATTCATCTATGATTCTTCTTATACCTGCATGCAAAGTCTCAGCCCGATCGGTTTAAAATTGACAAAGTTTCATACAAACTTTCATTCCCTATTTTATCCCCTTGGGGGTAGAATTGATCAAAATCCTTTCATAGCGGATGCCTACGTCATAACATCTACCTGCATGCCAAATTTCAGCCCGATCCGTCCAGTGGTTTTGGCTGTGCGTTGATAGATCACTATGTCAGCCAGTCACCTTTGAGTTTTATATATATAGATTAGATACTTAGCTGCTATCTTAGTTAGCTTAGACTAAGCCCCGTTGGAAACTAAGTCTTGTCGACAAACTTCGTTTAACGGCGACATCGAAAGGTCTCCTGTAACATTAGAAGATCATTTTACTGTGTCACAAGTCGTCTTGTTAAGACTTATCATGAAATATTTCTTCCATTAACTGGTGAGTACCAAAGACTTTTGTGTAAAATATGTTTTATTCGCTTTTGGCATGCCATTTCTATTCTTATGCAGCGGTTCGCGTTATCTGTACTTTTTGGGAACCTCTAATAATCCTCTAAAGGATAAATATTAACCTGTCAATCCAGATCGTAAACTATATGTGTAACAAATTTCGTCCAAACTGGTGAAGTAGTTTTGCATGATTGAGTCAAAAACATACAAACTTTCACATTTATTTATAACTAGATATGCCCCGTGGTGTTACCCGCGGTTTATTAGGGATATTTTCCCGCAGTAAAACGTAGCCTATGTATTAATCCAGGATGTAAGCTAACTCCATACCAAATTTTATTAAAATCGCTCCAGCCGTTTAGACGTGAAGAAGTAACAAACATACACACTCACAAACTTTCGCCTTTAGTAGTATTAGTAGGATAGGATTTCGCAACAATACAAATTATAGTCCTGTTCTATCACTGTACCGAAATTCATTGAGAGCAGTTCACTGATTGAAAATCTGTCCCCCTAGCTCGAACCATTATCGAATTCGAATACTTTGCAAACCAAAATCTCAATGTCAAATTTTGTATGGAAACTTGAACAGCAGCGGCACAAAGTACGTAACAAGAACTAAAAACAGTACACATTTGACAATGACATTTCGGACTCGCAAACGATACGAATTCGATATTGGTTCGTGTTAGGGCTACTGTACACATACTTTAGTTTATTCCAATATCAGCCGATAGAATATTAAAGTGCAATTAAACTTGGTTCTAACGAAAAAATATTTTTAAAGAATCAATACTAGAGCTTAAAGATTTCTTCATTAATACAATTAAGGTCTATGCCTACAGAATAAATTGCACTTAATTTTACCGCTTATATTCGCTCCAACATTGGTCCAGTAAGAACCAAATTTCACGGTGTAAAACACGTATTACCATAATCAGCTGCCCCTAAGATGGATAGTGTAATAAATATTGCATGTTACAGTAGCACAACATGCTATTTGCTCAGTCCCCTGCTAGAGGGTTGGTTTTCATTCATAATATAACCAATGTAGTCGTTTAACAACCGAAATTACACCTTAACACTGTAATACTGAGTCTAAATTTCAATATCGGCTTGCAGTGCCTTTGATTTATGTTGCACGTTATATTTTACACGCGTGGATTGGACGCGCAAAATGAAAAATGCAATTTGCTACTTTATATCTTTCGGCTTAGAAACTATTGGGTTATATCGTATCCTCCTTAGGGTTCCCCGACTAAAAATTGTTTGGTGAGATCTTTATATTGGATTCGGGGAAAACTTAGTGATATTTTTTTATACAATTTACAATATTCACTTTCCCATCTGCGTAAAGTATCAATCTCCGATAATAAATGTTGGTGGAGCTTAACTACACAGGCCTGCAAAACTAGGTATCACACTTTTAAAATTGCAATAACTTTATTTATTAATTTAGTACACACACAATAAAATAGATAAGAAGAACAGTAACAAGAAATTTGTACAAGGGCACCGCTAATTTCATATCGAAATTTCTTCCCGCAGGCAACTTTTTAAGTACACAAGATATACTTTCGAAATAAAGGTATACTTTCGAAAGGAATAAAACGACAAAAAATCGAATAAAAGGACTAGAGAAAGAGTTTCATTTTGTTCTAAAGTCATCAAAGAAAACGGGAAAAAATACTATACGTTTTTTTTACTTAAAATCTCTAAATTTTATAGTTTAAAAAATAAATAAAACATGTGATACTTAGTTTCGTATAAGTGTCGCCGCACACGGGCCACCGACCACAACCACAAAACTCCACTTGTAGTTTTCATACATTTTATATGGACTCGCCACACACGGTACGCCAGTGGCCGCGACACGCTACAAATCGTCGTTGTTCGCTTCTTGTGGCCCGCACCGACCACTTAATGCACCGCGCCGACACAAAACACCGCCACACGTCACTCGCGCGATTCCCCACCCCTCTCTCCCTTATATTAGTTGGTCTCTTTCCGCGCGCTTCAGCCACTTTAGTAGCCGCTTCTAGCTTCACGTGGCGGCGTTTGTGGCTGTGGCGTGTGGCCCGTATGCGGCGACACTTATGTATTCGTTAATGATTTCTTCCAACTAAGACTTGATAAATAAATAAAAAATATGTCGTCATTGTGTTGTTTAACTTGTGTGGTTATTGGAAACTCTAATATTGATGGAAATTAAACCGAATAAATCATAAGCCAAAATTGGCAAATCCACAGCGGCGCATACCATTTTTTTCTATAAGGATTATTACCTCCATTTGTGAAATAGCTGATGCGACTGAGAAATGTGCCGCCCCAGTCATCCTTACTTTTGTTAGCCTGGGCTTAGTAGGATCTTTACTCACCAGCAGGAAAGTAGTAATGAACACATCGCCACCATAAGGTAGTGAATATCTTCCTGTCATCTTCTGAAGGTGGGCCTTCATAACAATAGCTTTATTGTTATGAAAAAGAGTTGTAAGCAACTTAGACTGTTTATTATTTACGCTGACGACCTCCGTGGCCGAGTGGATTGTACGCCGGGTTTCGCGGTGTCGCCAACTCGAGAGGTCCAGGGTTCGAATCCCGGTGGGGGCAGATGTTTGTGTGATAAACGAAACGAGCATTTGTACTCCAGTCATGGATGTTTAATATGTATTTCTATATAAATATACTATTATATCTGTATATGTATTCTATCCGTTACCCTAGTATCCCATAACACAAGCCTTGCAGTGCTTACTTTGGGGCAAGGCTAATTGGTCTGACTTTTGGAAATATTATTACTGTACTAATAGCCCGCCCTCGCTTCGCTTCGGTGTAGAGTTGTAGTGTAGACTAAAATGACTCTTCATATAATTATAAAAAATGGTATATTTGACTTTTCCAAACTTCTATTGACATCACGTCACTCAATTGTTTTGTCTTCCCGGAACCTCTCCACTAACATTTGAAATTTATGGTATGGTACTAAAGTTCAAATTGACTTTTAAGTATTATTACGAATCGTTTGTATGGGATTATAGAAAAGTGCTGTATTTGGACTTTTTCAGGCAATTTTTATTAATTTTCTCCGCGTAAGAACCATCGTCGTACTTCAGGGAATATTTAAAAAAAAAGAATTATCGAAATCGGTTCAGCTGCTCTCGAGATTTGCGCTTAGCAACACATTCAGCGATTCATTTTTATATTATTACTAGCTGTCCCAGCGAACTTCGTACCGCCATAAAAAAAATAGGGGTTGATTGTAAATTGTAAATTGATGTAAATTCAGGGTTATATGTATTTTTGTATGATGTATCATAAAAAAATTAAAAAGTTTTTTTTTATCTAAAATTGAAAAGAAAAAATTTAGGGGTGGATTACCCTTAACATTTAGGGGGATGAAAAATAGATGTTGTCCGATTCTCAGACCTACCCAATATGCACACAAAATTTCATGAGAATCGGGAAAGCCGTTTCGGAGGAGTTTAACCTCGAACACCGCGACACGAGAATCTCTTATCTATTAGACAAGTCCGTCCGTCCGTCCGTCTGTGGTGCTGTTTCAGCGGCCAAACCGTAAGAGATAGATAAAGAGAATGTTTAAGTTATAAGTTAAGAATAGGCTGATAAGACTACAAACCGGATGTGAGTAACGTAGCACTTCCGGTTTTCGAGAAATCACGAATTTCAAACGAAACCACACAAAATCTCCGAAGTTCTCAATTAATAAATACATTTTTTTTTAATTTTTTTTTTTAAATCAGGCTTTGATGAACATTTGGTTCACTGGTTTGCTAGTTTTATATATTAAACTATATTAGCTCTGACAAAAGAGCATCGTAAGTTTATTTTATAACTAACCTACGGAATCTTCTTCGCTCTAGTGACGCACGCTCTTGACATGCCCTCGCGGGTCGTGCGCAACCCTTTTGTCACCAAGCCATAAATTATCTACTTAGGTCGGCATTTGTCGATAAAAATTGTTGTTTATCTCTATTCACCCGTGAAAGACGAGCGTCAACACATATTCGTATAATGCTATTGAATAAAGATGGAGTAGGTCACAAGGGCGTAGCTATCGTGTTTCAATAAAAAAATATATCGGGAATTAATACTCAGAAGCGTAATAAAAGGCTTTGTACAAATTGAAGAGATGTTATATTGAAATATACCTAACTTTATATTGTCACAGAATTCTTAAATGTTCGCTATAATGCTTAATTCAGCGAGCGGTCTTTCCTTGGGGAGTTTGAGGCAGGGCTTGAAACCGGTTTCGAAAATACCGGTAAATAAAGGTTAATACCGGTTTTTAGTAAAGGTTTCGTTCGGAGCGCGTCCGAAATGAAAGCGGTACCTAAAACCTTAATAAACCGGTTTAATCCAGAGCGACCAGTGCACGCGTCGGCATCGCTTGAAGTTTGTTTTGTTTGAACTAATCAAGTCACAACTTGTTAATGCTCAGAGATTGATGCATTTATTGACACGTTTGCTAGCGTCTAGTGAGACAAGTTATTCATTTTTCATCGATGCCGTCAGAAAGAGCGAAATGAAACCCTTTAAAAACCGCTAAATTGATTCAAAACCTATTTGATTTCCCTCTTTAGGAAAACCGGTTTTTTAAGGTTAAGCTAGAGCCAAACCTAAATAAAACGCTCCTAATGTACTTGACACTGATTTAGGTTTGAAAATTAACCGGTAAACAAGCCCTGGTTTGAGGTCATGATGTGGTTTAAAAAAAATATTACTTCAATTTTAAAAGTATGAATCTGTGACAATTTCAGCTGGCTTCCTGTACGGTTCATGAGTCATGATTTAGTAGTAAGGCTCCATTGATATACTACAAAAATCTATCTAAAACAAAGAAAAAATTACTAGAAAAATTCAATTACTCGGCGCAGATATCAAGGCTGGAAAAGCAAAGGCAGCTGGTACAAAAGTAGTTTTACTAGTTTTTTCTAGTTAATTTTATTTAGGTTTAAAAATCAAGCATCCATGTGAATTAAGTAACTAACACTTATTATCCTGTATGTTTATGTATGTATGTATATATACATATACACATGTGTAAGTATGTTTATATGTTATTAAATGTATATATATATTTTTATATGTCTAATTAGAATACTTAGATTTAATGTAGATTGTATGAATGGATGTGATTATTTATTCCAAGCTTTTTAACACCGCAATCTATGGTCTCTGTATAACTTTTCATACTCAGTGGTTGTCTGGAAGAAATCGGTCTTAGCCATAAGACCGCCAATTATAACGTTTTTGTTTTGTTTGTGAATGTTACGTAATTATGTATTTGGTGTCATAATAAAGTGTCAATCTATCTATCTATCGATCCTGTAGTTCTTTCGATTCACCTGAGTTAATTCACTTAGAGAATGTAAAACCCACTTGCAGTAATTTTGTTAAATCTCGATTCAACCAAAGCTAGCTAAGCCTATAGCGAAATGTCAAAACATCAATCGACATTATTGTATGGGCTAAATCTAGTTATACTTATAATGAGATTAGCAACATTGCTGCAAATGAGCTTAAATAAGATACTAAAACAAAGCTTAAACAAAAAAAAAATAAAGTTATTTGAGCCACGAAATCTTCAAAAGCAATAATACTGTACATTCTTTATCTCAACATCTGCCTCAGCGGATGCTCAATGCAGCAAGGTCATAGGCCAAGCGGTACCGCTATGCTTCAAGAACATTATACGTACGGGATATTGTGTTTTACTGCCCTATAATTTGGGTTAATGTTCCTCTGACACGATGATGTATCGTTGGAGAGTTAATACGTATTCGATACCAGTGTTTGTACCTGGTTATTAAGAATGTTTGAGATTTGTGATTTGGATGTCTGGTACATCTAATTTTAAACTACAAAATGTTAATTTCATTGAGTACTCCAGTGAAAAGTCAGACAATTTTAAAACAAAACAAATTGTACGTACCTACTCCGAATTTTTGCATTCATAAATCTAGCATTTAAATGCTTAAAATATAATATAACTTAGAAGTTTATCCTATAAGTTTTTTATCCTGGGATCCTTTAAAAGAGGCGTGACGAAGCAACATGCAGGCCGGCAGGGTGCGGATGACTGGTGTGGCAGGTAGAAATGCTGTATCAGCTATCTTCGCGTCTGGACTTCACCTTTACTTAACTTCAGGTGGGGTGGAGTCATTTGTCGGATCTATCTATAAAAAAAAGTATTTTTTTTAATTGAAAACGTTGACTAAACATAAAAGTTAAATCCGATCTATAAATTTCACTGTCCACCCCCGTTTACTATCAGTGACAACGTTAGGTTTAAATCAAACTCCAACTTTTGTAATAAGAAGAACAAAGTTTATCTTAAAGTTATGAAACTACACTTCTTAAAAAATATTACTTTTAAGGATTTTTAATACTAAACTCCAAAGCTAACATAGTGGAAAAGCTATTAAATTCATAAAATGAGGTTGTGTTAAAAAGTACGAAATGAAATTGTTTTGGAGAAACAAAAACTTTAAAGACTGAAACCTCATTTTACGGAGGCCGAGATAGTCCGAAAAGACAGACAGTGTTCGGAACGGCTTTGAAATTAAAAATGTATTTTCCAGCCAGCAACCAGAAACTAGGGAGAAGATAAAAGGAGGTGGCACCGCGGAGTTCATTAAACAAACCATTAACTCTGCCTCGGGGTAAAACGAGGAGTTAATCTCTATGGCTGGATATATAAGTGTTTTAGTTTTAAAAAAAAGCTTAGTTTGACACATCCGTCGCGTATCGTTGAATAATGGTGGCGGCCCATTAAAATGAATGTCTTCAATAGGGCTGTCATAAAAACAAAAAAAGAAACAATTCGTAAAATCAAATTAGCGTTAATCAAGACTCTAATAATGCCATTCAACTTGGTAGAGCATGTACAATTATGGCAATATGACACCAACATCAATAAAACACCCATTGTCGTAAACTCACAAAATTTATACAATAGATAGATATATATAGAATAATCATCATCCGCCTATTAATGTCCCCACTGCTGGAGCACAGGCCTTCCCTATGGATGGAATAGGGAGATAGGGCCTTGAACCACCACGCCAGCCCAGTGCGGGTTGGTGGGTGCTAACGACTGCAGATGCAGCCGGGACCAACGGCTTAACGTGCCTTCCGAAGCACGGAGGAGCTCGAGATAGTAAATTTTTGGTCACCCATCCAATGACCGACCACTGCAACAGTTGCTTAACTTCAATGATCGCAGCCGAACGCGCGTACCTCTTGTGCCATCGTGCTTCGCAGATATAACAAAGTATAAAAAAATTCTTACCTATTGAAAATGCCATAGAAGAAAACATTAAAAGTGACATAGATGAAGTTATTGTAGCGTACAACCTTGCATTGAAAAACAATATTAAAAAAACTATTAAACATTAATTTAATAACTTGTGGTAACGACAGGCAAGGTAGAGAATGACCACGGCATTAAGTCCGCCATTGTACAATTGTGCATTAAGAATTAAATAAATAAAATAAATAAATAACGACAGACAACCACAGAACCCTACACTCCACGTGACACGACACGCACTTGACCGGTTTTTATATTTTATCGGTAACAATCTATGAGCTGACCAATTACTAACTCGCCTAACATTTTGAAAGATGCCTGGCCGAGTTTATTTTTTCAAGTAGAATTAAGTCTTAAGGATTCAAAATTCAAACAGAAAAGGATTTTTTATTGAGTACTCTTCTAATTATTTCTGGCAACCCTAGTGACATGCATGCTCTAACGCTTCTAAAAATAGTCCCTTTGACAGTTATACGCTTAGTCAGCGGCTTCCATTCCCTGTTGGGACTTATTTGACATCAGTTACGTGCACCGTATTTGGACAGTAATCATTGTATTTAAATAGGAGTTTACTAGAAATACACATGCTTTTAAAAATATATATTAACTAGCAAACCAGTGAACCAAATGTTCACCAAAACCTGATTTAAATAAAAATGTATTTAATTAATTGAGAACTTCGGAGATTTTGTGTGGTTTCGTTTGAAATTCGTGATTTCTCGAAAACCGGAAGTGCTACGTTACTCAAATCCGGTTTGTAGTCTTATCAGACTATTCTTAACTTAAAACTTAAATATTCTCTTTATCTATCTCTTACGGTTTGGCCGCTGAAACAGCACCACAGACGGACGGACGGACTTGTCTAATAGATAAGAGATATTGAGAACGCAACGCGTTTGTATAGTTTGATTCTTCATTATAAACTAAGAGAAACGAATGAGTGTGTAGGAAAATTTACACCACCAGTTGGCGACACTGTGATAAGAGGTCATTTGTATGAATATTATAGACAGTTCCGACAAATGACTCCACTCCACCTGATGTTAAGTGACGGTGAAGTCCAGACGCGAGGATAGCTGATACAGCAGTCCTACCTGCCACACCAGCCATCCTCACCCTGCCGACCTGCATGTTGCTTCTTCACGCCTCTTTTAAAGGATCCCAGGTTGTAAGAGGGTGGGAACACGTGAGCGGACGAAGCATTCCATTTCCGATTAGTGCGACAAAGAAATGAGTGACCAAATTTCTTTGTACGCGTTGGAATTGTGGCTACAGTTAGACGGTGACAACGTAGGCCTAAGAAGGAATAAGAGAGAATAACTCCTCAGAACACCCGCCGTGGTACAGACGATAGAACGCGCTTAGTGACGCCACGTCACGGCGTAATTGAAGAGGCTCGAGGTGTTAAGTCACCTCCTCATCGACTATGATGCGGATCGCGCGCCGCTGCAACATATCCAAAGTATTGAGCAAGTACTTTATTTTTTCATAGACTATGATGACATACGTAATTTGACGGATGAGTAGACTAGACCTTACGGCTCAGTGCTGCCACCTGGCGCCCGCCATTCCAGAAAATCTTCATTGACTATGAGAAGCAGAACATATTTCAGCACAGTTAGATGTAGATATGTCAGATTCACCTGTAACTAAAGAAAAAAATACATGTAAGCAGATTAAAGGTAACATCTTTGGCTGTGTCTTTTTGCGCCAGAAATATTTGTGATACCCTCCAAAAAGCGTGGGAAAGCGTTGGGTGATTGGCATCTGCCTGTGAAGTTACATTTCTCATTTGTTTTTTTATTTGGGAAAAAGGTTTGCCCTCGCACGTGTTACCTTCTCCCTTCAACCCGGGGTCCTTTAAGAGGTGAGCAGACGCATTGTTGCTGGCCAGCTGTCGAAGATACACTCTTTGATTGTAAATATCTTTATAGTATTTGTCTTTGCTAAGCCTTCGAACCATAGAGGTATAAGAATAGAGTATGGGAGATATAGACTGTACTGCAATTGGAAGTGCTCTCTAATAGAAAGAGAAAGAAGATGTGAGACCGCTAGCTTTCTCTCTCTAATCGCGCATGCGCATTGCCAACCGTAAGCATCTTACTATTTCGATGTGATGCCATTGGATGCCATGCGCCACAAGAGCGAGAGATAGCTAGCGGTCTCTCATCTTCTTTCTCTTTCTACTAGACGGACACTTTTAGAGTCTTCCCCACTCTTATTCTTATACCTCTATGCTTCGAACTCTTGCCAATGCTGACACATGGTTGTCACTTCTTATTTATATCTGCCTTTACAAACTGACTTTTCGTCTATTTCTGAATTATGTATATCTGTTTGTTATATAATCCTTTCCCTTACCGCTGTTTCCTGTGCTGTCCTTGACACCTGCAATGTAAAGTTAGCTGATGAAGTGTTTGTAAAACTGAAGGAAAGTAACAAATCGGAAAAAGTGCGCCTCTGCATCTACTGTTTTTTCTTGTAGCTCTATCAATACATCCCCTGTTTTTTTCTATAACGCCTCCCGATTAAAAATCGGACCTGGCAACACTGACTGTTACTGTCAAAACAAAACCCAGTGATTATTTCTATTCTCAAAATCCTTAGCAACGGTTTCCTTATGGGAGGCAATTCGACTTCTGCCCTTACCCATATGAATAAAGATTATAGGCGTGGTTGGGATGTCGAACAAAAATAAAATGTGTCTCTCCTCTTCCTGTGTTGTAACTGATGTGTATAATTTTGTCAAAAGGGTGTAAGTAAAATTTTAATATTTATGTGTCTATTGTTGTTCAACAACCACGCTCCTTTACAACTTTTTTAGGCACTACCTAAATTTATATCAATGTAATAATAGTGTTTCCACTTTCCTAAATGCTGCAGTCTAGACTCAACAACCTTCATATTTATCGTTTTTGGAGTGACAGACGGAGAAAATAGCGTATTGTAGACTTATATAAACTTACATATAAATTTATCAAGTTTAAGAATATCATTCAGTATGTGTCACTTATTCAAATAAGATACTGTGAAAGTCTATGAATGATAATGCATCTAAATATGTTTTGGGAGATAAATACGTTGTTATCGTGAACAGTTAAGAAATACTCAAACATTATATTCGTTTAGTAAATATTAGTTTTCGATATCGACGCGACGCGTGTGATAGTCGCGTAACTACACACATCAAAAGTGTCTAGGGATCAACATATATTTTTGCAATAACTTTTCTCCTGATTGATATTAATTAAAATTTTCTTTAAGGATTCATCAAATAAAGTGTTTTCGTTTGTCACAGTAACGATAAACCAAGTCACCTTTGCATTAATAAAGAAATTTGCCATTTTCCTAATAAAGGGATTTTTGACATTTGAACCACTAACACAAAAGTTCGAAAAAAAGACTGAAATAACAGTTTTCTCTAAAATTTTATTGGGTAACTGAAACAATTAATAATCCGTATTTCTACCGCGAACACTAACAACACAAGAACATCGGTTTGGCATACTCAAAATGAGTTCATCCAAATCACGCTGTGGAATGGCCGCCCATGTTCGTTGCAACAACAAAAAAAGGTCTTCTTGCGACTGGATACCCTCCATATTCGGCAGAGCTCTTCTCTGTAGCATATCCCATGCATGCTCAATCGGGTTCCAGTCTGGCGACTGAGCAGGCCAGGGCAGGACATTGATGTTAGCTGCGGCGAGAGTCTGTCTTACAACTCTTGCGGTGTGCGGTCGTGCATTATCATGCATTAACTGAAATAAGGGACCGATTTGCACTTGTAGAGGAACGATGACGTCTGATACAATCGTCTCAGCATAAATTTGAGCGTTGAGGTTGCCTCTGATCCAAATCAACTCAGTTCTTCCGCCGATCCAAATACCCGCCCATACCATGATGGTTCCACCACTATAAGGATGGACTTCCTGGCAGGATTTTAATCGCTGTTGGCGTCCAGGGGTTCTCCAGTGTCGTATACGTCTTGTATCCGGTCTCATACCAAAACGAGACTCATCAGAAAAGCACACGAAACGCCATTGTTCTTCTGCCCAATTTCTGTGTTCAAGAGCCCATTGATATCGAATCCTACGATTGTGCATTGCTATAGGTGGTACCCGTAGCGGTCTTCGGGAATGAAGGTTCACTTCATGCAAGCGGTTTCTGACTGTTTGGTCGCTAATTAAGTTCCCTGAAGAGTGATGAAGCCTCACGGCTAACATCATGGCGGTTATTGTTGGAGCTCTTCGAGTTAAGATTTGAATGTATCGGTCTTGTCTCCGTGTGGTGCAGCGATACCGTCCTCCATGGCGCTCAGCCACGGTACCAGTGCTTCGGTATCGTGTCCAAAGTCGACTGATAACACTCTGACTTGTATTCAGAGCTAAAGCCACAGTACGTTGCCGGGAACCAGCTTCTATCATTCCCACGGCTCTGAGCATTTCTTCCCTGCTTAAATGACGTCGCCGCTCCATAATAACGTTGGTTTTAATCAGTAGTAGGGAAACAGTAGCACTAATAATGTCTTCAATGCGTTGTATGTTTTTATAGGGAAAATATTGACAGCTGATTTTCATCTTTTACTCGAATTGGATTCACAGTTCCTGATTCAAATTATGAAATGCACCAAAAAGGATCCATATAAATTTATAAAATCATAAATTTATTACAAAGCCACATCTCAATCTCAAGAAATCCGCATAAAAATGCTTGATCCCTAGACACTTTTGATGTGTGTATTTGAGATAATCATATCACACCGTAGGTAGGTATGTACCTACTGTCGAGATGTTCTTTAGTTCGAATATTAAACTTATTTTAATAGTTATCTCTCAACTTTTAAGTCCCGATCACATAACAAAACGAATTCCAAGCTAGGAAATATTTGATAGATGATCTAATAAATCGAGTGATTTTCGTCCATATTAATGTTTGTTACCGGTACATTGCAATTTCCTATTTATATAATCTGATAAAAATCTGAATTTACTTTTAGCGAACATCACGAGTTTAATATCGATTAATCAATTAAGTTGTTAAATACCTGGCAACATTATACCCATCGAGAAATACGCCACCAACCAAGCCATAAATAAAAATTAAAAAATATTTATGTCAAGCGGAAATTGAAATTGGGCAAATATCTACTAATTATAACTTAATACCCAGGGTGAAAGAAATTACGATATAAATGTCACGAGCATTTTTAGGTACATATTTCAATGAGGCACAAGATACCTCAAAAGGGGCCTATGTTTGGGCATTCTCCTTTACCTATAATTATGATTATTTATTTAGTTTTCATATCATCACTTAAAAAAAATATCAATTCATATAAAATACCAGTCTTGCGACCACCACGGAGGTGATACAAAAAAAAACGATCCGTAGTTAATCTAATTTAAGATTAGTGAATGTTATAAAAAATACGTAATGCTTAAGCTTCGCTCGAACTGGTTTATGTACTCATAAAACCTGGCCAGAAACAGTATGAGGCAGTTTTTTTTGTAATAAATACAAAATAATATGAAGTTAATGAAAATTTGAGTAGGGAGCACCATGGCCCAAATGGTTAGCACATTCGTCTGCGGCCGTTGAAGTTAAGCAACTTCCGCAGTGGTCGGTCATTGGATGGGTGACCAAAAATTTAATATCTCAAACTCGTCCGTACTTCGGAAGGTACGTTTAGGAGTTAGTCCCGGCTGGATCTGCAGTCTTTAGCACTAATGCACATTGGGTTCGCGTGGTGGGTCATGGCCCAATCTCCCTATTCCATCCACAAGGAAGGCCCGTGCCTCAACAGTGGAGAGATTAATAGGCTGATGATGATGACAATGTAAAATTTGACATTTCAAACATGACTTAATGATTTTTCATACCGCTAATTTAGGAAATGGTCCCTGCTTTTATGAAACGATTGTGGTTTTGGCGACTGCTGTTTTTTCTTTTACTCCTGCTCTAGAAATAATTGGAATAAACTCTTTACCCCAAACACGATCCCCAATATTGAATTCATGACTGGAGTACAAATGCTCGTATTCATCACACAAACATCTGCCCCCACCGTGATTCGAACCCGGGATCTGCCAACGTTCGTGCTTGGGTTACAGGGATTATTCCATTTATTCCTAGAGCAGGAGCTTAAAAAAAAGCAACAGTCTCCAAATCCAAAATCCGTTGATAAAATGGTACTACTGTTCAAGTTTCCATACAAAATTTGACATTGGCATCTTGGACTCGCAAACGTAACGAAATTGATGTTGGTTCGTACCAAGGGTACGATTCTTATCGCTGGACTGCAGCCCTATGTTTGCTCATGTGACACTAAAATCGCTTCAATCCGAATCGGACCGACCATAAAAGGTACCGTATAGTAACGATTTAAATGTTTAGTGGCTAGAAAGATATTAAATTTTTTAATAATAATATTTTTTTTTTTATTTTCTCATACCACAATCTAAATAAAACTTACATGAAGCAATGGTACAATGTAGCAGACTGTAGTGGGCTGATACCTGAACTAGGAAAAATCCTGTATCCCAGGTTATCAACCCGCCACCCCAAACAATGGTCAGAAAACTTATGAATTGTATGTACTTAGTGAGATATTTTATAAAGAATTATGATGGGAAGTTTTGACACACACTATTCATATAAAGAAGATAAATTCTAAATAAATAATACATTTAGGACATTTTATAGTTTAAGATTGCAATGCCAATACAGGATTATTTATCAACTTTTAATATTTTTTCTGTTGCAAGATAATCAAAAGATATTATTAGTCGTGCTTATTTAGTCGCTAATTGTTGTTGACAAATGGAATGAAAGGAACCAGCTACGGTATGAAAACGTATAATATGTTACCCGATTATATAAAGGAGGCAAAATCAATCAGTAGACATTAAAAAGAGATTGATGTAAAATATTATACCTGATGATTTGGAATAAACTAAGAACTACTACAGACTTCGTCTGCCACTTACAGGCAGGACTTCACAAATACTTTCGCCTAACTAATGTTTTTTCATGCAAGCGAATGTAATGGTTTTTGTATGAGAAATAAAGTTTCTTTAACCTTATAATTACCGAGCTATTTACTGATCCAATACTGCTTTATTATAACACCACTAACATCATCATCATCATCAGCCTTTTAATGCCCCCACTGCTGGGGCACAGGTCTTCCCTATGGATGGAATAGGGAGACTAGGCCATGAATCACCACATGGGCCCAGTGCGGATTGGTGGGTGCTAACGACTGCAGATGCAGCCGGGGCCAACGGCTTAACGTGCCTTCCGAAGCACGGAGGAGCTCGAGATAGTAAATTTTTGGTCACCCATCCAATGACCGACCACTGCGAAAGTTGCTTAACTTCAACGATCGCAGCCGAACGCGCTAACCACTTGCGCCATCGAGCTCCTCAATACTACACTAACATACTTGTCCTGAAAAGTATCGATGAATATGAGATTTTCTGTTAGTTCGCATTTTCTGTTACAAAAAATGCGAACAGGCAAATTGATCATAGTTGCGTTCGCTACTAATTTCACAACCGAAATAAAGTTTCACTCATACTTTTTTAGTAGTAGCCAAGTTCTAGAGCAAAATCACAGACAAATAAACTTGCGCAGTAGATGTTTCTGTATGTAAATTTTTCTACTGCGCTGGCTTCCTTGTCTAAGGTCGATGCTCAAGAAGTTTGCCGGGATGTATATACCATTCCACAACATTTAAAAGTAGAACGAAAAAGCAGGTTTCTTGTAGTATTAGGCCCTATATAGTTTTATAATAAAATAAATAAATATTAAATAATATATCCAACACTCACATCAATTAGCCTGGCTCTAAAGTCAACACTACAGGCTTGTGTTATGGGATACTAGGGTTACGGATAGAAAACATATACTGATACTTAAATAAGTAAATTTGTATAGAAACACATATTAAACATCCATGACTGGAGTACAAATGGTCGTATTCATCACACAAACTTCTGTTTCCACCGGTATTCGAACCCTGGACCTCTCAAGTAGGCGACATCTTAAAACCTAACCTACATACCATTCGGCCACGGAGCTCGTCTTATTAACAATCGTTATGACTACTATAGAAATACACATTCTCTGAAAACTTACTCTAAATAGCAGGGCTTGAAACCGGTTTCAAAAATTCCGGTAAATAAAGGTTAATACCGGTTTTTAGTAAAGGTTTCGTTCGGAGCGCGTCCGAAATGAAAGCGGTACCAAAAACCTTAATAAACCGGTTTAATCCAGAGCGACTCGTGCACGCATCGGCATCGCTTGAAGTTTGTTTTGTTTGAACTAATCAAGTCACAACTTATTAATGCTTAGAGATTGATGCATTTATTGACACGTTTGCTAGCGTCTAGTGAGCCAACTTATTGATTTTGTAGTTGTGTATTTATTTCAGCCGTCAGAAAGAGCGAATGAAACCCTATAAAAACCGCTAAATTGATTCAAAACCTATTTGATTTCGCTTTTTAGGAAAACCGGTTTTTTAAGGTTAAGGTAGAGCCAAACCTAAATAAAACGCTCCTAATGTACTTGACACTGATTTAGGTTTGAAAATTAACCGGTAAACAAGCCCTGCTAAATAGTAAGTTTCGTGAGCACAGTTCGCTGTCAGGCCGAAGCTCGTACAGGGTAGCGGAGGCTTAAGTATTAGGTTTTACTGTTGGCCAAGGGAACCCTAAAACGTGTAATCGTTCAAATTGTCTGAGTTATTTTATCACGAGTGAGTCAGACATTGGTAGAACAGTAGGGGTGGAGAATGCAGTATCGATAAAATAGAGAGCTTTGCTCCCTTTAACGACACTATGTAAGGACGATAAAATGCACGTATTATAACCAATTTATAATTCTTTCATTTCTTACTGAAACGTTGTGAATATATCATCATCATCAGCCTATTAATGTCCCCACTGCTGGGGCTCAGGTCTTCCCTATGGATGGAATTGGGAGTTTGGAACATGACTACCACCACGCGGGTCCAGTGCGGATTGGTGGATAACTAACTAACGATTGCAGATGCAGCCGGGACCAACCGCTTAACGTGCCTTCCGAAGCACGGAGGAGCTCGAGATAGTAAATTTTTGGTCACCCATCCAATGACCGACCACTGCAAAAGTTGCTTAACTTCAACGATCACTTGCGCCATCGAGCTCCTTTGCGAACATATGTATGTATTTAAGTTTATTTAAAATAAAAAAATGTGAAATTTGCGGATATTTCAATAAAACACTTGGACGTTCCCTACCACTACCTAGTCAAGTCATAAATTCTGTCACATGTTTAATATAAAATAATCGAAACAAGTTTATTCATTATGTAAACATTTATATACCAAAATGAACTTAACAAAACATAGATTCTTCTTCTGACAATAAAGTTTATTCAAAATGACCTCCGTGATTTGGAATACAGGCCTTCAATCTGCCAGTCGTCTATCGCAGCCTGAACGAGGTCCATGTCAATATCGGCGGCTGCCTTAATCAAGGATGTCTTGAGTGACTCCGAATTGGGATGAGGCTTTGAGCACGCCTTTTCCTCCAAGTGTTGCCATATCTTGTAATCTAACGGACTCAAATCTGGACTGGAGGAGGGCCAGTCTTCGTGCCGGATGAAGTCGATTTCAAGCGCCGCCAGCCAGTCTTGTGTGCTCTTCGCTCTATGAGCTGCCGCCGAATCTTGTTGGAATACCCAGTGCCTGTTATTAACATGGTATGAGAATCAGGTTCCACAAGGTTCGTCAGGACTGTATTTCGATACACAACTGCATTCGTTTTTACACCTTTCTCACAAAAATGTACCCCTGTTAAGCCCCAATAAGAAACTCCCAACCATATTATGAGCGAGGATGGAAAATGATCTCGTTGGACACGCGGAATACGGTTGCTCGTTTCTTCATCACTGTGTGCGTACACCTTATCATTTTGTTTGTTGTAGCTCTTTTCTACGGTAAACATTTTTTCATCCGAAAAAAGAATTTCCCGATATTTTTTTCCCGCGTACCGCTTCAACAAAGCGCGGCATCTCTTCAGTCTCAGGTCCATTAGACGAGCATTCAAACGATGTCCTGTGTTTCTTCGAAATGCCCAAAGCCCTAAGTCTTCATTTAACACCCTTTTCACCGTGGTTCTGCTTAACCCCATCTGAAGGGCTGACAGTTTCTGCTTACGTTTGGGATTTCTTTGAATTCGCGCCTTCACAGCTTTTATGACTGCTGGAGTCCTAACAGACCGAGGGTGACCACCATAGAGAAAAGTAATATTACTAGAAAGTGACCACTTCTTAACCTGTCATCTACACTAGAGGTTGCTTTCCAATTACAGAGCATAATGCGACTCAGTGCCGCACAATGCTGAATTATGCTGATGCTTAATTGGAACGTGAATTAATTTTCAAATGCACCAGCAGAGTGCGCTAAGTTCAGTGTTAAAAAAAAAGTCAATGTTTGTACCTTCATCCATACTTACATTTATTTTTTAACAGTTTGAATGAAGTTTGATTATTTAAAAAAACTATTTAATGAAACGAAAGCTTTAATAATTTTTCAACAATAAATAATATTACTAACGATAACATATAAATAAAACATTTCGATCAATGCCAACTTAAAGAAAAAACTCTTGTTAATTTTCTGTCTCTAAGTTGGTACGATTGCACGCATCACACGAAAGCATCACTTTTGAGAGTGCTCAATTGTGCGAAGCGTTGCTGTAGTTGGAACACTTAACGTTAAGCATTATGCCGCATAATGCGCTGTAATGCTGTAATTGGAAAGCAACCAGAGTCTTCGTTTGATGGTACGATAAACGAATCTTTTGGTTATACTCAAATTTTTTCAGTATGTCAAAAATTTGATATGGCGCGTAACTGCAACGATGCAACGCAATAACTGCAACACGGTCTTCTTTAAGCGTCCACTCCATATTTAAAAATGAGTAAAATTCTAAAAAGTATACATTTTTATTCTCATGAACAATTCTAAATTCGTATTCAATAAACGTTTTTGTGGCCAGCATTCGAAAAGAAAAGTTTTTACTGTGTGACAATACTTATGACCTGACTGTGTAATTTTCAACCCCAACATCAACAAAGAATAAAATAAAACCGTGCTATCATTAAGAATTTTAATAGATATGCGAATAACGAACCTTAAAGCCCCACTTTGAACTATTTATGGAAAAGGACTTGTAATATACACCTCAAAAGTAGCTCTTAAACTGCTGGCATCAAGAACTATTTCAAAATGGCGTCTACTTTCCGCAAGCTACCTGCCACCTTGTCTATTATTAAAGAACATGTGTTGCCGAAGCTAGTAATTTTCTGGCTGATACTCTCATTATTCGGTCCATTTTACGCCTTCGCCTGTGCCAGTGAGGCATCGATAGAAAAAAGAACGGTTTTTATTGTCCGTGGTTTCCCACAGACTGTTAAATGAAATTCCAGCAGATAAAGATTTAAAAAAAGAAAGCTTGACGGGATTTTTCTAATGATGGAGTGCAGTAAATGCACTTATCAGTTCATTGAAATGGACTGTTTTCTATTGATTTTTGCTTTTATGTTTTGTTATTTTAGAGTTAGAAGTTAATTTTTTTAAGCTCAAATGCTTGCAGCGGCACTTCAAATGGCTTTTGACGACCTCCGTGGCCGAGTGGTTTGTACGCCGGGTTTCATGGTGTCGCCGACTCGAGAGGTCCCGTGTTAGAATCCCGGTGGGGTCAGATGTTTGTGTGATGAATACGAGCATTTGTACTCCAGTTATGGATGTGTTTAATATGTATTTCTATATAAATATACTTATATGTGTACAGTATATGTATTCTATCCGTTACCCTAGCATCCCATTACACAAGCCTTACAGTGCTTACTTTGGGGCTAGGCTAATTGGTCTGAGTGTTGGAATTTTTTATTTATTTATTTATTCGTATTCGCTATTTGGTTACTTGACAGCAGTCTCTCCTTTTCACTCCCTTTAGAATATGATAAGGGCAACCAGCTGTCAAATGACAAAGCACAAGTACGAATAGTCATCTGAAGTGCTGGCATCATTACTGTGTAAAAGCAAAATCGCAAAGTGGCGACTTTTGCTGTAAAAGAAAAAGGTAATTTTTAAGTAGTATACCAAAGTGGCGGATAAGTGATTTGTTTCCACTGGCTATAATAATGTGTATTTGGGTTATTTAGTTTCCATTGTACAAGCTCTGCTTAATTTGAGACTAAATCACAGTTCTGAACTGTTCGCTAAGCAACGGAATAAAAAAGGATTCAAAATTTATAACATAGTGAATTAAACATTGCTATTGACGTCACGAATGTCAATCTCATCTATACTAGTAATATTATATTATAAATGTAAATAACACTCAGGTATATTACCCTAGCGTAACAATTTCATAAGTCCATATCCTAAGGTATATAGTATTTTGTTGCTAATTTGTTGCTATTTTGTGCCGCAAGAATTGATTTTGTTGCTCCATGATTTCTCGGAAAAACGCCAGTTACGCTAGCGTAATATTACGCTAGCGAAACCACAGCGATAACTCGGAGGCAAAAGCAGTTAGAGAGATCAGATGAACGGCATATTTTGTTGCTATTTTGTTGCTGTAAGATAAGCTGGTTAGATATGAAAAAATCCCCCCCCCCCCCTTCATGGGGGGCTAACTACCCTAATTCATAGATATTTCAGATTTTTCGTATCTCGTGAACTAAAGCAGCTAGCGGCACGAGACAAACGGCGTATTTTGTTGCTATTTTGTTGCTGTAAGATAAGCTGGTTAGATATGGAAAAATTCCCCCCCTTCATGGGGGGCTAACTACCCTTATTCTTAGATATTTCAGATTTTTCGTATCTTGTGAACTAAAGCAGCTAGCGACCCGAGACCAACGGCGTATTTTGTTGCTATTTTGTTGCTATAAGATAGGCATGCTGCGTACATCATAATCACAACCCTTATCGGGCTATGACCTACCCCCGACCCTGAAGTCACCAGATATTTCGTATCTCGTGAACTAAAGCAGCTAGCGGCACGAGACAAACGGCGTATTTTGTTGCTATTTTGTTGCTGTAAGATAAGCTGGTTAGATATGAAAAAATATCATCCCTTCATGAGAGGCTAACTACCCTTATTCTTAGAAATCTCAGATATTTCGTATCTCGTGAGCTAAAGCAGCTAGCGACCAGAGACCAACGGCGTATTTTGTTGCTATTTTGTAGCTATAAGATAGGCATGCTGCGTACATCATAATCACAACCCTTATCGGGCTACGACCTACCCCCGACCCTGAAGACACCAGATATTTCGTATCTCGTGAACTAAAGCAGCTAGCGGCACGAGACAAACGGCGTATTTTGTTGCTATTTTGTTGCTGTAAGATAAGCTGGTTAGATATGAAAAAATATCATCCCTTCATGAGAGGCTAACTACCCTTATTCTTAGAAATCTCAGATATTTGGTATCTCGTGAGTTAAAGCAACTAGCGACCTGACACCAACGGCGTATTTTGTTGCTATAAGATAGGCATGCTGCGTACATCATAATCACAACCCTTATCGGGGTATGACCAACCCCCGACCCCGAAGACACCAGATACTTCGTATCTCGTGAGCTAAAGCAGCTAGCGACCCGACACCAACGGCGTATTTTGTTGCTATTTTGTTGCTATAAGATAGGCATGCTGCGTACATCATAATCACAACCCTTATCGGGCTATGACCTACCCCCGACCCTGAAGACACCAGATATTTCGTATCTCGTGAACTAAAGCAGCTAGCGGCACGAAACAAACGGCGTATTTTGTTGCTATTTTGTTGCTGTAAGATAAGCTGGTTAGATATGAAAAAATATCGTCCCTTCATGAGAGGCTAACTACCCTTATTCTTAGAAATCTCAGATATTTCGTATCTCGTGAGCTAAAGCAGCTAGCGACCCGAGACCAACGGCGTATTTTGTTGCTATTTTGTAGCTATAAGATAGGCATGCTGCGTACATCATAATCACAACCCTTATCGGGCTATGACCTACCCCCGACCCTGAAGACACCAGATATTTCGTATCTCGTGAACTAAAGCAGCTAGCGGCACGAGACAAACGGCGTATTTTGTTGCTGTAAGATAGGCATGCTGCGTACATTATAATTACAACCCTTATCGGGGTATGACCAACCCCCGACCCCAAGACACCAGATATTTCGTATCTCTTGAGCTAAAGCAGCTAGCGACCCGAGACCAACGGCGTATTTTGTTGCTTTAAGATAGGCATGCTGCGAACATCATAATCACAACCCTTATCGGGGTATGACCAACCCCCGACCCCAAGACACCAGATATTTCGTATCTCGTGAGCTAAAGCAGCTAGCGACCCTTACAGCAACAAAATAGCAACAAAATACGCCGTTTGTCTCGTGCCGCTAGCTGCTTTAGTTCACGAGATACGAAATATCTGGTGTCTTCAGGGTCGGGGGTAGGTCATAGCCCGATAAGGGTTGTGATTATGATGTACGCAGCATGCCTATCTTATAGCAACAAAATAGCAACAAAATACGCCGTTGGTCTCGGGTCGCTAGCTGCTTTAGCTCACGAGATACGAAATATCTGAGATTTCTATGAATAAGGGTAGTTAGCCTCTCATGAAGGGATGATATTTTTTCATATCTAACCAGCTTATCTTACAGCTACAAAATAGCAACAAAATACGCCGTTTGTCTAGTGCCGCTAGCTGCTTTAGTTCACGAGATACGAAATATCTGGTGTCTTCAGGGTCGGGGGTAGGTCATAGCCCGATAAGGGTTGTGATTATGATGTACGCAGCATGCCTATCTTATAGCTACAAAATAGCAACAAAATACGCCGTTTGTCTCGTGCCGCTAGCTGCTTTAGCTCACGAGATATGAAATATCTGAGATTTCTAAGAATAAGGGTAGTTAGCCTCTCATGAAGGGATGATATTTTTTCATATCTAACCAGCTTATCTTACAGCAACAAAATAGCAACAAAATACGCCGTTTGTCTCGTGCCGCTAGCTGCTTTAGTTCACGAGATACGAAATATCTGGTGTCTTCAGGGTCGGGGGTAGGTCATAGCCCGATAAGGGTTGTGATTATGATGTACGCAGCATGCCTATCTTATAGCAACAAAATAGCAACAAAATACGCCGTTTGTCTCGTGCCGCTAGCTGCTTTAGCTCACGAGATACGAAATATCTGAGATTTCTAAGAATAAGGGTAGTTAGCCTCTCATGAAGGGATGATATTTTTTCATATCTAACCAGCTTATCTTACAGCAACAAAATAGCAACAAAATACGCCGTTGGTCTCGGGTCGCTAGCTGCTTTAGCTCACGAGATACGAAATATCTGAGATTTCTAAGAATAAGGGTAGTTAGCCTCTCATGAAGGGATGATATTTTTTCATATCTAACCAGCTTATCTTACAGCAACAAAATAGCAACAAAATACGCCGTTTGTCTCGTGCCGCTAGCTGCTTTAGTTCACGAGATACGAAATATCTGGTGACTTCAGGGTCGGGGGTAGGTCATAGCCCGATAAGGGTTGTGATTATGATGTACGCAGCATGCCTATCTTATAGCAACAAAATACGCCGTTGGTCTCGGGTCGCTAGCTGCTTTACCTCACGAGATACGAAATATCTGGTGTCTTCGGGGTCGGGGGTTGATCATACCCCGATAAGGGTTGTGATTATGATGTACGCAGCATGCCTATCTAATAGCAACAAAATACGCCGTTGGGTTCGGGTCGCTAGCTGCTTTAGCTCACGAGATACGAATTATCTGGTGTCTTGAGGTCGGGGGTTGGTCATACCCCGATAAGGGTTGTGATTATGATGTACGCAGCATGCCTACCTTATAGCAACAAAATACGGCGTTTGTCTCGTGCCGCTAGCTGCTTTAGTTCACAAGATACGAAAAATCTGAAATATCTAAGAATAAGGGTAGTTAGCCCCCCATGAAGGGGGGGGGGGGGATTTTTTCATATCTAACCAGCTTATCTTACAGCAACAAAATAGCAACAAAATACGCCGTTTGTCTCGTGCCGCTAGCTGCTTTAGTTCACGAGATACGAAAAATCTGAAATATCTATGAATTAGGGTAGTTAGCCCCCCATGAAGGGGGGGGGGGGGATTTTTTCATATCTAACCAGCTTATCTTACAGCAACAAAATATGCCTTTCATCTGATCTCTCTAACTGCTTTTGCCTCCGAGTTATCGCTGTGGTTTCGCTAGCGTAATATTACGCTAGCGTAACTGGCGTTTTTCCGAGAAATCATGGAGCAACAAAATCAATTCTTGCGGCACAAAATAGCAACAAATTAGCAACAAAATACTATATACCTTAGGATATGGACTTATGAAATTGTTACGCTAGGGTAATATACCTATAACACTCATGCCTTCTCTTGATTCAACGAAATCGTTATCAGATTTTTGTCAGCTATTTTGGAACTGCGATATATTCGTCTGTACTTGATTAAACAAAGAAGTAAAAACGACGCAATTCATAATAATGAAACCTAATTCATTCAATAACGACTTAGGGAACATTCTCCCTTTCTTTAGTTAGCTGTGTTAGTTATCGTCCATCACATATTTTTGTATTCCTTGCTTAAAATAAATATACCGGAAAATTTGGCTAATAAGTTAAAATGGAGGACTCGTGGTACTAATTTGAGGGACACTGGCCTGCGCCTGTCTATGCCTTTATTTAGAAATGCTGTTGCTAGGGGACGTTTTGTATTTGCCGCATCGAAAATATGGAATGACTTGCCTCCTCCTTTGCGGCAATGTCTTATAATATCCGAAAGCAATTTTAAGCAAAGGTATAAACGGTGGTTCCTTGAACAACAACACGAGGCGGCAAGTACAAAATATGATGCTGTTTAATTGTTCTAGTAATTAAAACTAAATTATTGTCTCGACTTGCTGATATTGTCCTTATTAATGTGTTTTTTAGAATATAATGATTGTGAGGTGGTGGCAGAATACCAGCAACAAGTCAAAACTTAACTGTCACATGCAGAGTCACATACCTTTTTGTTTCAATTAAAATTTACTGCCATTCTATTTGTGTATTGTACCAATTGTATGTTGAAACAAATAAATAATTTATTATTATTATAATCATTTTCTCAAAGAATGTCCGAACCAACACACACGCACTAACCGACAACACAGATTTTAAACATTCCACCGACACATTCTGTCGGAAATTTCTGAACGAAGTATGTTACCTTTGGGTTAGGTAGGTACCTAAAATGGCTACCCGAAATCGTCCTTTGACATGTAAATCGGTTGGCACCGTCAAATTTGATATACCTTTGCTTCTATAGGACAAGGGACTCTCATGGGAAAAGGCACGTGTCGGGAAAATCCAGTTGGACATGCATTTTTAATCACGCCCTGAATAGGCAGTGTACCATTATGCAGTATCATAATACAAGGTGTCTCAAAAGAAAGTTGACATTTAAAAAATCTTTTAAAAGAAAAACGAGTGTGCTTATGACCACACGACTGAAGTGAAACTTCTTTAGCTCCGTCTGTATGTATATATACATTATGTATGTGTGTACAATATACACATGTATGTACATATACATATTTCATTTACTACCTATAAAGGAAAGAGTGAAAGAAAATGTGCGCGCGCACTGCTTTCTCTTGCTTATATCCCCCACTCAACTCCCGTTCGCCTCGGCCGAATACACTTTTCGTAACGCGTAACGCATTCGCCAGCTTACCCCCCAAGTCAAGCATGCGTAAAGAAGTTTCACTTCAAAAAGTAAAGAGTTTATTGAGAAATGTAAACCTTTGCGCTCACGGAATTCATTTAATTGAGCTCTAAATTTGCCTAGACAGCTCGGCAGCTATTCTCCGTGATGGCTGCCATTTCGTTACGGATATTTTCATT
Organism: Chilo suppressalis; assembly: GCA_902850365.2. Classification (NCBI taxonomy): domain Eukaryota; kingdom Metazoa; phylum Arthropoda; class Insecta; order Lepidoptera; family Crambidae; genus Chilo; species Chilo suppressalis. The sequence continues at coordinate 11,297,638 of OU963917.1, read as the reverse complement.
TAATTGTGCCAGAGAAGTCGATTTACTGGCGTAATTTTTTTTTTTACATTTATTTATATATTTTATCTTTAATGCCTTTACATTGCATATGGGGGACTTAATGCCAGCATGGCATTCTCTACCAGTCAACCGGAGAGAACGTGCAGAGTCAATAAAACGGCAGACAATCATAGGAAAGAACAAACATCAAACAATGAAAAAACAAAATTAAATAGCGTTTAATACATACACATATACATACATACAAACATAAATATAAATACATACACACACATATATACATAAATATATACATAATATACCTATAATATAGTGTCTGATTTTAGTATCATGATTCAACTTAAGCACTATGCAATAGATTCAAATCAGATTCTTAAACACCGTCCTGTTTGGAGCGTTTCGAACGACATTACCCCATAGGAAAAAGTCTATAGTTTTTTTTTATCGATAGGTCCGACAAATGGCTCCACCCCACCTGATGTTAAGTGAAGGTGAAGTCCAGACGCGAAGGTAGCTGATACAGCAGTTCTACCTGCCACACCAGCCATCCTCACCCTGGGGAACACGTGAGCGGTGTAAATAGTTGTAATAGGTGTTAAATCGGGACTGCACGGAGGCCAATTTATGCCGCCTCAGCGTTCAGTCATCTGCTTTACTAAGTCAAGCTTTTGACCAGCATCCTGAGGTTTCAATTCTTGCACCAACTGAATTTTGTAGGAGTGCAGCTTTAAATCTTTGTGTAAGGCGGAATAATGATGATCTATGCACGTTCAAAGCAACTACACGCTTACGAAAGGTTTGGGTCGTCACGAACAGACAGAGTAACACTGTTTTAGTTTTCGACCGTTCTCGAAGACCTTGGACGCACAGATTTTGGTTTTTACATTGTTTAACCGGTCGTTTCAAACTTCTCGACCCATTTTCCAATAAGCCGAGCGCTTGGCGCGACATTTATGTGACGAACATCTTGAATATTGCAGAATTTTCTATGCGCTATAGTCGCCGAATTTCCGTTTTTGTAAAACTCACGTATGCACAACGCACGGTCCACTCCCGAGAAACGCTTCATAGCGTCTAAATAACCCAGAGCCAGGCTACCGATTGACATACCCCGAGCCGCTCGGGATAGTTGCGTTCACGCAATAAGCAAAACAAAGGACCTGGCTAAGAAACTGCCCTCAACGTGTATAAATATTTCGCACTAGCCCGTAACTTTAAATTTTTTTTTTTATTAATTATTACGTTTTTGTTATTCTCATACAACTTTCGTGAAATAATCAAATATTTAATAGTATAAAAATTGACTTCCATGTCTGTTTCAAAAGCAAAGTGTTCCGTTTTACAAAATAAATGAACAATAAATGTATACAAAAAATATCTCTGTAAGTAAATCGAAATAAACAATATTATTTCTAAACTCCTTCAAAATATGACATATTTGGCCCTAATTTTTGTTACAACAAATCACGGAAGGCCTAAATTAATAGATTTTATTATTCTGATCAGGCTTGAGACAAGGCTGTATGATAATTAATCCTTTAATTTTTGCAAATGGACAAAATAAAACTTCACAGATGTCCCGTAGATAACAAATTATTTGTAATTATTATTGCTTTAAAAAACTTTTTGTGAAGAGTTAATCAGAGAAATGGGAAGAAAGATTCTAATAAAATGCGAAATTGATGACTCTGTCAATAATTGGTAATATCTTTTATCAACTGTAGTAAGGTAATGACATAGTAGGAGTTCTCATAATTTTCAAGATTGTGACTTTATCAAAAGTTCCTGAGCATTTTTGCATGGAAATTATAAATATTCAGCTATTTACCGTTCAATATTACTAAGTACAGTATTTATACATTGCCAGGGCAGTCGTTCATACAAAACTGTATTGAGACACCCTGTATAAGCATTTCCTATAAATACGTATTAATATTTGAGTATCTAAGTATATTTCCGCCAAGGAAAAGGGAAAAAACTAAAATAATTAGCATAATTTTTTCTACCTACGAGTAGAAAGTGAAACATTTATTTTATGGCTATAATTATTTTCAGTTATCTTTAGCATTTCACATTACATTATGAATTGTTCTTAACATATATAAACTTTGTTAACAAGCATCGGTGATTCAGTGGAGCTTGCTGCTACGCGGGCGGTCTGGGTTCGAATCCCAGCCGAGGAAGAACTTTTTTATTAATGATTTTAACAGTTTTACTTGCCTTACAATGTGATTATGAAACCACCACCAAAAAATGGGACCATTTTTTCCTTTTAAAAAGGGTAATAAACCAAATATGTCAAATAACCTTTGATCGTCGATTGTGGAAACAACATGGGAGCATTCCTCACAACTGAAAATACAGCTGGGTTTAACGGCTTAACGTACCTGGTAAATTTTTGGTTACCCATCCTATGACCGACCATTGGGAAAGTTGTTGAACCTTCACCATTGTAGACTGAACGCGCTAACGCCGTCGAGCTACCTCGTTATTAACTCGCTCTTTCATTTTAAACTCTTATCATAAAGTACCTTTATATTTTATTTAAACTGCGAACACAGACTGCAGATAAACATGAAATTCGTTTTGCTACACTGTATTATAAAACAGATTAAAACTATTATTTTGCTTTAGTAATAATAACAGTTGGGAGGCAATGAACTGAAAGCTAAGTAATTATATTCTTGGAGCTTGTACTTTATAAATCTTTGATTAAACCTCTCATCTCTGTCTGTACCAATATTGTTCTAGAGTAGAACTATAAAGAGTACAGAAAATTGCATTAAATATGTACAAGTGTCTTCTAGAGGAGCTCGATAGCGCATTTATTTATTTATTTGTTTTCACTAAAAATACAGTTAATACAAAAAACAACTGAAAAGTCAGTTTGTTGGCGAATATTACGCTCTATAAATTTTTTTTCTTTCGCATATATAATATACCCACCACCAATATACAAATACTATACAAAATTTTACAAAATTTGGCACGCAGATAAACCATTATCTGGTTAAAAGTAAGTATCCTATGCGCTGGTTCGCAATAGGATACTTACTCTTAACCAAAGTCCTCTACAACAAAATTATCCAAAGTATCTTTTTTAATTTTCTTTTAAATATATGTTTACTTCTACATTTTTCCATTGTTTGGCTTATGTTGTTAAATATTATTATTTTTATTATATGGTATTATATATTTCCGAGTTCTTTGTGGTTAGCGCTTTCGGCTGCGATCATTGAAGTCAAGCCTTCAGTGCTTGTTTTACCCTACACAATCAACATAAACATATCAACATTCAACAAAAACGTATACACAAAACTTTGTTTCACTGCACATATTTGTTTGCATCAACAAAGTTTTTGCTCTCCGACCCTGATCGAAAACACGTAGTTCGCAGGGCATTGTTTAATCGGCCATTTTTTTTAACTTCTGCGGCTGCGTTTCAAACCTACGCTCCGAGTGCAACTTTTTACTGTGACGTTTCAATTTTGACATAAAATTATAGCTATTAACGGGATTGTTACCATGTACCTTGTTTTTTATGAGTCTCCGATATTTCGGCACTGTTGCAAGCGCCATGATTACGGAGTAACAAGGTACATGGTAACAATCTCGTTAATAGCTATAATGTTAGTGACCATGAAAGTTTTGACATAATATGTATGAAATTTTTGTCAAATTTGACATTTGTTGCACCCGGATCGTAGGTATGGGGCCCTGTGTATTATGTGTACGACAGCCACGTGAGCAGTAGGACGGCATGTGAAGAGACACGTGTTTCCGATACACAGTTTCGTGTATGTGTTTTTATTGAATGTTTTCAAGAGACTTGCTGGAGACCCGACTGGAAGCAAGTTTAATAGTGGTCGGTCATTGGATGGGTCTTATTCCAATCTCCCTATTTCATCCATAGGGCAGGCCTGTGGCCCAGCCGTGGGGACAATAATAGGCTGGTAATGATGAATGATGGCCTTTGAGTTTAGGCGGTTCCCGAGCGCAGATTTTAGATTTTCAGCTTTTACATGATTTTTGTAGTCTGTCCTATTGATTTCATATACATATTAATATATATATAATAAATGCTTTTACTTATTGAAGTAATACTTCTTTAGGCGCATTATGAAAAAATGATGAGAGTGCAATTTTAAAGTGCGCGCGCATCACTGTAACACAAAAAATTAACAGCATGAAGTTGGTCGCTTTAGCGACCAACTTCATGCTGTTACTTTTGTGTTTACCGCACATTAAGAAAATCTACCAACAAAATAGAAATAGAATCTCTATTTTGTGGGTGCTAACGACTGCATTGTGAAGGCCTATCAAAAGTATTTATTAATCTGGAACAACGGAACCAAAGCGCGATTCAGGAGACTACAGCGCCATCTCTTGACCATTGGTGTAGTAGAACCAAAAACCACATCTTTATTTTTTGTATTATAGTAACAGTTATTTATAATATTTATCCACATGTTTCTAGTTTGTATATTCGGAATACGTGTTTGAGTTTCATACAAGTGCAAATCACATATGTTCTAATAAATTATATTCAGTGGTCGCTTTAGCGACCAACTTCATGCTGTTACTTTTGTGTTTACCGCACATTAAGAAAATCTACCAACAAAATAGAAATAGAATCTCTATTTTGTGGGTGCTAACGACTGCATTGTGAAGGCCTATCAAAAGTATTTATTAATCTGGAACAACGGAACCAAAGCGCGATTCAGGAGACTACAGCGCCATCTCTTGACCATTGGTGTAGTAGAACCAAAAACCACATCTTTATTTTTTGTATTATAGTAACAGTTATTTATAATATTTATCCACATGTTTCTAGTTTGTATATTCGGAATACGTGTTTGAGTTTCATACAAGTGCAAATCACATATGTTCTAATAAATTATATTCAGTGGTCGCTTTAGCGACCAACTTCATGCTGTTACTTTTGTGTTTACCGCACATTAAGAAAATCTACCAACAAAATAGAAATAGAATCTCTATTTTGTGGGTGCTAACGACTGCATTGTGAAGGCCTATCAAAAGTATTTATTAATCTGGAACAACGGAACCAAAGCGCGATTCAGGAGACTACAGCGCCATCTCTTGACCATTGGTGTAGTAGAACCAAAAACCACATCTTTATTTTTTGTATTATAGTAACAGTTATTTATAATATTTATCCACATGTTTCTAGTTTGTATATTCGGAATACGTGTTTGAGTTTCATACAAGTGCAAATCACATGTGTTCTAATAAATTATATTCAGTAGCGATTTTAATTGAATATTTTGATTATTTATTTATTTTTTCAAATTAAAACTGAACTTTATTGACTGTGTCCTTTTCCAGACTTTTTATTAATTTATTGTAATTAATTATTTGCATGCAATTAAAAACTAATTTTAAACGATGCCAAAGAAGGATAACTTCTCACGCGCCTACATAAGTACACGCACCCATTTTTTATATTTAATAATTTCAGCAACAAAATTTTATCTAAAATGTACATCAAAAAGATAATAAATATAACTTGGATAATTAGGTTAAATCTTTTCATACCTTAAATCAAGAAAAAAGAAAAATAACAGTTAAAAATAATATAATAAAGAGACTAAATTGTGACTTCGTTCTTAGTTAGTAAAAATATTTTCCTAAGAAATAAGAGTAAAGAATAAGGACTTGCCGTTTTTTTCTTTTGTCATAAGTCGTTCGGCCTAAAACAGACATCAATATTAAAAAGTTAATTCAAAAGGAAACTCCAAATATTTGTACACCATCCAAGTTTAAATATTCAATCCATGATTAACGTGATGCAAACAAAAGAAACGTTGTTAGAAACGTTCTGTCTGCAGAGTTTGAATCTCTACGCAATTTGTCGAGAGCACGGTAGCGGAAAGGCAAGTTTCTTGAGCAAGAGGACCTTAATTTTTCATCTGATTTTTCAATGCAATAAGCTATGTCATGCTTATCGTGAACTGCAAGAAGTCTTGGTCCATCGGCACTTCAAAAAAAAACAAGTAAAAGATCATTTGCGAATACAGAATTTAGTTTTATTTGTTAATGTGCTGAGACTGCCATTTACGTATAAAAGGGCATTTGCCGTCAATACAAGAACTCGAGATTAGAAAACTGTTTCATTTTGATACATATTTCTTAAGTTTTCTTACAACGACGAGAACGACTCTGCAACAATGAATAGTGCTATTTCTACTCTTGTATATATGACATATAGTAGAACTGAAATGACTCGCTTTTACGAACAACTGACTGCAATACAAGTAAATAGTTAACCCATCAATCCAATCACGCGAATACCACGCCGTAGTTAAAGCCTTAAAACTTGTAACCGAAAGTGGGCGAACTTGGCTGGTTCTCTACCACAGTGCGTCTGGATTAGAATTTAAACGTGACAGTGGAAATTAGCGAGCCGTCATCGCGTTGGCGCCGCATATTTTGTGATTATGCAAAACACTTTAACAGCTTTGTTCACTGCCATTACTGTGGCTGTGTTTGACGCGTAATTACATTATTTTATTGTGTTATAATTGAATTAAGAGATGCCACTGCCGAGTATGGTCTGAATTTGATTATGCTCTCCTTTTTGGCGGGAGGATGTTCGCGTTGCCAGGAGGCTCTGTAATTCAGCTAATGGTAGAAAAGTTAACAGTGAGTCTACTGTGACGATGTTCTGTGGTAATGTTATGAATTCGTGTACCAGGGTGTTGATTCGGTTAATGGCAATAAAAAAAAGTTTTTTTCTTTCCAATTACCTATTAAATCTACGGCCCACTGTAAGACCAACCAATCAGGAACAGCCTTCGTACAATTGACAATTTAACGCGCGATGGATTGTGGTTTAACAGTTCTACTTCGATAGATTAGAATCTACCGAAAAATAATGCGTTAAATTGTAAGCAGTATGTTACGGTTCATAATCCATCAAAAGTTTATAATCTCGCAGGATAAATTATAATCTTACAATATTTACAATTTAATGGTGACAGATATAAGGAGGAAGACTTTAATTTACTTAACTATTGTATGATTTAAATGCGTTCATTAACGGCTTAAACGTGGAACATAATAATTAGTGCAGAATCTTAGCCGAGCACACGTCTCGTCTCGTCTTTGGAAGAGGAGCTCTGGGACTCTGTGTCAACTGGTTAGCGTCGAGTGTCCCCTTGCTCCCCAATTACCGTAGGTCTGAAGATGCATTCAGATTATACGATGCAGATGGCGCTATTGCAAATTTTTAATGTAATAAATTACAATTACAACTGAAATTTTCAAAAACTATGTTATTAAAAAAATACTAATTTGTAATTGCTAATAAATAATTTAAATAATAACTAAAAAGGAATTTTAGATAAACATACTAAAAGTAAATTTCATCATCATCATCATCAGCATATTAATGTCCCCACTGCTGGGGCACAGGCCTTCCCTATGGATTAGGGAGATTGGGCCAAAACCCACCACGCGGGCCCATTGCGGGTTGGTAGGTGCTAACGACTGCAGATGCAGCCGGGACCAACGGCTTAACGAGCCTTCCGAAGCACGGAGGAGCTCGAGATAGTGAATTTTTGGTTACCCATCCAATGACCAACCACTGCGAAAGTTGCTCAACTTCAACGACCGCAACCGATCGCGCTAACCACTGGCGCCATCGAGCTCCTCCAAAGTTAATTTACCGACATCTTATTTTATTTATTATTTATCGGCTTACATTTTTGGGATTACAATTTTTTTATATCTATAGTACTAATTAGCAGGATTGATAGTAAAAATCTGGTTCCACTGGGCGCGCGATGATACGACATTGGCTCATATTCATAGCGCATAGCAAGCTCATATAAACATAGTATAGTGTTCTGTGTAAATATATAATGCGTGATATCCTGCTATCCTAATCTTCACTAATACTATAAATGTAAAAGTGAGTTTGTTTGTTACTCAATCAAGCAAAAACGGCTGAACGAATTTTGATGAAATTTGGCACGAGTATATTTTAATTATCTAGATTGCGACATAGGATACTTTTTATCCTGAAAAAATGTTGGATTCCGGAGAGTGGAAAAATTTAAGTTAACGCGAAAGATGTCGCGGGCAGCAGCTAGTGAGCTAAAAGACATTAAGTATAGCGTAGTCTGAACGCAACTTTAAGTCTGAACGTGTTCCAGCCAAACATGTCCAGACACGTCTCAATGATTTACTTAATGCTTGTCCTGCGTCGATCTCACGACAGACAGTGTCTCGAGTTGAAAGCATGAGTGATTCGATTAGGATCAAAAATTCTTTAGGCAGATCTTCTTTTACACACCATTCTGACGAAATAAAAAGTTTCATGCTCAGTTTCTGAAAAGTTTGTCAAATCGTTATACAACAAGCATGCCTGTCAATTAAACAGCAGTGCTGAACCGATTTGAAATTGGGGGAACGGAGATTAGTGCTAAAATTTAGACACCAAAAAAGGCGCCTGGCGATTACGGCACATAAGTAAAAAAAATGTTTTTTTTTTACTTTGGGGATGGGCTAATTGTTGTGTGTTAAAAAATAATCGATAAAATGTTTATGATCCCAAATTCACCAATCGAGAAATCCGACGAAGATGAGCGCTTCGAAATAGCGCACTAAAAATCTCCATTTCCTGCGTATTGTAGACATTGTTTTTAAGCACAATTTTAACGGCACCCTCCTTACATAATATTGTACCAGACGAATGATATGAGCAAATGAAGCATATATTCTCGTCTACGTTTTCGCGTGAACGATGGCATTTGTTAATCTAATTAGCCGTTTCCTATTCATATTTGACTTCACTAATTAGCTGTCAGAGGAGCACGCTAGATGTTGTAAGTGAGTGAAATTAGTTAATGGATCTCCCGGGGAGTTTTGCTATAAACTTTATGGACGTGACGTGATGACGAAGTTACCTACATACGTGTGTCAGTAAGTGCTATTTCTGTGGCTAACAATAATAGATTATCCGTTGGGATGACGGTATTAGATATTATGGTGATCCAGTTTTGTTTTAACATTGAAAATGATTTTTCGTTCGCTTCAGTAGGCCCCCATTTTCGCTGAAAGTGCGACTCGCCCGTGATACCCCGAGGTTTGGGCCATGAGGACGTATGAGGGCTCAAAGAAGGCGGAATTCGAAGGGCTTTAAGATGATGTAAAAATGTTTTGAAAAAGGTGTCATAGATTTTAATTTTTTATTTAGAAAAAAAAAGTTTTTTTTTTATTATTTTTAATTTTTAATAATCTATAATAGGTAGATTCATTTTAAATGCCCTTTCAAGCCGTGTATAGCACGAGATCTGTGTTTTTTTTGATTCGCAATGTTAATCGACCCTCTATTTGGAAGGGAGTCATTGACATGGCACTTAATCAGTAGTTCGGTTGTTTTCTTATCCTTTGTCTTCATCTTTCGCACTATGTTTTTTTTATAATTTCATTTTTAGGGTTACACTATCACCTAATTAATTTCGAGTTTTTAGAAACGTAAACAATATAGGATCTATAAAGCTACCCAACGTTTCCACTGAGTTACACTGGCCAGGGTGTTGGGACGTCACCTTGAAGCATTCCCTGACCATTGGCAATTTCGTCTGGTGGAAAGGTTAAAGCATTTTGATAATTTTAATTATCCCCAACCTATGTGGGGATGGGGAGAACATGGAGTTTTAAAAACAAATAACTCGTATACAATTATAAGCAGAGGCTTCGTGTACTTGCTTTATTATAATATCAACAGCACTTTTCGTGATCATTGCATTGACAGCTAGACAGCAGACCAAAGGACCAAAGCATGTCTATATGACTCTGTATATGAATTTCCTTCTACATTCAAATTATAAACATATTCTTATTTATTAGCTGCCAGTCGTTGGCTCGAAAAGAACGTAACGCAATCGGTCAACCTAGATGTCACGGGCAGCCCCTTATGCAGAGGATGCATGGAGGCAGAAGAAACAGCTATTCACGTTCTGCTGGAATGCAACGGGGGGCCGAATACCGGGCGAAATACCTCGGCTCAGCGGGAAATCTTCAAGAAGCAGTCACCAATGTAAAGGCCCTGGGGGCGTTCCTGACGGAGCTGGGCTGGCTGGAGTGATTCCGGCTACACACCCTCCTCACGCAAAACGCCATAAGGACGTCGAGTTGCGGAAACACCCGTTGCAAGAATAAGAAGACAGGAAGAATACACTCTGTCGCTGCAGTACTGTGGTAATTCTCCTACTACGGAAAATTATTGGGCAGCGTAGCGTCGGAGGCAGCAGCACTCGTAATCAAACACAGTATTCTTATACTTCTTTGTATATATTCTTATATCATTCACTTTATTTAATATTCTAATCACAATGGTTGCAAAAATAGTTCGGCGGCGGACATAATATTGTCTTCTTTTCTATTGATTGTCAATTTTCAAATTGTTATTTCTATAGCATAGCTGCCAGCCGTTGGCAGTAGACAAGCAAAGAGGCTGTAACGCTGCGGGCGTTACACCCCTCGGGCACTGTATAAAAAAATTATTCGGTCGTACAAGACGATCGAACAATTTTTTTTCTACCTATTCCACAAAAGTTGCTTGAGAAAGCTCCCATAGTTGGGAGGCGACCTTTACTACAGACAAGCCTTTGCAATAAGAAGTTCTCAAAGTTTATTGCAACAACTTAACGGGAGCAAAACCTCAACAAAAGTACCCCTACATCTCCATCTAATCAATCAACACCAGCCACAATCGTTTTATAAGAAGTTCAGCGGCGGACATAAGATTGTCCTCTTTTCCATCGATTGTCTATTATATTCAAAGCATAGCTGCCGTTGGCAGTAGACATGCAAAGACTTAGCTGTAACGTTGCGGACGTTTTAATACTTACTTGTAAAACACCACTCAGGTGCCTACTTACTCCAAAAATTACATTCCATTAGCGTCCTTAAGCGCAGTTATTTTCACCATCTTTAACTCAATTTGCTGGTAATCTGAATGGAAATTAGACTTTGATTTTATTTCAGCGTTTCTGAAGGCGCGCCGTGTGAATTGTGAAGTGTCAACGGCGTGGTTTGAATCCGGTAGCGCTGAAATTAATTCAGTGTGCGTTGAGTCGAAACGCTGCGAAGGAGGAATGGAGGCCTCTGGGAAAACTTAGGCTTTAAGTAATACTTTATCTATATTTTATGTGTACTAGTTCCAAACTTAAGGGAGTCGAGAGTTGAATTCTAAAGAAGTTCTTTGAAGTAAGACTTATTTTTTATTATATTGTCAAAGTGAATATCTATCTTATGACTATTAATGTCCCCCAACTGCTGCACAATGTGTCAGCTTATCCACGTACTTTCATTACCTTCTGTACTATCTATTTTGTGCAAAAACATTAGTGTAGACCAGTGATTAACGGAAAAGTAATATGTACAGACCACAAGAGGACCATCAATTGCGCGTTCCCTCAAACTTTCTGCATTTCTTTCGCGTGTGATATTTGTGGCACCTTTTTTTCTCATTTCCTTAATACAAGGTGTTCCAGCCACTTAATTTAAGTACAAAGTAATGTATGTGTTACTATATTTATATATTCAGTTAGTCGATCCTTTCAAAAGGTTGTAGGTATACAAATAGCTCCGTTTCTACGTACAACAAAGAGGCATTTAATAAACAGAAACCTGCTCAACATTGCCAAAGCAAGTATGATTGTATCTCAAACGAGAACATCTGTTGTGTGGGATATAGTATTAATGCGAACTATATCTGGGGAAGCCATCGTTTTGCTCGTGGTTAGGGTGGCCACGGTTTGCTTCTTCTTCGGGAACGTTCTTGATATTAAAACCTTGTAGAGTCCAAAATTCGATGCATCCCAGCTCCAAACCAGTTGCTGCCAATCCAGGGGGTGAACTAAAGAAAAATCAAGATTTTCATTTGCAAACCTTAATAACCCATAAAACATATTACTGTCAAGAGCTATAAAATTAGTTGGCAAAATGAAATTTTGAAACCCGACTCTGTCTCTTCATGTTTTTGCGATTATCGCATACATCACATACAGTCAAACACACGTGTATGTTTTTATTTTTATAAAAAAAACTGAAGTGATACAAATTCATAAAAGATTTTATTTCTTGAATTTAACTACTTCGGGTATATAGAGAATGTACTATGTTTATAGTCTGATATATTAAAAATCTGATATTATGCGAATTAAGAGTTCACTGTGTATTTTGTGCAACTTCTCAGCTTCTGGACAACTTTATGGCATAAATCTGTAGTTTTTTACGGCTTATATGAACTGAATTTATTTATTTATTGACGCATCCTTTTCAGGAATGCAACAGCGGAATCATTATTCACCATCGAAAAAGAATGCGAAACGTCAATAAATAAATAAATTCAGTGCATATAATCCGTAAAAAACTGTTTTATTTAATGAGTGATGTGGGTGAAAACCTAAGAAACAAATATAAATGTAGTATTACTATTCCATCTGTGTTCAAATAAATTGGTCACCCCAGTTGTATCTGAACAGGTTCTATAATTGGAGGTTGGTGCTTCTCAATTTTGATAGTTCAGGATAAAGCACTTGTAGTATTTATTGCTATTGTTTAGCAATACTTTCGATAAGAAAGGAATTTGAGGCTTCAATTTACTTACACGATGTATTCGTAGTATTATTTAAATGTCAGCTGTTGGATGGGTGCCCAAAATACGGAGGGAGGTAAGGCATAGCGGATATTCCGCCCGAATTGGAGCGCCCGTCTGGGAAAGTAACCTCTACCTTACAGAATACCTCAGAAAAAGAATACTACCTTTTGGGCACTTGTCTAGAGTTGCCAACCGTACTTTATTATAAAGTATTGTACGTTATTTTGGGTAATTGTACTCTATTCTTTATGCCAACAATAAAGTACACGAAAATACTTTATTTATTGTGGTTTGATTACTCGCTAATTAATTTTATTTAAAATATACAAAAAGAAACCTCTTTTCGGTCGGTCCGTTTTACGCAAAAAATTACCGACAGTATGTAGAATATGTTATGCTCATTCCTGCAACGTTTTCGTGGCTGTATGGCTTTGTACCATGATCTTTCCCATTGCGAAAAAAAATTGCGAAACAATTAATTACAAAAAAAAAATACAAATCTATACTTACTAACAAAAAATACTAACATATAAAAGGGTGTTATACAAAACTATCTGAACATGCTTAGTGAACAACAGAGTATCTTTTTGTACATTGTGGATATGTAATAAACGAATTGAATTGAGAGTGGATGGCGTGTTCCCCAAATATGTGACCGTTTTGGCCACATCTGAGAATAATAAATAAATAATAATTAATTTACACTTGTTTTAAGTATTGGCCAGCAACCCAGAATCAACCCCCGCAAGCCTGTTTACGTAAAGTGAAAAACTATAATGACAGGTTTCGTGACAAACTATGACAGGTTTCGTGAGCTCGCACTAGTACTAAGGGTACTGATTTTATTGTTTTCGTTTCAATACAAATAAACAGTGTTTAAATTCTATCATTCAATCATTTGCGTCTTCTTAAATTTTAAGTATATTTGATTACTTTTCACCAAAATGGATATAGAAATATAATTTACAATTACGAAAACTATGATAGTTTTCGTGAGCTCAATTTCGTACTAAGGGTACAGATTCCCCGCACGCCGCGGCGAGATGATATCAACACATGCATGCGGTTTAAGATCAGCCTTCCAACGTCTTTCTATATTCTGTGTTTATATCCAAATGACATTTCAATCATAGCAAACGAGTAATCGCCATTTATTCGCCGGTAATCTAAGAAAGTGCCGATTAAACGACAAATTACCGACCCGTGGCGATAAAAGTACGTATTATGCGTTTTAATAGGGCTGTCAAACAAGATCCGTTGGAATTACGGCCTCTCAGAATTATCGGAAAACATCTTGGAGCTATTAAAATTCTTAACAGTCTTAGGCTGAATAATACTCGTTATAGACGCGCTAGGTGCTTTCATTGGTCACTAACGGGTGTGGATTATGTACTTAAGTCTACCTATAAACATTCATCTGTTTACATAATTAATGACGAGTTTTATCTTAGAAGATTTTAGCTTTTGTTGTTCGCGCAAATGCTATATGTTTAAATTGTAATTGTTAAACCATGTTTGTTTCTTAAGTTTTCACGCACATCACTCATTAAATAAAACTAGTTTTTACGGGTTAATGCACGAAACTTTTTATTTATTTATTTATTTATTGACGTTTCGTAGCCTTTACAGGCTACGTCGTCAGAATCAAACTTTTATTTAATTTGTCTTTGTGTATTAAAAGACTTTTATTGAGCTAAACCATGCTTACTCTAATCATAAAAATATTTACTCACGGTTAGATTTATTATTAAAAATGTTAATAATTGAAAACCTATACTCTAAGCACGAACCACTATCGAATTCGAATAGCTGAATTCGATCTCGATGCGCGTCAAATATCAAGAAGTGTATGGAAATTTCTGAACAGCGCCACAACGGACGTAACGAGAACTAAAAATCAGTACACCTTTGACAATGATATCTCATCATTGTCAAAGGTGTACTGATTTTTAGTTCTCGTTACGTCCGTTGTGGCATTGCTGTTCAAGTTTAGATACAAAATTTATTACGTAAGCTATTCGAATTCGATATTGGTTCGTGTTTGGGGTACTGTACCCTTAGCATTTTTTAACAGGAGCGCCACAAAGTACGTAACGAGAACTAAAAAACAAATTGGAAAATGACATTTCGGACATGCAAACGTTACGAATTCGATATTGGTTCGTGCTAAGGGTACTGATCCATGTACGATTGCTCCTTGACGGTTATAATCTTTATTTTTTCTACCCGAAGAGCTATACATTCTCTCACACTGTAGAAAAAAATCGCACAGATTTTAATTTAACTGCAGTCTTCAAGACGATAGAAGATCGTTCCCCAAACTTTACAATACAATACAAAACACTTTATTGAACACCACAGAAAACATTACAATAAATACAGAGCCATTTAAATTAAGTGTTAAAATGGGCGGCCTTATCGCTAAAAGCGATCACTTCCAGACAACCTTTGGATGGAGAGGATTAGAAGGAAGTGGTAGAGATGGCGGCGTAAATTTCAATGTAATTTATTAATACAGACATCAAAAGTGTCTAGGGATCAAGCATTTTTATGCGGATTTCTTGAGATTGAGATGTGGCTTTGTAATAAATTTATGATTTTATAAATTTATATGGATCCTTTTTGGTGCATTTCATAATTTGAATCAGGAACTGTGAATCAAATTCGAGTAAAAGATGAAAATCAGCTGTCAATATTTTCCCTATAAAAACATACAACGCATTGAAGACATTATTAGTGCTACTGTTTCCCTACTACTGATTAAAACCAACGTTATTATGGAGCGGCGACGTCATTTAAGCAGGGAAGAAATGCTCAGAGCCGTGGGAATGATAGAAGCTGGTTCCCGGCAACGTACTGTGGCTTTAGCTCTGAATACAAGTCAGAGTGTTATCAGTCGACTTTGGACACGATACCGAAGCACTGGTACCGTGGCTGAGCGCCATGGAGGACGGTATCGCTGCACCACACGGAGACAAGACCGATACATTCAAATCTTAACTCGAAGAGCTCCAACAATAACCGCCATGATGTTAGCCGTGAGGCTTCATCACTCTTCAGGGAACTTAATTAGCGACCAAACAGTCAGAAACCGCTTGCATGAAGTGAACCTTCATTCCCGAAGACCGCTACGGGTACCACCTATAGCAATGCACAATCGTAGGATTCGATATCAATGGGCTCTTGAACACAGAAATTGGGCAGAAGAACAATGGCGTTTCGTGTGCTTTTCTGATGAGTCTCGTTTTGGTATGAGACCGGATACAAGACGTATACGACACTGGAGAACCCCTGGACGCCAACAGCGATTAAAATCCTGCCAGGAAGTCCATCCTTATAGTGGTGGAACCATCATGGTATGGGCGGGTATTTGGATCGGCGGAAGAACTGAGTTGATTTGGATCAGAGGCAACCTCAACGCTCAAATTTATGCTGAGACGATTGTATCAGACGTCATCGTTCCTCTACAAGTGCAAATCGGTCCCTTATTTCAGTTAATGCATGATAATGCACGACCGCACACCGCAAGAGTTGTAAGACAGACTCTCGCCGCAGCGAGAAAAAAAAAATTGCCTACCGTTAGAACGAAAAACCATTACTAACTAAAATATTCTATTACGTCATTTCACATTATACTCTACAGTTGCGGCGTGTTCGTATACATATCACGTTTAATTATCTCGCCATATCTTGCATTTTCAATTGAACCTGACAACTTGCGCCTTTTCGCCGTTCGTTTAAAGTGTCGTGTGTGAAAGGACATTAATTTGCTGTCAGAACTACATGTCCCGAACGGATGCAGGGAATATCTAGTTTGCAATAAGTCTTTGAATCAAACAAAACGATTGCTTGCAGAATACTTTATATAGACTAGTTTTTTGAGAGTCCCCGATATGTAGCTTCGCTCTGCATCTTCTTTCGCATTTATCACGGGGAGTGTTCTGAGGAATTGTTCGGACTAATTCCAGCTGCTGCATTTCGCCATCGTACATCGCGACAAAAATTTAATCCCCATCATCTTGATGCGTGGCTATCCACATCCGTGCGTTTTTGTCGAAATTTTTTACCACATACGACAAAACTGTGGAATATATTGTCGCCAGCAGTGTTTCTGGACCAATACGACCCAAAAACCTTCAAAAAAAGAGCGTAATCCTTCCTTAAAGGCCGGCTTCGCATTTGTGATACTCCTGGTGTTGCAAGTGTCCATGGGCGACGGTGATCACTTACCATCAGGTGAGCCGTCTGCTCGTATGCCCCTTATAACATAAAAAAAAATGTCGGCACTGCTGCAAGCGTCATGATCACGTAGGTAGTCATAAAAAACAAGGTAAATGCTAGCAATCCTGATAATAACTATAGTTACCGTGATAATGACCATGAAAAATTAAAACATAAACAATATCTTATCAAGTCTGTATATACAAAATCATAATATACAGATAATGCTGATTATTCAAGTTTAAGTATCACACCATCCACTTAAACATTTAACTACGAGTTTAAATCAACAAAAACACAGATTCCGTCCGAATTTAAATATTACGCACTGAACAGTTGCATTATTACTCCATTGGGGCTCGAAGGACCAAAATCTTGGTGATTGGGTGTTGCCAACCCTAATATAAACCTCGGCGAATAGCCACTAAACTAAACCATAAATACCTAATTTTACGCAACCCGTGGAAAGAAATGCGGCGCGACCTGCGAATTTACTTAACACTCTCACCGGCAGTAAAGGAAGACGTAAAATTTGGAATAAAAGTGTCAGCTTCGCCTTTACGTCTAGTGTTGGCGAGCAGTGTTGCCGCCTCAAAATAAAATGAATAATAGTTTCAGTGGCAACTAAAAATACCTACATTCATATCTCATGTTATGATGTGATATAAAACATATTGATGATGAATTTAATGCTTTTAGTTCTCGCTCTGTTTTTTCAACAGATGTTAGTCATCCAAACTTGATTTTATTGAACTATAATTAGTAACCGAAAGAATGCGAAGACCTGAATTCATTAAAATTAGTTTTAGTTTAGCTGAAAAAGTAGAGCTGAAGTCAAGCCAGTACTGCCTTCAGGGAAATATGTATTTAAGACCTGTGTCACTATCGTCATAAAACAATGAAAAAAGCATATTTTAATCACGCAATAAGAACAACCGACGTGGCCACCCATTACCTAAAAATAACATTTCCATATTATACTAAACAACGTTACAAAAAAAAAGTTACTACACTCCATAAAATCGTCGCGCGATAGAGGCGCGTGCGAGCGACATCTGTCTTTCGCGGAGATTTGCCGCCATATTTAATCTGTGGCATGTGTCAAACGCTTTTCGGCGGGAAACGTCGTTCCGTTCGACGCATGTTACTTTCAATGGAACGGTCGCAACAATCCATTTTGGAAACGGTCTCGATGCGTGGCCCAGTTTTCTAACAATTTTTCGTGTCTGGATTTTACTAGTTAGATTGAGTTCTGTGTTAGTTTTGGGATGGTTGTCGAGCTACGGGATATGTTTGACAGCTTTTTGCAAACCCGTTTGTTTGCTGTTGATGTAGCTGAACAAACTTTAAGGCCAGATTTACATTGATCCAGTAACTGGATCTATTTTTAGGTGCGTAACAACAGTGTCCTCAAATTCTTCGGGCATATTACTCGCAATGAGAACTCCATGGAACGATTGGTGGTGCAAGGGAAAGTTGAGGGCAAAAGGTCTTGCGGGCGCTCTCCAACAAGGTGGACAGACCTTATTAAATCGGCGACGCACTCTAGCGTTAATGATTGTTCTCGCTCTGCAAAACATCGAGCTGCATGGCGACGCATCGCGATTGCATCAGTGGCACAAGAATCGACCGAGACATAACCACGACCACTCTGTCAAGAGTGCACGACTAGGAAGAAGAACAACAGTGTCACATGATTCATGTTTACTGGCACGAACATAATACTACTGGCTATGGAATTTCTGAAGAGCTCGACGGCGCAGGTGGTTAATGCGTTCGGCTGCGATCGTTGGAGTTATCAACTTTCGCAGTGGTCGGTCATTGGATGGGTGACCTTCTTCTATCTCGAGTTCCCCGGAAGGCACGTTAAGCCGTTGGTCCCGGCTGCATCTGCAGGCGTTAGCCAACCCGCACTACGCCCGCGTGGTGAGTCATGGCCCAATCTCCTTATTCCATCCATAGGGAAGGCCTGTGCCCCAGCAGTGGGGACATTAATAGGCTGATGATGATGATGGAATTTTTATACTGCTCAGCATCAAATCGGCAACCGTTAATGCTACATACCCTAACCTATAATCTCTTCCATCAGTGTAGGACTACTGGAAAAATTAACGAACCCAAAAAAGAAGATTTATACACGATTAAAATTATAAACATTTGGTGTGGTTTTTATGAAACCACGATGCAAGTGAAACTTTTAAAATGATCAATAATCATAATCATAATCAATTATTTCGTAATAAATTACACGTCAATAATAAATTTCAGAATAGAAATACATAAAGTACTCAATAAACATTCAAGGAATTCAAAATGTCAAAAATTCAATTCTCATGTCGATTTCAAATTATATAAAAAAACATTACTGAGTCAAAACAATTAAAAAACGAGCGAGCCTTACCGTAGTCGCGTATGATGTGTTGTGTAATGGTAGCCATACACACTACGAGAAATCGTTACGGTTAGACTGTACCGTCCGAACGGTACCGATAAATCGTAGCGTGTATGTTATAAAACTGCACAGTTTCCTATACGTACGCCACGTACGATAAACTGTTCCGTTCGAACTGTACAGTCTGATCGTAACGATTTCTCGTAGCGTGTATGCCCACTTTAACATTTGAAATCTCACCTTACATTAGTAAAAAAAGAAATATAACCTACTACAAAAGGAATAAGCTATTTGAACATTATGTTCTAAAATCAAATCAAATAGCGCGCGCTTTCGCGACTTCCTGTTACACACTTCCGTCCCATTTCACGAAATCACTCCCACAGATTGCAGGAAAGCGAGAGGAAAGATGCTACACATCAAAAAATACAATAGTTAAAATGTTAAATAACAATAATAAAACAATAAATAATGAATTAAACAATAAATAGAATAAACAATCATAGAATATAATAAAAAAGGAAACATATTAATCAGTCCAATTAATGCAGAGATTTATCAATCCAAAACTCATCGACACTATAAAAAGTTGTGTCAATGAGCCATAACTTTAATTTATGTTTAACATTATTAAAAGACTTGGCGTCAGTGACCAACTTTGGTAGCAAGTTATATACCGTCGACCCCATGACATGAGTTAGCCTGCTCGATTTGACCAATGTTCTCTGCTCATCATCATCATCATCAGCCTCTTTATGTCCCCACTGCTGGGGCACAGGCCTTCCCTATGGATGGAGGGAGATTGGGCCATGACCCACCACGCGGGCCCAGTGCGGATTAGCGGGTGCTAACGATTGCAGATGCAACCGGGACCAACGGCTTAACGTGCCTTCCGAAGCACGGAGGAACTCGAGATAGAAATTTTTGGTCACCCATCCACTGCCCAACCACTGCAAAAGTTGCTTAACTACAACGATCGCAGCCGAACGCGCTAACCATCCGCGCCATCGAGTTCTCTGCTCACTGGTCAGCTTATTCGCGCTTCGAGTATAGTGTGAATGTTTGTCAATAAAAAGAGTTCTTCCTCGATAGAGATTCTAACCCGGGCCGCCCGCTTAGAAGGCGAGTATTCTACGACTGAACCACCGATAAGGTCGGAATTTTGAAGCAAAACTTCTTTTCGGTCGGGTGTAAATGGAAAAATCCTATAGAAAAGAAGAAACGGAAATGCCTCACGAGCGTCACACGACTATATGTGTGTAGGATGCGTGCGCACCTCGTCCCGACGAGCGTAAAAGTTGGAGGGTAACTCGGCGAAGGCTGAAAAGCTACGAAATAAAATTTCACTTTTCATAGCCGATGCAAATAGTATTCTAGATTTTTTTTAAATAGTGCAGATATCTACACCGATACAACCCAAAAACCTTCAAAAAAAGAGCGTACTTCTTCCTTAAATGCCGGCATCGCATTTGTGATACTCCTGGTGTTGCAAGTGTCCATGGGCGACGGTGATCACTTACCATCAGGTGAGCCGTCTGCTCGTATGCCCCCTATAACATAAAAAAAAAATCTGACTCGATAATATCTGAAAAAAACTGCATATTTGCAATGCCAATGACATTTCATTAAGCACCGGTTTGTATAAAATCCGCATCAATAAAACATGAATAAAGCCGACGTGAAAATACTATGATAATAACTTCATTGTCATCTCTTGGCACAATGGCTGTACACTTTTGTTGTTACACAATTATATATTGAATTAAAAGTTACAATTTTCGTAAACCTAGGTATATTGTTTCTGACCACGCACAAAATATTTTCTGATCGTGTTGGAGCGCCCCGTAATGAAAAAAAAGTATCTTACATTTACTTCAAGACTATAGTCAAATAAATAAATATTTGCAAGCACTGTATTCTTGTGTTATGGGATACTAGGGTAACGAATAAAATACATGTACTTTTCCATATAAGCATAGGTATATTCTAGTAGGAAGGCTAAAGGGGAAGATGTTCCTCCAAGCTGGGAGATGGCATCTCGGCTCGGTGGCTGGGCTGTTTTTTTTTTGAGTGTGTATGCTGTTGGTCACAGGTGACCTTTACAGCGTCACCGAGTTTGGGGACGGCGAGATCCTAAGGGGACCTCAAGCCGAGAATTGGCGAATGCCTCTGGAATACATATTTCAGGTGGATGACATCTCCTACATAAATTTCATATACATAAATTAATAAAGTAAAAATGGTACCTATCTAATTTTAGAGCTCGATCCAAATATTGTATTGATTACCTTTTAATTATATTGCATGTAATGAAAATAAAATAAAAGAAATGGATAATCACATGCCAGATTGAGGTAAAATAGATGAACTGTGTTATATTATATTTAAGAACTTATTGTACTCTATTTTTGGTGATTTAATAAAATTCAATCCCCACCGTACCGTTTTGTTCGCCAGCTCCTCAATTCGAACTATTTATATTCGCTTTACGTTAGCATAAAGTGCAAGAAAACAAATAGTAAAAAGCTCGTCGGTTGACCCATCCAACCAGCTAGCTAGTGAAACGGAAATGTAGTAAAACATTCAAAATCGTTACCATACGCAAAGTAATAAAGTTAGTGGCACTAAACTAGCACATCTCCAATCCCTGGACCGTAAAACGGCTATCGATTCTCTTGAACTGATGCCAAATAATAAAAAATGAATTGGAACTATCCATAGTGTGTGACCTCGTTTCCAGTAAGTTTTAATGTCACCTGTATGTATGTGCTCTCTCTGAAGTCCTTCACTGGTTTACGGTAAATAATTTAAAACTTAACTCCAGTAAAACAAAATGCGTTAAGTTTACTCTACCTAATGTGAGGCAGGTTAATACTAGTATAAAAATAAATGACCAGCCTGTAGAGTTAGTGGATTTTACAAAGTTTCTGGGTATTACTTTAGACTCTCGTCTGCAATGGGATCCTCATATTGATGCTTTGTCAAGTAGATTGAGCTCTGCAGCTTTCGCTGTTAAAAAGATAAGACTCTTAACTGATGTGGAAACGGCAAGATTAGTTTACTTTGGTTACTTTCACAGTGTTATGTCATATGGCCTTTTGTTGTGGGGCTCAGCCGCTAATATCGAAAATATTTTCATACTGCAAAAGAGAGCTGTTCGCGCCATATACAATTTAAAGGCAAGAGAATCCCTTAGAGAAAAATTTAAAGAAATTAATATTTTAACACTGGCGTCGCAATACATTTATGAAAATTTAATATATGTAAGAAAAAACTATGATGAATTTGCAAAAAAAAGTCAAACCCATAACTTTAACACGAGATTTAAGAACAAGCTTGCCGTTCCATGTTTCAGACTCCAAAAATCAAGAGGTTCATTTCTGGGTTGTAGTATTGCATTGTTTAACAAAGTTCCCCAAGATCTGATTGAGCTTCCACTGACTAAATTTAAATCTCAGATCAAAAATACTCTTATGAATAAGGGCTATTATAAAGTTGATGATTATCTAAATGATCGTAATGCATGGACATAGTGTTTCTTATAATTTGATATTAAATGGGTATTACTCATTTTTCATAACAGTAATATTGTACCTATCTAATGCCGCTTCCTATATACTACTTAAAATGTTAACTATAAAATTAATTGTAACTATTTATATTCTAGATGATGTAATGGAAAGTGACTTCAGACGTATTTCTGAAGTAATTTTTCAAATTGACGACACTGTATATAACAATACAGGGAGAAAAAAACAGCCCTTGCTGAGTTTCTTGCCGGTTCTTCTCGCGGTACAAGGTCTCTCGCCGTAGTTTTGCGAACCGATGGCGTAGCTTCTTGACCTTCACAAGTGCTTGTAACAGCCTAGACTGAATAAATGACATTTCATTTCATTTCATATACCGAGCTTTTTAATTGTTGTTTAAGGGTGGTCAGCGTGTTCGGCTACGATCGTTGAAGTTAAGCAACTTTCGCAGTGGTCGGTCATTAGATGGGTGATCAAAAATCTTATATTTCGAGTTCCTCCGTGCTTCGGAAGGTACGTTAAGGCGTTGATCTCTGCTGCGTCTGCAGGCGTTAGCACCCGCCAATCTGCACTAGGCCCGTGTGGTGCGTCATGGCCCAATCTCCTTTTTCCATCCATAGGGAAGGCCTGTACCCCAGCAGTGGGAACATTAATAGGCTGATAATGTAGAAGTGGAAGGTTTCCCGACTCTTTAAAATAAGTTTTCTGATTCCAATACATAAATCTGGAACGAGTAACTGTATCAGATAACTATCGATCGATTTCTAATTTAAGGGCCTTGTGAAAGGTTTTGGGAAAAGTTATGTAAAAACGACTTTTGGATTTTCATGAATCAAAAAAATTACTTTCAGTCGACCAATACGAACTTAAAGCTGCCCCTCCAGCATGAGCAGCGCGATATGGAATATAGCTCGTTTTTATCACGTTCAATTGTCTTTAATACTAAGGAGTTTGACATTTGGACGCGATAAAAAAAGTGATACAATGTAAATTGTGGTGCTCATGTCGCAGGGACTGGAAGGTCAACTGATGATGCTCTTCATGAATATATTGGACTCTTTTTCTTGAACCTGACGATGACCCCCCCCCCCCACCCCCCCCCCCACCCCCGCGCGACGAGGCAGCGGCACTGTGTAAAGCCAAGGGAACCCTTTCGGATACATCCACAGCCCCACCAGTGAGTGTCCGAGTCGAACGGACCTACCCGAGGCATCGAGGGCATCCCCAACCTTTTGGACTCCTGCCTTCGATTCCTGACTAGTTAATATAATTTTCTGTGTCATGTATTATTTTGGTTATCACCTAACTTGTTATGGAAGAAAATAAAATTATAATAACTATAAA
The DNA here is from genome assembly GCA_902850365.2 of Chilo suppressalis. NCBI lineage: Eukaryota > Metazoa > Arthropoda > Insecta > Lepidoptera > Crambidae > Chilo > Chilo suppressalis. Next base: position 11,273,520 of record OU963917.1, on the reverse strand, counting down.
GTTATTATACTTTGGGTTATTTAAAAAGTGAAAGTGTTTTTTTTTATTGCCTACACAGAGAATAAATCGTACAGCCATTATTCTTTTTTCAAATTTAACCAAGCGGTTATCTGAATAAAACAATCAGAGGCTCAGAGAGATGAAATTGGACCATGATCCACACGGGCCCAGTGCGGATTGGTGTGTGCTAACGACTGCAGATGCAACAGGGACCAAGAAATGGCTTAACGTGCCTTCCGAAGTTCCGAAGCATGGAGCAGCTCGAGATAATTAATTTTGGGTTACCCATCCCATGAGCGACCATTACGAAAGTAGCAAAAGTGGAAATAACGTAAAGTGGAAGCTAAATGGGAATAACAAAATAACCACCAATCAGCACTGGCCTGCCGTGATGTATTATTGCCGCGATGTATTATTGCCGCGAAGCTTTATATCTTCATCAAAAACTCCGAATACCGAATACAACAATACCATGAGGACCAATTAAACGAACACAAAAAAAAACTCATTTTAAACACACCGCAAACAGTGCGTATCTGCTACAACTTTTCGAATCTGTCACTGTCAGTCACAAAATGACATACAATTTAACATTTTCGTATGATAAGGGAACTTTGTTCGTGATAAACAACTCTGACCCGTTGGGATAAGGTCGACAATGAGCGGGTGTTCTGGCAAACAAAAGGTTTGTTTCCAACTCAAATTGTGGGAAACGGCGTAGGTGCTCGAATAATATCGCAGTTGTGTGTGGTTTAACAAATTACTTATTTCGTATGACTGCCACCGTGAAAAATGCATAACTATGCTTGGACGGCTTTAAGCGGTACTGTGGCGCAAGCAACGAATTTGAAACCTTTTTCAATTCAAAGCCTTATGGCGCGATGACTCTATATCTTTAGCCCGAATACGAGTGCCAATGGTATTCGGGTAGTTTCCGTTTTGGTTACCCACACCGTGTTTCAGCCGCAGTGTTTTCTAATGTATAAAAAATATCTGAAAAAGATCTACTCGGTAAAGGTCTTATCGGGCTCTCCTCAAACTAGCGTTTCGCAATCCGAGCGAATGCATTAACCGTATACCGCATGTATTCGGATATACGATACATCGAATCCGTTATCGACCGAACTGAGCTCTGGAGTCATCGGCCGAATACGGGCGATCAAATCAAACGTATGTAAAAGAAGGAGAGCGCGTACAGACACTTATCCGCCGAGTTTGGCCGATGACGCCCGAGCGTAGTTCGGCCGGTAACGAATTAATTGTATTGCTCGTCGGTCGTGGCCATTTAATTGCCAAGGGTCGCTACGACACTTGGCAATTAAATGGCTCCCCGAAAACTAAACTGTTTTAATTGTGATGCACGATATCTTTAAAATCTAACCACACAGAAGTATGCGAATGTAGATCGATACAGAAGGTACCATATAGAGTTCTACCCAGAATGGATAGAACCTAGGGGCGTAGACGATAATTGAAAAAAATACTGATAGAGATAAATTATTTATTTTATTTTATCATTCAGGCGATTATAAAGAATTTTATCTAAATACGAGAGGAAGTTCTTGGTGCCTGAAGATCTAATCTAGAATAGAACCTTCTATCAAAAAAGACAGACGATTCCTTATTTCAAATTAAAATCATAACATTAACTTTTTAATATAACTGCCAACCGTAGGATTTGCAAAAGCAAAGAGTTTACTTAAACAAGGAGGCTGTAACGTGTCGGACGTCACACCACCATATAGAGTTCTACCCAGAAGGGATAGGACCTGGGAGCGTAGACGTTAATTGAAAAATACTGATAGAGATAAATTATTTATTTTATTTTATCATTCAGGCGATTATAAAGAATTTTTATCTAAATACGAGAGGAAGTTCTTGGTGCCTGAAGATCTAATCTAGAATGGAACCTTCTATCAAAAGACAGACGATTCCTTATTTCAAATCTTAAAATCATGACATTAACTTTTTAATATAACTGCCAACCGTAGGCATTGCAAAAGCAAAGAGTTTACCTAAACAAGGAGACTGCAACGTCAAGGACGTTACAGTACCAACAAAAGGCGAGCTAAAGCGTCTCAAGTCGCTTCGGTATGTCGTGCGTTTTGTAGAGGCATTAATTAACAAAATCATTATTTACTAGCAGACGCCTGCGTTCAATTTGGATTTTTGAAAATGCCTTAGTAACCTAACATTTTCCAGAATGAAAAGTATCCTATGTCTCTTTCCAGGTTATAAGCTGTCTGTGCGTAAAATTTCATACAAATCCGTTCAGCATTATAATATTAGTATGATTCCAGCTTCCTCGCTGTATCCTGCATGATGCGATCCTTGGTAGTAATGCGCTCTGCGCTAATGGCGGTAGTCTGAGAATATAAAGCTTGATGATGCCATTATAGTGTACTTTTTATAGTAATTTCGGTCATTTTTTAAAAGGAAGTGAAGTCATTTGGTTTTGTCTATGAGGTGCTACTGACCATGTCGTTGTATTGATGAGACTACTTCCACCTGGGCATAAGATAAGATATTGAAAACAACGCCCTATTACAAAGTATTAAGAATGATTTTCGCAGTGACTCCACTTTTATGATCTTAGCGGTATTACAAACGCCTTGGTCCAATTTTTGATACACCTGTCATTGAGTTGGATTTAGTTTTTATGACATTGTCAACATTTTAAAGGCCTTTTTTTATCACTTCTTCGATGTTTTCTTTACTACACTTTGGTGGGACTGTGAAAAAGTCTAGCTCTGACTTAGACACGGAATTTAGAATAAATAAATAAATATTTCCAACACTCACACCAATAAGCCTAGCCCCAAAGTAAGCAATGTAAGGCATGTTTTATGGGATACAAGGATAACGGATAGAATACATATATTGTACATATATAAGTATATTTATATAAAAATACATATTAAACATCCATGACTGGAGTACAAATGCTCGTATTTATCACATAAAAACATCTGCCCCCACCGGGAATCGAACCCGGTACCTCTCGAGTCGGCGACACCATGAAACCCGGTGTATGAACCACTCGGCCACGGAGGTCGTCAATATAGAATAGTTAGTTAGAAAACTTTTTTTAACGTTAAAAAAGATTTATAAGCCAGATCAATTAATCAACCTTACCAAATACAACTTACAATGTCTGGCCTACAATCTAAATCAATTTTATATTTCGTAAAATAACCAAACACGTTTTGTGTAAGTACTATTCGTATTTGAGGAGTTCTATTGTGTATCTTAGAAACTATTTATCATATCTTCACCAAATTAATATGCGACTATTTTGCTGACTATCTCTTGCAAACAAAAAATAATCATCAAAATCATTTCACAACTGAGTTCCTTTTTTTATAGATAGGTCCGACAAATGCCTCCACCCCACCTGATGTTTAGTGAAGGTGAAGTCCAGACGCGAAGATAGCTGGTACAGCAGTTCAACCTGCCACACCAACCATCCTCACCCTGCCGGCCTGCATGTTGCTTCTTCACGCCTCTTTTAAAGGATCCCAGATTGTAAGAGGGAGGGAACACGTGAGCGGGCAGAGCATTCCATTTACGGATAGTGCGACAAAGAAATGAGTCACCAAATTTCTTTGTACGCGTTGGAATTGTGGCCACAGTTAGACGGTGACAACGTAGGCCAGCGCGCGTGGTTTAAAGTTGGTTCAAAAATACAAGATTCTTATAACCAAAAACCGGCCAAGTGCGTGTCGTGCCACGCGCAGTGTAGTATTCCGTATTTGCCTGTAGTTACCGCAATATATTTGAGCAGGAGTCTTTATTCCTTTATCGGAAATTAGAAAAATCAATGAACATCAATCTATGTATATCAACTAAAATACATAAATCAAAGTCAAATTGCGTCTCAAACTCAAAATCAATTCCATTTTTTTTTCATACGAATGATAACCTACAGCCTGCTGCAAGGTTATGTCTGACTCTTACTGACTAAAAGACATACGTACTTTATGCTTATGGCCAGAAGGGCCTTACAAGCTTCCTCTGAAGCGATCATCCCCTGAGAAGGGGATGATGCGGTATAACCGGCTTTTTTGAGTGTGTATGTTGTTGGTCGCAGATGACCTTTACAGCGTCACCGGGTTTGGGGACGGCGAGATCCTAAGATGACCTCAAGTTCCTTGTCAGGACTACAGAACCTTAAAAACGGTGTGAGGTCCATGCTATGCCACGCTAAAGGTCCTTGGCTTAAAGATTTTTTCTAAAAATATGCAAAAGAAAAAACATTCTAGAACTTTATTTTATCTGATTGCCTTTCAGGGGGCCATTTGCCTAACGGAAATGCTATGGAAAACGCTAACGCTTACGATTTCATTTTGTTATTTCTAGCCGCCTGAGGTTTTCAAATGCCTCGCGCTCTTTTTTTTTCTTTTGCATTGGTAATAACAATATTGAAAAAAATGCAAGCGTGAGGTATTTGAAAACCTTCGGCGGTCAGAAATTACAAAATAAAATTGAAAGCGTTAGTTAGCGTTTTCCAAAGAATTTCCGTTAGGCGAATGGCCCCCTGATCTGATTTTTCTTCAAAGCCCAAAGTATTAGGCGAATAATTAAATTACCAAGAATGTGTTAAGTTTCAGTTCAAGATTCCACGAGTATACCTATATTAATTATATTTCAACAGAGGAACTGCTATAAAATTGTCTACTGCCGAAATTTTACCTCTATATATCGGAATCAAAATATATAACTTCAGTAACGAAATGAAGACGAACTTTGACAGGTCCGTATTCTAGTACGAACCATTATCGCTTATATAGCTCTGCAGCCGCCCCTTTGCAGCCCTGGGCGATCCCCTTTAGTCTCTTGGTGAAATCCCTCAACGGGTATCTTGCGGTACCACACTGAACAGTATAGAGGGTATTCACAGGGTTTTACAGATAGTATGGTGTAAGCTCTAGTTAACGGCCTCTCCGTTTCGCACCTGTGAGACTTCCGAGAGGTCCGTTCGTTGGTGTACCCCTTAAGGGCGCCAACGTCTGTAAATAGAGGTTTTGCCTGCGTAATAAAATAGGGTAAATACCCCACTGGATATAAATATCAAACACTAATCTCTTATTGTACCATTGTGAAGGGAACATTGTATTATAAGTGTTCATTCATTTCAGCGTCCGTTTTTGCTCGGTTAGTACCCATCTTATCTCAAAAATTATCTTTTTGTTAATAAACCAAACCTAATCTATATATAATGGGTTCACATGTCTTAGTTGTAATTACCATTAGTTACAGTGTTCGACCATATTTTATGGTACAGTGGTTCATGGTTGGTCCAATTTAGGAATGGTAGCGTTTTGTTTGACAATATCGCAAAATTGATGAGTCATATTATTGTGATTAATAAGTTTTTGACAACTTGCAATTATTTAGGCCTAACTAAGCAGAGTTTTGACTATTCATAATAAGTAAAGAAGAAAAAATATATTGTTTCTGAATCAGAACTTGCGTTGGACTTAGATTGATAATTTAAACAGGTATTTTCTTCTTTCTTCCAGATGGTAACTTTTCGAGTTACCATTTGGAAGAAAGAAGCAAATATCTGAAATGGTAATTTTTCGAGTTCCATAAAAAGCAAACTATAATGATATATTACACACATACGACACGAAACTGCAGATCTTGCTCTTATCGAAACTAATTACGTCTGATGTATAATTGTCTGTGACAATATGAACAGCGGAAGAAAATCTGTATAGAAATTAAAATGAATTAAAGATGGCGGTGAATGTATTAAATGGTTTCTTATTTTTCAACCCCGTTCTTTAAAAATTTACCGTGATATAATATTCTTTACAAAAATTCCAAATTGCTTGATTAATTTCATGCTTCGTTCTTAACTTGGACCACGCGTGGGCCGTGGGCGGAGCGAAGGCGCCGTAGATTTTTGGGGCGTGGAATTAACGTTATTTTTTGATAAGATTTCATTCGGATTGTTATTCTTGTTTTTCACATTGATATTATTATTCATTTTGAAGCGAATCTATCTTTAATGAGTTGCATCTGCATTCTAAGCGATGTATGGTATAGGTAGCGGTAAACTTCATTAGCAAAACCACAGACACATAAAGGAGATTGGTCATTTTAGGGATTTTTATCTCTCAATTGTACATTAATGAAAATACTGCCAAAAATCGTTATCTAATTACTGATGACTGAATACCAAAGGACATGGCCACGGTAATATTATTACCGTGACATGGCTAAGAAACTGCCCTTAACGTGTATATATATTTCGCACTAGCCCGTAACTTTACAATATTTTTTTATTAATTATTATGTGTTTATTATTCTCATACAACTTTCGTGAAATAATCAAATATTTAAAAGTATAAAAATTTATTCCATGCCCGTTTAAAAAGCAACATGTTCCGTTTTACTAAATAAATGAAGAATAATACACAAAAAAAAATTTTGTAAGTATATCGAAACAATCAATATTATTTCTAAACTCCTTCAAACTTTGACATATTTGGCCCTAATTTTAATTATAATAAATCACTGAAGGCCTAAAATAATAGATTTTATATTTCTGATCAGGCTTGAGATAAGGCTGTAAATCCTTTAACTTTTGCAAATGGACAAAATAAAACTTCAAAGATTTCCTAGCAGGCTTGCGATAACAAATTATTTGTATATATTTTTGCTTTAAAGCACTTTTTGTGAAGAGTTAATCAGAGAAATGGGAAGAAAGATTTTAAGAAAATGTGAAATTGATGACCGTAAATAATAATTGGCAACATCTTTTATCAACTATAGTTAGGTAATGACATAGTAGGAGTTCTCATAATTTTCAAGATTGTGACTTTATTAAAAGTTCCCGAGTCTTTTTTCATAGAAATTATAGTCAGCCATTTACCATTAAATATTACTAAGTATAGTATTTAGACATTGTCAGGGCAATCGCCCATACAAAACTTTACCATGTCCTTTCAGCAATTTTCGTACTCTCAGAATAATATGCCATATTTTTAAAATCTAGAATGATTTCCTATGTGATAAGCCCGCCCGGTGCTTGGTGGCCGGTTGCTATACGGGACGTAGGTCGTCTCGCCACCCCAAGCGATATCCGGATCCCGCGTTCCGAAACGTTAACGTAGGTTTCCAATGTTAACCTATTAATGTTATTAACATTGTTAGAACTAGTCCAAGATACGAAAATACATATACAAAGAATAATAGAACATATTATTCGTGTGACTATGATTTATTTACAAAAGACGATTGAAACAAGAAATCCTTAAATAAAATAATGTATACCTACTCGGGGTTCCAGCAATACGTTTCGGAAAAATCACCGTTGTTCTGACAATGTGTACAGTGTCTCAGTGTCACTGTGATCACTGTCAGAACTCGGATCTGTCAGTCAGTCGATTTCTTCCTATTTCCGTGTAAATTGATGCTAATGATGTAATGCTACATAAAATGTGTAAACAAATGTTACCTGCAGCACTGCTCAACCCCTTTTAGGATTATCAGCGTGATCATGTGTATGTATGTAGGTAATATTAAGATAAGAGTAGTTGCATAGTAGCGGGGATTGTAAAAAGAGTCTATGTAGATATACTTCTTTTAAGTCCAATAACTTTGCTCAGACAGAAATAAAAAAATCCTAAAAGTATTAAATATAAGCAATATTTTTAAGCTTATTTGATTGATGTACAAAAATCTTCAGTTTGTCCCCAAGCTCCATACTAAGATGCCGAATCTCCTTTGCGTGGTAGATTTTTTGTATACAAAATTGTAATTAAAAGTATATAAATATATCTTTTTATCTTCCAAAAATTTACTATCTCGAGTTCCGTGCTTCGGAAGGCACGTTAAGCCGTTGGTCCCGGCTGCATCTGCAGTCGTTAGCACCCGCTAATCCGCACTGAGCCCGCGTGGTGGGTCATGTCATGGCCCAATCTCCGTATGCCATCCATAGGCAAGGCCTGTGCCCCAGCAGTGGGGACAGTAATAGGCTGATGATGATGATCATGATGATATCTTTTAGACTTAAAGTATATATTAGGTTGTGGAAAACGTTTCTTGCATTTTGTTTGAAAATTCAAAACATTTTTTTATTAAAGTTTATATAATAAACTAAAGTATGTAAGTGCCATTTTCTTCGATACTTTTTGGCCATCTTGTAGGTAGGGACATGATCTTATTGCTCTAGAAATTTTCGGGCTTCTGATCAAATAACTGCGACAAGTGGTTTTGGCAGTCCTCTCGTGACGTAACCTGTCACTGCCTAAAGAATTCTGAAGAGACCGATACAGATGGAAATTTGAAAGTGCATGGTCAAGACTATACGGCGGATGCAATAACACCTTCCAGTCAAACTCTCTTAATTTTTGCTAAGTGATTAAAGATGTTTGAGGTCTAGCGTTATCATACACGCCTTCTGTTGATTAATTCGGGCCGCTTTCTCTCAACTTCTTGCTTTAATCTCATCAGTTGTTCACAGTAGAGTTCAGAATCGATGATCATAATGAATAATTCCTTTCCAAAGTCGCCATACGCACAGCATCACCTTGTTGCGAGTTAAACCGGGTTTTGCCAGTCTTTGAAGCCTGACCGGCCTTTGAACACGACCTTTTTCTCACGTTCTTGTCATACGTGATCCAATTTTCATCACCAGTTATCAGCTTCTTTAAAAATGGTTCGGTTTTATTGGGTCGTTATAAAGAATCACAAATAAATACACGGTTCATTAGGTTTCTTTCAGTGAGCTCGTAAAGCACCCAAATATTGAGCTTTTTTGTGTGCCCAGATTTTATCAAATGCGCCATAACTGTTTTGTGGTCAATTCTCAGTTTTTCAGCTACTACAGTATAATACAAGCCTGAGAACAAAAACTGTAGTCTACACTTCAGCTCTACACCGAAGCGAAGCGAGGGCGGGCCACTAGTCTATTATATATTACGTATCTTTTAAGTCAAAAAGATAGGCCTTTTATGTCGCGTGGACAGAACTTCAACTTGATACATTCACAAGAATTTTTGACAAACAGTATGTGCAATAAAGAGTATATAATATATTGTTTTTTTTTATTTGAGTGAGGTACGAAACCTTTGAAAAACATAATAACATTAGGTATTATAGTTGACTACAATTATATCGTTTTTGTTTCAGGTACTTGGATACATAATGTATTTCACCCGCCAGTCCGCACTGCGAAGCGAAATGCAGCGAAGGGGGCGCGGGTTCGAATCCCATTTGCTGCCTGGAATGCGACGAATTTATAAAAATTTTAAAATTAAAATTTTCTTTAGACAAAAATATATTTTTATAGGTAACTAGAATTTTGGAAACGTCAAAACGACGTCGCTCTTCCTCCCAGTTTACAATGTGGTGAGTCGATCCCCGTGAAACAATATGTGTAACGTGTCACTTCTTGTCTCCTCGATACCTAGAACTTTTAAATTTTCGAAGCCTGGACCTTTGTTCGAGGGCCGTAAAGGGCGACACTCAGTTGCATTTTGAACACGCAGAATAGAAATAATAAACAGGGACAAAGGTACAATTAGTCAATTAACAAAATTGCGATTGACATCCGTATCTAGAACAGTGACGAAGGAAAAGAATTAAGAGCCCTTTTACATTTTTTGCAAAAAATCGTAATTTTTGAGCGCCTCGTTTACCCCCTTAGAAAAGATTTTGACTATTTCCAATAGAAGTAAACAGTACATTTACTCTTCCTATTGTAAGTTAATGTAGAATATTTTTGCAAATACTGTTTTCCTTTTTTTGTACTGATCGTTCTACTGCAGCTAGTGTACGGAAAAAACGATAATATGCACAACTTCAAACGACTCAATCTCTTGACAATGTTCAATAAATTAGATCAAATTAATTACTACGAGATCAGAAATATGTTTTTGTTGTAACATAATGTATTATAATTTTGATTTTCCATCTCATTAATTATCAAAAAAAAAATCTAACCTCCTTGAGTTTTCCCAAAAAATAATGCAGGTTTACCTCGTAATTTGATATCGAAATAAATAGAATTACTATCAACAACTTTCATAAAACTACTCTACCGTCATTGAACTACTGAAATATGCATATATTTTTTATAATTAGTCCATTAATAATTATTTTAAAGACTCGAAACATCACCCGTAAAATGCAATATATACTAATGCAAATTTACCTACGCGCCGATCAGTACGACAGCGGCGCAATTTTGTGAAGGGGCTCTTAAACCGCAGAAAAGTAAAAAATAATAAACCTTTTCTTTTAGTCAAATTAATATTTGGAGTCTTATAGAGAATAGAAGAGATAATTTCACAAAGTGCTGTCTAATTTAATTGTAAAGCCGGGTGGGTCTCCCGCAAAAGTTTATGAAAATATTCAACAAAAACACATCCCTACACAAAACTTCGTTTCTGAAATATGTTTCTCTACACACGCCGTCTACTGCTCACGTGGCTGTCGTACACAAAATACAAAGGGCTACGTTAAAAAACTACGATCCAGGTGCAACAAATGTCACATTTGCAAAAGTTTCGTATATGTTATGTCAAAATTGAAATGTCAGAGTAAAAAGTTGTACTCAGAGCGTGGAGATGAAACTATCATATACTGGGTAAGCAACATGCTCCGTATCAGACTAATCAGACTACAGGACGACAACCATCTCGGAGCATTGGCGACTAAACGAAGCCCTCAAGGAGGAGTACTAATGCTTCTGTGGAATGGAATGTAGTCATAAACGACATAATCACCAAAGTAAATACCTTCACTTCGACACGATGGGCTACGCTGACGACCTGGCAATCATAATCCCGGGTAAGTTTGCTATCGCCGCCTAGACAAAAAAATGGCCGATGACACAATACCCTGCCCATCGACTCGCGCGCGCTCGTGGGGGGGGGGGGGGGGTTGTGTACTTGTTTTCCATCGGGCTCGAAAAGCAAAAACATTGTTGATGCAAACAAAGTTTTGTCTATACGATTTTGTTGAATGTTGATATGATTTTCTTAATCAGAAATGTGTGTCAAGTGTGCGTTTCTCCTTAGCTTTGCGGGTAGTTCCATTTCATTCCCTGATTCATATTGACTCACTGGCATTATGAAGAAACTTTTACGTCAATATCTACATTACAGTATTGATTGTAACAACCCATATTGAGGCAAAAGTAACAAGGTAGGTATATAAATATCTAATATGTAAGATGAATACGAGCAATTGTAACTTAGTCATGGTTGTTTATATATATGTGAAAAAATATATGTCGTCGAATGTATTTCTATCTGATACCCAAGTATCCCATGTAAATATGTATGTCAAAAAACTTGTAGTTTTATCAGTTTCTGAAACTACACTCGGAAAAGCCCTAGAAACTTAACCATTACTTTTGTTTCCAATTAACAATTACCTGACCAACGATTTAAATAGGTACTTATCTGAAGATGTTGGAACTTTTACTCAGTCAACCGTCCAAAACATAATCTATATATATAAAACTCAAAGGTGACTGACTGGTTGACATAATGATCTATCAACGCACAGCCCAAACCACTGGACGAATCGGGCTGAAATTTGGCATGCAGGTACATGTTATGACGTAGGCATCCGCTAAGAAAGAATTTTGATCAATTCTACCCCGATGCGAAGCGAGGGCGGGCCACTAGTCTAAACTAAAATTATACAGCTGAAGAGTTCGTTTGTTTGTTTGGTTTATCGCGCTAATCTCGCGAAGTACTGGTCCTATTTTAATTATTCTTTTTGTGATTGGTAGTGCATATAGCGAGCAAGGCTTATAGGCTTTATAACATAAGGCTACGATTAATAGGAGCCGAATATCAATGAAAAATATTGCGTGGGCTGCGTAAAGTTACCCAAAAATCATGTGTGACGGAATTGTTACCCTTTAAAAGTTCTATAATTTTTTTTTAACTAAAATATAAAACCGATTTTAAAATCGAAAATGGAACAAAAAAGTAAAAAAAAAATATCTGGTTCATGATTTAGTAGTCGGGCGGGTCAAGATTGAAAGACGTATTATTACCGATCAGAAACGAAAATCTATTTGATGTTTCAATCTTGACCCGCCCGACTTCCAAATCATGAACCAGATATTATTTTTGACTTTTTAGTTGCATTTTCGATTTTGAAGTCGGTTTTATTTTTTGAATAAAAAAAATTCATCTATTTTAGTGCAAATTACATCGTCAGAACTACTGGATCAAAGTAAAAAAATGTTTATGGAACCAAACGACAAGTATCTACAATTGAATAAAAAAGAAGAATCACTCAAATTGGACCACAAATCTTTAAGTAATCAGTGTACATATAAACAAAATATAGTGAAAATTACATCGTCCAAGTAATAATAATTTTTATAACAAGGTTTCCCTCGATTTCGCAGAATTTCACCATCATACCCTTGATTTTATAGTTCCAATTAGACGACCTCAGAAGTGCGCTTTTGCGAATAAAAAAAAAATAGTCAATCGGTCCACAATTGACGGAGAAATCGGTGAACATGCATAAAATAACATCGTGCGTGCCTTTGAAATTTGAAGGTTTCCCTTGATTTCCCCGGATTCCACCATCAGATCCTGACTTGGTTCCAATGGACCACCTCGGAAGTGCACTTTTTCGAATAAAAAAAGAATTTGGGAAATCGGTCCACAATTGACGGAGAAATCGGTGCAACATGAATAAAAAAAAATACAGTCGAACACAGAATCTCCTCCTTTTTAGAAGTCGGTTAAAAAGTCTGCGAAAGCATATGTCTTTGTTCTTTTAAGGGTGACCCACTGTAACTAAATATCCCGCGTTTTTTTCTACCTACGAGAATTTTCCGATATCGACCTATTCTGGGTGGTAGCAGGGATGATCTGCAGTTAAGGGTTGATAAAGGAATATTATAAAAAGTGCAATTTTGCAGCTAGTAATTAGCAACAAAATACGCCGTAGTTTATATTCTCTGATGAGCTCATTGCGGGGGTTGATGCGGATATTAGGGGATGATTGGGGGATAATACAAATAATGCTGTCCTTCAGCAACTAAATATACCGTTTGCAGAACTTCGATATCTTTACGAGAACCGAAGAAACAGCATTGTGGTCTGCTAGGTTAAGACTTAATCTAGCAGATCGCTTGCATCTTTTACAGGTATTGAGCAACTAAATCGGGAACCGTGTAACTAATTAGCAACAAAATACCCAGTAGGTTAGAAGTGCGCGTCGCGACCATGGTCTGCTAGCTTAATATACGTCAATAAATTAGTATTAGATAAAAAAAATATATAATCAAATTAGGAAAAAATTCCAAGTCATAGTACAATTATGAGCGCAAATTATTATTTTAATTATTATGTTCATTGTAATGAAAATTTTGTTATCTTAGATATGTATCTACAAATTTAGATCATCACTTCTCACCCTATACTGCTGTGAGGCGTGGTCGCAGCCTATTCGAGGGGTGCGGGTTCGATTTCGTGTTAATTAAATAGGTTTTTGTGGCGTGCCTGCGAATCATTCCAAATCATTGTGCTTCATAAAAATCCCAAGGGACATGCAATAGGAATAATAAATAGCCCAGTCGTTTTTCCTTTACAAGAGAATATTCTTTTCCTTTTTATTAATATTTAGTTATTTACGCTCAAACGAAACCCTATCAATATGCCTCCGCCTGTGTGTCACAAGGCTCTTTATCTTAGAAATATATGTAGACTAGTAATTATTACAGAATGTGTTACTGTGACCGCGTATCACAAACAAAAAAAATATATGGTGAGGTTTTATGAAAAAATAATGCAAGTAAACTTTTAAAATAATAATTTAATAAAAAAGGCCTTTCTTGGCTGGGACTCGAACCTGGCTCAACGTGCGTGAGGAGTTAGAAATAAGTTTTCGGTCACCCATCCAATGACCGACCATAACGAAAGTTGCTTAACTTCCACGATCGCAAGCCGAACGCGCTAACCATCTGCGCCATCATAGCATACAATTTTACAAATACAGTCCAATTATTCGGTCTCATAAAAGATCTGACCGCCTACCGCCTGCCCATCACCGGACATTGTATCGACGCAATGGTTATTTTCACAAACCAAAGTTCGCCCTCGGAATAAATTCAATTGGAAAATAGGAGAAAAAATCCCAATACTTGGATTTGTATTCCCCTTACCACTGGAGCCTCCGCCGTTGTTTTTTTACATTCTGCTTTTCTCCCTTCTAAATACGACTTTTAGCCCATGGTACAAGACTAAAGCTGCTGCTGTATTCGCCAATTCTTGGGTTTGAGGTCCCCTTAGAATCTCGCCGTCCCCAAATCCGGTGACGCTGTAAAGGTCATCTGCGACCAACAGCATACACACACAAGAAAAAAAGCTGCTGTGTGGTTGTCACAACATAACACAACACAACACAGCAAGAGGTTAGAAGGGCCTTGTTTGTGGAGTAGGCGCGCCACAGTTATGTGTAAGCAAATGCCCCTATCCATCAGCCTTTCTCCGTCCACTGCTGGACATAGGCCTCCCCCATAGAACGCCACAATGCGCGGTCCTGCGCTTACCGCATCCAGCGGCTCCCAGCACATTTGACGATGTCGTCAGTCCACCTTGTTGGGGGCCGCCCCACGCTGCGTCGTCCGGTACGTGGTCGCCACTCGAGGACCTTTCTTACCCAACGGTTGTCAGATCCTCGAGCGATGTGGCCTGCCCATTGCCACTTCAGCGTGCTAATGGATGGATGGATGGATAGATGAAAATGCCCCTAACTGGACCAAAACTTGGTTCTGATTGCGTCGTTTCTCTCGGGTGTGAGCTCTGATTGGTTCGCTTGTTTGATGTCGCATCATTTGATTGGCTATTATCCATTAGCCGGCGACATCGGTTCCCGTAGAAATGGTATGGTTTGTAATCCCCCCTTCTAACCTGTTTTTGTGTTCTGTGGCTGTCACCGATATTATTACACTTCTGTTTCTTAGCATGAGCACGGAGGACTTTTTTGCGGTATCATATTCATGATAGCATAGTTTACTTTAATGTTCTCTTGAACAATATAATTGTATTCTTCTAGTTTCGAAGTCCCGGGTTAAAAATTACGTTAGAAGTTAAATTAAACCTACCTTGCGATACCACAAATATCACAGCACTGTTGCGTACCCTGACCCAATCCCCGTGGAGCACCGAAACCTCACTCTTTGTGCCGCCACTATTTTATTGTTAACTTCTGTAAGGTGGAGGTTACCTTCCTAGTCGGGCTCACCAATTCGAGCAGGAAATAAGCTATGCCATATCTCTAAAATTTCTTGCGTCTTTTATAAGAATATCGATCTGCCTTTTGGATACAAAAAGAAAACTACAGACTGACTCGTTTTAAATATACGTAATTGTGTTTAAACACAAAAAAGCACGCGTTCGTTCCAGGTTAGATGCATTTGAAATGTGGTGTTGGCGCAGAATGATACGCATACCTTGGACCGCACCAAAAACTAATGCTTTAATTTTGAAGGAGCTGGGTATCAAGACGCAACTCTCTTCTAACTGCATACAGTGCCTCCTAAAATACTTCGGTCACGTAGCAAGGAGAAGCCCAGATCATTTTGAAAAGCTTCTGGTCGTGGGAAACGTGGAAGGCAAAAGGAGTAGGGGCAGGTCTCCATCCCGGTGGTTAGGCATAGTTAAGGAATTTACGAATGGCAATTTGCAGGCGTCCATCCACCTTCAGCCTCCCCCTTGTAGTTCTGTCCTACAAAGGGGGGGGGGGCGGCGGTGGAGGGAGCTACTTGGGTATGCCCAAGTCCCCGCAATACCTCGGGAGACTCCTGCCGTGGAGCCCCGGCGAGGCCAGGAAGCTGCTAGGTGCGCGGATGCGGAGAAATCTCGCGGCTCCGCATTAAGCAGTGTTGAAGGTATTCGCAGGACTTTTTCAGCGGATATTATGCCGTAAACTGCCCGTAAGAGGTGCGGGGTCCTCGGTGGGCAGCCACTGGGGGATCCGTAAGACTTGCGGGAGCCAGGTGTGAGGTCCGTTCGGCGATGTGCCTCTTAAAGGCGTCGTCGTCTGTAAAAAATTTTTTACCTGCGTTTTAAAAAAAAAGACTTCCATCCGCCTTGCAGAACGGCCTGGAGATCGTTGGTGAAATGTGCTGTCCTGAAACGTCACCCTCAGCCATGAGGAAACAACGATGAACAAGAATTGTGTTAATCGTGATCCTCTTGTAACTTGTGCCACGCAACAAATCTTCTTCGGTCAATGTTTATAGAGGAAAAACAGGGTATCTCGTGGCCATCCCAACGGTAAATAAGAGCCGAACCGATAGTTTGAGATCGCGAATTGCACTATCCTGTTTTGTAAATATGCGCCTCCTCTGTATGCCACACAATAGCTGGCTCAGCCCTCCAGTCAGGAAACTGACCCTTATTCGTATTTGTATCTTTTACTGCATATATTTCGACTTTTGGAATAGCTGTTTGATCTCAATGAAAACTTGCGTAATAATGAATAAATAAATATTTCCAACACTCACACCAATTAGCCTAGCCCCAAAGTAAGCACTGCGACCGGGGGGCCAATCGCCTAACGGAAATGCTTTGGGAAACGCTAACGCTTACGATTTTATATTGTTATTTCTAGCCGCCTGAGGTGTTCGAATACCTCACGCTCATTTTTTTTAATATTGTTATTACCAATGCAAAAGAAAAAGAAAGAGCGCGAGGCATTTGAATACCTCAGGCGGCTAGAAATAACAAAATAAAATATTAAGCGTTAGCGTTTTCCAAAGCATTTCCGTTAGGCGATTGGCCCCCGGGGCGTGCACGCGAATGATTTGTTAAGATGTTGCTTTGGGGGTCATATCGAAATTAATACATATTTGCCACGAACTGTTGTGATAGGGGATGAGCATTGAGAAAGAACATGAAAACTGGTCAATTGGGAGTCAGACTAGCGTTAGATGGTGGTCAGTTTTGTCATTAACATAAATGTTGATATATAATAAATAAAATAAATAAATAAATATTTCCAACACTTAAGCCAATTAGCCTAGCCCCAAAGTAAGCACTGTAAGGCTTGTGTTATGGGATACTAGCGTAACGGATAGAATACATATATATTGGACGTATGTAAGTATATTTATATAGATATACATATTAAACATCCATGACTGAAGTACATATTCATATTCATCACACAAACATCTACCCCCACCGGGATTCGAACCCGGGAGTCTCGAGTCGGCGACACCATGAAATGTATGTTTAAAGGGGATACAAAGCATTATTTAAGTAATGCTTCAATTAGGTATATACGTACAATTGATAAAAGTCATGACGAAAACATCCTTACATCTTTAGACAATTATCATAACTTAATAAAGATGTTCAGCCTGTCTGATTAATATTTTCTTTCTTGATAAAAACTGGCGTAATGTCTCTTTAAAAATAATCCTTTAGTTACATCTAAAAATCATTGTAAATTAAATTAAGAACATCGTCTATATAAACGTTGCCTCTACCATCTTCCTAAGTGGACTAAACTCACCATGAGAAGGAGATTGATGGACCGTGCATAAAAAAAAAGTTCTCGACCTTTAACAGAAAAAAATAAGAATCAATGAATGCGATGTATGATGTTACACAGATCACATGTTTTTCTTTTTAATTTAAAGAACGCAAAGAACAGGAAGCTTTCAAAGATTAAGAAAAGTTTGTATTCAGAATCGTAGTTTAAAATAAAGCATAAATAAACAGATGTAACGCCGCTTCCCTAATCCAGTAACAAAACACGTCTACTTAACATGCGTGGCAAGTGATCCAACTAACAGCCCTTTGTTAATTAAAACCAACCAAAACGGACGGATGAAACGGTGAAATTTACGTTACACACAAGATATAATGAAAATAGCTTTACAAGTGTTGTAAACGTAGAGCAGGTGTTGTGGTCTAAGTCATAAAATGAGAGAATTGTATTCTGTTAGAAGATGCGATAGCAATTCCCCCAAATGCTATTTCTAAGACAATAGGAATTCTGTATTTAGATTTCATGTTGTTTGCTTTACTATTTACTACAACAGCTATATTTGTACAATTTTACCGTAATAAAACAGTGAGTTTTTCGACAGTTTGTGCGTATTCTTGTAGGAAATTCAAGAACACACAATCGCCACATTATGACAATTATTAGTTTAATAACAACCTAGACTTAATTTAGTTTTATCTGATCATATTTTTAGTAATTTCTTCACCAAGTAACATTATTTCAGATTAGAACATTTGCTATACCCAAATTTTTCTATGAGTGTTTGATAAGTGACTTTTGACTAAGAAAGGAAGACCATCACAATGTATCCTGAAATACAAATGTAGTCTTTACTGCTTTGATAAATACAAGTTCTTAAAAAGACCTCATCTTTATGAAGATGTTACACTACAGAACAAAGAACACTAATCCAATTATATATCAGGAAAGCGAGGAATAAGGCTCCAAGCGGTAGAGGATTGGGTCAGAGTAGGCAACGGCACGAGTGATATTTCGTCGTCGTCGTCGTCGTCGTCATCGTCATCGTCATCGTCATCGTCATCGTCATCTTCATCGTCATCGTCATCGTCATCCTCATCGTCTATAGGCTATGGTGGCCTCCTACCATCAGGCGGACCATAGGCTTATTTGCCACGCTTTTTAACAGACAACACCAAATTAGCTTAGGAAACGTAAACCGCTTCATCTTTTAGCTCTTACCAAAATATACCGGCAGGCTTGCAGGCTGGCCCCTCGTAATTCGATTCAGATAGTTGTGACAAAGACACGGTTAGCTCGCTGGGGTCGCGCGTAACAAGCTTACCATGAAAACTGTCTGTGAAAAATGAATGCGAAAACAGGTTAGCTGGCTGTCGGATGGCTCGGACCTTTTAGCCGGTCCACTTGACTTCAGGAGAGGGTCGGATCGGAACTTTGTACTGAACATTCAGAAACTCTCTTGCAAAACTAACAAGATTAGCTTTCCACTAAAACCCGCAACTTTTATAGTAGCGTGAAGAAGTTCATTCAAGGTGATGGCTAATATATTCTCCTGCACCAGAAGTCTTCGCATCTGGATGGACGGCTTCAACTTTCAAGCCAGTCCACTTGACTTGAGTATAGGGCCAGAACACTGTACTGAACATTAAGATACTCTTAACTTGGGATCCGATTTCTTTTGAAAATTTACAGGATCAAGCTTCCACGTAAATCCCAAATCTTCACTAGAAGAAGTTACTTGCAGTTCTTCAAGTTAGTAAGGTAGCAGTGTGGCTCATACGAGTATGTCTATTTCTGCTGCACCAAATATCTGCGTCTGAATTCCTGCTACACTTAACATAAGTTGAAGTACAGTATTTTGATGTGGTAGATATTGAAAGTATTAATAATAATTATAGTAAATGAGAATGCCTATTTTACTATGAGTGCCGTCCCAAACTTTTGACAAGTAATGACTAGTACAGACATGTTGTATTAATTTACTTTACTCATATTTCAAAGGTATTCTGTTTACATTTTCTTCAAGGAATTTTGTTGCTATACAGAGAACTAATTGCTGATTTTATTACCTGTATAGTTAAAAACATTTAAGGTACTTTGCGTTTAGCTTTGCTCATATCTTTATTTGCGCGAGATAGAAAATTACTAATATACAAATACAATTAGTATTTTTAGAAGATCTTTCACTTGTGATAGGGCTAGGCTTACCAGATGTGTACCGGAATTTTGCGGCTTTGTCCCGTGTCCAGTAATTAGACCTTATGGTCCCAGATTCCGATAATGTGCTAGTTTCGTAACAAAATAAACTATTAACGAATGACACCGCTGGCCTACTTGATGTTTAAATTCTGGGGGGTGATGCGGGGTTTGCTTTTAAGCTTTGATTTTAATTTTGGGCAAATTCGTGACTAGACTCCAAAGTCTTGAACACAGGCAAAAAGTTGCCTCTTTATCGGTTTTTTACCGGTTACATTTCGGAGAGTGTGCTTCGGAGTTACATAACTTAATTCCACCTTCACCTTTTTACCACAGAACCACCAGAGAGACGGCAAAACGCCAACGATATACCGTAGAGGTCCCGCAAACCCGTACTAAATGGTTTGCTTCCACCTATATCGTCAGAACAGCTAGGTTGTGGAACTCTTTGCCGGAATCTCTGTTTCCAGTCACCTACAATCTAGGGCTCTTCAAGTCGCGAATGAATCGGTTTCTTCTAGGCAAGCGCGCCCCACCTTAGGCTGCTACGTCGCTCTTCATCAGTCGCGTGGCCGTCAAGCGTAAGCCTATTTAATGTAAAAAAAAAATAAAAAGACGCTTTATTTTTTCTGGGGGGGGGGGGTGCAAATGTCCCGAATGGATAAGTCAGCATCTGGCAACCCTAGATAGGCCCAAACGTGTTACAACACTTGGGACGACATCGGGCCTTCTCTTTTACGCATGATGTCATGTTTTAAATGAACGTGGCAAAAGTAATGTAAATCCATACTCATGTTATGTAAAATGTAGTATAAAGACAGTATTCCATAATATCACCTAGATTATTGTATATAACAACTTGGCGAAAAGCTTAGAAATTCTTAGTAACAGCGAAGAATAATGAATGATGTTACGTCTATTTTTTTATTACGTTACCTCTGCGAAACCATTGTGCTGTATTATGAACGAGATTACGTGGAAAGAATAAATATAATAAATATTATTATTAATCCCCGAAAAACTCCCGGTAAATCTCTTCTAAGAAGCCCAAAAGGATAACGTGCTTTCCAACTCTCTGAGTCGTCTCACACCCGTATAACACATTCGCAAAGTCATATCAAAACTTCGCTGAGAATCACCCAATCAATAGCAGGATGGGGGGCAACATCGGCACCGTCCCTCATTCATATTTATATGAAAACAGGGTATTTTCGCACAAACAAAAGTACCGTTACACAGTTGAACTTTTGACCCACTTTTTTATCATTCATGGCGTATTCATCGATGTCCCACGAGAGTTTCTCGGGGACATAATCAAACAATCGTTTCCCGAAGTTGCTTCTTGTCGGCGACAGGAGGTATCTTTAGCTCGTTTGGCCCGGCGTTTTTGATAGTGTTGCCCGTTCTCCTTTTTCTCGCAAAGTGTAACAAATCTGATTTTAACGATTGTTTTGCCTCCACAAGCGGGGTGTTTGTTGCGCAAGTCAGCTTTGAGTTTCCACACTAATGCCCTGATTTAGGTCAACGGAGAGTTTTTCACGCAGAATCTGGACTATTTTTTCTATTTTCATAAGTGTTATAATATTAGCCGCTTTCACAGTAGACGCTTGGGATACCCGAGCTAGGCCTTTGGAAACAAAATTAAGTGTTTCTAGTCCGTATGTAGGCTTCCGTGAAGACGAGACTTCTATTATTAAATGTACCCTACTCTTCATAAATTTAGTTTAAATATATACATAAGCGCGTTAAGCGACTTTGAACCTGTGGATCAGCCGTGCCGTCAGTGTCCACGTCTCGGCTCCGTATGTCATCACAGGTAGGACGCACTGATTGAAGACTTTCGTCTTTAGGCACTGTGGGATCGACGATGTCAGGACTTGACGTAGCTTCCCAAACGCTGCCCAACCTATGCTATGCTCGGCGTTTCTCTGAAAGATCGCATCAGAAATGAGGTAATCCGAGAGAGAACCAGAGTTATCGACATAGCCCACCGGATTAGCAAGTTGAAGTGGCAGTGGGCTGGCCATATTTGCCGAAGAACCGATAACCGTTGGGGTAGACGAGTTCTGGAGTGGAGACCGCGTCTAGGCAAACGTAGTGTAGGACGTCCTCAGGCACGATGGAGTGACGATTTGCGCAAGGTGGCTGGCAGGAGCTGGATGCGAGTAGCCCAAGATCGATCTGAGTGGCGTGCATTTGGAGAGGCCTATGTCCAGCAGTGGACTATGATAGGCTGTTGATGATGATGATGATGATGATGATATACATAACATAGATAAATAAATCTAATTTATGTTTTTTTATATAGCCAGGTAGGCAAATGACTCTTCCCCACGTGATGTTAAGTGGTGATAAAGTCCAAACGCAAAGATAGATGTTGTCATAATTATGTTACAATTTGTGAAGTCAAAATAAATACGCTTTTTGGGGGGGTTCCTTAGACAGTTCAGTTTTGAAACAAATACATGCTCTGATGTGGATAAAAAAAATATTATGTAGTGTAATTCATGTCCAAGTACCAGAAATACTACTGAATTAGGTGTAATTAGGGGGCAACATATTCGGACGTTCCCCATCACTATTACGTTAATACTTCGGCGTACAATTTAGACGTGTATTCTCGAGACAAAGTTGCCGAAACTGTTTCCACCACAGAACAGAGAAAGAGGTTAGAATGGCCTTGTGGGCGGGGCAGGCGCGTCCCAGTTATGAGCAAATGCTCATAACCTAACCGTTACGCGCGATCGCGTCGTTTAGTTGTTCGCGCACGTTCAGTGAGAGAGTATTGTGATTATCGCTTAAAATATGCCTTCGTGTGCTGTAATTATTTGCAAAGCAAGGAGTCAAACATCAAATCTACCTAAAGCAGGAATTTCTTTTCATCGGTATGTATAAAACTTCTTAGTTAGATTGATATTTTAGTAAAAATTCGTGAAATACTAATTATACGATAAATCACATATATATTTTCATAAAAATATTCATTGCTGACAAAGTACGCTCGTCATTCTTTCGACGACGTTCAAAACACGTAATGTAGTAAGGTTCGAGCAAGAATGACGCATGGACTACAAAACGCTGCACGTGGCCGCATGCAGTACAAGGTCATTGCACACAGTAGGTACAAACTACCACAACTTTAGTGGTGTCTTGCGTCGTACACTTTACATTGTCGATAGATTTTATCGATGGAATTTTAGCACCTAATAATGGAATTAAAGTAACTTTTATAAATAAATAAAAGCTGATTGTAAATGTATATACAATATAAATATAAAGCTAAATAGTTTGTTTGTTTAATTGGTTGAAAGCGCTTTTATCAGGAACTACTGATGCGATTTAAAAAATCTTTTTGTGTTGGGTAGTGCATTTATTATATAAAAATATGCGAAAGTGCAGAAAGTGTAATACGACAACATACAGATAATTTGAAAAATGTCCAAAAACATTTTTTTTCCCAAAAATATTAAAAAAGTTTATTGGCACTTCATTATTTGATGACATATCATTTCATCAAGTCGGTGAATTCCCATATTCTAACCACCTAACAGATTTAATGAAAGTGGTAATTGAAAAATACATAGATATCCGTCTACATTTCTTATTGAAAAATAACTCTCAAAAAGAAACAAAGCGTCACCTTTTAAATAAATATATATTGTTTCAAGGTCAATAAATAACTATCTGTTTTTTCTGTATTTTTACTGACTTTGACAGGATACAAAAATTACCATACTGTCAAGTCAAGTCCAACTCACACTTGGCATATTTAATATCGATAATATTTCATCGACTCAGTGCTCACCTCTAGCGAAAAATCGGTGTGAACGAATGAACGCTCACAGACACGGCTGTTGTGTGTTGTGAGCGCTGATTCGTTCGGTTGCTTGATGTCGCGTCGTTTGATTGGCTTATTATCTGTTAGCTGGAAGTGTAGTGGGGGCGATCCGGCGACATCGGTTTTCATACTGGCGATCGCTCATCACCCTTCTAACCTCTTTCTGTGTTCTGTGGTTTCCACGTTCAGAAACTCTGTCGTTAAAACGACATCGGTTCGCGTAAAGGATTACTGTACCAACTTCAATACGTCTTTTCCAATGAAGGAATTAATACGATTTATTAGATCAGTAGTAGTAGGATACACTATGAATTTTAACTAATAACCTAAATAGTTGTCTGTATTTGCTAGTATATTTTCTCCCTTTGGATTACCTTAGTCACGAGACGCTTTCTTATTCTTAATTTTTCTTAACTTTGTAAATTTTTTCATTGTTATTTGATTTAATATTTTATTAATATAATGAATCTTTTGGTTAGATACGGATCCCCTTTGCATGCGTAGATGGCTCGTACTTAGCCGGTTATTTTACTAAAAAATCTTACTGATGATTTTTGTTTGTTTAATTATAGAATTAGCTTTTGAAATTTTGCTTAATTAGTTAAAACTGGTTGCAATAATAAAAAAAATCCAACTTATTCTAACCCATTAACCCCATCCCTCAACTCTTCCTGCTCAAAACAAACAGGATAACAATAAAATTATTTGAAGTCGAAATTATTAAAATACTTGGTTATGAGATGATTCAAAGAATGGCTCGTAGGATTTTTGTTTTTAAGGTATTTGTTTATTTTTCTTAACGCCGAAGGCATAAAGATCGTGCGGCCGTTTTCCAACCAAAATAAAGATTCTTCCTCATCCAAATTTTATATATTGGTAAGAGAGACGCGGGACAGAAACCGGTGGAAGCATGCAACCCTGCCTGACGCTGACCACAATCCTCAGACATTAAGTCCGACCCCAGAGAGAGTGTGTATTTCTAATAAGCGTGCATTGTCCAGCTTATTTGGAAAAGCGCGCAGTCGAAAGAATAGTAAACTCTATTTAAGTAAAACTTTACAGAAATGTTCAACGCGGTCTCAAGACATAAGCGTTGAGCGTTTTCTTTACTTCGAAATAGTATGGAAGATTACACACACAAGCCTGAGCGGTGGCTAGGCGGCGCGGTGGCGGGGCGGGTTGTACCGGCGACACAGCTAGGCAGCGTCCGCGGAGCGTGGCGGAGCGGTGCCGTGGCGAAGGCGTGCGCCGTGCGCGTTGTATTCCTTATAGTGAATAAAGTAAGTTCACACAGAGCGGTGGCGGCGCGTTGCGGTGCAGAGAGGTGCTACATGCGGTTTATTCATTTGTATTTTTTTACAAAATTGTTCATCGACTAGAGATATGTACAATGGATTTTGGCCTCATTAGACATTTTTGTAAACTTTACCCACTAAACACGCAACCGCCACCGCTCCGCCTCCGGCTTATATGTGTTTCGGCTTTAAAACAATCCTTTTAGAACTAACTCATGTACAAATGGCGGACTTAATGCCTTTAGGCATTCTTTCCCAGCCAACCTGAGAATAGTAGCCAAGTCTTAGAAAGTGTCGCAAAAAACTAATTGATTTTAGTTATATTTTTATTATTTTAAAGCATGTAACTGCTTGATGTTTAAATCTAAAGAAAATATAACTAGAAAAATTCCATGCGGACCAGGCTGCAGACGGCGGGACTTGAACCCTTCGCAATCCGGGCGAATGCACTGATCAATTATGTTTATATAGTTGATTTTAACCTACTTAAATAAAATACCTATATATTTACCTCTTTTTTTTGTGGAAGTTAAGCAATTTTCCCTGTAGCCGGTCATCGAATGGGTAACCAGAAATTTAACTATCTCGTGCTCCTCCGTGCTACGAAAGGCACGTCACATCTATCAATCCGCATTGGGCTTTAGTGGTGTGGTAGGTCATTATCAATCTCCCTTTTCCACCCATAGCGAAGGCCTGTGCCCCAGCAGTGGAGACATCAACAGACTGATAATGATGAAGTTCTTAAAATATCCGTCTGCCATAACACGCTTCCTCTTCTCACTTAGTCGGACAGTCAGAAGTTGGGCAGTTCGCAGCAAGCCGAAGGATGTTTCAACTTTGCACATGCTCCTGATAAAACTGATGTTTAACTTTTGCGTGTTGCTTTTTTTGTTCACAGTCAAGTATTCTAGTTGCGCTAGTGGGACGGAGCGTCGGGTGCGAGGGAACATTTTTATTTCGTCTGAGTGTAGTAAATTATTCCGAGCTGTTTCAACGATGGATTTTGTGTTATGCTAGTTATGTACGAGACGAGCACCACTTTTTCGTTTCGTCGCTTTGGATGTTGTGCACAGAGTTTCAGCGATATGTTTAATAGGACTCAATAATAGAACAAAATATTTTTAACCGACTTCAAAAAAGAAGGAGGTTCTGTGTTAGACTGTATATACCTATATACTATGTTTTGTTATAAAAGGAGACAATTGTTTATTCTTTCTACAAAACCAGCGCATTAATTCTTTTAAGAATTAATATTAAAACAAGGTGAATATTTTTATACGACTTTAAAATATATCTAATCAAATCAAAAATCATTTATTCAATGTAGGCTGTTACAAGCACTCATGAATGTCTAGAAACTACGCCATCGGTTTGTAAATCTACGGCGGGAGACCTTTTACTGAGAAGAACTGGCAAGAAACTCAGCAAGGGCTGTTTTTTTCTCCCTGTTTTATTATTTACAGAGTCGTCAAATTGAAAAATATCATCAGAGATGATTCATGAAGTCACCTTTCATTGCATAATGATTAAATTACATTTATTGTTTACCTGCATTTTGTTTGCTGTGTCATACAGTATAAATACAAATAGGTAGTGTTAATTTTATTTTTTTAAGGATTTAACTGCTTGATGTTTAAATCTAGTAATATTTTCTTTAGATTTAAACATCAAGCAGTTACATGCTTGAAAAATTAAAATTATAACTATCTCTTCTTTCAAATTGTTTAATACTTGTAAAAGTATTCATTTGACATTGTGGGTTACCTATAATGCGAAGAGATGGCGCTGCCTTGCAGCTTAAGAATGGCTAGAAGAATTTCGACGCGGCCATCAGGGCTGTTGTAGCATAATTGGTCAGTGCATCCGCCCGGATTGCGAAGGGTGCGGGTTCGAGTCCCGTCTGCTGCCTGGTCCGCGTGGATTTTTTTCTAGTTATATTTTCTTTAGAGGTAGTGTTAAGTTTCAATAGTGTTACAGATCTTGGGGAATTATATTAAACAGTGTTATACTACAACCTAGAAATGAACCTCTTGATTTTTGGAGTCTAAAACATGGAACGACAAGCTTGTTCTTAAATCTTGTGTTAAAGTTATGGATATGACTTTTTT
The DNA here is from genome assembly GCA_902850365.2 of Chilo suppressalis. Taxonomy (NCBI): domain Eukaryota; kingdom Metazoa; phylum Arthropoda; class Insecta; order Lepidoptera; family Crambidae; genus Chilo; species Chilo suppressalis. The sequence goes on along the minus strand of OU963917.1, from coordinate 11,246,590 downwards.
TGCAAATGCGTCATCGTTTTTATTAATTTATTTAATTTTTTCTCCAAGAGCATCTCTTGCCTTCAAGTTTTATATGGCACGAACAACTCTATTTTGCAGTATAAATACTATCGATGTTAGCAGCCGAGCCCCACAACAAAAGTAACCAAAGTAAACCAATCTTGCTGTTTCCACATTAGTTAAGAGTCTTATTTTTGTAATAGCAAAATAGCAAAGCAAAATAGCCGCGGAGCTCACTCTACTTGATAAGGCGTCAATATAAGGATTCCATTGCAGATGCGAGTCTAAGGTAATACCCAAAAACTTTGTAGAATCCACTAACTCTACAGGCTGGTTGTTTATTTTTATTTATTTATTCTTTATTACTAAAAACAGTAAATGGCGGACTTAATGCCATAGGCATTCTCTACCAGTCAACCAGTATGGGCTACTAAAGTTAGAGAAAAATAATAATAATAATATTATCCTACAGAAATATACTTTATACTAGTATTAAACTTCTCTCACATTAGGCAAATTAAACCTACCATGTTTTGTTTTTCTAGAGTTTTAGTTTTAAATTATTTACTGTAAACTAATGAGGGACTTCAGAGAGAGCACAATACTTTGTCATAACAGTAATTTCCTCTTCTAGTTTTGAGAGAGATGCTAATTAAATTTCAAAATTATTGCAGAAATGATGACGAAAATGAAATGAAACAATGACATTATAACGTGTTCCGTATTTTAACCGTTTGCGTTATTCCGCTTCGAAACCAAATCAGGATGGATTTCACAAATATATACTACAAAGAAAGTGACTCGATGAAAAAATATACATGATACATTCCTTCTTTGTAAACTTTTCTTTTAAAAGATTCTAAATACAATGACACAACCTTCTATGGTCGTTCTTTTGCCGTCCAAGCTGTTCTCCTGTGGAATTCTCTTCCAGTAATCCATAAGACGAGCACAATCTATCCATACTTTTAAAAATCTTGTTTTCAACCATTATTTGTCGATGTAACTGCAATTACAAATGAGGAGCTCGATGGCGCAGGTGGCTAGCGCGTTCGACTGCGATCGTTGAAGTTAAGCAACTTTCGTAATGGTCGGTCATTGGATGGGTGACCAAAAATATTCTATCTCGAGTTCCTCCGTGCTTCGGAAGGCACGTTAAGCCGTTGGTCCCGGCTGCATCTGCAGTTGTTAGCACCCGCCAATCCGCACTGGGCCCGCGTGGTGGGTCATGCACAATCTCCCTATTCCATCCATAGGGAAGGCCTGTGCCCCAGCAATGGGGACATTAATAGGCTGACGATGATGAACTGCAATTGCTTTTTTTTCTGACTGGATTAAACTTATATATGTGCAGTCTATGTATGTATATGTCATATATTTATATTATATGTATATATCTTATAGTAATATTAGGTGTATATATTATGTATGTATGTTATGTATATATATTTAGTATATATAGTTATATACATTTTTATATCCTTAGTTTCTTTTACAACACCACTGACTCCAGTTTCATTCAATCCTCTCCATCCAAAGGTTGTCTGGAAGAAATCGCTTTTAGCGATAAGACCGTCCATTGAATCACTGTTTAAACGTAATGTATTTACCCCATTTATGTACTGTGGTGTTTTTATAAAGAATTGTGTATTGTATTGTTTGTAAATACAAATACTGCTTTATCTTCCACATCTAGTCTATAGTTCCCGATATTATTGTTCATTTCAGAGGGAAATTGGTTCATAGTAGATAATGCGATGTGAAATTGGTTCTGCGTAATTGACCACGACGTAAGTGCTTACGGTTGTTGCAGCTATCTCTGGAGTCCGTAGAAATGAGCGGCCATGGTAGAAAGCTTTTCTATATTGTCTTGCCACGATTGTTGTGGTGGAGTCATTGTTCCTTAAATCCATGACACAAGTTGTTTTTTTATCAGAGCACAGATTTTATTGTAGTGGTACCTAAGCATACCTCCGTAGTCGAGTGGTTTGTACGCCGGGTTTCATAGTGTCGCCGACTCGAGAGGTCCCGGGTTCGAATCCTGGTGGGGGCAGATGTTTGTGTGATGAATACGAGCATTTGTACTCCAGTCATGGATGTTTAATATGTATTTCTATATAAATATACTTACATATGTACAATTATATTCTATCCGTTACCCTAGTATCCCATAACACAAGCTTACAGTGCTTACTTTGGGGCTAGGCTAATTGGTGTGAGTGTTGGTAATATTTATTTATTTTATTATATTTTAATGTTATTAATGAAAATTTAGTATAAAATTTGTTATTCAGTATTCTAAATTCTCATGCAAGAAACTAAATGTTATTTAGATATAAAAGAAAATTAAATCTCATATTTTATAATTAATTAAGGAAGCCATGTTGTTACAATATTTAATTTTGGTAATAAACTTCGTATTGACTATGATTGCAAATACAATACAAAGATACTACATACAATTGCATATTGGAAAAGTAACAGGCATGGCTGTATAGCAAAAACAAAATCCTTACACGTTCCAGCGACGACAATTTCTAGAAAAAGGTAGTTGGCAAAGATAAGTTATTTATTCAGCCACCCACAATACTACATGTTCCTACGCGGTTCATTTTATTCCTTGCGACAATATGTTTGAGTACAGTACAGAGTTGAGCATTTTTTTGGCAACACTGTGTGTCACGTAGCCGAAACTCGGGACATTACACAAACTTGTCTCCTGTCCCGCGGCGTGTTTTATTTCCCTTTCATGTTTTCAAGTGGTGCGATAATTTTACAAACACACACCTATTCTGACATGACTGTTTTGTAGACTTGCTTTTGGCGTTTTGTTTTTTTCTCGGTGTTGAGCATTGCAATAATGTTAAAGAACTTTTTGTTTGTTTCAAAGATAAAATAAGATTCCAAAAATGTCATATGCAGACCGCTGCAATAAATTTTTTAGGCGTCGCAGTGCAGATATTAATTTTGTTCTTAAAATAACTAGAGGCTTGGTGGACTGCCCCGGGGGCCAATTGCCTAACGGAAATGCTTTGGAAAACGCTAACGCTTACCATTTTATTTTGTTATTTCTAGTCGCCTGAGGTATTCATATGCCTCGCGCTCTTTCTTTTTCTTTTGCATTGGTAATAACAATATTAAAAAAAATGAGCGTGAGGTATTCGAAAACCTCAGGCGACTAGAAATAACAATATAAAATCGTAAGCGTTAGCATTTCCCAAAGCATTTCCGTTAGGCGATTGGCCCCCTGATCTGATAGCGAAAATTGCTTTTAAGATACCTTCAAGAGCACCTCGCAATAATACATATAAGCCGTTTAGTATTCCTTCTGTTCGTACGGACTATAGACAAGACAGTTTTCTTATTAGGGCTTGTTCGGCTCTTAATCTGGGGGCACGGCAGTGCAAGTCAAGCGCGAAGCAAACACTGCCGTACCATCCTTTACTGGAACCATTTCGCCGCATTTTCAGGCCCCTATTTGAGAACCTCTGGATAAGACCAGAACGCTGAAATGGTGTCATGTAAGCACCTGGTTTTGTACCCTTGTGTACCCTTCAACGGCCAAGTCACACAACATTAACTATTATAATAAAGAATCGCAGTAAGGAACCTTAGACTTGGCACGACTTTATATAGATTTAATTACTTTTTAGAGATAAACAAGCAGCTCCATCGAGACTTGGCTAGTTTTTTACAGAATGTTTTTGGTGGGATAAAGCTGACACCAGCATAGATATCTTCTTTAATAGCATCAAAAGTTTAAATAAGAGTTTGTTTCAGCTGATTAATTAGTTATTATGTAACGTACATATTGTAATATTTTACGTTTTCTCTCACAACTAACATTTCATGTAAAACTGTTATTACTGTATGGTTGACGCTTCTGTGTTTTTGTTTAGATTTTTAATCTGTACAGATTTCTATATGTGGTAGCTTGTCAATAGCTTTTAGTAATATTTTTTGCTGTTATCTTTATTTTTATAAGCTGTTAGCTGACCTAAGACAATAAATTAATAATGTACTACGAGAGGTAGGGCACCGCGAATTTGAGCGTCTGTTTGGGGAAGCAACCTCCACCATACAGAATACCACAGTAAAATATCACTAGCTTTTGGTGGTGTTTTGTTCCAGGGTTCCGTGGGGTAGGGGATTGGGTTCAGGCCGGCAAGGATCACTGGAGCGGCACATTTTCTGCCGCATCATCTTTTTACGCAACTGGTCTCCACTTACACTTAGCATCAGGTGGGGTAATTAGCTGCGCCTCGTATAAAAAGAAACTTGATTCTGTATAATTATCATTACCTAAATTTGACAGCAGTGTCTTCTTTCATTTTCTAGAGAGCATCGAAAGGATACGTTGTTGTTAAATTGAATTTTATATTTAGAGAATCTAGCCAGCTTCGGGCCCAATTTAGGCTTAAATCATCATCAGCCTATTGGTGCCCCACTGCTGGGGCACAGGCCTTCCCTATGGATGGAATAGGGAGCTTGGGCATGACTCACCACGTAGGCCCAGTGCGGATTGTTGGATGCTAACGACTGCAGATGCAGCCGGGACCAACGGCTTAACGTGCCTTCCGAAGCACGGAGGAGCTCTAGATAGTAATTTTTGGTCACCCATCCAATGACCGACCACTGCTAAAGTTGCTTAAGTTCAACGATCGCAGCCGAACGCGCTAACCACTTGCGCCATCGAGCTCCTCCGCTCCGAGGCTTAAATATGGGATGACAACACCTGTGTTCACCAGCATGATGCATATTGAGATAAAATGAAGAACATCGTAGAGTCAAAACTATTTTAACCATCTTACCAAATATAACGGTAGCTAACTATAGTTATACGATTTGTTAACCCCTGTACTATTATTATCATGACTGAATAAATAGTTAACCCTACTGCGCCCTATTTTTTGCTATCTATTGTGCTATAACTTGACCCACTGCCATTTCTATAGGGGGTGGGGTTACAAGTTATTCATTATCAATCTTATGTCACATGTTATAAAGGAGGTTATCCTTCAACATACATATTGTGCTCTAGCTGTGTATACATCAGCGAATTTTAATTTTGGCAAAACCTTAATAGCTTGTAATAAAGATTGTTTTACTAACTTCGCTTGATAAACATGCCAGATTGTATGGCTTATGAAACACAAAAGATTTTGGTTTGAAAGTATTTTTTTTAATGTAGTTGTGATATTTAACGATTACAATTTATTAATTCAATACATTTGTGGACTAGCTTTCGCCCTTGGCTTAGCACGTGGCCGATTAGAAATGGGGATTAAATGATCCGTATAACAAAGATGGCGGCGTATATTGTCGATATGGGTGTTGAGTTGCATCTGTTCAAATAGAGTTTCATTTTGTTGTTGGATGATTATGATTATTTCATCTGCATATTATGAAGCTATTACTATTGACACAAGACTATTTTTAAGCGGAGGGCACATAGGATTTTCCGCTAGAATAGGGTATTTGACAGTATTTAAAATAAAGTGCCAAATGTTAGCATCTGTGTTTAGAATGAGTATTGGCATGGGTTTTAACTATTTTTGCAAAAAAAAATTTCATCATTTTACTAAAAACCCACGAAAAGGATAAAAGTTTTCTTATCTATTATCACGTGACCCAAAACGCTTGGGATTGGCGGAGCCTAAAACGACGTCACACGCAAGTAAACTTACGGTTAAAGTGACATTACATTGTATCGTTTGACGTTTTAATAAAGTCGTGTGACGTCACACACTAGTAAGACGCCATATTGTTCAGTGAACCGTTTTCGCGGCAATTTGAAAATGGAGTATTTGATTTGGTTATTTTTACTGAAATACACAACAGAATGATGAATATCCATATAGAATATTACGGACTCCATAAACATTAGTCAATAGCGTGAGATTGATTTCTAAAACTTGTCAAATACCCTATTGAAGCTTCCGTCTGGGGAAGCAACCTCCACCTGAGAGAAGACCACAGTAAAATAACACACTACCTTTTCGTGGTGTTGTGTTTCTGCTGGTGAGTAGGTTTCCAGGGCTCCGCGGGGTAGGGGATTGGGTTCAGGCCGGCATCATCATTCATTCATGTGGATCGCTGGAGCGGCACTCTTTCTGCCGCATCATCTATAACATACAATAGAAGACAACAGTAGAATAACAAACTACTGTTTAGGTGTGTCCACTCTGAAAAAACATCGATGAATTTTTTGATGCGATACATCGCAACTATACATCGATGTCAATCGATGTATCGGATGAAAACATCGATGTATTTCAAACATCGAGTACTTTTTCTTAAATTTTAAAAATTTTTGCTTTCTGTCAATAGAATATTAGAAATATATGTACTTCAATCTTAGTTTGTTTCACAAAACCAAAGGTTATTAAAAGTTTATAAACATAGAAACTCGTAGTTATTTTTTATTGTCACTGCACTGACTCTTGCGCAGTGCTGCCAACATCGGAGTCATATCAGAGAATTCGGAATGCTTTCATAACAGTAAGTAAAATTTTAGTGGTCAAACTTAATTTTGTTTTTACTGAGGTTAAACCAAAAAGAGGATATTATTAGTACGTGGTCAAACTGTATTACCAATTCGATGTTTTTTTAAACATCGATGCATCGAGTATATTGAAAGCTTTTCAAAACATCGGATCGATTCGATGTTTTTCATTGCAAACATCGATGTTTTCGATGCATCGATGTATATCGAATATCCCTACTACCGTTTGGTGGTGTGGTGTTTCTACTGGTGTGTAGGGTTATAATGTTGCCGCGGTAACATCACTGCGCGTCTCCCGACGACACGGCCGAGCACACGCTAATCGTGTGCTCGGCCTGGCGAAACGAGCGCCGCACTCCGATTGCGGCGCTCGGCGGTAGAGACCTCTCGTTGCCAAAGATGGTTAGAGCCATGCTTGGTAGCGAAAGGGCCTGGAAGACCGGTGATGACACAGGAGGCCGCGGAGAGGGAGCGGGAGGAGGACGCTCTAGCCGCTCCCCTCCGACGTAGACGGGTGGGCCGAAGAAGGCAGGCAGCCGTGACTGCCGGTCTTTAACGGCCCTAAGGTGGTCTGGGCGCGGCTTGGCTGCCGCGTGCCCTAGGTGCCATTCGGCATAGGCCACCCGGTCTGGGGATTGCCTAGTACCCTAGCGCAATCCCCCAGAGGTGTTGCCCGGTCCACTCGTTGGCGTCTCGGTGAAATGGCGCACCTAGGTGCGCCGATCCCGAGACGCTTCCACATGGGCGTAGGAGGGTACCAGCACGGTAATATTATCTATACAGTATTGTGACTCCGCCCTGTCCTTGAAATAAATGCCTACGGCCGAGCGCTGCTTCGCACGCGGTAGGGCCGCCCGCCTATAATATTTTATGTAGTTTGGTTTTTAATGCGAGTGTAGGTAGATTACTCGTTTGTCTCTTTTTTCATCCTAACCACTTATTTATATATTATTCCAGATATTTTGCCCGATATATACCTAAATATTAGAAACAAATAACGTACTAGTAGATAGGTATATAAAAAATATTCTATAAAGGTAAGACACCTTTCCAATATTTCAGGTAATTTAAAAAATTATATCTCTGGGTGTGCTATTGAAGAGTTCAAGCAACCAAAAACAGCAATTGTGCTGTTGTACGATATTGATCGTCGTTTGTTCTTTTCCATTCTAAATTATGTAGGTATCTACTTAATTCAATCAAATATTTACAATACAAAACGCACGTTTAAGCACGGCTAACTGCATAAATAACAATTCACATCGTTCGGTCGTCGTTGCGGGGCGCGGCGGCGCATTCGCGACTGGGTGCCCGCCGAGAGTGCCTCGAACTCGAGTGGCGTAGGTATGGCTCGCTTTCCGACAGTTTGTATGAAGATAGAATAGTGTATGATATTATTACCGTGGTACCGGTGAATTTTAGTGGGTAGGACCGGCGCTGTATCCCGCTCCGGGTGAGTCCTCGCCAGCGCACGGTACTGCTTGTCAAGGGATTTCTCATCGTTAAAAAAAAATAGTTCTAATGTTACGGGAGGTAAGGAAATGGGTTCGGCATATTTTGGGAAAATTCTTTATTTAAAGCAATTACTTCGTCTAAGTCAGAAAATTTCTAATGCAAGACTTTTACTCTTAAACTAACCAAAATATTTTAATCGTTATAATTTTCCATGAAAAGCACAGTCTCCAAGCAAAACCAGAGATGGACAGACATACGGACATGACGAAACTATAAGTGATCCTCGTCAGGACTACGGAACCTTAATAAAAATGGATGCGTGTAACTTATGTACGCACGTGAGAAGTTATACTTCTTTAGCATCATTAAAAATATTTTTTAATTGCATGCAAATAATTAATAATTACAATAAAATAATAAAAGAACTGGAAAAGGATAGTTAACACAGTCAATTAAGTTCAGTTTTAATTTGAAAAATTAAATAAATATTCAAAATATTCAATTAAAATCACTACTGAATTTAAGTTATTAGTCCATATGTAATTAGCACTTGTAAGTAACTAAAACACGTTGTGTCTATATAGAAACTAGAAACATGTGGATAAATATTATAAATATGAAAACAGTGATCAGAGGCGACGAGCGTGCCAACATTGTTTTTGACAACGCGATCATCTTATGGAGCTCCGTGGATCGTTCAAAGTACCTTTCGAACAGATGTCTAATAATGGTGGATTATTAACCACTAAGTGGTTAATAATCCACCATTATTAGACACTAACATTCATAACGCGCCCGCGGCCAACTTCATGGTGTTACTATATTGTGTTACAGTGATGCGCGCGCATCTCGAAATTCCACTCACATGATTTTTTCATAACGCGCCCGCGGCCAACTTCATGCTGTTACTTTTGGGTTACAGAGATGCGCGCGCATCTAAAAATTTCACTCTCATCATTTTTTCATAACGCGCCTAAAGAAGTATAACTTCAAAAAAATGTATAATCCTTTCAATTGATACTTTCTGTTGCCGCCAATCATTGCACTCTGGCGTGAGGCGCAAATAACGCAACTCTGTAATTTGCTTTTCCTGCAATTAGATTATCAATGGTTCTAACGCTGAGGTCAGGTTACAGTTAAATTAGTAAAAATTGCAAAGAAACAAAACGTAAAAACCCTACCAATAAAATGAACTAATAAAACAAAATTACTATAGCTAAAATAAAATAAAACAAGATATGAACAGATTCGGACAAAAGTCTGAAGAAAATTAGTCTACAAACCAAAAAAAAAATACGCTAGGTCAGGGTATGCAACGTACAATCGAATCTCCCACCCTCTTGTTATTAAATTAAGAATCTAATTGGGCTAATTAAGGGTCAATTTATACTAGCGCAGAGTCGAAGCGCATCGAAGCGTAAAATTCTTCACATCTAAAGCGAAGCTGTATGAAAACGCGCGTATTCTTGCGGATACGCTTTCATCAGCAGCAGTGCTATTGCTAGTGCTTCATCACAGGCACTGCCGGATTTAGGGGAGGGCAACCGGGGCGAAAGCCCCGGGGTCTCCACAAACGGGGGGCCCCCACAATAGACTTCGGAAAAAAAAATCTTTCAAATTCCAACTAGTAAACACTAGTAAACATCTTTTCCTTTGATATTTTTTTATGCTCTTTTACCTTTACCTACAGTACTTTGTACATATAACATACATGGTTATTTGATTATATTAATCTCAGGGCCGAATTAAAGGCAGGACAGGTGGGGCTGTGGCCCTGGGGCCTCCACAACAGCTTAAGAAATAACTAAATTTCATAAAAGTATAATTTTTATCTTGCCAAATGATACCCTATCGATTAAATTCCCAAAGAGGTACCTCGGTACTAACTACCAAGTAATATTCAACGAAAAGATTGACACAAATTTAATTACATACCAAAGTAAAGTAGGTACGTACCTCGGAAAAGATTCCTGGCACAAGTTAAATGTTTCCGAACGAACAATACCCGAATTAACTTCATCAAAACATTGTTCCATTCAAATTACAACTCTTATCAAAGTCCTTTTTGATCTCGGGAGTAATTCGACATATTTCTCAACAATGGCCCTCGTCGCGCCGAGCCGTTCGCCTCTGATGCTTTGGTTGGAAATCTTCGAAATTTCTATGCATTAATAATTCGGTGTGGGCGCGGAAACTCATTAAAAATAACGCTTGAAACTTATAATCGTTCTGAGGGGCCTGTAAGGCGCCAGGAAGTTTAAATTAGACTTGTCACCCTGCACGCGGGGGTTATTCGCAGAGTTGCCCGCGGAAAAAAATACTCGGCCAAGCGTGAATTAGCCATTAGGAATTTACGTTTTAATGGCTGGCACTACCTATTTTGTTTTTGTACTAAAATTTTATTTTATTTATATTAAACTTTATATATGTGTAGTTTATGTTTTAGTTTTCGCTCTCGCATTTATAATATTTTAGCTGACCCAGCGTATCCGTATCGTATAAAAATAGGGGCTGGTGGTAGAAGGGTGAAAATTTAGGGTTGTATGTTTTTTTTAATGCTACATTTTCAAATATTAAAAATTGGCCAAGAAAATAAATAATAGATAATAATAATAATAAATGATAGGGGTAGACAACCCTTATCACTTCACTACATAGTATAAAGCAAAGTAGCTTCCCGCTGTCTGTCCCTATGTCCCTATGTATGCTTAGATCTTTAAAGCTACGCCAGGGATTTTGATGCGGTTTTTTTAAATAGATAGAGTGATTCAAGAGGAAGGTTTATATGTATAATACATGCATAATATAGTAGAGAAACACTGATTATTTTAGAGGTTTTTAATGTAAGGTCGTAAATAAACACATTTGTTTGCGCTTACATTGCAAACGCTAGCTCAACCCTACGAGATAGATCATAATAATGTACTACAGTATTGTACACCTTAAAAAGGTCTACAAAAAAGTCCGCGATGGTATATGTCTATATCTTAGAGATAACCCACAATAACCATTTTTTATCCTGTACTTTTTACGAGAAATAATAGTTTATATACGAAGCGATTTTCAGCAATATAACATTCATCCTTATCCAATTAAGTACCTTAAATACATTATGCATTTAATATAGACCAATTTAGACCCTTTAACGCATGTTATTTAAATGAATATTTTCGAAGATATTACAGATTTAAAATGCAGGGACATAACGGTTCCGACGCTACTGGGCCTGGCGGCGCGGCGCGTGCCTATTGTTATTATTTTTCTTTCAATTTTATATAAAGAAAATTATAATAGAAATAGCTGTTTGTGTAAAATAAAATATCTAGTATCTGTTTACTTTTGCCTAAACGAATTTTGATGATAAAGCTTCAAATTATTGATCGAACGTCTACCATAAATCTTACTTGTTTAAAAACCTCTTTAATATTTGCTGTACTTTAAACTAGTATTATATAAAAAAAACTTTTAGATTTTTGACTATACTCGAACAATCACTCTTTCGTTTAAGGAACCCTAAAAACCGGGGCGAGTCCACAAGACGTCATACATCCTTATTTCAAACATTCCATTTTGTCCTAATTCTTTGTACTTACAAGTGCTTTAACGGCTCCCTTTGGTATAAAAATTAAGGAAAAAGAAAAACATCGTATATATTTAGCGGCATCTGCTAACAAAGTTAGTTTGTTTATTTCTGGGCTAAGTACTTTAGAATCTTTGTATGTAGGTAGTATGACAGCAATTTCTCACTTTTATTATTGCAAGTATAGCTATGAAAACAAATCCGAAACTTCTTTTCGGACGTGGTGTACTTTTTTATTAAATCTACATATCAAAACACTCAAAATGTGAAGAATATTTAAGATATATATAATTTACTGGAAAAGACTATTCGGTCCAGGTTTATTCAATTCAATTCATTTATTGCAGACCATAATGGAGATACAAAGGTGGTAATATTAACAGATAAAAAGTGCATTATGGACCCTGTAGTGTAGGGTATCGCAATTGGAAGAGGAGAGGACGTCTTATTCATAATTCCTTATTGTGATATAATTTGTTATATCCAATGAATTAAAACCCATAAAAATTATTTATTCATACTACTCATTAGGTACAAACTTCTTTGTTTATTCTACACATTGTATTTCAACATCTCTTATCTATTAGACAAGTCCGTCCGTCTGTCTGTGGTGCTGTTTCAGCGGCCAAACCGTAAGAGAATATTTAAGTTATAAGTTAAGAATAGTCTGATAAGACTACAAACCGGATTTGAGTAACGTAGCACTTCCGGTTTTCGAGAAATCAGGTTTTGGTGAACATTTGGTTCACTGGTTTGCTAGTTAACCTTAATGACAAAACTGACCACCTTGTTACGGAACCTTTGTATCATCTAACGCTAGTCTGACTCCCAATTGACCAGTTTTTATGTTCTCACTGCTCACAACAGTTCGTGGCAAATATGTATTAATTTCGATGTTACCCCCAAAACAACATGTTAACAAATCATTCGCGTGCACGCCCCGATCGCTAGCCGGGGAGTGAATGAGTGAATGCTCATTCCCGGTCTCCCCTTATCTTTTATCACCCAGATCCCGTGTAGCGATATCCAGTTATTTTCTATTAATGGCTCACTTGCCCTTGCGCTGTCCCACCGCTGATGTTATCGCGACCCACCCTCAGCGATTTCCAACGATTGTTAGTTTAAAGATCGTAGATAAGGAAACAGCACAATGTGTAATGTAATAATTCTAGCATTGATCCTTTTTTTAACGTGAAAAGCGTCCTAAATTTGGTTCCCGACCGGATCTGTGTAATATTTTTTTGTTCATTTATCTCAAGTCTGGGTGTTTGTTATGTCTTCCCTGATTTTGGGTTCCTTAAAATAAGTGCTTCTGTTGTACCTAACCAACTTTATGTACCTGGGAGATATTGTGACGGAGGACCTCAGCGACGACTCTGACGTCGAGAGGAAGCGTAGGGTCCTGGCAGTCAAAGGAAACATTAACTCCAAAAGGTACTTGGTTCATTTGTGGGTCAAGGTGTATGTTACTATAATAAAATACCAAAATAAAATAATAAATTTCCCTTTTAATAAGTTTAAAGTGTGTATAAAAACTTGTCTCCTTAAGAAAGGTTACTATACAGTTAAAGATTTCATAAATGACAAGGCACCTTGGGCTTAATATAATAGACTAAGTCGTTTTACTTTGCTAATTTTTTGAAGATTGTGTGATGAAAGATGACATCAACACATGTTTTTAGTTTTTGATATCATCTTTCAATTGACGACACAAAACAAAACAGGGAGAAAAAAATAGCCCTTGCTGAGTTTCTTGCCGGTTCTTCCCGGTACAAGGTCTCCCGCCGTAGATTTACGAACCGATTTCGTAGCGTTTGACTTTCACAAGAGCTTGTAACAGCCTAGACTGAATAAATGAGTTTGAGTAACGCGGGCAGGTTTGCACACTGCCCAGAAGTAGTGAAAGTTTACACTTTTTAAAGCTTACTACGGACTACGGACGGCTTACGGACTGTCAGCAAGGGCGGATCCAGGGTGGGGGGGGGGGGGTCATGGAGGTCATGACCCCCCCCTGGGCTGGGTACAGATGGACCAAACCCAGTGGGATTTTATTTAAGTACTTTCAATATTTAATATACCATGACTATATGACCCCCCCTGGCGCCAAAGCGAGATGCGCCCTTGACTGTCAGTCCTGCTACTCGAGTATAGCTTTGGGTAAACTCTACGCGCTGGGCTGTCAGTGACCTACGCATCCAGTATAATTCAGGATGCTGATGCGGCTGCCTCGTTATTGTAGCGCATCACAGATGTTCGCGGGAGCACACACGCACGATTTTCATGCAATTATTCGCAAGGAAGTCGTATCCATACAGCAGCGAGTGCTAGGTAATTGCGATGGCATCCCGCAGAAGGTCTTCGGTGGCTGGGATTGGCTGGACTTTTTTTATACTAATAATATTTATTAATGATTGTTATTTATGATTGATTATATTGAGTATTTGTCCTTTTTATGACATTAATTAATTGTATTATGATTGTATTTTTTTAAGTATGTAATGTCTGAAATAGAATTAAGTATTATGATTAATTTAGGATTGTTTTTTTTTATCAATATGTAATCGCCTCTTGGCCTACACTACCCAATCCCGACCCAGTGGAGCCCTTTGACTATAATATTACTTGCGAATGTCCGCCACTTTGCCTGCGTCAAATTTCCCATAAAAACTTAGTCTCCTATTTTCACCTTTTATATAATAAATTAAAAGCCGCGATATTTCGTGAAGTCCCATTATTTGGCTTTGTGAAATTGTTGTATTATAATCTCTTTTGTAATTTCTACCGATTGGACTAGATTTGTGTATGTATTTGTATGTATATGTATTTGTATGTATATGTTTATATGTATATATTAATAAATTACATTGAAATTTACGCTGCCGCCGACTCTCCCACTTCCTTCTAATCCTCTCCATCCAAAGGTTGTCTGGAAGAGATCGCTTTTAGCGATAAGGCCACCGATTGTAACACTTGATTTAAATGGCTCTGTATTTATTGTTATGTTTTCTGTGGTGTGCAATATAGTGTTTTGTATTGTATTGAATTTCCATACCACGGTCAACGGTACAGTGTTTGTGGCTTGAAAGCGTAACAGATAGACACAAAGAGTTATAATATTGTATGATAACAATACGGGTATTGTAATTCGGCTCTTGTTTTGGAATTAGTACACCTAAATAGGTGTTTAAATAAAATTAATTAAAGTAAAAACAATGGTTTTGCGATTACAAAATACATATCATTATATTTTATATGATAGGGATCCAAAGTTACTCCTTTAGTACAAAATCCCTATATGAGGTAGCATGAGTAGAGTAAGGTAAAATACGCATTACCATGATATAATTCATAAAAGCTAAAAGATCCTTCAACAACGCTAAATTTAGCCTCGGTGGTTTTAGATATTGTCCAAAAATAATTATAACTTCCTATTTCTAAAACAATAGAAGTGCTATTTTAATTATCTTCAAAAATCTAGCTTTCCCGCTTGTGAGGTAAAGTTAATACAAACAAAACAAAGACGCAACAATATCGTCTAAAATGGGAACTCATTCTAACATAAAAGCGCGACATTATAAAAAAAATCTTAGCGAAGTGTCTTTAAAAAAAATATTACTGAAAATGTTTTTAACATTACGACATCAGCGGACGACGGGGAAGCACTCCAAGCTTCAGTATCATAACAATACAATGATGGAGATACTGGGCCACAGTATGGTAATAAACAGTAGGTAAAGTAGAGTTATTATATTTTTATTTAAAGAAAATTCCTATAATTATGGCCGTGTGTATTTGTTTTTTCTAGTAAAATTACTTAGAATATTTTACAAAGTAAGCTTAATACTAATGAATGTTTTTTTATTTTTCTGGTTTAAAATTTAAACAAGAGTTTGAATGATTACGATAATTTAGGTTTATTTAGCTTAAAAAACACACTTACGCTTGCTACCTTTTTTATGTCCTTTTACGGGCCTGCTAGATTTTTTTTATATGAAATAAGCAGTGACCTAGTACAAATTTCTTATTTCTGTTCTTCTTATCTATTTTATTGTGTGTGTACTAAATTAGTAAATAAGTTAAATTTTGTTATTACTTTCTATGCCCTATATATTTTTCAAAATAAAATTCAAAATTATAGCAAAAATCTCATGGTCCGCCTAAGAGTCACCATAACCTTTGCGAAACTAAAGCGTTGCTTCCCTCACCTCATCCCATGCCACAGTGGAGCCGTTGTAACGAAAAATTGATATGTAATCTTACTGCTTGCCTACTGCTCTGTGCCCTATGCCCTCTTAAACACAAGCGGCAGCATCAAAAAACAATTCCACCAATCATCAAGCGGAATTGGCGGGTGATAATTTCCGATATCGAGGACGTATTCAACACTAGAGGGGCGAAATTTGTTATGTAACGAATGTTTTTGGGGGAGGACTGTATTACAATGTCATTAAGTCCAAATTGAACCGAGAAAAAAAATGTATTCCTGACGTTGACAAATAAGAGGGTGTTCGGTTGAGACTTGTGACCGCGGAACTCGAGTTATCAATAAAAACGTAAGCTCTTTATGACATGTTTGAGAGTGTATTAAAGAAAGAAAGAGAGAAAGAAAGAAAATGTTTTATTCAGTGACACAAATTAGTACATGAAAACAATATACCTTATACATAAATACAATAAATTAGGTCTAAACATTTGCGTCACTAAAAAGGCAGTCCACTCAGTATGTGTCGGATGTCGTAGACTGTCCGGCTCTGGTCTTCCGTGGTTACCTTGAAAAGTAGGGACGAGAGTACGAATAGCCACTTAGGTAGAAAATTTAATTAAATGATTTATGCTTAAAATATTCGGTACTAGGAATTAGCTGATTATAAAACATACTACAAACACATTATATGTAATTATTACACAAGAATGTAAATTAGCACGGCAATCAACGAACAACACAGCAGTTTTAAATTTCGTTAGTATTAGGTTTCGTAATTTAAGTATCTTTCTCATAGGCTATGCGTTGGATTGGTGACTAAAAAGCTTTTGTTCGTTTCCCGGAAATAGTGAGTGTAAAGTTTTTTGCGTCGAAATGGTGACAGATAAACACTCCAGTAAAGCGAATATATATAATATTCGAAAGAATCCTCTCCATCCAAAGATTGCCTGGAAGAGATCGCTTTAAGCGATAAGGCCGCCCATTGCATCACGTGTACTAGATGGTTTTGTACTTAATGTTCAATGTGACAAGAGTTTTTGTATTGTATTGTATTGAAAGAAGAAAGAAAGAATGAAAATAATTTATAAACAACAACTTGCAGTTTGCCTCATAAAATTTATCGTTTTTTAATGTATTCCGTTTAGTGATATCCTTCCTTTTTTATGTGGACTAAAAGGGAAGATGCCAGCTGTGGACCACAACTTCGTCTGTGCCATTATTATATATCTTTAGGGGGTGGCAGAGCATGAAAGATGTGGCACCGTGAAATTGATTAACTTAAATAATTTTCATCATTTAAAAAAAAATCTTAACTTTACATGTTCAAAATAAGTTTCTTAGAAAACCTGGCATTAAAATTTACTTTAAATTATTCAAGTTCATCGTAAAAGCCTGCCGAATCTATGATAAAAAGCGTTATATCAAGAACGGGTGAAATAATTTACAGCGAGATAAAAGGCTCCTCGATCAGGCTTTGATACATAATTCAGGAAACGCACTTTAGGCGGTTGGACACACTGATCGAAGGTTCAGTGAACAATAATTGCTTCGGAGCGAGTATGTGTACCGTTTATTGTGACTTGTTAAAGTGGAACTTTCATTAAATCGCCACAAATTATTTGTTCCTCTTTATTATATCAGATTTTACTGTATACAATTCTGAGAGGTAACATTGATTGTCCTCAACTTCTTAGTGAAATTATTTTTAATATACCACGACCAAGTTTCAGACCAGTTAACAATAAATTGTTTAATTTTAAACTTTATAAAACCAACCTGGGTTAAACGCAAACTGTTATAAATAGGATATAACACTGGCTAGGATATGGCGCTGCCTTGCAGCTTAAGGCTAGGAAAATTTCGACGCGGCTAATAGGGCCGTGGTAGCATAATGGTCAGTGCATTCGCCCGGATAGCGAAGGATGCGGGTTCGAGTCCCGTCCGCTGCCTGGTCAGCGTGGATTTTTTTCTAGTAAACTTTTCTTTACATTTAAACATCTAGCAGTTAAATGCTTAAAAAATAAATAAAATCATAACTATAACACCTAGTTAAAATTCTTACAACAAAAACAATTCAACAGAAATATGAACAATTTTTTGTTAACTTAAATCATTGTTACTGAAACTAAAATATTCAGAGCAAACTTGAGCTAAATTCTCTTGATGGGTTGTCCCACCTCCAGTTGCCAGTTTCCTGAGTATAGTGATGAACATAATAAAATCTGTACTGGGTCCTTGGTAGACGTTGATTTATTCGTCATTGATTGCATTAAGCGGGCTTTGCTATCGAGTATTGATTGTGAAACTTGATTATGGTTTAGTTTTTTGTTTGTTTGTATACCTAGTTTAGTTTTTATCACAGAAATAAGAGTTGAGTATGCCTGTACCTGTTTTTGCAAAACTGTATGTATAAAGTATGTTATTTAATTATGATGGGTGTAAATTTAACATGAACGTCGTTAGCGTTCTCAAAAAGCCGACTAGGAATTAGCTGGATACAGTCATGTTGTTGCAAATCCAACCACTATTAAAATTATTTTCTATGCCATACGTTTATGATAATTTTATTATCCGCATTTGAAAGTATCAAATCCCATTTAAGTCTTACTTTTTAATATATAATATCTGCTTCAAAATAATAATATCAACTCTTATAAAATATTGACGACCTCTGTGGCCGAGTGGTTTGTGCCGGGTTTCATGGTGTCGCCGACTCGAGAGGTACCGGGTTCGAATCTCGGTGGGGGCAGATGTTTGTGTGATGAATACGAGCATTTGTACTCCAGTCATGGATGTTTAATATGTATTTCTATATAAATATACTGATATATGTACAGTATATTAGAGATGTAACGACTTGACTTTTCAAACCGGTTCAAACCGGTTTGAGCATGGACCGAGTTGAATCGGTTAACGTCTTCGTAAACCGGTTCTACCGTGGCATTCGTTCGTATCGCGCTGCGCGCATGCGCGCCTGTCAATTCTTGTTTATGCCGCCATCCACAAATCGCGTGCGGCTCCTGACGTGCTTTACCGACCCTAATAAAACTTGACCGACCAATACGAACCGACTTACAGCAGCGGATACGGTTAGCGCGCATCGACAATTTAAATACAACAGCCTTAACCGACTTACCGACCGAACCGAAATGAAACGGACTCTGGTAGATTTGACTAACTTGATGGTGTAATTTTGTTTTCATTATTATGTAATATGCGACGTAATTGCCCAGCTTCTAAAAAAATAGACCAAATATTATTCCTAAATAGTTGTAAGAAAACTTTTTAATTGTTGTTTGTATCAAATAAAGTTTCTACGACTCAAATGATTTTACAAAAATAAGTTACGTATTTATTATATTGTTGATTATTAAAATTGTATTTTATTCTCAAAGTTAAGAAGTACGGTTTTATGTAATTAATAGAGTTTATATATTTTTTTGTAATTTTTTAAACACGGTAATACATAGATATTTGTTTATTTTTATTTTGACATTTTTAATTCTGATTATTATTATTTGTTTTCATATTTTAATTGTTATTTTTCAATTCCCTTTAAATATTTGCACGATGTAATATCAATAAAATATGTAGAATTAAAAAAAAATAGCACATGTTGTTCGTAAGTTTCATTCGTCAACTCGTCAAACGGTTCAAACCGGTTCAAACCGGTTCAAACCGCGGTTTACTGAAAATTTGGCGGTTCGGTTCGGAAACCGATTTGCATGTATTACTAACCGATCAAATCCGGTTTGTCAAAATTCAAGACCGTAACATCACTACAGTATATGTATTCTATCCGTTACTCTAGGATCCCATAACACAAGCCTTATAGTGCTTACCTTGGAGGCTAGGCTAAGTGATGTGAGTGTTGGAAATATTTATTTATACCATTATATGTCTTAGTATACTTACCATCATGTCGCTCTGAGCCGCTGGTACTTTTTAACCGACTTTAAAAAGGAGAAGGTTTCCAATTCGTCAGTATATATATTTTTGTTTATATATTTATTTCATTAATAAAAAGGTAACATGTTGTCCAACTTCGATAGTTGTGTGTATCGCAAGCGAGGGCGGCGTAATTACCAAGACCTCTCTCTTTGAAATTGTTACAGCGCGCTGCATTAGGTGTCTCATTTTCAAACGTCAAAAACAAGTCTGGGGTGCGGAACACTTTGATTTTGTGCAGCTGACTGTAAGCAGCCTTTTGTTTAGTGCTTAGAAAGTCTCAACTTTATGTATATCATTCATATAATAAAATGGTACGAAAGTGAAAACTGTACATTGAATAATTTTTTAAAAGAATACTTGGGATGTGATCTACTGTCGATACCGAAACCAAAAAAGATTTTAGAATTTTGGTCTGTTTATCTGTATGTATGTCCGGGATAAACTCAAAAAGTACTGCATGGATTTACTTCATATTTGATACGAATATTATTAAGAGGTCGGGTCAACATAAAGGCTACATATTATCACGAAACTCCACCCCTAGGGGGGTAGTACTGGTTGGAAGTTTGTATCAAAGTCCTATATTTTTGAAGTAAGAGGCTTGAAATTTAACATGTATTTTCTATAGATGGTATTAAGTTGTACTAATAATGTATCTTTAGAAAAAAAACCCCTTCTGGTGTCAAAAAATATGTGCAAATAACTAATTGTTTTATTGTTGTAAGTTTACTCCTTATAAATTTTTCTAATACATACTTTACTTGCTGCAGGTAAACTGATGACTGATTCAGCTAGACAGAATAAGCGTAAGAAAACATTTAATTTCATCGAAAAAACAGGAATAAATATCGCCGCACACGGGCCACATGCCACAGCCACAAACCCCGCCACGAGAAGCTAGAAGCGCCTACTAAAGTGACTGAACCGCGCGACAGCGGCCGGCTAAGGTAAGGGAGACAAGGATGGGGAATCGCGCGAGTGACGTGTGGCGGCGTTTTATATCGGCGCATTAAGTGGCCGGTGCGGGCCACAAGAAGCGAGCAACGACGATATGTAGCGTGTGGCGGCCACCGGGCGTACCGTGTGTGGCAAGTCCATATAAAATGTATGAAAACTCCAAGAAATATGCCGGTGGCGGCGTTTTGTGGTTGTGGTCGGTGGCCCGTGTGCGGCGACACTAAGTCTAAAAATGTAAAAACAGAAATAGTAGATAATTTAAAGTGAATTCAAATTGATAACCTATATGCAGACGGAGTCACAGTCACCACTACCAAAACAAATTAAGGTAAAATTAACACATTTGAAATAGCGTAACGTCTGGCTTTTAATACACGTCATCATCATTACCAGCCTATTAATATCCCCACTGCTGGGGCACAGACCTTCCTTATCGATGGAATAGGAAGATTGGGCCATGACCTACCACGCGGGCCCAGTGCAGATTTGTTGGTGCTAACGACTGTAGATGCAGCCGGGACCAACGTCTTAACGTGCCTTCCAAAGCACGGAGGAGCTTGAAATAGTAGATTTTTGATCACCCATCCAATGACCGACCACTACGAAAGTTGTTTAACTTCACTTTCGCCATCGATCTGCTCATATAAAATATTAAAATACATGGCCCCCTATATATTTTTATGAGAATACCAATTGATTAATCCCCTCATATATAGGGTTGTAACATGCAGCATATAAAATGCTCGTATAATCGTCCCGATACACATATAGTATCTTTTATCGGCAATATTACGAAATGGAGAGTGGTATCATAAAACTATCGTTATCGTAACATACCACATACTATTATGTCTGTATATAAAACATAATGTCTACATTGTAATCGGTTTGTGAGTAGTCTACCTTACAGTTGTTATTGTGAAGTAAAAAAGAAAAAAATCCGCCAGCTGCTTATTTTAATACGTAAAATAAAAAAACGGTGTGGTCTTTTGAAAACATGATCCATGTGAAACTTTTAACCATTAATAAAAAAAGTCTTTATAGTGGGGGAATCGAACCCGGGCCCCCGGCGTAGCAGGCGATCCTTCTACCACCAATGCTTGTTGTGAAGTTCTAAATATTTTTAAGGGTGATCATAAACCGTTTTTACGGGAACCGATGGCGCCGACTCGTCCCCACTACACTTCCATCTAATAGAAGCCAATCACACGACGTGACATCAAACTAACGAACCAATCAGCGCTCACGCCCGAGAGCAAGGACGCAACATATAACCTAGTTTTGGTCAAGTTAGGAGCATTTGCTCACACACAACTGTGGCGCCTACCCTTCCCACAAGGCCTTTTTAACCTCTGTCTGTGTTCTGTGTAATAAATAATCATTGATTCAAGAATCTTTATTTCTATTGATGAGTGAGAGTCCATCTAAGACTCTTCGGTAGGATTGGATTCAGGCCATCAAGGAGGTGAAGCTGTAGCGACAAAATTCTGCCGCATCTATTTATTTATTTATTTCTTAACAATATTACATTGTGTTGGAAGTACAAATTTTAGCACATTAATAAAAAAAAACAATTGATAAAATAGAATACTCTGACCAATAACTAAAATATAAATGTCAATAATATAAAAACCCAATCAGTATTATAATAATAATCAATAACATTGCATAATTATTGTTATGAGAATTTTAGAATATTGCACTTTCATAAATAAATCACCTAGGTATATTTATTAGGTTATAGACTGTACTCGTAGTCAATATCAGAATAAGTAATTATTATGTTTTTATTAATTTTTAAGCCATTAGCTGCTAGATGTTTAAATCTAAAGAAAAGTTTACTAGAAAAAATTCCACGCTTACCAGGCAGCGGACGGGACTCGAACCCGCACCCTTCGCAATCCAGACGAATGCACTGACCATTATGCTACCACGTCCGCGTGGATTTTTTTCTAGTTAACTTTTCTTTAGAATTAATTATTAATCAATTAAAGTGGACAAGTGGTCATGCCTTGTAAATGTTTTAGCGATAAATCGAATTTTCGCTAAAATCCTAAGGATTTTGCGAAAACGCGGATGATAAGACAATGTACTGACTGAAAAAAAGATGAGATCACACAAAGTTAGGTTAGGTTAGGGGATTGCATACTTGAGTATTTAATATTAATTTCAGCTAGATATCTTCACGCGTTGCTGATAAAAAAAGTGTTTTGATAGACGGACAGACAGCCAAGAATAGATTCTATAAGAATAATGTTTTATTCTTTCGTAGTAACGTAACTCTAAAAAGAGCCTAAATAAATACTTAAATCTGTATCAGTGTTGCAATAATACCATATTTGTGGGTCGAATCACTAGCCGGAGGGCAGACATTACCACTTGGCAAAGTTCCGCTGCGCTTTTGGTAATTTATCGTTTATTTCTTGCGATAATCGACAATATACGAGGTTTACTTTTATATTAGCGGCCGCCCCCGACTTCGTCCGCGTTGACTTTTAGTTTCTTTTTACTAAAATAAAAGTTTTTTTCAAAAATAAAAATAGCCTAAGTTACTCCTTTTTACATCAGATACCTGCCAATAAAAGTCCCGTCAAAATCGGTCCAGCCATTACAGAGATTAGCCGGAACAAACAGGCAGACAGACAAAAATTGAAAAAATGATATTTTGGTGTATGTACCGTATATATTATCATATGCATATAGTAAAAAGCGGTTATTTCAATATTACAAACAGGCACTCCCATTTTATTTAAAACAAATGTTATTTACAATAATAATATATGCAGGAACAATGAACCTAAAACTAAAAACGTTTAAAAATATAATAACTAAAATATATTATTAAAAGGAGTCCCTGTAGGCAAGGTTCCGAAGATACTGGCAGCGTTCCCCCTTTGAATTGCTGAACTGATTCTTTGTCCGAGGTAGATGCCAGCTCTTCAATCTCCTGTGATGTCGACTAACCTTTTTGATATTTCCTTAAAAAACCTTATAGCGTTAGGACCCCAGCGTTAGGAGCCAAGACCCCTGTATTTGCATGCTTTTGCCGCCTCACAAGCCGCACCAGCTCTGTTGTTGGTTCCATGTAGATGGGAATGTAATTTTATTTAGAGGGCGTCTATAAATTACGTGAGATGTTTAAGGGGGGGGGGGGGGGGGGGGTCGAGTCAAATCTCATCTAATCTGACGTTGGAGAGAGGGGGGGTCTCGGCAAATATCACGCATTTTTTTCTGATTGATATTACACTTATAACTCTCAGCCATATTTATTACTAGTCTAAACTAGTCGTAAATGAAAGCACGAAGCTTTTTTTCTTTCTTTTTACAATAACGAGTAAGAATCCCACATTTTGAAAAATCTCACGTGACGCCCCCTTATATGTATAGATATGCCGGAATGTTAGTTAAATTTAAGTCATCCTAATAGGACAATAGGCTAAATGTCAGTATGAAAAATAAACTACCAATTATTATTGAAGTTATACTTCTTTAGCCGCGTTATGAAAAAATTATGAGAGTGAAATATTAAGATGCGCGCGCATCACTGTAACACTAAAGTAACATAATGAAGTTAGCCGCGGGCGCGTTATGAAGAAATGATGAGAGTGAAATTTTAAGATGCGCGCGCAACACTGTAACAGAAAAGTAACACCATGAAGTCGGCCACTAAACCGCACATTACTCGTAAGTCTCGGAAAAAAAGCTTCCAACAAAATAGTAATAGGATCTCTTAGTCGCACATGTTGGGACGCTCGTCGCCTCTGATCACTGTTTTCATATTTATAATATTTATTATTTAATAAAACTGTAAGAATGTGCGGGAGGGCGAAGGGGGAGTGTGAGAAGACTGACGTCAAATAAAGATAGGCGTAGGTAGAAAATACTTATATTGTGATTACTATTCAATATTTGTATGAGAAATGGTATTATTGTATCCCACAAGGGTGGAAGTACATGTATACCATTATCAAGACACTAAGACGTCCCACGTGGTGGAAGCGTATAGCGTGCAAGACAATAGGCCCTACTTACGAAGCGATGACTTGGTCAATTTCCCAAGAACACCTTATACAAGTGGTGTCAGTATAGTATAGCACGATTCACATGCGTACAGCGCCATCTAGTAGCGGTCGGCGTGATGATATTTGATCCTATGATGTACCATACAATCGGTGTCGGTATAGGATAGCGCGATTCACATGCGTACAGCGCCATCTAGTAACGGGCGGCGTGATGATATTTAATACTATGGTGTTACACTAAGTGGTTAATAATCCACCATTATTAGACATCTGTTCGAAAGGTACTTTGAACGATCCACGGAGCTCCATAAGATGATCGCGTTGTCAAAAACAATGTTGGCACGCTCGTCGCCTCTGATCACTGTTATCATATTTATAATATTTATCCACATGTTTCTAGTTTCTATATAGACACAACGTGTTTTAGTTACTTACAAGGGCTAATTACATATGGACTAATAATTTAAATTCAGTAGTGATTTTAATTGAATATTTTGAATATTTATTTAATTTTTCAAATTAAAACTGAACTTAATTGACTGTGTTAACTATCCTTTTCCAGTCCTTTTATTATTTTATTCTAATTATTAATTATTTGCATGCAATTAAAAAATATTTTTAATGATGCTAAAGAAGTATAACTTCTCACGCGCGTACATAAGTTACACGCATCCATTTTTTTGGTATGTTATTTAACATGAATATTGGGAGCAATTTATATTCTAACAAAGAAGTAGTTTATAATATTACTAAAAATCATGAAATAGAAAGGTATTTTTTAATCTATTCTCATGCGACCGAAAGCGCCTAGGATTGGCGGAGCTTAAAATGACGTCACCTGCCTGTAAGACGCCATATTTGCGAGGGAAACGTTTCAGCGGCATATTTTTTTTCGGTTTTTACTGCAATAGAATTATAAATATCCATTTTCAAGGAGTCACTCACTATACAAGTATACAATAATAATAAATAACGCATTATGCGAACGGCTAGGGAGTGGAACTCCTTGACGAGGTCTGTTTTCCCGGACCAATATAATCTGGACATCTTCAAGGCCAGAGTGAACAGGCATCTTCTAGGCAGGCATGTACCATCCTAGGCCTCATCATTGCTTTCCATCAGATGAGATTGTGGTCATCGCATTGCCTATTTTGCTTAAAAAAAACGTATGAGAGTTTTCAAAAATATGTCAAATGCCCCATTTCAGGGAGACCAGGCACTAAGTGGCTGATGGTAGATTCCAGTATGTTAATTTATACAACCTCACTCTATACTAGACTTGCCAGATGGCCAGGAAATCGGGGATTGTCCCCCCCCACCGGGATTCGAACCCGGGACCTCCCGAGTTGGCGACACCACGAAACCTGGCGTACTGTATCTATAGAGGATAAACTGTTGTCAAATTTAAGTTAAGGTTTAGAAAATCATGCCAGAATCGAAACCAACTTATAAAAAAAAATGAAATTATTAATTAAATTACCGGAATTATGCGTCTTGTCCCGTGTCCAGTAATTGGACCATATTGTCCCGGATTCCGATAATGTGCTAGTTTCGTAACACAATAAACTAATAACGAATGACACCGCTGGCCTGCTTGGTGTTTTTGTTCTGGGGGTGATGGACGGTTTATTTTTTCTTTATTTTTTCAGGGGGTTGGGGGGGGGGGGGGGGGAGTGTGCTAATGTCCCGGAATTGATAAGCTAGCATCTGGCAATCCTACTCTATACCCAATCCCCTAGGAGAGTTTTTGGCGGGATTTCATTGAGTGCGGTTGGCGTCTTATTTTAATTATTCTTAAATTCGTTCATATTGGATATTGTGAAATAAATTTGGTGTGATTTTGTGTTATAACCGGCAATTGAAGAATAAGTGGAATCTTGAAAATATACGCTATTCATAGGGGAGACCTATGTCCAGCAGTGGACGAACATGGGTTGATGATGATACGCTATTCCGGTCAAGTGGACGTAAGAACTTTATTGTAGTGTTGACTACCTCACTGAACCTTATTGGAACAGCCAACTCGATACATTTTGTGCCAAACACTCCAAGTAACATTAGAATGAGCCACAGCAACATTCTAATGTAAAAAAAAGAAGATTAAAATAACTTAAGACTTGGCTGTATGGGCATTGTTCCCTTTGCCTTCCCTGAAAAGGGAGAATCTTAAATAATAAATAATTAAAAACCCAATCCCCTACCTCGTGGAGCTATGGAAAAAACGCACACTGATTTTACGATACTCACGTATCGTTCGATTGAAATTGATGGTAGTAAAATACCTATAGTATTACCGAAGATAGAGTTAAAAATGTTTATATCCAATAAAGCGCGGAGAAGCTATGAAAAGGTCGCAAAGTTTTTATGCCTAACTACGTACGATATAGTTGAGAGTGAAATAAAATCTCATATTGATGCACTGACAGTGTATGGAAACACTTTGTTGTATGCATCAGCTGCTAATGTTGGCTGGATCATTGTCACAAAAAAAAACCAATAATCTCTGGTTCATTTATCGTTTGCATCACCTAAATAGAACATTGATTTTAATGGAAAGAAAATTATTAAAATGCTTTAATTGTTCCTTTAAAAACGTTGACATGAAATGGGGTTGAGATCTCCTTTTTAAGTATAATAATAATACTTGTGTCAGAAGATCTTGCTTCTTCATTACTGGGATGCATTTTTAACTTATATTTTGGCTTTTCTTTTTAACTATATATGAATCTATCAAAATTAATTGAGATGACGATACGATGACGATTGGCGCTAATCATGATTTACAACTATAATGCGCAAACACGGATGAAGTCGCAGGCGGCCGATAGTTTAGTTTTATGATAATCCCTCAGCAACCTAACTTTTTTGTGTCTTGATCTAGAACATAAACTATATGCGTACCAAATTTCATCGAAATCCATTCATTAGTTTTTGCGTGCTTGAGTAACAAACACACTTACAAACTTTCACATTTATAATATTAAGGAGGAATAAGGATTTAACATGATTAATGATAATATAAGAATTCTATTGACAAATAAAATGAAAAAACAATATAATGATATTTGTTTTCACGCACACCAATCATTAACTAAAATACGTGTGAATAAAATTAAAAAAGAATTAAATAAAGCAGTTTATTAATTAAATTAGCTACTAAATTCATATATAGACAATAAAATTAAAATAATCTTTCAATGAAATATCCGAAAGCTCAATAAAAGTCTTTCGAAGGTAGCTCGGCAAAAGGTATATTACCCTAGCGTAACAATTTCATAAGTCCATATCCTAAGGTATATAGTATTTTGTTGCTAATTTGTTGCTATTTTGTGCCGCAAGAATTGATTTTGTTGCTCCATGATTTCTCCGAAAAACGCCTGTTACGCTAGCGTAATATTACGCTAGCGAAACCACAGCGATAACTCGGAGGCAAAAGCAGTTAGAGAGATCAGATGAACGGCATATTTTGTTGCTATTTTGTTGCTGTAAGATAAGCTGGTTAGATATGGAAAAATTCCCCCCCTTCATGGGGGGCTAACTACCCTTATTCTTAGATATTTCAGATTTTTCGTATCTCGTGAACTAAAGCAGCTAGCGGCACGAGACAAACGGCGTATTTTGTTGCTATTTTGTTGCTGTAAGATAAGCTGGTTAGATATGGAAAAATTCCCCCCCTTCATGGGGGGCTAACTACCCTTATTCTTAGATATTTCAGATTTTTCGTATCTTGTGAACTAAAGCAGCTAGCGGCACGAGACAAACGCCGTATTTTGTTGCTATAAGGTAGGCATGCTGCGTACATCATAATCACAACCCTTATCGGGGTATGACCAACCCCCGACCTCAAGACACCAGATAATTCGTATCTCGTGAGCTAAAGCAGCTAGCGACCCGAACCCAACGGCGTATTTTGTTGTTATTAGATAGGCATGCTGCGACCATCATAATCACAACCCTTATCGGGGTATGATCTACCCCCGACCCTGAAGACACCAGATATTTCGTATCTCGTAAACTAAAGCAGCTAGCGGCACGAGACAAACGGCGTATTTTGTTGCTGTAAGATAAGCTGGTTAGATATGAAAAAATATCAACCCTTCATGAGAGGCTAACTACCCTTATTCTTAGATATCTCAGATATTTCGTATCTCGTGAGCTAGGCATGCTGCGACCATCATAATCACAATCCTTATCGGGGTATGATCAACCCCCGACCCCGAAGACACCAGATATTTCGTATTTCGTGAACTAAAGCAGCTAGCGGCACGGACAAACGGCGTATTTTGTTGCTGTAAGATAAGCTGGTTAAATATGGAAAAATTCCCCCCCTTCATGGGGGGCTAACTACCCTTATTCTTAGATATTTCAGATTTTTCGTATCTTGTGAACTAAAGCAGCTAGCACGGCGGCACGAGACAAACACCGTATTTTGTAGCTATTTTGTAGCTATAAGATAGGCATGCTGCGTACATCATAATCACAACCCTTATCGGGGTATGACCAACCCCCGACCCCAAGACACCAGATATTTCGTATCTCGTGAGCTAAAGCACCTAGCGACCCGAGACCAACGGCGTATTTTGTTGCTATTTTGTAGCTATAAGATAGGCATGCTGCGTACATCATAATCACAACCCTTATCGGGGTATGATCAACCCCCGACCCCAAGACACCAGATATTTCGTATCTCTTGAGCTAAAGCAGCTAGCGACCCGAGACCAACGGCGTATTTTGTTGCTATAAGATAGGCATGCTGCGTACTTCATAATCACAACCATTATCGGGCTATAACCTACCCCCGACCCTGAAGACACCAGATATTTCGTATCTCGTGAACTAAAGCAGTTAGCGGCACGAGACAAACGGCGTATTTTGTTGCTGTAAGATAAGCTGGTTAGATATGAAAAAATATCATCCCTTCATGAGAGGCTAACTACCCTTATTCTAAGAAATCTCAGATATTTCGTATCTCGTGAGCTAAAGCAGCTAGCGACCCGAGACCAACGGCGTATTTTGTTGCTATTTTGTAGCTATAAGATAGGCATGCTGCGTACATCATAATCACACCCTTATCGGGGTATGACCAACCCCCGTCCCCGAAGACACCAGATATTTAGTATCACGTGAGCTAAAGCAGCTAGCGACCCGAGACCAACGGCGTATTTTGTTGCTATTTTGCGACTATAAGATAGGCATGCTGCGTACATCATAATCACAACCCTTATCGGGGTATGACCAACCCCAGACCCCAAGACACCAGCTATTTCGTATCTCGTGAGCTAAAGCAGCTAGCGACCCGAGACCAACGGCGTATCGGGGGTTGGTCATACCCCGATAAGGCTTGTGATTATGATGTACGCAGCATGCCTATCTTATAGCTACAAAATAGCAACAAAATACGCCGTTGGTCTCGGGTCGCTAGCTGCTTTAGCTCACGAGATACGAAATATCTGAGATATGTAAGAATAAGGGTAGTTAGCCTCTCATGAAGGGCTGATATTTTTTCATATCTAACCAGCTTATCTTACAGCAACAAAATACGCCGTTTGTCTCGTTCCGCTAGCTGCTTTAGTTCACGAGATACGAAATATCTGGTGTCTTCAGGGTCGGGGGTAGATCATACCCCGATAAGGGTTGTGATTATGATGTACGCAGCATGCCTATCTCAGAGCAACAAAATACGCCGTTGGTCTCGGGTCGCTAGCTGCTTTAGCTCACGAGATACGAAATATCTGGTGTCTTCGGGGTCGGGGGTTGATCATACCCCGATAAGGGTTGTAATTATGATGGTCGCAGCATGCCTATCTAATAGCAACAAAATTCGCCGTTGGGTTCGGGTCGCTAGCTACTTTAGCTCACGAGATACGAATTATCTGGTGTCTTGAGGTCGGGGGTTGGTCATACCCCGATAAGGGTTGTGATTATGATGTACGCAGCATGCCTATCTCATAGCAACAAAATACGCCGTTGGTCTCGGGTCGCTAGCTGCTTTAGCTCACGAGATACGAAATATCTGGTGTCTTCGGGGTCGGGGGTTGATCATACCCCGATAAGGGTTGTAATTATGATGGTCGCAGCATGCCTATCTAATAGCAACAAAATACGCCGTTGGGTTCGGGTCGCTAGCTGCTTTAGCTCACGAGATACGAATTATCTGGTGTCTTGAGGTCGGGGGTTGGTCATACCCCGATAAGGGTTGTGATTATGATGTACGCAGCATGCCTACCTTATAGCAACAAAATACGGCGTTTGTCTCGTGCCGCTAGCTGCTTTAGTTCACAAGATACGAAAAATCTGAAATATCTAAGAATAAGGGTAGTTAGCCCCCCATGAAGGGGGGGAATTTTTCCATATCTAACCAGCTTATCTTACAGCAACAAAATAGCAACAAAATATGCCGTTCATCTGATCTCTCTAACTGCTTTTGCCTCCGAGTTATCGCTGTGGTTTCGCTAGCGTAATATTACGCTAGCGTAACAGGCGTTTTTCGGAGAAATCATGGAGCAACAAAATCAATTCTTGCGGCACAAAATAGCAACAAATTAGCAACAAAATACTATATACCTTAGGATATGGACTTATGAAATTGTTACGCTAGGGTAATATACCTCTCGGCAAAAGTAAATAAAAATCATAATTCTAACAACGCAGCCTGAAAAGGATGTGAAACGTCAAAAAAATCATAAAAAGACCTATTTTGAACGCGTTTGTGCGTGTTTCATTAAAATGATGTTTGTTAGGTATATGATAACATTGCGCCATATAGATATATAGTTTTAATTTGAATAACATATTATATGATCCTACTAAAAATTTAACCCCTGAACGCTCATGCGAGTTACGGCGCTCCACCGCACCGTCACCGGCCATTAGTTCCCGATTTATAACTTTATTTTTAATGGTTACAACTCTATTGTAAATCGTGAACGCGCCATAACTTCATACAAAATGGTGGGTTTTTATTTTATTGCCGCCATTTTGTCTTTCATCCTTTAACAGTTTAGGACGCCCGCAGACGAAAACATTTTGTAAGACCTATTTATTTTATGACCGTTTATTTGGTGTACTATTAAAATATTTTTTTATATTTTCGTGACCGCTAAACATCAAATGAAAATCTTTTTAAAGCTGATCATATTACTAGTCAATGGTGCATTAGGTACAACGCCTTTTTTTATAACTTGCTGTTTCGTAAATAGATAATCTTCATTAGCCATTATATTGTTAGAGGGCTCGAAGATTATTCGGTGGTTCTCAATAAAATGCTTATAAAATTAAATCCATCTTATAACCCCTGAGCGCGTGCTAATTCGCCAATTGAGTGAAACAATTTTCTAAATGTATTCAACCCTTCGCTGAAGCACTTCGGAAATATTAACCGCAGTTCATAATTAAATTGTGAGTCAATTAATTTTCCCAAGGAATTGATACCTTAATCTCGAATTCCATTAAGATACCTGAAATTTTGGTTTAAATTTAAACTTTAGTTATGATTTTGTAGGTTTTCTCTAACAGAACTCAAATACATCTTTTATGGATCGCAGTTACAATATTTTCGACACACTCACGAGTAAAGTCTCACGACAAAAATAACCTACAAGGGAATTTCAGAATATGGCACCATAATAAAATTGAGAATGTGGCATAGGCGTGGCGAAAAACGGAACTAACATTAAGATTTTTATTTAGCAATCAAACCCAGCAATCTGTAAAAAGTTTTGTATTGATACGGATTTGTTTGTTGTTGTGATTTCTTGCGGTTTTTTGTATTTAATCATGTCTTAGAGGGGCAAAACCTTACAAATACGGTAGAAAAGCACTACAGCGCCCTCCAATCTAAATCCCATTCTCTTTCCGCACAGACTCTAACTGTGTTTAAGATTAATGTTTCTCTTTTGCACATAGTTGTAAAATACATAAAAAATATTGTTTTTAAGATATTTTATTGTAGTCGACAATTTTGAAAGCGTTTTATTCATCTGTTAACCGTACCAGTTAAAACGCATGTTTTTATGGTGTGTTATTATATTTGAAATGAAATATAAATGAAAATATATAGGTATATAAAATTCAAAGAGACCTTATATTCGTGAGCAAAAGTAAACGCGTAAGTTTCAATTGTATAGAATTACTTAGTGCCACCGAAAACCGAGGCTATAAATAAATAAATTGAAGGTTGACACTTTAGACCCTTAACTGTTTATTTATTAATGCCCCAATCGCGGCTGGATAGAGGGTTAAATAAACAAATATATAATACAAGGAAACAATTATCTACGTCGAAATAGAATGAAAAGAAAAATACCGATCTTAATATTTCAGGCTGCATTGGATTTTTGATGTGAAGTATCTATTCTGCAAAATGATTTATGAATCCAATTTTATGTAAGAAAAATGTATAAATTTTAAAACTTTTAAATAATTAAAGAAAATGATTTTTAATCTAAGAAAAGACTCGGAATTTCAAGGGCCTACGAGCCATTTCATACGTTTTGCAAAAAATCGTAATTTTTGAGCGCCTCGTTTACCCCCTTAGAAAAGATTTTGACTATTTCCAATAAACAGTAGATATATTTATTCTTCCTATTATAAGTTAATGTAGAATATTTGCAAATACTATTTTCCTATTTTTGTATTGATCGTGCTAGTTTACGGAAAAAACGATAATATGCACAACTTCAACGCCTGAATCTCTAAATAATGTTCAATAAATTAGATCAAATTAATTACTACGACATCAGAAATATGTTTTTGTTGTAACATAATGTATTAGAATTTTGATTTTCAATCTCATTGATTATCAAAGAAGACATCTAATCTCCGTGAATTTTCCCAAAAAATAATGCAGGTTTACCTCGTATTTTGATATTGAATTAAATAGAATTACTATCAAAAACTTTCATAAAACTAATCTAACATCATTGAACTATTGAAATATGAATATATTTTTTATAATTAGATCATGAGTAATCTATCTATATATAAAACTCAAAGGTGGCTGACTGACTGACATAGTGATCTATCAACGCACAGCCCAAACCACTGGACCGATCGGGCTGTTTGGCATGCAGGTAAATGTTATGACGTAGGCATCCGCTAAGAAAGGATTTTGATCAATTCTACCCCAAGGGGATAAAATACCGAAGCGAAGCGAGGGCGGGCCACTAGTTATTTTATAAGACTTGGGGGGTAAACTGGCGAATGTGTGACAATTTTTGCGTTACGCGCGCACCGTTACGTTACGCTCGCACTCATCGGTAAACCCGGTCACAAAATACACGAATCTAGTGCTTGGTCGGTGATAACGGACCCAGCGCGGATGGGTGGGTGATAATGGACCCAGTGCGGATTGGTGAGTGATAATGGATCCAGTGTGGATTGGTGGTTTTTTTTCTATCAATAAATCTTCAGATTAAGTTTATGATTTTCAGATCATTGCAGCTAAAGAAGTTTCACTTCAGTCGTGTGGCCATAAGCCCTTTTAGCTTTTTTTTAATAATCTATACTAGGTAGATTCATTTTCAATGCCCTTTCAAGTCGTGTGGAGCACGAGATTCGGATCTTTTTTTCCTCAAAGAATTAAATTACCCTAAAAGTATGGTAATCCGTTTTCGAGCCAGTGAGTAGATTTTTTATTTATGCCAAATAAAACACAAAAACATACAACGCTTGCAGTACACTACATTAAGTTAATGAGCGAGTAAGTGGTGTGGGGCGTGGTTGTCCGTAATAATCTGCCGTTGTGCGGTCCCAATTGTAGCGGGTTGAATATCTAGCATTCTTCTTCAACCTTTATCTACCCACTGCTGGGACTAGGCCTTCTCCGTGTTGTTCCATTGCTAGATGTTGTGCCATCCGATTCCTGTTCCTTCCTTGGAGATGTCATCGGATTATCTGGTGGGCTGCCTTTAGCATTAATAACTGAATATTGAAAACTAAAACAAAGACCCTTTGATCTTTTTTCTACACTGTGTTTCGCACCATTTATATTTTATTTTTAAATTAATCATGTAGTGACTGACAAACTCAGCTATATGCTTCATGTGATAAAGTTTAGGGACATGTATTATAATGTCAGCCTGTTTTTAGTAATGCTAATAAATATGCTTTCTTCCAAGCTGTTGACAGTCATTAATCGATACCATATTAATCGCCCTAGCCCAGAAGAACCACGGGTACATAGTGGTATACCATGGTCCCATCAGTAGGAAAAAACCGGTGGGATCACTGGCCCTTGATCGTTAAAATCGCAATTTACATTGCAACATACATACTTTGGGGCTAGCTAGGCTAATAAAGTTAATTATTTTAGCCACTATGAAAAAGTACGACACAATTTAGCGATTGCTTTTTTTCATTTTTTGTTTTAAATAGATAAATTATATAATTACACTTAAAAAAGCTGCAGTTCGCAAACTGACCCACATGAAAGAGTGGTTCAGATAAATAATTAATTTATCTAAACCACATGAATCACTCTAATAATTAGAGACAATAAGACAGACGGCTTTAACTACTCTTACCGCTGAAACAAGCACCCCACACCATTCCCAACATTTAAAGCAAGACAACGCCAAAATAGGATTCGAATACACTGCCATTTAGCACTACACACTCTAGCACCTCGGCTCCGCATTTCTCAGCGTTATTTAACAGTAAAGACTGAATTAATGAAAGGATCCACGGAGCGGGCGCGGGCGCTTCCATCTTGGTACACTTGAATACATTAGGACGTATACCTGAATTAATCATAGAGTTTTAGATCTAGCTAGTTGGACGGTTCATTTAAATATTTGCGGTCTTACCACAAAATACTTAGACCCGTTTTTTAAATCATGCTTAGTTATTTATTTCTTATATTGTCACGCCCACCACTCATTAATAAAACACTCATGACTCTCTTTTTTATATATTGTTTTAAGAGACTTTCCGCTAGTCGGTGTGGGTATACTTTGTCGTGCACTCACGCAAGCGTGGCATACGTCAAACCACCCCGCCTCTGACCGGCAGCCCGGTCCGCACCCGCTTTAGTCGATCCTGGGCTTCTTCGTTCACAGCGTCACCTGACTAGTCTCACGGACCGCAGTCCGAGCGGCTAGCCAGCCGACCAGCTCCCGTACTTACCAGGTAAACCAACTCCCCGATCTACCCCTCACCCTCCAGGCGTAACTGTGGGGTCCAGTTTGAGTCGCCGCTTGTTACGCCTGGAGCTCAATCGTAACCTGATCATACCATTTTCTTAAAATTACATATAGTTTTTGCTACTATATTACAAAGCACACCAGCCTCTTCCGACTCTTGAGATCGGAGCCTGTAAACGTCTCCCTAACGTAGAGATGGAGTATTAAAAAATGCATATTTAAACCCTTTGAAGCTGTGTTTTATTTAAACACGCTTTGAGTAAATTTTCCATATCATTTTCTTCTTAAACTCGTTATTAATTAAACAAGGAATAAGTTTAGACTAATTACACCGTGTTTTGTTCATTTCACTCGAATGCCATTTGTAATTCAATCAACAGAGAACATGGATTAAGTAATCCAAGCTTATTCTGCGTTTATTGTTATGGGAGTCGTCTTCAATGCCCGATTTTTTTTTGAGGTTTCTTAAAGTAGTAGAATGACTACGGAACCATAGTACGTATCCTGCGCTATCAGCGAGCTACAGTATTCCATGAACAATAATAAATTGTCGGCTAAAGAAATTGATTGAATGTTCATTTCTACTCCCGCTATAACAAATATTTCAATATACAAAAATTAAGTTCAAAAAGGTTGGTTTGCTAAAATATTATTAAACATTAACCTTTTTTTGATTGCACAGAACTTTAAGCACAAAATAGAGAGCACAGAAGGTAACCTTATGTATGTGTACTTGTTTGCATACCTACGCTAGGCGGTCGTGTTAGGATTCACAACTTTGGCTTTTTCACAAAAAACGTATCGTGGTATCGTATTGTCGAGAATGGAACAGAAAGAACGGAAATATAAACCAAAAATGAATAAAATATTTTTTTATGATAATGTTATAATGTTAACCTTTTATTTTAACAACCGCCTACTTCACAGATACTATACATTTTGTCATTGGATGGGTGACCAAAAATTACTATCTCGAGCTCCTCCGTGCTTCGGAAGGCACGTTAAGCCGTTGGTCCCGGCTGCATCTGCAGTCGTTAGCACCCACCAATCCGCACTGGGCCCGCGTGGTGGGTCATGGCCCAATTTCTCTATTCCATCCATAGGGAAGGCCTGTGCCCCAGCAGTGGGGACAATAATAAGGCTGATGATGATGATGATGATGATACATTTTGTTGCGCCATGGCCATCCAGCGTGGCAATGCTGCAAGCATAATGGGCGCCTTTGCGCCAGGAACGACGTGGTGTGGTTTATTTGACGAAATTTAATTTAATTGAATTGTATTTAAAATAAAATTATATATTTGTATTTATACCCTTATCAAGCACTATGAAATGAAAGGGAGAGACACCTATGAAATTTAGTTTAAAATAAAGAAAATACATTTTCTTCTATTACTTGTGTCGAAAGCCTATCTTTTTTGTTGTAATGTTGTCATTAGTTTGTCCTAATTTTCTCTGTATTATTGGCAATGAATCAACCGTCATATCGGATCGGACCGTGTCGTAGCTTTTCAAGTTACTTCTACTCGTTTAGAAACTGCACTTAGAGGAAACTATATTGAGATAGGGTTGACTCTAATTAGAGAAGAAAAAATGCAAAAAATAAATATGTAACTACTTAATTGAAAAACCAGGTTTGTATATATTTAATTAAAGTTTGTATGTGTATTGCTGTGACACCTTGTCAACAGTTTGTGAAAAAACTGCGAAATCGTTAATAGAAGTTTGCATTTTCTCATTATTATTTTAGCTTTCTGTATTACTAATATGTTCTTTTTTGTCTCTGTCTATTTATAATTTTATTTATACCAAAACTAAAAATATTCATTTGTATCAACGTACGTTGCTCCGATTAGAATCATCATCAACTCTCTATAACAATAGTATCTCCGTGGCCGAGTTGTATGAACGCTGGGTTTCAAGGTGTCCCCTACTCGTGAGGCCCCGGGTTCGAATTCCGGTAAGGCAAATGTTAGTATGATGAATTCGAACATTTGTACCGAAGTCACGGTTGTTTATCAGTATGTATTTCTTTAAAAAACCGTATGTATGTACCAATATACGTATTTTATCTGTTACCCTTATCTCTCATAATACGAGTCATTCAGTGCTTACTTATGGACTAGGATTGGTGGGAGTGTTGGAAATATTGACTTATTTTTGAAGTGAAACTTCTTTATGCACGCTTAACTTGAGGGGTAAGCTGGCGAATGCGTTACGCGTTACGAAAAGTGTGCTCGGGCAAGGCGCAAGGGAGTTGAGTGGGGGATATAAGCAAGAGAAAGCAGTGCGCGCGCACATTTTCTTTCTCTCTTTCTCTTATAGCTAGTAAATGAAATATGTATATGTACATACATGTATATATTGTACACACATATCAATATATATTGATACAGATGGAGCTAAAGAAGTTTCACTTTCGTCGTGTGGTCATAAGCACACTGTTTTTTTTATAAAATAAACGTGGGTAGTGCCACCCCTTGTTCGGTTTGCCTTTCCTACGCGACTTAAGTGCGACGTAATAACGTGGTAACGCCTTTTATGGCCCAACTTCTTTATGATAACAAACTGTACTTCGGTTCTCGCTTGAATCGTGCATACTTACCGACTCAGAGTCTGTTCACAAGTGGGTCATAGCCCACTAGGCATGTGTAACACTGCGAATTTGAGCCACAAAATAAGACAGTCCAGAAGGTAATCTGATGTATGTACTTCCGTTTTCATACATACGATCGGCGGTCCCGCTTTGAAAAATATGATATATATTTGATATTTTCTTAAGTATCGCAAAACGTTACAAAAGTAACGTTCTACGAACGCTGCTCGCGCGTTTCTTCGAGTAACTTTGTACTTATTATTAAAAAAACATAAACCAAATGACATGCGCAAAGTATGTCGTCACCCAGCATGTTTGTGTTACAACAACGTGCAGCGTTCATTGCACAATCCAATCCTGTCTGCCTCTGAAATATTAAACTGAACTAAATACCGAAGTTGGCGTGCTAATCCGTAATAAAACGGGCCATCAACATAAATTACGTGCGCTCCCGTCAGAGGTCGATGGTCGACTGAAGTGATTTGTTTGTTTTGAGTCAACGCCATCTCGCGTGATCTATGAGATTGTGTGGTGTTGAGTGATAATGTGGCACGGTAGTTTGCAGCGGATTAGGTGTTTGAAGTATTTATGTTTTGTTTATTTCCTCTAATGGAGTTACAAAGCAGGAACTTAGGACGTTTCAAGTGAATTTATTGAAATAAAGGTCTAGTTAGAAATGTACTTTTTTACTGTAGCGTTGTAAGTTTCAACATTCAGGTAGTCGTCTAAGCTTTTAGCCGTTCTAAATCATATTTAACTACAAGAAGTAGTTGAAATAAGCGACCACACAGAACCTGTTGTTCCAAATTCAATTCAGTTATAAAAGGCAGCGATTGAAATTAGATATATCCCTTTTCGCTGCTGGAAACCCATTCAATCTACTCTCAACGAAACTAAGGATACGTGTTACGCAATCTAGTCCACTGATTTGATCCGAAAAATCAATTAAGTGAGCTTAACCTTCCCAAACCAATTGACAATGAGACGGGCTATCTCCTAGGGGACCTTGCTGAATTAAAAGATTTTCCTTTACTTGATCCATCGTAATTTCAGGTTTTAAGCATTATGCATTTGGTAAGCAGTTGATTGTTTTATGGTTTGAAAATAACTTTTTATTTATAATTATCAATTCGTATTCTAAATAATATGAAAAATGACTGCACTGCATTTCCAAATACGGCTTAAATAATTTTCCCTGACATTTGTTTCAATTTCAATTTAATTTATTTGTTTGATTTTGCGCCATGTAGGCCTACAATTACAAGCATTCACACTGAAGTACTTGAATGATGTAGTGCCCGGGTTGCGGCGTCCGCCATCTCGTTACCAGGCATAGCATTGCAGCTGCATGGCCACACACGCGCACACACACACACACACACACGCACACGCACACGCACACACACACACACACACACACACACACACACACACCCACACTTCATAAAGTTATCATGTGACAAATTCTTGAAAACCCTTTTATATGGATATTCAGTGTTTGTTTTTTCTTTTTTTTGTCTTTTTGTTATTTTTTCTCCAATGTAAGTGAATATGATTTTTATACAATTTTTAAAATTAAATTAAATGTAATAATGACTGACATATAATAACGCCGTTTGTATCTCATGTGTACATAATGAGTTTCTGTAATTGGCCTTAAGATTGTATCTATATTTTATTGTATTAAATTTCACAAAAAAACCGCTGTAGAAACTTTTGTTAAATATAAATAAATAAATTGTAAAATAGCACTACTTTTTGTGGTGGTTTTGGTGTGGTGTTGTGTTTCTGTTGGTGTGTAAGGTTCCAGGGTTCCATGGGGTTTCCAGTTCCAGGATAGGCATAGGCGCGAGTAATATTTTTGGCATTGCAATTTCAAGCGTGTAAGATAGGCTATGGTGCTGCTTATAATCAATTGGACCAT
Source organism: Chilo suppressalis (assembly GCA_902850365.2). Lineage (NCBI taxonomy): Eukaryota > Metazoa > Arthropoda > Insecta > Lepidoptera > Crambidae > Chilo > Chilo suppressalis. Next base: position 11,206,255 of record OU963917.1, on the reverse strand, counting down.
ACGCTAGTTTCCCATAAAAAACAATTTTCACCATTTTAACATAAATCTATATATATATAAAACTCAAACGTGACTGACTGATTGACATAGTGATCTATCAACGCACAGCCCAAACAACTGGACGGATCGGGCTGAAATTTGGCATGCAGGTAGATGTTATGACGTAGGCATCCGCTAAGAAAGGATTTTGATCAATTCTACCCCCAAGTGGATAAAATACCGAAGCGAAGCGAGGGCGGGCTACTAGTTTTAACATAAAACATATATTCTGCGTGCCGTTCTAAGTAAAGGCAAAACAATACATAGGCATACATTATAAAAGTATTTGTGATAACCAGATTTTGATTTTTTTACTGTAAATTCTTGCTGGGAAAATGAAGATGCACCCTTCGCTTATTTTAGCTTACAATGGTATTTTTTCTCGAAGTTCATAGATAGGACGTTTTTGGCATTTATTGAAATTATCACTAACTCGAAGCCATTATGAGCCCTATTATATTCCAAATTTGCGCCGCTGCCGTACCGATCGGCGCGTAGGTAGGTATATTTGCACTAGTATATATTGCATTTTACGGGTGATGTTTCGAGTCTTATAAAATAATTATTATTGAACTAATTATAAAACTATATACAGATTTCAGTAGTTCAATGATGGTAGATTAGTTTAATGAAAGTTTTTGATAGTAATTCTATTTAATTCAATATCAAAATACGAGGTTAACCTGCATTATTTTTGGAAAAACTCACAGAGGTTAGATGTTTTTTTATATAATTAATGAGATGGAAAATCAAAATTCTAATACATTATGTTACAACATAAACATATTTCTGATCTCGTAGTAATTAGTTTGATCTAATTTATTGAACATCATTGAGAGATTGAGGCGTTTGAAGTTGTGCATATTATCGTTTTTTCCGTAAACTAGCTGCAGTAGAACGATCAGTACAAAAAAAGAAATATAGTATTTGCAAATATACTACATTAACTTACAATAGGAAGAATAAATCTACTGTTTACTTCTATTGGAAATAGTCAAAATCTTTTCAAAGGGGGTAAACGAGGCGCTCAAAAATTACGATTATTTGCAAAAAATGTGAAAGGGCTCTTAAATCTACCAGAAATAAAGATAGTGTCTTTGTATCGTTATCTCAACTCTTATAATCTGATATCTTATTGGCCGTGCTTAGGCGGGTATCATCCTTGGTACGTATATTTTATTCTTAAGCATTTTAGAAACCCTATTTTAACTTGGTTTCATTCATTAAATTAAACCTGTACGATCTTAAATGTATTTTATGATCTCCTCGCAGCAAATGATATTACTGTCCTGATTTACGTACAAATTAAGATGGCAAGAAGACGCCATATTGAACCTGACTCTCCTTAGGGACGTGTCGAAGTAATTTAACCGCTTGGTTACGTACGGAGCAGTGATCTAAGTTAATTCTGTCATTTGATGTTTGCTTGGAACATAGATACATACTCGGCGTGTAATAAATACTCAATTAAAAAGTGGGGCGTCTGGGGCGCAGATAATATACACGGTGCTTTACAAGGAACTGTGAGGAATTTCATTATATCATATTGTCGTGTTCTGTAACATACATAAAATAATGTTAATAGGAGCGGAAGGTGTTGTTAATTTAATTGAAAGAATATAAATTAATTTTTAATGTTGCTGTTAAGTGTGAGTGGAGTCAAGTTGCGAAGATATCTTAAGAAAAAATAGCCCTTGCTGAGTTTCTTGCCGGTTCTTCTCAATAGAAGGTCTCCCGCCGTAGATTAACGAACCGATGGCGTAGCGTTTGACTTTCACAAGAGCTTGTAACAGCCTAGACTGAATAAATGAGTTTGAGTTTAAGAGAGGCAGGGCATAGCGGATTGTCAACTCCAATTGGAGCGGAATGTAACTTCCACCTTACAGGATAGGGGATTGGGCCATTGTAGGCAACGGCATAAGTGATATATTTGGTATCGCAAGCGTCTATAGACTAAGGTGGCCGCTTACCACCAGGGCCCTCCTACCATTTGTTTGCCACCCTTTTAACATATTAAAACATATATATATATATTTTATATTTTTATTAATATGTATGTATGTATTATTACCTATTTCACTCAAGTGATTTACACCGCCTTCTCCAACTTCCTTCTAGTCCTCTCCATCCAAAGGTTGCCTGGAAGAGATCGCTCTTAGCGATAAGGCCGCCCATTGATACACTAGTTTTAATTTGTTTTGTACTAAATGTTATGTTTTTTGTGGTGTACAATAAAGCGTTTTGTATTGTATTGTATTGTATTGTAAAACGATATCAAGCTCCTTAAAAGTAAGGGATGGATTTTTGGCCATAAAGCGATAACAAAAGTAAGATAACAAAATAACACTTTTATGCTATCCTTTTAACATAAAAAACGTTTCTCCTCACCCAGAAAAAGAGCAGCCTGTATGGGATTTAATTATCATACCTACATGATATCAGGGATATGGATTTCTGTGCATTTAATGTTCGTTGGATAGTGAATATTTAAATGCTGTCTATTATTGGCGTAGTGAAGTGGACAGTAAATTAGTTAGGTCATGACCAAAAGTATCAAAATCAAACTCATTTATTCAGTTAAGGCTTTTACAAGCACATGTGAAAGTCGAAAACTACGCCATCGGTTCGCAAAACTACGACGACCTTGTACTGAGAAGAACCGGCAAGAAAGTCAGCAAGGGCTGCTTTTTTTATCCCTGTTTTATTTCATACATCATCATCATCATCATCATCAGCCTATTAATGTCCCCACTGCTGGGGCACAGGCCTTCCCTATGGATGGAATAGGGAGATTGGGCCATGACCCACCACGCGGGCCCAGTGCGGATTGGTGGGTGCTAACGACTGCAGATGCAGCCGGGACCAACGGCTTAACGTGCCTTCCGAAGCACGGAGGAACTCGAGATAGAAGATTTTTGGTCACCCATCCAATGACCGACCACTGTGAAAGTTGCTTGAATTCAACGATCGCAGCCGAACGCGCTAACTACTTGCGCCATCGAGCTCCTCATTTTTTCTTTATTTCATACAGTGTCGTCATATTGAAAGTTGTCATCAAACTTGCAAACATGTGTTGAGGTCAACTTCCATCAAATAATGTCAAATAAGGTAACAATAAATAATCTTTAAAACAATATCAATCGTTGTATTTTTTTTATTTTTAAGCGATCGTGTTGATTCGAAGTATTTTTCAATGTTTTTTATGGAAACCTGTAATTTTATATAGTATTGATGTTGAGTTTCAAAAAGTTGTTTCAAATCCATAATTAAACCACAGTAAACATGTTGTTGTCTGTCTGTCATTAGAAATTGTGGCTTTAATGTTAGTTTACTGCGTACAACGATTGTCTTTAATAACGGTAATTATTTGGTAATTAACAACCAAGTAATGACTTTAGGATAGGTAGAATAAAATGTAAGATTTTTTCAATAAATTGCTGTAATTATTCAGTAGCATGTCAGGAAATGTTAAAAAATATTTTCATAGATAAAATGAACGAAATAGGCTATCTTAAAAACGCTGCCTGTCTAATGCTGTTGTGATGTTAAAGTTTGGTAATAATACAGTGATGGTAATGCTTCCAGATATTATGTAATTGTATTTTTGTGAAAAATAAACATAAACAAAAAGTTTTTTTTTAAGCATGTAACTGCTTGATGTTTATATCTAAAGAAAATATAACTAGAAAAAATTCCACGCGGACCAGGCAGCAGACGTGCCCCGAACGCGCACTCTCGGCAAAAAAAAAATATACTAAAATTGCTATTTCTTCTTTCAAATGTTTAATACCTGTAGAAGTATTCATTTGCCATTGTAGGTTACCTATAATGCGAAGAGATGGCGCTGCCTTGCAGCTTACGAATGGCTAGAGGAATTTCGGCGCGGTCCGTGAGGGCCGCGGTAGCATAATTGGTCAGTGCATTCGCCCGGATTGCGGAGGGTGCGGGTTCAAGTCCCGGCTGCTGCCTGGTCCGCGTGGAATTTTTCTAGTTATATTTTCTTTAGTTAAAAACAAAAAGTGTCAATAACTTCTTGTTGGTTTCAAATCTTGTTAAGCAAAGGAGAATGCTCATGGATGTATGGACCGCCGTACAATGGTTGCATCAATACCAAACAAATGTTAAATGATCGTTTAATATTCAAATTAGTATGACAAATTGGAATTTTGAAAATAAAAACAGGGGTTTTAATGTTATTGTAAAAAATGTGACATAACCTCAAATCCTTAATAACTCCTATTTAAAGTTGGTTTACAGCTATTTTGGGTACTTTTTTATTCTGTTATTTTTGATCAACTTAAGTCTTTCACTGTTTTTCCAACCTACTGCATAGATTTTCATGACAACACAGATTTCAGTGATGGCAGATTTACGTATAGGTAAATAAAAACATTAATATAGGACACTTTTTATTAGATTACATATATTAATTGTACACATTATATTTGAATTACCGGTATATTTCAAATCAACATAATCTTCATAGAAAAAATAATCTAAATAAGGCGCCAGAGCAGTAACATCATTGTAACGACCCCAACTTAAAAACTGTACTACAGTCATTATGTGGTCATAACAGCACACAGGTTGTTTACCAACGAGACAGCTGCACTAATAACCTTTTATAGCCTAATATATATCTAATGTGTCTGCCAAAGCAGCATCTCTACTGATAAGTAAATATGAGTTATATGTATGCTGCTTAAGTGTCAGGATTTAATCCTACCTCTTAATAAATAACTATTTAGACCTAAAACAAGAGAAATATCATCTACAAACAAAGAAATTCAAACAATTTGTAGCTTTTGTCTTACAACGTTCTAATGTAGCTGCTGGATTATTGAAAAGAGTGGCCAATCTTTTGTTGTTATCAGCAGTTCTTAATTAACTAAATAAATACAAAAGGCTATAGAAGCGTTTGGCACTTGATCTGCTAGATTGGTATACAGTTGAGCAAATTATAAAACTGTTCAGAGTTCATACCAAGTCAATAATGACATAAATGAGGAGACAATTGAAACATTAGAAAAATCTAATTAGTAATTGGCTGATCGCTGTATCATAATCATTATATTATCAAACTGTGTGCCAGTAAAATCTCTTAATTATGTTAATTCATTCCATAGACCATAATTCAAATAGTGATGACAAACACATGCACCAGCTGGTATGCACAATTTATTATTATGCAATAAGAGATCCCTGATGGTAGATGAAATAAGTAGACATTCAGGCTCTAAACAATTTGCAAATACACAGGAGAGTTAGCAGCATGTATGATGATGATGATACAATTTTTAGAGTCACTTGTTGAACTGCTTCTAGTCTTGGTTGTGGCAGAGGAGGTGGCACAGGTATAGAATGATTGCCACTTAATGTAGTATCTCCAAGAGTAAGGCGATTTCAGTCATGTTGTTGTTGCCTTTGTACTTGTTGAATCTCCAACATGCAGCACATACATGTTCCATTCTTGAGATCTAAAAAGATAACATTAATAAAAAAATAATAATTAATATGGAAAATTCCTTTCTCTTTATTTTAAGGAATTTCTGTATTCTCTCATCATCTATTACCTGTCTAGTGATAAAAAAAACAAATAAAATAAAATCTAAATGTTACCATGACTATTACAAACATCTTAGTTCTGGATTTGTAATTAAGTATGATATGCAGTAATAATACACAGTAATAATAGTTTTCTCATAAGATTGTGATAGTAAATGATTCCTAACCTAAGTATCTAGAACTGTTATTACTTTTTTAAGAAGTCAAACAAAACAGTTAATATATATTTCATACAGTTAGTTGCACATGACATTAGCCAAACAATATTAGCTCACCTGAGTAGGATTTATCCATGACTGTAATATGTTGAGGGCTAAACTGTTCTTCTACAACAAAAATTAAGTATCACCTCCTGGGCCCTGGAAATAAAGTTTTACAATACACTGGTTTAGCCAGTCAAATAGTCTAATCGTCATCGATTCCTCATTTGAAGTAGAATGCGTGAGTAGAGAACACTACAAACACACATACGGTAAATAAACGTCCTGTCGTGAATACACTGTTTTTTTCCTGAAAACGTCTTGCCTGTCTTAACAACTCAGAAAAAAAACGTTTGATACGTTCACACGCAATCATTATCACTTCACAATTTATGTAAAAAACTCAATCAACACAAAAATAGGAGTAACAACAATTGACAATTCTCCAATCATTTGCAATAGGGTAGGGTGATGATGATCTGAAATTGAATATACGAATAATCGATGGAATACAAAAAAAAATGTTTTTGTATATAATCGATTTTACGCAATGAATAGATCAAGTCAGATACAAATAAATCCAGATTCAATTAATTAATAAACAGCATAGAAATAAATATAATTACTAGTTACTACTTAGTTAATGATGAAATCGACAGTTAGGTGAGCGCCTTCTATAAAAACAACGATTAAAGATTTCCGCCGAAGATTAACATTATTAATACGTGTTGAATTTTTAAACTTAGATTCGAATACCCCGGCTACACGTTCCGTCTTACCTAAGAGCATGCCTGCACAGATTAACTAGCCTCTCTTTATCGTCATTGTCGTCCGTCCCTCTGTAACTTAGATACTTTTATGGACGTAGAACAGGACGCGGCACAAGCCAATGTACAATCATTGTATTTTGTGTTCAAGAATAAGGCCTTTTGACTACGTAGGCAAGACAAAGCGCTGGGTAAACACGTGCCTCTTTTTGTCCGACTACCTACATGCTCGACATTTTATCATTTTCATCTCTATCTCTATAGATAGAGATGAAAATGTAAGTATACACTACATACAGCAAGAGACGTGATAGGAAAGTGTCGAGTTAAGCCAAGCGACGGGTTACTGACTATGATATATTAAGCATAGAGACGAAATAGATAAATGACGAGTTGTCATCGCAACAGTTAAGACATTTATTGTCTTAAAACGTAAAATCACTATTAAACAATAATTAGTAACACGTGATTTATTTGCTTTTTGATGGCCCACTCATCGATAACAAAAACAACAATCGATTATAATGTATAACTAATAGGGTACTATGGCATCACTATTTTTACGATAAATAAACAAACGTCAGATATCCGGCTCAAAATATAAACAGTACTATGACTAATATTATTTTAAAAAATATTCCCTGTTCAAAATAGCCATTCTGATAGACCATCGTACGTATAAATTAAAGAAAATAATTATCATAATAATTTTATCTTGAGGCATGAGACAAAGCTGTACCAAATATGGGCATTCTCCTTTTGTATGTCATAAGTTACAAATTACAGGTTCCAGTGGTATAGAGGCTCGAGACGGAGAGGAGACTCCCCTCGTGGCGAGATGCCATGCGCCTGGAGTACCTCTAGAGGCACTTGCCAATTCTCGGCTTGAGGTCCCCTTAGGATCTCGCCGTCCCCAAACCCGGTGACGCTGTAAAGGTCATCTCTCAGCGACCAACAGCATACACACTGAAAAAGAAAAACGATGCGTTGTGGTGTACTGATGCGAATTGATATTGTATTATATTGTGAGCTCCATCTCCACAAACGTATTCAAAATTCGTGATGAATGAAAAAGAAGGTAAAAAATCAACGGAGGAAGAAAATAAAAAAGACGGTTTCGGCTAGTCCAAACCTTTACAATATTATTTACTAGTGGGAGTTCGCGACTTGGTCGGAGTAGAAATATAAGTTTTGCATAAAAAAACTTTAAACCCCCTTTTCATCCCTTTAGGGGTTGAAATTTGGTAAATCCTTTCTTATCCCACGCCTACATCATAAGAGCTGTATGACGACGAAATCCTTGGCCGTGTGGTCCGGGTTTCAAGATGTCGCTTACACGAGATGTTACCGGGTAAGAGCCCGGTGGGGGCAGATGTTTGTGTGATGAATACGATCATTTGTACTTCAGTCATGGATGTTTATTACGTATTTGTATACATATACATATATTAGTTTATGTATTCTATCCGTTACCCTAGTATCCCATAACACAAGCAAGTGCTTAGCTTGGGCCTAGGCTAATTAGTGTGAGTGTTGGAAATATTTATTTACTATTTTAAACTTTTATTTAAAGTGAAGCTTTCATTAAACATAACGTCAAAATCTGCTAGAGCTGTAACAAAACTTATCTTGTGTCACGTCAAATGTTTATAGGCCTTAATGCTTTGTAATAACACACTTTTTCGCATGCATATGAGTAGCGAAATTCCCGCTGTCATAATAAGAGGGATAACAGTGAAGTAACTCTGTGAGTACATTAAATGAGGACTTTGAAATTAAGTCGGAAAGTTGGAGTGTTTTCAAAGCTAACATGTGAAACTCCCACTTTGTTACGGGGCTCGACTCACACGCTTACAGCCAAACTTGTTTTGATTCTGTTTCATAAAGAACACCTCATTTATAAGAAAAGGGTGACTCTTTGTCACTTTTCTCGAAGTGAAAACTTCTTTAGCCGCGTTGTACACTTTTTTTGTATGAGTAAAAAATGTTAAACTCGCGTCATGACACGTGGGCTGATCGCATCACAGGCCACGTGTCCTGATCGTAAGACGAAAACAAAATTGGAAAGGTTGTTGACTTTCAATATATTGGACGAATCATAGTAATATTTTATTTTATCGTATTATAATAATAAGTTTGTATCTAGGATTGTAGTCCAGGTGGCAGCTTTATTGCGATGGAAATGCGTTTTTTTACAATAGATGTCGCTAGGAGCGCTTAAATGAGAAATTCTGTGATATAAACTTTTTAATGTAATATAAATTGTCATGTTTCTGTACGATGGAGCAATATATAAATATTGTATTCTACCACATAAATGATAGTACTTTTATATTGATAATTAAAGAAATTCGTGCAAAATTATTCCCTAACCATTCCAAAATATCAAAAATTCACAACGTTAATATTCAACTTTTCACTTCTGCCGGCACTCCCGGAGTGGAACCCGCCGTTTTTTTTTTATAGATAGATCTGACAAATGACTCCACCTTACCTGATTTTAAGTTTCGGTGAAGTTCTGACGTGAAGATAGCTGGTACAGCAGTTCTACCTGCCACACCAGCCATCCTCACCTTGCCGGCCTGCATGTTGCTTCTTTACGTTACTGTTTACCGTGTAAATTCATAGTTGTAAATGGATTGAAAACGTGTATTGGTATTGTAACTATCGGAAACCGTATTGTGAGTGCTCTTAATGTTTTTAGCTCAAGGTTTTTTCCCACAGCTTAAAGAAGTCCGTAACTGGTGTTAAGAAAAGTAATGGACTAAGAATTTAGAATTAGAATTTATTTATTTATTTGCATTAGAATAGGGGAAAAAACAGCGTTCGGTCTATTCTGCCATTTACAACAGCATGCAAAGATTTGACAATGTATTAATTATTAACTCAAAATAGTTTGATATAACATTAAATATAAATAAATAAATATAAATATTTCCAACATTCATACCAATTAGCCTAGCGCCAAAGTAAGCACTATAAGGCTTGTGTTATGGGATACTAGGGTAACGGATAGAATACTTAAACTTTACATATGTAACTAAATTTATATAGAAATACATATTAAACATCCATGACTGGAGTACAAATGCTCGTGTTCATCACACAAACATCTGCCCCCACCGGGATTCGAACCCGGGACCTCTCGAGTCGGCGACGCCATGAAACCCGACGTACAAACCACTAGGCCACGGAGGTCGTCGAACATTAAACTATATTTACTTACTCGTAGATCGCAGGCCTAGACACTCCATCAGTTAGGTTGTTATGGAATTTTATCTTAAATAGCATAAGGATAAGGAGGATGAGAAGCTCGATGGTGCAGGTGGCTAGCGCGTTCGGCTGCGATCGTTGAAGTTAAGCAACTTTCGCGATGGTCGGTTATGGGATGGGTGACCAAAAATCTTCTATCTCGAGTTCCTCCGTGCTTCGGAAGGCACGTTAAGCCGTTGGTCCCGGCTGCATCTGCAGTCGATAGCACCCGCCAATCCGCACCGGGCCCGCGTGGTAGGTAGGTCATGGCCCAATCTCCCTATTCCATCCTGAACCTGTGCCCCAGCAGTGGGGCATATTTTGAGTCCATGCCACGATATGAAACAATCAGTTCAGAAATATTTGTTCAGTTATTATCACTTGCACAATAATTTATTCTTCTCAAAACAGTTTTTTCCATTTTATGTTAGCAGTTTCAGTTCCGAAGTTAATCGTAGGTAGGTAGGTACATTGATATTTGTACGACAACTGAAATGTTGCCAAATGCAAAATAAAATGAAAACAATGAAATAGTCACGGAATTTCAAAATGTTTCACAATATACTACACCGATTCCGTTGACACGTGAAATCGGATATGAGAACATCATAAAAATGTAATGTTTCTAACATGCACAATGAATTATTGTGCAAAAACGTTTATGAATAAAAAAAAATGGACGAGATACCATGATAGATTTGAATAACGCTTTTTATTTCAAGGAAAAAAACTTAATGCATATAATAAGAAAAAAACCGGCCAAGTGCGAGTCGGATTCGCGCACCGAGGGTTCCGTACAAACTTGTAGGTATATTTTAATAAGTATTAATAGTTATTTATTATACAAGAGTGGAAAGTTCCTTTTTAACCGCGTGCTCGATTTGGATGACCGAGCAAGCGAAGGATTCTAAAGTTGAATCACGAGCGCAGCGAGTGATTCTAAATTAGAATCCTGAGCGTCAGCGAGGGAAACAAACGAGCACAAGGTGAAAAATCTTTCCACTCGAGTGCAATACGTAACTTTTCATCCCACCTCAGCGAGGAAATGACAAAATGAAAAAGAAAACAATTTATAATGACAAAATATTTAAGCAATAAAACGTGAAAAACTAGAATGGCGCGAAGCACGCAAATAAAACAAAGAAACCAAGAAGGTTCCAAATTTAAATTTTTTCACAATTTAAAAAGTTCTAATCATAAATTTGGCACCATAGAGGTTACATTAAATAGGTTTAATGACGTTTTGAATTTACAATTATATTGAGTACTCATTATATGTGATGTTCTAAATTCAAATCTACTTTGCCGCTCAAGCGAATAAAATAGAATTTCCCAGCCAGATTTCGAAGCGCAAAATTACACTTTCCGAGGTGGTGGGATGAAAAAAATATTTTTTATTATATGATTTATATGATGTAACTAAAAATTTACGGTCTTCGCAATTTTTCCTATATCTGTACTATAAGACGTTACTCCGTACCAAATTTCAAGATTCTAAGTTCACGGAGTATCGCCATATACAGGTTTTGATTCCCTTGCGAGTTTCGAAAATTTGCGGAAATTTGCGGCATAATCGGCTGTATCTTTTGATTGCTTTGGCTTAGAAGTTTGATTTTTTCACAGCTCCAAGGGACAATAGACATGAGTGTTAGATATGAATTTCAGTTTGATACTTCCACGCGTTCCTGAGAAAAACGGCCTTGAGAGACGGACGGACCGACAACAAAGTGATATAAGGGTTCCGTCCTTCCTTTTAAGAAACGGAACCCTAAAAAAACACTAAAAATAGACTCCTACTTTCCTGAAATACACGATGTATTTCTATCAGTTTCCCTAGTATCCCATAACACATGCTTCCATTTCTTACTTTATGACTAAGAGGCTACGCTAATTGGCGAGACTGCTATTTCAGGTATTGAAAACGAATCCAGAATTTACTGAAGTGTATTCCATTTCTGTGTTATACTAGACCGAGATAAAATATTCTACCCTATTTTATTTTTATTTTTTTTATAGATAGGTCCGACAAATGACTCCACCCCACCTGATGTTAAGTGGAGGTGAAGCCCAGACGTGAAGATAGCTGATACAGCAGTTTTACCTGCCACACCAGTCATCCTCACCCTGCCGGCCTGCATGTTGCTTCTTCACGCCTCTTTTAAAGGATCCCAGGTTGTAAGAGGGAGGGAACACGTGAGTGGGCAGAGCATTCCATTTACGGATAGTGCGACAAAGAAATGAGTCACCAAATTTCTCTGAAGGAAAGGAGAAGGTGGGATAAGAGAGAATAACTCTATTATTATTTACGCTTCGGCGCTACCACGACGAAGCAAAAACTCAGAAAAATGCAACAGCGGACCGAACCCCGCCCGCACAGGAAAAATGTCGTTAAATATAAATTACATCGCAGTTTTAGAGTTATAATCGTTAATTAAAACCCCCAACATCGCTCCCCTGTGAATTATTACAAGCCCCTCGAACATTGCATTAATGTTGTTATTCTACAATAGCGAAAGCAGGAGTGACTTCTAAAGTTTATATCTGCTTGTCGGAGTAGGTAAAAAATAATTTGTTATTGAAAAGATTTTAAGACTTGTGGCACATCACTACGCGTCGTCGTGCCCTCATCACTAACAGCGGCTACGTCACGAACGCGTATGTCGCGGGGCGCGGTATGCGGGAGACGCGGACCGGTCTGGAACCTGCTCCCAGTCGCTTGGCCGGCAGCGCAGTGTGCTACGAATCACCTCGCACACAACTCCACGTCACTCGTCCTTCCGTCTTTTCCAATACAATTATTGTTAATATCTCGTTAATTATTATCAGTATACGAATTGTATTTCTTCTACGGTGTTTCACTTCGTATCCGCTCGCTATTTGTAGGGATAGTAACATTACATCCTCAGTGGTGACTCCAATTCAATACGCTTTTAATCTTTTGATTTTTCTGCGCGTCGTGTTATTTTGCCTGCGTTGTTATAATGAATCCGCCTCGTAGCGATAGCGATGACGTCGCGCAAGAATTTAAGGACGCGAGCGGTGAAGATACTAGTGCGGTGGACCGAGTTACTTTACGTTTGCCCGCATTTTGGCCGGAAGATCCCGAAATTTGGTTTGCGCAGGTTGAAGCTCAGTTCGCGTGCACGGGAATAAAAGGTGATAGTACGAAATTTTTTCAAGTGATTCGTGAGTTAGATCAACGTAGCGCACGGGAGGTTCGGGACATAATTACAAACCCACCGTCGACCGGCAAGTACGAGAAATTGAAACAGGAACTTATTAGTCGCCTTTCGGTTTCCCGGGAACATCGAATGCGTCAATTGCTTACTCATGAGGAGTTAGGTGATCGCAAGCCGTCGCAATTTTTGCGCCACCTTAGAGCTTTAGCAGGGGATGGTGTTAGTGACGATTTTTTACGCAGCTTGTGGTCAGGTCGCCTTCCAACGCATATTCAAGTTATTATTGCGTCACAAAAAGCTACTTGTCTCGATGAGGTTGCCGTTCTTGCTGATCAAATTTATGACGTTGTTCCTACCCCCAATCAAGTTGCTAGTACTTCATCGAATAGTATGGAAGGAATGTTTCAACGGTTAGAGGAGATGATTTCGTCACGCATTAAGACAGAGTTAAGCCACCAGTTGTCCCAATTGAATATAGATACAGGGCATGGTCGTCAGTCGTTCCGGAGGCGGTCTAGTAGGTCAAGGTCAAGGAGTAGATCTAGAAGCGCCGGACCAGGTCAGATTAGGAAGTCGGGTATGTGTTGGTACCACTACAAATTTGCTGAAAAGGCTAGTAAATGTATCCATCCTTGCAATTATAAGGAAAACTCGCGAGACGGTCAGTAATGGCGACAGCCGACTGTCATGCAACTACCCGTCGCCCATTTGTTACTGACAAAGAAAGCAAAATTCAATATTTAATCGACACTGGCTCCGATCTTTGTGTTTTGCCTCGTAGATTTTTACGTGCATATGTAACACCTACTGATTACAGCCTCACAGCAGCCAACGGTTCCAGCATCCGTACTTACGGATTGATGAAGATGCGTCTTAACCTGGGACTTCGCCGCGATTTTTCATGGAATTTCGTAGTAGCTGATGTGGACAAGCCTATCATAGGGGCGGACTTCATCGCTCATTATGGATTGCTGGTCGATTGTAAGAATGGTCGTTTATTAGATAGTCTAACTACCCTCTCAACGGCTGTTACGAGTAAATCCTGTCAGCTGCATAGTATCAAGGCGATCGCGGGTAAAAGTGAGTACCACACTTTATTAGCTAGATTCCCATCGCTGACAAAGCCACCAGGTGTATTTCGCGAAGTCAAGCATAATACGGTGCACTATATTCGCACAACGCCTGGACCCCCAGTTTATTGCAGGCCTCGACGTTTGGCGCCAGATCGCTTGAAAATAGCCAAGGAACAATTTGAGGAGATGCTTCGAGATGGTACAGCTCGACGTTCTGACTCACCCTGGGCTTCAGCTCTTCATTTAGTACCCAAGAAGGGAGACAGCTGGAGACCATGTGGCGATTACCGAGCTCTCAATGCCAGAACTATTCCAGATAGGTATCCCATACCTCACATCCAGGATTACTCACATCGGTTAGCTGGCTGCACAATATTTTCAAAAATAGACCTAGTGAAAGCTTATCATCACATACCAGTTTTCAAGGACGACATACCCAAAACGGCTATAACTACCCCCTTTGGAATGTTCGAGTTTCCGTTTATGTCGTTTGGTTTGAGGAACGCAGCTCAAACGTTCCAACGGTTTATTGATGAGGTTCTTCGAGATCTAGATTGTTGCTTTTCGTATTTAGACGATATAATTCTATTTTCCAGAAATAATTCCGAGCACCTGGAACACCTGGAGAAGGTATTTAGCCGCCTACAAGAATATGGGATCCTCGTCAACGAAGCTAAGTGCAGTTTTGGCCAAACTAAGGTAACATTTCTTGGTTACTCTATCTCTGCATCGGGTACAAAGCCTACGGAGGAGAAAGTAGCAGCTATCCAGGAATTTCCCCCACCCAAGACTGTGGGAGGCCTGTTGCGTTTCTTAGGAATGCTAAATTTTTATAGGCGTTTTATTCCTCATGCTGCGGAAGATCAGGCACCGCTACACAACATGTTGGCTGGAGGAAAGAACAAGAGTTCTCAACCGTTGACCTGGACACCAGAACAGCTGTCTGCATTTGAGACGTGTAAGGCAAGTCTCTCCAGGTCAGCTCTTTTAGCACATCCTTTGCATAACGCACCGCTTGCGCTTGTAACGGACGCTTCTAACGTAGCACTAGGCGCGGTAGTACAACAGCTAGTAGAAGGTAGTTGGCAACCGTTAGCTTTCTTTTCAAAAAAAATAAACAGAGCTCAGCAGCAGTATAGTGCTTATGACCGTGAATTGCTTGCAATATATGAGAGCGTTAAGCATTTTCGCTATTTAGTAGAAGGCCGTCACTTTACAATTTTTACAGACCACAAGCCTATTACTTATGCTTTCCTGCAAAAAGATCGGAAATGTTCCCCAAGGCAGTTCAATTATTTGGATTTTATTTCCCAATTTACCACCGACATTAAGCACATTTCGGGCAAAGAAAATATAACTGCTGATGCATTGTCTCGTGTAGAGGTTATATCTATCCCTCCTGATTTTGAAACGATAGCACAGAAGCAGCATAACGATCCAGAAATTCGTGAGCTATTGGAAAATAATTCATCTTCCTTGAAACTTCAGAAAGTTCCAGTACCAGGTACGGATATTACCCTTTACTGTGACGTTTCTCAGTCAAGACCCCGTCCATACATTCCGAAGCAGCTGCGCCGTTCTATTTTTGACAATGCTCACAACATGAGCCATCCTGGAGTTCAGCCCACTACAAAACTCATCACCGACCGATTTGTTTGGTCGTCTGTGAAAAAAGACTGTCGTGATTGGGTAAGAAGTTGCATATCATGCCAGAGATCTAAGGTACAGAGACATACCTCTTCTCCCACAGCTGACTTTCCATTAACTGCCCACCGATTTAGTCACATACACATTGACTTAATAGGTCCACTCCCACCGTCCAATGACTTTAGATACTGTCTTACGGCTGTGGATAGGTTTACCAGATGGCCAGAAGTCATACCACTTGTTAATATTACAGCTGAATCCGTAGCTAAAGCTTTCTATGATGCTTGGGTAACACGCTTTGGGTGTCCGGAAACTGTGACAACTGACCAAGGACGTCAATTTAATTCGCATTTATTCAAATCTTTGACAGATCTTTGCGGAATTCGACTGCGTCATACCACAGCTTACCACCCAGAGGCGAACGGAATGGTGGAGCGTTTTCACCGGACGTTAAAAGCTGCGATAATGGCCCACGAGACTACACGATGGACAGACGTGCTGCCTACAGTACTCCTTGGAGTGCGTACTGCTTGGAAGTCCGACATGCAATGCTCTGTTGCTGAGATGGTATATGGTGAGCCTCTTCGGA
This sequence comes from Chilo suppressalis, assembly GCA_902850365.2. NCBI lineage: Eukaryota > Metazoa > Arthropoda > Insecta > Lepidoptera > Crambidae > Chilo > Chilo suppressalis. The sequence goes on along the minus strand of OU963917.1, from coordinate 11,189,944 downwards.
TTCCTGGTGAGTTCCTCCATTCTAATAACTCCCAGTTACCTCAGCCATCAGACTTTGTGTCTAATCTGCGCATTCATATGTCACGCTTGAAGCCAGTGCCAGCATCGCGACATGGTCAGAAAACCATTTTTGTCCACCAAGACTTACCAACAGCACAGTACGTATTCCTCAGAAAGGATGCTTTACGTGGTTCTTTGGAAGCTCCATATAGTGGTCCTCATAAAGTTTTGAAACGGACAGAGAAAACAGTAACTGTTGAATTGAATAGAGGACCGGTTACCGTTTCAATAGACAGAACCAAACCAGCATTCGTTCTGACGGAAGCGAAGAATGCACCACCAAATAATCCTACAAATCGCCCTGAGCCCGAACCTGTCAAAACTACTCGTTCGGGGCGACATGTTAAATTCCCTCATTATTTTTCCGCAGGGTATTGATTCTCCCAGGGGGGTGGTGTGGCACATCACTACGCGTCGTCGTGCCCTCATCACTAACAGCGGCTACGTCACGAACGCGTATGTCGCGGGGCGCGGTATGCGGGAGACGCGGACCGGTCTGGAACCTGCTCCCAGTCGCTTGGCCGGCAGCGCAGTGTGCTACGAATCACCTCGCACACAACTCCACGTCACTCGTCCTTCCGTCTTTTCCAATACAATTATTGTTAATATCTCGTTAATTATTATCAGTATACGAATTGTATTTCTTCTACGGTGTTTCACTTCGTATCCGCTCGCTATTTGTAGGGATAGTAACATTACATCCTCAGACTTACGAAACTCATTGTTATAGCTATTTAAATAAAGGTTCTAGTAATGTATTTTTTTAGCTTCTATCTTACTCTCAGTTATATATTATAACTTATTTATATAACTTGTAAATTCATTAGCATAATGTCTTTGTTTGTAAGTAGAAGTGTATGCTCTTAACCAATTACTTCTACAACGGAATTTTCATAACGAAGTCTATATATATTAATAATTAGTTATTTCAAGCTATTACGTACATTTTCTGGTTATTATATCTTTTACTATTTAACTACTAGATTTATAAACGTAAAGAAAATTTGCCTAGAAGAGTATTTGGCACCTTTATGATTCATATAAATAATGACCAATATTGTTGCCAGAAAATGAGGAGTTTTAATGTTTGATATGAATAGCAGGTATTTTTTTTTCATGCTACTCTACGCTAAGCAAATTCATAAATATATACTGCTTGATGGAGAGCCAGACATTATAATAAGCGCGTAATTTATTAATTCTTTATTCAAACAGTAATGCAATAAAACGCTATTCTCTAATGCTGTCATCGTCAAGCTGCAAATGGCCATATTTGCACCCTCAGAAATTCTCGCATTCCGTATACTACAACTAAGTAGTATTGCAAAGGGGCAAAATTCTTTTTCCCTCATTTTTCACCTCCCCTTCTTGTTTACACATTACTTAAAAATGCACATTAATATAAAAATTTGGCCCTAATGTAGTGCCCTGTGGGAGCCCCATTCTAATCACCCCAATACATAACTTATCCGTGCTAAATGAAACGTTTCCTCTTTGTGTTTTTATTAAGAAAAATTTCCTTATATTTATCACCATCCGGTACAATGTCTAAACTTAAGAACCTTTGTGTAATCGCAGCAAGGGCAATTTGCTTTAGTGATGTGACATTTGGGTAATATGGAAAAAATATTTATTTAGTTATTTTAAATTTTACTCTAACTTATTCCAAAAGCTTGAGGTCCAATCCAATTTAAATCCACTTGAAGAAGTCCTGTTCAGAATACATAAGGCTGTAGCTGAGTCATTAATGTTGCATTTCTGCAATGATTTTAAGGAGGTCCTCGCCCCCTGGAGCCTGCTCACATTTAATACCAAAAGTGGTAGAGGTAGAGTTATTCATTAAGGTCATTTGACTCTCACAAAAACTTGCAAAAATGCAAGCGTAATAATTTTTATACAGATAAATGAATCGAAGGTCAACCAACCTACAATATTTTTCAAAAAACTCTCCAACGACACTTCACTCCAACCATAGAAAATTAACATGCCTAGTTTACGTGTAGAGGAAGGAGGCACCTCTTTTTTTTTAGATTTTATTTAACCACAGATATGTATATCCAAGCAAAACAGCTTTCTGGTACTAAAAGTCTCTTTATAGTCTCTGAGCTAAGCTGTGGATAAACAGATGACAGACACAGGACTTGACCACCCATACTATTTTTAAAGGTTCCTTGTTCACTTAGGAATCTTAAAAACCTGTTCCAAATACAACAAAAAAGCAATTTCCATCATTTCCCATCCCTAGTATGCGTTTCGTTTACGTGTTTAAACACGTTTTGTAACAAGCTTACTGTAAAATATAGAGGGGTTTATGCCGATCGATGTTGCAACTTTCCTAATCACTTTAATGCACAGTATTAGGGGAAAGCCCCGGAAATTCTCCAGTGTTTCCTTACCTGTAAATTGTGTACCTGTTGAGAATAATAATATTGTAAAAGATAGTAAAAATATACAGGAAGGTACTGCGGCGATCTACCCTGAAGGGATAGGTCCTGGGAGCGTAACTTTATTAGATGGAAAACAACTAATAAGTCTTAATAATCTTTTATTTTATTAGAAATCAAGGCGAATATAATAATTGTATCTTAATATGTAACCGTATGTTGTGGTGCTTGATTTCTATTTCTTGGAATCTTCTATCAAACGACAGAAGATTTCCAATTTCAAATCTTTAAAAATCGTGACATTACCTTTTTAATATAACTGCCAGCCGTAGGCATTACATGAACAAAGAGTTTACCCAAACAAGGAGGCTGTAACGCAACGGACGTTACAGTACTTTTTGGCGTGAGATTTAAGTATTGCTTCCTTGTTCATGGAACGTGAAAAAATCAGAGAGGACGACGATTTAAGACCAGTATTTGGAATGTGACTAACCCTTTTTTTTATTACGTAGGCAAAACCTCTATTTACAGACGTTGGCGCCCTTAAGGGGTACACCAACGAGCGGACCTCACATCTAGCCTGTCGCAAGTCCCACGGGTGCGAACGGAGAAGCCGTTAAGCAGTCCGCGTGGCTTGAGAGCGCTTACGGCATACTATCCGCTAAAAAACCTTGCGACTACCCCTTACGCTGTTTAAGTACAGAACCGCGAGATCCCCGTTAAGGGATTTCACCGCGTCTCCGCACCTGACAGTCTTCCGGCCTAGCCGGGGCTCCACGGCAGGTATCATCCGGGGTATCTCGGGTGATCCCGCAGACTGAGTAGGACTGCCCGCGCTGGGAGCTAAGTGTTCGGCCTATTGTCCACCACACCGCTCCCCGTCCGCTACGGAAGGACTGCCTAGGGGGTCCCCTCGCATGTTCTTCCGCGGCCCTCTCATGTAGGACAGAACTACAAGAGAGGTCTGCCGTCTCGTAAGCCGTCGGTGACCGGTAGCGAGGGATTCACTCAGGTAGGGGGGGCACTGGGTGGGCGCAGCCATGGCGGCGTGAGGGAGCGGCTAGAGGATTATCCTCCCATCCCTCCCTCTCAGCCGCCCAAACTGAGATTTACCCCAGATCTAAGAAAGTTAAACGAGTTTTGAAAAGATCTCATTTTTGGTATGTATGTGTATGGTATGTGCATGTGAATGTTGAACTATTGATCACAAAAACGTTTGAACGTAGTAAAGATGTATGAAAGTGGATAAATCAAAACTGTTTATATGACAAACTCGCACTTATACGTCTTTCATGTAAGCTGCCTAAGCACTGTGATTCATAATCATGGAAATCTGATACCAAATCAATACTACGAGTAATTGCATATCATTAATGCATTTGATCTTTGATTTTGGAAGTTTAGATAGAACTTTCGCAGTGGACGATAATAGGATGGGTGGCCAAAACTTTGTAATCTGGAGATCCTCCGTGCTTCAGATGACACACTAAGCCGTTGAACCTATTAGCACCCAGTCATAATCGCCCGCCAGTTGAATAGGCTTGTGTGGCGGCGACATCTAAATGCCCAATGGAGGTTGAAATCATTCGCCTTATTCGCCCTAGAGATGGCACTACTGACCACTGGCATACTCAATAATAAGGAAAACCTACATCGCGCTAGAGAAATTCGGAGGCTAGCACATCAGATGGACAACGCTCGTCCAATGTAGGTTGGGCCGCGGCCCCCGAGCTACCATCACCCAGCTTGGTGAAAGGTCTTCCCTTTTGGCCTTCCTAAACTTGTGTCCCAACAGAAGGGATTATCATAATGTTATTTCCAACCTGTACACACTATTAATAATTGATTTAAGTTCAATAACCAAGCTCAAAGAGAAAGATCAAAGATAATCTGAAACACCTATTGTATTCTGTTCTCACGCAACAGCAATACGGTTATGATTAAACGTCCAATTTCCACAATTAACCAATTGTGTGTTCTACAGACATTACAACAAGCAATCAGAATCTTGAAATATTAATTATTAGATCATGAACAGACATTACTAATTATTGTAGCATGTACTGAATGCGGATTAACGTGGATCGTGTAACATTTGGTATGAGTCGGCGATTTCAGGGACATCGTATCACATTGCCCGAATTCTATTAATTCTGTTTTTCAATTTTCAAAATAAATTATCAATATTTGTGAAATGATTTCGGGTTTCAGTTAAATTTTGTGAATACTTACAAATTTGCTAGACCCCGTCAACGACAAGAATATTGTTTCCTCGCATATTTAAACTTCTATCTATCTTTCAGCAATCGTTTTAAAGAAGAATTTGATGGGATAAAAATAAAAGGTAAAACCATTTCAAGTTTTCTTTTTACTACCAATAATTTGACTACCTATATTCACCAGCAGTGTTTCCGGACCAATAGGACCAGAAAACCATAAAAAAATGAGCGCACTCCTTCCTTAAAGACTGGCATCGCATTTGTATGTGATACTCCTGGTGTCGCAAGAGTTTATGTGCGACAGTGATCACTTACCATCAGGTTAGCCGTAAGGTCTCTATAATATAAAAAATAATAAAAATAAATTGTGAGCATCCAAGCTTTGTTATAGTTGGTACGAGTAGATGACGAATTAGAAATCGTCGCCTTATACCAAGTCCTCAGATATCTCCGTGTAATATATATTATAGCAACTGTAACTCAATTAATAGCATAATTAACATTATAATTAAACGCGTATTGAAGATTTAGACATGTAGAACACAACCATTTGGAATTTAACACCGTAAGAAATTACTCATCACACTTATATACATATTAAAGGCGAAAGTTTGTGAGTGTGTATGTTTGTTCCTTCTTCACGTCTAAACGGCTGGAGCGATTTTAATAAAATTTGGTATGCAGTTAGCTGACACACTGGATTAACACTAGGCTACGTTTTACAACGGGAAAATAACCCTAATAAAGCTAGTAGTTTTATAAAATACCGTTATTGTCATACTATTTTAAGAAATCATTTTCCTGCCGTTTTCCTATTACAACTCTTACTCTCGGCTTGGTATTATCAGAATAATAAAATACTAACAGTGCCCTGCGGTTTCACCCGCGTTAATTTGAGGAAATAGGTTGCAGGTTGCGGAAAACATAGAGATATGCTCTCGCGAACTTTTAAATAAAAAATTTAAAGGTAACAATTTCGGCTTACTTGATTTTTGTGTAACTTTTTCCGTTTACACGGCGACGGCGCACTCGACGGAAGTTCACAAATGGAATATTTTTTCAACATGCAACATTTTTCATTGGTGCTCCTATTATTTGTAACGTTATGTTATATAGCCTTCCTAAATACATGCAATATCCAACACAAAAATATTTTTTCATTTCTCATTCTCGGAAAGTGGTGTTGTTTTGATCTGTTTGTTGGGTGGAAAATGCTGCTTCCCTCTCTAGAGAGGGAAAAACTCATACAAATTACTTCCCGCCTAAGGGCCGGAATGAACTTTAAAAATAGAACTACTGTCAGGCGTGAAGTTTTTTGTAAAAAAAATGCTGCCGCCATGTGAGTTTCTAAACAGCCAGTGTGAACTTAGCACAAACTTCTTTGAGCGGAATAAGCCGCAACAATTACGCTGTTCCATATTTAAATTTAAAAAGTCGACATAAATTGGCGGGATACTAAACTGTTATGTATCTGTTATGTGATGGAATAAAAAAATAGTAATAATAATCTTTTAAGTAAAACAGAGCAATCCAACTTTGAATATTAAAAATGAGTTCAAGCGATTCAGAAATGTTGACACCGGATTCAATTAAAGACGGGGCAAATTGTTTTTGTTACACGTAATAAAAACCGCTAATGATGTTCTCGTAACACTATAGAAACTAAAAATTAGAATTCTATAAAGTTTTTGTTATAAAGAATTTTAAAAAAATCACCGCGAATTTATTTTTACGTACGTTTTGAGTAAGAAAAATGTTTCTATGCACACTGTGCAAGAAATCATTGTGTTAAACACAACGCATTGCACGACAAAAGAAATATTCATCTGGGATGATACATTATACGCCCAGAGGTAATCAAATCTCTAAAAGCTAGTAAACGTATTGAGCTTCTTGGAAGCTGTTGCGATAAATAAAATACTTTAACTTGGTGGCGAGTCGCAAAAGATATTTTCGATCGCCGTGACTACAGTTCCATTAGGACTGCATAGCTCCAAAAATCTGAAAAATTAATAATAATGCATTGGGTCTTTCTTGAAAATTCCCAACTCACCATCAAAGCTTTGCCGTAATTGTCCAACTAAAGCTCGTAGAAGACAGAACGGTTGGAATGCCGCGTTTTGTTTTTGTCTATACTAATATTATAAAGCGGAAAAAAATCTATATTTGTTTGTATTGAATAAGCTCTGAAACTACCGGACCGATATGAACAATTCTTTCACATGTAGTATCCTAATTTATCCCTGATGAACATAGGCTATTGAGTATTTTAAAAAAACGTACATTGACTGCTGTTGTTCTGACTGATGTGGATAATAGACTAAGAACACATTTTCAATCAAGGAATGCATAATAACTCGAACCGCATGAATATCACGGTATATTACCCACTTAACATCAATCTAAAACATATTTAGTGACTGTAATTTTCATTTTCACTGTACGCACTAAGAGTATAGCAGGATCGCTCCGGACATCATCACCCAGTGCTCCAAATCTAATGCGGGAGAATCCATAAACGGGGATCCCGTGGCTTCGCACTAAGCAGCTTAGAGGGTGTTCGTAGGGTTTTTAAGCGGATATTATGCCATAAAGCGCCCGAAAGAGTTACGGGGTCCTCAATGGGCAGCCACTGCGGGGGCCCGTAAAGCTTGCGGGAGCCAGGTGTGAGGTCCGTTCGGCGGTGTGCCTCTTAAAAGCGCCGTCGTCTGTAAACAGAGTTTTGCCTGCGTTAACAAAAAAAAAGTGCTCCAAATCTGCCCTGTGGAGCTCTCGAGACCTTACCGAGCAATATAAATATAACGAACCAATAGAAAGTGTTATTTTACTGTACTCTATGGCTAAGTCCTCACGGTGCGAATCTCTCCCGCGCCCGCCGCGGCAGCGTGACCGCAACTCGCGTAGAATATGAAATTGTAGATAAAACGCAAAAACCAATTTCACGAAGCGTGTGTCTCAGGCAACCGCTGCGGGCGTGCGCGGAACGCGATCAGGAAACCACGGCGGGTGCGGTTAAAAACCGCGCCGTGAGTTCTAAGCCTGTTACAGGTCGCGGCAAGTAACTCTAACGCTGAATAAAACGCGGATGGGTTAGCTGCGCATGGGTACGTCTGGAGAGCCAATCGGCTCAACGCACGCCCACCCGCGCACCTCGTTTCCCCCCCAAGACGTCTTAAATTTTACTTCTGCGCAATAACGGTCCGCGCTAGAGTTTCGTGCCGCGACTTATAGCAATTGGTTATTCCGAGCTTCTTTACCTGTGCCAGTCTAGCACCATATTGTAAATAGATACTTACAGCTTTTAGCATTTTAACACCTTGCTTTTAGCATTAGTGTCCCGCCCGCACACGGGCCACCGACCACAACCACAAAACGCCGCCACCGGCATATTTCTTGTAGTTTTCATACATTTTTTATGGACTCGCCACACACGGTACGCCGGTGGCCGCCACACGCTACAAATCGTAGTTGCTCGCTTCTTGTGGCCCGCACCGGCCACTTAATGCGCCGATACAAAACGCCGCCACACGGCACTTGCGCGATTCCCCACCACTCTCTCCCTTACCTTAGTCGGCCACTGTCGCACGCTTCAGCCACTTTAGTAGCCGCTTCTAGCTTCTCGTGGCGGCGTTTGTAGCTGTGGCGTGTAGCCCGTGTGTGGCGACACTTAAACTATTTTTTGCGGCGGTAATAAATGTACAGTTTTTACTTCTAGCATGTTCTCTTTCTGCGTACTCATTATTTATGCAAACACCCCACTTATTACGTAAGGTTGGAAATTGTACTAATTAGCAATATTTACGTACTGCAAGACGGAGCAGGCAACTGCAATTTTAGCAAGAGACGTTCTCTTTAATCAGAACAGAGAATCACCGTGTACCTACGTTGTAACAGCCATTAATTGTTCCCTGCATTTGTAATGACAAAGGCTCCTTTGTTATTATTGCAAACACCAAAATCTTCGTCTTACTAAGAATACTTGAAACTCTTCTTAAGGCCCCTTGCACTAAAATGCTTCAATAAAATTTAAGGCTGAATCCTGTTTAACAAATGTCATCATAACGTCTTCGTCAATTGTTTTTTTAAGTCAATTAGAGATAAAATGACGTTTAGGCCTCAAGGCGCGTTATTATCGGTCAATAATATGGGATGCGTTAATGCGATATCTGTTTTTAGTACGTTATGTAATCGGACATAAGTATGCATGTGAAATGAAATGAAACCTTTTATTGGCCATCTTAACAAAAGAAAAACTTATCAATACAACAATAAAAAATAAAAAAAATAAAATAAAAAATGAAATACAAGAAAACTTAACCTAAGAAAACAAAAAATAAAAAAGAACATAAAAACCTAAGATAGCCAATCAGGACCCTGCCTCAGCTTTGTATTTTATGTATATAACTATGTACTTTTATATGTATGTATTCATGTAGGTATATACCTAGTCAGGTCATAAATTCTGTCACATGTTTAATATAAAATAATTGAAAACTTATTTAACTTATTTAACCATGCCTAAAGGGACTCCTTTTAATAATATATTTTAGTTATTATATTATATTTTTTAAGGTTTTTTAGTTTAAGGTTCATTGTTCCTGTATATATTATTATCTTAGTGGATGACGTCATTTCAATGAAACTGATAGCAATAATTAATTATATATATGTGTATATGTATCTATTGTTTAAATACTTATTTTGATCATATTTGTTTGATTGATTTTTATGTTGTTTTGTGTAGTTAATTACACATCCGTCACCAGCTTCTTTCTTGTCATCTTCATCCTAAGCTTGTCTGGAAGAGATCGCTCTTAGCCATAAGACCGCCCATTATTACACTGTATTCTTTAATTATGTACATCATGTTTTATGTTTTCTGTGGTTTAATAATAAAGACTTTTGTATTGTATGTGATAGGACGGCTACGAAATTACAAACTGCTGCGATAATAACGACGCAATAGAAGTAGGAAGAATTATCGCATTATCGCATCCGATATTACCGATGATAACGCTTCTATGGGGAAACACGATTAGCTTTTATATTTCACTAGCTGTGCCAATCTGTGTCAATCCAGGGTGTCAGCTTACTCCATACCAAATTTTAACAAATTCTCTCCAACCGATTAGACGTGAAGACGTAACAAACATACACACTCACAAACTTTCGCCTTTATAATATTAGTGTGATTTAAGAACTTTGGTGCAATTCGGCCTGTGTGTCATGTTCGATATTGGTGTCGATTCTAGCATGATTCTCTAAACCTAAACTTAAATTTGACAGCAGTATATCTTTGTCATTCTCTATACAGAATGACAAGGAGAGACTGATGTTAAATTTTAGTTTTAAGTTTAGAGAATCACGCTAGAATTGGCACCACAGTATCTCCTTAAGAGGCTTTTTATATTTATTATAGGTATCTGCGGAAAATTCTACTAGAAATTATTGAAATTTTCCGCTGTGCTCCCGAGTAAAACTTTATTCAATCCGTCTAGACAGTTTATAAACTACAAAGATAAATATATTCTCTAATAAATTACTCAACAATGCTCAGCACATCACTATTGAATTTGGGTTAATTCACTATATACAAAGAGAATCCATACTACATAATTACTTATATAGAACCTATTACATATATATTGTGAACAATATATGTTCAGAAAAACAAACGACTCCCTAAGGTGTATGTTATCGCTATACCCCTAAAGTTATGAGGTAAAGTTCTCACATAAAACATATGTGTTACCTTGCTTGAATTAATTAAACAGCACCTATTCAAAAATAAAGTTTAACTCGTGAAATGGTTTACTTAATTCATAGTTACAAAAAGGTTTAATGAGAGTCAGTTGTAGATTTTCGCTTGACCTGTGGAGTATACATGATTGTCCCAGTAAAAATCTTATTTCGCCGCATTTTCAGCCCCTCTTTGCGTCTTTTCTGCGTTCTGGTGTTATCCAGAGGAGAACCTCTGGATAACACCAGAACGCAGAAATTTTCGTCATCCAGTAAGCTATAATAAGCACCGATGCATTCATACATGCAAAACTACGTGTAAACGCAACTTTATCAAGCCTACAATTGATTGGTTATTCAATCAACGTTTTCCAAGTGGCAATTTTCCATCGTCAATGGGTAGCGGTTCTGACGACAGTTCTGGTGCAATGGTGTCATGTAGCACCTGGTTTTGTACCCTTGTGCACCCTTCAACGGCCAAGTCACACAACATTAACTATAATAATAAAGAAATCGCAGTAAGGAACCTTACACTTGACACGACTTTGTCTAGATTTAATTACTTTTTAGAGATAAACAAGCAGCTCCATCGAGACTTGGCTAGTTTTTTACAGAATGTTTTTGGTGGGATCATTTATTCAGTTTAGGCTGTTACAAGCACTCATGAATGTATAGAAGCTACGCCATCGGTTCGCAAACCTACGGCGGGAGACCTTATATCTACTCTGTAGACCTCCGTGGCCGAGTGGTTTATACGCCGGGTTTCATGGCGTCGCCGACTCGAGAGGTCCCGGATTCGAATCCCGGTGGGGCAGATGTTTGTGTGATGAATACGAGCATTTGTACTCCAGTCATGGATGTTAAATATGTATTTCATATAAATATACTTATATATGTACAATATATGTATTCTATCCGTTACCCTAGTATCCCATAACACAAGCCTTTACAGTGCTTACTTTGGGGCTAGGCTAATTGGTGTGAGTGTTGGAAATATTTATTTATTTATTTATCGTCAACAAACTCAGCAAGGGCTGTTTTTTTCTGCCTGTGTTATTATTTAGAGTCGTCAAGTTGAAAAATTACTTCAAAGATAATTCATGAAGTCACCCTTCATTACATAATTTGAAATATTATACATTAACAATCAATAATATATGATGACGACCTCCGTGGCCGAGTGGTTTTTACGCCGAGTTTCATTGTGTCGCCGACTCGAGAGGTCCCGGGTTCGAATCCCGGTGGGAGCAGATGTTTGTGTGATGAATACGAGCATTTATACTCCAGTCATGGATGTATAATATGTATTTCTATATAAATATACTTTTACCCTAGCATCCCATAACACAAGCATTGTAAATGCTTACCTTGGGGCTAGGCTAATTGGTTTGAGTGTTGGAAATATTTATTTATTAATTGAGATATACAACAACAATCTCTGTTTTATACCAAATTTTACCAAAGTTGTGATTTCAATATAAATAGCAAGAGATAAATGTAGTTACGAAGTATGCTAAAATAAATCCAAACAATGTATTTATATGGGAATCCATAGACTTATCCCTAGACAAAAAACCGGTTGACCAATCGATTGATCAATATAAACTAAAGCAGAAGCCGCCGCTAAAAGCCTTCGTGTGTTCGACAGCAATTAGATGGACGTGGGCCGGTAAATTCAGGTGCTGACATTGATACGCTATTATCGTATGGCCAATTTTAGACTTAAAGCTTGTTTTAATTTGATAAATCACTTTTGGAACGGTTACACGCGCCTTTTAATTAAGTTTCTCTGATTTTTATATTTTAAAAGAGTGTCAAACAAGAACCATAGGTGTCAATTGAAAACCAGCGTCAGGTTCCACAAACCTGACAACATGCTGAATTGACAACCTGTTTTGGCGCAACCGCGAGATAGTGGTAACGAACGGTATGAAAAATCTTGTATCTACTGTCTCGTTGTTTGTGTCAGAATAAATGTCTTTTCTTTCTTTCTTTTTTCATAGATGGCCCGCCTGATGGTAAGCGACCATATAGCCTTGTAGATACAAAAACTATCACTCGCACCGTTGCCTACCCTGGCCCAATCCCCTACCCCGTGGATCCCTTTTATTGTATTGAAGCATCCTTAAACCACCGGGGAAGCAAGGAGAAGGTATGTGAGACTCCTCCCTGCTCATTACAGCCAGCTCTTAGGCCGGGTGAAATGAGCAGGACCCTCTAACGCCCTGAACAGGGCCACTAAAAACCAGACAATACTCCTGCACCGGTCACCCGGCGTACATTCCGGACATTGAGGACCGGAGTCCCTCCAATGCACGCAATGAGTGCGTGTGTGTTCGCGGCAACCGTTGCCGACTGTCCGCGCACTCCATGGAGCCTTTTTTTTTATACGTAGGCAAAAAATACTGTTTACAGACGACGGCGCCTTTAAGAAGCACACCGCCGAATGGACCTCACACCTGGCTCCCGCAAGCCTTACAAGCCCCAGCAGTGGCTACCCACTGAGGACCCCGTAACTCTTACGGGCGCTTTACGGCATAATATACGCTAAAAACCCAGCGAATATCCTCTAAGTTGCTTAGCGGGAAGCCGCGGGATCCCCGTTTAGGGATTCATCCGCGTCTCCGCACCTAGCAGCCTCCCGGCCTAGCCGGGGCTCCACGGCAGGGGTCTCCCGGGGTATCGCAGGGACCCCTCAGACGTGCGCAGGATGGCCCGCGCATGGGGGCTGAGTACGCGGCCTAGTGCCCACCGTACCGCCCCCCGTCCGCTGCGGAGGGCTACTTGGGCGTGCCCGTGTAGCTCCCTCCGCCGCCCCCCTCTTTGCTGGACAGAACTAGAAGGGGGGTCACGGGGTCCGTCGGTGGCCGGCACAGCTGACGCCATGCCGGTCAGCGAGGGACCCCCCGGGTAGGGTCATGGGACGGGCGCAGCCAGGGCGCGCCGCCGTCCTCTCCTACCCGACCCCATGGAGTCCTGGAACCTTACTCTCGCTCAGAAACATAACACCACCAAAAAGTAGTGTTATTGTACTTTGGTCTTCTGTAAGATCACGCTGTCAGCGTCTTACTGTGGCCACAATTCTAACGCGTACAAAGAAATTTGGTGACTCATTTCTTTGTCGCACTATCCGTAAATGGAATGGTCTGCCCGCTCAAGTGATCCCTCCCTCTTACAACCTGGAATCCTTTAAAAGAGGCGTGAAGAAGCAACATGTTGGCCGGCAGGGTGAGGATGACTGGTGTGGCAGGTTGAACTGCTGTATCAGCTATCTTTGTGTCTGGACTTCACCTTCACTTAACATCAGGTGGAGCGGAGCCATTTGTCGGACCTTTCTATAAAAAAAGAGGTAGAGGCTACTTCCTTAGACGGGCGTTCCAATTCGAGCGGGAAATCCCCTATGGCCTACCTCTGTTGATTGACTCGACGCGACGTTTCAGCCTCCTTACATGCTTCGTGATCTCAATAACCAAAGAAATGTGAAAATGGTTGATGTAGCAGCTTTACTGCTGTACCAGCTAACTTCGCGTTTGGACTTTGTCACCACTTAACATCAGGTGGGGTAGAGTCATTTGCCTACCTCGCAAAAGAAAAAAAACTTTGACGATGGGATATGTTTACGGTGCTGTCAAAATAGAGTTCTATTTAAATTTGATATGCTGAAATATGAAATCCAGGAAAATTTTAGATACATTAGCTAACTTTGCCATACTGTGTTAACGGCGATATTCTTGCAAGTTGATGAAATTTTACCTGTATTTTTATATTACATTTGTGATGAGGAATTCATAAATAATTTGGAAATGTAAACATCATAAACCAACTCTGGAAAGATCATATAATTAATTTAATATAAGCTATAAATACATGGCTACCCAATGACGCAATGTTTAATGGGCATGTTAACGCCTGCGGCACCGCTCATACAGGATGTTTCTAAATTATTTAAAAACGGGTAATATTTGAAAAAATACATAAAACATCTTTATTGGCCATAATTACAGTAGAAATAAATAGACATTCATATAAAGATAACATGTGACAAAAAACGGTAATTTTCTCTTTAGACTGCCAACCAAGACTAGAAAAAGGAAATATTTCTCTCACCGTGTCAGCTCTGGTGGAATACCACAGCTGACACGGTGAGAGAAATAGGGGCAGCGCTAGTGGTGTTGATTCTAGCATTATTCTCTAAACCTAAAATTAAATTTGGCTACAGTGTATCCTTGTCATTCTCTAAAAAAATGAAAAGGAGAGACTGATGTTTGACGACCTCCGTGGCCGAGTGGTTTGTACGTCGGGTTTGTTCACCGCGTGTTTTGAGGGTTCGAATCCCGGTGGGGGCAGATGGTTGTGTGATGAATACGGGCATTTGTACTCCAGTCATGGATGTTTAATATTTATTTTTATATAAATGAAACCCGGCGTACAAACCACTCTGCCACGGAGGCCGTCAATGTTACGTTCCTAGTACTAAGATGTTATTTTTATTGATATAAAAAACTGATTCATCCACGTTAATAACAGATTAAAAAAGAATCCTTTCAATCTTCTATCTAAAAGTAAGATAACAAAATAACACTTGTATGATATCCTTTTAACATAAAAAAAAGTTTCTCCTCACCCAGAAAAAGAGCAGCCTGTATGGGATTTAATTATCATACCTACATGATATCAGGGATATGGATTTCTGTGCATTTAATGTTCGTTGCATAGTGAATATTTAAATGCTGTCTATTATTGGCGCAGTGAAGTGGACAGTAAATTAGTTAGATCATGACCGAAAGTATCAAACTCAAACTCATTTATTCAGTCTAGGCTGTTACAAGCTCTTGTGAAACTTAAACGCTACGCCATCGGTTCCTAAATCTACGGCGGGAGACCTTGTACTGAGAAGAACCGGCAAGAAAATCAGCAAGGGCTATTTTTTTCTCCCTGTTTTGTTTCATACAGTGTCGTCAATTGAAAGATGACATCAAAAATTGAAAACATTTGTTGATGTCAACTTCCATCACATTAATATTCTTAATTAACAAAAGTCCAGTATATATATATATAGCTAGGTACTATTTTTTTTTTTTTAAGATGACCGATAATCAAATCTTTGTCAATCTTTATTGGGAATAATAACAGGAGTCCAAGAACGTCACGATACTAAAACCGAGTAAGATAGACTCCCAGATAATTTTGGTGATGACCCGCAGTTTATTAGGGATATTTTCCCGAAGTAAAACGTAGCCTATGTGTTAATCCAGGGTGTCAGCTAACTCCATACCAAATTTTATCAAAATCGCTCCAGCCGTTTAGACGTGAAGAAGTAACAAACATACACACTCACAAACTTTCGCCTTTGTAATATTAGTGTGATTAGACGCGTAATTAAGAGGAGAACACGAAATGAAAATGCTGCAACGCATAAAACATGGCGGCGCAATTAAAAAATAAAATTTTAAAAGGAATAACAATACGGTTTGTAGTAACCATAAGGCTCCCAGGTTTCGTTTCTTCCTTGATATAGGGGAGGGGTAGGACTACACAAAAAAACACTGCTTAAGCCCTCACAACTTCATTAATAAAATAGAATATAGTTTTTTTCTTTTTTTTTCTAAATGGCTTCGCACGGCTTGTGCATTTAGCCAATGGCAAGTGTTTAAATGTTTACAAATACTATAGCACTCGTGGTCAAAGTAATAAATCAAGTCAAAGTAAGTGGCAGTCAAGTCAATCCCCCTTTCCCCATGTTTCAGTAAAAGTGTGGGGATTTACTTGGACCTCCCCGTGGACTTCTTGAGGGAACGTCGAAAGACACTTTCCGCTATTTTGTTTCACTTGTCAACACTTGTGCATGTTCCCGAACACTTAGTGGTTAATAATCCACCATTATTAGACACTAACATCTGCCACAACACAATTTTTAACAAGAAAAACAAAACTGATAAAGTGACGCTTTCCGATCCCGCCAAAAAGTCCTAGAATATAGTTATAACAACTGACTTTATCAGTGGCAGAAGCATGAGGAAGGCCCCCAAAAATGAGGTTTCAAGTATGTTCTACAGGATAGATATATAACACAAAATTGTTATCGTAATTATAAAAATCCAAATCATACTTATAATGGTGAGTTCAGTTTTCGCTTAACGTCAATAGCAGCTTTGGTATTTGACGTGTGATTTATTATAGCCATTCGTGTGTTGTTTCAGAGAATTTTGCGATGCCGTCTTGATTTTACCGCTACGAATTTCATAATATACGATAACCCATACTACTTTATTTCATATATCTAGGTAGGCAAATGACTCTACCCCACCTGATGTTAAGTGGTGGTCTTGACTTTATTCAAGACGCGAAGATAGCTGGTGCAGCAGTTATAAACTACCACTCCAACCATCCTCACCTTGCCGGCCTGAAGAAATGCTTTTTCGCGGCTCTCTTAAAGTAGCCCAGACTGTAGGACGGGAGGAACACGTGCGCGGACAAAGAATTCCACTTGCGATTAGTATGAAAATAAAGTGAGTCACCACTTTGGTAGGAATAGTGGCCACAGTAAGTCGGTGACAATGTAGGCCAGCGCGCGTGTTTCTCTGAACAGAAGGGGATGGAGGAATAAGGTAGAATAACTCCTCAGAACACTCGCCCTTGGATAGTCGGTAAATTGCGCTTAATGATGCCACATCGCAGCGTAATTGTAGAGACTCGAGTTTGTTGGTTACCACTTCATCGCCAATGCGGGCAGCACGCCGCTGCAACTTATCCAAGTCATCGAGTATGTACTTAGCGGAGCCATCTCAGAGGTGAGAGCAATATTCCACGCAAGACCGCAGGATCTACCGAAGCCAGTCCATGAGTCTTAAAGATCGTGTCGTGTTTCTGCCATCGTGTGTCTGCCATAGCGAGCGTTCGCAAAAACCGCCACAAAATAGGTTTTACTTAAAATAAATAGAGGATAGATAAAATACATATATCACGAATATATATAGTATATCACGAAAACATGTAAAAAAAACTACTAAAATTCTATGTATTTATTCAATCAAAATACGCTGGTAAACTTTTTTTTCTTATCCCTGAACTTACATGATATTTCTTTGCAATGATCAGTATGTGAAACATACGGGTTTTTTACGAGAGCGTGGTAGAAACCACGCTCTCCTACTTTTAGGAGCATAAGGACATCTTATTCATCGTTGCAGGGTAGGAGCTGCAGAAGGATTGGAAAAAACTATCAATCTTTGTCCGCCCTAGTGCTCCTACCGATCGAGGAGAACCTAGTACGGGCTGGATGAAACTGCAAATACTTATATAGCGGGGATCTGCTCTTAAACCCAACTCGCCTTATTCCAAAGCGCGGACTGAATATAGTCATGATTTAAACCTAACGTTGTCTCTGTCTTTTTAGTCCCGGTTTAACTTTAGTCCACATATTGTAATAAGGCTGTTTACTGTGCTTCCAAAACATATTATAATTTTAAAGGCGCCCATCCTTTCGGCCTTCCAGCCAGCCTTTGCGAAATGTTATTTAACAGGATTGACAATTATTCCCTAATTTTTAAATTAATTATGGTATTAATAAAAAAATGTAACAATTTTCTCGTACTGCCGTAATGTGCAGTGTGCTGTGCAGGCCGCGTGATTTCCACGTAATTAACCGTAGCTCGCCGGCGGCCACGGTACGATACGATGATATATTAAAAATGGCTGAAACCCGTTGATTGATTAATTTGGCCCGTGTTGTTAATTACACGTGTTCACATCAATAAGGAAGGAGTTGTTTACTGAAATTGAATCATTATTTGCCTTTTTTTTTAGCACTCACCAATCAGGATTTTCTGAAATCAGGGGCGCCAGATGGCAGCTCTTAGGCGAATAGACTACTCATCCTCATCGCATATGTCTTCATAGATTATAATGGATCAATTTAAACGCTCGTTCGATTAGTTCGCGCCAAAAACTTCTTACAAAAGACCTCATAACACAGTGGCGCCATCTAGTGACTTTAATTTTCATAAACGCTCTCGTTAGCCCCCGTGAGCCCATTATGCGTATTCATTATGCTACGTACTTTATTCTCTTGACAGTTATCACTGAAAATTCTCACTCTAAATAAAATCGCTTTTAAAGTAATATAGCTCTTATCATTTGCGTTCTAAATGTTATAGTTCTTTCAACTCTACTCTGCAAATATTAATTTGAAAGCACTCAAAAAGGAATGATTGTCATTCCAAAATAAAATTCGTCCTTGGGGTGCTACTCTCAATACGTGAAGTATGTACGTAATTCCACGCCGTATTGCGAGCTGGCAGTGTTAGAGATGTAACTTCAATACTTGGTATTGTATATAAACATACCTCCCATGGTTATTAAGAGATACGTTATAAAGTATTCTAAAATGCATTTTAAAGCATGAGTATTAAAAACGCATTTAATGAGTGGTGTACGTGAAAACACAAGAAATAAATATTTTGTAGTTTTCTTCGTTGTAAAATGGTACAACGCATTCCAATTTTTATAAACTTTCGGTCGCGATTACGATCCAAGTTCTTCGCCCGCATTAAAATTAATGTACATTTATATATTTCTTTTGACAAGATAACGTTGAGACTAAGGGCTCATGGGGTCCCATCGCTCATCGTCGTCATCATCGTGACATATTTTTTATTTTGTTAATTAGATATTATTCGTAAGTAGGTTAAAGTATTTGTATTCAAATTTTATACATCAGTTAGTTTTTCATTTGTTTTAATTTAATTTTCTATATCTTTATATATATAATTCTTCTGTGAGTGTGTATGTCACTGAACTTCTCTTAAACGACTGGACCGATTTTGATGAAATTTTTTGTGTGTGTTCAAGGGGATCTGAGAATGGTTTAGATTCACAATTTTGTCCGCTGGACAACCCCTATTTTTTTAGGGCGGTACGAAGTTCGCTGGGTCAGCTAGTATTGTATAATAAATAATATTATTTTATTACAACAAAGTATTAAATTCGGAAGGGAAGTTGGAGAATAGACACCCTCTCCCATTCCCAGAGCAGCGTAGCAAACGTGAAACTCCACTTGAAATTTCATTTCGAACATTTCTAAAGAAAACTGTTCCTCTTTAACTAGATAACTAAGCAATGTTCATAATCATGTTTGAAACTAATTATATTACCATTTAACTTTTGGCTTGCAAAACTTAATTAATTAGGCAGGTACAATGTCGCCTAATCGTGTTATATAGGTGAATTAGGTCAGAACCAGCCGCTTGACATAGGTTTCTGCCTAGATTGCATTTGCATATTTATCGATTGTGCTGTCTTTTGATGGATTAAAACTGTTCGGTTGCTGTGCGTGTCGTGTTTGTGAATGTTGTTTGATTGTTCTTGGTTGTTGTTTGATGTGATATCCAGTTATTTGAGATGGGTGGTGGCTATGGGTATTTATGAAAAAATAGACGTCTTTGGAAGTGCACTTAAAAGATTGATGAGGAAATCCAGACATTAAAAAGAGTAACTTCTTCCTTACAGAAGACCACCCAAAATCTGAGTAAAATAACACATTCTTTTGGTGGTGTTTTGTTTCTGTAGTTGAGTAAGTGTCGCCGCACACGGGCCACACGCCACAGCCACAAATGCCGCCACGAGAAGCTAGAAGCGGCTACTGAAGTGGCTGAAGCGCGCGACAGCGGCCGACTAAGGTAAGCGAGAGAGGGGTGGGGAAATGCGCGAGTGACGTGTGGCGGCGTTTTGTATCGGCGCATTAAGTGGCCGGTGCGGGCCACAAGAAGCGAGCAATGACGATTTGTAGCGCGGCCACCGCGGCGTACCGTGTGTGGCGAGTCCATATAAAATGTATGAAAACTACGAGAAATATGCCGGTGGCGGCGTTTTATGGTTGTGGTCGGTGGCCCGTGTGCGGCGACACTAAAGTTCCAGAGTTTCATGGGGAAGGAGATTGTATCAGGGTAGGCGACAGAGCGAGTGATTTTGGTATCGCAAGCGTGTATTGGTCATGGTGGCTGCTTACCAACAGACGAGCCATATATTTATTTGTTTTTTAGTTTTTTACGCACATCTATTATTAAATAAAACTAGTTTTAACTAGTTAATGCACGAATTTTATTTATTTATTGACGTTTCTTTTTCGTTTCTAGTCTTTTCAGGTCTGCATCATCAGAATAATGATTTTTTATTTACTTTGTCGAGCTACCTTCGAAAGACTTTTTTTCGGGCGCGACACGAGACACTACTAGTCCGGGACGGCGACCGTCTCGCTGTCTTCGGTCTCTCGTCTCTGTCGCACGCGCGAAGTTTCACCCGTACAAATCTAAAGAACAAGTGCCGGTGGCGGTCTCCTGTCTTTGTCTCTCGTCTCGGTCTCCGGTCGCGGTCGCGGCGCGAACCGCCGCCTTAACTGCGCTACTCCACTGTAATAATGTGCTTATTTTTTTTGTCCAGATTGCGAATATTCAAAACTTTCATTTTAGTTTCACGAGCAAAAATATAATCAATGGCCCCTTCTTACACTTTATCATCTGCCGAAGTTAGCATTCTAGCACATTTTGTGTTTTACTTGTAGTCACAGTCTAAAATAGGAGAGACTTTGAATTAAGCATACTATTCCAAAACAGAAAAAACAATCGGACCTTATTTTTTTATAGGTAGATAGCTAAATGACTCTGCCCTCCCTGATTTCTAAGTGGTGGTAAATTTATTTCAACGTAGGTCTAAAGTCTAAACGATTGATATTTCAATCAACCCATAAAATTTAGCAACTGACTTATCCATCCGCGGCTCTAGAGCCGAGTGGCGCTAATAACTCAACCCGGTGGAGCCGGATCGCACATTAACTAAGCTCGACTACAAAATGGAGAATACAGAAGGTAATCTCATGTATGTACATCACTTGGTATACCTCGGGTCGGCTCGGCAACGCTCGGCATTCGCAATAAATTGTCAGCATTGGCTTATGCACAAACAACTATCGTGGTAGTGGCTCTCGTATCTTATTGTACGAGTCTCGGGAATGAAACAGTGAGAACGGAAATAAAAAATAAAAGATTAAAATATTTTATTTTATGAAAATTATAAAATAAAAAAAACGATAATTCATCGTGTAATGTTGAATTTTAGCAACCGTCAACTGAACAGATATAGAAATATATGTTTTTTTGTTCTATTTTTGCACGAAAAGGGCACAGACGCGTGTCCACCCTGCCAACTTATAATATAATATAGATATACTATACTATATACTTTTTAGAGGATTA
Organism: Chilo suppressalis; assembly: GCA_902850365.2. Classification (NCBI taxonomy): domain Eukaryota; kingdom Metazoa; phylum Arthropoda; class Insecta; order Lepidoptera; family Crambidae; genus Chilo; species Chilo suppressalis. The sequence goes on along the minus strand of OU963917.1, from coordinate 11,168,294 downwards.
AATACTATATTTCAAAAAAATATATATGGTAGGAAACTACTACATTTTGCTTAAAACAGAATTTTACCAGTGAAAGCTTTATTAAAAATAAAAATTTAATTACTAAGGCACAGAGCAGCAAACATATATTCATTTCAAAAATAAAGTAAACATTTTAACCACATACTATTTTATTTTTTATTTTTGACATCTACTATAATTTTAGTGGTAACAGATTCCAAAATACTATATTTTATGGAGAAAAAGTTGGTTACCCTACGCGTGTCTCAAGCGGATTCAACTCGCGCTCGCTGTGGTTTCAACTGGTCCGAGATTGTCAGTGACGGTGTCTATTTGTGCGTTGTTTGAGCGCACTTTGTATGTAGATTACCTTCTGTACTGTCTATTTTGTGGCCCCTCTGCATAGCCCGCTAAGTGCGGCTATCTAGTCGCATCTCGTATGTCCGCAGCGAACGTACTGCTCTTAATAAGGTTTATGAATGCTGTGGACGCTATAAGTACGCTGCATTTAAAACAAGGTTTGTGAAATAATGGTACCTATACGCAACACACCCATAATCGCAGAGATAGAGACAGATCGCAGTAAAATAACACTACCTTTTCGTGGTGTTGTGGTACTGTCGGTGAGTAAGGTTTCCAGGGCTCCACGGGGTAGGGGATTAGGTCAGGGTAAGCAACGGTGCGAGTGATAATTTTAGTATCGCAAGCGTCTGTAGGCTATGGTAGCAGCTTACCATACGCTTGTTTGCAATGCTTTTAACATAAAAAATAGATCACTTTTTAGCTTGGGTAAGTTTAAAGTTGTCGTCTGTATGTAGGTAATACTTTCTTTAAGTAACTACCATATCAATGAAAAGACTTTTATTAAGTAAAACGAAACTTCAAGGCGCGTTTATTTTTAATAAAATTGACGTAGCGGGCCCTTTACTGGTCGCGTTTTCAAAATGTAAAAAGTCCATCAACTATAAAATTTTAACGTTCTGCCTTTGTAGGTATCGAAGAATGACTTATTACAAGTCGCGGCACGTTACTCTAGCGCTGAACAAAACGCAGAGGGGATAGCTGCGCATTGGTACGTCTGGAGAGCCAATCGGCGCAACGCACGCCCGGCCCGCACACCTCTGTTTCCCCCAAGACATCTTAATTTTTACTTCTGCGCAATAACGGTCAGCGGTAGTTTCGTGTCACAGCTTATAGTAATGAGCTTAACCAACTCTCATATTTATTAGATAAAGATAGTGGTGGTAATTTAAAAACATACTCACAACATAAAATAAAAATTCATATCAGTGAAAAGCATAGAACGTATTACTAGCTCGTATTATAAAAAAACAATCCTACGCAATCGTAAGTACTTATACTACCTATCTGTTGCAATTAAAAACAATTTCGAATCTATATTACAGTTGAAATGTAATAGAGCTTCAAATATAACCTAATTAAATTATACTTAAGAGAATCTGATTTGTTATTCGTCCTTGTTCCAAGGGCAGACGGTTCGATTTATAATGCCACCGCTTTTAGATTCGCTGAGGAAATTTATCTTAACGGAACCGGTGCGGTGCAAACAATGGCTCGATCTGACCGCATGAGTAAAAAAGACAGAGAGGCAAAGCTTCAACCAGTGCGCGTGTGAGAGAGCACTGGCAGCTGTTGCCGCCAATAGAAACGTTGCTCCACAAAGTACAGCGTACAGAAGGTAATTTCATGTATGTACTTCACTTGGCATACCTACGCTCTTCTTGGTTTATGCACAAAAAAAAAACTATCGTGGCAGTGGCACTCGTATCTAGTGGTTTGATTTATTGTCGAGTATGTAAAGAAAAGGTAATCCATGTATTTATATCACTTGGTATACCTCGGGTCGGAAAGAACGGAAATATAAACCAATAATAACAAAACTATTTCAATTTCAAGTAGTATAACAGTTATTGTTATATTACAAATAAAAAAAGATAATTTACCTTTTCATGTTGAATTTAAACAACCATCTACTGAACAGATATAATAACTTTATTTTTTAGAAAAAATGGTTTTTGCAAAAATTACATTCACAGACGGAATAGACGGCGTGCCATAATCGGATGAAACTCGAACTCCTAGTGGTCTCAATTGCTCCAAGATATCGTGTCCGTGAGCGATATCTATGTGTGCGTTGCTGGAGGGGCTCAACCTTCTGTACTATATATTTTGTGGTTTCTCTGCCTACTCCCGCCAGTGCTTCTTACACACGCGCAGTTGTTTGAAGATTTGTCTGTCTGTAGCTTCTTTACTCATGTGATCTGACCGCACGCGGCTTGTTCCGCGGCGGTTTCAATTTGCATTAAGGGTTTATCAGTTTAATGTGTGCGGAGAAAGTTGGCCGCATCGACCCGCCAATCAGAAGGGTTGGTAACACTTGCGTGTCGGCGGTTTTCAGTGGAATTGGTCGTGGAATTCAGTAGAATTGGACCTGTGGCTTCTGCTCTATAATTATTTTGTCCTTAAACATCGTCAAGTCATTCTAGTATGGACTATGAAGATTAATGTGGAATATTTAATATGGAATTATGCGTGTTACCCTGACCTTAGTGTTGTTCTTCCTAATAAACTCGAGCGTCTGCAGAATTTATGTATTAGATTCATTTTCGGTCTGCGTAAGTACGACCATATCTCTCATTATCGTTCCCAACTTCAATGGCTACCCATTTCTCGTAGAAGAGACTGTCACATCCTATCACTCCTTTATTCTATCCTCTTTCATCCACACACTCCTCTCTATCTTAAGGAGCGTTTCACTTTTCACTCATTTAATCCTGTTCGTGACCTTCGGTCTTCTCATAACCTATCCTTAGTTATCCCACCCCACTCCACTGACTTCGTAGCCAAGTCATTTTATGTAAGAGCCGTTAAATTGTGGAACTCTTTACCTTTAGATATTAAACGTGCACGAACGAGGGACTCCTTTGCTATTAAAATTAAGGATTATTTTCTCAAGCTGGACTCTGACTGATCTTTTTATATGTTCATTACTTTGTATTGTATTTTATACTTTCTATATTTTATTTTCCTATATTTACGTTTATTAATTTATTTTTACAATGCACAGCCCGCTGTTTCTACTATTCTTATGGTATCGTTTCATTTAGCCAAAGGTTGCCTGGTAGAGATTGCTACCTTAGCAATAAGGCCGCCTTTTGTGTTTGCGTTCCTGTTTTATGTTTATTGTTTTTTTTGTAATAGTGCAATAAAGAGTATTCATTCATTCATTCATTCATTCATTATTACAGTGCAAAAATAACATTTTTTTATTTCAATAAAATGAAAAGTGAGTGAGTAAGAGAGGACGTAGTGAACAAAGGTGGCGTTACAGCCGAGTTTTAGGAGTTTTTTAATATTTTATTCTGGAAGAAGAACGTCTGCCGGGTCCACTGGTCCTAAATAATATTCTATAGTGAATAAATTGATTTTATTCCACTAACTCATTTATATTTTAAAAGCGCCGTATAAAAAAGTCAAATAATTTCTTTCACACCGCTTCCGGTCACTCTCAGAGACCTTCAATGCTTGTCAATATTCTATTGCTATCAAAAATGGCAGCATCGACTTTAATAAACCTTAAAAGTTGATTGAGTTTTCTGAATACGAAGCTTTGCTTCTTTTTTACTTACATGTGGAAATCAAGATTTCTACATTTACTTCTGGCTAGAAAGTCTCGAGTAATGCCTCTGCAACAGTTAATCATCTTGATAAACGTTTCAACGCGAGAAATCTACTCCTGTCAGCGTTTTATATGGCTGCCGTGATAAGCTCCTCGTTTTCAGGGAAAATTTCCCCCCATTGTGTATGCATGCTGAAACATATTTTTTGTGTGTTGCGTCATTATGGCATGGGTCTCTTTCGTGTATACTTATGGAGAATTTCACGTTTTACTTTTGAGGATATCTCTTTTAAGGGTTCCATTAAAAGGTGACAAAAGGAACGTACGTGATTAGCCGTTGTTTGGACGATGGATCTCTGACGATTTTACTAAGTCTCTAAAGCGGATCGTTTATTTTGGTTTAATGCCATTCTTTCCTGATTTCTGAACAAAGGACGACTAAGAGCAATTTAAGCAAAAAAAAATAATAGTGCATAATTATTCATATTAAAAGATGTCTTGAATAATCGAAAAAAAATTGACAATTTGTAATATCCTTATTTATTCGGAAATATTTAGTGTATTTTACCTTTTCTCTCTTCTCGCTTATTTGTATGAAAAAAAAAATAGAAGTATGTCGGGTTTCCTAGTATTTATTCAGAATACCTCTACTGGCTACAATACCTGCAAACTGGCGCCCAACGTGGTGTAACTTAATTGCATTTTTTGCGGACGCTTAATTACCCGCACAAACAAGTCTGAAATGCAAGCGGGTGTTCCGAGGCGTGCTTTTAAAACTGTCGAGTTTCTGCAATACTTGTTGTTACATAAAAACGGTAAAATATGTTTCTCTTATTATAACAATAATAACCTTTATTTCTCAACAAAATCTCAATGTTTACAATATATTGATAAGATGATGGCTATATAAAAACAAATATATAAAATTATTACAATGTCACTGTAGAATACTATTCAGGATCCTATGTCCAGCAGAGAACGTCTATCGGCTGATTATGATGAAAAACATTCTTTATTCCAATAACACAGGTCGTATCATTCCACAAACCTCGCTGTTGTTAATAGATTCTATGACATCTATTAATATCAAGGTTAAGATCTTAAACTTGAATTACTTTTCTACAACATGTAAGTAATTCTAAATCTTTTAAATGATAGCAAATAACTAAAAAAGCAATCATAGAACCATTGTCAAGAACCCTCCACGTTCACAATTTATTTTGGATCATGGCGCGATAGGTTTGTTAACCTAAATACCGGCATCACCATTGTCGTTGGACGAGCTGCAATTTTAAATTAACACGGTTTGATGAGCATTGCAGATTTTACGTGCAGCGGCTATAACAACTAAACTAAAGAAATAAAGCCTCATTAACCCCGCAAACACAGATCAAGCCACACTTTAAGGTTGCGTGCTTGAATTTTAATGGCGTTTATTTATTACATTGACAACAGGTAGCACAATAACATTTCACGAATCCACTTGAAAAAGTCCGATTTTAAGAAAAGTTTATACAAATAAGTACTTGTTTTTGTTTTAAAGTTACCATTTTGTGGTACGGTAGAATATCATAAAATCAAATTTCCCGCAGAGAGAGCTTATTGGACGACAATGAGAAAATTAACTGACTGTGATATTATTGTATTCAAGAGAAAACCAATATTGCGTATCTCAAGGCCAAGATCTTAAGAATCTTCACCTGCTCTCATTTTCGTAAAATTCCCTTATTTGATATTCTTATCATTTTCATGTTTTGGAAGTTGTTAAAGTTAATTTATTTATTTATTTAATCTTTAATGCCTTTACATTTCATATGACGGACTTAATGCCAGCATGGCATTCTCTACCAGTCAACCGGAAAGAACTTGCAGAGTCAATAAAACGGCAGACAATCATAGAAAAGAGCAAACATCAAACAATGAGAAAAACAAAATTAAATAGCGTTTAATACATACACGTATAGATACATACATACTTATAAATATACATACATACACATATATGTATATACATAAATATATACACAATGTACCTATAATCGTGTATGACTATTATGTTCCCGATCATATGGTAATATTTTCTGTTCAATATATTATGTACCTTACGATTATTACGAATCGCTGTAGGTATTTATCATTTGATCATATAATATCTCTAATTCTTTATTTTATTCTTTATACTGTATCTCAATTGAAAGATAATCAGGTCATACGATTTTTCTAGGCTTTCTCAAAGCTCATTCGTCTGCTTGCCAATATGTCGTGTCTCATAAACCGTACGTTACAGGTACACATGAAATTTAATTACCGTCTCTAAGAGCGGCTGTTGTAGTTAATGCAGTGTAGTCCTGTGAGTTCTGAAGTGGGATTGTGAGAGCCATGTTTTTTATAACAAATAATGTAATAAGCATGAAAGCTACTGAGTTGTAGTATGTGTCTTCTTATTTGTATCTCATTCTTCCTCATCAGCTTTCGGTTTTGACTTTACTTTTTATTATCCATATCATTCCTTCTTCATACAAACTAGAAGTTTGCCCAGTGCTCTTCCCTTCCTTCATTACCTGCACAATATATAAATTCATCACTCTAAACTACCATGCGTCCAGCCGTGTCCTAACTAAAACCAATAAGAAAAACTTGACAGACGTTTAAATTATCATATTCGAACTATTCGACAGTGACAAGAAAGTTCCACTGTTCACAAACTATTCGTCACTGTTATGCTTGACATATGTCACTGGGTGTCCGTCTCGCGGCGGCGTTAGCATCTTGAGACATGTCAGAACAACTGACAGTCGAGTAAAGTTTTACCGTAACGCAAAATTGCTGGCTCGTGTCACATGAACAAGGAAGACACAGAGGCTAAAGCTTTATGTAGTCCGCGGGGGTGAATGAGCACTGGTAGCCTGTTGCCGCCAATCAAACACTACGAATATGCCAGCCTCATTGTCACCTAACCAAAATTTATACAAAACTTATTTAATTCACATTGGAGAGGGCGAGCTATTACTAACGAAAACCATATCAAACATCGGCCAATCAAACTCTAAAGAATTTATTCAGTTTAGGCTGTTGCAGGCACTCATGAATGTCTTGAAGCTACGCCATCGGTTCGTAAATGTACGGGAATAGACTGACTGACTGAGAAGAACCGGCAAGAAACTCAGCAGCAAGGGCTGTTTTTTTCTCTGTGTATTAATGTTTACAGAGTCGTCAAGTTGAAAAATGACTTCAAAGCTGATTCAAGAAGTCACTTACCAATAGAAACGATTCTCTGCGTACGCGAGAAGCGCCAGTGCTCACTCACACATGTGCAATAGGGATGAAGACAGTGCCAAGTAAACGGAATTCTATTTACTCCGTCAGTTAGATTTTTTTTCTTTTCTATTATATATTTTTTCCATTTAAAATCAACCAAAAAAACTACAATTATGAAACGTGTTAAAGTTTGGAAGAGGGGGGCCGTGACGTCACTTCTAAGTAAAAATCTAACGAAGACGTGAGTGATGACATGCGATATTTCAAATCAATATATCTCTGCAATCTGTTGATACTTTTTGATGATCTACCTAAAATCTCTAAGTTAGTCATCATCCGTAATGTAGGAAGCTTTGCCTCTGTGCCTTCTTTACTCATTTTCTCAGGTCGTGTGACGGCACGCGTCTAGCTGTCTAACAACTGTAAGCGAAAAATCTGGTTCGCCTCAGAACGTTTTCTAATTTAACGTGATCCTAAGAGTGAACTTTGTTTAACAATAAACGTCAATAAACGTAAAGTGTCTAGTCGTGTTGCTTAAGAATAGTTATTTATGATATAAGTGCGGTAAGTTGGTAAGTACAAACCGAGAAAACGACTGTAAGCCCGAGACACGGTAATAATATCATACAGTATTCTATCTTCATACAAACGGTCGGAAAGCGAGTCATACCTACGCCACTCGAGTTCGATGTGCGCTCGGCGTGCACCCAGTCGCGAATGCGCCGCCGCGCCGCAACGACGACTGAACGGTCTGAATTGTTTTTATGCAGTTAGCCGTGCTTAAACATGCCTTTTGTATTGTAAATATTTGATTTAATTAAGTAGATACCTACATAATTTAGTATGGAAAAGAACAAACGACGAGCACATTTCTGTTTTTGGTTGCTTGAACTCTTCAATGACACACACAGAGATATCATTTTTTAAATTACCTGAAATATTGGAAAGGTGTCTTACCTTTATAGAATATTTTTTATATACCTATCTACTAGTACGTTATTTGTTTCTAATATTTAGGTATTTCGGTTTTTCCATCGGGCAAAATATCTGGAATAATATATAAATAAGTGGTTAGGATGAAAAAAGAGACAAACGAGTAATCTACCTACACTCGCGTTAAAAACAAAACTACATAAAATACTGTAGGCTGGCGGCCCTACCGCGTGCCGACACAGCGCTCGATGTAGGCATTTATTTTCAAGGACAGGGCGGAGTCACAATACTGTATAGATAATATTACCGTGCCCGAGATGAAGTCGATGGCTTACCATAGCTACGAGTTTGTAAATACCAATCCGCACGAATGTCATACAACGTTTTTCAACACATCATCATCATCATCAGCCTATTAATGTCCCCACTGCTGGAGCACGGCCTTCCCTATGGATGGAATAGGGAGATAAGGCCATGACCCACCACGCGGGCCCAGTGCGGATTGGCGGGTGCTAACGACTGCAGATGCAGCCGGGACCAACGGCTTGACGTGCCTTCCGAAGCACGGAGGAGCTCGAGATAGTAAATTTTTTGGTCACCCATCCAATGACCGACCACTGCGAAAGTTGCTTAACTTCAACGATCGTAGCCGAACGCGCTAACCACTTGCGCCATCGAGCTTTTTCAACACAATTTGCGAGAAAACAGGACCTACACGATACGACGAAGCGCTGCGGGCGGTGAAAATTAGAACTACATCAGCCCCTCTAGCATTACCACCGAAACGGGATATGATAAAACTTTTTATCGAGTCTCAACTGTCAAACTCCGCTGTGATCTGACAGTTAATGCCATATCCTGTTTCGGTGGTCCTGCTAGAGGGGCAGGTATTAAAGTGAAACAAAGGTATAGATAAAAAGCGCTTCCAAGGAGGTTCGACCAAAATAAAAAAAACCGAATAAAGGATACGCACGGCGCCATGCATGGCGCCATCATTGACTTGTGAGCCTTGCATAGGTCTTTGCTGATGGCTGGGGATGCCCATGATGCTCCGGGGCATCCCCAACACTCCCCTCTTCCGGGGTGTGTCCGTGTGCCACTTCCAGGTGGCTGGGTATGCGTCATGCGTTTTCCTGACGAAAAAAAAAGGATACTGCCTGAAAACCATATCGACATAAATAAATTAACTTCCTGTTTTTCTTCTAGAACGGGTGCTGCCAGCGGAGATGAATCTGCTCTAACTACTTTGATATTTAAGATGTAAATGTTTAGTTACACCTATTATAAATAACTATTTATATTTACACTGTATGACACAGCAATCAAAATGCAGGTGAACAATTAATGTATAATTTCACATTATGTAATGAAAGGTGACTTCATGAATCATCCCTGAAGTAATTTTTCAACTTGACGACTCTGTAAATAATAAAACAGAGAGAGAGAAAAAAGCCCATGCTGAGTTTCTTGACAATTCTTCTCGGTACAAGGTCTCGCGCCGTAGATTTACGAACCGATGGCGTAGCTTCTAGACATTCATATGTGTTTGTGACAGCCTAAACTGAATAAATGATTTTGATTATGATTTCTTTCGTAGTCTGTTTGTGGAATTCCTTGCCTGAGCCCTTGTTCCCCGAGCACTACAATCTAGCGGTCTTCAAAGCAAGAGTGAACCGGTTTTTATTAGGTAAGCGCGCTCCATCGTAGACCATAATATTGCTTTCCATCAGGCGAATTATGGTCAAGCTATTACCGAATAATAAAAAAAAGTTATTGGAGAGAAGTGATATTATAGTGAAAATGAGATACTATTCCAGCTTAGCTGTCGCTCTTCCTGTTAAGTATATCAATTAACATAGTAAATGGACTCGAACCTATTAGCGTCGAGCTTAGGGCTCCTCGCACGCATGCACGCTACTAATTAACGTACATCGATACTGTCGCTAAGGCTCTTTAGTCTTACACGATAAAAGCTCTAAGGGCTTACACTTGGAAACTAAGCGGTGGCGGTAAAAGACATCAAAACTGTATAGCTACTGATTACAAAAAAGAAATAAGACAATTGGTCTGTGTGCAAAATTTCATCCGAATTCGTTCAGCCTTTTTTGCTTGATTGATTAATAAACATAAGTCCCCGCTTCGCGTATAATCGATTTTTGTCACACTTTCTTTTGTAAATGCTGTTAAAAGTACACACCACATAATTGCATTTTATCACAATTCAATATAAAAGCTCCATTTTTCATGCACAAAGTGCCAACTACCTTTTTTAAATTAATGACGAAGGTAAAGGTAGTAAATAAATAAATAACTATTTTCAACACACACCAATTAGCCTAGACCCAAAGTAAGCACTATAGGCTTGTGTTATGGGTTACTAGGTTAACGGATAGAATACATATACTGGTACATATATAAGTATATTTATATAGAATTTTATGTTATAGTGAAAACTTTACTGATGTATGTTTTGTTAATAAGATCTAGGTACAAGTGTTATTTAACTTTTTGGTTCCCAAATAAAAATAAAATAACAAAATAAAATAGAAAGAAATATTTAACAATCCATGACTGCAGTACAAATGCTCGTATTCATCACACAAATATCTGCCGCCACCGGGACTCCGGTCCGGGTCCTCTCGAGCAGGTGGCACCTTGAAAGCCGACTTACAAACCACTCGGCCAGGCAGGTCGTCAAAAAGAGAGTTGTGACAAAATCGCTCCTCCTGCTAATGCGTTTCCGCCTTAAGTGCTCACGCGTAGGCGATAAATAATCAGGCGTTCATCACAAGGTGCCTTATAGGCGCCGATAATTAACCAGCCAGTCGACCGGGAGGAGAGCGAGTGTTGCAGTTACTAGGTAATGCCAGGAAATAAGCAGTAGGTAGGTACTCGTAGAGATGTCTTTAGTTCGAAAGTTCTCTTATCAAAACCTCTTCTTTGAAATGAAACTTTTTTTCGAACGGGGTGTTAATGGAAAACTCCTATGGTGAAAAGATGAAACGGAAATACGTCACGAGCTAGATATATATATTATACACACGCACATATAGTAATAAAAAATAATCTTTATAAATAAATAATAATAAATATTTCCAGCATACACCAATAAGCCTAGCCCTAAAGTAAGCCCTGGCTTGTGTAACGTTAGGGTAACGGATAGAAAACATATTAAACTTCCATCACTGGAGTAGAAATGCTCGTTTTCATCACTCAAACATCTGCCCCCACCGGGACTCGAAGCCGAGACCTCTCCAGTAGCCGACTCCTTGAAACCCGGCGTACGAACCACTTGGCCAAGGAGGTCGTCTTGGTCCTTGGTCACAGCATAAGATTGTCTACTGATTTCACCCATCGCATACCAGAAGAAATTTTACGTGTCTGTTAAGGTTCCGGAAGCGAAATGGTTAGTGCCTGCGCCCGGATAGCGATATGAACTGGTTCGATTGCAGTCTCTACCTTCGGAAATACGAAACTATGTTACAATATGCATGTTATAATGTAATTTATTAAAAAAAAATCTTTCTTTTTTTTTCAGGTAAAAAATTAGAAGATTACACGAGTCGGGAATACTGCCGAACTCCTGTCAACACAAGGTATAGTAAAGCGGGATTTCCGCCAAATGATGGAAGTATAGTCGAATTTCCGCTCAAGTAAGAGCGCTCGACTGCATGTGCAGTCGTTAGCACCCGCCGATCCGCACCGGGCCCGCGTGGTGGGTCATGGCCCAATTTCTCTATTCCATCCATAGGGAAGGCCTGTGCCGTAGCAGTAGGGACATTAATAGGCTGATGATGATGATGATGATGAGCGCTCGCTTGAGGAAGTATTGTAATAAGCTTAAAAAGGCCTAACGGGAAAGGGAGGACAGACCATAGATGCAGTACAGATCGATGGGTGCTTGCGTGATCAGTCTCTTGTAGGGAGCTACATCCATACTCGCACTATCGACACGGATTTGGTTCTCAGAGTGCGTGCCGGTTGACCGATGAAGGAGTATCGTCGGGTTTTTACTGGGTAGAGCTCTACCTTAGGACTCTGTTTGCTCCAAGGGCTGGATGAAATGACTTTGGAGGAGTCTTTGGAGAACCAAGTCTTGTTACTCCCGGTGGACGAAGGAGGCGGAAAAAACACGATTTCCAGAAAAAGATCGATGGGTGATAATGACTGCAAACACCGGGAACAACAGCTTCAAGTGCCTTCTGAAGCACGGAGGAGATAGACATAATAAATTTTTGCTCACTCATCCTGTGACCGGCCATTGCTAAAGTTGCTTATCTTGCGATATCGCAAACCAGCCAGTAGCACCATCGAACTCCTCCTTTATTCTGATTTGAGATTAAAAATGAAATCTGATAGAATCCCCATTGATAAGGCCTTGATAATCTGTACTTCCTACCGTAATTTTATCTTTAGTATCGTATTCATAAACCTAGGATAAAGTTAGTTGGATACCCCGGCGTATATCTTGAGCATAAACCGTAAACCAACCATGTCTTACAGAATAGATATGCTGGTATCAGGCTTGATATAGTTTTAGGTGTTTAAAAAGCAAGGTGTTCAAGTGCACATTCCGGGTACAATCTCTTGATAGGCTCGCCCCGCCCCGCCCACGGGCGTCGCATTAACAGGGTCCCCGCCACGATGCGCCGTCATTACAAATTCAAATGAGCACACCGATAGCACGGCGGATTCCTCATAGAATAAACGTGCAGATACGACACTAACAAAGCAGGATGTTGACTACTTTCCTTTTCTTCGTCTCCTTCTTGAGTCGCATTCCTCATTACTGAGCCTAGTGACGTGACCTCCCTTCTGCATCACTTTTCCTGGTATGATAGTCTTCCATCTGTTCCTGTCTTTGGTGGTGTGGAGGGCGTTGTGGACTGCCGAGTCTAGAGCGGTGCGAATCTGGTCAGACCAACGTATTGGGCTGCGTCCACGCGGTCTTTTGCCCTTTTATTTGCCGGTCACAATCAGCTTCTTAAGGTTGTCACTGTCTTCCTTGCAATGTGACCGAAGTACTCAAGGACTCTGCGAAAACACTCGGATGATAGGGTGCGGCCAGAGTGCACTCAGATTCAGAGTCAGATTCAGATTCTGAAAACAAGCGCGAGAAATAAACAGTGTAGTCGAAGGGTACGGCCAGATTGCACTCCTGATTCAGATTCAGATTCAGACTCAGAAAACAAAGCGCGAGAAAAAGCAAGCAACCTGCTTAGACTACACTGTTTATTTCTCGCGCTTGTTTTCGAAATCTGAATCTGAGTCTGAATCTGAGTGCACTCTGGCCGCACCCATAGGCGTGAGGAGATTTTTAGTTCACGCAATATGGAGACGTTAGTTCGGAATGCAGTCCAAGGGATACGGAACAGGTAGATTATCAAAATGTATTGGACACGTATTTTTGGAACAAAATTCTGGCGTCAAAGTTTTCGAATGGTTTGGCTGATGGAGGCTAGGTGAAAGTTTTACAGTCAAACCTAGTGAGGCAGCGAGCTGGAAAATTAGCTAGGCAGCTGAGCGGGTAGCTAGATGAGCAGCGAGGTGGGCGGCCATTGACGGCGGTTGTTGTGAACTTGATTTAAGTTTTGATGGGTGGATTCAGGAATGTGTGCTATGGATCAGGAGCTTGGCCAATGCCGCACTGGGTCCATTCCGCACCGGGCCTTTTCCGTACGATTTGGATGCGACCGAAAGTCATGGCCGATGTTAAATTTTTTTTTGCTACCCTAGACGTACGGCTCTATATAGAGGGCTCGTATGGTGGGAGTACTTTTTAAGGTTGGCAAAGTAAAGTAAGGCAAGGTTGCCCCCTTATCGAGTAAATCCAAAAATCCTTGCTTGGGCTCCTTTACTTTTATTTTCTTACTAGCTGTGCCCCGCGGTGTTACCTGCGGTTTATTAGGGATATTTTCGCACAGTAAAAGTTAGCCTATGTGTTAATCCAGGGTGTGAGCTAACTCCATACCAAATTTTATTAAAATCGCTTCAGCCGATTAGACGTGAAGAAGTAACAAACATACACACTCACAAACTTTCGCCTTTATAATATTAGTGTAATTAAGTGTTTCGAGGAGCTCGATGGCTCAGGTGGTTAGCGCGTTCGGCTGCGATCGTTGTAGTTAAGCAACTTTCGCAGTGGTCGGTCATTGGATGGGTGACCAAAAATTTCTATCTGGAGTTCCTCCGTGCTTCGGAAGGCACGTTAAGCCGTTGATCCCGGTTGCATCTGCAGTCGTTAGCACCCGGCAATCCGCACTGGGCCCGCGTGGTGGGTCATGGCCCAATCTCCCTATTCCATCCATAGGGAAGGCCTGTACCCCAGCAGTGTGGACATTAAGAGGCTGATGATGATTAAGTTATTGCTTTTTCAATAAACGCCAACTACTTACTAATGTGGATGTTTGAACCCTCTTTATTGTTTGTTGTTGCATTAGAATACACGCACGTCATCTAAACATTAACCAATCTGTTCCAATTAAACGCTCTATGGGGGTTTCCGAGTGTGAGCCCCGTTCCCAATGTCAATGTCAATAGGAATTATGTGTAGTTTATATCGTTACCGGGATCGGCCATCGGGATTAACAAAACAAATTTACATAGCGGACATGCCACTGACAAATAGTCAGATAATAGAAATTACTAGGGCAAGAATATCTACTTAAGCTGTCACATTCTTCTGGGTGTCTCTCTTGATCCTTTTAAAATGATAAGTTTTGCATTTCTCACTGTATGGGCAAACCCGTACAATGCTATATGTTTAAGTATTTTGCTAACGTCGGCGCTGCGCGCGACTCTTTATGCCTTTTATTAAGTGAATTGAACAGTAACAATAAATTACTCGTACCAACAACATCGTTTTATCATTTAACATAACAACATTTTCGGGACAGTTTTTCGGAACCTATCATAACAGTATCAAGCAACTAAAGGTGTCCCAGACATCTTTATGGTCCTTCGAACCTTCGGAAAGGTGGGATCAGGTGCGCGAGTACTGTGAATAGTGTTCTTGTAAGTGATTCCAACACAGCGGACTTTGGAGTCAGAGCATATCTATATAGATACTTAGTGTTTTTTGTATCATTACCATCATCATCATCAGCTTATCACCGTCCCCACTGCTGGGTCCCTATAGATTGTGTGTGACCTGTGACCCACCACGCGGACACATTGCGGATTAGTGGGTGCTAACGACTGCAGATGTAGCCGGGACCAACGGCTTAACGTGCCTTTCGAATCACGGAGGAGGCTTGAGATAATAAGTTTTTGGTCACCCATCCAATGACCGACCATTGCGAAAGTTGCTTAACTTACCTCCTCCTCTTTTTTTGCATATATTTTTGTATATTATTATGGGGGAGGGAGGAGGGGGGAACGAGCAGACGGCTCACCTGAGTGACCATAGACACCTGTAACACCTGGAGTATCACAAATGCGATGGCTGCCTATAAGGATAAAGTACGCTCAAATTTTTATTGTGTGTTGGGTCGAATTGGTCCGAAAAACTTCTAACGACAATATATTCCATAATTAAGACTATCGACTAAAATAACACACGGAAAATATCTGAAATTAAACTCAAATCAATCCATATTGTTATATTACTATGTGCTTCTTCAACCATTTTAATATTTTTATACTGTATATATACTGTCTGGAAGAATGAAAAATTGCGTATTATAACTCCTTGTAATTCCTTGTTCTCGACTTAATAGCCCTTAAGTATCACGACCAGTTAACAAAACGCCAGTAGGACAGAAGTATATTGAATGCGGATGAAAATATTGATATAGTGTACTTATGGATTCTCTTGAAATTCGAATACGTAATTCAGTAAAAACGCATAATTTTATTTTCGTCTTTACATCGTTGCATAAGCATATTCCTTAGTGACTGCCATCTCTAACTTAACTTAATGTGTGTATGTATGAGTCTGTCTGTTACTCATTCACGTCTAACCCACTTAACTATATTTGATGATTTTTTGTGGTGAAGAAAGATAGAAAAAAATATAAGCTAGCCATCAGACCAAAAGACCAAGACCAGACCAAAAGACCAAGACCAGACCAAAAGACCAAGATCAGACCAAAAGACCAAGACCAGACCATTAAAGACCATTAAAGCTAACTAGCAAACCAGTGAACCAAATGTTCACCAAAACCTGATTAAAAAAAAATGTATTTAATTAATTGAGAACTTCGGAGATTTTGTGTGGTTTCGTTTGAAATTCGTGATTTCTCGAAAACCGGAAGTGCTACGTTACTCAAATCCGGTTTGTAGTCTTATCAGACTATTCTTAACTTATAACTTAAATATTCTCTTTATCTATCTCTTACGGTTTGGCCGCTGTAACAGCACCACAGACAGACAGACGGACGGACTTGTAATACTTATTTAATGAAGGGTCATAGCACGAATTTGGGTTTGTTTTAATACCCTTAGTATTAAAGTTGTATACAAGACTTTATCTATACCCATGAATATGAATCTTCTACAAAAGATTCTGAAACCATGGGGCGTTCTTAGAACTTAAATTTCATGAAAAGTTTCGGCGCTGTGACATCCAAACGCGCGCGAATGACAATGTTCTTTTTTTGAAATTCATATTACAACGCATCGAGCAGTAAAAATTGTGGCTGTCTGATGAGCAAGCCCTTAGCGCAGAAGGGATTTAAAAAGCGAAAGCGAGTTATTAAGAAATTTATTTCAAACAAAACCATTTGGGTGTTACAATAATTTTATTTAAAAACATCCGATGTCATAATACATCGGATGTTTTAATGTTGGCAATAAGCTAACTGTTTCAGATTCTTTAATAGGCGTTTTAAAGCATGGGTGTATATAAATATGTATTAACACTTAGTTCCCAATATTTAAAGTGTGAAATACTACTATTATTTCCTATGGATAGACCATGGCTCAATTAATTTGTGAAGGGCTTCTTTATAAGATAAGACCAAAATCCTGTGTATAGAAATAACAAACAAATAAAAAAGGTAATCATCATACTTCACTTGTAGATTTTTTGGTTAACCAAATCTTTTATTATGATGAAATGAGAACCTTCTGGACCCATACATGTGTACTATGATTCACTGTCAAGTATGTGATGACCCATACTTCCCTAATAGCCGACAGGGTTGCTATGTCATGACCTCTTATCTTAAATTCTCTAATGTTACAGGCAGGGGTAGTAAAAAAATATACGTATACGTATATACTGTGAAATCAAAGGAAATTATTTTTCGGTGTCTGAATTTTCAAAATTAGTGAACATGTCGTCGAGAAAAGGTTGGTAGCGCCTATATGGGGGAACACTGGGGAAAAATGATGCGGGCTTTGATACTTGGCATCCGGACGTTAGTGACCCGTCCTGTGTTGGATCGCTGGAGAAGAAGGGAGGGTCGTTAACCTTTCGACTGGTGAAGGTGTCGTCTGGGCATGGCTGCTTCGGATAAACCTGCATCGGATACAGAGGGAGGCGACCTCGTCGTATTACGAGGTGGCGTTGCTGTTGCTTCATCACGGCACACCCTTGAGGAGTATCCGGTGTGGTCCCAGCAGCACCGTACTCTGGTAGCGGCAGTAGGTAGGGATCTCTCTCTGCTCGGCATAGTAAATGCTTTTTAGGTAGATCCTGGCAGGCTGTGGCCTCTTTCAGCGAAGTTGATATCTCGCAGAAGAAGGCTGCAGAGAGGGTTTGCGAGGAGCAAGCTTACGCGGACGTAAGGGTAAGGGGAAAGAGACGAGGAACCACTCTCGTCTTTAGGCTCACCCCGCAGAAGCCTGCGGTGTCTGGACTTGGGAGGTTCAGACCCTACCTTGCACTGGTCGTTGTTGATGGATGGGATGCCCATGATGCTCCGGGGTGTCCCCAACACTCCTCTTTTGGGGGGAAATGGGTGTATTCATTCGACTTAGACGAGGTCCAGGAAGACTACGGACTTCTTCTTGAGAATTCCCGTGGCCTCTCAAGAAGAAGTCCGAAGTGCCGTTGCCTCGTCGGCCCATAAGCTGTTATTTGGCGGCCACGACACGGGCCGGGCGTACAAAAAAAAATGACTGTCGTTTTGGCGAGAACCAATCAGATAAGAGTAACTTATACTGCTGTCCAATGTCAATTTTATTTTATTATAAGAATGGCCATGCGAATTGCTACCATGATATGCCGTCCAGAAAATGGCACCACATTCAGCAGAAATTTGACTGAATGTCCTTGACGAATTGACGAATGACGTAACTTATTCGTTTTATATAAAGTATGAAATTGATTATGTATATTTGATAGGTCATTTGCATATTAAAATACGGCCTGTCGGACCGATATGTCTTTTCATGTGGAACCTGGTATAGGTTCCAGACGATACTGGAACGTGATCGTGACGCGTACCGAACTGTGGTAAGTACCGTTCGTTTATCAGCCGCGGTAATATTTAGCGCGGGATCACGATCTTTGCAAACGCGCACTAGTGATACGATATCTCAGATTCTCGGTGCGGAGTCGAAGTGACAGCGGGGAGTCGAATCATGTTTATTTAATTTCTTAAGTCTTGATCTTTTCAATAGTATCTGTATCATCATCAGCCAACTAATGTCCCCACTGCTGGGGCACAGACCTTACCTATGGATGGAATAGAGAGATTGGACCATTACCCACCACGCGGGCCCAGTGTGGATTGGTGGGTGCTAACGACTGCAGATGCAGCCGGGACCAACGGCTTAACGTGCCTTCCGAAGCACGGAGGAGGTCGAGATAGTAATTTTTGGTCACCCATCCAATGACCGACCACTGCGAAAGTTGCTTAAGTTCAACGATCGCAGCCGAACGCGCTAACCACTTGCGCCATCGAGCTCCTATTATCTGTATATCAACAAAAAAAAGATCTGTTCTTATTTAGTTGCCCCGGGTGTCAGAGATAATTTATAGAAAAAAGCTTTTTATGTGTGAGGTTATACCCCTACCTCCTCGTGTATAAAGTGTATGTTAAATAGCAATACATATTTATTTGATGACCTCCGTGGCCGAGTAGTTAGTACGCCGGGTTTCATGGTGTCGCTGAATCGAGAGGTCCGAATGCTAAAAAGTATTTATTTGTGTATATTTAGGGATCGCAATTGTAATTATTATTTTTCTTTTACTTCTGCTTATATTACTCCTTTTTTGGGAAGCATTTAATAAAGCAAATTTCAGAAAAGCCTTCGATAAATCTCTTATTATCTGGAAATGATACAAGCAAATATTTTAAGCATATTATTCACTATTTAATTTTGGTTGTAACTGGCAGATTACACCTTATTTACAAGCATGTCCTCTAAAATCATATATTTCTTTTAGAAAGTGTTTGTGTGTAGTATTCATTACTTTAGTCTTTTGAATATAGTTTATTCCAGAAGAATACAGATTTAAATTAAACACTGTAACTGCAGAGTTGCACTTCTTGTTTACAAAATATTTAGAATAAAAAGAACTTGTAACATTCAACAATCTTCTGAAATCGCTTACACTGCGACCACGTCTTATATTCATACGTTCTTAGGCCCGTTTTAGCCTCGGGCAGAATGATTATCTGGTGTAGCGGGATCGTAGAATTTCCAGATTTCATAACGATGTTTAGTACTTACCTGATCAATTGATCATTAATTTCTCCTTAATAAATCTGGAAAATTGTAGGAATATAATCGTACAACCTTATTAATTCATGCCCAAGTTTGCATTAAACGAGATCAATGACCAACCATGCCAGGACCAGTTGACAGCAGTGTTGGGCGTAATTCATTACTTTTGTAATTTAATTACTAATTCAATTTAAATTACATTAGTTTGTAATTCAAATTATTCAATTACTTTTTAAGGGTAACATAATAAACTACTAAAATTGAGCGGTTATTAGCTTGATGCCCATACGCAGCACAACAAGCACAACACAAACAAAGTTTTAGTGTATAATAATGAATTTATGAGTGTGTAAGTGTGTGCTTCGTTACCAGTACCTACACAGCTACCTATCCCTTTTCTAGTCTCTCGGCGTGCACCTTTATTTCGATTGATTGTTCTCATATTATTATTAACTTTCTGATCAAATGTTTGAACAAAGAGTAGCATTAATGTCTCATTTAAAAAAATAAACATTTATTGACTTATTTTTAAAATAGGTGGTAATTACACAATTAATCTGATCTATTTTGTTAATAAACATTTGATAAATCATAATATAATAGTTTTATTTAAAAAGAGATTATATGTATGTAATTGAGTTATTGCAATTAACAATTGCAATTGCTAATTGTAATTGTTAATTGAATTACATTTCAATAATTTCAAGTAATTTGTAATTAAAGTCTTCAATTACAATTTGTAATTGAAATTGTTAATTTGAAGTTAATTACATTTTGCCTAACACTGGTTGACAGTACAAGAGTTTCTTAAAAACTATAATGTCAATATTACAGATACCTTAAGAACATAAAATTTACGATCTAAAAGCCATGTTCTTTGAAAATTTTCTCTTCACGGTGACAGAAAATTACGTGAGACTTTATTGGCATTCTTTAGAATAGCTCTGTAGTTATCCGTCATCCTACCGCCTACGACAGTGTTCGAGAGCTGGTGTGAAAGAAGCCATCTGTTGCCATAAAACATTCTTATCTCTAAAAAACAAAACGAGACCCATTAACTCTATCCAAACAACAACGAAAAACAAAAAAAGCGGCACAAAACAAAATACCTATTTAATACTCGCATTAACATAAAACAACTTTACTGTCAATAAATAAATCATTAAGTTACAATGCTTAGAGGAACTACTATAACAGATTAATAGAATAAAAAAAATGTCTCTCAAAGTTTGAGTAATTCCTTAAAAACCACGGGTTTTCAATCAACTCTAATTTATGTTCGTATTATTGTAATTCAAACAGTCAATGTATAAATAAATCAGAACTCACACGCGCGTAAACGGAACTAACTACATATTATGTTGTGCCTTCGGCGATTGGTCGGTGTGTGCGCAGACCGGTTGCTTTAACTTGCTCTAGACGTCTGCTGAGCGAGGTGGCATGTTAATAAGCGATAGCGGTTCAGTTGGAAATAATTAATTTGTAAATCTCCTTTAGCTTCGTAACCTGGACTGATTTATGTGGTGTTAGTGCATTGTGTCTTTTCTTTTAATTTTTCCTTTATCTAATAAGGAAATAATCCTTGACATGACAAAAATCATCGTTAACTCATTTCTTTTGAAACCATACTAAATAGAGCTTCCTAGTCGACTTGTTAAAAGTTATTTTTGCAGCGTCCTGTTCCTGTCTATACCTAGAAAAAAGTCATCACCAATATAATAGTGTCTTGTAAGAAATGTTTAATGGTGAGAGATATCGTGCTAACTTTTTCCCTATAATTTCTATACTACCTTACCCAAAAAACTTAGACGCTGTTAACAAAAACTAAAATATTTAAAATAGTGTGAGTGTCATAGAATACGGTTTTAAAAAGCACTGATGCTTACTGCAGCCTCATTGCGACCTACAACCATTCTGGCAGTTACAGAATATTGTGTTAAGCAATTCCTTTAGAGCGGGTGGTAAGTGTCGTAATGATCTTTTCTTCATTATCTTATATACATATTTTGATAGAAATTTCCCTTGGGTAATTGGTACAATCATCGACACGCCAAAACATGTATGTCTTAAAAAAGAAAATGAAAAAACCAGAAGTCTTGAAACTGTATTTTTTGTAAAACTACAAATGGGGTCACAATTCTAATGAATTATGTTATAATAATGCGCGCTTTGTTCTAATAAATCAATTTCTGTAGCTCTAATAAATTTATTTTATTAAAACGCTCCTCTTTACAACTGTGACCGTAGCCAATGTAAGCTGGTGTCACTGACACAGCGCCGGCGCAGCCTTCGGGCTTACTCACATAGATAGGGTGCGATTCTAATAACACACGAAAATTTTGAAAGTGAATGAATGTTCTCCATTTCATAAAGAAATTATTATTACATATCAGTGGCTATCTAATATTCTAAAAAGACATTACTTGGATATTTTTTCAGCGTCATCAGAGTTCATCAGTAACTCCAAAATAATATTCCACTACAGGAAACCATAGGATTCATCGGCTTTACCGCGTAAAACCAAATAATTCCAATTGTATCACTTGGGCGTTTAACAGTTCCGATTATTGCACCTTGATTCACCATTGGGTGAACTTTTTCCTCCTAATGATTTATGTGGAGCAAAGTATCCATGTTGCTTTTGATGATTAAAACCTTAATATTATAAATTAACGTTGTTTTGTGTATTATTTAACATTAAAGAACTGGCTGGCTGACTTATCGATAAACGTACAGGTAAAACAATAGTTTATGCTTACGAAGTTTCTATAATGACATAAGATAATTGAACACTAAACAGGGGATTTTATCCCCTAAATAGTTTAGGAGAAGGTAAAAGTTTATATGTAACTTCACCAATTTGTGGCTTATGCTGAGGCCGAGTTCATACACATTAGGATAGACGACCTCCGTGGCCGAGTGGTATATAAGCCAGGTTGCAATGTTTTGCCTACTCGTGAAGTCCCGGGTTAGAATCCTGGTGGGGGCAAATGTTAGTATGATGAATACGAGCATTTGTATCTTAGTCATGGATGTTTATATATATTTCTATATAAAATATACTTACATATGTATCAAATAAATGTATATGTATTCCCTAGTATCCCATAAAGTGCTTACTTTGGGGCTAGGCTTATTGGTGTGACTGCTGGAAATATTATTATTTTTAAGTGTATACAAGATACATATCTTCAATACTTATTTGTTTCGTTTTCTCGTATTGTTTGTTATCAAAACTTATAAGATGTGACGACGTTGAGATGAATTCATGGAATTGATTTGTTAAATGATTGTGTCTTTGTTTTAGTTTGGAATATTTGTTCAGCTGCTACTAGGAATAAAATAAAGCGCGATTTCTCGGAATCTAGCAATAAAGGATATCCATGTATGGTATATGAGCTACGCTCTACATATTTAAAATATAGCCCCAACAGCTTTAGAATTGGAGAATGTCATTATAATGCCAGATGATTTTCATAACAATGTTTAAATATAATATATTGCATTAATTATAACTAGTTTTTACGGGTTAATGCACGAAACTTTATTTATTTATTGACGTTTCGTAGCCTTTACAGGCTACGTCGTCAGAATCAAACTTTTTTGATGAGTGATGTGCGTGAAAACCTATGAAACAAATATATTGCATTAAACATATAAAAAAAACTATAAGTACTTATTTTTTATTACAACTCCCCAATCATAAATGGATGCTTCCATGACAGAACATTTTATTTACGGTTTATTATACATTCAATCGAAAATAATATAGTACCTCATTACTTTAGTGAATCCCTTTGATTGAAAAATACATGAAATATCAGTTAAATAGGTGTTTATGTTAAAGAAATGTGACATTTCATCATCATTTCGTAATATGGCACCAAAGCTTATACCTCTAATAGTGGTGCTACAGCTTTGGTGCCATATAAACAAATGCTAAGGCCAACGTGTTCTATCAGTATACAGCACTTTTTTTTTAGGCCGGCACTTTTGATTTTGTACCAAAAATGTATGAAACAATACACTTTATTGAACACCACAGAAAACATTACAATTAATACAGAGCCATTCAAATTAAGTGGATGATGTCCTTTGACACGACATCTCACGTAGGTAAACTTATTTTGAAACAACCTGAATTAGAACGTTAATTAAAAGCCGAGTAAATATACCTAGCCAGGAAAACGTAATCCATTTATAAAGTTAAGGCGAAACGTAATATTGATCTTTTCTTGTAAATAAATGAAATCTTATTTACAAAGGAAACACGTGGCCGTTCGCTTCGAAAATGTCAGATTATACGCAGGGACAATGTCACACAAGTGTTAATTCATTAATAAAGTTTAGTTCAACCTTGGCGATCGTGATAGTTGAACCTTTCGCAAAGGTCAAAAAATTATATCTTGAGGTACTCCGCGATATAGAAGGCCCGTTAAGGTAGACTTTCGTGCATCACCTTTCTATTTAAATTAATCCACGATCACATCGACTCACCAGACATTTTGCAAAATCGAAAGACTTTTGTACTGTAAAAATAAAAATTATAATTAAAATTGGTTTTTACTTTTTTTTTGTATTGATTTTAACCCGTATGAGCAATATATTAATCATTAACAGTTAGGTAGTGTTAGAAATGCATGTTGTGCTTGCATCTAGTAGTTTGCAAATTAGTTGATGTTTTCTTTGTATGCATTATATATTTATATGGATATACTTTGGAACCAGTTATGTGAGCTAAATAAAAAAAAAACTGCTGATCGCAGCCAAAATAGTCAGCTCATGTTGGGTCAGGGCCAGTTTTTCCTTTTCCATGTGTAACTTATAGAGTGGGACCTCAAAATTGGGGTCATTAATAGCGGACGCGAGCTGAGAGACATTTGAGAAATAGCTGTCACGCATTGGCAAATACCGTGTGATAGGGACAACAGTAGTTGTCGCTGAAAATTTAGCCACACTTTACTTTTGGTAGGTTCAAAAATTTTGCTAGATTTCCTTCGAAGCTTAATCACCGCATACACGCTTGTGTTCGAAGCATTTCACGTAATCATTCAGAATTTCATCAATGTCATTGTCAAATTCCTTCCGCGAACTGATTCTTACAGAAACATTTGCTCCGTTTATTTCCTTCCTTGGTTTGTTTTCGTTTACTATCTTCTTCCTATCCCGAAGGTAAACATTTATTTATCCCCTATTCATGTAATTCTAATGGAAGCTTATTATTCTTATCGTGTGGTTCAAGAATAGAACTCTTCGTCGATAGCTAGACTGCTTTGTACGTTTTAAACATGAACTACTCCGTACTCGAACTCAAGAAGCATGCTTGTGTATGTAATGTACAAATTTTTGTTTCTCTTAATGTTTATGTCAAGTTGCTTTATTTATTCGTTTTAAAGATTTAGATCTCAGTTTTTATCAATAAAGTGTTATATTAATGGGGTTGATATTGTAGGGAGATATTTGTTTCTTAGGTTTTCACGCACATCACTCATTAAATAATATAAATCATTATTCTGACGATGCAGACCTGAAAAGGCTGCGAAACGTCAATAAATAAATAAAGTTTCGTGCATTAACCCGTAAAAACTAGTTTTATTGTAGGGAGATGTTATGTTGTGTATTATTAGAATCCTTACTTCATCACGAGCTACTCTGTCTATGTATTTATTGGAAAAGTAATAAAATGGCGGATGATAAGGACTCATTCTGATATGTACTAAAGGATTCATGTAATGCATAAGAATCTCTAGCAAACGGGCGTTAAGAGGATTTGAGCCTGGGGGTCGTAACACAGGTTTTGTAACCTAGTACAATCTCCAGCTCTCTCAAAGAACTGCATTGTTATTACTGTTTTGTTTTGTCATTCAATACCCTTTAATTAACTATAATGTTACTTTGTGACTTTGTGAGAGAAAATAAATAAATAAATAAATCATTCATTCATTCAAAAGCGAAGAATTGCAAGAGATCGCTCCGTTTAAAACGTATCGTTTTTTTAACGGGGTTGTCCTGTTTCTTTGATGTTTTGCTACTCGCAAAGGATCACAATCTATGTCACCACCTAATTGCTTATTACATACTTAAACTGATTACCTTACTTAATTTTAGGCAAAATCCCTTTTATCGCTCTGCGTGAGGTGATTTACAGAATTTCATTAAACGGCGCGTCTATATTATCGACCATTTGACCTGCCTAAGCACATAGACCACACGATATTTGCATCTCTATTAGAGTTTATTATCTTTGAACTTATAACCAACAAACATATCCTTAGTATCTTAATTATAGGCTGCCACGGCATGCATACATTTGTGACAATAATGACAGAGTGTGCATTCTTAACAAAATTATCTTTATATATATAATTCTTCTGTGAGTGTGTATGTCACTGAACTTCTCTTAAACGACTGGACCGATTTTGATGAAATTTTTTGTGTGTGTTCAAGGGGATCTGAGAATGGTTTAGATTCACAATTTTGTCCGCTGGACAACCCCTATTTTTTTAGGGCGGTACGAAGTTCGCTGGGTCAGCTAGTAAAAGTATAAAAAGAAATAATTAAACATAATATTCACAAACATGTTATTGTTACACTTACACTGAACAGGCATCTAAACATATCCAATACGGCAGAACAATTGTGCAGCAAGAAATCAGGAGAAACTACAAAATTAATAATACATAATAAATATTTCCAACACTCACACCAATTAGCCTAGCC
This sequence comes from Chilo suppressalis, assembly GCA_902850365.2. NCBI lineage: Eukaryota > Metazoa > Arthropoda > Insecta > Lepidoptera > Crambidae > Chilo > Chilo suppressalis. Next base: position 11,142,124 of record OU963917.1, on the reverse strand, counting down.
CCAAAGTAAGCACTGTAAGGCTTGTGTTATGTGATGCTAGGGTACCGGATAGAATACATATACAGTACATATATAAGTATATTTATATAGAAATACATATTAAACATCCATGACTGGAGTACAAATGCTCGTATTCATCACACAAAACATCTGCCCCCACCGGGATTACAAACCGGCGTACAAACCACTCGACCACGGAGGTCGTCATATATATTAAACCTGTTAAAGTTGTAACTCGCAACAAACGAAAAATATTCAATATGAACATGGTACCAGTATATTATACATATGTTGGCGATTAATTCCGCTCGCGCGATTCGCGAATTATTGAAATATGTAGCGTCACGTTCCAATAAATGAATATTCCGTATGACGCACCAGTACGAAATTTTAGGTGTAATGGGCTTAAATGCACTGTAAATATTATCCATCATTTTGGAAGTGAGTTTATTGATTTGGATGTGTGCCCAAATGTTTAATACATACAATATATCGCACCGATCGGCCTTAAAGCCTTGTTGCTGGAAACATCGCATTTTCATAACTGCAGTGTAATTCTGTAAGAACTTTACTTTTCTTCTATAGCCAGATACGCGAATGACTCTTCCCCACCTGATGTTAAGAGGTGATAAAGGCCGCGAAGATAGCTCGTACAACAGTTATAAACTGCCACACCAACCATCCTCACCTTGCCGGCCTGCAAAAATGCTTCTTCAACCAGAGAACCCCAGATTTTAGGAAGGAGGACTTTTCACTCCGGAATTCGTCTGTGTTTTGAAATTTATTTGTAATTGGTACCTATTCTAATTTCTAATTACAACGCCGATTCCACGGTGAAAAATAAGTTTTTTCTACAGAATAGCTCTGCGGTTGAAAGTATATGAGAGGGAGAAATAAGAACATTCTTTTTTATGAAATTAGTATTTGTTTTCTGATTTACAAAATATAGGCTATTGAAAATCTTAAAGTGCTTTTGATGCTCATTTAGAATGTCACGCCAGCAATGGAATAGGTTAAATCATCGTTCTAGTTTTGGGTAAATAACAATAGTTAACGCTCCTCTTATCCGAAATTTTGACATTTACCACGCAACAGTGATGATGACTGAATGATTAAAAATGTTTAGCAGTTACGTTTTATATTATATTCAAAACTCGACTAGAAACAGTCCCCAAGATATAAAGTTTTACTCCTTCCACGATCCTTTCTATTTGACATTTGAGAAACGCCAAATATAAGGCCCGGTTCGTTGTCGAACAACAATTAGATACTAGTATTTACACTAGTATCAAGGTCGGAAAGTTACAGTAAGATACAATATTGGCCCCAATACATGTCCTTGAGGGACCTGAAAGTAGTTTGCGGATTTTTCCAATAACTTTGTCTTCGAGAGTTGTTCGGTCACGCCTAAAACGCCGGTGCAATAATAATGGCCGCTTTGGGCGCGCCGTCTTTGTAGCAAGTTTGATACAAAACAAAACCAAAACTTAAAAAGGCTTCGGATATACGTGCGAAATATATTTTTACAATTTATGTGACATAGTTTCAAGCTTTAGATAGTTTATGGATAAGCCATGAAGGTGCGATCCTTTGAGATATTCAGAAATACCTAAACACAGTTTAAAAATATGTTCTAATGACCTAAGGCCTCCCCCCATAGGCGTGGTATTATCGGTCGATAATATCGGATGCGCTACTGCGATATCTCTTTTTAGTACATTATGTATTAGGAAGGCTACGAAGTTACACATTGCTGCGACAATACAAGTATGATGAAATATCACAAAAATGCATCCTATATAATCCGATAATAACGCCCCTAAGCACGGCTTAAATAGGGTCTTAAATGCGGTCCATAAAGAAAATAGCAGCTTGATAACATCTTTCTGGTTTTCTTTTGTCTATCCAATGTCGATTGATGATGTGTTGTAACATGGTTGTAACTTAGGAGAGGCTGTTTTCTTGAGTATCCGATACTTTGTATCTTGCTATATAAATCTCTGCTTTTGATCAAATTCTGTGTTCTGTTCATCCATTTTTATATTACATATCCATGGCCCTTCAAACATCATCCGTATTTCATTAAAACGAAATAAGTTTCGCTCAATTTTCCCTCCGATGATATTGCTCTCGTTGCGTATTGGGCCACATGTCCCTTCCAACTTGTTTATTGCCTCACGAACTCTGACCGCGATCGCTCCTCTCCAGATCCCGATTAATCCCGGCTTCCACGGGATTATACTCTTTCCGTGTAGTGGCCGCGGGATTCGCCTCGGTTTCGTTCGAGTTAATTACCCGATTGCATAGTTGAGTTTAGACTTGTCTACTAAGGAATTCGTATGTTCAATTTAAACAGCTAACTTAGTGTTTAAAGAATCCCAATGTTTTGTGAATTCAGAGTTAGTTTTTTATGGAGTGATCAAAATAAATATATGAATCAATTAACAGTTTTGTATAAAACTACCGTATGTGTGAGTTTCTTATCAAGGATGTTTTTCTAAATTATGAGAAATTTTCATGAGACAACATATAGTATTTTAATATTAAAATATTTTATGTTGTTTTAGCTTTAATTAACCATTAGGTAAAGTGAACTAGGCTTGGATCACTCACATCAATTATTTAGAATCAAGCAGCGACGGCGTTTGAATCTCAAAATCGGATCGGTACGAATATCATATATACATTAGTATAAAGAAATCTTTTATTCAGAAACAAATATATTTAGCACTCAAACATTATCTTAGGGAAACTTAATCTAAGAATTATGAAAAACTTTTTACATTGCATTTGATCCAAATGTTAATATTAGTAAAATGAACATTATTATAAGATCGTTTTTATTAACCTTACGAATAACTGGCACGTTAATAAAATTAAAAACAAACTCGGATATGTTCGTTTTTTAATGTGTATTCAATGGCTAGCAGTTGAACGAAGTCTAAGAAAGCCATTTTTGATCAAAAAGGTATTTAATGTTCTGGCAGATTTCCTAAACATAAATAGGGATAGTTGTATGTGCGGGGACATACCTTTAATAAGTACCTATATATGTACCTATTGCTGAAAGAAACACTATAGAAACACTATGGAATTGGTTTTGTGAAAACACAAAAAATAGATACCTATTACTGCTTAAAAATGATAATCGTGGTTAATAATGAAATAAAGTTTTTGGCCCACGAAATTAGTTAACACTTTGACACTTAGAGCGTGGTATATGCTCTAAGCTTTGGCAAGAGAGAATGTCGGACACACATCACAGTAGGTTTGAAAGCTCTAGTGATATAATTAGCAGTTTTATGGTGTGTGAAGTTCAAATGTTCGTGAACCAAATGATTTGTGGTAAGAAATGCAACCGGAATATTTATGTTCACTCACATGTTTGATCTAAGATGTTTCCTGTTGTGACTGTTTGCGTAAGGAGGGATATGGTTGAAAAATAGGTATTTCATCATAGACGATGAAAATGGAACTCATAATTCTTGACGTAAGTAGTTTCGTATACCCCTTAAATTGTTCGTAATTTTAAAAATACACAATTGTTTTCTTTATTGCTTAAATGTTTTTTTTTGTATTGTGCAATAAATTAAACAAACAAACAAACAAACAACAAATATTTCCAACACTCACACCAATTAGCCTAGCCCCAAGCTAAGCACTATAAGGCTTGTGTTATGGGATACTAGGGTAACGGATAGAATACATATACTGTACATATATAAGTATATTTATAGAGATATACATATTAAACATCCATGGCTGGAGTACAAATGCTCGTATTCATCACACAAACATCTGCCCCCACCGGGATTCGAACCCGGGACCTCTCGAGTCGGCGACACCATGAAACCCGGTGTACAAACCACTCGGCCAAGGAGGTCGTCAAAAATTGTGTGTTTCTCTCCCTCTTCCTTTTTTTACTTTCATTTAAAAATTAATGTTAGATTTTGGATACGTACTATTGAATATGACAACTTTATTGTGAGGCTCATAACAATTGATTTATTTGAATGATTAATCTTTTATCTTTCGAGAATTCTGCAGACCGCGTTATATCGCTAAAACGAAATCTCAGAAAAAACTTAAAAAGCATTTATTATCATGCAAATATTGACAACAAGATGCGTGACGTTAAGCCTACCTGATTTTCAATCATGAAATCTCTAGAAGATAAAGAAAATAAGCGAAAGACGATATTTTAAAACTTTAGGAAATAAGTTCAAATTTTATTCATACCGACAATTAAACGATTAAATAATCCAGTATTGCTTCCTTCGAACAACTGCACCATCTTCGTTTAATTACCAGCTGCAACAGAAACCTTTGGTCGTGAATCGATACACAAATCGATTAGTACTCTCAGCTTGAACGAAGCCGAGCGAAACTCTTAGAACTACCCTCATTAAGCGAAGTATTCCGGTATTGTACAACGAAATGAATTTCAGGAGAAAGCTTTCATTGTCTTTAACTGTAGCTCCTTCATTACGTCCTTCGACGGTTTGCATAAGTTTTATGAAAGCGTTGTATTAAAAGGGTCGCGCAGGGGAGTATTTTGGGGCCGGAGTGTTTTAAATTGTTAGCCGGCGAGTGAGGGGTTTCGTTTTGATATATTTAAAGGAGATTCCTCCGGTTACATTATTTTGCAATTATAATGTTGTGGAAATGAAGCTTTATTTCCAATGATATAATAGATAATGACAGTTAAAAATAAATTTGACAGCATAAAATGTATCCTTACAAGTAGGATTTGGAAGATACGGAGAATACTCAATTGTTAATGTATAATTTACGAAATATCCATGATTTTACATTGATGAATATTATGCTGAGGTCCGATATTCTTATATATTTACAGACTTTGGAGTGAGCCAAGCCATCCTTAAACTTAACGTCACGTGACACGAATCGCATTAAACTGATCAAGATTAATGCGTCGGTTACTTTTAGAATAATTCCGAGAAATTAGCGCCTCTATATTCAGATGTCTTAAGTGACTAATCGCGGAATACGAGCTTACAGTAGCTCAAGCGTATATTAGTGCGGTGCATGAGTGATTTAAGGTAGCAGAAAATAGCTTACTTCATTTCATTCATGCTTCCTTGCTTAGGGGAATAAATAAACGTCAATCAGTATTAAATATGACAGCAAGTGCTATAATTCAACGCTGTGTTTTGTGTCGATTAGTTATAAGACATACACGGCATTTATTGCATAATAGTTGGACAAAAATATTTTTATAAGGTTTTTGTCTGTTGTAGTTCTTTTGTCAAATAATAATACTTTTAAATAAATTTATGTAATAAATAAATTTTAGATTAATCCTTACAGTGGCAAAAAACATATAAAAAGTTATAATTTTTATTATTTTTTAAAGCATGTAACTGCTTGATGTTTAAATCTAAAGAAAATATAACTAGAAAAAATTCCACGCGGACCAGGCAGCAGACGGGACTCGAACCCGCACCCTTCGCAATCCGGGCGAATGTACTGACCAATTATGCTACCGCGGCCCTCACGGACCGCGTCGAAATTCTTTCTAGCTATTCTTAAGCTGCAAGGCAGCGCCATCTCTTCGCATTATAGGTAAACCCACAATATCAAATGTGAGGGCCGCGGTAGCATAATTGGTCAGTGCATTCGCCCGGATTGCGAAGGGTGCGGGTTCGAGTCCCGTCTGCTGCCTGGTCCGCGTGGATTTTTTTCTAGTTATATTTTCTTTAGATTTAAACATCAAGCAGTTACATGCTTTAAAAAATAATAAAAATTATAACTATAATTGCTATTTCTTCTTTCAAATGTTTAATACTTGTAAAAGTATTCATTTGACATTGTGGGTTTACCTATAATGCGAAGAGATGGCGCTGCCTTGCAGCTTAAGAATAGCTAGAAAGAATTTCGACGCGGTCCGTGAGGGCCGCGGTAGCATAATTGGTCAGTGCATTCGCCCGGATTGCGAAGGGTGCGGGTTCGAGTCCCGTCTGCTGCCTGGTCCGCGTGGAATTTTTTCTAGTTATATTTTCTTTAGATATAAAAAGTTATTTTGTTTTTTCCTCTTCACTACTTGAAGGTTCGTCAATATGATCTTGAAAATGCTGCTGATTAGGATTTTTCACACGTTTTATCCTTTAATTAATAAAAATTTGATAATAATTTAAAATAACTTAATTTAATTAATAAATCACTAAACTTAAGTTATTCATAACATAAGTTCGATATTATGCTGCAATAACTTTAAAAACACTTTGATATCGGAGCTTACTGGCTGCGTGTCAGTGCTGCGATATCAAAGTGGTTTAGCGAAGTGTAACGAAACAATTCAACTTCTACCATCTTTCAAACAAATTCTACCAGCAAATTTAATAATTCAGTTTTTGATACGAAAATTTCCGTCGGAATTTCAACAAATAAATAGGTAACCTAATCTCTACATGCGACTCAACATAATAAATAATAATATATAAATATTTCCAACACTCACACCAATTAGCCTAGCCCCAAAGTAAGCACTGTAAGGCTTGTGTTATGGAATACTAGGGTAACGGATACAATACATATACAGTACATATATAAGTATATTTATATAGGAATACATATTAAACATCCATGACTGGAGTACAAATGCTCGTATTCATAACACAAACATCTGCCTCCACCGGGATTCGAACTTGGGACCTCTCAAGTCGGCGACACCATGAAACCCGGCGTACAAACCACTCGACCACAGAGGTCGTCAATAAACAATACAATAAAGGTGTTTTTCTCAATCTTGACAATCGCTAAATTTTAAATGTTATTTAACTTGGTCCTATACATACATAGTATTACATGGAGCATAAATTAAATAAAATTTTATACATGCGTCACATAATTGCACACTGAAATACTTCCAAATTGTAAACGTATACTACATACGTATTTCGTTGCGTGCTAAAGTATTCTGTTTCGATAAGTCTTTCCTTCGAAATATTGAAGTTTAAAGTAGTTGTTGTAAGGTTTTCGAAAACAATACCTAGTGATACATGATCCCAAATATATCTTCTAGTCCGCTAATAGACTTTTTCTAACTGCCCTAGAAACCAGAATATTTAATTTCACATTCCACATCCCCAAACGAATCTCAACTCCCCCGTTCTAACAATAAGCTTTAAAAAACATCTAACCTTTTTTTTCTACTTGCACATTTTCCTCGGGATGATAATCAAGAAAGAAGACGTCCCCCAAATATCGCATTACGTCCCTGCAAATGACATATCCAATCAAAACGTCCAACGTAAATCTCTAACGTCAGTTCCTTCAAGATTTAAGCTTATTTCACTTTTATTTTCATCAGCTATAGAGAGAGTATTTGGTGTGAGCCATGAGCGATGGCTTTTGCAAATTATTTTTATGAATTTTGTACTGTGAGCTATGTAAAGCTAAGCTTCAGGGATTCGCAATAAAAATTTATTCCTTAAAGACGAAAATGAACCTAAGTCTTGCGTATTTGTAAATCGCAAGCACGCGCTCGCTTCTTTTAAGTTAGGTTAGGCCTCATATTTCGGACACGAAAATACTTTTCGTGAATCTAGTTTTTTTGAAAAATATGTTTCTGATTCAGTATTCTTTGTATGAGATTCTTTGCTAAATTGCATACCAATTAGCACCATAACCTAGGTAACAACAGAATTTTATTGCTATGCCTCCGTTAATTATCACTAGTAATATAATGAATTCTGTTGATACAATGGTAATTTCGTAAACGAGTCCCGACTCATGTCGGGCCCTTTTTTAACCGACTTCAAAAAAGGAGGAAGTTCTGTGTTCGACTGTATATGTACATATACAAAGTCACAAATGACGGAGAAATCGGTCCGTCATTTGAGGACCGATTTCCACAATTCTTTTTTTATTCGAAAGAGTCCACTTCCGAGGTGGTCCCATTGGAACCGAGTCAGGATCTGATGGCGGAATTCGGGGAAAGGGTAAACAATGTGTTATCAGCAGTAAAAGTGTTACGAATCAATTTTTTTAACCAGTGGGGAACAGTGATACACTAAATGGAAAAAGAAAAATAAAACAAAAATAAAAGGAACAAAGGGGTAGGATACAGGAAAAGTTATCAGCTGCTGCATCTCACATTTTTATTTTGCTTTAATTTTATTTATTTTCTTTGGCCATTTTTTGTTGTTATTACCATTAATGTGTCTCTAAAGCGTCTTTCTTCCATAAAAATATCAGTAAGGTTATTTATCGCTTGAAGTCTCTCACTTGGGCCACAATATAAATACTAACTGAACTTAACTTTGTTTTGGGCAAGGCTGTCTCAATAAATTTCGTAAGAGCGTAGCCCGGCAATGGTATTAAGGGATCCTAACACAGATTCGAACCCAGTGGCTGTCGTGTTAAATGTGTCTCAGCTCAATTACGGTCATAAGTGTGTTATGTGAGTTGCTAGTATATAGAACTTACGAGAATACGGTAGGGGCGATAATCTCTAGAGAGAGCTTTAAAGGACTTTACAAGTTGTACTGGTGGAAGAGCTAGCTGGATATTGACGCGCGGTAATTCAGCTGGCTTTATCAGCACTCAAAAAACAAAGCCACAGAACATCACTGTCACTCGCAGAAGCTACTGTGATCCTTACCCTAGCACCCTCTATCAAACGAGTGGTCAAAAGGGAATGGTCGCAAGCAGCGCGCGGCACCATTAAGGCGTACTTTAGATGTTCATGCATCCATCAGCCATGAATGATGAAAAAATGAGGACGACTTAAAGTCAGCAGTCAAACCGTTAGACGATAGGTTATCCATCAGTCATAACCTTGACCGTCAGCAAAATTGTAGCAAAAAAGGTCTAATCCCCATCTAAGACATGCAAAGCATACTCTGCTTTATAGGCTGCCTCTGGTCACTCGAATTCTCCGAGTGATCTGACATCAGCATCTCACCAATGCTCTGAATAATCCAAAGCCTATTATTGTCTGGGGACATCTGTACCGGAGCAGCTCTCTGCTTCCCGGTGAATGAAATAGAACGAATGGGCCATGCATGACGCACCACGCGGCCAAAGTCCAAATTAGTTGGGTGCTAGCGACTGCAAGTAGCCGAGATCAATGGCTTAACGTGCCTTCGGAAGCTCGAGATCACACATTTTTGGTCACCCATCCAATGATCGACAAATGCGTTTACCACTGCGATATCAACTTATTAAGTACTCTCCTACAACATGAACCCAAATCCTATTAAATCGTTCAGTTCCGGAAAGGAAAAAGTAATTTCGTCGAGGAGACATAAAAAAGCTAATTAATAATAAAAAAAACGAATTCGTGCCCATCTGTTGGTCACCGCAGAACAGAGCCTGCGGTTCATTTATTTTTAATTTGACATTTTACCAAGGAAATATTAGGATTTAACGCCGTAGGAGCAGGCTGTTATTTTTTAATTTCGGCTAATCAAAAAACGTGCCTGGTTTTATGACTATTAAAATTGTATTTAAAGGCAAGTCAATAGGAAACTCGTCTGAAATTATAACGAATTCGGTTTGTTAACTGTTATGTAGGGTTCCGTACTCAAGGGGCGAGGATGGAACCAGAGTCTGTGAGCTGACTGCGGGTCATGAATCGTAATAGGCAGACAGTTAAAATTTTGAACAGTATGAGGTGAATGGTTGATATTTTCATACTTGCAATAATGACAAATAATAGAAATTACATCTCAAGAAACACTTTTTATAAAAGGTTTTTTTGCTTAGCTTAGTTTTAAAATTTTGCAGAGCTACGGACTAATTTTGTGAACGAGATCGATTCGTAGTACACGTGATATTTTTTTTATGAATGCGCTTCTAGAAGAAGATAAAGTAGGAGAAAGAAGAAAATGTGGTGATGACGACCGATCGTGAAGAATGGAATAAAAAGACATATTGCGCCGATCCCAAATGGATTCTTCAAAATTCAGCTGAAAGAGCTCTTTTTGTAATGAATCTCTTATTCGAAGTAAAGTGTTAAAACTTTATGCTATTTTAACTTTTTCAGTTTATTTTATTCTTTTTTATAAACTTGCTTGTCAATAACGCAATTTTGTTCTAGTAGCGTGTAACAGTCATAAGTTTTTCTCTTTTAATAATAAATTGTAATTATTGTACTTTTTGAAACGTGATCAGTCGTAAAATACACCCGTTTTCAAAGTGTAAATAGATGATGGCCACTTGTTGTTACTATATTATGTTAAAAAAAATGAGTTGCCTCTTTTTGTCTAGGAATATTTTCCAACACTACTTTTTTTAAACAGATTTCAATGTTTATGACAACGAAAGAAAATAAATTTAATAAAAATAAAATCTAAAAACTTTCGAGTGAAATGTTACACCATTAGCTTTATTTGTATTTCTCGAATTGTTACAGCACTTTCGGAAGGCACACGATGGTATTATAATACACTTTTCTTGCAAAAATGGGAAACTATCGGAGTTAGCTCATTCGAGTATTGACAGATTTCGGTGCGGTCAAACTATGGTAACTATGCGGTTGGCGACACCCCTGGGACTGCAGTTTGCGGTCGCTGCACGCCGCAGCCACAGGCTGCGCGCCGCGTCTGCAGGCCGCAATGTCGCCGCGCTCGGAATCAATTTCAAAGATCTTTATAGAAACTATTTGTTTCTTAGGTTTTCACGCACATCACTCATTAAATAAAACTAGTTTTTCACGGGTTAATGCACGAAAGTTATTGTAAATAAATAAAAAAATCATTACATCAATAAATAAATAAAGTTTCGTGCATTAACCCTTGAAAATTGAATTAACCCGTGAAAAACTAGTTTTATTCATAGAAACTAGTAGTGTCGCCTGCAGTTGCGAGCTGCGGTCTGCGGTTAAGTTCGGACTTTTGATTGTCTTTGACATTGACTTTTGATGAATTGAAACGTACTTATCTTATGCGTCTTTCAATACAGGTGTTAAAATATGTTAGGACTACTTTTACAGACATTCAAAAGAAATTATTTCATACTGATATTAAAAAGAAGTAAATGACGTTGAAACGTATCAATCACAGATAAAATCTTGGAAATATCGCTTGAACTCGAATCACACTAAAATCTAACGCATCAACAATTTCAAGACCCCAAAGAGGACAGAACTATTCAAACCGTTACAAATCTCGAAACTTAAACTATTTTCAAAGCGAAATCGGCGTATCCCACACTATACACGAAAGTACGTATGATGTGTCACTGTTTATGTATAGAATTTAGTATCTTTATCGAATGCCTAGCCATTATATAGAATTTCAGCTAGGCAATGCTGTGTGTGTAGCGTTTATCCTTTCGAAAGAGGGAGAGAACCATTTAATTGACCAGAGACAACACAATTACAAACATACAAACTTTGGAAACAATGAATTAATATTGAACAAATAAAACTATTATCCCTATTGGTCAATCAGGATAAGTAAAATGAGACATTATAAAATCTGTATTATATATTCGGAACAATCATATCTGTTATTGTTAGTGGAGGTAAGGGCTCATTTGGTGTATATTTTGGGGATTTTAGAATAATAGCTGCTAAACCCTACTTGGCTCCATGAGTTTCTCAGATAACCTATCAATTTCATATTCAACATAATTTGCCGGCCGGCATTTTACATTCAAAAGCCAAAAGTCAAAAATTTTGATACATTCTCGAAAGTGTTTAAGAAGAAAACAATTTTGAGAGAGGTAGGGCATAGCAGATTTCCCGCTCGAATTGGAACACCCGTCTGGGGAGATTGTTAGAATAGATAACAAAATATGAAACTAGCGCCATCTAGCGAACTGTCTTGTGGGGTATATATAAATAAAATTTTACTAGTCTGTGAACGCAACTCTGTAGTTTTATTAGGTTATGGGCCCAGTCCCGAAAAAATAATTAAACAGTAGTGATCTCAGTGTGCTTGATAATAAAAATGTCGACTAATTACTTAACAAACGTCCCGAAATTAAAAGGTCGTGAAAATTACGACGACTGGTGTTTCGCGGCGGAAAACGTGCTCGTGTTGGAGGGAATGGCGGACGCCATCATAGAACCCTTATCGCCAACAGCTACTGCAACTCAGGTATCAGATGACAAGAAGGCGAGAGCAAAACTGATATTAACTATCGACGGTTCCCTTTATGTGCATATCAGGAAGACGACCACAACGTACGAATTATGGAAGACGTTGAAAAACATGTTCGACGATTCAGGATATTCAAGAAAAATTAGTTTGCTCAGAAATCTAATAAGTATACGCCTAGAAAACTGTGAGTCGATGATCAGCTATGTCAGCCAGCTCACCGAAACAGCACAGAAGCTAATTGGTACCGGTTTTGAGATCAACGATCAATGGATTGGGTCGCTTATGTTAGCAGAATTACCGGAAAAATATGGGCCAATGATAATGGCAATAGAACATTCCGGTATAAATATCAATGCCCATGTTATTAAAACCAAATTATTAGACATGAGTTCAGATTTTGAGGTTAAGTCAGAAGGTGCATTTGCCGCCAAGAATTTTCACAGGCGTGATGTTGGCAGCAGCCATGGCGGATGCAATAACAAAACGCAATCGCAACAACAACATGGCGCTGGCGGAATTACCGCTATGAAAGGAAATTTATTTTCATCTGTCAATGTTAGTGGAAACAATATGGCGCGGAAGAAAATTATTCGTTGTTACAAGTGTAAACAGATTGGGCATTTTAAGAATCAATGTCCGTTTGCAGAAAAAACGAAGACAAATGCATTTAGTGCAGTTTTTCTAACAAAGGAATTCAGTCAATCAGACTGGCACTTGGACTCCGGAGCAAGTTCACATATAATCTCGAATGTAAACATGTTGTCGAATGTCTGTTATCAACCGCAGACTAAGGAGATCATTGTTGCAAATCAAACAGTTGCGGAAGTTTTATGCTCAGGAGATTTACAGATCACGACACGTGTCCGTGATAAAGAGTTTTTGATAAATATAAACAATGTTCTATGTGTACCTAACCTCACCACTAATTTACTATCAGTGAGTAGAATCATTGCTAGCGGTAACAAAGTGATATTCAATGAACATGGATGTTTAATATACAACTCATGCAATGAATGCATTGGTCAGGCTATCCTAAATAATGGTGTATACAAATTAAATGTTGTGAAGACCGAAAAACTCCTAGTAGCGGCAGTAACAATTTCAGGTGCGACTTGGCATAGGCGGCTAGGCCATATCAATGCAAATGATTTGAATAAATTAAAAAATGGAGCAGCTGAAGGTGTTTGTTTTGAAGATAACTATAATACAAGTAAGGCCAGTTGCAAAGTTTGTTGCGAAGGTAAGCAAACAAGACTGCCTTTTCCTCGCAGCACTACAAGAAGTCAGGAGATCCTAGAACTAGTTCACACCGACCTGTGTGGACCAATGGAGAATGTATCACTTGGAAAAGCTAGATACTATCTGTTATTTGTGGACGACTTCAGCAGAATGTGCACTATCTATTTCCTGCGATCAAAAAATGAAACATTTACATATTTCAAACAATATAAACAGTTAGTTGAAAACCAACAGTCAAGGAAAATCAAAATACTAAGATCGGACAATGGAGGAGAATTTTGCTCAGCAGAAATGACAAGATATTTAGAGCAATGTGGTATAGTTCATCAAAAAACAAACAGTTATACAGCTGAACAAAATGGTCTTTGTGAAAGATATAACAGATCATTGGTGGAAAAGGCTCGTTGTCTCCTTTATGATGCCCAATTTGAAAAATTTCTTTGGGCAGAAGCTGTCAATACAGCTGTGTACATAAAAAACCGATCACCAGCTGCAGGCTTAGATCAGGATACTACTCCCTATGAAATATGGACAGGCAGAAAGCCAAATTTGAGTCAACTAAAGATTTTTGGCAGCCAAGTAATGGTCCATATCCCAAAAGAAAAGAGAAGAAAATGGGATAAAAAGGCGCAAGAAATGTACCTAGTTGGATATTCGGAAAATGTCAAGGGCTACCGCGTATATGATCCTACTTTGCATAATGTTATCATAGCCAGAGATGTTGTTGTCATGGAAAAAACAGATGACAGTTTAACAACATCTATTGTTATTGAAGAGAAGAATGAACCTGACAGGTCAGCTGATATGGCTTCTCCCAGCAAATCAGATGAAGAAAGTCAGAAGAAAAGTACATATGACCTTGATGATTCATCGAGTGACACAGATGACAGTTATTCCGACATCTTGTCTTTGTCACCAGAAGCTAGGGATCTTGTTCATCAGCAGTGTGATATGAATCTACCAGAAAAACGTGTTAGACGCAAACCAGACTATTATGGAAATGCAAACATGTGCATGGAGATGTCTAGTGATCATATTTCTCTTCGTGATGCAATGAGTGGACCTGATAAAGAACAGTGGCAGTGTGCAATGAAAGAGGAACTAAAATCGTTTCAAGAGAATGACACTTGGGAGCTAGTGGATAGGCCAAAAGACAGTACGGTTGTGAAAAATAAGTGGGTTTTTAAGAAAAAGTTTAATACTGATGGTGAAGTGCGATTCAGAGCCAGACTTGTTGCCAAAGGTTTCACCCAGAATAAGGGCATTGATTTTACGGAAACATTTTCTCCAGTGTTAAGGTATTCTACTTTGAGACTATTGTTTGCCTTGAGTATTCAACTTGATCTTAATATGAACCACCTTGATGTACCAACAGCATTTTTGAATGGTAATTTACAGGAAAATGTTTATATGGAAATACCAGAATGTTCAAATTTTGAAAATACTAATAATAAAGTTTTAAAGTTAAATCGTGCAATTTATGGCCTGAAGCAATCAGCCAGGGCTTGGTACACAAGAGTGGAAGAATGTTTATTAAGTATAGGTTATAAAAAGTCTGAGTATGAACCTTGTCTCTTTATAAAATATGATAAAGATGTTAAAATATATGTTGCATTATTTGTTGATGATTTTTTTGTATTTTATAATTGTCAGAATTCTTATCAACTGTTAAAAAGTGAATTACAAAATAAATTTAAAATAAAAGATTTAGGTCATATAAAACAATGTCTGGGTATGCGAGTAAATGTAGAAAAAGACCGCATTACTATTGACCAGGAGAAATCTATGATCAATATTTTAAGTAAATTTAATATGTCTGATTGTTATGGCATAGATACACCTATGGAGATGAATTTAAAATTAAAAAGGGATGATAACTGTGAAATTAGATATCCATACCAACAATTAATAGGGAGCCTTATGTACCTATCTGTATTAACTAGACCTGATATTGCATATAGTGTAAGCTACCTTAGTCAATATAACAATTGTTTTAATAATATCCATTGGAAGCATCTGAAAAGATTGTTAAAGTACTTGCAGAAAACAAAAGGTCATGGTTTAATATATAAAAAAAGTAAATCATTATTGCACGGTTATGTAGATGCTGATTGGGCATCATGTACCTTAGACAGAAGGTCATATACAGGCTACTGTTTTATTATGTGTGGTAGTGTTATTTCTTATGAGTCAAGGAAACAAAGAACAGTAGCACTATCAAGTACAGAAGCTGAGTATATGGCTCTCTCCGATGCCTGTAAAGAGGCTATCTATTTAAATAATTTATTGTGTGAAATGATAAAGTTAAATGAAAGTACACCAATATGTTTATATAGTGATAGTCAAAGTTCACTTAAATTGGCTGTTAATCCATTGTATCATAAACGCACAAAACATATTGATGTCAGACATAATTTTGTGCGACAATGTGTGTTTAATAATCAAATTAAACTAGCATATGTCTCCACCTCTGATATGCCTGCTGATTTATTAACAAAAAGTCTTTCTGTAAACAAACATTATAAGTTTCTGAATCTGATGGGAGTGTCAGAGATTTAAATATTTTATTGAAAAATAATGTCATGCAAAAATTTTGTGTTGTTTAGTTTATTTTGTTAGGAGAGAGTGTTAGAATAGATAACAAAATATGAAACTAGCGCCATCTAGCGAACTGTCTTGTGGGGTATATATAAATAAAATTTTACTAGTCTGTGAACGCAACTCTGTACCTCCACCTTACAGGAGACCACAGTAAATTAACACTACATTTTGGTGGTATTGTGTTTCTATCGGTGAATAAGGTTCCGGGGCTCCAAGGGGGAGGGTCAGGATAGTAATCAGCGCAAATGATATTTTTTTGACAATAGACTATGGTGGCCGCTTACCATGAGGTGGGTCATGCGCTTGTATGCCACCTTTTTAAAACATTAAAAAAAATGAACGTTATCGAAATTCTGTGAAAAGCCTAGATATTTTACAAAATGCCCAATGATACAGACTGCTGGTAACATATATATATATATATATATATACACATGTATATCTTATCGTTTGCTACAGGTCTTACACGATACTATGCCACGGCCATTTCGCTAAGCTACTTTGACTTCTTTCAGCGTAAAATCTAATTCATAAGAGGTAAGCGATTTTCATTTCCATAATCTCGTATGCTAACAGCCCTGTTAAGGACTATTCATTTATTACGTAAGGCAAAGTAAAGATTATACTTTGAAAAAGTATTTTGTTAACCAAGATAAATATTAATAAGAATTGGTACTAGTAAATATGAAACAGGGGGGGGGGGGGACTATTCTTATTTACGTAATAAATGATAGGCCACTTATAGCTCCTTCTTTGGTAACTTTCGAACCCCATTTTAAGCACATTTTTCACACGGAATAGTGTGAGATTAATACATATGAATTGTATGGAAAAGGAGCGTAGTTGGGTGCCCGCCAAAGCATTTGCGTGAAAAAATTGGATTCCCATACAAACTTCCATCCTCTTTTCCACCCCCTTAAACGGTGATTTCTAGAGTTAAAAACCAAACTATCTCTATACCAAATTGCATCTAAATTGGTTCAGCAGTTTTTGTGTGAAGAGGTAACAGACAGACACACTTTCACATTAATAATATTAGTATGGATAATAACGCATTAACTTATGCACGCATGCATTAACTTGATAAAAAAAATACACATACTACCATGCGTTTGACACACAGACGCACACACACACTACACTACAAACAAAGACTATTTGATTTGACAAAAGAGGTGAACCCAGAAGTAGATACTTATTCTATTATAAGATTATTGATAAGAGACAATGATTATACATAATATTCTTAAAGAGAAGAATTGCGAGTGTTACAATAAAATCGCTAACACTTGTGAATTATACCACACCCGGTTCGTTTAACTGCGACCAAATATTATGCAAGCGAATTGGTAGTATACCTACTTTTAATGGAAAACAATTTAAAAAAATGTTATTTTAACCAACTTTATATATTATTCTCATTTCTAGAGGCTCCAGACGGAGAGGAGACTCCCCCCGTGGGGAGATGCCATCCTCCTGGAATACCTCTAGAGGCACTCGCCAATTCTCAGCTTGAAGTCCCCTTAGGATCTCGCCTTCCCCAAACAGGATGACGCTGTAAAGGTCATCTGCGACCTACAGCATACACACTCAAAAAAAAAACACACCTGATTTTATCGACCGATAATAACGCACCTATGGATTGGAGAAGGAGCCGCAGGTGATTAGCGCGTTCGGCTGCAATCGTGGAAGTTCAGCAACATTCGCAGTGGTCGGTCATGGAAGGGCAAAAATCTTCTAATTCGAGTTCCTCCGTGCTTCGGATGGCACGTTAAGCCGTTGTTCCCCGATGTATCTGCAGTCGTTAGCACCCGCCAATCCGCACTGGGCCCGCGTGGTGGGTCATGGCCCAATCTCCCTATTCCATCCATAGGGAAGGCCTGTGCCCCAGTAATGGGGACATTAATAGGTTGCCCAGCATGTCAAGTACTCTGTTATTATTTAGTCATTCAGTATGTACATATTAAAGGTTACATCCTTGTTTTTTGTGTAATAATGAATATAATTTTCGGTTTTGAATGTTTTTCATCTGTTTGTATCAAATTAATAAATTTTCAATGCATAGTCATACAGATATTTCGCGATTTTACTCCACTTACACTTAATAACAGGTTGGGTGGGGAAATTTGCTGCGCCTTATATGAAAACAATGTCCTTAAAGTTTAGAGATTTAATCTCTTCTGGCCGAATATACAAATTATTTTCGTACAAGTCGCAAAAAATAACCAATCGTTTTGTGACCAATCTCGTAGTTCTCGAACTCCATCAAAGCAAGCACCACAAAGTTCAAGCCGCACCGGGAGCGATGCGAACTGAAGCTATATTTGTTTGTCGCTACCGAATTTTTAAATATTAAGCTGGTTCATATTGCTACACACTAAAGGTTTAATCTACTTAACTATCAACAAAAACAAACATTGTTAATTGAATGAATTATTTTATATCTTACTTAAAAAGCTTTTAAAGGACTTTTCATTGACAGTTTAACAGAATTTGTTGCTTCTATTCTATAACGCATGTGATCTTTACCTATAATTACAATAACATTAAGCTTAAGCACTTTATCATTGCCTGCTTGATTGTTGTGTCAATGTTTATTATGTTGGTGATCAAATAAATTAATAAATAGAAAAGCCTTAATTCACATGCATACGGCGTGTACGATGCTACGAAACACTTCGATCAGCAATTCTATAGATAACAGGTTGCATACAAAATCAAAAGCTCAAAACTGTCCGCTTATGTTTATACTTATGCACCTACATTAGATTCCCAATGAACGAAGAAAAAAGTTTTAAAACAGTTAAAGTTGAACCCAATAAGAAGTATCTCACACTATTATAAGTTCATAAGTAAAAGCTTTAAAGGAAAAAATAATGTTATTCTTTAAGCGCATTTGAATAAAAGCTTGTTTTATATAAATTTTGGCTTGTAATTTTTTTACTATGATCTTCTGTAAAGTGAAGGTTACCACCCCAGACGGGCGCTCCAATTTGAGCGGCAAATCCGCTTTGCCCTACCTCTTCTTTCTTATATACATAATCTTACTATGCCCCGCGGTTTATTAGGGATACTTTCCCGCAGTAAAACGTAGCCTATGTGTTAATCCAGAGTGTCAGCTAACTCCATACCAAATTTTATTAAAATCGCTTCAGCCGTTTAGACGTGAAGAAGTAACAAACATACACACTCACAAACTTTCGCCTTTATAATATTAGTATGATTATAATATTATTATTGGTCTTGTCTCCTTGTGTGCAATACTTGAAAGTTAGCAGCACGGACTCTACATTTTATTTCGTTCCCATCTCATTGTTTTTGTCGATAGTACGCCATCAGTTCTTGAGCAGGAATATGATTATACTTATACTTTCTATGGAAAGATTCGGTAGCGATGATCGAACATAGCTTCGAATCGCATCGCTTGCAATGTGAGCCGCGCCCAAACGCTGTGTCGCTTGCACGCCCAAAGTCGGATTCGCCGGTTTGAAAACAACACAATCATTCAATACATTTTACTGGCTCCGGCGGAAATAAATCGTGCGTTCCCCGCGCCCGGGAATCGAACCAGTGACATTAATCCGATTGGGCTCCTCTTGTTTCGTCTTAACTTTATTTATATCGGTGCGATTGCTGGCTTTGCCGGTACCTACGAACGGAGCGGACCGCTCAAAAGCGACCGAGCGAGCGAGCGCCTTTTATTTTCGACGTAGAATCGAGATCATGCCTTTACTTAGTTTTGATTTTTATTGTCCGAGAGAATATGAGTCTGCTGAAGAGTGCACTCAGCAATAATGTCTAGTGCGGTAAAATTAAAAAAAAAACTCTTAATATTTGACTTAAGTAAGTACCTAATAAGTTATATTTCACATTAAATAAACTGTCCTGGACATTCTATTAATATCTTCTAGTTTTTAAAGTAGAAACCTTATAAAGGAATGATTGAAGGAAGACCAGTAACCCATATATTAGTACATTTATTTTATTGATTTGGAAGTTTCGAAAATGGAAATACAGATCAGTTTAAGGCAACCAAGATTTTGTGAGAGACTTATGTTTGATGATTTATTAAAGGTTTCTTATATTCTCTCAGCTCAATCTAAAAGTACTTAAGAGCCGTTTTACAAAATTGCGCCGCTGCCGTACTGATCGGCGCGCAGGTAGATTTGCACTAGTATATATTGCATTTTACGGGTTATGTTTCGAGTCTTATAAAACAATTATTAATGAACTTATTATAAAAATATATACATATTTCAGTAGTTCAATGATGGTAGATTAGTTTTATGAATGTTTTTGATAGTAATTCTATTTAATTCAATATCAAAATACGAGGTAAACCTGCATTATGTTTTGGGAAATCTCACGGAGGTTAGTTGTTTTTTTTTTCATAATTAATGAGATAGAAAATCAAAATTCTTATACATTATATTACAATAAAAACATATTTATGATGTCGCAGTAATTAATTTGATCTAATTTATTGATCATTATTGAAAGATTGAGGCGTTTGAAGTTGTGCATATTATCGTTTTTTCCGAAAACTAGCTGCAGTAAAACAATCGGTACAAAAAAGGGAAATTCTACATTAACTTACAATAGAAAGAATAAATCTACTGTTTACCTCTATTGGAAATAGCCGAAATCTTTTCTAAGGGGCTAAACGAGGCGCTCAAAAATTATATTTTTACGCAAAAATTGTGAAAGGGCTCTTAAGGGACAATTAAACTCATATTCCACTAGGTAGTTCTAACCACCAATTAGGGAACAATCCAGAATTAGTACCGTTAACAATTTTAGTTATAGACATTTGGCTTCACGTGAGGCAACTGCCAACTTAACAACTTAACCGCCAGGGAGCAATACTCATGATATATCTTGGACAGTTTCGTGTCAGCTTTGTCACAACTTCAAAAGAACTTGTGTGGTAATTAGGTTAAAGTTTTCCCGTATATACAAAGTGCCAAAGAAAGTGATGATCACTTGGCTATTCGTATTTTCATTTTGAAAACTTAAGAACTGTCTGTCTTTATTATGCTTTATATGGATTGAAAAGGACAAAGATGTCAAGTTAACAAATAGCGAATAGCCAAGTGCCGGCATAATATATCTGGCACAGGGTCTTTATGAGTCGCTTCGTTGCTCAGCAGGATGCGGGCCAGCTCCAACTCCATTCTGCAAGTTATAGGGGGTCGATATGGTTCGCCTATAATAGCTTATTGTATCCAAAAGTGCATAACGGGCACAAGCTTAGTATGTAAGTAATTAAATTTCGATACTAACACTAGATAATAAGTAATCATGCAACTAACCATAATATGAATGTGTCCTTGTGCGAAATAAATGATTATTAATATTATTATTTATACAGAAACCGCCGTAACAGTCCCAAGCAATTATATTCCGTTAACTCATAATAGACAATCTATCTATATATCTATATAAAACTCAAAGGTGACTGACTGACATAGTGATCTATCAACGCACAGCCCAAACCACTGGACGGATTGGGCTGAAATTTGGCATGCAGGTACATGTTATGACGTAGGCATCCGCTAAGAAAGGATTTTGATCAATTCTACCCCCAACTGGATAAAATAGGGAATGAAAGTTTGTATGAAACTTTGTCAATTTAAACCGATCGGGCTGAGACTTTGCATGCAGGTATAAGACGAATTATAGATGAATGTCATTGTGTATAATACAAGCCTGAGAACAAAAACTGTAGTCTACACTTCAGCTCTACACCGAAGCGAAGCGAGGGTGGGCCGCTAGTTTAACATATAGTTGATATTAGATTCTATATTAACACGAGCAGCGACATCTAGTGGAGCATAATCAGCAAACTTTGGTTTTGAACTATGTTAATTTCTGCACTATCATAATGCAGTCACGACAAACTTTAAGTCACGTCTTTGGTGTTAAATTACAGCCGTGAAAGTTATGCAAGGTGCTGAGATGAGGTGTCTGCTAAGCGTTTCATTAAGCACCAAGTTTTTCGAAAAGTGGAGCGCTCATCTCTAATGCGTTTTTCGAGATGGGTATGCAAATTATGTTAAGATTACCTCTACTGATGTTAAAAAAAATTTATTTCACACTAATATCACAGATGAATGAATTCAGTACCTAAGACACAAAAGTTTTGGAAATATTTCCTGAACTAATGTCACTCCAAAATTCTTAATGCAACAACATTTTTTTCATAAAGGTACAATGCCACAATGGGCTGCAGACTGCAACCGCAGGCGACACTGCGGCTAGCGTCTGCGGCTGACCGCGATGCTGCCTGCATTCGCGGCAGCTCCTATTCCGAGAGCGGCGACATGCCGCGGCTGCACAATGCATATAACCATGCCTCAGTCACTCCAATACCTTCGTGCGAGACAGAATGTCGGACAACGCTACCGATAATTTATTAATGTGTCTTTCATTAGAAGAGGAAGACAACAGATATCGCGTTAGCGCATCCAACATTATCGTCTGCAGAATGAATCAAATGCAGTTTTCGGTCAACTGTTACCGATTTATAGAACCAGTAAAAAAATTCACAGGCAGATATTGTATTCGAATTAAAGTAGATTTCGAATTTATTTATTTGATCACCAACATAATAAACATTGATCACAACATTCAAACAGGTAATGATAAAGTTCTTAAGCTTAATGTTATTATAATTATAGGTGAAGACCACTTGCGTTACAGAAAAGAAGCAAAAATGCTGATAAACTTTCAATAATAAAGCCTTCTAACTAAGATTAAAA
Source organism: Chilo suppressalis (assembly GCA_902850365.2). NCBI lineage: Eukaryota > Metazoa > Arthropoda > Insecta > Lepidoptera > Crambidae > Chilo > Chilo suppressalis. The sequence goes on along the minus strand of OU963917.1, from coordinate 11,119,449 downwards.
AATACATTTCATTAACCATTACCCTTTTTAAATTAATTTATTAAAAGAAAAATTGCAATCGAAAAAAGTCAAGATGTACGAGTATATATAAAAAAATGAATACAAACGGTAGTGAAAAATTGTACCCTGTATGTATATCAAATTCGTGTCCTTTCTTTTTGGATTTCTTCAATTGGTTCCACATACCATTAAAATTAATATTTTTATGCATATACGTATACTGCCACAAGTGGCCACACTTTATATTCTTGTGTATTTCAATAGGCTAAATTTGAAATAAAAGGTTATCTCCGATGTATTTCCTTTTTTGGATATACATAGTTCTTATTTTGGAAGATTCAGTCCTAGCCCACAGAGTAGTGTAAGTACTCATTATTTATTTTTACAATTCGAAACAAATAATATGTAATTACAATTCATTTCAATTTCGATCTGGTACTAGATAACAGTACCAGATCGAATACAACTATATATAATATTTGAGGAGTTGGCGAACAAAACGGTATCTATATATATAAAACTCAAAGGTGACTGACTGACTGACTGACATGTGATCTATCACAGCCCAAACCACTGGATGGATCGGGCTGAAATTTGGCATGCAGGTAGATGTTATGACGTAGGCATCCGCTAAGAAAGGATTTTGATCAATTCTACCCCCAAGGGGATAAAATAGGGAATGAAAGTTTGTATGAAACTGTCAATTTTAAACCTATCGGGATGAGACTTTACATGCAGGTATAAGAAGAATCATAGATGAATGTCATTGTGTATAATACAAGCCTGAGAACAAAAACTGTAGTCTACACTTCAGCTCTACACCGAAGCGAAGCGAGGGCGGGCCACTAGTAATTATATAAAATTATTTTTACAGGAACAGTAAAAAAACTCAATGACATACCTACTGGCGTTTTGGCATGGTTTCTAATCTAATAATTTAGTAATTTTAACATAGTTTTAGGCGGCATTGGTTGAAAATGAGTTGAGATTCAAATGCAGGGGGCCCAAACTCTAAAAAACTGTAAAAAAAATATTTTGACCGGATGCGTAATTAGACCGTTTGTTCGCATGCTCCTCATTTGTTAATGAGTCTACATTGCGGTAACTTTTTAAAAAAAAACTGAATTCGTTAATAAAAGTAAGTAAATAACCTTGCAAATAACCCGAAAATAACATCTTCATTTCCCCTTTGAATCACCCACTCCCCATCACCACAGAGGAATGCGCCACAGATGAAATTTCACACTACATCGATAACATTTTAATCGAAACAAGCTAATTTGTACCAATAACCTGTCATTATATCCCCCGTAATTATCATTCTACCACGTAATTATTAAAGTTCGATTTAGCCCGACCCGGCTCGACGAATATCGATGCACCGATCGCGGCTAATTTTACATCGATTCGATCTTCACTCGTATATTTTTACTTTTTAATTTATAGCCTGGTCGAGTGCAATATTTTTTTGGTGGCGAAAGCAGCGAATATCGAATACCGTTAATCGATTCCAGATTCGATGCCCGAACCGAGATTAAGGAATCGGGAGTATCGAGTTTGGCTGGCTATTTTATTCTGGCCGCCTATTACACGGAAACGAATAAATAAATAAATCACCATTTTTCTGACTCGCAATCACTAGTGGTAGTACCAAGTAACTAAATGGTCACTTGTTTTTTATTCGTATTATGCCTTTATGTTAGTTGTAACTTTGACACTATGGAAGTGTCAAAGTTACAACTATTTTATTTAAAACTATAAGTCGCGGCACGAAACTCTAGCGTGTGTATGTAGTGCATTCGTCCGGATAGCGAAGAGTGCGGGTTTGAGTCCCGTCTGCTGCCTGGTCCGGGTGGAAGTTTTCTAGTAAAATTTTCTTTATATTTATACATGTAGCAGTTAAATGCTTAAAAATATATATAACGATAATTGCTATTTCTTCTTTCTAATGTTTACTACTTGTAAAAGTATTCGTTTGGCATTGTGGGTTACCTACAATGCGCAGAGATGGCGCTGCCTTGCAGCATAAGAAAGGCTAGAGAAAATTCGACACAGCCATCAGGGCCGCGGTAGCATAATGGTCAGAGCATTCGCTCGAGTAGCGAAAAGTGCGGGTTGAGTCGCGTCTGCTGCATGGTTCGCGTGGATTTCTTTCTATTAATATTTTCTTTAGATTTAAACATTAAGCAGTTAAATGCTTAAAAAAATATATCGAATTAGAAGGTATGTACAGCTCGTACACCATAAATGTTATTTATTGTTGAAGATTCTTAATTCAATAATTTTTTCGCGTGAGCAGAGTATTCGTTGCTCGCGTCGCGTGTTCGCTTCGGTGTGATATCGTGCCAAAGTTCTTTATTTCTGATTGCAGCGAATGTCTGATGTCCGCTCCGCGCGATTGGTGGTGATGTTTACGAGAAACAACGACTTTTGCATGTCTATCGGTTTCCGCCATCTTGGTTTCACTACCCATAATTGTGGGTTACGGAAAATATTTTGAGACAAAAACTCGTTGAAAGTTGAGCCGAAATATTTTGTAATTGCGATCGTCCCGAGAACTCTGTAGTTGTGTCATTTTGTTTTTCTTTAGCGTAATTTAGATAGAAAAAAATCCTGAATTTGATTTCTTATGTATTATGTTCCTTTTTGTTTCAGGTAAAAATCATCAAAAGAACTTAAGATCTCATTTCAAGTAATCAATGCGGGTAAAACAATGTCATGTAAGTAGAACTAATTTATATTGCAACTCTTTGCAAACAAATACGTTTAGCTTAAAAAGAGCTTTATCGTAGGAATCGTTTGGAACAGCTGAAATCATTTAAAAAATCATGTTACGGTCACTAACATTATCTATATATATAAAGCTGACTGACTGAGATAGTGATCTATCAACATACAGCCCAAACCACTGGACGGTTCGGGCTGAAATTTGGCATGCAGGTAGATGTTATGACGTAGGCGTCCGCTAAGAAAGGATTTTGATCAATTCTACCCCCAAGGGGATAAAATAGGGAAAGAAAGTTTCTACGAAACTTTGTCAATTTTAAACCGATCGGGCTGAGACTTTGCGTGCAGGTATAAGAAGAATCAAAGATGAATGTCATTGCCAAGCAAGCCTGAGAAAAAAACGGTAGTCTACACTTCAGCTCTACACCGAAGCGAAGCGAGGGCGGGCCGCTAATAGTAATATAAGTTATTTACGGGATTGTTACCATGTACCTTGTTTTTAGCAAGTTTCCGATATTTCGGCACTGTTGCAACCGCCATGATCATGGAGTAGCTAAAAACAAGGTACATGGTAACAATCCCGTAAATAACTTATATTACTTTAGTGTAAAAGTTGAATGAAATTAGCTTTCGTTAATCACTTTTCGTTTACTACATATACCGTAGTAGTTTTAGTAATAGTAGGTACTGAATAACTTTTATTCAGTTCTACGTTTCACATTCAAAGAACTGTAATGTTTGCCAATATACCTAATGCTTCAGTGCAAACGGTCAAAATGTTACCAGAATATACTCAGAGAAATACACATCAAACTGTGTCTGAAACTTCAGGGAGCTTGAGTAATTGCGATATCGACTACACGACGCGAAGATTCGAAACTTCATTTGACTGCGTTCGGTCGGAAACACACAACTTCAGAATTGGTACGTTCCCGCATCAATAAAACTATGAAACTGATAAAAGTTGTACCATCATTAATTTTCTTGCACAAAGCCACAGGTCACGCTATCCCAAACTTCCAGAAATTTCCACCTGACTTTGATCTGTATATTCCATGAAATAAGATTTGTACCATCTATTGAGATATAACTTTTCCTTTGAGATTTTCAAATGTCCGATTCTAGCAATTTAATAGTAGAATAAACTCCCTGTTCAGATTTACCCATAAGAATTGGTACAGCTTGGGTTTTTAATAAACAGGCTAGGTAAAAGTTTCTAGTCAGGGGGTCAATTGCCTAACGGGATTTCTAAGGCTATGGCTATCGCTTACAATCTCATTTTGTTATTGGTGACCGCCGAAGGTTTTCATATACCTCACGCTCAATTTTCTTTAATATTGTTATTACGTTTAGTCTGCCGCATGACAGGAACCTCGGAGAAGTTAGCCCCCCACTTTTTGAATTTTAATTTTATCCAGGTTGTTCTGTTGTTGCGGATCTGTCAACGACCCTTTCGTAGTATATGTCAGTGTCATATTTTTATACATATGTACTTTGATTTTCTGTTTGTTTTACTTGTCACTTTTTATCTCTTGTAAATATAACACTTCCCAAAGACACTTTTAAATGAAGACTATGGCTGCATGGCTCTGCCTTTGCCTTTCCCAAAATGGGGAAAAAAGATAAAAAAAAGAAAAGTAAATATAACACGTTATTATTGGAATTTTGGACTTTTTGGCGGGATCGGGAAGATTCACTTTAGCAGTTTTGTTTTTCTTGTTTAAAATTGTGTTGTGGCGTTGATGTTAGTGTCTTATAATGGTGGATTATTAACCACTAAGTGTTCGGGAAAACGCACAAGTGTTGGCAGGTGAAACAAAATAGCGGAAAGTGTCTTTCGACGTTCCCTCAAGAAGTCCACGGGGAGGTTCCAGTAAATCCCCACACTTTTACTGAAACGTAGGAAAAGGGGGATTGACTTGACTGCCACTTACTTTGTCTTGATTTATTACTTTGACCACGAGTGCTATAGTATTTGTAAACATTTTAACACTTGACATTGTCTAAATGCGCAAACCGTTCGAAGCCATTTCAAAAAAAATTTAAAGGATTTCGATATTTTTATTAAACCTCAGCGAACCAGTCTCTACCAAGGGTTATAGATTCTCTTCCTTTGTTTTCAAAGTATGCTGAGTTAATGTCCGATGCATATGGTCAGGAAAATTGTTTAGAAAAATAAAAGCGTGAAAACTCAGAACTTGCTTTGAGGTGGCTGCGAACTTGAAAAAAATCTTGACTTCTACATAAAAAGCCGTAAGTACCGTTAATGCGAACGTCTGACCAAGCTCCTTAGTTATTTTTTAATTTATATTATCCATCTTGCTTTATGCACTGTTTATTTTATAATCCCTCTTTCGCCTCGTTAATTTTTTTTTAGTTCTATTCTTCTCTATTGAGACAGGCAAAGGCAAAGCCATGCAGCCATCGTCTTATTTTTTTATTAATCTTCCTTTCTTTTACATTAGAATGTGGGTGTGACGCATTCTTATACTTCTTGGAGTGTTTGGCACGAAATATATAGAGTTGGCTTTTTCGATAAGCTTCTGTGAGGTATACTACAATAAAGTTCTCACGTCCACTTGACCGGAATAGCGTTTATTTTAAAGGTCCACTAATTCTTCAGTTGCACAGACAGTTGTAACACAAAATCACACCAATTTTATTTCACAATATCCACTATGAACAAATTTTAGAATAATTGAATAAGACGCCAACCGCACTTGATGAAATCCCGCCAAAAACTCTCGCCTCGTTAAACCTTTATTCATGTGACACTTCACAGCTTATATCCCATTTCTAATTCCAATCTGCTACTGTACCACATATATAAAAATTTCATCTTAAGTCCAGCATTTAGGTTGACCGACATACCTAGATGTAAAAACGTTCAGTCAAACTTTCATATTTTTAATTTTAGTATGGCTCGTCACATTTTCAAATATGTAACTGAGCATACAAAACGGTGGCTTAATTCGCGCGTTTACCATACCGAAATCATTGATTCGTATTCACCATTTGGACATTGATTATATTATATGCCTAATAGCTTTATAAATGCTATTTAATAATCGCAATGGCAATATAGAAACCCTCCAATAGAATTTCTGGACACTCGAAGCTGCATTAAAGCTGTTAAATAGTTCTGTTCATTTCTCCGACTTTTACTGAATAACAGAGCATTTAAGAAGCCATGCAAGTGCAAGAAAGGTTAACTTTAATTATGAAATAAGTTTAAACTCTGCACTCGTGAAGATGAGGTATTTAGGCTGCTTAACACACAAGTGATGAATAAGTTTCGTTCATACTTGGCATGTCATGATATACAAATCACGGTGTTTGTGTTTACTGAAACTGACTTTAACGATGAATTTACTCTCATTTATATGTTAATGGCTATGATGTTTTAAAGTTATGGATACGTCCTACATGCTTATAATTTGGCAATACGAAAGCCAGGTAATTGCCTAACTTGCATTCAGTCGGGCACGCTCTCTCGACGCTTCACTACGTGTAAATATTTTACGTGTTTGCAGACAAAAAGCCTTTTGTGTGCTTTTAGATTGTACACAAAATTCACGGGAACTATTCGAGACAAGAAAAATGTATTATTTCATTCGTAAGTACAGTTTTAAAGTAATTAATGTAAAAATATTTAGTGTGTGCTTATTTTGACCGTTGCTAACACCTTTGACATATAGAGGCTAAAGAGCGAGATGTAATCTGCTTTAGGAATGCGAGTGAAAGAGACTACTTTACTGCTCTATATTGGCGGCTGTTGGCAAAGGAAGTTGGGGCGGAGACTGCTTGTGCCATTTGAAAATAAATAAATAAATATTTCCAACACTCACACCAATTAGCCTAGCCCCAAAGTAAGCACTGTAAGGCTTGTGTTATGGGATACTAGGGTAACGGATAGAATACATATACTGTACATATATAAGTATATTTATATAGAAATACATATTCAAAAAAATATATAAAAAAAACATAAAAAAAAATTAAACATCCATGACTGGAGTACAAATGCTCGTCGTCATCGTATTCATCACACAAACATCTGCCCCCACCGGAATTCGAACCCGGGACCTCTCGAGTCGGCGACACCATGAAACCCGGCGTTTAAACCACTTGGCCAGGGAGGTCGTCGTCGGAGGTACAAAATGCAATAATGTTGGCGTTAACCTGTCTTTATATTATACGTCATTGGCTTATAGTAAATATGACATTCAGAACTTTAAGTCAAGCTTTAAAAGCAATCATTTTTTAATATTACATTACTGCAGCGGCCAACAAAAGAAGCATTGATGGACTCCCAAATAATACGCGATAAAATTAAAACTAAGTTGTACCGTGGTTGTACCTAGGTAGAACTTATTTATGAAACGGTATATCTCCGCGTTAAAGTGTTATTTTTTTCACTTAACAGCTTTCTATTTGCTAGCCAATTCAAAATTGAAATAAAACCTTTGATAAGTTACGTTAATGGTTGCCATGTATCGGAGTAAAAAGATCGTTCTATTTTTATTTTGAATATGAGTTTACTATGTAATTAATTGGCCGCGAAACCACGACAGTTACGGATTTTCATACAACTTTAACAGCCTGCTCCATGTAATTGTACAGCAAATTCGATTTATCTCGAAGAAGGTTGTCAAAAGTACTTAATGCTCGCCTTTTGACCTGTCTAATCCTATCTTCATAGTCCTAAATTACAACTCTGTAAGAAATAAACGGCATAAATGACGAATTTATCTTTCACTGATCCATTTTTTAAAAAAAACCAATACTCACACCAATTAGTCTAGCCCCAAAGTAAGCACTATAAGGCTTTTGTTATGGGATAATAGGGTAACAGATAGAATACATATACTGTACATATATAAGTATATTGTAATAGAAAAACATATTAAACATCCATGACTGGAGTTCAAATATGCTCGTATTCATCACACAAACATCTGCCCCTCCCGGGATTTGAACCCGGGACCTCTCAAGTCGGCGACTACTTAGGTCGTCATGACGACGAATGATGACGAATTTATCGTTCACTGATGCATTTAATAATACTCTTTCACTCTTTTAACCGCACATTAAGGCGAAAACTAATTTTTAGGTTTGATTAAAGTTCAGAATTTCTGCTCCGAATGTCTTTCTTTGTGGTAGTTTTAGAATGAGACTACACATCACTTTGTCTCGCTTGAGAATGTATTGTGAATAGGTAAAGGAATAATAACCTTTGACGTAATCCTTCTATAAATCCGTTGTTATCATTGTTTCCTGAGCAGCTACTAGATGGCGCTATTGTTCCACAGATGTCGAACTGTCCTCGGATGTTATTAGTGGTAGGTGTCGAGTTACCTTCGTTGAATGGGATGGGAGAATGAACCCCTTTCAAACGAGTGATGTGTGTGCGTTTGTTATGATCAAAGGGATCATTTACACGATGCAATTTTCTTGTATATTATATTCTAGTAACGATTGAATACAATAAATGAGGTGCAATAATAGGGGTGATGACGGGGTACAGTAAACGAAATTCTATTTAGTCCGTCAGTTAGATGATCAAAAAATAATGGACAAGTATTTTTTCTTTGGGCAATCAACCAAAAAATTACAAAGTTATAGCGCGTCAAAGTTTGGGAGTAGGGGCTCGTGACGTCACTGTTAAGCGAAAATTGTACCAAAACGTGACGTCATGCGACTTTTCAAATCAATATATCTCTGCAATGTTTATATTATGTGAAAAAAGAAAAAAATACGTGTCCAATACTTTGTGATGATGTACCTGATAAAGAAGAAAAAAAAAAATAGTCATCATCCCTATTGTTACTGTGGTTCACCTTCAAGAATTGTAAGCAACTGTTTACACGCGGACGCAGTAAAAAGGTTGCTTATTATTGAATGCCAGTTTCGACAAGAAATAAATGCAAATGTCTTTTGTTTACACCAATACAATTATGTTAAGGAAAGATAGATAGAAAAATTATTTATTGCACACATACAAAAGAATACAAAAATAAGAAAACAATTACATAATGTGGGCAAAGGCGGCCTTATCGCTTTAAGCGATCTCTTCCAGACAACCTTTGCGGTAAAGGATAACTAAACGAAGAGGAAGTTGCTGTATGACAGCAAGATAAAATAAAGAAATGTACATATTTTCTTAAACATATAAAGATTATAAACAAATAAATAACATACCTATACCTACACAAATAAACATATTATGCAATATTATATATTTATAGATACAGCAGACTAGGATTTAAGTAAAAGAAAATCATGTAGAATATTTTTAAAAATATTAATTGACTCAGCGTGACGGATCTCAGGAGGAAGCTTGTTCCAGAGTTGTGCAGCTTTAATCGTAAAGGAGCCCATATAATACTCAGAGCGGGTGAGAGGTATCTCTTACACATTATCGTATTTTGAGCGCAAAACGCGATCGTGGTCCACACCAAGAAATTGTAAACGTTCCTTGAGGTAAGTGGGAGTGCGAGGGTCATACAACACCTTATAAAGTAGAAAGAGGAAATGCTTTTCACTACGCAACCTAACGGGAAGCCACTTGAGCTTTCTCCTAATTCAGAAACATGGTCGAACTTACGGATATTATTGCTTTCAAAATTTTGATATGTCCAAACACAGGCTTGTATGTGCGAGCTTTTATTAGAGCGTTGCTTTAAGAATTGCACGTATTTGCGTTGGCGAAATTTTCATTCAAGTATTGAATGTTTTTGTGTAGAAGTGCAATTATTGTATGTGCTGTTTACACCAAGAAAAGTTTTGAAACAAAACTTGTATAACTGATCAAGAATGCAACTTCACTGTTACAAAGAAATAAGAGTGACTTTTAAATTTATTGTCTTTGCCACCACAACTACCGAGCTTTAAAATGCCTTTTTTTTAAACTGTTTGATTGTCGCCGATTCGCAGTTCGCACATACTACGAAAATGCAGCCATTAAGGGACATTTAGTATTTTCACCTAAAATAAAACAAAACATCAATGTTTTAGTGTGCCATTCTTTTGCTATGTCAATCACTATACATTTGAAACTTTTTCTGTTGATTTGAAAATATTTTGATATATATATATTGATATAACAGTCATTTTATGTGCTTACTTAACCCCTATTTAGTAGAATTGTGGAACCATATTCAATAGAAAACTAATCATGAATTTACTACAGATAAACAAATGAAGAATTCCGTTTAAAGGACCAGTCATTATATAGTATTCTTTTACTCTAAATTATTCATACAATAGAATAGAATAGAATAGAATAGAATAATCTTTATTTGCATTAAAGATTATTCATAATAAGAATACAAACTTTTTAAAAGGCAAAAAGGCATTTGAACGTTCAGCTCCACCGCTGTGGAAATTAAAGCGCCTTCCACATATATTGTCATTACCGCCACACCTAAACACGGTATGAAACGGACCCGGTAATGCACTCTGGGCAGTATCCGGGCGTCCGGATAGCCCGGATCATCCGGACACATGGGTGGGTTGAAACTAAAATATAACCTTAATAAATATGAAATGGGTTTAAAAAATAAACGAGTTTTCGCCTCGATAGTTTTACGAGTCCTATTTATTTTTTGTGACCTATTTTGCACATAGCAATCAATAACAGCTTAATATTCTTAATACGCTATTTAATTTTGTTTTTCTCTTTATTTGATGTTTGCTCTTTTTTATGATTGTGTGCCGTTTTATTGACGTTCTTTCCGGTTAACTGGTAGAGTATGCCATACTGGCATTAAAGTCCGCCATATGCAATGCAATGTGAAGGCATTAAACATTATATAAATAAATAATATATGTCGCTTGCAAGTGAGACTTGTGAATGAAATCTTATACCCGCCATACACACTACGATAAATCGTTACGATTAGACTGTACAGTCCGAACGGTACCGATAAATCGTAGCGTGTATGTTATAAAACTGCACAGTTTCCTATACTAAACGAAATCGTATAAACTGTACCGTTGGAACTGTACAGTCTGATCGTAACGATTTCTCGTAGTGTGTATGGCGGGTATTAGATTCAGCGTGCGTGAGAATTAAAGCCTTTCCAAAAAGGTAGGCGTTAATTTCATAATGCAAGCGTAAAATATTACTTAGCTCATTTTGAATCGTCCACAGTCTTTTCTCTAATAGTGTATGGATTTTTATAAAGGAGGAAAAAATCTCTATAATTTTAAATAAAATTATTTAACATTATTTAAAAAGTAATAAATTGTTACAGGGTCAATAAAGATCATGTAAAAAGTACACAACTCTTGAGTCTGATAATCTCAAGATGTAATACTGTCTTAAACGATACTGTATCTGTTTTTTGCTTCCGTGGAAAAAAGCGAACTTTAAACTTCTGTAAGTTTTACAGAACTCTCGGTGCTGGATACCGTATTGCATTGCATTTGAACATTGTTATTGTAAACTAGTGGCCCGCCATCGCTTTGCTTCGGTGTAGAGCTGTAGTGAAGAATTCGAATTTTTCTCACCTTTTAAACCTTCCCTAGACCTCCACGAACATTTCAAGACCAAGATAAGATAAATCCGTTCAGCCGTTCTCGAGTTTTTGCGAGACTAACGAACGGCAATTGATTTTTATATATATAGACTAGCTGACCCAGCGAACTTCGTACCGCCCTAAAAAAATAGGGGTTGTCCAGCGGACAAAATTGTGAATCTAAACCATTCTCAGATCCCCTTGAACACACACAAAAAATTTCATCAAAATCGGTCCAGTCGTTTAAGAGAAGTTCAGTGACATACACACTCACAGAAGAATTATATATATAAAGATTATAAAATCATAAATATATTCTTTGATAAGCATTTTAAAAGTTCACTTTATATTAAAAAATGTACTTTGCTGAGCTTTCAACAAAAATGTACTGGGAATACTGAGATTTTGTGCATCCCGTAACCCGCAATGATAAGTGCTTTAATAACGGGATCTCTCAGGGAATCCCGTGTGGGAATCCCGGGATAAGCTGTTGTGGAGTTGTGCCCGAATGTAATAATACTGCTTTTTATTGGTGCTACAAAATTGTGGTAAATAAAATGAATGTAAATACCTACTTTAAATATAAGAATAATGTAATATACTAGAGGATATATGCAGGGAAAAGTAGAGGCAGAGAAAAATGTGTTGATAAATATTAGGTATATCAGCGTAAAGAAAATTCTTTCTAGAAAACTTGGCAAGTGACAAGGCGTTGTAAATAACTACAAAATACAAAAAAAATATTAATAAGATTCTGTAATACAAAATTACGAAAATCGGCCAAGCGTGAATCGAACTTGCACACTAAGGATTGCCTACTATCGTCTGTATTTAAGGATTTTTTATTTTAAAAAAAGATTTTTTGTATCGTGAAAAATACATGAAAAAGGAATGTTTTTTTTCTGGAGTATGTATTTTTTTGACGAGTACATAAGATTAATATTTTATATTTATTTTTGAACCTACCACACTTTTTTGATTAATAATTCCCAACCAAGCTTTCAACAATTGGCAACACTCACAACGTACGGAAAAAATTTCGAATTCTCCGTTCGGTATATATTTGCTTAAAATATAAACGTAGTTAACAGAGCGCATTTGAAGAATGTTAGTTTTTAAAGTAACATGTGAAATCAGACATCAACATACTTTAATAAATCTTTTCTTTACGTTCCTAAGTTTATTTCAAATATTTTTTCAACATTGTGACAAAAAAAATTTTTTTTTTTCATATAACATCACTAGGTAGAAAAAAATTTAGTGTTTTCGAAATATTTTAATTGAAGCACCTATCTTTTTATAGGAGATTCGAATAAAATAACTCTTCATTTTGATGGTGTCGGGTTTTCGTATCCATTCTAGGGTGTCTAAAATTGTCTGACTCTACCTGTTGTTTAAGTATCTGAAATTGTATGTTTCTCAATATTCAACATCAGCCGCTTGTTTTGGGTATACATAATGTGAAATGACGTCACTCAATCGTATTAGATTCGCGTAAATCTCTCCGTTTCTGCTCACAAACCCTTTGAGCGTAATCCGTAAATGTCTGACGTCACATCTCCAGATACAATATGGATTTACATTGTTTCCGGGTTTATGAATAAACCGGTACGATGTTGCGACCACTACTACGAGTAATACGAACAGGTTTTCAACACATTTGCTCGAAAAAGGCATATACGGAGGTTGTATACATTGTTCGAAAGTTCAAAATTACGGGCCATACAACTCTCATACATGGAGCCGTGCGTGTCATTTACGGTTTTTTGAAGTGAAAACTTCTTTAGCGGCGTTGTACACTTTTTTTGTATGGGTAAAAAATGTTTAACTCGCGTCAGGTTAAACACGTGGGCTGATCGCATCATGACATACAATATAATTGAAAATGTTGTTGACTTTCAATATATTGGACGAAACATAGTAATATTTTATTTTATCGTATTATACTAATAAGTCTCTATCTAGGACGTCCACGTGGCAACTTTATTGCGACTTAAACGTGATTCATGTAAGTTGTTTTTTTTGAGAGATAAACTTTTTTTATGTAATATTAATAAATTGTAATGTTTGTGTACGATAGCGCAATAAATAAATATTGTATTCCACCACATACATGATAGTACTTTTATACTGATAATAAAAGCAATTCGTGCAAAATTATTCCCTAACCATTCCAAAATATGAAAAATGCACAACGTTAATATTCAAGTTTTCACTTCTGCCGGCACTCCCGGAGTGCAACCCGTCTTTTTTTTATTTATACCTTTTAATCTAATACCTTTGTCTCACTTCAATACTAAAAGAAATAGAGACAAAGGAGTAGATCTAATTTTCACCACCCGCAGGAGGCGCCATTTGGAAATACGCGCCCTTTATTCGTTAGAAAAAGTTTGCTTTAATAGGTACTTTAATTTAAGTACCATGTTTTCTCGCAAATGCGTCGAAAAACGTTCCATGATATTCGTGTGGAATTGGTATTTACTAACTCGTGACTATACCCTTTCCCATATTTTGTGGTTTTCGTAATATTGTTCTGTTCCACTTATTGCGTTGTTGATATCACAACTTGCAAATCAAATCAAAACATATTTATTATCAATACAGGTTACAAGGTTGTTTCCAATTTCCGCCTTATCAGCAGGCAATATTATATTTAATAAAAAACATTTATTTATTTATTATTCTCAAATCAATAAATTTTACATAAGTTGATAAATTCAAGATTGTATTATAGGCATATGTATGTTTTCACTCCCTTCTTTTTCATATGAAAATAAATAAATAGAATTCACTGCAACATTAAAACTTTAAAAGAGACGTGAAGAAGCAACTTGCAGGCCGGCAAGGTGAGGATGGCTGGTGTAGCAGATAGGATTGCTGTACCAGCTATCTTCGCGTCTGAACTTCACCGTCAATTAACATCAGGTGGGGTAGAGTCATTAGTCAGACCTATCTATAAGAAAAAATGCCAAAGTATTAGAAAATCCTCAAACTCACAATAAAATAAACTTTAGTTTTATTGTACTTGTGCGATGTGATGAATGGTCCATAATATTTATTTAGGTTGGGTGCAGAATTGCTCACAAGATAAGCAAATTATAAAAGTAAAACCTACCAAAGCTTTGTCATTTTCAGTGTCACTAGAAATCCAAAATGAAAACACAAATATTGCTATTCGGTTTTTCAATATATTTTGTATTAAAAACACCTAGTGATTATGACATCCAGACGTGCTGTTTGTCAATAGATTATGACAAGATGAAGTATTTCAGAATTGCTGTTTCTCAGCTAATCCGAAATCCATCGCGTATATAATTAACGAGATGCGTTCGATTAGAGAAACTATGGTAAGGGGTAATCCTGCATAGTTTCGCTTACTGTTGAAATTCGATATTTTTACCAGAATATCGGTTCCGATACGTTTTCACTAGCTTATTGTCTGATCGAATTACACTGTCTGTTTACGTTAACGTTCATGAATACATACCGCGTACGATTGAGCTCCCTAAAATAAAATAAAATTGTAATTAATTTTATAATTAATGCATTATGCCATTAGCATGACTGCGAAAGGCTTAAGTAGTCTGACTGCATTTTAGAACCGACTTATCTGTCTGGTTTTTTTAAATATACATGTATAATAATGATGTAAAAAACATACATAAATTGCAGCTTTGCTTAAACACTAGTTCCCTGCGACATTAAGAGTGAGAAAATCAAAATCATGCAACTGCAATAGCACGACTGATAAAGTATTGTGTGGTCTGCCCGCATGGCAGAACCGACCTATAGGTCTGTTTTTGTAAATATATGTTTATAATTATAATATAAATAACATATTTTATGTAATTTTTAGCTTTGCTAAAATAAGGCAAATTTTATGAAATTTTGGAAACTATGATATTATCTTTGACTATGGGAGTGTACCTTCAAACCTCGTAACATTACTTCTATTCTTTAGTTCCTGTTCTGAGTTTGCGTCCGATTTCAAGGTCCGATTCGAAAATATTTCCGTGCGCCGAATTCCGAATTGCACTTCAGCGCCGAAAAAACAAAACACTACGTTCGTCCAACCAACGCAACGCGGCCCTCTACAAAAGGTACAGTCATGAATAAAATAACTTTTAACTTTTATTATTTCCAGAGCCGAACGCTCGGGTGTTAGGTTACATACGATAAATAATGAACGGAATTTAAAACCGGACCGTAAACGTTGAGCCGGTGGTGGTGCGGTGAAATTTATCGATTCGATTCTTCGAGTTAATTGATTAATAAAAAAAATCGCCTTTTTTTTTGTTCTCTTCGCCTTCTTTAATTCTTGCACTTACAACAATGGTGTGCGGTCAATAAAGCCTTTTTAATTGATTAGGGGGAATAAAATTTTACAACGAAATGTGTACGATTTAAGTGTGTAAGTAATGGTTAATTATTTAAAACTGGTGAGAATTAATTGACTGGTGTGGAAGAAAAAGCGGAGGGTGAATCAGGTTTTTATAGTTTCTCGTGAGTGGTAAAAGTTACAACACTTTATGAAGACAACTGTAGCAAAAACTAATTGAATATCAAAGTTTTATGTTTCTTTTTATTTTTACTTTTCAGCGTTCAGTGCCAATAGGCACTTATATTATACTGTGAGATGGCCAATTATGTTCCCTTATTTATGGACGTGGTCAAGTCACCCTAAAATATGAATGTTAAATAATTACAGCTAAGTAGTTTACGGTAGTTAGGGTCAAATAAATAAACTCAAAATTACAAAAAAGAATTTTAAATAAAGTACTTTATTAACTAAATTAACTAATAAATTCATACATAGACAATAAAATTTTAAAAATCTAACAATTAAATAACCGAACGCTCAATCAAAGTCTTTCGAAGGTAGCTCGACAAAATTAAAGAAAAAATCATTATTCTGACGAAGCAGACCTGAAAAGGCTGCGAAACGTCAATAAATAAATAAAGTTAACCCGTTAAAACTAGTTTTATTTAAATTACAGCTAAACTTGCCTCAACATATTGTAGTCTTGTATAAAATTTTAACTGTATTTCATAGGTGGCTCAACAAATTACTCCACCCCACCAGATGTTAAGTCTAAGTGGAGTCCAGCAGAGAAGATATATGATGTGGCAGAAAGTGTGCCGCTCCAGCCATCCTTACCTTGCCGGCCTAAACCCAATCTCCTACCTCACGGATCCCTGGAACTCTACTCAGGGCAGAAACACAACAAAAGGTAGTGATATTTTACTGTGGTCTTCTGAGGAGGGAGTTGTATCGGTTTTGCTCGGGAGTGGAGGCCCGACTCAAGGCCACTTGAGTCGAGCCTGACTATGAAACCTCGCAATTGCTGACAGGACATGGCTGTTTCAGGGGTAGGCTTCACCGAATGAAGCTCGCGGAGGTGGGGTCGTGCTACTGTAGGGAGGGAGAAGTAGAGGACGCATACCACGCTCTGTGGGAGTGTCAGCTCTACCGGGAGGCGCGTAGGGAACTTCTGGACAGTGTGAAGGTGATCGAGGTTGGGCCGGTCTACTATTGCGACCTTGTGGGTACGGAGGCGAACGTCAGGCAGCTGCTGGATTTCGCGCGTAGATGGCACAAGATTCGGAGTGGACTCGAGAGGTGAAGAAAGAAGACCCGAGGCGAAGAGAGAAGAGGACCGTACAATTGGAGCCAGCTGTGCCACTTCAGAGTGGGCACGGGACGGCTGGGATGGCGACGAAGGAGTTTCGTGTGCGTTGGCCCTAAAAAGGGGAGATTGACCATAGGGACAAAGGAGACAGATAAAGAAGAACAATTTGTAGGGAGTCAAGGAAGTACGCGCGATGAAGGCCTTTCCGCGCGTATCTCCTGCTGTTTCGGCCTGCATAACCAAGAAGACTCGCCATGCCATGGGTGGTTGATGGGATTTGTGGTGGTATGATATGTATGATTTAACATTGATATGATGAATTCCAGTCTTCTGTAAGGAGGAGGTAGCTTCCCCGGACGGGTGCTCCAATCCGAGCGATAAATCCGTTATGACCTGCCTCTATATCATATGACATACTATGTTACCGATTATAAATATTTTAGACAAATCGCGAAGGCTAAGTAATAGGATTCTATATTCACTCTTTGGGTACGGAAATGTATAATATGTAGATAGGAAGTATACGTACTAATTCAGGCAATAACATAGTTGAAATTTTCAGCTAACACGCCTCATAAGAACCATGTGTATAAATCAGACGAGAGTTATATAATATGCCAGACGTTTCAAGTAAGCAAATCTACTTCGCAAATTGTAACTTACGCCTGAATCGTGTTGCAAATTCGGTTTGATTGTGACGCGGGCACAGTCATTGAATTTAAGCGATTTTAAAATAATATTTTTTTTACTAGAAAAGAATTTCGTAGTTTAAATAAAAATATAGTATAGTAAATATTTTTTTATAGTTTTATTATCAAATATATTAATGCTATAAAACTATTTTCAACCGACTTTAAAAGAAGGAGCAGGTTCACAATTTGACTGTATTTTTTAATGATGATGATGATACTTTCTTTATATGAAAACTGGTATTTCCCGTGTTGTCCCATTTCAATTTGGTGCAGTTCAGACAATGTCGGTTATAAGAAAACCATATAAGCCTTAAATCCGCATTAAGTATGTGTGTCACAAATGTAAGAATAACTCAATATCACGCCAACCGAATTTAATGATTCTTATTTTTTTTTTCAAGAATTTATTGGCGATATGGTCCCATATTAATTTTGTGAAGATCTGATAAATACTTTCGGAGATAAACAACGGAACTCCTCAAATACGCAGAGTACACATATCGTGATTGGTTATTTTACAAAATATGAAAGAAAGATTGCGGGTCTAACATCTTTATTTAGTAAGTTGCTCTCTGGCTTACGAAAAGTGAAAAAATTTTTTTTAACAAAAAATTAAAATCGACTTCATAAAGCAAACCCACGTAAATGTAAGAAATATTCTATACTTATATCTAAGGTCAAGTACATTTAAAAACGTAAAGTCAAATTAACATTTGGAGTCGGTGCCACGCCAACCCAAGCAGTAAATGGCATCTCAGATCCATCTATATACATGGCACCACCGACTTCAAATGACAATTTGATTTGAATTTAAATATAGCTATAAGTAAAGATTATTTATTACAATTTAACCTTCTTATCTTTGTTTTTGCACTTTATTACTAATGTTATTAATAAATCGAAAAATTCAATTTAAATAATCGAATTTATCTGCTGTTTTAACTACAGCTTTGGAAATAAAACTTAAATATTTAAATATTTCAAACTTAAGTTCTCGTGAATAGATCTCGAGATCTAGATATTAAATGAAATTCGCTTAAGCGACTTCAAAATGCTTTTTTTATCATTTTTTTGACGTTTCGTATCCTTTTCAGGCTGCGTCGTCAGAATTATGTGTGAATTTTTGAAGTTTCGCATCATTTTCAGGCTGCGTCGTCAAAATTTTACACATCATACTCAAAAAGTTTTAAAACACGCATTTTGAACCCGTTTAAACTTAAGAAACGAATGCTTGATGTTCTAAAATCGCTCCGCTCGTGACTGTAGCATACCCCTAAAGGCATCGGAAGCCAAAGCACGTGCAACACTAAGCGACACCCTTATTACGGGGCTATTTACAAGTGCCCGTATGATTTAACATTGATATGGTGAATTCCATATAACCAACATTATTCCTACGTGGTAACGAAATAGGCTTTTTATTGATTTCATGTTGGCATAGGAATGGCGCAGCGATTTCTACGATAAAAAATATACTTTCTACTATTTTGACTATTTCACCTGCTTCGAGTTCTATTCTTGCGACAAAAAGTAGACTATGTTCTACTTTAAGGTTCTTCTGTACACCAAAACTCATCATAATAGGTTCAGAAGATTAGGTGTCATTGACAGGAAGCTGTCTTCCTTTCTTTCGAAATTAATATAATAAATTAATATGGTTAAAAAAATCATCATCATAATCAGCCTATTAATGTCCCCACTGCTGGGGCACAGTCCTTCCCTATGGACGGAATAGGGAGATTGGGCCATGACCCACCACATGGGCTCAGTGCGGGTTGGTGGGTGCTAACGACTGCAGATACAGCTGGGAACAACGGTTAACGTGCCTTCCGAAGCACGGAGGAACTCGAGATAGAAGATTTTTGATCAACCATCCAGTGATCGACCGTTGCGAAAGTTGCTTAACTTCGACGTTACTTCGACTTCGATCAAAAGGCTAGCAGCTACCTTGGTCAACAGATCAGCCTTGCTATCCAGGAAATGCTGCCAGCCTATGGAGCACCATTCCTGCCGGCGATTGACAATTTTTTTATAATTTGTATTTGTTTTATTTAAGTAGGTAAGTTTGAATATATTTCCTATTTTAAGTTTTTAGACATTATGTAGTTTAAAAATTTTGTAATTTAAATATTTATAAAAATAAATTTCATGTACAGCATCATTTAGATTTAACGGATTAATGTCGGACATCAGGCTGTGCTTAAATCATATATATATATATATATATATATATATATATATATATATATATATATATATATATATATATATATATATATATATAGATATATATATATATACATCTTGCTGATCATGTTGCGTCTTATATGGCGATTTTTGCTATTGATCCTGCGTCCGACCGACTTGATGCGTCCGGTATACGGACGCAAGATTAACCTAGCCTCATTTTTGGTGCAAAGACGTCTTTTCATGCATAGAATGCATGGGCAAAAATTTGGCGTGGACTCAATTTCATCACCAGAATGCTTTTTAACGTATTTCATAGTGCAACCATTGACCGTGCGAAATTTGGAGGGCGCTACCGTGCAGTGTATATTTTGCAATGTATATTTCGGGTTCAATTTACAGATTTTATTGCGTCTTCCTGTATATATTTAAAAAAGTTTTTATCAATTCTCTACGATGATTATCTTGCATCCAGTAGGCATCTTAATTTGCGAGATCGCGCGACACCTGAGGGGCCCGTTTTGGGTGCATGGGAGAGACGAAACTGGGCGTCCTACGGATCGCGTGTGTTTGTATACAGATCCGTGCTCCGTGGACGCAAACTTATTACCGGTGTGAAATTTATCGTATTATTTGATAGAAGTAAATAAACGTAAAACAATGAAGAGATTTTTTTTTATTTTAGCAAATTTGATATTTTATACCATAAATAACTATTAGGATATTTTTGTTTTGTTTCCGTTTTCGATTTTTTATAATGTAGATACATAATGAACCTACACGATTAATCGATATTAATGATCGAGAGAACTTTAACAACGTTAATTATTAGCCCCTATTTTATTAAGAATGTGGTTCATTTGTTATTTTGTGGTAATGTACAGAGAATTCTTATGAGAACTGTTGGTTAAATTGTTAAGTATACAGTATTGTTCAGCCTTTGTTATGGTATTTATAATATCACATCTAGAAAACTTGTTAAATATGTCACTGAAGTTAACTCAAGCTTATTTCTATGCACCATTTGCTAATTTGTATCATTGATTTTTTTTTGATATCCCAATTAACCTTACCTCTTCACTATCACTTAGTATGTATACACGTATTCACCTTCCCTATAACTTATACAAATTCAAAATTCGAATTGAATATCAACGCAATCGTGCCCCCCACCAACACGACAAGACGAGCCAAGCAAAGTGCAAGGGCTCTACGTAACTTTTCCCGAAGGGCTTCGTCATTTTAGTGGACGTTTATAAGTAGGGTTTGGATTATCCACATAAAAAAATCTCGAGTTATATAAGTAACGGTGAAGTCCAGACGCGATAGCTGATACAGCAGTTCACCTGCCACACCAGCCATCCTCACCCTACCGGCCTGCATGTTACTTCTTCACGCCTCTTTTAAGGGATCCCAGGTTGTAAGAGGGAGGGAATACGTGAGCGGTCAGCGCATTCCATCTATGGATAGTGCAACAAAAAAATGAGTCAACAAATTTCTTTGTACGCGTTGGAATTGTGGCCACAGTTAGTCGGTGACAACGTAGGTCAGCGCGCGAGGTCCAATGAGGGAAAGGGGAAGGTGGGATAAGAGAGAATAACTCCTCAGAACACTCGCCGTGGTACAGACGATAGACGGTGCTTAGTAACGCCACGTCACGGCGTAATTGTAGAGGCTCTAGGTGTTTAGTCACCTCTTCATCGCCTATAATGCGGATCGCGCGCCGCTGTAACCCATCCAAGGTATCGAACAAGTACTTGGTGGAGTCATCCCAGAGTTGCGAGCAAATTTCCATACAAGACCGCACCTGCTCCTTATACAACAAGCACAGTTAAATTGCTCGGGCGTGAAAAAACGCCGAAAAAAACCTTGAAATAAACCTTGTTCAGGTCTCCGAGACATGAAAGGAATGGCAACGTTATTGCCGTGAAATCGCAGACCTGGGTTTTATTATTATTGAACTCAACCAAACCTATTCAGAAATATGGTCCAAAGCCTGATTGAATTCAATGACAAAATTCTCCCGTTTCTCCTTGGTTACCGCCTGCCCAGCCGCTGCTTGTCCGAGATACCCCGCATGCACTGTACTATCGTATGCATCGCAATGAATATTCCCAAAAGGAATTTTAGTCATTGATATGCAGCAGAAAGATAGTGGGGGATAGGACGGAGCCCTGAGGAACGCCGTCATTCACTGACATGAACCGCGAACTGTTACCATTCGTAAGGACACGAATTCTACGTTCATGCAGGAGCTACCCAAGAACAGAACTGTGCCGGCAGACCGTATGCCGGAAGCTTGGAGAGAATGCTTTTGTGCTAGACCCTCACGAACGCCTTGGCAATGTCAAGGCTGATAGCCAACGACTTGCCCCGCTTGTCGATAGCCTCACCCCAGATATGAGTCAAGTACGCTAGAAGATCACCCGTCGATAGTTTGGGTCTAAAACCATATTGAAGATCATTAATCAAGGATTCATCCTCTAGGTAGTGAGTCAGATGGTTGTTAAGAACCTTTTCTAGGACTTTATATAATACTGGGGTGACTGCTATTGGCCGGTAGTTTACCGGGTCTGAGGGATCCCCTTTTTTGGGCACCGGTTGCACGTTGGCATCTCTCCAAGTCTCCGGCACATGGCCCAAAGAATACGAGTATTGGTACAAGCGCGTGAGAGCCGAAGACAACTCCGCTGCACATTTTTTTGGTACTACTAATGGGATGCCATCAGGTCCACCAGCTTTCCGGATGTCGAGTGATTGCAATTCGACACGAACCTCACGCTGCCTGATTTTAATATCAGGCATCGTTGTGCCACAATGAGGTAATGATGGTGGCAGTGCATTGCAAATATCGGTTCTGGAGTTAGCCGCAAAGAGTTTTGCCAGTAAATCGCCTTTCTCCCGTGGCTTATGAGCTAGTGTTCCGTCAGGGCATCTCATAGGTGGCAGCGAGAGCTGGCAGAAGTTCTTTTGCACGGCCTTGGCCAAACGCCAATAACTACGGGAGCCCGAAGGATGCGTTATAAGTTCGTGACCAACACGTGTAACGCGCTGGGCAACCGCTGTAATCCTTCTTATAGGCTGCTTTTAGTGAATCGACCCCAGGATCCTTAAGAGCGCGGCCTCTGATCCAAGCAGGATGTGCCGCTTGCTTACGCGATACAGCTTCAGCACAGTGGTGATTGAACGAGAGGTTACGTGTGTCCTTATTGATGAGATTGGAATGAGGAATATAGTATTGCATTACCATTACAATCTCCTTAGAATAACAACGGCGCTGGCCAATAGGTTCTTGTCACTGAAGCAGCGCTGCTTCCAAGGGACGGACGCAAAGTTGTCACGCATACCGTTCGAATCTGCCGACCCATAGTGACAGATCCGGCGTTGTACCACCGTTGGACGCGCAGGCTTGGCCTGTGGCGCTTTGGTAGATAACGGGCAGTGATTCGAAGAGCCCAGAGACCGCTTACCACAACCTGACAGCTCTGTGGATGGGTCGTGAACAGAAGGTCCAGTAATAAAGGTGCTTGACTTGAAATATCTGGAATCCTGGTGGGCTGATCGACCAGTTGCTTCAAGTCATGCGTGAGCAGAGCCCTGCATGGTTGGTTTTCGAGGAACTTAACCACAACTTAAAATTGTGGTAAGCATTAAATTCCCCCAAAAACACCAATTCTGTTTTGGGAAATTGTTCTTGCGCGTCATCTGCTGCCCGACTAAGGTGTTCGAAAAGTCGTGTTGTCTCAACATCGCGAGTATGGGATCTGTAGAGGCACACGTAGAATTTGGCCTGGGGACCAGAGTCGACGTGTACCACCAGCATAAAGTAGGAGTGATCATCCAAGCAGCGGAGACGGCGACAACAAACATTCGCCCGAACATACAGGCATACACCGGCTTTCGCTTTGAAGGACTCTTTAAACACGTAGCCGGGATAGTTAAGGTAGCCTCCGTGGCCGAGTGGTTTATACGCCGGGTTTCATGGCGGCGCCGACTCGAGAGGTCCCGGGTTCGAATCCCGGTGGTGGCAGATGTTAGATGTGCTAACACCCATCAATCCGCACTGGGCCCGCGTGGTGGGTCATGGCCCAATCTCCCTATTCCATCCATAGGGAAGGCCTGTGCCCCAGCAGTGGGGACATTAATAGGCTGATGATGACATATATAAGTATATTTATATGAAATACATATTAAACATCCATGACTGGAGTACAAATGCACGTATTCATCACACAAACATCTGCCACCACCGGGATTCGAACCCGGGACCTCTCGAGTCGGCGCCGCCATGAAACCCGGCGTATAAACCACTCGGCCACGGAGGTCGTCAAATACATACAGAAGATACAGATAATACTTTAAGTAAGATCGGTAATGGAAAAAGTATCACATCCAATCATTCCAAGACTGTTCAACTATCAAGAAGAGCTGTGTAGTAAATGAGAAATTATATTCCCCATTCGAAATGGGTATTGCAATCAAGTTACCTTATACAATATTAGTTCATTTAGGGTATGATACAAACGAATTGATAGTGTATGGAATAATAAGTGAAACAGGAAAGTCAAGGTGTTCGTACTAAGATATATGCAATATATGAGTATATAGAAAAGAAATCTTTCGTAAAGATATGTTGGAGGAGCTCGATGGCGCAGTGGTGAGCGTGTGCTGCTATCGTTGAAGTTAAGCAACTTTCGCAGTGGTCGGTCATTGGATGGGTGACCAGAAATTTACTATCACGAGCTCCTCCATGCTTCGGAAGGCACGTTAAGCCGTTGGTCCCGGCTGCATCTGCAGTTGTCAGCACAAATCCGCACTGGGCCCGCATGGTGGGTTATGGCCCAATCTCCCTATGCCATCCATAGGGTTGGCCTGTGCCTCAGCAGTGGGAACATTAATAGGCTGATGATGATGATGACGAAGATATGTTCATTTGAGATTCTTGTCACTTTATCCTAGTAATGAAAACCTAAAAGATTTATTCTGTCTCGTCCCTTATATATAGCGAAATAACCTGTTCTTCTTTTGTATGTATTTATATAAATTAGCGCGGTCCATCAATCTATCCATAATATAGTCGTTTTAAATACATAGATTTGTGATCAAGTCAATCAGTTGAATTGTATCAAGTTGTTTATTAACATTATTGTGATTGTTGTGTATGCTTGTAATTGGTCTGCATATAAGATAACTGTAAAGTATCCGACCCATTCATTAATATTTTATTTATTTATTTATTTTTATTTATTTATTTATCATCAACAAGTTTCAACAGCGTTTTACACAATATAATCTATTATAAAATTTTAAACGGTACTTTAGCCAATTACAGAAACTCACTTTGTATTCAATTTAAAAATTAAAATGATTACGTAGGGTAGAAATTACAAATTAACAATAATATAAAAGAAATACCAACACAGATTCAAAGTAATTTTGCGATAAATATAAATATATTAATATATAAATAAATATTAAATATTTCCAACACTCACACCAATTAGCCTAGCTCCAAAGTAAGCACTATAAGGCTTGTATTATGGGATACTAGGGTAACGGATATAATACATATACTTTACATATATAAGTATATCTATATAGAAATACATATTTAAACATCCATGACTGGAGTACAAATGCTCGTGTTCATTACACAAACATCTGCCCCCACCGGGATTCGAACCCGGGACCTCTCGAGTCGGCGATGCCATGAAACCCGGCGTACAAACCACTCGACCACGGAGGTCGTCAAATATAAAATACTAGTGGCCCGCCCTCGCTTCGCTTCGGTGTAGAGCTGTAGTGTAAACTATAGTTTTTGTTCTTGTGCTATAAACAATGACTTTATTTATATAATTACACGTGTTATTGTGAGTCAACCATAAAAGATAGATATATGCTGTTGCGGCATATTTTTTAGACAATTTTATGTAGAATATTTCCGTCATACATGATTTCTATGTAACTTTAACCATTAAGGCTGCACACGCGACGGAAGCTTAAAAAATGGAGTAACTTCTCCCGTTTTCCCAACATTTCCCTTCACTACTCTGCTCCAATTGATTGTAGCGTGATGAAAAGTATACTATAACCTGCCCAGGAGTATGAAGAATATTTGTACCAAGTTTCGTTAAAATCCATTGAGTAGTTTTTGTTTCTATAAGGAACATACACACAGACAGACAGACAGACAAAAATTTTACTGATTGAATTTTTGGCATCAGTATCGATCACTAATCACCCCCTGATAGTTATTTTAAAAATATATTTCATGTACAGAATTGACATCTCTACAGATTTATTATAAGTATAGAAGATAAATATATGTGACTGTTGCATGCCTAAATAAATAAATAAATATATATACATATATATATATATATATATATATATTATCTATTTTAGCCCTAATAACTTGAGAGCTTAACAAGAGATTTGATTTCCTCGGAGCGTAGTATAATGTCGTCCCAGATATTTTTTTCTGAATATTAGTAATCCATATTTATGTTTTTTTGAGTATGTATGCTGTATGGTTTGGGGACGGCGAGATCCTAAGGGGACCTCAAGCCGAGAATTGGCGAGTGCCTCTAGAGGTATTCCAGGCGGATGGCGTCTACCCACGGGAGGAGTATCCTCTCCGTCAGGAGCCTAGACCACTCGAACCTGAGGGGGGGGGGGGGGGCATATTTATGTAAACACAAGTTATTTTGGTGATTCACGCTATTGGAGGTTGTACTTTTAAGTACGCGCGTGAGAAGTTATACTTCTTTTTGGAATTATTAAAAAATAGTTTTTAATTGCATGCAGATAATTAATTACAATAAGATAATAAAAGGATTGGAAAAGGATAGTCAACGCAGTCAATAAAGTTCAGGTTTAATTTGAAAAATTTAATAAATAATCAAAATATTCAATTTAAATCACTACTGAATTAAATTTATTAACACATATAAATTTCGCATTTGTATAACATTATAACACGTGTTAAGAATATAGAAACTAGAAACATGTGGATAAATATTATAAATATGAAAACAGTGATCAGAGGCGACCAGCGTCCCAACATGTGCGACTAAGAGATCCTATTACTATTTTGTTGGAACCTTTTTTTCGAGACTTACGAGTAATGTGCGGTTTAGCGGCCGACTTCATAGTGTTGCGCGCGCATCTTAAAATTTCACTCTCATAATTTTTTCATAACGCGCCCGCGGCTAACTTCATTATGTTACTTTTGTGTTACAGTGATGCGCGCGCATCTTAAAATTTCACTCTCATAATTTTTTCATAACGCGGCTAAAGTAGTATAACTTCAAAAATCATTCGGCTTTAGGCATCAAACGGACATTCGAACCTACATCTTCCGCTATATTATTGGATTTACAATTCAAGATCTATGTTTTTCTAAGCATTTAACTGCTAGATGTTTAAAACCAAAGAAAAGTTTTAGTAGAAAAAAATGGTCAGTGCATTCGCCCGGATTGCGAAGGGTGCGGGTTCGAGTTCCGTCCGCTGCCTGGTCCTCGTGGATTTTTTTCTCGTAAAATTTTTCTTTGGAAACATCTAGCAGTTAAATGGTTAAAAAAATCATAACTATAACTGCTATTTCTTATTTCAAATGTTTAATACTTGAAAAAGTATTCATTTGACATTGTGGGTTACCTACAACGCGAAGAGATGGCGCTGCCTTGCAGCTTAAGGCTAGGAAAATTTCGACGCGGCCATCAGGGCCGTGGTAGCATAATTGGTCAGTGCATTCGCTCGGATTGCGAAGGGTGTGGGTTCGAGTCCCGCCCGTTGCCTGGTCCGCGTGGATTTTTTTCTAGTAGAACTTTTCTTTGGATTTAAAAATCAAGATCTGTTTAGGTTATTTTATAATCTCCATTAATTGATGTTCAAAACCAAAAAGATCACATCAACATCATCGGCTAATGGCGCGATTACACTTGGTCGTTAGCCCGAATACGAGTGCCAATGGAATTCGGGTAAACACAACGTGTAAACGACTCATTTACAAGTGTAAATGAACGGAATCGAGTACGCCCGTATAATTTCCTTTTGTTTACCCGACACCGTCTTCCAGCCCGTATTCCAGTGTAAACATTGCTTCGGGTGCCCGAATCCGAATAATGTCTCTCTTGCACCCGACATAACAGAACGGCGATTCGGTAAATTTAAATCTCACAACAGTTCGAAAGCTCCAATTTTAGACATTGGTTGTATTATTTAACCATGTCACAATGACTGTTGAAGTAGCTGTGTCAGATGAATTGCTAATTGTAAAGAAAACAGCGGGTTGCACTCCGGGAGTGCCGGCAGAAGTGAAAACTGGAATATTAACGTTGTACATTTTTGGTATTTTGGAATGGTTAGGGAATAATTTTGCACGAATTGCTTTAATTATCAGTATAAAAGTACTATCATGTATGTAGAATACAATATTTATTTATTGCGCTATCGTACACAAAAATGACAATTTATATTAATTTAATAAAGTTTATCGCTCAGAAAAATCAACTTACATGAATCACGTTTAAGCGCACTTAGCGACATATATTGTAAAGAAATCAACTTACATGAATCACATTTAAGCGCACCTAGCGACATCTATTGTAAAAAAAATGCATTTTCTTCGCAATAAAGCTGTCACGTGGACGTCTTAGATAGAGACTTATTATTATAATACGGTAAAATAAAATATGACTATGTTTCGTCCAATATATTAAAAGTCAACAACCTGTCCAATTTTATTGTGTGTCATGATGCGATCAGCCCGCGTGTTTAACCTGACGCAAGTTTAACATTTTTTAACCATACGAAAAAAAGTGTACAACGCCGCTAAAGAAGTTTTCACTTCAAAAACTAATTAACGAAATCAAAAATGAAATTGCATGTTGCAGAAACGACGTGCTTGTTTTAATGCTTATACATACTACCTATTAATTACATGGACCTTTTACCACCAGCATTTCCTGAATAGTACATATATCATCATCAGCCTACTGCTGGGGCACAGGCCTTCCCTATGGATGGAATAGGGAGATTCGGCCATGACCCTCCACGCGGGCCTAGTGCGCATTGGTGGGTGCTAACGACTGCAGATGCAGCCGGGACCATCGGCTTAACGTGCCTTCCGAAGCACGGAGGAGCTCGAGATAATAAATTTTCGGTCACCCATCCAATGACCGACCACTGCGAAAGTTGCTTAAATTCAACGATCGCAGCGGAACGCGCTAACCACTTGCGCCATCGAGCTCCTCGAATAGTACATATATGACAGAAATGTAATATAATATAAGTATATAAAAAAAATATCCCTCCAGCCCTTTGTTAAATGCCAGTTCGTCCTCTATAGAAATCGCAAACAATAGTTTTAGGGCAGCGTTTACATCATATTTTTATGATCCCTTTGATTAATCATTGTGTGTTTTGGGGCTTACGATCTTTGTTCTTTTACAAAGCAAAAGCGACTGTATTTCTCAAAGTATAAGGGTTATATTCGAATGGTTTTCGTTTCGAGCTGCTACAGCGATTATGGGTGAAATTTGATGCGAGTATGTTAAGTGCCTATTGTCAAATGGTCTTTATTACCGACCGGTATTAATAGGAGCTCTTTCTTTTAAGTTGAACCAAATGTCAGGCGGGGTCGAAATTTCTTAGAAAACTAAGTGATATATTTAATCCTTGTTCATAACACTACTTTCTTAACTTTAAATTATGTTCAAGATACCTGTCCGAAATCGATCATCGATATATTTTAAAGATGCTTCCTAGAGAAAACGCAGTGATTTATTTGAGTACATACTTACTTGTCTTGAAACCCTCTTTACTTGAACTAATAACTTCAAATAGTTAGTTATAAAGTTAGCGAAGCAGTTACGAGAGTTTAAGTTCTTTCTTATCTCTCACTACCTACCTACTTATTTTTCACTGTAGAAAATTCTTTTCAGTTTAAAGCTTTCGTTTGAAATGAAACGCTGGAAAGACGTTGGTCGGTTGTTTTTGTTGAGTTAATTCTGTTATGAAAGGTAAGTATCAGTAAGCCAGTCTTCCGTTCTGGATCGGGAGTGAAGGATGAACTTAGAATGCCTTAGCTGCTCACTGGAAAAGCAGTGAGGGCTGCGTTAATGCAACTCTGCAGTTGAATTCTATGGAAAATTACAGTTATAGTACACATTATTGTTGAATTAGCATTTTATGGTTGCTAAATCCGGTTATTACAGTTTTCATGCACACCATTTTCTGTTACCGCCGCCGGCGCACAATTGCACAGACAGTCGGTACGATGTCATGTCTCAATTGCATATATACAGTCAGTACGGTGTCATGTCTCAATTGCATATCGAGCCCTTACCGCCAAATTATCGTAAGCGACACTCGCCAAATTATCGTAAGCGACACTTTTGTCGAAATGCGTTTTGGAAATTAATATTTTAAACCGTAACGGACCCATCTCTGTTGATATTTCCCTCCAAAAGAACACCGTTATAATATAATAGAGGGAAGAATAGAGGGAAATATCAACAGAGATGGGTCCGTTACGGTTTAAAATATTAGTTTCCACAAAAAACGCATTTCGACAAAAGTGTCGCTTACGATAATTTGGCGGTAAGGGCTCGATATATACAGTCAGTATGGTGTCATGTCTCAATTGCACATCCAGTCAGTACGGTGTCATGTCATGTCATAATTGTACAGAGTCAGTACGGTGCGGTGTGACATGCACAGTTGCACATAATATAATCAGTGCGATGTCATGTCGCGAACTGAAGTAAGCCGAATAGTGTAGTGAGTCGCTTTTTAATAGAACTTCGGGTCGCTTCGATTCCTTTGACTCGAGCGCAAAAATCTACAACTATCAGAAGTCGTCGGAGGTGAGCCGAGGTCGCACTAAGCGATCAGAAATACTTATCTCTCTATACTGTCATATTCGCATAACCTCGATAAAGTGCTCCCATACATAACTGCGAATTCGCATCGCTTCGAAAATATCTGGGAGCTCGCATGAATGCACCGCAAGAACCGGTCTGATTCGCATCGCGCATTCCTGCGATATTACGTCTAACTTGGTGACGCCATTTTAGCCCGCTCTAAACCTTTTCGATCGTTTTTGTATACATGGGTAATAATTAAATCGAAAGTTCTTCAGAGAAAGATATGCTCATTAAAAAAAAACATGCTTTTAAAGCAAAAAAAAGATAAAACAATGAAAAGACACCAAATAATAAAACAGATAAACAAAGACCTGCAACAAAGTGGGGAGCAGTGTATAAAAAAAAAATAAAAAAAAATCTTCTGTTCTCTAACTCATAGTATTTTCGAGTAAAATAGTTCCCATCAGCGTTCAAAATTGTAATAAATGATTAAAACCCAAAATCTTCTTTCTATGTCTATTTAACAATAACAGCAGTGCAATAATGTCTTTGCGATCCATGTCACTAACTGATATACATCCAATACGGCTGACTACCGTTGAAGGCACGGAAAAGAAAAAAGCTGAATGTATGGTCACCATTAACCAGTGTTGCCAGGTCCAATTTTCAAAAATCGGGAGTCATTATAGAAAAAAACAGTAGATGTATGGAAAGAGCTACAAGAAAAACAGTAGATGCAGAGGCGTACTTTTTCCGATTTGCGATAAGATTTAAGATCTACAACTAGAACTCGTTGTAGAAGACCTACAACGAATGTGTTTCTGTGACTTCTGCCGCCCCTCAAAGCTATTTTTTTTAGACAATTACATTTATTTTATAATTATTAAGGTTATCTACATTATTAATGACGGAAAATGCAATTTAAAAAAGAAAATCGTATTCTAATAAAAAAACAGGAGATTCATGTAGAAAGACAGTAGAACAGGAGAAATTTAAGAAAAACAGGAGATCTCCTGTAAAATCTGGAGACCTGGCAACACTGCCATTGACTAAAGCTTTGCCGCACGAAGTCTTATCGCACCGCAGTTTTTTGTGGGAGTCCTTACTTCGTGAGTAGTGTAGTGCATGTTTAAAAACCTCCATCACAAAATCATTGGATTACCAATGAACACGGTAAATTTGAACAACTAACGAACGTTATAATAATCAAGTGAGTTTAACATGAAAACGCGTGTATGATAAAATCATCATGCTCAATATTCGAATAACATGTTAAAATTTCATGTTACCAAATTTAGCGTATCATCTTTAAACTTAAAACATAATGTATGCATGGCTCATGAATAAATCATTAATATTGTGATAACTACGTTAATGAACACGCATTAACATAGTATACATACCTACGTATGAGCTTGTATAAAATTAAACGAGTTAAACGATTCGTATGGATTGTCATAACTGGACTGAACTTAATGCGCTCCTGGCTGATAAGCCTGAGTATGACTGTCTATTGTTTTGCGAGAAAAATGAGTGTGAATCCCCATGTTTGTAATAGGGGTGATGACGGGGTACAGTAAACGAAATTCTATTTAGTCCGTCAGTTAGATGATCAAAAAATAATGGACACGTATTTTTTCTTAGGGCAATCAACCAAAAAATGACAAAGTTATAGCGCGTCAAAGTTTGGGAGTAGGGGCTCGTGACGTCATTTTTTAGTGAATATTCGCTTAAAAGTGTACTCAAACGTGACGTCATGCGACTGTTCAAATCAATGTATCTCTGCAGTGTTTATATTATGTGAAAAAAGAAAAAATACGTGTCCAATACTTTTTGATAATCTACCTGATAAACGAAGAAAAAAAGTTTGTCATCATCCCTATTCTTTGTATATTTTTTTCTAATTGCTGTAAATGATATTTTGCCGTCGTAATTGGAATAAATAAATAAAATAAATAACTGCAAACCTTACATCTTGGATGGGTGACCAGAAACTTATTATCTCCTCCAGTTCAGTTCCAAAAATTTTGGCGTGGAAATGCACTTAACAAACAGATCGGTCGTGTCTGTGAGTTCAAGGTTCCGGGGCTCCATGGGGTAGGATTGTGTCAGGGTAGGCATCGGTGCGAGAGATATATTTGCTATCGCAAACGTCTATTTTAGGGTGACCGCTTACCACTAGGCGGTTCATAGTCTTATTTGCCACACTTTTACAATACAATACAATACAAAACACTTTATTGCACACCACAGAAAATATTACAATAAATACAGAGCCATTTAAATCAAGTGTTACAATGGGCGGCCTTATCGCTAAAAGCGATCTCTTCCAGACAATATAATTTAATTGAAAAAAAACAGACGAAACAGACTTTATATGACTACAAAGAAGAAAAAAAAGGCATTTATCTTTTTTTATACACGAAAATACTGCAGCATGCATATTGACTGTTCTTCACAAAAGTTTTAAAGCATCCTATTCTGCACTCTGTATATACCGTGCTAAAGTTAATTTCAAATTTTACGTGAATAGTTCTTTTGCTGAAATTTGCGTTTTGACGCCCAATACAGTAGCGAGGGACATTGCGCGACAAATTAAAAAGAGGATGGCCAATTAAAACTGTTGCCTTACCTGAAGCTGGAAAGGTGGGAATAATAATAACCAGCGTTGGGTTCCGTCCTAAAAGCAAGATAAGAGAGTTACGGCATATCGGTTTGCCACATCCCCTCGTGGGGAGATGCCATCCGCACGGAATACCTCTATAGGCACTCGCCAATTCTCGGCTTGAGGTCCCCTTAGGATATCGCCTTCCCCAAACCCGGTGACGCTGTAAAGATGATCGACGACCAACAGCATACAAACTCCAAAAAAAGAAAAGTATTTCCACACGATTTGGAACGCCCAATTGGGGAAGTAAGCTCCACCATACAGAAGACATCAGTAAAATAACACTACCTTAAAGGTGGTGTTGTGTTTCTATCGGTAAGGTTCCAGTGCACCACGGGGTGGGGGAGTGGGTCATGGTAGGTAACGGTGCAAGTGATGTTTTTGATATCGCAAGTGTCAATAGGCCATGATGATAGGCGCGAGTGGTTAGCGCGTTCGACTGCGGTCGTTGAAGTTGAGCAACTTTCACAGTGGTCGGTCATTGGATGGGTGACCAAAAATCTCCTTCGTGCTTCGGAAGGCACGTTAAGCCGTTGGTCCCGGCTGCATCTGCAGTCGTTAGCACCCACCAACCCGCACTGAGCCCGCGTGGTGGGTCATGGCCCAATCTCCCTAATCCATTCATAAGGAAGGCCTGTGCCCCAGCAGTGGGGGCATTAATAGGCCGATGATGATGATGATGATGGGCTTTATGCTCTTGATTGCCACTCTTTTTACATGAAAAACAAACCAAACAAACCATATTTTGTTTAATAATGCCTCTAGGGACCAATCAAACGAAATAATAAGCGAAAACATTTGATAAAATTATTAAATGTCTTCGCTCTTTCTGTCAAATTTCATTCAAATCGACTCAGTAAGTAATTTCAAAGTGTTGAATATAAAAAATTGGGTCGTTTCCACAACTAAATCGCTGGGTTTTTATGATTTTAGGTGTTAAGATAGACTAGATCTTAAATAGGACGTAGAAGAGTCGTCTTCTTGTGATAATTTTAATGAATGAGGATGAACATATTCTTTTCAGATATTTTCAATTTCCGAGCCTTCAAATAATGTTGAAACTTGATGATGCTAAGAAATAGAGAAGAAGCTAAGAAGATCTGTAATACTAGGACGCAATTGTCCAAAAAACACTCTAATTAATAATGGATTTCATTAGATATCTCACAGCATTCCATTTATTTTATGTCCTCCCAATGCAGCACATCTAGATAGCTAAACACCTATCCCGTGTTCCATCCCTTCTACATCCCGGGATCCTTTAAAAGAAGCAATGTGCAGGCCGGCAAGGTGAGGATGGCTGGTGTGGCAGGTAGAACTGCTGCACCAGCTATTTTCGCGTCTGGACGACCACCGTCTTCTAACATCAGGTGGGATGGAGTCATAGTCGCGCACTTAGTTCCCAGCAGTCCTGCTCACATCTGTGGGATCATTCGGGGTATCCGTGGGGTCCCGGCGAGGCCGGGAAGCAGTTAGGAGATCCAGGAGGCCTCAACGGGGATCTCGCGGTTCCACACTTGACAGCGTAGAGGGGATTCGCAGGGTTTTTAGCGGATAGTATGCCGTAAGCGCTCGTCAGCCGCGCGGACTGCTTAAAGGCTGCTCCGTATCAGACTCGTGGGACTTGTGAGAGGCTAGGTGTGAAGTCCGTCGTTGGTGTGCCCCTTAAGAGCGCCAACGTCTGTAAATTAACGTCTTTACCCGCGCACATGTTCCCACCTTCCTACAATCTGGGTTCGTTTAAGAGAGACATGAAGAAGCATTTTTGCAGGCCGGCAAGGTGAGGATGGTTAGTGTGGCAGTTTATAACTGCTGTACCAGCTATCTTCGCGTTTGGACTTTATCACCACTTAACATCAGGTGGGGTAGAGTCATTTGCCTGCCTTGGCTATATAAAAAAAGAGGTTTTGCCTGCGAAAAAAATGGAGGTGGAGTAATTTGTTAGAGCTATCTATCAATCTATAAAAAAAACTCAAATTCTGAATATTTGATATCCGACCAACTGAACCCCAAAATGACGAGCAAACATTCTATGTCCTGGAACACAAAAAAAGAACAAAACCCCTGTCCCTTTCACGTCGACCTCTCACAAAGGCCCCAACTGGAAGCTTCAGTGTTTGTAATTACGAAAATGAAAACAAAAAAAACGACTAGAACATGCAGCAACAAAAGTGTTACATGTTGTAGCTCCGATATTATTGCGACCTCTCCCGTGCTCTCTCTTTCTTGTGTTGATTGGACTAATTAAGCATACGGAAATTGAGAAATAAAGACTTGGACTGTTCTTCGTGATTATGGTAATGATACGTATATTTGCGCGATGGCGCAAGTGGTTAGCGCGTTCGGCTGCGATCATTGAAGTTAAGCAACTTTCGCAATGGTCGGTCATTGGATGGGTGACCAAAAATCTTCTATCTCGAGTTCCTCGAAGGCACGTTAAGCCGTTGGTCCCGGCTGCATCTGCAGTCGTTAGCATCCGTATATCCGCATTGGGCCCGCGTGGTAGGTCATAACCCTATCTCCCTAATTCCATCCATAAGGAAGGCCTGTGCCCCAGCAGTGGGGACATTAATAGGCTGATGATGACTATATTTGTGCTTCCGAAGGCTTCTGCAGTTGTTAGCACCCACTAATCCAAGGGATGATGACAGGGTAAATTAAAAGAAATTCTATTTAATCCGTCAGTATGATTTTTAAAAAGTAACGGACACTTATTATTTTTTCTTTTTTTTAAGCAACCAAAAACAAGACAAAGGTAAAGCAGGTCAAAGTTTGGGAGCGCGGGCTCGTGACATCACTTCTAAATAAAAATTGTACGAAGACGTGACGTCATGCGACGTTTCAAATCAATATATCTCCGTTATGTTTTGATTATGTGAATAAAGTAAAAAAATACATATCCAATAGTTTTTGGTAATGTACATGGTAGCCTAAGAAAAACAGTTATTCATTATCCCTATTAAAAACTCGGATGTATTTGTTTTGCAGTCGCCAGTTGTATTTTCTGAAGTTATAAGTCTGCCGAAACAATTGTTTGGGAAAATTTTTGGACGGGACGGGGGGGAATAGAAAAGTCCTATGGAAAAGAGGAGAGAGGAGCTCGATGGCGCAGGTGGTTAGCGCGTTCGGCTGCGATCGTTGAAGTTAAGCAACTTTCGCAATGGTCGGTCATTGGATGGGTGATCAAAATCTTCTCGAGTTCCTCCGTGCTTCGGAAGGCACGTTAAGCTGTTGGTCCCAGCTACATCTGCAGTCATTAGCACCCGCATATCCGCATTGGGCCCGCGTGGTGGGTCATGGCCCTATCTATCTAATTCCATCCATAGGGAAGGCCAGTGCCCCAGCTGTGGGTACATTAATAGGCTGATGATGATGATCATCATGGAAAAGACGAAGCGGAAATGCTTCACGAGCATCACCTGACTATAAATATGTGTAGGCGTGTGTGTGGGAAGCATGCGCAGCTTTTCCTGACGAGCATGAAAGTTGGAGGGTAACTCGACGAAGGCTGAAACGCCACGAGCGCCAAAGCGACAACATATATATACATACTAGAGGTTGCCCGCGACTTCGTCTGCGTTAAATTAGTTTCTTGAAAATCCCTCTGGAACCTAACATTTTTTTGGATAAAAGTAGCCTATGTGTTAATCTAGGGTGTCAGCTAACTCCATACCAATTTTTATTAAAATCGCTCCAGCTGTTTAGACGTGAAGAAGTAACAAACATATACACTCACATACTCACACACTCACAAACTTTCGCCTTTATAATATTAGTGTGATATATGAGTTATGCGTGTGCTGCTCCATTCCCCTATGCCTTATGCACCGCCTAATATTAGGTTATTTAAGAAAAGAAGTTTCACTTCAGATGTGTGTAGTTCGTGCACACAATTATTTTTTCATCCCACCACCTCGGAAAGTGTAATTTTGCGCTTCGAAATCTGGCTGGAAAATTCTATTTTATTCGCTTGAGCGGCAAAGTAGATTTGAATTTAGAACATCACATATAATGAGTACTCAATATAATTGTAAATTCAAAACGTCATTAAACCTATTTAATGTAACCTCTATGGTGCCAAATTTATGATTAGAACTTTTTAAATTGTGAAAAAATTTAAATTTGGAACCTTCTTGGTTTCTTTGTTTTATTTGCGTGCTTCGCGCCATTCTAGTTTTTCACGTTTTATTGCTTAAATATTTTGTCATTATAAATTGTTTTCTTTTTCATTTTGTCATTTCCTCGCTGAGGTGGGATGAAAAGTTACGTATTGCACTCGAGTGGAAAGATTTTTCACCTTGTGCTCGTTTGTTTCCCTCGCTGACGCTCAGGATTCTAATTTAGAATCACTCGCTGCGCTCGTGATTCAACTTTAGAATCCTTCGCTTGCTCGGTCATCCAAATCGAGCACGCGGTTAAAAAGGAACTTTCCACTCTTGTATAATAAATAACTATTTCCCTCTTGTTCTAGAACTATTTACGTAAGCAAAAACTTTAAAGTTTCAATAACTGCGCATGTCAGTGAGTTGAGTAACCAATTAAATCGGCTGGCTTTTGCGCCGTGCCCCGATGCGTCGCCATATTGGCAATTTCGACTACAAATGGTTTTTTAAAAGTCTACACTTCTGCGAGGCGACCGACCGCTTTAACTCCATTTATCAGACACCTAGCTAGCTTTTCCCTTCACGACTCGGGAGTTTATTTTTTATTTTCTCTTCATAGCGAACCACAGTTTTTATTAGAAGTTGAATTTAATGCTCAATATTTCAAAAGCCTTGTCTATATTCTCTATTTAGGTGGGATGTGCAAAACAACTACGTTTTTCTGTGTAAAGTGGGTATCAAACAATCATATGGTGACCTAATGGTAAGCGGCCACCATTTCCTATGAACTGCATTTTCTTGTTTTCTACCAAGAGCAGATTAAGACATTGGTCGGTTGTTTTTGTTGAGTTAATTCTGTTATGAAAGGTAAGTATCAGTAAGCCAGTCTTCCGTTCTGGATCGGGAATGAAGGATAAACTTAGAATGCCTTAGATGCTATCTCCTGCATTAATACTGAAAGTGTTTCGTCTTAAATGTCAGATTCAACGAATCTTTTTATTTTTGTTATGTAAAAGGCTGGCAACCAATCGTTTTCCCCTCCAAATGGTATGAGGCACCATTACCTATAGACGCTTGCGATACCAAAAGTATCTCCCAAACCGTTGCCTACCCCGATCCCGGGAGCCCTGGAGTTATCAAAAAAATATCTTCTTCTGTTCTCAAACCACAGCATTTTCGAGTAAAACAGTTCCCATCAGCGTTCATTATTGTAATAAATGGATGAACCCAAATCATCTTTTCCTTCTGTATCTATTCAAAAATAACAGCAGTGCAACAATCTCTTTGTGATCCATGTCGCTAACTAAAACACGTCCAATACGGCTAACTACAGTTGAAGGCACGGCACAGAAAAAAGCTGAATGTATGGTCACCATTAACTAAAGGTTTGCCGCACGAAATCGTATGGCAGCAATTTGCATCGCAAGTACATGCAGTCGTATCGCATCGCATTGCCGTTTTGTGTGGGAGCCCTTTTTTATATTTTTTTTTTGTGACGCAGGCTAAAGTTCTATTTACAGACGACGGTGCCTTTAAGAGGCACACCGCTGAACGGACCTCACACCTGGCTCCCGTAAGCCTTACGAGCCCCCGCCTTAGCTACCCACTGAAGACCCCGTTACTGTTACGGGCGCTTTATGGCATAATATCCGCTAAAAAACCCTTCGAATACCCTCAAAGCTGCTAAGTGCGAAACTGCGGGATCCCCGTTTAGGGATTCTGCCGCACCCTTGTTTGGGAACCCTGACTTCGTAGTAGTCTACTGCATGTTTAAAAACCTCCATCACAAAATCATTGGATTACCAATGAACACGGTAAATTTGAACAACTAACGAACGTTATCATAATAAAGTGAGTTTAACATGAAAACGCGTGTATGATAAAATCATCATGCTCAATATTCGAATAACATGTTAAAATTTCATGTTACCAAATTTAGCGTATCATCTTTAAACTTAAAACATAATGTATGCATGGCTCATGAATAAATCATTAATATTGTGATAACTACGTTAATGAACACGCATTAACATAGTATACCTACGTATGAGCTTGTATAAAATTAAAGGAGTGAAACGATTCGTATGGATTGTCATAACTGGACTGAACTTAATGCGCTCCTGGCTGATAAGCCTGAGTATGACTGTCTATTATTGTATTGCGAGAAAAATGAGTGTGAATCCCCATGTTTGTAATAGGGGTGATGACGGGGTACAGTAAACGAAATTCTATTTAGTCCGTCAGTTAGATGATCAAAAAATAATGGACACGTATTTTTTCTTTGGGCAATCAACCAAAAAATGACAAAGTTATAGCGCGTCAAAGTTTGGGAGTAGGGGCTCGTGAGGTCACGTCGTTTTTAGTGAATATTCGCTTAAAAGTGTACTCAAACGTGACGTCATGCGACTTTTCAAATCAATATATCTCTGCAATGTTTATATTATGTGAAAAAAGAAAAAATACGTGTCCAATACTTTTTGATAATCTACCTGATAAACGAAGAAAAAAAGTTTGTCATCATCCCTATTCTTTGTATATTTTTTTCTAATTGCTGTAAATGATATTTTGCCGTGGTAATTAGAATAAATACATAAAATAACTAACTACAAACCTTGCATCTTGGGTGACCAGAATCTTATTATCTCCTCCAGTTTAGTTCCAAAGTTTTGGCGTGGAAATGCATTTAACAAACAGATCGGTCGTGTCTGTGAGTTTAAGGTTCCGGGGCTCCATGGGGTAGGATTGTGTCAGGGTAGGCATCGGTGCGAGTGATATATTTGCTATCGCAAACGTCTATTTTAGGGTGACCGCTTACCACTAGGCGGTTCATAGTCTTATTTGCCACACTTTTACAATACAATACAATACAAAACACTTTATTGCACACCACAGAAAATATTACAATAAATACAGAGCCATTTAAATCAAGTGTTACAATGGGCGGCCTTATCGCTAAAAGCGATCTCTTCCAGACAATATAATTTAATTGAAAAAAAACAGACGAAACAGACTTTATATGACTACAAAGAAGAAAAAAATGTCACTTATCTTTTTTTATACACAAAAATACTGCAGCATGCATATTGACTGTTCTTCACAAAAGTTTTAAAGCATCCTATTCTGCACTCTGTATATACCGTGCTAAAGTTGATTTCAAATTTTACGTGAATAGTTCTTTTGCTGAAATTTGCGTTTTGACGCCCAATACAGTAGCGAGGGACATTGCGCGACAAATTAAAAAGAGGATGGCCAATTAAAACTGTTGCCTTACCTGAAGCTGGAAAGGTGGGAATAATAATAACCAGCGTTGGGTTCCGTCCTAAAAGCAAGATAAGAGAGTTACGGCATATCGGTTTGCCACATCCCCTCGTGGGGAGATGCCATCCGCACGGAATACCTCTAGAGGCACTCGCCAATTCTCGGCTTGAGGTCCCTTGGGATATCGCCTTCCCCAAACCCGGTGACGCTGTAAAGGTGATCGACGACCAACAGCATACAAACTCCAAAAGAAGAAAAGTATTTCCACACGATTTGGAATGCCCAATTGGGGAAGTAAGCTCCACCATACAGAAGACATCAGTAAAATAACACTACCTTAAAGGTGGTGTTGTGTTTCTATCGGTAAGGTTCCAGTGCACCACGGGGTGGGGGAGTGGGTCATGGTAGGTAACGGTGCAAGTGATGTTTTTGATGTCGCAACTGTCTATAGGCCATGATGGCGCTTTAATATCAGGCGGGCTTTATGCTCGATGGAGCTCGATGGCGCGAGTGGTTAGCGCGTTCGACTGCGGTCGTTGAAGTTGAGCAACTTTCGCAGTGGTCGGTCATTGGATGGGTGACCAAAAATTTACTATCTCGAGCTCCTTCGTGCTTCGGAAGGCACGTTAAGCCGTTGGTTCCGGTTGCATCTGCAGTCGTTAGCACCCACCAACCCGCACTGGGCCCGCGTGGTGGGTCATGGCCCAATCTCCCTAATCCATTCATAGGGAAGTCCAGCGGTGGGGACATTAATAGGCCGATGATGATGATGATGATGGGCTTTATGCTCTTGATTGCCACTCTTTTTACATGAAAAACAAAACAAACAAACCATATTTTGTTTAATAATGCCTCTAGGGACCAATCAAACGAAATAATAAGCGAAAACATTTAATAAAATTAGTAAATGTCTTCGCTGTTCCTGTGTGGTAATTTTTATTCAAATAGACTCAGTAAGTAGTTTCAAAGTGTTGAATATGAACAATTGGGTTGTTTCCACAACTAAATCACTGGGTTTTTATGATTTTCGGTGTTAAGATAG
Organism: Chilo suppressalis; assembly: GCA_902850365.2. NCBI lineage: Eukaryota > Metazoa > Arthropoda > Insecta > Lepidoptera > Crambidae > Chilo > Chilo suppressalis. The sequence continues at coordinate 11,077,749 of OU963917.1, read as the reverse complement.
ACTAGATCTTAAATAGGACGTAGAAGAGTCGTCTTCTTGTGATAATTTTAATGAATGAGGATGAACATATTCTTTTCAGATATTTTCAATTTCCGAGCCTTCAAATAATGTTGAAACTTGATGATGCTAAGAAATAGAGAAGAAGCTAAGAAGATCTGTAATACTAGGACGCAATTGTCCAAAAAACACTCTAATTAATAATGGATTTCATTAGATATCTCACAGCATTCCATATATTTTATGTCCTCCCAATGCAGCACATCTAGATAGCTAAACACCTATCCCGTGTTCCATCCCTTCTACATCCCGGGATCCTTTAAAAGAAGCAATGTGCAGGCCGGCAAGGTGAGGATGGCTGGTGTGGCAGGTAGAACTGCTGCACCAGCTATTTTCGCGTCTGGACGACCACCGTCTTCTAACATCAGGTGGGATGGAGTCATAGTCGCGCACTTAGTTCCCAGCAGTCCTGCTCACATCTGTGGGATCATTCGGGGTATCCGTGGGGTCCCGGCGAGGCCGGGAAGCAGTTAGGAGATCCAGGAGGCCTCAACGGGGATCTCGCGGTTCCACACATGACAGCGTAGAGGGGATTCGCAGGGTTTTTAGCGGATAGTATGCCGTAAGCGCTCGTCAGCCGCGCGGACTGCTTAAAGGCTGCTCCGTATCAGACTCGTGTGACTTGTGAGAGGCTAGGTGTGAAGTCCGTCGTTGGTGTGCCCCTTAAGAGCGCCAACGTCTGTAAATTAACGTCTTTACCCGCGCACATGTTCCCACCTTCCTACAATCTGGGTTCGTTTAAGAGAGACATGAAGAAGCATTTTTGCAGGCCGGCAAGGTGAGGATGGTTAGTGTGGCAGTTTATAACTGCTGTGTTTGGACTTTATCACCACTTAACATCAGGTGGGGTAGAGTCATTTGCCTGCCTTGGCTATATAAAAAAAGAGGTTTTGCCTGCGAAAAAAATGGAGGTAGAGTAATTTGTTAGAGCTATCTATCAATCTATAAAAAAAACTCAAATTCTGAATATTTGATATCCGACCAACTGAACCCCAAAATGACGAGCAAACATTCTATGTCCTGGAACACAAAAAAAGAACAAAACCCCTGTCCCTTTCACGTCGACCTCTCACAAAGGCCCCAACTGGAAGCTTCAGTGTTTGTAATTACGAAAATGAAAACAAAAAAAACGACTAGAACATGCAGCAACAAAAGTGTTACATGTTGTAGCTCCGATATTATTGCGACCTCTCCCGTGCTCTCTCTTTCTTGTGTTGATTGGACTAATTAAGCATACGGAAATTGAGAAATAAAGACTTGGACTGTTCTTCGTGATTATGGTAATGATACGTATATTTGCGCGATGGCGCAAGTGGTTAGCGCGTTCGGCTGCGATCATTGAAGTTAAGCAACTTTCGCAATGGTCGGTCATTGGATGGGTGACCAAAAATCTTCTATCTCGAGTTCCTCGAAGGCACGTTAAGCCGTTGGTCCCGGCTGCATCTGCAGTCGTTAGCATCCGTATATCCGCATTGGGCCCGCGTGGTAGGTCATAACCCTATCTCCCTAATTCCATCCAAAAGGAAGGCCTGTGCCCCAGCAGTGGGGACATTAATAGGCTGATGATGACTATATTTGTGCTTCCGAAGGCTTCTGCAGTTGTTAGCACCCACTAATCCAAGGGATGATGACAGGGTAAATAAAAGAAATTCTATTTAATCCGTCAGTATGATTTTTAAAAAATAACGGACACTTATTTTTTTTCTTTTTTTTAATCAACCAAAAACAAGACAAAGGTAAAGCAGGTCAAAGTTTGGGAGCGCGGGCTCGTGACATCACTTCTAAATAAAAATTGTACGAAGACGTGACGTCATGCGACGTTTCAAATCAATATATCTCCGTTATGTTTTGATTATGTGAATAAAGTAAAAAAATACATATCCAATAGTTTTTGGTAATGTACATGGTAGCCTAAGAAAAACAGTTATTCATTATCCCTATTAAAAACTCGGATGTATTTGTTTTGCAGTCGCCAGTTGTATTTTCTGAAGTTATAAGTCTGCCGAAACAATTGTTTGGGAAAATTTTTGGACGGGACGGGGGGGAATAGAAAAGTCCTATGGAAAAGAGGAGAGAGGAGCTCGATGGCGCAGGTCGTTAGCGCGTTCGGCTGCGATCGTTGAAGTTAAGCAACTTTCGCAATGGTCGGTCATTGGATGGGTGATCAAAAATCTTCTATCTTGAGTTCCTCCGTGCTTCGGAAGGCACGTTAAGCCGTTGGCTCCGGCTGCATCTGCAGTTGTTAGCACCCGCCAATCCGCATTGGGCCCGTGTGGTGGGTCATGGCCCTATCTCCCTAATTCCATCCATAGGGAAGGCCTGTGCCCCAGCAGTGGGGACATTAATAGGCTGATGATGATCATCATCATGGAAAAGACGAAGCGGAAATGCTTCACGAGCATCACATGACTATAAATATGTGTAGGCGTGTGTGTGGGAAGCATGCGCAGCTTTTCCTGACGAGCATGAAAGTTGGAGGGTAACTCGACGAAGGCTGAAACGCCACGAGCGCCAAAGCGAGAACATATATATACATACTAGGTCGCCCGCGACTTCGTCTGAGTTAAATTAATTTCTTGAAAATCCCTCTGGAACCTAACATTTTTTTGGATAAAAGTAGCCTATGTGTTAATCTAGGGTGTCAGCTAACTCCATACCAATTTTTATTAAAATCGCTCCAGCTGTTTAGACGTGAAGAAGTAACAAACATATACACTCACATACTCACACACTCACAAACTTTCGCCTTTATAATATTAGTGTGATATATGAGTTATGCGTGTGCTGCTCCATTCCCCTATGCCTTATGCACCGCCTAATATTAGGTTATTTAAGAAAAGAAGTTTCACTTCAGATGTGTGTAGTTCGTGCACACAATTATTTTTTCCCTCTTGTTCTAGAACTATTTACGTAAGCAAAAACTTTAAAGTTTCAATAACTGCGCATGTCAGTGAGTTGAGTAACCAATTAAATCGGCTGGCTTTTGCGCCGTGCCCCGATGCGTCGCCATATTGGCAATTTCGACTACAAATGGTTTTTTAAAAGTCTACACTTCTGCGAGGCGACCGACCGCTTTAACTCCATTTATCAGACACCTAGCTAGCTTTTCCCTTCACGACTCGGGAGTTTATTTTTTATTTTCTCTTCATAGCGAACCACAGTTTTTATTAGAAGTTGAATTTAATGCCCAATTTTTCAAAAGCCTAGTCTATATTCTCTATTTAGGTGGGATGTGCAAAACAACTACGTTTTTCTGTGTAAAGTGGGTATCAAACAATCATATGGTGACCTAATGGTAAGCGGCCACCATTTCCTATGAACTGCATTTTTTTTGTTTTCTACCAAGAGCAGGCGTGAAATCCTCATTACCCTAAAGCCAGCTGCAAGGTTATCTCAAAAATATGTGGCTATGGCCATAAGAGCCTTACAGGCTTCATCTGATGCGATCGTCCCCTAAGAAGGGGATGATACAGCGCTGCCTTAGTTAATACTACTGCATAGTGCGCTAGAAGACGGGTGCACCAGTATCGGATTGTGACTGAGCGACTGAAGGCCTCTCAGGATCGGGGTAGCGGGAATGAACGCTGCGATACTGTAACGTGCGAAGATTTAACTCTCGCATTAACCTACTCTTTCCCCATCGCCAACCCCTTGGAGCCTTGGAAACCTTGTTACCCGACCGAAACACAGCATCATCCAATATTAGTAAATTTATAAACGTACCTGGGCATTTTTCTCAACCCCCCACGAAAACGGCTAACTAGAGCCGAGGTCCGAGTCTCAGAGACGCCCTCTAGTTGAGCCGACCCCCTCAGGTTCGAGCAGTCTATAGGCTCCAGACGAAGAGGAGACTCCCCCGTGGGGAGATGCCATTAGCCTGGAATACCTCTAGAGGCACTCGCCAATTCTCGGCTTGATGTCTTAGGATCTCGCCGTCCCCAAACCCGGTGACGCTGTAAAGGTCATCTGCGACCAACAGCATACACACTAAAAAAAACCTATTCGTGGTTTTTCCAAGTCAATAAGTGTTGTTTTGTATTTAATAACGAAAAGTGTTTAAAATCTTAGAATAAAAGAGGAGGGCAGTCTCTTCAATCGAAGTACGCTGACACCATGCAGCCACGGCCACGCGTGCCGTCTCATCGCCCGCGCCCGCAACCACGCTTCGCTGATACCCCGGAGGTAATGTTTACAGCCAAAATACAAACATGGATGAACACTATTGAAGTATGCCTAAATGGGGTATGCGCTATCTTATGCAAGGGCAAGCAGTTGGAAATATCTTCTGAATGAATCAGAACAAAAGTTAAGAATTAATAAACCCGTGCAGAAAAGTATCTCCTGGAACATCGCAGCTGGCAGTGCAATATCAGTCACTGAAGCTAAGAACCATGCAAGTCCTTACTTCTCTTAAAGGCCTCACACAAATACAAGGCCTATCTTAACGCCTGAAAGCTTTGAGTAATCCAGACCAGTAGCGTGAACGGTTTCCTTTGCTGATATGGTGAAATAAAACATTGTCCAGTCCAAACCATTGATGGCGGGCGATCGGTCGTGTTTCCTTGAGCTCTGTTGGATGATCTACTTTATGGAGAGTATAGTATGTATAAATGATACTTTCCATTGGTCTGGAAAGGTACAACTTGTGATAGACATATTAGTAATGGTAGTGTTAATCCTCAAGGTTCGCGGCAGGATGGATGAAGACCTTTCAGTCTAGCAGGTATTACTATGTCACCCCCCTCTTGTAGTTTTGTCCTACAAAGGGGGGGCGGCGGAGGGTTCTTGGGCGGGTACGCCCAAGAAGCCCTTCCGCAGCGGATGGGCAGCGGTATGGTGGAAACTAGGCCGCAAACCCAGCCCCCACGCGCGGGCCTACCTGCGCACGTCTGCGGGGTCCCCGCAATACCTCGGAAGACCCCTGCCGTGGAGCCCCGGCGAGGCCGGGAAGCTGTTGGGTGCGGAGTCGTGGTAGAATCCCTAACGGGGACCCCGCGTCGCATTTAGCAGTGTAGAAGGTATTCGCAGGACTTAGCAGATATTATGCTGTAAAGCGTCCGTAAGAGCTGCGGGGTCCTCGGTGGTCAGCCACTGGGGGGTCCGTAAGACTTGCGGGAGCCAGGTGTGAGGTCCGTTCGGCGGTGTGCCTCTTTAAGGCGCCGTCGTCTGTAAAAAGATTTTTTACCTGCGTTATAAATTTGCTTTTTCAAATTCCTCCAGCTTAACATTATTTCAAATGTCAGTTAAAAAGTTACCTATGTAATATTTCGGTAAAAAAGGTTTGTTTTTAATCTGTCCATTAACGGCCGCTCGTATGAGCCTAGCACTAAGCTAGCTAAACTGAGTTCCGTTTTTGGGATAAGCTTCGTACATGAATATTAAAGTGGAACGTTGATGTTGGACAGGGTTACACCGTACCGTGTGTGTTTGCGAGCCGTAAATGTTCAAGTGGTACAGATAATCCTTATGTCAAGGTCATTAGAGGCAAAGAAATTTCAAGAAATGTTGTTATTGATAGGCTGGTCAGTGGTAACCTATCTCGATTGTTTTCGGACGATGCTTGCTTTAAGTGTCTAGGTTGACACTTAAGACTAACATCCTCACAACTGCGATAAATGTATAGTCATAAACTAACATTTATTGAAGTTATCCCGAGCATCATTCTAGGATTCTCATTTTTATTTTCAAAGCTGTTTTTTAAGTAGTAGTATTTGCAACTTACTTAGAAATCAGTAGAATTCTACTAAGTCGTGTCATTATTTAAAAGTCGTGTCATTAGTCAAAATGTGACATTTTCTTGTTTGCGTTTTTGATAAGTAAAAAAGTATAGTTATACAATTAAACGTACTTATTAAATCTTGAGTGGACGATTAAGGTGTCAATTTTATATTAACTTTGTTTATATCTAAAGAAAAGTTTTACTAGAAAAAAAAATGGGTGCGTGTACTGTTGATAATGATGTACTTCTATCAAAGTTGGCTAACGTAGGTTGCACACCGCACACGTTGTCATTTTTCGCCTCGTATCTACGAGACCGATGCCAATACGTGGATTGCAGCGGCAGGCTATCCGAACCCTATTTTACAAGATCAGGTGTAAGTCAAGGCAGTAATTTAGGACCTCTGCTATTTGTTTTAATGATCAACGACTTGCCGAAAGTAGTCAAGATGTCTACACCATTGTTATTTGCTGATGACCTAAAATTAGTTCGCACAATAAAGGGATCCGGTCATGACTCTTTGCAACAGGATATAGATAGGGTAGTAGAGTGGAGTTTTAAAAATAAATTGTACTTCAACGTGGACAAATGTTCCGTATTATCGTTTAGTCGAGCGCGTAGCCCGAGTCACCATCAGTACTACATGGACAGCATGCCACTGAAACGTGTATCCGAAGTGAAGGACTTAGGCGTACGCTTCACTACCGATGTGAATTTTCGACAGCATATCGTAGAAGTTTGTAAGAAAGCTTACCGGAATTTGGGCTTAGTTTTACGTCAAGCGAACGAATTTACAAATCTCAGTGCAATAAAAGCTTTATACGAATCCCTCGTAAAAAGCCATTTAGAATGCAATGTTTTAGTCTGGTCGCCACAAGAAGCGAAATATAAATTAATGTTAGAACGCATCCAGAACAAATTCGTTAGATTTATTTTTTTGAAGCAGTATGGTGTGTATCCAGGCTTTCCACTTTTGTACCCTACTCTGTTCACACTAGGCATGACGGGCTATTTTAAATTAGAAGTAAGGAGGGAAGTGTCTCTGGCCACTTATTTATTCAAAGTGATTCGTGGTAAACTAAGGAACCCAGAGATTCTTCACACAGTTCAGTTGTGTGTGCCCAACGAGTACGCGAGGCGACGGAGGCAGCCTCCCCTGTTGTGTGTGCCGCGCGCGCGCACTAACCTGCAGCACTGCGCTTCTCTCACGCGCGCTCTGCGCGCACTCAACACGCTGTCTCTGCACATTGACTTGTTTCAATGCACATTGAATGAATTCACACGGGCCGCTTATTGTATACTATCATAGAAATGTTTATTTTATCTTCGTGTTTGTGTTTTATTTTTTTATTTTTAGTTTTGTATAATAATTGGATATATCGTAACTGCTCTATTGTATTAGGTTATACCTGTAATGATAGATGTAAGTGATTATTAAATAAATAAAATAAATAAATAAATAAATGTAGGCGCGTGAGAAGTTATCCTTCTTTGGCATAGTTTAAAATTAGTTTTTAATTGCATGCAAATAATTAATTACAATAAATTAATAAAAAGTATGGAAAAGGACACAGTCAATAAAATTTGAAAAAATAAATAAATAATCAAAATATTCAATTAAAATCGCTACTGAATATAATTTATTAGAACATATGTGATTTGCACTTGTATGAAACTCAAACACGTATTCCGAATATACAAACTAGAAACATGTGGATAAATATTATAAATATTATAAATAACTGTTACTTTATTACAAAAAATAAAGATGTGGTTTTTGGTTCTACTACACCAATGGTCAAGAGATGGCGCTGTAGTCTCCTGAATCGCGCTTTGGTTCCGTTGTTCCAGATTAATAAATACTTTTGATAGGCCTTCACAATGCAGTCGTTAGCACCCACTAAATAGAGATTCTATTTCTATTTTGTTGGTAGATTTTCTTAATGTGCGGTAAACACAAAAGTAACAGCATGAAGTTGGTCGCTAAAGCGATGCATGCTGTTAAAATTTTGTGTTACAGGGATGCGCGCGCATCTTAAAATTTCACTCTCATAATTTTTTCATAACGCGCCTAAAGAAGTATAACTTCAAAAAATCCACGCGGACCAGGTAGCGGACGGGACTCTTTCGGGACGGCAATTTTTTTTCTAGTAAAAGTTTTCTTTAGATTTAAACATCTAGCAGTTAAATGCTAAAAAATAAATATAAACACAGCTTTGTTTTTATTAACTTAAATTAACAGTTTCTCCTTTTCTCTATAGAGGCTTATAACGGTGTACTTACTTTAGTCAAATTTATTGTTACGCTACTGTGTAAATGAGGTAGTATTTTAAAATCAAGCTTGCATCAAATGCAGAACGTCGCTTAGCATATTCGCGGTTCGTGTTTGGCTAACGCTTCGCAAATAAACTAACGTATGTATATTTGAGTTTTTTTTAATGAAAAATGGCGGTGCCAGTCCTTTTTGACGTATACATTTTCAAGAGTACGTAGAAAATGGTAATAAGCGAAAATTTAAGGTTGTAGCGGGCTGAAAGATTTCGCCGCTAACGTTATGACAAAATAAATAGATATTTCCAACACTCCCACCAATTAGCCTAGCCCCAAAGTAAGCACTAAAGGCTTGTGTTATGGGATACTAGGGTAACGGTAGAATACATATACTATACATACATAAATATATTTTTATAGAAATACATATTAAACATCCATGACTGGAGTACAAATGCTCGTATTCATCACACTAACACCTGCCCCCAACGGGATTTGAACCTCTCGAGTCGGCGACACCATGAAACCCGGCGTACAAACCACTCGGCCACGGTGGTAGACATAAAAAAGGATATTTAAATCGGAATTTTCATATCAAAATTAGCGGCATGTGTGTAGCTCCGTTGAAATTAATTTCATCAATAATTTCACCTGTAAACGCTTAGTATGTGAAATCGAATATTGCATAATTTGTTTTTTTTTTATTTCAGGTAATGGCACACCAAAGAGCGCATCAGTAAGTTGACGCGGCAATACAGCTACTCCCAGATCTGTCCGATTTTTAAAAGATTCAAAAATCATTATAAGAAACATCTAAGGTATGCTAAACCTTTCCCTATCCTACGGATGTGCATTTCTAATAATTCCACAGGTACCATAATTACTGGTGTATTATATGTCAGATCTTTATCTTTTACCTTTATTGTTAGATGAAAAACGTTTTCTATGACCTCCATGGCCGAGTGGTATATACGCCGGGTTTTTCATGATGTAGCTACTCGGAATTTCTAATCTCGGTGGGGGCAAATGTTATTATAATGAATACGAGCACTTGTACCTTAGTGATGAATGTTGATTGAATAAAGATAATAATAAGTAAGTATACAAGTAAGTATACATATAAAAATACATTTCTGGTTTTCTTTTTTATTTACGACACCAGTGTCAAAAACCAAAGCTACTAAAAAACAATGGACACACGGTTATTTCTTTAACTTATAGAATTTACACCCTTGTCACTGGTGACTGCAGTTGCTGTGTCCGGTACCTGTTCAGCTCAGTACAATTGTAAGGAGATTTGTTAATATTGCTTTTTTATAGCTAGGCAGCCAAATGACTCTACCCCACCTGATGTTAAGTAGTGATAAAGTCCAGACGCAATCATAGCTGGTACAGCAGTTTTAAAAAAAAAAAATGGGTGCGTGTACTTATGTAGGCGCGTGAGAAGTTATCCTTCTTTGGCATCGTTTAAAATTAGTTTTTAATTGCATGCAAATAATTAATTACAATAAATTAATAAAAAGTCTGGAAAAGGACGAAGTCAATAAAGTTCAGTTTTAATTTGAAAAAATAAATAAATAATCAAAATATTCAATTAAAATCGCTACTGAATATACTCGTAATTTATTAGAACATACGTGATTTGCACTTGTATGAAACTCAAACACGTATTCCGAATATACAAACTACAAACATGTGGATAAATATTATAAATATGAATACCTATAACTGTTACTTTATTACAAAAAATAAAGATGTGGTTTTTGGTTCTACTACACCAATGGTCAAGAGATGGCGCTGTAGTCTCCTGAATCGCGCTTTGGTTCCGTTGTTCCAGATTAATAAATACTTTTGATATTATAAATATGAATACCTATAACTGTTACTTTATTACAAAAAATAAAGATGTGGTTTTTGGTTCTACTACACCAATGGTCAAGAGATGGCGCTGTAGTCTCCTGAATCGCGCTTTGGTTCCGTTGTTCCAGATTAATAAATACTTTTGATAGGCCTTCACAATGCAGTCGTTAGTACCCACTAAATAGAGATTCTATTTCTATTTTGTTGGTAGATTTTCTTAATGTGCGGTAAACACAAAAGTAACGCAAACGCATGAAGTTGGTCAAAAGCGACCAACTTCATGCTGTTAAAATTTTGTGTTACAGTGATGCGCGCGCATCTTAAAATTTCACTCTCATCATTTTTCATAACGCGCCTAAAGAAGTATAACTTCACAAAAACGAGTAATTTTTTTTTGTTGTAAATTTTTCTTTAGATTTAAACATCTAGCAGATAAATGCTGAAAAAAAATACAATGTGATTATTTACGCATTTTCCATTATTTTAACGTCATAAAAAGAATGAATTAGTAACAAGACGAGATCAATTCGTCAACATCAACAGCTTAACGTACTTTCGAAATATAAAAAGAATTTGGACACCCATCGTATGCCAGACCTTTACGACAGTTGCTTAACATTCTCAATGGCAAACCGATCACTCCAGCCGATGCATGCTAGCGCCGTCCAGTTCCTACTATCATCATCATCAGCCTACTAATGTCGCCACTGCTGGGGCACAGACCTTTCCTATGGATGGAATAGGGAGATTGGGCCATTCATGACCGTCAGCCATGCAGCCGCGACCAACGGCTTAACGTGCCTTCCGAAGCACGGAGGAGTTCGAGATAGTAAATATTTGGTTCGAGATAGTAAGGGGTTAGCGCGTTTGGCTGCGATTGTTAAACTTAGGCAACTTTCGCAGTGGTCGGTCATTGGATGGGTGACCAAAAATTACTATCTCGAGCTCTTCCGTGCTTCGGAAGGCACGTTAAGCCGTTGGTCCCGGCTGCATCTGCAGTCGTTAGCACCCACCAATCTGCACTGGGCCCGCGTGGTGGGTCATGGCCCAATCTCCCTATTCCATCCATAGGGAACATTAATATAGTAATATAGAATAGTGGGGACATTAATAGGCTGATGATGAAATATTCGGTCACCCATCCAATGACCAACCACTGCGAAAGTTGCTTTACTTTAACGATCGCAGCCTAACGCGCTAACCACTAGCGCTATCGAGTTCCCTCTACTCATCGATATTTTTTTTTCATTAACACACTGGTATTTCAGTAGTTGACATTATAACTCGCAACTTTATGAAAGTATCCTGAAAATATTGTCCAGGAAAGAGGTTTGAGTTGGGTTTGACGGGGGCGTTTCATTGTTTGTGCCGAGTAGGTGTTGACATCTTTTTATCTTTCCATTATCAGCAACTTTGTGTGTGCCGGCGGATGAATTATTTTCTATTTTCATCAGTAAAAAAAAAATCTCTTTGTTGCCCATTGTAAATGTAGGCGAATGACCGAACACTTTGTTCATATCTAAAGAAAAGTTTACTAGAAAAAAATCCACGCGGACCAGGCAGCGGACGGGACTCGAACCCGCACCCTTCGCAATCCGGGCGAATGCGCTGACCATTATGCTACCACGGCCCTATTCGCCGCGTCGAAATTTTCCTAGCCTTAAGCTGCAAGGCAGCGCCATCTCTTCGCATTATAGGTAACCCTCGTCCGCTGCCTGGTCCGCGTGGTTTTTTTTTCTAGTAAACTTTTCTTTAGATTTAAACATCTAGCAGTCAAATGCTTAAAAACTAATAAAAAATAACTATGTTCATAACATAATCAGTGTGCAATAGCATAATGAGAATCAGGGCCGTGGTAGCATAATTGGTCAGTGTATTCGCCCGGATTGCGAAGGGTGCGGGTTCGAGTCCCGTCCGCTGCCTGGTCCGCGTGGATTTTTTTCTAATAATAATATATTCTTTATTGTATAACACCACAAACGACATAACAGTAAGATTACACTGACAGAGAGACATTACACAATGGGCGGCCTTATTGCTGAATAGCAATCTCTTCCAGGCAACCTATGACGGAAAATTAAATAAGTATATAAGAACAAAAAAAGGGGGGAAGGGTGTAAGAGCAATATTATAAAATAAAATGAAAACAGTAATAATAATATAGATGCATATTTACATGAAAAAATAAAAAAATAAACAAATAAATAAAGGAAAGGGGTACATATTTTCAAAGTAAAGATAGGAAATGACGCTTAACTTGCTCACGGAACGAGTCCAGAGTGCGAATGGATGGATTCTAGTAAAACTTTTCTTTAGATTTAAACATCGAGCAGTTAAATGCTTAAAAATAAATAAGAAGAAGAAATAATGTTGAAGTAGTTATCGAATGCAATAAAAAACGCGGTATGAATAAAGAAGAAATACCTAACACGAAATACAAAGCCTCAGCGACAGAAATGCAATACCACCAAAAGGTAGTGTTATCCCCGTTATCTTTACCTTTATAGTTAATAATATGAGAACAAAAGCGAAACTCGATTCGCTACCATGCTACGCTGTTATGTGTTTAATGTATGTCATTATAATGTCATCTGCGGAGTGAACCAGTGTTTCTCAAAGTTTAAATCACCTCAGAGAGCGTATAGTTGCGGCGCAGCGAATTTTGAATAGCTACTGAATTATGCTGCTACTAGAAGCGCCCTCACATTGTTTTAGGCGCTAACTTTACGAGTTAGAAATGCGCACACGTGATAGTCTTTGCCTTCCCAATGAGAGAAAAAAAGACAATAATTTTCATGTCCAAAGCTACGAGGGGACTTTTTGGCGGGATCGGGAAGCGTCACTTTAGCAGTTTTGTTTTTCTTGTTAAAAATTGTGTTGTGGCGGATGTTAGTGTCTAATAATGGTGGATTATTAACCACTAAGTGTTCGGGAACATGCACAAGTGTTGGCAAGTGAAACAAAATAGCGGAAAGTGTCTTTCGACGTTCCTTTGCCTTAGTAGGTACATTCATAACCTTGAAAATTGTATTTTTAAACTTTAAATATTATTCAATGAGTACTTACATCGAATTGATCTTTGCAAAAAGAAATGACTTTCTGTCGATAAAGTTACAGGATTTAGCAAGTTTTAAACATACGTTCATCTGTAAGTATGTTTATTTCTTTAGGCAATTTAAACCACAACTTTTGTAGTCTTTTACCAAGTATATCATGATAACTACTATATTTTTCATGTGATCTATTAGAAATCATGGTTTTATAATATTAACTCAGAAAGTTTATTTCCTACGTGCTTGCGAGTGTTTGTTTACAAATGCTTTGACGTCATAGCATAGATAAGTCTATAGAAGCGACTAAATAGCGTTTTTGTATGTCTTCTAGGTAAATAAATACTTTTTTCGGTCTGATAGAACAATAATTATTAACAATTTAAAACATAATCCAAAAAGTGTCAACTAGCCTATTTAACAACAGTGTATTCTTGTCATTCCCTAAACAGAATGAAAAAGATAGACTGATATTAAATTTAGTTTTAAATTTAGAGAATCGTGCCAGAATCGACACCCACCAGTGTCTGTGTCTGATGGTAAATGTCTACCACAGCATGGTAAATACTTCCAATGCAGCGACTTCTCCAAGAACTCTTTGTTCTATCTCCCGTTTTTAAAGAAATTGTATAACAAAATACTCGTTTTATTCGGTTTCACCTAACTTCTTCATTTCACTCAGAAAAAAGTACGTAGTTCTACGTACTTTTCATATGCAAAATTTACCAATTCCACGTAATTTTCTCATCGGGCCTACGCCTTTTTCAAAATCCGAGTTGGCAACACTGAGGTCAAGGCCCAATCTTCCTATTCCATCCATGGGGAAGGCCTGTGCCCCAGCTGTGCGTACCGAGTGTGGCGAATCCATCAATCAATCAATCCATATAAAATGAAAACTACAAGAAATATGCCGGTGGCGGCGTTTTGTGGTTGTGGGGCCCGTGTGCGGCGACACTTATGCATTCTTCAACGCTCTGTCACGTATCTATTACGCTATCGTAAACACTGCGACGTAAAAAAAATCCAACCCTCTGTACTCTGTAAATACTGTAACGTATTCGATACCCTCCAACGCAATCAAATTTAACTAAACAACGTTTTTCCATACATCACAAACAATTGCTAATTAGAAACGGTGTGTAATTAATTTAACTCGTCCGTGAAATTAACTCCACCGAAATAATTACTCCTACATTCCTTTAAGAAGATACTTCAAAATGTTCTCTGCGTACGTTTTTGCGAACACGAAATGTCTAGAAGTGGCACCGCTTAAATATGGATGATGAGAAATTTTTATTTCCTTCGTCTATCAGGTAAATTTTCAAAAAGAATTGTTGTGCCTTATCTTTAAGTAACTTTTTGTATATTTCAATTTAAATATTGAAGAGTAGTAATGGGTGTCCTATGGCTAAATGATGATGATCATTGAAGAGGCATGCCGATGCAGCACATTGAGACGAACATTAGTATCATTTTAACTTTCATCGAAGCTACACCGATGGTCTTCAGCGACCGACGCAATAACTTAAGTAAAAATAAACTGTCAATATCACATTCGTAGCCCAGTCTTATAGTAATGAAATTAAAAAAAAAGCCTGATATTAAGTTGATGTCATAAATAATTGTTCTTTAGGATTTTAATTCACAAGTATTTATTGTAGATTAATAGTAGTATATACTTTCTCGCTAGATGGCACTCCTCAAACGCCATTCAATTTTGTTTTTGTTGTTCAGTTTTATTCTAGAAGGATCCGATTCACACCGAGGATCTTTTACTACAAGGCTTTCTCCCTATTTTGTTTCCTTTGAATACACAGTATTATTTAGCATTTATATTTAAATAAATGTCTTCGTCAATTCTATACGTTTTAACTCTTTGCGGATTTTAATTACAACCGTACACGCCTTGTACCTTTAAGTGATTTATTTGTTTTAAGAATACGAAGCCATTTTGTTTTTAACTGTACATCTTTGATCATGATCGGCAAGTGGAAATGCGAAATTATTAATTAAAAACGTCAAACGGAACGTATCATTTTTGAATGAATTGAAATCGATGGGCTTTTGTGTGACGGAAAATGTAATAACATTGCTATCAAGAATGTTATTCTTGTTGTCTACCTTTTGAAATCAGTAATAGTGATGGATGAAATAAATAAATAAAATTCTATTAAGGTGACTACTTGTTAGAAAATAATTTTAAGAAATTATATCGATACGAGTGAGTATGTTATGAGTACCGCTCTTACTCCATTTACACACAAGGCCAATCCACAGTTTATACAAAGTAACTGCAGTAGCTATTCAAAGACTAATATGAAATTGTACTCATTACGTCTGTTATAAATATTTTTTTTTATTATTAATTATCGGCAATCCAATTTTTAAATAACAAATCTACTAACGCGAGAATTTAAACCTGTTATCGCTTCCCTACGCTTCAGTACAAACGCTTGGAGACCTATGATAAGGTAATTAATTCAAATTAACATCTGAAGACATACATCAAATTGTATTATGTCATGCACTGCTGATTAATTGAAACATTTCTGGCGTGTTATTAAACGCTCTCTAACAAATTAATTTTCGATATCGATGTATTGCAGTCTAATCCCATGACTATAACAATATAAGTGATGAATATTTGTTTCGTAGGTTTTCGCACACATCACTTATTAAATAAAGCAAGTTTCAACGGGTTCCGACGACGCATTCCTGCAAAGGATGCGAAACTTCAATCTTATTTATAAAATTCTCATGTCACAATGTTAGTTACCATACTCCTCCGAAACGGCTTGACCGATTTTTATAAAAAATTATATACATATTCAGTAGGTCTGAGAATCGGCTACTATCTATTTTTCATACGCCTAAGTGTTAAGGGTTGTCCACCCCTAAATTTTTTTTTTATTATTTTTTGGGACATTTTTTATTACATAAAAATACATAGGTCCACCCTAAATTTTCACCCTTCTATCATCAAACCTTATTTTTATGGCGGTACGAAGTTCGCTGGGTCAGCTAGTATTTAAATAAAATCAGTGCATCTAACTTGTTCAAACTTGTTTTATTTAATAAGTGATAAACTTAATATTTGCACAATTTTTTCGTTATCCTAAAATGAAGTTTTAAATTCGAATGCTTTGCTAATTTAAGTAAGTGTATATGTTCAATAAACTATTTAGCGAAGTCAAAACTTAACTACTATTTACGAGCAGACGAGAGAGAATGGCGACGACTGAACACAGGCATAAACTGCCTTTTCCCAAACCTAATAATAATAATAATAAATAAATAAATATTTCCAACACTCACACCAATTAGCTTAGCCCCAAAGTAAGCACTGTAAGGCTTGTGTTATGGGATGCTAGGGTAACGGATAGAATACATATACTGTACATATATAAGTATATTTAGATAGAAATACATATAAAACATCCATGACTGGAGTACAAATGCTCGTGTTCGTCACACAAACATCTGCCCTCAACGGCATTCGAACCCAGGACCTCTCGAGTCGGCGACACCATGAAACCTGTTGTACAAACCACTCGGCTACGGAGGTTCCCAAAATTATAGTAAAATATGTAAAAGTAAATTATGTAACAATTATAGTAAAATATGGAAGTAGTAAAAATAATAAATTTTAAAGAAAATTTTACATCTTCCTTAGTCTATTTTAAATTTTTTTAGTCTGGATGTAATTTATAGCGTTTAAAACGGGTCTTCAATATGTATTTCTATATAAATATACTGAGATTTACAAATTTTCACATTCAAGAAACAAATCAAAAGCAACATGGCAAATATTAAACTAAAACTACACTAAAACTATACAAAAATTAAAAATATTAAAAAAAAAGTCTTTTTTTAAAATTTGCCGTTCCGAATTATATATCATATCAACTCGCATACACTTTGGCTATTTCCGTAAAACACATTTAGCCAAGATGTCAATGACACTATTGAATAACGATCGACGCTAGGCGCGTCTGCTGTGCCGGGCTATAATTTAAATATCTTACAAATGAGTAATCACATGAAAAGGTTGCTTAACACTTCACTTATTTTATGGGTGTCTTTTGATAATATAACGTTAATCTGAAGAGAGGGATTAAGGCTTTTGCACAAAGTCTTTGCGTCCGTTGACTATCCTAATTGACATATTCAAAGTGCCTAATGCCAACAACCTGGGCGTACCTAAACTGTGTTACTGTATCGATATGAATGAACAATTTAATTTTAAAGAAATTATTACTAGAAAAAAGTCCACGCGGACCAGGCAGCAGATTGGACTCGAACCAGCACCCTTCGCTATCCGGGCGAATGCACTATCCGGGCGAATTCACTACTCGGGCGAATGCACTATCTGGGTGAATGCTGTAGATAACCCACACGTTGGTTTATCTACAATGCGAAAAGATAGCGCTGCCTTGCAGCTTAAGAAAAGCTACAAATACTTCGAAACGGATATCAGGGCCGCGGTAGCATAATGGTCAGTGCAATTCGCCCGGATAGCGAAGGATGAGGGCTCGAGTCCCGTCTGCTGCCTGATCCGCGTGGATTTTTTTCTAGTAATATTTTCTTTAAATTTAAACATCGAGCAGTTGTATGCAAAAAAAATTATAACAATTTTTTTACTCATTCATATTTTATAATTTATTATCATCTATTAGTGTTGTTTATCCGAACACTTTCTTTCAGGCTGGCCCTGTGCCTCATTGCCACCCTTTCAACATCAAAAATCCAGTTCGTAACTTACAAATAAATTCGAAATATCACTGTTATGTTGGCAGATTGTTAATACAGTCATTTGAAATTGTTGCTAATAAAACACCTGAGTAGGTAAGTATATGACTATTTTTTTTCACATGCCGTCTATCATGGTATTCATAAATGTTCATTGCTTTGATTAAATAAAATATTGTTGGAACAACTCAATAACTGACGCTGAGAGGCACTTGGACATTTTTTAATTGCTTTCGATAAAAGTTGAGCTAAAACCGCTTATAAAAATAGAAATTGCTAACGCTAAAATTGCCGGTTTATGATCGTTCGCGTTGTCTATTCGTTTATCGATATTTTAGCTTCGAGCGCGTCACTAGTATGGACTTTTCCATTTTTGAATGCTGTCTTTTCTCATAGCTCAGACACTTCGTCAAGCCGTAAAGCTTGTACAACCTCTTCGCTTTATAGTTTGCCAACAAATTTGTAGGTTCATTTTTCATAACAGTGGTTTTTAAAGTGCAGTTCACTTGCAGTGAAAATTCGAGGCGTGAAGATGTTTGGATGAATGACAGTTTTTTTTTAATATTGTCGAGAGACTAGGGCTCAGTAAGCAGCGTCTTTGCTTTAACTGAAATATTAGAATCTTCAATCTTATCAATATATATATATATACGTAACTAAGTTACAAGTATTTTTGAGGTGATAAAGATAACTTCTGAAGCTTCTTTAAATATTGTTCTAATAACTCCACCTCCAAGGCGCAACGCAAAAAGAAAAATGGCGAAATTCCATATAGTTTGAGACCCAGATTTCAAGGCCCCGTTCACGAATGAAATTTATAGATTTTTGTACTGCTAAATAAGACTAACAAAAAAGTCCATTAGACATAATCAATTAAAGCTAGCACAAAAAAGAAATAAGTAGTAGGGTCCATACTAAAAGTGAGGTTATGTTTTACTTAGTTGTTTTACTTACAATTATGTGTTTCTATTTTACGTAAGTATATAATAAAATGATGTATTTATATTGTGATTTTCATGAATTTGTATCATATTTTCTTCATCTCTATACAAAAACGCGACATCATAGACAGAAAATTCACAATAAAATATTCTACGTAAAATAAACACCGAAACGAACGAAACAACAAAGAATTTACAGACTGGCATTAGATTTTAAAAATATTTTTCCGTTTCAAAGAAGTAAAAAACCAATATCCGTTTTTATATTAGAAAAATGATTAAAAATAAAGTGTTTTCTTCTTTCTTTTGATGACATTAACTTCTTTTGTTTAATTTATCAAATAATTAAAATAATTTAGTTGCATATAGTGAAGCAATAGCTGCTATTGTAATATTATTCTTAAGTACCTAAGTTAACCACTGCATAAGGCGGAACTGAACAACGACACTGTTTTCGCGTTTTATTATTGCTATGCATAATGTGATGTTTCGATATAGAAACCTTCATTTTTTTTCTGAATGCAAGGTTTTAAAAATCTAGTTTATATTTTAAAAATTACTGTAAGTTCTTTATTGAACGGCTTCTAAAACATTTGGGTCTACATTCGCCGTTCTTCTTTCACCGAAACTTTAAATTTTTGAGGAGCGTACTACATATAGTTTGTTCTTCAATTGAAATAACACAGCCAACACATCGATATGTTTCACAGTCATAACGCAC
Source organism: Chilo suppressalis (assembly GCA_902850365.2). Classification (NCBI taxonomy): domain Eukaryota; kingdom Metazoa; phylum Arthropoda; class Insecta; order Lepidoptera; family Crambidae; genus Chilo; species Chilo suppressalis. The sequence continues at coordinate 11,058,381 of OU963917.1, read as the reverse complement.
GTACAACACTTATCTGAAATTCGTCGATCGACAGGTAAGTACTTAGTTTGCCTCGACGTCTCAACCTTATTGTTTAAATCGAGTAATTAGACGTAGTGGGCTCACCCGATTGGTGGGGTAGGACCTACCCCTTACCCCCTCGAAGGTTAACTCGATAAACCAATTTTCGTCGTCATTGTACGCATGCTGATTAGTTTTGATTCCACCTGGCTCGGTTATTAATGTCGAGTTATTGTCCCACGGGAATTGGGGCGTGTGCTATGAGCACCATTGTTGTAGTTAAACCAAAGATTTTGTGAAGAGATTGGGTCAATTAACATTGAGAACATCGTAAGCAGAATTTAACTGAAAAGGAACATAGCGTACCTTAGAAAAGCACCTATCATACGCATTAGTTCATGAATTAAGCTACTTAGACTTATGGCGCGATTACACTTGTTCGTTAGCCCGACTACGAGTGGAAATGGAATTCGGGTAAACAACTTAGTGGAAATGAACGGAATCAAATGAACAATTACGCCGCGATGTGGCATCATTAAGCGCATTCTACCGACTATACCACGGCGAGTGTTCTGAGCAGTTATTCTCCCTTATCCCTCCATCACCTTTCCTTCAGAGGACCACGCGCGCTGGCCTACGTTGCCATCGACTTACTGTGGCCACTATTCCTACACGAACAAAGAAATTTGGTGACTCATTTCTTTGTCGTACTATTCGTAAGTGGAATTCTTTACCCGCGCACGTGTTCCCTCCTTCCTATAATCTGGGGTCCTTTAAGAGAGACGTGAAGGAGCATTCTTGCGGGCCGGCAAGGTGAGGATGATTGGTGTAGAAGTTTATAACTGCTGTACCAGCTATCTTCGCGTTTGGACTTTATTACCACTTAACATCAGGTGGGGTAGAGTCATTTGCCTACCTCTATATATATATAAAAAAAACGAGTACGCCCGTATTAAGGTAGATTTTCTTTTGTTTACCCGACACCGTCTTTCAGCCCGTTTTCCAGTGTAAATATTGTTTCGGGTGTCCGAATTCAAGTAATATCTTTCGTTCACCCGAATACAGTACGGCGCGCGGCGGGCTGTTTCCGCAACTCGACACCGTGTGCCTATTTCGCGTTAGGTATTGTATTAGTCTTGTCATCCCAGCTTCTGCAGAAAGCCCAACAGTCCACGGATGTTGCTTCAGACTTCTACTAGTGTGCGTGGATTTAGCTTATTTTGGTTCGATTTCGAATATATTTTGTTTTAGCTTTGATTCGTTGGTAACGAAAAATTTAGTAAATAACTCTTAGGGTGCTTTTCCACAAGAGATGTGCTATGCAGCTATGCTGCGAGGGTGTGTCAGCTAAGCTACGAAACTACGAGACCGTATCCACTGATGCTAATCTAGGTAGCGGGGCGAGGAAGATGTGCTGTGAAGATGCGCCGCGCCGCCGCAAATTCTTCGCACATTGCGAGATACAAAATAACTTTTTGCTTCCACGATATCATGTCTTCTTTCAGTGACAAGCGCGGGCACTCTTCTCTTGATATAGCGGCCATCATAGCCCGCATCCTTCCATATAAAAAACATAGCTTAGTTGAACCCGTTCCTACCAGTGCTATGCTATGTGGACCAATAAATTTGATTGGTGGATATCAAACGCATCCACAGTAACGTAGCATAGCACATCTCTGGTGGAAAAGCAGCCTTAGAGTTAAAACCATTGAAATGAGCTCTAAAAAAATAGAATAACTTGTAAACTAACTTTAGTTTTCCCTGCGTGATAAAATAATCACAAATGATAAAATATATACAAAATAGGAATACTTAATAAAAGAATACCTTACCTCATCTGACCGGTGTCCTCAGAGATACTATTTTGCTCCATACCAAAAATTATCAAAATTTTATCCTTATTCGTTATCTTTTATGTTAAAATGAGAAAGCTCTAAAGCTTATGATGAAATTATGAAAAGCTACAATTTTAGTTCGGATACAATGCTATGGTCTTCGATAATGTCAGCGAAATAATTTATCTATACCAAATAATTTGATAAACTTACTAGTATTGCCACAAATAAATAATATAGCAGAGGTTTGATTTTCACGCTCCGCCGATTTCCCGCTCATTTCAGCAGAAAAACACCTTCCGTTACCAAACCACACGTTTCCTACAAACAAACATTGCTCCACGGATTTTTCTGAACGGCCCATTGTACAGACAAGTGAAACGGGTTAACGAGCACACAAATATTTACTTTACCGTAATTCGGGTTAATCGGTATCGGCATAGTCGATACGGTAGTCAGTAGAGTTAGTTTCATAGATCGAGGGTATAGTGGTAAAGGTGTTCATTGTCTTTTGTAATTGTTATAAATCTGATGCTTTCAGAATCGGATTGGGGACCAAATATTTATTTTTCAAAGCTCCTTCGTGTTTCGGAAAGCATGTTGCCATCCGAGTTCCCACATGCGCACTGTGCCTGCGTGGTGGGTTGGCATGGCTCAATCGCCCTATTCCATCTAGGGAAGCCATGTGCCCCAGCAGTGGCTGGCTGATAATGATTGTTCTCTTCTTCAGAACATCGGAAGAAACATTAAGCCAATAAGTCCAGCTGGCCCTGGAGCAACCGTTTATCCGCATGGCAGCAGTGTGGATATTGTCAATCTAACGACAAAGGCAACGTTTAATGAAATTATATGAATATGCAATAAATTGTACATCCTGTTGGATGTGTAATGTTATATTGTTAAGGAATAAATAAATAAATATAGAAAGCGCCAGGTCAGGTAGAAACAAGCTGACAAAGTGACAATCATATTTCCAGGCATTTCAGTCTAGGACTATTGCATATTATTGCATTATTTTTACCTAAATAAAAAATATTTATACGAATATCTTATATGAAAAATAAACTACTGTGTGTCCTCTAAACTGTGTACAGGATTTGGTTATTATGACAACGCACGCTGAAAATATACTGTTACATTGTAATAACCATGTTTACTATGTAAGCCAAGTGATTTGAGGGATTATAATATTGTAGGATGTAAGTGTGAAATGGGATACGATACTAAATATATAGCCAAGTAGGTACGTCGAGATCGCGTGAAGACCTACGCGTAATCATGGAATAAGTAATAGGACTTGGGGTATAATCCGAGCGGATCGCATTACATCGGTGTGAATCAGTGGAGCTATTTCTAAACGTACGTAGTTGATGGATGTCTGATCGAACTACGCAATGCAATAGGGATGATGACTAATTTTTTTTTCTTCCTTTATCAGGTAGATTATCAAAAAGTATTGGACACGTATTTTTTCTTTTTTCACATAATATAAACATTGCAGAGATATATTGATTTGAAAAGTCGCATGACGTCACGTTAGAGTACACTTATAAGTGAAAATTCACTCAAAAGTGACGTCACGAGCCCCTACTCCCAAACTTTGACGCGCTATAACTTTGTCATTTTTTGGTTGATTGCCCAAAGAAAAAATACGTGTCCATTATTTTTTGATCATCTAACTGACGGACTAAATAGAATTTCGTTTACTGTACCCCGTCATCACCCCTATTTATGCTGTCGTTTTGTTGTGCAAAGCGTTCTAAATAGGTGACCGGAATTATGATGAAACTAGGGTCTTAAGTTGTTTTCATACAAGCAAACACCGGAGCATGTTATGAGCGTGAGGAGACACATATAAGTGAGTATATATATATGTTTTTGAGGAGCTCTAAGGCGCAGGTGGTTATTGCATTCGGCTGCGATCGTTGAAGCAACTTTCGCAGTGGTCGGTCATTGTATGGATGAGCAAAAATCTTCTATCTCGAGTTCGTCCGTGCTTCGGAAGGCACGTTAAACCGTTGGTCCCTGCAGCCTCTGCTGTCGTTAGCACCCGTCAATCCGCACTGCGCCCGCGTGGTGAGTCATGGCCCAATCTCCCTATTCAATCCATAGGGTAGGCCTATGCCCCCGCAGTGGGGACCTTAATAAGCTGATGATGATATATGTTTTTGTCATTTCGAAGGTAATAAATGTGAAGTGAGATATAGCAGATTCCACGAAATGGAGCAGTCATACGAAAAAGAAACCCTTACCTTACAGAAAGCTACAGTGAATAAACTTTGTAGGTCTTCATGGGATACGAGCTCTCAGGGTCGGTAAGCAGCAGGCAAGTCATACTCTGATATCATCACCAGCCTATTAATATTCCCCTGCTGGAGTACATTGCTTTGCTCTGGATGACTGCTGCAGATATTCGCGTTAATTTAGACATCTTCGTCCGCATCAATAGCTTTTACGGATGCGGATTCATATCAACAAGCAACGACATCTTAAGATAGAGGGAAGGAACAGAGTGGCATATGCTGACATTTTGACAAGAATGTGCCCGCCGCCTACACCTCTCACGGTCCCCGTTTTTCGCGGTCTTTGTACCCAGCAGGCAAGGACTCAGTTAAGCGGTCTACCTATAGTGTGGATTGGTGGCTGCTAACGACTCCAGATGTAGCCAGGGCCAATGAGTAACATGCCTTCTGAAACATGGAACAAGCTAGCAAGCATAAGAAATGGTTGTTCACCTATCCTTTGATTGACCATTGCACTTACTCAATCGTAGACTAGACACGCATACTCCTCTGTTTGTATAGGGTTAGGAGGGGGACATTGTAACAAGAAGCACAATGTAACAAGTATAAAACCCAGAAGGAAATAGGGTAAAATCGAATTTTTAGTTTAGACACTAACTATTATTTATTTGTTAATTATCACTTAAATAATGGTAATATTTTACTTGCAATCTTCTTGGCGCTAAAAACGAACGCCCGAATGACCACAGATTAAAACTCCCAGCAAAAATGACCGACTACTCACGACTCGTTTTTATACAATAGGCAACTGGCAAAGGATTAATCAAACGACTGGTTCATCAGTTGTCATTACTAGTCATGCAATTTACAGTTATTGTGAATGTATTAGTTAACATAAAAGTCATTTTACTATACGTGTTACACATGGGGCACAGTATAACATAAGAAATATCTTTGGCCCTTTTTATATGTCCCTGGTCTGACTTGACGTGGTTTTATAAGTTTTTTCTTAAGCAGCTTTGTAATACAGAGATATTCCTTTGTTACACCGTACCCCTTGTAACATTAGCCCCTACTTAACGTTACTACTGTATAACTTCCCCAAACGGGCGTTCAAATTCGTAACTTTAAAACAAAATATAATTCAAACTTTCAAACAAAATATATCGAGGAGACGCGATAGGAGTTAAAGTTATCCAATTATAATTCAGGTTTCTCCTTTCTTTCAACATTTCCATAGATGCTTCTATTAATCTTTTGTCCGTGATTCATGTCAGTAAGCCATCTGCCATGTTTATTAGTAGACACGTAGAGACGTACGTCTGTCTGTCTGTCGCTATTTCCACCACATCCTCGAGCGTGCAAACCGATATCGCATCATTGGGACATGTGCGGAAACTATAATAGGTGTCAGACGGGACGCGTAATGACTAAGTCTGCACGCCCTATTACTGTCATAACATTGTACTTATAACTAAATTAGCTTTTGCCCGCGGCTTGATTTTGAGTGAATGAATGAATGTCAAACTCTGTGAATTAAATTAAAAAAAGAAACTAAAAATTTTCGTTATAGACAATTTAGTTATGGGATTAACTTCGCGATCTTGGTGCTCCGTACAAACTGAACCCCGTTTTACCCCTTTATGGGATATGTTTTAGAAATCCTTTCTTAGAGCACGTACGCACTAATAGCTATATTTTAGCGCTATCCGTTCACTTGTTAGAGCTTTTATGTATATGTAGATATTAAAACTAATGACAATTTGGTGAAACACCAAAAATTCTACTCTTCCTAGTTTAATGCTAAAAAATATATTTAAATAAATAATGTAGTTTTTGTCGTAAAAAACAATTTTTATACACTATGAAACTTTTCAGATTAACACAAATACTAAATTAGGCAATATTTTTTTGTTTTAATATCAAATTGACGTAATGTATGAATTTTTGTAACTCATAGTCTAATTATTTATTATTGAATAAGCACAATTATTATATTGATTAGGACGTCTTTTGACAAACTAATATAGTATATTTTCCTACTTTATTAAAGTTCACTAAGTGCAAATAACGTAGAGTTACTCAAAATGAAACCAATATATTTTAGTAATGCGCATCCGCCTTATTAAATGAGCTGACAGATTTATTGCATTTTCTGACTTATCGCCATGGCAATAACGACTTTAACGGGGTGAACAGATGTTGAGTTATTTTAGAGGTTAAATTAAGTGTTAAATATAATTTCATTGATGCTTTTAAGTGATTCTTATTTTTGAAGAAGACATTTTTAAATAGACGCGGAAAAATTGTTTGTAAAAATATATTGTATTGTACAATATATGCAATATGGACGTTTTAATTTGAAAGCACATGAATATCGTTATTCTTTTACAACAGTACAGTACCTTTTCTTTACGTTTCGTATTCTTTTCGTAGTTTTTATTTTACCATCAGTCCGGTCGAATGCTTATTTAATCACCAATATAATCTGGACATCTTCAAGGCCAGAGTGAACAGGCATCTTCTAGGCAGGCGCGTACCATCCTAGTCCTCATCATCGCTTTCCATCGGGTGAGATTGTGGTCAAACGCATTGCCTATTTTACATAAAGAAACCTATGGAAGTTTTGTGAATGTATCATATATCGTTTAAGTTATTGACTAAAAGATAATAAGAAATATATAAAAAAATATATATAACGTCTTAATCATACCAGTATATTTAATAGCTATAGACATCTAAGGAGATACAAAATCTTATGATTAACTATATAAAAAATATTAAATTCCGTCATGAAAGTGGGCAAAGGAAAATTATGTTTAAGGAGCCAATCAGCCGTAAACAAACACACCGGCGTGGTATGATATTAATATAATAAACCACGCATATAAGGGTGACCGCACACGATACACGATGTCGTAGGGACGTCACCGAAAATATTTTTGAAAGAAAATATAGTTTTTCATGGATCTTAAAAATATAATAAGCTGTAGAGGTAAATTTCGCGTGATAATTGAATTCAGAGCTATTTTTTAGGGCTCCGTACCTCGAAAGGTAAAACGGAACCCTTATGTCCTCACTTAGTTGTCCGTCCTTACGTCTGTCAAGACCCTTTTTTTCATGAACGCCACAATACGCCAAATACCTCCACTATCAAGCTGAAATTTATATCAAATACTCAGGTCTACTGTCCCTTAAAGCTGTGAAAAAAACAAACTTCTAAGCCAACGCAATCAAAAGATACAGCCGTTTATGCCGCAAATTTTCGAAACTCGCAAGGGAATCAAAACCTACAGGGTACTTCCCGTGAACTCAGGATCTTGAAATTTGTTACGAAGCAACGTCTTATAGCATAGATAAAGGAAAAAATGCAAAAACCGTTAATTTCTAGTTACATCACATATTTTACGGAACCCTCGGTGAGCGAGTCAGACTTGCACTTGGCCGGTGTTTTACGAAAATGTTAGTCTTACCATATTATCTATGACGTAATCAGATACGTAAGAATTGATTTTTTTATTGTTAAGATCCAGATATATTTGTTTTTTTTATATTAATTTAAAATTGGTATGAGTTTATCTATGTAAGTCTATTTTATTTTAAAGATCCTTTTTCTATCTTCTATCATTAATTCGTTCTTAGTATTCCAACCATGCCTATATTATTAGTTTTCTATGAAGTAATATCGCTGTAAATATTATCATAATTTCTTCGTAACATATTTTTAGTCAATAGTTTTTTTTAAGGATTACACTAAATAATTTCTCGTAAGGCTCCACTCAATTCACTAAATTTTAATCTAGCTAAGTTAAATAACTCGACATAAAATGATTTAAAAGAACCATTGAAAAAGTTAATATAGGTGTCCTTTAGAAAATACTAGAATTTCAGAAATTGTCAGATTACAAAAATATTGGTCGGTCATTGGATGGGTGACCAAAAATCTTCTATATCCAGTTCCTTCGTGCACGTAAGGCACGTTAAGCCGTTGGTCCCGGCTGCATCTGCAGTTGTTAGCACCCGTCAATCCGCACTGGGCCCGCGTGGTGGGTCATAGCCCAATCTCTCTATTCCATCTATAGGGAAGGCCTGTGCCCCAGCAGTGGGGACATTAATAGACTGATGATGAATATTCAAAAAATAAAATAATATTTTTATTAATGAATTCTATAAAGTCGGCAACCCTGATGTCTCCCCGTGGTGCTTACAAGTTTACGACTAATATAATATCCACATCCGCCGAGTTGATTCGCTTTTTTACAACGTTAAACTTTAAAATAAACGTCGGTTTATAATTAACTGGAGGACATTAATCGATAAGTTACTGCTAAAAGTGACTTGAAGACACTCGGGTCTGTTTTATGATTGCTTTTAATAAAATTGGATTGAAATCAAAATATAAGTCGCCGTCGCCGAAAACGAGATTGTTTCTGTATGAGATCAAGATGACGTGACGAGATTGTTTCTGTATGAGATCAAGATGACGTGACGAGATTGTTTCTGTATGAGATCAAGATGACGCGACGGACTTGCAATGGACAAGCGGCTATAGTAAATCTATGTGTCGCTACTTCGACGCCGTCTCGTTCTCGTTAACAGACGATCCGGTGACTGCAGCGGTGTACAAATGGCCAAAAGGTAGTGTAATTTTACGTTCGTACGATCGAATAACTCCAGAACATTTCCGAAAAAAAACCGTCGGAGGACAGAATATTGACACAAACCTCAAAATACAGCTAAGCTTTCCTAGAAAGTAAACAATGAAACTCTCCAGTCCATATCCACATAACATATTGCTGTATATCAGATTTTCCGTCCCGACGTCAAACGCAAGATTACCAGCAAAGTCAATGTTAGTTTACTTAATAACTTGCTGAGCACACAAGTTGGTTAATGTGCCACACAAACAATAATCGACCTTAAAACAAACAAGACAAGGGCTGCCTTGGAAAATCGACTTCATTAAGGCATCCGATAAGGCGTTAGGCGACAATATTGAAAATGATGTTTGAAAAGAATTAAATCTATAAGCTTTTACAGGACTTGGAAATTGTCTTCCATGTTGGACAAGGATCAAAATAAGATAAAAAAATGTTGTTTCAGTTACTTGCGAGCAGTTGTATTATAAGTTTGTCTCTAATACCTATTCTGGCTGGCTTATGTTGTCACCGTCTAACTGTGGCCACAATTCCAACTCGTACAAAGAAATTTGGTGACTCATTTCTTAATCGCACTATCCGTAAATGGAATGCTCTGCCGGCTCACGTGTTCCCTCCCTCTTATAACCTTGGATCCTTTAAAAGAGGCGTGAAGAAGCAACATGCAGGCCGGCAGGTTCTCACCCTGCCGGCCTGCATGTTGCTTCTTGTGGCTGCATGTTGCTATGGCTGTTGTGGCAGGTAGAACTGCAGTATCAACTATCTTCGCGTCTGGACTTCATCTTCACTTAACATCAGGTGGGGTGGAGTCATTTGTCATAAAAAAAATTGTATGGTTCCGGTCAATATTAATAGCACGTCGTTAAATTATCGTATTTTTCAGTCCTAATTCGTTGTGGAGCTCCGTGGTGGTGGAAGTTGAGTCACTTATTATGTCATCATGGACTCCATGCTTCGAAAAGCACGATAAGCCGTTGGTCCCAGCCGTATCTGCAGTCGTCAGCCGTGCCAACCTGTCGGTACCAGAGCAGCGTGGTGGGATACCTGGTGGCTATTGTCTTTATGCCATTCGTAGGGAATGGAAGGCCTATGCCCAGCAGTGGGGTCATTAATAGGCAAATCATGATTCTTTTAACCTTTAATCTTTTGTAAATATAAGTTCCTAAAATCCTAATTCCGCGAGTATTTATCTCCCTGAATTAATGCTCAGTAGGACATACTAAAAGTTTAACTTGATGCGGTTATAATTGCCAAAGGCATCGGAGATAAAGTCACAAGCAAAAGCTAGTTCTGTTACAAATCAACAACCGAGTTGCATACTTCCATTGAGTAGCGCGCCGCTACATTATAACTTGAACTTAATTGACAAGCCTTAAGCACGCGCAACTGACAAGTACAAACATTATTGACAGGCTGCTGGTCGTATTTTATTCTTGATAATTGTACGACTTGAAATGTGAAAGGATTTTTACTTAAACCGAGTGAATGACCGCGACTCAAAATGTTTTCTTCATAAAAACTTATCCTACCTGATGCTTTAAATCCAGGTGCTCAGATGAGATTCTTTTATTTATTTATTTATTTATTATTAGGACCACCAGAGTAAGTTACATTAAATCTTATTTTTAAACATTATAGTGATACATACAAAATGCAAAATTCTATTGAAAGTAGCCACATCATGCTTAAGAGACAGTACGAACGGACCGAATTTTAATTAAATAAACAAACAGAAAGACAAACTGAAACCACATGTAAATAATGAAGTTTATAAACTATTAGTGGCTTTGAAACTATAGACAATAACAAACGACATTAATAAAAATGAAATTTGCCTACGCATCTTTTAATAACTCGGAAACTTTAGTCCTAAATCGTAGAAAAGAGTCATGGAAGATATCAACACTCTCACTCAGTTATATATAAACGATACGATATTTATGAAAAGCAACTTCCACCTTACGGATGACAACAGTAAAATAAAGGTACTAGACGTGTCTAGCCTTTGTAGCTCTCTTGTGCAATCATTAAATATACGATACGATATTTATGAAAAGCAACCTGCACCTTACGGATGACAACAGTGAAATAAAGGTACTCGAAGTGTTTTTTTTTTTATACCACTAAGGTAGCAAACAAGCATGCGGCCCGCCTTATGGTAAGCGGTTACCGCAGCCTATAGACGTTTGCAACACCAGAGGTGTTACTTCCGCGTTGCCGACCCTGCAAAAACCTTTTTATACCTTTCGTGAAGAACCCCATACTGTAGTCCCTAGGGAACACCGATACAGGAAGCTCGTTCCACAACCTCAGCGTGCGTGGGAGAAAGTGCCTCTGAAAGCGCACTGTACGCGACCAGTGTGGTTCCAAAGTATGTGGATGAACTCCCTGCCGATGACGAGCGGTGCGATGGTAAAATGACGCCGTCGGCATCATGTCAAACAATTCTTCTGAACACATTCCATTGTACAAGCGGTAGAACACACATAAAGATGCAAAGTCTCTTCTAAGACTTAAGGGTTCTATACCGCTTGTAAGCTTGGGATCATCAATAATCCTCGCAGCGCGTCTTTGAACCGAATCAAAAGGTGCAAGTTGGTATTCGGGTGCTCCGGCCCAAAGGTGGCAGCAGTACTCCATGTGAGGACGAATCTGTGACTTATATAGCAACAGTCTATGCTGTGCAGTGAAGTACTGCTTCGCCCTGTTGAGGACGCCGAGCTTTTTAGATGCCAACTTGACCTTATCCTCTAAGTGAGTTCGGAACTGCAAACACTGCAAAGTGTCTAGCCTTTGTAGCTCTCTTGTGCAATCATTAACCTAGCTCATTCTATAAAAGCTCACGGTCAAAATATAATGTTGGCGAGTAGCGTTGCCAGGCGTCCGGATAGAGCCGGACATAGGCTTTTACAATTTATAAACGAGCGAGCGCTGAGCGTGGCCGAGCGCATGCGAGTTCACTGGCGGTAGCTTTTATATAAAATTCTTTGTCGTACCTAACATTACTGAGTCACACAATCCTTAATAATGTAGGATGTCCGGTCTTTTTACCCAAATGTCTGGGCAAACTAGATAGTCTGTCCGGCTATGAGGTTTGGCGACCTGCAAACCTAGTGGCGAGTGACGCTAGGCGCTCAGACCGCAGCGCCCATGAGCAACGCATACCCTGTACCATAGGTAAAACCGCTTTTTTTGACGTCTGTTAAGCTAGCATGACAAAGTGAGCAGAATCGCTTAAAAAAAGTGCATCAATTTGTGCCAATTTAGTGCCAAAACCTGAAATTTAATGCTCTCATAGTTTCGCGAAAAATTAAAACACTGCCAGCTTTTAATTAAGCTAGCAGTGTATTCCCTGAAACACCTATATTAACGCGGTATAGAACTAAAGCAATGCATAGGGAATTTAGTGCTTAATGAGTTTGTTTTTTGTTTCCTCCTAGGCCGCCCGCTCCGCCCGCCACCCGCTCCCCCGGTATGAAATGGACACCCTACAGCCGGCTGCAAGGTTATGTCAGACCCCTACTGACTAAAACACACCCGTAGTTCATGCTATTGGCCGGAAGGGCCTTACAAACTTCATCTGAACCGATCATCTCCTGAGAGGGGGATGATGCAGAGTAAAACCGCCTTAGAACACTACTTTTAGGTGATGTTGTGTAATGTGTTTCTATCGGCGAGAAAGGTTTTTAGAGCTCTGCAGGGGAGGATCAGATCAGGGTAGACGTCAGTGAAGTGACCATTTTTTTAACTTATGCCAAAGTTTCAATAGACTATGTTGGCAACTTAGCTTCAGTCGGGTGTTCTGCGTGCTTACCACCTGGCTAAATAGTTTTTTTATTACATAAAAAAAAATCATTCAGCGAGCGAATTCTTTATTGTACCTACATTATGTTTATACACGAACATCAGGTACCTAATAAGGAGGTAGCTTGTAGACTTTATTCATTCAGAACTTGGAGCTTGTTTGAAATTAATTTTAACTTGTATTCTGTCTCGTTCGTACTGAAATATGAACGTACGGTTTTGACCTGCTCATTTTAGACTTATTTTTGTTTCCATGTCATGATTAAGCTTCTGTGTTAGCTTATCGTTAACTGAATTTATTTCTGTTTCATTATAAGGTATCAAAATAAAATTTTGATGAGGTAACATTTTGAGGCAACTAATAAAATTTTACTAGAAAAAATCCACGCGGAACAGGCATCAGATGGGATTCGACTTGACATTGTGGGTTACCTACAATGCAAAGAGATGGCGCTGCTTGCAGCCTAAGAAAGGCTAGAGAAAATTCGCCACGGCCATCGGGGCCGCGTTAGCATAATGGTCAATGCATTCGCCTGGATAGCGGAGGGTGCGACTTCGAGTCCTTGGTTCGCGAGGAATTTTGCTAGTAAAATTTTCATTACATTTAAACATCTAGCACTTAAATGTTTAAAAAAAAAAAAACGTGTGGCACTCGGGTACTGCCGCGGTAAAGCTATTGCATAGCATTATTTATCAACTTATGCAATTATAATTAATTATTTATTTTATTTATGCAGTAATTTTCTTTGATATTAATTCAAGTTTTTTCTTTGATATTAATAGATGGCGAGGCAGGCCTTATGATATTTTATTGGGCAAACACAGCAAACAACAGGCATTGCCCGGCGCCAAAAAACTACTACAAGCTCCACAGTTTACCATCTTTTAAAGGGAGACAAATAAAAATAAGAACAGGTGCTGGGGTCTAAAACAAATATATAAAAAAAATGAAAAAAAAATATAATAAAAAATACGGGCGCGGGATTTGAACCGACAACCGCGGTGATGCGTCGAACGTTGGTCCCGTGGCAAAAAGTTAACACACTGCACCGTTTCGATCGAAACTGAAAAGGCGAAAATTGCGTTCTGCGAATTTCTGATTTCGGTCGCCGCGCTCAAAGCCCGCGATAAAATCTATGCAATAGCTTAAAAATGGAAGCATAAACTTTTCGAAAACTGACAAACATCTTTGCTGAGTCAGTACCGCGATCGTTGCTATCGCTAATTGGTCCACAAGTCATGAAGAAACATTATATAGTTGTAATACCGTCGCTAATCCGACCATAGCTAGCTGCATTGGATTTAATTCCGGCGGGTGGGACGATAAAATCTAAATAGCTGGGACGGGACGATCACGAGACGGTCCTGGATGCTAGCCAAATGGAGGCTTGTAATTGTATGTGGAATCTTGCCGGCTGATCGATGGGTCGGCTTTCCATCATGCAGGAAATAGTGAGCCATAAGCACCGGGGTCGTTTAATATTTTGTCGGCTCCATTTTACAAATTTGGCGGATCATGTGTGGTATTTGAGAGCAGCACAGCATTTACTGAATGGAGATTTACTAACTTTTATGATAGTTTGTGAGACAGCTAGAAAAGTTATAAATTAATACTACTTGACCACTTCTGTGGCCGAGTGGTTTGTACGCCAAGTTTCATGGTGTCGCCGACTCGAGAGGGTTCGTTCGAATCCCGGTGGAGGCAGATGTTTGTGTGATGAATACGAGCATTTGTACTCCAGTCATGGATGTTTAATAATGTATTTCTGTATAAATATACTTATATGTATACATTACATGTATTCTATCCGTTACCCTAGTATCCCATAACACAAGCCTTATAGTGCTTACTTTGGGGCTAGGCTAATTGGTGTGTTTGTTGGAAATATTCATTTATTTATTTTATTTACTATCAATGAGTGATTTGGTTTCGCTTATGTTTCTAGTTTGTACAGGTTTCGTTTAGCGTATAAAATTGTTTTACTCCTCAGAGATATACTTTTAATAAAACTTCGATGTTATTCCTCGGAGATACACTTGTAATGTACACTGGAAAATAGGAGGCTGTTAATCAGCCATTTAAATTGAATCTTTAGCTATTTTGCTGCAGCTTCTTAAAGGTAAAAAATTCTTCTTGATTCGAGTGCACTTACGGAAAAATGCATTTACGGAGATTATATCATCATCAGCCTATTAATGTCCCCACTGCTGGGGCACAGACCTTCCCTATGGATGGAATAGGGAGATTGGGCCATGACCCACCACGCGGGCCCAGTGCGGGCTAGCGGGTGCTAACGACTGCAGATGCAGCAGGGACCAACGGCTTAACGTGCCTTCCGAAGCACGGAGGAGCTCGAGATAGAAAATTTTTGGTCACCGATCCAGTGACCGACCACTGCGAAAGTTATTTAACTTCAACGATCGCAGCCGAACGCGCTAACCACTTGCGCCATCGAGCTCCTCGAGAGATTGTATACATTGTTCGAAAGTTCAAAATTACGGGCCACACAACGGAGTGTGCGATAAAACGTTTTACCGCACGCACGTATGCGATATATGGCGCCGTGCGCTTTCTTTACTTTTTTTTTATATCAGTCGAACCTCCTTAGAAGCGGTCTTAATCCTATACATTTGTCTCACTTTAATAAAATATAGGCATCTCATATAAAATTTAGTTGTCATTTCCACCACCCGCACGTGGCACCATTTGGAAATGCGCGCCATTTTCATATTAGAAAAAGTTTGTTTCTAAGGTTTTGACGCACTGTATTCTGATGATGCAGACCTGAAAAGGCTGCGAAACGTCAATAAATAAATAAAGTTCGTGCATTAACCCGTTAAAACTAGTTTTATAGAAACAGTTTGCTCAATTATATCACTTGAATTAGGTATATGTACTGTATTCTTCCAAAAAACAACGGTTTTTTGTTTGACATTCGTATGGCTGACGTTCATCTACTCGTTTGTAATAAATAACCAATTTACCGCACTAATATTATCTCTTATCTATTAGACAAGTCCGTCCGTCCGTCCGTGGTGCTGTTTCAGCGGCCAAACCGTAAGAGATAGATAAAGAGAATGTTTCAGTTATAAGTTGAGAATTGTCTGATAAGACTACAAACCGGATGTGAGTAACGTAGCACTTCCGGTTTTCGAGAAATCACGTGATTTCTATTTCAAACGAAACCACACAAAATCTCCGAAGTTCTCAATTAATTAAATACATTTTTTTTTTTGGTGAACAATTGGTTCACTGGTTTGCTAGTAAATAACTATTATGATATACTTCCTCCGTAAATGCATTTTGTTAGCAAATGTTATGAAAAATAATGTTATATATAGGTACTTCTACTTACAACTCTTCTGCACAAAGTTTCTGCTACAACTCATAATTAATTCAGGAATCGAATTCATCTCTCGGCTACGGAGATAGTCTGTATTTTCAGATGGAAGATGAGATGAAAGCAGCTAGCTAATATTGCGTTGTTTGGTTCATATAATTAACTTACCGCGTACTTTGTATTTAATTATTCATCGTTGTTCTACAAGACACGGTATCCTTAATAAAGTGTATTGTACGTGTCGCTACTAAGTCGTGGAGTTTCTTTCGCTATTTCTTATCCACAGCTATATAATATAAAAAAAAATTAAACTCAACTAAAGAGTTGCATTATGCTTGAATGGAACTGACTTAAAAGAAAAAAAATCGTTTAACTCCTTGATACATTTATATCTCTAATTTAATCTTTAGATAGAGTCTGTGTGGAACGCTGTGGTGGAACGGAACTAACATTAAGATTTTTATTTGGCAATCAAACCCAGCAATCTGTAAAACTTCAAAGTTTTGTATTGATACGGATTTGTTAGTTGTTGTGATTTCTTGCAGTTTTTTGTATTAAATCATGTCTAA
This sequence comes from Chilo suppressalis, assembly GCA_902850365.2. Taxonomy (NCBI): domain Eukaryota; kingdom Metazoa; phylum Arthropoda; class Insecta; order Lepidoptera; family Crambidae; genus Chilo; species Chilo suppressalis. Next base: position 11,041,931 of record OU963917.1, on the reverse strand, counting down.
AAGAGGTAAAACCTTACAAATACGGTAGAGAAGCACTACAGCGCCCTCCAATCTAAATCCTATTCTCTTTCCGCACAGACTCTACAAATATTTTAGATTTATAGATAATAGGGACTAACCTTTTTTTCTTCGCCTATCATGTATATTATAAAGAATTATGAAACATGTATTATTCACATAATGTATATATGCACATAATCAACATTGCAGAGATATATTGCTTTGAAATCTCGCAAGACGTCACGTCTTGGTACAATTCTTACTTAGAAGTGACGTCACAAGGCCCCACTCCCAAACTTTGATGTATGCAATATCTTCTTAAGATTTTGGCTGATTGACTAAAGAATAAATATCTAACCATAATTTATTTATAATCCAACTGACGGACTGAATTGATTTTCGTTTATTTACCTCGTTAAAAGCCCTATCGCTAACACGTGTGATTTTATTTTCAAAGTACTGCTTTTGTAGTTTGCAACACTTAAGACGGATGTTTTAGAAGGTTGGCCGTGGTACTGTCTAGCTTTGAGTCCTCGCCAGATTTCATGTGACTGTTTTAGAGCATGAAATGGCTGGATGCGAGCCAGCAAATGATAACAATCTCCCTGTTAATGGATCTAAAGCTTCTGTGCTCCTGATTCTTACAATTTGTAATGTTCCGGAAGAATATTTTGATAAATGCCTTCGTAATGTTTCTCAGAGTTTGATGGCGCAAGTGGTTAGCGTGTTGGGCTGCAATCGTTGAATTTAAGCAATTTTCGCAGTGGTCGGTCATTGGATGTGTGACCAAAAATGTACTATCTCGATGCTTCGGAAGTCACGCCTTTGGTCCCGGCTGCATTTGCAGCCACTAATCCGCACTGGGCCCGCGTGGCCCAATCTCCCTATTCCATCCATAGCAAAGGCCTGTGTGTCAATAGTGGGGACATTAATGGCTGATGATGATGAATGTTTTCCCAGGATATTATATTGTATTGAAGTTTATAACGGATCGCTGAAAAATATACACCTTATACTCTAGTAATTGATAGCAGGTAACAACTTGTTTTAAACTTTAATGGTCACTAACACTATAGTTATTAATGTTATTTAAGGGATTGTTATCATGTATCTTGTTTTTAGCGTGTTTCCGATATTCTTAGTCTTAGTAGAACGGCGGGCTGTTTCCGCAACTCGACATCTAGTGCCTATTTTGCGTGGGGATTGGCATCAGTCCTGCCATCCCAGCTCCTCCAGAAAGCTCAGCACTCCCCGAACGTTATTGCAGGCCTCTACTATAGTCTTCGGGCTTCCCATTAGAGAAGTCCTTTGTCTTGCAACGCCCCTGCACTCCGTGTTTCCGATATTTGGGTACCCCTAGTCTCGAAGCGGCATGCGTACGAGACAGACGTGTGTTTACGTGAAGCTGCGTGCGAATAATTTGAATAGTTTGGTACATTTGTTGTGTATATCGATCGACTGGCGCGAATTGCCTCTGGTTTTCGGATGCAGGTTTGGGAAGGGATACCATAGTGCTAGCACACAGACTCCGATCTGGTCACATACCTTTTCATAGCTTTGGTTATTTGATGAGAAAAGTGAACTCTCCAAATTGTACTGAGTGTGATCAGATCGAAGATGTGTGGTATTTGATGGCTGAATGTACGAGAGTTGTAGCGGAAAGATACCACCTTTTTAACCAATTCCCGGAGCTGACAGTAATGGATGCTGGTTTATATAAAAGAATACTATCTAGTCCCTTTGCTAAAATAAGTAAGGTTTTGTATAAAATTGTATTAATTAATTTATTTAAACTTTATTGCAAAATAACAAAGAGATGGTCTCAAGCTCTCAAAAGAGAGAGCGCACTTCGCTCTCTTTGTTGCTTTGTTTCGTTTCGTTGAAGTACTGAAATGGAACATATTTTGCCCATTTTTGCATTATTTTTCGTCGATTCTCCGCTCCTATTGGTCGTGATCTAATATTTAGTCTTTCTCGATAAATGGACTTCCTACACAAATATAAATTAGAAATCGGACCAGTAAGTAGTTCCTGAGATAAGCACGTTCAATTAAACAAACTCTTCAATTCTATAATTTTAAGTAAACATTAGAAGCCAATCAGAAATAACAAAGTCTGATGACTTCTACAAAATATTAACCGCCATTGGCTAGCCGTAGGCTAGTGCTGCGGTCGCTTGGCTTAATGCCAACCCCATTTGGCACTAAAACCACGCAAATTTCTATTTACATATAAGCGTTACTTAAGTCTGTTTTACGGAAAACGAATCTGTTAATGGGAGCCTTTAAAGCTACTAATTCGTGGTCTAGTTGCTTACTAATTTTATGCTATCTGCTTACCATATACTCGCAGCTGCAAGGTTTGGATTATTTATGTACTTAATTTTAAAATTTATTTCACCAAAAGGTTAATTTCCTTGCATAGAACACAGAAAGGGGTTAAGGGCCTTGTGGGCGAGGCAGGCGTTTGATAGTTATGTATGAGCAAATGCTCATAACTTGACCAAAACTTGGTTGTGATTGCGTCGTTGCTCTCGGGTGTGAGCGCTGATTGGTTCGTTAGTTTGATTTCGCGTCTTTTGATTGGCTATTATCTATTAGGTGGAAGTGTATTGCGGTCGAGCCGGCGACATCGGTGCCCGTACAAACGGTATACGATCACCCTTCTTACTACTTTCTTTGTTCTGTGTTTCCTTGTATCTTTGTGATTACGTTAAAATTTATCCATTCACACCCTTACTATATGCTGAAACGGGAGCACGCTGGATACTTTATTACTTTTCGATAATGTTGCATTGGTATTGGTAAGAGTTAAAAAAAAACAGAGAAGGATTCCGATTCGATGTTTAATAAGCTCGTAGCAGACATATCAACCTCGGAAAGAGTTCGTCAAAGTATCAACTCAAGGTGTACAGAATCGAAATCGTGACGTCGGAAATTTCGTCTCGGACAAGTTGGTGCCCTAAGGAGAGGCGATTAAGTTACAATTCCGATTAGTGTACGTTGCAATAGGGACTTATTTACTTTCATACAAATAATACTGAACGGCTCGAGTTGATACGGCGACGATCCCTTTCAGAGTTGATATATCTGCTACCACCATTATATTGTCACTAAAGTTCTCGAAACCAAACCGCAAAAATACTGAGACAGATTTTATCAGAACAGCGCGGGTAGGCGGGCAGCGATATGAATGTTCGCAATGAAGGTCGGGTGGTGCAGCTCATTCTAATATGAGCCTTATACAGTGCGGCGTAAGGGAGAAAGTGCAACGACATCTGCACTTGTTTTCAACTCATGCGCGTTACCTACGTGCAAGTAGGTACTACGCATCCGCGGGTGCTAGTTAACTCTCAATTTAACAGTACCTTTCTAGAATGAGTCGATTGGCGTACATAAGTGCGGTCGGTCGTGCTGTCAGCAGTTGAGTTTCAAAAGCCATTTCGAAACGGATACAAAGGCGATCAAAGTGCAAGTACAAACAAATTTGGTGACTCATTTCTTTGTCGCACTATCCGTAAATAGAATGTTCTGTCCGCTCACGTGTTCCCTCCCTCTTACAACCTGGGATCCTTTAAAAGAGGCGTGAAGAAGCAACATGCAGGCCGACAGGGTGAGGATGGCTGGTGTGTCAGGTAGAAGTGCTGTACCAGCTATCTTCGCGTCTGGACTTCACTTTCACTAAACATCAGGTGGGGTGGAGTCATTTGTCGGACCTATCTATAAAAAAAAAGTAAATTGCGATTGTTTGAAGACTAGTATAGATTAACATTGTGTGTTAACTGTGTGGTCAATAAAGTACTGTCAAGCGTGAACTGGCATATAATTTCGAACCCCATCCCGATACGTAACAATATGTACTCGTACGTTCCTGTTACCCAACCGGTTATTATTAATTTTAAAATCACTGAAGGTTCACAGGTTGTGTGGATGAAAATTGTTATTCTGGCCATTAGACCGCCTTACCCTAACCTCTCGACATATTTGGCAGAATGCCAGGCGCGTTTGGCACCACGTCTGTTCGATGCAAATTACGAAGGTTGACGATTACATAATAACTCATACTTACTGCTTGTATGAGAGTTAGGCTGAATTCTTGTCTTGTCAACTGTTAGGAGTTGTTGTTCGAACAATGCCTTTGCCTTCCAAACCTTTGACAGCAAAAGTGCTTCTGTCAGATCAGTGATTAATAATTGTATGTTTCCTTCATTTACGCGTGTCAGATGTAATAATACTTATTTGTATTTTTATTTTTGCATTAAATAGCTTGATATATGTAAGTGACATACTATCGGCTATTTTTAAGAAACATACAATAGACATACCTACATACCGTGTCACAAAAAAATATTTTCAGTAGAATCCGCTTATTATGATTAGTAGATGGCGCATGTTCGAATTTTTCCTAGTAAATTTTTCTGTAGATTTAAATGTAATTTAATATTTTGGATTTTTCTTAATTAAATTATTATTTATTAATATGCAAGAGGAGTTGTCTATTGTCTCATTATTTAATTTAATCAATAATTATTATTTTCTAATTTGTCAGTAGAAGAGTTACTGACTGTCAAGCTGTTTTTAGTATCATCATGTGTGAAGTTTAGTGTTTCAGTGGGCTGGCTATTAATTGTAGTAGAAACCATTTCCGGGGCACAAACCACGAGTTCATCGAAAAGGCTCTGATTCAACGAGGCTGTTATATTTTGTTTTGATGCTTCTAGGAGTGAAACTGTGTGATTGGCATCTTGTAATTGTTTTTAAGGGGATGATAGCTTCAGATGAAGCTTTTAGTCAGTAAAAGTCTGTCATAACCTTGCAGCTGGCTGTAGGGTATCCATGAGGATTTAACAACCGCTCCCCCGCCTGGGAGGAAACAAAAAAAAATCGGCGGTTATCATTCTCATCTATCGTATTTAAAAAATAATAAATTCGAATTGATTTTTAGTTAGAGACGCAGTTTGTATTTGATTAAGGTATTTTAGTTGAGATACATAGATTAACATTAATTGGTTTTTCTCATTTCCGATAGATAAAATAAAGACTCCTGCTCAAATATATTGTGGTAACTACAGGCAACTACGGTTCCGTAGTTGCCTGTAGTTACTTCGCGTGGTACGACACGCACTTGGCTGGTTTTTTTTTGTCCATGTTTTGTGGTTGTTTTAATTATTTTTTAGTATGGGTGTTTGTTTCTTCTTGTTAAGTCCATTAATTTCTAGTGTGTATGTTATGTGCTGTCAACAAACTAATTATTTATTTTTTCGTTCTATATACTTTTTCAGAAAATCAAATCAGAGTTCCGAGTTAGCAAGTGGTCCGATTTATTTGCTCCCCAGTGTATTATAAATGCGAAAGTTTGTTTGTTACTTCATCATCAGCCTATTAATGTCCCCACTGCTGGGGCACAGGCCTTCCCTATGGATGGAATAGGGAGATTGGGCCATGACCCACCACGCGGGCCCGGTGCGGATTGATGGGTGCTAACGACTGCAGATGCAGCTGGGACCAACGGCTTAACGTACCCGCCGAAGCACGAAGGAGCTCGAGATAGTAATTTTTGGTCACCCATCCAATGACCGACCACTGCGAAAGTTGCTGAAGTTCAACGATCGCAGCCGAACGCGCTAACCACTTGCGCCATCGAGCTCCTCAAACTGTTAATTAATCACGCCAAAATGTTCCAGTTCCTGCGCGATTCCCAAAAAAAATTAAGGCAGACGAGGTCGCGGGTGGAAGACTGCCACACTAATATTATAAAGGCGAAAGTTTGTGAGTGTGTATGTTTGTTACTTCTTCACGGCTGCAGCGATTTCAATAAAATTTGGTATGGAGGTAGCTGACACCCTTTTTTTTTTATTACGCAGGTAAAAGATGCTATTTACCGACGACGGCGCCTTTAAGAGGCACACCGCCGAACGGACCTCACACCTGGCTTCCGCAAGTCTTACGGGCGCCCCAGTGGCTGTCCACCGAGGACCCCGCAACTCTTACGGGCGCTTTACGGCATAATATCCGCTAAAAAAGTCCTGCGAATACCCTCTAAGCTGCTTAGCGCGAAGCCGCGGGATCCCCGTTTAGGGATTCCTCTGCGTCTCCGCACCTAGCAGCCTCCCGACCTAGCCGGAGCTCCACGGCAGGGGTCTCCCGGGGTATCACGGGGACCCCGCAGACGTGCGCAGGTAGGCCCGCGCGTGGGGGTTGAGTACGCGGCCTAATGCCCACCGTACCGCCCCCCGAATTAGCTGACACCCTGGATTATTACATAGGCTACGTTTTATTGCGGGAAAATATCCCTAATAAACCGCAGGTAACACCGCGGGGCACAGCTAGTATAATATATTATTATAATCTATATGTATAAAACTCAAAGGTGACTGACTGACATAGTGATCTATCAACGCACAGCCCAAACCACTGGACGGATCGAGCTGAAATTTGGCATGCAGGTAAATGTTATGACGTAGGCATCCGCTAAGAAAGGATTTTAATCAATTCTGCCTCCAAGGGGATAAAGTAGGGAATGAAAGTTTGTATGAAACTTTGTCAATTTTAAACCGATCGGGCTGAGACTTTGCATGCAGGTATAGAAGAATGAATGAATGTCATTGTGTATAATACAAGCCTGAGAGCAAAAACTGTAGTCTACACTTCAGGTCTACGCCGAAGCGAAGCGAGGGCGGGCCGCTAGTAAATCATATTAACACAAGTCTTATCAATTTAAGAGTTTCTTAAAACGATGTTTGGTCGTAATGTAAACAAACCTTTGATTGGCGTTGTTGCCAAATGCATTTGGCGGGCTGCCCACTCGGTCAGACCTTTTGTCTTTTATAAAAAAAACTGAAACCTAGGCTGAATAAAAATTTACACAAACCTTGTCATTTTGATTTGATTTTTTTATATCTGTTGAAGTAGATTTATCAACGTCTGGACTAATAATATGAATTTAACTAAGTTTTTTTATGTAAAACGGGTTGCGAACATGCATATATACGGTCCACCCGATGGCTTTTTTTTGAGTGTGTATGCTGTTGGTCACAGATGACCTTTACAGCGACCGAGAATTGGCGAGTGCCTCTAGAAGTATTCCAGGCGGATGAAATCTCCCCACGGGGGGAGTCTCCTCTCCGACCACTTGAGCCTGAGAGGGTCGGCTTAACTAGAGGGCGTCTCTGAGACTCGGACTTCGGCTCTAGTTAGCCGTTCTCGTGGGGGGCAGGGACAATGGTAAGTGACTACAATAGCCTGTAGACGCTTGCGATACCAAAAATATTACTCGCGCCATTGCCTACCCTTTTTTTTATACGCAGGCAAAAAATACTGTTTACAAACGACGGCGCTTTTAAAAGGCACACCGCCGAACGGACCTCACACCTGGCTCCCGAGCCTTACGAGCCCCAACAGTGGCTACCCACTGACGACCCCGTAACTCATACGGGCGCTTTACGGCATAATATCCGCTAAAAACCCTGCGAATACCCTCTAAGCTGCTTAGCGCGAAGCAGCGGGATCCCCGTTTAGGGATTCTTCCGCGTCTCTGCACCTAGCAGCCTCCCGGCCTAGCCGGGGCTCCCCGGCAGGCGTCTCCCGGGGTATCACGGGGACCCCGCAGACGTGCGCAGGATGGCCCGCGCATGGGAGCTGAGTACGCGGCCTAGTGCCCACCGTACTGCCCCGTCCGCTGCGGAGGGCTACTTGGGCTGGCCCGTGTAGCTCCCTCCGCTGGCCGTTGCCTACCCTGACTCAATCGCCTACCCCGCGAAGCTTTGGAACCTTACCCACCGACCGAAACACAACACCACCAAAATGTAATGTTATTTTACTGTACTCTTCTGTAAGGTAGGGGTTACTTCGCCAGACGGGCGTTCCAATAGGGTATTTGACAGTGTTAAAAATAAAGTGCCAATTGTTAGCGTCTGTGTTTAGAATGAATATTGGCAGGGGTTATTACTATTTTTAACAAAAAAAATATTCATGATTTTACTAAAAACTAACGAAACAGATAATAGTTTTCTTATCTATTTTCACGTGACCCAAAACGCTTGGGATTGGCGGAGCCTAAAATGACGTCACACGTAAGGAAACTTCTGGTTAAGGTGACATTACATTGTATCGTTTGACGTTTTAATAACAGTCGTGTGACGTCACACACTAGTAAGACGCCATATTGTCCAGAGGAACGCGTTCGCGGCAACTTGAAAATGGAGCTTTTGATTTGGTTATTTTTACTGAAATACACAACAGAATGATGAATATCCACTTTTTACGGACTCCATAAACATTAGTCAATAACGTGAGATCGTTTTCTAAAACTTGTCAAATATCCTAATGCCCTACCTCTTCTACAGAAATTGTAATGATTTACGCATATCTGATTTTATACCATGTCAGTTCAAAATATCGACGCTACGCTGTCGTTTTAAATTACAAAAACGCATGACAAGAATTTAATTTTACTAAGGGCGCTTATACTCAAAGGAGCAATCAATCTAAGTCATACGAACTCTGTTATATGTTCAATCAAACAACTTGTTGCTTGATTTTATTAATTACTTAACTGTAGAGTTTGAGGTTCGGATCCGATCCGAAGTTGATATTGATTTATTTGTCTTTATTACTTTTATTTAATTAACCCTGTGTGTGAAGAAAATTATCACTAGATTTTTTTTATTCTTCATGCACATACTATACAATGGCGGACTTAATGCCGTAGGCATTGTCTACCAGTCAACCATAGGGTGTTGTGGAGATTTTAGTGGTATGGTGCACAACTGAGGTGGAGATCACATTTAAAAAAATATGAATAGTAGTAATAATAAATATAATTATATAACAATAGTATATGTGTATTAGTAAATATACACAAATAATATAACTAAACATATACAGTTTTAAACTTTCATGGTCATTACCATTATAGCTATTAACGGGATTGTTACCGAGGAACATTTATGAAATAACCAAACACAAAAATTTCAATCGTGAGGATGGGTTTAAATTGTCAAGTGTCTGGAATCCAGTGGTTCGTATGTGCAAAAACCGCAAAAATCAAAAAAGTGTCGTTCCGCGATCTGATACTGTGAGTATTGTGTGTCGGGAACAGGTGCGAGTGAATAGTGAGAATGTGACCAATGGTAGGGGTATCGAGCGCAGTAAAAGATGACGTCAGAGGGTAGACCGATATGCCTGCCAATAACATCTACCCGCAATGACTTTAGTTACTCCGTGATCACGGCGCTTGCAACAGTGCCGAAATATCGGAGACTCATAAAAAACAAGGTACATGGTAACAATCCCGTTAATAGCTATAATAAACATATACATACACATAAATACATACATACTTCATATAATATATACATGACGACAAACTGCTTAACGAAACGCCTGTTCCAGTAAAAAGCTTCGCAGCTTGGTTGTAAAGGATTGTTTGTTGGGAGACATTCTAATGTCTAGCAGGAGTTCGTTCCACAAAAGTATAGATTTAACGAAGAAAGAAGAATGGATGATATCGGAATTGTGAGATAGAACGACTAGTAAACGATTGAAAGAAGATCTAAGATTTTTAGTATGAGAGGTACATAAGTACTGTAACTGACAATTGAGATGAGTGAGGGCATTTGGAGAATCCAGCATAGTGAACAAAGTATTAGGGGCCGTTCTAGTATTACGTAAGCAGATTTATTACAATTATTTACCCCCTCCTCCCCCTCGTTAGCAAAAGTAAGCAAAGCTCTTACCCCTCCCCCCCATCCTTACGTAAACATTGGTACCTATATGCATTTTTCCTTGAATGTATTCTGTTTTTTTTATTGATTCATGAGCTTTCATGAGCTTCATGAGCAGCAGTACTTAAAGAGGCTAAATCGATGATGCTGACGTAATCACCATCTCTCCCCCCCACCCCCCATATCATCAAAAATAAGCAAAGCAAAGACCCCCCTGCCCCCCTATAGTGCTTACGTAATACTTGAACAGCCCCTTACCAGTTTGGAGAAATTTTATTAAGAACAATTTATCAGAGTAGTTTTTGAAATACAGATAAACTCTGATCGGAGGGGGATACAATTTGTATAAAAGGAAAGTGATATGTGCTAAACTTATCGTATACACGGGAGAGAAAAATCCGCCCAAGTGCGAGCCGGAATCGCGCATAAAGTGTTCCGGTCAATTATCGATACAAGATAAGACATTGTAATATTAAACCTGTTTCCGTTATAAATATAGAGCAAAAAAGCGACAAAAATCACGTTTTTTGTTTTTTTTTTGTTTTCTCCCAGGCGTGCGTGAGCTGGTGTGAAATCCTCATGGATACCCTACAGCTGGCTGCAAGGTTATGTCAGAGTGGTGCGTGGACAGTCGGCAACGGTTGCCGCGACCACACCCGCACTCCCGGCGTGCATTGGGGGGACTGCGGTCCTCAGAATGTACGCCGGGTGACCAGTGCAGGAGTATTGTCTGGTTTTTAGTGGCCCTGTTCAGGGCGTTAGGTAGGGCCCTGCTCATTTCACCCGGCCTAAGGGCTGGCTGAAATGATCAGGGAGGAGTCCCACATACCTTCTTCTCGCTCCCCCGGTGGTTGAAGGATGCGTAAAGCATTTCCCAGACAAAAAAAAAGGTTATGTCAGAGTCCTACTGACTAAAACACACCTGTATTTCATGCTTATGGCCGGAAGGGCCTTACAAGTTTCATCTGAAGCAATCATCCCCTGAGAGGGGGATGATGCAGCACGTTTCTTGTATGGGAGTCCACTTAAATATTAATTTTATTGCGGTTTTGGTATTTCTTGTTCTAGCGAAAACAGAAATACATCATTTGTAAAATTTTCAACTAATAATAGAGACTCTAGCTATCATGGTTCATGAGATACATCCTCGTGACAGACAGACGGACAGTTGAGTCTTAGTAATAGTGTCCCGCTGTTTGTTGTTTCGTTTTTTAGTACTAAAAAAATGCGAATAAATCTATCAAAACAAAACACGGCCACAAAGCTGGTAATAATAGTTATACTTTATAGATTGTATAATATCACAATAACCGAAAATTCCGTCAACCCGTCAACAGTCGAAGTTATTTTAATTCCATTTATTTCCATAAACACGGGACACGGGACCCGTCCGTCCCGCACTGAATATTTATCGTGACGCAGCTGTACGGGACCGGGGACTCGAATGTGACTCGCCATATTCGATGTTCCATTCTAATAATATGTTAATGATAATGGGTCCGCTATGGGTATTTGAGATCGGCCATTGCCGCAGAGAAATCTGGTGGCAGTTTTTCTTTTGGCGCGCCAAGTGTACATCTTTGTTCGGATCTACATCAAACGTGGGTGGATTTGGCTGGATTTAACTGGAAATCTAAGCGGGGTAATATTGACAGGCCAGTCTAATGCCGAGATAAACCTTTTTGGACCTTTTCTGTATCTGCCTGAATGGGTTTCCAGAGACGGCTATGTTACAGTCTATTGGTTTGATAGTCTAATAGAGCTAAAGAAAATTTAACTAGAAACTAATCTACGCAGTCACTTTTGGAGCTCGCATCGTCCACACAGGAGCAACGCGTTAACAACTAGCGGGGAACGGGTGGTCATCGATTTATCCAGCCACCCGATAGCGGACAGCTTGAGAGCGAGGCGATCCCGTGACGGTACGGAGAGCGCATACCTATTGAAATCCATACAAAGAACCGCACGAGTTGAGGTGGTGCCGCGGTGCTGGCCGGGAACCGGGTGCGTCTAAGAAACTGGTACCTTGATTCATATGCGGCATAGTGAGAGAAGGATATAAAAAATTCAACACCCCATTGATATTGCTAAATCGCACCATTTACATACCAACGCCAGTAAGCAATGGATTTAATTTATCTACTGTGATCCCCTTTCGTATTTGCTTTATGACATTTAGATAGAAAGCTAATAATTAGAATTCTGTGTCGATTCAAATGAATGTGTACTTAAGTGCTCAAGTTACAAGGTTTATGTTAATGACTGTGAACAGGGAACAGTGAACATTGGAGGGTTAAAAATTGAATCTTGATTCTTTTAATTATACCAACGATTAAGTTTAGTATTGAAATTGAATTTTTATTACTTATAGTGGATTAATACAAATTGTATAGGTATTGAAACAATGCGCATTTTAGACAGTTATAATTATTTTTGGCTAGGAATGGCACAACAGATTAGGTACCATTTACCTAAGAGAAAAGCTGAGTTTTATTTATTTATTTGATCACCAACATAATAAACATTGACACAACAATCAAGCAGGCAATGATAAAGTGCTTAAAGCTTAATGTTATTGTAATTATAGGTAAAGACGACATTAAAATCCCAAAAAGTCTGTGAGTTATTCAGGTAAATAAAACACTTGACAAAGGCAAAGGTTGTGTTTTTCAAAATAATATTGAACTTAAGCATATTCAAAAAACAAACTAAATACCGTGATTCAGAATAATAATGCATTGAAAAATATTAAACACAACTGTAACGCCATCTATCGATGACTTTGATGATTAAATAGTATTACTACAAACTTAAGACTACATGCTTTAATGCGTTATAGAATTGTTGTACCATAGAACATAGAGTTTAGAAGGGTGCTCATATACCGTTTGTAAGGGAACCGATGTCGCCGGTTCGCCCCCACTACACTTACACCTAATAGATAATAGCTAATCATACAATCGACCCAATCAGCGCTTACAGCAGTTTTTGTTAAGTTATGAGCATTTGCTCATACATAACTGTGGCGCGCCTGCACCGCCCATAAGGCCATTCTAACCTCTTTCTGTATTCTGTGTGTTATACGGCTGGCTGTATCCGAAATTAATCAAATCGTAGTTTATAGCAATTTTATCTGGAGTTGTTTATATCTAAATTTTGACCGCCTGATGGTAAGCGGTCGCCATAGCATAACTTACGCTTGCGTTAGCAAAAACCCATCCCATACCCCGTTGGATTGTGGAACCAACTCATATAATTATTATTGATAAGTTTTGAGATTATGGTAGAAATGTAGAAAGGTGTCCACCGAAATTAGGAGCAGTTTGAAAGTGAAATAAGACCAAGTTTAGGAACCTCTGAGCGACATCATCAGTCGAGCTCGATGGTGCAGGTGGTTAGAGCGTTCGGCCTGTAAACAACTTTCGCAATGGTCGGTCATTGGATGGGTGACCAACTTTTTATCTCGAGCTCTTCCGTGCTTCGGCAGGCACGTTATACTGTTGGTCCTGGCTGCTTCTACAGCAGTTTGCACCTACCAATCCGCACTATGGTGGGTATAGGCTTGTGCCCCAGCACTTTAAGAGGCTGGTGATAATGAGCATCTTCATCACTTTTGATGAATTTTAAAAGTTTATTGACGTCACTGTGTTCGGCAGTTAAAGATATCTGCCTGGTTATCAAATGATAACAATAATCCCAGCATCGGACGACTGCACGAAACACAAAGCAGTATGATAATTCAGAAAATTCACCGTTAAACGTCATAAATTCCAGCACTGTTGAATGTATAACAGTCTGTAGCAAATTTAACTTTATTGTCGTTGTAATAGAGTTGTCTGATGTGACAGCCCCAAATATTGCCGACACTGGACAAATTCGTTATTCAGTTAACCGAGTGTAGTTTCATTAGAGCAGTCGCGTAAAATTAGAACTAGCGTGGCGCTAAAGTTACCTGGATGAGACTTGTATTTGTTGAGCGTTAGCTTCGATTCGTTTTTGAGTGTGTATGCTGTTGGTCGCAAATCGGGGGGCACGGCAGTGCCCCCGCCAAGTCGAGCGCCAAGCAAACACTGCCGTACCATCCTTACTGGAACCATTGCGTCGCATTTTCAGGCCCCTATTTGAGAACCTCTGGATAAAACCAGAACGCAGAATTTATTAATTAATTAAATTTATTAGCTAAAATAAATTCAAGCATAGAAGATAAAATTTTAAAAATCTTTCAATGAAATATCCGAACGCTCAATAAAAGTCTTTCGTAGGTAGCTCGACAAAGTAAATAAAAAATCATTATTATGACGACGCATTCCTGCAAAGGATGCGAAACGACAATAAATAAATAAATTCAGTACCTACATGTAACCCGTAAAAAATTGTTTTATTTCAATTATTTTTATTAAACACAGATTTTATTGAACACAGAGTTACTTCATAACTTACTGTTTTAGATCATTTTTTAAAAGATTCCCTAGTGAATAAGTATATTCTAAAACACACGTGGACGTAAACACGGGCAAAGCCGATTCTCCTAATATTTTTATCAATGTCACTCCCAGTAAGAACTTTAGTTCCGTCCAACTTTATCTAATTTGTCTGGTCTAGCCTAGGTAGATAGAGCTAGGTCGGACTTTAGGAGAGGAATTAAGCCGTGTTTTGCTGCTTTGTGCACTAATCTATGCTTCAAAATTAGTGGTAGTTCGGGAGCAGTGTTAGCCTGCATGTACTGCATTAGATAAATGACTGTTATTTAGTTATAAACATCAGTAATTGCGTCAAACAGGTACTGGTTGTGAGAATGTTCAGTGAATAATGCTTTCTGACTGTATTACGGTGGTAAGTTGAACATTTATACACTGTCAAACTTATATACAAGAACTAGCGGCCCGCCCTCGCTTCGCTTCGGTGTAGAGCTGAAGTGTAGACTACATACAGTTTTTGTTCTTAGGCTTGTATTATACACAATGACATTCATCTATGATTCTTCTTATACCTGCATGCAAAGTCTCAGCCCGATCGGTTTAAAATTGACAAAGTTTCATACAAACTTTCATTCCCTATTTTATCCCCTTGGGGGAAATTCTACCCAGAATTGATCAAAATCCATTCTTAGCGGATTAGGCATCCGCTAAGAAAGGATCCGTCATAACATCTACCTGCATGCCAAATTTCAGCCCGATCCGTCCAGTGGTTTGGGCTGTGCGTTGATAGATCACTATGTCAGTCAGTCACCTTTGAGTTTTATTTATATAGATTCGGGTTTTATAAATTCCATAAACGCTAGCCAACAAAGAACAGTTTTGAAAGAGGTATACCGGTATTTCGCTAAGGAAGTTAGCTCCACTTAAACAGACCACGGTGAAAGAATACCTTTTGGTGGTGTGGCATTTCTGTCGGTGATTAAGGTTTCCAAGGATCCAAATGTACAGCCCGGCAAAGTGAGGATGGCTGGAAAGGCACAATTTTCTGTCGCGTATGTTAGCGACTGGGATTACACTTAATAATGTTAAGTGGGGTATAAGAGATGACCTTTGACAATCAAGGCCTGTGCTTGGCATACCAGAAGTTTTGTTCGTTTTCGTCCTCGATTCCATTGCATCATATCGTGTAGTCTTTTGCACCATCACTCATTTGTTCAATCAGAATAAATTGATTCGTGTATATTCCACTGAAGCTAACCCGAATCCGACGGAAAACTCCTGAAACGTCTTATATTACGCTTAACATTAGTGCAAATAGTTGTAAGCATTTATTCTTTTGATAATCTAAATACTTCCTTGTCAGAAATGCAGTGTTTGATGAATTTCAAAGCGCCGCTGCAACAATAGTGGCTTAATACCTTGCCGCATTAATTGCGCGAACTGCAAGCGTATTCGAAACAACGCTACTCGAAACATTTAAGGCTTCATAACTCAAACTGCACGAAGCCGTAACCGAACTAGGCTGCTCGCGGCTTCGCGTCTTGTTACTGTCACACCGTAGCGTAACAAAATAAGATAAGTGGTGTGGAATTTTACATTGAACAACGCGAACAAATATTTTTTTGAAGCAGAACATACCTACCTAGAAAGTACATAAATACTTTTGTCTTGTTTTGTAAAATCTTATGTAAGTAATACATTAAAAAGTAAATATGTTTCTTATTTATTGTTAATATTTTTTGGCGGGTAGTGCCTGTAAGTTATGCA
Source organism: Chilo suppressalis (assembly GCA_902850365.2). Lineage (NCBI taxonomy): Eukaryota > Metazoa > Arthropoda > Insecta > Lepidoptera > Crambidae > Chilo > Chilo suppressalis. The sequence goes on along the minus strand of OU963917.1, from coordinate 11,026,022 downwards.
ATTTTAATAATGGTAATGCGTAGTATGGGTGTTCAAGCAGTTGTTCTGGCTTCGTTTCACAGTCGTTAGCACTTACCAGACCGCAATAGGCAAGAGTGGCGGGTCATGAAATTTCGTTTGTCGTAGACCATGCATAGGGGAGGCTTGTTGCCTATGAACGGAAATATTAATAGACTGATGATGATGAGTACTTTTGTAACCGCCGATGATTTTTTAACAAAGAAAAGCTTCTTTATCTTATCTTTGATAATATACATAATTTGAAACTCTGCTGAAATGCCCAAAAGATGACAACATAGGATAGACAAAAGGGAGAAGCAAAAAATAAATAAATGAAAGAGTACGATACGAATAGGGAGGCAATGGAGTGTGATTGAAGTTATGTTTCGGTGTGACCGCCGTCCACGTTCACAGAAAGCACTTCGGATTAAGAAGCTGCTTTTTCGAGCATCAAATAAACACAGACGCGTAAACAGGGAATGCAAATGTGGCATAGTAGACTCGAATCTCATAGTCAAATTCGTCTAATGGACTTCCAGCGTACCCCCTTTGTATGATGGATTGATTATGCAGTTCCGAAGTAGTTTGAATCCAGTTACGGGGGATTGAATTGGATCCCTTGTTTCTGTAGTTTACTAGTTTAGTATTGGTTTTCTGTGTCATTTTTGTTGTATTTCTTTTCCTTGTATAAACATGTCTTAATGTGATATCTGAATTAAGGAGTTTTAATGCCAACAAAAGATTTATCAAAACTAAATACAAATATTGCCTCTGCTAACCGTTTTAAATTTGTGTGGAGTCCTGGGGTTCAATTGCCTAAGGGGATTGCTGTGGCTATCGCTAACTCTTACGATTCCATTTTGTTATTTCTGACCGTCGAAGGTTTTCAAATTCCTCGCGCTCTTTTTTTCTTTTGCATTGTTAATAACAGTATTAAAGATAATGAGCGTGAGGTACTCGTATATGAAAACCTTGGGCGGTCAGAAATAACAAAATGACATCCTAAGCTATAGCAATAGCCATAGCAATCCCGTGAGGCGATTGGCCCCCTGTTGTACCTACAGATTGCTGATGCGACAGAAAATATTGATAATAATTGACGACCTCCGTGGCCGAGTGGTTTGTACGCCGGGTTTCATGGTGTCGCCGATTAGAGAGGTCCCGGGTTCGAATCCCGGTAGGGGCAGATGTTTGTGTGATGAATACGTGCATTTGTACTCCAGTCATGGATGTTTAATATGTATTTCTATATAAATATACTTATATATGTACAATATTACATCCGTTACCCTAGTATCTCATAACACAAGCCTTATAGTGCTTACTTTGGGGCTAGGCTAATTGGTGTGTGTGTTGGAAATATTTATTTATTTATTTAATAAATGAACCTTCAAAATAATACTCTTTTTTGGGCAGTCGTGTAAAAATGTGTCGCTCTAGCATACGCACATTCAAGGCTTGTACTCAATCCAAGTATTTGTGTACTCCATATATCGTTTCATATGGAACGTGACATGATGTTAAACATTTTTTATTATAGATCCGACATGATGCCTGTGAGTGCATTAAGTTTTTTTGTTTATTTATATGTCCGACAAATGACTCCACCCCACCTGATATTAAGTGACGGTGAAGTCTAGTCGTGAAGATAGCTGGTACTACTGAGTTCTACTTGCCACACCAACCATCCTCACCCTGCCGGCCTGCATGTTGCTTCTTCATTCCTCTTTTAAAGCATCCCAGGTTGTAAGAAGGAGCGAACACGTGAGCAGGCAGAGCATTCCATTTTCGGATAGTGCGACAAAGAAGTAAGTCATCAAATTTCTTTGTACGCGTTGAAATTGTGGCCACAGTTAGACGGTGACAACTTGATAACTTATAAGATTAATCAGTAAAGGAAAGATCATCAAAAATCAATCATACAATATTACATACGAACAATATAAACGCACACACACAATAGGGCCGTGGTAGCATAATGGTCAGTGCATTCGCCCGGATAGCGAAGGATGCGGGTTCGAGTCCCGTCCGCTGCCTGGTCCGCGTGGATTTTTTTTTAGTAAACTTTTCTTTAGATTTAAACATGTAGGAGCTAAATGCTTAAAAAATAAATAAAATCATAAATATAAACACAATCGAAATTTTCTATTTACGTCGTGTTACGAAAATATTGAACGAAATATTTATCCAATTGGATGCAGTTAACACGGCCGAAGTCGGGTCACGTACGCTCTCGTATCGGCTGGCTTTGGATTAGTTTGGCACTTAAAGTTTGCCAAGAGAGACGGTCGTTTGCCGCCAACTATGGCACTATGACCTGATTATGAATGCGTACATGACTTTTGAACTCATTAGCTTGATGGCGAGTTGGTAACTCAGCGTTACCGAATGTTAAGCAACTTTCGTAGTGGCCAGACACTGCATGGCTGACGGACGCTGATAGATGATTAAATGCTTTTTTCTCTAGTTTCTCCGTGATTTAGAAAACGTTGGTCTTGACAATGTTTTGTGGCCCGTCTGTAGCGCGAACAATGAATTGTTCGTGCTCGTTCGTGTTCGTTCGTGCGTGTTCGAAAAGTGCTATCGACCAAACCGATTCCTGTCCCACACAACAACCTCTTACAACCTGGGGTCCTTTAAAAGAGGCGTGAAGAAGCAACATGCAGGCCGGCAGGGTGAGGATGGCTGGTGTGGCAGGTAGAACTGCTGTATCAGCTATCTTCGCTTCTGGACTTCACCTTCACTTAACATCAGGTGGGGTGGAGTCATTTGTCGGACCTAACTATAAAAAAAAAAAAAAAAAAAAACTTGCCCGATAATTCACTTAAAATTGTCAAAACAGATAATTTTTCTTCTTTCAAATATTTATAATTGCACTGAGGACCTTCGAATCACAAGGAAACCGTATTAATATGGATCAAAGATTTTTTAAGATTTGACCTTCGTTTTCAATGCAGTAGATCATGTAATAGATAAAATTGGAAGAGCAGTTTGAATTTTAAAAGGGAAAAACTTCAACGATATCAACTGAGTAAGCGGCAAAATAACTAAACTGAAGACGAATGTTGAGTTATAATAAAATACAGATCTAACTTACAAAATTTGGACTGTAAAAATAAAATTTTCACACAAAAATATTAAGCGAGCAAGTGAATTACTAAGTTTACTTTATTAAGTGAGTGAACCTAAATACATAGCGGGCAACGTAAATATTAAAATAATGATGATTTTTCAAATTGTGGTTTCAGGTAATGTACGAAAATAAAGTTTATTTGAGCACTGTTTTGATTTTAGTCTTTTTCAAAGAGTTTTTTTAAGGGAGATACTTACTTTGAAACATATAAATCGTCACTTACTTTAAATAAATCATTTGCCAAAAAATATGTAGGACAGAATTTTGTCACTCATAGAAATATCAGGTCGCTCAAATATTAAAAAGCTGCCCATTTTGTATTTTAAGTAACTTAAGCAAATGTTTAAGGTTTTATTGATTTCCTGACACATGCAGTCTGTCGCTCACTTAAAAAAATAATTGGTTAAATCCAGTATTTTCCTTAAAAATGTAATCTACAGTCACTCATTTAAATTTTAAATACACTTTTAAAATTGTAAATTTTACAGAAACTCCTTCAATATCCTTGACATTAAAAAATGCTTAGTCTATTGACAAGACTCCAAATAATAAAGCGTCATCAATACGTCACAGGAGGCGGCAAAATCTGTCACGTCAAAATTAATTGTTCAGTAGATAACAAGTTTGTTTCCATGGATACGCACTTTTAAGCGAAAGTCTACCTTATTGTTTCGCAATGATTGTAAGAAAATAAACTAATGATGGGTCAGGAATCCAGTTGGCTGACAGTACATAAATTTCACTTATTATGAGTTATAATACTTTTTTATAAGAAACATCACATTATATTAACATATAATACTTATTTAGTAACATTTTTTTTTTTTTTTGTAAATAAGAGATCTGTAAGTACTAACTGTAATAACAAGATAGAGTAATGGACAAATTCATTAATTTCATGACACCACCGGTTAGTGCAAAAAAAATCAATCTATACTTCTATACTAACCTAATATTATAGATGCGAAAGTGTATCTGTCTGTCTGCCTTTCTGTCTGTGTATCTGTTCACGCCAAAACGGCTGAACCGATTTAGATGAAATTCGATGAAGTTTTATTATTCAGTGACGCTTACGATGTAGCGAAGAAGTCGATTTGCCCGCCTGTATTTGTGTGTCCGAGTGCATGCAATCCAACCACAGCCCATTCTAAGTGAGAAACCATCTGATCTTGAACTGGATAGGAGTTAAGACCAAACCTTTAAACATAAAAAAGTATGCTAATGAAAATTTTCTCTTAATGGGAATCAAAAATTAATTTGTGTTTTGCTAATCAGGAATTGAGTTTGAACGAAACTGATACAGTCTAAAAATTTACTGACCATTAATCAAATTATTCACAAATCGTACGCGAGTACTTCTTCGCGCTAAACCTTTTTCCCGTTTATTCGGGGTCGGCCTTCCCTGTCCAGTTCGTCCATTGTGTGCACGAGGTGCAAGATTACAAGACTTCAGATCTTTCTGGACCGTCGTCGTCGTCAGCCAGGCGGAAGGTGCTCTTGCACGACCACGTTTTATTGTTGGAATTTCATGGGTTACTTTAACGGTGTGGTTGTCAAGACGTCCTTTTACACGGCCGAACCACCTCAGACGCTTCTCAATTAACTCTCCATATATTGGGATTACTTTACAACTTCCTCTTATATACACGTTGCATATTTTGTCCATAATAATGATGACCACTGACTAGGGACACGATATCGAATAGAAAGTATCGCTACTGTACTCATGAGTAGTATCGGAAAAAAAGTATCGTACTCGTAAAAGTATCGATACTTCGAAGTATCGAGTACATTTCATAACGCCTTACGAGCAATACCCCCCCCCCCCCCCCCCCGGGTTAAAATTAAAAGAAAACCAATAAAATTTTATTAAAGTACGTATAATCAAAAACAAAAAAGGACATGTAAATTCAAAAATTTGTATATTATGTAGATACTGTTAAAAAAAGTGTAATGTTAATATAGTCAACTCCAAAACTAAACGTGCGTAATTCAAGTACGTAAGTCTCAGGATACACTAGATTGCTTGTGCTTTCAATTATATTGGAAACACAAGCAATCTAGTGTAATATATATCAACGCAATGGAATGTTTTAGAAGGTTTGCTATGATTCCACTAGATGGTATCGAATTTTTAAAGGTATCGATACTTGCCAAAAAGTACTCATTTAGTTGAAGTATCGAAAACCAAGTATCGAGTACAAAAGTATCGAAAGGAAAAGTATTCGATACCACAAAGTATCGATACTTTTTTCGTGTCCCTACCACTGACCAGCGTGACATGCGCATCTCTGTGGTGTGTAGCAGATTTAAATGTGCTTTGTTGATAGCTCAGCACTCAGACCCGTTGCTGATCTTACTGCCGTAAATTTACCTTCAGTGGTATTTTTCAATCGCATAGGATCCCTATGACCTGTCGCCATTTCATCCAGCCTTACAACAAGGCGTAAGTACGAGGAATAAAATTGACACAGGTTTAACAGATTATTTAGCGGTCTATAGACTTTACTAAATTAATATCAAAGATATTTGGCAGCTACAAAAACACTAAAACGTCATACATACATCGAAAGATGTGCTTCTAGGAACGATCGGTTTTAATTCTACCAAACCAATAATGATAGATTTTAACGAAAAAAAGCGTTTGCCAAAATAACTGCGTTCTGTGCGACTACAGAAGCGATTTAAAAAGGACTCTAATACAATATGAGTAAAGTTATCAATGGGGTGTGCGCGATGCCTTCCGTACAAAAAAGGACAAGACGCAGGTAGAGGAATGAATACAAAGCCGCGCTGCGTTTCGATTCTCTCGATACACACAAAAATAAATTTCCAACGGCTCTTGAAAGGAATAACGCCTTTATTGTTGTCGGGATAGTATCTACAATCGTCTGCAGTCGTCGGTCAGAAGCTTCAATAGGGTAGTTGGGTTCGAGTTCCACGCAGCGCTTATCGTTCGGTGGGTGTTTTTTTTTGTAATGTTTGTATGACGGAACGTAATCGTTATAGGTTAGTTCGGACGCTTTGCGCGCTCGCGGGGCAGGCGCTCCTCGTTTCTAATTCGTTTTCGCTAATTATTCATTTGTTGTATATGTAAAACGACAGTGTTTTGTCTCACTAAGTGTACACCTCGCGTGTTTTGTTTGTTTAAGTTCGTCGCTAGTGTGTTTTTGTGTGTGAATCAGAGGATTTCTCCGTCGCACCCCGAAGCCGTGTAAAGGTAGGTCAGTTTTTGAGGTTATGTTTTTAAGTTTGTCACTTCCAAACTTTGTTGGTTTGTTTTACGGCTATGAGTTGTGTCAGTGCTCGGTTTATTTTATACTGCTGTGGTATATATTGAGGTTTATGGTGAAATGGGCGTTTTGAACGCTCGTAATCGTTAAAGGAAGCTCTGGCATAGTTTCCTGATGTGTTTTCAATCAATCGTCGGGTTGATGTTTGATCTTTCGAATCTAATTATACATGCCTTTGACGTACTATAGCGTATGTGCATATATTTTGACATTTGATGAGATTGTAAAAAGGTTAAATCGAAATATATGCCCACTACTTTACCAACAGCAGCATAATACAGAGAATATGCAGCAAGATATTGATTGGTTGCATATTTGGAAAGTGCGATATATGTTTATCAGAGTTTTAAACAAACATGCTTAACGGAGGTACTGAATTAACCTTAGTTTAAGTAAATTTAAATCTCGCTTCATTTGACTGTGGTAAAATTAAGTTACTTAGTTGTAAAAAATGAATGCAATCTATCTGCTTATTCCTTCTAAAACATTCTGCTGTCTCTCTTTTCGACAAATCAAAAAAACTCCTCTATACGACGAAATTTAATTTTCTAATAGATAAAAATTCAAATATTAAAATTTTATCTTTTAATAGTAAACCCGGAAATGCGTTTGCGTTTATACAAATTTTATTCTCTTTAATTTTTACTACAAAACTTGTTATCTTCATGGTTCAATTTGTCTTCATCATCCTTCGCAATATATGGATAGTATTTGATCATTATTCATTTATACACATTTAATTGATTTCTTTCATTAATAATTGAGTCACGTTAACAATCTTTGTTTTTTTTTGTTTCCTCCATGCCGGAGGTGCGGATGTAAATCCTCATGGATACCATACAAGGCTGTACAGTTAATTCAGACTTTTATTGACTGAAACACAACACGTAGGGACTGATTAGATACAAAAGCTTTTGAGGCTTCATCGGAAGTGATCGAACTCTGAGAAGGAGATGATGCGGAGATGTTGCAGTTGTATACTAGGGCATTCATTATCTGATGACTGCACGACGATGGTTTAACGTGTACTCCAATGTACCGGATAAGCTAGAGATAGTAAGATTTTGGTCACCCATCCAATGACCGACTATTGCGAAAGTTGCTTGACTTCCTCGAACGCGCTGATCACCTGCGTCATCGAGTATAAAATTCGCTCGGAAAGAAAGATGGCTATTCATTTAACGCGCCAGGGCTCCACAGGGCTCCACAAGTTAAGGGACAGGGTTAAGGAAGGCAATACTCTAGTAAGAAATGCAAACTCATTACTAAGGCTTTGTCTTCTGTGTATACAAACCCGAAAATAAAAACAAATAAGAAAAAGAAGAGAAAGTAGGAATAGGCAGGCATCCCACCTGTTATTGTATAAAAGATGACGAATGAATGTTGAAGTATGGAGAATGGAAGTGCGAGAAGCAAACAATGCGAGAACTAGTATGGAAGAGTACCTAGATAGAATATAGGTAGATTATAGCTATTAACGGGATTGTTACCATGTACCTTGTTTTTTATGAGTCTCCGATATTTCGGCACTGTTGCAAGCGCCATGATCACGGAGTAACATCTTAAAAAAAACAAGTTACATGGTAACAATCCCGTTAATAGCTATAATGTAAGTGACCATGAAAGTTTAAAACAATATATAGATAAAATAGACTCCGATAACGTTGGAGGGAGAAACTAAAAAGGAAAAATAAATGCTAAGGCACACCTACAGCCTCGCTTGGTGCTAAGAGTCAAGCTACTCGCTTGGTGGCTAACTACAATGTAGAGACGTATAACATACAATCGATGTTAGCCACGCTGTGTGTAAAGCGTCCAGGGTGTTGATTCTGGCATGTTAAAATAATATTCGTGTATATGTGAGGATGGCTGGTGTGGCAGGTAGAACTGCTGTATCAGCTATCTTCGCGTCTGGACTTCACCTTCGCTTAACATCAGGTGGGGTGGAGTCATTTGTCGGACCTATCTATAAAAAAAAATCGATAGTGTCAAGCCTCGATGACACGGGGCGAGTTTACAAGCTACAAGCCAGCGAGTTCGCTTGTAGCTTGTCAGCTCACCCTGTAACATCGAGTAACAGATGGTAAAAATGCCGATGACACGAGGGGAAGTTACAAGCTGCTAGCGAACTCGCTGGCTTGTTGCTTTTAAACTCGCCCCGTGTCATCGAGGCTTTACAGCAGTTTTATTATTTGACATACTTGATGTTATAATAATAATAATACTAGCAAACCCGTGAACCAAATGTTCACCAAAACCTGATTTCTCGAAAACCGGAAGTGCTACGGTACTCAAATCCGGTTTGTAGTCTTATCAGACTATTCTTAACTTATAACTTAAATATTCTCTTTATCTATCTCTTACGGTTTGGCCGCTGATACAGCACCACAGACAGACGGACTTGTCTAATTGATAAGAGATACTTTTAATTTCAGACACAAGATCCATTCCTACAATTTACAAATTAATTCAGCAATTCCATTTATAATTATATTAATATTATATATACACAGAAGTCAAAATACCACATTCCCAAATACAAAAACAGATTATATTAGATAGTATCATGATCCAGGATGCTAATTGCACCCATCGTTCATACATATTCGTATTGAAAATTCTTTATGTTTTTATTTTATTTAAGCATTTAACTGCTAGATGTTTAAATCTAAAGAAAACATAACTATAATTGCTATTTCTTCTTTCAAATGTTTAATACTTGAAAAAGTATTCATTTGACATTGTGGGTTACCTACAATGCGAAGAGATGGCGCTGCCTTGCAGCTTAAGACTAGGAAAATTTCGACGCGGCCATCAGGGTCGTGGTAGCAATTGGTCAGTGCATTCGCCCGGATTGCCCAGGGTGCGGGTTCGAGTCCCGTCCGCTGCCTGGTCTGCGTGGTTTTTTTTCTAGTAAAACTTTTCTTTATACGTGATGTTTCTAAAACACAAAATCGCAAATATATTCGCTCTGTCATTTGTTGTTATCTTTGTGCATTTGTTATTTTATGTTTAAGTAACAGGAACTGTGCCAAAAATGATACTTACTACAAAATCACTATTGAGACATGATTGCAGAATCGACACCCAGGTTGGTGATTTGTATAGTTTCTTGGCCCTAAGCTTAGACTAAGCGAGACTTTGTGGTGTTGTGTGGTTAAAGTAAGCCTGCAAGTTAAATCATCATCATCATCAGCCTATTAATGTCCCCACTGCTGGGGCACAGGCATTCCCTATGGATGGAATAGGGAGATAGCGCCATGACTCACCACGGGGGCCCAGTGCGGATTGCCCTGTGTTTTAATATTTTTTTAGGGATTAAAGGCAATTTTTATTAATGATTTAGATAATTAATTAAAGTTATATGCAACAAAGATCTTCTTAGTCTTAAAGGAGAATCCTAACTTAAGTATGATAAGATAACAAATAATTTCTCTGTTCTAAGAAACAAACTTTTTAACGAAAATATTAAATGGTTTCTCAGAAATGGTACATGTTGTTAGAACAGATCTTTCTCACCTACGACGATTTACTAAAATCCCTTCTGCATAAAACTAATCACAGGCGAGATTCAATTTAGTCTTCTGATAGTGATCATAATTTAGAACTAGTTATTTGCAAAATGAGCGCGCCTCGTCGGAAATAAAATCTTGGTTTATATTTATTTCCAAAGGATGTGATAATGCAACTACGGTGCAATAAATACTGTGAAATTGTAAATTAATGATACAACTATAGCCCATCTTATAAAAGAAGTTGTTATTTTTAACTACCTCCGTTTGACAACCTCCGTAACCGAGTGGTTTATACGCCGGGTTTCATGGCGTCGCCGACTCGAGAGGTCCCGGGTTCGAATCCCAGTGGGGGCAGATGTTTGTGTGATGCATACGAGCATTTGTACTCCAGTCATGGATGTCTAATATGTATTTCATATAAATATACTTATATATGTACAATATATCTATTCTATCCGTTACCCTAGTATCCCAAAACACAAGCCTTTACAGTGCTTACTTTGGGGCTAGGATAATTGGTGTGTTTAAAAAAAAACTTGTAACCTAATCTATGATTACAAATATCTAGATAAGTATATCCACACAACAATACAATTGTATCAATACAATCGCATACAATGGTTCTAAATTTCTGTGAATACATTTTTCTCCGGGATGAAAATTTATGTTATCCGAGTTACCAACGATCTGTCTATATAGGTACTATTATGAACTGTGACAAATTCCATCAAAAATTCGTTGAGCCGTTTTTGGCGTGATCCAGTAACAGCCATCTAAATATTCAAACAATTGTCACATTGTTTACGTTATTAGTGGGATTATTTCTCTCATGATGCTATACCGTTTATGCTCTGCCAACCTCGCTTTAACATGGATTTTTTGTTTATTTTATTTAACAATAGTAAAATGATACATGAACATTAATTTTACAATAAGCACCTTACCAAAACAGTGTGAGTCTCAAACTCCCAAACTAGGACATGTTCTGTATCTCAGGAGTCAGTGGCTCATCCCAGATAAGTGAACTCAATCTCAATAGCGTACATCTTAAGAACTTAATGTTATGAATTTAATGCAAACGAATCTGTATGTGTTTGTGTGCGTGTGTGTGTGTGTGTATGCGTGTGTGTGTGTGTGTGTGGTGTGTGTGTGTGTGTGTGTGTGTGTGTGTGCGGGTGTGTATGAGTGGGTGTGTGTGCGAGTGTGTGCGTATTAATATATGTATGTATCATTAAACCTATCCTACTAAATATTATAAGTGCCAAAATTTATATATTTGTTACTGAATTTCTTAAAGCGGATTTGGAAGAATTCTGGTACACATAATACTTTAGCTTATAAATAACATATATTGAGACATATACTTTTATCCCAGCAAATGTTAGGATCCTGTGGGATTTTAAAAAAAATATGTGCTAACTATAACGCGAACAAAGTCGCGGCCGGAAGCCAGTAATATAATATGCCGTGAATGCATGTAAACTTGAAAAGCATCAAACAACTGTAATTCAGCAACGAAGAACCTATTTGGTCCCGTCTTGCTTAAAAGCGTCCAAATGACTGTTTACCATAAGTATCCTATTTAGGATTAAGCAGCGTTATTTTACGCTTCCTGGGGTCTGGCTAATGAATAATGAATGTTCTTGATAGTTATATAAGGCTCGTATAAATGCTACCGAGCTATCTTCTGGTGTCGCATTGAGTGTTTCCTATACATGGAATACACTTAAGTGTTTCGTGATTCTGATTTCGAGTCGATAGCGGTTATAATCGGAACTCATCGGAATCCCATTTTAGATTTAAAACATATTGGAATTTGTTTTTTATTTATTTTTAAGCATTTAACTGCTAGATGTTTAAATCTAAAGGAAAGTTTACTAGAAAAAAATCCACACGGACCAGGCAGCGGACGGGACTCGAACCCGCACCCTTCGCAATCCGGCGAATGCACTGACCATTATGCTACCATCTCTTCGCATTGTAGGTAGCCCACTTACCTACAATGCGAAGAGATGGCGCTGCCTTGCAGCTTAAGGCTAGAGAAATTTCGACGCGGCTAATAGGGCCGTGGTAGTGGTACTGACCATTATGGTCAGTGCATTCACCCGGATTGCGAAGGGTGCAGGTTCGAGTCCGGTCCGCTGCCTGGTCCGCGTGGATTTATTTTCTAGTAAACTTTTCTTTATATTGGAATTTATTCATACAAATATTCTGAATGCTATGAGCGGCCTTAAAATTTATTTTAAATTACAATAAAGTTGTTTTAATAACCCGATTTAATACGAGTAATGAGGATAAATTTTCGCTGTGTGTGCAAAAATTTTTTAATTATAATTAAACTAGCAGCCGCCCTTACTTTGCCCGTGTTAACTTTAGTTTTTTGAGTATCGCACAGAAAGCTAACTAGAGTACCATATAATTCAATCCGGGTCACAAACTATAGGCGTGCCAAATATTATCATCGAAATCCGTTCCGTAGTTTTAGCGTTATTGAAGAACAAACATAGAAAACTTTCATATTAAGAATATTAGTAGGATTAGACAGAGCACATAGATTTAATCAGAATATGTCCCATTCGGTATCGACAACCTCGGTCGGTGGGGTTCTAGCGCTATAAGGCTTTTTAAGGATATAGCAAAAAGGTTAGTTGATGTCACAGGAGACCGAAGAGCTGGCAGCTAACTCAGACAAAGAATTAGTCTAGCTATTCAAAGGGGGAACGCTGCCAGTATCTTCGGAACCTTGCCTAAAAGGGCTCCTAAAGTATTGTAGTTATTTTATTATATTTTTTAGGTTTTTTTAATTTTAGATTAATTGTTCTAGTATATTTTTTTTCTGTATAACTACTTACTACTTGTAACCTTTAATCAGAATAGAAGATTGAATGTAAGAAGGATTGAACAAAAGTTTAACAGTTTACCTACCGCGTAGAGAGTACGTATATGTATTATCTATCTATTAAACATTGCTGATATCTTTTTATGCTATATCCTGCTATATCTCTAGATAATTATGACGTTTGTGGAAGAGTTGCGAACCTTAGAAACCTATTCATATCCTTTTGTAGATATAGCAACCTTAATCAAAGTAGTCACAAGCAGCTACAATGTATAAAATTGTTATTTCGCTTTAGTTATACAAAAGGTGAATGAAACTTCCTTAGGCTAGACAAATATCCGCTGTTTTATGTATTAAATCAACGTTAAAATTGTCAAGAGTTAATTTCATTAGTATAAAATTTCATTGCTATTTCTTCTCTTGACTGTTAAATACTTGTAAAACTGATGTGACTTACAGTGCATAGAAATTGCAGAATTACTAAGAAATGCTGGGAGAAATTTGACACGTCCGTTACAGTTCCCGGTTGCATAATGTTTAGTGTATCCTATCGGATTGCGAAAGGAGCTGGTTCGACTTTAGATCTAAAACAAATTGATATAATTTCTTTAAAAAAAAAAATAACGAATTGAAAAATGTTTTTTTGTTGACATTAAACAGATTCTACTTTTGACATCTAAATCTATTATAAAGAGATTCTACATTTGTCAAACTATATCGGTCACATTCTACACTTCACAGATTCTACATTTGATGGATTCTACATTTAATACATTCTTTGTCTAATAGTATAATTTCCTGTTGTTACAGATGTTGCGATGCCGAGTTACCATGTAGCTTGACCTTGGCCGCACGTACCATCATGTCGTCAAACATTTGGCCAAGCTTGGCGGAGATGGGCAAACAGGATTCCAGTTGGCGGAGAGTGAGAGTGCATCGTAGTGCTGTGTTGTGTTTGCTGTTGGTGATAGTGTTGGGACAATGTGCTAGTGCTGATGGAAAGCAGATGAGTGAGACGCTCCAGAGGGCGCTGTCGGCGGTTCGAGGACCCAGTCCTGGTGCAAAGAAGTTGCTCAATATACCGGAAGATGGAGGTGAGTTCGTAGATAGATAGATAGAGCATTATTTCTCATGGTGTGCACTAAATATGAAACTTTGTATCGCAACTACAGAAAAAAGCAGAAATTTAGCAATACCTTTGCTCTGAGAGCAGAGCACTTTTTCAGTTCAGCCTAGAAAGCGCGTAGCCGCGTGCGACGACAGTAGATATTTCGTAGGTAGTAGTTAAGTTAAAGAAAAGCCTCTAAAAACTTAACCAATTTTACGGTTTGTAGCTAATGATCTACCAAACTACCAAATCGTTTAGTTGAATCCTTCTTGTAGCATAATAAAGAACATAATCGCCTTGACTTATTAGCATGTGTGTCACCATCTTCAGGAGGGCAATCTCTTCCTTTTATGATATGAGAAGGTATTATGTGTTTAACTTGCATATCGTTAACAGCGCGATCTTAGCAAAATTCTTAAGTTGGCTATCATCGAAATATAATATATACATTCTGCAAGTCATTTTTTCAGCTGAATTATGAAAAAACACGTTCTTTACCATAACACTTAAACGGTTGATCTCTTGTTGACATTACATATATCTCTTTCTTTTCTTCAGCTTATAAAAAATGCATTTGTCTGCTGAGAGTTAACTAAGCCACTTTCAAATGCATTTGTTCCATAAATTCCATCTCACACTCATCTGCTTTTATCTCTTATCTTGTTCCTCACGTGGATTCTTATTCATATCTATTGATATATTCCATCAATAAATTCCTTGTGTCATCTGTTTTATTACTTACTCCCTTTTTCATGTTCTAATTTTTTTCGTTCTATAAAAAATGTCTTCGGGCGAATAAAAATTGCTTGCTTTCAAACTAAGGCGGAAATCGACTCAGACACTTGACCGCCGGAAATTTCTCAAAACTTTTGCCCAAATCCCAGTCCTTAGGTCGTCGAATTTCGCGAGAGGAACGAAAGGAACCTCTTTATAATGAGACGCGGAGCAATTCTTCAAGGTGCTCGGATAATCAGCGCGAGTACACTTAACCACTCTAAAAAGTTTGCCCTTATGTCATTCGCGAGGGCCGAGCTGGAAGGAGAGAAATCTGAAAAGTTTCTCGACCCTCCACTCCCGATCTTGACGAGTCGCCTTTTACCCTTATTAATTAAGGAACTCGTAATTATGTCCTCAGGTGACGCGCCCCGATGGGATTTTTTGTGTGTCAAGGAAAAATGTTTGGGCGAGATTATCTTTTCCATTAACTTAGGTGTCGTAATTGCTCGACGGAAGTACGGATAAGTAAGAATTTCTGGCGTAGTAAGTTTTGTGGAAACGTATTAAGTCACACGTAGATCTCGAAAAGCAACCGCGTTTAGGCCGCGTTATTTGATAAATAATTAAATGTAACTACAGTTTAAATGCTTTTGAGAAAATAACCAATTGTCAAAATTTGGCACATTCTATTCTGTATTTGGCGTTTTTTCATCTTGGCAAATTTAACTATCGACGAAACAACGCGGCTTTAGTCGTAGCTTGCGCTCAATCACGTTATTCATACTATGTAGTTTAGATACCAAATTCAAGTAAATATCAT
The DNA here is from genome assembly GCA_902850365.2 of Chilo suppressalis. NCBI lineage: Eukaryota > Metazoa > Arthropoda > Insecta > Lepidoptera > Crambidae > Chilo > Chilo suppressalis. Next base: position 11,010,597 of record OU963917.1, on the reverse strand, counting down.
CCCAAATTGGTAAAAGATCACTAAATTACACATATACTGTTAACGTTTGCAATATGTGTAAAAGAAGTAAACAAACATTAATGTTAATGAATAAGGTACAAATAATACATATCATACAAATTATTATGAATGAAAATCGATCCGTGTAATGCTCAGACTTGACAACAATTTCAAGAAACGTGAAAGAAACGATATATCAAACTGAAACTAGCAGCCACCAGCTAGCAGCCGACAGGGACGAAACATAGAAGATAGGGACCGGGCCCTATATTTTTTAAGAATTAGAATTTTTCATTGCGAAATTACAAATAATATTAAAAATTAACGTGACATTAAGGGTTTAAGTTTAGGTACCTTTATCTCCTCTCCTAAAAATATAATTTTAATAAACGTTATTGCTGATTTAAGCGTCGAACCCAACAGAAAAAGTGTATTTATGATGGTATATCAACTTAATTAAATCTAGACACAATGCTACTGTATTGGATGGATTCTTTAGTTTTTCTCAGAAATTACGTAGATTAATTTTACTTTCTCACACTTTTATTATAACTGTGGAAGTTTAGGTTACTTTATGATGTGTATCTTAGTGATCCTGTTAAATGAAATAGAATATTTTACTACCCCAAATTGATGCAATTTTAATCCTATAGTACAATATAATATGAAATTATTTTTCATCATTAATATTGTATTAACAAGTATTAATAAAACAAAAGCTAATATTGTGGACAAAATTATTACGTTGTTTCTTTATCCTTTTGAACATTATGTTTAAAGATACCGTTTACAGCGTAAACAGTAAAACCATCTTTATCTAAGAAGACTGATTGTTGAAATTACTCAGTGGATTTTTTCCTCGTCTTAACAGTTTTAGACACAGTGTGACAATAAACAGTAATCTGATTTAAAATTATGTATGTGTTAACTTCGTTGTATTGTTTACTATACAAATTTTTATCAGCATGGATCTTTGAAACGATTAAACAACGAAATTATGAATTTGAATCAGCTTACGAAGTACGAAGCTTTATTTCAAAGCTGGACAGCTTTGTAGTAAGATTGAGATACAAACAATGTTAGTACTTACTCATATAATTTAGGTAAAATCTGATGATGATACCAAATTTTTACATATACTATAAACAGAAAGAGGTGAATGCAATACAAAAAGGACTTGAATTTTACCTAAGTATTGGTGCAGGAAGGTATACTTTAATGATCAAATAAGAATTTACCCATGTTAAGTTCGATCTGAATTATTCTGTTATCGCCTAAGAGATTTATTTTTCTGCACCCAGTTCAGAGCGTAGTAGAAAGAAGTGGGACGCATCCTCTCCCTTAACCACGCCGCTGGTCATTGTGGGTTACCTACAATGCTAAGAGATGGCGCTGCCTTGTAGCTTCAGAATGGCTAGAAGAATTTCGACGCGGCCATCAGGGCCGCGGTAGCATAATTGGTCAGTGCATTCACCCGGATAGCGAAGGGTGCGGGTTCGAGTCCCGTCTGCTGCCTGGCCCGCGTGGATTTTTTTCTAGTTATATTTTCTTTAAATTTAAACATCAAGCAGTTACATGCTGAAAAAATAAAAATTATAACTATTATTATGTTTTCCGTTTCAACATTAGGTTACGCAAATAAACGATTCCCTTGGCATCTGGATACATTCATATTAACATGCATGGGCTTTAGCCACAAAAACAAATAAATGAAATTGTGGCTCGAGGCCTGATCGTTGTCGTTGTATTTCACATTGCTTTAATATTCTTTGAGTAACATAATGCAATGTAAGTTAAAAATTTCTCTTTAGTAACCACTCAGTCCCATCAAAACTTATATGATTTGTATGCATCTACTGTTATGATTCTGAACTGTGGTTTTAGAACAACTGGCCGCCATTTTTAATGGCCATAGATAAACGTACAATTGATGCTCGAACTTTTTTCTTTCTCTTAAATGGGGACGAATTGTCTTTGGACGAATTGTCCCACTCATTTCTAAGTGGCCAGAAAGGTCAAATTAAGTGATACTATTTCACAAATCTAGCTTCGGAAGAGTATTTTTCGGTGAGAATTTGCTGAATTATGATTGCTTAATTGGCGTCATTTGTAAGAAATTCATCAGTCTTTTGTTAAATCCTTTTGACGTGACAACGTCTTAAATTAGGTTGCGGCTGGGAGTCACTTATGAAAAAGTGTAACGCTCGGTAACGTTACGATGAGTCTCTCGTGTTAAGTTTAAGTTTACATGTACAATGTTTTAGTAAACAAAATATATTTCTATAGTTAAAATTTGTGCAATTCTTATTTTCATTCAATTCCTTGTTCCTATTGTGCAATTTAATTATATTCATATCAATAAATATTCTACCGAGAAAAAGACGTTGTCACGTAAAATCTTCGCCCGTAAAACCGACTTTACAGGCAACCATTTTTTTAAGCAGCTTTTGATAGATAGAGTAACTTTAACTCTGTCTGAATTTGTCACAATGTTATTTTGATTTTATAGAAATAAAATTAATCAGTATCTGGCTAGCCATTATTACCATTTTAACCGACTTCAAAAAAGGAGGAGGTATATATATATTTACAGTCAACACAGACCCTCCGGGGTCAAAGTTGAAACGTTAAATAGATAAAACTAGTTTTTACGGGTTAATGCACGAAACTTTTATTTATTTATTGACGTTTGCTCAATAAAAGTCTTTCGAAGGTAGCTCGACAAATTAAATAAAAGTTTAATTCTGACGATGTAGCCTGTAAAGGCTATGAAACGTCAATAAATGAATAAAAGTTTCGTGCATTAACCCGTAAAAACTAGTTTTATTTAATGAGTGATGTGCGTGAAAACCTAAGAAACAAATACGTTAAATAGATTTTCGATTGTGACCGGTAATTAAAATTATACGTCTTTCAGTCTTGACCCGCCCGACTTCAAAATCATGAACCAGATATTACTTTTTAGTTCCATTTTCGATTTTGAAGTTGGTTTTATTTTTTGTTTAAAATTTTTTCATATATTTTTCTAAGCCTGTACAATTACCTGACATCCTAGTTATATATAGAGAGACTTTAAAAATTTATAACGAATCTAAAACTATAGAATGCGCTGAGCCAATCGTTTGAAGCCTCGACATAGTAAAATTATTCATTCACCTGTGTATCTTTCTTTACGACATTATCTAATACATTGAGACATATTATTGTAAACTTTACACAGTGGATGTTCAGTTTAGTTTAGTTTAATATTCAGTAGCAAATTCTACCTCAAAGCAACGTCACTAAGAGACATACCTCACAAACTGTTGTTTTCGCAGACCAAGTAAACGATATAATTGCAACTGCAGAACTCCTGGGTAAATCTGTAATTCTATATGCATTGCGTCCCCTACAAATTTTTAGACATTATTACGAATTATTTTTTATTTATATCTGTTTGCAGCCTGATGATTTCATTTTGTATCGTCATGAGTTGACTCAGTAGCACCACACGGACATTCTTGATTCCGTATTCAACATTTTTTGTAGTATTGTCTGCCTCCAACCTCGTCATGAATTTCTGCGGCATTAGACTTTTACTTTTGTAACTTTGAAATCTTAGAATTCTTTCTTTTTCTCTATATGCTTTGTTCTTTGGAATGATGTGTCATCCATCATGTATTCATATATTTTATAGTATTGCATTGTGTTAATTTTATCAGCTGATCTCTTCAACATCGGTCTAACTCTTGTTGTTAATTAGTTTTCGAGCTCGTTTCGCTTCGCGACTAAAGTTTTTGGCTCGGACGAGCGGATTCGGAACACACCACTCAAATATGATATAATAAGATCCAGAGTGTTATCTCTTAATCCATAGGGATGAAGTTTGCAGATCGATGTTTCGTGAAAAGCGCATTAAAAAAAAGCCTTTAATAAGTTGCAAAACACACCTGCTGCATCGTGCGGGTTCTCCCAGGCATGAAACATATTTTACATTTTCATATCGGTAATTCCTATTAGTATCTCCATTGCAGGGGCACAGGCCTTCCCTATGGTTGGAATAATTTTGTTCACCCATCCAATGACCGACCATTGCGAAAGTTGCTTAACTTTCTGACAGGCCGAATGCGCTAACCACCTACCTCATCGAGCTCCACTTTATTCTCCAGTTTATAGAGTAAGTAAGTAATATTTAATGTGTATAAAACATACTTCTTGAAAATCTCGACAGAGACTCGAGAGATTTTGTCTTGTCTTGATGCTGCTCAGTGAATATATCTCAAAGGATTCAGGCAACGTAAAAATTTTCATCTGCAACCGTTTGCGGCGGCTCATACAGATCCGTGTAACTTACGGGCACTCGCGGCGCGAACGTTCCGCATGTAAATTTCAATTACCCCAACCGTTCGGTGTGGCGTGCATCGAGGATTTACACCGTCGCCACGTTAATCCGTTCGAAGAAAAGCAGCGAGGTATAATGAGCCATCAAAAGTTACGGCTCGTTTGCTTGGTTACACACGGCCGTTTGGTTTGGGAAGCCATCAAAATAGGATCGCTCAGGCTTACTTGCAGCAAATTTGCTAAATCTGGACTCAACTTAAACTAGATCTTTCCCATAGATTTTTTCTGTTAAATCTAGATTTAAGGAGTTGACTGCAAGTGGCTTAGTATTCTCAAATAGATTTTAATCTTAATTCCCTTGTTATACTTATGCAATATTATTTTTTATTGTATCAGTCCTTACTATTGATAATTGGCCGACTTGCATTCAGTCGAGCACGCTCTCTCGACGCGGCTAAACTTTGCTACAACGTGTAAATATTTAACGTTTTTCCCAAACAAAAAGCCCTGTGTTTTTGATAATACACAAAATACACTAACTATTAGAGACGAGAAAAATGTGTCATTTCATTCGTAAATCTCTTATCTATTAGACAAGTCCGTCCGTCCGTCTGTCTGTGGTGCTGTTTCAGCGGCTAAACCGTAAGAGATAGATAAAGAGAATATTTAAGTTATAACTTAAATAAGATTAAGAATAGTCTGATAAGACTACAAACCGGATTTGAGTAACGTAGCACTTCCGGTTTTCGAGAAATCACGAATTTCAAACGAAACCACACAAAATCTCCGAAGTTCTCAATTAATTAAATACATTTTTTTTTAAATCAGGTTTTGGTGAACATTTGGTTCACTGGTTTGCTAGTACAGTTTTAAAGAAATTAATGTAAAAATCTTTGGTGATTACTTATTTTGACAGTTGATGACACAGTTGACACGTAGAGGCTTAAGAGCGAGATGTAGGGTCTATTCCGTAATACATACCAGTATACTGGCCAGTGCTAAAGACGTCATGAATCGACGCTATACTGGTGAATTGTTCCGAAATATATTGGCCAGTGCAGTGACGTCATAAATCGACGGAATATTAAAAAAGAGTGCGAATGAAGAAGATTTTTTATTCACCTCATCAATTAAAAGGAATTCTTTTTGTTCGGATGCCATTATTATTCTTTAAATAAAAAAGAAATAAAATTCGAATGCATCTCGCGCACGCTCGGTCATACGTCATATTCGTTTTCCCGGTAAAAATATGGTAGCATACCAGTACAAGATGGCGTCGGATTTGTGACGTCATTACCACTGGCCAGTATACTGATGTATATTTTGGAATACACCCGTAATCTGCTTTATGAATTAGAGTGAACTAGCAAACCAGTGAACCAAATGTTCACCAAAACCTGATTTAAAAAAAAATGTGTGTGAAAAATGTGTTAATTAATTGAGAACTTCGGAGATTTTGTGTGGTTTCGTTTGAAATTCGTGATTTCTCGAAAACCGGAAGTGCTACGTTCTCAAATCCGGTTTGTTGTCTTATCAGACTATTCTTAACTTATAACTTAAATATTCTCTTTATCTATCTCTTACGGTTTGGCTGCTGAAACAGCACCACAGACGGACGGACGGACGGACTTGTCTAATAGATAAGAGATGATACTACTTTAGTCCACTCTATTGGCGGCTGTTGCCAAGGGAACTTGTGCCATTTTATAATGCAAATAATGTTGGCGTATAACCTGTCTATATATTATACGTCATTGATTGGCATCAATGCAATGTTTGTGGTAGCGTCGCCGCACACGGGCCACACGCCACAGCCACAAACGCCGCCACGAGAAGCTGGAAGCGGCTACTAAAGTGGCTGAAGCGCGCGAAAGCGGCCGACTAAGGTAAGGGAGAGAGGGGTGGGAAATCGCGCAAGTGACGTGTGGCGGCGTTTTGTATCGGCGCATTAAGTGGCCGGTGCGGGCCAGAAGAAGCGAGCAACGACAATTTGTAGCATGTGGCGTGTGGTGGCCACCGGCGTACCGTGTGTGGCGAGTCCATATAAAATGTATGACAACTACAAGAAATATGCCGGTGGCGGCGTTTTGTGGTTGTGGTCGGTGGCCCGTGTGCGGCGACACTAATCATTTCAGACTCACCTAATGAATAAATTAAACCAATAATTTCATAGAGTTTATTAATGAATATGGCGAACTTAGTTCAGTCAGCCATAGTTCGGTGTAACCTTTGCTAATTTGAACTACAGACCTTTCTCCTCATCTAGAGATTCAATTAATGAACCACAAAGGGCGACTTATTTAATAATGTAGTTAGCACATCTTTAATATAAGAAATTCCTATTAAAATAGTTTGGTGACTGCTAATGGATAAATTAGTTGACGTTTGATGTTATATTATGGCTGTTTTTCACTAGAGTTGTGCTATGCTACGATGCTATGGATGCGTTTTATATCCACCAATCATATTTATTAGATCACATAGCAGAGCACTGGTGGAAAGGAGTCCTACTTTTTTTTTTTGTTTCCTCCCAGGCGGGGGAGCGGGTGAGAAATCCTCATGGATACCCTACAGCCGGCTGCAGGGTTATGTCAGACTCTTACTGACTAAAAAACACCCGTTGGGACTGCCTCTGGCCGGGAAGGCCTTTAAGGCTTCATCGGATGCGCTCGTCCCCTGAGAAGGGGACGATGCAGGGAGTCCTACTAAGCTAGGTTTCTTTTTATATGGATGGACGCGGGCTGTGGGTCCGTGCAATGGATGCGTGCTAAAGATGCGTGCTCTGCCCTCTTTATTGCAAGTACTTGCGGAATAGTCGTTTGGAGATAAACATATTTCTTAATATCTAAACAAGAAATCTCTGATACATAACTTTTGAACTTAATAATAGTAAAAAATTCAAGCTTTCTATTGTTGTTCTTTTTTTTCTTTGCTTTATTGCCTTATTTAGATAAAATGTTCAGTACTGTATTTTCAACAACTTTCTGGGCTTTCGGGCATTATAGTATCACTAAGACAGTACCTGGATTACCCGAATTCCATTGACACTCTTATTCGGACAAACGACCAAGTCTAATCGCGCCATAATAGCAGTGGAAACAGTCACATAGTTTCGTAGCTCAGCTTTTACATCTCCGCATCATAGCCAGTGTTTCAACAATGAGGGGGGATTCCCCTTTAAAAGGGAAATTAGGATCCAGAGGGGAGCCTAGCCTAAAATAATGCGGCACGGAACATTTTTTTATGGACTATACCGTGGTCTAGAGTGTTGCCGTATAAAAGAAACTGTGGCAACACGTGCAGATTTTATATATTTTATCTATCTGTTATAGAATAAGATAGATTAAGACCTTCTTTTTTTTAGCGCGTACGGCTGCGATCGTTGAAGTTAAGCACCTTTCGCAGTGGTCGGTCATTGGATGGGTGACCCAAAATTTACTATCTCGAGCTCCTCCGTGCTTCGGAAGGCACGTTAAGCCGTTGGTACCGGCTGCGTCTGCAGTTGTTAGCACCCACCAATCCGCAACTGGGCCCGCGTGGTGGATCATGGCCCAATCTCCCTATTCCATCCATAAGGAATGCCTGTGCCCAGCAGTGGGGATAGTAATAGGCTGATGATGATGATGATAGCGGTTAATCATAGCGGGTTTTCCGCTCGAATTGCAGCGCCAAACTGGGAAACTAGGTAGTAACCTCCATCTTTAAGAAGACCATAATAAAATACCACTAGCTTTTGGTAGTGTTGCGTTTCTATTGGTGGCGAGTTCTATAGCTTTCGGAGGTGAATTGGGCTTAGGATGGCTGGAGCGGCACAATTTTCTGCCGCGCCAGCCACTGCCGGATTTAGGGGAGGGCAACCGGGGCCAAAGCCCCGGGGCCTCCACAAACGGGGGGCCCCCTTGCTCTTTTACCTTTACCTACAGCCAGGGCCGAATTTAAGGCAGGGCAGGTGGGGCTGTGGCCCAGGGGCCTCCACAACAGCTTAAGAAATAACAACATTTCGATGGGTTAACAAGCATACAAATCCTAAGTGGCCCAGGGCCTCCACAATCCTAAATCCGGCCCTGGCGCCAGCTATCTTTTCGACTGGACTCAACTCACACTTAATATAAGGTGGAGTGGATTAGGGTTAGTTTGTATGTTAGCTTATCCTAATGTCAGTGTATCACGAACCTTAAATTTCTCGGTACTACCGTCGACTGCGAGCTGCCGTCAAGAATTTTGAATAGATTCAGTATCATACTTTAGACATGCCGTGGTTATGTTTGCATTTATTAGTGTCTTGGGCTGAATTCTCATTTCTGCGCAGGAAGAGATTGTTTTGTGTCTTTTTCTTTAGTCAAAGTAGAAAGTAGTTTTGTTATAGAACCGCGTACATATAAATAAACCTTATGACAAAAGGACATGGCTAAGAAACTACCCTTGAGTGTATAATAATTCCACACTAGCCCGTAACATTATAATATTTTTTTATTAATAATCACATGTAAATTTTTCTCATACAACTTTCTTGAAATAATCAAATATTTAAAAGTATGAAAATTGACTTCATCTCTGTTTCAAAATGAAAATGTTCCGTTTTACAAAAATTAACGAACATTAAATGTAGACAAAAGTATTTGTGTTTGTTTATCGAAATAAACAATATTAATTCCAAACTCCTTAAAACTATGACACAATTACTAAAGGCCTTAAATAGTAGATTTTATTATTCTTATCATGCTTTAGACAGGGCTGTATGATAATTAATTCTTTGATTTTTGCAAATGAACAAAATAAAACTTCACAGACTTCCTGTCAGGCCGATGACAAAAAAATATTTGTGTTTATTTTTGCATTAAAAACACTTTTTGTAAAGTGTTAATCAGAGAAATGGGAAAATGGATCCTAAGACAATGCGCAATTGATGGCTCTGTAAATAAATAGCAACTTAATGAATGGGTATCTTTTATCAAATACAGCAAGGTGACATAGTGATATGACATAGTAGGAGTTCTTATAATTTTCAAGATTGTGACTTTATTAAAAGTTCCTGAGCCTTTTTCATAGAAATTATAAATATTCAGCCATTCAGCATTAAATATTAACTATTTACAATATTTATACATTGCTAGGGCAGTCGCACATACAAAGTTTTACCATTTCCTTTAGGATATTACTCAAGATGAATATAATCTCAATACTATTTTACGTGAAGCACTAAAAGAGTAAAATATCTTTAATTTAAATTTTAAGTATGTTTAAAACGACTATTTTAAATTGTCCTATTTTGACTCACAGTTCAGGACTTCGTTATGTTGGGGAGAAGAAATGGCGAAGGAAACGTCACATCCAAAAAAAATATGAAGAACACAATTACGAACTTTATTGTTACGTTGTCAAAATATGTTGCTGGGAATCCCGTGTAGACTATGCAACTAATCATTGTATTTATAAAAAAGGTGTCAAACAGGCGAATGATCCGCCTGATGATAAGCGGCCACCATAGCCAATAGTATAGACTAGAGAGGGCCGACTATAGTATTTGCCGACTAGTCGACTAATCGGTTTTCGAATTGCCGACTAGTCGGTCGACTATTCTGCAATGCCAATCAATCTAATACCTATCTTAGGAAGATGTTCGGAATAATTTGTCACTTGCACACACGGCTTGCTTGCGGCTTGCACTTAAGATTTCACTCAATTTATACGTACTTACTTCCCACTGCTATTTGTAGTATGCGGTATTAATTGTGTTAAGTTATCTGAATTACTGACAGATTTTTAAGTTCCTAATTCTTATTATGTTACCTTATTTTATTTTAAGACTGTAGGTAACTTTAGATGCATACTCTAGGTACTGTTTTAATATTCATAACAAGCATAAGTTTTGAGTTTTATTCCATTGTTATGTGCCGATTATAATCGGCATGTTTTGCCGAATAGTCGCCGACTAAACGCCAATTATAAACGATGCCGAATAGTCGTCTATCAGGACTAGTCGGCGGCTAGTCGGCCCATCTCCAGTATAGACGCATGCGATACCCAAAATATTACTCCCACAGATGCCTACTCTGACCCAATCCCCTACCCCGTGGAGCCCTGGAACCTTACTCACCGACAGAAATGAAATACCACCAAAAGGTAGTGTTATCCCCGTTATCTTTACCTTTTAAGTTAATAATATGAGAACAAAAGCGCAACTCGATTCGCTACCATGCTACGCTGTTATGTGTTTAATGTATGTCATTATAATGTCATCTGCGGAGTGAACCAGTGTTTCTCAAAGTTTAAATCACCTCAGAGCGCGTATAGTTGCGGCGCAGCGAATTTTGAATAGCTACTGAATTATGCTGCTACTGGAAGCGCTCTCACATTGTTTTAGGGTTCGCGCTAACTTTACGAGTAGCTAACTACTTAGTGTGTACTTAAATTAAACCGTTTTAGAAATTTCCTGTAAAATTGTGTATGAAGCCGGGTCTCCTGCGCCAATTTTCTAACAAAACATGTAATCAAAATAAGTTTAACGCTATTGACGTTAGCAAAAGTGTTAGGCCACGCCCCCAATCGGTTATCAAACAATGTTATCGTGTTAGCAAACACAAAAACACGGTGCCCGGTCCGGTTTTAGATGATGAACTCATTAGGATATCTGCTCATTGTATGAACTGATATCTTTATAACAGGCTTGTTAAAAACATTTCAAATTGAAAAGTCAGTACATTCGGTTGTCAGTTGGATTGTTGGCACGCACTGAGTTAGAATCTTACTAATGTCCCGGTACAAATAACATTGATAATATTCTCGTAAATAATTATCTTGGTCGGTCTGAAATTAGATTTGTTATTTCCAAATAGCTAATGCCCAGCCAAACTGTATTCTGATCGGCCAAGTAAGAAGAACTGTACAGGCAGCAAGAGATCAAGTTACGTATAAATTGTCAAATGTTTTATCTATGAATAGATAGGTAATGAATCTTATGTTAAGCAGTAAAGCTCAAAATCATTTGAATCTATTTGACAGAATTTACTTCTTTATCCCATAACTTAAACACCATGATAATATCTACTGAAGACGAATGAAATTTCTAACAGTTGAGAAACTAGCTGTTTTTGAAACAAATTCTTTGCGGTATACTTTTTTAAATCTTACACATACAACTTATGTAAAACAAATTACTGGAAAAAATCGGCTTAGTCCAGATAAAAGCTGAATTTATACTAGTAAACATTTTTTGATCCAAAAAAGTAGTTTAATAGAATGTAAATAAAACTAAAGTAATTTTGTATCAATTTTGATTTATTCAGTTCGCGTATCTTAGATAGGTACCTACCTACTTAATTACTGAAACTGAAGTCTAGCCGTGTCGTCGTCGTCATGTTAGTTAATTCACCGGCACGACTATTATGTCGTTATAAAGTTACACTAACCAGTGTATCTCAAAGTTTAAATCACAACCATAGTTGCCGCCGCGAATTTAATGCCGAGCCCGGGACAGATTGACAAACGGTGGAGGCGCTTACAGCGATTCTTGTCGCGAGATCTTTAGTAATTTTCCGTGCATCGTTTCGCAAGGTGAGAAAATTTATTTCAACTAACCATTTCCAACTCCATGTAACTAAATAATTCATCAATCCAAAAAACATTAAAACTTGGACTTGAAATTTTTATGAGAATCTAATTGAGTCACGCAGAAGATGTCGCGGGCATTAGTAAACTACATGTGTGCCAATGGAGGGAGACGGTTCAAGTTTGTATGGAGGGTGGTTCCGATTATTTATTTATGACACGTAGGGCACTAAAATTTAAATTGTTTGGCAAAAATCTTGAATTTATTTTGTCTTTTTTTAAATATGTAATTAATCTACTTACTCCGAAACGGCTCGACCGATTTTCGTGGAATTTTATATGCATATTCAGTAGGTCTGAGAATCAGACCAAACTTTTTTTTTTGATAAAATTTATTGTTTTTATTTTTTTATGATACATCATACAAAAATACATACAACCCTAAAATGTCACCCTTCTACCACCCCTATTTTTTTATGGCGGTACGAAGTTCGCTGGGACAGCTAGTATAATATAAAATTATTTAATTATTTTGGAGCAAATGGCAAGACTTAATTATTTTTTGTTGCCAAAGTATCAAATATATTCTATTCAATGGGTAACTTATGCAGTGATAATAATTCTGTTCAGATATCCTTGCAATAAGTTAAGGTATTTAATGGGTTTTTTATTTCAATAAGGATCAATCATAATTGATGACCACGATTACACGAATATCATGCATGACTGTGCTATCTACATTTGCCAAAGTGATTGTGTAGACGCTATCAGCTGCCACACACTAAAAATATGACGTTAATTATGACAGGGTGGTCAGCATCCTTACAAAATTATTCAGTTTTTTTAAACACGATTTAAATTAATCGAAAAAAAATCAAAGTATCTGTTCTTGTTATAATATCAAACAAGGTTTCAAATGATATATGGTTTCGTCACTGCCCGAAACCCACTACCACTTTTGAACCATCTCTTTTTACTGAAAGTACACACAAGTACAATAAAACGTATTGTTATATACAATAGTATCAATAATACTATTGTATAATAACAATACGTATTATTGTTGATCGAAGTTCAAACTTTTACATCACACTAATATTATAAAGGCGAAAGTTTGTAAGTGTGTATGTTTGTTACTTCTTAACATCTAAACGGCTGGAGCGATTGTAATAAAATTTAGTATGGATTTAGCTGATACCCTGGATTAACACATAGGCTACGTTTTACTGCGGGAAAATATCCCTAATAAACCACGGGTAACACTGCGGGGCACAGCTAGTTTATAATAAAAGTAGGATTCCGCAAACTCGCTTCTCGCTACCGCTGTCACTGAGCTAGTAGCCTAGCACTTGAGTAATGCTTGCACTCCGGCTCCGCTCGCATTGTTTTCGCCGCATTTGCCCAAAGTTTTTGAACGCGTGCTTTGTAAATGTTTTGGTAGTTTAGCTTGTCTGTCATGCAGATGTGAATCTTGTTTTATATCTTCATCCATATTCTCGGGAAAATTGTTTATTTGACACCTGTCAATTTATTATGTTTTTTGAACTATTTTATTATGTTTTTTGAACTTACTTTTTCAAAGACAAAGTTTTTTAATGCTCAGTAATGATAAATTTGTAGCAATTTATAGAATTTTATGATCCTTTAAAATTAGCAAATTTGGAATTTACTTATTTAAAAAGAAAGCTTTCAGGCTTTTTACTACAGCACTTCTTTTTGTCCATAATTTACCGAGCGTTATTTAGTTTTAAAATTGCCGTCGAATGAAGCAATTTCATAAAACAAACTGCGGCTTTCAGTATATTTATCAAAACATTCGCAATAATTGCACTGAACAATAGCGCGGGAAATTTTAAGCGGGAAAAATAACAGCAAGCCAATTTCAACTGTGTATTGTACTATGATAGAGTTTATTTTACCGTAGTGCTTTATTTGATTGAATGGAAATCATTTTCACGTAGGAAACTAGTTGGGTCTCGGTTTGCTGATATAATGCCATGAGTTAAAAGATCTTTTTAATAAAAGATTCTACTGTTTCCACAATAATGGAAAGGTTTCCTTGATATCTTGGTGTAAATAACTTCACGATACCGAACACCCGCAGGTTGCGATTAGTTTTTTTTTGTTTTAGAAAATCACATTTATTTTATTATAATTAAGGTTACCTATGTTCTTAACGGCAGGAAACACAACTCAATATGCAATTTAGAAAAAAGAAAATCGTATTCTAAGAAAAATAGAAGATTCATGTAGAGGAACAGGAGAAATTTCAGAAAAACAGGAGATCTCCTGTAATATCTGGACCTGGCAACCCTGCCACTAATCATTTTAGTTAGGTATTTAGTTATAGCCTAGGCGGAAGTATACGTTCAAACGTCACTGCATTACCTCAATGATTTAGTTCTCGTTCTGAGACTCAAATTAAAGATTGACTGTACATACACACACTAGGCTCATGAGAGAAGTTTATGTATTTTTATCTCTGGCAACATTGTACATTGTGAACGCAATGTTGAATGCGACAACGCGAGTGCACACAGTATTTAGTGGACATACTCGTAACTTCTATGCAGAGCCACGGTGCCGAGCGTCGCAACGAACAAACCTACCTACAAAGTATATTTTTGTGTAAGGAAGCTACCATATTAGCGATAAATATGCAGTGAACTCTGGGTTTAAATTTGATTGTGAAAAGAAACTGCTTCTTAAATTCTTTCGGGGAAAATTATTTTCTTTAATTAATTCTTACATAACATATGTGTTTATGCTATTACTAGCGGCCCGCTCTCGCTTCGCTTCGGTGTAGAGCTGAAGTGTAGACTACAGTTCTCAGGCTTGTATTATACACAATGACATTCATCTATGATTCTTCTTATACCTGCATGCAGTCTTAGCCCGATCGGTTTAAAATTGACAAAGTTTCATACAAACTTTCATTCCCCATTTTATCCCCTTCGGGGAAGAATTGATCAAAATCCTTTATTAGCGGATGCCTACGTCATAACATCTACCTGCATGCCAAATTTCAGCCCGATCCGTCCAGTGGTTTGGGCTGTGCGTTGATAGTTCACTAAGTCAGTCAGTCACCCTTGAGTTTTATATATATAGATAGATAAACTTACCAAGTTTTCTTAAGTTAAGAAGCTTCAGCATTTGCGATAAATATGCAGTAACCTCTAAAATTCCATTTAAGATTTTGTAAAACAATCTACTTTAAAAAAATATTTTTATGTTACAAGCCGCCTTATTCCAAGACGCGGGCTAAAGTTAGTCTTGTTTTGTTGCTAATGTTGTCCCTTTCTTGTTTTTAGTAAGTAAAAGTGACAGCATCATTTTAGTCTACGTTTTTTATATTGTTTGTATTATGCATTTTTTTACTCTTAATTTTGTACCTTTGATGCTCTGTCGCACGTATTGAATGATTTGTTGAAGCTTAAATTTGATAAACAATTGTATCCATGAAAAACGCTGATTTGTCCAGTTTGTCGTCACCCGAAATCCCGAGTGTACAGACCGTTTGTTTCATTCAAATTCTAGTTTGGGATTCCCAATGGCGTATCACGTCAATGGTACATTTTTCAGGCGAAGACAGACATTTGATTCGGTGTGCGTAGAACATTTTCGAGTCCTCTATACATATAAAAAAAATGTGTGCGTGTACTAGTGTACACACGTAAGAAGTGAAACTTCTTTATGGCCTTATTGTTCGAAAAATGATCTACATGCAACTTTCCAGAAATTGGTTAAATAAAGTTAAATTAGATAAAGTTTAAACAAAAGGATTTTATTATCATAGACATGAATACAAATTACTGCCTATGAAACTGTTATGATTACACGGCTCAGTAATCTAAGGCACATGTTCCACCTCCGACGATGAACGATAAGCGAGTAGAAACTAGAAACGAATTGGCAGTCCTGAGTTAAAATGCACGCGCACGGCTTTTGACAGCCAAGCCAGCTTAACCGAGCGAGTATAGCTGAGCTAGTATCGCTGAACGAGTATCGCTGAACGAGTATCGCTGAACGAGTATCGCTGAGCGAGAATCGCTGAGCGAGAATCGCTGAGCGAGAATCGCTGGGCGAGTATCGCTGGGCGAGTATCGCTGGGCGAGTATCGCTGAGCGAGTATCGCTGAGCGAGTATCGCTGAGCGAGTACCGCTGAGCGAGTACCGCTGAGCGAGTATCGCTGAGCGAGTATCGCTGAGAGAGTATCGTTGAGCGAGTATCGCTATGCGAGTTTGGCTGAGCGAGTCTTATCTTTAATAACTATTGTCACTCAGCTACAAACGAGTAGAGAGAGTTCTCGCCGGCGACAGTGTGATCATTCAGCTATCAACTATTAATATAAAAAAAGATGGCGCGTAACGGAAAAATGTGACGCGTAACCGAAAAATGTGACGGTAAATTTTTTTCCAACGCCGATAAAGAAGTTTCACTTGAATAAAATGGTAGAAAAATCAAAACTGTAAATTGAATATTTTATTAAAAGAATTAAAATTGGGGTGTGATCTACAATCGACACCGAAGCCAAAAATATAGTTTTTAAAAGTTTTGTCTGTTTGTCTGTCCGGGATAAACTAAAAGAGTACTGCATGAATTTACTTCAAATTTAGCACGAATATTATTAAGAAGTCGGGTCAACATATAGGCTACATACTATCACGCAGTGAACCTTTATCTCTAACTAACTCCACGCGTACGAAGTCGCGGGCGGCCGCTAGTCGAATCTATCTCTATCGGCCTTGCGTCACTGTGACAAGCCACCCTACAGGTTACAGAAGGTTTACCGATCTTTTATGGGTCAAGGTTTAAATTTTTAATAAAATTTCTGATGATATTCTTGAGTTACCCATAAATGAGTTCAAAAGCCACATTAAAAGTTGTTTACTTAAAAAAGGCTATTATACTATTAAAGAATATTTGAATGATAAAATGGCATGGTTGTAACTGCACCTTTGTTTTTGTAATAGTTTGCAGTGTCGTACGGATAAATTACCTTAATTCTTAGTGACTATTTTGCAGTTTGGTTTGAGTGGTTATGGGTCATGCTCTCTTAAAAATCTCTTCGGCGGTGTCGTGTGAGGTGGGTCGTTGCGTTCCCTAAAAATGGTTGAGCAAAGCGATGGCTAGTTCACGCGTCATGCTCGTGAACGGGTGCTGCTAGCGGAGATGAGTCTGCTCTGGCTACATTGGGGACCATTAATAGTTGTGTTTAACTTTAATCTTACTTTTTTAATGCCTAAACAGTAGGACACGGCATTCCTAAACTTCCTAAATCAATATTTTTTATTTTATAGTCATAATTTTTTATATCATATACATTTGCTAAGGTTAATTAAGGCCCTTGCAGAGTTTCTTGCCGGTTCTTCTCAGTACAATCCTTTTCGCTAATTTCCAAGATCGATATAATTTCCTAGAATATAAGAAAAGATGTATCATAATAAACTATATGCTGCGTCAACAGAAAAAGACGATTATAAATTTCCTTCAAAACAACCTCAGATTATCAAAATCGACTGCCATTGAGCCTATAAAAATAAAGGTACTTCAATATTTTTTCTGACCGAACAATGCTTTTTCCGTCCACAACAACCATGGCGCCCCGTTGGTCCCAACCGGCCGGCGACCGGACGGCAACCGGACGGCAACCGGACGATTGAAATATCGCCGGCCTGGCTCTTAATTACGGATCGAATCCGTCACGGGGAACGTACCGAAATGGCTGAAACGTGTCGCGAAACACCCAGAATAAAGTATGCGGTCATACATCAGGGCTTGGAGGGCTCCTATTCTGGAAGCGAACGTTTGAAATTGTGTGCGTGATAGTAAATTAAATAAGTTATGATTGAGTTTTCGGTTGTGCTACGCTATTTTCAGCCTTTGGATCAAGTTCACTTTTACCACAATGGGCTTGAGAAAAATTAAATGTTTTTTTTACTTCAAGCAATTTCTGATTTATTTCACTTCGATACCTACGCTACGATACGGATATTCAAAGTTACAGTACATGATAATTTGGTTAAAACACTAAACAGTATGTAGTAGTATTTTAACAAAAATTTTGAGGGCATATTTTTAAGAAAATATTACTAGAAAAGAGATGCACTCGGCACAGGTTTCAGACAGGAATCGAACTCCCACTTTCCGAAATCCAGGCGGAAAAACTGCGGCGAAAGACCTACTGTGTACTGTGAAGAACCGGCAATAAACAAGGGCATATTAAAGAAAATTTAACATAGATAAAAAATCCATTTGGTTCAGGCATAAGAGGAATTCGAACCTTCACCTTCCGCGATCCGGGCGTCTGATGGCTGGAACTTGTTGATTTTTTTCTAGTAAAATTTTCTTTAACAAGCGCTGTTTATTTCTCCCTTTTTTAGAGATGTCAAGTTGGAGGTTACTTCGATTTGAGCAAAATATGAATTCGACTTGATTAATAAAATCGACATTATCGAATGATTCAAGAATAGAATCCCTGGTGGGTGATTGGTCCGTCCACGCCACGTAGTTGTTGGACTGGCTCTTTAGGCACAATGTATTGGATCCCAAATCGGTATTCTAAGTCTCAAGGTTCGCTAGATTTCTAAATGTAAAGAATATTTTACTAGAAAAAAAGTCCACTTGTGGACCGAGTGGAGTTTTGCTAGTAAATTTTTCTTCAAAAGGTTTCTGTTGGATGTGTGTTGCTTAAAAACAGGATAATTAATAATATAGAAAAAATATAAAATATGAAAACCTGAAACTAATTTTGGATATGGTAATTTAGATCGTAGCTGCGTAGGGATCCAAAATCAGGAGAAAAAGCGGGAACTATTAAAACTAACACAAGAGCCTTCCAAACTATTGTAATCCCAATAAACTCCATTGATAAATCTTTTATTCTTTTCTTATCTTTCATACTTTCACACAGCTTAAATATTCAATTTTAAGTATAATTACTTATAAGTTCAATTCAATGATGCATTGTTACTAACGCAGTGTCTCAGCTAGGAGTTGGAAGTTCGTATTCTCTCTCACAACATTGATTTGTTCACAAGTTATGAGTTGAAGAACAGGACTTAAGCACCCGTTGATTGATAAAGTTCCATATTTATAGCGCCGAGAAACTAGTAAAATTGTTCGCAAGTTTTATAGATACCTACGCACTTACGCGAGTACTAAGTTTTAATTGTTCTACCACAAAAACGAGGTTGTTTGAAGGTTAATTAGCAAACGTATCGGTCGACTAGAAACATCAAAACATCACAGGTGTGTAGTTTTTACACAATTTTAACAAATGCTGGTTAGTTTTAATTAGTAAATCAATTTTAACTTACCCTCTTTATATTAGGCAAGAACTGAACAATAGGTAAATTTTATTTTTATTGTAGCGTAATAATGAGTGCGGCCGAGCAATCACCAAACGATACGATACCCGACCAAAATAAGTGAATCAATTTTAACTTACCCTCTTAATATTAGGCAAGAACTGACCAATAGGTAAATTTTATTTTTATTGCAGCGTAAGAAGGAGTGTGGCCGAGCAATCACCAAACGACGATACCCAAACAAAATTATTGAATCAATCTTAACTTACTCTCTTAATATTAGGCAAGAACTGACCAATAGGTAAATTTTATTTTTATTGCAGCAATAGAAATGTAGATTCTGTGAAAATTCCTACTGTCAGTAACGTAGTATTTAATATTATTTACTTACTTCTTACAGAAGTATCTATAAAACACGTTGTTTATGTTGTGTGTAACCGTTTGTGTTTATATGATTTTGAATTTATATTGTTTTTGTTTGTTTGTTACGCCAATGTTTTTATTTTTATATAATCGTATCATGAGGAGCTCGATGGCGCAAGTGGTTAGCGCGTTCGGCTGCGTTCTTTGAAGTTAAGCAACTTCCGCGGTGGTCGGTCATTGGATGGGTGACCAAAAATTACTATCTCGAGCTCCTCCAGTTGGAAATCAGCGTCAGCTCAGCTGTGGATATAGGTACATAGGTAATAAGTGCATGTTTAATGTTGTCCATCTATATATATTATATATATCCTCGGTGTCATTCTTGATAAGCAATTAAATTTTAAGGAACACTACGACCACATAGTTAATAAGTCATTAAAATGCGTTGGATTTGTTATCAGAAATACCAAATTCTTTAAAAACAAATCGAGTGTAATAAGGTTATACGAGAGTCTAGTCAGATCGCTTTTAGAGTACTGTTGCGTCGTTTGGCACCCGTATTATGAGGTCCACTCCAATAAAATCGAACGCGTCCAGAAGAGGTTCTTGTACCACTTATCATACAAATTTAATTTGTGTAAAAGCCTTAAAAGCTATTCGGACCGGTTAAGACATTTTAATCTTATATCTCTTAAAAATCGCCGCAAAATTTTAAATCTTTCGTTCCTTCACAATTTAGTCAACGGCAACTTAAATTGTCCTCAATTGCTTCAAAAAGTTAATTTTACAATTTCTCATAATCTTCCGCGCCTCTCTAGATACTCATTATTTAAACCAAAGCGCTCCAAGACGAACCTAGGCTCATTTTCCCCTATTAACAGGCTCCTTACTGATTATAATAATATCAGTAAAAATCGTGAAATTGACATATTCCATCTAAGTTTACCTGCATTAAAAAAAAAATTACGTATAATGTTCAAATAGATTCTTAGTATTAACTTTTTCTTGTAATAAACCTTTATTTAAATTATAATATTTAAGCTAAGGGATGCCCTACGCTCCCGACTCCCATTGTATACGCTTGCCGTGGCAACCTGTAATTGAGGTCGCACCAACTCTTTTATAACAAATGTGTAACTTTTAGCTTTTAAGGTGTATGATCTTGTTGGTTGTCCAAATAAATAAATAAATAAATAAATAAATATATGTATGTACAAGTGCAGACATTAGTTTGTGTCGAATAAATGTTTTCATTATAATTTTGATAAACCGTACAGAAGTATATACGAAACGAACAGTAATAGTCTACCATAATATGTAATCAACACAATGCACATTAGCTACAAAATCAAATTAAAAACTAACACAAAGAAAACTTAAGTATGTTTCTTTGAAAATAATGAGTTTCGCATTGCCTCCGCCAGTGTTTACTGCTCCATATTACCCTGTCATAAATCGGCCTCGAAGGACCAATAAAATGGCGGCCGGAATGCGCGGCAAATGCATGACAATTCGTTCCTATATTCACTCTCCTAGGTTCAGTAGTTTTATTTGGCGATAAAAGTTTTATTTATTAGCGGTTTTTTGTCTGTTCGCAATATATATGAACTATTTTGGTGGACCGGTTGGGTCATATGTCATTTTTATTTCTCTCTGAGTAATTGCTTCCAAATTTCTCGCATGTTTTTTTTTGGTCGATGAACAATTTTATTCAATATCATTTCTTTAATACGTAATTTCCTATAATATATTGAAGTACGTAGTAATGAAGTACGGAGAATGAAGCACGGAATCGTAATGTGTACGGGTTTAGCCGCACATTGAATTCATAATAAGTAGGTAAACACGTCAGCAATATGATCCGCTGCGCGACTGGTTACTTTATAATTTATTAATTTCATTGTTTCGTAATAATAAAATATTGAATCTACAGTTAGTGTCTATCCGATAGCCTTACCAACCGCGCGTACTCATTCTCACCTTTTCACCATACGTAAACCATTCTTTCACCATACTTTAACTTTGGTTTTCCTGTGTATTTTATAGACTTTGTTGTAGTAGTGTAAATTATCTCAATAAACTCTCAGTAATTGTTTCCAGTGACTTTCTATTTATCAATCTCTTCTCTAAAGGTGTATTACCCGTACACTTCGTGAGGATATAACGTTTGCGATTCCGATTAATGCACGTTGTACAAGGGAGCTTCCAAATACTTTACGGCTCGAGTTGATACGGTGAAGAACCCTTTCTGAGTTGATATTTCTGCGAGACACTCTTAAAAAAATAAAGCTTTAATGCAGTGGAAATTGTATATCGAGCTTCAAATTCGGCACTCAACTACCAGTTTTCTTGTGACGAAGTACCTTACCATGTACCTGGTACCAACAAACGCAGAAGTTGGTAATTAAAGAGTGAAAAACAATGAGTGAACCTTTCCCCCAGTTGTTCACTCAGAGTTATCTCGGTAACATCCGATCCACAATTACGCGATAACAAAGGCCCCAAATTTCGTCTCATTATAAAGATCAGTGAATCTCGCGACGGCCTAATTCAACTTTTGTTTGCTAATATCCAAAGCTGAGTTCAAAGGTGTTTTTTTCTCATCTTCCCGCTTTAATTATTGACGAATCTTATTTCAGACGACGCTGTGAATTCTTGGCCAGTTCAACTGTGAATGAGGGGATTATTCTGTTACTGTGTTTTTTTTTCGTAGCCGCGCATCCTCATTGGAAAGAATCAGTTTTCGACAATGATATTGTATTTCATGTTTATATAATAGCATTGGTCTTTGATGAAATGTTATTATATTTCGTAATTTATGGGAGTCGAACAATTAAACATCTAATTAGTTTAATATATTTTAAAAACTGCATTTTTATGGTAACAGTTTTTACTGGAAAACACTTTCTCTCTTAATTTCGAATATATTCAAATTTAACTGTAACTCGTTATACAGAGATTAAGAGCCGTAAGGCATAGCGGATTTCTCGCTCGAATCGGAAAATCTGGGGAAGTAACCACCTTACTGAAGATTACTGTAACACAACTCTACCTTTTTTTTTTGAGTGTGTATGCTGTTGGTCGCAGATGACCTTTACAGCGTCACCGGGTTTGAGGACGGCGAGATCCTAAGGGGATCTCTACCCGAGAATTGGCGAGTGCCTCTGGAGGTATTCCAGCCGGATGGCGTCTCCCCACGGGGGGAGTCTCCTCTCCGTCTGGAGCCTCCAGACCACTCGAACCTGAGGGGGTCGGCTCAAATAGACTCGGACCACGGCTCTAGTTAGCCGTTGTCGTGGAAGGCGGGGGAAAACGCCCAGGTACGTACCTGTACCTGGTATAGCGTGTCGTGTGTAGACCGGGTCTCCGCACTCTTATCCTACGGGTGCAGAGTCTGCCTAATGCTAAGCTAGTGTGCACGTTTGCTAGCTGTGTAGTGTTGGTGTTTGTGGAATGTGTGGGAGGAATCGGAGCCGCGTTGGCGCGTGTGATTTCGTCGTCGAGGTAGTCTATGACGTGCCTAGGCCGACGGAATTGGAGGGAACAACTCTACCCGTTGGCGTTGTGGTGCTTCTGTAGACGAGTAGAGGATTGTATGTGTAGACAATGGCGCGAATGATATTTCTGGTATCGCGAGTGTAAAGCCTATGCTGGCCGCTTATCATCATATCGCTCTTTAAACATAAAAAATAAACATCAAGAAATGTCAACTTGATATTTGTAAGATGTAAGAAGATGCAAGAAGTGTGCTAGAATATTGTAGTAATATATGGTCTCCATTCTATAAATCGCACGTAAATAGAATCGAGAGAATACAACGCCGTTTTATGAGATACCTCAATTACATGGGAACTTGTCGCTCATTCGATTATGTCAATAATTGCCATAAAAATGGACTATTAACTCTTGAAGAACGTAGGATACTATCGGATATGATCTTTCTGTTTGATATCGTAATAAGCAATATTGAAACCCCTGAACTTTTAGCTAACATTAAATTCTGTACCCCAAAGCGCTGTCAAAACCAATATAATTTTGCAAATTAAAGTATAAACACTAATAGCCGCCTTGCAACGTTCTCACGCGACCTGGCATTATTATATGCATATCTACATGTAACCTTAGTTTAGCCTGCACAACGACAGTTTTTGTACCTAATTTAATTCGTAGAAACCTGTTATTGGTCATTTTTATTACTAAGTTCAATTATGTAATATCTATATGTATCGCTGTTGGTTTCTCAAAAATAAAAAAATAAAATATAATAAGAATATTTTGTTAAAACACACTTGCACTGAGCGTCTTTGACATTGCTACACATACCGATTTCACAGTCGAGCGACTACGCTGTTCTCTGATATTACATGAATCGAAGCGTTGGCATTGCACGAATGTAAATCGAGCTGAGTTTCAAAATAAACCCCTATCGAAGCGGTTTGAAAAATCCTTGCTAAGAACCCTCTTGCTTGTTGTGCATAGGTTAATATAAAATATACAAAATTGGTGAAGTAAGATTTGTTAAACGCTCGTTACGTTTTGTATGATCGTTACGTTTTTGTATGATCAGCAATCTGTGGTATCATCCAACATTCAATTGGAAGTCGACAAACATTTATTTATGTATTTTTAAAGATTTGTTTATTCTCGATTTCGATTTGTTTTTTTGTGTGTCAAGTAAAGGAATACAATTTGACTTGAAGAAAGGATGTATTTCTCGTGGTAATGAAAAGGGTATTCGTTCGTTCTTCAACAGAATGTTATTGTTCCCACGCCCTAGCGGGAGGAGGGTACGGAGAAAATTCAGACAATTTATTTTCACCTAATTAGTGACGGCTATTGTTAATATTGATTTAATTACCAACTTCGACAATAGTAACATTGTTTATTATGTTAAAAGGATTGCAAACAATCATATGGCCGGCCTGATGATAAGCGGTCACCATAGCTTATAGACACTTGCGATCCCGCAAATATTACTTACACCATTGCCTATCCTGACCCAGTCCTTTACCCCGTGGAGCCCTAGAACCTTACTCACCAACAGTGTCTTTAAATATCCCCACCGCTGAGGCACAGGACCTTACTTCTGGATGGTAGAGCGAGAATTAAGACTACGTTGAAAAAAATATAAAATAATATCTCGGTAACCAAAAACATAGTGGGCTGGCCATATTTGCCGAAGAACCGATAACCGTTGGGGTAGACGAGTTCTGGAGTGGAGACCGCGTCTAGGCAAACGTAGTGTAGGAGATCCTCACTGAGGACTCCTCAGGTACGATGACGATTTGCGCAAGGTGGCTGGCACGAGCTGGATGCGAGTAGTCCAAGATCGATCTGAGTGGCGTGCATTTGGAGAGGCCTATGTCCGGCAGTGGACTAAGATGGGCTGTTGATGATGATGAACCAAAAACATATTTCTTTTAGCTTGTAAAATTCTCTTTTATCAGTAAGTATAATGTTATTTTTTTTATCCAATATTTTCAATAAACTAATTTTAGATAAAGCATAAACTTAACTATCCCGACAATAAAACATATAACTAAAATTCAACACGCCCAATTTCAGAAGTCGAACACAACACTTATAAATCAGGTTCAGCTATCTCGCCCCGAATCCTTAGCGGAGGACAAAATAGAATTGCATCCAAACTTTCCGACAATATTGCGATGCGATTCTCGTGTGTTTCGACGAAAGTTAGGCCGAAACTTTCGATACGTGCACCTATCGTGTAGTGCGAACGGGCCACATCTGCTCCTTCTTTTGTATCACTTAGAACTTGCAAGCATCGCTGACAGCAAGCAATAAAGCAACTTGTTGACAAATGGGTACGATCTGGAACTGTCAGCGATTCCAGGTTTTGCCGGTTTGGACAGAAAATTCCTATTAGCTCTGCTTTCACAGACATATTAATTTCTGGATTACTTGCCAGATGCTTTGCTTGAAATTGTCACAACAGCTAAGATTTATTCTACATATTTAAATAGAAAGAAAAAAGAAAGAAAAATAAATTTATTTGAGACAAAACAGTAAAAAAATATATATATAAACAAAACACTCATAATTTTTTGTCTCAAATCGGTCACTACTCAGCATGGGCTGATGTTGTCATCAGCGCTGGTCTTCCGTTGGAACCGGTTTAGTAATAGAATTCTTTATTACAAATATATGGATTAAAGATTATTGTAATTTGACCTTTGTTTTCCACGCGGAACCTAGTTATTATCTTTTAGATTAGATGAGATTGGAATTACGATACGAATTTCGAAGCAACTTTTTGAGCAACTCTTTCGATTTCTTGAAATTAGAAAAATTTTTTGTAAAGCTATTGGAAAATGGAAGGCATTATTTTTTTAAATAATACTACTTAAACAATATGTTTTTGGTATCCAACATATATGTGGCTACGAGAGTGACTTTTGAGTGGCTACCTCCAATAACAAAACTTTTCAACCATTATGAGAACTTAGGTAGTCTAATCGCCAAAGATGTTGCAACGTGTAAGAAAATTTGGACTAATTTACTAATTTCTCCTTCCATGGCCACAATCACAAGATTGATCTTAATCTTAGTACAATTTTACGTAAAATAGTGTTATACGATATCGCATTACTCATTTTCATAATTAGAATATTTTTTAATGAGTACCAAGATATTTTTGTTCGTCGACATTTCATGATACACATAAGACTCATATATCACCCAATAACTAGGCTATATATCACCGAGCCGGCGTGCCTGTTATTATCTCAGAATTAATTCCCTGTGTTTGGTGAAATTAATGGTATATGTGTATTTTATGATGTACCCACCCTGTGGTAGCTTAGCGGATGCTGGCTGTTTGGGCGTAGTTCCACAATATTGCGAAGACAAACACGAGTATTTGGATCTAAAGAAAATATAACTAGAAAAAATTCCAAGCGGACCAAGCAGCAGACGGGACTCGAACCCGCACCCTTAGCAATCCAGGCAAATGTACTGACCAATTATGCTACCGCGGCCCTAATGGCCGCGTCGAAATTCTTCTAGCCATTCTTAAGCTGCAAGGCAGCGCCAACTCTTCGCCTTATAGGTAACCAATAATGTCAAACGAATATTTATACAAGTATTAAACATTTGAAAGAAGCAATTATAGTTATAATTTTCATTTTTAAGCATGTAACTGCTTGATGTTTTAATCTAAAGCAAATATAACTAGATAAAAATCCACGCGGACCAGGCAGCAGACGGGACTCGAACCCGCACCCTTCACAATCCGGGCGAAAGCACTGACCAATAATGCTACCGCGGCCCTGATGGCCGCGTCGAAATTCTTCTAGCTATTCTTAAGCTGCAAGGCAGCGCTAGTTAGTACTTTAATCTAGTTATATTTTCTAAGGATTTAAACATCAAGCAGTTACATGCTTAAAAATAAAAATTATAACGAGTATTTGGAGGTTGGTAGGATGTTCGTCAAGCATTGAACGAATTCTTCGGTTGCTGACTCTGGTAGTGGAGCAATGCTTATGATTCTTTCTAATACATATATAATTATATTATTGTATTAACTGATTTTTGACTTCTCTATTGATGGAATAGGGATGGAATTGGGAAAAGTCCCACCGTCCGGGCCCATTGCGGATTGGTGGGTGCTAACGACTATAGATGCAGCCGGGACCAACGGCTTAACCTGCCTTCCGAAGCACGGAAAATCTTGGTAACAAGAACAAGATAATCTAGCAAGCTCCAGCTGCCAGATTTTTGGTTACCCATTCAATGACAGACCACTAAGAAAGTTGCTTAACTTCAAATATCGTGTATATAACTTCTTTTTATCCTTCCTTTCCTCATCTGATCCGCTGATCAACTTCTCTGTCTTTCTTCTTCCTTAGGTCCCATCTTGTCTATTCTCTTTGACAAGTAGGGCACACCTTACTTTAAATAAATCCTCTTCTTTCATCCCATCGTCCATCCAGCATGGTGTAGCTGATGGACGATTTCGGTGACGGGCTTCCGGACACATGTGCCATGTGAAAAATTCAGTTATTAAAAAAAAACTTTAAATATTGCGCCATCGAGCGCCTCAATTTGCCATATAAAATCCAACACTAACCCCCTTATTAAAAAAAAAGAAAGACTACGCTTAGATTAGTTAAACCATGTTTTGTCTCTGTTTATTGAATGACAAAGAGTGACATGAACAAAACACAGCGTAACTAATCTAAGCTTATTCCTTGTTTATTATTAAAGGGATAATTGTTTTAAATTAGTCTTAAACTCGTGACGAAACGTTTGCGGAATTCTTGGTGTGCTATTAGTAAATATGGTCACTATTCATTGAATAGTTTATTCTTGCACCCTCTCTTCACTGCTGAAAGAAGTGTTCGATACTATCCGCTAGGGAAAAACTTATAAGACGATTACGAAGAGCCATCAATTTTAAATACATAAAAAACTTTTGTATACCGTTTTTATTGATGGCGCGTAAGCTCGATCCAATCATGAGGACATTCAGAAAATTCGTATACACCCCGCAGACAGATACCACTTCAATTTCCACAAGCAATACAGAAGCATCCAATGAGCTGTATTCAATTCTCTTTAATACATCGTGTACGCTCTCTTTCATCAGTATTCAATCTCTTGCTTACACCGAAGTCAAACCTATATCGTCCAAATCAAATAGCGATTCCGCAAAGTACTCAATTTCGGACATTTTAGGGTGCCGTGGCCCCAGCGCTTTATCCACACCAATGTTGCCGGATAAAAGCCGCGGCCAAATAGAAATTATTTCACCAATAGAATTTTCACGCGTTCAATGAAAAAAAGAGGAGATTCATAGCCACTGGTTTCTCTGAAAGAGTAACTCAAACTGGATGGTATTCAGCGGCGAATGGCACGGTTGGTCGCCCGTCATCTATGGACTTGACCGGCACACACTGTTATTGCGTTCGGTGTGCATATTATATAATAATCATAATCAAAATCATTTATTCAGTTGGGGCTGCTACAAGCACTCATGTGTGTCTAGAAGCTACGCCATCGGTTCGTAAATCTACGGCAGAAGAGCAGAAGAACCGGCAAGAAACTCAGCAAGGGCTGTTTCTTTCTCCCTGTTTTATTATTTGCAGAGTCGTCAAGTTGAAAAATTACTTCAGAGATGATTTATGAAGTCACCTTTCATTACCATATAATGATTTAATTGCAAGTTTATACGGTATAGTTGTTTATATTATAAGGTCCTAGAAATGCCTATTCCCTACTGCCTAGTCGTTGTGAGTCGTCGTCTTGATCAGGTCGAAGTTGGTAGAAGGAAACTTGGCAATCACCGTTCTGTCTCGGAGTCAATGGTCATCTCTCTCCTGTAAGTCCTGTCATAGCTTTATTACCCATGGTCCACCTAAAAGGTTCACCTAGGTGGACTCCGGAAACTTATTATGACCCTTCACCTGGTGGGTTAAGGGGAATTGTTCTGACCCTTGGTTCACCTGGGTTGACGTCGGAGTCACCCGCTAGCTAGAAAGTCAGTTTAAAGAGGCTGGACGCCGCGATAACCTTCTTGTGTTCAGAGCAGGAGATCACTGCGATAACTGGTATTGCAGTTCCATCTGCTGCAACAGCGAATAGCACCTTGCCAACCCGAAAATAACTTTTTATGACTCTTTCAAACGACTCCGATTTGTGGGTAGACTACACGCCTTAACTACATAAAATTAATCAGGTAAGATGCAGTTCACTCATCAGTTGTTCAAAAACTGAAATGAATATGAAATATTTTATTATCATTATTCAGTTTAGTTGTTTTATATTCATTGTGACACCGCCATAGGACTCGAATCTTGGGTTGCCCCCTTTTTTTGTCGAAATAAACTACAATGGATATTAAAGGCAGAAAAAAAAAGTACATTGTGTCCAAAATAAAGTACTTTTTATTCCACTTTATTAGTAAGCTTAAAAATATATTTAACGTTGCTACTAGCAATTTTTAATAAATAATTTGCGGCTACTGTAGTTTTTTTTCCGCAATGGGAAAGGTCATGATACAAAGGCACACAGCCAGGAAAATGTTGCAGGAATTAGCTAAGGGCAACCTATTCATACTTTCTGTCCGTTTTACGCAAAAATTCTTCCTATCAACCTCTTTTTGTATATTTTCAAATCACATTAAATAAAGTATTTTCGCGTACTTAATTGTTGGGATAAAGTATTGAGTACAATTACCCAAAATAACGTACAATACTTTATAAGTACGGATGGCAACCGTCCTCGCATCGCGCCGGAAAAGGCTCACCATTCCTCTCCGGCCGTGTGTCTCGAAAAGGGTTTAAGATACCCTTTTTTGCGAAATTAGATTGCACCCTTTCCTATAGCGGACCTTCCTATTCCCTCGCCGTCCCTATTTACTCGGATAGTGTTGTACTCCGGTACATTGTGTATGTAATTAAGTTTGGCTTTCAAACAATGGCGAATCATTTGGGTGACATGTTTGACGGCTTTTTTGTAAGTGTGTATTGGTTGTGATGAGGGTCCTTTGAAATTCGGGGATAAGTTGCTTGTTTTATTCAGTCCGAGTGAGAGTTCGCGAGAGTGGACGCGGCCGGCTGACGTTATATGAATTTATGTTTGCTTACATAACTCGGACTTTGGGATTCTCGAGACCTGAACTAATATGTGTTAAACGAAAATGTGAGAGAACAGCTGACTGTCGAAAATCCAGAAACTGTTAAGAGAAGCCAAGTACTAAATCAGTACGCTTTGTAATGTCTCAATATCTATACTAATATTATAAAGCTGCAGAGTTTGTTTGTTTGTTTGATCGCACTAATCTCTGGAACTACTGGTCCGATTTGAATGATTGAATGTCCGATTTTGAGATTGCTATATTTTTTTTTTCAAAATTAGGGATCCTTAATAAAATTGCTATTTTGTAACACAAGGTGTAAAATCGAAAACCTATTTTTGCGTGCGCTGCAAAAACTTTTGACAACAGAACAAAATGATGTACCACGGGTTTGTAGATCTCATTAAGACCTACAAAAAAGTCCGCGAGAACATATATCTAGCTATCATGGTTTAATCACAATAACCGATTTTGTGTTCAAAATAATTATTAAACCGTTTTTATTGAGGGAGGCAATATTTTATATCGGTATTTCCACGGAAACGAGAAAAACGCGGGTGAAACCGCGGGGCACGGCTAGTAACAGTATAAACCGCTTCTCGTTAAGTGTTTTTACTTAAACCCTACGATCACAAATGTTTTTAATAAAATTCTTTCTCAACGACCAGATTTCTAATCTGATATTAAATATGAAGCATGGCATGGAAGATAACTTTCATGATTTACTTGTAGCGAAGAATGAATCTAATAATTATGAAAAATAAAATTGACTACTTAACAGCATCTCTCGTATCTTTCATTACACTACATTGACCAAATTTCTGTGTAACGAAAAGGAAAAAAGATTAGGAAAACGTGTGACTATTTATTTATTTAATGATCAAATAAAGACAACATGATCCAAAATATGTTAGTAGATACTTATATTATAAAGCAATTAAAACAAAAAAAAAATCGTTTTACCGAAATAACTCATCATTTACTCTTATATATCCATTAAATTTACTCACGAAAGCTTTTAAGGCGTTTGTTTTGTCTAGGATATTGATCACCTTGATATTACCTTGAATTCGTCAACTTCAGTTAAAATACACTCTTGAAATATATATTCGACAACATTAAAATCAAACCTTAACATGATATAATTAAGAAAGCTTTCACCGCGCGAATGAAAAGTGGCTTTTAATTACGTATTTTGTGATTGTTCAAGTTCGTGTTTTGTAACAACATCTCTACCCCCCCGTGCCCTGGTTGAAACAACGTACAAATTACACTTGAAACTCGAGAAACTGTTTGTTCGTCAAGTTGTCAAAATTTCGACATGCTCAACTAGGTGGTAGTGCATGTCTGTAATCAGTAAGACAATTTATTTTCAGCTTATACGCAATATTTGTAAATATTTAAAGGTTATTAATAGTATCAATGGTTTACAAAGATCAGAATTTATCCACCCAATAGAAGCACCTGTTTAAGATAGAAACCTACACTTAGAGAGAGAGACAGAGAGTGTTTTGACGCAACTTTGCCATTAGGTGCGTTGCGGCTCGTCGCGGCCGTAGTATGCTCCAATCTCTGGTATCGCAAGTGTCTATAGGTCCAGGTCTAGGTGTCAGGAAGAAGAAATGCGACATGGCCATTAAGGTCTCATTAGCAGTTAGTGCACCCGTCCGAATAGCAGGGAGCACTAGTTCCAATCCCGCCTGCACCGTGTTGATTTTTCTAGATAATTTTCTTTGCATTACTATATCGTGTTTTTTTTACCAAGATGTGTCTCTGGTTAGGTTTTCATTGTAAGTTTGGAGAGCTCACGTGTGCTAAGCACCTGAACAGTTAAGAACTTAAGTTGCGCCTTGTAGGACCCTCGTTTTTGCCACCTAAACTTGTAGGATACTTGAGCGCTTGGAGACGTAGGCACCTTGGTTCGCCTACGTGAATTATACGCATATGTTGACAAGTGGGCGTGTAATTTCATTAATTGAATATGGTAATGTGTTGGCAAAGTTTCTTAATTCTCAAATACTAAATGTTTTGTTTCGATACTAAGCAGGTGATGGCAATATTCCAATGACATTCCTGTAGAGCCTACGAATATTATAAATATGAAAGATTGTATTTTGTTACTCAATGACGTGAAAATGGCTGAATTTACTGAAATTTGTCACATGGAAAGTTTCATTGAAAGAAAATGATTAATGCAGGGACACTTTTATCTCGAAATTTTTGTAGATATATCTTAAAATAACATCTATTGGACTCGAATGTTTTTGTTGGAATTTGAATAAAAAAAAGAATTTAAAAATGATTATTAACCCAACTGAGTCATACATTTGCCAATATGTTTTTATAGAAGAATATATGTTTTTTTTCGCGATAAAACTACTAAAGAAGTTAAAGAGTGTTAAGCCAAATACTTTAATGCGGAGCAAGGATGTTGTTTAGTTCAGAAACAATGTTTTTTTTTTATGTTTCAAGCCTCGATGATACGAGGCGAGTTTACAAACTACAAGCCAGCGCTTGTAAAGTGACGAGTTTACAACTCGCCCCGTGTCATCAAGGCTTAAGCAGGCAATTGAGATGACAGTCCTCTTGATGGTAAGTGGTCACTGCCGCCCAAGGACACTTGCAGTACCAAGGGTTTCACTCATGCGTTGCCAGCTCCGAAGGAAAAGGTTTACCCGCTTTTTGAATACCGTCGTATCATAGCTAAAAGGGAAAACCGCTGAGGGATGTTCGTTCCAGATCTCACTGGTACAGCCCTCGCTGACCGGCATGGCGCCAGCTGTGCCGGCCACCGACGGACCCCGTGACGGCAGCCTCCTCTTGTAGTTCTGTCCTACGAGAGGGAGCGGCGGGAGGACCTGCGATGGGCTCGCCCAGTCCCCCGCAGCGGACGGGGAGCGGTGTGGTGGGCACTAGGCCGCACACTTAACTCCCAGCGCGGGCCTACCCGCGCACGTCTGCGGGGTCCCCGCGATACCCCGGGAGACCCCTGCCGTGGAGCCCCGGCTAGGCCGGGAGGCTGCTAATTGCGGAAACGCGGAAGAATCCGTAAACGGGGATCCCGTGACTTCGCACTATGCAGCTTAGAGGGTATTCGCAGGGTTTTTTAGCGGATATTATGCCGTAAAGCGCCCGTAGGAGTTACGGGTCCTCAGTGGGCAGCCATTGCGGGGGCCTGTAAAGCTTGCGGGAGCCAGGTGTGAGGTCCGTTCGGTGGTGTGCCTCTTAAAGGCGCCGTCGTCTGTAAACAGAGGTTTAACCTGGGTTAACAAAAAAAACAGATCTCGCTGGTACGCAAGAATAAGGAACGTGCGTAACGCATTTTGCTACAACTCCAAGCGCCCTGAAGGTGAAAGGTTAACCTGCCTTTTGAACACCTTCATATCAGAGCTAAAATACCGCTGAGGAAAGTTTGTTCCAGAAATTTCCTACGCAAGAAGAAGCGTGCATAACTCATCTTACTAGCACGCCAAGCGTCCAGTAGGTGAGGGTGAAACTTCTCTTTGCAGCGTGTTGTTTGGTGAAGGGATTTAGCCGCTGGCACTAGACTAAATAAATCCTCATCGCCTGCAATCGTTTACGAAACCGTTACCTGTTTTCAGATAGAATTCCACAATGTTTTTCTCCAACTCTAATATCTACATCACGGCAGAAATTTCAATATCCACATCCACAGCTTCACAAACACTTATCTGAATGCTGACGTATTCGGCAAGTTTAACCTTTTTGCGTTCGATTTGTTTGGCATTATGCTATAAATTCACATCTTGTGCGCGCTTGCCCTTAGGGATGTTCCTTCGAAGTTCTTTTATGCGAGAAAGATTGAATTTTCAATAAGAATGTAGTGTGTATTCGATATATGGTGTTTAGTGGATCAACTCCGCCCGGAGTGTGGATGTGTCTGATCAATGTTTGTTTATTTTCTCATAAAAGGTGCTGTTGAACTTTTCTCATCACGTTAAAACTTATCCGTATTGTTTTGGTCAATAATATAATGTTTCTTGTTTTTTGAGAGTCTCCGATAGTTCGGCACTGATGTTGACTGACTGTTCGTCAGTTATTATTGAAATCAAACTTTTATTATATCACCACACATTTTATCGTTTAATTTTTGCGTGACGCATTACAATTATGGTTTAAGACATTTATTTCTCAAATAAAAACAGAACACGAAATTCACTTACATGAGAAAACTAAAGAATAATCCAGTACGTGTGTTATACGAGACGTACGAAACAAACAAAACAATTGAGTTGGACATGCACACACTTATCACAAATCACTATTGAAACACTTTTTTTACTAAAACTTTGTTAATTATTTACAAAGTGATAACTCAGTTCAAACAATGCATATAAATATTTGCTGATTTCGGTCGGCCGGTTCAATTGTTTGATGTCGCGTCGTTTGATTGGCTATTATCTATTAGATGAAAGTGTAGTGCGGGCAAGCCGGCGACAACGGTTCCCGTACAAAACGGTCTTTTATCACCCTTCTAACATCTTTCTGTATTCTGTGTTCAGCCCTTATCAACAAGCATTGGTGGTTCAGTGATAGAAAGTTCGGCTGCTACGCGGGTGGCCAGGGCTCGATTCCCAGCCAAAGAAAGACTTTTTAATTCTGATTTTTAAAGATTTACTTGCATTGTGATTTTTATTAACTGTTATTTTTTGTTTACAGGTACGTATCATGGATTCGAGAAAAAAGAAGTGAAAATGGCGAACTCTTTATACACTTTGCGTGAGTTTATATTTTATTTTTACTTATGGTCCCTACCAGATTGAAACATATTATTATGTTTCATAATTATTTATTATCCTTCAAAGTTATTCCTTTCGATATTTTATTTTTATTTCCTCTGTTTATGTTCACGTGTTTGTAGTTTTGGTCAATAAATCATTATCACTCTCTCTCTCTCTGATTAATTGTTCTTTACTCTTGAAGAAGTAGGAATAGCCATTACATTTAGCCCATATGCAAGTGAAGGCGTCAAAGCAACTAGCAGGGCGACAAACAATGCTGGCACTGCGCGCTAATGAGCAGGTGTGACGTCACACCTAGGGTCACCATATTGGAATGAAAAAGTGGGACGTTTCCACGAATGTTCGGTACTCCGGTACGCGATAGAAATTACAAACTTCAGTATTACATTATGTCTTGTTTTTAAAGAGAATTAGTTCTTCCATGTTGAACTGTTAGCAGAATCAGAATATAGGACACTCAAGATTTCAATAGTGAAAGTCCACGAACTCTGCATGTTCGGTTTCGACAGACTGTAAATTTTTCGCAACTTTTGTTTATTCTACGTTAATGAAATTTAATGGCTGTCAACCAGCAGCTTATTTAATAAGGGTTAAACAATACCTGACGTTTTGTACACACAAACAAATGTGGTGGTGGTGTCGTTGAAGCACGACTCGAAAAACTTCCTTCTGCATAACTTGCTTGGTATCAATGTTGTAAAGAAATTCTATGAAATGACCACGCGCGCTGGCCTACGTTGCCACCGACTTACTGTGGCCACTATTCCTACACGAACAAAGAAATTTGGTGACTCATTTATTTGTCGTACTATTCGTAAGTGGAATTCTTTACCCGCGCACGTGTTCCTCCTATAATCTGGGGTCCTTTAAGAAAGGCGTGAAGAAGCATTTTTGCAGGCAGGCAAGGTGAGGATGGTTGGTGTAGCAGTTTATCTGCCGTACTAGCTTTCTTCGCGTTTGGAATTTATCACCACTTAACATCAGGTGGGGTAGAGTCATTTATCATATAGAGCCTACCTCACTATAAAAAAATGAAGAAGCGTAACGCAAAATACTTTGTCTGTGGTTTGACACTTAAAAGTTATAGAACACACTCATCTCGCACCTTTGATGCTTTGGAAGGCCCGCATATTTGACGCCAATCAGTGGCGTGTGTTTTAGCAGTTCCTGACGGAGACAAAAATTTTAACTCGCCGTTTTTAATAAGCGTGTTTTTTTATTTCTAAGATTATCCCTTTCAAAAAACTGGACTATTCCGGTTATAGACGGACTTATCCAAACTGATGGTCACCATGAACACACGTAGCTTCGAGAGCAATGCCTACTTCAACTGTTTTTAGGTCACGAAACATCAAGACGAACTCACGCAAAAGACTGAAGATGAAAAGCATTTCAATGAAATCATTGTTACGTGAACTGGTACCCCTAGCACGAACCATTATCGAATTCGAATAGTTTGCGAGTCCGAAATGTCATTCTCAAATGTGTACTGATTTTTAGTTCTCGTTACGTACTTTGTGCCGCTGCTGTTCAAGTTTCCATACAAAATTTGATATTGACATTTCGGTTTGCAAACTATTCTAATTCGATAATGGTTCGTGCTAGAGGTACAGAGTAAGAGTGAGAACTAAATATTACTGTTTTTAACACGCTTTTATTAAGTCGACTTGTAACGAACGAACGAACGATCTATTAAAATCTAAGAATCTGAATTACAAGCATTTCTAATTCTTGCCATCGAGCCATCGAGCTGATTTGATGGTGGGACTGGAAAGTGGCTGATGGAACCTTGGACTGCCTACTAGCACACATGTCGAGTTTGGGCTCATTAGATTCGTCTTAAAATATTCTCTTTATGTCACGTTACAACTAAAAACAGAAAAATAAATTAATATGTAATATATTCATTGATTTGATAAATATTGTAACGAATAGCGCCCCACGCTTTATCATATATATATATATATATATATAGTGTTAAAATAAACTATAAACATTGCTTATTCTAAGGCCCTAATGAAATAAACAGAGAGTATATTTAGTAAATTTTTAGCTTTTCAGTGCAATAAATAAAAGCGTGTTTTTAGTTTTTTAAACTATTATTTTTTATCTCATATAAAGTCTATATTATGAAGAAGAAACGGTTCTGTAGAAATACGCATAAAACATTGACAACAAAACTGTGCTTTCTTGGGGGTAATCGGTTCAGGAGGCCTACTCTATTTCAACGAAAAACGAAATTTCGATCGAAATTTCGCACGTTCCCTACTCTGTTTCCTTTTCATTTCGAAAATTCGTTCGTCCGAAATATTTTGACAATTAAATTCTCCAAGCCTACTCTAATTCACAAAACTTTCGAAGGAAAAGTTGAATTTGACAGATAATTGTTCGAAATTTTAACCTTAAATCGACGAAATGAAAAGTGTTACCTTTTCATTTTCGTTTTGAGATTTTTGTTTTCATTAAGCCTAAAATACTTGCAAGAGTATTTTTAATAATAGCTGCTTAGCTCGAGTAACATTTTTTGCATATAAAATTAACAAATAAACCATTTTTTTATTATTTTTTGTAATGTCGATACTTCAAAGTATTAAACGACAAATTGAGGTTGACAAACAGTAGATTGTATCGACTCTACAAATTAGTCGGCTAACACTATCAAAGAAGGTTCTTTTAATGTCATCAAAAAATTTGCCGTAAACTACCTATATTGTTTCCAAGTAAAAAAAACGTTTTCTTAAAAGTAGAGATAAAAAGAACTCACAACTTGACTCATTCCATTCGTTCACGAAAACTGTTTATGGTTCCGAAGTTAATGTGCCTGTTCGAAAAAGAAATAGAGTAGAGACACTGGCGAAATTTCGTTTGAAGTTCGTTCGTTACCGAAATTTCGTTTTGGAGAAAGAGAGTAGAGCTCCAGTATTATTTATGTGAAACACTGCAACGCACACTAATTGAAACCCGCTGTTTTATACAACCACGATCCAAGTGAAACCTTTTAAAATAATTAAAAAAAAAAAACATTTCCTTTTTTTTATAGATAGTTCCGACAAAGACTCCACGCCACCTGATGTTAAGTGGTGATGAAGTCCAGACGTGAAGATAGCTGGTACAGCAGTTCTACCTGCCACACCAGCCATCCTCACCTTGCCTCTTTTAAAACGCCTACGATGGGAAAAGAGTCCGGCCCGCCGATGTAACACGCGAGTTTTGTATTATTGACCGAACAAGTCTTGTTGAAAAGGTCTGATTTTATTATAAAAATTTAAATGTAATGCGACATACTAATGACGAACGAAAAAAATTGCGGCGATTTAATGAAAGTTTTAGTTTAAAAGTTTTAAGCGTGCGTATACTGACCGCATCGGCTAATGTATGATATAGATATGCCTCATTTTTCCGTAGCTTTAACCGTGTCTGAAATATGCGAGACCTGAACGACGGTCTTGGCATTCCGCGGGTACGACGGAAACAGTGGCGGGCGGCGGTGGATCGCAAATACCAGGCGTTGTTTTAACACAGTGTTAACAGAAAGCAATTTCGCATCCCCCCAAAATTAACCCGAAATCCCCCCAAAATACAGGGTTTTAAAGCAAAAACCCCTCAACATGCAAAATATTTATCAAAAATACAATTTTTACTATAATATATGTGTTTCTGTAATAGCATCATTACTAGATCAACATCTTCGCACGATAGTGTCAAATCGATTTGCAGTTTAAGCTAACGACAATTAACGATTGACTGACTTGCTTGACTCAATATGGACTTGCTGACTGACTGACTGACCTGACCAAGCGACTGAGCGACTGAGCTAGCTAGACGGAATGGACTGAAGAAAAAGTACTTTTTTTAAGTGGGACTTAGGGGTCCGATTCGAGCTCACTGAATGAACACAATTCAGTGAGCCCGATTCTGACATGATTCTCTTAAGTCTAATAAAATAAAATTTGACAACAGTCTAGACCCTTGTCATGCTCTATTCCAAATGGGAAAAAGACTGTTGATTGACTGTTGATCTCGACTTTTTACGGATTCAAAGTTTATGTAGTCTATTTTTTTTATATAAAAAAAATAAATTAAAAAACCCCATTTCCTCCAAACCCGAATTTCATCCCCCCATTAATCCTCCAAACAATATTCTCCCCCATCACTTTAAAAACGTGTCCATGGGCGACGGTGATCACTTCCCATCAGGTGAGCCGTCTGCTCGTATGCCCCCTAAATTTGGGGGAAGTCCCACAATCTGCCATCAGTGCGTTAACACAAAATCTAAATCTTGGTTCAACTCAGTGTTGCCAACGCTACAGCAATTACCGACCAGACAATCAACCTACGGCCGTTATCCCGAGGTCGTAGCATATTCTACGGCTTTCAGCAAATAATGAATTTTGTCACATCGTCGTACTCGACACTTACAACATAATTTTACCGCACCTCGACATGTTTTATATAGCATCGTATCCTCTGATACTACGATACTGACATTCACTTGGCATCGATGCGCGCATCCGATACGATTTATTTGATACCGATGCGCATCGAGGAGGAGCTCGATGGCGCAAGTGGTAAGCGTGTTCGGCTGCGATCGTTGAAGTTAAGCAACTTTCGCAGTGGTCGGTCATTGGATGGGTGACCAAAAATTTACTATCTCGAGGTCCTCCTTGCTCCGGAAGGCACGTTGAGCCGTTGTTCCCGGCTGCATCTGCAGTCGTTAGCACCCACCAATCCGCACTGGTCTGTGCCCCAGCAGTGGGGACATTAATAGGCTGATGATGATGCTAATCGATTTCACAAATATCTAAAAACGTCCATGTCTAGAATTAATCAATGCACGTATATTTTAGCGTATTCTGTATTAAAGCCACCGAAGCTCGTCGCGCTGCTGTGAGAGAAGCATCATAGATACAACATAATTTGACAACTTATAGTGTAAATGAAAATTGTAATTCAGTTGACACCACAAAAGGTGGTCATAATTGAATCCACGCCGACCGCCAGTCATTTGAAATTAATCAACCTCGCAATTTATTCAGTTCAGATTCTGCTTAATTAATTAATGACATTCTAAATTCATAAAACGTTACTCAGCTATTCGGATTGTGCACACTACCCCCCTTATTAATAAACAAGGAATAAGCTAAAACTTGTTACGCCGTGTTTAGTCCATGTCACTCAAATGTCATTTGTCATTCAATAGACAGTGACTATGAGCTCGATGGCGCAAGTGGAAAGCGCGTTCGGCTGCGATCGTTGAAGTTAAGCAACTTTCGCAGTGGTCGGTCATTGGATGGGTGACCAAAAATTTACTATCTCGAGCTCCTCCGAGCTTCGGAAGGCACGTTAAGCCGTTGGTCCCGGCTGCATCTGCAGTCGTTAGCACCCACCAATCCGCACTAGGCCCGCGTGGTGGGTCATGGCCCAATCTCCCTATTCCATCCATAGGGAAGACCTGTGCCCCAGCAGTGGGGACATTAATAGGCTGATGATGATGATGATGATGAGACAGAGACAAAACATGGAGTAACTTATCTTCGTTTATTAATAAGGGAGTACAGGTTTTAGGGCTCCGTAACCAAAGCGGGTTATAAAACAGCTCTCTTTCTGTCTATCTGTCACAGGCAGACACCTAATGGTAGACTCCTTAGAATTCTTAATGACCGCTACCAGAACAACATAATCAAAATAAAAAAAGCGTGTGAGTCTCGAAACGCACGACAGAAGTGATAACTTGAACTCATCTAAGTTGAACTATTTAATATTGAAATTGTTTTACTTGAGAAAAGCTTAGCATTTATCTGAAATTGTACGTATATTCGTTTTCATTTCGATCTCAAAGATCGAAAATTAAGTATTGTTTGTATTCAGACTATTTTCAGTTTATATCTGTGTTTTAATCTATATTAATTCTTTGTAGTCTGGCAAAACAAAAGACTGGCGCCGTAACCCGTTACCTAACGAAGCGGTTTACCTTACC
The DNA here is from genome assembly GCA_902850365.2 of Chilo suppressalis. NCBI lineage: Eukaryota > Metazoa > Arthropoda > Insecta > Lepidoptera > Crambidae > Chilo > Chilo suppressalis. The sequence continues at coordinate 10,969,718 of OU963917.1, read as the reverse complement.
CTTCCATAAGAAGTTATCACTTCAAAAATAATGACGATGACACCTAAACGTCAATGTGGATGATAACTAACTTTTATTTTCTTCGCCTATCAGGTAGATTATCGAAAAATATTGGACACGTAATTTTTCTTTTTTTTACATAATCAATTGAAATGTAGCATGAAGATTGAAGACACATCTTGGACACGGATTTTATTTAGAAGTGACGTCACGAGTTCCCGGAACTCTTAAACTTTGACGTGCTTATTCTTTGTATTGTTTTGGTTGATTGACAAAACAAAAAAACCATTAATTTTTAATAATCCAACTGACGGACTTAATAGAATTAAGTTTACTTTTTACACTGTCTCATCATTCTTATTGCTTATCATCAAATTACTGACTGCAATATATTTTGGATCGGTGATTGACAGATTCAAAAAGGTTTCATGTAGTAAACATTCCACGGTTTCATTTTTACAAGAGATTTATAAATAAATACTTATGGCGCGATTACATTTGGTTGTTAGCCCGAATACCAGTGCCAATGGTTAGTGTAAATTCGGGTAAACGACTAAGTGTAAATGAACGGAGTCGAGTATGCCCGTATGGGGTAGTTTTCCTTTTCTTTACCCGATACTGTCTTCCAGTCTGTATTCCAGTGCTTGGGGTGCCCGAATTCGAGTTATGTCTTTCGTACATCCGAATACAGGCTAACGAACAAATGTAATTGCGGCAGAGGACGACCTCCGTGGCCGAGTGGTTTGTACGCCGGGTTTCATGGTGTCGCCGACTCGAGAGATCCCGGGTTTGAATCCTGGTGGAGGCAGATATTTGTGTGATGAATACAAGCATTTGTACTCTAGTCATGGATGTTTAATATGTATTTCTATATAAATATATGTACGGTATATGTATTCTTTCCGTTACCCTAGAATCCCATAACACAAGCCGTACAGTGCTTACTTTGAGGCTAGGCTAATTGGTGTGTGTTGGAAATATTTATTTATTTATTTTTATAGCAATCAAGATTTTGTAGCCCGCATTGTTATCGCTTGGCGTGTACTGAACACTTAATTGATTTCGGATGGTTGGAAGAGTAATTAAATCTGGGGCTTATAGTAATTATAGATAAAATCTCGCACCTTAGTTTAAACCGCTGAACGAAATTGGTTTATTTTAAATTTGGTAAAATTTATTTACAGTAAAAATATAATTTTGCGTCTTAATTAAATTGATTTGGAGTACTTAGTTAATATTTATTGTACTTGTATGCAATTACGTTTTGATTGTGTCATCATCAGCCTATTATTGTCCCCACCACGCGAGCCCAGTGCGGATTGGCGGGTGCTTACGATGCAGCCGGGACCAACGGCTTAACGTGTCTTCCGAAGCACGGAGGAACTCGAGATAGAAATTTTTTGGTCACCCATCCAATGACCGACCATTGCAAAAGTTGCTTAACTTCAACGATCGCAGCCGAACGCACTAGCCACCTGCGCCGTCGGTAGTGATAAATCAATGAAACTCAAATGTAGGCTCAAGTAGGGGATAGTGTAACAACTTATAAATAAAAAAAATGCCTTTTAAGAAATTTAAGACTGCCTTGTACATTTGGCTATATGATAGGATGTTATACAGTGTTAAAGAATATTTATGTAATGATTGCAACTAGTGACAGTAGGTTTTATGATTTGTATTGTGCACTTGATTGACATTTTTATTCTATTGTATTTTGATTGACATTTTATTCTATTGTATTTTGATTGACATTTTATCCTATTGAATTTTGATTGGCATTTTATTCTATAATTGACATTATTAATTGACTATCTTATTTTGTAGCTATTTCAATAATTTAGATTGAAATAAATTAAGACTTGACTGACAATTGTAATTATGCTGACGGTAATATAATGTAATTCGCTTTTTGTAGTATTATAAAAAAATATTATTGGTATGTGAAATTGATGGCTTAATGATAATTAATAATATTAATGTAATTAATGCAATGCTAAATATTTGCATGCTATTGTAAATATCAGAATGGGCCGAACTTTATATTTGTAACATCTCCAGTGTACCCCTATTCTAATGCAAATAAATAAATTCTAATTCTAAGGCACAGTGTCACTTAAATAACATTTCTGCCCTTTTCTTATTAGTCTTGACGTGATTTTATTAGTTCCTTATGCCACCGCATTAGCAGCAGCTTTCATCAGACGTCAAATGGCCGGTATAATACAGATATATTCCTTTTGTTATATTATACCCTTTATACCTTGTCCCTCACTTGAACCTGCTCACTAAACAATTTGCCCGATTCAATCTTGATGTCTGAGTTAGCTGAAATAACCAAAACGCCCCTACGTCTAAGACTTAATGAACTGCATATGAAGGGCCCATTCTCTTCATCTTATGGGACAAATTAATAGGATGACGACAATTTAAGGCTTCAATTAACGCAAAACACCTCTGAAACTATTCTGCGCTAGTCACGGCTCAAACGATTCGGTTTAACAGAAAAGTACGAGCGTCTGCTACATCGCTCGGTTTTGTTACGTCTTCAGACATATTGTTCGTATGAAAAACGCAATGGATGCGGTAAAGAATACCGCTTCACGTAACGTGATCGCATTACGTACACGCTCACGTTAAATTGGAGAGAGATTGCCTGGCACGTAAAGCCTTAGGAGTGATGTATGACGGTGTTTCACACCGTATCGTAACAGAAGTTTTCAGCAATTCTTAAATTCTAAATGTGACAGCAACTCTGTCCGTACGTCCGTTTTACTTTGACACTTAATCAGACTAAATAGATTTTAGTGAATTTTGGTAGAGATAAAAAAACCTTAAAGAAGGACATCTTCTTTAAAATAGAACTTATAGGAGGCAGATGGAGGTGAAATATAGGGTTGATTAGATATTTGTATAGACACTTAATTATATCACGCAGCTATATATTTCTTTAATATAACAGTTGTTTACGTTATGCTGATGCTCCGTAATTGTACTGTCTCAAAGAATATGGTGACATCACAAAAGATGGGTTAATATTAATAAAAATCAAACCCGATTGATATAATAAGACTTTTTATTATATCGGATGGTTGAGCATTCATGCCACGAGTTTTTAATAATAATTTTATAAAGTTAGAAGCTGCCATGGGCACTTTCGTAATTTCATAATTAATTTAACTAATTTCATGATAAGTGAGCTTATTTCTTTATTTCTTCTCCGGTAGTTCCCGTAACTTAGAAAAAGTAAATTTCATACGTATGAAACAAATATATTGTAATATATTTTTAATAAAGAATATATATTATGTTAAGATATCATACTTTAAATCTTTTTGATTATTAACAAACTTAAAAATAATAGATGTATGAATAATAATAGATAATTATTTATTTTTCTCAACATTTTTTGGCCACGAACCTAAAAATTGTTTAATCTTAAATTATCCGATAAAACTATAATAAAATTATATACTTCATAAACCAGGAAGTTTTATTATTCTTCTATGTGTAAATTTCTTGCTCTGAACGAAGCGAACCAATGTTACACTGCAAACAAGCGAGCCCACATTATGTTACGCACCGGTGCAAATGCGTTCCGCGTAATGCGTTTTATTATGTGTGAACGAAAATTTGATACCGCACTCGCGTGATCCACCGCCTTAAACGCTCGCAAAGTGGATTCTGATGAAACCTGTGATTTAGTTCGTCGGTGCTGCGTGGCAATTTTATACTCGGAATGAAAACTGTGCAAATGGGCTCGCATTCTTCCGTTATTGGATTCGAGTTTTCATTAACATGGTAATTTGAGGAATTGGAGTGAGGGTGTATTTTATTTTATTTTAACGTGGTGAGTCACCAGGATCCCACGAAACCCGTTCCGGCAGGCGAGGAAGCACTGTTGGGTTTTAGTGGGTAGGGCCTCCCCCTCAGGGTGGGTTTTGGGGGAGGAGGTGTACCACGTAACCGCGTAATTCACCCAGGGAAGCGGTAGGCGTCACGCATTTTCGTAACAATAAAAAAATGGTGTATTTTATTTGACTTCGATTTATTGTCATCCAAGGACACCTTTGTGCCTTCTACATTATGGAATAGGGAGCGCACTAAAAAACCAAGAAAGAATTTATTGTGTAAACATTTCTTTAAATATTTTAATAACAAGTAATAAAAATCGAATGGACTTCCATTGTTTTCACCAAAAGTACTCATCAGATCTTCACCAATTTAATATGGGACCATCTCACCAAAAAATTCATTGAAAAAACAAAAAAAAATCATCAAAGTCGGTCTAAGCATCACTTACGCGAACAACAATAAAAAAAAATATATACTAACGAATTGAGAACCTCCTCATTTTGAAATCTACAAAAAAATAGTACCTTATATACTATTAAGTTAATATTTTCTTTGATTCCTATAGTGAAGTATCCCTAGATTTTTTTTTAATAAAGAACATTAATTTGCAAGCGGAGGGAAAAATATTCCGTGTAAACGTCACCTACCGCGGCGATTATAATCGTAACATAAGTATGTTGTGTATTTAAACCCAAGACATTTAGATCATCATCATCATCAGCTTATTAATGTCCCCGTAGGGATGAAACGACACCATTTAGGTATCGATACATTTACTTGATACTGTATCGGTCATAAATTATCGATGCCTACTCGGTATCCAATGAAAAGTATCGATACTTACTTGTATCAATAAATTTTCACGAATGATATTACAATTACAAATTCAAAACAAAATAACGGCTCACACCATGCGATGTACGTGCACGTATGACTGACTGAATAAATTGGAATAAATATAAATCTTACGCAAGGCTGCTAATTGAGCATTAGAAAAGATGCGTTCGCGAAACAAAAATTCCAACTAGACACCTTACCATAGAGTAAATAATCTTCCTATGAGTTTGTGGCGGCGACATCTATATGCCCCACATATTACAACGGATGTAAGAAATCATTACCCACCATCCTCAAGAGATGGCGTTACCTGCACTGCGATCAATATTAATATGGAAGCCTACATCGCGAAAATGAAATTCGAAGGCTAACTCTTCGTATATACGATGCCCGACCAACATCAGTTGGGCCGCGGACCCCGAGCTACCATCACCCAGCTCGGAGGAAGATCTTCCCCTTTGGCTTTCCTACAAGTTTTTTGATACTTCTCAGTGAGCGACCGACGAAGTACCGATACAAGTACTTACTTCACGATACTACTTGTTACTCAGTTCTAAAGTATCGATGCCAAAAGTACTTGGTATCGAAAGAAAAATATCGAGTATTTACTTATATTTACTCTTATCGTATCATCCCTATGTCCCCGTTGCAGGGGCACAGGCCTTTCCTATGTATATAATAGGGTGATTGGCCACCACGCGGGCTCAATGCGGATTGAAGCTAACGAATGCAGATACAGCCGGGACCAACGGCTTAACATGCAAGGTAGTGCTCAAGAATATAAAGTTTTTTGCCACTCATCCAATGATCGACCATTCCCAAAGTTGTTGAACTTTACGATCGCACGCCGAATGCGCTAACCACCTGCGCCATCGAACTCCTCCTCTGCGATTTATGATGTAATTTCATCTATTTTATTAATGTCTTTAATTCTCTCTACCATGTGTTCTATCGTCTTCCATTGTATATTATATCCTTGCGACACACAATCGGCCTGGCGTTCTGTGCGTCCGTGCGTGAAGCCAGGAGTCACTAAATCATGCCGTGCTTAGTCAACCGGCAAATAGGAGCGTGGCCACATTAAAAAGTAGCTTAGTGTGTGTCGTTGTACGTAATTGGATGTCCCGGACGTTAGATAGGTTTAAATACTTACATTGTACAAAAAGAACTAGCCAAATGAGAGGTAATTTAAACGAGTGGCTTTGTACCTTCCACAATTAATATCTATATATATAAAACTCAAAGGTGACTGACTGACTGACTTAGTGATCTATCAACGCACAGCCCAAACCACTGGACGGATCGGGCTGAAATTTGGCATGCAGGTAGATGTTATGACGTAGGCATCCGCTAAGAAAGGATTTTGATCAATTCTACCCCCAAGGGGATAAAATAGGGAATGAAAGTTTGTATGAAACTTTGTCAATTTTAAACCGATCGGGCGGTCGGCGGATCGATTGGATTTTGAAAGTTGGGCGTATGTGTTTTTCATCGTCATCAGCCTATTAATGTCCCCACTGCTTTACATATTCACATGCATTCCCTATGGATGGAAGAGGGAGAGTGGGCCATGACCCACCATGCTAGCCCAGTGCGTATTGATGAATGCTAACCGACTGCAAATGCAGCTGAGATCAACAGCTTATTTTATGGTCACCCATCCAATGACCGACCACTGCAAAACTTGCTGAACTTCAACGATCGCAGCCGAACGCGCTAACCACTTGCGCCATCGAACTTCTCGCAGGTGTAATTTTGGGTGTTGAAATAATAAATTGAATCTACGGGATATACTTTATGAGAAATTAATTTCGTGCACAACAAAGGGCAGCTTAGTAGAGCCGTTATTAAAACTGGATTTTGTATAATGAGCGTGCTATCGAAAAATCTAAAACCGTGCGTTGACCGAAAATAAACTCTGTGATGTTCATTTTTGGCGTTAAAAGCTTTCATTTTAAAAATGTTATTTGCTCTTTTATGTTCGCTTTGTTACTTTAAACAATTTTAAAATGAGTTTTTTTTTCTAAGGCCGATCTGTGCTTTTAAAGTTCAGAGTAAGTTTGAGTTCAAAAAACTTGTGCGTGAACACTACCTGACTACGTGATTTTTCCCTATAGTTTGCATCGATATATATTATATTTATTGTATTTTATGTATGTTATGCATATATATATATATATATACTCGTATATATATATTCAACACGCATTATTTCAGGTGTCTACCTAATTCTGTTCAAGATATACTTAGAGTTATGTGACACACAGAACCCTACCTAACGTCCGTACTCTCCGTGTCCGAAGGTTCCGTGAACCCTAAAAACACATCGGCGTATCACAAAGTCCCGAACTGCAGTAATAGCAAATATTTTATTTAAAAGAGAGCCTGAGAGTCGTGTCAATGTCAGGATGTCGACAAAGAAAATTCAACAAAAAACAATTTCCATGTAAGATTAATGTTACAATGACGTAGACGGTGCCTTTCAGCCGCCCCCGTATGCAATCTATGGGGTCTGTTAAGGCTTGTCATTCGTTCATAAGCGAAAGCGTGTTAAAAAAAACTATTAGGTATTCCTTAGTAACTTTTTCTCATTACATTTTTTTTAACTTCCTTTTAAATGCAAATGAATTTTTCAAACCTTTCAAAATTTTCTGATTGTAATATATGGTGAGATGAAATAAGGAAAAAATGAAGATTTACCATGGAGTTTATCATTATCAAAAAGCTGTTATTTTATAAACACAACACGTATAAATAGAAAAGTAAAAGGTAAAGTACAGATGTATGTATTAATGGAATACCACATTGTAAATGCTACTGCTATATCTTCACACAAGATTTATCAGTCGATTAAAATCTGAAATGGGTATCTAACTTGGGTATCTGCGATTATTTACTATGAATTAGCAACATAAGCATTCTGTGTTTTTCTTATTTCTTACTCTTAAATTGTAACCGCTATTACATTTATTTACTAATAAAAATCGTATCAGTAACTTAGTGTAAGTCTAACCACTATGCAGCTGAAACAAGAAGACATTGTAGCAGACACATCACAAAAGACAGTTAACGTATTCCTGGCAACTGTTTAGCTTTTTCTTATTTGATTAAAAAAATAGTAAAGGAAAGTCAACAAGTTGTTTTCGCGAGGGCACCTAAAGTTATTTTCAAGTAAAGCTAATTTTTAAGTAATTTGCGAAAAAAGAATGATTATACATGATGCGACGGTCCTGTTGCTGGATGTGTATGTTAAAATGTCTTCTAGTGACAGCTTCATCTGACCATCTCAAATTCTACAATAAACCTGTTCCCTGCTAACGCTTGTACAATAAAACCTCACCCTGCGCTTTGCCCGTTAAGTATTCAAGCCTCTACCACCTGCAAGTGACTCGTGGACCTAGAGAGGCTATTGTGAAAGACAGACACGCCGACTTATTATGCACAGCTATGTGGGGGAACCTCTTTAATATTCAACTTGAGGTACCCAGCCCTAATACACCGCTGACGTTTTTTTCCCTGGAACTCAACATTTATAGACATGTGAGCATGTAAGATTTATGCTATACATTTTTATTATTTAAATCTAAAGAAAAGTTTAGTAGAAAAAAATTACGCGGACCAGGCAGCCGACGGGACTCGAACCCGCACCCTTCGTTATCCGGGCGAATGTACTGACCATTATGCTACAGCGGCCTTGTTGGCCGCGTCGAATTCTCTCTATATTGTTTCTTAAGCTGCAATGCAGCACCATCTCTTCGCATTGTAGGTAACCTACAATACATTCTTCTTTCACTATACATCCACAATACATTCTTCTTTTACTATACATCCACAATACATTCTTCTTTCACTATACATCCACAATGCATTCTTCTTTCACTATACATCCACAATACATTCTTCTTTTACTATACATCCACAATACATTCTTCTTTCACTATACACCCACAATACATTCTTCTTTCACTATACATCCACAATACATTCTTCGTTCACTATAGCTTTACGAGATTGACAGAGTATCTATGGTGGTGCTGTGTTTCTGTCAGTTCGAGTGAGGTTCCAAGGCTTCGGGGCAGGAGTGGAGGGGATCAGTTTAGGCATTAAACTACAAAAACATTATACTTACCTAAAAAAATTGTTTGGAAAAATATAGGTACTTCAACCTATCTATTTATATATAAAACTCAAAGGTGACTGACTGACGTAGTGATGTATCAACGCACAGCCCAAACCACTGGATGGATCGGGCTGAAATTTGGCATACAGGTAGATGTTATGACGTGGGCATCCGCTAAGAAAGGATTTTGATCAATTCTACACCCAAGGGGATAAAATAGGGAATGAAAGTTTATATGAAACTTTGTCAATTTTAAACCGATCGGGCTGAGACCTTGCATGCAGGTATAAGATGAATCATAGATGAATGTCATTGTGTATAATACAAGCCTGAGAACAAAAACTGTAGTCTACACTTCAGCTCTACACCGAAGCGAAGCGAGGGCGGGCCGCTAGTATATTATAAAATTACACTCGTTTTTGAGCAGTCATGTAAGAGAAACTCTGTGACGTCATATATATGGGACAGATTAGGTTCGGGTAATATTGTTTTCGAAATCATCATTACTCTATTAATGTTCCCACTGCTGAGGCATATGCCTTCCCTATGGATGGAATAGGGAGATTGGGCTGTGTCCCACCACGCGGACTAAGTGCGGATTGGTGGGTAATAACAACTGCAGATAAAGCCAAAACCAATGGTTTTACGTGCCTTCCGAAGCGCGGAGGAGCTCGAGATAATAAGTTTTTCGGTACCCCATCCAATGACCGACTATTGCGTAGGTTGCTTAACCTCCACGATCGCAGCCCTAACGCGCTAATCACCTGCGCCATCGAGCTCCTCCGTTACCAAAATATATAATGCGATGTTTCTGAAACTAAACATTATTTTGCACTAAGTAGGTTAACAATAAGTGTAATATTCAATGAATACTACCTAAAAGCCTTTAGTTAAATAATAAAATAAATAAATAAATATTTCCAAAACTCACACCAATTAGCCTAGCCCCAAAGTAAGCACTGTAAGGCTTGTGTTATGGGATGCTAGGGTAACGGATAGAATACATATATAGTATATTTATATAGAAATACATATTAAACATCCATGACTGGAGTACAAATGCTCGTGTTCATCACACAACCATCTGCCCCCACCGGGATTCGAACCCGGGACCTCTCGAGTCGGCGACACCATGAAACCCGGCGTACAAACCACTCGGCCACGGAGGTCGTCATTAAGAGTCAGATGTAAAATATTTTATCAAAAAATATATAAAAGAAAAACCAACAAAACAGCGTTTTAGACAAACAAACCAAACACTTTTCTTAGAAACCGAAGGAGTCCAACACGCAGTCACAAATATTTATATTAGCTAGAACGGTAATAATGAGTTCTATTACTTGGTTGTAAAGTATGAATTCGTGTTGTCATTTCATCACCGCTGACTTGCTGAGTGATACGAATCAGTGACTTTGTAGTGGAATGCTAACGGATGATGGAAGTGATGCAGATGACATGTGGTGATTTTGTTTTGTGTCATTGACATTGATGTTGTAAAGTGGCGTGTTGAAATGTCTCGATTAACATACCTGGTATAAAAGAGCTTCGGTCATCATAAATGATATAACCTGTGAGGAAGAAAAAAAAGTCGGCCAAGTTCAAGTCGGACTTGCGCACCGAGGGTTCCTTACAAACCTGAAGGTATACTTTAAAATTTATTATTAAAAAAAAATATGATGTAACTAAAAATTTACGGTTTTGGCAATTTTTCCTTTATCTGTGCTATAAGACGTTACTTCGTACCAAATTTCAAGATTCTAAGTTCACGGGAACTACGCTGTAGATTTTGATTCCCGTGCGAGCTTCGACAATATGCGGAAATTTGCGGCATAAACGGCTGTATCTTTTGATTGCTTTGCCTCAGAAGTTTGATTTTTTCACAGCTCCAAAGGACAGTAGACTGAGTATTAGATATGAATTTCCGTTTGATACCTCCACGCGTTCCTGAGAAAAACGGTCTTGACAGACGGACGGACGGACGGACGGACCGACAACAAAGTGATCCTATAAGGGTTCCGTTTTTTTGCCTTTTGAGGTACGGAACCCTAAAAATATTTAAGTAATAAATTTATAAGTTTTCACACACACCAATCATATGATAGAACACTCTTACACACGTATAAAGCGCGATTAACAGATTTTTACATAAATATTCACATTACAGATGCGTGGAACTTGCGAGAGAGTGAGAAAAAGATAGACGCTCTAGAAATGTGGTGCTGGAGGAAAATGCTTGGCATACAGTGGACACAATTCCGAACCAATGCATACATCCTCCAGGAACTGTCCATCAAACAACGTCTGTCTTCCATCGTACAAGGTCGTATTCTAATTTTCTTTGGCCACATCTCACGCCGAGAAGATGCGTCAGTGGAACGACTGGTGGTGCAGGGCAAAGTCGAGGGCGTAAGGGCGCGCGGCAGATCACCAATGCGCTGGATTGACCAGATAAAAGCGGCACTGAACGGTCCACTTCACGAGAGCACGAGAAAGGCCGCAGTGCGGAACGAATGGCGGCGTATAGTGAAGCGCGCCACCAACCCTGATGTGACGACCACAACCACTCTGACAAGAGTGTAGCGCCGAAGAAAAAGACAGATACTATTTTGTGTCTGTCTGTCTCCAGGCTGTAAAAGGCAGTTTCGATTTTCACAGTAGATTTATTGGAGTTACTGCTATAACAACGAATGGTTAAAACAATAAAATAAATATTTAAGGGGGGCTCCCATACAACAAACGTGATTTTTAGCGCTATTATAGAGATACCAGAACCCATTTTTGACACATTTTTTATTTTGTAATTTATTTATTTAAGTAGATTAAACTATAAAGTCCTTTAGTTTGTGTTATTAACAAAATGTTTCAAAGCATATAACATATTTTATTTCAGATAGTAATAGAATTTATACATTAAAACACCAAATCAATAGTATAAATATGTATTTAATAAAGGGATGTCGCTTTATTGTTTTAAATCATCATACAATTAAAATGGAAACCAAGGCAATCACTAAATGATTGAATCTTATAAAGTTATACATGATATCATTTCTAAACTAATTAATATTACCCTTGATTCGTTACTAAGCAATATTTCTACAAAATAATAGCACATATACTAAATTCTACGATACAGCAATACCACAAGATGTCTTACCGCTAGCTCGTCGTCAACAAGAATGTCCAGTTGGCGCGCATCGCCATTTTTATGTTACTTTATTGAACCATAGAGCATACAAAATATAAAGTGTCATAGACTTTTATTCGAAACAACGACAGACTATTACTTGAAAAAGTCTATGGAATCACTTGGGGGCGCTGCGATGCAACTCCAGCGACAACAATTGTCATTATGTATTGAACAATTGTACTCATTTTCAGCTTGATGTAAAATTCAATCTACCTTTGAATGTCTAAATTGACGAAACTAACATAGTGGGGAAATGTAATGTAATATTTAAACGTGCCAAGGCGCAGCTCACTCTCAATTCATAGTTCAAGTCGTAAAAACTCCTAAAAGTTTTCAGACATCCACCGCGCACAGGCACAAGTGTCAATCTGTCTGAAGGTCCTTTTGTTAGGAACCCTTCCGACTTCGATTGTGAGGGGTGCAGAGAGGCTTCGAATTCTACCCCTTATGTGCCTATGCAGATTATTTATGAAGGTCCTATGACCCTCATTACATAAAGGACGCATGTAAGTCTTATCCAACCGCACTAAGTATCATATTAGCATGGCAGCGCTTCTGCATTCCGTAATTGTATGTCATTATTTTTCGGGAGACAATTCCGTCATTAAAAAGTTTGACACAATAGGATTTTGACGTCACTGGTGCAAGGAGGAGCTCTAAGGCGCGGCTGGTTAGCGCGTTTGGCTGCGATCGTTGAAGTTAAGCATCTTTCGCAGTGGTCGGTCATTGGATGGGTGACCAAAAATTTACGATCTCGAGCTCCTCCGTGCTTCGGAAGGCACGTTAAGCCGTTGGTTCCGGCTGCATCTGTAATCGTTAGCACCCGCTAAGCAGCACTGGGCCCACGTGGTGGGTCATGGCCCAATCTCCCTATTATATCCATAGGGAAGGCCTGTGCCCCAGCAGAGGGGACGTTAATAGGCTGATGATGATGATGGTGTAAGTAGTTTTAAATACATAACGCCACGCAAAATCTCTTATTTCTATAGAAGCTCTACTACCTACATATACATTACTAGGTTTTGTATATACCATGTATTGTATACATATATATTACCACGTTGCTGGACTTTTGATCGATATGAATTTCGCGCAAAGTAAACCACACAGCTGTTAGCTTTTGTGTGCTCAGAGAAAAAGCGGGAACCGACCGCAACGCAAACATTTACGACACAGTTGATTGCCGGAGTTTTTTCACATTAAAACAAGTGAAAAAACAAACTTTATCGTACAGCTGATGGTAGCGTTCCGTATACAAATTCTAGCGTTTCAGGTTTTCTCTTAATGAGTTAACGTGGAGATACTCTTCGAAAGAGACCGGCCAAGTACGAGTCGGATTTGCACACCGAGGTTCCGACAAACCTTCTATATAATAATTATTAAAAAATATATATGTGATGTAACTAAAAATTCACGGTTTACGCAATTTTTTCTTTGTCTGTGCTATGGGCCACCGACCACAGCCGCAAAACGCCGCCACCGGCATATTTCTTGTAGTTTTCATACATTTTATATGGACTCGCCACACACGATACGCCGGTGGCCGCCACAGGCTACAAATCTTCGTTGCTCGCTTCTTGTGGCCCGCACCGGCCACTTAATGCGCCGATACAAAACGCCGCCACACGTCAGTTGCGCGATTCCCCACCCCTCTCTCCCTTACCTTGTCTTGTAAAATTTGCGGCATAAACAGCTGTATCTTTTGATAGCGTTGGCTTTGAAGTTTGATTTTTTCACAGCTGCAAGGGACAATAGACCTGAGTCTTCTTCTTCGTACTTGCTTCTTCCCACTTTATATGGGGTCGGCTCTCCTAATTTTAAGGCGCCAAGACTCTCTGTCTAGGGTTGTCGGTTCGGGTAATTTTTCAGCTGTCATTAGCTTCGTCATGCTGGTCCACCAGGTGGCGGGAGGGCGCCCTCTGCCTCTTTCATGTTCAGCCCAATATGACACCCACTCCATTTTGCTTACTGTTACAATAGACCTGAGTATTTGATATAAATTTCAGCTTGATACTTGTACGCGTTCCCGAGAAAAGGGGTCTTGACAGACGGACGGATGGACAACAAAGTGATCCTATAAGGGTTCCGTTTTTCCTTTCGAGGGACGGAACCTCGAAAATTACTCAGACAACAATATTTTATTTGCGTTAATCACACTTATGTTATAAAGGCGAAAGTTTTGTGTGTGTATGTTTGTAACGTCTTCACGTCTAAACGACTGGAGCGATTTTAATAAAATTTGGTATGGAGTTAGCTGACACCCTGGGTTAACACATAGGTTACGTTTTACTGCGGGAAAATATCCCTAATTAACCGCGGGGCACAGCTAGTATAACATAAATCTTTATCTGAATTAGCTAGTAAAGTTCCTTAGGTAACTCGAAATTCACGGAGTAGATATTCTTAGCTGGTGTCTGATTATAGGTATGTTTAGTGAACTCATTCTCGTATGTGTTAATGCCAGCCAGATTCGTAGTTTATTTCAAGAATGTTTATTGTATGTAAATAGGTTTATCGATACAATGCATACGAACTAAGATCATGCGGTTTTTTACTAGGTTTTTACCGAAGTACGTAAACCCTGTGATGTTTTCTAACCGCGGAATGGCTAATTTTAAATGTATTCCGTCGGTTCCGATGCGTCGAGCTAAACCGAATGTAGGTCACTTTCGTTTTTGAAACCGTAAGAGTTTTCTAGTTTGATTTATTTAATTTGTGATATCATAAATTTTGTGTTACATTTTTCGTCGAATGACATTTGAATACGCGTTAGGAACGGTGAAAATAGAAAGATTTGTTGAGATTTTTATTTAGATACAGGGAACCGAATACTTCCTTCGTCCAACGGTTTTTTGTGCTCATAATTTTATTTTATTTGTTAAACGTTTCATTGCGGCGAAATAAAAATTGTGGAGTTTTAATAAAAGTTTTATTCTAAAAGCCATTGCAGTAAAATAAAGTTTATTTCATGCTTTGCAATGATTCGAAGTTCATAATAGACGTAATGCAAAGGATAGTTTTAAAGAAGGCATTGCGTACACCCAAACAAAAAAGTATCTGCAGCCAAAACTAACAAATGCCGGTAATTTAACAAAAAATATTCTAGTACCTAAGTAAACCTTAAGAGCTAAGTAAAGTTCAACGTTCAACCTAAGTAATAAAGCGGACAAAATCAACACATAAATCGAACTTGAGAGCCTATGAAATTGTAATTGTAATATTTAAAGCTGGAACTCCTGGAACTATTACAGCGTTGTTCAGGGTAACAGCGTTATAATAGTTCCAGGAAGTTACTTACCTACAGAAGGAAAAATTCCCATCTTTCTGTAAGAGCTTTAATATTCTTTTGAGGTTTAATAAATTGTTTTTCCGTGTTGTCAAAGCAAAGCGAATGACTAGATGCATTATGTGTCAATATTTGGTGTTTCAAATTATCTATACTAAAACTAATATATTGTAACAAACGCTCTCGAAACGGAACCGCGAAAGTGCTAGAGATCGAATGTGCCAGAGCACCGCCGGTTGCGATAGAGGTCAAGTAATGTGGCTCATTCTAAAATGAGCCTTATGCATTGCGACGTAAGGGAGAAAGAGCAACGAAATCTGCACTTGTTTACAAGTTGTGCGCGTTACCTGCGTAGGTGTAAGTAGGTACTTCGTACTCGCGGGTGCTAGCTAATTCTCAATTTTAGGGGGTCGGCTCAACTAGAGGACGTCTCTGAGACTCGGACCTTGGCCACGGTAATAATATCATACAGTATTCTATCTTCATACAAACGGTCGGTAAGCGAGTCATACCTACGCCACTCGAGTTCGATGTGCTCTCGGCGTGCACCCAGTCGCGAATGCGCCGCCGCGCCGCAACGACGACCGAACGGTCTGAATTGTTTTTTATGCAGTTAGCCGTGCTTAAACATGCGTTTTGTATTGTAAATATTTGATTTAATTAAGTAGATACCTACATAATTTAGTATGGAAAAGAACAAATGACGATCAGTATCGTACAACAGCACAATTGCTGTTTTTGGTTGCTTGAACTCTTCAATAACACACCCAGAGATATCATTTTTTAAATTACCTGAAATATTGGAAAGGTATCTTACCTTTATAGAATATTTTTTATATACCTATCTACTAGTACGTTATTTGTTTCTAATATTTAGGTATTTCGGTTTTTCCATCGGGCAAAATATCTGGAATAATATATAAATAAGTGGTTAGGATGAAAAAAGAGACAAACGAGTAATCTACCTACACTCGCGTTAAAAACAAAACTACATAAAATACTGTAGGCTGGCGGCCCTACCGCGTGCCAACGCAGAGTTCGGTGTAGGCATTTATTTTCAAGGACAGGGCGGAGTCACAATACTGTATAGATAATATTACCGTGCCTTGGCTCTAGTTAGCCGTTGCCGTGGGGTGGAAACCGCAGCGCACCTCAAGTTGCGTTTATAAAGACGAGAAGTTCCTTAATAATGGCCGATTAGAGCTTTTGATTTGTTCTGTCTAAACTCACTAGTGTGTTTCAAACGCACAATGTGTGTTTGTGTAATATCTAGTATATGAAATTCTCGTGTCACGGTGTGCGTAAAGGAACTACTCCGATACGGCTCGACCGATTTTCGTGAAATTTTATATGCATATTCAGTAGGTCTGAGTATCGGACAACATCTATTTTTCATCCCGCTAAATGTCTTAACATTTAGGTGGTCCACCCTGAAATTTTTTTTGGACAAAGTTTTTTGTTTTTATTTTTTTATGATACATCGTACAAAAATACGTACAACCCTAAATTTTCACCCTTCTACCACCCACCCCTTATTTTTATGACGGTACGAAGTTCGCTGGGACAGCTAGTTTATTATATAAAATTACAATATCATCTTTGTCGTTTAATTGGTTTCCAATACAAACTTCCATTTTTTTTACACTTTTAAACGAAGATTTCTGTGATAGAAACTATTCTCTGTCATTTTCTTTTCAAACCTGCCTCTACGCCAAATTTCATCAAAATCAGTTCAATGGTTAAAGCGTGAAGAAGTAACAGACGGACAGACACATTTTCGCATATATAATATTAGTTTGGATATAGAAATTTTAGTTTTCTGCACTCCTTCAAGTTTTTATTAAAGCACAATACTTGAATGGTCTCTAAAATTTTTTTGTGACAAAAATAAATGTTTAATTAATAATTACTTTTTCTCATAATTTCTTCTCTTGTTTCAGGTATGTTGAATATTCTTATCAAGGAAGTTGTTTATATATAAGCGTAAGTAGAAGACAAGAATTTATTTCTAGTTAATATGAGTGTTAGGTCTCTGGCAGTATCATCATCACCATCAGTTTTCTAGTGTCACCAGTGCTGGGGCACAGGTCTTCCACCCACCACGCAGGCCAACTGCCGATTCGTGGATGCTGAGGATGCAGATGCAGCCGAGACCAATGGCTTAACGTGCCTTTCGAAGCGCGACGGAGCTCGAGATAATAAGTTTTTGGTCACCCATCCAATGACCGACCATTGCTAAAGTTGCTTAACTTCCATGATCGCAGACCGAATGCGTAAATCCACTCACTAATCTATATATATAAAACTCAAAGGTGACTGACTGACATAGTGATCTATCAACGCACAACCCAAACTACTGGACGGATCGGGCTGAAATTTGGCATGCAGGTAGATGTTATGACATAGGCTTCCGCTAAGAAAGGATTTTGATCAATTCTACCCCCAAGGGGATAAAATAAGGAATGAAAGTTTGTATGAAACTTAGTCAATTTTAAACCGATCGGGCTGAGACTTTGCATGCAGGTATAAGAAGAATCATAGATGAATGTCATTGTGTTTAATACAAGCCTGAGAACAAAAACTGTAGTCTACACTTCAGCTCTACACCGAAGCGAAGCGAGGGCGGGCCGCTAGTCGGTAATAAGTTTATAGAAAACATATAAAATGGCATATGTCATTTTTTTATAGAAATTCAAAACATCTTTTCGAAGACTATTGTATGCGATGGGCATTTGATATTGTTAATACATTTTAACACAATGCACCATGCTAACCTTGCCAAAGAACTTGTTTTTACTTAATGTATAGTAAGCAGAGGTAATTGTCATAGTGCGTGTTTCCATTGTTTTTTTTATACTTTACTAAACTATTTCTTATATAATGTATTCACCTGTCTACATTGTTTGTCTAACGACTACATTGCGATCAGTTATGTACTTCATTGCAACATTAAGTTGCCTAGCACAGCATAGTTCTTACATACGTTCCCGCTGTGCGGGATTAGGTTAGTAATCTTTATTTTATTTACGTTTACTATTAAATAGTAAGTTTTATATATTTACTGATGAGTTTCAAAATTGTTCCATGATTGATTGGACTTTTCTAGTAGTGGAATCTCTACAGTTATCTCTGAATAATCCGATTCGTCGCTATCCGCATCATGAAAGTTATATCCAGTATGCCGCATCATATTCGCATTTGAATTCCACCCACCCGTACTTTATTTGCTTGTATATCGCTGCAAAGGCACCAAAGATTATTAAAACCGGTGAAAGATATAATCTCATTACTATTTAAGCCATTAGTAAATAAAAAAATATATATTTGTGGCACTTTACTAAGGGAGAACTTGTACATAAATGAGTAGTATGTATGTGTATTATGTTCTAGCCTGCGGTCGTCGTACCGCCATATTTTAGACTTTGTTAATATTTTCGAAATTCCTGAAAGACTTGTTTAACTTTATGTCCGCTATCAATGTTTTAGCAATATATTGAAGATCTCTCTCTCTCTCTCTCTTACAGTCTTCTCTAATCATAATAATCATAATCAAAATCATTCAGTTTAGGCTGTTACAAGCACATATGAATGTCTGGAAGCTACTGCCATCGGTTCGTAAACCTACGGCAGGAGACCTTGTACTGAGAAGAACCGGCAAGAAACTCAGCAAGGGCTGTTTTTTTCTCCCTGAGTTTTATCATTTACAGAGTCGTCAAGTTGAAAAATGACATCAGAGATGATTCATTCACTCAATTTTCATATTACAAGACTTACAAAAGAAGGGTTGTATTTTTTTTTCGTTTTTACAAACTTTTTCATTGCTATAATGAACACAATCAATTGAGTCTGTATTATAAAATGATTATTTAAAAAATCTTTGTCGTGTCGTGTCGTTGTTAGTAAAATTGTTCCATCGTCGACAGACAATGGAAACGCGCTCCTTCTATCATTGCGACGGCAACATTACACGGCCCTGACTCATACCATTCCAATTGGTCACACGATCTGATTCATTCCGATGACAATGGTGTTCCGAAAATGCATTTTGTTGTACGCTGCGGAATTTGCCACGGAAATGTTTGAGGTTTCATGTACCATCATTGTTAATTGTAAACTTTTCAAGCAAAGCGCATTCTTTGAACCTTTGAGTTGAGAGTTGGGTCATTAACCATGACGAAGAAATTTCTGAAATGTAATACATATGCCTTACCTTGACGTCGAAAGCTTTTTTTTTGGTCTTCCGAAGACAGACGAGCAGACGGGCCCAAGGATGTTAAGTGGTCACCGACGCCCATGAACATTAGCCAATACCAGTGACACAACCCTGCCGCTCATGGCTGTATCACTTAGATAAAATTGTATTATATGTAGAAAAAAGAGATACAAGAAAAAACAGTAGAATTGGTAAATCAAATCAAGATATAGGCCAGTGACGAATGTGTTTCTGTGGCATCTCCCGCCTTCAAAGCTCGTTTCTGAAGTGAAAACTTCTTTAGCGACGTTGTACACTTATTTGTAATTGGTAAAAACTGTTAAACTCGTGTCAGGACACGTGGCCTGATCGCGTCAGTTCTGACGTCCTCCACGTGACCTAATGGAAAATTTGTAAGACGAAACCTATAAAATTGGAAAGGTTGTTGACTTTCAATATATTGGACGAAACATAGTAATATTTTATTTTATCGTATTATAATAATAAGTCTCTAATTAGGACGTCCAGGTGGCAGCTTAATTGCGAAGAAAATGTATTTTTTTACAATAGATGTCGCTAGGTGCGCTTAAATGTGATTCAAGTAAGTTGATTTTTCTGAGAGATAGACTTTTTAATAATTTGTCATGTTTGTGTACGATAGCGCAATAAATAAATATTGTATTCTACCACATAAAAGATAGTTCTTTTATACTGATAATTAAAGCAATTCGTGCAAAATTATTCCCTAACCATTTCAAAATATCAAAAATGCACAACGTTAATATTCAATTTTCACTTCTGCCGGTACTTCCGGAGCAACACGTCTTTTTTTTAGACAATAACATATTTATTTTATTATAATTAAAGTTACCTACATTCTTAATAGCAGAAAACGCAACTCGACATGCAATTTAAAAAAGGAAATTGTATTCTAAGAAAATCAGTAGATTCATGTAGAAAAACAGGAGAATTCTGTAAAATCGAGGGACCTGGCAACAGCGATGCCGCTGCCTTTCCTGGAACACTTTTTTAAATCCTCTTGAAGAGGACCATGTTTTAGTACTAAGGGGACACCGTGGAGGAGAATTCACTCCATAATTTATTGTCCGTGGAATAAAATGTAACGAACAATTGCGGACTTCAATGTTTCCATTTTATTTGATAAATATTGTTTTGTAGAGATATTGTTTTTGTTATTGCATAAAGTCATCATTCACATTGTTTGTCCGAACCAAAAACCAGTCTAATGTCGCGATTAAATTTGTTCGTTAGCCCGAATGCGATTGCCAATGGAATTCGGGCAAACAGCTAAGTGTAAATGAACGGAGTCGAGTACGCCGCTTTTGTTTACTCGGTACCGAGTCTTCCACCCCTGTATTCCAGTGTAAATATTGCTTCTGGTGCCCGAATTCAAGTAATTGCTCTCGTGCACCCGAATACGCGCTAACGGCCTTAATCTTATTGCGGCATCCCTCGACAATAACTGAGCCGCAGTCAGCAAATTTGATTAGTCTTAGTAGTCTCCATATTGCGTGAGCTCAAAATCTCCTCACGCCTATCATCCGAGTGTCTGCGCAGAGTCCTTGAGTACTTCGGCCACATTGCAAGGAAGGACAGTGACAACCTCGAGAAGCTGATTGTGACCGGCAGAGTAGAGGCAAAAAGACCGCGTGGACGCAGCCCAATGCGTTGGTCTGACCAGATTCGTACCGCTCTAGACTCGACAGCCCACAATGCCCTCCACACAGCCAAAGACAGAAACAGATGGAAGACCATCATACTGAAGAGAGTGATGCAGAAGGGAGGTCACGACCCTCAGTAATGAGGAATGCGACCCAAGGAGGAGGAGGAGGAGGAGTAGTACGACGGGCTGTTTCCGCAACTCGACACCCAGTGCTAATTTTGCGTGGGGATTGGCAGCCGCAATGCCATCCCAGCACCTCCAGAAAGCTCAGCAGTCCCCGCATGTTGCTGCAGGCCTGTACTAGTGTCCGCGGACTTCCCATTAGAGAAGTCTTTTGTCTTGCAACACCTCTGCACTCCAGCAGAACATGGGTGCTAGTCTCTTCTCCTCGCACGGAGGGCTGTCTGAAATACCTATATTCCAAAGTTCGTTGAGCAAATTTTATTTAAATATGTATATCAGAAATAAAGCTATTGTTGTTAAAAGCCATCACTCAAGCGTTGTAAGTAATTGTAAGGCCCAACATATTTACGTCACATGAAACAACGATTGCGGTCAAACCAATATTTTTGTAAGTCCAACTTTAGTCGTATTGCATGTCATCATTTGTCCCGGCTTACGAAATTTTTCAATGTGTGGTCTAATTTATAAGTGTCAGGAGAGAGACCTGTTTATTATAAGTATAAAAAGATATGTTTACTAGAAAAATATTACTATGATACTATATTAAAATCTAATATTGTAAACAGTTGTTATACTAATATTGAAATTACAAGAGCTTAAAACTACTTATTGTCTAAAAAATTAAAATCAGAATTGACAACTTAAATAATATAAAACCTACAAAATAAAAAAATGTATCACTCCTAGCGCCGACGTCAGGAACGTTGTCCGTATTTCCACGTTAGGTAGCAAGGCTAACCTACTGACCAAGGTAGTTGCCAGCTTTTTGATCACCAGTCACCTCGGTGAGTCTCTTAGACCGTTCCTTAAAAAACGAACGAACGCTCGGACCCCATGGTCCTATAGTCTCAACACCAAACGGCACAAAAATCGAGTTCTCATTGCGAACTTAATATTTGAAAAATGCGTCCCTAATTTTATATGCTTTAATTAAAAACATAATTAACACTCACCCATCAGCTTATATTTGCTCGCCATTTACGTTATCAGATATATGATTTCTTTTATTCAAATAAAAATTATGACTACTGTTTTAGTTTGTATGTCAGGACTCAGGACCATAACCTAATTGACTCGAGGAGCAAGATGACTGTGAGTGAATGGTGAACGCGAACGCTTGTGATTGTGATAGTTTAGTATACATCCCGTCAAACTACAAAGTGGAATTCTTTACCCACGCACATGTTCCCCCTTTCCTACAATCTGGGGTCCTTCAAGAGATGCGTGAAGAAGCATTTCTGCAGGTCGGCAAGGTGAGGTGATATTGTTTGGTGTGGCAGTTTATAATTGCTGTACCAGCTAACTTCTCGTCTGGATCACTACTTAATATCAGATGGGTGGTGGCGGGTCATCATACCTAGCTTTATTAAAAAATCTTCTTGTGTATCGACCATAGACAATGAAGCCTGCGTAGCTGCAATTTGATATACAAAAACATCTACTGCGCAAGTTTGTCTGTGGTTTTGCTCAAGAAGTTTGTCGCGACCTACTGTTTCTCTATTAATAACCTTCACTATGATGCGACCAGATTGGTACCCATAATTTTGCTATTACAATCCTTAATCCTTAGTGTTTCGGAAGACAAGTTAGGGTTATTGGTCTTGGTAGCAATTTCCACAATACTCAAGATGTGTTCAAGAAATTAATAATTAAGCATCACCTTCACATTGGACCATTTGTACATAGTGCTTTATGGCGCATTTATTTATTTTATATAGAATATACCTGCACCATTGTGAAAAATCTACTTTTTCTTACCGTCTCTCAGCGAACATACTCTTAGCTATATAACAGCATATTTGCGAACAGATACATGCATACTTATAAGTTAGAGTTATATTATCACTCTTTATTTTCCTAATAAAATAAAATATTATTGAATACACACGCGTTCGTGACTAATCTATGCGATTCCGATGATGACCTCTGTGGCCGAGTGATTTGTACGCCGGGTTTCATGGCTGTCGCCGACTCGATAGGTCCCGGGTTCGAATCCCGGTGGGGGCAGATGTTTGTGTAATGAATACGAGCATTTGTACTCCAGTCATGGATGTTTAATATGTATTTATATAAATATACTTATATACGTACGGTATATGCATTCTATCCGTTACCCTAGCATCCCATAACACAAGCCTTATAGTGCTTACTTTGGGGCTAGGCTAATTGGTGTGAGTGTCGGAAATATTTATTATTATTATTCTCTCTATAGAAAAGGTCTGTACCATTTAAAAAAAAACTTACCATTTATCTAGCAACATAACAACATATTATTGGCAACACGACCTCACAAGACCATCGGCCTAGTAATGTTCAGTACTAGCCGCTTCCGCTCATGGCCTGCACCAAATCAAAAGTCCAACAGAGATGGAGATTAATAACGCTATGCCCGCCTCTCAGTAACTCACCTAATGCGATTATCTTGTACCGAAAACAATGGGCATGCTCACACTGTTTTTTTATCAATAATAATTATTATTTAACGTATCTCTTGACGAATGTTCTGTTGGTATTGGCTAAGAGTTACTAAGTTGAAATTTGACCTAAATAACAATTAGTTTTACCGTTACCGTGGTATTTATATAAATTAGTAAAGGCGGGGTTGATTTCAAATCAAATTAAACAAGTTTATTGGTTACAACAACAGTTGGTTATAGAAAACATTAGATTACAAAATTATTATAACCAAAATGGTCGCTACTCAGTAAACGCTGCAACATAAGGTGTCAGCACTGATCTTCCGTAGCGCCAGTATGCGTCAGTGACACTAGTAGACTTGAGATTTTTTATTTTTTTATATACAATACACACACAAGAAGTAATTTTACCATACTAAAATCCACAAGGTCCAGTTTTCAGACAGGACTCGAACCTGCACCTTCCGCAAATAGGGCGAATATTATAAAATTAGAAGTTAATGCTTAAAATAAAAAAAATAATAATAACATACACGCACTACTAAACACTTGTTACAAACATACAACGATTAATAGAAGTATCTCTGAGATAACGCTCTTAAATTCAGTATTCAATCAGCAAGCAAACACTGGACATAGTAAATAGTTGAATAAACTGAATAAAGCCTAATTAATAGCTTTTAAAGTGTGAATAACTGGATTTAGCAATGACGTTACGATACTGTAAATGTAATGGTCCGTAGTCACATATATTATGTTCCTAATAAATGTTTTTCATTTCATTTCACATACGGTATGACTCGATGGTTTTACTCTTAAGCTAGTAAATATCAACGTGTGGAGTTAGGGTTGCCAGTTACTGGCTTATCAATTCCGGGCCATTTGCCCCCCCCCCCCCCTGAAAAAATAAAGCATCAAATCAAACCCACCATCACCCCCCAGAATATCGTTACTAGTTTATTTTGTTATGAAACTA
Source organism: Chilo suppressalis (assembly GCA_902850365.2). Lineage (NCBI taxonomy): Eukaryota > Metazoa > Arthropoda > Insecta > Lepidoptera > Crambidae > Chilo > Chilo suppressalis. The sequence continues at coordinate 10,944,981 of OU963917.1, read as the reverse complement.
GCACATTATCGGAATCCGGGACAATAAGTTCTAATTACTGGACACCTGGACACGGGACAACATGTCAAATTCCGGGACAATCTCGGAAATCCCGACCATTTGGCAACCCTACCCATGGCGCGATTACACTGGTCGTACGCCCGAATACGACTGCCAATGGTATTCGGGTAAACGACTAAGTTTAAATGAACTGAGTCGAGTACGCCCGTATTCAGATAGATTTCTTTTTGTTTACCCGACCCAGTCTTGCAAGCCGTATTCCAGTGTAAATATTGCTTCGGGTGCCCGAATTCGAGTAATGTCTTTCGTGCACGTGTACGGGCTAGGTAAGTCACGTTAGGAACACAACACTACAAAATAGTGTTAGTTAACTTCACTGTAGCTAGTGAGCTAATAATAGAGTTTAAGCTAATTTAGGCCTTAAAAGCTGTTAGAAATATGATCGTGAATTGGATGCATTGAAATCCTTTCCATTCCGATGTGTACGCCGTTCATCAGACATGTTCCTGTCTGTCTGTCCGCGTCGCGACTTGTTGACGTAGCCATTAGTTCGATGGGCTATTCTGCTTCGGAATTAATTATATCACAAATGGTATTTAAAATTCAATCATTAGCATTAATAGAATTCGTTCAGGTGATAAAATAAGCTGTAGAAAGAAATAGAATAGACAAACTTACGATTTATTAAAGATTCCAAGCGGAAAGTTTCGAGAAACTATCATTATTATTTTTAATATAAATGATATTGCATCATGTCACCACATCATCATATAGATGAGATGATGAGACGTTATAATTTATTCAAGCGGGAATTATGAATACAAAACATTTTTTTTTTATTTTTTTTTGTTTTAGGGACTTTTGGACCAAAATGTCCATACTAGTCCCATCGTAATCTGACCATACAATTTTCTTAAATTTTTTAATTACTTAACTATTATATAAAATTTTTGCTGCCATATTGTAAAGCACACCAGCCTCCTCCGATAGGGGGTTGGCTAGGATGCCCTGCAACCTTTTAATATCTTATCTCTTATCTATTAGACAAGTCCGTCCGTCCGTCGGTCTGTGGTGCTGTTTCAGCGGCCAAACCGTAAGAGATAGATAAAGAGAATGTTTAAGTTATAAGTTAAGAATAGTCTGATAAGACTACAAACCGGATTTGAGTAACGTAGCACTTCCGGTTTTCGAGAAATCACGAATATAAACGAAACCACACAAAATCGCCGAAGTTCTCAAGTAATTAAATACATTTTTTTTGGTGAACATTTGGTTCACTGCTTTGCTAGTGTATTAATAATACACAGAATAATACTACCTTTTGGTGGTGTTGTGTGTCTGTTAGTGAGTAGGGTGGCAGCCAGGGCTCCGCGAGGTAGGGCATTGGCTTCAGACCGGCAAGGTGAAGATGGCTGGACCTTCTGCCGCAACATCTGCCTTCGCGACTGAACTCCACTTACATTTATTAACATCAGGTAAAGTGGGGGTAATTTCTTGCGAGTTGCGCCTCCTAAAAATAACAATCTATAGGAATATAATAACAGAATAACTCTCTTTGACTAGGTGATAATGATAAAGTAATGATCAAAATGAGTTATCATTAACATTACCCGTTCTGTGAAGACTTATCGATGCGAGATCTTGCTTGGGCAGTTAGAGCAGGCACTTACGTATTGTGTAATGGTAAAGACAAAACATTGTGTCTGGTCTGATCACGTAATTCAGGTAGGTTCACGTAGGGTAGCCAGATGCTGGCTTATCAATTCCGGGACATTTGCACCCCCCCCTGAAAAAATAAATAAAGCATTTAATCAAACCCCCCATCACCCCCCGGGTTTAATTCTGGGGGGTGATCTGAATCTGAATGACATCAAGCAGGCCAGAGGTTTCATTCGTTATTAGTTATTTTTTTACGAACTAAACTAACACATTATTGGAATCCGGGACAATAAGGTCTAGGTACACGACCACATGGTACTTTTTTGGATTCCTCCTTGCTTCGGAAGATGTATTAGCCGTTGGTCCCGGCTATATCCGCAGTCGTAAGCATTCAACAATGCCACTGGAGCCGTTCTTTGTATGTTTTTCTATGGAGAAGGTCTGTATTTCAGCAGAAGAGATTATAATAGGCCAGGATAATATTGAATTCAGAATAATTATGCTTCTTAGTAGCGATGTTTTTATGTTAAACTGGTGGCAGACAAGCATATTACCCTCCAGATGGTAAGCGGCCACCATAGCCTGTAGACGCTTGCGATACCTAACCCTAACTCAATCCTAACCTAACCTAACCTAACCTTTGGAGCCCTGAAACCTTACTTACCGACAGAAACATAAAACCACCAAAAGGTAATATCATTTTACTGTAATCTTCTGTTAGGTGGGGGTAACTTCCCCAAACGGGCGCGCCAAATCGAGTGGGAAATCCGCTGTGCCCTATCTCTCTTGCAGAATGAATGAATGAAATGAAATAATTTTTCCCTGTCTGGGCAGGCTTTTTTACGCGGCCATTCGGAGACGGGTTCCGCGACCACACCCGCCCTCTCGGCACGCACTGGGGGGACCGCGGTCCTCATAGTGCGTGTCGGGTGACGGTGCAGGAGTATTGTCTGGTTTTTAGTGGCCCTGTTCAGGGCGTAGGTAGGGCCCTGCTCACTTCAGTGAGCCCCAGGGCTGGTTGAAGGGGACAGGGAGGAGTCCCAAATACCTTCTTCTCGCTCCCCCAGTGGTTGGAGGATGCGTAATGCATTTACCAGACATGAAAAAAAGGTTTTTATATGGATGGAATCGGGATAACGGTACACGCCGTAACCATGTTGTAAATCATCCACTGAAACATTGGTCCCACCGGGATTCGAACCCAACCTCTGAGTGGGCGACACCTTGAATACCGACGTACATACAACTCGAGTCATGGGGGTCGTCAAAATGTAACCGAGAGAGAGAAGATGAGATGTGGCTCAACGAATAATGCACCTTCTGATCTAAGAACCATCGCGAGTGGAAATTGAATATATGGAATGCTCTGCCTGCTCACGTGCTCCTTCTTACAACCTGGGATCTTATAACAGAAGCGTGAAGAAGCAACATGCAGGCCGGCAAAGTGAGGATGGCTGGTGTGGCAGGTAGAACTGCTGTACCAGCTATCTTCACGTCTGGACGTCACCGTCATTTAACATCAGGTGGGGTGGAGTCATTTGTCGGACCTATCTATAAAAAAAAATTTAGGTCACCCGTCCGATTACAAGCCATTAAGAAAGTTGCTTAATTTTTTTATTCATCTGTACTATAACTATGCATACTCACTATACTGATATAATAAATGCGAAACTGTGTCTGTCTGTATGTTACATCTTCACGTTTAAACCGCACTGAAACAATTTGAGTGAAATTTGGTATAGTATAGTATAGTTTTAGTTCCGGGAAAGGACGTAGGATAGGTTTTATTCTAAAGATCATCCTAAAAGAGGGTGAAAGTATGTATGGGAAAACAATATTTCAACCCCAAGCATTCACAAGTTGTTTGAATAATAGATTTCTTTTCTTGTCCATGGTCGCCAGCAAACGAGTAATTCTACATACAAAAGTGTGATTAATTATCACTTCAGTTGCCACTTCGGTATCGTTCATCTTTGTACTGCGCACGCCATAAGCAATTTACCATAGAGTTACGAAGACTCAATCAACCTCATATTTTTTCTGGTCCTCATATTTTTCGTCGAAGCCGTCGCGTCATTATTAAATCCAGTTAGTTTTTTTATTTCACCAAATCTCGGTATAAGTGTCGTAAACAAAACCATAAAAAATAACCTCTGTTTATTTTCAGTTTTTTTTTTCAAATTCATTAAATGATGAAACAGTTTGGATATTAAATAAATGCTTGCCATCCATTCCTATTATTTTCCGAAAACCAATTCATTCCAAATTAACGCCAAAACATGAAGTAATTCCTTACTTACAACTGCTTTACAGCAAAACACATGACACATGCTGTCGTGCGTGACTGAAATTGATTTTTCACTCGCTAAGAGACATTTAGTTGTAGTTTTATAAAATACCGGCCAAGTGCGAGTCGGACTCGCGCACCGAGGATTCCGTACAAACCTGTAGGTATATTTTAATAATTATTAAAAAAATATTTTTTATTATATAATGTAACTAAAAATTTATGGTTTTCGCAATTTTTCCTTTATCTGTACTATAAGGCGTTACTTCGTACCAAATTTTAAGATTCTAAGTTCACGGGAAGTACCCTGTAGGTTTTGATTCCCGTGCGGGTTTCGAAAATTTGCGGAAATTTGTGGCATAAACGGCTGTATCTTTTGATTGCATTGGCTTAGAAGTTTGATTTTTTCACAGCTCCAAGGGACAGTAGACCTGAGTATAAGTTATGAATTTGAGTTTAATACCTCTACGCGTTCCTGAGAAAAACGGTCATGACAGATGGACGGACGGACGGACAACAAAGTAATAAGGGGTCCGTTTTTAACCCTAAAAACGTTAAAAGTTTTTATAAGTTTTTTTTTTTCTATTATTCAATGTCAATATTTTATCTCTATGGTCAGTACAAACCAGTAATGCACCGTGTCACTGCCCATAACATACCCATTCGGTATGTCAATTATGCGGATTGTAAAATATTGCTGCCCGATAGGTACTTCTTATCTACAGATACATCTGGACACATCTGTCATAACGTACATGATTCCTTTGAGTGATATTGCTGTGTTTAGTTGCATAGCGAGCGCTAAGTATTGTGTTGTTATTGTTACTGGCTGAGCGTTTGGCAATAATCTTAGATTAGAACAAAGAGGGAAGACACGGCAATAGCGGCTCAAAAAAAAGCGCTTAAAATGTGGTGCATGACCACAATTCGTTTAGTCACAATTGGACATTTAAACACGCTGCATGTGTACTCAATATAACAATATTGCTTATTTTCTGTGATATAAAGATAAAAACAATGCCTTAATATAAAGTAAGTATAAGCAAGACAAGAGAGGAGCTCGATGGCGCAGGTGGTTAGCGCGTTCGGCTGCGATCGTTGAAGTTAAGCAACTTTCGCAGTGGTCGGTCATTGGATGGGTGACCAAAAATTTACTATCTCGAGCTCCTCCGTGGTTCGGAAGGCACGTTAAGCCGTTGGTCCCGGCTGCATCTGCAGCCGTTAACACCCACCAATCCGCACTGGGCCCGCGTGGTGGGTCATGGCCCAATCTCCCTATTCCATTCATAGGGAAGGCCTGCGACCCAGCAGCGGGGACAGTTATAGGCTGATGATGATGATGATGATGATAAGCAAGATATAAAATACAATATCAATGAATCAATCAATTTTATTGCTTTACCAATAATCTACATAAATGCTGTTCTGTCGGGCGCAGCAAAAGCTATAAAGCCAATACACAGTTTGCTTTCCGAATAAGATCAGATAAAAAAAAACAGAAATAACGTTTAGAAGAAATTGTAAATTTAATAACCTTCAGCTAACAGAGTCATGTTTGTTTTATTATTATCAACAACACAGCCGACGCCCCCGCAGAAACAAATATCTTACACACAGTACAGTGTTTGTTCTGGAATGATCGACCAGTATTTTCACTATGTTAAGAGATGTGTGCCAGACTCGGAGATAGGGCACGCTCAAACTTTAATTAATCGGCCATACACCGGGGACAGGAAAAAACTGGGTGGACGTGACCTTAGCGACGTGCCACAGGGTTGTCGCCTTCCAGAAAATGCTCCCCGGTTATTCTTTATAAACCTGCTAAATTTTTTTTTAATACACATCAATTAGTCTAGTTCTGAGGAAATCACTGTCAGGTTTGTGTTATGGGATACTAGGATAGCGGATAAAAATCTATATATATAAAACTCAAAGGTGACTGACTGACATACTGATCTATCAACGCACAGCCCAAACCACTGGACGGATCGGGCTGAAATTTGGCATGCAGGTAGATGTTATGACGTAGGCATCCGCTAAGAAAGGATTTTGATGAACTCTACCCCCAAGTGGATAAAATAGGGAATGAAACTTTGTATGAAACTTTGTCAATTTTAAACCGATCGGGCTGAGACTTTGCATGCAGGTATAAGAAGAATCATAGATAAATGTCATTGTGTATAATACAAGCCTGAGAACAAAAACTGTAGTCTACATTTCAGCTCTACACCGAAGCGAAGTGAGGGCGGGCCGCTAGTGTTCCTATATAATGTAATGCATGATACATTATGTAAGTCTTTTTTTTTTTAAGAAATACATACGTATTGTTTGCACCGTCTTAAAAATAGGGTTTGGTGGTATAAGGGTGAAAATTAAGAGTTATATGTATTTTTAATGCCGAATTATAAAAGAACACACACACACACACACATAAAACATACTTTTTGGGGTGGACCACCTTTACGCTTAGGGGTCTGAAAAATAATTTATGCCCTATTCTCACACGTACTGAATATACATACAATATATTTATCTAACTGAACATAGTAACTAATAAACATAGTGACTGTAGACATTTCTTTATCATGCCTTTATCACATCCAGCAAATAAAAAAAATATCATCAGCATCATCATCATCAGCCTATTAATGTCCCCACTGCTGGGGCACAGGCCTTCCCTATGGATGGAATAGGGAGTTTGGGCCATGACCCAACACGCGGGCCCAGTGCGGATTGGCGGGTGTTAACGACTGCAGATGCAGCCGGGACCAACGACTTAACGTGCCTTCTGAAGCACGGAGGAGCTTAAGACAGAAGATTTTTGGTTACCCATCCAATGACCGACCACTGCAAAAGTCGCTTAACTTCAACGATCGCAGCCGAAAGCGCTGACCACCGCGTCATCGAACTCCTCATAAAAATATCATCTGATTCAAATTTTTATCAAAAATATGTTTTGCCAACCCTACATTTAACTTATGGCTGGTATTACAGGGCTGTCGTGTGAAGTTGTTGGGACAAATAGGAAGACGTTATGGCAGATATTTGGCTGTAATATACCCAATATATCGTTTCAACTATTATAGTGTTGCATTCTTGAACAATATCTCTTTTTTGTATAATATTACCGACGTTAGTAATTTAGATATGTCGTTTCTTAGGTTTCCACGCACATAATTCATTAAATAAAACAAGTTTAAACGGGTTAGATGCACTGGTTTTATTTATTTATTGTCGTTTCGCATCCTCTGCAGGAATGCGTCAAATTATTGATGAATCCTGCAAAGGGTGCGAAACGTCAATCTATAATATAAAAATTAATCGCTGAATATGTTGCTAAGCGCAAATCTCGAGAACAGCTGAACCGATTTCAATAATTCTTCTTTAAGAATATTCCTTGAAGTACTAGGATGGTTCTTACGCAGAGATAAATTAAAATAATTGCCTGAAATAGTTCGAAAACAACACTTTTCCATACAAACGATTCGTAATAGGTAATACTTAAAAGTCAATTTGAACTTTAATACCATACCATAAATTTCAAATGTCAGTGGAGAGGTTCCGGGAAGGTAAAACAATTGAGTGACGTGATGTCAATAGAAGTTTGGAAAAGGCAAATTATACCATTTTCAGTTTTTTTTTTTTATAATTATATGAAGAGTCATTTTAGTCTACACTACAGCTCTACACCGAAGCGAAGCGAGGGCGGGCCTCTAGTAAATAAATAAAATTGTTTTATTGTTTTAAACTTTCATGGTCACTAACATTATAGATATTAACGGGATTGTTACCATGTACCTTGTTTTTTATGAGTCTCCGATATTTCGGCACTGTTGCAAGCGCCATGATCACGGAGTAACTGAAGTAATTGCGGGTAGATGTTATTGGCAGACATATCGGTCTACCCTCTGACGTCGTCTTTTACTGCGTTCGATACTACCACTACCATTGGTCACATTCTCACTATTCACTCGCATTTGTTCCCGGCACACAATACTCACAGTATCAGATCGCGGAACGACACTTTTTTGATTTTTGCGGTTTTTACACATACGAACCACTGGATTCCACACACTAGACAATTTAAACCCATCCTCACGATTGAAATTCTTGTGTTTGGTTATTTCAATCGCTTCCCTGACCAATCTTGGTATGTAGTGGCGTTCTGTCGAGATAATTTGTGGCTTATGGAGCTCAATCCAGTGATTAGGACCCGAATCAATTAAATGTTCCGCGATGGCTGATTTTTGCGTATCATTATTTCTGACTGCTTTAATGTGTTCTTTCATTCGGCACGCTATTGTCCGCTTCGTTTGGCCAATATAAGAACTACCACAGCTGCAGTCGATCTTGTATACACCAGGTTTCTCCAAGGGGAAGTTATCTTTAGGAGACCGTAGAATCTGTGATACTTTTTGTAAAGGAGTGAAGACAGTATTCAGTGAGTACTTATTAAGTATGTTAGAGATCTTGTCTGTCACTCCTTTGACATATGGCAAAAATAGTGGTTGCCTGTCTACTTTGTGTTTCTGGTGTCTTAATTTGTGTTTGGGTGGAAACTTTCCCTTGTATCCGTTATTCTGTAAGACCTGCCGTACATACTCCAACTCTTCGTGCAGGTGTTCCTTGTCACATAAGTCATATGCACGGTTCGTCAGTGAAGTGACTACAGAATTTAGATGTTTAGGGTGGTGATGCGAGGAGGCGTTGAGATAACGGTCTGTGTGTGAAGCTTTGCGGTGAATGGAGTGACTCAGCGAACCGTCATTCCGCACTCGAATCTTTACATCAAGAAAGGCCAGACTTCGGTCTTCTTCCATCTCATATGTGAACCGCATTTTGGTATGGACTCCATTCAAATTTGCCAAGTGTGCCTCGACATCTTCTTTGTTTCCTCTCAAAACACAAAATACGTCATCGACATACCTCTTCCATAGTACAATTTCTGTGGGGGCGGTGGCGAAAGCTTTTTCCTCAAAATACTCCATCCATATATTGGCTACTACTGGAGCTACCGGACTGCCCATTGCCACCCCATCTATTTGGAGGTAGTACTGACCTTGGTATATAAAGAAGTTCGTTGACAAACAATGATGTAACAACTTGGCATATTCTGTCGGGATGCCATTGTCCTGCAACTTCACCTTTACTACTTCCAGACAGTCCAACACAGGTACATTTGTGAAAAGTGATTCCACGTCGAAACTAACCATCAACTGATTGTATTCCACCTTGTTTTGGTGTAAGATTTCCACGAAATGGCGGGAATCCTTTACAAATGACGATGTTCGTCCCACTAACGGCTGCAATATTTTTGCTACGTGCTTGGCCAGTTCATACGTAGGTGAGTCTATCTGACTCACAATCGGACGTAGCGGCACATTCAGCTTATGTATTTTTGTAAAGGATTCCCGCCATTTCGTGGAAATCTTACACCAAAACAAGGTGGAATACAATCAGTTGATGGTTAGTTTCGACGTGGAATCACTTTTCACAAATGTACCTGTGTTGGACTGTCTGGAAGTAGTAAAGGTGAAGTTGCAGGACAATGGCATCCCGACAGAATATGCCAAGTTGTTACATCATTGTTTGTCAACGAACTTCTTTATATACCAAGGTCAGTACTACCTCCAAATAGATGGGGTGGCAATGGGCAGTCCGGTAGCTCCAGTAGTAGCCAATATATGGATGGAGTATTTTGAGGAAAAAGCTTTCGCCACCGCCCCCACAGAAATTGTACTATGGAAGAGGTATGTCGATGACGTATTTTGTGTTTTGAGAGGAAACAAAGAAGATGTCGAGGCACACTTGGCAAATTTGAATGGAGTCCATACCAAAATGCGGTTCACATATGAGATGGAAGAAGACCGAAGTCTGGCCTTTCTTGATGTAAAGATTCGAGTGCGGAATGACGGTTCGCTGAGTCACTCCATTCACCGCAAAGCTTCACACACAGACCGTTATCTCAACGCCTCCTCGCATCACCACCCTAAACATCTAAATTCTGTAGTCACTTCACTGACGAACCGTGCATATGACTTATGTGACAAGGAACACCTGCATGAAGAGTTGGAGTATGTACGGCAGGTCTTACAGAATAACGGATACAAGGGAAAGTTTCCACCCAAACACAAATTAAGACACCAGAAACACAAAGTAGACAGGCAACCACTATTTTTGCCATATGTCAAAGGAGTGACAGACAAGATCTCTAACATACTTAATAAGTACTCACTGAATACTGTCTTCACTCCTTTACAAAAAGTATCACAGATTCTACGGTCTCCTAAAGATAACTTCCCCTTGGAGAAACCTGGTGTATACAAGATCGACTGCAGCTGTGGTAGTTCTTATATTGGCCAAACGAAGCGGACAATAGCGTGCCGAATGAAAGAACACATTAAAGCAGTCAGAAATAATGATACGCAAAAATCAGCCATCGCGGAACATTTAATTGATTCGGGTCCTAATCACTGGATTGAGCTCCATAAGCCACAAATTATCTCGACAGAACGCCACTACATACCAAGATTGGTCAGGGAAGCGATTGAAATAACCAAACACAAGAATTTCAATCGTGAGGATGGGTTTAAATTGTCTAGTGTGTGGAATCCAGTGGTTCGTATGTGTAAAAACCGCAAAAATCAAAAAAGTGTCGTTCCGCGATCTGATACTGTGAGTATTGTGTGCCGGGAACAAATGCGAGTGAATAGTGAGAATGTGACCAATGGTAGTGGTAGTATCGAACGCAGTAAAAGACGACGTCAGAGGGTAGACCGATATGTCTGCCAATAACATCTACCCGCAATTACTTCAGTTACTCCGTGATCATGGCGCTTGCAACAGTGCCGAAATATCGGAGACTCATAAAAAACAAGGTACATGGTAACAATCCCGTTAATATCTATAATAAAATTGTTTTATTTAGATATGTTGTCTCATCATCATTTATTTCCTTCCTTCGTTTTTTTTACATTTGGTCGGCTAGTTGAACACGAAATGTTTAATGTTATTAAAATCAATCTTTCTTACTTTAATTAGCGAAGTTTAAATAAACCAACAACACTCAGTGAAGGTCGGTGTTTTAATAGGGGTGATGACAGGCTACAGTAAACGAAATTCTCTTTAGTCCGTCAGTTAGATGATCAAAAAATAATGGACACGTATTTTTTCTTTGGGCAATCAACCAAAAAATGACAAAGTTATAACGCGTCAAAGTTTAGGAGTAGGGGCTCGTGACGTCACTTTTGAGTGAATTTTCACTTGTAAGTGTACTCAAACGTGACGTCATGCGACTTTTCAAATCAATATATCTCTGCAATGTTTATATTATGTGAAAAAATAAAAAATACGTGTCCAATACTTTTTGATAATCTTCCTGATAAACGAAGAAAAAAAATTAGTCATCATCCCTATTATATCAAACAAATGACTTCTTATGATTAATGATTTCAAATAAAATTCATTTCTTTTGAATTAAACATATGTCAAAAATGAATAAAAAATGACGTTACAAAAGAGTAAAATATCTACACTAAATATCGCTATAAGTACAGACATAAATGAACATCTCTGGTATTACGAGAGGTGTCTGAGCACCAATAATCAGGATTCCACTCGATTGCACTCGGAATAGAGTTCAATTTCACTTGAATTTAATTGACACATTAAAACCTCGCCTAGCTCGGTTTACGGGGCACGTTTGCGATGGAACCTGCATTTACTGAGCCAAATGAGTTCAAATAGACGAATCCTAAAAGACACGAGATTTGACTTTGACGACCTGAATTTTGAAGGGAAATATTTTGATCCTTAAAACAGTATGATCACCTAATAAATACAATAGGTAAGCTAAAGGTTAGGTTAGAAAACTGTATGTTTATGAGGATCTTTTATTTTGATGATCATCAGCAACGCCTTAGAGAAGACAATTATAGTGCAAAGCTATATGTTGCAAAATTACGGTTATCTGTAAAATGTCATATCAGTTATTTCAATAAAAAAAATATAAATATTTCCAACACACACCAATTAGCCTAGCCCCAAAGTAAGTACTGTAAGGCTTGTGTTGTGGGATACTAGAGTAACGGAGAGAATACATATATTGTATATCTATATAGAAATACATATTAAACATCCATGACTGGAGTACATCCGTGTCTGCCCGGGATCAACGGGATTCGAACCCGGCACCCCTCGAGTCGAAGACACCATGAAACTTGGCGTATAAACCACTCGGCCAAATTGAAGACCTCCGGTCAATTTGGTATTCGAGTACAAGGCAAGCACTGTCTAGTTTGGAATTAAAATTTGATTTGAGTTGTCGGAAACTTATTGTTATTTTTGATTACGAACTGCGAAATAATTAACAGGTATTAATAACTCTCGGTAACGAAAAAAAGGTAGTAAATATATTTTTATTTATAACAAACACATCATTATGCAGAGCAAAAATAAGACGACGATACGTATGCCAATCTTCATTTCTGTTTTAAATAAAGTTTTTTTTTATTTTATTTCGTTAGTTTCGGATGCAGCACGCTCTATTTAAAATTTCATTTCACCAGTCGGGTAAAGGTTCGTTTACAATATGGCAATAAGCGGGAAGTGAAGCGTATTTCGGCGGAAACTTCGTAAAAAGTATACGTTACGTTATTAGATTCAGATACAAGTCGCATGTGGGCTCTGTTACGTTTTTATGAGTAAAGAATAGAATAAAAAAGTTATAGGAACACAGCAGTGTTTTTCCGAAACAAACCTGTCCGGGTTACAGTCATCAATTATTAAACATTGTATAGATAAATAAATAATAAATAAATAAATAAAAGCGACGTCGTCATTGCCTACAGTAGTACAGCATCATGTGATACCTCTGTGAGATATGTTGGCGTTTTCCTATCTCTCGTAATTCAAAATAAAAAAAAACTTCCATTTAATGTCCAAAAAAAAACAAACCATGTTAAATTACTTTCAGATATTAATTATTGTTGGAGGAGCTCAATGGCGCAAGTGGGTAATTCGTTCGGCTGCGATCGTTAACCAAAAATGTACTATCTCGAGCTCCTCCGTGCTTTAGAAGGCACGTTAAGCCGTTGGTCCCGGCTGCATCTGCAGTCGTTAGCACCCACCAATCCGCACTGGGCCGCGTGGTGGGTCACGGCCCAAACTCTCTGTTCCATCCATAGGGAAGGCCAGTGCCCCAGCAGTGGGGACATTAATAGGCTGATGATGATGATTAATTATATTGTTTATGATATGATTAATGTGAAAAAATATTGGTTTAATGGTAGGGATCTCAATTCGCTTGTTTTATAGTGTCTCCGCACTGGGCCGCGTGGTGGGTCACTGCCCAAACTCTCTGTTCCATCCATAGAGAAGGCCAGTGCCCCAGCAGTGGGGACATTAATAGGCTGATGATGATGATTAATTATATTCTTTATAATATGATTAATGTGAAAAAATATTGGCTTAATGGTAGGGATCTCAATTCGCTTGTTTTATAGTGTCACTCTGAAACGAGCGACAGACCGCAAATTGCAGTCACACCACTTGTTTTTACGGCTCTCTATGTAATTGATTGCGATGGCGACACTGCGATCTGCAGCCGCGGCGCGTCACGACCGCAGCGCAGACTGGAGTGACTGAGGCATGGTTCTATGCATAGTGCAGTCGCGGCATGCCGCCCTGCTTGGAAAAGCAACGACAACCACAAGCGACACTGCGGTAGACTGAAGCTATCTTCGCGTTTAGACTTTATCACCACTTAACATCAGGTGGGTTGGAGTCATTTGCAAACCTGGTTATAAAAAAAAATACCGCAGTCGCTAGCCGCAGTGTCGTCTACGGTTGCAGCCTGCAGCCCGTCTGGGAATTGTACCTTTACGCGTCGCTTATGTGCAAGGGTTGAGTCTTATGAAATATAACGGATAGAGGTATGAATAAATCATGCCACCTCAGTGCTATTTAGTACCGACAGCGAAAGTAGAGTTTATATACCTATGCATCACGATTTTCTACGTGTCGAAATTGTGGTATGTCCATTTTGGACTATATGGCAGCGACAGAAAAATATAGAATACTGAGGGCATTCTATTTTCTTCGTAGATTGATAATATAACTTTTCCACGCACAGTAAAAGCTGATCATCGGATATTGCAGTAGGAGATGGAGTGGTGATCCTCGGCACAATCATGATGGCCTTTAGTGGTGTTAAAGAAAAGGGTTTTCCAAAGGATATGTCATGCATGGGCTGTTTAGGTAGGACCACTGAAAATATATTTTTCTTTCACAGTATATATATGTTGCATATTTTATTTTATATTAGTACGTAAAATAGGTACCTATGTATAACTACGTACGGGTATAAAAGGTTTTTTTTAAATCAATTAAACGTTGATTTGCATGTCTAAATACAGTTATATTTTGTAATCTAATGATAACTACAGTTTTATTCTTTATTTTGTGTTTTCTTATCGGAATTATCCAAAATAAGCTACATTGGCTGGCGAAAAACCGCGTCATTTTTTAATAATAAAATTTGTGACAGTGTATGTTCGCTCTGACCTGTTTATTTTCACGTACGAACGCGAACACGAGCGTTAAGTGCACATTTAGCACTTTAGTCGAGCGCAATCTTTTTAGCACTTATTCAGACTATCCATTCTAATGAGCGTTTTTAGACCTTTATGTCTTTTTCGCGGGAAATCTCTTTGTTTTCAAACAAGTGACCTTAAAGTAGTGAATAAACGTAGACTGTCTGAGCTCTTGAACATTTGCTTAGTTGTTCTTAAAAAATTTTTTGCTCGTTTTTGGTTAATTATATGACAGTGATTTTTATTACTATTGATTGTAAAAAATGCAACTTCGTGTTCTCGTAATACGGCCGATAGTTTCAAAGTTTTAGTAATAATTAAAGCAAACATAGGTTAGGTAAATATCCATAAGCACTGCTGAGAAAATTTACGTCATATTAACGTATCCCAACGTTCTATTGCCGTAAAAATAAGTACGACTTTCAGTATTCACAACTCCTTCGTTTTTACTACAAATCGATTTTACGACATCGACTCGGTACCTACATCTTCATCGTAACTCACTCTGTCATAGTGTCACTTCATTATCTGTGCAGATGAGAATGAATTGCGACAATCGCGCGGTCGCTGCAAGTCGAAAAATTTGAAAAAAAAAAGAATACGCCACCGTTCCGAAACGCCGCCGTCGGATTTGAAGATCTCTACGTGACACGAATGTTGAGGCGCAAGGAGTCGCAATAAAAATCTGGGCAGACCATGGAGTTTGGCTGTAAGGAGTCGAGTATATTATACAGTGTGGTGGAAATACTACCTTTTTACGGTATAATAAAACCTGGTATGATTATCGCCGTTTGTCACCACATAAGGGCGGGTAGGATGGCGCGTAAAATACGAATGCGTCTTTAAGGTTTTTGGCGCGGAATTTTTGTTTTTTTTTTTTTAGTCTGTAGAAATTGAATAATTTTCTTTGTTTTCTTCGATATCTGCGAGTGGCATTGATCAAGTGCCGGTGTTAATAAGAAATGCGACTTACGCATTCCTGTCTTTTTTCCTTGTAGCTTCATTGAATGATGTATCATCGCCAATTAGCATATTTAACCGCATCCTATGTATTATTTAGACAGTGACTTGAGTGTTTGCATTATGCATTTGTAAATTTGAAAGTTTGCATGAGGAAATACCTATGATGAATCAGTTTGTTCTACAGTCGTCGATGACTGTCTATGTTGAGGATTTCTTTTCAAGCTTACACTTTATAGGCTAGCCTGACATAGTCTGAATCAGATTGTGGATTCATAATATGTATTCATATTATTAATAACACTTAAAGAACCCTGTGCAGTTTCATCATCATCATCATCAGCATCAGCCTATTAATGTCTCCACTGCTGGGGCACAGGCCTTCCCTATGGATGGAATATGGAGATTGGGCCATGACCCACCACGCGGGCCCAGTGCGCATTGGTGGGTGCTAACGACTGCAGATGCAGCCGGGACCAACGGCTTAACGTGCCTTCCGAAGCACGGAGGAGATCGAGGTAGAAGATTTTTGGTCACCCATCCAATGACCGACCACTGCGAAAGTTGCTTAAGTTCAATGATCGCAGCCGAACGCGCTAACCACCCGCGCCATCGAGCTCCTCAGCTTGCTGCAGCAGCTGTGCAGTTTCACCCGCGTTAATTTCAGGAAAAAGGTTAAAGTGAGTCAAACTTAAAAGTTGGACAATGTTGTCCCGGACCTATTGATAGAATTTTTAAATGGGAACAATTTCGTCATAAATGATTTTTGTGTAACTAACCGTTTACGCAGAGCACGCAACGGAAGCTCTCAAGTTGAATAATTTTTCCTTTCGATCCTACAATTCATAACGTGATGTTATTTCCTTCCCCGATAAATGCACCTGAGATTAGCGCATTCAACCAAGCAAACAAACAAACTCTTCAAAGCTTCATAATTTAGAAAATAGAAGCATAGACAACAAAAGACTAGACGGTCTGATTGCCTTTTATTAAAGATTTATTTTTAAAGTTCACACATTCGCATTTCGAATAATGGTCTCTGGGATAAAAATTCAAAGTTTCCTGTATCAAATCTAAAGAAAATTTTACTAGAAAAATGACGGGTAAATGCTTAAAAAGATAAAAATATACTTTTCTGTATTTCTTGTTATGCGAGACTTAACGGATGTCCATGAACTCATAATTTTAATGGTTTTTAGGAACATCTCATTGTCATACTGAATATTAATCAGTAGCCTTCTCTATGGACAGCATCATACCTGATGCTCCTTATATTTATAGTAAATTACCTGAAAGTGTGCGAGAAATTACCCTGACCAATATATTTAAAAACAAATTACAATATTTTTTAATAGAAAAATGTAACGTACCGTATGGTACGTGAATTTTTGGAAGACAAAAGTTTTTAGACTAAGTATAGAAAATGACATGCATGAAATAATTCCAACCTTATATTTATCGCTTATTGACATTTTGAATAAACTATGTTAAGTTTATTAATGTGACATTGAAATAAAAGTGACATTAATGTTTTATAGAAATAATTATATTGCATGGCGATAAGGCAGAATATGGCTGTACTGTACTAAAATGTATCTGTGTAACAATTTTGTTACCTGTATTCGGAATAAAGATGATTTGATTTGATTTGATACCTATACAGGGAACAGCCCTTAACCCACCTCATAGGGTTAGTGTGGGTTTGTGGGTGCTAACGTCTACGGTTGAGAAATAATACAAGGAGAAAAAACCTTTGCCGCTTCCTCTCAGTACTAGGTCTCCCGCCGTAGATTTGCGAACCGATGGCGTAGCTTACGACTTTCACATGTGCTTTTAAAAGTCTAAACTGAATTAGTAAATATTTAATTTGTATTTAAAATTGGGACTACTTAACATACCTTCATAAACAAGCTCGAGATAATAATAACTTAGTTACAGGTTAATCAACCGATGAACTGCTTTTGCTAAATTGTTTTCATTTTCTTGAATTTTTATCTCAAAAATAAGCTTTTTATTTTAGACTGAACTAACTTCATCATCATCAGCCTATTAATGAAAAGGAAAGTGACTTCATGAGTTATCTCATAAATATAAAAGTCCATTTTTCAATTTGACAACTCGATGACAACGATATTGATTTTTTTAATGTCCTAACTGCTGGGGCACAGGACTTCCCTATATATGGAATAGGGCCTAGCTTTGACATACCACGCGGGACCGGTGCGGAGTGGTGGGTGCTAACGTTTGCAGATGCATCCGGGAGCAACGGTTTAACGTGCCTTCCGAAACACGATGAGCTCGAGTTAATAACGAAGTTCTTAAAAAAAATGTGTGTGTCAGCTCCGACGCACGACTGGAGTTTACTCCTTAAGTTCGATAGTCTAACCAGACGCAAAAAGAGTTTATTTAACTTAAAAAAGATTGATACTGTATGAAAGGGTAAATTAACAAATTAATGAGAATAAAAACAGCAATATAAGTATGTCGACATTGATAGAAATAAACAAACCCAATAACATATAGGTATAGTCGCTTTGCAGTATACCCTATGCAAGTGTCCCTATACCCTACACTCACAACCACATAGGATGCGCACCAAAAACGTAACGAGGTAATTCATCGATAGATTTTACTCCTCACATTTTTCTCATACCGGGCCCCTTGTATATGCAAATCGATTCTTAAGGAGTAAACTCCAAAAGACACTGTATTTATCACTGGCATAATTAAAAAAAAAAAAAGTTTCTAGTCACCCATCCAATGACACCGCCCATTACAAAAGTTGTTTAAAATCCACGATCGCAAGTCGCACGCACTAGCCACCTGCGCCATCGAGCTCCTTTGAACTTTTGAAGTTATACTTCTTTAGGCGCGTTATGAAAAAATGATGAGAGTGAAATTTTAAGATGCGCGCGCATCACTGTAACGCAAAATTTTCGCTAAAGCGACCAACTTCATGCTGTTACTTTTGTGTTTACCGCACATAAAGAAAATCTACCAACAAAGTAGAAATAGAATCTCTAATTAGTGGGTGCTAACGACTGCATTGTGAAGGCCTATCAAAAGTATTTATTAATCTGGAACAACGGAACCAAAGCGCGATTCAGGAGACTACAGCGCCATCTCTTGACCATTGGTGTAGTAGAACCAAAAACCACATCTTTATTTTTTGTAATAAAGTAACAGTTATAGGTATTCATATTTATAATATTTGTCCACATGTTTCTAGTTTGTATATTCGGAATACGTGTTTGAGTTTCATACAAGTGCAAATCACATATGTTTTAATAAATTATATTCAGTAGCGATTTTAATTGAATATTTTGATTATTTATTTATTTTTTCAAATTAAAACTGAACTTTATTGACTGTGTCCTTTTCCAGGCTTTTTATTAATTTATTGTAATTAATTATTTGCATGCAATTAAAAACTAATTTTAAACGATGCCAAAGAAGGATCACTTCTCACGCGCCTACATAGGTACACGCACCCATTTTTTTTTATTGATTTTCTAAGTACACACATTGTTTATACATGAAGATATCTGCCAAACTATTATAATAGTTTGTCGGCAGAGTTCCCGTGGATAACGATTAGTTACAAATTACTTACAAAACAAAAACAATAGTTACTATTATAAAAATACATAATATTTATATATTAATTATATAAGACTCCTGTGATATTCCCATAAAACTAGTTATTACTATTTGTTATTCAATCACGCAAAAATTTCTGAACGGATTTAGATAAAAACCGGCATTCATACAGTTTATGATTTATTATTTATTATCAGCAGTGCTATTCTGTAAAACCCCCACGCGCGGATCTTTACAGAATAATGCCGCTGGAATGAGACTTACTTACGACTTTTTCCTTTTTTTTTCTGCTTTCGTACTTCTAATCACACACACACGCGTACATACACACAGAAATACACACCTGTACAAGCTACGGACACAATGCAAGGTAATGTTTCCGCAAAATTTTTTTTAGCTGATGTTTTGTTATATTTGTTTCTTAGGTTTTCACGCACATCACTCATTAAATAAAACTAGTTTTTACGGGTTAATGCACGAAACTTTATTTATTTATTGACGTTTCGCAGCCTTTTCAGGTCTGCATCGTCAGAATAATGATTTTATGATTTTTGAAAATCATTATTCTGACGATGCAGACCTGAAAAGGCTGCGAAACGTCAATAAATAAATAAAGTTTCGTGCATTAACCCGTAAAAACTAGTTTTATTTGATGTTTTGTTGTTTCTTTTAAACATTTATTGAGGATGTTTTCTGGTAGTTGATTTAAAAAGGTTGGAGTAAGCCATTTTCTTATACGTTTACCGTAATAATTAGTGTATGTTGGTACTTTATATTTATGTTTACAAGCTACCTGACGGGTTGGGACTAACTTTCATTGACGTAATTATGGTCTCTGTGGTCTTTCAAATGTAAAACAGTGAAGGGCGGTCTGCCCATTTTCGAAACTACTTAGTTCCTGTCCGTTAAAAGAGCGGGAATTTCGCGTATCGCGCGCTCCACAGAGCACAGAAAGAGGTCAGTACCCCTAGCACGAACAAATATCGAATTCGTATCGTTTGCGAGTCCGAAATGTTATTGTCAAATGTGTACTGATTTTTAGTTCTCGTTACGTACTTTTAGCCGCTGCTGTTAAATAAATAAATAAATATTTCCAACACTCACACCAATTAGCCTAGCTCCAAAGTAAGCACTATAAGGCTTGTGTTATGGGATACTAGGGTAACGGATAGAATACATATACTTTACATATATAACTATATTTATATAGAAATACATATTTAAACATCCATGACTGGAGTACAAATGCTCGTGTTCATCACACAAACATCTGCCCCCACCGGGATTCGAACCTCTCGAGTCGGCGACGCCATGAAACTCGGCGCACAAACCACTCGGCCACGGAGGTCGTCTGTTCAAGTTTCCATACAAAATTTGACATTGACATTTCGTTATAATTTCTATTATTTTAAAGCATGTAACTGCTTGATGTTTAAATCTAAGAAAATATAACTAGAAAAAATTTCACGCGTAGCATAATTGGTCCAGTGCATTCGCCCGGATTGCGAAGGGTGCGGGTTCGAGTCCCGTCTGCTGCTTGGTCCGCGTGGAATTTTCTCTAGTTATATTGACGGTTTGCAAACTATTCGAAATCGATAATGGTTCGTGCTAGGGGTACAGAAGGGCCTTGTGGGCGCGGCAGACGCGCCACAGTTATGTGTGAACAAATACTAACTTGACCAAAACTTGGGTTCTTATTGTCCCGTTGTTCTTCGGTGTGAGCGCTGATTGGTGCGATTGTTTGATGTCGCGTCCTTTGATTGGCTATTACCTATTAGGTGGACGTGTAGTGGGGGTAAGCTGGCGGCATCGGTTCCCGGACAACGAACGAACGGTCTATGAACACTCTTCTTACCTCTTTCTGTGTACTGTGGCGCGCTCCAACTTCCTCAGAGTTTTTCTGAATTTGAAAAACCAACCTCGAAGTTTGTATCTGAATTTGAAACGCTTCCCGCACCCAAATAGTTCGTATAGCAAAGCTTTCATTATTCCGTTTGAAACGGTGCGTTTGCTAATTAAACCTGTTTGTTACATTAATTACTGCGCAAGATTGTTAACAAAGGCGCTTTGGTGTACGCATAAACGTTTGATGTAGTGTCTTGTCACGAACATATGCGTGTTATGGTTGCTCGAGGCGCGGCGAGGGCGTCAGTATGATGGTATACTGCTAGTTTGATTGGTTACAATGTAGCCATTGTCTTGTTCGATCGTTGCGTAAGCGACCGGGTAAAGTTTGGAGTTTGGAAACTTTTTGAAGGGAAACTTTATTTTGGATGGGGTGTAAATGGAAAAATCCTATGGAAAAGATATAACGGAACGCCGTCACACGACTATAGATATATGTGTGTGGATGTGTGTGTCTCTGAAGGGTTCGTAGTTCTTCCCCGCGAGCATGAAATTGCAGGGTAACTCGGCGAAGATTGAAACGCTACTAGCGTCACACGCGCCCTTAAACTATATATATATATATATATATACATTTATATGAGTGACGCGTGCGCTGCACCATTGTTAGGTTATTTAAGAAAAGAAGTTTCACATCAGATATGTGGTCCGTGCACACTCTATTTTTTGACTAAATCCCTTGTCGAGCGAGTCGCCTACCGGTTATAGTCTATCACTGAAGGCGCAGGTCGATCTGCGATAATCCATAAATTAATTCGTCGTTGTTGAAAAGTTTACTTATGTACTCTAGTATCCTCCCTGTACGAAAATCCCTCAGGAACGTAACACTTTACCGGGATAAAAAGTATCCTATCTCTCTTACCAGGTTATAAATTGGTGATGTGTAAAATTCCATCAAAATCCGTTCAGACGCTTTTAAATGATTAAGTAACAAACTTAAAAACTTACGAACTTTCAGATTTATAATATAAGTAGAATTTTCTTAGGGACGATGTTTATGGTATTTTTGTAATTTTTGATTTTGTAACATAATTGCTACAGCTATTAGCTTTACCAATGCGCTGGACTGACCAGATTAAAGCGGCAGTGAATGGTCCACTTCACAAGTGCACGAGAAAGGCCGCAGTTCGCGACGAATGGTGGCGTATTGTGAAGCGCGCCACGACCACCCTGTCAAGAGTGTAGCGCCGAAAAAGAACTAGCTTTATAATAATTATATAATGCAGAGCCTCCGTGAATCCAGAAATAATATTGTTTTCTACAGTACGCGCCACGAAAGATAAGACTTGACGAGCGTCGTGCCGCGCTTCCCACGTTTTTTCCACCACCCCGATGGCGCCCGGTTCCTTCCTCCCTCAGACCTCGTCCTCAGGTTCGAGTGGTCTAGAGGCTCCAGACGAAGAGTAGACTCCGGTGGTGAGACGCCATCCGCATGGAATACCTCCAGAGGCACTCACCAATACTCAGCTTGAGGTCCCCTTAGGATCTCGCCGTCCCCAAACCCGGTGACACTGTAAAGGTCATCTGCGACCTAAGCGATACAATAAAAAAAACCGACCTCTTACAGCTAAAGATACCCTTAAATCGTCTAGTGCGCATGTCAAACATGGCGCTCAAGTCTCATCTTTCGTGGTGCGTATTGTACCTGGTGTCAGAATTTTCATAATCGGTTCAGTCCTTCCAGAGATTACTTCCTACAATATTTACCTGTTTATAATATTAGTATATTATAGGTTATTATCTATACTATTTTTATATATAACTTTTAATGTTTTTTTTGCAAGTTTTTGAGTTTTTCAACGCCATTATTATTTTAAAGTTTAATAAACGCATTTATCGGTACCAATTTTACTAGTTTTTTATTTCATCAAGTAGGTAATGTTGATAATATAACGATTGAATTGTATGAAGTTCTTACTTTACGTGGTCCGCTAATGTATTTGACCTTTTGAAAGCGAATTTAGCCGGCGCTCTCTTGGAGGTCACCAGATTGTGATCTGAGCAAACAATGCTCGGCATTGATGATCTGCGGTCGATAGTACTTACAATCAAACAGCTTGTAGCATTTTTCTCACGGAACATTGAATTTGTAACAAAATTATCGCACTATTAGTGGAATACTGACCTATTGTAACTTATGGCTGAGAGACAAGAAGCTCTATTCTTAATTCAGACATAGGATTGCGACGACCTCCGTGGCCGAGTAGTTTGTACGCCTGGTTTCAAGGTGGTGTCGCCTACTCAAGAGGGTTCGAATCCCGGGGGCAGATGTTTGTATGATTAATACGAGCATTTGTACTCCAGTCATGTTTAATAGGGATTTGTATATATATGTATCAGTATATGTATTCTATCTGTTTGCTAGTATCCCATAATACAAGCCTTCAGTGCCTACTTTGGGGCTACGCTAATTGGTGTGAATGTTGGAAATATAATTTACTTATTTATTGTCGAGTGGTAGATACCACATGTTGCTCGAGCGATTCAAAATACGAAATTTATTATATCAAATGGAAATAGGGTATTTGACAAGTTTTAAAAAACGATCTGACGTTATTGACTAATGTTTATGGAGTCCGTAGATTGTGGATATTCATCATTCTGTTGTGTATTTCAGTGAAAATAACCAAATCAAAAACTCCATTTTCAAGTTGCCGCGAAAACGTTTCTCTGGACAATATGGCGTCTTACTAGTGTGTGACTTCACACGACTGTTATTAAAACGTCAAATGATACAATGTAATGTCACTTTAACCGGAAGTTTACTTGCGTGTGATGTCATTTTAGGCTCCGCCAATCCCTAGCGTTTTGGGTCACGTGACAATAGATAAGAAAACTATTATCTATTTCGTGGATTTTTAGTAAAATTATGAATATTTTTTCTGTAAAAATAGTAAAAACTCCTGCCAATATTCATTCTAAATACACATGCTAACAATTGGCACTTTATTTTTAATACTGTCAATTACCTATGGTATTGCATTTCGAGTGGAGAGCAATGTATTGGGGCTAAACAGGGTGCCACAGTGGATATGGTGAAATTGGCTGGAGCGGCATGTCAACTGCCACATCAGCTATCTTTGCGGCTGGAATGGAAAGGAGTTACAGAACTTATATTTATGTTCGATAATTAAATATTTGTACTTGGTAGTGAAGTTCTATCGAAATGGGATTAGTGATTCTTGAGAAAAAATATGTTACAGAGACAATGTATTTTTTTTTGACTTGAGTTTTCTTGATAGCGATATGGTACAGAGAGTATAGAAATATTTATGACTGATTTGTTATTAAGTAGTACTTAGTATTTAAATGTAAAGAAAATTATGACTAGAAATAAATCCACGTGAACGAAGCAGCAGACGGGACTCGAACCCGCACCCTTCGCTATCCGGGCGAATGCACTGACCAATTATGCTACCGCAGCCCTGATGGCCGCATCGAAATTCTTCTAGCCATTCTTAAGCTGCAAGGCAGCGCCGTCTCTTCGCATTGTAGGTAACCCACAATGTCAAATGAATACTTTTACAAGTAATAAATATTTGAAAGAAGAAATAGCAATTATAGTTATAATTTTTATTTTTTAAGCATGTAACTGCTTGATGTTTAAATCTAAAGAAAATTATGACTAGAAAAAATTCCACGCGGACCAGGCAGCAGACGGGACTCGAACCCGCACCCTTCGCTATCCGGGCGAATGCACTGACCAATTAGGCTACCGCGGCCCTGATTTTTGGAAAAAATAAAATATAGTATTTAGTAGTGGAAAGGGTAACATCCTATGTTCTAATGTAATAAACAAAAACACAGATGTTCACAAATTATAATATTAGTGGGCTTTATTAACAAAATCATTTATTCAATTTAGGCTGTTACAAGCACTCATGAATGTCTAGAAGCTAAGCCATCGGTTCGTAAATCTACGGCGGGAGACCTTGTACTGAGAAGAACAGGCAAGAAATTCAAAATGGGTTTTTGTTTTCCTGTTTCATTATTTACAGAGTCGTCAAGTTGAAAAATGACTTCATGATGATTCATGAATTATTGTTTTTTTTAAGCTTTAATAAAATATAAGTCAATCTCTTGAAAACATGAAGAGGAACCCTAAACGAGATCGAAAATTCCTAGAGCACGCATCTTATGTGGGCGTTAAGTGTCCATATGTGACACAAAGAATTTCATATTTACGCGCCGTTATCGTAAGATCGTCTTATTTATAAGCAAACCCATCGTAAAACAACTATCGTTATGTGATCCAACATTGTGTATATTTTAAAATAATATACCCACTAAGAAGTTAACTGGTTTTAGCGAGATTTAACCGGTTCCACGATATAAAACTCAATCGCTTACGATTTTTATCCGACAATATGTGACTTTTATTTGACTACTTCTCGTCAGATTTATAAAGAGCACTTACGAACTATCCGGTAGCTCATATTCAAAAGATTTTCAATTTGGACGCGGCCAAAGTCATAGCCGTATGATGAAAATTGTTTTGTAGCCCTAGACGGTAGCTCTTATTCAATAGCCTAACAATTTGGACACGACCAAACGTCATGACCGTTAGTAGAAAAAAATATTTTTTTTGCACGTTTGTTCCTCTAAAAGTCTCAGGTATGGTGGGGAACTTCACAAGGTGCAGTGTTGACCTACCTTATGTTATTCTGCCGCGCTCGAGTAATCAATTAGAATAGAATTAATGTACTATATGTGGATTGGTGGGTTTATGACAGCCCATGCTGGGAAGTGACAGATCCTGGCACGTAGTGGTCTCCTTCTGTGAGGAGGTCATCTCACGGATGGAGGCAGCGGAGAGAGTTCGCGAGGACAAGCCTACGCGAATTCTCTTGGACGTAGGAGAAGGAGGACTGGTCGGCGGCGCCGGGCCCGCTGCCGGTCCTCTAGCGGTACCTTCTGTGACTGCCAAGGACGGGGTGCCCAGCGGCACCATCGCGAGGGGATAGGAACCCAGGCGTAACAAGCGGCGACTCATAACTGGATCCCGCAGTGACGCCTGGCGGATGAGGGGTAAATCGGGGCTAACGGCAGCAGATGCAGCCGGGACCAACGGCTTAAGATGCCAACGGAGGGAGCTCGGGGTAAAAAAAAAATCTTTTGGTCACCCATCCTATCTGGCCGTTACAAAAGTTGCTTTACAATAGGGATGATGACTATTTTTTTTTCTTCGTTTATCAGGTAGATTATCAAAAAGTATTGGACATGTAATTTTTGTTTTTTCACATAATATAAACATTGCAGAGATATATTGATTTGAAAATTCGCATGACGTCACGTTTTACAATTAAACAAGTACAATTTTCACTCAAAAGTGACGTCACGAGCTCCTACTCCCAAACTTTGACGCGCTATAACTTTGTCATCTTTGGTTGATTGAAATACGTGTCCATTATTTTTTTGATCATCTAACTGACGGACTCAATAGAATTTCGTTTACTGTACCCCGTCATCACCCCTATTATTGCGCTATCGAGTTCCTCTTACTGTAATAGGTACTTCGTGTAGGAATATTTCAGAATCTTATATGCGATTTAGACTGATGAGATGAGTGAAGGCTTTTGCAGCAGCAAAGAAAATTGTAGCTTTAAAACTAGAATTAGTTGGCAAGCTGCCACCAATGCACTAAAAACCTCTTTGAGTTTTTGGCTGAATGCATGTAAGATTCATCCGTTTATATGAGATTATATATCGATCTTCACGGGCTTTGCAAGGATCAAATTTATTTTAATTTTAACAATATAGCCTATTATGATGCCACTCATGAAAAATGTGCATTTCTAATAGTGAATTAAAACAATCAGTTTAGTAGATCCAGAGGAAGATACAAAGTTTTTGAATTTTTTTATCATTTAAAAATTCGGTCTTCTGGCCACGATATCTGTAAGGGATACGAAACGTCAGGAATAATTAATCCCACCAAAACATTTCCATGTAAAATGTTGCCAAGACGAGACCATATGACTCGCATAGTCAAAAGAGCCAAGCTGCTAACTCTACAAGGTCTTTACTTCGTAAACTCTATCTTAGTCAAAATATATGGCTTGGACGTCTCGTTACTACAAGAGCTGTTGTGAAACAGAAAAGTAATGAACAGTGGATAAATTTTTCAACTTACGCCCATGTGAATGTGAAGCGAAATTACCTAATTATACTCACGGGTAGGGAATTCGGGTCTGGGTAAGCACGATGCGAGTGATATTTTTAGTATCGCAAGCGTCTATAAGCTATGGCTGCTAACCATAGGCTTGTTTGCCACCATTTTAACAAAAAAAAACAGAAAAAAATGGAAATGATCCACCGTTTTCACAATCTAGGCAAATTCGTAGCATCTACTCTCTTATTCTCGATTACGGTATTTAATAAAAGTGACAGGCCGCTAACTTCTCTGATGTTTGTTCGTATTTTACTTTATTAAACTCACAGATTTCCATGTCATTGTCACACGTTGTCGTCGAGTGTCACTTCAACTTACGCGCTAACTTCGTGGGCAGGTAACGTCCATGAAACAAGTTCTTGAAAAGATTCCGCTTTTTATCACGCAACTTTCCACAAAGTTGATACTAACAACGATATTAACTTAACACACTTCCTAAAGTTATCTTAATCATAAATCTTGAGCTCTACGCGATTGAGGACTTGTTATGGCCAACAATGGGGTGTGGGCGGAAAGAAGTGAAGGTTGGATGGAAATATTGTATGTTAATTTTGTATAATAATATTATATGTGTATATCGTACAAGATTTCGTCTTTGGATCGATACTGGGTCTAATACTGGCGTGATATTTCTCAACTGTAAACTAAATTTAACAGTAGGCAGTCCTTTTCTGGAGACAGAAAACATTCACAGTCCATAACAATGTATTGAATTTTGAAATCACGGAGTGTGAGTTTGTTACTCAATCACACAAAAACAGCTGAAGGGATTTCGATGAAATTTGGCTAACCTAAATTGAGAGAAAGGATTTTAACCCGCAAAAATGTTAAGTTCTTGAGGGTTTCTCAAAAACTGAAGTCAACGCAGACGAAGTCGCGGTCGGCCACTAGTATGCGCTTTCAGAATTGGTTATAGGTATAAAGAGACGAAAATGATGTCTTATGATATTCTGCACATCAAAAATCGGGATGAGTCATTTTCCTGTCTCTTAAGTACCTACCGACATGAATTTAATTATGGGATCCCAAAGGATTGCCGTAAGATTAATCCGGTTATGTGGTTCACTATGCTCACACAATACCACGTGATTGGCTGCCAAGCCGTAAACCATTTAGCCATGGATATGACACTCGGTTTTATGAGCTTTGATGACATTTTGCAGAGTATGAGAAATTTTGTGACAAAAAAAAATTAAACGTCACGTCTTGGTGTATATTTTTGTTTAAACATCAATCTGCAAGATCATCAAACATCTTTTCGTATGTGAAGTATTTTTCGTTGCCTGTTTTACTTTAAAAAAACAACATGAGAAATTGGCACTAAAAGAAATCCCACAAAGTTCGAGATGAGCTGCAGACTGCTACCGCAGACTTGCCTGCGGACGTGGTTGCTCTTCCAAGCACAGCGGCATGCCGCGACTGCACAATGCATAGAACCAAGAAAATTATTGCTTTAATTTAGATTCCATGTGTCTTAAAGGACTGGATGGCCCGCATCAAAATTAATTTTTCCCCGTCATGTTCCGAAAACCCTTCTGTCTGTACTACGCCGTCACTGACTAACTGTGGCCACTATTCCAACGCGTACATACAAGTTTGGTGACCCATTTCTTTGTCGAATTATCCATAAATGGAATGCTCTACCCGCTTACGTGTTCCCTCCCTCTGGTACGTGGTTGTAACCACGGATCCTTAAAAGAGGCGTGAAGAAGCAACATGCAGGCCGGCAGGGTGAGGATGGCTGGTGTGGTAGGTAGAACTGCTGTATCAGCTATCTTCGCGTCTGGAGTTCACCTTAACTAAACATCAGGTGGAGTGGAGTCATTTGTTGGACCTATCTATAAAAAAACCTCGACAATTTCCTTTCGTACGTCGGTTCGCGACACCACTGTTGCTGTAGTCTACGCTGCGGTCGCGGCGGTCACTACGCGCCGCGACCGCTGTGTCGCCACGTTCAAAACCAATTTTATAGAGATTCCTGGAAACCAGTGGTGTCGCTTACAGTTTGCGGTTGCAGTTTCACAATCTGCAGCCTATTTCGGACTTGTACCTATAATGAAAGAATGAATGTTTTCATACCTAATTTTGTAAGTAAATACGAACCAAATCGCCTGCAGAAAATTCTGGCGCTTTTCGCTGTTTTAACCTTGCCGTATCCATAGCACGAATGTTCTGACATCGTTTCCCTGTGTCTCTTGCATCGAATGTCATGCAAGGTGCCTTTGTGTAGCGGTATTATGCCCATGGTGGATGGATATTAAATTTCTGGCAAAGGCTAAAGGTATGCTCTTATGTGTATTTCTACTACATGCAAGAGATGCAAGATTACAAAATCTTTCGACGGATACTTCATTGAAAAGTTTAAGAAACAAACCTGCTAATATTATGACGGCACTTCACTTGGCTATTCATGTTTGCTATTCGTGAACTTGACATCGCATCAGTCTAAACTTTTCAAGTCAAGAATGCATATAGCAAATACTTATAGCCAAGTAAAGTGCCAGCGTTATAATGTGAAAGTTTGTATGTTATAAATACCGAACGGATTAGGATGAAATTTGGTACGCGTATAGTTTATGACCTGGATTGAGACAGAGCATACATTAACTACGCGCGCTGCCGCTAGTTCTATATATTTAACGAAGACTATGTACACGTAAATGGTCCTCACTATATAATAAAAATACATTTGCAAAAATATTGGTCCCGGCTTTATCGCGTATATAGTCGTTAGCACCCACAATCTGCATTTGGCGCATGTGGGTTTGTGGGGACAATAGTGATGATCATTGACTTTTACTTCTTCGTGTATCAGGTACCTAGATTATCAAAGAGTATTGGACTTGATTACAGAGACACATTGTGTTGAAATGTCGCATGACGTCACGTCTTGCTACTATTCTTTATTAGAAGTGACGTCACGACGAGCCCACTCCCAAACTTTGACGCGCTTTAGCGTTGTCATTTTATGGTTTATTGACAAAAGAAAAAATATGTGTCAATTATTTTTTGATAACTTCGACGGAATAAATAGTATTATTTCATTTAGTTTATCCCGTCATCACCCCTATTGAAGCGATGAATGATTTTATTTATCATCAAATGCTACTGTGTCCGTAGCCAAAAACATTTCAAATTATTATTGCTGGAAATGCAAAGGTTATCAATAACCACATGTGGTCGTATGGTAGCAATTTCTGCCGCTTTTTAATAGGTGTGTCACAATTTGTATCTAAATGCTGATGGGTAAATATTAATTCAATATTTATCGGAATACTTAATAAAAGTAATAATAACAATGAAACATTTATGGTGAAGTAATAATAATAACAGATATAAATATTATTACAGTAATAATTAAACAGTCTTTTTGTTTTAATCACGTCAGTAACGTTTCACATTACGCGCGTTCTAGGCAGAACTGAAAACCAGATTCACTTTGCTCTCAGAGCAAAGGCATCGTTGAGTTTTTGGCTTTTTATGTCGTTGCGGGGCACAGTTACATATTTAGAGATTAATTCTTCTATTTGTTCACTTGAATTTGTGTGCTGTACATGATGGGAATAAATGATTTATCTATCTATCTAATCCATAATCAAGCAATATCTTTCATAAACCTGTCTGCTGTTACTAATACCCAAACCTTGTTGATGTTATAAACCTCTTAAATAATGTTTTGCAACTTTAATACGCTTTGATTCGTCGTGACGTCTGAAGGCTCTTCGGGTCATGCGTATTGGTGTTGATGGCACGTTCCGCCCAACTTCGTGCTTGCATGTCAATTGTTAATGACATGAGAACCTACTTACGTATATTTTTGACTAAAACCCTGAGATGAGCTTGTGCGTGTCACGAGTTCGTAGTTGTTCATGTAATTGTCGATTTATGTATTTATTTTTGTAAAAAGTATGGGCATACAAGCATATGGCCCCCCTGATAAGGATGGGCATACAAGCATATGGCCCCCATGATAAGGATGGGCATACAAGTATATGGCCCCCTGATAAGGATAAGCATACAAGCATATGACTCCCCTGATAAGGATGGACATACAAGCATATGGCTCCCCTGATAAGGATGGACATACAAGCATATGGCCCCCCTTATAAGGATGGGCATACAAGCATATGGCCCCCCTTATAAGGATGGGCATACAAGCATATGGCCCCCCTGATAAGGATGGGCATACAAGCATATGGCCCCCATGATAAGGATGGGCATACAAGTATATGGCCCCCTGATAAGGATAGGCATACAAGTATATGGCCCCCTGATAAGGATAGGCATACAAGCATATGGCTCCCCTGATCAGGATGGACATACAAGCATATGGCCCCCCTTATAAGGATGGGCATACAAGCATATGGCCCCCCTGATAAGGATGGGCATACAAGCATATGGCCCCCATGATAAGGATGGGCATACAAGTATATGGCCCCCTGATAAGGATAGGCATACAAGTATATGGCCCCCTGATAAGGATAGGCATACAAGCATATGGCTGCCCTGATCAGGATGGACATACAAGCATATGGCCCCCCTTATAATAATGGGCATACAAGCATATGGCCCCCCTGATAAGGATGGGCATACAAGCTTATGGCCCCCATGATAAGGATGGGCATACAAGTATATGGCCCCCTGATAAGGATAGGCATACAAGTATATGGCCCCCTGATAAGGATAGGCATACAAGCATATGGCTCCCCTGATCAGGATGGACATACAAGCATATGGCCCCCCTTATAAGGATGGGCATACAAGCATATGGCCCCCCTGATAAGGATGGACATACAAGCATATGGCCCCCCTGATAAGGATGGGCATACAAGCTTATGGCCCCCCTGATGGTAGGCGGCCACCTGAACCTTTAGACGCTTGCTGGTGTGGCGCGTGTAAATAGCCCACAACTGGGGTGGATTATACCGAAATGATAAATTATGTGGTTCAATACCAGGAAAAAGAAGCGCTCACTTACCTCCAGGACGATGGGTTGCGTTGTCTCCGACGGCGTAACTTAAGGAGGCTGGACCCTGCTTTGCCGTCATCCCAGAAGGCGCACGTCACAATCATATTTTATACATTCTCACGAATATTTTAATAATCTCATAGAGTCCGAGAGAAAAGTCGTATTGACAGTATTTGAAGGAAGAGAGGAATTCACTTTTTTACATGAAGGATACCATAAACAATGTTTGTTCCGGTAACCAGCTAGTACCCGCAGTCTAGGCGACATCAATCCCACAGATAAGTGGGCGCGAGAAGTTTTCCCGGTATATCGCCACACATAACAGAATAGAAACATAATTTTACCAACTAAACTGAAACCATCCTTATGGCGCTCGACCACTTGCCATAAAAAGAATATCGCTCGCGTCAATGCATACCCCGTGGAGCCCTAGAACCTTACCGACAGAAACACTACACCACCAAAAGCTATTGTTATTTTACTGTGGTCTTCGAGACTACTTGTTCAGACGGACACGAGCGCTTCAATTCGAGCGCGAAATCTGCTAATCTTAAAGAGGTAGTTTTTGGGGCCCAGCGGTGTAGGAAAGGCGCAACTGATGATCCGGTATCATATGCTTGCTTGCTTGCTTTTTACATAAAAAAGTAATGAATGGAGACGTACCTTTTCAACTATCACAATATCGAAATTCAAAAAGAGCAGCTTCATGGGCGATCGTTGAAGTTAAGCAACTTTCATAGTCTGGTCAAAAATTTACCACATTCAGCTCCTCCGTGCTTTGGAAGGCACGTTAAGCCGTTGGTCCCGGCTGCATCTGCCATCGTTAACACCCACCAATCCGCACTGGGTCCGCGTGGGAGGGATATGGCTCAATCTCCCTATTCCATCCAGAAGGAATCCAGGACCCAGCAGTGGGCTGGGGCACAGTCGTCAATCACAGACATAGGCTGATCATTATGATGAGTATCGAAGTTGAGATTAACGACTTCTTTGCTTTTGTCAAAATAAGGATTTATGAATTTGTAATTGAGTTGCGTTAATCTTTATAAATGGAGTTAATCTCCCACGAAGAGGCAAGTTGTTTAGTTGTGGCAACTTCTCTCCCTAGATCACGATGACCTTTGCTAATGCGCATTAATGACTCGGAATGTCTATAATGCGAAGATATCGCTTCGATTGCGCACTGAATGGTATCGAGATGTCGCAGTTATGTTCAACAAATCGGACATGAAAAGATGTATACCTTAAAACACGTTTTATTACGCCTACGAAATAACTTTTGAACCTCGCGAATAATAATAATTAATAGATTATAGAAAATTATCTTATTCACGGGATTGCTACCATTTACCTTGCTTTTTTGAGAGTTTCCAATATTCTGCAAACGCCAATATTCGGCACTGCTGCAAACGCCAAAACAAGGTACTTAGTAACAATCCCGTAAATAACATTTTCTATAATGTTAGTGAACATGAAAGTTTAAAACAATATAGGGGTAATTTATGTTAGTTTCCTGTTTGATAGAAAAGAAATAATTGTAATTGGGTTATCTATTGTTATCACATCATTACAAATCACTGTGTTCTTATGAGAATAAAGGCCTTTAAAGAAATGTTGAAGGGGTCGATGGGAGCAGTTAATTTTTTTATCTCACCATGTGTCATATACCTATTTTTCTGTCACTTCATATTACTTTACTGACATCCACCAGATTTCCAGAATCCATGAGGCGTGTAAGGTATTAAGGTATTTTGAGCTGGTTTAGTAAACTGTATTTTAGAATTTGACAACGTATATTTTATCATGGTAAATTAATACTAATAACAATAAAGTTCTAATTTCCGTCAGATAAACAAAACAAGATAGTTGACCAATTGTCGCGTTTTATTCATATAACTGCGACAAAAACGCATTGCGAGATTGACCTGCTGATCTCGCAGCGCTGATTCCGCAATCGAATCGAGAATCATAAACGGTCACGTTCCGAGAAAGTAAACAGACATGTGTCTCGGATATTTGTCTACGGTTCAGTATGATCATTTAGCGTTGACAGTGCAGTCCGGGTATAGTGGAAGACTTTATGATATGACTTTATGAATAAGACGCTGTAATTACGTATCTGGTCAAACTACTTTTTTTATAGTCCGGAGGTTTCGGGCCCGTTGAATTTGAATCTCAAATAATTTTCAATCAAAACCGCCTAAAACACTGTCAAAATTAGTAAATTTATAAATTAAAAACCATAGATGAATGATTGGTCGCTTCACTCGAGTTAAGCGAGACCAATCATTTATTTATGTTAAAAACCATGCAAAAAGCTTACTGGAGGAATTTCATACAGTTCCTGTAAATTTTAATTTTATGTAATATTACCGTTTTGTTCGCCAGCTCCTCATATATTATGTTACTTTTCAATAAAACAAGTTTTCATGCACTGATTTTATTTATTTATTGACGTTTCGCATCCATTATAGGATGCGTTGTCTGAACTAATTTTCTCCAAGGTCAGTCTGAACTTAGCAACCTTAATGAGATAACAGTAGAAGATGATTGCAACATTCTACCATGGTTCTTTTTTTTCTATATGGCTTCGCACGGTTTGTGCATTTAGCCAATGTCAAGTGTAAAATGTTTACATATTCTATAGCACTCGTGGTCAAAACATTAGCCAATTCAAAGTAAGTGGCAGTCAAGTCAATCCCCCTTTCCCTATGTTTCAGTAAATGTGTGGGGATTTACTGGAACCTCCCCGTGGACTTCTTGAGGGAACGTCGAAAGACACCTTCCGCTATTTTGTTTCACTTGCCAACACTTGTGCATGTTTCCGAACACTTAGTGGTTAATAATCCACCATTATTAGACACTAACATCCGCCACAACACAATTTTTAACAAGAAAAACAAAACTGCTAAAGTGTCGCTTCGCGATCCTGCCAAAAAGTCTACCATGGTTATAGATACTTTCAATAGAGGAAGGGTTTTTATAATTTAACGGCTATCCCGGTTTTGCGACAGGTCTTTATTTAATTATTTTGTATTCTTTTTTAGTTCGGTTTTCTCTTTTTTTTGTTCTAATGCATGCTCTTCTGTGTATTTACGTGCTTGCTTTTTTGCACGTTTTTTGTATAATTACTCACGTCTAATACAAAATTCTTATTTACTAATAGAGTCTATTTATTTATTTAAACTTTATTGCAACATAACACAGCAAATGGCGGACATAATGCCATAAGGCATTCTCTACCAGTCGACCAGTAAGAGCGTGAGAAAAACTGATATGACGGGGGCGCAATAAAGACAAATGTAAGATAAACCAAGGATACAAATACTCTTAACAGAATACACACTCATAATACACACATACATACACACATATATATATATATATACATAGATACACACATATACATACATACAATACATACATAAGTATACGATTATGTCAGTCATATATGAGAACGCTGTTTAATGCTATTGAGATAGTGCTCACGAACCAATGCCCTAAATGCAAGTTTGTTAGGAGGAGCTTTACGTATATTGGGGGGCAAGTCATTCCAGAGACGTACCGCCGTGACAGTGAAAGAGTAGGAGACGAAGCCAGAAGAATGGACGGGAGTATGCAGAAGGAGATTGTCCGTTGAACGGAGGATACGGTCATGAGAATCACTCAGAAACCTAAATCTGCTTTTTAGGTAAACCGGTGTATGTGGATCGAAGAGAAGATTGAAAAGGGCACAAACAACTCTGAGGTTCCTACGCTCGCGAATAGGAAGCCACTTGAGCTGAAGACGAGAAGAAGAAGAGTCTGTGCGGAAAGAGAATGGGATTTAGATTGGAGGGCGCTGTAGTGCTTTTCTACCGTATTTGTAAGATTTCACCCCTTTTAGACATGATTAAATACAAAAAAACCGCAAGAAATCACAACAACAAACAAATCCGTATCAATACAAAACTTGGACGTTTAACAGATTGCTGTGTTTGATTGCCAAATAAAAATCTTAATGTTAGTTCCGTTTTTCGCCACGCCCATTCTCTTTCCGCACAGACTCTACGCTTATATTTCCTTTGTCATATTTTTGCAACTTATTAATATTATGTTTATATATTACATACACATTTTCCTGTTTTCAATATTACATTATATGTTCACTTACAATTTGTTTTCCCTTTGTACGATGTCATTTTGTTTACATTTCCTCGTTGGGTTCGTCATCTTATTTATACTTAGCTCTGCTCCTCGGTGTTACCCGCATTTTATTAGGGGTAATTTCCATCAGTAAAACGTAGCCTATGTGTTAATCCAAGGTGTCAGCTAACTCCATACCAAATTTTATTAAAATCGCTCCAGCCGTTTAGACATGAAGAAGTTACAAACATACACACTCACAAACTTTCGCCTTTATAATATTTGTGCGATTACATTTTCACTTTGAACATGTGTTCTTTTTATAGGCAGTTCTTCCTATATCTATTAAGGATCTTTGAGAGGAATGGCGCAGTGTTTGCGATCGTGGAAGTATCTTTCCCAATGTTACAGGATGGGTGACTAAAGCTTCTTTGATACGTGTTATTTACGTGAGGAGGTAAGCGCGTTGGGCTTAAGTTAAGCAACTTTCGCAGTGGTCGATCATTGGATGGGTGACCAAACATTTACTAGCTCCTCCGTGCGTGCGGCACGTTAAGCCGTTAGTCCCGGCTGCATCTGCAGTCGTTAGCACCCACCAATCCGCACTGGGCCCGCGTGGTGGGTCATGGCGCAATCTCCCTGTTCCATCCATAGGGAAGGCGTGTGCCCCGGCAGCGGGGACATTAATAGGCTGATGATGATGATATACGTGGCTGAATCTTTGGTCTCAGCTGCGCAGTGCAGTGATTAGCATTTATCAATTCACACTGGGTCGACCTGCTGACCTGTACTTCCAATTCCATCCCTAAGGAAGAAAAATAAAGAAATAGTATATAAACGAGATTTTTTCGGCCTGTTTGGACTAAAACAGGCCCTTCCCTTTGAAAAGACTTATCATCAAATGGTCATCATCAAATCGGACGATTCAGGACGATAAGTCTTTTCTAAGGGACCCTTCTGTTTGTGTTTATTTTGACTAACTCTTTCTAATAGCAGCGGCTATTTGAGCTCATCCAAGTTTTGTTTCATAGCCAGGTAGGCAAATGACTCTACCCCACCTGATGTAAAGTGGTGATAAAGTCCAGGAGGCCTACTCTATTTCAACGAAAAACGAAATTTCGATCGATATTTCGCACGTTCCTTACTCTGTTTCTATTTCATTTCGAAAATTCGATCGTCCGAAAATAGTTTGACATTTAAATTCTCCAAGCCTACTCTAATTCACAAAACTTTCGAACTAATAGTTGAATTTGACAGATAATTATTCCAAATTTTAACCTTAAATTGACGAAATAAAAAGTGTTACCTTTTTATTTTTGTTTAAATTAAACCTAAAATTACAACTACAGTATTTTTAATTAAAGCTGCTTAGCGTGAGGAACATTATTTAGTATGAAAAATTTACAAATAAATCAATTTTTTGTTTAATAATGTATTGCCAATACTTCAAAGTGTTACACGACAAATTTAGGTTGACATACATTCGATTGCATAAACTTAACAAATTAGTCGGCTAACACTGTCAAAAGAGGTTGTTTTAATGTAATCAAAAATTTTGTCATAAATTAATATTGTTTTGAAGAAAAAGACGTTATCTAAAAAGTGTAGACAAAAAGAACTCACAAACATAACTCATTCCATTCGTTCACGATAATTGTCTGTGATTCCGAACTTTATGTGCGTGTTCGAAGATGAAATAGAGTAGAGTCAGTGGTGAAATTTCGTTTAAAATTCGTTCGTTGCCGAAATTTCGTTTCGAAGATAGAGAGTAGAGCTCCAGACGCGAAGATACTCGTAGTTCGTTTGCGTTACCAGACCTCATCACTCCTGTGTTGTCTATCCCTTCTCCTTAATTACTATAGGACTATAATACTTCAGTAGTCTTTTGGAAGTAGTCTGTAAGGGGGGGGGGGGTTACTTCCTCAAAAGGGGGGTATCAATCAAATCGAACAATAAAGTTTCACACCAGCATGAACACACCAAAAAAGAATCGTGTAATTTCAAAACTTTCATGTAATTACAAAATCTGTCACTTCACGGTTGTCACATTATTAACGTGATGCGAGTCCGTCTGTCTGTCATCCGACAAAGGTTAACATTGTTTGTTTGTAAGAATTGTGCGCTTTTGAAATACGACTTTATATCATAACGCAATTGTCCGGGGCGATTCTCTCGAGGTTTTTGTTGGTAATTTAAAATTTTGTTTGATACGCAAATTGCTATTGTGTGGAACTTTTTTGATATTATTAAAGTTATTTAGTCATCAGCGCAGGTAATTTTTCTATAAAACAACCTCTTTTACAACTTACGAGGAGAAGCAGACAGAAAATTATTTTTTATTTCTCCAGTTTTGTCGTCTAGGTATTTTTCATACAGCGCAATCTTCCAACCGATTGTAGCTAATGATGAATGGTTTATCGAGAATCGCTGTAGCGTAAATGTTAAGCGTACGGCCTGCGATCGTAGAAGTTAAGCAACTTTCGCAATGGTCGGTCATTGGATGGGTGACCATAAACTTATTATCTCTTCCATGCTTCGGAAGGCATGTTAAGCTGTTAGTTGCGGCTGCATCTGTAGTCGTTAGCACCCACCAATCCGCACTGGGCCCGCGTGGTGGGTCATGGCTCAATCTCTCTATTCCATCCATAGGGAAGGCGTGTGCCCCAGCAGTGGGGACATAATTAGGCTGATGATGATGATGACTGGGTCGGCCTGCTGACTTGTTCTTCCAATTCCATCCCTAAGGAAGAAAATCATCTCCCTTCTCCTTAATTACTATAGTGGTGGCATGGCCTAATCTCCCTATACCGTCTATACGGAAGGCCTGTGCCCCAGCAGTGGGGAAATTAATAGGCTGCGATGAAGATTATAGCCTCTCTTTCTTTCTACTACGACTTACGCTTATATGTACGCTGTAAACTTTTTAAGATTCCTAAGTCAACAAGGAATTTAATTTCGCTATGTCATTACGTCCTCGCTTAGCTCAGAGACTAGATAGTAATAAAAAGTTTTTTTTTATTGATAGGTCCGACAAATGACTCCGCCCCACCTGATGTTAAGTGACGGTGAAGTCCAGACGCGAAGATAGCTGATACAGCAGTTTTACCTGCCACACCAGATATCCGCACCCTGCCGGCCTGCTTGTTGCTTTTTCAGCTGTAATTTGGCATAGATAAACAGAAGTGAAATAGGTCATTTGCGAAAATCTATATATATACGAGTAAAACTCAAAGGCACAGCCCGAACCACTGGACGGATCGGGCTGAAATTTGGCATGCAGGTAGATGTTATGACGTAGGCATCCGCTAAGAAAGGATTTTAATCAATTCTACCCCCAAGGGGATAAAATAGGGAATAAAAGTTTGTATGAAACTTTGTCAATTTTAAACCGATCGGGCTGAGACTTTGCATGCAGGTATAAGAAGAATCATAGATGAAGGTCACTGGGTATAATACAAGCCTGAGAACCAAAACTGTAGTCTACACTTCAGCTCTACACCGAAGCGAAAGTTCTCATCTATTCATCAGCAAAACTTTAACAAATTCCTTAATACAAACCGCAAGCTTACAATTTGCATTACATTATAAATTATCATTATAAGGCGCTCCTATAGATTCACAAAACATGATTCGGACAATCTAAAAGATTTTAAAGGCTGCATTTTTCTGTTACCGTCGCAATTTTATAGCTTAAAGCTGTAGCTGTAAGGTGTGTTTTGGTTTGCATTGTTAAATTGTTGAATACATACGTGTTGAGTGCTCGTAGCTCGATGATCGAGTGTACAGGGTCGCCGGGTCAGGGGTCGAACCTCCTTTCACTTGTTCCTTACGTAATTGCAACGTATTGATTCAATGGGATAAGTTACATTTGTTATGTGGTAGAAATGACTGTGGGATCTTGACATCGTTTTGTTTAAGTGCTATAATGTTGTAAGTAAAACTTTGATGCTTTCATTTTTTCATGATTCTGTTCTGTAACTAGTCTTATAGCGCAGTTACATTTAGTGGGTAGCCCGTATCCGGGTGCATGCAAGACATTATCAGTCTGATCATTATCCTGTAATGTTTCATTGTAATATGACAAAAATAACTCAAAAACTTTCAACTTTGAGCTTTCCTAGTAACAAAATAAGATGGAATGAAAGAAATGATAAACAAATTAGTGATTATTATGAATTTTGTAATGATAGATTTAAATTATTAGATTTCCCTGTAGACTGTATAAATTGTTCGTACAAGGCTCATTGTAGTAACCCTGATCACTTGCTGATATTAGATAATTTGTATAAAGAGACAGTATCGATACTCAGGGAGGGTGCATTATGTACATATATTGGTAAGGATTTCATTAAATCTAGAAAGTATGTGACGGGCTGGAACAGACATGTTAGTGCTGCTCACAGGGAGGCTCGGGTTTGTTATCAAATGTGGTTATTGTATGGGGCACCTACCATGGGTAAAATATATGAGAAAATGAAGGAAACTAGGAGGATATTTAAAGCCAAATTAAAATATGTTCAGAAAAATCAAGAACAAATGAAACTTGATATGTTGGCGAAATGTCACAAAAAAAAGGATTTTGGTAAATTTTGGAAGGCCACTAACAAATTGTGTGATAGGTCGAGCCTCCCTGCGAGTGTGGCTGGTCGGACGGTGCCAGTGGATGTTGCAAACTTATTCAGGAATGCTTTCACGGTGGAGTCTCCTTTAAAGACTGATAAGCGGCAGGTGTTTGATGCTGGGAGTCTTTCTGGGAACGGTGAGCTTACTGTGCTTTTCACAGCGAAAGAAGTTTCTTCTATAATTAAAAACATGTCCAAAGGTAGGTCGCCGGGCCATGACGACCTCAGCATCGAACATCTGAAGCATGCAGGGCCGCATTTGCCGAGAGTTCTTGCACTGTTATTTAATCTATGCCTAAATCATAGCTATTTGCCAGAGGACCTCATGCAAACAATTGTAGTATCAGTGGTTAAAGATAAGACGGGGGATGCCTCTGATGTATCCAACTACAGACCCATCTCCCTGGCTACTATAGTCGCTAAGGTTCTGGACAGTCTGCTTGATAAACAGCTTGCAAGTCATATAGAACTACATGATGCCCAGTTTGGCTTCAGACCAGAACTATCTACGGAAAGTGCCATCATGTGCCTTAAGCAGACTGTTCAGTATTACACAAAAAGAAAAACGCCAGTATTTGCCTGTTTTCTGGACCTGTCAAAGGCGTTTGACATGGTGTCCTATGGGGTCCTTTGGCAGAAGCTAAAAAAGGAGACAACACTACCACCTGAAGTCACGTCCTTGTTCCACTACTGGTATTGTAATCAGAAAAATAGAGTGAGATGGTCAGGAATTCTATCCGACGTGTATGAGATGGAATGCGGGGTGAGGCAGGGGGGGTTAAGCTCGCCTCGCCTTTTCAACCTATACATGAATCGCCTAATCGGTGAGCTCAGCAGTACACACACAGGTTGTTATATTGATGGAGTTTGCTTGAACAATATAAACTATGCAGACGATGTGGTGCTGCTGAGCCCATCGATTGGTGGTCTAAGAAGACTTGTAGCTATCTGTGAGTCCTATGCGGTGGCTCATGGGCTCAAGTACAATGTGAAAAAAAGTGAGCTCATGATATTTAAATCGAACTCCATTAATTACTCGGATGTCCCTGGAGTGTCACTTTGTGGTAGTTCTTTAAGCTGGGTGAATAAGTTTAAGTACTTGGGTCATTGGGTCACTGATGATCTCAAGGATAGCATCGACATAGAGAGAGAGCGTAGGTCGCTGGCTGTGCGATGTAATATGCTGGCCCGAAGATTTGCACGGTGTACGGATGCAGTAAAGGTCACTCTTTTTAAGACTTACTGCCAATCATTCTATACTTGCAGTCTTTGGACCAACTATACGCAGCGGGCATACAGCGACCTGCGTATTCAATATAACAACGCCTTCAGGATACTGCTGAGACTGGCGCGGAGTTGCAGCGCGTCAAAAATGTTTGCAGAGGCGCATACGGACGACTTTTATGCTATTATTAGAAAGAGGTCCGCTTCCATGCTCGCTAGGCTCCGCTCTAGTACCAACAGCCTCCTGAGAGTGTTTAATGACCGGTGGGACACTCCTCTGCTACGACACTGGGTGAAGCTCCATATTAAAAAGTAATTTTTATGTAATTCTTTATTATACTAACATATTTATAAGTAAATCAAATGTAACTAACACTATGGAACCTAGTTCTGAAATAAATAATTTGAATTGAATTGAATTACTCACCCAATTACTCAAGACAGGGTATTTGACAAGTTTTAGAAAACGATCTCACGTTATTGACTAATGTTTATGGAGTCCGTAAAAATTGGATATTCATCATTCAGTTGTGTATTTCAGTAAAAATAACCGAATCTAAAACTCCATTTTCAAGTTGCAGCGAAATCGTTTCTCTGGACTTGGACTGGCGTCTTACTAGTGTGTGACGTCACACGACTGTTATTAAAACGTCAAACGATACAATTTAATGTCACCCTAACCGGAAGTTTACTTGCGTGTGACGTCATTTTAGGCTCCGCCAATC
The DNA here is from genome assembly GCA_902850365.2 of Chilo suppressalis. Classification (NCBI taxonomy): domain Eukaryota; kingdom Metazoa; phylum Arthropoda; class Insecta; order Lepidoptera; family Crambidae; genus Chilo; species Chilo suppressalis. The sequence goes on along the minus strand of OU963917.1, from coordinate 10,902,141 downwards.
CCAAGCGTTTTGGGTCACATGACATTAGATAAGAATACTATGATCTTTTTCGTGGGTTTTTAGTAAAATTATGAAAGTTTGTTTTTTATAAAAATAGTAAAAACCCCTGTCAATGTTCATCTAAGCATAGATGCTAACAATTGGCACTTTATTTTTAATACTGTCAAATACCCTAAAAATATTCGGGCACCCGAAGCATTAAAGCACACCCTCGATAACTGTGCTTTGAGAAAAAACGCGCGAAACTCTATTCCATTTTCAAAAACATTTTTTTTTCTTTAATCCCATTTTCCATCCACGATTAATAATCTCCTTGGTCGCAATAACTCTTGATAATTAGCTCGCGAACATAATGAGCCTACTGTCGCGTCTGTGGGTTGTATTTTTTTTTATGTGACACCAACGATATTTATGCCCGACGGCTTTTAGCTGGTAACGTTGTTTCCTTGTTTTTTGTCAACCCCGGAAAGCAACGAGTGTTGCCGTTTTTATGACAAAACGCGCAGAATAAAATATTAATAGCTACCTATTTGATGTAACTTCCCGTGTAAGTGCAATGGTGGAGAACTTAAAAAAAATATGCTTACTTAAGTTAGGAAGAAAAGGTTGAACTCAGAGAAGTTAAATGATACTTAAATAGGTATTAAAGATTCACTAAATAAAACTAGTTTTTACGGGTTAATGCACGAAACTTTATTTATTTATGACGTTTCGTAGCCTTTACAGGCTGCTTCGTCTGAATAAAACTTTTATTTAATTTGTCGAGCTACCTTCGAAAGACTTTTATTGAGCGTTCGGTTATTTCATTGTTCGATTTTTAAAGTTTTATTGTCTATGTATGAATTTATTATTTAATTTACTTAATAAAGTATTTTATTTAAAATTCTTTTTTGTAATTTTGAGTTTATTTATTTGACCCTAACTACCGTAAACTACCACCGGTTCCAAAATTGGGAGACCTTTCTGAGAAGAACCGGCGAAACAAACTCAAGAGAGGCTTTCTATCTCCTTCTTATGTTTCTTCTCAGAAAGGTCTCCCAATTTTGGAACCGGTGGTAGTTTACGGTAGTTAGGGTCAAATAAATAAACTCAAAATTACAAAAAAGAATTTTAAATAAAATTCTTTATTAAGTAAATTAAATAATAAATTCATACATAGACAATAAAACTTTAAAAATCGAACAATGAAATAACCGAACGCTCAATAAAAGTCTTTCGAAGGTAGCTCGACAAATTAAATAAAAGTTTTATTTATTCTGACGAAGCAGCCTGTAAAGGCTACGAAACGTCATAAATAAATAAAGTTTCGTGCATTAACCCGTAAAAACTAGTTTTATTTAATGAGTGATGTGCGTGAAAACTTAAAGATTCACTCTGAATAATAGGCCTTTGAAATAATTATGGCTATTTTTAAAGTGAAACTTCTTTACGCGCGCTTGTTGGAGGGGTAAGCTGTCGAATGCTTTACGCGTTACGAAAAGTGTGTTCGGGCGAGGCGAACGGGAGTTGAGTGGGGGATATATAAGCAAGAGAAAGCAGTGCGCACGCACATTTTCTTTCTCTCTTTCTCTTATAGCAAGTAAATTAAATATGTATTTGTACACACGCGGAAAGACCCGCTTTGTCACTCATAATGCCATAATCGCTTGCGGTAGCGGCGTAGTAAAAATCCATTCATAGACATGTAATTATCGCTGTCTTACTTTTTCGTATAGCGCTGTCGCGATCACGATGCGGATGACAAATTGCAACTAAAACAAATGCAATTCAATTCATTATTCAATCAATGAAATGCTCTCTGTCTTAATTTTGTGCGGCGGCCCGGATTGGCGCGTCCGACGCGAAGGCGGGGCGTAGTAAAAGCTACTGTAGAAAACCGTTCAAAGCATTTTGTTCGCCAAGTGACAGAGCGCAAAATTCCGCGATAGTACATACATGTATATATTGTACACACACATATATATACAGATGGAGCTAAATAACTTTAACTCCTGTCGTGTGGTCATAAGCATACTCTTTTTTTTTTATTTCATAGGTATGAACAGGTCTGCGATTTCTAGATGTAATTTTCTTATTTTGTCTGCCAGGAATTGCATGTCTATTTGTTTTCCTTGCCGGTTCGATGGTGAAGTAACTGGTGTTATCGCGGAGACTGTTCCAGCATCTTGTCAGCGAGTTCAAACATCACTAATCATCTATATATATAAAACTCAAAGGTGACTGACTGACATAGTGATCTATCAACGCACATCCCAAACCATTGGACGGATCGGGCTGAAATTTGGCATGCAGGTAGATGTTATGACGTAGGCATCCGCTCAGAAAGGATTTTGATCAATTCTACTCCCAAGGGGATGAAATAGGGAATGAAAGTTTGTATGAAACTTTGTCAATTTTAAACCGATCGGGCTGAGACCTTGCAGGCAGGTATAAGAAGAATCATAGATGAATGTCATTGTGTATAATACAAGCCTGAGAACAAAAACTGTAGTCTACACTTCAGCTCTACACCGAAGCGAAGCGAGGGCGGGCCGCTAGTCATGCATAAAACTACTAAACGGTTTTTGTATGCGATTTTCACGATCAGGTTTTTGTTGGTTACGGAAGGTTTATAATGTATGTATAATACGAGTCTATATCCGAAAACAAAAAAAATCTTCACTAAAACGAACAAGGCGAATCAAAAGTTTAAATATAAAAATAAAATTATGTCTCATTCTTTCGAATTCATTTAATCTTCTTCAAAAAGTAGACGTTATATTCAAAAAGATTTGCGAATTTAATTGTATCATAATTCAGATTTAATTACGAATTACGACTTAACGGGCTGATTGTTAAGGAGTGTTCTGTGCGTGAATTTTAATGCGAAATGACTTTTATGTCGCTGGTCATAAAGTTTTTTTTTATTGTCGCCACAAACTGTATCGATGAATCCTCCAACTGTTCGCGCAATTAGAAATGTCGAGTAATTCATCTTATTATGTTATCACTCGATAATTTTTGTGTTACTCGTTTTTTAAAATCCTAACTTAAAATCGACCAGATTTTCAAAGATGTATAAACTAAATCTCTAATGAAAATTTTAGTAGAAAAAAAGAACACGCGGACCAGGCAGCAGACGGGACTCGAACCCGCACCCTTCGCTATCCGGGCGGATGCACTAACGAACTAACCATTATGCTACCGCGACCCTGACGGCCGTGTCGAATTTTCTCTAGCCTTAGGCTGTAAGGCAACGCCATCTCCTCGCATTGTAGGAAACCCACAATGTTAGGTAATTTATTAAAAATGAGTCAGGTTACTTGTTGTGGGCCCCCGTTTCCGCACGTAGACTCCGTACTTGGTCCATTGTGCGTGCAGGGTATGTTGGGCTAGCTAGCTCAGCCAGCCCAGCTCCTTCCAGAAGCGCAGTAGCCTCCTGGGGCTCTCACAGGCTTCTAGGAGCGTCCCCGGCTGTGGGTAAGCTATCGAGTGCCTGTTTTAAAGTCGCTCTTAACAAAATCTGAAAAGCTATCGAGCGTCATTTTAATAGGCCCCTCGAGACTCTCGTACAATAGTAAGTAATTTTTCGAGCCATTTCGCCTGGCAAATTGTGAAGCAACAATTACTCGGGGCACATCTAGGGTCGTAGTATTCATAACGATTAATTTGTTCCTGTCAGCCCCGGAGACAATGAGACTTATCTGTACTTTATAAAGAACTAAATTTTACTTGCGACGTCACTGATATTGTTTTGTAAGGTCACACTCCATAGTCATCTTAATTATCCTTTCTCGTACTGGTCAATCACGTCATAATTGGCAAAGTCCCTTTTCTTGATATGTAAGAAAATTATGGTATGGTGGTGATAAAGGGAAACTTGTTAAGCGATACAAAAAATCTTCAATATTGTTTGAATTGATGCATACAAAGTAATACAAATAAACGAACCTAAAACACGTTTATAATTATATCCCTAGGGATATAACTGCTTGAGGAGCTCGATGGCGCAGGTGGTAAGCGCGTTCGGCTGCGATCGTTGAAGTTTGGCAACTTTCGCAGTTGTCGGTCATTGGATGGGTCACCAAAAATCTTCTATCTCGAGTTCCTCCGTGTCCATTCGGAAGGCACGTTAAGCTGTTGGTTCCGGCTGCTTCTGCAGTCGTTAGCACCCGGCAATCTCCACTGGGCCCGCGTGGTGGGTCATAGCCCAATCTCCCTATTCCATCCATAGGGAAGGCCTGTGCCCCAGCAGTGGGGACATTAATAGGCTGATGATAACTACGGTTGTAGCTATCTTACTGCGACTTCTAAGTTGACGCCTGTGTCTCAGTGCACCAGCCTCTCACCCGCTATAAGAAAGTGTTACAAAAGCAAAGAAAAGAAGAACAACCATAAATTCTAGTTTTACATTAATGGGTATATGGGGGGGGTATATGGTAATGCTGGCTGTGAATGTATGGGGATGTGTGTGCGTGCGTGCCTGCGTGCGTGCGTGTATGCGTGATTGCGTGCGTGCGTGCGTGCGTGCGTGCGTGTGTGTGTGTGTGTGTGTGTGTGTGTGTGCGTGCGTGCGTGCGTGCGTGCGTGCGTGCGTGCGTGCGTGTTCTACACACAAGATATTCTGAATGGTCATTCAATCGAGTCTTCTGAATACGTAGCCTTAGATTTTGTATACCTACACCATCCGACTTCATAAAACAAAGTACATTGTCAGCTCTTCATAGGGTAATATAAAACCTATACAATCAACTTTACGACTCCAGCTTGTCTCCAGAGCACCCAAATCAGCAGGAATAACCAAAAGATTATTTTTACCAGCCAAATACTTAATCCATATCCCACTTATGTAAAAAATGTGTAAGTTTGTATGTTCAAATACTAACGGATTTTGAGAAATTTTGGTTTATCACATGAATTAAGACTTAGGATACTATTTAACATTTATCGATGGCGCAAGTGGTTAGCGCGTTCGGCTGAGATCGTTGAAGTTAAACAACTTTCGCAGTGGTCGGTCATTGGATGGGTGACCAAAAATTTACTATATCGAGCTCCTCCGTGCTTCGGAAGGCACTCCAATCCGCACTGGGCCCGCGTGGTGGGTCATGGCCCAATCTCCCTATTCTATCCATAGCGAAGACCTGTACCCCAGCAGTGGGGACATTAATAGGCTGATGATGATGATGATGATACCATTTATCCCTATACGAAGTAGATTTTCTGAAAGAAAAACATGCAGACAAAACTACGTGCACTGACTTAGTAGGCGAAATAAATAAACCATCTTAATAAAGTTGTCTTCATTGACTCATAAAATACGATTTGACAAATGTTATTGCCGGTCCAGTATAAATAGCCGGGCCGGACTTCGGTATGAATAAAGATCGGGCCCATATCTCATACCTTGGCGACATATTACTTATTGGAGAAGGTTGTAAATTTACTTATCGACCGTATGACCTTTCAAATGCTGCCGAATTTAAAATCTTAACTCGAATGGCTTAAGGTTTTCTATTTGCAAACTCAATAAGATTAATAATATATTTGTTTCTTAGGTTTCACGCACATCACTCATTAAATAAAACTAGTTTTAACGGGTTAATGCACGAAATTTTATTTGTTTATTGACGTTTCGCAGCCTTTTCAGGTCTGCTTCGTCAGAATAATGTTTTTTTTTAATCATTAACCCGTAGTTTTGTGCATTAACCCGTTAAAACTAGGTTAATAATAATAAAATATTGAATTTATTCTTGATTTCAGTTTGTTCAGTATTGAAAGTTTCCTAATGCGACAGATTGTTGTCTCCGTTAAGTAGAGCTTTGAAATGCCAATAATACCATCACTTATGATTGCTTTTTTGTTGTAAATAGTGTTAATTTGTATCTTTAGATTCTTAATTGCGGTTAACTATTTAAAGAAGGAAAGCAAGTTGTTAATGTTCTTTGATATGGGAGGATTTCCGCAATTAATCTAAAGAAAAAAAAAATAGTTGGAGAAATTCCACTCTGTGAAACATCTACAGGAGAGAAATTTTTCTAGTCAACATTTTCTTTAGATAAAAAAAATGATGCAGTTTTTAATACTTAAAATAAAAAACAATTTTTAAGTTACGTATAGCTGTATAAGGTATCAAAACAGATTTCAGAACTTGCCGACGTAACTTTTAAGTGGTAAAAAAGTTGAAAACTCGACTTAACTTCGAACAGGCGGGCAAGTCGGGACAAGTTGCGAGTCGCCAAGTTGTTAACTATCGCCGAATTGAAACTAGTTCTGGGTATTACTTAGATTATTTCGAAGCACTGGGTGGTGTTTGGTGACGCGAAGATTTCTTAATGGCTGAGAAGAGTTTAGTCTCATTAACTTTTTGATGAATGCTTGTCGGTAGACTTTCGTGTACCGCGGCCAATCACAGCGCAGCAGCGCCGAAGATTGCAAGCGACGCGGTTAATCAATGTATGAGTGTCGCCGCACACGGGCCACCGACCACAACCACAAAACGCCGCTACCGGCATATTTCTTGTAGTTTTCATACATTTTATATGGACTCGCTACACGCGGTAACGCCGGTGGCCGCCAAACGCTACAAATCGTCGTTGCTCGCTTCTTGTGGCCCGCACCAGCCACTTAATGCACCGATACAAAACGCCGCCACACGTCACTCGCGCGATTCCTCACCCCTCTCTCCCTTACCATAGTGTCGCCGCACATGGGCCACACGCCACAGCCACAAACGCCGCCACGGGAAGTTAGAAGCGGCTACTAAAGTGGCTGAAGCGCGCGACAGCGGCCGACTAAGGTAAGGGAGAGAGGGGTGGGGAATCAGGCGAGTGACGTGTGGCGGCTTTTTGTATCGGCGCATTAAGTGGCCGGTGTGGGCCACAAGAAGCGAGCAACGACGATTTGTAGCGTGTGGCGGCCACCGGCATACCGTGTGTGGCGAGTCCATATAAAATGTATGAAAACTACAAGAAATATGCCGGTGACGGCGTTTTGTGGTTGTGGTCGATGGCCCGTGTGCGGCGACACTTAGTCGGCCGCTGTCGCGCGCTTCAGTCACTTTAGTAGCCGCTTCTAGCTTCTCGTGGCGACGTTTGTGGCTGTGGCGTGTGGCCCGTGTGCAGCGACACTGAAACTATATGGCACTGTGCGACTGATGCAATAAGACAGCGTATGAAAATCATTGGTGCCATGCGGCCAAGCGACGTCCGTCGTAGACCGCACAAGTCCGTGGCAGACTTCGAAAACCCTGCCATACATTTTCATATACTGACTATTGCTGAATCAGCCGCGCGCGTCAGTCACAAATAGGGTTACCATCCGTCCGGATTTGACCAGACATGTCTGGACTTTTTGCCTTTTGTCCGGACTTTATCCGGCTTTTTAATTTGTCCGGATTTTTATAATTAGTTGGAATATGAGTTAAACTACTTTTTAAGTTAAATCAAATTCTATTCATTGAAAACAAAATATATAAATATAAAAGATATTTTTTAAAATCAACAACGAGACGATGCGATCGTCTGCTGCAACGCGTATAATATCACTGTAACTAAGTAGATGATGTTTACATTTTGTGAAGAAAATGTCCGGACTTTTATCGAAACGTCTGGCTTTTTGTCAGGACTTTAAAAAAATTTAAATAGTAACCCTAGTCGCAAACGAATGATCGCACGATAAGATTCACTGTGGATCTAACTCAAACCAAGACCATACAGAATAACATTATTTTCCTGCAGTTTATTGCAATTTGGATGATACTCAACCAAGCAAAGCGAGTGCTTCTATTCTAACCTTCTTTACAGCATAATATTGCCGTGTAATAACTTAAAGTTTTTAGGGTTCTACACACCGAATCTACCTTTAAAAAAGAAACAGACGCCAGTTTGAATATTGAGCATACCCACTTATTTAATTAATGCCTATTTAAAATAATTCGACCCTATAGTTCTCAATGCTATATGAAGCGTATCTGTCGTGTACTGAAATTTAATTTTGTGGTACCAACCTATGTAAATATAAACAGTCACATGTACGGAGAAACGGTGAAAACATAGTAAGTACGTTTTACACCATCTGGGAGGAGCTCGATGGCGCAAGTGGTTAGCGCGTTCGGCGATCGTTGAAGTTAAGCAACTTTCGCAGTGGTCGGTCTTTGGATGGGTGACGAAAAATTTAACGATCTCGAGCTCCTCCGTGCTTCGGAAGGCACGTTGAGCCGTTGGTCTCGGCCTCATCTGCAGTCGTTAGCACCCGCCAATTCGTTATGGGCCCGCGTGGTGGGTCATAGCCCAATCTCCCTATTCCATCCATAGGGAAGGCCTGTGCTTCAGCAGTGGGGACATTAATAGGCTAATGATGATGATGATATATATATATATATATATATGAGTGATGCGCGCGGTGCTCTATTTTCCTATGCCTTATGCACCGCCTAATGTTAGGTTATTTAACAAAAGAAGTTTCAGTTTCAAAGAAGTTTTGTCCGTTTGCACATTTTTTTTGCGATTGATGCCAGTAGACCTACTCTAATTCAACGAAAACCGAAATTGCAATCGAAACTTCGCACTTTTCTTACTATGTTTCTGGATGGTTTTTAATTATAATAATATTCGTCGTCGGAATACAGATTGAGGTGTAGATTTTGTAAGCCTACTCAGAAAAAGCTTCAATTTGATAGTTTATGATTTTATTTATTTTTTAAGCATTTAACTGCTAGATGTTTAAATCTAAAGAAAAGTTTACTAGAAAAAAATCCACGCGGACCAGGCAGCGGACGGGACTCGAACCCGCATCCTTCGCTATCCGGGCGAATGCACTGACCATTATGCTACCACGGCCCTATTAGCCGCGTCGAAATTTTCCTAGCCTTAAGCTGCAAGGCAGCGCCATCTCTTCGCATTGTAGGTAATAGGGCCGTGGTAGCATAATGGTCAGTGCATTCGCCCGGATAGCGAAGGATGCGGGTTCGAGTCCCGTCCGCTGCCTGGTCCGCGTGGATTTTTTTTGATAGTTTATCGTTAAAATTAATTATAACCTTAAATTGACGAAATTAAATTTCGTTTGGACTTCGTTATCCAAAGTTTTTTTCGGAGCAAGAGAGTAGACCCCCAGGTTTTGAATGGTGATGCGAAGTAATAAAATAGCTTTAAAGGTTAAAAGCTTTACTCTCCTTTTTGGTATATTTTTTGCATACAATTGCGTTATTTTTCTGTATGTCGTTTGTATTGTCTGTGGTTTGTATATGTGGGGCGAACGGGCGAACTTCCGCAGATCTTATGAAAAATTTGTAAGCAATATCGGTAAGAGGAAACTACTTCGTGGGCCAGTAGATGCCTACCGAATTTTCCTTAATACGTTTCCTAGGATGGAGTGTTTGTTTCCCTTATAAGTAAATTAGGTTTTGTACTTACGTTCGAGTTACAATATACCCGCTTTTGGAACTCTTTCTACTATCTGAAGTATACGGGTAAGATTTGCTTTCACAATTTTAAAAAAATAGAAGAATTAAGTGCCTTACACTTAAATCTTCTATTTTTTTTTCTTACGTTTCCGAGCCTTTTCCGAACACTGGGCCCTTAAAAGTAGGTTAAGATCTATGCGTGTTTATAATAATTGACGTTCCAGCTAGATCTTTTCAAATTTCGCGGTCTTGAAATAATGGCTTTTCTTTCAATATTTATCATTTTCTTTATAAGCCAATAAAACCTTTGGTGTGTCAATAGATACAATAAGAAATTCCTTATTTAAAATATTATCCCTTACTGCGCCATAGAAATCCAAACTAATATTAAAAACATATTTACGGGATTGTTACCATGTACCTTGTTTTTAGTGAGTTTCCGATATTTCGGCACTGTTGCAAGCGCCATGATCACGGTGTCGAAATATCGAAAACTCGCTAAAAACAAGGTACATGGTAACAATCCCGTAAATAACTTATATTACTTTAGTGTTGGTGACCATGAAAGTTTAAAACGATATAATATTATAAATGCGAAAGTGTATCACTCTGTCAACCGCTGAACCGATTTAGATGAAATTTGATACAGATATAGGTTGAAAGGAGAAAGAAAGGAGAAGAGAATGAAAAGGGAGAGATAAAAAGGAAAGGACTTCTCTTATCCTAGAAATCAGCCTTTAAGTGGGTGAAATTTGTAAAGAAAACCAATTTCTTCATGCAGGCGAAGTCGCGGGACCCACTAGTATTTTACAAAGGTAGGTAGGACCCAAAGGAGTCGTGGCTCTATTTGCGTTCATCATCAAAGTTAATAAGTGTTTATTCAGTAAGTTAGTATGTAGCCTTTGTTTGTCTTCCATAATAACTTGGGCTCCATAACTTGATTTACTTATGTAGAAGTCTTAGGAATAAGATCAAAGATTATTTTGTTTGGGTGAAAGCCGTCTCAGTGTAAACATTAGCTCGGGCTTGTTTTTATATAATAATACCTAAATTTCATTATACGAGTAAGTACAGTCAGCATTACATCAAGAGGTCGCAAAATTAAAAAAAACCATTAATTATTACTTTAAGCACGGACCATCTGAAGTGAAACTTCTTTTCTTAAATAACCTAAGATAATGCGGTGAATAAGGCATAGGGGAAGGCTTACTGTAATGTAATAAATTTTTAACTTAAAAAAAATGTATTATGCTTAATATAAAACGGAATTTATTACATACTTTAAAAGGCAGACGAACAAACGATAATCGAATGACACAACAACGTTCGAAAAGGGAGGAAGTTATAAAAAACCCTATCCAAGTGCAAGTCACTCATGCACAGAAAAGGTTCTGTAGAAAAATGAATAATTATTAAATAAAACTAGTTTTAACGGGTTAATGCACGAAACTTTATTTATTTATTGACGTTTCGCAGCCTTTTCAGGTCTGCTTCGTCAGAATAATGATTTTTTATTATATAATAATTATTTTTAAGTATCTAACTGTTAGATGTTTAAAGTATAGAAAATTTTACAATAATAAATCCTAGTTTCAGACGGGATTCGGAGTCGTCTAGTTCCAAATAAATAAAATTAGCCCCAAAGTAAGCACTGTAGGCTTGTGTTATGGGATACTAAGGTAACTGATAGAATACATATACTGATACATATGTATATTTAAATAGAAATACATATTAAACATTCATGACTGGAGTACAAATGCTTGAGTAGACTACACCTTGACACCCGGTATACAAACCACTCGGGGTAGAAGGTGACGGGTAGATATAACAGTTTCGTGAATAATTAACAAGTAGGATTGCTTTCAACTTTTTGTGCAGTAAAACCTTTGCTCCAGAAGGAGAGGAGTCTCTCCGAGTCGAGGGGAGATGCCATCCGCCTGAAATACCTCTAGAGGCATTCGCCAATTCTCGGCTTGAGGTTTTTTTTTATAGATAGGTCCGACAAATGACTTCACCCCTCCTGATGTTAAGTGAAGGTGAAGTCTAGGTGCGAAGATAGCTGATACAGCAGTTCTACCTGCCACACCAGCCATCCTCACCCTGCCGGCCTGCATGTTGCTTATTCACGCCTCTTTTAAAGGATCCCAGGTTGTAAGAGAGAGGGAACACATGAGCGGACAGAGCATTCCATTTACGGATAGTGCGACAAAGAAATGAGGTCCTCTTAGGATCTCGCCGTCCCCAAACTCGGTGACGATGTAAAGGTCATCTGCGACCAACAGCATATACACACTCAAAAAAAAAATGTATAAGACCTGGTTTTTTATGCTTGTGACAGTTACGCAATAAAGGTTCCATTATATTCTCATTCTATTTGCACGGAACCCTAAACATGAGTCGTGGAAATGCTTAAACACACGCGCGCGAAAAAAGGGAAAGATATGCCGTATTGAACTCGATTTCTGACACACCTCCGCTCCCTTGAGATTATACCCCCAAACGATTCTATGCATACGAATCCGTGTTACATATAGCGGATATACATATATGTGTATATCTATATGTTTATCTTTTTGTTTCACCTCGCGTATATTCTATATTCGAAATACGCTCACGGGGGGAATATTTTTTGCAATGTTTGCCTGCTCGCTTCATATAAACAATTTTCCTTCATTCCGAATTCTGAAGAGGCTTGTACGGTATCGATATGTAGGTTTTTTTCAGTACATTCTTTCCTTTTTGCTATTGTTTGAAACTTTTGTGATGAGAAATTGTATTTCTTATGTAAAGAAGGTGGTAAACAAGCATATGGCCCGCCTGCGGCCAATTGCTATGGCTATCGCTATCGCTTACGATATAATTTTCTTATTACTGACCGCCGATGGATTTCAAATGCCTCGCGCTCAATGTTTTTCTTTTGCATTGGTAATAACAATATTAAAGAAAATGAGCGTTACATATTTGAATACCTTCGGCGGCCGGAAATAACATAGATAGTCATAGCAATCCCGTTAAGCGAATGCCCCCCTGATGGTAAGCGATTGCAATAGCCTATAGACCAGGGATTTACTTGATTAGACTACTACTCTTTTCCGATTACAATAGTCAGTGCCTGAAAATGTATAGCGCCGTTTCTGAAGTCTTCGACGGCCGCTGTACATTATTATCATCATCATCATCAACCCATGTTCGTCCACTGCTGGACATAAGTCTCCCCTAATGCACGCCACTGCTCCCGATTTTCTGCCACTCTCATCCAGACCACTTCAGCCAGCCTATAAAATGTCATCATCCCATCTTGTCTCAGGGCGTCCCACACTACGTTTACCGAGTCGCGTTCTCCACTCAAGAACTTTACGGCTCCATCGGCCGTCAGTTCTGCGGCTAATGTGACCAGCCCACTGCCACTTCAGTTTGCTAATTCGGTGGGCTATGTCGGTGACTCTGTTTCTCTGTCGGATTAATTTCTGATGCAGTCCTTCAGGGATACTCCGAGCATACATTTTCATACAGTGATTAATTGCACCAGTCGCCGTTTTGCCTATCGTACTAAACACCCACTTCGTGGAGTTCTGAAACCGTATATTCTACAACAAAAACATAACACCGCCAAAAGGTAGTGTAAATTCTACTGCGATGCTTTGTGAATCTATTAAATTTTCTCCCATTTTAGGAACTCATAACATTAATTAGGTTTTTGTTTGTTCAGTTCGTTCCAGAATAATATTATTATAATAAGTATTTACTAATTGAATACTTATTTCGTCTGCGTGAAATTCTTAATTGGTTTCTCAAACAGCCTTTCAACTCCTACATAAACTGCGTTGAAAAAATAATTTAAGCGAAATAAGTTAGCATATTTTTTTCTCTCTGAAACCATTAATATTGTATGTTCGACACATTTTTTTCAATAATTTAATAATTTTGCTTTTATATTACTAGCTGACCCAGCGAACTTCGTACCGCCATAAAAATAGGGGCAGGTGGTAGAAGAGAAAATTTAGGGTTGTATGTATTTTTTAAAACCATATATAAAAGAAAAAAACCTGTCCAAAAATGTTTTAGGGGTGTGTAACGTAGTGTTCTATCAATCACCTGGGATAACATTCCTCCTAACTCATATGAGAACACTACGTTACAATACCCAACATTTTGAATTTTGGCGCGAAGGCGCATTGTAGGTTTCAGAACACTACGTTACAGGTGGACAACCCTTATCACTTAAGGATATAAAAAATAGATATTAGCCGAATCTCAGACCCACGGAATATGGTTATAAAATTTCATAAAAATCGGTCAGGCCGTTTCGGAAAAGTATGATATTTAACATTATGACACGAGAATTTTATATATAAGAAGATACCGTTTTGTTCGCCAGCTCCTCATATATAAAAAAGAGCTTGGGAGAAGCATAACAGGTGAGAGAACAAAATGTAATAAAACTTAAAAGAAAATTGATGTCTCTAAGTAAACGCGTAAAACAAATATCTAAAAACAGTTTACTTAAGGATTCATATAAAAGACAGCAAAGCCCATTTTATCTCCCCGTGTGGCTTAAACGTGTCGCCGGCCTTATCTCGCCGCTAAGCCTAGTAAAATATTTATTGGCGAGCCGCGCATCCCGCCCCGAAGTTACTTAGAACAGGAAACCACTTGTTTTGCTTAAACTTAATTCGCAGTTCGACAACGAAGCGTTTGCGTACGTCTCGAATTTGAATCTTACGTAACTTATGCCGGGCGAGTTTATATTTAACCGAATTTCGTGAACACAAAGCTTGAAATGTTTATTTTTGTTAAATACTCGTATCTAGAAGGCATAGGATGCGAAGTTCATACAGCCTCCTTAATAAAATTAAAGTAGAACTTTACAGACTTTAACTATTTGCACGACTAATAAAAATGTCTGTAAGTTCTGATCTCTCGTAGTGGGGTTATAACAACAATGGGGAAATAACGGTGAAGTCCAGACGTGAAGATAGCTGGTAAAGCAGTTCTACCTGCCACAGCAGCCATCCTCACCCTGCCGGCCTGTATGTTGCTTCTTCACACCTCTTTTTAAGAATCCCAGGTTGTAAAAAGAAGGGAACACGTGACTGCTCACGTGTTCCCTCCTTCTTAACAACATACAGAGCTTTCCATTTGCGGATCTGAAGTGAAACATTTTTTCTTAAATAACCTAACATTAGGCGGTGTATAAGGAATAGGGAAATGGAGCAGCGGACGCATCCTTCATATATATATATTGTCGCGTGTGACGCTCGTAGCATTTCAGCCTTCGCCGAGTTATTCCCAACTTTCATGCTCGTATTCTTTCCCCCCAACACATATATATATATATATCTTCGTGTGACGCTCGTGACGCATTTCCGTTTCATCTTTTCCACAGGATTTTTCCATTTACACCCTTTCCGAAAAGAAGTTTAACTTCAAAAATGGCAACTGTGCAAGATTAGCATTTGCCTGTTATATGAAATTTAAAAATAATTTTGTGTAACATAAAGTTTAATAATGCTTTAAATAAAAAGACACAAGTTCTTGGTTTGAGTATTAACGAAAATCTCAAAATGACAACTGTATTTTTTTCTGTTTCAGGTATGTATCTGAATTTGACAGCTTCAGCGATATTGTTGTAAGTACATCGTATGGTTGCTTTAAGTGGAGCATCGGGCAATAAATATTACTGACAGAGTGTGTCTGGAAAGTATTAATTTTAAAATTATTTACAGTCATCATCAGCATCATCAGCCTATTAATGTCCCCACTGCTGGGGCACAGGCCTTCTCTATGGATGGAATAGAGAAGTAGTGTGTCAGTACACAACTACAAAATGAATAATTTGACTCACTAGACGCTAGCAAACGTCAATAAATTGGATTAGACCGGTTTATTAAGGTTTAAGTTACCGCTTTCATTTCGGACGCGCTTCGAACGAAACCTTACTGAAAACCGGTATTAACCTTTATTTATTATATTACCGGTATTTTCGAAACCAGTTACAAGCCCTGTTTTAGAGAAATGACTCACCGTAATAAAAAACGGTCTCTGATTTTATATCAACTACCCATATTGTATTATGGCTAAGTCTACAATTCGCCTGCTATTTAGATTTAAGTATACAGTATAAATACCTATTATCACTGCACCGCTCCATAATTAGTTTTCGCTTTTAGCTTGCGGGTAGCAAAGGGACCTTTATTCGATTTATTAATTTTCCTGCAATCCTCGCTGGCTCTTTGTCTTTCATCCTTCGTCAACTTCCGGGAATAAAAATATTTACCTAGACTTTTAATATCGTTTGAGAAATATCTCCCTTTACTCGGAAAAAGCTAAACAATTGGTACCTAGTATGCGTTTATTGCTTTATTAACTTAGTAACTGGAAAACGGATTCTCTTTTTTATGTTGGAAGGGTGGCAAAGCTGAGCATGGCCTGCCTGTTGGTAAGCGACACAGTAATTATTAAAATACAATGTAACAAATTAAAACTATAATTAGACACATTTTCAACCTCCACTAAAATGTTAATTCTGTGTATTGTGATATTATGTTGTGTTTTGTCGTGCATGCCATAAAATGTATCGTGTTTTGTTACAGGGTCGTTAAATCAACATAGGAAGTGACAGAATTTTTAAAATAGTATTTTCAACTTCTCATTTCAAAATTAATTGTATTAATAATCCCTTGCCGTGTAGTGGCTATCTACGTGAAATTGGCAGAATTGTGGGTATATCCCCGTTGAGCCATTAAAAAAGAAAGAAGAAGAAGCAGAATACAGTAAGAGGTTAAAAGGGTGACCAGAGACCTTTTGTACGGGAACCGATGTCGCCGGCTCGCCCACTACTGCCGTTCTCAAACTAAAGTGCGGCTTCGTGACATATGGTTGATTTTTCAGTCTTAAATTTCATCTTGTACAGTTTTCAATTCTCTATCGATCTGTATTTAACAAGTTCTTCTTCTTCTTAGTCGGGCAATCTTGTCAGAGTGGTCGTAGTTGCACTGACAAGGTACATGGTCGGGTGTTCTTTGGGTCGCTATCAATTCCGAGGGTAGCTCTCCTGGCGATGTGCTTCCATTTCTGACGGTTCGAGACGTCGCGAGTACACTGCACCATGGTGGACTCAGTAGCCTTTGTGATGGCGTCTATCCAGCGGGTTGGTGATCGACCGCGTGCTCTCTTGCCTTCCACCTGAACTTTAACAAGTATTCGTATCTTTTATAATTTAAGTCCGTCATGTGCTGAATGGTTACAAAACAGCAATAATTTAAAATTTACACGTTGTTTTTTTGGCCATATCTCAAAATTTGGTTATGTCATTAAGCCGCGTTTTAGCTTGAGGACGGCAGACTCCACTTTCAGCTGATGGATAATAGCCAATCAAAGGACGCGACATCAAACAACCGAACCAATCAGTGCTCACACCCGAGAGCAATGACGTAATCAGAACCAAATTTTAATCAAGTCGGGGCGCCACAGTTATGTGTGAGCAAATGCTCATAGGATTAGCTCTTCTAACCTCTTTCTGTGTTTTGTGGTAAGCGACCACTCGCACCGTTGCTTCATCATCATCATCAACATCCTATCTTAGTCCACTGCTGGACATAGGCTTCTCCAAATGCACGCCACTCAGATCGATCTTGGGCTACTCGCATCCAGCTCCTGCCAGCCACCTTGCGCAAATCGTCACTCCACCGCACCTGAGGACGTCCTACACTATGTTTGCCTAGACACGGTCTCCACTCCAGAACTCGTCTACCCCAACGGTTAACGGTTTAATTAACGGTTCTCTTACCGTCCCAATCCTCTAACCCGTGGAGTTTCAATGTTTTAAGTCTTAAATTTCGAAGCCATTGTTTTTCCCATGAGTTCTTTCGAGTCTTTACAGATTTTTTAATTTTCAAGTTCTCTGATTCCCTAGATTTACATTTGGCTTTCATTCCAACATAGGTGAATTCCCGAGATCCCTGTGTAATGAACACACAGACAACACAGGACTTGGTGACCTGTAATACAGGTATTGCTATACACATCTAATGCATCAGATTCTCACATCTCATAAAAGATTATTTCCACCTTATATAGCGTCCCATACTATGTTAGTTTTGAAGAGTAATAAAACATATGTTATTATAAGATTCATCATCATCATCAGCCTATTAATTTCCCCACTGCTGGGGCACAGGCCTTCCCTATGGATGGAATAGGGAGATTACGCCATTACCCACCACGCGGGCTCAGTGCGGATTGGCGGGTGCTAACGACTGCAGATGCAACCGGGACCAATGGGTTAACGTGCCTTCCGAAGCACGGAGGAACTCGATATAGTAAATTTTTGGTCACCCATCCAATGACCGAACACTTTAACGACGAAGTTGCTTAACTTCAACGATCGCAGCCGAACGCGCTAACCACTTGCGCCATCGAGCTCCTCATTATAAGATTAGTAGATAATAATGTCCTGCAATGATACGCTTAAATAATATAACTTAGAAAAATAATAATAAAAGAATAAGAAAGCAACGATAAAATTTATTTACCGCCCTAAAAGTATATCGTTCGGAATCAGTAATCCTTTTAGCTTTCGCCCAACAAAATACATCCCCAAAAAGCTATTGACGAATGGCGAGCCGTCACAACAATATTGGACCAGAGAATGGACCTTTTGTCACCGTAATACGGGCTATTGAATCACCAAATTGTCCCCGTACCTATGATCCTGGCATCGAGATTACTCGTATTGGGCTATTACTTAAGACCGACCGCCATTTCTCGGGTTACAGATGGCGACTTCAAACAAGTCGATATGCTATTTGTTGTTCTTTTTTAAGCGCAATATTTACCTGTGCTGATAAATCTGAGAGCATTTGTGTCAAGAATCCAAAAGAGCGAGCTTTGATAGCTTATTCTCTTTCAAAATAATGGACTTAAGAAGTCGAAAGGGAACCCACGGTGCTAGATTTGTTGTAAGAACCGAATTTACGATCTTCTGTAAAATGGCTGCGTGATGAGCAGAAAAACCGACAAAGGTGTATGCGGAGATAAATGGACGTGGAAAACGCGAGAGAAATGTGTCAAGATCGTAGCTAAAGGAGATCAATTGACTCAATAATGATGATGCTGGTTTGTTTTTTGTACCTATATATAATTTGTGTTGTCCGTTTGTCATCTTAATACTAAACAGGTGACTCAGCAATTATAAATCATCATAATTTCAGTCGTAAGACTTCTGAGTGCAATATGCTCGTCGATTGGTCTTGAGCTGGCTGCATCCAGCGGCTTTCCGTGAGCTTTGACAGACCGTTTGTCATTCAAGAACTTTTCCGTCCCAACGGCGGTACTGCCATGTCAGCTAAACAATTCTTCGAGCGATGTCGGTTACTTTGATTCTTCTTTACGGATTTCCTCATTTATATACTTGCAACGAATAGTATATTTGGCAGTATAACGAATACCGAATATTCAGCGAGGCCCCTGACCGAATAGCCGAATATTAGGCAAAAGTATTCGGCTGGATTTTAGCGCCAAAAAGTTGTACAGACGTGATTGTTTCGCGCTCCTTTGTTTTGTTCTAATCTGCCGTCCTCAAGCTAAAATGCGGCTAAATGACAAAACCAACTTTTGAGAAAAACGGCGCGTAAACTTTAAATTATTGTTATTATCTAACCATTCATCGCATGACCAAATGAATTAAAAACTGTTAACTTGTTTAATACAGAAAATGATTAAATTATGTGCCTGTTTTATGTACCAATGACTACTTAATAAATGATTATAAAAGAAATGAGAACCTTACCCTTCTAAATTTTGATTACCACAATAATTAAAATACATTCTATGTATTTTTCCAATTCAGAAGATGATTATATTCCTGTGTTATGTACCAATGACTACTTAAATGATTATATATCAGAAATGAAAATATGAATATATACGTAATCAATCGATTTTAATTTGTCATTTTACCAATTATTTCTATATGACAAAATATATTATTTAAGTATTCGGTATTCGGCCGAACATAATAAAAGCAGCCGAATAGGCCGAATACCGAATAGTAACCGAATATTCGTTGCAAGTCTTCTCATTTATGATCATATATTACTGGCTCTCTCGCTCCCAGCAAAGAATAGGAGTACCCCTTAAAAAAAACAAACTTCGTAAATTCCAAATTAGAAACCTAGACATGATACCCCAGTAGCTCAAACAACAAATCGTCATATAAAAGCGTTCATACATAACTCCAATAACAATAATTTTTGATATTAAATCTGTATTAGTACATTTGTGGACACGTCCAGTTTAGCCGGAGCTCTTGTCGAGCTGTTGTTTTCGTTTCTATGGTGCGAGTTAGTAAAGATTCCGGGGGGGTGGGGGAGATTAAGATTGACTGGTCTGTTTCTATACAACGCGCCCCTGGAAGATATATGAGGGGGGTTTTTATTTAATATTGGGATATTGATTTATAGCTTCGTCGGAGTGAGCTCAGACCATATTGGGCTTTCCCTTAAATCGTGTTTAGTGACATGTAACGCTCGCTGGCTACTATTATACGAGTATGAATTTATGAATATGTATTGTGCATGGATTTTTGAGTTTCACTCTTTTATGATGATTTATGGAAAAGTTGTTGTAATAATTATGTTATTTGTAACTTATAGGTAAGGATTTCCTGTCACATCTCGTAACACATATACAACTAGGCTTTCTAGATGGCCGAGAAATCCGGGTTTGTCCCGGAATTTCGCGTCTTGTCCCATGTCCAGTAATTAGACTTTATTGTCCCGGATTCCGAAAACAAACTGGCATCGGGCAACCCTGTACATAACACTCCCCAGAGATAATGTAATTTTACTGTGATTATATAAAAAGACCTGACAAAATATTCCAACCCATCTGGTGCGAAAATAGCTGGTCCACCAGTTCTACCTGCCATACCAGCCACCCTTACCTTGCCACCCTGCATATTGCTTCCTCACGCCTCTTTTAAAGGATCCCGGGAATAAAGTAACTTTTTCAACGCATTTGCTCAAAAAATTGCATTTACGGAGGTTGAATATGTACATTGTTCGAAAGTTCGAATTACGGGCGGTAAAACATTTTACCGCACGCTCCCATACATGGCGCCCTTCGTATCTTTTACGGTTTTTTGTATTTCGGTCGAACCTCTTTGGAAATAACTAATCTATACCATTACCTTTTTAATTAAATAACACTCCCCAGAGATAGTGTAATTTTACTGTGATCTTCTGTAAGTGGAATGTTTCTAGATGGGCGCTTCAATTCGAGAAGAGAATCTGCTATGCCCTACCTCTTTTCAATTCTTTCTAATCTTCTTATGTGTTTTACACAGAACACAGAAAGAGGTTAGAAGTGGGATGGGGCGGGTTCGAGTCTCGTCTACTCCTTGGCCCGCGTGGAATATTTTTCTAGTTAAATTTTCTTTAGGTTTCAACATCCAGCAGTAAAATGCTTAAAAAATATGTATAAATGTAATGTTTAATATATTTTTTTCAAAACGATATTTGCATACGATAGAAATACTTTCAAATGGGCTGTTTTTAAGCAAGTATAGCTATATGAATATTTTATTTTAACTTTGGCTATTGTTTGCATTATTTTATGCGCGTTCGAAATTCACAGTTCAGCCATGTTTAATTGTAACCACCGTTGAATGCTTGACTTGTCTTATTTCAAACATAATTAAAAACGCCTGAATTACGCCAAAAGGCCCGACGAGGCTGTTTACAGTTCCCGGAAGGTCCTCCAGTGGATTTATTAGGAATCTTGGAGGCATTCATTGCCATTGTGTGCCATCACAGGAATTTCATTTAGCGCTCAAGATTTGCCCGGTTTGAGAAACAGTGAATTTTCCAGTTAGCTGATTGTAATATTTACTCACTTGTGATGTTAAAGTACGTTGGCACAGTGATAAGCACGTTCAGTCTGTAATTGTGAACGTTGAGCGACTTCTTCAATGGCGGGTTTTGGGGTGGATGATCAAAAGTTTTTAAGTTAATATTCTATCCATGATAAGTCATTGATCTCGGCTGCACCAGCATGGAATCTCATGCTGGGTTATTTTGGGTAGTTTTTTTCTATTTTTACCATAGGGAGAGCCTGTACCTCAGCAATGGAGACATCAATAGGTTAATGATTTTTATTTATATAAATAGACCTGACAAATGACTCTAACCCATCTGGTGTTAGGTGATGGTGGAGTCTAGACGCGAAGATAGCTGGTACACCAGTTCTACCTGCCACACCATACTCACCTTGCCAGCCTGCATGTTGCTTCCTAACGCCTCTTTTAAAGGATCCCGGGAATAAATAACTTTTTCAAC
Organism: Chilo suppressalis; assembly: GCA_902850365.2. Taxonomy (NCBI): domain Eukaryota; kingdom Metazoa; phylum Arthropoda; class Insecta; order Lepidoptera; family Crambidae; genus Chilo; species Chilo suppressalis. The sequence continues at coordinate 10,880,421 of OU963917.1, read as the reverse complement.
GCATTTTCTCAAAAAATGCATTTACGGAGGTTGATTATGTACATTGTTCGAAAGTTCGAATTACGGGCTATACAACGAAGCGTGCGGTAAAACATTTGACCGCACGCTCCCATACATGGCGCCCTGCGTATCTTTTACGGTTTTTTGTATTTCGGTCGAACCTCTTTGGAAATAACTAATCTATACCTTTGTCTCACTTTAATACGTGATAGATGTAGTTCCAATTTTCACCGCACGCACCATTTTCTTATTAGATAACACAATACTGTTTTCTCGCAAATGTGATGCAAAACGTTGTATGAGTTTCGTCCGCATTGGTATTTACAAACTTACCGAACTAATATAATAATTTTTTTTTTGCTAATTTTGAGGAGCTCAATAGCGCAAGTGGTAAGCGCGTTCGGCTGCGATCGTTGAACTTAAGCAACTTTCGCAGTGGTCGGTCATTGGATGGGTGACCAAAAATTAGTATCTAGAGCTCCTCCGTGCTTCGGAAGGAACGTTAAGTTGTTGGTCCCGGCTGCATCTGCAGTCGTTAGCACCCACCAATCCGCACTGGCCCAATCTCCCTATTCCATCGATAGGGAAGGCCTGTGCCCCAGCAGTGGGGACATTAATAGGCTGATGATGATGATCATTGCTAAATTACATAGCTTAAGCAAAACCTAATGTAAAATTTCGTCTCGTTTCTTAACCTAAAGTCTCGTATCACACTAATATTAAAGGCGAAAGTTTGTGAGTGTGTATGTCTGTTACTTCTACACGTCTAAACGGCTGGAGCGATTTTGATAAAATTTGGTATGGATTTAACTGACACCCTGGCTTAGCACATAGGCTACGTTTTACTGCGGGAAAATTTGCCTAATAAAACGCGAGTAACACCACGAGACACAGCTAGTATACAATAAAGGAATAGACATAAAGACGTCCCACTCATTGTCATATATTTGAGCGGTCCCTCTCACAAATAACAACATATGCATATTCATACTACATCTAGCGGCTGTAACTTTGAAACATGGCACTATAAATTTGGATATGCTATTAATGAACTTTTGAAACGTCATTAAAAAGCAAACTTATACAAATGAAATAGCTAAAAATATGCAAAATGATTAGAATGTTTGACAAATATTCTATTTTTAAATATTCTAAATTTCTAATTGTGTTTTTATATCAGTGATGATAGTCTATATATTTATTGATTAAGTAAAAAAATATTATTGGAATATAATATAAGGAGGCGCTCGATGGCGCGGGTGGTTAGCGCGTTCGGCTGCGATCGTTGAAGTTAAGCAACTTTCGCAGTGGTCGGTCATTGAATGGGTGACTAAAAATCTTCATCTCGAGTTCCTCCGTGCTTCGGAAGGCACGTTAAGCCGTTAAGCCGGTTGCACCTGCAGTCGTTAGCACCCGCCAATCCGCATTAGGCCCGCGTGGTGGGTCATGGCCCAATCTCCCTATTCCATCCATGGGCCTGTGCTCCAGCAGTGGGGACATTAATAGGCTGATGATGATAACATAAGAATTTAAAATTCCTTTCCTAAATTTGGGATACTATTATTATAGAAAATTTAAACAATTTACATGATTACTCTAGAACATAGTAAAAAACTTTTTTTTTGTATCAGTATCAAAAAAGTCCGTTTTCTCAAAAAGAACTAAGTGTCGCCGCACACGGACCACCGACCACAACCACAAAACGCCGCCACCGGCATATTTCTTGTAGTTTTCATACATTTTATATGGACTCGCCACACACGGTACGCCGGTGGCCGCCACACGCTACAAATCGTCGTTGCTCGCTTCTTGTGGCCCGCAGCGGCCACTTATGCGCCGATACAAAACGCCGCCACACGTCACTCGCCCGATTCCCCACCCCCATCTACCTTACCTTAATCGGCCGCTGTCGCGCGCTTCAGCCACTTTAGTAGCCGCTTCTAGCTTCTCGTGGCGGCGTTTGTGACTGTGACGTGTGGCCCGTGTGCGGCGACACTTAGTGTTTTTTGAAAGTATTCATAGTTGTAAAGCCACCTTTGAAAAACCGCATCCATTGTGATTGTTAAATCTTTGGTCGTTTGAGCAGACCTACCACTGTATCCCAATAATTAATTTTATAATTTATGCGGTTGAGTAGGCTTCGATTTTCGAGATGCGTGCTTCGTTATAGATTACTTTAGCCACAAGATATCAGAGATCACACATAGATAGTACAGAAGGTTATCTACTTACAAAGTGCATTCGAGTTCCATTTATGTCCAAAAATGTAGTAACAAAAATAAGGGACCAACAGCTTAACGTGCCTTCCGAAGCATGTAGGAACTCAAGATAGAAGATTTTTGGTCTCCCATCCAATGACCGACCACTGCGAAAGTTGCTTAACTTCAACGATCGCAGCCGAACGCGCTAACCGCCTGCGCCATCGAGCAATATAAATTGAAAATAAATGCTGATACCTAGTCTGTATCGATATCTCGCGATTCAATTAAAAGATATTATCGTGAATAAAACTTTCAATAAGCGCAGTTCTTTTGAATTAATTTTTAAGTGGATTTCCAAATACAATTTTGACGGCCACTTCGTCATGCTTGTTTCTTACATACTTCAATTTACTAACGCACTTTATTTATGGTTTGGACAATTCATCGTTTAAAATTGTTGCTTCCTTAGACCAGAGATTCGGAGTTTTTTTTTTATAAGTATATAAAAAGTTTCTATAATATTCGCAGAAATAGGCATTCTTCAAATAAACGATTATAAATACTAATATATTTATTTTTTTATAACTACGCTGAAAAAGAATACTAAAAATCCATTCTGCATATCTCCACGATAAGCTGCAAGTAGATTTTCCCTTTCCACTATTAAGTTTCACTCCCTTTTTTGATTAGTGATGTAAATTGATCAACTGAAACAGAAAAAGAGTATTAGGTAGAGTCTGTGCAGAAAGAGAATGGAATTTAGATTGGAGGGCGATGTAGTGCTTTTCTACCGTAATTTTAAGGTTTTACCCCTTTCAAACATGATTAAATACAAAAAACCGCAAGAAATCACAACAACAAACAAATCCGTATCAATACAAAACTTTGACGTTTTATAGATTGCTGGGTTTGATTGCCAAATAAAAATCTAACATTATGATTTTTAGTTCCGTTTTTCGCCACGCCCATTCTCTTTCCGCACCGAGTCTAACGTATTTTTTTTTTCAATAAAACTTGAAACGAAAATTCACCTTTCCGCGTAAAAGTGGTACAACCTTTTTTATTATTAAGCTTGAATTCCTGATGCTTGCCTTCAGAATACCACAGTAAGTGCATTCAAGTCTCTCCTCAATCTTCAAAGATAAAACAGATCTTAATCTCGGGCGCGCTTTAAACTCAAAGTGTATATCTTTAAATTTCTTTTTATCTCTGTGTCGGTACAAGTTAAACGCATTAATGTAGTTTTGCGTTGTGAATTTACAATCGCGAGGTTTCTGAATGGGGCTTGGCTATTTAATCGACTTGTTGTGTACCTCCGCCATTGAAAAGTGCTCGAACCTGCTGTGTTTCTGATGTTTTGCAACAAAATTATATCAATAATAATTTAAGGAGGAGCTCGTCAGCTCAAGTGGTTGGCGCGTTCGGCTGCGGTCGTTGAAGTTAAGCAACTTTCGCAGTGGTCGGTTATTGGATGGGTGACCAAAAAAATTTACTATCTTTTGCTCCTCCGTGTTTCGGAAGGCACGTTAAGCTGTTGGTCCCGGCTGCATCTGTGAGTCTTTTTCGTCCGCACTGAGCCCGCGTGATGGGTCATGGCCTTATCTCCCTATTCTATCCATAGGGAAGGCCTGTGCCTCAGCAGTGGGGACATTAATAGGCTGATGATGATGATGTGTGACGCTCATGATGCTTATAGCGGTTCAGCTTTCGCCGAGTTACCCTCCAACACACACACACACACACACTCACACACACACTCACACACATATATATATAGACATGTGACTCTCGTTACGTATTTCCGTTTCATCTTTTCCATAGGATTTTTCCATTTATACCCCATCCGAAAATAAGTTTCACTCTAAAAACATACAAAAATTACACATTTCTAATATTAGATGGATAGGATAGATAAGTTCATAGCACGTTATTGACTTAAGCATAGAAGCTTAAGCTCAGGTTGGCAGACGACCAGGCAAAAGAAACAGGTCCACAGTAATGTAAGTAAAGAAACCAAAAATCTTAAAAATATTCAAAATGATTTCTTGTCACATATTGTCTGCCAATAGACCCCACTAGTCGCCTCGTTTATTTTAATTAACTTCCAATAACATTAATTGGTACGCATCGGATTTGTTCGATGCAAATCAGCTGGCCATTAGCATAGCGACCACATCATTAGTGATGGGTCAGGAAATTTATCGTCACTTGTCGATGATAATAGTTGTGTGTCGATTTATTGAGCTCTCACGATGAACGTGATTCGGGTATTAGGGTTGGGAGAGTTATTCTTTTTTATTTATTGTCTATTGGTCGAATTCGATGATGGATGCGTGAAACCGTTTAGGAAGACAATGAAGAGGTCAGCGGGTCAACTACATTTACATTCTGGTATTTGTTCTCTCGGTTTATTTATACTACAGTTGAAAATATCAGGCAAGGAAAAGATTAGCGACTGTTTATTTTTGCTTAACTTGACTTGTTTCTGATGGCATTTTCAATCCTACTAATATCATAAATGTCAAAGTTTGTATGTTTGTGACAAAAATGGCTGAACGGATTTGTATGAAATTTGGCGCACATATCGTATATTGCCTGGATTGAGACTTTAAGCGCTTGTTCGAAAGTCCAATCAATGTAAGCGCTGATTCGAAAGTTTGACTAGAAAGGGGTGAATGTTCAGGACTTACGTTGTCCTCCTTGATTTTGCCTCCTTCTTGATTATTTGGGTTTGTCCACATGCCGGCACTGAACACTTTTTTAGTTCGTTCTAGATTTGTAATTTATCTTACTGATGACACTTGCTCTGCACTTATCACATAACTGGAGTATTGTCCAGTTTTATTTGAGTTATTTACGATATTTTTGGATTTTTCACATAAGTAGTGTTAATGTGACCTCCATCAAGGAATCACTATACGTCACATATAATGTCACCTATAAACGTCACTGCGTTCCGCTTGCGGCGCTCACCAATCAGGTAGGAGCAGCGAGCGAGCAGCTGTGAGGAAAGGAGACAATAGAATTTTCAAAACCATTGCGCAATAAAGATAATTCCACTACTTAGGTTTTAATTATAATTAATATTGCTACTAAGCAGTTTCACTTTCTCATTTCAATTTTATATTTTATTGAATTCTTAAAAAACTAAAATTAACGCGGATGAAGGCGGTGGTTATTTTATTATATCTAAATGTTACCTCATCTCCTTGTGAAAGTTATTTCCGTTTTATTCGTAAAGTTACAATAATGTAAAAGTTATAAAATTAACGCAGGTATGTTATCGTCTTAAAACTGCGACAGCGCGAAAATGTTATGTCTCGCAAGGGTGTTGATAAATTCGATTACTACATCATCCGATCACTAAATTATTCCTAATTGATGTTTGCGTAACATATGAATGTTTGATCGCAGTTTCGTACGAAAACAATTCACGAGACCAATTTTCGCGTATACGCGTTTGATTAGGATGACCCCAATTTCACTGATGTTAGGAACCTGTCACTATAGTTTCCGTTCCTTTTATCATCATAATCATAATTTAATCATCATAAATTAATTTAAAAACCATTTCTTAAATTTTATACACTATAAATTAAATTTAGTTCAAACACAGTTTCTAAACATCTATTCGACTTTTATGCCTATTTTAGTCGGTAACCGTCGTTTTTCTCCCGTTTGCGGACAAATAGGCAGATAATCGTTTTACACGCTGGCGGCCGTGGAGTGCGGTATGACAGCCCATTTCAATTTGAATCGCAAATTTCGTTGTATAATTTTAAAACTGCTCTCGGACTCCCGAATGTTTTTCGGTACGGGTGCCATGCGTGCGGCCGCCATTTTTGCATATGATTTTTCGTTTGACAAAATTTGCGAACGAAACTTCGATTTTGGGTTTTCAGTTTTATACATCACACTGGAAACGGAGCGGGCCCTACCTATTAAACATTCAAATGAGGATATGGTAGCATAAAAATAACCCAGCCGCTGTTTTACAACTTTTTACTCGACATTTGTTATAATGGTTCTGTGCCCAATGGGTGACAAAGGAACCGTAGTATTCAACTTTCGCTGTCTGCTTATTTATACTTGAAATATTGATTTCAATTAATAGTATTATGATATACTCACATAATGATATATTATTTTCTATTCATCTTATGAACCATAGTAGCTACAGAACTGTTACATTTAAAGAGCGGTTTTTGTAATTATATATTGCTATTATTATAATAATAAAAATATAAATACGGACACTTTACAACATTTAATAAATCTGTTCTAAATATAATTGTTTAACTTTTTAAACGGCGAACAGGAATCTTTGTGGCTTGAGTATGTAAATAGCCACGACCTTATGAATAATCTATATACATAGTAAATAATAGCATATTTAATACTAAATTACCCATTCCATGGTAAAAATATTTTTTTTATGTAAAGATAATAAAACATTTATTATAAAGACTTAAAATGTTACTAGAAAGTCGAAATCAAACCAATGATTTTTTTTTATCGATTAATTTAATTTATTATTGATACATCACTAGTTCATTGATTTTACCATTGTAAGTTTTATTTTGTTATTTATACTATTAGCTACGTATTCAGATAGTTTTTTTTTCAGTTTAGTAAATCATGTGGTTGTTAGGAATTTATAATTATTAATCGATCAAATATTTATATATCGGGGTCAAAAATCTCTTTTGCTTTGTAGGTATAACTCGAAATTTACGTAGTTTGATTTGTGGTCGTTATAAAAAAAACAAGAATAGAGTCTTTGCGGAAAGAGAATGGGATTTAGATTGGAGGGCGCTGTAGTACTTTTCTACCGTATTTGTAAGGTTTTACCCCTTTTAGACATGATTAAATACAAAAAACCGCAAGAAATCACAACAACAAAGAAATCTGTATCAGAACTTTGTCGTTTTACAGATTGCAGATTTTGATTGCCAAATAAAAATCTTAATGTTAGTTTCGTTTTTCGCCACGCTCATTCTCTTTCCGCACAGACTCTACCTATAAAGATTTCGTGGCCTTTTTGTTATGTTAAATCTGCTATACACACCTAAAAGCAAAAGAACCTTTCGATTACAAAAGTATGTTATCTAAATAGATATAGATAGAGAAAAATAGAAGACAAAGATTTTAAAGAAGTACTAAAAACCTCAAGTTTCTGTTAATAGGCGTCCATTTGTATATATTTTTATAAAATAACACGGAAATCAAACTTTGTCTCAAATGGCTACAACCAAAACAAATGGTTAGTCTTTTTTAAAAGCCAGACTTTAGTCTATGTCCTTTAAAAGATTTTATAGTTAGATTATGAGGCTCAATTCCCAGCCGAGAGGATTCAATTTACAAAGGGCGCCCCTATTGGGGCCCCATGCAAGCGGAGACAATCACAAAAGACTTATGACACAAAAGAAATCACTCAATGAGGGGATACAATGAAGTGCAAGGGAAAGGTCTGAGCCACAGTCGGTCTCCAGGCAGAAGTATAAGTCTGTAAATGCAAGAAGCCGTTGCATACTAGCATAATGTATTTTTAATGTTGATCAATTTTGTCGTAGCCGTCCAGAGTTGGTACCATTTGAATATTAGTAATTATAATCAAATTTCTGATTTAACAAACAAAAAAGCAATTGTGTAATGGTCACTTGTACTTTATATTTTTTTTTAATCGATATAGGTCTGTCGTCTGCTAAAATAAAGGGTCACCTAGTAAACTCCAAATAACTTTAAAACTAAATACATAAGCTCTTTGAATTAAAAAGTTTATGAAAGAAAATTTGATAACTCATAAAATAAACAATATGATTCAAAATTACCATTTATCAGTAAAGGAGGTACAGAAGTTTATTTGATAATTTCTTGAAGGTGTTGTGATCCTGCGAGCGAGTATATTTGATTGTAATGCAGTTCAAAATTAAAATATTTAGTTGCGAATTTCTATCTTTTAAATTGCGTTTAAGTAAACAAGACGTATTTTTTAAAAAATATGTGCTCAAACATTATATTTACTTAACAGGCTTATAAATGTGATTCCGACCGACTTTAAATCATTAAGACACCAACATTTAATCTCTATAAGTATAATATTTCTAACGAAAAAAAAACTGCTACGTTGATTGATTAATTAGTCTTTCTGGTTAAATTTCGACTGTGTTACTTTTTCAAATCAGTTAGAAGAATAAATGCACTTCCACAAAAATGCCAGTCCATTACTCGTACGGATATTTTGAATCCTCTAATTCCAGGTTTTTGTGTAATTTCAATGACATTAAAGTATTTTACACACAAAAACACTTTTGCTTTTTCTTACTAATTTAGGCAATACAATAGTAAGCTTTAGAGCTTTGTTTATTTTTGGCTATTGGCGTCTAAAGTAATGTATGTCCTACTTCCAAATTCTATGTTTTTAATATGTTATTGAATAAAGAATTCTTATTATCTGCCTTTTCAACTGAGCCAAACTATTTTATAATTTTTAATTTCTACATAAATTCAACGTTGTTACTAATACAAACATGCTCTGCACTCATTTAAAACTAGTCAGAGTACTCATTTGCATTAGTTAAAATGAAAGAGAAAAAAAAATCATTCACATAAATATAAAAAATATATGTAAATAATGTTGACAGCCAGTATCTTTATAACGAAGCGAAATCAGAACGAAACATAAAGAATTCAAATTTTCTCCAAACAAACTCGATTTAGGAGACCACCTAGTTTTTATAAACTGTAGCAGACATTAAATATACGTTTACAACATAAAAATAATCAACGGAATGAGCCCATATCTCTTTGTAACTGTTGAAACCCGGACTGAATATTAATATCCAAATTAATAACTCGTGGATCTATATCGATTCATTATGGAAACTACATAGACTTGCCATAAATATGGTTTTAAGGAAAAATCTATTTTAAAATTCTTCACTGACAATCTGTTTAGGGACATGCCGTAGCTCTCTAAAAGTAACTAGAAATCATAATCCAGCTGATAAAGATTGGGACTGGATGAAGGTCTTTCTTCTTCAGTTCTGATGATGAACGAAATAGATCGTAAGTAGTTTGCGAAAGAAATATATAACTAGGACTCTGAAAAAAATAATATCTGTAGTTCACTTTGATTCTTAATTTATCTCTAGTTCAACCCATTTTCAATCGTTCGTATACCCGAAGGAAGCGAAAGGCTCATCTCTTTAGGACTTAGCTAGATAATTGATAAAACTGTGGAATATATTGTACGACCCAAAAACCTTCAAAAAAAGAGCGTACTCCTTCCTTAAAGGCCGGCATCGCATTTGTGATAGATACTCCTGGTGTTGCAGGTGTCTATGTATGGGTGACGGTGATCACTTACCATCAGGTGAGCCGTCTGCTCGTATGCCCACTAAAAATTTAAAAAAAAATTAGGACTGGCTTAGCTGGGGATTTTTTTTTCAGAAATAAACTTTTTTTAAATTATGTTTAAGTGTGTTTAAACTATTTATAGTTTTGACCATAGACTAACGATTTCTCTATTAGTTTACAAACGTTTTTATAATGTCAAGAAATCGAAAGGGTCACTGTTACATTTTCGATTTTAAAAGTTATTTCCAAATTCCAACCACTGTTCTAATTTTATTGTAAAACATGATCTTAGGCATTGAAGATAAAAGTAATTTTTTAAAGATCTTTGATCTGCATTAACACAGTTTCTTTGCTATTAGAAAACCCTAAGTGTTATTACGCATTGTCTACAAAGGAAAACTGGGCTCTTTTGTCATTTTTAAGCGAATTATTGGGCAAGTACGATCTAGACCGGGAGATGATGACACAAAATACTTGGTCATTTGTACCAGTATGGCGGTTCTTCAGGGGTCTAATTACGTAAAGGCAAAAAGGAAAATGATGGTCATAGCGCTCGCACCGGCGGCCCAATCGCGTGGGCGTTAATCGAACGCGTCGGATAAATAACGAGTGTCGAACGATTTGTTCCACAAAAATGCTTATATTTTCAGATAGTCGAAAAAAAGAAGTAGGCGGTAGCGTAATGCCATACTTCTCGGGTGTGACTTACAGCCCGCCATACCGACGCGAATACATTAATTTAAATAAAACAATTCAACCATTTGTACCAGGCTAATTTTTGCACAGCTAATCATCAGTAGCCATTCACGAAAATCACCTTGCCATACTTTTCCGACAGTTCCCAATGGCCGCCATACCGCTGCATTCGATTAACGCCCACGCGATTGGGCCGCCGGTGCGAGCGCTATGACCATCATTTTCCTTTTTGCCTTTACGTAATTAGACCCCTGAAGAACCGCCATACTGGTACAAATGACCAAGTATTTTGTGTCATCATCTCCCGGTCTAATCGAACCATACATATGTTAACTAGAGAATGATACTAATCGTACCATCATTGTTCGGCGATAGATAGAGTTTGGACACAAATAAATTACGTTTGGGACCGTTCAAGTACACTCGACCCACTTACTTCAGTTACAAAGTGACATTTTGTTTTTATTAATAAATATGATACAAAAAGGCTGACAACCCCTGTCGATTGGTTGTGACGGCGGCCATTTTGTCCAATCACCAATCACGGCACATGTCGCTTGAGGGCCTCGCCAGCGGTGCTCAAACTTATTACTTTTTAAGTCTTGACTTTATTATTTTCTAATTTCAGAAGTCAATAGGGCCTAATTCTGATATGATTCTTTTAAAAAAAAAGAATATGATATTAGTCTCTCCTTTTATTCTCCATAGAAAAATATTGCCAAATAAATTTAGATTCAAAAAATCCTTTTTGATTCAATTTAAGGATGTGCTAGATTTTTGTCACTAACTTCCACTTGCAGTAATTTCGCTAAATCTCGAATTAACCAAATTTAGATTTAGCCTATAGGAGAATGTCAAAACTTCAATAATAAATAAATAAATGTTTCCAAAACTCACACCAATTAGTCTAGCCCCAAAGTAAGCACTATAAGGCTTGTGTTATGGGATACTAGGGTAACGGACAGAATACATATCGTCGCTTATACAACAATACCGCGTAAATAAAATTTGACAAGTTTTCAGGAGAGACAAAAATGTGTTTATTAATTTATACTGATACATATATAAGTATATTCATTTAGAAATGCATATTGAACATCCATGACTGGAGTACAAATGCTCGTATCCATCATAAAAACATCTGCCCCTAATAATAACTGTCATGAATTGTAGAATATGAGGTGCTGTAAAAAAATATTTTGAAATTCCCATAACTGTTGAGAACCGCTGCTTGGAATACATTCAATTGACGAGGAGCATTCTTCAAACGTATCTGGAGATCTCCAATTGTCACTCTATTCGACATTCTTAAGTGGCATTTGACTTGTTATCGATCAGTTACAATTTGGGCCTTACTCCATACGTAATAGAGTACACTGTTTGTCCATATTTTGGCACCGAGTCGCCCATTATGGTGCCCTTAAATCAATAGATCTTTACTGTATACAAATATGACCAATTAAACGATTGTATGGAGTTTGTGTTTTAATTAATTCCTTGGCATTTGCCAGTGGCTTTTCTGATCAATCATTGCATTGTCGTTGGTTGCGGGTTCGCTACATGTATTGCATACCTAAAGAAAATGTTGCTAGAAAAATTCCACGCGGGCCAGGCAACAGGCGGGAGTCGAACTGGTATCGGGATCTGGGCGAACGCACTGACCATTATGCTATAGGGTCTAAAGGTCCGCGGTAGCATAATGGTCAGTGCATTCGCCCGGATAGCGCAGGGTGCGGGTTCAATCCCGTCTGCTGCCTGGTCCGTGTGTAATTATTTCTAGTAATTTTTTTTTAAGATTTAAACATCTATCAGTTAAATGCTTAAAAATATTAAAATATAATGCGTTTAAATTGTTGAAGTGCAATTCGAAACATTTAGACCACATTCGGGACTCGATCTGAAGATAAGTAAGAACTATTTTATTATTAATTCACTTATAAAGTACTAGTTTCGATTTTGAAGTCAGTTTTATTTTTTGTTTAAAATTTTTTTAGTGAAACAAAAAGACAAGCTGTACCTGCTTAATTTTGACAATCAACAACCGTTCTCATCGATCCTGTGCTATAAATCAAATTTAAGCTACCCAGATTTTAGCATCCGCAATCTTTTCAATCAATCTTATCAATGTACATGCGAGATTCTTTCTTAAAAATGACAAACGATCAACTTCGCTGACTGTACGCAGTGTCCTCACAGAACCCGCGAAATCTAAGTTCTACCAAATCCCCTCACAAACGGGCTCCCATCAAATTCCATGCCTCACTTAACCTCAACTTGTTAGCAGGTAATTTAAGACGCCAAACTTACCAACTTGTCATCTCCTATTGGGCCAGGTTAAGTCTGAACTAAGTTCGCCAACTTCTAAGTAGTCTTTATCGCAGGTCGTCAGATACTATCATATTTTCAAGGGGTTAAGTTTAACTTAGAACCTAGCCAATAACGTTAGGAGTTACGGGATAATTTAATAGGGTATTTGACAGTATTAAAAATAAAGTGCCAATTGTTAGCATCTGTATTTAAAATGTCAATTGGCAGGAGTTTTTACTATTTTTGCAGAAAAAAATATTCATAATTTTACTTAAGCCCACGATAGAGATAATAGTTTTCTTGTCTATTGTCACGTGACCCAAAACGCTTAGGATTGGCGGAGCCTAAAATGACGTCACACGCAAGTAAACTTCCGGTTAAAGTAACATTTGATTGTATGGTTTGACGTTTTAATGACAGTCTTGTGACGTCACACACCAGTGAGACGCCACATGTCACTCCACTTTTTATTGACTCCATAAACATAACTGTAGCCTACACTTCAGCTCTACACCGAAGCGAAGCGAGGGCGGGCCGCTATTTTATGTATAAAGATTAAAATTGTACCAACTTTTTGCTTTTACACTCTCTCTTCTGATATCAGGTGTCGTAAAGCCATTTGCTCTGTGTAATTATAGAATAACAAATTATTTATAAGCCTCGTTGTACTATTTATTACTTAGAGGCTCAACTTGGAGTAAGCGTGTTACCTACTTCCTTAAAGGTTTCGCCCTTAATACCGGCTGAGTGTAACGTAAATCTCTCATTATCCCTTACCCTTATCATGTGGAAGATACAAATGTTTTTGTATGATACTTCTTAAATAATACCTTTAATAATTGTTTTCCACAACAAGTGCAGTCTTATCGCTTCGATGAAGGTAACTTACTGTCTTTAAAGATTTAATATGTACATACCTACTGGTTACCATATAGATAGACTATTGTTTTTGATCTCTCTTCCTTTTTTTTTGAATATGAATTATAATACTTATATTTATTTTATCCTCAAAAAAATGATCACTTTAATTTCAATTTCAAAGGCATGGTCATAGACCGAGCAAAACGACTGGAGCTCAGTGGGAGACTCGATCTCCAATATATGGATAGCTTTGTGTACCTTGGCTCTACCATATGTAGCGATGGCTCATGCGAACCGGATGTTCGGAAGCGGATTGGTATGGCAGAAAGCGCGATGATCCGGCTAGGCAGGATCTGGACAAATAGATCGATCTCACAAAAGGCCAAGGTTGGCCTGGTGAGAACTCTGGTGTTCGCCATATACACCTAAGGTGCGGAAACATGGACCCTCAAGAAGGCAGACACATCTCGTATTGACGCATTTGAGATGTGATGTTGGAGGAGAATGTTACGAGTTCCGTGGACAGCCCACCGCACAAATGCATCAATTCCTTAAGAAGTGGGAGTCACCGTTAGGCTGTCCAAATTCTTTTTGCGTAAGATCCTCGAATTCTTTTGTCACATAGCAAGGAAGAAAAACGATACCCTGGAAGTGCTCCTGGTGACAGGAAAAGTACAGGGAAGGCGACCAAGAGGAAGAAGTCTCATGCGCTGGACAGACAAGATCCGCGACAATACCAAAACTGGAGTCCGCCATACACTCCACACTGCCGAAGACCACAACAAGTGGAAAGCGATCGTCCACAAAATAATTCGTGGAGGTCAAGACCCTCAGCAATGAGGAGCACGACACAAGGAGGAGGAATTACAATTGGCACGTAACCAATTGTTTGTTTATTTAAGAACCTTTATTTTTTGATACTCATTTAAATATGTGCCAAATTTTTACTGAAGTGAAAATCGCATGAAAATTCGTTCGATAGATTTTGAGTTTTTATAATATGTGTCTGCTTTTTTTATACATAACTAGCTGACCCAGCGAACTTCGTACCGCCCTAAAAAAATAGGGGTTGTCCAGCGGACAAAATTGTGAATCTAAACCATTCTCAGATCCCCTTGAACACACACAAAAAATTTCATCAAAATCGGTCCAGTCGCTTAAGAGAAGTTCAGTGACATACACACTCACAGAAGAATTATATATATAAAGATAACATATGGGAATTTTCAAACCAGTTTCGCCCAAAGTAAATCACCTTTGATGGCCTCGCTTGTACATAGGTAATAAACATTTATGTATATAAATCTTTTTAATTTATTTAACTCGAAAAGTTATTGGAAAAGACTTTGCAAAAAAATATATATGCGCGAGTTCATTCATTCTTTGAACTTCGACCGAATTTATAAAAAATAGCTCGGTAATTAAAATTAATGGCCTTTCTAAATCATAACCAATTAAACAACAGTAAATAGCAACAATAAATCAGTATTAGCCTCGTTTAAGGACGCTTTTTTATCAGTGCAACATGAGCAAGAGATAATAAAATGCAAATCATTGCCAGTTCATTCGTTTAAACTGTCTGTATAATTAGATAAGTGACCGAATGGCTCTATAGCTGGTTTTACAGTAGCGCCTGCTGTCAGCGCAGACGGTAAATCAAAAACGTCGGTAATAAAAATCTTTAGTTTTTTAAGGATCAAAATGAACCCACGATCATTATGTGACCTAATTGACGTATGCCTGTTCTAATCGCACTTTTAAGTACCTACACCTTGTTGTTGTTATACTTGATAGAAACAATAAAACGACTTTAGTACGGTGAAGTGTGTTTGGTTATGTTGGATTGGATTATTATCGTTGGAAAAAGACAAATCATCATCAGCCTATTAATGTTCTCATTGCTGGGGCACAGGCCTTCCCTATGGATGGAATAGGGAGTTTGGGCCACGACATGCGGGCCCAGTGCAGATTGGTGGGTGCTAACGTCTGCAGATGCTGCCGGGACCATCGGATTAACGCTTTCCGAAGCACGGAGGAGTTCGAGATAGTAAATTTTTGGTCAGCCATCCAATAACCGACCACTGCGAAAGTTGTTTATCTTCAACGATCACTTGCGCTATCGAGCTCCTCGCAGCAGACCAAAGCACCAAAGCACAACTACTTAGTGCAAAAATAGAAATTTCAGTTATATTAGAATACTGAGGCGCATTCGAAAAAGAACGTACTAACAAGAAGTGATCGTTCTTGAATTGTCGAAAGTACAGGTCGGTTTATTAAGTAAATATATATATGGACATCCATAGCATTGAGCAGATTCCAGTTTTGGATCTGTGCCTAAGTAGGTACAGGTTTTTCCCAGCGTACGGGCGCGCGTTAACGAATTCTCTTAAAAACTTTTCGCCCTAATGCGATGCTAACCAAAGGCGAAGGTGCTGTCGGAAGCGTGACTGTAAAATTACACGAGTAAACGTACTACCGACCGCGCCGCCTCTGCACAGTGTTCGACGCGCCAACTCATTCGTTTGGCGCGAAATTTATTATTCATTCATTGAAAAAAATAACCTTTATTGTGTTTTTATACGTTACGTAAATCTGTTTCTATTCTCCCTTTCAATTGTTATTATGACGGGTTTCATTTACATTCGCCGCGATCGTTTTAACATTGAATATTTGTACAGCTTTTTTTATTTTCAACTTTCCCTTGATTTGTGTAATTCGTCTCTGGGGACCTTCTGTGTTTTTCGTTGACAAATTGAATGTGTATTTTTCGGTAAGAGAAATAAAATTACATTCAATTTGTTGAAATGTTATTTTTCTCTGATAACAATAATAATAATAACTCATTTATTTCAAACAACTGTGATCCATATTTGTATATGGAACACAGTTGTCGGACTTGTAGACTTATTGTATGTTAGTAGTATATGTTTTGTAGAAATAATAGATTAAGACAGTACAACATGATTCTTCTTTATGTTTTCATCACCCTCACACAATGCTTGATAAAGCATCTGTTCAATTTGTTGGCAACAGTCATTAGAAATTCAAAAAATTCATAATTCAATATCGTTTATTCAGTCTAGGCTGTTACAAGCACTTGTGAATGTCGAAAAGCTACGCCATCGGTTCGCAAATCTACGGCGGGAGACCTTGTACTGAGAAGAACCGGCAAGAAACTCAGCAAGGGCTGTTTTTTTCTCCCTGTATTGTATACAGAGTCGTCAAATTGAAAAATGACTTCAATATGAGGTGACTCATAAAGTCACTTTCCATTACAATTGCAAATAATATAAAAATTATGACTATATAAAAAACTAGTTTAACAAAGTTTAGGAATGCCGTGTCCTGCTGTTTAGGCAAAAACAAAAAAGTTAACGATTAAAGTTTAGTACAACGATTAATAGTATGCAATGAAGCAAGAGCAGACTCATCTCCGCTGGCAGCATCCGTTCCCGAGCATGACGCATGAACCAGCCATCGCTTCGCTCAACCATTTTTTAGGGAACGCAACGACCCGCCTCACACGACATTACGACGTTAGGATGTTGTTTGAGCTTGCTCGTATTCTGCTCAGCAATGAAGCTATTTTTTTGCGCATGCATGCTTGAAACCCGTCAGTGCGCTCCTCGGCAAACATACCAGAGGCACTACAGAATCGTGGCAAATCCAACAGCATCCTAAACGCATTATTATATTGTACGCGGAGAGCGTTAAGTGATCTCTTAGAATAACTGCACTATAGGCTTCCCGTGTAAAACGCCTCACAGTATGTTTTAAACAGAGTAATTTATCAGATAACGCAGAGATATTGTTGTATTAGCTATATTTATTTACTAATGTCATTATATTAAAATGTTCACTCAATCACGCTTAATCAAAAGTGCAGTGTCACTCACACATACCGATTATGGAGATGACACCGCAGTACAATTATTAGTAACGGGAAGGGCGCCACTTTATCAAATTACAGAGGTGTTACGTATGATTGACGCGAGTGACAGCGGCGCGGCTCATTCGCGAACGAATGAATGGCGTTATCTTCTAATTCGGCTAATTTTGTCCTATGTTAAATGGCTGGTTGTGTGTGAATGACGCGTAGTAATTGTCGGAAATTATGCTCTTGTGTCGGAGGCATAATGTTGGAATTTTTAATTTTGTTTGATGTATTTTGAAGACCCGTGGATGGTTATAATTTTATAAAATTAAATTAATCATTACATTGCAATACAATTTATGCATTTTTATAGATACATAGGTAGTAACAATCCCGTTACCATGTACCTTGGTTTTAAACAAGAGACAAGGTACATGGTAACAATCCCGTGAATAACATATATTTCTATAATGTTAGTGACCATGAAAGTTTAAAACGAAAAGAAAATAATTGTAGTTTTGCATGAAAATAATTTGGTTTTGTGTTCTTTAATAGTGTAATGTTATCTCAAAGGACTATTTTATTTCATATGTGTCTTGGGTAAGGCGTAAACCAGTCGATATTAACAGATAATAAATATTTCCAACACTCATACCAATTAGCCTAGTCCAAAGTTAACACTGTAGGCTTGTGCTAGGGTAACGAATAGAATACATACTCTGTACATACATAAGTATACTTATATGGTAATACATATTAAACATCCATGACTGGAGTACAAATGCTCGTATTCATCACACAAACATGTGCCCCCACCGGGATTCGAACCCGGGACTTCTCTAGTAGGCGACACCTTGAAAACCGGCGTACATAATACTCTCTCTCAAAAGAACCTCTACGCAAATAGCTCCCGTGGGTGTTCATAAACCCATTACGATCGTGGGAGTTGAAAATCCTTTATTTACTCAATATAAAACAACAAATATATTTAATTAAAACAACACCCGAACCAAGATCAACGGCTTTTAGCGTCGCCATTGTTAAGAGAAATAAGTAAAAGTGAGTTAAGAGGCCCTCAAGGCTTAAAATGGAGACACTTTCATTTGTCGTATTTCTCCCAAAACAATGGCCACTTTTATCAACTGCGAGAATCATTTAAATGACGCAGCTATAAATTTAGTCTGTGGTTTGTTATCTAAATAGGGTATAATGGACCCGGGACTTAACGTACGGGGTACATCTTTATTCGAGATGGTAGATAGTATGATATTTAGATGATGTGGTGTGTGATTTCCTTGTCTTCTGCTATCGTATGACATTGAAAACTATCATGTTTCTTGAGCAACCGTGACTTCCTTCGTCTGCTGGAATTACTTAGTTTTCCGCACAAAATTTAACACCATATTTCATCCCCTTTAAGTTATGTTATTGTGAAATTAATTCTACTGCAAGGATCCTTTTATTTCCATACCAAAATCCATCAAAATGTGCGATAGACAGCCATATAAAGTAATTTTCGCACATATAATAATATATAAGTATGAATATGTAACTAGGATTTAGCAATATCACCGCCACTGTTTAATTATGTCGGTTTTCGCAAAATCCCTAGGATTTTTGCAAAAATACATATTAGGTAAATAATATTAGGTATGATAATAATATATAACTAGGAGGCATTCTATCAATAAAATTGAATTTTTTGAAACTGTTTTGAGCTCATAGCAGTATTGTGTAAACCAGTTCCTATTGCTTACAAAAAGTTATTTATTTATTGTCATAAATGTGAACAATCTCAACTTAATCATTTTAACAACTTTGGACTAGGCTAATTGGTATGAGTGTTGGAAATATTAATTATCTATTAATATCGACTGGCTTACGCCTTACCCAAGACACATATGAAATAAGATAGTTCTTTGATTGACATTACACTATTAAAGAACACAAAACCAAATTATTTTCATGGAAAACAAAACTACAATTATTTTCTTTTCGTTTTAAACTTTCATGGTCACTAACATTATAGTAATATATATGTTATTCACGGTATTGTTACCATGTACCTTTTTTTAGCTCGTTTTTTGTTTAAAACCAAGGTACATGGTAACGGGATTGTTACCATGTACCTTGTTTTTAGCGAGTTCCGATATTTCGGCACCGTTTGTTGTTGTTGTTGTGAATAACATATATTACTATAATATTTTCTTTTCTCTTAAATATTTGTCTGTACCATTCATTATGAATAATAGATAAATAATAATGAATAAATATTTCCAACACTCACGCCAATTAGCCTAGCCCCAAAGTAAGAGCTATAAATAAGGCTTGTTATGGGGATACTAGGGTAACGGAAAGAATACATATACTGTACATATATAGGTATATTTTTATAGAAATACATATTAACACACATCCATGACTGGATTACAAATGCTCGTATTCATCATACAAACATCTGCCCTCACCGGGATTTGAACCCGGGACCTCTCGAGTCGGCGACACCATGAAACCCGGCGGGCGTAAAAACCACTCGGCCACGGAGGTCGTCATGTATGTCATGTATGCAGATTATTTTTGAATCTTGTAGGAGATGTGGATTCGTTAAGGTGTATCAACTTCATCAGCCTATTAATGAATGAAATAGAAAGATTGGGGCATTACCGTATGGTAATGGCCGATATGGCCGTATGGCCCATATTCCTTTTTTTCGCATTAAAACATCTTTTTGTGCATTGAAGTTACTGCTTTTCCCTACTCTGTGGTTAAACGGCGTCAATTGTTTGACTATTTCGGAGTCCTTAATTATTCGTATGTGAATATTATACTAGTGCCCATGTGTTAATCCAGGGTGTCAGCTAACTTCATACCAAATTTTATTAAGATCTCTCCAGCCGTTTAGACGAGAATAAGTAACAAACATACACATTGACACACAAACTTTCGCCTTTATAATATTAGTGTGATGAGAGAGATGAGGCATTGCGGGTTTCTCGCTCGATTGGACCGCACGTCCGAAGAAGAACATTGACCCCACAATACTAGAAGTTCATAACGAAATAACTACCTTTTGTTCTCGAAGCTTCGCTTTGAAAACAGGATACCGCGTACGACAAAACTGTGGCATGTAATATCGCCAGTAGTGTTTCCGCACCAATATGATCCGAAAACCTTAAAAAGCGCGCGTAGTCTTTCTTTCAGGTCCGGCTTCGCATTTTCTTTAACATGTGTTAATCTAGGGTGTCAGCTAACTCCATACCAAATTTTATTAAAATCGCTCCAGCCGTTTAGACGTGAAGAAGTTACAAACATACACACTCACATGTGTGTGAGTACACATCACAAACTTTCGCCTTTATAATATTAGTGTGATATTTATATTCAAACACATATTAAAGTCATGGAGACTGGAGTACAAATGCTCGTATTTATCACAAAAACGTCTTCCCCCACCTGGATTCGAACCCGGGAAATCTCGATTTACCGACACTTTTAAACCTGGGGCCCAATTCTCGCGGCATAGATATTATATCACCTTCGATATATATCGAATGATCTGGCTTTTATCGAAGGAAAACCTTTTTGCCCTATTCTCACCATGTCGCAATAGATATTTATCTACGGATGATCAGTAGACATACATCGACTGGTAAAGAGCCTTCGATATATAAATATCTATGGATCTTGGCATGTCAATCTTGTTATTTCCACTTTTTTTTACCTATTATTTATTGTGTTGTCGTGTGTCTGCCAATTATTGTTACCTCAAGATGTTGTTAACTGCCTTCATAAATAATTAGTAAATAAAGAAGTAGGTAAACAATGGTGTCGATTCTGGCGTGATTCTCTAAACTTAAAAGTAATTTAACATCAGTCTCTCTTTTTCATTCTGTATGGAGAATGACAAGGAAACACTGTTGTCAAGTTTAAGTTTAGATTTAGAGAATCGTGCCAGAATTGACACCAGTTTATATTAACGATGGATCGGTTGATTCATGTTTTCGTCAATGATTTAATAAATGACGTGTTTGCTGCTGTTGTGCTAAGGCGCCGCCGTCGTGAGAGCAAGAGGGCCCATTTGAAATGAGGGACGCCGACTTCATAAAAAAATTACGTTTAAACAAAAATTTGGTTAGAAATCTTTAAAGTTATGAATGACATTGGTGTCGATTCTGACACGAGTCTCTAAACTTAAAACTAAATTTAACTTCAGTCTCTCCTTTTCATTCTGTATGGAGAATGACAAGGATACACTGTTGTCAAATTTACGTTTAGGTTTAGAGAATCATGCCAGAATCGACACCATTTTCTTATTGACGATACGGAGTTTTGGCGGGTTTTCTGCGAGTGCGGTTGGCATCTTATTTTAATTATTCTAAAATTCGTTCATAGTGGATATTGTGAAATGAAATTGGTGTGATTTGGTGTTACAACCGTCTGCGCAACTGAAGAATTAGTGGAATCTTTAAAATATACGCTATTCCGGTCAAGTCGACGCGAGAACTTTATTGTAGTGTTGACTACCTCACAGAAGCTTAGAGAAAAAGCCAACTCCATAAATTTCGTGCCAAACACTCCAAGAAACATTAGAATGCGTCACACCGACATTTGAATGTAAAAAAAAGAAGATTAATATAACTAGAGACTAGGCTTTATGGGCATTGTTCCCTTTGCCTTCCCTGAAAAGGGAGAATCTTAAATAATATTGACGTTTCATTATACATAACGTTGAAATTGTATACGCATACAATTTAGGTAAAGTTGAGATTTCTTATACTCAAAAAACGTATACTCATATTTAATATGAATGGAATTCAAAAAATATCATTTTGTTGCTTGTAAAATTATGCTCTAATTTATTATTATTTTATATAGACTATGATGTTAACTTAATCGAGAAAAACGGAACGCATTCGGCAGTGAAAGAATATCTACGATAGATATAATATCATTGGAATATCGAAAATCCACGAGAATAGCATTTTTTACCATCAGTAGATATTTTCAATAGATATCCCTCCTTTCGATATTATCTCGAAGCCGATATAATATCTATGCCGCGAGAATTGGGCCCCTGGCGTACAAGCTACGAAGGTCGTCAGGATTTGTGGTGCTTCTGGTGTTGTAGCTGTCTTTGCATGACAGTGATCATTAACCGTCGGGTTAGCCGACTGGTGGTAAGCCCCTATAATATAAAAAGGGGCAAGGGGCAAGTTCAAGCTTCCAAAGTATATATCGTAAGATGATACGATTAATCGTATTTTTGCAAAAATCCTAGGGATTTTGCGAAAACCGACATAATTAAACAGTGGCGGTGATATTGCTAAATCTTATCCGCTAATCAATTTTTTTTCCGGTGTTTTCGTCATGGTCACATGACTTACCTAAACTAGTGTGAACCCAAGACAAGAACTCAAAGACTGAAGAATAATTATAATAAGCCAACCATGGCTTTCGCAATCTTACTGAGGCGACTCGCGGTTTTGCATAAATACTACCTTTTTTCGGTCAGATTGAGATATGGCATCTCTATTGTCGAAATCCGTAGGATTTTCGCGAAAATTCGATTTGTCAACACATACTACGACATACAGTATGTTTTTTTTTAATTATTATTAAGAATATATACAAATGAGTTTTAAAGAAACGATGTCGCCAAACTGCAGTACAGTTTGTTGGCGACTTCTATATTGTCACAAACGCTCTCGAAACGGAACCGCGAAACTGCTAGAGATCGAATATGCCAGAGCACCACGGGTCGCGATAGATGTCGAGTAATGCGACTCAATTTAAAATGAGCCTTATATACTACGGTTTAAGGGAGAAAGTGCAACGACATCTGCACTTGTTTACAAGTTATGCGTGTTACCTCCGTAGGTATAAGTAGGTACTTCGAACTGAGATTGTTTAGAGACTTGTATAGTGAAATACAGTGCTTAGTGAGTTTTTTGTAATTAACATTGTGTTAATTTTGAACTGTGTGATGAACAAAGAACTGTCAAGCGTGAACTGGCATATAATTTG
The DNA here is from genome assembly GCA_902850365.2 of Chilo suppressalis. NCBI lineage: Eukaryota > Metazoa > Arthropoda > Insecta > Lepidoptera > Crambidae > Chilo > Chilo suppressalis. The sequence continues at coordinate 10,857,099 of OU963917.1, read as the reverse complement.
GAACCCCATTCCGACACGTAACAATATATGTCAGCTTCTTCTGTAACTGGAAGCTATATTATATTATAATAGGGACTCATATTTTCTTTTATTTCGTCTAATAAAAAGACCTTACTGTAATAAAAAAATATAAAACTGACCAAGCACAAAGAAAAGGTTACCTTCCGTAATAGCCATAAAAAGTTTATATTTGAAATACAAAACGCAGGTAGACAAAAGGCAATGGATGATTTCTTCAGATTAAGGTATATTAGAACTAAATTAAATTTATTCCACGACTAGTATTTCCATCCAACATAGATTCTGATAAAAAAGGAATTCATGCAAAATGGAATCTGTCCTAGACTCTAATATATAAAATTCTCGTGTCACGGTGTGCGTAATTGTACTACTCCGAAATGGCTCGACCGATTTTGTTGTATAATGCATATTCAGTAGGTCTGAGAATCGGACAACATCTATTTTTCATCCCCCTAAATGTTAAGGATGGTCGACCGTTAATTTTTTTTTGGCCAAAATTTGTTGTTTTTATTTTTTATGATACATCATACAAAAATACATACAACCGCAAATGTTCACCCTTCTACCACCAATCCCTATTTTTTGTGGCGGTACGAAGTACACTGGGACAGCTAGTAACTCTATAAGTCTATTATAGCTATAAACGGGATTGTTACCATTACCTTGTTTTTTATGAGTCTCCGATATTTCGGCACTGTTGCAAGCGCCATGATCACGGAGTAACTGAAGTAATAGGGGTGATGACGGGGTACAGTAAACAAAATTCTATTTAGTCCGTCAGTTAGATGATCAAAAAATAATGGACAAGTATTTTTTCTTTGGGCAATCAACCAAAAAATGACAAAGTTATAGCGCGTCTAAGTTTAAGTCAAAATTGTACCAAAACGTGACGTCATTCGACTTTTCAAATCAATAGATCTCTGCAATGTTTATATTATGTGAAAAAAGAAAATATACGTGTCCAATACTTTTTGATAATCTACCATATAAACGAAGAAAAAAAAATAGTCATCATCCCTATTGCGGGTAGATGTTATTGGCAGACATATCGGTCTACCCTCTGACGTCGTCTTTTACTGCGAAATCAAGGTACATGGTAACAATCACGTGACCATGAAAGTTTAAAACAATATATCTATAAATCTATTTTTATTAGAACCCACTCGAGTCAGACAGGAGAGGTAGAGGATGAGGATTTCCCGCTCGAATTGAGCGCCCGTTTGCGGCAGCACCCGCCACCTTACTTAAGATCACAGTAAAATAACACTACCTTTTGGTGGTGGTAAGGTTCCAGGGCTCCACGGGGTAGGCGATTAGGTCTGGGTAAGCAAAGGTGCGAGTGATATTTTTTTGTATCGCAAGCGTCTATAGCCTGGGTTCCGAACCTGGGGGTAATTACCCCTGCGGGGGTAAATCAGCCATACTTTGGGGGTAACAAAGTACCTAATTATTTGGTCAAATCTAAATAATAAGAAAATACTATATAATAATACTACTAAATAGAGCATGCGCTCCTTCTTGCTAGCGAGCCCGCGGGGTGCTGAGTGTGGGAGGCGGGGCGAGATTTTCTCCTGATCAGGATATTATTAGAGACGAAGATATAGCGTCCAAAATGGAATTTCTTGGACTGATGATAACATTTTAAAGTCGGGGTAAAATCTGTTTTCCTAATAGGTTACAGGGGAAGCAGTATTGGAAAGGTTAGGAAACACTGGTCTATAGTCTATGGGTGTCGCTTTTAACATAAAAAAAGTTTTACTCTTTGTTAGAACTAGCATAAATTTACTGAATATTTACGAGTAAGTATAGCTTGGTAAACTTCAACTGTAGCACGGAAGTGAAACAGTTAATTAACCCGTTATCACCCCCGTCCGGATGGAACGTCCTCAGAGACCCGGATGCCCGGATACTCGAATACCCGGACGTAGACGTTTCAGAGGCAGGATGATTGGACACCGCCGTTGGAGTGTAGCCAACTTCACACGATTTAAAGCACATGCATTTTTTTTTATATGTGTCTTGAAATTTCTATATTGATGACTAGCGGCCCGCCCTCGCTTGTGATCGGTGTAGAGCTGAAGTGTAGACTACAGTTTTTGTTCTCAGGCTTGTATTATACACAATGACATTCATCTATGATTCTTCTTCTACCTGCAAGCAAAGTCTCAGCCCGATCGGTTTAAAATTGACAAAGTTTCATACAAACTTTCATTCCCTATTTGATCCCCGGGGGGGTAGAATTGATCAAAATTCTTTCTTAGCGGATGCCTACGTCATCGCATCAACCTGCATGCCAAATTTCAGCCCGATCCGTCCAGTGGCTTGGGCTGTGCGTTGATAGATCACTATGTTAGTCAGTCACCTTTGAGTTTTATGTATATAGATATAGTTTGTAATATTAACGATAACAAAAAATAAACCAATAAAACGTTAATTACTTTCCTGTCTTTCCTTGTGGGACACCTTATTTCTGCTTTTCGCCCAAAACTGACAGTCTCCGGGGAGCGTTGGACGGAATTAGAAACTGCAGCACACAAATTCCATTTACATAGTATACAGACGCAGTTAAGGTATATTTCAGACTTACTTTTGCTTAAAACTATGTAATGAATGAAGTTTCTGACCTTCGATTCGCCTCTAGGGAGGGGAGGACGCTAAATGTCACCGCCATCGAGAATCTCTCTAGTTGAGTCGACCCCCTCAGGTTCGATTGGTCTAGAGGCTCCGGACGGAGAGGAGACTCCCCCGTGGGGAGATGCCATCCGCCTCCAAAAACTCTAGAGGCACTCGCCAATTCTCGGCGTGAAGTCGCCTTAGGATCTCGCCGTCCCCGAACCCGGTGACGCTGTTAAAGTCATCTGCGACCAACAGCATACACAATCAAAATAAATTGTGTGTGTCAGCTCCGACGCACGACTGGAGTTTCCTACAAGTAAAGTGGTTTATGGTAACTAAAATAAGACACATGGACGTTCGTAGATACGTGGTTCACGAATCTTGAAAATACCGCATCAATGTTTGTACTATACCTCGTTGTCCCCATTGCTCTATCAGAAACAATATCTAAATTCAGTTCAGATTTTAAAAATTATATTAATGTCAATCCGTCATCTTTGTTTGTCAAAGTTGCGCGACATAGGATGCGCACCAAAAACGTAACGAGGTCATTCATCGATAGATTTTACTCTTCACATTTTTCTCATACCGGGCCCCTTATATATGCAAATCGATTCTTAAGGAGTAAACTCCAAAAAAAATAGTAAGAGAGAAGCCCGTTGGCGCAACTGATTAGCGCGTTCGGTTGCGATAGTTAAGCAACTTTCGAGTGACCTAAAACTTATTATCTCGTACTCTTCCGTGCTTACATTTATTATTTATTATTATTATTATTATTATTATTATTATTATTATTATTACATTCATAGGGCGGGCTTGTACCCCAATTAGACGCGGTGAAGTCCCTCAACGGAGTGGTCGCGGTTCCGCACTTAACAGCGTAGAGGTTATTCGCAGGGTTTTTTGGCGTATAGTATGCCGTAAGCGCTCGTAAAGCCAGAAACATATTAACGTGTCGTGGCGTGACGTGGCGCATCGGTTTCATACATTTATTATGGGTTAGAGAGAGATAGAGAGGTTAAAGCGTCGACACTACACGATACGTAAATATGTCTCTAACCATAGTAAATGTATGAAGCCGATGTGCTTCTGGCGCGCCACGACACGACAAGACACGACACGTAAATATGTTTCTGGCTTAAGCCGCGCGGACTGCTTAACGGCTCTTGTTTCGCACCCGTGAGACTTGCGAGAGGCTAGGTGTGAGGTCCGTTCGTTAGTGTGCCCCTTAAGAGCGCCAACGTCTGTAAATAGAGGTTTTGCATGTGTAATAAACAAATAGCTTATGCCCCAATCGGCTGTGATGATGCTGACGAGGGGAGGACGCAAAATTACACCGTTATAGACTTAAAAGCTTTAGTTTGTATCCAAATTCGGAAATAATATAGACAACTTCCATGGCGTTTGCCTTCAGTAGTTTCTTTAAAGCCTTCGGTATCCAACAATTGGTTTATGAAAGTTTTCAGAAGCTTAGCATATTTTCCTATCGCTGCCATTTTAACGTCCAAATAAACCATTTATATTCTCTCCAAACCCTTATAGTAAACTGAAGTTTTGTATTACTAGTCGGTCCACGTCCGTGGTACAACGGTGAGGTTTGAACTATCCATCTCTGTCGAGGTCTAGATCGACAGAGGACTCACAAATCGATCATTCTTTTCCTTGCTTTCTTTCAAGGAAAGGTTGTCTTTGTGCATGCATGCGTAAAAAATAAACACTATTGGAGGCCGATTTTGCTATTCTGCGATAAAACTTATCTTACTACTACATCAAAAAACAAACGATATATTTAAATTTAAAGAAAATATGTTGTACTAGAAAAGATTTCACGCGGACCAGGCAGCAGACGGGACTCGAAACTGGACCTTTCGTTATCCGGGCGAATGCACTGACCATTATGCTACCGCGACCCTTGCCCATAAGGGTAAATTCGCCCGGATAGCGAAGGGTGCGGGTTCGAGTCCCGTCTGCTGACTGGTGCGCGTGGATTTTTTTTAGTATTATTGTCATTAGATTTAAATATCGAGCAGTTACATGCTTAAAAAAATAACAATCTATTATATAAAATTCTCGTGTCGCAGTGTTTGTGGTGAACTCCTCCGAAACGGCTTCCCCGATTCTCATGAAATTTTGTGTGCATATTGGGTAGGTCTGAGAATCGGACAACATCTATTTTTCATCCCCCTAAATGTTAGGGTAATCCACCCTTAAATTTTTTTTTCAATTTTAGATTTTTTTTTTATTTTTTTTATGATACAGCATTAGTAAATACATATAACCCTGAATTTTCAACCCTTAACAATCAACCCCTATTTTTTTATGGCGGTACGAAGTTCGCTGGGACTAGCTAGTGCTGATATATTATCATCCTACTAATCCTACTGATATTATAAGTGTGAACGTTTGTTACTCAATCATGCCAAAACTACTGAACGGATTTGGATGGAAATTAGCACGCGTATAGTTTATGATCTAGATTGAGACATAGGATACATTCTATCCCGGAAATGTGTTTGTTTGCTTAGGGATTTGAAAAAATACTAAAGTTAACGCGGGCGACGTCGCGGGCGCCCGCTAGTGTCCAATTATTATTACAGTGCGTGTCACACATAAAAGTACACGACTTTTACGAGTATTGTCTAGGGATTAATAATTAGCGCAAATAACTTTTACCTAATCTAATGGGAAATGAGTCACGAATTGCTCGTAACTGGCTTATTTTATTTTCTTTGAAAAAAATCGGTCGCCATGACATTCTCACCTAAATATATAGGTACCGTTAATACTTTAAATAATTATGATTTTATTTATTTTTTAAGCATTTAACTGCTAGATGTTTAAATCTAAAGAAAAGTTAACTAGAAAAAAAAGTTTACTAGAAAAAAAAATCCACGCGGGCCAGGCAGCGGACGGGACTCGAACCCGCATCCTTCGCTATCCGGGCGAATGCACTGACCATTATGCTACCACGGCCCTATTAGCTGCGTCGACATTTTCCTAGCCTTAAGCTGCAAGGCAGCGCCATCTCTTCGCATTGTAGGTAACCCACAAACTTTTCTTTACTTTAAATAAGTATTAGCACACGGCTATTGAAAGTTAAAAACCTACGATTCACCACCACTGACATAACCCTTACTTAATAGGAGGTTCCATTCCCAACCCCTGAGAAAGAAACGCTTAATTTGCGCCAAAATTGATGAGTGACTCATAAAAAAGTCGGCGCCAACAAAAACGTTGAATTTGATTTATAACCAGAAATGGACCAACAAGATCCCTTCCTTCAGTTTAGTGGAGTTAATTAACCCGTTATCGCGACTCGCGCTCCACCCGGGAGACCCGGTTAGCCGGACTTCACCGAATAACCGGTCGATTTGACACTGTCACTACCAGAAATCTACTGTGAAAAAGTTTTGCTGAATTTATCGCTGTTACTGTGTTTAAAATGGAAACGTTGGAGTAGGTTAAATTTGATCAATTTAATATTGACCTCTCATCGTTTTAAAATTAATCAAAAATGATAAATATTTACCTCGCCGTATTATTATTTTTTTAATTATCAAAAATATTTATTCTGTTTAGGCTGTTGCAAGCACTCATGAATGTCTAAAAGCTACGCCATCGGTTCGTAAATCTACGGCGGGAGACCTTGTCCTGAGAAGAACCGGAAAGAAACTCAGCAAGGGCTGTTTTTTCCTCCCTGTTGTATTATTTACCGATTCGTCAAGTTGAAAAATGACTTTAGTTAGAGTTGATTCATAAAGTCACCTTTCAGTACATAATGATCAAATATACATTTTGGGTGATGTTAAGCGGCCACCATAGTCAATAGAAGTATAGACGCTTGTGATTGTGATACCAAAAATATCACTTGCGTCGTTACCCACCCTGACCCAATCCCCTACGCCGTGGAGCACTGGCACCTAACTCACGGACAGAAACACAAAACCACCAAAAGGCAGTTTGTTTTTACAAAATTGTAAATAATTCTCTTGAAGACAGCTAAATAATAAAAAAAAAAAAATACTAAAACAATGAATAACGATAGACGTAGTTTTACGGCATAAAAAATGTATAAAATAAAAATATATAAATAAATATTTCCAACACTCACACCAATTAGCCTAGCCCTAATCACTGAAATGTTATGGGATACTAGGGTAACGGATAGAATATATATACAGTACATATATAAGTATATGCATATAGAAATACATATTAAACATCCATGACTGGAGTACAAATGCTCGTATTCATCACACAAACATCTGCCCCCACCGGGATTCGAACCCGGGACCTCTCGAGTCGGCGACACCATGAAACCCGGCGTACAAACCACTCGGTTAACTTAAATTTTACAAATCTCACAAAAAGACTAAACTGTCTTTTTAATAGATATTTTCAATTTTTCAAGCAGAACATCGCAGAATGTCAGCATAATTGCACAACGAACATGAAACAAGAATATTTAAACAAACAGTGTGTTGGAGTGTGAAACTATGCAAATGCAAATATGTATTCCAAGAAAAAAGGTGGCATACTATTAACTTTTATGTGTGAATTTGAAATTTTCGCCATAAAACTAAAATTAAACTGGGACTGAGGCTGTTAGAGATAGTGAAAATCCAAAGTGTTGGTAGGGTCTCTTACCCAAGGGGGTGACAACGGAAGTCTAATAACTAAGTTTTTGCTGTTCGTCCATCCGTCTGTTTATCTGTTAGGGGGCTGTGTAAAGATAGATAGTTGGAATTTTCTCGGAATTCATATTTTCGTTATTGTTTATAAATTGTATTTTCATATTCTATGTATCCACACACTGGTAAAAAATAGTCATGACTTTATAACAAAATTATTCTCTTTGAAAAAAACGTCAAAGGACGACGAGTGGACGTTATAGGATTACATGTTTTGTGAAAATTTCAAGTGATTACCTATTACGGTTCATGATACGGCGAACTCACAGACGGACGGACAGAAAACGAAGGCTTAAAAATAGCGTTTCATTATCACCTTTTGGGTTTTTTTTTCTATTTTTATTTTACTATTTTTTCCTAAAAAGTAAAAAAAAAAGTTTGTTGTTAGTTTTTTTATAAAAGTGCAGTAAAATTCCTAATCTTATCTCGAATACCAATCCAATTTACAAATTTACATTTTCCTCTCTAAATAAACATGTACTTAGTTTAAATTTTAAATTGCTGTTACGGCAAATTGTCATTTTATGCAGCGGTGGGCTGTAAAAGTTTACGTGTTATGTCATAAAATTTTTCCACCCCAAAAGTCTTGTTTAGTTGGTAACACCGTTTTGGCAGTCTCGGCCGATTTCGTTAAATATTTATGGAAATCGCTGCCCACAAGATTACAAGAAAATAAAATGTTAACAGATGAATGCATTAAGCAAATATTTTAGGCAGCGAATACTCAGGATCATACTAAAAAGTATACTTACTAACGCCATCAGCTCGTTCTCTTTGAAACATAATTATTTTGTAGTCATATCGATCCGATTTTTACAACCATAATATCAGTTTTTTTATTTATTCCAAGAAATACCCGTACTTTTTGTCACAAGTGTACGGAACGGATGCTAAGAACTAATTTTTGTTAAACACACCAATTAGCCTAGACCCAAAGTAAGCACTGTATTATGCGATTCAACTTAGAATAGGACCGACTGGCCGCCATATTTATACGTCATAGCTGTCAATTCAAACCAAATAGGTAGAGTGAGCAAAAAAATGTTGCTATTTAATTAAAACTTATTAACTAAGATTAAGTGAGACAAATCATCAGATTTTTTAATAACATTAATTTACAAAGGTTGAGAAAGAACACAAGCGATTTTTAATAGTATTTCTTTATTAAGATTGTGAAAAAAAAACATTAATCAGAATCTATCTTTTCAATTTCGCTCATCTCTACAGTACCGCCGGAGAAGTTATGAATAATCATGCAGGTCACATACGAACATGCATTCTATATGTAAACGAAAGTTTTAATTCGAGTTTTTGAACGCAACATTAGGTGACATTTGGTTGACGATTTAGTCTAGATTCATATAAAGCTCAATAAATGAAAAAAAAAACAACTAATATTAATTATCAACATTTGTTATTGTTTGTTTAAAAATGTCTGGTTTTTATTCTAGATTCAGCTGAGTGCTAAAAGAGTGTTCTGAGATTTTTTTGCAAACCGTACTTTTCAAGCGACATTTGACCGATGGAGGTCATTGGCTTTCCTATTCTTATTTGAATCGCATTATAGGCTTGTGTTATAGGATACTGGGGTAACGGATAGAATACATATTTATGTATATTAATATAGAAATACATATTATACATCCATGACTGGAGTACAAATGCTCGTGTTCATCACACAAACATATGACAACTTGAAACTCGGTGTACAAACTCGGCACCGGAGATCGTCAGGATGCGGTTATAAAATATTAAGAAAGTATAATTTGAAAAATGCCATTTCAACCATAAATAACAAGTTACTAAGTAGGTAATTGGTAATCGGAAGACTGGAAAATGGGAATGGTTTGAACCCGTGAAGACCCAATCTCACGACTATTGTCAACGTTTAAGAGTGGGTCCTTAGGATCCTTCGGGGATGCGATGAGACACTAATCAGATATCAAATAATTATTTCTCGAATCTTATAGGACTGCGAGTGACATTCAAGGGTGGTTTTGACCTTCCCTCGAGTAATCAATTCATTTATCACTGATTTCTAAGTCTTTTAATGTATAAAGTATGAATAACTAGATGTGTCCCGTGGTATATTCTTAGATTAAAACAAAAAGGGTAGATACGGCACTAGCCTCACAAAAGTGATCCGCATGAATTGTGGTCCACGACCCTAATCGCTTTAGTCACAACTTGACATGCAAACGACGTACATGTGAACGCGAAAATAGTACATTGCGATACGCGTGACCTAAGTTGCTAAACGCCGTGCAGTAATAGACAACTTAGGCCACAAGTATCGTATACTATTTTATAGCAAGTGTGACATAAACCCGCCCCGGACGCGGGCAAGAGGGGGGAGGGATGCGATTAGTGTTTTGAAAGTAAAATTCATGTATTGCAATCACAAAGAAAAAAATGGTTGCCTGTAAAGTCGGTTTTACGGGCGAAGATTTTACGTGACAACGTCTTTTTCTCGGTAGAATATTTATTGATATGAATATAATTAAATTGCACAATAGGAACAAGGAATTGAATGAAAATAAGAATTGCACAAATTTTAACTATAGAAATATATTTTGTTTACTAAAACATTGTACATGTAAACTTAAACTTAACACGAGAGACTCATCGTAACGTTACCGAGCGTTACACTTTTTCATAAGTGACTCCCAGCCGCAACCTAATTTAAGACGTTGTCACGTCAAAAAAATCAAACTCTGAAAAGAAAGAATTCCGGTTCAGATTACCATTTTGAAAGTATATTTCAAAAGGAAAAATCAAATATCATTACAATAAAATAGAATTTCAATGTATCCATGAACGTTTATTCCTTGATTGGCATAACAATATATTAAACAACGGGAATGAGCTTTTTTTTTGTACTCGTATAATTCAAACAAGAATTCCTAACCTATCGCTAATTTGTCATTTGTTTGCTGTGAGTTTTTAAGCCTTTTATTTTTTCTACATGAGTGAAGTTGGTCAATTCATTTACACACCGTGCAGAAATAGGCAACTTAGGTCACGGAAAAGCGTGCGTAAAGTGCGGGTTTAGGTCACACTGTGCTATAAAGAAATATTGCTATTATTTTGTGTTTATATGATAAAACAATGCCTAAGTGTATTTTTAAAAAGTGCTCAAATTGCTCAAAACCTAAAAATAAAACCCACGGCATCACTTTTTATTCGTAAGTTATATAAAATATATGTTTTTTCATTAAAATTGCTGTTTGTTTTGAATCTTATTCGGTAGTGACGTAGAGTGCTGGTCGCGTGATTGGTCGGTAGTGCAGTGACGCGGTTCTCGCCGTCTCGTTCGCGCTGCCGTTGAAACTTAACGTGCTGTTTCGTTCGGGTCGGAAATGCAGTGACGCGGATCTTGCCGTCCAGTTCGCGCTGCCGTGGGATCAGTTTTTGTTTGATGCAAGTATGAGCGTACCGTATCTACCCTTTTTGTTTTAATCTAAGGGTTTATTAGGGATATTTTCCAGCATTAAAACGTGGCCTATGTGTTAACCCACGGTGTCAGCTAACTCCACCACATTTTTTTTTTATTAAAATCCCTCCAGCCGTTTAGACGTGAAGAAGTAACAAACGTACACACTCACAAACTTTCGCCTTTATAATATGTATTAGAATGATGACAATTTACAATTGACCTTTTTAGGATATTCCGTTTTGAATAGTTACCTAGTAATTTAAAATACTACAAGCTGACTCAGCGAACTTCGTACCGCCATAAAAATAGGGACAGGTGGTAGAAGAGAAAATCTAGGGTTGTATGTATTTTTTAATAAATATTGTCCAAAAGTAATTTTAGGGGTGAGTAACGTAGCGTTCTATCAATTTCCTGGGATAGCATTCCTCCCAACCCATATGAGAACACTACGTTACAATACCCAATAGTTTGAATTTGGCGCGAAGGCGCATTGTAGGTTTCAGAACACTACGTTACAGGTGGACAACCATTATCAATTAAAGATATGAAAAATAGATAGTAGCCGATTCTGAGACCTAACGGAATATGCATATAAAATTTCATAAAAATCGGTCAAGCCGTTTCGGAGGAGTATGGTAACTTACATTGTGACACGAGAATTTTATATATAAGATATACCTGGTAACACGATGGTCATCATCATCATCATCAGCATATTAATGTCCCTACTGCTGGGGCACAGGCCTTCCCTGTGGATGGAATAGGGAGATTGGGCCATGGCCCACCACGCGGGCCCGTTGCGGATTGGTGGGTGCTAACGACTGCAGATGCATCCGGGATAAAATGCTTAACGTGCCTTCCGAAAAAAGGAGGAGTTCGAGCTAGTAAATTTTTGGTCACCCATCCAATGACAGACCATTGCGAAAGTTGCTTAACTTCAACGATCGTAACCGAACGCATTAACCACCTGCGCCATCGATCTCCTTAGATAGTATATACGCCAACATAATTGCATTTTAAAATGGCACAAGTACTTCCCTTGGCAACAGCCGCCAATAGAACGCACTAAAGAAGTCTCTTTTACTCTAATGCATACAGCAGATTACATCTCGCTCTTTAGCCTCCACGTGTCAACGGTGTCAGTAACTACCAAAATAAGTTATCACTAAATATTGAAACATTAATTTCTTTAAACACTGTATTTAAAAATGAATTGACACGTTTTTCTTGTCTCTAATTGTCACAAACAAAAACACACATACTAAGGCTTTTTGTCTGGAAAATCGTAAAATATTATTTACATGTTGTAGCGAAGTGTAGCCGCGTCGAGTGAGCATGCCCGACTAAATACAAGTCAGGCAATTACCTAACTTTCGTATTGCCAAATTAGAAGCATGTATGACGTATCTATAGCTACTATAAAAAATCATAGATAATAGCTATATGAGTGCCAAATTTCAGCGTAATCCGTTTAGTGGTTTGAGCAATAGATACACCAACACGAACAAAGTCATGCCCGAAACCTGTCCAAAAGGTACATTAGACGACCCACGGCGCTCCGTAAGATGATCGCGCAGTCTAAACAATAAAAGGCATTATTTAAACATTGAAAATCATCTTCAAAGCACACTACATAAGGTCTTAATTAAAACGCATGCGTCAAAGAGTTATGACAGTACGACGTAAAATTTTACGACTTATTGCACTAGGCGGAAGAATATAGACCTTATTTCTTTGTTTCTACGCGCAATTCTGAATGCGCTGTTAGCAATCTAGCAGGTACGGACCGCGTAGAAAGGAGACAGCTATATTACCGACCATGCATTTGAATATCACAAATATTTTCTATTAAATCAGATTATAGTAAGTGTTAAAACAAAATTTGCTTCAAATGTGTTAAATTAACAAATATTGATAAGATACCTGTCGAAAAAACGACATTTTACGTACTATAAGCATTTATTTCGCATTTTTTCATGGAGCTAAGCGGCATGTTGACTTTTCAACGGTCCGCGCGTGACTGTGAACCAAGAAGTGCTTGAGTCGTGTTCAAGCACTTTTTGTTAGGTACACATTTTGAGCGTACGTGGTGTATCGAGGATATTTAATATCGTTGGGTTTGAGATGTGCAATGGTACATCAGACGGCCAGTAACCGTTGCCGTTTAGATATACAGAAGATTGCATTCGCCGACATCACATTCAATAAGAAAACTTATTAATGTTATGATTTAAAATACAATTCTGCGTGTACATAAAGGAGCGAAGCATGCAGATACCTAATTAATTTTTAATGTACGAATAATGTAACATTGTAAGTTAGGATATTAAGTTATTCGTAACAAGTAAGTAACTTAAGTGAGTTTCTCGAGTTCTAAACTTTCGTTGTTCTTCTGTAAGTATAAGTATCAAATATTCTTTAAGTTTGGGAGCGCCTATTTTATTATGAATATCTCCGCTGCTTTTTGCTTTTGATTAAATATAAATTTTATAATTGGGGCTTTTTCTTTACTTAACCTATCTCATTGAAGACTGAATAAACTGATTTCAAAGCTATTTATTTAGTGCATCATAGATTTCTATAGTGAAATATTTCTAGAAGTTAATTTCTGTTAATATTTTTCACTGATTCCTCACTACAATCTCGTAGTATTAAATTAAAATTAAGCATAGTGTTATGTAATATATAAAATTCTCGTGTCACGGTGTGCTTAATTGACTGACTCCGAAACGGCTCGAGCGATTTTCGTGAAATTTTATATGTATATTCAGTAGGTCTGAGAATCGGACAATATTTATTTTTCATCCCCTTAAATGGACTTTTTTTGGATTTCTTTTTTTATGATATATCATACAAAAGTACATGCAATCTTAAATTTTCACCCTTCTACCACCAACCCCTATTTTTTTGTGGCGGTACGAAGTTCGCTGGGTATATTCTAATTTAGCTATTCTATCTGCAATCTGCATAAATGCGTCTTCAAAACATTACACTCCTTGTTGGAAGTTGCGTTAAAATAAAACTACTTTTCTCCTGAATAAATTAATCCTGCTTCTGCCATTTGCTCAATATTTAATTTAGCTTGTCAAACTTTCGCCAAGGACAAAAGTCCGAATTCTACAAAGGAGATTCTTTCTTTATCAAACAAGTGCGAAAACTTTGTTAATTAACGCAATTTGATAGCTACATTTCTATAGATACCTATGGTATAAATAAACATTTTAACCAGACAAAATTTTCTTTTAAATAACTATAAAAACAATTTCGTCTATAACGAAGTATCCCGGAATAACGATCCTATTATAACAAGTCGTATTCCGGATCCGTATTAGTACGGCATCCGGGTATCGTCGGCTGAACGGAACGCCGGGGCCGGATAAAAACTGCCCAATATAAATCACTCCCGCTCCAACTTATAATGAACGAAAGGGACAACAAGATTAATTATGCTTTTTTGTCTCAATTTAGGGACGTTACACTTTTATGAATCGATTTGTTTCAGCGTACTTAATGGCGCTGTGACGATGTTGGAGTTATTACACCTCTGTTTTAGTAGTTGAGTGAGCTTTTTGAAGTGAAACTTCTTTAGGCACGCTTGACTTTGGGGGTAAAATGGCGAATGTGTTACGATTTTTGCGTTACGATTAGTGTCACCGGTGACTCATCGGTAAACAATGAACACTCCCCTACACAAAATACATGAATCTAGTGCTTGGTGGGTGATAACGGATCCAGCGCGTATTGGTGGGTGCTAATTGACCCAGTGCGGATTGGTGGGTGATAACGGTCCCAGTGGTGATTGGAGGGTGATAACGGACCCAACGCGGATTGGTGGTTTTTTTTCTATCAACAAATCTTTTTTTACTTTAGTCATGGCTGTTTAATTTGTATTTCTATATAAATATACTTACATATGTATCAGTATATGTATTCTATCCGTTACCCTAGTATCCCATAACACAAACCTACAGTGCTTACTTTGGGGCTAGGAATTTTGGAAATATTTATTTATTTATCTTAGAATTATAGGGAACTAGTGGGTGCTCACGAATTGGCCTGCGTGGAAAAATTGGTTTCCCATACAAATTTTCGCCACCCTTTCAACCCCTTTAAAGGATGACTCCTGGGATAAAAAGTATCCTATGTCCTTTTCCGGGACTAAAACTATATCTGTACCAAATTTCACAGAAATCGGGATAGCCGTTTAAGCGTAAGACAGACCGACTAACTAAGTGTCGCCGCACACGGGCCACCGACCACAGCCACAAAACGCCGCCACCGGCATATGTCTGTAGTTTTCATACATTTTATATGGACTCGCCACATATGGTACGCCGGTGGCCGCCACACGCTACAAACCGTCGTTGCTCGCTTCTTGTGGCCCGCACCGGCCACTTAATGCGCCGATACAAAACGCCGCCACACGTCACTCACGTGATTCCCCACCCCACTCTCCCTTACCGTAGTCGGCCGCTGTCGTGCGCTTCAGCCACTTTAGTAGCCGGTTCACTTTAGTACTTTAGCTTCTCGTGGCGGCGTTTGTGGCTGTGGCGTGTGGCCCGTGTGCGGCGACACTAAGGCTGCACTACCTGGCTCCTATCAAATTAGGCTAGGAAGGGCGGGCAACTCGAGCAGTGAATGTGAGCGTTGATGCGCTCTTAAAGGGGGCCTCCTTAAACCTACACATGGGTTGCAAGTCCCGGGAACTGCTCGGAGTTTCTCTCTGTCCCACACGATGGACCCGGCACACGCACGGTGAACCCATGGATTGCTAAGAAGTAAGTCTCCCTCTTATGGCACATTTGCACTTTCTTTAGCTTAGCTTTTAATAAGAGTTTAGGAGACGTAGAATGTGGATTTACCGTTCGAATAGGGGTGAGGAGCTCGATGGCGCAAGTGGTTAGCGCGCTCGGCTGCGATCGTTGAAGTTAAGTAACTTTCGCAGTGGTCGGTCATTGGATGGTTGACACAAAATTTACTATCTCCAGCTCCTCCATGCTTCGGAAGGCACGTCAAGCCGTTGGTCCGGCTGCATCTGCAGTCGATAACTTAAAAAAAATCGGTCACCCATCTGATGTTCAGCATTAGTGAAAGTTGCATAACTTGAACAACCGCAATCCTAACCCCCTTTGTACTTCTGCCACATAGCGCTCGTTCCCAATAACTCTTGATAAAACGACTTTAAGAACGCAACCCCCCTACGAAGAACCAACCCCCCCGTCTCTCACTCATACCCTCGCCCTTTCACCCCAAAATAAATTAGCATGAGTAGATTGAATTGTCAGACAACTTTGGACTTATGTTAATTTAGAGAGGAAAACTTTGCCTGTATATTTTTTCGGGCGCTTACCTACAATATATCTTTGCAAATTTCGTGGAATCGGAAGAAATTGGTAATCTGCTATTTTGCGACGTTGGAGGTGGAAATCATATCGTGTTACTGAGCAAGCTTTCGAGTAATTAAGAATTTATGAAGACCCTAGGAAACCTTGAATAGAGATTAAAAATTATATTTATTTTTCATATTTTTTATGTTAAAAGGTTATATTAAATACCTATCCAAAAGAATGTTAGTTTTCGTCAGGACTTTTAGCACAATCTTGCTTCAGTAAAAAGGAAAGATGAATGGCGAACTTCCATATAGTTTAAACCCAGACTTCAAGGCCCCGTTCACGAATGAAATTTATAGATTTTCGTGCTGCTAAATAAGACTAGCAAAAAAGTCATCCATCCATCCATCCATCAGCCTTTCTCCGTCCACTGCTGGACATAGACCTCCCCCATAGAATGCCACAATGCGCGGTCCTGCGCTATTCGCATCCAGCGGCTCCCAGCACATTTGACGATGTCGTCAGTTCACCTTGTTGGGGGCCGCCCCACGCTGCGTCGTCCGGTACGTGGTCGCCACTCGAGGTCCTTTCTTACCCAACGGTTGTAACATCCTCGAGCGATGTGGCCTACCCATTGCCACTTCAGCGTGCTAACTCTTCGGGCTAGGTCGTACACACCGGTCCTTCTACGGTTCTCCGTATTTCAGATCTTATCAAGTAGGGAAACACCGAGCATAGCCCTCTCCATAGCACGCTGCGCGACTCTGAGTTTTGTTATGAGGCCGACATTCAGAGACCACGTCTCAGTCCCATACGTCATCACTGGTAACACACACTGGTCATAGACCCTTCTTTTCAGGCACTGGGGAATTTTGGCCGTGAGGATGTGCCTAAGCTTCCCGAACGATTGACAAAAAAGTCAATTAGACATAATCAATTAAAGCGAGGTTATGTTTTAATTACAATAAATTATGTGTTACTATTTTACGTATATAATAATATGATATATTTATAATGTGATTTTCATGATTTGTATCATATTTTCTTCTTCTCTATACATAAACGCGACATCATAGACAGAAAAATCACAATAAAATATTCTACGTAAAATAAACATCAAAAAATTGACAGACACTGACGTTAGATTTTAAAAATATTTTCCGTTTCACAGAAATTAAAAACCAATATCCGTTTATGTATGAGAAAAATGTTTAAAAATAAAGTATTTTCTTCTTTATTTTGATGGCGTTAAATTTGTTTAATTTATCAAATAATTAAAATAATTTAGTTACATATAGTGAAGCAATGGATGCTATTAATGTTATTCTAAAGTGAAAACTACTGCATACGCCGGAACTGAACCACGACACTGTTTTCGCGTTCCATTATTGCTATGGAAAATGTGATCTTTCGATATAGAAACCTAAATTATTTTATTTCTAAATGCAAGGTTTTAAAAACCTAGTTTATGTTTTAAAAAATATTGTAAGTCCCCTTATTAAAAATTTTAATGTTTCTATCATTGAACGGCTTCTAAAACATTTGGGCCTACATTCGCCGTTCTTCTGACAAATATTTTATGTAGCAAATCATTCCGACACTAAAGGTCAAAGGAATATTGTTTCACAATACTTATTGCGAGGAGCTCGATGGCGGATTTGGTTAGCGCGTTCGGCTGCGATCGTTGAAATTAAGCAACTTTCGCAGTGGTCGGTCATTGGATGGGTGACCAAAAATTTACTATCTCGAGCTCCTCCGTGCATCGGAAGGCACGTTAAGCCGTTGGTCCCGGCTGCATCTGCAGTCGTTAAATCCCACCAATTTGCACTGGGCCCGCGCGGTGGGTCATGGCCCAATCTCCCTATTCCATCCATAGGGCAGGCCTGTGCCCCAGCAGTGGGGACATTAATAGGCTGATGATGAATACTTATTGCACTATAAGTAGGTAAAAATATGTATTTAAAGAGGTTTCGAATAATATATTATAATATTTAACCATAGCCAAATCTCAATCGAGATTTTGGGTTTGGTTGGTTGTGTGATGTTAAGCGGCCACCATAGCCAATAGAAGTATAGAAGTTTGTGATTGTGATACCAAATATATCACTTGCGTCGTTACCCACCCTGACCCAATCCCCTACGCCGTGGAGCACTGGCACCTAACTCACGGACAGCAACACAAAACCACCAAAAGTTAGTTTGGTTTTACAAAATTAAAAATTCTCTTCAGCTACATAATAAGAAAAATACTTAAACAATGAATAATGATAGTCGTAGTTTTACGGCTTAAAAAAATCTATAAAATAAAAATAAATAAATAAAAAAATATTTCCAACACTCACACCAGCCCAGCCCCAAAGTAAGTACTGTAAGGCTTGTGTTAAGGGATACTAGGGTAACGGATAGAATACATATACAGTACATATATAAGTATATATTTATATAGAAATACGTATTAGACATCCATGACTGGAGTACAAAATGCTCGTTTTCATCACAGAATCATCTGCCCCCACCGGGATTCGAACCCGGGACCTTTGGAGTCGGCGACACCATGAAACCCGGCGTACAAACTAAATGTAATTTTAGCTTTTATGCTCTAGCAATCTCGTACAGGTCCTGCCAGAATACTAGCGCTGTTACGGTGGGAATATTCCCGTCCCATTGTAACAGCATTAAGCTGAGGCAGGGTTGATTGGCCTTTCTTCTTTCTGCATATTGTTGTTCCCTATTTTTTTTTATTTTTATCGGTATATAATTTCTTATTGTTACATACTTGTGTTTTAAGGCCTATAAATGATTTTTCTTCCTTTCTTCTTTCTTACAAACCTCTCTGCCTCGGAGGTTGTTTTGGTCCTAGTAAATAAAAAAAAAGTTTTTTTTACTTTACTTTTAACATCTGTAGGCACGGTAAAGTTAGTAACTTGGACATTTTCTATTTTGTTCGCTCCTATTAAGATACAAGAAGGCAACTCTCGGAGTTTATCCCTACAAAATAATGTTTTTGAATTCAGAAGAATCAGTCTGTCTGTCTCTTCCGCATTCATGCCTAAAGCGATGAATTAATTTTGTTAAATTTGCTAAAAAAATAAACTTGCCTCCACTCCATATGTCTTTACGTATATACTTTGAAAATACTCAAAATTCACAAGTACACATAGAGTAGAAAAAACTATAATCATTCGTAGCTCTAACATCAAAAGTTTGACCAAATAGCAAGTAGTTGACGATTCATTACATTTGTTCTGCCACACTATTGTAACCCGAAAATGCCAAACTGATTCCTTAGCAGGTGGTAAAAACGCAGGCCATCGGAAGCGCGAGCTACGGGGTCAACTGACCGTTAGAGGTTTACGCCGGAGAGGCACTGGGTGAACGAATTGTTTCTATTAAATCAAATCAAATTTATTTATTGCAGTTTAGGCTGTTACAAGCACTCATTAATGTCTGGAAGCTACGCCATCGGTTCGCAAAACCACGGCGGGAGACCTTGTCCTGAGTAGAACCGGCAAGAAACTCAGCATTGGTTGTTTTTTTCGCCCTGTATTATTATTCACAGAGGCGTCAAGTTGCAAAATTACTTTAGAGGTGATTCATGAAGTTTCCTTTCATCACATAATGTGAAATAATTGTACATTAATTGTTTGCCTGCATTTTTATAGTTTCGTTACTGCTTCTTATATATTTATCTATTACGTATGAAAACTTAAAGCTTTGTCAATGAAGATTTTTTTCCTAAACCTTTATATCCTTTGATACTTTCTGTTTAAGTTTTATTATGTGTTAGATAGTGGCCTATTTAAGGACATATGGAGTGAAGGTCACATTATTTTTTCCACCAAATTCAACAAAAATAATGAATCGCTTTAGGCATGAATGCGGAAGAGACAGACTGATTCTTTTGAATTTAAAAACATTATTTTGTTGAGATAAACTCCGAGAGTTGCCTGCTTGTACTTGAATCTTGATTGGCTACAGCTGCAAAATACAGCCTTTGTTAACTATATTATGTTAATATGTACGTTATCGATAATGTGCAGTTTCCAGCCCTCATTATGGTCGATTTTAGGCAATTATGAAATCACAACTTTCGACAATTATTTTATGGTATCATTCACAATATTAATTTAGTAAAAAAAAAATGTTAACGTCATATTATTGTTAGGATATTTCAGTCCAATATGAATACTATTATCTTCTTAATTATCCTCTTCCTATCCACTTAAGTGTAACAAAAACAATCTATGCAACGAATTAGACTGCTGCAAAGATAAACAATAAAACACACACACAATAGATTTTCATTTTTTTATTTTCAGCATTTAACTGCTTGATGTTTAAATCTTCTAGAAAAATATCCACAGTGTTTTTTTTTTCTAATACATTTTTCTTTACTTCGAAACAAACAATAGTTTTCCATTATTTCTTTTTTGGAATTCACCCAATTCCTCCCGTTGCACCCTCAACCTACACTCAAAGGGACGTTTCGGTTCGCAAGATTGAGGTTAGCATTTCTATTGGCCATCACGGACCCCTAAATTACTGTTCGGAACCCGACCGTTCAGTTATCGTCTGTTAACATCAACGTCGAATGGTTATCTATCGGATTGTTGACGTATATTCTGATACGTAATGTGTATATAAAACTAATCGTCTGTGAGTCCCTTCATATTTATCAGATAGGCTTCATATGAATTGGATTTGTGCGCAATTATTAGACTGATTGGGCGGCTAGTGTACATTTGGATTTGGTCAGTTCATTGAACAACTGATATGTGTAGTCATTTAGAACTCAAATAAGGCTTGCAAATACAGGGGTCTAGGCTCCGAATATGATTTTGTACCATTCGGTGTCGAGACCCTTGATCCGTGAGGTCCTAGCGCTGTAAGGCTTTTTAAGGAAATAGCAAAAATGTTGGTCGACGTCACAGGAGACCGAAGAGCTGGCAGCTACCTCGGACAAAGAATGAGTCTAGCTATTCAAAGGGGGAACGCTGCCAGTATCTTTGGAACCTTGCCTAAAGGGACTCCTTTTAATAATGTATTTTAGTTATTATATATTTTAAGGTTTTTTAGTTTTAGTTATTACATTATATTTAGAACAGCTTATGGCATTTTTTTATAAATAGAGAACAAGCTTTATATTTACACGTCAAATATTTACAACCTTATCAAATTTATATCAATGTCACGTCTTTAAAAATCGTCATCATCTCCATTAGCCTATTAATGTTCGCACTGCTGGGGCTCAGGCCTTCCTATGTGAGGAAAAAGGAGATTGGGCCAAGACCCACCACGCGTGCCAGTGCGGATTGGTGGGTGCTAACGACCGCAGATGCAGCGGGGACCAACGGCTTAACGTGCCTTCCGAAGCACGTAGGAGCTCGAGATAGTTAATGTTTACTAATCATCAACATCAGCCTATTAATGTCCCCACTGCTGGGGCAAATGCCTTCCCTATGGATGGAATAGGGAGATTGGGCCATGACCCACCACGCGTGCCAATGCGGATTGGTGCGGGATAACTAACGCAAATGCAGCCGGAACCAACGGCTTAACGTGCCTTCCGAAGCACGGAGGAGCTCGAGATAGTTAATTATTGCTCACCCATCTAATAATCGACCACTGCGAAAGTTAGCTTAGCTTCAACGATCGCAGTCGAACGCGCTAACCACTTGCGCCATCGAGTTCCGCATATAAATGGATAGTAATATTTATATTTGGCAACAGAGCCTATATTTATTAGGATAATTATTATATATTTATTTTAATCTTCATGCACAATTGTACAATGGCGGACCTAATAGACCGTAGGCATTCTCTACCAGTCAACACAACAACCATAGGGTGTTGTGGAGATTATTAGTGGTTAGGGGCATAACCGAGGTGGATATCACATTAAAATAAATTTGAATAGTAGTAATAAATATAAATAACAATAATAAATAATTATATATTTGATAATATACATAAATAATACAAATAAATACATATATATCAAAACACAAGAGTCTTTGTTTCGTTGAGGCGAAGCTGAATGCGGTAATAGGTTGACTCGAGTGTTTTAATACTTAAATTATCTGCAGTTGTATACACTACTTTATCTTCACTCATAGAAGCAATTGAAATTAAACAAAGCAACAAAAAAGTATTTTGCAAAACTTTTCCTGAAATCCCGCCGAATACAAAACATAATCGGCAGAAAAATGTCTGGTGGGGCGTGAAAAATTAATTTCAAATTTCGAATGCGTGCCCTTCTTTTTTTACATTCAGCCTAATTTATTAAATTAAAAAATAAAAGGGTTCTTTACGATACAGCCAGCAGTACTGTTATAAGTTTTATTTTAGCGTTTATAAAGTACGTCTTTATAAAACCATCTTTAATTTCGTAATTTGAACATTTCGACATGTGTGTACATAAATACATATACATATGTATGAAACTAGGAGTGTGAATAATCACATTTCGTAGTTATGCGAGTATGTATAGTCGCAATTTGTTTGGCGTTTCGGGCATCACTAGGCGCTGGCTGAAAATCAGCGCTGCTGTGGCACGGTCCGCCCTGTCCTTGAAAATACCTACACCGAGCGCTGCGTTGGCACGCGGTAGGGCCGCCAGCCTACAGTATTTTATGTAGTTTTGTTTTTAACGCGAGTGTAGGTAGATTACTCGTTTGTCTCTTTTTTCATCCTAACCACTTATTTATATATTATTCCAGATATTTTGCCCGATGGAAAAACCGAAATACCTAAATATTAGAAACAAATAACGTTGTAGTAGATAGGTATATAAAAGATATTTTATAAAGGTAAGACACCTTTTCAATATTTCAGGTAATTTAAAAAATGATATCTCTGGGTGTGTTATTGAAGAGTTCAAGCAACCAAAAACAGCAATTGTGCTGTTGTACGATATTAATCATCGTTTGTTCTTTTCCATACTAAATTATGTAGGTATCTACTTAATTCAATCAAATATTTACAATACAAAACGCTAACTGCATAAAAAACAATTCACACCGTTCGGTCGTCGTTGCGGCGCGGCGGCGCATTCGCGACTGGGTGCCCGCCGAGAGCACATCGAACTCGAGTGGCGTAGGTATGACTCGCTTTCCGACCGTTTGAAGATTGAAGATAGAATACTGTATGATATTATTACCGTGGCTGTGGTATTGCGAAAGTACTACCATCAGCATAGCTGAGACAGCGACCTGTTGGCCCTGCACAGCAGCACCTGAATTTAGTTTCCTTGTTTTATTTGTGGTTATGTTATTTTTTTTCTATTCTGTTTTGTTTCAATGTACCTACCTATGCTGTGTAACCAATAAATGATTTTCTTTCTTTCTTATTTTCTAATTTCATACCCCTAGTTTCATACAATTAGGATCGGCCAATTTCTCCACAATCACCTTCTCGGTGCTTCGGAGGTGCGTTAAGCCCGTATCTGTGGTCTGTGGGCACCCACAAATCCACGGAGCCTGCATAATGGGTCATGGCCGTTTTTTCTATTCCATGCATAGGGAAGGCCTCATCAGTGTGGACATTAAGAGGCTGTGATTAAGAGCTAAATAATTTTTTACTAATAAAGTGTTTTTTTTCTTTTCAGGTAAGATTCTGATGGTACCTGCTATTTCGACTTGCGCTAGAGTAATTAATACAGGTAAATTAACGTGGACTTTTGCTAATTTTCTTTTGTTTTTATATTAATTGTCGCAAGAACTTGAATGCTGAGTATCACAAAAAATCGATAGACAGATTTTTAATTAATTGAATATTTCTGACAGCGTTATTTAATCTGAGGAAGATTGGAAACATTCAGGTAGATTGGTACTAATTAATATTTAATAACTTCAAAAACTATATAACTCTGTCATTGAGACATATGTAGCACCTAATCAAATCTTTATATATATAATTCTTCTGTGAGTGTGTATGTCACTGAACTTCTCTTAAACGACTGGACCGATTTTGATGAAATTTTTTGTGTGTGTTCAAGGGGATCTGAGAATGGTTTAGATTCACAATTTTGTCCGCTGAACAACCCCTTTTTTTTAGGCCGGTACGAAGTTCGCTGGGTCAGCTAGTAATACCTAAAATAAAACTAAAATGAAATAATATCTTCATATCGACATTAAATTAAGAAAAATTGTTATTAACCTGAAGCAATGTACACGTTAATCTGTGATACACTTCACATTCAACAACATTTAATCTCTTGTTCCCACTCTTAGCTTCTAACTGTGTATTAGACGTGGTAAAGTGAAAACAGTTTTTATTGTTCAGCAGTAAGGTTTGAATTACGATGACAAGTATTTATCATCTGTAACCTTAGCCCTTACCCTGAGCGTAGGTTTCGAGAGCCCTTACAAAAGTCTCGGCAGAGATTATATCAGTTATACAAGTGATGCTTAAATGTCTAGTGATTTATGAAATAAATTAATATAGGGGTGATATAAGAGCGGTGTAAAGTAACTAAATAAAGCTTCTATATGCTCAAAGTAGAGAAGAAGAGACAAAACTTTATAATATGATGCTAACAAAATGAATCGGGCTTTCGCCAACGCAAAAAAAATTGAGAAAACTCGGCCAATTTTCGTCGTTGTAATTTCTAAAAGAAAAGTCTAAAAGAAAGGTCTCCTTAAGTGGGGGACAGTGTTACAAGATCTAAAATGTAACGTAAGGGATTCCTCTGGTATTTTATTATTGGTCTATGGTCTGTCTTCGCGTGTTTTATTAGTTTCATATGCCGCCATCTTAAGCACATCATCAGACGTCAAATGGCCGGGTTTAATACAGAGATAATACTTTTGTTACACTTTGCGCCTTGTAACACTGCGCGCCTTGTTACACTGTGCGCTTTGTTACATTGTCGAACAGTTCCCCATCTGATCTTCTACCAAAAAACATTGTTATGTAACGCATTAATCAAAAACCTGTTCATTATAAAAAGGGACAGCCAAACTCAAATACAAATATTTATATTAACAGTCCACACGAATGAGATATTTACGAATTGGCATCCCCATTTTGAATATGCAAAGCAGTTGTTAATAACCAAAATACCTGCAGTTCTGGCAACAATGTTAATTTAACGGTACGTATGCTGCTTGTAAATGCTGGATGCTCAGCATATTTTGCCGTTTACTAATTTATTCATTTATAATATTTCAGCTCGATGGCGCAGGTGGTTAGCGCGTTAGGCTGCGATCGTTGAAGTTAAGCAACTTTCGCAGTGGTCGGTCATTGGACTGATGACCAAAAATGTACTATCATGAGTTCCGCCGTGCTTCGAAAGGCACGTTAAGCCGTTGGTCCCGGCTGTATCTGAAGTCGTTAGCACCCGCCAATCCGCACTGGGCCGGCGTGGTGGGTCATGGCCCAATCTCCCTATTCCATCAATAGGGAACCTTTAATCTTTTAATATACACCATAGGGGAAAGCCTGTGCCCCAGCTGTGGGGACATTAATAGGCTGATATTGATACAACCACCATTTGGTGGTGTGTGTACAGACCCGTCTTTCCCAGTGGGCACTTTGGGCGAGTGCCCAAGGCCCCGCGATCAATAGGGGGTCCTCTCAGATCAAATAAAAAGTCCCTAGTTCCTGTTAAATCACCAAACGGAAGTCATAAGGGCCCCATTATCCTAATATGCCCAGGGCCTCCAATAGGTCAAAGACGGCACTGTGTGTGTAGTTGGTGAGCGAATCCAGTGCGGATTGGTGGGTGCTAACGACTGCAGTTACAGCCGAGACTAACGGCTTAGCGTGCCTTCCGCAGCACTGATGAGCTCGACCCGTCAGGTTCGAGTAGTCTAGAAGCTCCGGATGGAGTCCCCATGGAGAGATGCCATCCGCCTGGAATACCTCTAGAGGCACTCGCCAATTCTCAGCTTGAGGTCCCCTTAGGATCTCGCCGTCCTACCGGTGACGCTTTAAAGGTCATCTGCGACCAACAGCATTTATACTCAACTAGCGGCCCGCCCTCGCTTCGCTTCGGTGTAGAGCTGAAGTGTAGACTACAGTTTTTGTTCTCAGGCTTGTATTATAGACAGTGACATTCATCTATGATTCTTCTTATACCTACATGCAAAGTCTCAGCCCGATCGGTTTAAAATTGACAAAGTTTCATACAAACTATCATTCCCTATTTTATCCCCTTGGGGGTAGAATTGATCAAAATCCTTTCTGAGCGGATGCCTACGTCATAACATCTATCTGCATGCCAAATTTCAGCCCGATCCGTCCAGTGTTTTGGGCTGTGCGTTGATAGATCACTATCTCAGTCAGTCACCTTTGAGTTTTATATATATAGATTAAAAAAAGAAAATCGTGAATAAAAATTTTGGTCACCCATCTTAAAACTAGCCATAGCGAAAGTTGCTTAGCTTCGATCGCAGACCAAACGTGGCACTGCGCTATCGAGCTTCTCCATGTTCGTATAATCAGTGTGTAAAACGCATCATTCACTTAGCGTTTTGTTTGTTTACTTTCTCGACGATAGATGTCGTTTTGCTCCGGCAGTCGGTTCGTTGAACAGTTGAAAGTTTTTATTTGTATCATCAACACATTCTTTGTTCGCTAACGATCGTTTGTTTTAACGCTGCGTCATTAAGCACTACATATATTTGTCAGATAGAATTAAAAGCATTGCGCGTCGGAACTTCGTGCGATCTGTTTGATGTCATTTGTGTAGTTATTTTCGAAAGCGTACATGCTCGTTCGTTTGAAGGTAATCCGATTTGTGATAGTGTTTAAATTCGTGACGTATTTAATTAAGTTATTGGACGTTGTCAGACAATAAAGGGGGTATTAATAATAATAATTTGACATATACACACAGCGGTCTCGACCACTCGTTGCGCGTTGAATGGCGAAAGATGGAGACGAATGATAGACTAATTTTCAAAATGTCAGATATATTCAAGATTTTTTCTCAATGTTTTTAAAATACAGATAAGATGACGATTTGTTGCGACGTTTTGATCTTTTTTTTATAAAAAAGGCAATAGATTAAATAACCAGTTATCGAGAATTATACGTTTATTTTTCACAGCGGCAATAACTGCTCATTATCTTTTTAAACGTCTTTTTTCCGTGTTAATAAAAATAAAAATGTTGTATTAAACTGGTAACTGTAGATAAACGATTCAAAAATACGGAAAGTCGAAGGTGACTTATGTCGCATTCGACGCTACTATGTCAGGCGAGTGAATCAAAAATAGAGCTCCTGGAACCTTACTTACCGACAGAATCACAACACCAAAAGTGCAAAAGTGTGAACACCAGTAGTGTTATTTTATTGTGGACTTCCTTAAGGTGGAGGTTACTTTCCCAGACGGGCGCTCCCATTAGAGCGACTAATCCGCTATGTCCTACCTCTCTTAAAAGTGTCTCTTAAAACTTGCCTCTATCTGTTATCATGTGGGACTGTTTATGTTTTTCCAACACAGTAATTAGCCTAGCCTCAAAGTAAGCACTGCAGGCTTGTGTTAAGGGATACTAGGGTAACGGATAGAATACATTTAATAATAATAATAATCTTTATTGAAGTTATACTTCTTTAGGCGCATTATGAAATAATTATGAGAGTGAAATTTTAAGATGCGCGCGCATCACTGTAACACAAAATTTTAACAGCATGAAGTTGGTCGCTTTAGCGACCAACTTCATGCGTTACTTTTGTGTTTACCGCACATTAAGAAAATCTACCAACAAAATAGAAATAGAATCTCTATTTAGTGGGTGCTAACGACTGCATTGTGAAGGCCTATCAAAAGTATTTATTAACCTGGAACAACGGAACCAAAGCGCGATTCAGGAGACTACAGCGCCATCTCTTGACCATTGGTGTAGTAGAACCAAAAACTACATCTTTATTTTTTGTAATAAAGTAACAGTTATAGGTATTCATATTTATAATATCAAAAGTATTTATAAATCTGGAACAACGGAACCAAAGCGCGATTCAGGAGACTACAGCGCCATCTCTTGACCATTGGTGTAGTAGAACCAAAAACCACATCTTTATTTTTTGTAATAAAGTAACAGTTATAGGTATTCATATTTATAATATTTATCCACATGTTTCTAGTTTGTATATTCGGAATACGTGTTTGAGTTTCATACAAGTGCAAATCACATATGTTCTAATAAATTATATTCAGTAGCGATTTTAATGGAATATTTTGATTATTTATTTATTTTTTCAAATTAAAACTGAACTTTATTGACTGTGTCCTTTTCCAGACTTTTTATTAATTTATTGTAATTAATTATTTGCATGCAATTAAAAACTAATTTTAAACGATGCCAAAGAAGGATAACTTCTCACGCGCCTACATAAGTACACGCACCCATTTTTATTTCTTAAAATACATGCATAACCAGTAAATCTACAATACAGTATGCTCGGAGTATCCCTGAAGGACCGCATCAGAAATGATGTAATCCGACAGAGAACCAAAGTCACCGACATAGCACACCGAATTAGCAAACTGAAGTGGCAATAGGCTGGTCACATTAGCCGCAGTACTGCCGGCCGTTGGAGCCGGAAAGTTCTTGAGTGGAGACCGCGACTCGGTGAACGTAGTGTAGGACGCCCTGAGACAAGATGGGATGATGATATTCGTAGGTTGGCTGGAGTGGGCTGGATGGGAGTAGCACAAAATCGGGAGCAGTGGCGTGCATTAGGGGAGACCTATGTCCAGCAGTGGACGAACATGATGATGATATAGAAATACATATTAAACATCCATGACTGGAGTACAAGTGCTCGTATTCATCACACAAACATCTGCCCCCAGCGGGATTCGAACCGGGTACTCTCGAGTAGGCGAAACCTTGAAACCCGGCTTACAAACCACTCGGCCACAGAGGTCGTCAGTCCACAGTGTGGTATCGCATTATAACATAATTTAACACGACGTTAAATTATTAAGGTCTACAGTTTCTCTTCTAGATCAATGGCGGTGTCAGTTATAAATAGTTTGAAATTGATAGTGCGCATTAGTAAATGCAATTTAATTATTAGTCGGGAAGAACAAAGGCGTGGTATCGTTTATATTAAACCTATGGTCGCACAGTCTGGCTTGAAATATTATACACGTTTCTAATTAGTGGAGTGTTTAGTGATTTGATTTGTTTCGCTTGTTTTGTTTACTAAGACTGGGGAGCACAGTCTTAGAGATAATGCGGTCATAATGAAACTGGAAAAAAACTAGCATTCAAGTGAAGAATATTCTCTTTTTTATTTATTTTAATAAGCTGGCTAACAAGAGTATGCCTGGTGAAATTAAATGATAGAAAAAAAATATTTGGAACAGTCATGGATATAGGCAAATGGTTAAATACATACACACACACTGACACACACACCCACACACACACACCCACACCCACACACACACACACACACACACACCCACCCACACACACACACACACACACACACACACACACACACACACACACACACACACACGCACGCACGCACGCACGCACGCACAGACGCACGCACGCACGCACGCACAGACGCACACACACACACACACACATATGAGGACACTAAAATAAAATAAAAATAAAAAAATAAATATTTCCGACACTCACACCAATTAGCCTAGCCCCAAAGTAAGCACTGTAAGGCTTGTGTTATGGGATGCTAGGGATAAAATACATATACAGTACATATATAAGTATATTTATATAGAAATACATATTAAACATCCATGACTGGAGTACAAATGCTCGTATTCATCACACAAACATCTGCCCCCACCGGGATTCGAACCCGGGACCTCTCGAGTCGGCGACACCATGAAACCCGGCGTACAAACCACTCGACCACGGAGGTCGTCAATACTAAATGATCTCACATCTTTAATTTTTTTCAACGATTAGTTTTCTAGGATCATAACTAATATATTATGGAAAGCGAAGATTTAATAATTCGGTTCTGTTTTCGCCCATCGAGTGCAAAGCCCTTACATTTTTCGAACTTCCTGCGTCTGTAAGCACATAAATTATGTTCACAGATCGCTATCTTTAAAATCTTCGGCCACCCATACGAAATCAAACCTCCCTTGTAAGTTCCTTAATTTTTCAAAGTAATGTATATTCTTGCGAATATGCATATTTAGTCGGTCGCAATCCTCAACTCGGTTAGTCATCATCATCATCATCCCATTAATGTCTCCGCTGCTGGGACACAGCCTTCCCTGTTGATGGAATAGGGTGACGGCCTTGGCCTACCCCGTGGCCCAGTGCACATTGGTAGGTGCTAACGACTGCAAATGCAGCCGGGACTAACGGCCTAACGTGCCTTCCGAAGCACGGAGGAGCTTGAGAAAATAAGTTTTTGTTTACCCATCCAATAACCGCCCATTGCGAAACCTGCTTAACTTTCACGATCACGAATACGCTAACCACCTGCGCAATGGAGCTCCTCTTATAATATACGTATTAAGTAGGTCAAATTCTCAACTCAATTGGCCATCCATCCGAAAACAGACCTTTGGGAAAATATCTCTCAACTTTCTTGATCAGCGGCAGCCCTAATCCCTAGTACATTAGACATGCCAATAAATTGCAGCTGGACCTATTGTCATCATCTATTTACGGTTTTGTCTGCCTGTTTGTGACAATCAATCGCGTTGCTCGAATGTGTGATTAAAAAAAAACAATGGAAACCTATCGATCGATTCATGCGTGTCTCGTCTTTCACGGTCGATAATCCTGATCTATCTGCTGTCCTGGATACGACAGAACAATTCTTTAAATGTCTTAGTACTTCTCAGAGTATTGAAATCTTAAGAATTTTCGACAAACTTAGTTTATCCGAGAAACTAAATAGAAGTTCATCATCATCCTGGAATGAGTATAATGTTGTATATTTAAAAATACTCGCAAGCATTGATAAATGATTGGTCTTCCTGCCCGAAGGAAAACCAGACCAATCATTCATCTAAGCTCGTAAGTTTATTCATAACGACAACATCATTTAAAATTAGTGAAGTTTTAGGTTCCAAGTGTCTTAATTAGTAAACAATAACTTGTTCAATTGGAAGTGAGAATGTGTTTGTAATTATGACTGTCTATCAGTAACTTACCAGAAAAACTTAAGTGCTTAAATAGCCAAAAGTAATGATGCATGCAACACATGCGTATGTAAAACCGTGTAAGAAAAGAAAATTTCATTTTAGCCTAGACTGTATGGAGTACGTATCTGTTGTTTTGTCTATGTCAGAAATTATAACAAAGGAAAAATATATAAAGTAGTTACTAAGTATGTGTGTACCACCTTCAACACAACAGTTACCAATTTCTCACAAGATCCCCGATCAAGTTTTCCAGCATATAACAGTTCCGATGAAGCCCAGCAGCGCAAACAAGATGACTCTCAAATTTCACCCTTGGATCGAAAATAAATTCATATGGTTTGGACCCCTAAACTTTCCTGTTCGCCATCAATCGTTTACCCTTGTCTGCTGAACCCTGAGACGATTTGTCAGGGCCCCAAACTTTATTGATTTTACGGAACCCTTTTTCTGTGCTAAAATGCGGTTTTGTTTTTAATTGTTCGAGGGTGCTTGGCATTGTTTTGATACCCCTGACTTCTGAAGCACAGTAAAGATATTTATTAAGAAGCTGGATGCACCCTTCATAATTTCTTTAATGGGCAAATTTTGGTCATATTCTCTTGTAATTATTTTGTAGCAAATTGGTACTCTCGTTTCCCTTGAAAGCTTCTTCATAACTGGTTTGTTGGTTTAGACAGAGTCATTTACAAAAGGTTTTGATCCTTTGACTCTTGCTGACTTGACAAGATTTGAGTTCCTGTCCTATTGATTTGATTACTCCTATAAATTGTGAAATTTCGCATAATTCCTTTTGTACTTTTCATTGTTTATTGCTGATTTCTAATACTCGTTGCAACTTCTGCAAAAGTGTACCTATCGATGGATCGAGCAAATTTGTTCTATTCGTCAATATAACGCTTGGCAAAATGTCTACCTTCCACGGCGTCGTCTCGCAAATCGACGTTATATTTTCAAATCTCGACGGAAGACGCTCCATAAGATTCTTCCTCGACGCTGCTGTCTTGTCCCGATAATGTAATTCCATCTCGGAAACACTCAAGTGGTACGAGGACCATACAGAATCGATCCTTTCTTTATCCGGAATAAAAATTGCTGCGATCTGAGTACACTACGATATCATACTTGCGTTGAAATTTATTTTTGTGTGCTCAAGCTTGAAGAGAAAAATGGAATATGGATTTTGAACAATTGCGGGCAGCAAGAAGTAAAGACGGTATCAGGAAAACCTTTTCCCGTTACTCGAATAAAACCCTATAACTTACGTATCAACGAAGGTTGCTAAGGAGAATTCAACAACGTCTTCTTTTAAACAATTTCTCGCATTAAGTTGATAGCTCTCTTATCCTGTTTGTTAATCACCATCATTAGTCCATTCATCGTACCTATTTTCACCTTAATTTCTTTCCCATCATCGCGATCCTTTTCAACTTTGCTATCTGCCATTGCTACTTAAAAACCTTGCCTAAATATAGGAATGTCATAAGTCTTTGTTTAATGAGAGCGGGGTATTGGAAGGAGCAACCGAGTTTTCCCTATCGTAAGATCTATTTTATGAAATCGAAAGTAACAAAAAAAGACATTTAGCGGATATGTGTGCGCAGACTGAAAGTTTATAATAAGTGACAAACATCTCGACCTCCACATTTATACTAATATAATAAATGCGAAAGTGTAACCCTTAAACCAGTTCACGCTTAAACCAGTGAACCGATTTAAGTAAAATTTGGTGTTTATATAGTTTGATTCCAGGAAAAAGACATAGGATAGTTATTATCCCAGATATCACTCTTCAGGGGGATGAAAAGGTGGCCGAAAGCTTGGATGGGAAATCAATTTTCCCACGCAGTCGAGGCCGAACGCACCCACTAGTTTATAACACTCATAGGATCTTCTATATTATCCTCCTATTGTGCGCTAGAATTAAGGAAGAAAAAATAAGAATAAACAAAGTTATTACGCAGACATCCAGATTTTAATATCATTTCTCGTTTTCCGATGTACCTACAAGAAAGAAATGGGAGCGACCCTTTTCAAGCAAAGAGATTATGGTATTAGAACGATATCAAGATAAATGAACAAGTTGGTAGCTACCTAGCTAGCGCCTGGTGTAAATTCAGCTTTTATATTCTTTAATAATAAAATAAACGATGATAAATTTCGCAATGGTCCGTTTGTATCTATAAATATAATATAAATATAAATATTTCCAACACTCACACCAATTAGCCTAGCCCCAAAGTAAGCACTATAAGGCTTGTGTTATGGGATACTAGGGTAACGGATAGAATACAATTAGACTTTACTTAAATAAGTATATTTATATAGAAATACATATTAAACATCCATGACTGAATTACAAATGCTCGTGTTCATCACACAAACATCTGCCCCCACCGAGATTCGAACCCGGGAGTCGGCGACGCCATGAAACCCGGCGGACAAACCACTCGGCCACGGAGGTCGTCAAATTTATTGGTCCTGTGGTTTTCTTTGCCAATCCTTTGGAAAAGGAAACTAACTTTATGCTTCAGCTGTTTGTCTATCTGTCTGTTACACAGCGTGATCGGAATAAGGTAGATCCTACTTAATATTTTCACAGAACGCTTATAACAAAATAATTGTAAAAATGAAATGAAGTAAAGAAATAAGGTTTGGGTTTGTAACCTCGTTGTGGCCAAGTTTTTTTTTCTAATTGGCTTCGCAGGGCCTGTGCATTTAGCCAATGTCAAGTGTTAAAATGTTAACAAATTCTATAGGTGGTCAAAGTAATAAATCAAGTCAAAGTAAGTGGCAGTCAAGTCTAACCCCCTTTCCCTATGTTTCAGTAAATGTGTGGGGATTTACTGGAACCTCGCCGTGGACTTCTTGAGGGAACGTCGAAAGACACTTTCTGCTATTTTATTTAACTTGCCAACACTTGTGCATGTTCCCGAGCACTTACCGGTTAAGAATACACCATTATTAGACACTAACATCCGCCACAACACAGTTTTTAACAAGAAAAACAAAACTGCTTAAGTGACGCTTCCCGATCCCGCCAAAAATCCCTGTAGCCAAGTTTTTTATTTATTTCTTACAAATAACAACAATTATTAATAAATTTTATGAGTACACTAGCGGCCGCCCGCGACTTCTCCCGAGTTAACTTAAGGCCTTTGTGAATCCAACAGGTATCTAAAATTTTTTCGGTCTAAAAAGTATCCTATGTCTTAAATCCAGATCATAAACAATGTGCATACATGTTTCGTCCAAATCTGTTTAGTAGGTTTTGCGTGATTGAGTGATACAAACACACAAACTATCACATTTATAAAATTAGTAGGATATTCTGATTACACTTAATTACCTAAGTAATGTCAAGAGAGCCAACATTTGAATCAAGCATAACGTTTTGCAGATCGTCTACAACAGCTTTTTTGCCATATCCGATGAAAGGCTTTTACTATTTACACGGGGAAAGTTATCAGCTGGTGCATCCTACGTTTTTCTTCACTCCCAGTTCAGCATGTCATTTTCGTTGTAAAGCTTTGGAAAATGCCTTTCCGCTATATAAAACAGTTTCATCGGGTTATATGCACAACTTATTAATTTATTGACGTCTCGCATCCTTTTCAGGCAGGGCTTGAAACTGGTTTCGAAAATACCGGTAAATAAAGGTACATACCGGTTTTTAGTAACGCTTTCGTTCGGAGCGCGTCCGAAATAAAAGCGGTACCTAAAACCTTAATAAACCGGTTTAATCCAGAGCGACACGTGCACGCGTCGGCATCGCTTGAAGTTTGTTTTGTTTGAACTTATCAAGTCACAAATTGTTCATTGATGCATTTATTGGCACGTTTGCTAGCGTATAGTGAGTCAAGTTATTCATTTATTATCGATTCCGTCAGAAAGAGCGAAATGGAACCCTTTGAAAACTGCTAAAGTGATTCGGAACCTATTTGATTTCGCTCTTTAGGAAAACCGGTTTTTTAAGGTTAAGGTAGAGCCAAACCTAAACAAAACGCTCCTAATGTGCTTGACACTGATTTAGGTTTGAAAATTAACCGGTAACCAAGCCCTGTTTTCAGGAATGCGTCGTCGGAATAATATAACCAGTTGAAACTGTTTTATGAGGAGCTCAATGGTGGAAGTAGTTAACGCGTTCGGCTGCGATCGTTGAAGTTTAGCAACTTTCGCAGTGGTCGGTCATCGGATGGGTGACCAAAAATGTACTATCTCGAGCTCGTCCGTGCTTCGGAAGGCACGTTAAGCCGTTGGTCCCGGCTGCATCTGCAGTCGTTAGCACCCACCAATCCGCATTGGGCCCGCGTGGTGGGTCACGGCCCAAACTATCTATTCCATCCATAGAGAAGGCCTGTGCCCCAGCAGTGGGGACATTAATAGGCTGATGATGATGATGATGATGTGCGGGAAAACCTAAGAAACAAAAATGCCATTCCGCCTCAATGAATCAAGTCATAACACGAGTTAATCAAAAATTAACTCGGATGTGTTAACAGACAGCTAGCTAGGTTCACGACAACACAACAAACTTAAAGCTTTGTTTAGCTTAAAACAAGATTCAGAATCCATTGAAAATTTAATATGATACGGTACCTTCATGTATGGCTTTCTGTACCTAACGCTATCGTGTCTAACCACTTTCGAAGTTGGATAATTTTAATTGTTTTGTGTTAAATTGTCTAGCCACCTTTGTTTTGGTTGTGGACTGACAAAGATTAATGATAGAATGTCGTGATGAGGTTTATACCGGTTTCTGGTAGCTTCTGAAAGTACCTATATAAGAAGTTAATTAAATACTGTTCCAATATCTCCTCTGATCGTGAGCATGCCTTGCATCACCTATCTTCGCGACTGGACTCCACTTACACTTAACATTACGTTGAGTGGGGTAATTTGTTGCGACTCGTATTAAAAAAAACCGGCCAAGTGCGAGTCGGACTCGCGCACCGAGGGTTCCGTACAAACCTGTAGGTATATAAGTAAAAGTTCATCGTATTTGATATGAATTTCAATTTAGTACCTCTACACCTTCATGAGAAAAGAGGTAGTAACTTTAAAATTATCAAATATATTTTTGAATGATGATATGTAAATATATATGTAAATGTATATATATATTTATATATAAATGATGTGCGTGAAAACCTAAGAAACAAATAAATATATTTTTGAAGTTATACTTCTTTAGGCGCGTTATGAAAAAATGATGAGAGTGAAATTTTAAGATGCGCGCGCATCACTGTAACACAAAATGTTAACAGCATGAAGTTGGTCGCTTTAGCGACCGACTTCATGCGTTACTTTTGTGTTTACCGCACATTAAGAAAATCTACCAACAAAATAGAAATAGAATCTCTATTTAGTGGGTGCTAACGACTGCATTGTGAAGGCCTATCAAAAGTATTTATTAATCTGGAACAACGGAACCAAAGCGCGATTCAGGAGACTACAGCGCCATCTCTTGACCATTGGTGTAGTAGAACCAAAAACCACATCTTTATTTTTTGTAATAAAGTAACAGTTATAGGTATTCATATTTATAATATCAAAAGTATTTATTAATCTGGAACAACGGAACCAAAGCGCGATTCAGTAGACTACAGCGCCATCTCTTGACCATTGGTGTAGTAGAACCAAAAACCACATCTTTATTTTTTGTAATAAAGTAACAGTTATAGGTATACATATTTATAATATTTATCCATATGTTTCTAGTTTGTATATTCGGAATACGTGTTTGAGTTTCATACAAGTGCAAATCACATATGTAAAATGTCTAATAAATTATATTCAGTAGCGATTTTAATTGAATATTTTGATTATTTATTTATTTTTTCTAATTAAAACTGAACTTTATTGACTGTGTCCTTTTCCAGACTTTTTATTAATTTATTGTAATTAATTATTTGCATGCAATTAAAAACTAATTTTAAACGATGCCAAAGAAGGATAACTTCTCACGCGCCTACATAAGTACACGCACCCATTTTTTTTATTATATGATGTAACTAAAAATTTACGGTTTTCGCATTTTTTCCTTTATCTGTACTATGAGACGTTACTTCGTACCAAATTTCAAGATCAAGAAAAGTTCACTGGAAGTACCCTGTACGTTTTGATTCCCGTGCGAGTTCTGAAAATTTGCGGAAATTTGCGGCATAAGCGGCTGTATCTTCTGATTGTTTTGGCTTAGAAGTTTCATTTTTTCACAGCTCCAAGGGATAGTAGAACTGAGTATCCCGGCTCGATCCCACTACACTTTAGTAATAGTATTCGATCCCTAATTTAGTAGGCTACTATATTATAAATCTATATTATATAGTAGGGTTAGCAACCCTAACTCCACTCCTACGTTGCCCACACAGAACACGTAAAGAGTTTGAAAGGGTGTATCATAGACCTATTGTACGGGAACCGAAATCGCTGGCTCGATCCCACTACACTTCCATCTGATAGATAATACCGAATCAAACGAAGCGACATCAAACAATCGAACCAATAGGCCCTCACACCCGAGAGCAACGACGCAATCAGAACGAAGTTTAGGTCAAGTTATGAGCATTTGCTCACACATAAGTGTGGCGCGCCTGCCCGGCCCTCAAATCCCTTCTGACCTCTTTCTGTGGTTGCCCAGACACCTCTAATTCTGTACGTGATAAAAACGTTTATCATCATCATCATTATCAGCCTGTTAATGCCCCCCACTGCTGAGGCACAGGCCTTCCTTGTGGATGGAATAGGGAGATTGGGCCATGACCCACCACGCGGGCCCAGTGGCGGGTGCTAGTGACTGCAGACGGTGCCAAGGGCGTAACGTGCCTTCCGAAGCACGGAGGAGAACTCGGTATAGAAGATTTTTGGTCACCCATCCAATGACCGACCACTGCGAAAGTTGCTTAACTTCAAACTTCGCGGCCGAAAGCGCTAACCACTCGAGCCATCGAGCTCTTTACGAAAACGTTTCTAATCAGTAACTATTTAGTTAAGAAAAAGCCTTAGATTTCGTCGAGTATAATCACTTTGTTCCAAATTATCTCATGTCTGTCTGAGTGGTTGTGGTGACGATGTAAGTAAGTACTTAAGTATGTAGTGCTCCGAAACTAATTCTACGCATCTTAGCAATTGTTTACTAAAACATAGAATAAGCTGATGTAGAATGTTAATGAACGACCCACCCACAGTTTTAATTACACTTTATACTAATGAACTAAAACTATTTGTGAACTGGAGTAATTAAAGGAATTTAAACACACATAATATGTGTGTCTAAATCCTTTTCAATATGTAGCCTCTTTTAAGAGGAAAAAAGGCTTTGAGTTTTAGATGATTGAATTAAAAAAAATATATAACCGCTGAAAAGTAAAAAATATCAATTTGACTAACGCTAAAAAAAGGTTTATTATTTTTTCTTTTCGGCGATTTCATTATTTTGTTGACAAAGTTTTTATTTTATATTTTTTTGTGACTTTAATTTTTGTAATATACAGCTCGGCATCAAAATCTGTGAGTGAACATTCATCACTATTTTCCCACCCTTAGGGTAGAGATTTTTGTTTCTAAATTCATATGGGACCAACTTCGGGGTATACCCTTTCCAATAAGAAAAGAATTATCAAAATCGGACTGCTCTGTAAAAATTTATGCGTGGTCAGACATAAAAAAAAATATATATTACGCGTCCATTTGAAAACCTCTTACGTTCTTTGTTTCGACGTTTACAATCAAGTATAAAAATTCAAAATTCAATATCGTTTATTCAGTCTAGGCTGTTACAAGCACTTGTGAATGTCGAAAAGCTACGCCATCGGTTCGCAAATCTACGGCGGGAGACCTTGTACTGAGAAGAACCGGCAAGAAACTCAGCAAGGGCTGTTTTTTTCTCCCTGTATTGTATACAGAGTCGTCAAATAAGATAATAATTTAAACCAATAAGAGTATAAGCAGTCATCTGTCAGTCGATGACAAATTGTGTTTAAGTAATAAAGTTTCTTTATGCATTAGATTAACTATGTATTTTAAGTTATATATAATTTTTTTAAAGCATGTAACTGCTTGATGTTTAAATCTAAAATATAACTAGAAAAAAATCCACGCGGACCAGACAGCAGACGGGACTCGAACCCGCACCCTTCGCTATCCGGGCGAATGCACCAATTATGCTACCGCGGCCCTGACTTCCGCGTGGAAATTCTTCTAGCCATTCTTAAGCTGCAAGACAGCGCCATCTCTTCGCATTGTAGGTAACCCACAATGTCTAATGAATACTTTTACAAGTATTAAACATTTGAAAGAAGTATGATAATATGTATTTTAATTCAGATTTTCAGCAATCAATATTTATGGGATGGCGATTTGTCGGAACTTTTTATAAAAAAAAAATTGCAAGCAATTTTGTCCATACGTTGGCTCAAGAGTTGAATTATTTTTGCTATTTTACGCTTGAAGTCGCCGAAAATATGGCAGTTGCATGCCGTAGTATGGATGTGCAAGTTATTGCGGTATTTCACGGATAATTTGGCGTTGTGAATACAACGGGCTAGGTTTATTCACGAAAGAATTGGGATTGCTACCTGATGTGTGTACGCGCATCGAATTTAACCTCTGGCTGTGATTGTTCTCGTAAGAGTTAAAAGTATTAACTTGGGTTTTGTCATAAAAATAATATTTTATAATGTGCTAGACGTTTCTGTGTTGGATAGTTCATTTATTGAGGAAAGATTTAGATTTATAAAGGATTTAGGATAACATCGAAGCACGGAGGCGCTTGAGATAATAAGTTTTTGGTCACCCATCTCATGACCGACCATTGCAAAAGTCACTTAACTTCCACGATCGCAGGTCGAACGCCCTAACAACCTGCGCCATCGAACTCTTCCCTGAAAGTAACATGGATTCTGTGCACAATAAGATCTGTGAAAATTAAACGTGTCTTCAAGTGATAAGAGCCTTGTGACAGACAGACAGAAAGCGGAAACATATTAGAAGGATTACGTTTTCACACTTTGAATAGGAGGCCTAAGTCCCTACATGTCTGAATAACCGCACTTATATCTATACTAATATTATAAAGTTGTAACGAATGTTTGTAACGAATGGGCTCAAAAAGTACTGTACCGATTTTAAAAACTCTTTCACCATTTGAATGCTACATTATAACTGATTAATAAAGGCTATAGTGTATTTTCAAAAAAGTTAAGGTTCCGTATGAAAACTGCGATAATGTAACTCAACGTATGTAAAAAATAACAAAAAAATAGCCTTATATCGCGTACGCTGCGGAAGTCATTCACAATAGAGCAAATTGATGTACCAAAGTTTTATAGAGGATACCAATAAGTATTGTAAGCTAACAAATAAGTCCCCGATACCATACGTCTGACTATTACTATGGAACTCAGAAACTACACTTGACTGAGTGGAAAACAGGTGAAGGATGCCGGCAAACGCAGTTCCGGAGGCAAACAAGAGACTTGCCCGCACCCTTACCAGACTTAATAGGGACAAACTCCGCATAGTTATGGGAACCCTGACTGGTCATTGTCCCCTGAACAAGCACCTATACACATTAGGAGTAACAGACAGCCCCCTATGCAGAGGATGTATGGAGGCAGAGGAAACGCCACAACATGTCATTATGGAATGCAGCAGTGTGGCCGACCAACGGGCACGACTTCTCCAGTAACCCGCATCGCTTCCGGAAGCTTGCAGCAGTCTGTCAAGACTGCTTTCCTTCTGGACTAACCTAGGCTAGCTGGAGTAAACGGGAATGTTTCAAGACACGCACAATGGTCCAATGATTAGGACTAAGTGCGGAAACCGCCCTGAAAAACTAAACTAAACTAAACGTCTGACTATTATATTTATGTCACAAAAGGTTTATAGTAAGTAAAAACTTAAAATATGGACATAGGCTGCCGTGTGCTTTTTTTACAGAACTTTTAAAGAGGAACAGTTCCGTTATACAAGATCTTTGTGTAACTTTAACCGTTTACCCAACGCACGCAACGGAATCTCACAGATGTAATATTTTTATCCGTTTTTGCAACATTTTTCATCGATGCTCCACTGCTACTGGTCGTAGCCTGGTAATATATAGCCTTCTTCGATAAATGTACTGTTCTATACAAAAATAATTTTTCAAATCGGAACAGCAGAGCAATGTTGCATTCGGTACAACGGGTCCTTAACTACGCAACGAATTTTTTACATGAAATGGAAGGTTTATAATTGCAGAGTTGTGACATATTTGAAATACTTGTATTTAAAATACAAATACAAAATTGTACTTAAGTACCTTTTCTAAAAAGTATTTTGTATTTTATTTGAAATACTATTCGAGACGTATTTTGTATTTCTTAAATGGTTTTTAAAATACAAAATACTTTTTTAATTCTTAGCTTCATTTTTCTAAAGCATTCTGCGATTCAGTAAAAACAAAAAATGGCCACTAGTGGCGCAGCAGCTTTGAAAGTCTATGCGCAAAATGACAGATGAAACAAAACGCATATAAAACCTGACCAATAATATATGAGGGACCCCTCTTGACAATCCTCAAAGTCACTGATACGTTTTGCAGTGTTGGCAGCTATTTCATTATTTCTGTGTTGTTTGCTCGAAATGTCTTTAGAAAAATGCCCAAAACAAATTGTATTTAAAAAATATGCCGTGTAGGCAATAATACGTTATTTTAACGATTCGTATTTAAGTGATTATGAATGTATAAATGACAAATAAAAATACAGAAATAGAAAAATATGTTTATAAAAAACCGGTACGTAAACAGCACTACAAAAAAGATGTCATTGTGGGCATTGTGGCAAGTATGTAATATAAATATAAGCTTCGATCATATCATTAAGTTAATTTGGTCGTTTTGTGTGCTAATTGACATTACACACGTCCACACAGGCGCAACATGTCAGATGCTCTTTTTGAAGAGCTTGTGATTTTAAAATCTTTAATAAATAAAGAAAACCAGTAATTTTACCATAAAGTATTTTATTTCAATAAAGTATTTTGAAAATACATATTTTGTATTTAGTATTTAAATACAAAAGGCAAAAGTATTTTGTATCTTGCATTTGAAATACTATATTAAAAAAGTATTTGCATTTTGTATTTAAATACTTTTCGAAAAGTATTTTGTGCATCTCTGTATAATTGTTATGAAGAAAGTCTTTGTGTATACCTAATACAAGCCTTTGAACAAAAACTATAGTCTACACAACAGCTCTACACCGAAGCAAAGCGAGGGCGGGCCACTAGTTTATTATATTGCGTATGGATGTAGGATTGACCCAATATATATTCATCTTACCATAAAACCTGGCAAATACTTCGAGCGATGTGATCGAATTCGCCGCTCATAACAGTCGCCGTGGTACAGACGATAGAACGCGCTTTGTAAATACATTGTCGTTGTACCAGCAAGGGAGATTCAAAGTTCCGTTTTAAAATTCATTGCTGTTTAAACACGTAAGTTACCATTACAATACCAAAATTCAACACAGGAGGATGGTTGGGAAAACGTGGACTTATGCCAAGTATTGCGAGTTCACGCTTGACTGTGCTGAAAGAGTTTGTATGTGAAATATGACTGGCTGTATAGAAGCTTTTCACGAGACATTTTGTGAGGAAAAAATGTGTTACGGAATTTTAGGCGTCATATTTATTTATCTTGGATTTTGATTAATAAATTAGTTAATTGCAGTTTGTCTTTTGTTGAATCACAATTTAGCTATGGCGCCTACACATGCTTGTTGTTTGCTATACGAATAACAAACACTTGCCAAACTATAATGCAATGTTCTTCGATTTGTGCATAAAACCGAAAACGACTCCAGTCATTGGCGAACACAAACAACAAGCAAAACATTTTTAGTATAGGAAACAGCTTCTAGACATTTTTTCAATCTCATTTATTTAGAGGCTATTATTACCTAATATAAAGGATATGCCAGCCGCATCATGGATTCGTCCAATATATTGAAAGTCATCAACCTTTCCAATTTTATTGTTTTCGTCTTACGAATTTTTGATTGTCAGGAGCTCTATTTTTGAATCACTCGTCTGACATAGTATCGTCGAATGCGACATAAGTCACCTTCAACTGATTTTCCGTATTTTTGAATCACTCGGCACTAGTATTACCTGTTTGATACGAAATACGAAATTTTACTCATTTCACGCAGAAATAATAAAAACCGGTAATTACTACTACTCTTTGTCGTTTCATATAAAGCATGACAGTGATAGATTATCGTCGTCTAATAGCACAAAAAAAATACAATTATTCTATCATTCGCCTCCACCATTCGCTATGCAGCGAGTGGTCTCACCCATTCGTTACACTCGAGCGATTCAAAAATACGGAATTATTATGTCGAATGAAATTTAGTAGAAATCGAGCGTTCGACGCAAGACGAGTGATTCAAAAATAGAGCTCCAGGTTGTCCGGATGCGATCAGTCCGCGTGTCATGACGCGAGTTTAACATTTTTTACCCATACAAAAAAAAGTGTACAACGCCCGCTAAAGAAGTATTCACTTTAAAAAATAGTTCTTCATGACGTGAAATTTAAAATTGTCAACGAAAGCACAATCAAACGGTAATAGTACGTCCCCATGCTATGTTTATCAACATTGTATAAAAGTAAAAAAGAACTTATATCACAAATAGATTAGCAGCCATTTCATTGAACGTTGTACCAACCGAGTGTTGTTGCATATTCGATCCCTATCGATACTAATCGATTCGCTATCGATAAAACATTATCGATGCATACCTTAAGTGGTACAAGTACGAGGCATTTAAATTGCGAGGTCGCAGGCACCTACTTCCGAATAGTACACCAGAATCAATGTTCATTTAATCATTATATCCGAAACAATTATTATCAATCTTAATCGATATGCGATTATATCGTGAGATTGTTGTGCAATCACTTCTTATGGTCCATCAAAGGCAGT
The DNA here is from genome assembly GCA_902850365.2 of Chilo suppressalis. Classification (NCBI taxonomy): domain Eukaryota; kingdom Metazoa; phylum Arthropoda; class Insecta; order Lepidoptera; family Crambidae; genus Chilo; species Chilo suppressalis. The sequence goes on along the minus strand of OU963917.1, from coordinate 10,812,936 downwards.
ATTTAATGGTAGAATACATGAAGCTCAGAGATGTTTATTTGGATGTGGCTGTTTTAGTATTCAAATAAAAAATATAAATGTATATCAATATTGTTTATTCGGTCTAGGCTGTTACAAGCATTTGTGAATGTCAGAAAGCTACGCCATCGGTTCGCCAATCTACGGCGGGAGACCTTGTACTGAGAAGAACCGGCAAGAAACTCGGCAAGGGCTGTTTTTTTTCTCTCTGTATTATATACAGAGTCGTCGAATTGGAAAAATGAGATAACTATATAATGTTATTGAATATAATGTTAATATTAAGTAAAAGATCTACAGATATACACCCAAGCAAACATCTTGAGCAACGCCTATAGCCAAGGAATTCTGCGCAGTAGCAATTTCAATGCAAAAACGTCGACTGCGTAGGTTTATTGTCTGTGGTTTTGCTCAAGAAGTTTGCCGCTACCAAATACACTTTGCTTAGGGTTGCCACCTTTATTTTTGTCCAAATAAAGTAGGTACATCGGATATTAAAGGTGGAAAAAAAATCATTGTGTCTAAAATAAAGTACTTTTTATTCCACTTTTTAGTAAGCTTAAAAAAATATTTTAGTTGCTTCGAGCAACTGTCAATAAATAATTTGTGGCTACTAAAAATCTGTATTTCTTTTCCGCAATGGGAAAGGTCATAGTACACAGCCATACAGCCACGAAAACGTTGCAGGAATGAGCATAACATATTCTACATACTGTCGGTCCGTTTTACGCAAAAAATCTTCCTATCAACCTCTTTTTGTATATTTCATATAAAATTAATTAGCAAGTAATCGAACCACATTAAATAAAGTATTTTTGCTAATTTTAAGTTTAAAGTTAATTAATGAACTTTATATTGTTATGGTTTTTTTGTAGGGTTCGGTTACATAATTATATTTTGCTGATAGTTTCTATAAAATAATTGCCGTATGTAGCTTTAAAAATCAGAATATTGTTTTAATAACATTTATTTTTTTATACCCCCGATACCGAACTGAAATAATGACTTAACGAATTTCATGATGTAAGCTTAAAAGTTTCCGAGTTACTTGAAATTTTTAATAAGTAACATTCAACTTTACTAAGTAGCCAGTCAAACAAAAAGAAGCGACCGGTCCATGATAAAAACAAAGCTATAACTCGCTCTAAGTGATGTTACATCAGATTCGGAACACCAAAAGTTGTGCGGTAATGAAAAATGTTTTGGCGGGAAACGGGAAACTCGAGAGTTGCAGCCGTCTCGCGTCGTGTCACGTGCTCTTATGTTATGAAAAAGGGCAGTAATAAAATATCGTTAGCTGTATTTTATTTTTCTATCCTCCTCCTTGCGCGTGCTCTTCATTGCTGAGGGTCGTGACCTCCACGAATTATTTTGTGGACGATCGCTTTCCACTTATTGCGGTCTTCGGCAGTGTGGAGTGAATCGCGGACTCCAGTTTTGGTATTGTCGCGGATCTGGTCTGTCCAGGGCATGGGGCTTCTGCCTTTCGGTCGCCTTCCCTGTACTTTTCCTGTCACCAGGAGCACATCCAGGGTATCGTTTTTCTTCCTTGCTATGTGACCGAAGAATTCGAGGATCCTACGCAAGCAGAACCTGGACAGCCTAACGGTGACTCCCACTTCTTTAAGAATTGACGCATTTGTGCGGTGGGATGTCCACGGAACTCGTAACATTCTCCTCCAACACCACATCTCAAATGCGTCAATACGAGATCTGTCTACCTTCTCGAGGGTCCTTGTTTCCGCACCGTAGGTGAATATGGAGATATATTTTTCTATATTTGAAGTGAAATAAATCAATAAATATTTCGCTGTTTCTTAGGTTTTCACGCTTACCACTCATTAAATAAAACAAGTATATGACGTTTCGCATCTTTTTCAGACTGTGTCGTCAGAATTACTTAAACTTAAAATCATATTGCTACAATTCAAATAAAAGGATATAATAAAAAGTTCTTATGGTTAAGTAATGAATAATCTAGTTACTTAAAAGTTTCAAATTAGTTTAATTTAAACAAAATTATACGTACGATGTTGTTTCTGTATAAATTATATCCATAAAATATGAGATATCTGCTAGTAAGATATCACAAAATAGATATAGGTACAGAAGGTAATCTACATACAAAGGGCGCTCGAGCAACGCACGCATAGACACCGCTTACGGACAAGATATCTCGGACCAATCGAGACCACTGCGAGTGCGAGTCACCTCCGCTTGAGTCATGCGGTTGTGAACTTTTTTGGAAAAATGCTTAAAACTTTTAATAACTACTCAGTGGACTGTTATTTGAACTCCACAATAAACGTTGAATTGCCGTATTTTTTTATTTTATACCTTATATAAAAATAACATTAAAATTCTTATTATTGGTTTATACCTCCTTTTCACTGGTTTATTCTCAACAATAAATCAAACAACTAGATACGTACGCGTGCCTCCACCACGATTTTTTGTGCACAATCCAAAGTTGACAATCGTAGCGCGTCCCCCGAGCGTACGTATGCCAAAGTGAAGTACATAAATTACATTCTGTAGTATCTATTTTGTGTAAATATTCACATTACTGTGTTATTAATAATATTCAAACAAGCTTTAGTCGCGAGCTTGCTTAATGAACAAATTGATTCGGTACGTGTAGGCTGAAAATTAATTTGAACGAATCAACTCTGAGCAGTGATGTGCTTTCTATTTCCATTTCGAATATATGAAATGAAATGCAGACTCGTTTGAAGTAGTATTCATATTTAGTGTTCAGATAAGGTTTGTAATTTATTAATTTGCCTCATATTTACACCGAACGAATTAAAATGAAATAATCACACTTCCCAACGTATTTTAGCAATCCTCATTATCATCAGCCTATCGATGTCACTGCTGGGGTACAAGCCTTCCCTATGGATGGAATAGGGAGATTTTGCCATGACCCACCACGCGGGCCTAGTGCTGATTGATGGGTGCTAAAGACTGCAGAGGCAGCTGGGACCAACGGCTTAACGTGCCTTCCGAAGCTAGTAAGAGCTCGAGATAGTAAATTTATTGTCACCCATCCAATGACCGACTACGAAAGTTGCTTAGCTTTCACGATAGCAGGCCAATGCGTTATTCACCTGCGCCATCGAGCTCCTATATAGAATATTGGTGTCTAACCACTTACAAACAATTGTCCAATAATAGGGATGAATTTTCTTTTCTTCGTTTATCAGGTAGATTATCAAAAAGTATTGGACACGTATTTTTTTTTCACATAATATAAACATTGCAGAGATATATTGATTTGAAAAGTCGCATGACGTCACGTTTTGGTACAATTTTCACTTAAAAGTGACGTCACGAGCCCCTACGCCCAAACTTTGACGCGCTATAACTTTGTCATTTATTGGTTGATTGCCCAAAGAAAAAACACGTGTCCATTATTTTTCATCATCATCATCATCTAACTGATGGACTAAATAGAATTTCGTTTACAGTACCCCGTCATCACCCCTATTAGGACTAAGTGCGGAGACCGCCCTGAAAAACGAATGCCACGTCCATCCACCTGTGAACTTCTTACATCAAGTGAAATTAGAAGCATTCGCTACGGATGCTAATGGACGGCGCGACTTGCGACATTACCACCTGCCGTTCCTAGCTTAATACTCTTAAGGTGCATTATTGAACGATTTTTACGAATTATAGTCACTCCGAAGTTTTTATTAGTTTTCGCAGTATATGTGCTTGGTGGGTGGGTGTAATGCCGTTAAAATAATGGCTCATTAATTTTGAGTACCAATAGCTAGTTGAATAGAGCAAGCAACGTAATTCTATTAATCTAGTCCATGTGAAAGTGTGTTCGCTTTTTAGGGATCCGTACTGAAAATAGTGAGGACAAAATTCTATCCGTACTACATTTGCCCTGTCCGTTTGTACGTTCAACTGCCAGTCCGTATGTCGTAATAAATCTGACAGTTAAGGAATTATTTTAGTACAATATTACGCTAGCGGTCTTTGGAGGAGCTCGATGACGCGGGTGGTTAGCGCGTTCGGCTGCGATCGTTGATGTTAAGCAACTTTCGCAGTGGTCGTTCATTGGATGGGTGACCAAAAATCTTCTATCTAGAGTTCCTTCGTGCTACGGAAGCCGTTGGTCCCGGCTGCATCTGCAGGCGTTAGCACCCGCCGATCTGCACTGGGCGCGCGTGGAAGGTCATTAATAAGCTAAAGTTGACCGATCAATATAAACAACGGAAACTATATTTTACGATTATAAAGATAAAGAATAGCGAAAAAAACTAAATTAAAAGTAAATTTATTTACTATCCTTTTTTTGAAGTGAAAACTTCTTTAGCGGCGTTGTACATTTTTTTTTGTATGGGTAAAAAATGTTAAACTCACGTCAGGTTAAACACGTGAGCTGATCGCATCATGACACACAATAAAATTGGAAAGGTTGTTGACTTTCAATATATATTGAACGAAACATAGTAGTATTTTATTTTATCGTAATATAATAATAACTAGCAAACCAGTGAACCAAATGTTCACCAAAAGAAAAAACAAAAAAAATGTATTTAATTAATTGAGAACTTCGGAGATTTTGTGTGGTTTCGTTTGAAATAGAAATCACGTGATTTCTCGAAAACCGGAAGTGCTACGTTACTCACATCCGGTTTGTAGTCTTATCAGACTGTTCTTAACTTATAACTTAAACATTCTTTATATCTATCTCTTACGGTTTGGCCGCTGAAACAGCACCACGGACGGACGGACGGACTTGTCTATTAGATAAGAGATAAGTCTCTATCTAGGACGTCCACGTGGCAACTTTATTGCGAAGAAAATGCATTTTTTTACAATAGATGTCGCTAGGTGCGCTTAAATGTGATTCATTCAAGTTGCTTTTTATACAATAGATGTCGCTAAATGCGCTTAAATGTGATTCATGCAAGTTGATTTTTCTGAGAGATAAACCTTTTTAATGTAATATAAATTGTCATGTTTGTGTACGATAGCGCAATAAATAAATATTGTATTCTACCACATAAATGAAAGTGCTTTTATACTGATAATTAAAGAAATTCGTGCAAATGTATTCCCTAACCATTCCAAAATATCAAAAATGCACAACGTTAATATTCAAGTTTTCACTTCTGCCGGCACTACCGGAGTGCAACCCGTCGTTTTTTTTAAATGCTTCACTTTTAAATCCAAAAGAGAACACCACCCTACGAATTGGTCTCTCTAAAACAATCCTCAAATGAGGCTCATTCGCAGTTACCCTAATTAACGGGCAAATTTAGCCCGTTATACGAAACTACAGCAGACATTTAACTGAATTTTAGGTTGTTTCAAATTATTGCTATCCTGAAGTGTTCTGTAGCTTTACCATTTCCGCAATGGAACGTTCCATGTGACATACTTAAGTAATAGTTTTTGAAGTTATACTTCTTTAGGCGCGTTATGAAAAAATGATGAGAGTGAAATTTTAAGATGCGCGCGCATCACTGTAACACAAAACTTTAACAGCATGAAGTAGGTCGCTTCATGCTGTTACTTTTGTGTTTACCGCACATTAAGAAAATCTACCAACAAAATAGAAATAGAATCTCTATTTAGTGGGTGCTAACGACTGCATTGTGAAGGCCTATCAAAAGTATTTATTAATCTGGAACAACGGAACTAAAGCGCGATTCAGGAGACTACAGCGCCATCTCTTGACCATTGGTGTAGTAGAACCAAAAACCACATCTTTATTTTTTGTAATAAAGTAACAGTTATAGGTATTCATATTTATAATATTTATCCACATGTTTCTAGTTTGTATATTCGGAATACGTGTTTGAGTTTCATACAAGTGCAAATCACATATGTTCTAATAAATTATATTCAGTAGCGATTTTAACTTAATATTTTGATTATTTATTTATTTTTTCAAATTAAAACTGAACTTTATTGACTGTGTCCTTTTCCAGACGTTTTATTAATTTATTGTAATTAATTATTTGCATGCAATTAAAAACTAATTTTAAACGATGCCAAAGAAGGATAACTTCTCACGCGCCTACATAAGTACACGCACCCATTTTTTTTTATTGTTTTTATATACCAATAACCTTAAAAAAAACTGTCGCAATGATAGTGCCTTCACCGATTGTTCCAAAGGTTAAACTGTAAATGCAACAGAAACCAAAAGCGTAAAGTACTTTACGAAGTGGAAATTACTTTTTATACCATACCCGCAGTTTTAGAACTTTAAAATAGACTAAAGAAAAATATAACTAGAAAAAAAAATTCACGTGGACCAGGCAGCAGACGGGACTCGAACCCACACCCTTATTTAAACATCAAGCAGTTACATGCTTTAAAAATAATAAAAATTATAACTTTAAAATAGACTATTTGGCAGTATGAAAAGTAAAGTACCAATTATTGGCATGTGTATTCGAAATGGATAATGGGATTTCTACAAAACAAAAAGTAGTTGATAATATTCCTAAATCATGAAAAAAAAGTATTTTTTGATCTATGTCACGTGACCCAAAACCTAAAATGCTTAACCTAACCTAGCTTGTAAACATGCTGTCGAAGCGGCATCACTTTGTACTATCGACGACCTCCGTGGCCGAGTGGTTTGTACGCCGGGTTTCATGGTGTCGCCGACTCGAGAGGTCCCGGGTTCGAATCCCGCTGGGGTCAGATGTTTGTGTGATGAATACGAGCATTTGTACTCCATTCATGGATGTTTACTATGTTATTATATATATATATATACTTATATATGTAAAGTATATGTATTCTATCCGTTACCCTAGTATCCCATAACACAAGCCTTATAGTGCTTACTTTGGGGCTAGGCTAATTGGTGTGAGTGTTGGAAATATTTATTTATTTATTATTTTTTTATAGTCATAGTCATAGTCATTTATTCCTTAAACAATTTTCATCGTATTGGAAATCACAAACAATTTACAATAAAATTATTAGATAAAATTTTATTTTATTTATTTACTATTTGACGTTTTAATGAGAGCCGTGTGACGTCACCTGCCTGTAAGACACCATGAGTGTATTCCGTAATATATACCAGTGTACTGGTCAGTGCTAATGACGTCATGAATAGACGCTATACTGGTGAATTGTTCCGAAATATATTGGCCAGTGCACCGACATCATAAATCGACGAAATATTAAAAACGAGTGCGAATAAAGAAGATTTATTATTCACCTCCTCAATTAAAAGGAATTCTATTTGTTCGGATGCCATTATTGTTCTTTAAATAATAAAGAAATAAAATTCGAATGCATTTCACGCAGGCACGGTCATACGTCATATTCGTTTTCCCGGTAAAAATATGGTAGCATATCAGTACAAGATGGCATCGGATTCGTGACGTCATTACCACTGGCCAGTATACTGATGTATATTTCGAAACACACCCCATATTTGCTAGAGAAACATTTCCGCGGCTTATTCAAAACAATATTTTCGTTTTCACTGATAATACGAATCAGAATTGTAAATATCAGTATTATATACTAATAAATAACGTCTCAAAGTTTTCAAAAACTTGTCAAATAGTCTATTAAATAGAACTAATTTAAATAAAACGGGTTAATGCACGAAACTTCCAATAAAATAACCGAACGCTCAAAAAAGTATTTCGAAGGTAGCTCGACAAAATTAAATAAAAAATCAGTATTCAGACGATGCAGACCTGAAAAAGCTGCGAAACGTCATTAAATAAATAAAGTTTCGTGCATTAACCCGTTAAAACTAGTTTTATTTAATGAGTGATGTGCGTGAAAACCTAAGAAACAAATAGTCTATTGCCACAAACCAATCTGCAATCGAGAAAATCAGAACTAACTCAAGTTAAAACACATTTATTGCACCAGGTACGAACTCCGAAGCTCGTTTGCAAAGCGATATCGCCGAGTGATGATAAAAATTTAATTTCTCAAACTGCGCTTCTGTTACTGCGCCGTTGTATTAAGCTGGGAACAAACAGAGTGGAAGTTGGTGCTCCTACTTTAAGACCAGTGGTGTGATGGTGAGCAGAGCGATTTTCGTGTTTAAGCTTGTCTGCAAGACCCTAAAATTCATGCACCACTCGTTGTTATTTTATAAGATCCTTTTTAATCTGTAGGAAGACCTAAAGGGGTGATGTTCCTCTGAGCTGATGATCTTTACCTGGGGACTGCGACCTAACTGATGTATCTTTCCATAGTAGTGTCGATTTCGAGGAACGACGAACGATTATTAAAAGCTTACCAGGATCCGAACTTATATATATATAACAAAAGCATTTACGAGGTAGCTGCAATAACCTTTTCCATATACGGTTTTCTATCATGAGTAATACCATCATCAGGAACATCATAGGCTTATGATTATTAAGTTCGTCAAAGTGACCTAGAAGGTCACAAATTTTGTGTAACAAAAGTAACTAGTACTAAATTTTCACTGCAGTTTCGCTTGAAAATACTGAAAACGTTTTAAATAATCCTATTTTTTGCTTTTTAAGCATTTAACTGCTAGATGTTTAAATCTAAAGAAAATTGTACTATTTTGACTTGCAGCCTAAGGCTAGAGAAAATTCGACACGGCCGTCAGGGCAGCGGTAGAATAATGGTCAGTGCATTCGCCCGTATAGCGAAGGGTTCGAGCCCTGTCTGCTGCCTGGTCCACGTGTTTAATTTTCTAGTAAAATTTTCTTTACGTTTTATATAGCTTTCCGCTATGCTTATGAACGCGTGCACCCCCTTTAAAGAACTATCGTAAGTCACGTAGGTAAATCGTGATTTCTTCTCAGCTGCAGCTCGTCTGAATTTTATTGTACAATTGTACACGTATTTAACTATGAAATAAGCATAGCGCGCTGTACTTTTTAGACATGGGCGTTTTTGGTTTTGAACGCAAACGGATATTTATCGGATTTCAGATTTCAAAATCGATTTTAAAATCCGTTTTTAGATATCCGATTTCAGATGTGCCGAACTTAGCTAATTCACTAGTTTGTGTTATGATTTGGTTTTATTAGCTAACGACAATCACAAACAATTAATTGTAGGAAGCAAGGATACTCGTAGATTTTCGCGATTTTCCTTATCTAGGCTTAGGACTAGCAGAAAAGTTATGTTTACGGTTAAGAGTAAAACTTTTGCGGCGCATTTAAAAATCGGCTTTTATACTTACAATGATTTCTTTTTACATATTTTTTTTTGTTTTTCTGTTTGTTTTTATTATTTTTCAAACCATTTACAAAATTACTAAAACTACAAACCGAATTACTTCAGGTTAGCGTCCAAAAATGTAAGTTGCTCGACTTTTGATGTTTTTAGACGACATATCTTTTCAGTGATAAATAATCCCGCCTCAGAGAAGAGCAATAGATTTCCGTAAACAGCGAATCGAAATCGGACTTCCGAGCACGAAATCTGACTTCCGAAAACGAAAGCACGAATTTCGAATCCGATTTACATTTGGATACTTGTGGTATTAGATCGCTAGCGATTTGGTTCGGTTAGATTTCTGAAATCGGATTTTCTTGCTGAGAAATCGTTCGGTATCGATTTGTGTTTGAAATCGGATTTTGGATTCGTTTTGATATATCGGACGCATGCCTAGTACTTTTTCAAAGTGCACTGCAGTAGATTGAATATCAAATTGTACTGAATTTAAGACTTTAATGGCGTTAGGTACCCGGTGCCTTGATGGAACCATATCTCGAAGTTTAGTTGGAATTTCGTTTGTTTTTATATGCTATTTGTCGTCAATGTAAAGCGACTCTGAATGTGGTGGGCTAACGGATGGGTGACCGATAAACAGACCTCTCTTTCCCAGTGGGCACTTTGGGCAAGTGCCCAGGGCCCCGCGATCGATAGGGGCCCCCCTAAGATCAAATACAAAGTCCCTAGTTCCTGTTAGATCACTAAACGATAACCAATATTTATTACCAAAAAACTTATATAATTCGATGAAATCGAACCTAAATTACCGACTACAATACCAATTTACTAGCTTTAACATACGCGAAGCTATTCTACTCTCGCCCAAAAATTAGGCTTTCCTACTTCAGCATGCTTAGATAAATTATGGTATACTAAGCACGTACACATATTAAAGAGAAATCATCAGTACTACACTCATCCGTATGACTCGCTCTATTTCAAGTCATAATCCACATCAAAGTCATAGGGGCCCCATTATCCTAATATGCCCAGGACCTCCAATAGGTTAAAGACGGCCCTGCCGATGCCGGTAAATATAATTTACAATGATAAAGTTCGTGGTATCCAAAACAGAAACGGTGTCTATTCGATACTTTTATTAATTATGCAATCAACGATTGCGTTTGAAATTGTAGACTATTACCTAAATTATCATTTTTTATGTGAATTTAGGTTTATTGGCATTATGCTTATTTACTTTATTGTGAGATGACATCTTAAAAATATGGTAGGTATAATTTTGAAAATAATTTCCGTAAACAGAAAGATATTTCCCGAGCTATAAATTCCGATTGAATGACCACTAAGAACATATATTAGATTTCCTTAACCAGTTAGTATTATATGATTTTAAAGTCTACGAGGTTTCTAATGGCTTTAGTTAGACCAATATATGTCTCTAGGATCAGAGGTCAGAACTTTGAAGTGGTTGTTCTTGTGCAAAACTTTGTACACAGCAAAATGAACTAAAAGGCTGGCTCGGTTAAACACAAAATTGTTTGTCTGTTATCAACTGCTGGCGTGTGAGAAAAACAAACGCCACGGAAATATAACCTCTAAGCGAGTTCAATATAAAGTTTAGTTTTGTGTAAAATGTTGGATTGACGTGTATTATTATTGCGCAGGGAGAATTAAATTTTATGTTTATTGGGGGCAAGGTAGCTAATTGCTTGATGGCTCTACACGAGTGTTTCGCAGGGATAATAAATGAATGGCACTGCTGGTACTACCTAACCCACGTAACATAAACATTTCTTTTTATTTTCAAATTTTATTGAAACAGTGAAATGGCCAACATCATTTCAGTGGCTGCAAATTTTTTAACTTTCATAATGGCATTCATCTCAATATCTTGTGTATAATAGTGAATTGAAAATTAATAGTTACCTCATATTGAAGTCATTTTTCAATTTGACGACTCTGTATATAATACAGGGAGGAAAAAACAGCCCTTGCTGAGTTTCTTGCCGGTTCTTCTCAGTACAAGGTCTCCCGCCGTAGATTTGCGAACCGATGGCGTAGCTTTTCGACATTCACAAGTGCTTGTTACGGCCTAGACTGAAGTAACGATATTGAATTTTATTTATTTTTTAAAAAAGAAAATCAACATCCATTTTCCAGTACTCAAAGTTCCTTTTTCTATAAATGTAAAAGTTTGTTGTGTTTCTTAGGGCTCAATGGATTTAGATGAAATTTGGCACGCACATAGTTATATAGCTGGATTAAGATATAGAATACATTTTAACCAAAAAAAAAAATAAGATTGCTGTAGGATTCTCAATATACTAGTTTACGCGGACAAGGTCGCGGGCGGCCCCTAGTAAATATATAAATTTTATTTTTTATATTTAAACTAGCTTTTGCCCGCGTCTTCGCTCGCGTTATTGTTGATTTTGTAAACTAATTCTGCTTAATGATCTATTTTAACTGCCGACTGGAGGAGGTTCCATAATTGCAAAAAGAAAGAAAAACCACAGAACACACAAAGAGATCAGAAGGGCATTGTGGGCGGGGCAGGCGCGCTACAGTCATGTGTGAGCGAATGCTCATAACTTGGACAAAACTTGGTTCAGATTTCGTCATTGCACTCGGGTGTGAGCGTTGATTGGTTCGATTGTTTGATGTCGCGTTGTCTGATTGGTTATTATCTATAAGGTAGAAGTGTAGTGGGGGTGAGTCGGCGATATTGGTTCCCGTACAAACGGCCTGAGAACCATTTATAATACATAATACATTTATGGGTTCTGTCATGTTCTGCCTCGCTGCGAAGTGAAGATCCCTTTATAACCATCTCTTATAAATTTTGTAGTCCGTGGCACAATCTTGGACACAAAATAGAACATTATTTAAAGGTGCTGTTATGTTCGTCTTCTCATTACGTGGTGCATTATATTTCGCGTAAGCATAACTGGTGCACTTAATTTAAATTGGAGTTTATGCGAGGGTACACACGAAAGCTCAAAAAAAATCAGAAACTCAGCCGCGATATGAAGTTCTTTGTTCTGTTCATGATTGTATAAATTGACAGATGCATAGACCGTTATGTCTCCTAACATCTTCACCCATTTTTCATGCATGAATCTTTAAAGGAAACTTCCTTAATTTTTTTAATTTTATACTCGTAAATAAAATACGCTCCTGAAAAAGAAACACATTTTTTTCGTCTTTTTTTCTTCATACAAAATGTATCAGTTTTTAACATAGAACATCTTTTTTCGTTCGTCCTGTAGGCCCCCATTTGCGCTAAAAGTGCGACTCGCCCGTGATACCCCGAGGTTTGAGGTATGAGGGCTCAACACGCGGAATTCGAAGGACTTTAAAATGATGACGACCTCCGTGACCGAGTGGTTTTCGCGCCGGGTTTCATGGTGACGCCGACTCGAGAGGTCCCGGGCTCGAAGCCCGGTGTTAGTGTGAGCATCTTTACTCCAGTAGGATGTTTAATATATTTTTCTATAAAACATACATTTTTATAATTTTATATGTATAGTATATGTATTCAATCCGTTATCCTAGTATCCCATAACACAAGCCTTATAGTGCTTACTTTGGGGCTAGGTTAATTGGTGTGAGTGTTGGAAATATTTATTTCTTTATGTAAAAATACTTTGGAAAAGTTGTTTTTTTTTTGAAATAATCTTTAATAGGTAGAATTCATTTTAAATGCCCTTTTAAGTCGTGTAGAGCACGAGATCTGTGATTTTTTTCCCTGTCTACCATTGAACAAAAAGTAAAAGTTACATCAAAAGCGATAGAGAGATGACTGAAAGTCACGTTCCGAACTTAAAGCGAGCAACTCTTCATACGATTGTTTTAACATTCAGATTACATTAGAGATAACAGTTACATATTTGTTTGGGCCAATCAATATTAATGGTTTTTGGAATGACTCTCGCCGCTTGTAAAGATGCGTTCACGCTTAGGTATAACTATTTGTGTTTGTTGTAAGTGTTTTTATTGGTTAAAAAGGAACAAGCCAGCGTATCGTATAGAGGCATGCGATACCAAAAATATCGCTACAGACAGATACACAACACCACCAAAAGGTAGTGTTATTTAACTGTGATTTTTCTATAACGGGAGGTCCGGAGGACTTCCCCGGGCGGGCGCTGTAGCTCTCCAGACAGTTTAGACAGAATACCTCCTACTTGAAGCTAAATAAAAAAAGTATTTCACCTAAATGTTACCATGTACTTTTCAAACAGTAACCGCAGTGTGTACACGCCCTTTCATTTTAAGTTTTGGTGAATGTGCTGTTCGTGTGAAAAAAAGAATATTGTTTAGTGCCGCCTGTCCGTCTGTCCGTCACTCATTATAATGCGATTATGCGATCGGTTACACACGCATTGAGGTCATATTGACTTGCTCAATACTCACTTGTTGCAATTCTTGATCAATGGTGGTTATGCAGTTTCTTTTGTTCCGCGTGTTTTTCTAATTTCTAATTTGGTTGTTCGAAAACTTATGTAGGCGATGGCATGGTAAGCTGTCACTTTATTTTCCGGATTATAGGGGCCTAATTACCTAATAACAAATGTGGCGTCCGTCGGTGAGGTAGAGTCTGTGCGGAAAGAGAATGGGATTTAGATTGGAGGGCGCTGTACCGTATTTGTAAGGTTTTACCCCTTTTAGTCATGATTAAATACAAAAAACCGCAAGTAATCACAACAACAAACAAATCCGTATCAATACAAAACTTTGACATTTAACAGATTGCTGGGTTTGATTGCCAATTAATAATCATAATGTTAGTTCCGTTTTTCGCCACGCCCATTCTCTTTCCGCACAGACTCTATCGTAAAAAAATGAGGACGTGTCCTCTCCAGTGTCTAAGGTCACGTAGCACCTGCAAGAAAATTTCTGTGAGAAATATCCGACAGTCTGTCAGACAGCAACCTGCAATATTTGTTTGTTAGGTGTTCACGCACATCACTCATTAAATAAAACTAGTTTTTAGGGGTTAGTGCACGAAACTTCTAAAGGTAGCTCGACAAATTAAATAAAAGTTTTATTCTGACGACGAAGCCTGTAAAGGCTGCGAAACGTCAATAAATAAATAAAGTTTCGTGCATTAACCCGTAAAAACTAGTTTTATTTAGCAACCTGCAATGCTGTCGCGAGCGTACTTGCTACGCAGTTTACAAGTCGGACATTTCCTGCAGAAGTTATCTGGCAGGGTGGAAACGCGGCTTAATTATCCGCGTTTTTTGAAAATCCTTAGGATTTTCGCGAAAATTCGTATTATCGAATCATCCTATGACATATAAATAGTAAGTACACAAAGGAAAATTTCATCGACGTTGACCTTGAATTGAACTATAAACGCGTAAGCCGGTTTCTAGACATAATATAATTAAAATGTTTATTTACTGTGCAAAGATAAGAGCTTCCGAGAACCATTTTCTTGAGTTAATTACAGATTAGGTGCCTATCTTATATTTTAGTGAACAGAATAGAAGTGCTTTTTATAAACTAAGGCTAAGAACTCACGGTGCGATTTTCTCCTGCGCCCGCCGCGGCTGCGGGAACGCAATGATCACGTAGAATGTGAAATTGTAGGTTAAACGCAAAAGAAACACTCGTGGCGCGATTTGCGCCCGCAGAGCTCGCGAGTGTTCTGCGGCACTCGCTGCGGGCGCGCAGGAAACTGCGGTCTCGTGAGTTTTGAAATAAAACAGTTCTGCGGCCGTCCACGGCGGGTACGGGAAGAAACCGCTTCGTAAGTTCTTAGCCTAAAACCAATGGAGCTAAAGAATATAACTGAACTTACATCTTCTTATAACGACATAGTTAAATTATTCTATTTTATGTACATATGTTAATATGTATTTATATACGAGTATATGTTACACAATTAAAAATTATCTTTTTTAACACTTGAAATTATGTATATCATTAACATGAAGTCTTAAAATGTGCGAAAAATCTATTTTTTTTTTATAGATATGTCCGACAAATGACTCCACCCCACCTGATGTTAAGTGATGGTGAAGTCCAGAAGTGAAGATAGCTGGTACAGCAGTTCTACCTGCCACACCAGCCATCCTCACCTTGCCGGCCTGCATGTTGCTTCTTCGCGCCTCTTTTAAAGAAGGAGGTTGTAAGAAGGAGGGAACACGTGAGCGGGCAGAGCATTCCATTTACGGATAGTGCGACAAAGAAATGAGTCACCAAATTTCTTTGGTAAAAAGGTCAAAACTACCTCCTCAAGAAATATATACTGAAAAATTAAGAACCTCCCCCTTATTGAAGTTGGTTAAAGACACCATTGACATACGATTATTACCTCAGCAGAATCAATACCCAGATGATGAAGTGCCGCTATTAGTATTAATAAATAAAATAAATAAATATTTCCAACACTCACACCAATTAGCTTATTAGCCCCAAAGTAAGCACTGTAAGGCTTGTGTTATGGGATACTAGGGTAACGGATAGAATACATACACTGTACATATATAAGCATATTTATATAGAAATATATATTAAACATCCATGACTGGAGCACAAATGCTCGTGTTCACCTCACAAACATCTGCCCCTACCGGGATTCGAACCCGGGACCTCTCGAGTCGGCGACACCATTAAACCTGGCGTACAAACCACTCGGCCACGGAGGTCGTCAAAATTAAAATCTCATCATCAAAATATAGTTATGATTTTTTTCCAAAAAGCACTTATTTATCTTGTATTAGGGCACCCTAAGGTCTTGCTATCAAACATTAGGAGCGACGCTTTTTGCAAGACTTTTTAAGGTTAATCTATGACCTACTTATCCTTTAAAGATAATTAAGTAATTAACTCGTTTTCAGCCCTGTAGAGGGAGAAAACGCCAAAGACACTTAGTTTTAACCTAAATTTACGAGAACAGGGTTCCAGAGTTCAGCTTTTTTAAATGTAAAAAGGGTAGGTAGCTACTTAATGTTCCGGGATTGATTTATACTTTGATAATAATATACATGATTTTATTTATTTTTTAAGCATTTAACTGCTAGATGTTTAAATCTAAAGAAAAGTTTACTAGAAAAAAATCCACGCGGACCAGGCAGCGGACGGGACTCGAACCCGCATCCTTCGCTATCCGGGCGAATGCACTGACCGTTATGCTACCACGGCCCTATTTGCCGCGTCGAAATTTTCCTAGCCTTAAGCTGCAAGGCAGCGCCATCTCTTCGCATACATCAAATTAAATTTTAGTGTCGCATAAATCACTATTTACTTCTTAAAATTTTGTGTATCCAACAAGTTTGATGCAATTATTGTATAGGTACTGCATGTTTTATCCATGTATATAAGTGGAATAAAAAATTCAACATTGTATAAAATTTGTCATATACATACCATGTATTATAAATTGGTTGGTAAACGAGGGGTAAGTTGTACTTAGTGTATTTAAGTTTAAGTACCTACCTACAAAGAAGTGATAAATATTTTCACGTCTCACCAATAAAGCTTACTTAAAATTTAGTTCCAAACTCATTTCACGGAAAAGAAAGTAGCTTGAAAAGTAGGTGCGTTGAAATAACTGCTAGTGTACAAAATCGTAAAAAGGTTAGCTATAAAATTATTATTAAGTGTTGTTATTTGTAACTAGCAAACCAGTGAACCAAATGTTCACCAAAACCTGATTTAAAAAAAAATAAAAAATTAATTAATTGAGAACTTCGGAGATTTTGTGTGGTTTCGTTTGAAATTCGTGATTTCTCGAAAACCGGAAGTGCTACGTTACTCAAATCCGGTTTGTAGTCTTATCAGACTATTCTTAACTTATAACTTAAATATTCTCTTTATCTATCTCTTACGGTTTGGCCGCTGAAACAGCACCACAGACAGACAGACGGACGGACTTGTCTAATAGATAAGAGATACTTTTGCCGATATTAATTTGTTTTATTTATTTATTTAGGTCAGCCCGCGGTTGCTACATAGAAACATACTATAAATCTTATCTACTGAATTTAATGCTAAATGTGCTAACCAATTAAAGACCAACACTGCATACGCGTACATAAATTAGGTAAAAGTCTACAAAAAATATATATAATAATAACAAATTGTTACAAAGATTACTATATACTAATTAATAACAAAGATAAAATGCATGATGAAGAAGAATGCATGTCATGTCCCATAAGCCTCCAGAAATCCTTGTTTGAACTTCGCCAGCGAATCGTTACTGACATCTAAGGTGCGACTATATTTGTTGAAGAGTTTGCACAAACGAGCTATTGAGGAATTGGCGCCTAGGACAGATCTACGCAAGGGTGGGACCAGTCCCCCTCTTCTCCTAGGAGAAGACGCGGGGAGACGTGGGCGACCGGGAGGGGGGAGAGAGACTGGAAGAATTACGCTTCCCCTCCCGTTCCCCCTTCCCAGGAACGGCGGCCCACCCCACTTGTAGTTTAGCCCTACAAAGGAGGGGGGGCGGCGGAGGGTTCTTGGACGGGTACGCCCAGGAGTCCCCTCCGCAGCGGATGGGGGGCGGTATGGTGGGCAGTAGGCCGCGTACCCAGCCCCCACGCGCGGGCCTACCTGCGCACGTCTGCGGGGTCCCCGAAATACCGCGGGAGACCTCTGCCGTGGAGCCCCGGCAAGGCCGGGAAGCTGCTGGGGGCGGAGCCGTGGTAGAATCCCTAACGGGGACCCTGCGGCTCCGCACTAAGCAGTGTAGAGGTATTCGCAGGATTTTTTTAGCGGATATTATGCTGTAAAGCGCCCGTAAGAGTTGCGGGGTCCTCGGTGGGTAGCCACTGGGGGGTCCGTAAGACTTGCGGGAGCCAGGTGTGAGGTCCGTTCGGCGGTGTGCCTCTTAAAGGCGCCGTCGGCGTCGTCTGTAAAAAGATTTTTTACCTGCGTTATAAAAAAAAAAAAAAAGGGTGGGACCAGTGGTTTAATAGCGACCCGTGGGTTTCTACGGGGAACATTGAATTTTATTTTTCCTAGATTATAGATTAAGGATCGTCTTGCTCAAGTCTTGGTCCTGCTCGTGGCGGTTTAGTGCGCGAGTGCGTTAGCGAAATAGAATCGTCTTAAGTTTGGTGCAATGCAAACCATTTAGGAATGACTCCGAAATAATGGTCTCTGCATTCGCCCGGATAGCGAAGGGTGCGGGTTCGAGTCCCGTCTGCTGCCTAGTCCGCGTCGATTTTTTTCTAGTATAAAATTTTCTTTAGAATCAAACATCTAGCAGTTATTAAATAATATAACTATGATTGCTATTTCTTCTTTCAAATGTTTAATTCTTGTAAAGGTATTCATTTGACCTTGTGGATTACCCACAATGCGAAGAGATGGCGCTGCCTTGCAGCCTAAGGCTAGAGAAAATTCGACACGGCCTTCAGGGCCGCGTTAGCATAATGGTCAGTGCATTCGCCCAGTTAGCGAAGGGTGCGGGTTCGAGTCCCGTACCTATGCTGCCTGGTCCGCGTGGTTTTTTTTCTAGTAAAAACATTTCTATAGAATCAAACATCTAGCAGTTAAATGCTTAAACGATAAATAATATGACTCGGAAAGTCATTCAGCTTCTAATTCTGGGAACGGTATTTGGTGAAAACGGCGTTGTGACTGATTCGGCTGTTTGAAAACGACAACTAACATTATATTGTTTTAAAATTTCATGGTCACTATAGTAATATAAGTTATTTACGGGATTGTTACCATGTACCTTGTTTTTAGCGAGTTTCCGATATTTCGGCACTGTTGCAAGCGCCATGATCACGGAGTCATTTCGCGCCATGATCACGGAGTAACGGAGTAACAGAGCCGTAATATCGGAAACTCGCTAAAAACAAGGTACATGGTAACAATCCCGTAAATAACATATATTACTATAATGACAACTAACATTGTTATTCTCAATCGATATCTTGCAATACAGCAATGATATCCCTTTAAGTAGATGCAGCGTCTAGTTTGCTTGTTATTCTCATTCGCATGACTGGTGTTGTCGTCAAAGACGATATGCATTACAGTTTCGCAAGACTTCGCCACTTGAATTCAAGAAGCAGACTTTGATGCTCGAGTTGTTACTGAAGCAAAATAGATATTGCAGCGTGATGTGTTTGTCGCGTCTGGAGAAGTTAAAAGATTTCTTTTTTTTTTTTTTCCTCCCAGGCGGGGGAGAGGGTGAGAAATCCTCATGGATACCCTACAGCCGGCTGTAGGGTTATGTCAGACTCTTACTGACTAAAAAACACCCTTTAATCATGCTTATGGCCAGAAGGGCCTTACAAGCTTCATCTGAAGCGATCATCCCCCGAGAGGAGGTTGATGCGACTTAGGGCGCTTTCAATTTATGCTTTTCTTGACGGCTTGCTGCGGTGCCGAAGCGGTGCGTTTGTCGTACAGCGTACGGACGATCCTTTTTTTTCATACAAAACGCGCGGTGCGGCAACATTCCAGGGGGCCATTCGCCTAACGGAAATGCTATGGAAAACGCTAACGCTTTCGATTTTATTTTGTTATTTCTGACCGCCGAAGGTTTTCAAATACCTCAAGCTCATTTTTTTAAATATCGTTATTACCAATGGAAAAGAAGAAAAAAGAGCGCGAGGCATTTAAAAACCTCAGGCGGCTAGAAATAACAAAATGAAATCGTAAGCGTTAGCGTTTTACAAAGCATTTCCGTTAGGCGCGAATGGCCCCCTGTTGTCTAGCGTTCGCGGTACCGGCGCCGCACTGTTGCCGCACCGCGCGTTTTGTATGAAAAAAAAGGATCGCTTCGGCACCGCAGCAGCCGTCAAGAAACGCACAAATTGAAAGCGCCCTTACAGTACTCAAAGTTTAATCTCGATGATTTACAATACTAGAGAAATGTAATTACTTAACTACTAGATGCTTATATCTAGTGGCTAGAATCAAACCAATATACTTCGTTGTTATTACGTGCGAGTGCATTGATCATAATAGTACTGAGACCAAATACTTTGGTTTGTGGTAACGCAACGTCACCTCTTCAAGTAATAAAATAATTTATAGGTAAACAAATTTCGAAAAAGGAATTTCCAATTACCATAATATGCTATTTTATTTTTTATAAAACCTTTTTACAACAAATAACGACGGGTTGCACTCCGGGAGTGCCGGCAGAAGTGAAAACTTGAATATTAACGTTGTGCATTTTTGATATTTTGGAATGGTTAGGGAATAATTTTGCACGAATTGCTTTAATTATCAGTATAAAAGTACTATCATGTATATGGTAGAATACAATATCTATTTATTGCGCTATCGTACACAAACATGACAATTTATATTACATTAAAAAAGTTTATCTCAGAGAAATCAACATGCATGAATCACATTTAAGCGCACCTAGCGACATCTATTGTAAAAAAAAGTGCATTATCTTCGCAATAAAGCTGCCACGTGGACGTCCTAGATAGAGACTTCTTATTATAATACGATAAAATATAATATTACTATGTTTCTTCCAATATATTGAAAGTCAACAACCTTTCCAATTTTATTGTGTGTTATGATGCGATCAGCCCACGTGTTTAACCTGACGCGAGTTTAACATTTTTAACCCATACAAAAATAAGTATACAACGCCGCTAAAGAAGTTTTCACTTCAATAACTGCGCATTCACCACTCTGTTGCAACATCTAACTTTCTGCTAACATGTATCGAAATGGAAGTAAAAAACTGCATGAGTTTTGATTAAAACCAGTGACACCATACAGTGGCGGTGTGACGATTTCCTTGATGGATGGTCATCCGCTTTTGAATGTCAGTTGGCAAACGCCAACGGAGTGAGCGACATCGACACCGATGTATGGTTCCGATATGACGAAAAAACAATACGCTTGCCACGCGTCAAAAGTGACAGCTACAGTTTTAAAATGACGAACTGTCACCATTTGGAATAATTGTATTTAGAACCTGGAGGCCTACTCTAATTCAACGAAAAACGAAATTTCGATCGAAACATTGCACCTTTCTTACTGTTGCTGCTTCGTTTTTAATCATAATAATTTTCGTCGTCGGAATATAGATTGAGATGTAGATTTTCTAAGCCTTGCGCCGACAGTCGGCAACGGTTGCCGCGACCACACCCGCACTCCCGGCGTGCAATGGGGGTACTGCGGTCCTCAGAATGTACGCCGGGTGACCGGTGCAGGAGTATTGTCTGGTTTTTAGTGGCCCTGTTCAGGGCGTTAGGTAGGGCTCTGCTCATTTCACCCGGCCTAAGGGCTGGCGGAAAGCAGGGAGGAGTCCCACATGTGTTCATCTCGCTCCCGGTGTTGAAAAATGAGTAAAGCATTTCCCAGACAAAAAAAAAGTTTTCTAAGCCTACTCAAAGAAAGCTTCAATTTGATAGTTTATCGTTCAAATTAAGTATAACCTTAAATTTGAAGAAATTCAATTTCGTTTGAACTTCGTTATCGAAAGTTTGTTTCGGAGAAAGAGAGTAGACCCCCTGACTTACGGACAATGGTTGCTCTTGTTTAAGCTTTGCAGTGAAAACAAGTGGTTGGCCCATATTATTTAGACACGCCTAGATCTTAATCATATGCAGCACAAAAGCAGTCAACACCTATTAGGCACGTATTATAGAAAGATTCTCAGTAATGAATCTAGTTTTGAGCATAGATAAAAAGGGATGTCGCTATATAGGGCACATAGCGACATCCCTTTCAAACTGTACTCAAGTAAAGATCAACACTTAGTTTTCATTCTGTAATACGGGCTTTTGTCCTTCAGATTTCCTTTCACAAAGCCAGGTCCTAATTGTACACTGATGATGACGATGATGACAATTCCTCAAATATTCAATTGAATATTTACATAATTTCCACAGAGCAAATAATACTGAGGAAAAATCCAACTCTTGTTTAATTTATACCTACATCTTTAAAAACATAATCCAAAATGTTTTAGACAAGTGACAAAAAGATTACGAGACCCACATTATTCAA
This sequence comes from Chilo suppressalis, assembly GCA_902850365.2. Taxonomy (NCBI): domain Eukaryota; kingdom Metazoa; phylum Arthropoda; class Insecta; order Lepidoptera; family Crambidae; genus Chilo; species Chilo suppressalis. The sequence goes on along the minus strand of OU963917.1, from coordinate 10,790,784 downwards.
TGTGCCATCGAGTTCGATTGTGAAGAATCACTTTTTAATAGGCCCGACAGCCGCCATTATCATTCTTCTGCGGGTCATTGAACTTTTGACACGTGTCATGTGAATTGAATTAAAAATCCACGACTTTACTTTTGGGCTGTGGCAGTTTGTTTTCGAGTTTGATACTGTCATTTATGTTTTTTAGAATGACACTGAACTCTCACCCAAAAATATAATTTGAACTGAAAAAGCAACTGACACCTGTAATGTAACCCAACAAATGCTTTACGTCTAACTTTATTTGTATATCGTTAATATTTTCTTTTTTTAGAGCTGACTTATTTTCATTTGCATTAATTACAGTTGTCTCGATATTATCACAATCGGCGACTAGGTAGCCGCATCTATAGATATCTAAATTTTTATTAAAATCAGTTAAAGAACTTGCACATTTACACGCAGAACCTCAACGCTCAAAATCATTAAAGAACGTTTACCCGCCACAAAATCTAAAAGCTAAGCTCGAAATGATAAATGGTAGGTAACTCCGCAAGGTGTTATCTCGCAAACGAGCCGTGTTGTCGCTTCTGGAGGAGTCGTTAATCATTGACAAGAGTAGAGCCAATTAGGATCAAGTCATGCCAGATCATGTCTGGCTAGATTAGTCGTCATGGTGAACGCAGCCGTCTATAAACGTCCAATGGACCGTTAATTCCCGTTCTGATGTCCTTTACTTCATGTTCCTACAATTGTCAATTACGGACATTTGTAGTACATAAAGGTCTTCACGTCATTAAAACCTGGCGAGGTTTTCAGAACATTGACAACACAGCTTGAAACTTCACTCATATTACCATCAACCTATTTGTGTCTCCCTCCACTACTGAGCCGCAAGCTTTCCTACAGTTTACTTCAAATTCGTATGGAAACCGAGCAAGTAAGACTTTGAGTACTCACAAGAACACGGGTTTCGACAGTATACAAAAGATCTTGGGGATCTGGTTGAGCTTATGTCTATAAGCTATAGCAGGGGTGGCCAACTTCATAAGTTCTGTCATCACAAACGGACGCTTGATGTGATGACAGAACACATTTCTATGTTCTGTGCTGGCGATGCTAAACAATATCACTTGCTCCACTTATCTACCCTCACCATATCCCCTAACCCTTGGAGTCCTGGAACCTTACTCACCGACAGAAACTCAACACCACCATTTTAATGTGGTCTTCAATCTATATATAAAACTCAAAGGTGACTGACTGACTGACATAGTGATCTATCAACGCACACCACCACTGGACGGATCGGGCTGAAATTTGGCATGCAGGTAAATGTTATGACGTAGGATAGATAGGCTAAGAAAGGATTTTGATCAATTTTACCCCCAAGGGGATAAAATAGGGAATGAAAATTTGTATGAAACTTTGTCAACTTTAAACCGATCGGGCTGAGACTTAAGAAGAAGGCTTAAGGCTGAGATAAGAAGAATCATAGATGAATGTCATTGTGTATAAAACAAGCCTGAGAACAAAAACTGTTGTCTACACTTCAGCTCTACACCGAAGCGAAGCGAGGGCGGGCCGCTAGTAAGGTATATGTTCTAAAACCTTCTTAATAATAGGTATCTTGTTCCCTGCAATGTATCAGCAGTGTTTTTTTTATACTTATACTTATATAAGCTTTAGGAGAAGCGTGATAATACAGCCTTTTTTCTAATTTTACATACACAAAGCTGTGGCCGTATGTACCTAGAGGTACAGTCAGACTCATCTTGTAACAAATGATACTGGAACTCGGAAGAATAATGATGGAGGGCCATGAAGTACCGTTGGAAAAAAAAAGTTGATAAATATCGCACTGATTTAATTATAATTTTTTTGAAGATAACGGACCAATTGATTTTTGCTATATAAGTGTAGGAGGTCAGGATAATTAATATCTGTAAATTATTCATTATTATCATCAGCCTATTAATGTACCCACTGCTGGGGTACAGGCCTGGATTCCCTGTAGATGGAATAGGGAGACAGCCGTGGCCTACCACGCGGGCCCAGTGCAAATTGTTAGGTGCTAACGACTGCAGGTCCAGCCAGGACCAACGGCTTCACGTGGCTTCCCAAACATAGACAAGCTCGTGGTAATAAGTTTTTGGTCACCCATCCAATGACCGACCATCCCGAAAGTTGCTTAACTTTTACGGTCGCAGACCGAATGCGCTATCCACCTGCGTCATCAAGCTCCTCGTAACCTATTGCTGATGATGAACCAGCGATTTGTCAGTATTTTTTCCAGTAAGGGCCAACAACTAAAAATGGCATTCTTTTTATGTGATGGGAACTGTAATCTTATTATGTGACATTACCAAAATGTTATCTTACAGTAAGTATTTTTTTTATTGGTTCTTTGATATACAGCATATTATTCGTAAATAAGTATATCATTTAAAGCTTATATGATTTATTGCAATATTTATTATTCAAGTGGATTTTAGCTTTATTCAAACCTAATTTTAATTCATAACTATAAAATACTACACAATAAAGTTTGAAGTCAACAAGGTTTTTAAACAACAAAAATCAGTTAAGTGGGCTTTCTAAATTTTAATAATGTTAGCCCAAAAAAAATTTTTTTTTGTAACCGTACATTTATACAGTCTGCGTCGAAAGCGGAAATCCGGTGAAGACCAAGTTCAACTCACAATCTTCCTGATACGGGGGACGGTTGAGGCGCGAAAAAAAAAAATGGCGCGCCGAGTTACCGCCTTTTTGCCACAACCGAGATGGATTTTAAATCTATTTATCATTCGCCTGACTTCTTAAGGAATATTTTTCTGTTATTCAATGTGTATAAGTGGGTTTCTGCGGGAGAAATTAGATATAAATGACTTAGAGGCGTCTGTTTATCCCGGCGTCGCTGGTTCGGTTACCGAATTTATGTTTTTGTTCTTGCGTACGCTTCTACAATAAAGTCCCTAGCAATATCCAAATATTAAGCGCCAATAAATTAAAAAATACTATGAAAATAGTTCTTATTAATAAAGCCTATTATTATAAAGTGTCTGATTATATTTCAGACAAAAATGCTTGGGTTTAAACTGTTCCAAACTTTCCGCCAGGTTATAATTACGATGAAGATGAAATTATTTTGTATTGACACCGTAACAATATAATATTTTGTAAATATTGTTCCATGATTTTTTAACGCTGTGAAGTTTTTTCGCCTGTTTTTCTCCACAGCTAAAAAAATGTCCTTAACTGGTGATAGGGCAAAAGAGAATTCAAAAGAGTTGTATTATGCATCCGATTTGAATAAAGATATTTAAGACTTTGTTGACTCGCTTTGTTCTTTCGTAATTTTTTTAAGAATTATTTTTAATTTATTTTTTTTTTCTTTTCAGGTAAGGATGTTTGAGAAGAGCAGAAGGTCATTGGCAGCAATGGTAAAAAGGGTAAAATACGTAAAAAAAAGTTACTGCATGGATAATGATCAAATACATATTTTTTCAATTAGTCTTACTGAATACACAAGCAAACATGCTAGTCTAGTAACTGATTTTAATGAATTGTTGTTATACAGTTTTAAGAAAACTAGCCTAATTACCACAAAAATATGCATTCAACACGAGTTTAAAAAAAAGTCTTACAAAATTTGTCTGAACAAGGTTTGAAGCCGTGTCATAACTTTTTTGTAGTAAGACCTTTGTAATATCTTTATATATATAATTCTTCTGTGAGTGTGTATGTCACTGAACTTCTCTTAAACGACTGGACCGATTTTGATGAAATTTTTTGTGTGTGTTCAAGGGGATCTGAGAATGGTTTAGATTCACAATTTTGTCCGCTGGACAACCCCTTTTTTTTTAGGGCGGTACGAAGTTTGCTGGGTCAGCTAGTATTATTATGTAATGCTGAACCGAACGATTTTAAACTTTACTTTATTTCGAAAACGTTAATAAGTACAGATTTTATTGTTTCTCCCTTTATAAAAGCAATATTTTTTTTCTTTTCTTCCTGAATAACCTATCTAAACATCTCTTTAATTTTGACTGCACAGTGAACACATACGTATAATATTTGAGTTGACACAAATTTCAAATTACATTACAACACGGTATACACGATTATCAACGTATGAATGTTATCGACATCTGTAATTTAATTGGCTCATTGAAGTCTTGCAAAGCATTTTGTACCTTATCGTTCTCAAGAAAAGGTCGAGTCTTAACTCACAAAACGCACGATTATTGTTCAAAGTTTGTATTATGTTTGTGACAGGTAGAGATTCCTTTGACATTAATATCTGGTACTGATGCGCACTCATAACCCTTGGAATGCTATCTGGGGGTATGAATTACCTCTGGAGGGTTTATGATGGAGTATTGTCACATTTGCGTTAAGGTTGGGCTATACGACCCTCCATTACGGTTTTAATTGTTCCAAACTATTTATTAATTAAAATACGGAATTTTAAACAAAGGCTTATAAAAGTACAAGAAAGATAAAATTCTGATAATGCAGTAAATAAATATTTAACAACATAAGCCCAACAATAGAAAAATGTAGAAGTAAACATACCTATATTTGAAAGATTGAGAGATTGAGGCGTTTGAAATTGTAAACTAGCTGCAGTAGAACGACTAGTGCAAAAAAATAAAAATAGTATTTGCAAATATTCTACATTAACTTACAATAGGAAGAATAAATCTACTGTTTACTTCTATTGGAAATAGTCAAAATCTTTTCTAAGGGGGTAAACGAGGCGTTCAAAAATTACGATTTTTTGCAAAAATTGTGAAAGGGCTCTTAATATTCCAATGTAATATTCCGGGGTTCTACACAGTTTATCACAGCGTTTGATAAGGATCGAGAAACGTACTTTTTTATTATTATTAATTGTCATTATAGTGGGAATACGCTTTCGATTCACGTTACGTCACTTCTTTGATCTTAAGAAAAAATAAAGATAGGCACCTAATTTCATATAGAAATTTCGCTGTAATACAAAAAGCGTCCGGACCCGCTAATAAAATAAAAAAAACGTTTTATTAAAATATGAGTATTAGTACAGTCATTTGGTAAGAAATATAGTGGTTACCTGGAAAGTTTTCCGGGAGTTTTGAAAATTGGTAATTTTATAAATTTTGAGGTGTTCTTTCCGAATTTAGACTTTGCCACCTCGTATTTTTGCCGCTCGCGCCGCCATATTGGTAAAATGGCACCTAAAAGCAGTTTTTTGACAATATCTCCTTTCCAACTCATTTTACGATAAAACAGTTACTACAAAATGAAACTAGAGACAATTGCCTACAATTTATGTATCTACCTTTTTTTCATAAAGTCAATAGTTTTGGCGTACGAGCGCCGTAAAGTGTACTCCAACGCGCATTTTGGCCAAAAACTCATTTCCACACCACCTGGAGTTAGAGTAAGTGGCGCGTTTTTTTTAATGTGGTATCCCCAATAGGCCTTATCCACATGCAATTCAATGTGCCTAATTTAGCGTATTCTCCTTCGCTTTGTTGTTCTCGATGGACCAGGTGTTGCAAATTCATCGTCTGTAGTACCAATCGAAACGTCTCAGACTGGTATTTCATCTACATCATGGGTCTATTATAGTATAATATAATATCTATAGTCAGTATAGTTTAGATTTATATTAATTTTATAACTCACAAATATAATGAGTTGAAATTAAATGCCACAGGTTGCATGAATAATGAGTAATGACCAAAGCGCGCGTTGGAGTACACTTTCCGGCGCTCGTACACCAAAACTACTGACTTTATGAAAAGAAAAGGTAGATACATAAATTGTAGGCAATTGTCTCTAGTTTCATTTTGTAATAACTGTTTTTATCGTGAAATGAGTTGGAAAGGAGATATTGTCAAAAAACTGCTTTTAGGCGCCATTTTTTCAATATGGCGGCGCGAGCGTTAAAAGTACGAGGTGGCAAAATCGAAATTCGGAAAAAGCACCTCAAAATCTATAAAATTACCAATTTTCAAAACTCCCGGAAAACTTTCTAGGTAAAACTACCAAATGACTGTACTATATTACAAATATTGGTATATATTATGTGAAACAAATTTAGTTTGTTAAAAATTTAAATTTCTTCCTTCTAGCTTTGACACTTGTTTGCAAACTCAGAAATCACGTCATTAATATGTTGTGTTGTTTCATGTTCTATCGTTAAAATACCAAGATTGTTTAATCTGGTTTCTATTTGAAACAAATGAAGTGTATTGTAGGCAAGTCAGCCGATTATTCACCGATTCGCCCGGGCTGTCGATTACTAACGGGCTGGTCGGAGAGGCCGAGTCGATTATTCGATGAACCTACGATTATAGAAGATAGAGCGGTATTGATAGATACCTCTTTAAGGAGAGGAGGCGGGCAATGTTCTTACAGACTTTCTCGACTGATTCCTACTTGATTTTTATCACTAAAGAATTGATTTTCATACATAAAATATAATTTTTTCTCATTCTATGCTCTTATGTCTACCTTTTTTCAGAAACTTGCGTTTTAAAGAAACTAGAAGCCCTCGAAAAATACCAAAAATAAACAAATTTTTATCACCACTAAAGACGCATAGTGTGGAGATTTTATAAGCATTTATAAAAAAATCGAACAATAGAGTGGCATAGTATAACTACGTATTATTCTTTGTACAAAATATCTTTTACATTTATCTAATTTTCGAGTAGGAAATCGTCGAAAGCCAAACCTCGAATTTTGCAATTTTTATACGCAATTTTCAGCGTTTACTACTGTTGTCCGCATGGTATTTGCCAGTGCGTGACAGCTATAGTTTTTTCAAATACCTATTTCTCAAATGTCTCTCAGCTCGCGTCCGCTCTTAAGCCCTGAGTAAGACTAATTGTGTTTAGACTGTGTCTTTTTTTTGTATGTCTAATGGATGGCTGGATGCGGACAGCGCAAGACATATATATTTGGAATTCCTTGGAGGAGGCCTATGTTCAGCAGTGGGCGTCTCTCGGCTGATATGATGATGATGATGAAAAGGATGGCAGGCAAGCGCATGGCGAGCCAGATAATAAGCGGCCACAATAAAAAAATGGATGCGTGTAACTTATGTACGCGCGTGAGAAGTTATACTTCTTTAGCATCATTAAAATATTTTTTAATTGCATGCAAATAATTAATAATTACAATAAAATAATAAGAGGACTGGAAAAGGATAGTTAACACAGTCAATTAAGTTTAGTTTTAATTTGAAAAATTAAATAAATATTCAAAATATTCAATTAAAATCACTACTGAATTTAAGTTATTAGTCCATATGTAATTAGCACTTGTAAGTAACTAAAACACGTTGTGTTCTTGACCTTCACAAGTGCTTGTAACAGCCTAGACTGAATAAATGTCATTTCATTTCATTTCATTTCATTTCATTTCATTTCATTTCATTTCAATGTCCCGTTCAAATCTGCCCTGTTTGCTTTGTTCAAATCTGCCCCACGGTCACTTGGAAAATAAAATATTACAAATAACGCGCCCGCGGCTAACTTCATTATGTTAAAATTTTGTGTTACAGTGATGAAAATTTCACTCTCATAATTTTTCCATAACGCGGCTAAAGAACTAAAGAACTATAACTTCAAAAATCAATATTCAATGTGTCTCACCCACCGAGATTTATTTAGTTATGATTTTATTTATTTTTTAAGCATTTAACTGCTAGATGTTTAAATCTAAAGAAAAGTTTACTAGAAAAAAATCCACTCGGACCAGGCAGCGGGCGGGACTCGAACCCGCATCCTTCGCTATCCGAGCGAATGCACTGACCATTATGCTACCACGGCCCTATTAGCCGCGTCGAAATTTTCCTAGCCTTAAGCTGCAAGTCTAGTAAACTTTTCTTTAGATTTAAACATCTAGCAGTTAAATGCTTAAAAAATAAATAAAATCATAACTATAATTGCTATTTCTTCTTGCAAATGTTTAATACTTGAAAAAGTATTCATTTGACATTGTGGGTTACCTACAATGCGAAGAGATGGCGCTGCCTTGCAGCTTAAGGCTAGGAAAATTTCGACGCGGCTAATAGGGCCGTGGTAGCATAATGGTCAGTGCATTCGCCCGGATAGCGAAGGATGCGGGTTCGAGTCCCATCCGCTGCCTGGTCCGCGTGGATTTTTTTCTAGTAAACTTTTCTTTAGATTTAAATATTTATTTAGTAAGACTGTGAGAAAAACAATCAGAATCTAGCTCTTCTATTCCGCTCACCTCTGCATTACCGCCGGAGTAGTTATGAATAATCATGCACTATTACTAGGTCACATACGAACATGCATCCTTTATGTAAACGAAAGTTTGAAATCGAGTTTCTGAACGCAACTTAAAGTGACATTTGGTTGACGATTTAGATTACCAACCATTCATGGCCAAAGCTCAATAAGTGAAAAAAAAACAACCGATATTAATTATCAATATTTGTTTATTGTTTGTTTACAAATGTTTGGTTTTTATTCTTGATTTAGCGGAGTGCTAAAAAAGGGTTCCAAGATTTTTTTTGCAAACCGTACTTTTCCAGCGACATTTGACAGATAGAGGTCATTGGCTTTCCTATTCTTATTGAATCGCATTATATTGGCTTACGTTGCCTGAATACAAAAAAAAAACAAAAATAAAAAGATCTACTACGACCTACTTAAGCCGAGGAAAATTAAAAAAAACGATAAAAAAATTATTTCTCATCGAAAAAAAAATGTAATCTTGATTAATTTATTTTACATTTTAAAGGAAACACGAAATAGCTGAAATTGGTCGCGTTCAGTTGTAAATTCCTTCCCAAAGTACGGAACCCGGTCACGGAATTCCGTTATGGATGTCGTAAATATTACCGCGTAGCACCTTCGCTACGTAAATTGTACAATACACCGAATCTCACTAAAAGGAAAGGGTTCCGTCTTTTCCGAAACTATTTATTATTAATACTTTAATAATAGAAGAATCCCAATCAGGGTTTTCGAGGAGCTCGATGGCGCAACTGGTTAGCGCGTTCGGCTGCGATCGTTGAAGTTAAGCAACTTTCGCAGTGGTCGGTCATTGGATGGGTGACCAAAAATTTATTATCTCGAGCTCCTCCGTGCTTCGGAAGGCAAGTTAAGCCGTTGGTCCCGGCTACATCTGCAGTCGTTAGCACCCACCAATCCGCACTCCGTTCTCTCTTTCTCATATAGGTAGTAAATGAAATATATACATGTATGTATTGTACATACAGATAGAGCTAAAGAAGTTGCACTTCAGTCGTGTGGTCATAAGCGCACTCGATTTTAATTTCGATTTTTTTTAGTACTTATATATAATAGTAGGATTAGCAATCAAGCAAGTTTTGTTTTGACGCTATATGTATGACCTATATCTTGCTGTTTCAGAGCAAGATCACTTTCTAACTGGTGTATGATTTAACTAATACAAGGTATTTGTGTTGCATGATTTAACATTAGAAGGAGATAGAAAGCCTCTCTGAGTTTGTTTCGCCGGCTCTTCTCAGAAAGGTCTGCCAATTTTGGAACCGGTGGTAGTTTACGGTAGTTAGGGTTAAATAAATTAACTCAAAATTACAAAAAAGAATTTTAAATAAAGTACTTTATTAACTAGATTAACTAATAAATTCATACATAGACATTTTTTTTTTAAATCTTCCAATATATTAACCGAACGCTCAATAAAAGTCTTTCGAAGGTAGCTCGACAAAATTAAATAAAAAATCAGTATTCTGACGATGCAGACCTGAAAAGGCTGCGAAACGTCAATAAATAAATAAAGTTTCGTGCATTAACCCGTTAAAACTAGTTTTATTTAATGAGTGATGTGCGTGAAAACCTAAGAAACAAATAATACAAGGTAATTACTTTTTGTATAAAACTGTGACAGATTGTGTAGAACACGGGACGGAACATTTTGATCCTGTGAAATCCTGCTATGTCCTAGTTTATTTTGTGTTGTGTCTTCATAGGAGGACAGGATATTGTTACTGGCAAAGGTTGTGACAGAATAACAGAGACTGTGTGATCTCCGTGGTCCTGAGTCTCAGACCATTTTGTAATTTTTTTTATTTATTTTCATTAAAAATACAGATATACAAAAAAAAAGAAAAGAAAAGAGCGTACTCCTTCCTTAAAGGCCGGCATCGCATTTGTGATACTCCTGCTGTTGTCAGTTTGTTGGCGAATAATACGCTCTTTACATTTTTTTGTTTTTTCTTTCTATATGCATATATATATATATATGATTTATTTTGTCATGTATGCTCTGTAATGGAAAGACATATAAAAATTTATTATTATTAATATTGAAGGAGGAGCTCGATGGCGCAGGTGGCTAGCGCGTTCGGCTGCGATCGTTGAAGTTAAAGAACATTCGCAATGGTCGGTCATTGAATGGGTGACCAAAAATCTTAAGCCGGTGGTCCCGACTGCATCTGCAGTCGTTGGCACCCGCTAATCCGTACTGGGCCCGCGTGGTGGGTCATGGCGCAATCTCCCTATTCCAGCAGTGGGGACATTAGGCTGATGATGATGATGATTATTTGACCCACCTGCTTGTTAGCCACCATAGAATATAGACGCTTACAATACCTAAAATAAACACTCGTGTTGTCGCCTACTTAACCAGACGGGTGCCCGAATTCGAGAGGAAATTCCTGCCATGGCCTCTTAGGGATGATGACTATTTTTTTTCTTCGTTTATCAGGTAGATTATCAAAAAGTATTGGACACGTATTTTTTCTTTTTTCACATAATATAAACATTGCAGAGATATATTGATTTGAAAAGTCGCATGACGTCACATAGGAGCACACTTTTAAGCGAAGATTCACTAAAAAGTGACGTCACGAGCCCCTACTCCCAAACTTTGACGCGCTATAACTTTGTCATTTTTTGGTTGATTGCCCAAAGAAAAAATACGTGTCCATTATTTTTTGATCATCTAACTGACGGACTAAATAGAATTTCGTTTACTGTACCCCGTCATCACCCCTATTTAGCAAGGATTAAGTTAAAAAGCTTTACTCGTAAACTGCTTAGTATCAGAGCCAGTTTGATATGAAATGCCTTCACAATTCTGTTACCTGCAAAGTTATACCTCGGGGTTGTATCCATTTAATTATTCACATCGGATCCCTGAAACGGCCACCTTAATTTGGGAAGGCTTAAAAACTCCCTATTTGCCGGTCGGCCGCCCCTTGAAGGCACAGATTTCGTTTGGAGGCTGCGTTACCGTTAACAAGGGAATGCTTGCGTTTCTAGGACGGGGGGGGGGGGGGCTTTTGTTGTTTTTTTTTTAAGATTATAAGGGAATACTCCGTTTCAGTGACCCTGACCCAAATGATCTTCAATTTGTTTTTGGCAAGTATGACTAAGATCTTAAATTTAAGATCTTAATATAAACTAGTGTCTTTTACGCTTGTTCAATGCCACAAATGTTATAAATGTGAAAGATTATGTGTTTGTTACTCAATCACCCAAAAACTACTTAACCGATTTGGGTGAAATTGCGTCAATATAGTTTATGACCTGGATTGAGACAAAGGATACTTTTTATCCCGGTACAATGTTAGGTTCCTGATGGATTTTAAAAAACCGCTAGTTGGCAATAAAATATAAATATTTTTTAATACTAGCTGACCCAGCGAACTTCGTACTTCGGATTTTTTTTGGGTTGTATGTAATTTTTTAAAGGAATCAGAAACAATCATAAATCATTATGTTATTACAACGTCAGTACAATTATGATTTATTTAATATAGAAAAATTGTTGAAATGATCGGAACAGTTCAAACCAACCAGACCAACAAAAAAATAATTTTGTAAAAAAAAATGAAAAAACTTTTAGGGGTGGACAACCCTTATCACTAAGGGGTATGAAAAAAAGACAGTAGCCGATTCTCAGACCTACTGAATATGCATATAAAACTTCATAAAAGTCGGTCAAGCTATTTTGAAGGAATATATAGAGGCAATATGGTAACCAACATATGACACGAGAATTTTATATATAAGATTTCCGAAATTCATGATACCTACAATCCACCTAATATTATAAATAGGAAAGTTTGTATGTCTGTTAGTCAATCACGCAAAAACTACTGAAAGGATTTGGATAAAAGTACGCATATAGTTTATGAAATAGATTAAAACATATCATAATTTTTACCCCGAAAAATTACTTTTTTCTCTCTGGCATCCAATATAAAGTCATTATTATTATTGAATACGAGCATTTGTACTCCAGTCATGGATGTTTAATATGTATTTCTATATAAATATACTTATGTATGTACAGTATATGTATTCTATCCGTTACCCTAGTATCCCATAACACAAGTCTTACAGTGCTTACTTTGGGGCTAGGCTAATTGGTGTGATTGTTGGAAATATTATTATTATTATATAAGTACTTTAAGTACCTTCTTCATTACGTCACTCATGACATCAACACGAAATCATTGGTCCAACAAACTTTTCCATTTACAACTTACGTAGGTACGTGTAGGTAGGTACGTTAAAAAAAGTGTCACAACAACCAACATGCATTTACTAATTTGGCGGGAAGCACTAACGAATTTGGCGGGAACGCTCCCCACTTCCGGTGCGATTTTCGCGCGTAAATCATCGTGTCCAACGACAGTTTTAGGGAATTAGATTAAAAAGAATGCCAACGAAAATGGAAAATGCTTTTCACTATTTCGCAATAGGGGGACAGCGGATTGAATAATTACGGGAATGGTGTGGTGCGCGAAACACTAAAATTGCAATAGAGGCGTAAATCGTGTGCACGACCCCGTACTGTAGAAAGAGTTTTCTTTGCAATTAAAGCATGTAGCTCACGCAATCATCGTCTCTAAAAACAACTACGAGTAATATTTCACTTGAAAGGTGTTTGGTATTTCAAAATATGTTTTTTTGCGTTTTGAATTCATGACTACAGTATTTATATAAAGTTATAAACTTTAGTTTATTGACTAGTCAGAAAAATAATACAATGTACACCGATTGATGTAGTTAAGGTAGTTAAAATTCTGAAAAAGTCTTCCAAGATCCCTTAGCTGTAGCAAAAACACAACTTCTTAATGTTACCACAATTAACTTAAAGTTGCACGGGATGGTCAGTAAAAATGACAGACAAAGTAATTCATGTCATTGACTTTATCGCTCTAATGGTCAGACTTTAGATAGGAGGGAAAGGAACAGCATCTTTGACCCCATCTTGCGAAGGGTGCGGGTTCGAGTCCCGTCTGCTGCCTGATCCGCGTGGATTTTTTTTCTAGTTATATTTTTTTTATCTTTTACCCTTTTTTTTCAATGACTTAGAGAAAAAACGCCACATCATACGCCCGAGAACGCATGATCCAGCATGCAACATTCGGCTGGTGGAAAGCTGGGTGCTGCCGTGCTACGAAGAGCAGAAAGTGGCTGACCGTCCACATTTGCAGAATGGCATAGGGATAGCGATTCTTTCCGAAAAAGATTGATTTTTAAATCGATTCGATTAGTGACTTAATTAATCGATTCACAAAAAATCGAGACCAATAAAATCGATTTCTAAGAAACCGATCATTTTTCAAGTTTTCAAGTTTTTCAAATTATAAAAATATTTTTATTCAAAAATTACAAACAAACGTAACTTTTTCATTAAAGAGGGGCGCGGGAATCCAATTAAACAGTCATCGCGCGCGTTTTTTAATAATTAACCCTTTAACCGCCAGCACTCTTATAACGAGTACATTCTAATAATTGTAAAAACTTTTTTGGTTTATACCAAAAAAATAAAAATAAAAATGTTGATTTTCAAGGGTGAAATATCGATTCACTGAATTGATCTTTCGCCTCCAAAAATCGATTCTTCGATTAATCGATCTCGGATCGCTATCCCTAGAACGGCATTCGCTCATGCAAGCATAGGCGACCAGCAGCCAACTCCACGCCCCACGTTACGATACTGGGCTTCTCTGGTCAGCGCGCCAGTCGGCTAACCACCTGGTGCCGCAACTGAAGTCCATGGTGGATAGTCGGCCGTGCTTCGTCTTCCGTACCTACCAGGTAAAGCATGGATGCACAGACCGCGGCCCGCCGGTCGAATACTGGTGGCCCGCCGACAGCAAAAATAATAAGCATAAACGCTTTGAAATGTGCCAGCTTACTTGGTTCTACCTATATATATGAACAAACTTTTTCAATACTAAATAATAATAAAACAAAAAATCGAATCCGCTCGATCGAATCGAAAAAAAATGAAAGTTTGGAAGCAGTTTTACGTGTTGCTACAAGTAAATTTGAGCCAAATATAAAAAAGATTGTAAGCACTATGCAGTGCCACGCTTCAAATTAATAAATTCTTATACAATTTTAATAAATTATTATCAATTCTTTATTGCCTTTAATAACCTATACTTCTGGCGGCCCGCCGTCAGTTCATGATTTGCCCGAGTGGCCCCTAGTCTTAATAAGTCTGTGCATCCCTGAGGTAAAGCAACTCCCCGGTCTACCCCACACTAATCGAGCATGACCCCGGGTCCCCGAATTTGGAAGTCACCGTCTGCCATTCCCTAGGGCAGTGTTTTATAACCTTTTCAATACTGCTACCCCTACAACCTATAAGGAAAACAGATTTTACCCCGACTTTAAAATTTTATCATCAGTCCAAGAAATTCTAATTTGGCCGCTACATCTTCGTCTCTAATAATGTCATCATCAGGAGAAAATCTCGCCCCGCTTCTCACACTCAGCACCCCGCGGGCTCGCTAGCAAGAAGGAGCGCATGCTCTATTCAGTATTATTATTATATAGTATTTTCTTGTTCTTTAGATTTGACCAAATAATTAGGTTCTTTGTTACCCCCGAAGTATGTATACCCGCGGAGGGGTAATTACCCCAGATTCGGAATCCAGGCCCTAACGTAACATCTTAGTTCCTACATTTTTTATATGTTTTTTACCAAATATCGAGTGTTTTAAACAAGAATTACTAACAAAAGTCCGATTCTTGGTAGATAAGATACTAGAAAGTATAAAGACAGAGCAAGATCAGTAGCCAAGTACATTTATTTATAGATCCTAATTTTCCAAATTGCCGAAACCAACCAAGCGAATGCCAAAAGTCTAATAAAGTTACTATTATATTGTGCTACAATATTTTTCTCCTATACAAAAATACCCTAGCGAAGTATCCACTTATAACGCTATAAATAAATCTAATAAACAGCCTGAATACCACCTACACACACTTCGTACCCCTAGAATCAAAGTGACCTAACTCAAAAAAATACATTACATCCCATTTTGCTAAAAATTGACCCTGAACTCTGAATACTCTGCAACTCTGTGAAGAAAAAATGGCCGATTTTTATTTTCCATCTTAGGTCACTTTCGTTCTTAGTGTCGCCGCACACGGACCACACGCCACAGCCACAAACGCCGCCACGAGAAGCTAGAAGCGGCTACTAAAGTGGCTGAAGCGCACGACAGCGGCCGACTAAGGTAAGGGAGAGAGGGGTGGGGAATCGCGCGAGTGACGTATGGCGGCGTTTTGTATCGGCGCATTAAGTGGCCAACGACGATTTGTAGCGTGTGGCGGCCACCTGCGTCCATATAAAATGTATGAAAACTACAAGAAATATGCCGGTGGCGGCGTTTTGTGGTTGTGGTCGGTGGCCCGTGTGCGGCGACACTTAGGGTGCGACGTGTTGTGTACAGCGTGTCGGTTCCAATAATCAAAGGATAGATTGCCTGGAAAGGCTCCCGGGCTTATATCGGGAGACGTAACAAACCGATGTATGGAGAGAAACCGAGCGCGTTTTGTATCTACGAAAGATAATAAAAAGAGCCTGCAAACAGTAACTATATTTCCTTTTTTGTAGAAATAAATGTAACCTATTTAGTTGCAAAGTTCAAATAATTTGACGAGCTCCGTGACCGAGTGGTATATGCGCAGGGTTTCATGGCGTCGCCTACTCGAGACGTCCAGGCTTCTAATCTCGGTGGGAGCATATGTATAATGAATACGAGCATTTGTACCTTAGTCATGGATGTATAAATTTCTAAATAAAATATACTTATATGTATATGTATTCTATCCGTTACCCTAGCATCCCATAATACAAGCCTTACATGCATGTGCTTACTTTGGGGCTAGGCTAATTGGTGTAAGTGTGGGAAATATTTATTTAATTATATCTTTTTGTATATTTTTATCTTTTTAAGCATTAACTGCTAGAAGTATAAATCTAAAGAAAATTTTACTAGAAAAAATAACGCGGACCAGGAAGCAGACGGGTATCGAAGCCGCACCCTCCGCTATCCGGGCGGATGCACTGACCATTATGCTACCGCGGCACTGATTGCCATGTCGAATTCTTTCTAGTATTTCTTAGGCTGCAAGGCAGCGTCATCTCTTCGCATTGTAGGTAACTTCCAATGTCTAATGAATACCTTTACAAGTATTAAGCATTTGAAAGTAGAAATAGCAATTGTAGTTATATTTTTTTATTTCTTAAACATTTAACTGCTAGATGTTTAAATCTAAAGAATTATGATAATAATAATCATTTAAGCTTTTTCTTTAGAAGTCCAAATAGATTATAAACCTATTGGTCGCCTCAAAACATTGCCTGGAGTTAAACCAGGTTTAACACTGAAGCTGTCACCTTCGCTCAAACAGCATTAGGTTTCAAAAAAGATTAACTTTAGTCAGCCTTTTGGAATAAATTCTCCTGTGTCTAGAACCACTTGCAGCAATTTTGCTAAATCTCGATTCAACTAAAACTAGATATAACCCATAGAGTAGTGTCAAAACGTCAACATCAATTTGACATTATCGAATGGACTATATCTTATTTTAGTTAAATTGAGATTCAACAAAATTGCTGTAAGTACACCTTCAACATGATAATGATAATCTTTTAAATTTGAATTAAGGACTAATGTGTGTAGGCCTAATTAAATAATCTGAGACTACTTACATCGAATCCTGTTTTATATCAAGAAAGCTTTACACATAATTTCGTAGATACCTCACCCGCTGGGAAAACAATAAATCAATACTTACATGTTACAATAAAAACACATTACCTATACCACAGAACACAGAAACAGTTTAGAAGGGCGTTGTTGACGCGCCACAATTATGTGTGAGCAAATGCTCATAACTTGACCTAAACTTCGTTCTGATTGCGTCGTTGCTCTCGGGTGTGGACGCTGGTTGGTTCGTTTGTTTGAAGTCGCGTCTTTGGATTGGCTATAATCTATTATGTAAAAGTGTAGTGGGCGAGCCGACGACATCGGTTCCCATACAAGTGTGCCTTCGTGGCCGAGTGGTTTTTACGCTGGGTTTCATGGTGTCGCCGACTCCAGAGGTCCCGGGTTCGAATCCCGGTGGGGGCCGATGTTTGTGTGTCGAATACGAGCATTTGCTATATAAATATACTTATATATGTACAGTATATGTATTCTATGCGTTACCCTACCCTAGTATTCCATAACACAAGCCTTACAGAACTTACTTTGGGGCTAGGCTAATTGGTGTGAGTGTTGGAAATATTTATTTATTTATTAATACAAACGGTCTATATTCCTTCTAACCACTTTCTGTGTTCTGTGACTTATCCAACAAAATCCGTACATTTCTGTACTTGCTTACAAACAACCCCGTTCCGACACTGTCAGTCAATCCTAATTTCCATTTAATAATAGCATCACATCCTCCCTCTCTTTCTGTCAAATTGAATCCGTGTTATTAAGAGGCGAAACGAAAAAGGTGACACATACCCGTTGTCTTATATTGTGTTTACCTGGTCTGCATTTGATACAATTCGATTTCGTTGCCGTTTCACTGGGAATTGTCTTGTATATATGCGATATGTTTTGTCTCTTTGCGAAGTTGCGGAAAGAATTTTTTGTAAAGCTTTAGAATACAGAGATGACGGGGTAGTAAACGAACTTCTACGTATATATAGTCTGTCATATTGATTTTATTGGAAAGATAATAAACAATTACTTATTCTTTTGACAATCAACCAAATAGTTACAAAGTTGAACCTCGTCAAAGTTTGTGAGTCTTGTGCGGGGCTCGTCACGTCACTTCCAAATAAAGATTGCACGAAGACGTGAAATCGACAACGGCTAACTAGAGCCGAGTCTCAGAGACGCTTTCTAGTTGAGCCGACCCCCTCAGGTTCGAGTGGTCTAGAGGCTCCAGACGGAGAGGAGACTCCCCCCGTGGGGAGATGCCAACCGCCTGGAATACCTCTAGAGACACTTGCCAATTCTCGACTTGAGGTCCCCTCAGGATCTCGCCGTCCCCAAACCCGGTGACGCTGTAAAGGTCATCTGCGACCAACAGCATGCACACTCAAAAAAAAAGACGTCTACATTTCAAATCAATGTATGTCTGTAATGTTTAGATTATGTGAAAAAAGAAATTCCAAAAGTCGAAGGTATGCGCAGGACTTTTTTAGCGGATATTATGCCGTAAAGCGCCCGTAAGAGTTGCTGGGTCCTAGGTGGGCAGCCACTGGGAGGTCCGTAAGACTTGTGGGAGCCAGGTGTTAGGTCCGTTTTGCGATGTGCCTTCTAAAGGCGCCGTCGTCGGTAAACAGCATTTTTTATCTGCGTTAAAAAAAGGAATCCACGGGGAAGGGGATTGGGTCAGGGTAGGTAACGGAGGGAGTGATATTTTTGGTATCACAAGCGTCTATAGGCTATGGTGTCCGTTTACCATCAGGAGGGGCGTTCGCTTTCTTACCATAAAAAATTGAAAACACGAAAATCTTGACTCAATTTCTTTTTATAAAAAGCGAAATTAAGTTCATTGAAGATTACCCATGTGTTAAGCAAGCCCATGAGTTGATTTGTAAGCTGCCAAGCGTGAAATTTACAATCCAAAGGGAATTAACATTGAAGCACGTATTATATATCTATAACATATTGTTATGCTCGTATGTAACGCTATTGTTGTATGTTAATGAGCTGGTAAGTCCAACGTACTTATTTATTAATATATTGTGAACCACTTTTGTCATTTCGTTAACTTGTTGAGTATAATTTACAAGAAAATCTACTTTCTTTATGACTTTTTTTCTGAAAACGCGACTAGGATATCCGGCTGGCAAGGTCATATAAAAAAAGTGAAATTTCTTTAGCGCCATCTGTATGTATACATATAGGTATATATATGTGTGTGTGTGTGTACAGTATACACCTATACATGTATGTACATATACATATTTCATTTACTAGCTATAAGAGAAAGAGAGAAGGAAACTGTGCGAGCACTGCTTTCTCCTGCTTATATATCCTTATCCCTCACCCAATACCCGTTCGCCTCGCCCGAACACACTTTTCGTAACGTGTAACGCATTCACCAGCTTACTCCTCAAGTCAAGCGTGCGTAAAGAAGTTTCAGTTCAAAAAAAACTTTGACATAGAAAATGATTTGAGTTACACTCGCATGAGGGATGAGGCTTTTCTGGAATGACGGGCAACGGATTCGCGCCAAGAACTTCATACAAAAATCTCACGACAGAGTAAATAGTAAAGTAAAAGAAAATATAAATTTTCATAAACACCTTCATTGACAAATCTCTCAAAATAGAGTAAGCAAAGCCAATACGTATACGAACTATAGTCCAGTTTTTAAAAATTGTTTGACAGAGAACGCTGAATCCCTTTTTTATGGTTGAGCGAAGCGATGGCTGGTTCATGCGTCACGCTCGTGAACGGGTGCTGCCAGCGGAGATGAGTCTGCCATAACTATTTTGATATTTAAGATGTAAATGTTTAATTACACCTATTATAAATAACTCTATTTGTATTTATACTGTGACACAGCAATCAAAATGCATGTGAACAATTAATGTATAATTTCACATTATATAATGAAACGTGACTTCATGAATCATCTCTGAAGTCATTTTTCATCTTGACGATTCTGTAAATGATAAAACAGGGAGAAAAAAACAGCCCTTGCTGAGTTTCTTGCCGGTTCTTCTCAGTACAAGGTCTCCCGCCGTAGATTTACGAACTGATAGCGTAGTTTATACACATTCATATGTGCTTGTAAGTTGTAACAGCCTAAACTGAATAAACGATTTTGCTTATGATTATTATGACAATAACTTAACGTCCTTGTGTTAATGTCATCGGCCATTAATGAGAATCGGCGTGGAAGTTAAATAACGTTTGCATTGGCCAGTCATCCGATGGGTGACCAAAAAACATCTTGTGCTCTTCTGTGCTGCGGAAGGCACGTTAGTCCAATGCGTGACAGCAATAGTTTTTTTTCAAATACCTATTTCTCAAATGTCTCTCAGCTCGTGTCCCCTCCTAATAGGCTAATAATCCTTAACTGTGGATAAGAAAGAGATAAAATATCGCGCTTGTTATAAAGTTTAGGGATTGTGCAACAGAATGGAACCCAGTGTCGGGATAGGGGCCCACATTTAATAAGCCGTCACAGACCGCTCGCTCGGGCGAGACAAATAGTGTTATTTATCTCATACGCTATTAACCCTTAGTCCCAGTCATGAGAGATAGCGATTTTTAATCGTTTTAAAATATTTCTAAAAATTTTCTTTCCGTCCACTGGTATCAGATATATTTTACCCTTTTTTGCCCATAAAGTCGACTTTTCAAAGTTTTTGATGTGACAGTGTCATAATGGGAACCGGTGTCGCCGGCTCGCCTCCACTACACTTCCACCTAAGAGATTAAACAATCATACGACACGTCATCAAACAATCGAACCAATCAGCGCTCCCACCCTAACCAACGACTAAAAACGAATTGCAACGACGCATTAAGAACCAAGTTTTGATCAAGTTAAGAGCATTTGCTCATACATAACTGTGGCTCGCCTACTCCGCCCACAAGACCGCCCTTCTAACCTCTTTCTGTGTTCTGTGGTACCTACAGTAAAATCATATATCGAATTTTATACACTAAAGTTAGTAAAACTGTACTTCCAGGGCCCATGAGGTAATACTTATTTTTTTTATGTCTATAGTCTCTGTCTCTATAGGTCTCTTTTAATTTTTTTTTTGTCTGGCGCTTCTAAGGCCGCTGCTGCGTCACGCTCGTTTCGCTTGCTCGGCTGGCGCGTTATGGTCACTACACTAACCTAATCTAACCTAGTGTGAAGTATCACCATTAGGCCCTGGAAGTACAGTTTAGCCTCTGCTTCAAAGAATTTTGTCGAACAAGTCCAACGTCATTGTCAATGAAAAAACACTGCAGTTTTTTTCTTTCTTATTTACCATTATTGGATACATTTTGAAAATGGGTAAATTCAATAACTAAACAATGTTATTTAAAGATAAAAAATCGCACCCGCTCATAACTTGAAAGAGTTCTAAGCTGAAAATGTTAATACACATTTCAGCTAATTTTTATTTCAGTATGAATCATTGGTATTTTTCCAGAACTTTAATGCGTAATAAGGAGCAAAAATATTTTTCGTTCATTCATAGAAATCATATTATACCTCTAACTACTTACACACTGTCTGTCACAATATCGATTTTTCATGAACACAAAATTACCTTTTCATGTCTATCATTATAGTACAGTCAAACTGTCGAAAAAAATATCGTTTCAGTGAAAAAAAAACCTAAAGGGTAAGTCTTGTTTTTTCTGTTGCCAAATGACGTCAGTAAGCCACCTTGGCGATGGGCATGTTCAACTCGTAGGCGTTTTTTGAAAAACTCAAAAAAACCGTCAAAAATTTTTTGAAACGCATTTTTCTTGTTTTGTATGCATTTTAGAAACTTTTTTTTCGATCATAATTGTAGAGGGCGTTGAGTACTACAATTTATGTCATTGTTGCAATCTCGTAAAACAAAAAATGTGCATTGTAGGTGGCGCTAAAGTCTCAAAAAAGTGATTTTTCACTTTTTCACCCCGAAAATATCATTTTAATGGAAAACTTTAAATGGCAAAGTTGTTTCGTACATAATTACCAACAACTTTTGTATAAACAATTTTTTTGTATTACTTACCGTTTTCAAGTTATATATTGCGCAGGTATGAAAAATCCAATAGAGCGGTTTTAGGCAGTTCAAGTACACATTTGCAGTGCACATTTCAATTTTTTAGTGTCGGAGACAAAAATGACACATGCAAATGTCAAGTTTGCAATTAATAATGACACCAGCTTTTTTATGTAGTGTTGTACTCGCGATACCGGTTTTTTATTTTTATTTGATATTATTGATATTTTCCAAAATTTTAAAAAAGCTACACACTATCAAAACATATTATTTTATGTGTTGTACATTAAAAGTATATTCATTTATATATTAAAATATTTCATATCGAATTCGAATAATTGAATACGATCTCGATACGCGTCAAATATCAAGACTTTCGTATGGAAGATTTTGAATCCTTGTTACGTCTGTTGTGGCACTGTTTAAAATTCCATACAAACCCTATTGACATTTGATCCGTATCGTGATCGAATTCAACTATTCGATATTGATTCGTGCTAGGGTACTGTATCCTTAGCACAAACCATTATGGAATTCGAATAATTGAATTTGATCTAGTTAAACGTCAAATGTGTACCGATTGTAAGTTCTCGTTACGTCCCTTGTGGCATTGCTGTTCGAGTTTTCATTCAAAATTTGACATTGGCATTTCGCACTCGATATATTCGAATTCGATATTGGTTCGTGCTAGGGT
Organism: Chilo suppressalis; assembly: GCA_902850365.2. Lineage (NCBI taxonomy): Eukaryota > Metazoa > Arthropoda > Insecta > Lepidoptera > Crambidae > Chilo > Chilo suppressalis. Next base: position 10,768,100 of record OU963917.1, on the reverse strand, counting down.
ACTTTTCACCTTTTGTTGTTGTTTCTCGTAGGATGTGGATAAAAGGCGGCAGTGAATGTAACGGTTTATATCCGCCACCTTCTCTTTACTCCCTTCTGCGTCTCTACCTTTTGCCCGACATAGCGGAGGAACACAAGCACTCGCTTGTTTTGTACCTGCTTGTCGACTATTCGGTGCTTTACGATCAAGTGAGGTGAGTATAAGTACATTTACATACAGGCTAAGCCTGTCTGTGGGCTAGAACTCTGTAATTTTTTTGTGAAAATTGGAAATATATAGCTATTTGTTTTATTATTGATATTACGAGGTGCAGAAAAGAACTTTAAAGACGGAAACCATTTCCTAGAAATGTGGTTTTTACAAATTGCAATAAGGTCGAAATCTCCAGATCAATAAAGCGTCAAGTACAAATATTTTCGAATTTAATGACTTATAAATATTAACCTCTTTGCTGAGGATATCATACCGTTGCATTATGTCAGTGTTATTTATAAGCTAATTATGTATGACAATCCAAGATAATGTAGTAATTATTTTTTTCATCGGCTTTCGATAAAAAATTCAATTTCAATCATGAAAAAAAATAAAAAGAAAACTATTTTTTTTTATTTTTTTTCATTTTTTTTGTTTTTCAATCATGAAAAAAAATAAAAAATACTAAAACGTACATTGAAATGTGCACTGCAAATGTGTACTTGAACTGCCTAAAACCGCTCTATTGGATTTTTCATACCTGCGCAATATATAACTTGAAAACGGTAAGTAATACAAAAAAATTGTTTATACAAAAGTTGTTGGTAATTATGTACGAAACAACTTTGCCATTTAAAGTTTTCCATTAAAATGATATTTTCGGGGTGAAAAAGTGAAAAATCACTTTTTTGAGACTTTAGCGCCACCTACAATGCACATTTTTTGTTTTACGAGATTGCAACAATGACATAAATTGTAGTACTCAACGCCCTCTACAATTATGATCGAAAAAAAAGTTTCTAAAATGCATACAAAACAAGAAAAATGCGTTTCAAAAAATTTTTGACGGTTTTTTTGAGTTTTTCAAAAAACGCCTACGAGTTGAACATGCCCATCGCCAAGGTGGCTTACTGACGTCATTTGGCAACAGAAAAACAAGACTTACCTTTAGGTTTTTTTTTCACCACTCAACCTACAGATTGACTGTACTATTACTCAGTGTACATAATTTCATAAATCTTTATCATTTTATTTTAAATAAAAAAACAGTATTCTTTTTTCAAAAGAAGTGCTTACAACATTTCTTATTATTATTTTGAACGTAGAAACCAGAGTTCTTTTTTCAAAAGAAGTGCGCGGCCGATAACAACCACCAATGACGAATATAGGTCACTGAGACCCAGTGAGACTAAGTCGGTGAAATGTCAAACGCAGAACTGGCGGGAACGGTGGTAAAAAAAAAGAATTGTTGAACACTATCTTAGGCTGGATAGCTTGGCAAAGGCGATTTTCAAACAGCTTTGTTTTGCGTTGTATGGGTACAACTGTGTTTATAAAGCTGGCTTGAATTTATCGCCTGTATTTGTATTTTATTGACGACCTCCGTGGCCAAGTGGTGTGTGCGTTGGGTTTTAAGGGGTCACCTACCCAGAGGTCCCGGGTTCGGACCCAGATGGGGAATGTTAGTGTGATGAATACGAGCTTTTGTACGTAAGACTATATGTAATATATTTCTAGATAAATATACTTACTATAATACGTGGATCAGTAGGTATATGTATTCTATCCGTTACTCTAGTATCCCCCTTTGGGGCTAGGCTAACTGAAGTGAGTGTATTAAATATTTCTTTATTAATTGACAATACGTCTAATTTATGCTTACATAATTTTATATTTTATATAATCATCAAAAAGAAAACCAAAAAAAGAATGTCCCCGAAATTAATTTCAATTTAATATTTGCGTCATAATATTTTTTCCCCGCTTTACGTAAGTAGGTATAAAGAAGCGTTCTTCAGCAAACAGAAAATCCGTTTTTGTCATTCCTCGAGTACTTTTGCTTCTCAGCGAAATTAAGGAATTTATCGGAAGCATCTCGAGACGAGCCAAATATTCTCTTAGGGGATTACGGGCCTTTCCTAATGTGGACTTGTGTTCAGTTACCTCTGTTTAGAACCATCGGCGTTATGAGCGTTCGTTAATGTTAAGTGAGAATTCGTAGGCTCGTCTGGACACTCAAAGGCTATGCTGGTATCGATTACATTAAAATTATGTTTAACTAGCGGCCCGCCCTCGCTTCGCTTCGGTGTAGAGCTGAAGTGTAGACTGCAGTTTTTGTTCTCAGGCTTGTATTATACACAATGACATTCATCTATGATTCTTCTTATACCTGCATGCAAAGTCTCAGCCCGATCGATTTAAAATTGACAAAGTTTCATACAAACTTTCATTCCCTATTTTATCCCCTTGGGGGTAGAATTGATCAAAATCCTTTCTTAGCGGATGGATGCCTACGTCATAACATCTACCTGCATGCCAAATTTCAGCCCGATCCGTCGAGTGGTTTGGGCTGTGCGTTGATAGATCACTATGTCAGTCAGTCACCTTTGAGTTTTATATATATAGATAAATGAATTGGAACACCCGCTCAAAGGGAGTTGGATTATAGTAGATTTGTCGCTCGAATAGGTGCGCCCGTCGGGGGTATTTGTACCGATTCGGGCTAAACTGTTTGTGATGAAATTTGTTTGCAATTCCACGTTGCAACTCGATGGTGCTAGTGCTCATTACAGTTAAGCAACTCTCGCAGTGGTCGATCATTGGATGGGTGACCTAAAATTTACTATCTTGAACAACTCCGTGTTTCGGAAGGCACGTTTAGCCGCTGGTCACGGCTGTATCTGCAGTCGTTAGCACTCACCAATTCGCACTGGGGCCGCGTGGGGAGTTATGGCCCTATCTCCCTATTCCATCCATAGGAAAGGCCTGTGCCCCAGCAGTGGGGGCATTAATATACTGATGATTATGAGTAACTCTCGTTAAATTCTCGGGCATGTTAAATATATTTTGTACCTATAAACCTTCCTTTTGAATCAGGCTATCTATTGTTGAAAACTGCATTAAAATCCGTTGCGTAGGTTAAAAGATGTGTGCATTTAAACAGCGGGAGCCACTTTGTTTTATACAGCCTGAAGATAAACAAGGTCTGACACAAACATTATATTTCAATTTGAAAGGGTAAATACACTTTGCATGCAATGGTCGCTTCAATAATACCAATCTATATTGCTTTTTATTGAACCCCCAAATGGTCCCGCGTACCCGATATTGCGAGCTGACAAGTTGTTCATAAAATTGTGTCAACCGCACACACCGTGGCATGGGGTTGGATCATTTTAAACGGCACCGCAGGAGTTTTGAAATGGCGTCAACCAATTGTGTGTTCGCAGAATTTGCGACTGGTAGCGTGTTGTAGGTATATGAAGATTTTTATGCTGACATAATTTTTGGAATCGTTTCTTTTGACATTTAATAATAACAATGATATTCTTTATTTGTGTGATACCACAAAGGACACAGAGGTAAGATTACACTGACAGAGAGATATTACACAATGGGTGGATTTGCTAAATAGCAATCTCTTCCAGGGAACCCATGATGGTAAATGAAATAAATATGTAATAAATAAATATATTAAAAATAAATATGACGACCTCTGTGGCCGAGTGGTTTATACGCCGGGTTTCATGGTGTTGCCGACTCGAGAGGCCCGGGTTCGAATCCCGGTGGGGGCAGATGTTTGAGTGATGTATACGAGCATTTGTACTCCAGTCATGGATGTTTGATATGTATTTTTATATAAATATACTTACATATGTGAAATATATGTATTCTATCCGTTACCCTAGTATCTCATAACACAAGCCTTACAGTGCTTACTTTGGGGCTGAGCTAATTGGTGTGAGTGTTGAAAATATTTATATTTATTTTATAAGAACAAAAGTAAAATTATTTATAATTTAAATTTAATCTATTTTCGGTTTTGGAAACTCTAAGTGATTGTTTTACTCGGTAACATTTCCTTCACTACTTATAATCTATACGTTTATACTATAAAGAGGTAAATATTGTCGAGGAGCTGGATGGCACAAGTGGTTAGCGGGTTTGGCTGCGATCGTTGAAGCTAAGCAACCTTCCCATTGGTCGGTTGTTGGATGGGTGACTGCTAGATGTTTAAATCTACAGAATACCTGACGCTGCTTTTCAGCTTAAGAAACACTAGAGAGAATTCGACACGGCCATCAGGGCCGCGGTAGCATATTGGTCGAAGGGTGCGGGTTCGAGTCATTCAGTCCAGTCGAGTTGATTTTTTTCTAGTAAACTTTTCTTTACACTTATTATTTTTAACTTTTTAGTTCCGTTGTCGATTTTTAAGTTGCTTTTATTTTATGTTTAAAAACACATTTTTTGATAGCCTTTTACCTACCGAATGTTGGCAACTGGCGTTTCCTTTGTCTTCCTTTCTCTCCCAGACCAGCATGGAAAAACCGCGTAACAACCACAATAAATGATGAAATATCACAGCGCAATATATTTAACGTCCCGCCCAACCAAGTAGGTTAGCCGTTCCGAAAGTCAAAAGCTGATATATCTCTTTTCTCGCTCGACGGTTATGTGGGGGAAAGAGAGAAAAAACATCATTTTCGAATGCGAGCGACATACTCTGGTGAGAGTCGTATCTCAAAAAATTTGGCTCGACGCCCAGAAATGCAGTGTTTTAAGGATTTTGTACTGTAGCACAAAGGGCGCTTTTTAAGCAGTAATAATGTTGTTTGATTGCTTTTGAAAAAGCTATAAGTATGAAAATGGATTTTATGGGCGGACTGGACAAAACGTTGTCAAACATTTACCTATATATCTTTCATTTCTATTGACTTTTATTTTTTACCACTATCAAAATCGGTTTACCTCATTCGGATCAGTTCTATATAATAATTTTAAGATGGCTATATGTTGCATTCATCATATTAATTTGCTATTCGGGGCGGGGGTGTTGGACGCGGTCTAGTATTATTGGCTGGCCAATTATGTGCATGCATAAGATTTCGCATTAACATTATAGATATTAACGGGATTGTTACTATGTACCTTGTTTTTTATGAGTCTCCGATATTTCGGCACTGTTGCAAGCGCCATGATCACGGAGTAACTGGCAATCCCGTTAATATCTATAATGTTAGTGACCATGAAAGTTTAAAACAATATAAAGTTTAAAACAATATTTCGCATTAAATATTATAAAAATTAATAAAAGTTTAACTTTCTTGTGCTAGCGCTCTGCACCTTTGCCATAAGGCGCTGGCTAAAAATCAGCGCTGCTATGGTATGGCCAAAGCGTTTACCACAGAGCATAGCTGAAGCAGCGTCCTAGTGGCCTTCTATGGCACATCATCATCATCATCAACCTATTAATGTCTCCACTGCTGGGGCACAGGCCTCCCCTATGGATGGAATACTGAGATTGGGCCATGACCCACCACGCGGGCCCAGTGCGGATTGGTGGGTGCTAACGACTGCAGATGCAGCCGGGGCCAACGGCTTAACGTGCCTTCTACGACACGAACCTAGTAATTAGATCCCATGTTTTTTTTATTATGTCTATGTTTTCACAATTAAGTAACCGTTATTGTTTTTCTTAATTAATGCTGTGAAGGCAATAAAATGTTTTTCTTTCTTTATATTCCATTAAAATGTATTCGTTATAAAATTAGTAACACAATGGCAAATGTCAAAGTTATTTTTTTACCGTTTTCTTAACAAAGCCCGCGCTCTCATTACCTCAGTTACCTGGTACCTCATTAAACAAGCACGACATGGTCACAGACCACAAAATTAGAATAGAGGTGCTCGTACAAAAGGGGCAATTTTAGTGGCAATTAGGGGCTAGGTAATATTATCTGTGCACCAAATTGCTTTCTTCGGTACAGAATTATATGACCCGTTTAGATTGTACTCGAGTCGAGTAGAATTATTTTACGAAGAAGGAGAGTAGTCGTGAATGAATGAATGAATGAAAACAGCGCGACGGTTCATATTTTGTTACCGCGCATTTTTAATTTCTATTGCGAATTGATAACATCATTTCAAATAAAATAAATGACATGGAAAATTTTAATAGAATTTTTCATTGCACATCTCTTGTCTTTTACTGCTAATGAATAAAATAATATAATAACCTATGTAATCTGAATCATTAAAGCTGTTTTTTTCGTTAATAGCTAGGTAGCAAGATTGTGCTTAAGCAGCCTGGTTTCTGCTGTGAACGGTTTTATTGTTACTTCTCAGTACTGCAATTTCACTATGGATTTTTGAACCAGGCCCTGATGTTGCGATAATCAAAAATAAACTACTATAAATTTTACCTTTAAAAATTGTTTATTGACTGAATAACTTCATATTGATCACATATTTATTTTTTAATTAAGATATTTATAAATAACGGGGCACTTACGAATGGAAATAATACATTTTTCAGTGTGTTCTTTCCAGCTACTTGCCAGGCAAGTTGCTACAACCAAGTCGGGAGTGCACAACGTTCCATACACGGTCCGTTGTCTTCGAAAATTACTTTGTTATGCTCTGCTCACCCTTGGCTATATACAGCGACAGCGAGACTATAATACAAATATCGTTGATTCAATTTTGTAACCAATACATTGTTATTTTCGCGCCAAAATGTTTCGTTCGTTCAACGCAATTTTGGCTTTGTGTTCGTTCATTCACAATTTGCGCGTGAAATTGTAAGATTAAAAAAGTCTTCGTACGTACAAAATTGTTTTTTACAAATTCTTATAAAGGAATTCGTATCTAAATAGATTTTCAAAGATTTTAATGTATTAATTTATCACAATTTCCTTAACTACGGAAATAATAGCTATTCGTTTCAATTATTTCGAGATTATCGTTTGGCGTTCATAAAAGCAAAAGATAGACGGAATGATGTATACTATTTTTTTAATTACGAGGGGGGATGATGGATGCTTATTTTGCACTCAAAAATTTTACTAATACATCTTTGACTGATTAATTGTTAGTGCTAATAAATATAAAGACCTTGCAAAATAAGAAATGCTTAGTCATTATTTTGTTATGGTTGAATGGAAGGAAGTTAGTTGGCAATTTTTAAGTAATTAGGGTTTGGTTTGTTGTCAGTCTCTCCGTCTGTTGGTCAAGACCCTTTATTTCGGGAACGCGTGGAGGTATCGAGTTGAAATTTAAACCAGTTACTCAGGTGTACGGTCCCTTGAAGCTATGAAAATATCAATCTTCTAGGCTAACGTAAAACCGCCGTTTGTGTTGCTTATCTACTCTCAGTGGGCGAGTCCGACTACCAAATTTCCGTTTTTTTAGATGAATTTACTTCATGAGTGCGAAATTCAATAAAAAATTTGACGCGTCGATTCATCGAATATACCTACAATATTTTTTACAGCGTAGGAAATATTATTTTCGGTTGGCTTATTAAATTTTTCCCGTCTTGTAACTTACTTAACTTAGCGTTGTTGGGGCAATGAAAACTCGATTCTATACAAGGTTTGTGTATTTTATAGCTTCTCTTCTTGAGCATTATTGCTGGCAAATTTAATAGTCCTCTTGTATGGAAATTTATCCAGAGGACAAAGTCACTTTAAGAAATTAAGTACTAGCATAATAGAAGTATCTACTAACATATTTTTGATCATGTTGTTCTTATTTGAACATTTAATAAATAAAGAAATCGACCTCCGTGACCGAGTGGTCGCCATTTATGTTGATGCCACGTTCTTTCCAGTTCAGCGTCTTGAACATATCCTCCATTGCATTAGTGAACAATTTCGGGGAAATAACGTCCCCTTGTCTCACTCCACGATGCAACGGTATGGGACTTGTTTGCTGATTCTGTACTTGGATAGATATGGTGGCGGCTTCGTAGAGATATCTAAGCAAACACTGGTTAGACAGTTTATATACGAATTTTATCCGCTGTCGATGTTTTGTCATTATACTCGTATCTTGAAGATCTCGCACAGGCTTTTGTCTTATGCAATCAATAATAATGTTCGTATTATAAGGTTTAAAAAAACTTTTTAGTTTTCATTTTCTTATAATACAACCCTTATTCTGACAATAATAAACACAAAAAAAAGCAATTTGGTTCAGTTATTTGCGTACATATATTTTGGCAATTCATTTTAATTTATAATCATAATCTTTATTGCTTGATGTTGGTACACGGGTTCTTAAAATTAAAAATAAGGATTCTCAACATGAACCCTGCAAGGGCATTGCAAAAATGTTCTTAAATCCTACAAACATAATCACAAACATCGTCTACTTTTGTGAAACATTTTACCTACAGTATATCTATTATTTTTTAATATAATATGATTCATTTATGTAATACAAGTGATAATTATGTTTATGTATTATTTCATTATTTGCCCTAATTATATAGATGGATTAGCTGTCTTATAAAATCACAAAGCATAACACGACGATGAAATAATGTTGATAGAATACACTTAATAGTATGTTAAACTTTAAAGAGTGCTTACTCCAGGGAAATTACAAGGCATTGCGACTTTCAGACTGAGTTGCTGAAAATTTTATGTGCCCGCGGCCACAACTATGCCACAGTGTAGAAAAAGTCAGTAAGTAGGTATGCCGGTTTCTTAAAGTTGGGTTTTGTAAAAAAAAATTTACTTTATAAGAAATATGTCTCCTTTCTTATTTCCACACACGTAGTAATAGAAATTATTGCAATACACCAACATTTTTCCCCCACAGATGTTTAGTCTTTTGACAGCCAAGGTAATTGAGTAGACTGAAAGATTGGAGTGTCATTGTATAAGCAACCAGGCAAGTTACTTTCGTAGATCTGTTACTTGTAGGGCAACCTGTTGACGAAATTACGAGAGTCAGTCGTACTCCTAAGATAAATTGGAATCAAAGCAAGATGTGTAATTACGTATTTCAGTTAATTTGATTATAATGATATTTAACTTAGACATAGCAGGCAGTCGTTAGCACCCGCACCCGACCTGTGGGTCGTTCCGACTACTCCATCCATGTTCGCCCGTAGTCTTTACGTTAATAGGTTGGAGATAGTTTGTATGATAATAATTGCAGAATCATAAATCAATCTCGACTTCGAAAATTGTAAACAAAGGTGTTAAGTTACCGTGGTTAAAAGTCACGCTTCAACAATTTTTGAACGAAACTTCTTTTCAGACGGGGGTAAATGGAAAAATCCTATGGAAAAAATGAAACGGTGTCACGTCATGAGCGTCACACGACGATGATATATGAATCAACGAGCATGCAAGAGGGCAACTTGACGAAGGCCGAAACGCTACGAGCGCCGGATGCAACAATATATATAGATATTTACATATATGAGTGATACCTACGCTGCATCATTCCCCTATGCCTTATGCACCGCCTACTGTTAGGTTATTTAAGAAAAGAAGTTTCACTTCAGATGTGTCGTCCGTGCACACTATTTTTTTTATTTAATTTAGAACTTGATATACTGAACTTTAACTGCGCTGTAAGCATGTAGAAATGTTTGAAACAGTACAATGAATAGTAAGATAAGTATTTTAAGAGTGACCTAGCGTGCAGTTGGTAGTAATTGAATCAGACTTTCACTGCAGTTTACTGCATACAGGTTCGATTACCGGCGGGAGTTGCGCCAAATGATTCTTGGAAATAGTTCTGATATTCGCTCTCATATTTACTTTGCACTCTCTATTAACTTGCATTTATGGGAGTTGTTATAGCGAAGCTTTTGCGGTTCGAAAGTCATTTTAGTTTTTAATTTTCGCTAGCAGCTGGAATGGTAAAAGGTAAATAAATTGAGTTGGCTTAGCGGTGCGGATTTACGATAAAGCAAACATTTTATGGGTATGATTAATCACTGAAGTATACGTATTAGAAGGACAAGAAATATGTATTTGCTAACCTGTTTAAGAAAACTACATCTTCTTAAATATATAACATTCAATTTACTGTAATATTTAATGATTACATTTATTAATTAGCCACATAAACCCTTAGGCAAAATAGTCTGTAAAGATTTTTCCCAGAAACACTGGCGCGTTCTGAATTTGTCTAACGTAGAGTTCGGCCCCACAGCACTACATTTGGCTCAGCACCGCTAACTATTCGTGCAGAAAAAACTAGCTTGGCCTCCCCACTGAGGCATAATCATTACACTGGCTGGACCATACGATAATTCTTGGTTACTACGGAAATTTAGAAAGCCAAACCTTAGCTCTCATATTTGTCTGGGAGTGGAAGAAAAGACTCAATATTGCCAAAGTATATTTTGTCTTCTATAAATAAATATAAAACTCAAAGGTGACTGACTGACTGACATAATGATCTATCAACGCACAGCCCAAACCACTGGACGGATCGGGCTGAAATTTGGCATGCAGGTAGATGTTATGACGTAGGCATCCGCTAAGAAAGGATTTTGATCAATTCTACCCCGAAGCGAAGCGAGGGCAGGCCACTAGTTTTATTAATAAATATAGATAAAAAGTAAGTAGATAACAACCAATCTAAATCAAATTATGGTGTTGTGTTTGAGATACGGCTAGGGGAGTGATATTTACATTTATGTAATATTTTTTTTTATTTATTCGTTATTTCAACAATATAAACATTTGCAAAATACTTCTATGAACCTAATGACATCATTCCAAATGTTTATGCTTAAAATTTACTACTTAAAAATTAAGTACTACATGTAGTACAATTTACGCAACAAACAAAACTTAAAACAAGCAGCTTATTTTTTTTTAGTTTAGTCAATATTGTTTATCTTCTAACTCTTTCTCTTATTTTCTAACTCTTATTTCATTGTAATTTTTTTTCGATACAGAGTCAATTAACTTAGTATCAGTAAAAAATAATGCTTAAATATAGAATAAACATTTATGTAAGTACTATGAGAAGCTATCGTTCGGTAGTCTTACCATGTAAGCGCACATCCTTCAAGAGGTCACACAGAAAAACGTTAGCACACGCCTTGAATAATTCATTACCAGTCTGAGGGGCACGGAGAAAAAAGACGGCGCTAAATACCAGGCTCTCGGCAAAAAGCGCCAAATCTGGATGATCTTGTTATTAAGATAAATTCTTTCCTCTGTTAAAGACGTAGCATATTTATGCATACCTGATAGAATCAAAGTACCTAAGACAGTTTTTGTCAAGTTAGTATGGAATTGTATGTATTAAGATTTCATTGTGAATCATGACAAAAGATATCATAAATAAAATAAGTACTTGAAATCTTTCGATTCAAATCAAGAACGACAAAATATTATATTTAAAACCGAAAAAACACGACCTATCGGATTCGTATATTTTAAACAAATGTAAAACCGCCAAAGGAACTCACGAAATTGAATGAGCAATAACTGAACAGTAGTTCTTCCTAAGGTTTCCAACTCGCTAGTTCGGAAACGTATCAAAGCGAATAGTGGTCCCGCCACTTTGATTGACATATCCATCAATTCAGTACATTTGGAACAGGTAATGTAGATTTGTGTTTATAAATTTCTCAGAAGATATACGGGAATTCAATGATATATGTACTTAGTTTGTCACAGTAACTGTGCCCATTGTAACAGTTGAGTCACAGCTAGTTGGAATATACTTACTTTGGAAGATTCCGTTGACTTCTGGCCTAGATGCTTCGAAATTTGAATCTGTTTTTAATTACAGCGGATGTAGGGGAAACCACCCAATCATTGGCACTCGTCCTATTATTGGCACTTTTGAGTTTAATTCGAAAAAAACAAGGAGACAATAGATTATTCAAGGTCGTTAAATATCAAAAAGAAAAACCTGGTATGGTTTCGAAATGGTTTTTTCGAACGAAACTCAAAAATGCCAATAAAATTCCAACTCGCTAGTTCGGAAACGTATCAAAGCGAATAGTGGTCCCGCCACTTTGATTGACATATCCATCAATTCAGTACATTTGGAACAGGTAATGTAGATTTGTGTTTATAAATTTCTCAGAAGATATACGGGAATTCAATGATATATGTACTTAGTTTGTCACAGTAACTGTGCCCATTGTAACAGTTGAGTCACAGCTAGTTGGAATATACTTACTTTGGAAGATTCCGTTGACTTCTGGCCTAGATGCTTCGAAATTTGAATCTGTTTTTAATTACAGCGGATGTAGGGGAAACCACCCAATCATTGGCACTCGTCCTATTATTGGCACTTTTGAGTTTAATTCGAAAAAAACAAGGAGACAATAGATTATTCAAGGTCGTTAAATATCAAAAAGAAAAACCTGGTATGGTTTCGAAATGGTTTTTTCGAACGAAACTCAAAAATGCCAATAATAGGAACAGTGCCAATGATTGGGTAGTTTCCCCTATTTTAAATTATAATCCGTATTGCGTTATAGCTAAATGAAAGTCTTTCGCATTAAAAATGCATTGCGTTCATCAATACAACGTAAACGTATCGAATTGAAATTGCGTTGCCCTGCTCAAGTCTACGGTCATTTAAAGCTGCTAAAAAAATCAAACTTCTTAAGTAATGTAGAAAGATACGGCTGTTTATGTTTTGTACACAAAGTACGGAACCCTCGATTGGCGTGACCGGATCGCACTTGTCCGGGTTTTTTTAAAGAGACGTGACTCTGACTTGTCGCTTTGAAAAGATACATGGTGCGTTCGTTCATCTATTATGAATGTTAAGCAACTTTTTCTTTCGATCTCCTATTAATTATGAATGTTAAGCAACTTTTTCCTTTGATCTCCTATTAATTATGAATGTTAAGCAACTTTTTCTTTCGATCTCCTATTAATTATGAATGTTAAGCAACTTTTTCTAAGACCAGTGATGGTATTTCGGGTATATATTTATATACCCGTATTTTTATTTTATATTATTCTAAACTACAATATTTACTCCCCACAAATCCGCATTGAACCTTCGTTACCATGCGAACCTTGTACAATAGACAGGTATTGGTTGACAGTCTTATGTCTAACTATTGCTATGTCCCTGCTGTAGCTATTAACCCATTTTTTAATAAAGCCCTGATAGGTTTATGTAGGTTACACAGAGGTGCCCCAAAATATGGTATCCACTGAAATGTCATTCCGGCCCCGAAAGGGCGCGCCGCGTCACCGAGGGATATTAAAAGGGTGCCAACGTCAACGGTGTATGAAAAGAATTGGATATGGCGAGTTGTACACGCGACTATTTTCAGAAAAAATCCTTCACCGAAACAAAAAACTTAAGGTCACACAAAAACATAGCGTTTATGGGTCACAGTAGTTTTGTATTTACTGTTCTTGTTAATTTTAAATGAATTGCACGAAGTGGGCTTTTTATCTAAAGTACCGTCAACGAAACGTATGTTTTGGATTATATTGAAAAAAAAATGCAAATAAGTAAATCATGATAAATTAATAATGAAATAAAGTATGCAGTGGAAACAATATTTCGATTAAATAATTTTTTTACTCAATACAAGATCTCAAAAAAGAATCTAAATCAGGTGCATAGCTGATTAAGGAAATACTATCGATTTTTAGCATATAGAAATGGTACAATATCGCGTAATGTCATAACTGGATTAACTTACACAAATATCGCTTTTTTGTTTCGTAATAAACGCGCTATCAGTTTCAAAGTAAAGGTATGTGCTTGCTGATTGTCCTTTATTTATTTACGTCTTTTCAGGAAATAACTATAAATAAAGATTAATGAGGTTTTCCATGTTAAATAAATCATAATTGTATTGAGGTTGTAACAACATAATGATTTGTAAATGTTGTTACATTAGACTGTTTTTGTGGAGTTTTTTTCGCTCATTTTTCTCCGCAGCTAAAAAATATGTCCATAACGAGTGGTAAGGAAATAAAAATTTGGACGATTCAAAAGAGTTGTACTATACATCCAATTTGAATAAAGATATATTGATTTCTGATTTCTCCCTATTCCGTCCATTGGGAAGGCCTGTGCCCCAGCAGTGGTGACATTAATAGGCTGACGATGAATAATTGTTAAGCTTTCAACACGAGTTTTAGTAGAAAATGTCATACATTTACTTAAACATAACTCAAAACAGTGTCTTATGGCGCAATTACATTTAATCGTTTGCCCTGTATTCGGGTGCATTAATGACATTGCTCGAATTCGGGCACCCGAAGCAATATTAACCCTGGAATACAGGCTAGAAGACGGTATCGGGTAAACATAAGGAAATCTGCCAGAATACGGGCGTACTCGACTCCGTTCATTTACACTTAGTCGTTTACCCGAATTCCATTGGCACTCGTATTCGGGCTAACGACCAAGTATAATCGAGCCATTACTCCTTTGGTTTGCAACCTTTTTTCATATCCATGCCTTCTCCACTATTTTTTCACATCTGGCTCGCATTGCCTTACCCCGCCATCGTCTGAAGTAATAAACCTGGTTTTATCCCAAAAAGACGGGCCGGGACGCTTATTTAAACATTTTCGCGTATAACACGCTTAATATTGCAAACTATATTCTATTCAGGTTTCAAAGTTCACTACAACTAGGTACTGCTGAATTAACATAAAGGGACAATTCCGCAATGGGCTGCAGGCGACAACCGCAGGCGACACTGCGGCTAGCGCCTGCAGCTGACCGTGCATTTTAAGCATTGTGCAGCCGCGGCATGTTGCCGCGCTCGGAATCAATTGGGGTGATGACGGGGTACAGTAAACGAAATTCTATTTAGTCCGTCAGTTAGATGATCAAAAAATAATGGACACGTATTTTTTCTTTGGGCAATCAACCAAAAAATGACAAAGTTATAGCGCGTCAAAGTTTGGGAGTAAGGGCTCGTGACGTCACTTTTTAGTGAATTTTCTCGTAAAAGTGTACCAAAACGTGACGTCATGCGGCTTTTCAAATCAATATATCTCTGCAATGTTTATATTATGTGAAAAAAGAAAAAAAACGTGTCCAATACTTTTTGATAATCCACCTGATAAACGAAGAAAAAAAAATAGTCATCATCCCTATTTCATAGAGATTCATAGAAACTAGTAGTGTCGCCTGCAGTCTGCAGCTGCGGCTTGTGATGTGCGGTTCAGTTCGGAATTGTACCTAAATAAAAAACTTTGTTTGAGAGTGTTTTCTTTGTAGAATTTCGGTAATGGAATAGACTTGTAGCTAACTTCTGAGACAGTAAACACTGCATGAAGAGCTTGATGGCGCAAGTGGGTAGCGCGTTCGGCTGCAATCGTTGTGTTAAGCAACTTTCGCATTGGTCGGTCTTTGGATGGGTGACCAAAAATTTATTATTTCGAGCTCCTTCGTGCTTTGGAAAGCACTTTAAGCCGTTGGTCCCGTATGCATCTGCAGTCGTTAGCACCCACCAATCTGCACTGGGTCCGCGTGGTGGTCATGGCCCAATCTCCCTATTCCATCCATAGGGAAGGCCTGTGCCGCAGCATAAGGGACATTAATAGGCTGATGATGATGATGATAATATGAATTATCCGTTACCTAATTATCCCATAACAGAAGCCTCAGAGTTCTCATTTAGGGTGTGAGTTAAAAAATACATATTATATATACAGTTGCTATGTCTTCTTTTAAATGTTTAATACTTTTAAATATATTTTGTTCGACGTTGTGGGTCACCTATAATGCGAAGAGATGGCGCTGCCTTACAGCCCAAGAAATACTAGAAGAAATTTGACACGGCCATTAAGGTCGCGGTAGCATAATTGTTCAGTGACAGCGGAGGGTCCTGCCTACTGCCTGGACTGCGTTGAACTAATTCTCGTAGAAATGAAATAAAATTCATATTTATTTATATTGCGAACATAATGCGGTATGATATGGCTCAGTCAGAAACAGGGCCAGCTTTGGGCAAGATCGTAAATTGAAAAGAAGAACGCGCAGTTGGCCTAATAGCCGTCGCGGGACTCATCAGGGCCTGATGTATGAACTTTGCGTGTTTGTACTGTGAGCGACACGTGGAACATGACAGAAGATCAGCGATCTTGTTTGGGCCCACTTGCAGCGACTTTACCAAATCTCGATTCAACTAAATCTAGATATATCCCATAGAAAAATGTCAAAAAGTCATTGTTTGTAATTGTCCATACAACAATTTGACATTGGCGTTTTGAAGGTATAGATCCCATGATCAATCTAGTTTTGGTTGAATTGAGATTTAGCAAAATTACTGCAAGTTGACCTTCATACTAAATCGTCTTGTTAATTCTTAGAAAGTTAGTCTTCTGGATAAGTACTGCTAGTAGTTAATGAAAATATTACAATTATTACAAGTGCCAACAATATTTCTAAATTAAAAAGTGGGTACCTACCAGGGATCGTCATACCAGATAGGTACCTACTTAATTCTGCAACACAGCTGATTTAGTAATGGCTGTACCCTCCTGAGCGCCTGGCCCTCGTTACACGGATACTGTGTAAATCATTTTATATGGACATAAGCGCATAATGCTCGCCAATTAGGCAGTTGACTGAGACAGGCGTTTTTAGCGGAATAATAAATTAATATAAATGTTTATTTGTTGGATTTCTTTTAAGAGTAAAACGTTGAAGAGTGTTATGGTAATGTGAATTCCCAATAACAGGTTAGAGTCGCCGCATTCGGGCCACCGACCACAACCACAAAACGACGCCACCGGCATATTTCTTGGAGTTTTCATACATTTTATATAGACTCGCCACACACGGTACGCCGGTGGCCGCCACACGCTGCTTGTGGCCCGCGCCGGCCACTTAATGCGCCTATACAAAACTCCGCCATACGTCACTCGCGCGATTCCCCACCCCTCTCTCCCTTACCTTAGTCGGCCGCTGTCGCGCGCTTCAGCCACTTTAGTAGTCGCTTCTAGCTTCTCGTGGCGTGTGGCCCGTGTGTGGCGACACAGTATAGAATCATATGACGAAGTGTCCCGATATTTAAACTTCGTAAAATAGGTGTCTCGGTCAGTCCTCTGTGCAGAGCTTGCATGGAGGAGGAGGAGACGAGCACTCACGTCCAGCTACAATGCAGAGGCATGACCGGTAAAGGGATGACATACCTGGGCAGCCCGCAGACGCTGCTCGCCCGCGGGGACACCAAGAGGCTGCTGAGCTTCATTAGGAAGTCGGGATGGCATCACTCACACAAAATAGGCACCTGGTATCGAGTTACGGAAAACACCCACCGAAAAGGAGAAGAAGTGCCCCGATACTAACTACTAATCGTCGCTAACGTCTCCATCAATCGACTTAGGGGTGCTACTATCACTCTTAGCGTTAAGACCGCCAATTATAACACATTTGTTAAGTTTATTGTTTATGAGCCGTGTCAAATCTAAATAAATATGATTCGTTGAATGTTAATTACAGTTATTAAAAACTTATCAATTTCCTTTCTAAGCTGAGCTGAATGATTCGTTTTACGAACGTGTCCATAAGTTTTAAATTTCTTTATATATGTATGCAGATACCGGGCGCTTATTAATATGACACTGTCACTTATGCAAAAAAAAATTTTTTTTTCAAGATGAGCGTTTAAAACTTTAACATCCCAAAACATAGGTACAATATTTAACGATTTTTACGTGATGAAAAGCTTATACAGCTTAGCTATTCATCTAAAAAAATAAAAAAAAAACTTTAAATATTGTATGTTTTGGGATGTTAAGCTTTAAACGCTTCTCCTGAAAAAATGATTTTTTTGCGTAAGTGACAATGTCGACCGGAGGTGCGATATTATTACCGCCTTTAATTTTATCTAATTAAACCACTAAGAAATATAAAATAATTAATTTTTTGGCAAAAGAACATTTCCTGAACTGGGAGTATTGAAAAAATATGTTTAATAATCCGAAAGAGTTTTATCTGCTTCCATTAAGAATGAGACTTTTTCAATTTGAAAATATCAAATTGAAAAAGCGAAAGGCGGAGCGTAATGACTCCGCAAATATCTTATTTGCGGAGTCATTACGCTCCGCCATCCGCTCCGCTCCTACAGTCAATGAAACGACACCCTTAAGTATTAGCAACGGTAAGGAACAATTTGTGCGCAAGTGACGAACCCTAGTCATTTCAGGGACCCCACTCACTATTAAATCGATATAAACCTTATTAGCGCGCAACAGAGTTCATTTTCGTGAGTAAATTCTAATCACAGGTAAAGCCTTTAGAATTTCCACTTTGGAACCTTATGAGTAGTACGTGCAAGGTTTAATTTTGCATGAGTTAACGATATTCATTATGGCTTTTTATGGCACATACGATTTTACAAGACTTCTTAAATCTGATTTATAAGATACACTTATTTCATACAAAAGATATAAAAAAGTCCCTTCAGCATTATATACTCATAAGCTTCATAAATCTCAATTATTACGTATAAATTGTATAATAAGTATGATTGAATAAATAAAATAAAACAAAAATTAAGAAATTAAGATAGTATTTTGGTATTGAGTTAATTTAATATTAATACGTGTCTTGGTGTATGAGTTGAATTATTTATATTAGAAATTATTAATTACGATTTAATAAACATTGATTTTTGATGACGTCGTCCATTCATCGTAAGCTTTGTTCTAAATTTTTACAAATGAACCATTAAAGTACCGCTCTCGAAGGCGTCAATTAAATTTAATTATTATCAAAGTGGCGTGTTGCCTTATTTTCTATAATCGCTAAAATGGATTGTGTCAATTTTAATTAAACAAAAATTAAGATTGCAATGTCTGAATGCATCTCTCCTGCTATTTTAACCTCAAAAGTAGTTTAAAAATTACGAATATTTTCACAAAACTCGTAGTGGAACGATGCAATTTAAAAAAAAAAGTATTACCTAATAAATACGTTCATAAAAAAATAAATATGTTCTCTTGACCCGGATGAGATCAGTGAGGCAAATCGATTTTCAAAATTTATGACACACAAACTAAGCGTGTATGTATTTTATTCTTCTCATGAAAGAAACAGGGTTGAAATTGATCGTTGTAATCTTATCCCGCTCTTGAGAAGACTGCAGCATACGAGGACACTCGTTGGTTTGATTGTGGCACTTGTTACAGCCAATGTTGAACATTGTCATTTGCCTCAACACCTTTGTGTGAATTTTTATTGGTATACCAACATTTGTGTTTGGATGACTGAATTAAAAAGGATGTGGCATTTGTTTGTACTTCGCGAGTCAACTTTTTATCAAAAATAAAACACTGTTGAAGCGACTTCTATAATAAGAAATTATGGCGCGATTACACTAGTTCGTTAGCCCGAATACGTTTGCCAATGGAATTCGGTTAAACGACGTATTCGGGTAGATTTCCTTTTGTTTACCCGACACCGTCTTCCAGTGTAAATATTACTTCAGGTGCCCGAATTCAAGTAATGACTTTGGTGGTTTCGTTTCCCTTACTAACAGTCTATGATGGCCCCTCTGAATTATTTCTGTGTTCTGTGCTTACCACAACAACTGTGTAATAATTAGTAGGCACAACATAATATATTGCCAGCCAACACAATTTATTGCAAACGTAAAACTCGTTTGGTGACCCAAAATTTTACGACGCAATATCGCTCCTGTGGTAAATTGTGATTGCTACTTACATCCTTTTGTAGAACCGTTGAGGTTCCAGTGGGCACAAGAACATGAACGTTTCCAAACATGTGTAAACTATGAAACATGTTTCTCATTCCTCGCCACCGAACCCACGACCAAGAGAAGCTTCCTCCATCATGCGTCTACCATCTGATCTTACATCCTAATGTATCACATGGCGACCCTACAACACCTACATATATTACATAGTCTATATATATAAAACTCAAAGGTGACTGACTGACTGACTGACATAGTGATCTATCAACGCACAGCCCAAACCACTGGACGGATCGGGCTGAAATTTGGCATGCAGGTAGCTGTTATGACGTAGGCATCCGATAAGAAAGGATGCCTACGTCAAGGCATGAAAGTTTGTATGAAACTTTGTCAATTTCAAACCGATCGGTAAGAAGAATCATAGATGAATGTCATTGTGTATAATACAAGCCTGAGAACAAAAACTGTAATCTTCACTTCAGCTCTACACCGAAGCGAAGCGAGGGCGGGCCGCTAGTTTACAATATGTTTTTTTTAATACCGCATCCATGGCACACGCAATCCCCACCCCACCTTAAGGGAGGGTGTGTGAGCAATTTGAGAGATAACATCAGCAGGCCGCAGCGCTGCCTCTTAAATTATTCAAATAAAATCCCACGCCCTATCTCTGATTGTAAATTTTGGCGTATAGATGTGTTTATACACTGTCGGCCGATATTAATGGGCCCTCGCGAAAAAATAAACAATTTTGAGAGCGTGTCGGATTCCGTGCCATCGTGTAAGCGTTATCCAAGCAAAATCTCGATATTATTGGGGTCTCCTTTTAATTTTGTTCTTTTTAATGTTGTTAAAACTCAAATAGAAATATTCACTAAACATTTTTAACTGTTAACCTGTTTGAAGGGTTTTTGTTAATATTAACCACGCTGTTTTGAAATCGGACTACCTAACAGACTCCTAAATACAAAACCAAAATTTACTAAATATGTTACCGCACACTTAATTCGTTTAAGTATAATAATACTTAATTGCTGGAATTTGGATCATTATCATATTTCAGTACGTCCGATGCTGCTACTTCTTATAAAATTTTCCACGTTTTTAATTAAAACTGGGGTTTAGATAACATTTAAGTACTTCTGTCTGGCAAATATATACTTAATTAAGGTTCTCGTTCAAGAATTTTTAATTATTTACTGTAAACTGCTAAAATTATAATGTACACAGTTTTGGGGAAGAATCATTAACTATTTGTTTATTAACATCGTGTTAAAGTTTGAAAGAACCACATGTATTTGGTTTTTTGTGTGATTTAATTAAATGTGTGTTTTTAGCTATTAATGTACGGTTTTTAATGAGCAGTTATTATCAATAGGTTTCATTAAATTTTCAAAGTAAAAGACGGGCGTGTATTGTTATATTAAACGGCGTCTACTTTGAAATTTCAATTAACTCCAAAGTGCTAATCAATGTTCTGAATTGAAAATAAATATGACTACATTTAGCAAGTCTCGTTGAAAATTATTGATTAAAAACTAGTGAAATCTCGCGAATAATTGTACTCTTAGCGAATATCTTTTTTTTATTGTTTATATTTTGTTCACTATTGCAGAGGCAAGAAATTGGATAGGTTCC
Source organism: Chilo suppressalis (assembly GCA_902850365.2). Lineage (NCBI taxonomy): Eukaryota > Metazoa > Arthropoda > Insecta > Lepidoptera > Crambidae > Chilo > Chilo suppressalis. The sequence continues at coordinate 10,746,841 of OU963917.1, read as the reverse complement.
CAACATTTTACTTTATTTTACTAGGTATATATTGGGATCCTTCATGCATCAAAATGCAGTAAATACACAGGGTTAATCTGCAGAAATGAACACCCATCAATCCAGGGTTGTGTGCTGGGTTTTATCCCATTCTTTCTATTATTTTGTTTGACACGGGGAGACAATATCGTTTCACTATTTAGGGTGGTTTTGTGGTAGCGTCGTTACCCTGTTAATTCGTGAGGTTCCATGGTACCACGGGGCCTATGATAGGTGTCAAGTCCGAAAGGTGAGGATGGCTGAAGCGACCCACTTTTTGACGCTTCAGTTATCGACGTGACTGGACCGCACTTACACTTGACATTAGGAGGATGAATAATTCACTGAGCCTTGTTTAAAAAAATATGTTTACTCCACCGCTTTGGACCGACGAGCGAGACGGAGTTACACTTCATTTGTGGGCGGGCTTCCACTCCAGGGCTCATCTGCTAAGAAAGGTAAGTAAAAATATAGTTCATTAATCAATTTATACAATATCCGAAATAGGTATACACAGGGTGACAGGAAAACTCGACCTATTCCTTGAAAGGGGTTATACGAGAGGTCATTAGCAACAAATTAAGTCCAGTGAACTAGGGGTCAAAACGAGATGGTACCAAGTTGTGACGGTTCTTCGTTTTTTTTTTTGATTTTTTCTGACTTGCTGCCAAAAGCCATGAATTGTGAATAAACTTCTCCACTTAAAACAAAGAATTGATATTTTTCTAAAAGCTAAAAAAAGTAGTGATCATTCAAAAAAACGCATGTACAAAATTTACACAATCTCAGAAATAAAAAGACTTTAGTAACATTTTTTTTTTGTTTTCTATTTTTACCGAACTTCCGCCGTAAATTATTAGAAAAAAAGCTGTATCGAATTTGGCGTACAAATTAGTAAAATGACTAACAGTTTCATAAGCTTTTCAACAAGATACAAAAGTTATTAACTGTATTCCCTGTTTTTATTGAAATCTGCAAAAAGGCGTTGTAGGGCAAACTTTTCATTTTGATTTGTAATGTTTTGATCTTTATAAAGACTTATGTCAAAATGTTTCGCCAAGAAATTTTTTGTGAGAAGCGTGCCCCATTTTCGTTGCCAAAACTGTAAGGGGCTGTAAGACAAAGGGCGTGTACAACTAACATCACCTGTTTTGTGTTTTAAATAAATGCACATTATACCAAGTTAACAAACATTGTGTTGGGAGGATGTTGAACAAGCATTAACTTGCATTGTTTGATCTTGTTCTAATTAGCTTTATTGTTCCTCCTGTTATCTTGAGGAGGAGTTGTGAATTATTTAAGTTAAAGGATTTTCCACTGAAATAGGGACTTATACTACTCTGTGGGGAACTAACCTCGACCATACATAGATTGCAGTCTAACTATAATATTTTTAGTGTTTAAGAGAGTAAATGATAGTGTCAGCGTTTGTAGGCTTTAATGGTAGGTTACCAACAGGAAATCAGAAATCAATATAGCTTTATTCAAATTCGATGTATAGTACAACACTTTTGAATCGTCCAAACAATTTTTTCCCTACCACTCGTTATTTTTTAGCTGCGGAGAAAAACGAGCGAAAAAAACTCCACAACATTGAAAGCATAATGTAACAACATTTAAAAATCATTATGTTGTTACAACGTCAATACAATCATGATTTATTTAATATAGAAAACCTGTTGGAATGATTGGAACAGTTCGAACCCAAGCATTTTTCCCTGTAATATAATCAGACACTTTGCAATAAACTTTTTTAATAAGTGTTTTTTTATACTATCTTTGAATTTATTTATGGTTAACTCTTGGATATTGCTTGGGATTTTATTGCATAAGCGAACACAAAGACTTTTAAATGAATTATTGATTTTGTGAAGCCTAGTAGCAGGTAAAGTTTGTTTATTTTATTATTATCTATCAGGCGCGCCATATTATGTTTGGTTGATATTTTTTTTTTATTATATGACTTGACGCGGTATGAAAACATAGAAACCAGCAGTTATCAGTTATTTTCAGCGCAGATACCAGAATAGGGTTTTTGACAGTATGAATAATAAAGTATTAATTAAGGAGCTGGCGAACAAAACGGTAATTACACATCTGGTAAAACAACTTTATTTTTCCAGTCCGGAGGTTGAATTTGAATCTCATATAATTTTCAATCAATACCGCCTAAAACAGTGTTAAAATTAATAAATTTATAAATTTTTATACCATGCCCAAAAGCTCACTGTAGGTATATCATTCAGTTTCATACAGCTCCTGTAAAATTTACTTTTATGTAATCATACCATTTTGTACGCCAGCTCCTCAATTATGGCATGTGTATATATATAAAATGAATATTGAGATCGATTTCACTATCCTGACAAAAAATAGTTGAGTTATTAAAAATCATGAAATAGAAAAGTATTTAATTATCTATTGTCACGTGACCGAAAAGACTAAGGCCCGTATTATAGAAAGATTCTCAGTAATAAATCTAGTCTTGAGTATAGTTAGATAGGGATGTCGCTATATTTAGCACATAGCGGCATCCCTTTCTAATTGTACTCAAGTAAAGATCAACACTTAGTTGTCATTCTGTAATAGGGGCCCTAGTATTGGCGCAGGCTAAAATGACGTCACTTGCTTGTAAACATGCCGTCGACGTTATTCTGTGACGTGTAAATATTTTTTTTTTACTAATACAAAAGAATTACAAATTATTCACTTTTGATGAAGTCACTGAATACTAATAATTATAACGTATTGGACGTTTTCAATTGCTTGAATGTATACCGAAATTTCGGAAACTTTTGTAGACTCAATACAATCGGTTGCTTGCTCATACTTCTTAAGATTCGACAGTTTCTTAATAAACTGTCTTAGTTTGAAGATAACTTATTATTTACGTACTCGGTTCACAGTTTCACACAAAAGTGATTTAAATACTCTTCTCTTGTATTGATTTGGAAACTTAAATGTAATAGGGCATTTGACCAGTTTTAGAAAACGATCTCACGTTATTGACTAATGTTTATGGAGTCCGTAAAAAGTGGATATTCATCATTCTGTTGTGTATTTCAGTAAAAATAACCAAATCAAAAACTCCATTTTCAAGTTGCCGCGATAACGTTTCTCTTTACAATATGGCGTCTTACTAGTGTGTGAGTCACATGACTGTTATTAAAACGTCAAACGATACAATGCATTGTCACTTTAACCGGAATTTTACTTGCGTGTGACGTCATTTTAGGCTCGGTAAATCCCAAGCGTTCTTGGTCACGTGACAATAGATAAGAAAACTATTATCTTTTTCGTTAGTTTTTAGTAAAATTATGAATATTTTTATTGTACAAATAGTAAAAAACCCTGCCAATATTCATTCTAAACACAGATGCTAACAATTAGCACTTTATTTTTAACACTGTCAAATACCCTATTTAAAGGAGAGGTTTCCAAGTCTTACAAAACTGCTTTAAACATGTATAGGGTTCCGTACCTCACAAGGAAAGAAACGAAACCCCTTCTGGGGCATTTCACAATGCACGAAAGTTTTCAAATGAAAACCAACCTTATGCCGCGATATACATTTGATCGTTTCGTTAGCTCGTACTCGGGTGCACGAAAGACATTACTCGAATTCGGGCACCCGAACCAATAATTACACTGAAATACGGGCTGGAAGACGGTGCCAGGTAAACAAAAGGAAATCTACCCGAATCTGTCAATTTACACTTAGTGGTTTACCCGATTTCCATTGACATTCGTATTCGGGCTAGCGACCTAGTGTAATCGCGCCATAACTCTAGTTTGAAACACTATCAATGTCAAATGTTTGAAGTCAGTAGATATAAAATGAGGATCAGATATTTTATTCAAATTAGTTCTAGATATCGAATTCCATAAAGACAGGTTCCAATACTTTCAATTCGTCGAACATCCAGTGACGCGTTTGGTATAGTAGATTTGTTAGGATGAGGTTCAATCAGCTTGTACTGATTAACTTATGTAATTGGAGCACACGCGGGGAAGTCCCATGTGATGTGGCCCTACTAAGAGTGCGTTACTAGGAGTTCTCGAAGTCAAGTCGATTGAACCACGATTTTTGATGATTAAAATGAAATTTGGCATACATATTATGATACCTTAATTACCTAAAATTAAAATATCTGCTTGCAGTTTTTCCGCAATTTGCAAAATATAGGGGTAAGCTTCTAATTAACGCATAGGATATGAAATAATGGAAGAAGCCCACCTGGGAGACTAAATTTGGTAATATATTGTTTTAAACTTTCATGGTCACTAACATTATAGTAATATAAGTTATTTACTGCGTTCGATACCCGTAATAAAAGACTTCGTCGGAGGGTAGACCAATATGTCTGCCAATAACAGCCTACCCGCAATTACTTCAGTTACTCCGTGATCATGGCGCTTGCAACAGTGCCGAAATATCGGAAACTCGCTAAAAACAAGGTAAATGGTAACAATCCCGTAAATAACTTATATTACTATAAATTTGGTAATAATGTTTTGATAATAAATTATATTTAAAAAAGCCTTGATATTCCAGTAAACACACCCACTTTTATATAAGACATACTCGTAGGGCACTTTTTATCACGAAAATATAGTTTCTCAAAAATCAAGATTTTCTGTCTCCACTAATGGCTTCTCCTACAGATTTTTTAAACATTAAGTCCACGAGAAAGAAGTCGCGTGCAATATCTAGTATGTATCTAACAAAGCATTTAGTTTCAAAGTGACGTATAATTTCGATTACCATTTGATTCGTCTACTGGAGTGGGAACCTTAAAATTTCCCACCCGCTTCTAATTCAGACAATTGGTAGGGCCCATCAGTCGTTAATTTACACGTGTAATTAGATCCAATTCAATTTGCATAGCACATAATTCGAATCAGCGATCAGCCACATACGTAAACGAACCAATATTCACAGATAGTTAAGATTGGTTACAACTGAAAATATCACATAGAAATACTCTTTAATCTGTGGTTTAACGCCCTTATTAATAAATAGATAAGGAATAGGCTTTGACTAGTTTCACCGTTTTTCGTTCATATAACTCGAATGCCATATATTGACGACCTCCGTGGTCGAGTGGTTTGTTCGCCGGGTTTCATGGTGTCGCCGAATCGAGAGGTCCTGGGTTCGAATCCCGGTGGGGGCAGATGTTTGTGTGATGAATACGAGCATTTGTACTCCAGTCATGGATGTTTAATATGTTTTTCTATATAACTATAGTTATATATGTATTGTATATGTATTCTATCCGTTACCCTAGTATCCCATAACACAAGCCTTACAGTGCTTAATTTGGGGCTAGGCTAATTGGTGTAAGTTGGATTTTTTTTATTTTTTTTATATATATATTTTTTTTTAGGTAGATCCTACAGATGACTTCATCTGATGTTAAGTAAAGGCGAAGTCCAGACGCGAAGATAGCTGATACAGCAGTTCTACCTGTCACACCAGCCACCCTCACCCTGCCGGCCTGCATGTTGCTTCTTCACGTATCTTTTAAAGGATCTGTCATTCAATAAACAGAGACAAAAATGGAGTCACTAATCCAATCTTCGTTTATTAGTAAAAGTCTAGGTATTTCTCGTTGTTATCATTAAGCATTTCGCGTTTGGACTTTATCGCCACTTAACATCAGGTAGGGTAGAGTCATTTGCCTACCTCGCAAAAAAACCCCAAGACATTCCCTAAATAAGTTTTTAAGCAAAAAAAACCATTGACATTACTTACTTGTAGTAAGGTTTGTGTCTATCAAACATTTGGTTTGTTGTACGGAATCAAGAATGCTAAGAACTTCGGAGCGGATTCTTGCCGCACCCGGCGCGGACGGCCGCAGAACTGATCCACGAGATCGCAGTTTTCGCGGTGCCGCAGCCGCCGCGACTACTGCGAGATGGAGCGAAGCCCGCCGCGTCTGTGGGTAATTGGGTCCCGCGCTCGCCCGCAGCGGGAGCCGCAAACAAACGTGTACTCTGCGGGTAAAACGCGCCGTGGAATTTGCTTTTGCGTTTCATATTTTACGCGAGATGCGGTCACACAGCCGCGGCGGGCTTGGAAGAATATGACGCCGTGAGTTCTAACCCCATGTTTGCGTCATATCTGGTTAGATTAGCACGAATTCCGAGGTTTTAGGTATTATTATCATCATCATCAGCCTATTAATGTCCCCACTGCTAGGGCACAGGCCTTCGCTATGGATGATAGGGAGATTGGGCCATGATCCACCGCGCCGGCCCAGTGCGAATTGGCGGTGCTTACGACTGCAGATGCAGCTGGGACCAACGGCTTAACGTGCCTTCTGAAGCACGGAGGAGTTCGAGATAGTAAATTTTCGGTCACCCATCCAATGACCGAGCACTGCGAAAGTTGCTTCACTTCAACGTTCGTAGCTCAAATGGGTATAGGTACCGTTAATACCATTACGAAGTGGGTGAGTGAGGAGCGACACGTCGTTGGCCCAAATCCACTTAGCGACTTAGGTCAGCCTCGTCGCGTCGGGTAAGTTCGTTTGCTAACTTTTACAACTTACCATCAACTGTATCTGAGGGGCCTACTCTCGTACGACGCTCGTCTGACCAAAGTTTCGTTGCGATTGGAATTTTTTTGATACAATGCTGATTTTAGCATAGCCCTTGTTCAATTTAATGAGTTACCGTGACCACCGAAAACTTATAATGGACTTATTGTATGCCGATAGGGCTAGTAGGTAGGTGAGCGCATTCATGTTCACAGTAAGAAAAGTGCGCTTACCTTTGCTGTGATGGAAGGCTCAGCGTCGTTAGTAGATGACCGGTGATTGAGCTTGCGAAACCGTGCAAATAACAGTTTTTTTTTTATTTCTTTATTCCAGTTTAACATTAATCTTAGTTTATAAAACACATCTATCGCCAAACTGTTTTCACAGTTTATAAACGTTGCGCTATTTCCATTTTATAAATGCCAATTTAATGCCTTAAACTATATTAACTAAACATCAATAAGTTACATGCTTAATAAAATAAAAATTATATCTATCTTATAATTTATGTTTACTGAAACACTTCTAATTAAGTACATAACAAACAAAATACATATTTTTTTTGCTGTTATTTACAATTTCATTCTTTTAAATATTATGAACTTATCTATAATTTCACATTTTATACTCATTATCTATGTATATATAAACCATGATTATTGCTTAACTTCCTCTTCATTTGTTTTATTTATTTTAACATTATATTCTTTTAATTTTCTTTTTAAAGTGAATTTACTTTTATTTTTTGGTTCTTCTAATAATAATAAGTAATTATTGTACAATTTGGGTATAACATAATTTCTAGTTCTTTCTCCATAATAATTATTGGCTTTGACCCTTTTTTAATTTTCGTTTGTGTTTGGAGGCCTCACCGGTCACTGTATCACCTTATAATAGTCAATTTATTGCTAAATCACATAAAATACCACCATTACACAAGAAAAAATGTCCGAACCATTCGAAGTAAGAATCCGCGCCGAAGTCCTGTACGGCGAGGAAAACCTGTATAACCGTTGGTAGAGGCTGGTTCGCTGGTTAGCCGGCGCGCAGGCACGCTGCATTGCCTTTTTTATTTTATTTTATTTTATTTTATTTATAAAGGTACATTAAACAGCCAAACGCCAGCAAAAATGTACACAGCTGAATAACATAAGTAAACCCTAGTTACCAAAACGAAACCATAAAAATAAAGAAAAAAACATTGATGAAATAGTCTTCAATCAATCCTAAGTGATGAAACAAAGCGGGCGAAAGGAATGAAAACTTGATATTACCAGAGAAAAGTTACTAATTGGGTACGAGTCTAATAAACATTCATGTATCTGCAATTAACCAAAATGAAATAAAAACATGCATAAAATAAACAATAAATATGTATATATATATATGAATATATATTTAAAAATTACTAGGGTACTTGTTATTTATTTATTTGGGGTCGGGGGACGGGGGGGTACCTTACGGACCAATGATACGCGCCACAGTAAAGGCGCGCAAATTCAAACCGGGAGGCGGCATGAAATGCGTGTACGTAGCAACTGTAGCATAGCGCATTTTCCGCTAGAATTCGAGCGCCTGTCTGGGGAAGTAACCTTTACCTTTGGTGTTGTGTTTCTGACGGTAAGGTTCAAGAGCTCTGCACGAATTGCTTTAATTATCAGTATAAAAGTACTATATGTATATGGTAGAATACAATATTTATTTATTGCGCTATCGTACACCGTCAACATGACAATTTACATTACATTAAAAAAGTTTATCTCTCAGAAAAATCAACTTACATGAATCACGTTTAAGCGCACTTAGCGACATCTATTGCAAAGAAATTAACTTACATGAATCACGTTTAAGCGCACCTAGCGACATCTTTTGTAAAAAAATGCATTTTCTTCGCAATAAAGCTGCCACGTGAACGTTCGTGGATAGAGACTTATTAGTATAATACGGTAAAATAAAATATTATTATGTTTCGTCCAATATATTGAAAGTCAACAACCTTTCCAATTTTATTGTGTGTCGTTTTGCGATCAGCCCACGTGTTTAACCTGACGCGGGTTTATAAATTTTTACCCATACAAAAAAAGGGTAAAACGCCGCTAAAGAAGTTTTCACTTTAAAAATGATTTAATAAAAGCACCTTTGAGCGACATACATGTTCTGTGGACGTTCAAGACAAAACGCATATCAGACATAATAAACATAAAAATTTAAATTCCCCCGATTCAAGTCCTCTACGGATTTTTGCGGCACCCACATTGCGGGGTGAAATAACCCGTCCTAATGTAGGGTTGACGAATCTCTGTTTTATTAAAATAAATATTTCGAACACACGCACCTATTAGACGACCTTCGTGGCCGAGTAGTTTGTACGGCGCGGCGGGTTATTTCATGGTGTCGCCTACTCGAGAGGTCCCGGGTTCGAATCCCGGTGGGGGCAGATGTTTGCGTGATGAATGCGAGCATTTGTACTCCAGAAGATTTTTGAAGTGAAAACTTCTTTAGCGGCGTTGTACACTTTTTTGTATGGGTAAAAAATATTAAACTCGCGTCAGGTTAAACACGTGGGCTGATCGCGTCATGACACACAACATAATTAGAAAGGTTGTTGACTTTGAATATATTGGACGAAACATAGTAATATTTTATTTTACCGTATTATTATAATAAGTCTCTATCAAGGCAGCTTTACTGCGAAGTAAATGCATTTTTTTTACAATAGATGTCGCTAGGTGCGCTTAAATGTGATTCATGTAAGTTGATTTCTTTACAATAGATTTCGTTAAGTGCGGTTAAACGTGATTCATGTAAATTGATTTTTCTGAGAGATATACTTTTTTAATGTAATATAAATTGTCATGTTTGTGTACGATAGCGCAATAAATAAATATTGTATTCTACCACATACATGATAATACTTTTAAAATGATAATTAAAGCAATTCGTGCAAAACTATTCCCTAACCATTCCAAAATATCGAAAATGCACAACGTTTATATTCAAGTTTTCACTTCTGCCGGCACTCCCGGAGTGCAACCCGTCGTTTTTTTTTGTACATATGTTATTTACATTAATAACTAACGTACAAATGCTCGTATTCATCATACAAACATTTACCCCACTGGGATTGGAACCCAGGACCTCTAAGAGTAGGGGTCACCTTGAAAACTGGTGAACATACCACACCGCAACGCAACGGATGTCTATCGTATATTATTTTTCTTTTAGAAATTGTAATTCTCTGACGGCTCTAAGTACCGTTGTTAACGAAGTAACTCGATGATTCTGTTTTCCTTTGATTTAAATGTAATAAATAATAATTATTGTTATATAATATAATTTATAATATAATTTATTATTAATATAATTTCTAGGTACGGACCACAACCGCATGTTGCGCTCCAAAAATGATAATTTGTTGGAGATCCTTTTAACTCGCTCAGAATACTATAGGGATTTCTTTACAGTTAAAGTGGCTCAACTTTGGAACAAGCTGCCGTCTGAAATCCGGAGTTCAAAGTCACTTCCCATATTTAAAAGCAGACTACATACTCTCCTTCTGCTGCGAACTTAGTCTACTTTAACATTACATATGTTGTTAGTATGTAGGTATATATTTATGTTCAATTTTATATATTTTTATGTGGTATGTATGTATATATATATATATATATAATATGTATATGTAAGTGTATGATAGACAATTACTTATATGTACGTATATTATATTAATTACATTTCTCATCGACTCTGCTGGCTTACTACATCTTCTTTTCCGTTTAGCTTACTTATACCGCGAAGGTTGTCTGGAAGAGATCGCTTGTAGCGATAAGACCGCCTTTGCCCATATTATTGTTATTAATGTATTGTTTGTACCTATGTCCTTATGTATGTGAGCAATAAAGTGTTTATTATTATTATTTATAATAATGTTACATATTTATATTAAAACTAGCTGTGCCCCGCGGTGTTACCCGCGGTTTATTAGGGATATTTTCCCGCAGTAAAACGTAGCCCATGTGTTAATCCAGGGTATCAGCTAACTCCATACCAATTTTTATTAAAATCGCTCCAGCCATTTAGTTGTGAAGAAGTAACAAACATTTGAAAGACTCGCAAACTATTTGAACACGATAATAGCTCGTGCTAAGGGACAGTGTTCTCAGTTTTAGTGACATTATCAGTGACGTAGTTAGTGACATTCTGTCGCTTGCACACAGAGTACTGTTAAGTCCCACTGCGGCTTTGCTTTGACGTCTACTTCAAGCTGATAATCTGCAGACGATATTTACACGTTTTAGAAACTTATATTATAATAATATGTTATTCAGTTCCTCTTTTCTCTGGAAATATATTCCACAACGTCATATAATATGATTATGAAAGTAAGAAGAAATTAGTGGTTTAAATAACAATTTAAATAGCTTTGCTTAAGAGCCCTTTTACAAAATTGTAGATTTACTCTAGTATATATTGCATTTTACGGGTGATGTTTCGAGTCTTATAAAATAATTATTAATGAACTAATTATAATAATGTATACATATTTCAGTAGTTCAATGATGGTAGATTAGTTTTATGAAAGTTTTTGATACTAAGTCTATTTAATTCAATATCAAAATACGGGGTAAAACTGCATTGGTTTTTGGGAAAACTCACCGAGGTTACATGTTTTTTTTTTTGATAATTAATGAGATGCAAAACTAAATTCTAATACATTATGTTACAACAAAAACATATTTCTGATGTCGTAGTAATTAATTTGATCTAATTTATTGAACATGATTTAGAGAATTAGGCGTTTGAAGTTGTGCATATTATCGTTTTTTCCGTAAACTAGCTGCGGTAGAACGATCAGTACAAAAAAAGGAAAAAAGTATTTGCAAATATTCTACATTAACTTACAATAGGAAGAATAAATCTACTGTTTACTTCTATTGGAAATAGTCAAAATCTTTTTTAAGGGGGTAACGAGGCGCTCAAAAATTACTGTTTTTTTTGCAAGAAATGTGAAAAGGCTCTTAACGTCAACGATCGCAGCCGAACGCGCTAACTCGCTCCTCACCACACCTTGAAACTTCACCAATATATAAATATAAAAAAACTTCAATTCTTACTGTGCTCATTATTCATTTTATTTCAAATAAATGTATAAATTAATCTCATTTTGTCTGGGCCCGCGACCTTTTTCGCATTGTCTTTAGCTTCAACATCAATTTAACATTTTTCCAAAAGTATCCCATATCTTAATCCAAGTCATAAACTAAATGCATACCAAATTCAAATCCGTGCAGTACTTAGTTTTTGCATGATTAAGTAACAAACATACAAACTTTCACATTTATAATATTAGTAGCATAAACCTAACTGTTCCATATTAATAACAAACTAGCAAACCAGTGAACCAAATGTTCACCAAAAAAAAAATGTATTTAATTAATTGAGAACTTCGGAGATTTTGTGTGGTTTCGTTTGAAATAGAAATCACGTGATTTCTCGAAAACCGGAAGTGCTACGTTACTCACATCCGGTTTGTAGTCTTATCAGACTATTCTTAACTTATAACTTAAACATTCTCTATATCTATCTCTTACGGTTTGGCCGCTGAAACAGCACCACGGACGGACGGACGGACTTGTCTAATAGATAAGAGATTATAGGTAAAAACGTGACAACCCTTTTCGACCCGACATTCTCAGAGCAAATGGTGATTCCGTATGGCCGGAAAAAAAATAACTTTATTCGACGTTATTCCACCCCCGGGTTTAATAACCCGGTCTAAATAAGATTTATATCCTTTAATATCGCAAATAAATGCGAATTCGGTATACCTGGTCGGGAGTCATCGGCTTAATGGTGAAAGTTGTGGCTTAATCTTTGCATTATTATTTTTATATGAAAAGGTTAGCGAGGCATATGGCCAGCCTGATGGTAAGCGGACACCACAGCCTATAATATTTGCAATATAGATTAAGATTGCAATATCTATACTTATAATAAATCTGTAGAGAGGTCAATTCTGTACATGAAATATATTTTCAAAAGACCTATCAGGGGGTGATTAGTGATCGATACTGATGCCAAAAATGCAATCAGTAAAGTTTTTGTCTGTCTGTCTGTCTGTCTGTCTGTGTGTATGTTCCTTATAGAAACAAAAACTACTCGACGGATTTTAACGAAACTTGGTACAATTATTCTTCATACTCCTGGGCAGGTTATAGCACACTTTTCATCACGCTGCAATCAATGGGAGCAGAGTAGTGAAGGGAAATGTTGGGAAAACGGGAGAAGTTACTCCATTTTTTAAGCTTCCGTCGCGTGTGCAGCTATAATGGTTAAAGTAACATAGAAATCATGTATGACGGAAATATTCTACATAAAATTGTCTAAAAAATATCCCGCAACAGCATATGTCTATCTTTTATGGTTGACTCACAATAACACGTGTAATTATATAAATAAAGTCGTTCTTTATAACACAAGCCTGAGAACAAAAACTAGTTTACACTACAGCTCTACACCGAAGCGAAGCGAGGGCGGGCCACTAGTAATAAATAAATATTTCCAACACACACACCAATTAGCCTAGCCCCAAAGTAAGCACTGTAAGGCTTGTGTTATGGGATACTAGGGTAATGGATAGAATACATATACAGTACATCATCATCATCATCAGCCTATTAATGTCCCCACTGCTGGGGCACAGGCCTACCCTATGGATGGAATAGGGAGATTGGGCCATGACCCACCACGCGGGCCCAGTGCGGATTGGTGGGTGCTAACGACTGCAGATGCAGCCGGGACCAACGGCTTAACGTGCCTTCCGAAGCACGGAGTAGCTCGAGATAGTAATTTTTGGTCACCCATCCAATGACCGACCTCTACGAAAGTTGCTTAAGTTCAACGATCGCAGCCGAACGCGCTAACCACTTGCGCCATCCCCACCTAACTCGAAAGCCATTCATTGGTTTGAAACCACTTACTACTGACATACTGTACCCTTAGTACGAGTTTTACAATTACTAAAACTATGAGCTCACACTCGTACTAAGGGTGCTGATTATATTGTTTTCGTTTCAATACAAATAAACGGTGTTTAAATTCTATTATTAAATCATTTGCATTTTCTTAAATTTTAAGTATATGTGGTTACTTTTCACCAAGATGGACATAGAAACATAATATACAATTACGAAAACTATGATAGTTTTCGTGAGCTCAAACTCGTACTAAGGGTACTGTTTCCGCTTCGACTCGAATTTCGATATTCTTTTCGAATTGGAATGTATCTGGTACATTTGCATGCAACAATGTTTAAATCAACAAATTAAAACTACAGCCGTGACTTGACTAAGAAAAAATAAATACGATCGCACTAATTAATCGACCACAAAGGATGGCTTTAGTTGAATTTAATCGGAAGTTCGCATGGAAAATGTGACTCGAAAACGAATACTGGAATCGCTCGATCGCAATTGTGTCGTATACGATTTGTCGTGTCATCATAACAGTCGCATGAGCTAACTAGTCTTTTCGATTTTTTAAATTTTCGCCCCGGTATTACCCACTTTACACAAAATTTTGCACTTGCTATTTTAAATAAAAGAAAAAATAAAAAGCCTTTCTTGAAGTTATAATTTTTTAAGCATGTAACTGCTCGATGTTTTAAATCTAAAGAAAGTATTACTAGAAAAAATTTGGTACCACCATCCATTGCGTGTTCCGTGCGCATCTGCCTGTTGTTTTATAAATCTGAGCCTCTAAGTATTCGGAACAAACATTTATGTCTTGTGACAAAAACTTAAAAAATAAAGAGAAGTTTATATTTCATTATTATTATTTCACTAATATAAATACAGAATATTTTTAATTTTATTTAACTTTCAATTAAAAGTTTTCAAGAACATTAACGCTCGAGGGATTCAAATATAAAGGCTCCGATACCCGTGCCGAGCATCGAACCGATACGCCATCGGTATGGTAGCTGCGTTAATTAAAAACCTAAGGGCACATTCCTACTAATGTGCGATTTAATCGGTGGAAACGTGCAAGCGATTTTGGAATTCAATGTCTAAGCAAGAGATTCCATATTGCCCCGCCCACGTATTAAGTCGTGTCGAACAGTATTCTGGTATTTGTTAGGGTTGCCATTTATTCATCGGAACAGTTTTGTTCGTTCAAATTATCTGAAAAATGTCATTTTGTATTCTTTTGTAATTAATCGATTCTGATAATCAGTCAGATTGCGTCCATCGATAAGTAATCCGTCGTTGTATGAAATCAGCCTGTACTCATTAGCTATTTTCTTCAATAAATAAAAGCGAAAATAAGTCCCTTGATTCATATCACATTTCTTAAGTTTAATTATCCAATAAAAAAATACTAAAATGTAATTTAGACAAATAAGTCATCCAATCCTATTTTCGTAAAAAAAAATGAGTAACATGACATTTGAATTCACATCAGAACTTACTTAATTAACTTATAAAAAATCATAACTTGAGAGCAAATATTTGTGCTAATAACACTAACGAGTTCCTTTGACACGCTTCGAACCCAGGGCTTATGGATGGCTGGAGCTATACTAATGCATACACTAAGCTACTCATCAAGCTACTTATCTTTCATCATCATTAACAAAAATAAAAATATTCATTTCTTACGTTTTCACGCACACCAAACATAGAAAAAAAAAAAACACTTTAAACTTTTTTTTGTCCAGAACACGAAATCTGTAAACGGATCCGAAACGTCGGGAATATGTGAAATAATTAAAAGCACACTTCAAACCCATACATATATATAAACAAAAGAGTTTTATTTAACAATAATCTGCATAGATTATTATTATCTGAAAGCGCCACCCCTGATTGACTCTCATTCTGTCATTGAAGATAGATAGCAGAACGGACACAGAATTAGATTGTAATACCTGAAAAATAAAGCACTTATTCGCTCGTCAACACGCGAGAATTACTCGATTCAAGAATCCTAATCGAATGCTCAGCCTAGATTTTTTTCGTTTCACGATTATATCTTATCATGTTCAGTCTAAGGTTTAACTTCGTTTGGCAAATCGCTCGAGAATAGCGGAGATAATGAGTTTTTTATGTTTTTCCCTTTATTATCTCAATTCTGAGAGCGATCTTATTAAAATGTACTTATATCCTCTGTGTATTATATAGATTAAAGGCTGTATTTTTATATGGAATCATAATGTTATTAATCTTTAAAGCTTTTTTGCGTTTTTAAAGAGTTCTTATTTAAATTTTGTATACATTTTTTTATTTTTTTTTATTGATAACGTACTTTCATTGAAGATAATAATAATGAGCGTAAAGTGAAAACAGCTGATTGCTGGTACCAAAATAATAGCGGGTGTGAATTTAATACAGTAATATACATAATAAAAACAATGTTTGACCGAGAAATTCAATTACGAAAATACCTTTTGAAGTTTTTAATGATTTCGGAACATGTTTTAATAATTAATTCACTTAAACGTAATTTTCATAGTAACTTAATTTGACGGTTGAAAACACCTTTGAGTTGCAACGACAGTGACTATTGTGTATTCTTCGATAACGTTAAATTGGTGAGGCATCCCTGTCGCGCGGCAAACGAGACTGAACGAATGCCCCCCCCTCTCTCCGCTCAGACCCCGCGTTCCCCGCGGCCCGCGCTTGCCTCGCCCCGCGTACCCCAGTGCCGATGACCGGCCTACGCGACGTGCGATTGCGTCATTCAACACGAGCAAGCGAGTTGTTTCAAAATGGCGTTTAGTTGTGCACCGAACGCGCGAATGATACCCCGTTACGCACCTTTTAACAGTTTTCAACGTTATTAATGTTGTGTCTGTGTTTTTAGTGATCAAAATGGAACCCGCACAGCCTCAAGAACATGTGAAATCAGAACTAATTCAATTGTGTCATCGTATTTATAGAAAACTCGACGCGAACGATCGCCTGCAGTCGATCGCTTCATACAAAAAACACTATGGAGACGGTTACAGTGACTGTGTTTTGTACACGTCTAACCTTACAGGTATGCACCCGCATGTATTGGAACAATTAAAAGATGATTCCCAAGAAATGAAGATAAGTAGTGAAGAAATGGACCGTGCAATCATACTCAAGGAATTGACGGATTTCTATTTGAACAAACAAATAATGCCTACTACCAGAGATTTGTTCGATGCGTTACAAGGGAAATTGCCTTTCCACATGGACATTGCCAGCTTTCGCAAACATCTCGCACTCATGGACTTCATGTGGAAGAATGTACAAAACAGATTCTTCGTCATAGAACGACCAGAAGTATCCTACGAACGATACAAGTTTTTGAAACTCGTATTAGAATACCACGAAAATAATAGGCCGATTTACTTCATCGAGGAGTTAGTGTACGCAGTCAAAAATTTTTTTACAAAATCAACGGGGCAAAAAGCTTACAGACCTAAGGATCCTGCCAATGTAGTGTATGCTTTATCTAAAAAAGGTGCCCTGTACAAATCAGTGCCAGAGTATTGCGGGAAGGAATTCAATAACTTCTTATGTGATGTTTTGATACCTAATCTGAAGGAGCATAGTCTAATCGTTATTAAGAACAAAAATTATTGTAGTGAAAAGGCCGTGTTGTTTAATCCGACCTTCGCAAGTACGATAAGAGACATGAAAGAATGGTTAGATAGAAATTACGTACCTTACGACGATGGTATGTCGAAAGGTGAACTGTATTCGTTGATACAGAAATGCACAAATAAGGATCAGAATACATATTTTGCCGATAGCATAATTAAAGCGCACGGGCACAATGCAGTCAGGATACCCGCTAGCATAGAGCAGTTAGCACCTACCACTTTCTTTTTCGAATTAGTTCAAGATACGTTTGTTGATTTCAACGATGAGAAGTTGTCGGCACAGGGGGTTATGTTTCAGATATTTAATACTATAGATGAACAGCGATTGGCGCATATGTATGAAGGTGTGATGGATGAGTATAAAAGCCTTTTGCAGAATGACATTAAGGTCGATGATGTGCTAGATTCACTTATTGCAAAGATGGCCACTCGGAATGTTGAAGGAGCGGAGGATTCTGATATTCCGTCAGATGGCGAAGTTTAGAGTGACAACATTGAATTTGGCTAAGGACATGCTATTTTGATTTCTTGTTAATACTAATAAACGGTTAAGAAATTATTTCTCTTTTTTATTACACTTTTACAATACACTTTTATTCGCTTTCCCCAAAAGATACTTTTTGACGATTTTGTAATCAAAAGGTTTGCACTTCAGGCGTTACAACAAGTGACAATCTGTATATTTTGAGGTCGAGCAAAAAACGCTAATACAATCATATTTTTTTTATGAGAGCCCCATAGATAAATGATTGGTCTCGCTCATTTACAGACCAATCAAACCAATCATTTATCTATAAGGAAGCCCCTATAATTGTAAAGATTTTTTTAAACCATGTAGAAATCCACAAAATAAAGTTCCTAGTACACATGCAACCCGCTAAAGAACTAGTGGACGGATGGACAGATGAACATCGGAGGTTTAGTAACAGCAATAAATTAATAATACAATCACCCACAAAGATAAAGGGTCACCTTGAAAACAGCAATATCTTCAAGAAATTATCAAGAAAAATCCTCATAATTATGAAATTAAAAATGTTTTTATAAGTAACTTGACAAAATTCAATGGATAGCAAGACAAAAGTCTTTGACCAGTGTGTGTTGCCAGTGATGACCTACGGAAACGAGACGTGGTCCTTTACTGCGGGTCTCATAAGAAGGCTCAAGGTTACACAGCGAGCAATGGAGAGAGCAATGCTCGGTGTTTCCCTACGCGATAGAATCAGAAATGAGGAAATCCGTAGGAGAACCGAAGTTACCGATATCGCTCGAAATTTTGCTCTGCTGAAGTGGCAGTGGGAGGGACACGTAGCAAGAAGAACCGAAGGCCGTTGGGGCGATTAGGTTCTGGAATGGCGACCACGCACCGGACGACGTACAAGGTGGACCGACGATCTTGTGAAGGTCGCGGGAAGCCGATGGATGCGAGTGGCGCAGGGCCGATCGGTGTGGAGATCCTTGGGGGAGGCCTATGCTCAGCAGTGGGCGTCATATGGCTGACATGATGGGTTAGCTTATGTGGTGTCAAAGTTATATGGAGTTAACGAGGAGACCCTTAATCGTTTTTGGGCTACTATAATTCTGTTAGGTACCATTCTTTGGGAACGGAACTGTAATAAAATTAGGTTTCTTGTCGGGAGGATGGCAAATACCAAGTACACCAATGTTTGGATAAAAAAGTATTTCGTATGGTGTGTGTTGTACCATTTGTATCTGGTTAGATATCGGTACTTAACTCTGCTAATATGGGTAATAGTATTCATCATTTATTTTTCTGTCCATTATTAAAGTTAAATAGCCCAACGAGGAAAAGGAATTCGATACATTTAAGTTGAATTAAAATAAGTGTAATTATATTTTATAAACATTTTTTAAAACCAGCTTTAATAAAGTCCTTACATTTGATACCCATAGTAAGAAGCACAAAATTTAGTCCGCCATATTGGGTTTGGAGAAGTAACACTAATAGGCATGCTGAGAATAACTATAAAATAAGAATTATTCTCAGTTTTATATTTAGTTTTGATACACATGTAGTAGTGCATTAAAAATAATTTGTCCGCAATCTTGGGTGTTCCGCCATGTTGGATTTAGAATGACGTAATTTTTTTCTAAATGGCTTCGCACGGCTTGTGCATTTAGCCAATGTCAAGTATTAAATGTATACAAATACTATAGCACTCGTGGTCAAAGTAATAAGTCAAGTCAAAGTAAGTGGCAGTCAAGTCAATCCCCCTTTCCCCATGTTTCAGTAAAAGTGTGGGGATTTACTGGAACCTCCCCGTGGACTTCTTGAGGGAACGTCGAAAGACACTTTCCGCTATTTTGTTACACTTGCCAACACTTGTGCATGTTCCCGAACACTTAGTGGTTAATAATATGGTTAATAATCCACCATTATTAGACACTAACATCCGCCACAACACAATTTTTAACAAGAAAAACAAAACTGCTAAAGTGACGCTTCCCGATCCCGCCAAAAAGTCCGAATAAAAAATATTTTCCAAAATCGAACATAAAAGTACATTATAATTATAACAAAACTTCTCATACTTAATTGACATGTCTTGAGTTTTATAAGAAATTGTTATGTTATTTATTGCTTACCTAATAACAATGCAATTTTGAATGAACCATACGAACAAGAAGTTGATGTTAAACAACTATATTTAATTAACAAACTATCTGACGGATATCTAACTGTGACCGCAATAAATCTAGCAGATCCTAACACAATAAACTTGCAGGGGTCACGATGACAGTCCCAAGGCAAGGTAAACATTCGGTATCAATATTCCATCAGTACATATTGAAGGATGCCTATTGTTGATTTTGGCGCCTTATCTAATCGAGAATATTGCGTGAAACTACAATATGAAACAAACTAACTATTCTCAAATCTGTATTAACATATCCTACTAAAATACGCCAAAATGTGAAACATTTTACTCAATCACCCAAAAACTACCGAACTGATTTGGATGAAATTTGGTATACATATCGTTGATGAACTGGATCGAGACATAGGATACTTTGTGTCCACGGAAAATGATGGGTTCCTGTGGGATTCTCAAAAACTGAAGTTAATGATAATCTAATTGAGATAAAAGAAACAAAAAAAATTACTACAGTAGAACCTTGATAACTTAAACCTCAACAACGTAATAACCTCTATAAATTCATAAAAATTTGTGTTCCCTTCCCCTTTGGAGTCCAAAACCTCTTTTACTTAAAATACGAATCCTCTATAACTTAAACGAATAATTTTGGCATCGAACCTCAGTAACTCAAATTTGTAACGACGACTACCTACCTTTGTAACTTCAATCATCTATCAATTAGTCATGTAAAATGAATGTACAAAGAAAAAATGTTCCCTGTAGTCCATTGTTAATGCTTACACGTGTTTACCAAATGGCTTCAAATGTAAACAATACACTAAGGTCTCAGTACGGTTACTTATTTGTATCATTCGAACATAGCTCGTCTATCTCTATAATTCCTAAACATAACTCATAAATGAACCTCTGTAAGTAGAAATATAAACAAATAAAAACTCCTTAACTCAAACCCTTAGTAAGTAAAAACCTCAATAACTCAAATTATTTAACGTTTCTCTTGGTCTTATCGAGGTTCTACTGTATAACTTTAGATAGGTAAGATAAACCAATTGATCGCTGACCCACTTACCTGATAATTCGCTTATAATAATTGTCAAAACATACGAATTTTCCTTTGAAGAGAATGCGACTTGCACTTTGGACCTTCTAATTACAAGGAAACTGTGTTCAGGATCAAAGTTATTCGAAATTTGACCTTTGTTTTCAATGATAATTTAGATATTGTAGATGAAATTGCAAAAATACTTAAGTTCGAAATCGCTTTTAAAATCGTAGAAGTAATAGAAACTCTTTCGATTTCATAACATTACTAGCTGTCCCAGCGAACTTCGTACCGCCATAAAAAAATAGGGGTTGATTGTAAAGGGTTGAAAATTCAGGGTTATATGTATTTGCTAATGCTGTATCATAAAAAAATTTAAAAAAATATGTATCTAAAATTGAAAAAAAAATTTAGGGATGGATTACCCTTACCCTGGATTATATTTAGGGGGATGAAAAATAGATGTTGTCCGATTCTCCGACCTACCCAATATGCACACAAAATTTCATGAGAATCGGGAAAGCCGTTTCGGAGGAATTTAACCACAAACACCGCGACTCGAGAATTTTATATATTAGATAAAAAACGTTGGTAAACTAATAAAAATCCTGAGCAAATCCATGGACAAAACTCCAAATAATTTAATGTCAAAATTATGTCACAGGAAGCCGGCAAAATCTGTCACGTCAAATAATGATTGTTCAGAAAACAAGAAGTCTGTCCAGGGAATATGTATATTCAAGCAAAAATCTACCTCATCGTATTGAAATGGTTGTAACAAAATAAGCGTAATGTGGGTCAGGAATCAAATTGGCTGATTGACTATACTCATGTACTGTTTAGAAATTAAAATACAAGAAAGAATTGTTACTTTATTTCATTTATTATGTGTTGAATATAATCGGTATGTTTTGCCGAATAGCCTAGCCGCCGAATAGTCGCCTTTTCCGACTACTCGGGGGCTAGCAGACCCGTCTTTCCCATTGGGCACTTTGGGCAAGTGCCCAGGGCCCCAGATCAAATACAAAGTCCCTAGTTCCTGTTAAATCACTAAACGGAAGTCATAGAGGCCCCATTATCCTAATATGCCCAGGGCTTCCAATCGGTCAAAGACGGCACTGGGGGCTAGTCAGCCCATCTCTAGTTATTAATAACAAAGTAATATAAGTTTTAAAATATAAAAAAATCGGTAAAAAGTTCATTGAAGCCAATGTTGCTTAGGCTCTTTTGACTAGTATATTTACGGCATGTCATAAGTATGATTATGTATACTTAAAATGAGCATGCTCTTGAATAATCTGTGTATGTGTCATAACGAATTTCTCGCATGAATTAGAGCGCCCGTCTGTGGAAGTACCTTTTACCTTACAGAAGACGACATTAAAATAACACTACCTTTTGGTGGTGTTGTGTTTCTATCGGTGAGTAAGGTTCTAGATCTAGAGCCTCATGAGGTAGGGAGGTTGAATCAGGGTAGGCAAAGGCGTGGCACGGAGATGAGCCCGCGCCAGTGTTGCCAGGTCCGATTTTCAAAAATCGGGAGTCGTTATAGAAAAAAACAGTAGATTTATGGAAAGAGCTACAAGAAAAACAGTAGATGCAGAGGCATACTTTTTCCGATTTGCATCCCCGCACCCTAGAATTGGTAAATCAAATCAAGATAAAGACCAATAACGAATGTGTTTCTGTGGCTTCTGCCGCCCCTCAAAGCTATTTTATTTAGACAATTAAATTTATTTTATAATTATTAAGGTTATCTACATCATTAATGACGGAAAATGCAATTGTGAACCATAGTGAATTTGTAACGCTTAAATGTCTATATATTTTAAATATTAGCAAGTCTGTGTGTGCGTGAGTTTGTGTGTGTGTGTGTGTGTATGTGTGTATTTGCGTGTGCATGTGCGCGTATATTTATCAAATACTAGCGGCCCGCCCTCACTTCGCTCAGCTTCGGTGAATAGCTGAAGTGTAGGCTACAGTTTTTGTTCTCAGGCTTGTATTATACACAATGACGTTCATCTATGATTCTTCTTATACCTGCATGCAAAGTCTCAGCCCGATCGATTTAAAATTGACAAAGTTTCATACAAACTTTCATTCCCTATTTTATCTCCTTGGGGGTAGAATTGATCAAAATCCTTTCTTAGCGGATGCCTACGTCATAACATCTACCTACATGCCAAAGGACATCGACGAAATCGGCCCTAGCATGCCCAGAAGAATGTCCTTCACTATTATTTTTCTATTATTTTTTTAACTTATTAGCAATTAATCATAGTAAACGGACAATCTGTTTAAAAAATAAAAGTTCTGTTACTAGATACTACAATCTGTTCATCCAACTTGGCACTCCTTTTTATTGAAAATACAGCATTAAAAATCAATTGATAACTGGATTCAATAGGTTTCAGTCTATAATAACGATTTATTTTAATAGTTTATTTTCTTCGTTAATATTTTATTATTAAATGGGTGATTCTGTTAAAAAGTTGTGCCAAGATTGTTTACCTTAGTAATGCAATATAGGCGACCATAGGTATTTATCAACATAAAAATAGAACTAGGTACCTTAGTTAATAATACTTATTACTAGTATTTATATTATATTTATAAAAAGATTATTTCTGAAATTATCTAAAGATAGTTTATACTCTCATCCCATGTAATATCTGTTTATTTTTATGAAAATCATAATGATAACCAGGTACCTACATACCTAATTACCGTTAGTAAAATATAGAAACAGGTAAATGGAAAGACTGAACATTTCATTTGAAAAGAAATCTATCATTACTTACTACAGGTAAAATCAATATGAATATAAGCATTTATTATTTTTATTATAAATTGCATTTTATGTTCATTTAATGCATATTATTTAAGTGCTTACATAGGGGTAAACACTAAATCTATTCAGAATATATAAAGTGTACATCTTTTATGATTAAGTATAATAATTATAACCTCAAAATCTAATACATTCTGTAGTAGGCCACGGTTCCTCAAGTTGTCCGTATCTCAACAAATGCTTATTTAGAGTTTATGAATGATTCCGAACACAACTAGCATTTTCTCATTGCTGGGCGATCTAGGGCATTCAATGTATGGGGAACGAGCAATGTCCTTTCAGCCCGATTCGTCCAGTGGTTTGGGCTGTGCGTTGATATGATAGATCACTATGTCAGTCAGTCACCTTTGAGTTTTATATATATAGATAGATAGATGAGAGAAATAGACTGCCGTATATTAAGAAGCAAAAATAAATTGATGGTGCTTATTTTATCACACGTACAAATGCTTCTATAAATATTCGATGAAACCCAGGTCCTTTTGGACAGAACTACAGAATGCGTAATAACTGCCTTCGTACCAGCCGGTATGTGTTTTATTTATATGAAAAATGAAGCTCAGAAAGGTTCCTTCAATAATAAGCAATTTGTTTTCAACTTACCAGGTGACATCAAAGCCTTATTCAGAGATAACATTTATATTCCAACATGTACCATCATTATGCATTAACTCGAAATACATTATAATAATTCACATATAAATTAAAATACTAAAATGGAATAATAAACAGGACCTTGATAAAAAAACAAACCGACACCGGTATTCCTGAACCGGTCGGAGCGATAGTCCAAAAAAGGACCGCGGGGATGCGCAAGAGCATGCCCTGTGCGAAAGAGAGAACCGTCGAATCTGGTACGAGTAAGCGAGACAGAGATATGACCGTGCACGCATCTCCCGATCATAGGATAACGACAAATAGCTGATATTAATTTCGATGTAATTCTTAAAGTTAGATGTATCGATATCGTTAAAACACTCGGGTTTACTTACTAAGAGTTAATATATCTTTTGACGTTTACTTATTACGGGCGATCTGTCTAGTTAGATGTACCATAACAGAGTAGATTTTTCATTTTATTCTGCATACCTTCATGTGTTCGCGTCATGCCTTGGATTTCTTTTGTTATGGACAGCATTATTGCCACATATAAAATATTGGTATAATTATATTATACCTCCAATGCCCTACTAATATTACTACTTATATGTGAAAGTTTGTATGTCTGTTACTCAATCACACAAAAACTACTGAACGAGTCCTTTAATAATTTTTATCCAGGAATAATGATAGGTTCCAGTGGGATACCCCAAATAACTAAAGACTGCTTCATAAATAAAAGACAAAATCTTTTTTTTTCGTGTTGTTGTACACTAACGAGAAAAATTGAGGTTTTCGATCATCAGTTTTCAAATTACTGAACCAAAGGTTATTTTTTTTAAACATTAAAACCTACATCACAAAAATGCTAAGTTAATATTATCATGCCTGATGAATGATCTGTTTTGGGCATAGACGTGGTTTTGAGTGTTTAAAATTGCGAAATTAATATAAAAAATCTATGGTTAGATTAGTTGATAGACGGCCAGAACCACGATCAATGGCCACAACGACCATATTTAAAAAAAAAACAGTAGAAGCAGGAGCCCCCTAAAACTATCATAGTTTTCGTAATTGTAAATTATGTTTCTATGTCCATTTTGGTGCAAATTAACCTAATATACTTAAAATTAAATGGTAGAATTTAAACACTGTTTATTTGTTATAATTCTTATTATTTTTAAAGCGTGTAACTACTTGATGTTTAAATCTAAAGAAAATATAACTAGAAAAAAATCCACGAGGACCAGGCAGCAGACGGGACTCGAACCCGAAATTTGACATTGTGGGTTACCTGTAATGCGAAGAGATGGCGCTGCCTTGCAGCTTAAGAATGGCTAGAAGAATTTCGACGCGGTCCGTGAGGGCAGCGGTAGCATAATTGGTCAGTGCATTCGCCCGGATTGCGAAGGGTGCGGGTTCGAGTCCCGTCTGCTGCCTGGTCCGCGTGGAATTTTTTCTAGTTATATTTTCTTTAGACTGTTTATTTGTATTGAAATGAAAACAATAAAATCATAACCCTTAGTAAGAGTGCGAGCTCAAGAAAACTATCGTAGTTTTCGTAATTATAAAACTCGTACTAAGGGTACTGGAAACCCTGGTTGCAGCCAACTTACGTATAGTTTGCTAAGAACGGGCGCGCACTAGATCTGCGATGGAGTGTCATACAGTACGTGAGTGAGCACGCTTTGTTCATCTAGGGTCATAATACAGAGTTAATTATTGATGAATGTAAGAAACGTCCAGCTATATGGCCGCTTTACAGCCAGACGTGGTCGTGCCCATAAACTCGGATGCAGCCCAACCAATATTTTTTCATCATAAACTCAGATAGGTCATTTTCTACGTGCTTACGAGTTTTTGTTTACTACCGGTTGACGTCATAGCATAAATAATCTATAGACTAAAATGGCCGACTGCGTTTTTGTATGTCCATGAAAAGTCGAAAAGGTTTTTTTAAGAATATATTATTTCAAGTACAAAGTTCTATCATTCATTTCAACGAATCCCAATTCGACCAGTACTTTTGCTGACCCTTGGTCTCAAACACAACCATAGCTTCTGCGGATACAGCCACGATTGGCTGTAGTCATGGCCGTCTATAGTTCGAGGTGCGAAAGTGGTCTGTTTTATAAACGCATTAGAGCATTTAGGAATTTCGTGGTAGTTAATTTATTTAACATTTCAATAATATGTACTGCCATTTTAGGATTTGAAAAACGGAACGGAACGGAAGATCGTATTCTTGAATAATAGTAATAAATAATGATAAATATTTCCAACACTCACACCAATTAGCCTAGCCCCAAAGTTAGTACTGTAAGGCTTGTGTTATTGGGTTGCTAGGGTAACGGATAAAATACATATACTGTACATATATAAGTATATTTATATAGAAATACATCTTAAACACCCATGACTGGAGTACAAATGGTCGTATTCATCACACAAACATCTGCCCCCACCAGGATTCGAACCCGGGACCTCTCGAGTCGGCGACACCATGAAACCCGGCGTATAAACCACTCGGCCACGGAGGTCGTCACGAATCGTGTTATCTCGCTACTTCTGATCCACCTAATAGATAATAAAATGTTTTTTTACGTCGGTTTGTCGTCGTCAGGAAATGCAGTACTGATGAAGCGCAAATATCGTTCCTGCCTTGCCTCTTGGCTTCGTATTACTTTATATCCTGGCCGGGAATAACTTCCCGGGACCGTTAACACAGTTTGCATTACATGATTTTGTCAGGGTTCCGTATTTCAAGAAAAAAATGACTCATTTATAATATTATAGTAATATAAGTTATTTACGGGATTGTTACCATGTACCTTGTTTTTAGCGAGTTTCCGATAGTAATACTGTTGCAAGGTACATGGTAACAATCCCGTAAATAACTTATATTACTATAATGTTAATGACCATGAAAGTTTAAAACAATATATCATTTATAATACTTATAGGGTCACTATAACTACTGAGGCTGTTTTTCGGAAGGACAATAAAACACAGAAAAGTATAAACAAAAGGCGGCCTTAATGCTTAGGTAGCAATCTCGACCAGGCAACCATTGGCTAAACCAAAATATATAAAAACAGCCCTTGCTGTGTCTCTTGTCGTTTCTTCTCAGTACAAGGTCTCCCGCCGTAGGTTCTAGTCATTTAATAAGTCGCTAGTAAATTAATAAAGCGAAAACCACAGTAAAGTTATCGTCTACCAAATTTTCACTATAAATTAGAATTTTTAGAAAATTTAGTAGTATTTTGTATGCTCTTCCAAGGGCGAAACATATGGAACTATTATATGTTATTTACCAGCTGTACCAAACTATGTTTCATGCAAATAAACTTTCATTTCATTTCACAGAACACAGAAGGAGGTTAGAAGGGTGATTATGGACCCCGTTGATAGATAATAACTAAACAAACGACGCGACATCAAACAATCTAACCAATCAGCGCTTCCAACAGAGATCAACGACGCAGTGAGAACCAAGGTTTGGTCAAGTTATGAGCATTTGCTCACACATAACTGTGGCGCGCCTGCCCCGCCCACAACTAATCCCTTCTAACCACATTCTGTGTTCTGTGTATTAACCTATTTTAATTTGATTGAAAAACTTACAGAGGACTACTAAATTTAGCAGTTATTCATAATTAATAATGAGAGGAGCTCGATGGCGCGGGTGGTTAGTGCATTCGGCTGCGATCGTTGAAGTTAAGCAACTTTCGCAGTGGTCGGTCATTGGATGGGTGACCAAAAATCTTCTATCTCGAGTTCCTCCGTGCTTCGGAAGGCACGTTAAGCCGTTGGTCCTTGCTGCATCTGCAGTCGTTAGCACCCACCAATCCGCACTGGGCCCGCGTGGTGTGTCATGGCCCAATCTCCTTATTCCATCCATAGGGAAGGCCTGTGCCCCAACAGTGGGGACATTAATAGGCTGATGATGATTATGATGAATAATGACGTCATGTCATTCAACTAGCCTATAAAAGCATCCTAGGTAAGTGACGCAATCTGAAATCGACTCTGACTGCAAGGAATTTTTCCCACGGTACTCCATAATTACGGTAATTGTTATTAAGGCTTAGTTGAGGTTGCACCCTTCCGACCTCGTAAGTGAAGGGAAGTTAAACAGAGGAACCGGGTACCAACCGACTAGGTATAACTTTAATAACTTCGGTATTGGCAGCTTAATTGGGTTGTAACTGCTTAGATGTTTTACACTCAAAATCCAGAAGTGAATATGGACAGGCAATTAATTAAACATTGAAAATAATTATTATAATACATAAATTTAACGTTGTGAGGTTTACAATAATAGGGGTGATGACGGGGTACAGTAAATGAAATTCTATTTAGTCCGTCAGTTAGATGATCAAAAAATAATGGACACGTATTTTTTCTTTGGGCAATCAACCAAAAAATGACAAAGTTATAGCGCATCAAAGTTTGGGAGTAGGGGCTCGTGACGTCACTTTTGAGTAAATTTTCATTTATAAGTGTACTCAAACGTGACGTCATGCGAAATTTCAAATCAATATATCTCTGCAATGTTTATATTATGTGAAAAAAGAAAAAATACATGTCCAATACTTTTTGATAATCTACCTGATAAACGAAGAAAAAAAAATAGTCATCATCCCTATTATAATGCTGATTGATAAATGTATTCGCGTTTTTCGTTAAGAATCTTATCTTTTTCAGTAAGTTTGAGAAATGTTATAGCCATTGTCTCATTATCAAAGAAATAAATCACGATAGATATGATCATTTTAAAAAAATCTTTACAATTACGTTAACTCCCCGTCTTCCACATTATTTGCCCTGGTACTTCTTACAGGCCGGTGTAATAAATCTATCGTGAAATAAGCCATATTTACTATATTTTTATCGTTCATAATATTATTTAACTAATAAATCAACAGGCGATGAGTTCGTGCTTCTTAGATAGAAATCCTATTATTTACAAAAATATGTCATTCTCACGACAAAAGCCGAGTGACCAGGTGTTCGTACATTCAGAGCTTTCGTTGCAGACATTACCCTGAAACCAATCAACATTTAAATTTGACACACGCCGACCTATCGGCTTGCTTCACGAATTTAAACCTAAACCGGACTGTTAAAAGTTCAAAACGATTCAGAGTTAGATATTCGAAGAGAACATTAAATATCCATTTTTTCATAATCCCGAACAACGAGTCGAGTTTTTAATAATGGCAGTTCGGTTTATCTTTGGTCACCTGCAAATTTTATCATTGCTTTATTTCGTTATCAAATAGATCAGTGAAAATTCAAACTACGTATAAATTGTTTACTTATATATTATTCAACTGAATGGAGTAGGAACTTAACGCTTATTATAGAATGAATTTAGATGCTATCCTATTCCAATCTGGTAGATCAATCAGTTGGTCTTCAAGGCAGTTTTCTGCACCATCTGTCGCCATCATACACAGACCATCAATGATTTTTTCCATCAACATATCTTCCTGAAGTATGAACCATTCCGAATCTATCATCACGTGTTTTTCAAATTCCTGCCACACCTCAAGCTTTACTTCCTTTATATAATCCAACACACATTTCTTGTTGCATTTATTGCTATGCAAATTTACTTTGCTTACAATACTAAAAAAGTTATCGCACAAAAGGTTTAATTCTTCAACGTCATCGGGATATCTTAAAACGTGGTGCCCCAGAGCCCTTATGATTTCGTCTGTTCGTGAAGTTTTACCTTGTGCCATAGTCAACTTTATCAAATCATGTAATTCTCCACGGTGCGCATTAGGATTGTGAGGGATACCGTTTTCTGTCAGCCAATCACTCATCTCAACTTTGGAGCTCGCCAGAGTTGGTGTATCAATACGCTCCTCTTGCATTACCACGACACATGGTTCGCTTATATGAGATAGTAAATTTAGGAGCCACTTGCTCGTCTGTGAGTCGTCATGATAAAAGCGTGCCTCCAGTACACCTAATTGCATCGATACAGCTACGAAAAGGTGATCCTCCGTCACAGATTTTTGACCTGTCGCCGTGGGTTTGTTTTTGTTTATTTTGTTTATGAAATTCTTTATCGTATTAACGTATATTATGTGCCAATTTTCTTGTCTGACTTCTGCTATCCTCTTCAAAAACAGCGTTCTCCGAAAGACGCGTACAGGATCTTCGACGATAATCCCCTTCTTAGTGCCTGCTAAGCTCAACAAATTGAATGGCTTCTTTTGATTTGAACAAAGGTCGTTTGTATTTTCGCTTTCATGAATCTTAAAATCTGCTAGCTTCGGTATATTTCGGTCTATCAAATAGATCTTTTTTAGTATTCTACGGAATTCACTTGCTGATAGGTTGTTCTGGATGAGCGGATGATGATCCCTGTAATGCATTAGTTGGGAGTATGTCAGCGGTTGGCGTTTCTCTTTACCTTTTCTGAACGAAGATGGGTATCCAGTATACCAGTCAAAAACTAAATCTGTACTCGTGCTTGTAAATACATCTTCAGGTGCTACATCGCATCTCTGTAAAAGTGATTTCACTAATAATATTTTATTTGTGATTATCTCTTCTCTTCGTTTATTCATGCTTTCGTTTTCTTCTCTTATCTGGAACAAAAAACAGTTAAATATTTTTTGATTGTATAGTCCTCATTATTATATAAGTGAAAAGAAACCTTTTTGAGCAATTTTTGCACAAGAAGGAGTTAGACATTTTAGGTTATATGAAGATGGAATACAGATAGCTATTTTTTTTAAACAATATTGTATTAAAAATACTTAAATTATATATTTATTAATAAAAATACACGTTATCCTGCGTTTGATACACCCACTTATAATGATCATAAAAGAAATACCTTTGAAAGACAGATCTTCAATAATGCTTAAAATGAAAAAGGTCGCGTTTGGGTCAATATGCAAACAACTCGTTAGTACTTATGTATAATAGTAGATTATTTACCAAGGGGATAAAACAGTGTATTATGTCACGGGCAACATATTGAACTCTGAGCGAATTATGGTAAGAATCCTGATGTTTTGAAGTCTGCCAAAGACTAAGACATTTTTATTTCCGAGAAGCATACTCTACACATTATACACTTATTGTGAAGAAAGAAAATTTTACAAAAAAAAACAATCCACGCTGTCAGGCAGCAGACGGGACTCGAACCGGCGCCCTCCGCTATCCAGGCGGATGCACTAACCAATTATGCTTCCGCGGCCTTAATGGCCGTGTAGAATTTCTTTTACTATTTCTTAGGATGCAAGGCAGCGCCAGTAAAACATTTCTAGAAAAATGCTCTTTACATTTTCTAAACATCTAGCAATAAAATGCTTAAATAATATAAATTCAATTAAAAGTAACTATAATTTACAACAGTAAAGTACATTTATGTATTTAAGAAATTTAAAATATGCATATAAACATCCATGACTCAGGTACAAACATTTGTTTGCCCCACCGGAAGTCGAACCCGGGCCCTAACCCTCTGAGTAGGCGACAACTTGAAACCCAGCGAACTTACCACTCACAACACGGAGGTCGACAAACAATTAATAAGTAGGTATGTATTACGAAAATATTGTTGTTTCATTAACATACACACATTT
Organism: Chilo suppressalis; assembly: GCA_902850365.2. Classification (NCBI taxonomy): domain Eukaryota; kingdom Metazoa; phylum Arthropoda; class Insecta; order Lepidoptera; family Crambidae; genus Chilo; species Chilo suppressalis. Next base: position 10,714,918 of record OU963917.1, on the reverse strand, counting down.
TATCATCAACTTTAAGTCTAATCGAATCATTTGTAAAAAAGGCTTTTAGTAATGGAATTTCGATGTAATCAAGAATGGAATGCAAATAACGAACGGAAATGAAATTGGCGCTAAAGGTTTTTGTTTATAAATTGAAAAATAATTTGCACTGACTTTAAATATATATTTAGTTACCTATGCCCGGACAAATTTGAAGTCATGGTGACCCTACATTTACTCTGCGACTTTTCTTGCATGCGATATAATAATAAGGATGAAACAAACACCTCTTAAACTAATTAAAAACTGTCGTTCTAACTTTTTTATTTTTTTAGTAAATCTTGGCTCGACTATTAAAAGAATTAGTATTACATTAATGTAATGTAAATAAAACTATAATTAAAATATTTTGCTGAAAAATCTGTAATGCTAATAGACAAACCTACATGTGGAATAAGTTTTACAATATTAAATTTAATAAAATTAGTGTTTAGTTAGCTTGTACGAAAATAATATGTGACTAATGAGCATAGTAAGGGCGGCCATCCGTTCGGATTTCCCTGGATTTGTTTTACTATAGAGGGTGTCTTGGGATGATGCAGGAGCAGTATTCAGTCAGTATTTTACTTGACACGCTACAAATTTGACGGACAACAATTATATTTATAATATATATAATTATGAATATTCTAGAACTTTAACCAAAATATCCCGGGATCCTCTGATGCCTGGACTGAGTGATTTTTTTCTAGTAATAATTTTCTTTCGATTTAGAAATCTAGCAGTTTAATCCTTAAAATAACAATGCAAATATCCGAGGATTAAAAAAAGTTTTGTCCGGCACCGGCCAATTCGACGATGGTCACCCTATGCATAGATCGTCCGATTCCGAAGCAAAAAACGTCCCCCCCCCCCCTTCCCCGCCCGCGTACGAGGACACTGTTATAAAACAAAATGGCGTTTAGGTAAGTGTAGCGAAATATTGCTAGCGTGTAACAAACGTTCAAGGTTTACTTACTTACATACCTTATGCTAAAACTTATTAACTAAAGCTATTTTAAAAATACAACTAGATATAAAACAGCACGCGTAAGCTGTCTGATTACCATAGACGTATAAGAATAGAGTGGGGAAGGCGGCTCTAAAAGTGTCCGTCTAGTAGAAAGAGAAAGAAGATCAGAGACGGCTAGCCTTTCTCTCTCAAATCGCGAATGCGCATTGGATGAAAAACTTACGAATGAATACTGACCAATCACACTACTGCGCGGCAATACCGACCAAACACACGACTACGCAGCGTCACAAGAGAGAGAGACAGCTAGCCGTGCCTCATCTTACTTCTCTTTCTACTAGACGGACACTTCCATTTGTAGTAGAGTACATATCTCCCCTACTCTATTCTTATACCTCTATGCCGATTACACTCAAAATATAGAAAACAAAATGGCGCATACCTTTTCGGCGTCGATAAATAGCAGTGTAGTCAGTCAGAGCGCCGAACAAGCGAACGTGTGGTACCCTGCGTTCTTACTGTGCCAAAGCGGGGCGCGCGGGGGGGACGCCGCCGGCTGGACACTGTTATAAAACAAAATGGCGTATAGGTGAGTGTAGTGAAATATTGCTAGCGTGTACAAACGTTCAACGTTATCATATATACCTTATACTAAAACCTAAAGCTATTTTGAAAATACTACTAGATATGAAACAGCACGCATAAGCTGTCCGATTACACTCAAAATATTACCTTTTCCGCAGTGTCAGTCAGAGCGCCGAACAAGCGAACGTGTGGTACCCTGCGTTGTTACTGTGCCACTGAGGGGAGTCGGGGCGCGCGGGGGGGAGGCCACCGGCTGGCGCGTCGCGTGATAGTAGTGGCGGGGCGCGGTGGAGCAGGGGAGGGGACACTAGAATCGTGCAAAGATTATAAATAGACAGATAGGTAATTCGTGCGCGAGTGAAATGAAAGTATTGTATTGTGTATTGTATACTTACATAATTATTAGATACGAATTTTATTCACAATTTAATATGTGTTGTATGAATGATTTGTTTGTTGGTCGAAATAGATCGATTTGAATTGACTAACGTAGATTTGTAATTGACTTATTAATGCGGTAAAAAAATAGTTTGAAAAATAAAACTGGATTTCGTTGTTTAGTTTAGACTGCAATTTAAATTAAATTAATGTTCGACGATAGAATGTGTGCTAGCAATTTTGTTTCATTTATTTAATCTTTCAATAAAGTTTCTGCAACTGTTTTAATTTAAATGCATAAGTAATTAGTACCGCAAAACTACATTAAATATCTGTATATAATTTCTGAAATGTAATAAAAAATATAATATGTAATAAATATGAAATGTGAAAGCTTTTATATTGGTTATTCAATCCCGTGAAAACAGATGCACGAATTCGGATGAAATTAGTGCACACATAAAAGTAGGTAGGATAATACCCGGATGGAGACACAGAGTACTTCTTATTCCGGAAAAAGCCTTATTCGCCACGGGATCCTTAAAAAGCGACGTAAATACTCTGGTATTTTTATCCCCGTTTAAGGTTTCCTAAGGTTAAAGGGTCATTTCACACCTAGGGTTACCATCCGTCCGGATTAGTCCGGACATGTCCGGTCTTTTTCCGGATATTTTAAATTATATCGAATATGAATAATAAAAGTACTTATTGATTTAAATACCATACCATTGCAACTAAGTGAGTAATGGCACCATTTGTGACTAAAAATTCCGGACTTTTTTCGAAATGTCAGGATTTTTATCAGGATTTTTGAAATTCCTAAATGGTAACCCTATTCACACCGGAATAGCAGCGGCCGGTAGCTACGCGGCGAGCACTTTCCCTAAGAAAGCGGTGTGAGATAATTTTAAATTTTATCTACATACTTATAAGGACCAGTATAACTTGAAATGGATCCGCGGTGTCGCGAGTGAGCGATATTGCTCGCGGCCGCGGAGCGGAGAATAGACTGCGCGGGCGATTCTGGCCTCTGTGTAGATAAAGTTTAAAATTATTTCAAAACGCTTTCAATGAGAAAGTAATCGCATTGCGTAGCTGCCGGTCGCGTATTCAAGTGTGAATTGAGCCTAAAGGCTTCTCCATACTCGCGCGAGCTTGAGTGAACAATAGCGAACAGTAAGTTTACACAGACAGACAGATAAAAACTTACATCCGTGGCTGCCCTTACCCTTCGATCTTAAATTTGATTGCAATAAAACTGCTTTGGTCATATTTAAGATTTCAGGCCTTCGATAAATTTCATTTTACTGAATACATAATTCTAAACAGTGGAACGCTTTCAAGTTTTTACTAAATTGACTAAATTCCCATTATCAAAATCTAATTTGGCTAATTTTATTTTTTATGAATTTTATTCTTAATTTTGTTATTTAAAATTTTTAGCTTATCCAATATTTATTTGTAAATAAATATTAGAGCTACTTGTCTACGGTAATGTAACGCTTAGATGCTCTTAGATGTGTCTGCAGATCAAAGTTTAGGAACAAAGCGCGTTATGAAGTTAACGTATAACAGAACGCGCTTATCCTAACCTAGCTCAAAACTAAGTAGGTACACACTTGTTACTTAATCATTGCTTAATCATTACATGTGACAGTTAGCTAACTTTATTTTAACAGGCACAACTATCAATACCCAAAAGGCCAAAAGTCAAATTTGCTTCCAGTTTCATATTCAATTTGTACAATAAACTAGTCACCCCTTGTCACACGAGTTGAGTAATAGTAATTGGAGCAAGTCTCCGATAAATTGGTGTTGATTGGTGATAAGCTCGGTGGCGCAGCGGTTAGCGCGCTCGGTCTGCGATCGTGGAAGTTAAGCAACTTTCGTAATGGTCGGTCGTTGGATGGGTGACCGAAATTTTATTAACGCGGTCGCTTATTCGATATCACCACACCGCAAACTAGGTCTGTTAAATAATAATTTGTGTATCTAAATCAGAAATGGGCAAACTTTTACCTTATCGTATTCGTATCGTACCAATATTTACTATTATAAATATATTCCACACGGACCAGGCAGCAGATGGGACTCGAACCCGCACCCTTCGCTATCCGGGCGAATGCACTGACCAATTATGCTACCGCGGCCCTGACGGCCACGTTGAAATTCTTCTAGCCATTCTTAGGCTGCAAGGCAACGCCATTTCTTCGCATTGTAGGTAACCCATATTATAAATTATGATGATGATATATTATAAATATAAATAAATTTAATTAGCCTAGCCCCAAAGTAAGCACTGTATAAGACTTGTGCTATGGGATGCTAGGGTAACGGATAGAATACATATACTGTACATATATAAGTATATTTTTATAGAAATACATCTTAAACATCCATGACACTGGAGTACAAATGCTCGTATTCATTACACAAACATCTGCCTCCACCGGGATTCGAATCCGAGAACTCTCGAGTCGGCGACACCATGAAACCTGACGTAATAACCACTCGGCCACGGAGGTCGTCAATATGCCGCAATTACATTCGGTCGTTAGCTCGTATTCCGGTGCAAGAAAGACATTACTCGAATTCGGGTACCCGAATCAATATCTACACTTCCAGTGTATTCGGGCTGGAAGACGGTGTAGGGTCAACAAAAGGAAATCTAAATCTAAAGAAAAGTTTTACTAGAAAAAAAAAATCCACGCGGACCAGGCAGCGGACTGGACTCGAACCCGCACCCTTCCTAATCCGAGCGAATGCACTGACCAATTATGCTACCACGGCCCTGATGGCCGCGTCGAAATTTTCCTAGCCTTAAGCTGCAAGGCAGCGCCATCTCTTGGCATTGTAGGTAACCCACATTTTTTTTCTAGTAAATCTTTTCTTTAGATTTAAACATCTAGCAGTTAAATGCTTAAAACAAAATAAAAACAAAAGGAAATCTATCTGAATACGGGCGTACTCGACTCCGTTCATTCGCACTTAGTCGTTTACTCGAATTCCATTGGCACTCGTATCGGGCTTTCGACCAAGTGTTATCGCGCCTTTAGAATCTATAGTTTAGGCCGTTCAAGTATTACGTAAGCAGATTTATTACAATTATTTACCCCCTCCTCCCCCTCGTCAGCAAAAGTAAGCAAAGCTCTTACCCCTCCCCCCCATCCTTACGTAAACATTGGTACCTATATACATTTTTCCTTTAATGTATTCTGTTTTTTTATTGATTCATGAGCTTCATGAGCAGCAGTACCTACTTAAAAAGGCTTAATCGATGATGCTGACGTAATCACCATCTCTACCCCCCCACCCCCTATGTCATCAAAAATAAGCAAAGCAAAGACCCCCCTGCCCCCCTATAGTGCTTACGTAATACTTGAACAGTTTCTTAGCGGGCTTAGTTTTTGCCCAGACCCAGACCCGTCTTTCCCAGTGGGCACTTTGGGCAAGTGCCCAGGGCCCCGCGATCGATAGGGGGCCCCCTCAGATCAAATACACAGTCCCTAATTCCTGTTAAATCACCAAAAGGAAGTCATAGAGGCCCCATTATCCTAATATGCCCAGGGCCTCCAATAGGTCAAAGACGGCACTGCCCGGACCACTTAAGATTTTTTTAATGCATATAGCCAGGTAGGCATATAACTCTACCCCACCTGATATTAAGTGGTGTTAAAGTCCAAACGCGAAGATAGCTGGTACAGCAGTTATAAACGGCTACACCAACCAGCCTCACCTCACTTGTCGGCCTGCAAAAATGCTTCTTCACGCCTCTCTTAAAGGACCCCAGATTGTAGGAAGGAGGGAACACGTGCGCGGGCAAAGAATTCCACTTACGAATAGTATGATAAAGAAATGAATCACCAAATTTATTTGTTCGCGTAGGAATAGTGGCCACAGCGCGTGTGGTCTTCTGAAGAAAAGTTGATGGAGGGATAAGGGAGAATAACTTCTACTACTAACATGGAGGAAATAAACACTCGCCTCTTCAAGAGATGGCGCTACCGGCGGCGCTGCGTTCACAACGTAAGAACTACATCCCGCAAGTGAAATTCGGCAGCCAACAGTTCATATATACGATGCCCGACCAACATCAGTAGGGCCGCAGCCCCCGAGCTAACATCACCCAGCTCGGAGGAAGATCTTCCCCTTTGGCCTTCCTACACACCCTTCTCCCTAGAATTCGTAAAACAAATTAAAATATAGCTCAGTGAATGCCCCTCACGCAGCTTGCAGCTCAGCAGCAGGATAAATACGAAACTGAGTGTGAATAGGTTAACCAGGTTTGGCACCGAGCGGTCTTTGTCAGAACTGATGTGAAAAAAATGGTACTTTTGGTGAATACCTTTGATTTTTAGTTATAATTAAATTTTTAAGATGTTAAAAACTAAAGAAAACAAATAAAGCGCTGCCTTGCAGCCTTAGAAATACTAGAAAAAACGCGACACGGCCCTTAGGGCAACGGCAGTATAATGGTCAGTGCATCTGCCCGGATTACGAAGGGTGCGAGTTCGAGTCCCGTCACCTGCCAGGTCACCGTGGATTTTTTCTGGTCAAATTTTCTTTACCTTTGATGGTCGCGGGTCGAATTTCAAGCGTGGGCCATAGTTTGCCCATCCCTGATCTAAATTAATGTTCATTTTCTACTTTTAGCTGATCGGGAGTCAAACCCGGACCCTCGATAATAGTAAACACTCAGTATTTTTGCTTTTGGGATTCACCCACATAAGTATTGCAGGGCATCAGCAGCAACCAACCAAAACAACCCAGCAGTAAATTGCAACTCAGATCTATGAATATGCATTGCACCGACTCCGAATGTCAATTTGACTTTTAATTTAGATATAAAAGTAACAGGAGCTCGATAGGCGCAAGTGGTTCGCGCGTTCGGCTGCGATCGTTGAAGTTAAGCCACTTTCGCAGTGGTCGGTCATTGGATGGGTGACCAAAAATTAACTATCTCGAGCTCCTCCGTGCTTCGGAAGGCACGCTAAGCCGTTCCGGCTGCATCTGCAGTCGTTAGCACCCACCAATCCGAACTGTGCCGGCGTGGTGGGTCATGGCCCAACCTCCCTATTGCATCCATATGGAAGGCCTGTACTCCAGCAGTGGGGACATTAATAGGCTGATGATGATAAAAGTAAAGAATATGCATTATTTCTCGCTTTTTAGTGGTTTTCTTTTATTTTTTGTTAATTGTTATAAATCTGCCTAGAATCGGACACAGATTTAATAATATTAGTTCAAGACATTTGGCATTAGACATAATTGTTTCCATCCATCCCCCGGGACCTAACCTACCTACGGTCCCTAAGTCCCAGGACTACATTCCAATTTGTGCAGATTGACTGATCAAATTGCTTCTGCAAGTTAGGTGGGTAGCTACTAACATTATCAGAACGGGTTTTCGTGAACCAAACAGGGTAGAAGGTTTTACAGGTCGCTTTAATATTGAATTCAATTTCTAACTTAAACATATTCAGTTTAAAATTTCGCCTGAAATAATAAATGGAACACGTTTCGAAATAAGCAAGCATCGGTTTCATGTGACCCTTTGAAATTTAAATTCGATCTTATGCATTGAAACCTCGGTGTGAGACTGTAACTGAGTGGTTAAAGAAAAGCGATTTCTGATAATGAAAAACGAGATCTTTTCAATGTTGATACAATAAATATAAATAAACTAGCTGACTGGGCGAACTTCGTGCCGCCCAAAAGTATTAATTTACAATTAAATAATATTGCGATTATAAATTGAGATGTAAGCTATACCTTTCAAGTTGAATCAAACTGCACACGGTGTGCAAATTTGATTAAAATCGGTTAAGTCGTTTAAGATTCCATCCCGGACAAACAACGTGACGCGTTATATTTGATGTATATTATTTGTGTTCAAAAAGCGAATAAGTGTTTTCACAATGTCGATCTAACTTAGTTAATTTGTTTGATAAATTAATTGTTCAAGAAAAACAATATTGTTAATGGGTTCTTATTTGCTACCAGGATTCATTGAGGAATAGTGGTATTAAAAACTGTTATTACTTATTTAACCAAGAATAGAAAGCGCTTTCTAAAGCAAAACGTGCTTGATACGATTCGGAAAGAATCTCGCTATTTCACCAGCAGACGACAAGAAGCAGCAGCACCGATATATGGTCTCCGTTCCCATATATGTACAGTCAGTCACAAGTCAAGATATTCAAAACTCTTCTCTTAAACTAATTTAACCTTAACCTCACTTGACATAAGGTAAAGAGTCGATTAAGAAAATTTTACACTACGTGGTAACTTGTTGTTTAACTGACTGTACAATCTTGGTCTCTTAAATCATGGCTTTTTTACCAAAGAAGCAATTGAGCTTCTTTATAAGAAAGCGTGATTCATCATAGGCCACATCATTAATAATAGAAAATTTATGTTTATTTGAGATCTTTTACGATTTGACTTATAAGGCTAAACAGTTCTAACATTTTGAACTCATCTCTGAAGTCATTTTTCAGCTTGACTACTCTGTAAATAGTAAAACGGAGAAAAAACAGCCCTTGCTGAGTTTCTTGCCGGTTCTTTTCAGTACAAGGTCTCCCGCCGTAGATTTACGAACCGATGGCGTAGATTCTAGGCATTCATGAGTGACTGTAACACCTTAAATGATTTTGATTATTATTATTATGAACATAGTTACGTATTTATATTCTGCCGAGCTGGGCTTGACATTACTTTTGATTAGTGACGCGGTCAAACTCAAGCTTAATTTAATTTTCTCGCTCACCGCTCCGCTCAATACTAAGCCCACGCCCGAAGCCGGTACCCACGTTAGCGTCCGCTCCACGTCCTATTTGCATGTGGCACACATACACCATCCTAGTTACATATTTTTTCATACTTTCCGCCGTAACGGCAGTTTTTAAGTCGCCACTTCAGTTTTCACTGAAAAAACGGTCTTTTAATTCCAATAATAGTTGAAAGAAAGAATGATTTTCATTTTGCTAACATATCAACAAGAGTTTTGGACAAACTTTTAATGTCAGCTCCGAAATTGGTAAACCTAGTACTTTATTCATTTCGGCCTAACTACCTAGGTTAATTTCAACTCAAAATAATGTATCAAGTACACTTATTGAATTGAATTTGGATTATACATATTTTTAATTTTTATTAAAAGGTAAATGCATGAAGTTTGATTTAAATATTCATTAAATAAAATATTTAAAAAAACAGTAAAACAGCGTAGGTAGAATATAATGTGTGACGTACATACTTTTACTTATATCAAAATAAATACTTAAAATTTTCTAATAACCTGAAATAACACATGTTAAAAATCTGATCTAGATTATGTGGAATTACGATTTTATCTTATAATTATTTACTAACCTATTTTTTATTTTGTTCCAGGTATGCAACAAATATAGCAAAGGTTTTGAACCGGAGACCTTTCGAAGCAGTCGGAATCATGTCATTGCAACCACAAATCACATTTGCACAAAGTGCAAAGCAAGTGCAAACAATTTTACACAACCACTGCCGCTTCTCAACTATCTATAAAATCAAAATCAAAAATCATTTATTCAGTCTAGGCTGTTACAAGCACTTGTGAATGTCAAGAATCTACGCCATCGGTTCGCAACACTACGGCGGGAGACCTTGTACTGAGAAGAACCGGCAAGAAACTCAGCAAGGGGTATTTTTTTCTCCCTGTATTGTTATATACAGAGTCGTCAAGTTGAAAAATGGCTTTCACCTTATATGTAACTACATTGAAATATACGATTGGCGATGCTGTATCAATATCCTTTGATGATATTTCCGAGTATGAATGAGAGCTTTTAGAAACAAAAGGCTGCGCTGGTCGAATCCCAGCAGTGGGGTTTCCGGCTTTCCTCAGGGAACATTTCATTAGACCCACGATTTAAATATCAAAAGAATACATTTTGAACTGCCCGACTATCGAAGCCTCTTCTGGTTCGTTATGTATGCTTTCATTTTTATTTTATATTCTTTCACGGTTATCTATCCGTATATTAAACGAGTTCAGAAAAGAGTTTTGATATTCAAGAACTTTTCGAATTGGTGTGAACGATCGCAAGAATAGAGTAAATTAATGTTTTTCGTGGGTCCTTTTTAAAGTGCTAGGAGTTTTAACAAATCTAGATTAGTTCGCAACATATTAGTTAGACTTTTCCTGTAGTTTAGTAGGATACTGCCTGCCACTTAAAACAACCAGCGACATTTACTGCCAGTAAATTGTGAAGTTTGTCAAAGTCGATGGCTAATAAACAGCCACTTTTCATTGATATTTGTGAATCGATATACAGAGACAAGACTCTGCGTGCTGATCTAAGAATTATAATGGCCAGAAAGTATCATTATTTCATGAAATGTTACTGTAATTGGTTTGCAGACAGATTTTAATATTTTCTTGAATCATTCTGTACTTTAACATTTTCAAGTTTACGTAAGTACTGGCCTAAAACACAAACTCGAACCTTTTTCACTGCGCAAAAGAAAATGTTGACCAATTTAAAAAGAGAACTTCAACAATTCCCTTTTTAAAAACCATCGACTGCTGAACCGCTCCTCAATATTATCATTATGAAAGCTTTTGCCTTCCTTTGATGTTATATTTTTTTTTTTAAATTCCGCCTTTTTTTTGTATTTCTTTTAAATCTCCTCGGTTGTCAACTCTTGGACAGTGTAGGCCATTAAAGGATGACTTGCGGCATTTGCCAACATTGCCCCGCGGCCAAATGAGGTGGAAATTTGCTAAAATGAGTGGCTACTTACTATACAAGCGCTTTATCATTATTTTTGTGGCGTTGGGTTTTAAAATTGATTGTGTTTTGTGTTGGTCGGACATTATATTTCTGAAATGTTAAGAAATATTTAAAGTGAAATAATATCGACTTAGAGAAAAAAATATAAAGACTGTTATTGTTTCAGTCTAAGACTATTTCGTCTATAAGAATAGGTCTATTTGTGGTCTGTGGTGGTCTTTGTTGACAAACCATACAAATTTAATCAAATTGAAAGAGAAGGTCTCGCATGCATTTTTTAAATCTCATTCAATGGTACCGAACCCTGCCTTCATAAGCGAACCCAAGACTTGGCTGCTTATTACACAATAATTGACTTGAACCCTTTTTCGTTCTGTAATCAAAAGACTGAATCAATTATGCAAATGAAATGCTAAATAATAAAAACAGTCTATTTTTTTAGGCAAACAACCTAATACAATACCCAGAACATAATCGAAGATGATCATCCAGGAACCAAGCTATAGTTCTTAGTTTTAGCAGAGCTCAGCGTGCTAGTACCTCAGACGTCAGACGTCACTCCCGGTATCATGTAGGAGCAGTAGCGATATGCGTTCGACTGGCATGGAAATCCGACCAGATTTCGTTGTTACCTCACCCCCTCCCCTTTCTCCCCTTAGTATCGGTAAGTGGAGGGGAATGTGGGAGAGGTGATGGATGTCATGATTAAATGGACTGCGCATAGACGAGCTGGTTACGGGCACACACGGGTAGATATTTTGAGCGTTTCATTATAACAACCTCATTACAATTGGATTGAGATGTGGACAGGGAATACTTCACCTTCGTCATGCTAATGGCCAGGGAATGGAATTCCCTTACTGCTTCATAATTTTCTGATACATATAGAAAGAATGAAAGAAAGAAATAATTTATTGTCGAGTAGGATCTTGTAGGTATCGATAGGAGCTCGATGGCGCCAGTGGTTAGCGCGTTCGGCTGCGGTCGTTGAAGTTGAGCAACTTTTGCAGTGGTCGGTCATTGGATGGTGACCAAAAATTTACTATCTCGAGCTCCGCCATGCTTCGGAAGGCACGTTAAGCCGTTGGTCCTGGCTGCACCTGCAGTCGTTAGCACCCACCAACCCGCACTGGGCCCGCGTGGTGGGTCATGGCCCAATCTCCCTAATCCAATATAGGGAAGGCCTGTGCTCCAGCAGTGGGGACAACAATAGGCTGATGATGATGATGATGATGATTGTCGAGTAACTTATTTATTGAGTAACTTATTTTATTTATGCTTTTATTTCTAGTTTTCCATTGAAAACTAAAAAAAAATAAGCTCAGCTAGGACGCCTCAGCACAATGGCACAACAACACCAAGGCCGTTGCGGCGCTGATATTCTAACAAGGCCTAAGGTTGACGTGAATTAAAGTAGTTATATAAATAACACAATCACAGTTAAAATACCAAAAACAAAGAAAAAAAGGCTGAATATATTTTTTTATCTTTGCCAAAAAGCAATCGTAGTAATATAATTTATTAAAATAGTCTTTAGTCTGCGGAAAGTAAGTTAATTAATTTAGCATGAGAAACTTATTTGTTAAAAAATAGAAACACTGGAAATTCTATGAGTTTAAAACATAATCTGATTTACCCATCTACAGCAACTATCGACAGAGGGTGAGATCTATTATGTTAACGTTCAACCTTAAAAACAATAATATAGGGATCTCCTACGCAACAGTTACTGTTAATAGACATTTTTGAGTCTGCGAGCTGAAGCTTAGATACCACAGCATTGCTGAACATTAGGTGCGGTGCAATTTTACACAAACGCATTCAAATCTTTTATAAAAAAAATCGTGGAAGTGCTAAATCATCTGCAATGGGGATAGTCTTTTATCAGTCTTTTTAAGTTCATCAAATTATCCAAACCCATCTATCTGACTGATCTTAAGTGTCAGAATGGAGTATCAAGATAGATAGCTGACGTTGTTACAGAAAACTGTACTTCTCCATCCAGCCATCCTTATTTTGCATATTCGGAGGTGAAATAAGGCTAACGGATTTGTATTTAATTTGGCAAAAGGATCGTATATTGCCTATTGTGCAAATATGTTAGGTTTTTGTGGGACTATCAAAATTCGAACTGTACAGTATATCCAAATCGGTCACTGGCTTACAGGTTTTTTTTATAAGTATTTTATCCTAATTAAAAATATCCTTATTATTATTATCCTTATAGATTTGTAAAATTGCTGAAAAAAATCATCCTCTTTAGACAATATCCCTCGTTACATCAAAATCTCAGTATTAAAATAACCTTGCTTTTTTCTATAAACCTCTTTGCGTTTTCGGATAATAGCCACCCGTATGTTTCACCTGTCCTCATCTACTTGTAACCATTATAACCAGAGCTGCCGCAACGCCTTGTGCCGTTGAATCCGCACCGGAATCCAGATCATGATGGGTCTTCGCTGACTGGCCACCGAAGAGATATTACCTGCACGTCGTTTTGCCTCTAATGTCCCTCTAATGTAACAACAGTGATGGTGGAGCTGTTATGTGTAATGGTCTAACTGGAGTAAGTTCTTTATCTATATATTAAATTAAATAAGTTTATTTTTTATGAATAGCCAAAATGATAACGAAATGTAAAAATGAATAGGTGAATTTAAGTGGAGTTTTATCCTGATCATCCAGCGCGTGTCTTAAATTCTTGTCCTAAATTCTCTCTTTCATCTCTAAGAAAATCTGCTTAAAGACAATCTCAACTTGATTCTGAAAATTGAGTTAATTGAATCTCTGGCGATTCTAAGAAGACCGAGTATTGTTACTTAATGAATTCACTAAGCATCTAGGCTGAAGAATCTCGCTACCTAATGCTAAGCATTGTCAAAATGAATTGTAAATTACTAAAATCTGTGAAACTATGAAAGAAATCTGCCAGTTTTATACTCAGTAATACAGTTACCAAGATATACTTCCTCATTCGAAACATTACCTAGTATAAATAGTGAAGTTTATCAAAAAAGAAGGCGTTGGAGTGCAAAAAATATATAACAGAGATATTGAGGTGATGTAATAAGGACAACGATATAGTTGAACGGCGGGCCATCTCACGGCCAATAAAAGCCTGCGTATAGAGCATCGTAGAAAGTCTTAGTTTTACTAGATACGACAATGTTACCTCTAGGTATATGAAGAAGTTTAGTTTTCAAAAGGCAGTATTTTACTTAGTGACGTTTAAAAATGGCTATCGGACAATCAATAATAATTTTTCATATTTTGATATTGGTTTGGAAATATTGCAATCAACTTAAATATCAATGTTGACGCCTGATAGTAAGCGATCACAATAATAATAATAATAATTTGTTGGAACCACTTTACATTTTCGTACATGATAATGTGAACCCTGCCCTCTGGAAAAGTTTACGCTGAGGACCAGAAGACAGTGCTCTCCCCACTATTGTACAATAACCTGTAATGATGTGAACGCGCTTGATTATTATTGATTTTATCGTTGCCCTAATTGCTAACCAGTGGAGCTCAAGCAACCATAATCACCAATATAACTCTTCATAATATTTTAATTTGTCTACAGTATTCTGTAAGATTAAGGAAATTTTTGTAAGATGAGTAATTTAAATATTCTAATTAAAGAGGCCAATCTGTTATGCCGAATCTACTAGACTTGTGGTATTGTTACATCTTCTCTAAAGTCTTTCCACTCGATCTAATTCCTGACTTGTAGTATTGTTAATTCTACTTCACGGGCTTACTACCACTTGACCTAATTCTTCGCTACAGCATCCAAGTATCCCTCCATCACCTTTTCTTTTATTTATATTACAAATTTGAATTTCTTTTATTTAAATACCGCACTTTTGTGTAACCTCCTAATAGCCCATTCCAATAGCTCCATCAAGTATGTGTGTCGCATCCAGCTCATCTATATATCATTCAACACGAGTGGTTGTTATTAAAAAAGGCCCAGAACAATCAGACTATGGCTCAGGCCGGCCATTTTGCCCCCGTATCCAATTACTGTCTTAGCCCGCGCGCAATATACTTATTATATTCTACCACTGACTAGCAGAAGTGGGTACTATGACTATGACTGTAGCGAGCTTGGGATTGGAGTGGCGGCCATGGCGGTCGAACAGCCATACAATGTCAATTAACTTTTAAGTTTGTTCAGTTATTGCTGAGGAGTGGTGAACTTTCGTAGTGGTCGGTCATTGGATGGGTGACCAAAAATCTTCTATCTCGAGTTTCTCCGCGCTTCGGAAGGCACGATAAGCCGTTGATCCCGGTTGCATCTGCAGTCGTTAGCACCGGCCAATCCGCAAGCGCCCGCGTGGCCTTGGCCCAATCTCCCTATTCCATCCATAGGGAAGGCCTGTGCCTATGGGTACATTAATAGGCTGATGATGATAATGATTGCTGTCACTTTCTTTTCTTTCATAATAGAGTAAGGCAATATGAGACTTCGAACGATATTAAATTTATTTGACTTCTCGTGAGTGCTTCAAAGAAATTTTGTTGCTCGAAAATACTGAAACCTTATAAAATGTAGGCGTGCATAGCATTAAGAAAAATATTTTTCTGCCGAAAAAAGTACTTATGGCGTGTTAATCACTAGGGTTTAACAACGCCTATCTATATATTTTATTTTGCGCAAAAGCACCATATTTAATAATGTTTTGTCATGTTTTATTGCTGATAATGTAGATCACAGCAGTAGTAACAGAAAATCCGGAAAAGCCCTACATCATCATCAGCCTATCTTAGTCCACTGCTGGACATAGGACTCTCCTATTGCACGATACTGAGAGCAAAGCTCTACAAACCCTACTAAATTGAAAAACGAAAATATATTTATTTGAACATATAAAATGTATAATTAGTGTACGTTAATAGCTATCTTAGCTTCTGTGTAATTATGAAACAATAGTGTATAGCACTGCCTGCTCCTCTCCTATACAGGTTGTTGCTGAATAAGTCCATGGATAGACTTTTATACACTCCGGCAAACGTCTTGAGCAACGACCATAGACAAGGATGCCTGCGCAGTAGCAATTTTACATTGAAAAACGCCTATTGCGCAAGTTTATTTGTCTGTGGTTTTACTCTAAAGTTTGTCGCTACATATATTATTAAGCTAAGATAAGATAAGATAAAAACTCTTTATTGCACAATACAGTAACAAAACAAGTAGAAAAATACAACATTGCACAAAGGGCGGTCTTATCGCTACTGAGCGATTTCTTCCAGACAACCCAATGAGCTGGAAATAAAATAAGGTAAGCGTGTAAGAGAGGTTGTGCGGAACACAAAGAAAAAGTTTTCCTGATAATTAGATAAGAAGAAAACGAAAGGAAAAAAAAAATAAAAGAAAAAACAATACAATAAGGGAAATTTTAATATATAGACAAACATAAATATTCAAATACTTCACAACGCTACCGAAACCAGTAAGTTCTAACGCAAGATTTATGAAAAATTAAGTTCCTCCGACAAAAGCTCCTTAACTAGAGACTTAAAACAGTCTAAACTTTGGGCACGTCTTATCTTTTCGGGCACGGAATTCCAGAGTTGGATAGCATGTACGGTAAAAGAATGGCTACACGCCTTGGAAAAGTTAATTAATAGCGTTCCCTTCCCATCATTCAACATAAGGACCAAGCTATGGCCCAGTCAATTTAATCAATCAAATTCCGAACCAATGCATCCATCCTCCAGGAACTGTCCATCAAACAACGTCTGTCTTCCATCGTACAAGGTCGTATATTCTAACTTTCTTTGGCCACATCTCACGCCGAGAAGATGCGTCAGTGGAACGACTGGTGGTGCAGGGCAAAGTTGAGGGCGTAAGGGCGCGCGGCAGATCACCAATGCGCTGGACTGACCAGATAAAGGCGGCACTGAACGATCCACTTCACGAGTGCAGTAGAAAGGCCGCAGTGCGGGCCGAATGGCGGCGTATTGTGAAGCGCGCCACCAATCCTGATGTGACGACCACGACCACTTTGTCAAGAGTGTAGCGCCGAAGAAAAAATGGCCCAATCTCCCTATCCCATCCGTTTGCCTCAGCAGTGGGGCATTAATAGGCTTATGATGATAATGAAAGGGTATTTGACAGTATTAAATATAAAGTGCCAATTGTTAGCATATCTGTTTAAAAGGAATATAGGCAGGGGTTTTTACTATTTTTACAAAAAAAATATTCCTAATTTTACTAAAAACCTACGAAAAAGATAATAGTTTTCTTATCTATTGTCACGTGACCCAAAACGCTTGAGATTGGCGGAGCCTAAAATGACGTCACACGCAAGTAAACTTCCGGTTAAAGTGACATTACATTGTATCGTTTGACGTTTTAATAACAGTCGTGTGTCGTCACACGCTAGTAAGACGCCATATTGTCCAGTAAAACGTTTTCGCTGCAACATGAAAATGGAGTTTTTGATTTGGTTATATTTCCTGAAATACACAACAGAATGATGAATATCCACTTTTTACGGACTCCATAAACATTAGTCAATAACGTGAGATCGTTTTCTAAAACTTGTCAAATACCCTATTAGTAGGTGGCATATTCAAAATTTTCATTTACTCCCAGTTCGGCATTGCTGATCCTATCAATAAACAGATAATTACTAAGCTTGTGTTTAAGCTTCGTACGTGTGGCATTTAGTCTAAAAAGGTATTGTGGGACGTGAAAATTGGAGGCGTGATCTATTCAGCCATTAAGTCCTACTGGTAGTATAGTAATGTACTCGGTGAATAACGAACTATCGGGATCCGTGGCACGCGGGGCCCCCTCGATTTGTTTACAGGTTAATGGGGAAACGCTTTAAGGTCACCGTGTCACACCGTAGCGAACATTTTCCTTGTCGTCTGTGATGGCTACAGAGAAGAACGCAGAACCTACACAGAAGATCGCAAATATAAAGGGAATATAACTTACCGATAACTTCCAAAAATGTTTCTGCAACGCCTTGTGGTATTATAATAAAACACTGGCCATTAACGCTTCTGAATATCCAATTTGTTGTAAAAACGCCCGCTTTACGATGGCTGTACGGATAATTACTCGTACAAAGAGACGTGCAATGACGCCTGTATGACGAAATAGTCGTATGATTATCACCATTATGACTGCTGTGTGTCTAAATAGTGTTCTGTATGACTCCCATATAACGGTTATACAAACGTTTAGTCATAAAAAGTGCGCCCAAATCGCGGTTTACAAACGTTTGTACGACCTTAGTACGACTTAGTTTGCACGCAATAAGCTTTATCAAAAACGTTTGCTCGACCTTTGTATGACATATTTTTGATAGTTGGGACGGATAGTTCGTTATTCACCGAGTTCATTACTACTCGAGCGAGGAGCTCAATGGCTTGGGTGGTTAGTGCGATCGGCTACGATCGTTGAAGTTAAGCAATTTTCGCAGTGCTCGGTCATTGGATGGGTGATCAAAAATCTTCTATCTGGAGTTCCCCGTGCTTCGGAAGGCACGTTAAGCCGCTGGTCTCGGCTGCATCTGCAGTTGTTAGCACCTGCCAATCCTCTCTGGGCCGACATGGTGGGTCATGGCCCAATCTCCCTATTCCATCCGTAGTGAAGGCCTGTGCCCCAGCAGTGGGGACATTAATATGCTGATGATGATGATATTAGTACAGTACCAGTAGAACTTAATGTCTGAATAGATCACGCCTCCAATTTTCTTCTGTGATGCTTAATCCATTGACAGTAGATGATAACTTTTTGACGTATCCTCTCTTATAAATAAATATCAGAAAATGAATTTAGAATTTTGGAAAGTGTCTCCCCGAGCGAATTGCTAATAGATGACAGTACGTACTTGGAATGGTTATTTTTATTTTTTTTATTGTTTATAATGGTGTAACTGTAGTGTATTATACCTGTACATTTTTAGTATAGTACTTGCAAAATTATAATCTTACTAAATCCTTCGAATTCTTTTGAGAATGTTATTGTTAAGTCGGAGTACCTTTGAATGCGTACATTTTATGCCCAACTTCGATCTAAAGTGTGAGGATAGATGGTAAAACATGGCCAAGGTAGATCATGCAAAAAAAGTCCCTTACTAATATCTTTTCGCGATTCAGTCACTTGCGTCTATCGTTGACAAAAAAACCAGACAATACTCTTGCATCGGTCACCCGGCGTACATTCTGAGGACCGCAGTCCCTCCTCAGCACCTTGGGAGTGCGGGTGTGGTCGCGGCAACCGTTGCCGACTGTCCGCGCACCCGCAAGGTGATTGTCCGCGAACAGACCCACCCGATGAAGATCATCATCATCATCAGCCTATTAATGTCCCCACTGCTGGGGCACAGGCCTTTTCTATGGATGAAATAGGGAGATTGGGCCATGACCCTCCACGAGGGCCCAGAGCGGATTGGTGGGTGCTAACGACTGCAGATGCAGCCGGGACCAACGGCTTAACGTGCCTTCCGAAGCACGGAGGAGCTCAAGATAGTAAATTTTTGGTCACCCATCCAATGACCGACCACTGCGAAAGTTGCTTAACTTCAACGATCACAGCCGAATGCGCTAACCAACTGCGCCATCGAGCTCCTCTACGCCATCGAGCTCCTCCTCTCCTGATGAAGATGCCCTAGAGTATTAGGGGCATGAACATCCCTGTGAGAGTTGCGGGTCCCCTATGGGCAGACCCGCAACTCTCACAGGAGTGGGAGGGTAAAGACCTCAAACTTCGCTAGCCTTTCGCGTTAATGATCGCATCTGTGTAACAGGCGGTCGGCCCGAACCATTCCGTCCTAACATTTTATTCGGCATCTATTAAACAACCCTTAATAGACCCTCATAGTGGTCATGTGGTCGTATTAACGGTACGTGTTAACCTTAACGCGCTCCATAGTTAATTGTTACGGGGTATATATTGGCTACATATATTACTTTGAAAGACATACATCAGCATTTGCGAACTGGACTTCAAAACATGGAACACGCTTGGTCTGACTTTTTCGAGTTTAATTTTCTTTTCATTTTTTTTTTATGTTTTGCTGCTATATGGCAATCTGTTTTATAACAATTAGCAATCTTTGGCTGATCCTAGATCTGGACATTTTAAACTTCCACAAGAGCCAAGTCTAGTAATAAAATTCCTTTACAACGAACTCTCTTTTTGGCTGGTAAATCTTTCGATCAGAGTCGGAATGTCATTTCGTTTCAAACGGGCATGTTGTATACCACCCTCTCCATTAAGTGTTTTAGCCAGTTCATTTACATGGATAGCCTTGACTGATAGTTAGTACTGTACTGGGCTATTTCTTGCCTAGCTGTGTTTATTTTAAGGTCTAAGTAAATATACTTGTTGCTGATGCACTGGGGGATAATGACGAAAACCTTTACCGAGTAAAATAATCTTTTTATCACGTCCACTCGCAAAGAGCTAGTTAGTTCTACGTTTTGATCTCATAAGAATCAAACACATTTCGATCAGATGTCTAAGCCTTATCACTTAACACTTTTAAAAGCTTCATATTTGTTCATAACAATGCATCTTCACTAAAAGAAAGTCAACAAAAGTGTTTTCCTACATAAATGCTAAGTGCAGTATCAATATATTTATTATGAGAGCGAAAACTTTTCGCAGACTCTGAAACACTAAATTGTTTCTGTGCACTCACCTTTAGACTTTTATGTTGTCTATGCTTGCTATAGAATCTCACAGGCCGTTATATATACTCTTATATATGAATAAGAAAATAGGATCAAGCTGTGATGTATAATTATCAGGTGTTTAAAGCTAAAGCTTTAAAATGCAATATTTTTTTTGGTCCGGCCTTTACGCAACCATTCCATTGCACCATTAATTACGGCCATACGCCATATAAATTTAGTCATTCCTGCAGCAAGGTTGTGAGAATTGAAATATGTATGGAAATTAGCTCAAATCAACTAGGGGTATATAGTGCATAGCAACCGAGACAAGTTCACTTCTTCCTGGGGGCCATTCTCCTAACGGAAATGCTTTGGAAAACGCTAACGCTTTCAATTTTATTTCTGACCGCCGAAGGTTTTCAAATACCTCACACTTATTTTTTTTTAATATTGTTATTACCAATGCAAAAGAAAAAAAAGAGCGCGAGCATTTGTAAACCTCAGACGGCTAGAAATAACAAAATGAAATCGTAAGCGTTAGCGTTTCCAAAGCATTTCCGTAAGGCGAATGGCCCCCTGGTAAAAAAAACAGCAGTTCAGTGTAGCGCTATCATAAAACTATAAAATAAAGTGATATAGCCAATGAATTGCCCGTAACATACGTATTTGTTATTTTATGAAACGCTAAAATAAATATTCTTTCTGAAACCTATAAATAGCAACAAACTTGCAAGTGTTAAGCAAGTTTGGGTAGTACTTAAAAATTTATACAATAAGGGTATCACCACTACAGTTACCATAATTTTAGAAGTAGTTGGGATTAATTTGTACTATTAGTAAAATAGTTTGTTGTTCATGAAATGCTAAAATTAATATCCTTTCTTGTAACCTATAAATAGCCACAAACTTGCACGTGTTAAGCAAGTTTGTGGCTGTTTATAGATTATTTTGGTCGAGCTTAATTTGTACTATGAGTAAAATAGTTTGTTTTACAAGTAAAATTATTACAGAAAATGTAACAAATAACTATGGATGGTGGCTAAGAAAAAGGAGAGATGTGTATTGTGATCATTGTGAGTCAACCAAATCTCTTAACTATTTCATCGGAGAATCCGTTTAATCTTTCAGTCTCGTAAACAAAATTACTTTCGGCATTAAATATTAATAATGGACAAAATTTTCGCCAGATCAATTAATGTTATATAAACCTGTGTAATGAACTGTAAATTATAGAATGGCTGTATCTGTTCTTTATAAATACTAAAAATTTTCGGAAATACGTAAATTCGAACATATAATGCCACCTGAGACTTAATAAAGGGAGTATATATACAACCTCCGGTATTTTCTCAAATAGTCATTATATCAAAGTGTCCGTTGAAACCTGCACGCGTAGGGCTGCTACCCCGACCCGAGCCTTGAAGCAAATTAATCTAGGGCTGGTGCGGCCCGAAAACCAATTTTTGCCAACTCCCGGGAACCCGACGATACCAGACACGTGATGAGGGCAGTTCTACACTGTTACACACGGCCAAGCAGAACGGACAACTTTGCGAGACACTGCAATAATAAATATTTTACTTATAGCTTACAAAGTTTTTCTGCGAAGTTTAATTTCTTTTCCCTACAAAATTCCCAACCCCTATCTTACCTCTTTCCACTTTTATTTTTACTACAAAAATTAGACTAAATGAAAAAATTTAAAGCTTTTTAATTTAGGAGTGGGGCTGTTCAAGTATTACGTAAGCACTGTAGGGGGGTAGGGGGGTATTTGCTTTGCTTATTTTTGATGACATGGGGGGGGGGGGGGGTAGAGAGTGGTAGATGGTGATTACGTCAGCATCATCGATTAAGCCTTTTTGAGTACCGCTGCTCATGAAGCTCATGAAAGCTCATGAATCAATAAAAAAAAAACAGAATACATTAAAGGAAAAATGTATATAGGTACCAATGTTTACGTAAGGATGGGGGGGAGGGGTAAGAGCTTTGCTTACTTTTGCTGACGAGGGGGAGGAGGGGGTAAATAATTGTAATGAATCTGCTTACGTAATACTTGAACGGCCCCTAACAGCGTGACAAACAAACAATTTGATTTTCGAATTTTTAATTGAAAAATCAGGGTTTAGAGACATTTTTGGGTATCGCTCATTAGAGCTACCAGGCACCCACTCACAGACTGACAGGTGAACCAACGATGGACTTCGCGTGATCAACACGCAGTTAACTGAGGAATCTAACGCTCGGGGCGTAGGTTGAGCGGTCAACACAAGACAAGTATGCAAGGAGCGGGTTGTTTGTTAGTAATTTGTCAACTTACTGTTCGCGTATGATGCACTCGCCGGCCGCACGCTAGCTTGCCATCAAGGTGATCCAATGTAGTGAGCGCATGTTCACAGAAGTAATAATATACTTACCGAGCAAGATGTTGTTGGTCTAATATCCGGTGACTAATGAGCAAGGTTATTAGTTCGTGAAAAGATTAATAGAGTGTTAGTTTTTCTTATATTTTTACGCTTCTACCTGATTTCAATGAAAAGTTCGCTTATGAACTAAATTAAATAGATGATTTAGCTAAAAACTTTTATTGGCTTTACTCTCTTCTAGATAATCTTCGATTCTAATAGATCGAGTTGTGGGATAATTTTCTTTCTCAGTTAATTAATTAAACCAGCCATCCTCTACTTCGGTGTGTCCCAACGTTTAGACCAGCGTCAAACCGTTAGTTGTTTTTGCCCGCGAAATAATAAATTATTGTTGGTCTGTATTGTCTTCAGATGTTATCTTGACTTAGTGCCCTCTCCATGGTATGGAAGCTTCGATTCACAAGTATCCTTTGTTTAATTTCAGCGTGCCAAAGTTTCGTACGTACATTTTATTTATGACGGTGCTTCGCTGCTTTGGAAATATGTATTACCCTTTACTTTATTATGGGACAATAACTTACTGATAGGAGAACTCGACATATATTATGATTAAAACTCAGTTATATTGGCTAGCTTAAAAACTTAACTATCGTCATCATCGTCAGTCTATTAATGGGAGAGAACACTATTGGAGCACAAGTGCTTCCAATGGATGAAATAGGGAGTACAGGGACCATGCTAACAACTGCAGATGCATCCGGGGATTAACGACTTATAATAGAATAATATACATACGACAGACGCTCTCAAAAATAATATATTTGTTAGTGTGTCTGTCCTAAGACCGGTTATAGCGTAAGAAAACGTGCGTGCTTCTACGTTCGCTCGAGGAAATTAGATTCTTTTTTAAATTATGGTGATAAATATTTTTATAGTAGATAAATACTCTTTTGTCCGCGTGCCAGCTTTGTTACAATTTAAGAAACACTTCCCTCTTTTTATGGACATTCAGGCTTACTAGGCATTGCGTGAAGAAGCAACATGCAGGCCGGCAGGGTGAGGATGACTGGTGTGGCAGGCAGAACTGCTGTATGAGCTATCTTCGCGTCTGGACTTCACCTTCACTTAACATCAGGTGGGGTGGAGTCATTTGTCGGACCTATCTATTAAAAATAATAAAAAAAAACTTCCACAAAGATACTATGTAAATTGTTTATTAAATAAAGACATGACTCCTTTGTTTGAATGGTCAAAAATCGCCAGTCTTCTAGTCTTAACACATTGAAAAATATTATACTTCGTAAAACGTGATGGTATTAAAAATCACGTCCGTATTGAATGCTGCCATTACACTGCCGAGCATTCCATGATCGGTGAGCATTCCGTGAATCAGGGTGTATGCAAATTCGACACCAATCAGCTAGTATTGTGAATTTAAATGAACGTTTGTTTGACTGCTGTGAGAGAAATTTTTATTGAGGTCTCGATCTTTCATACATAAAGGAAGGTCTGTTAATTTTAACTTCGTTTCAAGAGTAATCTCATAGTCTTGTTCTAAATGTGGAAGTCTATTCGCATTTGCCTCTTTTGTAGACTTATTTAGGGGTACTTATGAATTTTAACCAGTAACAAAAACCGAAATTACTGTACTAAAATTACATTTTGATGGAAATGTCGAACTTTTACAACTAACATTAGATTTTTTTCATCATAAAAAAACACTTGCTATTTCGACTTAACCTCCCATAATGTTTCCTAACCCCGAACACTAAAGCGCAATTTTGATTGGACTCAAACTACAGTTTTTCCTAAAAGCGCTAAAGCTCCGTCAACACATCCCCTAATCAGCGCCAGACACTAATTAAGCCGCAGTCCCACTCGCAAGTCGCCGCGGTAACAAGTGTCGCGTCATCTGCGGCCACTCGCGGCTTGGCTTCGCGCCAGGGCACGGACCACTATAGAATTAAAGGGCAGTTCCATTACTGAGGCATTTTTTTAGATAAACCACCTCATTAGTAGCTGCATAGCTTCATACTTAATCATTTATGAGATGAGATCCGTTGATGTAATACCTAATTCAACAAACACCTGAATTATGTGAATCAGAAACAATAAAAAAAGGTGCCATTTACTCGCAGATCCATTACAAACACCTGGCCGGTGATGGATTTGGAACCTATGATGTGTAATGTAATAAAAATAATAAATAAATATTTCCAACACTCACAACTATTAGCCTCGCCCCGAAGTAAGCACTGTAAGGCTTTGTTTTATGGGATGCTAGGGTACCGGATAGAATACATATATAAGTATATTTATTTATATAGAAATACATATTAAACATCCATGACTAGAGTACAAATGCTCGTATTCATTACACAAACATCTGCCTCGACCGGGATTCGAACCCGGGACCTCTCGAGTGGGCGACACCATGAAACCCGGCGTACAAACCACTCGGCCACGGAGGTCGTCAAATTAAAATAATAATAAGAACAAAAAAATAAAAAGAAATAATAAATCCGTGAATAACAATATAAAAAATAATAATATCTTGATTCAGAAAAAGATAAACATCGGATAGTAATCAATTAAGAATAATAAAAAGTATAAAAGAAAGGATGCCTGAACTAGCTGTTATGTACAGCCACGTGACCGCGCAGATAGAGGAAAATACATATTTTGTCATGTTTTATTTTGAAAGTGGAGAACGAATACTTCGGATAACAATTTATAGGAAGTAATTCTGATTTATATCAAACTAACTGTGCCCCTCGATGTTACCCACGGATTTATTAGGGATATTTTCCCGCAGTAAAACGTAGCCTATGTGTTAATCTAGGGTGTCAGCTAACTCCATACCAAATTTTATTAAAATCGCTCCAGCCGTATAGACGTGAAGAAGTAACAAACATACACACTCACAAACCTTCGCATTTATAATATTAGTCTAATTACTCATTATCATTTCATCATAATTGATTTAATATCATCATCTTGCAAAAAATACACTTAATAAAACAAGAATGGTATCAATGGGTCAATTACTTTTTTCTATCGTTATCGCAGAGAAAGAGACAGAAATTACTTTAATCAAACTTAAAAGGTAATTTACTCTATTGTCAATTAACTCGAGCTACTAAGAAAAAATACTAAAAGAAAGGAAAACGAACAACAATCAATAAGTCAGTCATAATTTTTAAAGTCTTAAATGTAAACGTCACTATATAAACGGAAATAGCATGTGTAATATCTACCTAACCATTCCATATCCAGTGTTAATCCTGAGAAGCACCAGTCATCATACTAATGTACTGCGGAGACATGATTTAATTACCCGTTACATGGCTCACGCGTCGAGATAGGCCACGACTGTAGTTGTATTTAGCATAACGAAGATAACGTACTAATCTATTAGTGCGACAGCACATTTATATTATCATAACATTTAATGACAAACTAAAATGTGATTTCGTTTATACTCTTTTTTATGTTTATCGAGTAACTTTGTGTAGTAGACCTAATTATTAATGATTTGTATAATATCATTAAACTGTTCCAACTAAAGAACAGCGCTGATGGCAACATGGGCATTACGCTGTGTTGGGACTGCTGCTGCTTTTATCATTATTTTACTTTTGTATTTTTGTAATTGTAACAAATAAAATAATTTTCCACGCGGACCAGGCAGCAGACGGGACTCGAACCCGCACCCTTCGCAATCCGGGCGAATGCACTGACCAATTATGCTACCGCGGCCCTCACGGACCGCGTCGAAATTCCTTCTAGCTATTCTTAAGCTGCAAGGCAGCGCCATCTCTTCGCATTATAGGTAAACCCACAATGTCAAATGAATACTTTTACAAGTATTAAACATTTGAAAGAAGAAATTTTTTCTAGTTATATTTTCTTTAGATTTAAACATCAAGCAGTTACATGCTTTAAAAATAATAAAAATTATAAAAATAATTTTCTTTCTTTCTTTCTAACAACCGTCTGTTTAGTATTAGAAAACTGAAATTTATGTTATTTAGTAATCGTTACGTATTTTTAATCCAGAAATATTTGTATTTTTTTTATCTTATCGCCTTCGCTTCAATTCAGCATAAACTATTTTTTTCGTTTAAATTGACAAAATCTTTAAAACATTTTAACCGCTGGATATTTTCTATCCTAATTTTAGTGACTCTAATTAAAAATCTAAATATAATCCCTTCTCATAATGAATTCTGAAAAGGGTTTTTACTTAAAATGTCCCTTAGTTGAGACTAACGGAGATTATTATGTAAATTGCTTATTCAGGTGTAAGTAAACGCAAGGTTAATTCACAAATTAATTACGGTCTATATTAAACTTTTACCAATTAAATATATTTCGAACAAGATATTTGTAAGTATCGTTCTCGGATTCTAAAATAAATAAATATATACATTTAATTAAAAAATCATTAACAAAAAAAAACACTTAAATTCAACCGTCGTAATGATAATTATAATTAATTTTAATAAATCTACGGTGTGCATATGGCAATTTGTATTAAGATTTTACTGCTACGATCACCTATGGAGACTAAAAAAAACTTAGTGAGTAAGCACAGTAAACAAATGTCGATATTAAGGAAGAAAACCTACACGATACGATACGGAGCAGGGGACGTAACAAACTATATGAATAAAGTAACAACCCAAGATGTACTCCTACTAAAACCGTAAAAGACAAATCCGACCATAAATTCCTAGCACGACCTATAAATTGTTGTCCCAATGGAAACGCAGTTTAACCAGTGTCGACGTGTAACGGATACGTTTAGCAGTCGCCCGCGATTTATGCTGGACTCGCGATATAAATTCGCACTGTATCCGTTTGTATCCGTTGGGTAGTGCCCCACTAATTTGATGCAAATTGACGTCTGGGCAGCGCTGTGGCTTAGTTATTTTAAATTGAAGCCTCTCCTAGATTCTGGATTGACGGATAAATTTATCGGTTATGAACGAACGTTTGACACATTTTCTGTGTATTCAAAGTATTTTTGACCAACTTCCAAAGACGGGGAAGATTCTCAATTCGTCGGAATCTATTTTCTGTCTTAAAAATCAATGATTTGTATCCTTGTATACCTAAAATTATTTATTTCTTACGTTTTGACGTACAACACTCATTGAACAAAACACTTCACATTTTCCTCGAGAGAGCTAAGAGAAATGTATAAGTTTTTTTATAAATACTTGATAAATAAGAGCGATGAAGTAGTAGTTGAAAGTGTTCAGTATAGCAGGGGTTAAGCAACTTCATTCATTATCAGCCTATTAATGCCCCCACTGCTGGAGCACAGGCCTTCACTGCTGGGAAACATAAGTTTTGCCAATACCATCACGCAACTATAAAGAATATTAAACATAAATAACATTGACAAATTCTCGCATTACCTATTCCACACTAGTAGCCTGCGACATTGCAAACAGACAAAGCTGCGTACACATTCTCGAGTTCTCGTAACAGACTATAAAATGAATATGAATTCGAGTTTACACCTAAAATATCCAACGCGATCACGACTGAGGTACGAGTGTCTACAAAGTACAGTAATAATAGTTGAAAAACATGTTTTAAAAGGCACGATAAGCTGTGTGTTAAAGTTAGCATCCTTTTAAGATTCACCGCGCATTAGATGCGTAATGCTCGTGAATGCAGGCATACCGACACTACAATGTGTTTTGTGTTTGATATGAATCTGTTCACATAATCTCAGTTGAGTTGTATTCAGTATGTACAATCAAAAAAGGTTTTATTGATTTGCTTATGATAATACTTTGAGTGTGAGCTTAGCCCCGAGTGCAATCGAATGAAATGCGAATCTGCAACATTGTATACAACATGCGA
Source organism: Chilo suppressalis (assembly GCA_902850365.2). Lineage (NCBI taxonomy): Eukaryota > Metazoa > Arthropoda > Insecta > Lepidoptera > Crambidae > Chilo > Chilo suppressalis. The sequence goes on along the minus strand of OU963917.1, from coordinate 10,686,299 downwards.
AAATTATAGAGTTTCACACAAAATTTACATAAAAACCCAATATTTCCCCTTAGTTGTACTATATATTGTTTTAAACTTTCATTGTCACTAACATTATAGTAATATAAGTTATTTACGGGATTGTTACCATGTACCATGTTTTTAGCGAGTTTCCGATATCTCGGCACTGTTGCAAGCGCCATGATCACGGAGTAACTGGATACTAGTTACCCCGTAACTGGTTACTAGTTAATCCGTAACTGGGACCTAGTTACTCCGTAACTGGGTACTAGTTACTCTGTGATCGCCATGCTTGCAACAGTGCCGAATTATCCCAAACTCGCTAAAAACAAGGTACATGGTAACAATCCCGTAAATAATTTATAGTTGTACGTGTTTACCAAAATCCTTTCATGACTGATATCTTCTACTCATACAAAGGTTCGTTTGATTATACATCATATGAATTATTCTTATAGGTATAATTTTATTCCCAGGGTTCGTGATCAGCCAGTAAATAAAAGATTGAACATAATACACTACAATAAAAATATTATAAGTCATTTATTTTTAGTATCCCAAATACAAACACTGCTTGGCTTAGGGCAATTACAAAGTTTGATAACTGGTGTCAGTTGTCCAGAACTGTCGTATTATTACGACGTGACCGCAAGCTTATTGCATTTTCTCGTTATCACAGTTAATACAATGAATATGTAGGTACTGGATATATCCGTAAACTGTGCCGTAAATGTGACACTAAGCGACAGATGCATTATCTGCACTAACGGAGCATTCTAATGACGTATAAAGGAGAGAAAACCATGTTTATTGCATTGGAATGGTTACTGGCTTATTCGAGACTCTGTTGAGGACGGTGAGCATTGTATAGAGACCTCCAAAGTATCTGCCATAACTACATATCGTCGGCAATTCGGAGTCGTTAGCACTTTGCCATACCCTTGTGCCTGGGTTCCGAACCTGGGGGTAATTACCCCTCCGGGGGTAAATCAGCCATACTTCGGGGGTAATAAAGAACCTAATTATTTGGTCAAATCTAAATAATAAGAAAATACTATATAATAATACTACTAAATAGAGCATGCGCTCCTTCTTGCTAGCGAGCCCGCGGGGTGCTGAGTGTGGGAAGCAGGGCGAGATTATTTCCTGATGATGACATTATTAGAGACGAAGATGTAGCGGCCAAATTGGAATTTCTTGGACTGATGATGACATTTTAAAGTCGGGGTAAAATCTGTTTTCCTAATAGGTTACAGGGGTAGCAGTATTGGTAAGGTTAGTGGGTCCACATGTCGGTTAATGTTATGTATTTTTGTGACCATAGGGAAGGCCTGTGCCCCAGCAGTGGGGACATTAATAGGCTGATAATGATTTAGCATCTATAGGTACAAATATAGGAGTGCTTTTTTTCATACTATCTAGTCTAGTGACATCGTAACATAGCGATGGTGAAGTATGTTTATATGAATAATAAAAGTGTCGATCTCATAAAATCCGGAGACATCAAACTTGATACTATGACTATCATACACTATGATGTTATGTTATATCACTTCGCTGCCTGCGACGGTTCTTATCGCTAGATCTTTCCAGCAATTTAGGATCAATATGTAGTCGTGTTCCAGAAGACTGGTCGATCTCGTTAGTTTTATCAGTCGTAGCTTATTTATATGATGGTTATCATAGACAATTTATATATTATGTTTTTCATACTATGTTGTTACGCTTGAAGGAGTTTGTTATGATTTAAAATAGTTTTGACTTTGGACTGACAACGGATATACTTACTGGAGAGCTATCATAGGTTATCGGAGACAATTTATATATTATGTTTTTCATACTATGTTGTTATGTTTGAACGAGTTTGTTATGATTTAAAAGAGTTTTGACTGTGGACTGACAATTCATTTTATATATTGTATTTTTCGTAAGTACTATGTTGGTACGCTTGCAGCGGATATACTTATTGGAAGAGTATACCGTTGTTTGCTCTTTGGGAACGGAACCCGTTTCTTTACTCATGTGACGGGAACTAAGGCAAAAGAATAACAGTCACAGGTACAAGTACAAGTAGATATAGATAGAAATAGACAAGGCAAGTGTATGTTCTTCTAATAGTCATCCTTGTATGCAAATTTATTTCTTTGCGTCACCGTTTTCGACAGTCTACGTCAATGTGAATGTTAAAAAAAACGACGGGTTGCACTCCGGGAGTGCCGGCAGAAGTGAAATCTTGAATATTAATTGAACGTTGTGCATTTTTGATATTTTGGAATGGTTAGGGAATAATTTTGGTGGAATTGCTTTAATTTATCAGCATTAAAGTACTATCATGTATGTGGTAGAATACAATATTTATTTATTGCGCTATCGTACACAAACATGACAATTGATATTACATTAAAAAAGTTTATCTCTCAGAAAAATCAACTTACATGAATCACGTTCAAGCGCACCTAGCGACATCTATTGTAAAAAAAATGCATATTCTTCACAATAAAGCTGCCACGTGGACGTCCTAGATAGAGACTTATTATATTATAGTTTCGTCCAATATATAGAAATTCAACAACCTTTCCTATTATATTGTGTGTCATGATGCGATCAGCCCACGTGTTTAACCTGACGCGAGTTTAACATTTTTTATCCATACAAAAAAAAGTGTACAACGCCGCTAAAGAAGTTTTCACTTCAAAAATTGTGAAAGGCTAATGCGGTTCTAACAAGTGTAGTAGCAGAAGCCGGCACGACTAATTTTACGAAGCACGAGCTGATAAAATTTATCGGTCACCCATCCCTAAACAGGCCTTCGCGAAAGTTGCTTCGCATTATAAAACTTTTATCTACGACTGTGCAGATGAGCTATTCGTTTGAAATAGTCCCCACTTCCTTCCGAAGCTATTTCCAACACTGTAAAAGTTAGTGGCCAATCTCTTTGCAGTACTCGTTCAAGTTTTTACAGCGACTAAGTTAATTTTCCCTGTTACATTTTTCGTTTGTCGGTGTTAGCGAATAATTTGCTGACATAATGAATTTAAAAATTGTGATAGTATTTTTTTAGTTAATGTAAAACTTTAATTACTTCGTCGTTAATTTTCTCGTTGTTCTTTATCTTAGCGCATTATATCTCTAATTGTTATTGAAAAATTGAGAACTCGTCTGTAAGTATCCGTGGCTCTGTGGTAGAAAGCACGCATGCTACACTCGTGGCCCGATGTTCGATTCCTAGCTGAAAAAGTTTTTTTTTAATAATACAATTAAAAGTTTCACTTCCTACATGGTTGTGGGAAACCACGCCGATTTTTTTAGTAATATTTTTTTTCTATTGTGTTTCTGTTCAGCAAGTTTAACCTACCTTACCTCATCGAAAATTCACCTACATTCTATCATGTTTTGAGTGATGATGTTATAGTTATGTTTTTATTTATTTTTAAGCATTTAACTGCCAGATGTTTAAATCTAAAGAAAAGTTTACTAGAAAAAAATCCACGCGGACCAGGCAGCGGACGGGACTCGAACCCGCACCATTCGCAATCCGGGCGAATGCAATGACCATTATGCTACCACGGCCATAGGGCCGTAAGGCTAGGAAAATTTCGACGCGGCCACTATTGGCCGCTGCTGCTGCTGCAAGGCAGCGCCATCTCTTCGTATTGTAGGTAACCCACAATGCCCAATGGAAACCCTTGCGAAGGGTGCGGGTTCGAGTCCCGTCCGCTGCCTGATGATGGTTTGTTTTAACTTGTATGTATTTCTGATTAAAATTAAGAATATTTTTATGTCTAATGAAATTTAATCATTTCATAGAACACAGAAAAAGGTTAGAAGGGTAGACCGTTTGTAGAGAAACTGATGTCGTCGGTTCGCCCCCACTACTACCTAATATATAATAGCCAATCAAACGACGCCACATCAAACAATCAAACCAATCAGCGTTTACACCCGAGACAACGACGCAATCAGAACCAAGTTTTGGTCAAGTTATCAGCATGGCAAATGCTCTGCCCACTAGGCGCTTCCAACCTCTTTCTGTGTTCCGTGGGTCATTTGTTGAGCCATGCAAAAAATACAATATTCAATGGGAAGGATTCACGAAAGGACTATATTGTCACACAATCGTTCCTTTAGGAAACAAAAAAGGGTTATACTAGGTACCGACAAAACGGCCGCTTTGAGTAAGCGCCAATATGCCCAACGCTGGGCTTTAGCAAGAATGAAGAATAAGCTCTGCAAATATCTGCCTTATATCGGGCCAAACTTCAAGGATACAAATGCAAATGAAGAGCCGAGTGTAAAATATTGGGGTGCGGTATTCCCTTATTGCGTACGGCGTAAGGTCGCGAATGCGCACGTTTGCATTCGAGCCATGAGGCGACTTTGTAAACCTGAGTACAGAACGGCGAGTGTTATATAACGGGTACGTATACAAGCTTTATATTGCTTTCTCTGTTTACTTCTCAAACAATTACGATCGGAAGTTATCGAGTTTTGTACGCTGTTACGTGTGTTATTAATGTTAAATTTTGTTTTTGCATTTCAATGTGTATGTGTATGGAATCTTTATCATTAGATTAATACGTGGAGGTGAATTTTCAACGTTAGGTTAACTTTTGTGTCTACCCCTTTTGACGTTGCATTATCATATCGCATATTTGTTCACGAAGAAGAAGAAGTGTCAGTTTTTACATATTGAATTCTGGAAGCAGTGCAGAAATTTTATTTTTGTGTTAATTAATGCATTGGAAATAAATTAAATTAATTATAACAAACATTGAACTTACTACTTACCTCATAAAAAGAACTAAAGCGTAGATGTAATGCTATGACGTTTGAGCGTACACTCCCATAGACAATAAATTAACGAAAAGATTTCCAAAGTAAGTATTACCCAACCAAAAAGTTTTAGTCGCGTGTTGGCAGGTTGCATTTGACATTAGATAGCTTTTTGATTTGGTATCGTAAGAGCGGTCATACACGGACTGCTCGAGCAGTCAGAGTCAACAGCTTGAAGTTTTTTTTTTTGAGTGTGTATGCTGTTGGTCGCAGATGACCTTTACAACGTCACCGGGTTTGGGGACGGCGAGATCCTAAGGGGACCTCAAGCCGGGAATTGACGGATTGGTGGATGGCGTCTCCCCACGGGGGGAATCTGCTCTCCGTCTGGAGCCTCTAGACCTCTCGAACCTGAGAGGAGCTTGAAATTGCTATTGATAACTGCTCGGGCGCTCCATGTATGTGTGTACGTAAAAGATGTCGCGACAAAATATTGGTTTTCATATAATTATGTGGTATTTGACCGCGACTAATGATTCGTGCTGGTTTCGCTTCTGTGTAGACCATGCTTTAGCTCCCTTAGACTTGTATAATATCTATATACATCAAACGTTCCGTAAAAAAATCTTAAAGATGACGGAAACCGCGTGAAATCCGTTCAGCAGTTCTTGAAATAAACACGGACATACGTACAGACAGACGTGGCGGAGAGACTTTTTTAAAATATGTACTTATACTTTTTTATATATCTCTTGTGTCCTGAACTTGACAAAGAAATGATACAACCTCAAAATAGACATAACAGAAGGTAAGCTACATACAAAGTGCTAGACACCGCTACGGACACGATATCTCAAACCCCTTCAGACCACTATGAGTGCGAGTGTCTTCCGCTTGCGACACGCGTCTGTGAACTTTTTTGTGCAAAATTGGAGGAACAAAAAACAAGTTAATATATCTGTTCAGTAGATGGTTGTTTAAATTCAACATAAAGCGATGAATTAATAATTTGTTGTAATTTGTAAAATAACAACAATATTAAAATTGAAATTATTAAGCTTTTATTGGTTTATATTATCGTTCTTTCTGTTGTATTCTCAACAATACTTTTTTGTGCATAAGCCAATGTTTGGGGAGAAAAAATGCATTATATCCACAAACAAGGACTAGTGCCGCGTTTGTTTGCTGTTAACAAACCCCCGCGACGCAGGTAATTGCGTAGTGCATTCGGCCAGAATGTTGACAGTCCTAGCACGACCACTGAGCGTAGGTATGCTAAGTGAAGTACAGACATGAGATGACCTTCTGTTATGTCTATTTTGTGGTACAACCCTACATCCGCGTCTCCGTCTCATTTGAACACGCTCAACGATTGATCGAGACGATATAAACTGCTTATTTTTTCCGTTGTACCCTAATAAAACATGGTACTCTGGTTCCGAATATGTAGTACCTATATACGGGTACCTACTGCCTACTTCACTCAGTAGGTCCATGCAAAAAAGCGCAGACAAATAAAAAAAAGGGGCACGGGGCCACAGATATATAGTAAAACTTCTTAAATAACCTAACAATGGCGGTGCATAAGGCATAGGGGAATGGAGCAGTGCATATATATGTATCATCATCAGCCTATTAATGTCGCCACTGCTGGGGCACAGGCCTTCCCTATGGATGGAATAGGGAGATTGGGCCGTGACCCAAAACGCGGGCAGAGTGCGGATTGACAGGTGCTAACGACTGCAGATGCAGCCGGGACCAACGGCTTAACGTGCCTTCCGAAGCACGGAGTAACTCGAGATAGAAGATTTGGTCACCCATCCAATGACCTACCACTACGAAAGTTGATTTACTTCAACGATCGCAGCCGAACGCGCTAACCACCTGCGCCATCAAGTTCCTCTATACATACTTCTATATATATGTATATATAATATATATTGTCGCGTGTGACGCTCGTAGCGTTTCAGCCTTCGTCAAGTTACCCTCAAACTTTCATGCTCGCCGGGAAGAACTACGCACGCATCTCACACACGCACAAACACACACACACACTCACACAAAAAAAAACATGTTGATAATAAATGGTAAATATATAAAACTAGCGGCCCGCCCTCGCTTCGCTTCGGTGTAGAGCTGAAGTGTTGACTACAGTTTTTGTTCTCAGGCTTGTATTAGACACAATGCCATTCATCTATGATTCTTCTTATACCTGCATGCAAAGTCTCAGCCCGATCGGTTTAAAATTGACAAACTTTCATTCCCTATTTTATCCCCTTGGGGGTAGAATTGATCAAAATCCTTTCTTAGCGGATGCCTACGTCGTAACATCTACCTGCATGCCAAATTTCAGCCCGATCCGTCCAGTGGTTTGAGCTGTGCGTTGATAGATCACTATGTCAGTCAGTCACCTTTAAGTTTTATATATATAGATTATAACGTGTTCATGTTTACAATCTTTGTATGGTTATAGCCCATCGTTCATGCTCCAGATGAGTTCATTTCTACACAAGCACAAGCTTTCATCTTACCGATTAAAAAATATTTCTTTAGCTCATATATAACACACACGATATGAGTTCCGTGTCTTGAGAATAAGCTCCTGGAATTGCATTCCCAAGACTTAACTCTTTAAAGAGAACTGTTTCAATGAAAAGTATGAGATTTTGAATTTATATTTAGATGTTCCTTTCTTTTACCTCACTTCTAGGGTTCCGTATAGAAAGGGTAGAAATGGAACCCTATTGCTGTCGCTCTGTCGCCTGTCTGTCTGTCTGTCCTTATGCCACAGGTTTCTAGATCGTAAACAGAATGATTTACATAACTAAAATTTTGTGATATTTTTTGTTCCAATCCCCTTAAAAAGAAAAAAATATTTTCACAAAGCATGTATTACACTGTTGTCGAAAATTTCCTCATAGTATTCATCGAGCTATTATTGGTCGCCAAATCCTATCTGTTTCAATCAAATTGAGAAAATTCATTTTCTAATACCCACGTTTTCGCAAAATCCCTAAGATTTTCGCAAAAATTTGAGTCATCAAATCATCCTACAACTTAGATAACATAGTTCGACTTACACTTGGTCGCACTTTTTTTTTAACATTAAGTAATTACCTTTTTCTAAAGAAAGCATTCACGTATTTTTCGGAAGAAAGAAATAATTGCAAAGAACAAAACTTTTCACGTAGGTACTACGAACACATTAGAGGTAATAATAGTTAGTTCGGAAAGTCTCAAACTTGAGACTCTCATTCGCGCCGAGTTGTGTGCGAAGTTAGAAATGGCTAATTAACTATTGCGTAAAAGGTCCGTTAATAAAATATAATGGTGTTTGTATTACGACCTTCCATTGATAGTTTTGGGAAGTGCTGACTTGATGACACTTAATGACAGCGGAAGCAAAGCCAGCTAAACATTTACGTGCAAATAGAAGATAACAGGAAAAAAACGTCGGGTTGCACTCCGGGAGTGCCGGCAGAAGTAAAAAATTGAATATTAACGTTGTGCATTTTTAATATTTTGGAAAGGTTAGGGAATAATTTTGCACGAATTTCTTTAATTATCAGTACAAAAGTACTATCATTTATGTGGTAGAATACAATATTTATATATTGCGCTATCGTACACAAACATGACAATTTATATTACATTAAAAAAGTTTATCTGTCAGAAAAATCAACTTACATGAATCAAGTTTAAGCGCACCTAGCGACATCTATTGTAAAAAAATGCATTTTCTTCGCAATAAAGCTGCCACCTGTCCTGTCTGCTGTCCTAGATACAGACTTATTATTATAATACGATAAAATAAAATATTACTATGATTCGTCCAATATATTGAAAGTCAACACCCTTTCCAATTTTATTGTTTTCGTTACGAATTTTCGATTGTCAGGTGTCCGGATGCGATCAGGCCACGTGTCATGACGCGAGTTTAACAGTTTTTACCCATTACAAAAAAAGTGTACAACGCCGCTAAAGAAGTTTTCACTTCAAAAAACGGACAGCAACTTTCCATGTTTTCAATTACTTTTTTGTTTATCATCATCATCAGCTTATTAATGTCCCTACTGCTGGGGCACAGGCCTTTCCTTTGGATGGAGTAGGGAGACTGGGCCGTGCGCCACCACTCTGGCTCATATTGGTAGGTGCTAACGACTGCAGATGCAGCCGGGACCAACGGCTTAACGTGCCTTCTCTCCAACTAACTTAAAATCAGTTTGGTATAAAACATAGAACATGAGAGTTATAGTCTAAGAGGTCACAAGAAAATTGTAAACGATCATGGATACGAGTGAATTTATTTTTATGGGTTGCAGAGTGTAATGTCGGTCTGCTGGCTCTTAGTGGTTGCATCTTCGGGAAATAGCGCAAGAAAGAAGCTTCATTGTTGAGAAAAAAAAACATACGGGAAATGGTCAGTTTTGGTATTTATTTAAAGTATGACATCTCCAGCGCTGAAACAAGTTGGTTTGCTGGCTTTCAGTGGTTGCATGTTTGAGGAACATTGTTTTAAAGAGTATTATTCACTGTAGTGAAAAAAAACGATAAGGGAAATGGTCAGTTTCGGTGTGTATTTGAAGTACGCCATCTTCGGTGCTGATAAAAGGCGGTCTGCAACAATTACAAGAAAAAAATTGTGTTCTTGGCAATATGCTTGAATTTATGATGATATTTTTATGATTAATATGTGATTTTTTTCCAAAGATGATTATGAATAATATGTAATTTTTTCCAAACATTATTAAGTGACAGCCAGCAGACCGCCTTTTTTCAGCACCGAAGATGGCGTACTTCAAATACATACCAAAACTGACCATTTCCCTTAGCGTTCTTTTTTCATCACAGTGAATAATACTCTTTAAAACAATGTTCCTCAAAGATGCAACCACTGAGAGCCAGCAGACCGACATTACTTACATCAGGGGACCACTCTGCAACCCATAAAAATATATCCACTCGTATCCATGATCGTTTACAATTTTCCTGTGACCTCTTACATTATTAAGTTTGAGACACCAATTTATTTAGTCTCAACGACTTAGAGAATTCAACGAAGTTTTGTAGGGAAAACTTCTTACGTCGATGTATTTATTTGTAACTTACCCATTTGTATGTAGAAAATGTACACAAACGAAAAATCATATAAAATAGGTATATATTTAAAGTTAAGGTAAAAATAAAATGTTAAAATTTTACAAACAGGGCTTGTACTGTGTACAGTTCACTGAATGCAAAATAGCTCACTCTCATAGCAGTTCGAAGAAAATATTATAAGTAACAACTTGCAGGCGTCTTAGTTCATACTTCGCTCTTTCTAAAGTTGTAAGTAGTCACGCTTGGTTACTTTTAAATGGTTACTTTAACTTTTATATTGAAAGATTTTTTCCATAAAAATAGAACACTAGTTATTTTTACCGAGTCTCATCATTATAAGGCCTTAAAGAAAATGAGGTGGATTAATAAGGTAGGTATTTCAATTGTTACATGTTAAATAAAACTAGTTTTTACGGGTTAATGCACGAAACTTTGTTTATTTATTGACGTTTCATTCACGTGCATTAACCCGTAAAAACTAGTTTTATTTAATGAGTGATGTGCGTGAAAACCTAAGAAACAAATATTATGTTACATGTTAAATTTAGTTACAAAAAAAAACACGTTTATCACAAATAGCCAGCCGGGACCAACGTTTTAACGTACCTTCCGAAGCACGGAGGAGCTCGAGATATTAAGTTTTTTGATCACCCGTGAAATGAACGAAATACTTCCAAAATTATTTCAATTTCAAATCAAAAGAACTCACCCAGTAAATTTAAAACAAAACGAGCATGGAACATTCCAATTTTGAAAATTCAAACCACCACGCAGATATTTTAAAGCGAGTAAAACAATTTCAAATCAAAAGAACTCGCCCAGAAAATTTAAAATAAAATGAGCATGGAACATTCCAATTTTGAAAATTCAAACCACCAAGCAGATCTTTTAAAGCGAGTAAAACCTCATTCGTTCAAAATAAACAGTCTGCGATTTAAAATTGGAACTCTCGCGTTGCATAACTCCACACCACATCGCAGTCCACACTCCACACTCTGGGAACTAGGAACAATCAATATTGGATCCTGGCATACTCGAAAGAACGTCGCTACACACTTAGAATTTTCACATTGTTCTTTCACCTACAGCTGTTATTAGATCTCACTTCTACCGCATTTCAACTTTCATCGCTCTTCTAACCGCCTCAAAACTGGCCATCTTTTCCATTGCCGCGTTTTCGCGCGCTTGTATTTATTGTGTTATACAAAACGTAGCTTTGGATGCAATAGATGGCGTTGTTTACGTTTCAGCTTGTCAAACGCTAAATCAGGGTACAGTCACATCCTTCCTGCGCTGATTGTGTTTGCCCGGTACATTCGAGGCGAGTTAATTTTCTTCTGCTCTGGAATTACGCTGTTTGCAGTTTTCTTATTGATCACATTGTTGGCTATGTCTGTCTGTCTCTAGTGAAGGAAAGAGCAAAGGTTTTTGAAGTGAAACTTCTTTATGCACGCTTGACTTGGGGGGTAAACTGGCGAATGCGTTACGCGTTACGAAAAGTGTCACCGGTGACTCATCGGTAAACAATGAACAATCATCATCATCAGCCTATTAATGTCCCTACTGCTGGGGCACAGGCCTTCACTATGGATGGAATAGGGAGAATGGGCCATGGCCCACCACGTGGACTCAGTGCGGATTGGCGGGTGCTAACGACTGCAGATGCAGCCGGGACCAACGGCTTAACGTGCCTTCCGAAGCACGGAGGAACTCGAGATAGAAGATTTTTGGTCACCCATCCAAAGACCGACCACTGCGATTGTTGCTTATCTTCATCAATCGCAGCCGAACGCGCTTACCACCGGCGCCATCGAGTGCTAAATTAATTACATGTTTACTTGATATTAACTATTGAAATAGGTTTTTTAATTGATAACACGACATAATTTATCAATAATCAATAACAATTTAGTATTTTACTATGAATTCTACGCCATTGAAATCCGCCGTATGTTTATTTTTTTCTATCAACAAATCTTCAGGTTAAGTTTGGCAAATTTTACTTTTTTGTTTATCAATGAAAACATAAAATAACTTTAAATATTTGTAGTAAATTAATATAATGTATATGTACATACATATATATATTGTACACACACATACCTACTTTTGGGATGTACGTGTATATACATACAGATGGAGCTAAAGAAGTTTCACTTCAGTCGTGTGGTCATAAGCACACTTGCTTTTTTGTTAAATACATTTTTAAATATCTTTAACCGACTTCAAAAAAGGAGAAGGTTATGTGTTCGCTGACTTCATGTTGTTGGCTTGTACGATACTTATTACCAGCTCTAGAAAAAAGTTCCCTTGCTAAAATAAGTCCTGTACCTCAATCCAGGTTTTTTTTTTATCATCACGGTAGGAAGAATTGACTAATCAAAAAGAGTTTTCAAACTATTTGATTCAAAAATGGAAAGAAACGAATTCCATTTCTGAATTACTTAATTTATTAGAGAGAAGTATACATTCCGGCAAAGCTTAAGCTACAACCATAGACATGCAAGCCTGCGCAGAAGCAATTTTAGATTCAAAAACGACTACGGCGCAAGTTTTTTTTTTAATAATAATATTTCCAACACACACACCAATTAGCCTAGCCCCAAAGTAAGCACTATAAGGCTTGTGTTATGGGATACTAGGGTAACGGATAGAATATATATACTGTAGATATATACGTATATTTATATATACATATTAAACATCCATGACTGGAGTACAAATGCTCGTATTCATCACACAAACATCTGCCTCCACCGGGATTCGAACCCGGGACCTCTCGAGTCGGTGACACCATGAAACCCGGCGAACAAACCACTCGGCCACGGAGGTCGTCAAGTTTATTTATCTGTGAAGTTTTGCTGAAGAAGTTTGATGCCTCTACTTGTATTCAACTTCATTATTAAAAAAAGATTCACTGACACATTTTAAGTAATTCTTTAGCTTGCTGTCTGTTTAGTAGATGTCAAACATATTAATTAAAAATAAACCTAAAATCTATTAGCAATAGCGATGTTTATCTAAATTCAGTTTTTATTTTGAATTGAAGGTAGTCGAGTCGACGCACGCTATGTCATGCTAATTTCTAGTTAATTATAATTCACTTACGTTTAACGTTTTTTTGTACTTAACTAGGTGCTAGTTGGAACTTGTTATTGTATGATGAACATGTTGTAAATTGATTTTTTTTTAGTTTTTATTACGGTGTTATGTTTAGGGTTAATTATGAGAATATATTTTTTTAATATTCCATTCTTTTTATCAATAATGTTTCATCTGGCGCCACTGAAAAATAACATTGAACATGCAATAAAAAATGTTTTTAAGTTTTTTGAATATTATGTAATATATATATATATATATATATATATATGTTTCTTAAATAAAGAATGCTTCATATATTAACTTTCCTGTGTGTGTCAAGCGGTTACAATATAATCACATTAATATTATAAAGGTGAAAGGTTGTGAGTGTGTATGTTTGGTACTTCTTCACATTTAAACGGCTGGAGCGTTTTTAATAAAATTGGCTATGGAGTTACCTGACACCTTGGATTAACACATAGGCAGGCTACGTTTTACTGCGGGAAAATATTCCTACTAAAACGCGGGTAACACCGCGGGGCACAGCAAGTTATAAATATTGTAGACGACGAGCTACCATGTACAATTTTATTGTCATTTATAAGATGTTGCTTTAAATATGTGAGTAATTTTTGTTAACTACGTAGGCACTCGTAAACTTCGTTGCCAAAAGACTTCTTGATTTGGTTATAGTACATTATGATATAAGTGCGGTAAGTTGAGAATTACAGCCGAGGCGATATTGTTAGCCCAAGAGTAGGTGAGGGCTATAAGAAGGCAGAAGCTGTAATTATCAAACCGCACGTATGTCATACGACGTTTTATATCACATTTGCGAGGAAATAATACTACCTACGTACGAACTTTCTGAAAATTAATTTGCACTTTTGTTTGTTTTCCATACGATGACATTTTGATACGCTTGACTGTAAGTATCTATCCGTGGATTTTTCGGACAAGAGGCTTAGCGTAGCCTTTTTCGACTTCTGGCGGTGTCAAATTAATAAATTCGTTACTAGTTGACAATATTTTCAAATAAAAAATATACATAGAAAAGAAATAACTTTTTCACAGATTAGCGATGCGCGCGCATTAACGCTCTTCTATGCAAAGGAACAAAAAACAGCCAGTGTTACTAATAAAGTAGATTAATATCTTTGTGAATTTGTTACCGATACATGTTTGTAATTTATTGTCAAAATGAATCAAATTAAAGAATTTAATGTTAATATATTATATTTTATCTCCCAAAGTTAATTTTATTAAGAAAATGTTGGCTACATTTCTGACATAAAAACTCTTTGCTAAGATTTTAAAACGTATCGTTCGTTTTTAGACGGAACATAATAAGCCGTGCGTTTTACAATTACCGCACGCGTTTGTAATGTAATATATAATGATATTGAAATTGGAGCAATAAAGAGACGTTTTACGAGCAAATGTGTTAAAAAATCAATTACAAAGCATCTACATCATACATCATTAAAGATTTATCATTATTAATGAATCGCAATACGGAATCCGAAACGGAAACAAGTCCACTAACTTCATCCACTCCTTACAGAGGTGTCGTTAAACTTTCTTTTTTTTCTTTTTAAACTTGTTCTGGCTAAGTAACTCTTAAGTAAGTACTTATACAGCTTTTTTTTTATCTTTGATGAAGTTTGTAAGTGAGTTATCTGTTAATTCGCTAATAATGATGAAGGCACATTAGCTGCGACTGCGAGATTATGTTGGTTCCGTTGCGGTGATATCAAAATTGAGATTGAATTCTCTAAAGATTATTGAGTTAAATGCACCGTGAATTTTAAGTTCCATGAGAAACTTAAAATCTTGTAGATCCAAGCTAGTGCGAACAGTTATAAACAGTACCTAAATGTACTACACCCCATAGAAAAATATTGGTTTTTATCGTTACTAAAATATCCTAAAAACGGCGCAAAAGACAATGGGCAAAACGCCCAGCTCCGCCAACAATGTAATTGGTATGAATCGATAGATCTATGAAAAACTAGCCTTTTTTATTATGACACCGAAAAAATATATCCTGGTAGTAGATTTTCTTTGGGGTCCTTTAAGAGAGGCGTGAAGAAGCATTTTTGCGGGCCGGTAAGGTGAGGATGGTTGCTGTAGCAGTTTATAACTGCTGTACTAGCTATCTTCGCGTTTGGACTTTATCACCACTTTACATCAGGTGGGGTAGAATCATTTGCCTATCTTACTTTAAAAAAAAATTAGAAAAGAAAATACAATACTAAAAGAAAGACGTCTATAAAGCGCTTTAAAAGTAATAGAAAAAAAATAACAAAATACTTTTACAAGATCGCCGAAGTTTTTCCGTCGTAATTCGAGTCGACATCACGTTTGCAGGGTTAATATTTCACCGTTATTTCAACCTTGCGCGTGACGGAGTCGCGGGTCGAAAGGACCCATCACTCAGTGGAAATATTGTGCGCTGACGTGATGCATTCGCGAGATGAGGGTTGAGCGTATTGACGTATCTTATAACTGATATATTGATGTTATATTGAGTCGGGAATTATTTGATTTTTTTCAAACAACTTCATTGTTGAGTGCTATGGATAGATGAAGATGTGCTTTAAAATGGAAATTGTCATTCACGCGCGTTTTGCTAACGTAGCGCTGAAACTTTTCATGAATTTTGAAGTTTATAGAACGCCCCATGGCTTCAGAATCTTTGTAGAGGATCCATATCATGGATGTAGATAAAGTCTTGTATGCAACTGTTGTCTCGTATGATAAACCCACGTTCGTGTTTTAATACCCCTCATTATATAACTGTAACTGTATGAGGAGCTCGATGGCGCAAGTCGTTAGCGCGTTCAGCTGCGATCATTGAAGTTAAGCAACTTTCGCAGTGGTCGGTCATTGGATGGGTGACCAAAAATTTACTATCTCGAGTTCCTCCGTGCTTCGGAAGGCACGTTAAGCCGTTGGTCTCGGCTGCATCTGCAGTTGTTAGCACCCGCTAATCCGCACTGGGCCCGCGTGGTGGGTCATGGCCCAATCTCCCTATTCCATCCATAGGGAAGGCCAGTGCCCCAGCAGTGGGGACATTAATAGGCTGATGATGATGTTATAACTGTGGCATATAAATAACTATTTAAATAAAACTAGTTTTAACGGGTTAATGCTCGCAACTTTATTTATTTATTGACGTTTCGCAGCCTTTTCAGGTCTGCTTCGTCAGAATAATGATTTTTTAATTAATTTTGTCGAGCTACCTTCGAAAGACTTTTATTGAGCGTTCGGTTATTTCATTGTTAGATTTATGCATATAGGTTTGATACCTACGGTATTGACCTTCAATTTAATGCAGCACCTCACAGAGGATCTTGTAATATTTTTTTATATATAATCATTCATCTTTTGTATTGTGCATCAGTAGAATTCTTTTCTCTCGCCGTCATCCAAATAGGTAAGAAAATTTCTTGACATTCTTGCTTTATTAATCTTTTTGTTTGCCTCAAGTACTGGACCGGGAGTAACCGATAAACTATTGTTTCAAATCCAAATATGATATATTTTTTAATATGTTAATATATTTATCATTGTCTCGAAAACGTGGACTATGTTTTAGCCAACCGCGTGTGTAACAAGTAACAATATATATATCACGTGAATTTCCCTCGGGAAGATATATCTTCCACAATGAGAGTGAAGAAGGCTTTTTTCTTCGTAAATAAACATAGATGGCGTTTATTCTTCATTGCTGAGAATAATTTTTAGGGTCCCGTGTTCGAAGGGCGACAACACAACCCCCTTATGAACCGGGTCACCGGTACGTTCCAGGCGGCCATTCGCCTAACGGAAATGCTTTGGAAAACATTGCGTGAAAACGTAAGAAAAAAATATCTATATTCATAGTATATTCTCATTAAAATGTAGGTAATAATGTTTTGTATGTATTTTACATAATATATGTACTGTTATTTTATTTTGTTTTATATTTTGCTGGCTCATTACTCCTCTATCTCTGTTAAACTATCCTTTGACTTAAAGGTTGTCTGGAGGAGATCGCTTTCAGCGATAAGACCGCCTTTACCCACCATAGTTTACTATCTGTTTTGTAAGCCCTTCAATTGTGTATGTGTGAGTTATAAAGAATATATCTATCTAAACAATGGTTCATGCCCCATCAATTGTGCAAACGAAACAAAGTCAATGGTAATTCGGTATTATGGCAACTAAAGAGGACAATAATCTGAATTATAATTACTTACTGATCAAATCATTGTAGTTATACTTAACTGGTTTTGACGTTAAATAATATAATTTCCACAAATACTCATTCATTCAATATATGTTTGTGCGAAATTTTATATTTCGTTATTTCACCAAACTTGAGTACATGTGTATATAAGTGATTTACAAGTTAAACTTGTTATAATTGCCAAATATTTGGGATACGTTTCTCTTCTAACTTATCTGAAACTTGTTATCATAAGCTAAATTCGCTCTCACTGCACAGTTGTAAAATTGAAATTTCATTCTGCCATTTTGTTGACGTTGCTGGATTCAAAATGGCAACTCGTTGTTTGTTTAAGCGCGAAATATCGAAACCAGTGATGGGGAAATATAGAAATGCTCTTATAGTGTAGTGTTTAAGAGCGGTAGGACCCGTTTGGGAAAGTAATCTCCACCAGAGATGTAACGGAGGTAAATTTATCGGAACCGAAGTCGGAGTCGGTGTTTTTTAAATTGATTTATCGGAGTCGGAGGTAGAGTCGGGGTCAGCGGCAGAGTCAGCAGTGGTCACAAGAGAGATATTTTTCATTTAAGAACAATTCAAAACATCATTCAGTCAACCTTTAATTTCATTTTAATTATAAAATAACATTTATTCATTTTAATTTACTTTATTTAACCACCATACCGGTGGTTGGACATAGTTAAGGAAACTACGAATGGCAACTTGCAGGCGTCCATCCGCCTTGCAGAACACAGAACGGCCTGGAGATCGTTGGTGAAATGTGCTGTCCTGAAAGGTCACGACCCTCAGCCATGAGGAAACGACGATGAAGAAGAAGATCTCTCGAAGTCACTCTGAACAAGCATTCTTGTCTCCTGACACACGGATTAGTTCGAAAAAGTAAAGATTTGCTCACCCAAAATAACGAAAGTTTGCTTAACTTACACAAACCGTAACACCTGCTCTCTTGCACCGATTATTATTTATAACGCAAAATGGAGATCTTGAATTTGATATACCAACATAAAAAAAGTTGAATAACTAAAGTATTTACACACACATAGCCAGCAGGTTCAGACAAAATTGAATTCCACTGCCAAATATTGCCAATGAAATCGCAGTCGACGAAACGTAACAAACTGAAGGCGTTCGGTGCCAAGTTGCCACGGTATAATTTGTGCTTTGTCTTGCCAATTCCAAATACGGGTGCTTACTCTTCATTTTTGCCGGTTAGCGTTTCGGCGGCTACAAAGTTCTTTTTATAAAGCAACATATGAAAGCGAACACACGCAAATAAATATTCTAGATACCTACTTGCATTTACACTGGCTACTTTTATTAAGAGTGTGTATGCTCTTGGTCGCAGTTGACCTTTACAGCGTCATCGGGTTTGGGGACGGCGAGATCCTTAGGGGACCTCAAGCCAAGAATTGGCGAGTGCCTCTAGAGCTATTCCAGGCGGATGGCATCTCCCTACGGAGAAGTCCCCTCCCCGTCTGGAGCCTCTAGACCACTCGAACCTGAGGGGGTGGGCTTAACTAGAGGGCGCCTCTGAGACTCGGACTTCGGCTCTAGTTAGCCGTTGTCTTGGGGCGACCACCTCACATGCTGTAATATACGACACCGACCACAAAACCTCTCGAACCTTAACGGAAAGCGTGCTGACAAGATAGCTGGGATACCTTCAGTGAGTACCTTTAGCTTGCTCGCATCACTTCCTACTGTCCCTATTTTTAAACGGCAGGAATATACCTTGGACAGACATTGCAGTTAGGTAGAAACATCTTTGAGGACGAGGTGAATAGAAGAGTTCAGCTAGGTTGGGCAGCGTTTGGGAAGCTACGTCAAGTCCTGACATCGTCGATCCCACAGTGCCTAAAGACAAAAGTCTTCAATCAGTGCGTCCTACCTGTGATGACTTACGGGGCCGAGACGTGAACACTGACGGTACGGCTGGTCCACAGGTTCAAAGTCGCTCAGCGCGCTATGGAAAGGGCTATGATCGGCGTTTCTCTGAAGGATCGCATCAGAAATGAGGTAATCCGACAGAGAACCAGAGTTATCGATATAGCCCACCGGATTAGCAAGTTGAAACGGCAGTGGGCTGGCCATATTTGCCGAAGAACCGATAACCGTTGGGGTAGACGAGTTCTGGAGTGGAAACCGCGTCTAGGCAAACGAAGTGTAGGACGTCCTCAGGCACAATTGAGTGACGATTTGCGCAAGGTGGCTGGCAGGAGCTGGATGCGAGTAGCCCAAGATCGATCTGAGTGGCGTGCATTTGGAGAGGCCTATATCCAGCAGTGGACTATGATAGGCTGTTGATGAAGGAATATCTTCAATTAAATCGCTCCCGACCCAGTGTCATCGAAAAACCACTTTGGCACAGTAGTAGCATTATAATATACCTGTATATAAGCAGCTCAGACATCTGACTCACGGTTTGCATTCGAATAGCTTTTGCAGAGTGATTTAATGCTAAACAAGCATCGGCGGAATGTTGCGATGCAAGAACACATCTGTATTCATCTTGCAAGGTAATAATATATACTTAGATGAATACGTAGATACAGACATTACCCTAATTCTGTTTTTGAGGTTCCGTACTCAAAGGGTAAAAATGGAAACCTGTTGTTGTCACTCTGTCGTCTGTCTGTCCGTATGTCACAAGTCTCTAGATCGTTAACGGAATGGTTATGGACATGAAGTTTTGGTTTTATAGAATGCTTGCCCAAAGCTAAAAAAATTAGTTTAAAAATTATTAAATTATTTTTTATGTCCCATACTTGAGAAGGAATTAAATATTTTTTTCTTGTTACCCCAGCATGTGAAACGTCTTTGTTTAGAGATCATTGATAATTATTATTGTTTTTTATTTACAAAAACAAGGAAATGGGGGCCCATCAAAGTTGGCAATTTTCGACCATTTTTGTTACGGGGTCTCAAAATCGACGAAACTTTGAATGTGAAATTTTTGTATATAATAATAATAATAAATTTTATTGGCTTGAGCAATAATGTGATCTTAAACTAATCACCATTGTATATGATGTCCCATGTAGTTAAACAACAAACACTGAAAACGCAGATTCATTATGTACTTTTTAATGCAAACAAACAAATGATTTTTACTTCCTGTTTCCGGTTTATTGTACGAAACTCTTCTTCGGCGAGCCCGACTTGCACTTGGCCGGATTCTTTAATAAAAGAGTTTCACAAAAAACTTGTTCACATGCCGCCATCAGGTACCTATATTATTTTTTCTTTTTATTTATTTTCTAAACAATATTATTATTCGACTCCCTTTGTCGAAATATTAGTGATATAGTACAGCTGGTAACTCATAAGAAATTTCCCAGCTTAATTCAACACTATAAGTAAATAAAAATAATTTGCATCAGAAATAGAGAATGTTTTTCCTAAAAAGGCTATATTCCGTTAAGCAGAAACTACGTAGTCCCCATAAACATCCTTCAACGAGACAAATATTCAACAGTTCAAGTTTCGTTCAAACGCAGACTCCACGTTTTTTAATAGTCGTAAATTTGAGACGATGTTTGCTTTAAATATACTCACAGCTTTCTCTTGGAAATATTATTTTAGACTGAGAACAACAGTAATAAATTCCCTTGGTTTATCTTAAACTGACGAAAATATACTTGAAGAAAAAGCAAAAGGCAAGTGGTAAAGAAATCAATAAATTTCGTGTTTGAAAGTTTGATAATCCATTGCAATCAAAGAGAAGAACTAGTTCTATTATTTATTCTGCGAAAAGAGAGATAAATCTTTTGTACACTCTTTTCGGTACCTACAATTTTGAAGCGGGTATTAACGTTCTAAATTCGAAAACTGCTTACAGCTCCGAACTTGGGTACGTATTTGGACAACATTTCGTTGGAAAACCGTTGAATTAGATGGAAAACTTTTTCGCTGCGCCACCAAACAGGGATATTGTGACACGTCATTGTTATTTTGTGTCCGTGTTGACGTTCAAACTACGATAACATTGTGCTATATTGAACATGTAACTACGTCGTTTACGAAACCATGCGCTAAAGGGTACTAATGGGTAAAGATTGGGAGCATTTCGCTGTAAGCATAGAACGAAATGTTAGACCGTATTGTTAAAGAAATAGAGGCTATGTTCCACAGACACTGAGACATATATTTACCTACAATGCGCCTGGTAATACATTACTGCGGATAAAATACGAGTATTCCGCGCAAAAATATGGAAACGGTGCTTTGGAAAGAAAAGTTGGTCAGAGAGCTATTCTTTTTCGTTGGAATTTCTTACATGAGCAAGAAGTGAAAACCTAAAAAGCATTTTATATTGTTCTTTATTTAAATAATTCATGTAAACTTTTATAAATAGAAAAAACCTCCCAGTCTGAACAACGTACAAAAAAAAATTCTTTTTTTCTTGTTTAATTTGAGGTTTTATTAACAAAAGGCCAGTTTGAAATTGTAACTTATAAAAATGACTTTTTTGGCGGGATCGGGAAGCGTCACTTTAGCAGTTTTGTTTTTCTTGTTAAAAATAATTGTGTTGTGGCGGATGTTAGTGTCTAATAATGGTGGATTATTAACCACTGAGTGTTCACGCACAAGTGTTGGCAAGTGAAACAAAATAGCGGAAAGTGTCTTTCGACGTTCCCTCAAGAAGTCCATGCGGAGTTTCCAGTAATTCCTCACACAATTACTGAAACATAGTGAAAGGGGGATTGACTTGACTGCCACTTACTTTGACTTGATTTATTACTTTGACCACGAGTGCTGTAGAATTTGTAAACATTTTAACACTTGACATTGGCTAAATGCACAATACGTGCGAAGCTATTTAGAAAAAAAAAACTTATAAAAATATAAATTTCGCTCGGTATTAAAAATTTTGCTCGTTGTACCTACCCGTACAACCTAATGAAAAAGGTATCTACTAAAAATAAATAAAACACATTGGGGTCTTACTCCAAAAAAGTTAGACACGGTTTCAAATCTTGATTAGGCAATTTTTTTCTTAAAGTCGTATTGAACGCATGTCTGTGGTACTAAGGCTATATTTTTATAACGGAATTAAATTCTGAAATGGGATGCATTTTTATTAAGACACCGAAGTGATTTTTTTTAATATAGGAAATCGGATATATAAGTCCTCTAAGGTCAATTTAATACAAATCCTAATGGTAGTAATTAGTGAAACCAATCTACTTGTCGGTTTATTTCCAATCTATTTGATTTGGAAATGCAATCGAGTTAGTTAATAAATTCCACCATTGACGGGCGAAACTCGGGAGCCGGTCACACCGTCACAGAAGGACGGTGTTTTCTTCACGTATTTTTTTTAATCCTTTTAAGAAGATTATATTTAGTTTTGTTGATAGATATTGTTTTATCTATTCTAGACTTTTCTCTAGACGAGTTCTTTATTCTAGACTCTAAAAGTTTTCGATTCATTTATGTATAATATAAAGAGTAAAATGCTCTCCTAACTACACCACAAATTGAATTGGTTGGTTAGAATCAATTCTGAAATATAATCCAAAAGAAATACAGCCAAAGCTTCTTTAATAGGATATTTGACAGTATAAAAAATAAAGTGCCAGTTGTTAGCATCTGTGTTTAGAATGAATATTGGCAGAGGATTTTACTATTTTTACAAAAAAAAATCATAATTTTACTAAAAACCCACGAAAAAGATAATAAATTTCTTATCTATTGTCACGTGACCCAAAACGCTTGAAAACTTCCGGTTAAAGTAACATTACATTGTATCGTTTGACGTTTTAATAACAGTCGTGTGTCGTCACACACTAGTAAGACGCCATATTGTACAGTAAAACGTTTTTGCTGCAACATGAAAATGGAGTTTTTGATTTGGTTATATTTACTGAAATACACAACAGAATGATGAATATCCACTTTTTACGGACTCCATAAACATTATTGACTAATGTTTATGGAGTCCGTAAAAGTAATGTTCAGAAAAAAAAAGTGAGATCGTTTTCTAAAACTTGTCAAATACCCTATTATAGATAATAGTTATTTATTATACAAGAGTGGAAAGTTCCTTTTTAACCGCGTGCTCGATTTGGATGACCGAGCAAGCGAAGGATTCTAAATTAGAATCCTGAGCGTCAGCGAGGGAAACAAACGAGCACAAGGTGAAAAATCTTTCCACTCGAGTGCAATACGTAACTTTTCATCCCACCTCAGCGAGGAAATGACAAAATGAAAAAGAAAACAATTTATAATGACAAAATATTTAAGCAATAAAACGTGAAAAACTAGAATGGCGCGAAGCACGCAAATAAAACAAAGAAACCAAGAAGGTTCCAAATTTAAATTTTTTCACAATTTAAAAAGTTCTAATCATAAATTTGGCACCATAGAGGTTACATTAAATAGGTTTAATGACGTTTTGAATTTACAATTATATTGAGTACTCATTATATGTGATGTTCTAAATTCAAATCTACTTTGCCGCTCAAGCGAATAAAATAGAATTTTCCAGCCAGATTTCGAAGCGCAAAATTACACTTTCCGAGGTGGTGGGATGAAAATTAAATTAATAATTCAAAACTTAAAGTTTTTTAAATAAGTAAAACATGTTTCAACGGTATAGATGCACTAGTTCATTTGTTTTTCGACTTTTAAAGTTGTTTGTCCGATGTTTGGTCAATTACTTGATCTCTTGTTTTGTCTCATTTGTTAAGATGTTTTCTATTATATCATCATCATCAACCTATTAATGTCCCCATGCTGGGGTACCTACAGGCCTTCCCTATGGATGGAATAGGGAGATTGGACCATGACCCACCACGCGGGCCCACTGAGGATTGGTGGGTGCTAACGACTGCAGATGCAGCCGGGACCAACGGCTTAACGTACCTTCCGAAGCACGGAGGAGCTCGAGGTAGTAAATTTTTGGTCCCCCATCCAATGACCGACCACTGCGTCAGTTGCTTAACTTCAACGATCGCAGCCGAACGCGCTTACCACCTGCGCCATCGAGCTCCTCATCTATTATATAGATAGTGATAATTATATCACTATACACATAGAGCATATATTAATATCGCATAGCTTTGACCTGTATTTGTATTGGACTGTGTGATCGGCAGTCTTATTTATCGAGGCTATATTAGTTCCATTTGCTTAATTTTGATTTCGGTTATTGTGGGCTTTGCTCAATGTTTCGTTATTATTATGTATCAGTTTGGGGTGATGATGCGAATGATGATGATTAGAACAGCATTGTATGTAGATTATATATGTTGATTAGACCCCATTTTGATAGTATTATAGAGCGTGTCTATTCGAAAATGGAGTAGATAAAATAAATCAATATGAAGTTGCACTAACCGCTCATGAATGAGTGTAATCATAATAATAAATACCTGCAAGATGTTTAAACAATTGACTCGATGTAAGTAAACTTTATATAATTCGAGTTTATAGAATGAGGTTTAAAAAAAGTGTTGTAATTAGTACTGGCCTTTATTATGAAATTACCGTTTTTAAGAAATATTTATTTTTTATTTTTAAATGCATTTGATGCATTTTGCCAACGTAGTGGTAGCTTATTGATGCAACAAATTCTCCAAAGGTATTTTGAATGCCTCTCAGTTATTGAATTTTTTCCAGCTAAAAAGTTATCCAAATTCTGGAAAAAGTAAAAGTAAAAGTAGAAGAAAAGTAGGGGCAAGGTCTGGTGAGTACGGTGGATGACGGGAGAACTTCCAACCCCAGCTCTGTAACTTGGAGATCGTCTGCTGTGCAGTATAAAGTCGCGATGACGTGCAGGAACAGCGGAGTCGAACGATTGACCAAAGCTGGTTGGAGATATGCGAGCTTTTCCATCAGCAGTGTTTAATTCTTCACAGTACACATCTGCAGTAATGCTCATCCCGTTTGTTAAGAAGCTGTGATGAATGACACGGGCGCTTTATCGCCAAATAGTGACCTTATTTCTTTAGGGGTTAGTTTTCGTTTGGGGCCTTGTTTAGGTGCTGAACCAGGATCTAACCAACTTTCTGAGCGCTTGCGATTGACGAACAGAATCCATTTTTCGTCGCAAGTAACAATGCAATTCAATATGCTTTCGTTTGTGTTCCTGTTGAGTAGTGCAAGGCTCGACTCGACGCGTACTTCCCGCTGGCGATCATTCAAATCGTGGGGCACCCTTTTTGCCAAGCTTTTTTTTAAGCGCAAATGGATCCATATTATTTTGATGCTAACATCGAAAGCTGTTGCTAATTCAGCTGTAGATTGGGAATAATCAGCTTCCACAATCGCCTTGTCATTGTCAACGGGGTTCATTTCATTGACCAATAACGGATGGTTCAATCGTTAGTAGTGTCCGCCCTGTATACATCGTTGATGTTGCGTGCCACTTCTGCCGCTTTGACGGTATTATCTCCTCCACTCCATAATCACTAGAAATTTTAACGTATGCATGATGACGAAAAACGTACAAATGCTGAAAACAGAATGCTGGCCATTAAACAAAATAATGACGAAAAATAAAAATAATTGGAACTTAGAATTCTAACCAAACAAAAAGTGGACTATAGCCAGTACTACAAAATGGCAATTTCATAGTAAGTAAGATCTATTATATGCAGGCGATTAGAGCCTCTTTAAACCTCCTTGAACGATTTCGAACGATTCAAGTTATAAAATAATAGAATGGCAATTGTTATAAAAAAGAAGAAAAAAATTAGGAGTCACCGAATAAACAACACGTAGACAAAAGAGTTTCCGCAGTGCGCCGGCGTTCCTAAATTGAATTTCACGTCTGGTTCGGCCTAACGAACGACCAGCCACTCGGCGATGGCGGGAAACCGTTATTGTATTATCTGTGCCCCGAAAAGTTGCCAGTGGAAAAAAAGTTTTGTAATTAGGTATGCTGCGGAGAAGTGGCTGACGGTTGAGCTCATGCGAAATGTAAAATATTAGCGACGATGTTAAATGTTGTCAGCGCATTTCGTTTTAAAGGAAACTATAATATAATAAAAACATGGACGTACATAAAGTATTATTAAGATGAACTTAATTAACTCACATAATAAACTTATGTGAGTTAATTTCATTCAAATCTGTTAAAGTCGCGCCTACCTGCCTAATTTAACTGGGACAAGTAATAGCTCTTCTCCCTTTTTTTTCATTATTATACCTCAAAGCCAATCAGAAGGTTTTTACAACAAGAAATGAGTAAAAAAAGCACCCATTCAATAATCATTTCCATAGAAAAACCAAAGACATTACTGTCCCGCTAAAGTTCTATCATACGCCTAAATCGCTATTGAACAGCAGCAGATGTCATAAACACGCTCGACCAGAGACATCTATCGGCAATCGTACACCAATATTATATGAAGGCCGACATCGATTCTCGTTCAATGTTCACCAACAAATAGGGCCTATAACGAAATAGCTCGGGAATTCCTTATATTAGTTTCGAAAACTATCTTTTTTCCTTAAAACCGAAGCGAACCAGAAACATTAGCAGTTAACGCGAGTGATCGTTAGGGGCAGTAATTCATTGCGCGTCGGTTACAATGACGTCTGGTACGGCCGCGAGCAAATAAGGCGATGCATCAGCGACGCGGGTTAACTCCGATCGTCTACGCCGTAACAAGGATCGAGATAGGATTGATTCATGATCACAATTACCTTCGAATACTGTTGGGACGGATTCTACTCGTATGCGGAAGTTGCGACACGACCAGTGTACTTGGAGCCGTGCGTACCAGTGTTGCCACATCGCTTTTTAATATTGAGATTTTTTAATATATGTAAATCGCTAGATCATTATTAAAATGACTTTAGCGACGAAAAACTTTCATTCGGAAGTTAAGAATCTAAAAGATTTTTTTACAGCTTTTTTACGTCTTTAGCACCAGTTGGTATTCATAACTGCAGTTCCAGCAAATGCTGAGAAATTATAAAACCAAGACGTGAAGATTGTTCCCATTTTAATTTGAAATTATGCATTTCTTTCATTCATTACACTTATATTGATACTTCTTTGGTATAAACTGGTGAAAATTTCTATAATGGCAACACCTTTGCGCGCTCCTTAAAGTGTTGTACGTACACTCGAATTCATGTCACTGGATGCTCTCCTACTGCGATTTTCGCTTTTATAGCAACGTACCAAAGGCGACGCAATGAATACATTGTTAGTTCTGACAAGTCTTTGTCTGCTAATATAGAAGCCTGTTACTCTTTGCATCGCAACAGATCCCGGAGTACTGGGCTATAAGACAGGCCTCGGCGTTCAGGAATCCCTCTTTCTCCCGTATCTGGGATTTCTTCGGATCCGTGTTGCTCACTATGAATTGGCTATTGTCTGTGATACGCTATAAATCCATCAAGCGTTTAGTTCAAGTCGACTCCGGGATTGTCTTCGAATAGATCCTTTGCGACGATAAAGATTCGCGCCACAGTAAATAAAAGTAGTCCTTTATAATTGATGGCTGGTAGTTCGCTCGTAGATAGCGGAGGAGGATTGCGCAGAATATATAAATAAATATTCTAAGTCACATATATTACTGTAGGCTCACGATGAGCACTCGTTGTATGGAAATCGGGAACTACATGTAACATTACATACAAAATGGTCGGGTTATCCAAAATAGACAGCTGGGTCGGTGATGCAACATGCTCAACTTAAAAAGAATTCGTGACAGTTTGAACTGTTGTCACGGCTGGCAAGATTCGAGACAATGTTTATTAGTAGGGTCAGGGGACAGTGTAACAACGACTGCAGTGTAACTAAAGGAATATTTCTCTCTCTGTATTATACCCGGCCATTTGACGTCTCATGACAGCTGCTCAAGATGGCGATTTATGAAACTAACATAACCACGTCAAGACAGATCATAGACAAAAAGAAAAAGGGCAGGGATATTCCTTGTGTTGTAAGCTCCGAATGCTCCGGGGCATCTTCATCGAGGTGGGACATCACACTCGCACTCCCGGCATGCATTTGGGGGACCTCGGTCCTCAGAATGTATGCCGGGTGTTCGGTGCAGGATTATTGTCTGGTTTTAACTGGCCCTGTTCAGGATGTTAGTTAGGGTCTTGCGGCTGAAATGAGCAGAAAGTAGTCCCAGATACCTTCTTCTCGCTCCCCCGGTGGTTGAAGGATGTGTAAGGCATTTTCCAGACAAAAATAGGGATATTTCTTATGTTATATACATTTTCTACATTAATTCGTTAGAAATCAAACCTAAAAGATGGTAACGCAACCATCTCCCGACTATGAAATTTTTCAGCTATTTAAGCGTATAATCCAATGTCCTCCGACAAAAAGATTGGCCTCCAAATTATTAAAAGTGAAACAACTAACGTTATATGGAAACTGTTAATGAGTTCAAATAACAGAATTAAAACAAACACACAACAAAGTGTCAAATATGCATATAAGAATAAACTAAGTCTTACTGAACGCGGCGGTTACGAACCTTCTCTGTGGTCTTACATAAATAAATTTTCGGTACTGGCAGCCCGAGGATACATTGAAATAACTAAGGCGACCCTTCTTGCTAGGTAATAAAAGCTACCATTAACAAATTGTGAACACAGACTAAGCCTTGTTAGTACTACTATACGCTCGATCATCAATTATGCAAGATAAAAAATTCGCACTGCAAAATTCAGGTCTCATGAAATTAACTTAGACGCGTGCGTTTAATGGAACGGTTACTTGATGGCCAGCGCTGCATTGGGTCGTCGACCGCGACTTTAGAAATAGCAATATCATGTTTTATTACCTCAAGTGTCAAAAGCGTTCGTCATCATCAGTATTTCAACAATAGCATAGGTATTCTGTAAGATGCAATCTCACTTACGAACTCATTTCTGACAAATGTCAAATATCTTATACTGGCTGCTTCTACAGACATAGCGACATTTGCCGTGTAATGGCGTAATGCATATCAAACTAATGTCTAAAATGGCAGCTATCAAAGTCGAAAATGAGATTTTATCTTACAAAAAAGATAAAAGGTTTCTGTATAATTGTAAAAGTCATCAGTCATATTTTTGAATCTTGTCGCTACAGCCTAGTCGGGCCTACAAGTGAGTTGGCGCGAATGCTGCTGCTGTAGCGACAGAAATCTTTTATATATTCAGTATAACGATTCTATAAGATTAAACCTATGTTGTATACAGATATTCTTTTGCTTTTTTTTGAGTGTGTATGCTGTTGGTCGCAGGTGATCTTTACAGCGTCACCGGGTTTGGGAACGGCGAGATCCTAAGAGGACCTCAAGCCGAGGATTGGCGAGTGCCTCTAGAGGTATTCCAGAGATGAGATCTCCCCACACGGGGAGTCTCCTCTCCGTCTGGAGCATATGGACCACTCGAACCTGAGGGGTATCAGTTTTGCGCTATTCATATCCAATGACTACCCTCCATTCGACTTATCTCTTTTGCATGGTGGGGACTATAAAATCATGAATTCAAGGATTTGCTTCTGATATTTTTGGCATAGTTACAGTGTAAATTCTATATAACGACACTAAAGGGACTGTACATTTTATGGCGTTATAGAGAGTTGTCGTTAAATGGAAAGAAGAAAAATCTGAATTATGAAAAGAAAAAGTTTATTTCAAGCTAGTAGTTATATGTCCATAAAAAATAATGTTATTTGAACGCTATTGCGTATATTCTGTTATTTTTGTCTAACGTCATTTGCTGCACCAGTAATTTTGTTGTACTATTTTTTTAAAGTCATGGTCAACAACAGTCAACACGTGCAATCCCAATTTGTAAACAAAAGAACGAATTTCTTAGAAAGCATGGTTTGCATGATGCCGACAGTCGAGTTTATTACGGACTAGGATAATAAAGCGACAAAAGAACGTACACAGCTGCGCGAATTTCACTAATTTTGAACTTAAACTTAAAAGGTACTTTTTGTTACTTAATTACTGTCGTTATTAAGAGTGGGTGTAATGCTATAAGGAGTATATCATTGTATGGAAAACAAACTAAACCAACTAAAGACGAGTGATTTCGACGCTTTAGGCCCACTTGCACGTAAATCTTGAGATATCAAAATAACTTCGAGTTTACTAACTCAAAGTTAATATAACATTTTCTTAACTCAGACTTTATCTTGCACGAACAAAAAATAATCCAGGGTTTACTAACCCAACAAAAAGAGAGAATGATGAATGACGTAAGTATTGTTCTCCCTTTCACACAATAGTATCTCTCTTTCGTAATGTCAAATTTGAAAAGACGTGGTGTTTTTGGGCGTTTCAGTTGAATGGCGTCCTGTATTTTGTCTGTCAAATAGGTGTTTTGTCTGTCAAAAAGGAGTTCGTCGTTAAATCGAGTGACGTTACATGGAGTTTACGCTGTATTTATCACTAAAGACCAACCGATTAAGAATAATAATAATAATAAATTATTTATTTGTTTCAACATACAATTGGTACAATACACAAATAGAATGACAGTAAATAATTGAAACAAAAAGGTATGTGGCTCAGCATGTGACAGTCAAGTTTTGACTTGTCGCTGGTATTCTGCCACCACCTCACAATTATTATTTTCTAAAAAACACATTAATAAGGACAATATCAGCAAGTCGAGACGCGGAATGTCGCGGAATCGAAAGAGGAGGCTCAGTAATAAAGTCGTATAAGCACCTTTCGAGTTTAAACCTTAATTACGCTTTATTTAGAGAAAATATTCCATTTAACATTATTGAAAACGTAAGTAACCAAAACAGCATGGAATCATTAAGAACATTATGTTATTATTTAGCGGTCTACCACATTTAAAGGTCGGCCAAAGCAAATAATTACCAAGAAGTCATATAACCCGACCACGAGAAGGATGATTTATAGCTTTGCCATAATTATGTTCTAGTGTCGCAATTTGACTACCGAACATCTTTCGTTTCTTTTATAATGAAGGTTGAGTTGTTGGTTGGGTTGGTTTCCATAATTATATTTATGTGCATTAAGTAAAATATTAAATTATAGTTGTATTTTTTAAACTTATCTTATCTTGTGTTTGTATTTAGTATTCAGAGAGCTTAGATTCTTGCAGTTTCAAAAATTTGCCCGATGACTAAAAAAAATTTGAAATCTTTATTTTAAACCTTAAATAACCTAAGCTTTTAATGTCTCTTAAATGTATGTAAATTGCATTAATATGTAGAAAATTGAATAGAATTGAAAACGAAATTACAATTCATGACCACTCTGTTGAAAAAATACCAATGTAAATCTCACTGATGGCATACTCTATTGGAATGTTGTAATTAAATTATATCCTTTTAGAATTATTGTACTTATTTTATGGAAATAATTATTATGTTGTGATTTATGTCTGTGAATTGCATTGAATGAACCAACCGATTAACAAATAAGTACATTAGATATTATCTCCACCAAAACTTGCAGAAATAATATACATATAGACGATCTCCGTGGCCGAGTGGTATATACGCCGGGTTTCGAAATGTCGCCACTAGAGGACTCTATGATTCGAATCCCGATGGGGGCAAATGTTCGTATGATAAAAACGACAATGTTCACCTTAATCATAGACGTTTATATATATTTTTGGATAATATATATGTATCAGTATATGTATTCTATACGTTACCCTAGCATCCCATAACACAAGCCTTACAGTGCTTGCTTTGGGGCTGGGCTAATTGGTGTGAATGTGGGAAATATATGTATAAACAAAGTCTTTTGTAGTCTTGATGTTATTGTGACTTGTATATATGTGTGTGTATATATATATATATTATGTATATATATATATATATATATTTATCATCGACAAGAGGCCCGACAGAAACATCTTAGCAATTTGTAAGAAATATAAACTCTACCATCGAATTTCGAATTAAGCCGTAATTTCCTCTTCCGTACCGAGAATCTCGCACCAAAATTGGTGTTTCCCACAAAACGTTTTTGGCCAAAGGATCGTTCAATTCTCGCGCTAGTTCCCGGAGTGATATAAGGTATTATGTTAGCGGGATCACATCCCGGTATGGAATCCCGAGGCTTCGGGATTTGCGGGAATGCCCCCCTTCATAAGTTCCGAAATTGAACTTGATACGGCAAAGCTGTCTCGGATTTCAGGTTTGCTTTAGAGTGAATTGAGAGTAATATTTTAAGGAAAGTCATTTCATATGTGTGTGGGGAGTTCGATGGCGTAAGTAGTTAGCGCATTCGGCTGCGATCGTTAAATTTAAGCAAAAACTTTCGCAGTGGTCGGTCATTGGATAAGTGACCAAAAATCTACTATCTCGAGTCTATCCTCCGTGCTTCGGAAGGCACGTTAAGTCGTTGGTCCCGTCCCGGCTGTAACTGCAGTCGTCAACACCCGCAATCGCACTGTTGTGAGTTTTGACCCAATCTCCCTATTCAATCCATAGGGAAGGCCTGTGCCCCAGCAGTGGGGACATTAATAGGCGGACGATAATGATGATGTGTGTAGGTGTTTAAAGTGTGCGTTTTGGTATACAATAAGTCAGTTTACAAATAAATTTAGTTTACTGCTGTCTTTCTGTAAGGTTTCCAGAGTTCCACAGGCTATGGTGGCCACTTACTATCAAGCGACACATATAACATTTTTAATAAAAAAAAAACCTTTTTTTGTTAAATTCTCCCTTTTCAGGGAAGGCAAGGGGAACAATGCCCATACAGCCTAGTCTTAAGTAAAATTATTCTGTTTTTCTTTTTACATTAGAATGTCGTCGGTGTGACGCATTCTAATGTTTCTTGAAGTGTTTGGCACGAAATGTATCGAGCTGGCTTTTTCGATAAGCTTCTGTGAGGTAGTCAATACTACAATTAAATTATCACGTCCACTTGACCGGATTAGCGTATATTTTGACGATTCTACTAAGTTACGCAGACAGTTGTAACACAAAATCACACCAATTTTATTTCACAATAACACTCGATGAAATCCCGCCAAAAACTCTCGTTTTTTTTTTTCAAAGTAAACCTATCACTCGAACTCAAAAATCATTTATTCAGTCATGGCTGTTACAAGCACTTGTGACGGTCGAGAAGCTACTCCGTCTGTTCGCAAAATTACAGCGGGAGTGCAAGGTACACTGAAAAGAACCGGCAAGAAACTCAGCAAGGGCTGTTTTTCTCTCCCTGTATTATTATATACAGAGTCGTCAAATTGTAAAATGACTGCAGAGATAGTTCTGAAGTCACCTTCCATTACATCATTTAGTAAGTTAGTTAAAATAAATTTTATTATTGTATTTAGCTTTATCCCCCCCCCCCCCCCCGTTCGTGTTTTTCATTTTACCCAAAGGTTGACTGGGAGATATTTTTTTACTAGCATTAAGTCCGCCTTTTGCTTTGTATGTTAGTCCATAAAGTTTAAAAATAAATAGTTTACTTTTTAGTATACAGGACGCGTCATTAGATACCACATTACGAAATTGTTATGAAAAATGACTAATACCCATTGAATTTCAAATTACAAGAAATACTATGTCCATGCATTACAATCATTGTGATGATCATCATCAACTCATAAGAATATTCTTGATCTGAGATTTAAATTTGGTCAGAGGAAGCTCAATCAGATCTTGGGGAACTATATAAAACAGTGCAATACTACAACCCAGAAATGAACCTCTTGATTTTTGGAGTCTGAAAAATGGAACGGCAAGCTTGTTCTTAAATCTTGTGTTGAAGTTATGGGTACTTACTTATTACTTTGTAAGCCCGTCATCATCCCTATTGTGTCATAACAGTCATAGAAACTATATTGTTTTAAACTTTCATGGTCACTAACATTATAGTAATATAAGTTATTTACGGGATTGTTACCATGTACCATGTTTTTAGCGAGTTTCCGATATTTACACAGTATAAATACAAATAGAGTTATTTATTATTGGTAATTAAACATTTACATCTTAAATGAATAAATCATCATAAATTACGAAATATAATAGGCACACACAAAACATGCTTACATTACATCATAATGTAAATTAAAACAAAAATAGGTAGGTACCAACCCAAAAATAAGGGTTGCCTACTACATTTTTTTTGCTAGTTTTCCCTCGTCCATTCGGCCGCAACCACTTGTTCGTTGGCAACACAACAAAACTGACATGGCAACATCGATCAGTTGGCGAACGAACCCGTCATCAGTCACACGCGGTGCAAGATTTATCGTACGTACGAGCTATTCCAAACGCCTTAGGCTCATTACAAACGTTCCACAGGAACGACTGCATTCTGAGAATGAGTAGTTAGGTTTTGTTTGTAGGCAGTACCAATAGCGCTGTAGTGACTTCATGGGTTCCTTGCAAACGTTCGACATAGCGATAGTACTAAGATTCTTATAAAGTTATCTTTCGTTAAACGCTTTGAATTTTGAGTCACATAAGAAACTTTATTAGCAAATTTACACAAAGTCTCTTGTTTCTCTTTTTTCTAATATTTTATTGGGCGTGTACAAAATAAATACATAAATAAAGATTTAGGTTACACTTCCAAACAAATTTTTCACATAATCAAAACATTACAGAGATATATTGTTATGAAATGTCGCGTGAAGTGATCAAGTTTTCGTATTTTTTTTGCTAAAAAGTGGCTCTCATACTTAATCACGCTCTATCTTGGTAATATTTCCGTTGATGACAAAAGAAAAAACACAGACAACACATTTTTTTGACAATCTAACTGACGTGCTAAATACAATATCTTTACCCCGTTATGATCCCTATTGTAGAAGACGTCTACGAAACAAATGAAATATAAAACTATAACTTTTGAATTAGTAAACGTCAAGTTGTAATTTTGTATATTGGGGAAATTCTCACTTTATGTTTCTTAATAAACATACACAAATCTCACTGAAGAGGTCAATCATTATGACCAATAATATAACTAGATACTTAAGTTCTATTTTCTTGTTCTTATTTTTATAAGTACTCAAATAAAACTTAATTTATCATTCTTTTTAAGTAATTGAAATCAAATAAATGTTTGTAAATCAATAAAAAATCTAAATGAAGAAAAATCGTGCGTGTCCGTCCAACCTTATGTGTACCGTCAGAAAATTTAGGTAGGTATAACGGCACTTAGGATTGTATCCGGGATCGTTTTAAAACGGTCAATTTTCGTTTACACACGACTGACGTAACCCAAATAGTGAGGTTGTTGGGTTACTCTGTGTTGTCACCCAAAAAAAAAACTACCATTTCCCCGAATCGCGGCTTAATAATGACTTTTATATCACTTTCGCTTTTCTATGAATTCAGGATAAGTATTAAATAAGCTTTTGTTTGCCACAAACTCTTCGTAGAAAATTATATTAGCATATTCTATGAAATAATCCTTAATTCAAGTGATTTGTTTGATAGAACTGGTGAAGTGAATCTGCTTTAAATGAATTCTCATTCGATTTGCCTTAGAATAAATTATTCCCATGAATAAATAAATTAGTTTTCAGCGAAAACAATCGGTTCCCATTAGCCTTACGCTGTAAAAATCAAATTTAAGAAAAAACAAGTATATTAACATTTTTTTTTCTTGGAACCAGTGATCGTTCTGGGATTTGCAGAGGCATTTTTAGTTTACTTATCAATCATCATCATCATCAACAGCCTATCTTAGTCCACTGCTGGACATAGGCCTCTCCAAATGCACGCCACTCAGATCGATCTTTGGCTACTCGCATCCAGTTCCTGCCAGCCACCTTGCGCAAATCGTCATTCCATCGCACCTGAGGACATCCTACACTACGTTTGCCTAGACGCGGTCTCCACTCCAGAACTCGTCTACCCCATCGGTTATCGGTTGTTCGACAAATATGGCCAGCCCACTGCCACTTCAACTTGCTAATCCGGTGGGCTATGTCGATAACTCTGGTTCTCTGTCGGATTACCTCGTTTCTGATGCGATCCTTCAGAGAAACGCCGATCATAGCCCTTACCTTAGCGCGCTGAGCGACTTTGAACCTGTGGACCAGCCGTACCGTCAGTGTCCACGTCTCGGCTCCGTATGTCATCACAGGTTTAGTTTACTATTTTAGTGATATAGCGAGTAAATTGGCCTTTAGTATCAAGCGAAGCTCCGTGTAATGTACCTGTGAATTAATAAATATCGGGGTGCCCCTGTACTTCCCACACGGTTTAGGCATCACACAGGGTGCGTTGATGCGTGCGCCTAGAACGTGTGAAATATTTTCTTGTAAAATATTCTTTAGCTTTTAAATCGACCGTTCAAATTGACAGAATAAATGAGAATGATAAGGGAACCATATTGATATAGCATCCACCCTGGTTTCGGATAGACATTATGTTTTTACGCATTTTACATTATTTTTAAAAAAATACCTGATGGTATAACCGTCGCCAATTAACTCCTGCAATATCAATCATTATGTCAACATCGTCTTTTTTATATTTGGCTTTTAAATTTTATATATAAAATTCTCGTGTCACAATGTTAGTTACTATACTCCTCTGAAACGGCTTGACCGATTTTTATGATTTTAATGCATATTCAGTAGGTCTGTGAATTGGCTAGAGTCTGTATGGAATGAGAATGGGCGTGGCGAAAAACGGAAATAACATTAAGATTTTTATTTGGCAATGAAACCCAGCAATCTGTAAAACGTCAAAGTTTTGTATTGATACGGATTTGTTTGTTGTTGTGATTTCTTGCGGTTTTTTGTATTTAATCATGTCTAAAAGGGGTAAAATCTTACAAATACGGTAGAAAAGCACTACAGCGCCCTCCAATCTAAATCCCATTCTCTTTCCGCACAGATTCTACCATATTTTTTTTATACTTCTAAGTGATAAGGGTTATTTTTTTATAATAAGGCATTAAAAATACGTACAACCCTAAATTTGAACCCTTCTACCACCCATATTTTTATGGCGATACGAAGTTCGCTGGTTCAGCTAGTTATAATACACACAAATACACTTAATAATACACTAATATTATAATTTTATTTACATATTAAAACCACAAACAAACGATTATATTGTACATTCTATATCAACTTTTCGTAGCACTATCAATTACTGCATACATTAATTAACTACTCAAAAGAACAGTTTAATAAAGCCAGCATTGCTCGCTTTGAATAGTTGAAAGCGCAGATTGCCCGTCCATTTCCGCTAAAGTATCAGCGAGGTGTCCGGACACTCCGCGTATTAATTAATCCGGTTGTTATCCGGATACGTACCGGAGACTGCGATTTTACTGTGAATTCCAGGGTTGGCTACTGTCAGATAATATATGGAATTTATGTTTATTGGAGTTTACTCCTTAAGAATCGATTTGCATATATAAGGGGCCCGGTATGAGAAAAATGTGAGGAGTAAAATCTATCGATGAATGACCTCGTTACGTTTTTGGTGCGCATCCTATGTCGCGCAACTTTGACGAACAAAGATGATGGATTGACATTAATAAAATTTTTAAAATCTGAACTGAATTTAGTTATTGTTTCTGATAGAGCAATGGGGTCACTGTAATTAATAATGCAGATAATTTTGATTTAATTAATATTTAAAAAAATGATAATAGTCTGATAATAATAATTACATAATTTATCAACATTCCTAATGATATATTTATGCACATCTGAAATTGACTATTGTAAAAAGTTTAATGTAAAATATTTCGTCGATTAGTTATAATAAATGTATATGAAATGAATAAATATATTTATTTATATATGTATATTATTTTCATTAATTTGTTAATTTACCCTTTCATACAGTATCAATCTTTTTTAAGTTAAATAAACTCTTTTTGCGTCTGGTTAGACTATCGAATTTAAGGAGTAAACTCCAGGCGTGCGTCGGAGCTGACACACATATATTTTTTTAATTTTGATGACAACCTTTTATTAAACAGAGGTTTTGGCTTGAGATCCGAAGTAGATTTTGGAAAAAAAACGTAGTTGTATGTAATAAATGCATTACTAATGGTGTTTTTCTTTTGTGTTTCAGGTAAGACCATTCAAACAAGATTCAGCTGAGACGACACGGTAAAAAGAATTTCTTTTATTGATGTGGCTATATTTGTTAAGGGTTAATATTAAGCGAGTTATAGAAAATTGCAAATGTCTACGTAACGTTCAGTCCGCGAGGCCTAACCTAAGCTCTTCATTTGTGCGAGGGATCACCAAAAGTAGATTCAGACAAAAAAAAAAAAATAAAATTATAACGATTTTTCAGCTAGGTACACAACATAAGTGGCAGAGGTAATAATTCTAGTTTAAAATTAAATTAAAACTAAATAAGCAATACATCATTGTTGTAAAAGCTAAGCTTGTACGCAGACTTTTTTTTGTTTTCCGAAAGTTCACAGCAATTGACACGTTACTCTTTTTGAAACAAAACACAGGTCATTCTTCCCTATGTTGTGTCATACAAAATGTATTTTTATTAACAGCGACAACCCTACCGCCATTTTCAGTAGTTGCACATTCGAATTCAACGACTAAAGCTTACGCTTGATCCGCGTAATGTGCGCACTAAATTGTTTTATATTCAATGGCTTTTGTTACACGGATTAATTATGCACTATTGTCGTGTCTGCCGATTGTTTACTCTATGACCCGGTTTTCCCGCCCATTTTGTACATTGTTCGATTTTGATAAAATAGCTTTATGTACAATAGATTGCAGGATCGTAATGTCACTGACTGTGTCACTGGAGCTATTTATGGGCTTTAGACTTCATTGTTAATGATTTAGGTTCTATTTAATACCTTATTCATAATTACCTACTCATTAATTATTTCTAAAAAAACGGAAAAAATAGAATAGAAGCTTATTAGTCATTGATTGAAGTTTTATAAAGGTTTTTTCTCACATAGGACAGATGACAAAAAATAATATTTCTAACTAGGCTTTAGCTTTCCCCCCCAAAATCACCACATCCTCATGATTTTGGAGGGAAAGCTGTTGCTTCTGACTGAATCTTTTGTCATTATCAATGGTACTCCAGCATTGGTGTTATGACTGCGCTGAGATAATTATTATTATTACTGCGTCTACCTACAGGTCGCGGCACGTAACTCTAGCGCTGAACAAAATGCGTAGGAGATAGCTGCGCTTGGGTACGACTGGAGAGCCAATCGGCGCAGCGTACGCCCACCCGCGCACCTCTGTTTCCCCCAAAGACATCTTAATTTTTACTTCTGTGCAATAACGGTCAGCGCTAGAGTTTCGTGCTGCGAATTATACTAACGACTCCTCTGCTGTATCACAGGCGTTCCGTTTAGACGAAAACTGGAAAAAAATGGGAATTGGCTAGGCACTTATGCTGACTGCATATGTACCGGGAGCAGCAGATTACAAAATATTGGTCACCCATTCTATTACTGGCCATTGCGAAAGTTGCTTCAAATCCCAACTTCCTTCTGATGATGTGTTTATTATTTATTGAGAGTGAATAAAACAAAAGTGCGAATATAATATCTTACCAAGTAGGAAGAAGTTAACTCTCTCTGCCTCTATGAGAGACAGGTAATATGTAATATAAATATGTATGATAATATTAACATGAAACTTAATTTTCACGTTACAGCCCTTCCGAAATTCAAGACATAACTTAGTGTTAGTTAAATGTAATTACTCGGCATATGCTAATGCATTAGAGTTCATTAGATTTAGACGTATTCTGTCCCTATCTTAACCTAATATTATCGCCCTCCATAATTTGAACCTGCGCGATTACCATACATACATAATACCTGGCATAGATGATGATATTGGAATAGCGCAGACTGCGCGAACGTGTATAAAATCCCTACTTTATTACATAGTTTATTACCTACTGTGTCCGCCAAGACTAAAGTTTTACCGAGAAACGTTTCACAGGGATAAAAATGATATTTACTTAAGTGTTAATAAGAATGTTAGTTTATGTACTTGGTTTTGTTCTAAATCTGCTACGTTTTAGCTGAAACATTATGATGACTATTTTCCATTATGAATAAAGCAAAAGTTACACAGACCAAGGGCAAGTCGATATCCTAACCACTGTTAAAACTTTAACTCTCGATCGATCAAAATTCGTGCTTAAAAAACGTCACAATGCTTCTCAGATGCTATACTTGTGTAGGCAACAAAGAGATTTCTTCCTAATTATTATTCTTCAGTTGTGTAGTGTTTGGGGTGCCATTAATGCTGTTTCTGTATTTAGTTAAATTTGCATATTTCCCTACCGTTGGCTTGTTGTTTTAGGTTGTTGACCTTTTGACAGCATCCCTCAAGAGCTGAGCCTGAGATCTTTTGTTGATATTCGCCGGATGATTGCCGAAAGTGTTTGATAAGTAAATTGGATTTGGAAAGTCACTTTGCTTAACATTTATCGATTTTGAGATAGACTTGATGATGCCTTCGAGAGGACGTATCTATTAAACACACACAGTTACACAGCAACATATTATTGTCATTATTAGCTTTATTATATATCATCATCCGCCTATTTATGTCCCCACTGCTGGGTGACCTTTCTTATGGGTGGAATAGGAAATTCTGTCTTGACCCACCATGCGGGCTCAGTGCGGACTGGTGGCTGCTAACGACTGCAGATGCAGCCGGGACTAATGGCTTAAAGTGCCTTGCGAAGCACGTAGGAGCTCAAGATCTAAGTTTTTGGTCACCCATCCAATGACCGACCATTGTGAAAGTTGCTTAATATCCACGATCGCAGCCGGACGCGCTAACCACCCGCACCATCGAGCTCCTCGAGATTCGCTTAGTAAAAATAATATAAAATATAAAAATATAATCTTAAAATATTGTTATTAAAAAATATAATAAGTGACAATGATGGCCAAATAGAGATGATTGAATAGTTATATTAGCGGCGAACTATGACGTATCATTCAAACTCTAGTGGGTTTTCGATGTGTTCTTAATGTAAAAAAAAAATATATTGATCATGCATTTTTAGCAATAAATAATTAAAATTAAAAGTGCTTGTAAAGGCTTCATCATCATCATCATCAACAGCCTATCCTAGTCCACAGCTGGATATAGACCTCTACAATTGCACGGCACTCAGATCTATCTTGGGCTTAAAGGCTGTAAAGGCTTACGTTGTAAAAAAAAACCGGCCAAGTGCGAGTCGGACTCGCGTACCGAGGGTTCCGTACAAAAATATTCAAAAATATTTTTTATTTTATGATGTAACTAAAAATTTACGGTTTTCGCAATTTTTGCTTTATCTGTACTATAAGGCGTTACTTCGTACCAAATTTCAAGATTCTAAGTTCACGGGAAGTACCCTGTAGGTTTTGATTCCCGTGCGAGTTTCGAAAATTTGCGGCATAAATGGCTGTATCTTTTGATTGCTTTGGTTTAGAAGTTTGATTTTTTCACAGCTCCAAGGGACAGTAGACCTGAGTATAAGGTATGAATTTCAGTTTGATACCTCCACGCGTTCCTGAGAAAAACGGTCTTGACAGACGGACGGACGGACAGACGGACAACAAAGTGATCCTATAAGGGTTCCGTTTTTTCCTTTTGAGGTACGGAACCCTAAAAAGGTATTGTTAATTAATTAATTTATTAATAAAAAGCTTTCTTAGCAGTCCATCAATATCATAGCTAGTTTCTCACCTTTCAAGAGTTGTACGAACGCAAAGATGCTTGAACACCTTAAGGCGCAATTAAGAAAATGGAATTTCTCAATTTTCTCAGTAAGTATAGAGTTGCCCCTGAGAAAAGTCATTAAAAATAACTGCCTAGATACTTGCGTCAAGCAGGAGCAATAAATCGTAAGGCGGGGCGTTCGCGGGAGGAACTCATGATTGAAAAAGTTGCGCTCGGGTGACAGTGTCTGTCTATCGACTGGTATTCGATGAATATGTCGACAGGGTGACGTTCTTGGAAGCAATTTCGATCTATATAAGTA
This sequence comes from Chilo suppressalis, assembly GCA_902850365.2. Classification (NCBI taxonomy): domain Eukaryota; kingdom Metazoa; phylum Arthropoda; class Insecta; order Lepidoptera; family Crambidae; genus Chilo; species Chilo suppressalis. Next base: position 10,644,210 of record OU963917.1, on the reverse strand, counting down.
CTTATAGACAGACACTGTCATATGAGTACTTAATTGTATTGGAGGAGATTTTGAGTAGCTATTATTATTAATTTATTAGATACTAGCGGCCCGCCCTCGCTTCGCTTCGGTGTAGAGCTGAAGCGTAGACTACAGTTTTTGTCTCAGGCTTGTTTTATACACAATGACATTCATCTATGATTATTCTTATACCTGCATGCAAAGTCTCAGCCCGTTCGGTTTTAAAATTGACAAAGTTTCATACAAACTTTCATTCCCTATTTTATCCCCTTGGGGGTAGAATTGATCAAAATCCTTTCTTAGCGGATGCCTACGTCATAACATCTACCTGCATGCCAAATTTCAGCCCGATCCGTCCAGTGGTTTGGGCTGGGCGTTGATAGATTACTATGTCAGTCAGTCACCTTTGAGTTTTATATATATAGATTATAAAAAAACTGAAGATGGTATATTTATCTTTTCCAAACTTCTATTGACATCACGTCGCTCAATTGTTTTGCCTTCCCAGAATCTCTCCACTAACATTTGAAATTTATGGTATGGTATTTAAGTTCAAATTGACTTTTAAGTATTATTACGAATCATTTGTATGGGAGTAAAGAAAAGTTTTGTTTTTTGACATATTCAGGCATTTTTTTAAATTTTTCTCTTCGTAAGAACCATCCTCGTACTTCAAGGAATATTCTAAAAAAAAAATCAGCCAAATCGGTCAAGCCGTTTTCATGTTATGTCGTGACAACGGAAAACGGGTTTCATTTTTATATATATAGACTAGCGGCGGACTTTGTACGCGTGGAGTTAATTACAAATAGATAGATATGTAGCCTATATGTTGACCCGACCTCTTAATAATATTCGTGCCAAATTTGAAGTAAATCCATGCAGTACTTTTTGAGTCTATCCCGGACATGCATACAAACAAACAGACAAAAAATCTAAAAACTATATTTTTGGCTTCGGTATCGATTGCAGATCACACACCAAGTATTCTTTTAAAAAATATTCAATGTACAGTTTGGAATTATTGACGTTTGACTATTTATTGACGTTTCGTATCCTTTTCAGGATCCTAATCAAACGACGCATCCTGAAAAGGATGCGAAGCGTCAATAAATAAATAAATCAATGCATCTATACCGCTGAAACTTGTTTTATTTAATTTATTAGACTTTGTCCGTGAAAATTTTAGTCAGCGTGGAGGAGCTCGATGGCGCAAGTGGTTAGCGCGTTCAGCTGTGATCGTTGAACATAAGCAACTTTCGCAGTGGTCGGTCATTGGATGGGTGACCAAAAATTACTATCTCGAGCTCCTCCGTGCTTCGAAAGGCACGTTAAGCCGTTGGTCCCGACTGCATCTGCAGTCGTTAGCACCCACCAATCCGCACTGGGCCCGCGTGGTGGGTCATGGCCCAATCTTCCTAGTCCATTCATTGGGAAGGCCTGTGCCCCAGCACTGGGGACATTAATAGGCTGATGATGATGAAGGAATAAAAATGTCGGGAAGTTGGACCCGTGGATTGTTATGTAACCTACTGTACTTATTTACCACATAGTTAAGTACTGATTTCGTCATTCATATGACTACATTATATGAGTGCAAGACTTCTGACAACTTTTAAAAATGAGAATATTGATTTGTTATTTCTATGAAATATTTTACTTTTAAAACTTGCAAAGCGCTTATGAACGAAGATTCTTGCAAGTTGGTTATAATAAATATTCTTTTCTATGTTTTTCGCAAGGGGATAAGTGTTTTGCATTCAATGAGCTCCGGTAAACAATGTCTGCTTACTGAAACCCGTGAATATATAATTTATTTTTATCTACATCAATACAAATTTGTTTGCACTGTTTATATATTTTTCTATGTAGATTAAATTCTGCGAAATTTATAGCTTTTGAATTACGTATGCATTTTGCCACCACGTCAAGTATAGTTCAGAATAAAGTTTGACGATATTATCAATTTAATACAAATACAACCAATGCAACTGCTTGTCAATTTCGTACGCTTAATATAAATACTAATACAAGTATTTGATAGTGACATCAATTAATTAATTGATTTTATTTAAAATTTTTTGCCTAAACACTGCAAATGGCGGACTTTATGCCAATATGGCATTCTCTACCAGTCAACCGGAAAGAACATACAGAGGTAAAAAAACGGCAGAATCAAAGAAGAAGATTAAAATCAAACAATGAGCAAATATAAATAACACTTATCTATACATACGACCATATTATATAAATATACACACAAACACATGTAAATAAATAAATATATCTACACATACACGCACATACACTAATCACATGGTTAAAATAATATTTTCACTCTAAAGAATTTTAATGAAAATATTTTCAACGATGGCGTATTTTTACATAGTTGAGTTTCATTAACTTGGCACGACAACCCTTTAATCTCATTGATGTTAGTCTCATGTTGTAAGTTCCACTTGAAACCATTGCCTTATTACCACAAAAAAGTAAGACAGGCGTTTAACACGAATTTAAGAAAAAATGTCATGCAAAATTTTCCTAAACAAGGTTTAAAATTTGGTTAAAACTGTGTCGTATCTTTTGTAGTAAGCCCGCTGTCGTTTCAAAGAACCGGCTATGTTCGTGTCTTGACATGAGATCAGTTTATTTAATAATATGTAAAAAGGTTGGTAGATGAACGATATAGACTTTTATTTGAGTGTGTATGCTGTTGGTCGCAGATGACCTTTACAGCGTCGCCGGGTTTGGGGACGGCGAGATCCTAAGGGGACCTCAAAGCAAAAATTGGCGAGTGCCTCTAGAGGTATTCCATGCGGATGGCATCTCCCCACTGGGGGAGTCTCCTCTCCGTCTGGAGCCTCTAGACCACTCGAACCTTAGGGGGTCGGCTCAACTAGATTGTGTCTCTGAGTTGATCGTAAGTGGCCACCATAGCCTACAGCCGCTTGCGATATCCAGTATCAATCGCGGTTGATTCTGCTCAAGTTAAGTAATCATCGTGTATCATTGGTTCTTTTATTAGTTTTGATTTTTGACACAATTGTAGTAAGTGAAACAAAAATTTACAAATGCCAGCAAACAGCTTAATTGCTTGTTATTATTTGTTGTTTTTGTATTGTATTTGTATTATTTATTTTATGTTTTAGTAGCAGGCCTTGTGTAAAAAGACGATACTATTGAACTGCGATTGAGGTACGATTTTTACGTAAGCTTAGCAGAATCGGTCCCCTGATATGTTCCATTGTCTCATAGGGCTCTAGAATCCCTTTTTTTTTTTAATGTCTAGAAAATGTATTACGCATACTTCGCCAACCGAGGGTTGCGGACGAAGCTATCGGGGACTCCTCTCCGCCGCTTCAGGGAACACAAGTGCTCCGAGAAGCAAGCGGGGCTCTAGAATCCCTGGGCTCTAGAATCCCTACTGCAAGAACACATTAAAGAAACATATCATCATTATCAGCCTATTGATGTCTCCACTGCTGGGGCACAGGTCTTACCTATGGATGCAATAGGGAGATTGGGCCATGACCCACCACGCGAGCCCAGTGGGGATTGACGCATGCTAATGACTGCAGATGCTTAACGTGCCTTCGAAATATATGTATTTGTGTAATTATTTTTCTGTTTTATTTGTTTATTCCTTGTGTCCTTTGTTGTGTGCAATACAGAATCTCTTATCTATTAGACAAGTCCGTCCGTCCGTCCGTGGTGCTGTTTCAGCGGCCAAACCGTAAGAGATAGATAAAGAGAATGTTTAAGTTATAAGTTGAGAATAGTCTGATAAGACTACAAACCGGATGTGAGTAACGTAGCACTTCCGGTTTTCGAGAAATCACGTGATTTCTATTTTAAACGAAACCACACAAAATCTCCGAAGTTCTCAATTAATTAAATACATTTTTTTTTTGGTGAACATTTGGTTCACTGGTTTGCTAGTATTTATTATTATTATAACTGCAGCCATCAGTAAACTTAATTCGAAACGAAAACCACCCTGACATTTTCAATCTTACGCTCAATAGTTAAGTACTTGGCTCAATCGAAAAACGCTTACCAAGTTTATTCATAAACGGGCCTGTTTAAGCGAGCCGATAATGGGTCACTTACAATTATGCCCAATAATAGGTGCAGATCTGTACCACTCCAAACAACAAAGGGCGACCATTAACTCAAGTTATTTCATTAGTACGAGGGGTCTCAACAGTATTTCCAATTGTGGAAGCATCTCAAATTATAGAGAACACTTGACACAAATATGCAAAATGTTTGTTGCTATTTGTTAACATCGGGTTACAGAGATTTTCAAGTAGCTATCAGACCTCTGCCGAATACCTTCGTAGCTGAGTAGTTTGTTCGCCGGGTTTCATGGTGTCGCCTACTCGAGAGGTCCCGGGTGCGAATCCAGGTGGAGGCAGATGTTTGTGTGATGAATACGAGCTTTTCTTATCCAGTATATGTATTCTATCCGTTACCCTAGTATCCCATAACACAATCCTACAGTGTTTACCTTGGAGCAAAGCTAATTTGTGTGTGATGTTTTTTTTTAGTTATATGTAGATACATGGCGCAGGTGGTTAGCGCATTCGGCCTGTGATCGATCAATACCTAAGCAATTTTTGCTATCGTCGCTCATTGGATGGGTGACCAAAACGTTACTTTTATTACCTTACCTCGAGTTCCTCTCGAACTGATATGATTATGATGACATGATATGATATAAATTGACTTGATTAATTTTTAAAATGGATTGATTTTGTTTAAATTTGGTTGGACCTGATGTGATTTAATATGATCAACAATTAAGTAAAATTAATGTATTTAATGTTAAGCTCAAGTTTATTGCAACACCCCAACGGGGTCATGTACCACTCACTATTAAGTAAAAAAAACTCGAGATAGAGGCCGCGACACGTAACTCTAGCGCTGAACAAAACGCGAAGAGGATAGCTGCGCTTGGGTACGACTGGAGAGCCAATCGGCGCAACGCACGCCCGCCCGCACACTTCGTTTCCCCCTAAGACATCTTAATTTTTACTTCTGCGCAATAACGGTTAGCGCTAGCGCTTTGTGGTCACTCATTCTATATTCGGGCATTGCTAAATTTGCTTGTCTTTCACAATCATTGCCCCACTATTACTTTTGTGTGTATAACAATTACGTATGTGCCAACGCTGTGTGGGTGAAGCCTTAGGTCATACTCTGGGTCGGGAGGGACTTAATGTAGTTTATTCCCGCCGTATAAAGAAATAGAAACAGTAGGTGTTGACAACAAGCTAGAGGTATCCACAGATGGTATTCCAGCTATCCTTTCAGCACGCTTTCCGTTGGGGCACGAGGTAGATTCTGAGGTCGGTGCCGTATACTACAGCAGATGGAGTGGCTATCTAATGGTTTGGAGACTTTTCATGGTAAACTACCATAATATTTTTAGCTTCATCTATATTTATATAGAATAAATTTTCGTTTGTCTTATTGATCAAATATTATAAATGTAGAATAAAAACGAAGAACTGAACCAAAGACGAATATTTATCGCCAGCAAAATAAATCTTCATGAAATGAATCAAACACAACGGGGAAACTTTGACTATAAGAAGGGTTGCCATGATATAGCTGTAGGAGTTGGGACAAGAAAAATAAAAAATACAATAATACTAAAGAATATAATATTTTCTATCGTTTCCCTTTCCATTATCTAAATAAAGTTTTTGACCTGTGATATTACTTTGTATGGTTCCGTTTTCGTAAACAGATGTCAACAATAGAATCCCTAGCTGTGGGATTCTATTGTTTTCGCTTCCGTTTTCCGTCTGTCCATTAATATTATTTATAACATTTTACTAAATCTTAATAGACAGTGTATTACAAATGTTAAAACTTAAAAAAAATTGATGACGAAGTTTTAATTGAATCTTTACGTCCACTTAATTAAATTTTACTGAACCATAAACAAACAGTGAAAAGAAGGATATGACAGTGAATTGCCCAAAATTTATTTTATATACAAGGCGCATCAATTTATCACACCCCACATGAGGGTAAGAGTTCGGCCGCGAACTGATGCGGCAGAAAAATGTGACTCTCCTGTCATCCCTACCTTCCGGACCAAAGGCCCACTGCCTATTGTTATTGCTTTGGCTATTGCTTAGCTTATGATTTCAGTTTATTATTTTCGACCGTAGAGGTATTTCAAATACCTCACGCTCATTTTCATTAATATTGTAATTATTACTGCAATAACAATATTAAAGAAACTGTAACTATGCCGTACCTGTTGATAATTCCCTCAGTCACTTAAATTGTTCTCGAGCCAGAGACTATCTTGGATCAATATCTGGAATCCAATAGATCGTAAGTGCAGGAACCAGAAAAATTAAAAATGTGTCGTTTCGTGGTCAGATACTGTGATTATCGCAATACCCAATCCCTTGCCCCGTACCACTGTTGACAATCCGACAATCACACTGTTCTCGACCAGAGACTGTTTAGATCCTAAAGAACCATCATCATCATCATCAGCCTATTAATGCCCCCACTGCTGGGGCACAAGCCTTCCCTATGATGGATGGATATGGAGAGATGGATTAGGGAGATTGGGCCATGACCCACGCGGGCCCAGTGCGGGTTGGTAGGTGCTAACGACTGCAGATGCAGCCGGTACCAACGGCGTAACGTGCCTTCCGAAGCACGGAGGAGATAGTAAATTTTTGTCACCCATCCAATGACCGACCACTGCGAAACTTGCTCAACTTTAACGACCGCTGCCGAACGCACTAACCACTGGCGCCATCAAGCTCCTAAAGAACCATTTTTCTGTTTCTGGAATCTACTATTATTATAGTCTCTCACTATAATTATATTGAGAATAGTTTAACAATTTTTAAGTAGTTTATAAAACACGAAAACTTATACTGAGCTGATGAGAAGCCATCAAAAGTTTGTCCCAAATAATCCTAGAATTGTGCTAACCCCAAATATAGTGGAAAACACTATTGCTCTTTGCGCTTTCGCCGTCGTCCGTCGTAAGAATAAAAAGAATAATTATCCCATTTGAAATTCTGCTCGACGCAAAATCTTTATAAAGAGAGCTTTGTTTATGTCAAAACAAGTTTCACGCAATTAGGTGATTCAACTTGGCAAGTTTTAACATTCATCATTTTTATCACTTCTATACGTTTCTTTTTATAATTGCGAACAATGCGTTATTCTTGTAGAATTACATTACTTTAAATAAAGTTAAAAAAACATTGTTAAACCACACTCGGTACATATTTCAATAGAAATTATTGCACAAAGGATATTCCTTTGGAATAGGTAATAAGATATTGTGTAGTTTCGAACACAACCGTTTTCAAGAGAAAATGAAGCAACAAACTTTCAACGACTGCACACAGACTTCAAATAACTTTTATAGTAAGTTTGATAAAATTTGGAGCTATAACTTTCTTTATGATAAAACTAAAGCGACGTTAAATTTAATGCTTCATTATGTCAAGTGCTGACTTAAATGTGGATACATGGCGCATTAAATTTGGCTTGTTCAAGCCAGCTTATTTAAGCTCAATATTTAAGACTTCCTCTAAATAAAATATTTTAGTTAGCAGCTCTTAAAAATTGAGTACGGATGAGTTGATGTTACTTAAATAAAATAAACGTTATTGACGTTACATTAGGCATTAGAAATGTAATCATTACAATCATCCTATCTCGAAGTGATTAATATTCGGTCCCCCATCCGGTGATCGGCCAAAGTGAAAGTTGCTTAACATCTGCAATCGCAAGTCTATGTACTCAAATATAACAAACTACGTACTTAAATCTTCGATTAGGTTGAAGTTAAGCCGGAAATATATTTGCCTGTCGTGTTGTGTCGTGAAACATCAGAGAGGTATCGGTTTCATACATTTAGTACGGTTAAAATTATATTTGTTTGTCGCGATATTTTGTGATGGCTTGTGATGTGTCCCATCAGAAGAGATTTCGATTCCATCAGCGAGCTGGAGTTAAAATAAAAAAAGATATAAAATATTACTTAAAACATAAAAACGAAGATCATAAAGAAAATGACTTTCAGTTAAACGGGATTTGGCATTTGGTAAATGATATTTACCTAATATTTTATTTTAATTAAAAATTACCGCAAAGGTTTTACCGTTTTGAGTCAGATAACGCCACAGGGTCAAAAGTACAAAAGTAACGCAAATGTTACAAAAGTAACGCAAAATGTTACAAAAGGAACGCAAAATGTTACAAAAGTAACGCAAAATGTTACAAAAGGAACGTAAAAAATTACAGAAGTAACGTTCTGTCGATGCTACGTCAGAAGACATCAGATAGATTTGAACACTACGCATCAGATCGAAGCCCGTCACGACAAAACACGATAGACAAATATATTTCCGGCTGTAATAACACCTAAGTATTTTACGATATCAAAAAAGTTCATCAGCTAACCTCCATAATATTTTATCGCTGAAATTTTTTGAGCAGATCTTGTAGAAAAATAATTAAATTCCGAGGATTTTTAATCGTCCCGACTATTTCCCGCCTCAAAAGATATCTCTCCGGGTAGATTGGCAATTATAAAAAAAATGGTCTGAAATTGTCCCCGATAAAAAGGTACCTTACCGTTGAAGGTTGCCGTTCAAACCTGGAGACTTGGTTTATCCAATATCACCATTTTTTTTTCTTATAAATCGGTTAGAAAAAATAATCTTATAATGTTGTTATTATAACTATCACTTAACATCAGGTGAGGTAGAGTCATTTGCCTACCTGGCTATAAAAAAAAATTAAGGATTTTTTTTTTACATTTAATGAAATGCTTGATTAAGATAGAAGATAGGAGCTCGATCGCGCAGATGGTTAGTCTTATTTCAGCATTCGACCTGCGATCGTGAAAGTACAGCAACTTTGGATGGGTGACCGAAAACTTATAATCTTGAGCTCCTCTGTGCTATCTCTGTGCCTTCTAAAGGCATGTTAAGCCGTTTAATTTACGTCAAGCCCAACAAAAATGTCAGATTTAGAACTGTTTTCTTTTATTTTTATTATTTGTCGTTGTAAGTGCAATGTTATAAATTTTGCATTCTTTTGAAATTATATCTATCTATTAATTTTCTATTTCTTTCAATTTCTATAAATTCTATAGAGTCTTGGCATTATACATAAACATTGTGTCTTTTTGCGTTCACTTACTCGAAAACAACAATCCTACACTATTTGCCATAAAATTAAACTAATACTATACAACAAAGTTATTAGTTTTAAGCATATTTAATTTAGAGTTACAGCGCAAGGGTGCGGGTTCGAGTCCCGTCTGCTGCTAGTAATATTTTCTTTAGAGAACACCTAGCAGTTAAATGCTTAAAAATATAATTAGGGTAGGTATCAAACCCTTAAAACAAAAAAGCTTTTGAAGCTACTTACGCCATTTTAACATAAATAATAAATTATTTCATTTGTTCGCGATGTGTTTTTTATTTAATCTCTTGGGTATCATATTATGAACACGGGTCCCTTAGAAATCCGTCTCGCTAGCCGGCTGCCGAAAGTTTAAATGAATATAAGTACTACGCCGTTTTCTTACTTATAACTTGTAAATTGTGTTTTTTTGTAATAAGATGACTTCTCAACTTAATCCTAAGTTTAAATAGCATATTTTCACAAGCACCCAACTGGCTATAACACATGTTTTGTAATCTCGAAGTAATCTGAACTTTATAAATATTTATTATGTATTTTATATAAACCTTTTTAGGAGGTAATGCTATAAGGAAAGTTAAACGTTTTTCCGTGATAGGAAGTAAAGTGTATTTCGTTTGAAAGTTAATTTCCCCATAATATGGCATTAACTTTTAAAAGTAATACAGTCGTTTCCTTTCCAAGTTATCGATGGAAAGTGTTATAATTTTTCGTTTTTAAATGAGGTATTAAGCAAACCGACTATCCTATCCTACTGAAAGGTTGTATATTGTATGTCAATCAATCAAAAAAATTTGGTAGACACGCATATAGTTTATTATCGGGATTGAGCCAAAGTATACTTTTATTCTGAAAAAATATTAAGTTACTCTGGGTTTCTCAAAAAACTAACGTTAACACGGACGAAGTCGCGGGCGGCTGCTAGTTCTTGAATAAATTAAATTCTTCACATACGCCACGTTTGCATTGGTTGGGTTTAAGACATTCAATTAAAAAAAATCAAAATTCAATAGCGTTTATTCAGTCTAGGCTGTTACAAGCACTTGTGAATGTCGAAAAGCTACGCCATCGGTTCGCAAATCTACGGCGGGAGACCTTGTACTGAGAAGAACCGGCAAGAAACTCAGCAAGGGCTGTTTTTCTCTCCCTGTATTATATACAGAGTCGTCAAATTGAAAAATGACTTCAATGTGAGGTAACTCATAAAGTCACTTTCCATTACAAATGCAAATAATATAAAAAATATGACTATATAAAAAACTGTTTTAACAAAGTTTAGGAATGCCGTATCCTGCGGTTTAGGCAAAAAAAAAATGAACGTTTATAAGTTTAGTACAACGACTAATAGTACCCAATGAAGAAAGAGCAGACTCATCTCCGCTGGCAGCACCCGTTCACGAGCATGACGCATGAACCGCTTCGCTCAACCATTTTTTAGGGAACGCAACGACCCGCCTCACACGACACATTCACCCGGAAACCAAGCGGAAATAAAAGTGACACAAAGATTGCTATGTCACAGGCCTGCAACGGTTTCCAAAAGTGACAGAAAGATTACTGTCTTTTCAAAGGTGAGTTTTCCTATGTTCGTTCGTAACTCTGTTCATTGATGTACCTGAAATCCTACGTTTGTGAGTCTGACTCGCACTTGATTTTGTATTTATATGACAAATACCTATCCACTTAATGGTAAATTTATAAGAAACAAACACGTAATTCGAATGATAGCTATTGATCTATTTCTATTGAATTGAAAACCTCAAGGTCTATAGAAATTAAATTCTTACGAACCCAGGGTGGGTTGCTATGTCGATGGAGATGAATGAAATTAAACAAAACGACGATTTGAACGTTAAAGGTCACAGCTCATTAGACCACCGCACCACTTCAACTCGTGCGGTTGATATTCTTTGTATGGATTTCTATGGGTATACCCTCACTACATAAACTCCGTACCGTCACCGGATCGCCTCGCGACCGCGCGAAGGCGGCGGGTGTATTACTCGGTGACCACCCGCTGCTCGCATGCTTGCCGTGTACTAGCCGCTGGTAGTAAACGCGCTGCTCCTGAGTGGACCGCGCGCTGCCTCCGAGTTGACAACGCAGTGCATTTTCTTCTTTGCATCGAGCTATTCACGCTGATTCACGGTTTGTAAAATAAAACATTGTGAGCGTTGTCATAATGTTTTATTTTACGTGACAATCTAGTGACTACCTAGTGACTACCTCTAACTCTAACTCACTACTTTGTTTTTGTTGACAACGCGGAGTCAACCACGTGCGGCGCGGCATTCACCCGTCGACCGCCTGCTGTTCACTAGTTGATAACGAGGCGTCTACCCGTGGCACACCCGACGTAAGCTGATCGACAACGCGGCGTCCACCTGCGTTTGCTCGTCGACTCTTGGCTCTAATGAGCTGTGACCTTAAAACTCTTACAGCCGTAAACAAATCCCTGAGACCGTTTTATGTCGCCCACATACGAACACAAAATGCGTACCAAAGACCGAGGCCTGTTTTATAAACGGAAAGAGACATGTAAACACATGTTGTCATACACTAAGCCAGGGGATACCGGGATGATACACCTCGTAAGAGGATTAGTCTCCATATAAGATCTTCTCAGGTACGGATTGAGATAAATCCGCACATGATTCCGTGAGCAAAAGGGAATTTTTCCCTTTGAGCGAATGCAACGGTGAGCAACCTATTGTGTACCTGTAAGCAGGAATTGTTGTTCGCGTTTAGGGGCTTACTTTGAATAAAATATTCAATGTACATGAGTATTCGATGTCTGATGGAGGAGCTCGATGGCGCAGGTGGTTAGCGCGTTCGGCTGCGATCGTTGTAGTTAAGCAACTTTCGCAGTGGTCGGTCATTGTATGGGTGACCAAAAATTTATATCTTGAGTTCCTCCGTGCTTCGGAAGTTACGTTAAGCCGTTGGTCCCGGTTGCATCTGCAGTCGTTAGCACCCGCCAATCCGCACTAGGCCTGCGTGGTGGGTCATGGCCCAATCTCCCTGTTCCATCCATATGGAAGGCCTGTGCCCCAGCAGTGGGGACATTAAGAGGCTGATGATCATTCGATGTCTATATACAATCTCAGGGTCAAAAATTAAAATTCTTGTTTTAAACTTTCATGGTCACTAACATTATAGATATTAACGGGATTGTTACCATGTACCTTGTTTTTTATGAGTCTCAGATATTTCGGCACTGTTGCAAGCGCCATGATCACGGAGTAACTGAAATAATTGCGGGTAGATGTTATTGGCATACATATCGGTCTACCTTCTGACGTCGTATTTTACTGCGCTCGATACCCCTACCATTTGTCACATTCTGTCTATTCATTCGCACCTGTTCCCGTCACACAATACTCACAGTATCAGATCGTGGAACGACACTTTTTTGATTTTTGCGGTTTTTGCACATACTAACCACTGGATTCCAGACACTTGACAATTTAATGATTGTCGTTCCATCCGCACAATTAAATTTTTTGTGTTTGGTTATTTTAATCGCTCCCCTGACCAATCTTGCTATGTATTGGCTTTCTATCGAGATGATTTGTGGATTATGGAGCTCAATCCAGTGATTAGGACTTGAATCGATTAAATATTCCGCGATAGCTGATTTTTGCGTATCATTGTTTCTGAAATATCGGAGGCTCATAAAAACAAGCTACATGGTAACAATCCCGTTAATAGCTATAATGAAAATTCTTAATAATGCGCATCTTCTATATGTAACGTTGTACGTGAATATAGGTCTTAATATCAATAAGTTATAAAATGGAAACTAAATATTCACATAACATAACTAAACATAACTATAATTGCTATTTCTTCTTTCAAATGTTTAATACTTGAAAAGATATTCATTTGACATTGTGGGTTACCTACAATGCGAAGAGATGGCGCTGCCTTGCAGCTTAAGGCTAGGAAAATTTCGACGCGGCCATCAGGGCCGTGGTAGCATAATTGGTCAGTGCGTTCGCCCGGATTGCGAAAGGTGCGGGTTCGAGTCCCGTCCGCTGCCTGGTCCGCGTGGATTTTTTTCTAGTAAAACTTTTCTTTAGATTTAAACATCTAGCAGTTAAATGCTTAAAAATTAAATAAAAACATAACTAAATATTCTTCAATTTTTACCATGAACTACCCAAAATATAGTTAATATTAAAGTAACAATAGGTACTTGATAAATAGTTTCCTATCTGGCCTCATTTCAGTGTTCAATCTGCCGCTTTGTCTTCCAATAAAAGAACGCTTTCCAGTATGAATAGCAAAATGTGAAGATACGATAATTCGCATATGCTAATATTCTGAAACTGTTTAGTCACCTAAGCGATAGTGAGGGCTACCAGCAAAGAAGGTTTATTACAGGAAATTTTTCCTCACTAGTTAACGTCACTTTTGGAAAGTATTTTTCACAGAACACTGAAAGAGGTTAGACAGGTGATCAGAGACCGTCTTTACGGGAACCGATATCGCCGGTTCGCCCCCACTACACTACTACCTAATAGATAATAGCCAATCAAACGATGCGATATCAAACAATCTAACGACGCAATCAGAATCAAGTTTTGGTCAAGTTATGAGCATTTGCTCAAACGTAACTGTGGCGCGCCTGCCCCGCCCACAAGGCTCTTTTAACCTCTTTCTATGTTCTGTGGATTTTTATTTATTAAGCGTGTTTGACGTTTTTCTGTTTAATAATGGCCTTTGCAGATATATCAACTCGGAAAAGGTCATCAACTCGAGTCGTTCAGACTTATTTGTACAAAACTCTCTTCTGCAACGTACACTAATCGGAATCGTAACGTAATCGCTTCGCCTCCGAAAAAGCCCGTGGTACTTCGTGAGGTGTTTTCGCCGATTGCTAGTGACAGCGCTTAATATATCATAGCCCTAATACATCATCAAGTTCCTAATGTCCTAAATGAGGACGGACCCTTGCTGTTAAACAAATGATATCAGGTGAACGCTGATTGGTGGGTGCTAAAGACTGCTAATGTAGCCGGGACCATCATCTTTATTAACCTCCGCATATAACAAGGAGCTTGATCATTCAAAAAGTTTTCAATGTGACATAATTTCAGACAGCTTAACAACTGAATCGAAAAGCAAATTTTGGTCTTTATTCTATATATATAAAACTCAAAGGTGACTGACTGACATAGTGATCTATCAACGCACAGCCCAAACCACTGGACGGATCGGGCTAAAATTTGGCATGCAGGTAGATGTTATGACGTACCCGGGGGCGTCCCAGTGAAGTGGCGCACACTAAGGTGCGCTGATCCTGAGACGCCCCCATATGGGCGTAGGAGGGTACCGGTGGTTTTAGGTGGGTAAGACCGGCGTCGTTCCGCGCCGGGGAGTCCCACACACGCCGCGCGCCCAGCCAGCGCGCGGTACGGTGCGTAAATGCATTTTCCATCGTCAACAAAAAAAAAAAAAGATGTAATGACGTAGGCATCCGCTAAGAAAGGATTTTGATCAATTCCGACGCGAAGCGAAGCGAGGGCAGGCCACTAGTCTTCTATATATGTAAAACTCAAAGGTGACTGACTGACATAGTGATCTATCAACGCACAGCCCAAAGCACTGGATGGATCGGGCTGAAATTTGGCATGCAGGTAGATGTTATGACGTAGACATCCGCTAAGAAAGGATTTTGATCAATTCTACCCCCAAAGGGATAAAATAGGGAATGAAAGTTTGTATGAAAGTTTGTCAATTTTAAACCGATCGGGCTGAGATTTTGCATGCAGGTATAAGAAGAATCATAGATGAATGTCATTATGTATAATACAAACCTGAGAACAAAAACTGTAGTCTACACTTCAGCTCTACACCGAAGCGAAGCGAGGGCCACTAGTATTTTTATAAAAACAACCTCAAAAAGCGGCCACTTGCATCGAGCGGGAATAGGATTATTCAGCTGTTTAGTTTGCTAACCCTTATGACCCAGTTTTGTTAATAATAGACTTTATTTGAATAAGCTATTAATTCATTTTAGATTACTCGAAGATTTGTCGTGTTATAAATTATGTACAGTCTACGCTATATTGGTGGATTCAATTTGATGTCGACAGCACCCAAGTAGGAATCAAAAGAATATCCAGTGTCATGTCACGTCAGGATCTTGACTATACAGGTTAAAAACAAAGGCTTTGGAGTTAAGTGGAATAACCCGTTATAACGTTATACCGCAACTACATTTGGTCGTTAGCCCGTTATAGTGCATGAAAGGCTTACTCGAATTCGGGCGACCGAAGCAATATTTACACTGGAATACGTGTTGGAAGACAGTATCGGGTACGCAAAAGAAAATGCTTGAGGAGCTCGATGGCGCAGGCGGTTAGCGCGTTCGGCTGCGATCGTTGAAGTTAAGCAACTTTCACAGTGGTCGGTCATTGGATGGGTGACCAAAAAAATTTATAATATCTTGAGCTCCTCCGTGCTTTGGATGGCACGTTAAGCCGTTGGTCCCGGCTGCATCTGCAGTCGTTAGCGCCCGCCAATCCGCACTGGGCCCGCGTGGTGGGTCATGGCCCAATCTCCCTATTCTTTTATCGTACTCGTAATACGTCATTTCAATTTTATTATTTGTATAAGCTGGCTGTATTTTAATAGGTTTCTGTTATATTTTACCGTTACATAATACATAATAAGAAAGCCTTGGGAAAGGAAGGACAAATATAATAATGTAATGATAGAATCTTTGTCTTATAGCTAATACCCCGGTATCAACTGAACATTATTATCTACTTAGTGTGATAGAATCAACTTATTTAATTTTAAACTGCCATGTTAATTCATATGAAAGTCATAAACATTTTTTTTAACTTTAACCAGCTCTAAGGTATGATACACACTTTAAAGTGGCGCGCTTGCTTGAGATAGTAACCTTTACTCTATGGTATAGAAAGCTCTGTGGTATAATACACACTTTAAAGTGACGCGCTTGCTTGAGATAGTATCCTTTACTCTATAGCAAGCGCATACTATCTCAAGCAAGCGCGCCACTTTAAAGCGTGTATTATATCACAGAGCTTGCTTGAGATAGTATCCTTTACTCTATAGTCAAGGATACTATCTCAAACAAGCGCGCCACTTTAATGTGTTTATTATACCACAGAGCTTGCTTTCAAGCAAGCGCGCCACTTTAAAGTGTGTATTATACCACAGAGCTTTCTATAAAAGAAAGAGTTAGGACATAGCAGATTATCCAGTCGAATTGAAGCGCTCGTCTGGCAACCTTCACCTTACAGAAGACCGTAGTAAAATAACACTTAAAAGTATAACTTTTAAAAGTTTTATATTTTTGTGGATGAGTAAGGTTCCAGGGCTCCACGGGGTAAAAGAAGACAGACTTCCGTGCATTGCGATGCGCGCGATCGATCGCGTGAAACTGACGGGCGCGGCTGGTCCTTGAAAATGTATGATGGCAGTGGTGCGGCCGACGTCTGTTGCAGGCCGCACGCGTCCGTCGTAGACTTCGGAAAAGGCACCATACATTTTCATACTCACTCAGCCGCGCCCCCCTCAGGTTCGAGTGGTCTAGAGGCTCTAGACGGAGAGGAGAATCCCCCGTGGGAAGATGCCATCCTCCTGGAATACCCCTAGAGGCACTCGCCAATTCTCGGCTTGAGGTCCCCTTAGGATCTCGCCTTCTCCAAACCCGGTGACGCTGTAAAGGTCATCTGCGACCAATAGCATACACACTCAGAAACAACAGCCGCGCGCATCAGTCCAAAACAAAAGCCGCTCGTGGCTGTGATCGGCTGTGATGCACAGAAGTTTTCCTCAATTTTGGACTCAGTTCGGCAAGGTAAGGTAACTACAGTTTTCTGCCGCGTCCGCTCTCTTCGCACCAGAATTCCATTTACATTTAATACCAAGTCGGGTAGAGTAATTTTTGCACATTGTTTATAAGAGCCAAATGCATATTTTAGTAGGTAAGGTGGTCAGAACTTCACTGCTTGGGGAATACGATACAGATCAGCAAAGACAGCTAGTCCGTAATGTCTTTACTAGTAAAAACACATACAAGATATTCTAAACGTATATTTCCGCCAAAAGACACTTATAATAACGTCACTCATACCGCTGGTCCTCTGTCACAATCACAACTTTATCTAACACATTCGCATAAACAAAAAACCAGCGTTCCATAAACTGTATCGCTAATCCATAAAACACACAATGTAACAGCGACCATCATCCCGAACGTAACATTTACATGAAGTTTTTCCCCGCCGTCCCCAATCCCTTGTGGCTGGAAATGACGCACAGTATTTTATGAAAACTTTTTGTTTCAGGTGAGTCCTGTTATCCTTTTACTGGAATTGAGCGAACATGTTCACGACCAACGAGAAGACAGGAATATTTTTCTTTATGTGAGGAAAATGGCTCTAGTTGAAAGGTAAGCGCTTAGAATATAATCAATTTTTTGCTACATCACTGAGATCTGCGAACTTACTATGGGAGATATATAAACATATATGAACATGGGAGTACATAAGTTCGGTAGAGTACTCAATATCAAAAAAGGTTTTCATAAATCGATTGATTCGTATTCGTTATGGGTTTACGGTGCAACATCAGTAATTCTCGCGTGACTTGATTGAATCATGATCTACGTCAAACTCCATATCTTAGTACAGTTCCCTGAACTGGGTTTACTGTTGAAATAAATAATCAGTCTTCAATTATATGCAAAAGACATCTTGCAAAGCCCTGGTTAAAACATTACTCATCAATTTCGATAATAAAAACACAGAGCACTACGGCCAAACAATATTTTCGATCCAGTCAATGTACTTCGAAACTCGGGTATACACGCCTGGAGCCATCCTCCTACCGCAATCTCTGCCGAAAGAGGTGACGCCTACTACTGTATGTAAAGGGAAAGTATTCACACAGTCGACTCTCTCAGTCATATACTGCAAAGGTCCTCCGGAGTCTCCTTGGCAAGTGTCCCTGCCACCGTGCTCCAAATCTCCAGCACACAATTGGTCATCAACGATTCCCCGGGCTAAAATTTTCCTTCTGATCATGGACTTCATCGTATTATTACACACCGTATTTTCTATAATGTCCACATCAACTTTCATCAAAGTCTGACTCCCTCGCAAAGAACCCGCCGCGGTAACACCGAAACCGATGGCTGTCAAATTCGTGTACTTCGTTTGGTCCTGTGTTTCCAAGCACGCGATCCTTATATCCCGACTGAGAATGAATGTGGGTTCGGCTCTCATCAAAGCGATGTCGTTGTATTTAGAAGGTAGCCTGTAACCTGGATGGACAACGATTTGGGCAACATTCCTCTCCTGCGCCAACTCATCTACCTCGTCGAACTCGAAAGTGGCTGTGCCGACTCTCAGTACGCTCGCGGGTCCATTGATCGGGTCCTCTTTGCAATGGGCAGCTGTCAAAACCCACATCTCGCTTATCAGAGTTCCGCCACATTTCCAAGCCGGATTATCTTGATCATCTATACGAAATCCTATCAGTACCATGTGGGGATACAGAAGGAAGTCTATGGGCACTCTCACTTTTGTGAACGGGTATAAAACGTTGTGACATTCCAGCATGCTTTGCCCGTATGCTCTGCAAGCGTTAAACGCTCTCTCTCCTACATTTTTCTCAGTTTTCGCTGAAGCAACTATCACGAAGAGCAGAATCAGCATTTTCTTCTACCCTTTAGTTTTTGCTTCAGACAGTACGTGAGCTTACAATATCTTCGCATAGTCGTCCGCTCTCGAATGCGGTTCGGTATCACTGATTCGTCTCGTCGACATAAAACTGCGTGGAAATTGGCAGTAAAACCAATCTATCCGTTGCGAATCGGACGCCTTTATAATTGCATGAGTTCTTGTTCAGTTTTTATTCCCCATTCGCATAGATAAGCATCTTGTTTGTTTTAAAACTGTACCTGCAATTAGTGTAGGATTTGTGATAACGTTCTGCGTGCTAAATAATATAAATATGTATGTATATACAAAGCTTCATTCACCCTTTAATTGGGTGTCAGACTACAATGGTGCCATGAGATAATAAATAACCAGGACAAGGAATGTCACTTCCAGAGTCACATCTTAATGATGCCATATTTTCTTTTGTTTGATCTAAATTATTGTACGGTTGGAAACAATAGTAACAGGTTGCTAGTCCATAGGTTTTTGTTAATGGAACTTTTCTTCTTGGGTAATTCAGTACCTGGCTCTTTCTTGAAGACTTCTGTGAGTGGTATGTATATCATTTTTCCAGGTTTCGCCTACTCAAAGGACTTGTACACGTTTGTATAATGAATACGAGCATTTGTAGCCATAGTAGCCTAAGATCGATCTCAGTGGCGTGCAATTGGAGAGGCCTATGTCCAGCAGTGGACTAAGATAGGCTGTTGATGAGCATTCGTACCTCAGTCATATATAAACTTAAAAATATACTTATCTACATATCATTACCCCTACCCTAGTAGTATCCTATAAACAAGTCCTATAGTACTAATTGCTGAAAGTGTTAGAAATATTAATAATAATAAAAAAATCGACTGTACTTCCAGTACATAAATAATGCACTCGATACATAAAATATCATTCAATGTATTTCTACTTTTAAATGAAATATTTGTGCGAAACGTAATGCTATTTTGTTACCGTTATTGCGAAATATATTGAATGTTCATCAATTTTCGTTTCCTTATCACCTGAACATATTATTATTATGAAATTTGTTTTCGTTCTTATCGACTGCGCCATAAATTCGAGGTATATTAAAATGGAATACCGGATCACCTTCCATCATTTCATTTCCAGATTATTTGCTTATTCTTAATTCATGAGATGGTAAGAATTCCGCACTTCAAAACGGAAAATATCGTTTCAAAGTAAGAATATCTCATTAAGTCCACTTCGCGGTCGGAAAAAACATTCATTTCCCAAGGATATTTATGATGGGCACAGATAGTTTTATTGCAAACGTTGTTTTTTTACTGAGTGTCCATTCGTTCGTGTTGTGATTGCGTTCAATAGTGACTTTTAATTTTTGTATCATGAGGTTATTCGGCTTTCTAGCAAAATCTCTTACTGGTCAACAGAGGACCTTTTAAATATTCCATGATTTTGTATATTTCAAAATGGTTTTAATCTAAACCCTGTCGTTTTTACGTCAATTTTAAGTTACAAACTTCCTTTATATATTTTTGTATAATTGTATTGAGAATTCTTTTCAAATTCCGCATGACTAAATTTGTGCAAGTGAATAAGTATTTCCGTAACTGTAACTAAATTGTTAATGAGCCTTCTTAAAACATGCACCTTTACCTTCATTACCATACAAACGAAAATCAGATTGGAAATTCTTCTAGAGGTAAGAGTAACAAACAAAAAGAGCGAAGTCCAGAACTCTTTGCACACTTTAACCAGGCGATCTGTGAGAGGGCATAGCTAAAGAATGTACCACTATCAATTGGCCGATGTCCAACTAG
This sequence comes from Chilo suppressalis, assembly GCA_902850365.2. NCBI lineage: Eukaryota > Metazoa > Arthropoda > Insecta > Lepidoptera > Crambidae > Chilo > Chilo suppressalis. The sequence continues at coordinate 10,623,503 of OU963917.1, read as the reverse complement.
CTAAGAAGGTTTTTAGATTTTAAGTTCGCTTCCGAAACTGTAGTTTTAATATTGTTCAAATCAGAAACGATTATTGAAAATTAAAGACTCGTAGATTCTATCGAAGTTTAAAACGATTTAGTGAACCATAACATCGATTTGAAAGTTTGGGGTGATGTTATAAATTTTGAAAAGATTTTTTGGGTTTAAAGTTTTTCTACGTTTACTTAGATACAATTTTGGATCATTGATGTAAAATTGAATAAGGATCATTATTAACGTTGACATTTCGTGTTATGATTTAAGAGTGAAAGCATCATTTTAATAGTTCTCTTAGATCGCTTTGCTGATTCTAAGAAGCGTTTAATACATTCGTACTTGCCTCATCACCATCGGCCTATTAATGTCCCCACTGCTGGGACACAGGCCTTCACCACGTGGGCCCATTGCGGATTGGCGGGTGCTAACGACTGCAAATGCACTAACGGCTTAACGTGCCTTCCGAAGCACGGAGGAACACGAGATAGAAGATTTTTGGACACCCATCCAATGATCGATCACTGCGAAAGTTGCTTAAATTCAACGCCACCGGGCATACGTGCATGGTTTTCATCTATTTATAAAACGTTTTCTCTTCCGAACCCGAGGAGTCGAACAAAAGGCCCATGGATGCGGAAATATTTCTGTTTAAAACCTGTATTTGAACCCACATGTGGCTGGCTTGATTGTTCGCCACGCTGTGTTGCTCCATCACCATCAATGTACGAAACGGTGGATTTGGGTATTCAAAACAACAATAACTTAGTTCACAGATCACTTTTACATGAAGGATATATTTAAGAGTTTCATAATTAATCTTGAGCAGCAATAAAGTTAATTTATATACTCATACTTTCTTGAAAGGGCTCATCTAATGAGAAAGCAAAAAATGCTTTGGATTCTAATTGTAATCTATGAAGTTCAAGTTTACTAATTCTGCAGGTCTTTGGTCGATTGTTTTGTTTGTGTTCTATGTGCGGTATTCGATAGTAAAGTTTTACTTATAAATTTAATAATGTCATGTGAATTGAGGGCCTAATCGAGGAGCTCGATGGCGCAAGTGGTTAGCGCGTTCGGCTGCGATCGTTGAAGTTCAGCAACTTTCGCAGTGGTCGGTCATTGGATGTGTGTCCAAAATTTACTATCTCGAGTTCCTCCGTGCTTCGGAAGGCACGTTCAGCCGTTGGTTCCGGATGCATCTGCAGTCGATAGCACCCACCAATCTACACTGAGCCCGCGTGGTGGGTCATGACTCAAAAAACTCCCTGTCCATCCATAGGGAAGGCCTGTGCCCCAGCAGTGGGGACATTAATAGGCTGATGATGATGATGATAATGAAGTCGAATAACGCATTCTCTACAAAGGAAAACTTGTCTTTTGTGACGTTTGTCAGCGTGTTATCGGGCATGTGGGTCAGGAATCAATTGGTTCGATCGTACATCTGTGTCATCAACTTTAGTCCCTGTCAGCATCATCAGCGCTGCAGCAGCCCTGGTGTTGCTGACTGCTGTAGTATTAAGCTGTGGCAGAGACCTAGTTGGCTTATCTTGGCTTGTTTTATTTATGTTAATATTACTATGTTTAAGGCTAACAAAATTTCTTTCTTTCTATCTTTACATTGTTTCCTATCCTATTTATCTATTAGTGCAGCTTGAAAGATATTCACAACCATACCATATCCACAATTCATTATACATCTTTAATCTTCGGATTCTTTCCTTCAGATGTTTGCACCCTTTTGCGAGTAGTCGACAAATAGCGGGTCTTTCCGACCAGGGAGGTTGAAATGGGTAAAAAAACGTGCTGGGAGCGGCGCCTTCGAGGGTCGGTTCAGAATCGGTCAAAAAGACGTTTTATCGGTCACAATGACCGTACACTTATAAATAAACAGAGCCTGTGATATTTTCTCGGGTCTCCTCGAGTGCTATTGTGGGTTGACATTGTGAATAAGGCCCGAGTTTTCGTGTTGAATCAAGCCGTATTGTTGCTGGAATTATATATATATCTTTAAGCGCGGATGTGATACTGTTACGATCTGAAAAGAATCGTTATTCGGTCGTGTGAGAGGTTTTCGATACGTCCTACTTAACCTCTTATACGTAGATAATGTAATTTTTTGCGATTGACTTTATCAAAGTTTGGGCAAATTGGGGTCCAGTGACGTTGCTTCTTTGGTGTTAAATCATGATTATTGTTGGAAAACTTTCTATTCAGAAATTCATACCTAATTCGATTTTGATGACTTTCTTTAACGAATGGCTAAGAATTTAGTTACATGGAGCTTCTTACGCCACTTTGAATAATATTGTTATTTTATTGATATTATCAAGTTGTTAGCAGCGTATTAGTATTCCTAATGCAATTTTCAAGCTACCTGCGATCCCACCAGGTATCGTTTAACCCACCACACCACGTGGTATGAATTAACATTTATTATAGGTAGACATAAAACGATATCAAATTCAATCTGAAGTGAAAATTGTGAAACCCGTATATAATTTATTCTCCAATTCTTTGCAATTCCCGTGCAAAATCGAATTTCAAAATAAAAATCAAAAAGCAAATACGGGGCAATGTTTGGCAGCTCATTTCGATTTGTCTGATTTGCCACACGAAATAGGACTCTAAATCTAACACGATAGAAAATAGCAATGAGTGTAGGTTTACGGACTTTCGAAGTCACATCTGGATATATTTGGTGGGACAAGACGTCTAGTTTGTCTGAGACTTGGTCCAAAGTATTTTGAAGGTAGAACGAGGTCAGGGTAAACTGGGCCACCTCTAGAAACGGTATGGCATTCAGCCAACCGTCTTACTGTAAGACCTAATAGCTTGTGTACGGACAGCACAACAATCATATGTAACATTATACCGAACAAATAAGCAATACATCTTCACAAATTCACTTGTTGAGTTCTGATCGATTTTTTCTAAGATTATGTAAGAAAAAATATATGTTGACAATTATTTTCTAATCTAGAAATGATAACCAAATTCTAGTATGACTTTTATTATATCCAGAGACTTTACCCTGAAATTTAAATGTGGATACCTAATTTCATTAGTATTTACATCATTACTAATAATGTATAGACATTAAGCATAGTAAAGCAGTTTTAAAAACATCTCAAGTGAGAGTCGGCCTTGCCCACAAAGGGTCCCGTACCATTATCTATAACACATTTGACTCTTAATTTATAATATTGAGCAATAAACACCAAAAAACACATCGGTTGTAAAGCAGTCTTCATCCCCTTAAATATTTATTTTATTTTAATTCCTACAATTGAATATTCTTTTACTATGTTTTTTATAAGTATTTATTGTTATAGCGGCAACAGAAATACATCATCAGTGAAAAGTCCTAATGTCTTGCTACCACGGTTCATCAAATACAGCCTGGTGACAGACAGACAAACGGACAGTGAATTCTTAGTAATAGGGTCCCGTTTTACCCTTTGGGTACGGAATCCAAAAAATGAGTACCTTATGTGATAGAAGAATATTATGTTACCTAATTTTCAAAGTCTTTGATGTGTCTCAACATTATCGGATAACAGTAAACATTAAAATTTCCACTATGGGTTCGGGATAGCATCTGGCGCAACATCTGTAAATTATTTTATGTGACTTTATCGTCATCATCATCATCAACCCATGCTCGTCCACTGCTGGACATAGGTCTCCCCTAATGCAAGCCACTGCTCCCAATTTTCTGCCACTCTCATCCAGCCCACTCCAGCCAGCCTATGAAATGTCATCATCCCATCTCGTCTCAGGGTGTCCTACACTACGTTTAGCGAGTCACGGTCTACACTCAAGAACTTTACGGCTCCAACAGCCGTCAGTTCTGTGGCTAATGTGACCAGCCCGACCAACCCCAGAAATATTGAACACCTATTTTCTTTGCACCACTCCTCAAATACAACAAGACTAAACCCCCCGCGGCCATTTGCGAGCGAAATTTAATTTGCCGCGGAAAATATCAGCTGCGTTTTCTTAAAATCAGATATGAAACTGATATCGATACCTGTTCTGATATTCCCGATACTCTTTCTATTCCTATGGGACACAAACGTCTTAAGGTGCTTTTCACACAATAAATTCCAGGTTACAGATTTAATTTTATAGAACATTTGTAGGATTGGCGTGTTGCACGAACTCTAAAAACGACTGAATTTCTAAATTCATTCAGAGTTAATTAAGCTTCTACCCTTTTATTTCTCCTTGGCACACTCGAATTTATAATATTAAATAGTAAACTATGGCATGCCTGATAGATCTGAGTTGCCATTTACTACTGCACTGAACCGACTCCAAATATTAATTTGATTAAAGAAAAAAAAGATTTATTATTTTCTGCTTTTCAGTTTTTTGGCGGTTTATTTTTGTTGCTTTAATTTTTGTAATATAGAACTTGGCATCAATATCTGTCAGTGAACAACCCTATTTCCCCACCCCGAGGATAGGATTTGTGTTTTTCCCTTATCTAGGACCAATTTTGGGGTATATACCCCATCTCATAAAAACTGGCCAAGTGCGTGTCGTGCCACGCGTATTATACAATACCTTAGATAGTTAATGTGTTTTTTTTTTAATCTTTTAATGTAAAAAAAATCTCGTATCACGTAGTGCGTAATTAAACTACTCCGAAACGGCTCGACCGATTTAGTGAAATTTTATATGCATATTCAGTAGGTCTAAGAATCGGACAACATCTATTTTTCTTCCCCCTAAATGTTAAGGGTGGTCCACCCTTAAAAAATTTTTGGACTAAATTTTTGTTTTTTTTTTGATACCTACATCATTCAAAAATACATACAACATTAAATTTTCACCCTTCTACCAACAGCCCCTATTTTTATGGCGGTACGAAGTTTGCTGGGTCAGCTAGTTGCTCTATATAAATTTGTTTTTCAACTCAATGTTTTACACGATATAAGCAAGCAATTACTTCATCTTAGTCACTTTTGATGTGTTCTTCTGAGATTTTTTATTAGGTAATAAATTTTCTAATACAGAAGTTTGACGACTATTACTCTTAAACTAACAGATCTATCTTAATCGTTTTAATTTTCTTTCAAAATTTTTGAAAAGATATTTTAAGCCAATAGCTTTTAGAGGGGTGGGGGATACTACTCGAACTAATGTTTGCATTATGAGGTTTAATATTTCACAAACGGATCTCTAAATGGAAAAATCTCTCTTAAGAAGACTTGGCAACTTCTAATTTGTTTTAAAGGACTTATTCAACAATACTCCACATGATAGGGTAGACGATGAGAAAAAACTTTACTCGTACCACTTAATATGTTACCCCCCTTTTTTATGACGCAGGCAAAACCTCTATTTACAGACGTTGGCGCCCATAAGAGCCCTTTTAATGAACTAATTATAAAAATATACACACATTTCAGTAGTTCAATGATGGTAGATTACATTTATGAATGTTTTTCATAGTAATTCTATTTAATTTAATATCAAAATACGAGGTAAACCTGCATTATTTTTGGGAAAACTCACGGGTCAGTTGTTTTATTTGATAATTAATGAGATGTGAAAATCAAAATTCTAAATCTACTAAGGAAGTTGTGCATATTATCGTTTTTTCCGTAAACTAGATGCAGTTGAACGATAAGTACAAAAAAAGAAAATAGTATTTGCAAATATGTATTCTACATTAACTTACAATAGGAAGAATAAATTTACTATTTACTTCCATTGGAAATAGTCAAAATCTTTTCTAAGGGGGTAAACAAATCTTTTCTATGGGCGCTCAAAAATTACGATATTTTGCAAAAAATGTAAAAGGGCTCTTAAGGGGCACACTAACGAACGGACCTCACACCTAGCCTCTCGCAAGTCTCACGGGTGCGAAACGGAGAAGCCGTTAAGCAAACCGTGCGGCTTACGAGCACTTACGGCATACTATCCGCTAAAAAAACCCTGCGAATACCCTCTACGCTGTACCCCTCTACCGCGAGATCCCCGTTGAGGGACTTCACCGCTGCTCCATGCCACGGCCTAGCCGGGGCTCCACAAACGATTACATGGTACCCCTATAAAAAGTTTTTTTTTTTTCCAAATTTATATGGGACCTACTTTAGTATATACCCTTTCCAATAAAAGAAAAATTATCAAAATCAAACTTCTCTGTAAAAAGTTATGCGTGATTCATAAAAAAAATACGCGTCGACTTGATAAACTCCTCCGTTCTTGTTCATCGGTTGAAAAATTGTTTAATTGTGCTTAATTGAGCTCTAATAATGATAGAATTGAATCTGATGGCCGCTCCATGCTTTTCCGCCACCTAGTGTGTTCTCAAAATATGCCATGCTCAGTATTCATACAATTTGAAGCAAATGCGTCATCTACTTAAATCTAGGTTTGTGGAAACACAATTATTTGAGACTGTTGGCTGCTAACACGGTACTAAAAAACCTCTTTCTGTGTTCTGCGTTTGCTCTTTCAATGTAGCTATGTAGTACGTTATTTGGGTCAAGTGTCCCGACAAATGTGCTGACCGTACACACAATTGCGTGTATTCGGGAAATGTACAAACTGCGTTAACGGATCTTAAGACTTGGTGGCTTCGACATATTCCTCTGTTTCAGATGTCAGTTTGAGATGTTTGCATAAACATTTTGTTAACTTCTCTAGTAAAACACGTTTTAAAACGGATGTGAAGCCCTTTTCTCATATTTTTTTTTGTTTTAATTTGTTGAAAGTACGGAATCTCTAATATGTCGAAAAAATTGTAGAAAGTCGTTGATAGATTCCCGTCCGCGTCGTAACTACTGATATACCGATCTTGCTCCACTTTTTCAAAAATGACATCCATTTTATCTGTAACAAGGCGACCAGTGCTACTCTCACAGACACTGCACTAGGTCCATAAACATCACATATTTTTTTTGCGGCATGCATTGCTTTTTTATCTATTTTGTAGTAAAACTCTAAAATGTATCGAATTTCTTCATTGTATTCACTTATCTTGACAATAAGAAAAACAAATAACAATCACACATTTTTCTGATTCGAATTTGGAATTATCTTCTTTAGAATTTAAACTTTTTAATAATACCAAAACCACCCAGTCTGTGAGAATCTGTAAGTCAGACAGACTGTGAGAGTAGACAGTGCACTAGGTCCATAAACATCACATATTTTTTGCGGCATGCGTTGCATTTTAATCTTTTTTGTAGTAAAATTCTAAAACTTATCGTATTTCCTCATTATATTCACTTATAACACAGTAAGAAAAACAAATAACAATCACGCATTTTTCTAACTCGAATTTGGAATTATCTTCTTTTGAATTTAGATACAAATGGTATAGTCAAAAAGATTTCATTACAAGTTCGTACATACTGTAATGTGAAAAGCCTTTTTCACCAACCTATTAATAACCTGTGAATCCATATAGCATTTATAACGATTAAATAACGTTTAATTAATTATTACAGAGTAATTCACTCGTTCGTGTAAATGTACAATTAATTAAATTCACGGTCGGATTCAATCGAAATTATAATGTCATATTAAAAAACCGTTTTCATTCGGAATTTGTAAGAGAAAAACAACGCGATCGCTGAGCCGGCTGAGCGTCAGTGACGTCACTTATCCCCTTATTAATAAACGAGGAATAAGCTAACACTAGTAACGCCGAGTTTTGTTCATATCACTCCAATGCCATTTGCCATTCAATGAACACAGACAAATCATGGTATAACTAATTCAAGATTATTCTCCGTTTATTAATAAGGGTTTCATTGTCTCATTTTGATAAATCTCGGAGGTATTTTGTTTATATTTATTAACTCATTAGGAGGAGCTCGATGGCGCAAGTGGTTAGCACGTTCGGCTGCGGTCGGTGAAGTTGAGTAACTTTCGCAGTAGTCGGTCATTGGATGGGTGACCAAAAATTTACTATCTCGAGCTCCTCCGTGCTTCGGAAGGCACGTTAAGCCGTTGGTTCCGGCTGCATCTGCAGTCGTTAGCACCCACCAACCCGCACTGGGCCCGCGTGGTGGGTCATGGCCCAATCTCCCTAACCCATCCATAGGGAAGGCCTGTGCCCCAGCAGTTAGGACATTAATATGCTGATGATGATGAACTCATTACCAGATACCTCTCGAGTCTCTACGCCAAAAGAAGAAAAACATGTGAATTTAGGAGAGGAGTGGATTTTCCGCTCGTCTTGGGAAGTAACCTACACCCTAAAAAAGATCATAGTAAAATAAGACTACCTTTTGGTGGAGTCCTGGAACCTTCCGGGGCTCCTAAGAGTTGGGGAATGGCTGGTTCAGGGTAGGCAAAGGTACGAGAGATATTTTTGGTATCGCAAGCGTCTATAAGATATATTGGCCGCATACCATAAACTTATTTGTCACCTTTTTGATATAAAAATATCACGCCTTCCTTAGATGAGGTAGAAATATTTGTTTTAAAAAAGTCGAAAATCAACTACATGAGTGGACCGAATGTGCATGACACTTTTGGTGGTCTAAAATCATATTCGCATTATTGTCTTCCAAACTATTTATTGGTCGGGCAAAGGTACAAAAAAATACACACATATATTTATATCAAAAAGACAATGAAAATGTAAAGATAAATAAAACAAAATAGATTCAAGGTTAGTAAACTAACAAAATTATTGGGTAATCAGGCAGGACTCCGGCTCTAAGATACATCCGGTCAAACCCCAGTTCAGGCAACAATATACAAACCTACATTAATCTCGATTACACTCCATTTGGCAATGGTTACGAATAAGGTGATAAGAAATAAATGAATTAATTAATAAATGATCACTTTATTGTACAACATGAAATTTTAAATTACAATAAATAAATACCATTTTCAAAAGGTATTTTCGATTTTCTTTCCGCCTTTCTATGTCACAGCGCACACCGGGAGTTGCGCAGCGAAGATAACAATTGAAGTTGAACCTTAATTCGTATATCTTAAGTTTAAAGATTTCATGGCAAACATGAAAATTCGCCAGCACAGGCAGTTAAGAGAGAGAGAGATTACTCTGCACTATTTTTTTCATTATTTCCATCCCTCATTCACCAGAGTAAGTCCGAATCACAGAGACGCCCTGTAGTTGAGCCGACCCCCTCAGGTTCGAGTGGTGTAGAGACTCTAGACGGAGAGGAGCCTCCCCGGTGGGGAGATGCCATCCGCCTGGAATACCTCTAGACTCACTAGCCAATTCTCGGCATTAGGTCACCTTAGGATCTCGCCGTCCCCAAACTCGTAGATGCTGTAAAGATCATCTGCGACTAACACCATACACACTCAAAAAAGCGCCACTCTGTGGCTATGACCGCACTCTAGGGATATTCGATATACATCGATGCATCGAAAACATCGATGTTTGCAAGGAAAAACATCGAATCGATCCGATGTTTTAAAATTTTACTTATTACTATTACGAAAGCATCATTATTCCGAATTCTCTGATATGGACCCGGTGTTGGCAGCACTGCGCAAGAGTCAGTGCAGTGATCCATTGCCAATAAATTAAAAAAAAAAGTCAGTGCAGTGACAGTAAAAAATATTTACGAGTTTCTATGTTTATAACTATTTAATGACCTATGGTTCTGTGAAACAATATAAGATTGAAGTATATTTCTAATATTTTTTAACAGACTAAGCAAAAATTTTGCGGTTTATTTAATGTTTTTCAATTTGATCTTTTGTAAAATATAATACAGAAATTTCTGATACATGACTTTTACTTGTATTTATTTTTACCTACTCATTATGAAAGGAGTTCATTTTTTTATTTTATGAAAGATTAATAATCTAATATTATATCCAAACTGTAATAAAATTATGGATTAAGGTCTTTTCCTAAACTTCAATAGTTACATTTTTTACTGTGAAAAGATGGCCTCTTTTGATATGTGTCACTTTCCGCATAAGTTGAGTTTTGTGATAAAATTTCAGAAAAAGTACTCGATGTTTAAAATACATCGATGTTTTCATCCGATACATCGAAAGACATCGGTGTATAGTTGCGGCGTATCGAGTTAAAAAATACATCGATGTTTTTTCAGAGCGGACACCCCTACCGCACTCAGAGTAGCCGTGCGTAATACTCTTATATCGCCCCGTCTCTCCCCGTTTGCGCTGCGCCGACTATCTTGAAGCGAAAAGTCAAATTAAAGTGATATCAGATTATCTATTCCCACCGGATGTTATGAGTAAGTGGAGACTTAGGCCCGTATTACAGAATGACAACTACGTGTTGATCTTTACTTGAGTACAGTTAGAAAGAGATATCGCTATGTGCTAAATATAGCGACATCCCTTTCTAACTATGTTCAAGACTAGATCAATCACTGAGAATCTTTCTATAATACGGGCCTTATAGATCAGCTTCTTAACTCAGTTATTACTCACACCAATAGGTCTAGTCTTAAAGTAAGCAATGTAAGGCGTGTGTCATGGGAAACTAGATAAAGTAAGCTAAGTATACTTTTGTACGAAAACATAAGAACAGCCATGACTCGGGTAGAAATGATCGGACTTACAACACACGAGATTGGAACCTAGCACCTCAGAGTAGACGCCCTGAAATCCTGTGGACATTACACTCCAACGAGATGTTCGTTATGGAGGTCAGTGTTTATCTGTAAATCTTTCAACAAGCAAATAAATAAATAAAGTCTCAACGACATCCCGAACACATTAATATTTATTAAAATTACTATTTCCCCAATGCCATTTTAATTCATAAAGCTTTGTCGCCTACCAACGATAATGCTTTTAAACGTTCAATTTATAAATGGACAAATGGTTGTATGTTATTTTTTGAAGTGAATACTTCTTTAGCGGCTTTGTACACTTTTTCTTGTATGGGTAAAAAATGTTAAACTCGCGTCAGGTTAAACACGTGGGCTGATCGCATCATGACACACAATAAAATTGGAAAGGTTGTTGACTTTCAATATATTGGACGAAACATAGTAATATTTTATTTTATCGTATTATAATAATAAGTCTCTATCTAGGACGCTAGCTTTATTGCGAAGAAAATGCATTTTTTTTACAATAGATGTCGCTAGGTGCGCTTAAATGTGATTCATGTAAGTTGATTTCTTTACAATAGATGTCGCTAAGTGCGCTTAAACGTGATTCATGTAAGTTGATTTTTCTGAGGGATAAACTTTTCAATGTAATATAAATTGCCATGTATGTGTACGATAGCGCAATTAATAATTTTTGTATTCTACCACGTACATGATAATACTTTTATCCTGATAATTAAAGCAATTCGTGCAAAATTATTCCCTAACCATTCCAAAATATCAAAAATGCACAACGTTAATATTCAAGTTTTCACTTCTGCCGGCACTCCCGGAGTGCTATCCTTCGTTTTTTTTTATTTCAATATTAATAATCTGGTGTTTTCTCTTGATATATCCAAGTTGTTACAATTTACTATTTTGTTTAAATAGCGCAAAAAAAGGTTAATCTTTGACTGTATTTTTCATAAAAAATTCAAGGCACAGTCACACACCCCCTGATTAATAAATAAATAAATAAATAAATAAATATTTCCAACACTCACACCAATTAGCCTAGCCCCAAAGTAAGCACTGTAAATGCTTGTGTTATGGGATACCAGGGTAACGGATAGAATACATATATTGTACATATATAAGTATATTTATATGAAATACATATTAAACATCCATGACTGGAGTACAAATGCTCGTATTCATCACACAAACATCTGCCCCCACCGGGATTCGAGTCGGTGACGCCATGAAACCCGGCGTATAAACCACTCGGCCACGGAGGTCGTCGAATCGAATAAACGAAGACTACGCTTACTTTAGTTATTCCATATTTTGTCAATGTCTATTGAATGACAAATGACATTTGAGTGACATCTACAAAACTCGGCATAACTAGTCTTAGCTTATCCCTTGTTTATTAATAAGGGGGATAGTGTTCTATTTTTATGACACATTTGTAAAACGAATACAAAAATATTGCCAACACTCAGACCAATTAGCCTAGCCCCAAAGCAAGCACTGTAGGCTTGTGTTAGGGCATGGCTCAATATTAATATTTCCTACAATTACACCAATTAGTCTAGCCCCAAAGCCAGCACTGTAGGCTTGTGTTGTGGGACACTAGGGTATCGGATAAAATACATATAGTGATACAAATATAAATAATAATATTCATATAGGTAAAACATTATTAAACATCCATGCTGCATAAATTCTCGTATTCATCACACAAACATCTGCCCGCAACGGGATTCGAACGCGGGACCTCTCGAGTAGGCGACTGCTTAAAAACCCGGCGTACATACCGCTCGACCACGGCAGTCGTCAAAACGGTAATAGAGTTAAACAATTATTATCAGCCCCCAGTTAGGGCATGGCTCAACGTGTGAACTAAACACATGTCTAATTACCTATGCATGCAACTATTCATTATTACACGACATTTAATTAACTACTAATTTAATTACCATTTATTCTGTACGCAGCGTTCTGAAATGATGCTACAACAGAATAGAGAATGGACGTTTCCATTACGTTTATTTAGCAAAGGATTTGTTGAGCTGTAACCACGTAAATGTGGGAGTAATAGTTATGCTAAGTATATTATAAGTAGTGTGTGTCTAGCGCATTCCGTCTGTGATCGTGAATATGAACCATCTTTGAAAATGGCCACTTAAAGGATGGGTGACCGAAAACCTTCAATCTAGAGGTCCTTCATGCGTCGGAAGCCACGTTTAGTCGTTTGAACCCGGCTGTATCTGCAGTCGTTAGGATCCACCAATTTGCACTATGCCCGCACGGTTGGTCATGGCCCAATCTCCCTATTCCATTCTATAGGATAATCCCTTCCTTGGTCAGGTCTGTCTGTCTGTCACCAGGCTATATCATCAATCGTGATAGCTAGACAGTAGAAATTTTCACAGATGATGTATTTCTGTTGCCGCTATTACAACAAATGCTAAAAACACGATAAAATAAATATTCAAGGGGGACTCCCATACAACAAACTATATTTTTTGTGAGATATAATAATATCTAATGTTTTATAAATAATGGTACAGACCGTACTTGGGCGTTTGTTTTACAATCAAAGGATTAAGAACTAGCGCATGTCATCATAAAAATCATCGCACACATATAATCGGAGGGGCAACTGGGGCGCACGCACCCGCTCACTAAACGTTAGCATACAAGCATCAACTATTCAATCAGCCATAAAAATAACGTTTTATTACATAAAGAAAGAAACCTTTATCGTCGCTATATAACGCGCCCGCTGCGCCTTCGCGCGGAAAATGAAAACTAAATAAAAGCAAGCGACCGGTCCCCCTCAAATATTGCGAAGCGTCTGCTATCAAAACTTTACGCGAATTTACAACGATCCTGTGATACTGGATGAGATATAGAGGGCTAATAAAAAGGCAACATTGCAATTAGTCTGAAGAAAATAAATTGAACCTAAGGACATAAATAATAGTACAGGTGTGAGTTCATCTTCTTTCATGATTCGCGCTCAATTGCAATGTAGCACTTGGTTATAATAATTGGCAATCGAAAATTGGAAAAAGGAATTTTAGTGTCACCTATTTAGCCCTGCTGACTCTTAGCTAAAAATAAAAGGGAATATGTATGTTTTTTTAAGCATTTAACTGCTACTTATATAGTTGGTAGCATAATGGTCAGTGCATTCGCCCGGATAGCGAAGGGTGCGGGTTCGAGTCCCGTCTGCTGCCTAGTCCGCGTGGCTTTTTTTCTTGTAAACTTTTCTTTAGAGGGAATATGTATGTTTTTATTTAGTAGTTTACATCTCTTTAAAACAGTATAAATATCAACGGCAAAAAATAGTTAAAAATGTCTAAAAAAATGTAAAAAATAGCCACTTTGCACGGGCAGTTTAAACGCGCGCTAGTTTCGAACGCTTGGATGTGATGTCACGATACATTTTGACTTACAAACAAGATAAATAACTTTACAGATACTGACATTTTACCTTCCATGCCTTCACTGCGGATAACAGTCGGACTTACGTCAGTCAAATAGACTATAGATGTTTCATAATTTTTTGGTAAAAATTTAAAGGAAAGGTTACATTCGGCGTCTAGGTGGAATGCGGCTTTGACATACACACACTCGCACTATAATCTCGTTGACATTGGCATATCCTGTGAACATTACGTTTGTTACATTTTTACGTAAGAAACGCTGTTGTGGCGTTTCAAAATATTTGAATTTCCCACATTTTTTTCGCAATTTTATATCTTAAATTTTTTGCTCGAAAGAAATTTTATTAATAAACAGCGTTTAGTCTGCGATCGTGGAAGTTAAGCAACTTTCGCAAAGGCTGGTCATCGGATGGGTGACCAAAAATTTATTATATCTTTACGTGCTTCGGAAGGCATAACTAAACGTTAAGCCGTTAGTCCCAACGGCAACTCTGCCGTCCACAAACTAAAGTGCGATTAAGTGACACGTGGTGGATTATTCAGTCTTAAATCGCATCTTATACAGTTTTTAATTCTCTATAGATCTGTCGTCGACAAGTATTCGTATCTTTTATAGTTTAAGTCTAAAAATCCGTCATGTTATGAATGGTTACACAATAGTAATATAGGTTTACGCGCCGTTTTTTGGCCATATCTCAAAAGTTGGTTTTGTCATTTAGCCGCGTTTTAGCTCGTGGACGGTAGAACTGCAGTCGTTACCACTGGGTCATGTCTCCGTATTCCATCCATAGGGGAGGCCTGTGCCCCAGCAGCGGGGACATTAATAGGTTGATGATGATGTGTGGCCCCATCTAGTCTGTTCCGATCTTCAGGAATCATCACACATGGGCACCGTTGGCCCAGTTATTGCTTCTCGCGACGATTTACCCTAAACTTTTTTTCCGTTATAATGTGACAACTGTAGGGCTGCTACCATCTTCACAAAATTTCAATAAATACAATCGCGATTATTATTACATAATTCATTTGAAAAGATATTTAGATTTAACATTTTGCAGTAAAATATTGAAATAAAAATATTGCTCATTTTTTGAAAAAATATTTGGGGAAACAACGTGTTTTTCGTCAAAATATATAATACACGAATACAGCATTGAAATGCAAAAAATGTGCATAAGAGCGATGTTTGGTTTAAAAATTACGAACAGATGTAAACCTTATTTCTTGAAATATAAAATTCTGACACTTTCGTCTTTGTATCTTTTCGAAATTCTCTTATTTGTAAAAGAGAACATGCACACCTATTTGTTAAAAAGGCAGATGTAATAGATCGCAACAGACGTGATAACAGTAGACTTTGCTGCCAAACTCGAGAACGGCTTTCATAGAATAGAATATAATATACAGAAAATTAAGAAATTATAAATTGATAAATGTTGTTATAATGTATCAGAATTTTAAATGCCAAATTGTGATATTTTTTTTACTCTATTATGTTTATAGTTATGGCAAATTTTATTGACATTTGATAAAATTGCAAGTATTGACATGTTATTTATTATAGATGAAATGAAATATGTTGCTCAATTCAAAAGTAAAGTGCCTCTTACTTGTTTATAAATACGACGGTAAGATTGACTTAACATAATGCTGTCTATATATATATATATAAAACTCAAAGATGACTGACTGACATAGTGATCTATGAACGCACAGCCCAAACCACTGGACGGATCGGACTGAAATTTGGCATGCAGGTAGATGTTATGACGTAGACATCCGCTAAGAAAGGATTTTGATCAATTCTACCTCGAAGCGAAGCGAGGGTGGGCCACTAGTTACATTTAAAACAAGTCTAAGTATCAACCCTACCACAGACAAGTATGAGTTCGCATTTTCGCGACTTTTTACATTTTCCCGGGGAATACCGATACAAACCCCGTATGTAGGGCGAAAGTGTACGTGTGATATGATAAAAGTTGTATTCGCGCCGTATGTTGACAACAACGAAACTTTGGTGCCATCACATTTTAGTGCCGTGTCACATTAACATAATAATTGTTTGAACTATTCGTATGGTTACGTAAACTCCATAGTGGACTGGGAGCTTATATTTTTATCTTTTGAAATAGTACTGAATAAATATTTGCTTGGATTGGTTTTCTCCTAAGGTCTTGGAGATTATTTCCCCTGAAGTTCTAGTATTCAAAGTTCTTATTTAAGACTTCACATTTAAAAACACTAAGAAGGTTTTAAACTACAGTAAGCTAGATCATCTATAGAATGAAGAAGTTGTTTAAATAAATTGGGGCTTTCAAAATAATTACGTTCAAAATATTTTTTTTTTATAAATTTTATGCTCTAGGGCTGTTTCCGCAACGTATGAACAAACATTAATTTAAAAATCGTTCAACCGTGGCGGTTTCTAAAACATTTATAATTTATTACAAATAAGATTTTGTTGATATCATAGGGGAACATTGTGGTTTTATTTATAGGGGTGTACAATGTTGTCGTGTAAAGATTAACTGTTTTTTTGGGTGTTATATTTAAGAAGACTGAAACTTTTTGAGGCTAATCGGTGTGAGTGTAAGTTATAAGTATTATATTTATAGTGCCTAGAGAGGCCTAAAATCGGCCAGAGAAATCATGCTCCTTGCAGAATTTGACATTAAAAAAGATTTGTTCGTATTATTGTTGTCGTAGGACAAGACATTATTTTCTCCCCTTTATCAAAAATTGCACCGTAGCTTTTAAGTGAAATATGAATACCATAGCTATTAAATACGTCTTTCAACTTATTTCTGCCACTATTATAATGTGCTATTTTTTTTTATATCACAATTTGTTACCATATTCTGTAAATAGAGTTGATTTCATTATAGAATGAAATCAACTCTATTTACAGAATATGGTATAGCCTTGAACAGCTGACAAAGACGATATCATGGTTTATGCTGATTTTATTTATTTTTATTTTTTATTTTATGATATTGGCGTAAGTGGCGATTACACATGACTGTAAGTCTTGGGAAGGTAGACTGATTCTCACTATAAAACTTACTATTAAAGACCACAAATTTCACAGGTTTCCAAGACCGATAATTTTCAACGCCTGCTTTAACCTTTAGTTAGTTCTAACGTTAGCCAGTTGCTAACGTGATCACCCACCGTGACAACTGACAGCTGTCGCTTGAATGTCAAATCTAACCACACATATAGCCAACGGAACTCTGTGGGCTGGTCGCATTAAATGGTTGTGTACAGCAGTTAATTTTTTATTGGCTTATTGTTTGAGTTAAAAAAATACTACGTAATTTATTTAAATTTCATATTTTGTACAACATATTTTTTGGACATTGAATAGGCCGAACTCTGGTCCGATAAGAGTTTCAACTTTGCATTTAACTGTTTCATTTTTATGGTTTGTTGTACTCGTTAAGCGGGCAAAAATTATCTAAGTATATATAATGAAAATTTCGTAAACAGGGTGTATAGAACTATGGGACAGCTGTTAAATGCAATATTGTGTATCGAAACTACAACGGCCATAAAATTTGAATATATTGATAAAGTTCTAATTAGGAAACTTGATGTTAGCAACGGAAATTTGCCGAAGTTCTTTTTTATTAGAATGTAAATACATTGAAGCTCATGCCAATACCCAGACGAAGAGTAAAATGAGTTTCTATTAATAAAACAAGTCTTAACGGGTTGGATACACTGATTTTATTAATTTATTGACGTTTCGCATCTTTTGCAGAGAGAGGAGCTCGATGGCGCAAGTGGTTAGCGCGTTCGACTGCGATCGTTGAAGTTCAACAAATTTCGCAGTGGTGGGTCATGGATGGGTGACTAAAAATTTACTATCTCGAGCTCCTCCGTGCTTCGGAAGGCACGTTAAGCCGTTGGTCCCGACTGTGGTGGGTCATGGCCCAATCTCCCTATTCCATCCATTCGGAAGGCCTGTGCCCCAGCAGTGGGGACATTAATAAGCTGATGATGATGATCCTTTGCAGGAATGCGTAGTCGGAATAATGGAGTTTCTAATGTCAAATTTAGTTAATACGTATTTCTACGTTTAATACGTATATCTATATAAATATACTTAAATGTGTATTCTATCCATAACCCATAACACAAGCCTACAGTGCTTACTTTGGGGCTAGGTTATAATTGAAAGAAAGAAAGAAAGAAATAATTTTATTTGAGACATCAAAACAAAACAATATTATAAAAAAAAAAAACAATGAAGTCTCAAAACGGTCCCAACTCAGCATAGTGCTAATCTTGCCATTAGCGCTGGTCTTCCGTTGGAACCGGTTTGGTGTCGCACGAATCAATTACATCAAGAACATAAAAAAAACATAAATAGAAAACAAAACAAAAAAAAAACAGGAATAAAAATAAAAAACAAAACATGCTTGGCTGAACATATCACAATATCTTTGCCACAGCCATTTAAAAAGAAAGAAGAGATAAAAAAAACATTTCTCTCTCCCTTAGGGATGTTGAAAGTTGAAAAAAAAAAGTAAAGTAATTGGTATGAGTGTTGGAAATATTTATTATAAATATTTATAAAAGTGCAGTTTCATTGACTGGACTAGCCACACGTACAGATTAATAATACGCTAACGCTGTGTTTATTCATCTTCATATCCGTCCTACTTATGCATGTAGGCAACGCAACCAACGACAATCTCCCGGATAACCCCGTGGTTGTCGTAAAAATTCTACGTCGCGTCACGTCACGTAGCAACGGAGTTGTTATTATTGCGAAGTGACGGCGTCGTGAGTCGCTTTCGTTTTACGACTTGTACAATATGAGCGAATACCTCATTATGCGCTCTTAGGTGTTTTAGCAAAGTCATCTTGGTGCGAATTCGTTTTTCTGGGTTTTTTTCCTTTAAAAGAGGCTTAAAGAAGCAACATGCAGGCCGGCAGGGTGAGGATGGCTGACGTGGCAGGTAGAACTGCTGTATCAGCTATCTTTACGTCTGAAATTTATCACCACTTAACATCAGGTGGGGTAGAGTCATTTGCTTACCTAGCTATAAAAAACATTGCTCTGTTCTGCGTTCATGGTCTGGTCATGGACTTCACCGTTACTTAACATCAGGCGGAGTGGTGTCATTTGTCAGACCTATCTATAAAAAAACCGTTTTTTGCATCGAAAGAGTGAACTATTATAATTATATGGGTAACACGGGTTGGACAAATCCTGCAAGAAGTTAGGAGAATACGACTCACCAAACTTCTGTAACAGTATGATTCCCAAACTTCAATCATAATAAAATGAATGACCTTACCATAATGTAACTCATGCTATGGAAGAGTGGTTCTTTTTGGTACAGGTGTCTTTACACTTAAAAAATAGAACCTACCTTTATCTATGTAACCAGATATATATGGTAAAGAAATAAAACAAATTTAATTTTTAATTCAATCCAAACTTCAAAAAGGTGACGCACAGCAGAGAACTGTGAACCCTGTGAAACTAAAAATGTACCCTCTGCTACCATAACTGTTATTTGGTCAATGTTTTGCCAATTTAATAGCAAGTGTTATACCTTTTTGAATAGCTAAAGAGACGTAGAAGTTTTTAAAATTATTTGCAGAATAAGTTCCATACATGTTTTTTTAGGAAAGCGCTTCAAAGTTAACAAAACTTGGTGAAAATTCTTTAGTTATAACCGTTGTCGAGCAGTTTTTTTAAGCCGTTAGAAGTAAGTTCAGTTTTTATTCATTATTTTTATTGCTTGACATGTCTTCTAACTAGATTCATTAAAAAATCGGACCTTTGGAGCTCTAATTTCAAAAAAATCGACAGTAACCCAAAAAATATAGGATTTTAAAAAAAAATCTTTAATATCCAATATCTCCATAACGGTTAAGTTTTATACACCATATTATAGGACCAAATCCATCAGAAATGACCTGAACAATAACGTCCTTCAATATTAAGTACGACTTTCCCTGTAACCCTGTATATTACGGGTTTTACGGGTGATGTTTCGAGTCTTATAAAATAATTATTAATGAACTAATTATAAAAATGTAAACATATTTAAGTAGTCCAATGATGGTAGATTTGTTTTATGAAAGTTTTTGATAGTAATTCTATTTAATTCAATATCAAAATACGATGTATCTGCATTATTTTTTGAGAAAACTCCGGAGGTTAGATGTTTTTTTTTTGATAATTAATGAGATGGAAAATAAAAATTATAATACATTATGTTACAACAAAAACATATTTCTGATGTCGTAGTAATTCATTTGACCTAATTTATTGAACATTATTGAGAGATTGAGGCGTTTGAAGTTGTGCATATTATCGTTTTTACCGTAAACTAGCTGCAGTAGAACGATCAGTACAAAAAAAGGAAAATATGATTTGCAAATATTCTAGAAACACTTACAAAAGGAAGAATAAATCTGCTGTTTACTTCTATTGGAAATAGTCAAAATCTTTTCTATGGGGGTAAACGAGGCGCTCAAAAATTACGACTTTTTGCAAAAAATGTTTAAGAGCTCTTAAAGGCCGGCATCGCATTTCTGATGAGGCGCTCAAAAATTACGACTTTTTGCAAAAAATGTTTAAGAGCTCTTAAAGGCCGGCATCGCATTTGTGATACCTACTTCTGGTGTTGCAAGTGTCAATAAGGATGATGAAGGATCGATGGAATAGGGAGATTGGGGAATGACCCACCACGCGGGCCCAGTGCGGATTGGTAGGTGCTAACAACTGCAGATGCAGCTGGGACCAACGGCGTAACGTGCCTTCCGAAGCACGGAGGAGCTCGAGATAGTAATTTTTGGTCACCCATCCAATGACCGACCACTGCGAAAGTTGCTTAAGTTCAACGATCGCAGCCGAACGCGCTAACCACTTGCGCCATCGAGCTCCTCGAAGGTGAAGGTTACTTTCCTACAAAAGGATAAAGAGAATTTTTGGACGGACAATTTTTCTCTCAGATACTTGATCCTTCTTTTCATAGTGCACGTTAGAGCAATGTTATTTGTTATTCCGTAATATGATTGTATAATTTTTTGATTAATTGGAAACCCTCTGTTGCTAAGCGTGCAGCAACAAATTAACCGCCCCCAAAATATGGGACAAAAGGACCCCATTCTCTAATCTAACCTATCCAGCTACTCAACCATAGCTCGTGTTTGCTTTACCCTAAACCAACCCAGACTCTCATTGGGCTATTGTTTACTTTCCATTATGACATGTGCGTTTGAAGACGTTGCATTGAATATTGTATTGTGTGCAGAATATTAAAACTTCAAGTGCAGATGTGGGTGGGTCTTTTGGGCCCAGCCTCGCGATTCGAGGGTTGTTATTGAGTGCAATCTGGGATTATTTTTTTAATAATCATCCCCATATTTGATGGTGGATTAACTTTTATAAGTTTTGGATTCATAACCCATCTGGTGGTATGTTTTGTGTTAGCGATGTTAGAATTGAGACGTCATTTTAAATTACAGAGAGAATCGAATATTTAAATAAAACTATTACGATGGGTTGAAAATGCGTTTGTAATACTGTTATATTATATATCTGTGGAGCTCGATGGTACGGGTGGATAGCGTGTTTGGCTGCGATTGTAGAAGTTCAGCAACTTTCGCAGTGGTCGGTCATTGGATGGGTGACCAAAAATCTTTCGTGCTTCGGAAGGCACGCTAAGCCGTTGGTCCCAGCTGCATCTGTAGTCCTTAGCACCCGCCAATCCGCACTGGGCCCGCTTGTTGGGTCATGGCCCAATCTCCCTATTCCATCCATAGGGAAGGCCTGTGCCCCTGCAGTGGGGATATTAACAGGCTGATGAGGATAATATATCTGTATGTTTCGGTTCTCAAGAGTATGCTTTTTAATTAATTTTGTCGAGCTACCTTTGAAAAACTTTTATTGATCTTGTTTTTTTACTTTGTAAACTCAAGGACTAAGACTTTGTGACTCTAGTTTGTGGTAGCGCTAAGTCCATGTAACTCTCCTTTTGGGAACATACGACGTCCAAATTATGTATATTAAGATATTAATAGTTTTTCCTTACCATAAAGTTTGCCAAAAATGCTTTTAATGTTGACAATTACTAATAGAACAGCTGTGTCAGACCAGGGGGCCATTCGCCTAACAAAAAGCTTTGGAAAACGCTAACGCTTACTATTTCATTTTGTTATTTCTAACCGCCTGAGGTTTTCAAGTTCATGTTAGCGTTTTCCAAAGCATTTCCGTTAGGCGAATGACCCCCAGCTTTCATCACCTTACCGGCCTTCTCGAAGCCTCTTTTACGGATTATTCTTGTGAAGTTTTTCTACGGCCGTTATTATTAAACCGTATCACTTTTATAACGCTTTAAACTTTACGTTCAACAACCAACGTTTAAAATGAACGTCGACTAAAGTATCCCATTATCGAACCGAGAGCATGAGAAATTTAACAATCTTTTTTTCTTTCGCCTCAAAATGGCATTAACGGTCAGTTGAAATAATCAAACTCAAATAAGAAATAATGGCATTAATGGCCAGTTGAAATAATCAAACTCAAATGAGAAATAATGTCATTAACGGTCAGTTGAAATAATCAAACTTAAATAAGAAATAATGGCATTAACGGTCAGTTGAAATAATCAAACTCAAATAAGAAATAATGGCATTAACGGTCAGTTGAAATAATCAAACTCAAATAAGAAATAGGCCTGAGCTTTGCAGCCCAGATTTACTAACATCTTTTGTTAAGAAACAGGACCCTTAGCACGAACCAATATCGACTTCGATTTGATCTCGATGTCAAGAACTTTTGTATGGATGATGTTTAATTCCTGTTACGTCCCTTGTGGCTGTTAAAATTTTCATACAAAACGTATGGAGATCGAATTTAACTATTCGAAGTCGATATTGGTGATCATCCTTACCTTTTATTGAGATAAGAGAAAGAGAGAAAATGCTTTTATTGACCTTACAAAAGTATGTAAAAAAAAAACAATAAACATAGCAACAAAAATAAAATAACAACAGTGAGCAACAATATGGAGAGAGAAAAGGCCAATCAGGACCCTGACTCAGCTTAATGCTGTTATAGTAGGAATTGAATATTCCCACCATAACAGCGCTGGTATTCTGGCAGGGCCTGTACGAGATTGCTAGAGACAACAGTATACATTATAAAATGGAGTAAAATACATACAAATATAATAGTATACATAAACTGAGACATAAATAATTAGAGTCTATAAGATAGATAATAAATTGTATTAAATAAATATTAACAGACAGCGACAGTTGTTGGAGGTTGGTATTGAAATTGAGTGAAATGAAATGAAAAGACATTTAAACTTCTATAACACTGAGCGTAGTAGACTGAATTTCATACCTGTATTACTTACATAGCTTACGCAGTAGGCAAGTTAGACGAGGAGATGCATGCATAACACATTTATCCATATATTCGTGACTAAAACTCTCAGCTGAACCAATTGGGTCAGACTATAACACGACGCATATATCGGCTACAGTGTAAATAAAAACAGTAGCTCAAAAGTTTGACTTATTGAAACTCAATTTTTTTTTCAACTGAAATTTTGTGATATGATAATGTTGCTGTCGTCATTTTGATTATTTAGGATTGCCATAATTTCAAGACAGGACATAAGTATATTTATTTTTTAATTAAATAATATTTATTTGTATTGTACGGTATATTTATATTATTGTTTTCTTATTGATTTCACTTAAGATTATGCTGAATAATGTTCAAAGCCTTGTTTTGTAATACATGCGGTGGTGATTTTGTTAATTGAGATAGCATCTATTTATCGCCGATGCTTCTATCTTCTTATCTTGTATTGGAGTATATCTTGTTGATCCTCCTTAAATAAATAAATAAATAAATAAAAAGAAAACACTAATTTAGTTATGTAGATGTATACTTACTAGTGGCCGACCGCGACTTTTTCCGCGTTAACTGTAGTTTTTTGAAAATCCCTCAGGAATTTTTCCGGGATATTAAGTATCCTATGTTTCAATCCAGGCAATAAACTTTACGAATGTGTGCCAAATTCTATCCGAATCCGTTCAGCCGTTTTGAGTGATTAAGTAACAAACAAACAAAGTTTCACTTTTAAAATATTAGTAGGATATACAATTGCTTATTGTCTTGTCGTTTATAACTATGCGATCGGTTTTATTATCTTAAATTAATAAAATCGATGTTAAATAAATAACTGTTTATTTTCTTGTTTTATCAAAAGATAACAACTCGAAGAAAAAAACCAAGAGATCTTCTAAGAAATTTAAAATATCACTCTGATAGCTACAAAAGCAAACATTTTTCAATAAACATATTGTTTCTTATATTACTTAGGTATAAGAAACCAAATTATGGTACACAGAACTCAGAGTTAAAATTTGTGTTGACTGCCGTCAGATAGTCGGATATTTAAATTAAAAAACCTTTGCCATTCAATTAATAATTGTCAACTGAGTTTTTGCGCGGGTGTAACTGTTTTAGTAGAAGTATACCTTTAATACCTTTAAAATAAAAAAATAAATATGCTGAACTTTAAATTGAGAACACAATATTTTATCCCGAAGACACATAAATAAAAAAACGGAAATGGGCATACTGAATATTTCTGCGCTGTGGCGCGCAATGTAGGTAACGTTGAATGCCGATGACTCTGCGGTTAGCTCGCAGTCCGGAGTTCGGTGCCCGGCCAGTATTAGACAATTTCGTGCTGTTATGTGGTTTTGTGATGGAATCTGCGGCCTGCGTCAAGTTAGGTGAGAAATAGCGAACTAAACATTACATCTATTTTCGCTCTACATCAAAGCCACTCCATTGAAAGTTCGATTTAATATAAGGTACATTTTGAGAAAATCTAGACTGTAACGATCTTGAAAGAATATAATTATAAACAAACTGTAATTGCGTATACTTTAACCAGAACATGATTCAACTTTAGTTACCCTTTAAGTTTAGGCTTTTACAAGCGAATGTGGAAGCCTTATCATCAGTCTATTAATGTCCTCACTACTGGGGCACAGGACTTCCTTATGGATGGATTAGGAAGATTGGGCTATGACACACACGCGGGCCCAGTGCGGATTGGCGGGTGCTAACGACTGCAGATGCAGCCAGGACCAACGGCTAAACGTGCCTTCCGAAGCACGGAGGAACTTGAGATAGTAGATTTTTGCTCACCCATCCAATAGCCGACCACTGCGAAAGTTGCTTAATTTCAACGATCGCAGCCGAACGCGCTAACCACCCGCGCCATCGAGCTCCTCGGAAGCATTATACTAGGAAGAAACGGCAAGAAACTCAGCCAGTGCTGTTTTATCACTCTCTTTTGTTTTTTAGGGTTCCGTATCAAAGCAAAGGAAAAATCGGAGCCCTTATAGATCACTTTGTTGTCTGTCTGTCCGTCTGTCAAGGCCATTTATCTCAGGAACGCGTAAAGGTATCGACTTAAATTACTCACCTTTTTGTTTTTACGTAATTGTTATTAAAGATACACCAAAAAAAGTTTTTCGTAAAAGATGCTTTGTAATAATAAATTTTCAGAATAAATATAAATTTGCGATGATCATATTAAATAATAAATAAATATGAAAGACGTAAAGGCGCAGGTTCGAATCCAGCCTGACACATTAACCAAGTTGTTTTTTTCTAGAGAAAATTACATAAATAACTAAATCAGAACTTAAGAAATGATAGAGAAATATTCATGGCCGCGGTAGCATAATGATCAGTGCATTCGCCCGGACAGCGAAGGTTGCGGGGTCGAGTCCGTCTGCTGCCTAGTCTAACTAAAACTCGCTAAAAACAAGGTACATGGTAACAATCCCGTAAATAACTTATATTACTATAGCATTAACTCAATAAATATTTGTAATATAAATCTATTTAAAACATCTAGCAGTTCAATGTTTAAAAAATAAAACTAAAAATACACATAGTAATTACATAATCGGACATCATGTTAGCAAAAACACAATTATAAATTTACATCTTTATCTTGCGTTATGAAACCTCAGTGTTGTCTATAACTCAAATCAGATTGCTTAATGTATAAGAACATAATATTGCGATGCTTAGTATTAGGCCAAAGGTTAAGACACAACTGGTTTGCTTGCACACCGCAGGTAGGCGAATAAGCGAAACATTAACTTTAAATAACGGTGCTAACTTAATACTTATTGAGTAATAATCGGTTAACTATGAAGTAGGTAATACACTAGTGTGTACCTGGGATTTTGTCTGCTTTAAATATTGCAATTTTTATGCCTTATGCTACTTTTTTTTAGGTGATAATTTCGTAACAATTAAGAGCCTTTTCACATTTTTTGCAAAAAATCGTTGTAAAAATGTTTTTTTGCAAGAAATAAATATGCGCGACTAATAGAGATTCCATTCCTATTTTGTTGGTAGCTTGTTTTCGAGACTTTGTGCGGTTTAGCGGCCAACTTCATGGTGTTACTTTTGTGTTACAATGATGCGCGCGCATCTTAAAATTTCACTCTTATCATTTTTTCATAACGCGCCTAAAGAAGTATAACTTCAAAAATATGCAATATTAATATTTAATATTAACCTTTAAATATAAAACAAACCGCTCATGGTCCATAAAGTAAAATATTCGATGCCAAAACCGGTAAAGGTCGGTATAACAAATCAATATATTCGTACTGAGTATGTCATCAACAGGCCCATTAATGTACTGTAGTGTCCATCCCTATGTACATTCATACAATGGAAAAATAGGCTGTTAACCCACCATGTAGGCCCTCTGCGAATCAGTAGGTGGGTGCTTGGTATCAATTGCTTTTCAAGCGGAAATCAATATTAAGGAAAACAAAAGAGAAGATATGAAATATAATAGAACACAAACATAAGCCTCCTTTAAACTATGAGGAAACTGAGAGTATCTTGAATCACAATGTTAATCAAAATACAAAAATTCAAAATTCAATATCGTTTATTCAGTCTAGGCTGTTACAAGCACTTGTGAATGTTGAAAAGCTACGCCATCGGTTCGCAAATCCACGGCGGGAGACCTTGTACTGAGAAGAACCGGCAAGAAACTCAGCAAGGGCTGCTTTTTTCTCCCTGTTTTATTTCATACAGTGTCGTCCAATTGAAAGTTGACATCAAACTTGCAAACATGTGTTGAGGTCAACTTCCAACAATCGTTCTGGCTTTGGATCCAAATCTTTCACTGTCACTGCCATACGCCTGTGGAATGCTCTACCACTAAGCATACGTAGTACTGACAATAAGTTTGAGTTCAAAAAACTTGTGCGCGAACACTACCTGACTACGTGTTTATCCCTATTGTATGCATCGATATTTGTTGTATTTTATGCATGTTATGCATATGTATAAATATGTATGTATATATATATATATATTTATATGTGTATGTTTATGTATGGTTATATGAATATTTATATATATGTGCATCAAATTGTGTTTAAGTATACATATGTTATTATTTTAATTTTCATTTTATTTAATTTTTAGCAACTTTGGCCTATCGCCATCCTAGTATATAAAGAATTCGACACGGCCTTCAGGGTGGCGGTAGCATAATGGTCAGTGCATTCGCCCGGGTAGCGAAGGGTGCGGGTTCGAGTCCCGTCTGCTGATGCACATTTAACCTGCTGCTTAAAAAATATATAAATACAATAAAATATTCTGTAAATATTTCAGACCTGTTGCTGTTATTAATATCAAAGAACGTTAGCAAATAATGGCAAAAAAAATCCGGTTACATTTTATTGTTTTTATTTATTATTTTGTTGTTGTAGTAGCGTCAACAGAAATTCATCATCTGTGAAAATTACGTCTGTCTATGTAACACGATACATGAGATTAAAACCTGTTTTTTTATAGATAGATCCGACAAATGACTCCCGAATAAACTAGGGTCCCGTTTTTACCCTTTGGGCAAGGAACCCTTGAACTAAAGTCCCGCGTCTCTACTGTCTTTAATTCGTGATTGTCTCAAAAACTATTTAAAATATTTTCATATGTTTTCCATCATTGAGTAAATTTTAAGACAATGAACGAAAGCAATAGTCGACACAACAGCGAAACGAGAGCGTTTCACTAGTTTTGCATAATCACAGCGAAACAGCTGATTATGATGTAAGTCGGTGCAAAGGACGACCATAGCTCAATACATAAGTAAAGTTTCTAAAATCCGAAATCAATCCAACACACACAGAAACTTTGGTTAAATAGGACAATATTAGATAACAGCATCACATACCCTTTGTGTGCTCACACACAAATAAATATGCCGCCATGCAAATTCACAAATCTAGTGAAATTGAACATTGGACAGAATCCATCGGTTTTATCCCGTCCCTTTGTGCACGACCGCACATTCAAAAAGCAATTTCAAAATGGCCGCAACTCCGCTAGAATCCGACGTGAAATGAGAACTCTAATTATGAATCTTGCTTGGCGATTTGATGTATATTGCTAAACTACACAAACACATAGATACATTACAATGCTCCTTAACTATTAATATCGTACCTATATTGCTTTAGAGTGGTAATTACAGCGGTTTTATCGCACAAATTGGGAGTTCCTGTGTGCCTTTTCCATACCTGCGCGACAATGCTTCGATTGGCTTTGGTACTTAAGGCGCTTAAACTTGAATTAGGTGCTTATGAAATAGCGGGCTGCGTGGAGACGATAGCTTGAACTGCGATTATTTGACATGCTAAAAGAAGTTGTTGAAGCGATCGATTTGTATCTGCGGTTAAAGGAGCATACTGAATTCAAAGTACGGACGCTAATGTTAGCGCATTTTAGTGCTAAGCATGAAGTTCTAAACTTGTTCTTACAGAAGACTGATAATGCTTAGAAGGAGGATGAAGGTCTTTTAGAAGGCGGCAAAGTTTACTATTTTCGGAAAATACCCTAGAACCCACGGGGGTACGTAGTGAGGGCTAATAAACCCCAGGTATGGGATGGCATAATTTTTGCCTTAGTAACTCCCAAACACTAGTTAGATATTAATTGTGAATTTCGTTATAATGTAAAATATTAAGACTGTTATTTTAAGTATTAACTCGAAATAAAGATACTATAATTTTTGCGATCGGTACCAGCTACTTAATTACTTTGCTAATAACATAAAATACTGTCATGAAGAGATTTTACGACAGCCGCAATAGCATCTTGAAAGTTTTAGGGGATAGGTCCGAGTGTCCTATAATCACTGGACAACTGTAGTTATAGTATTTAATAAAATGCCATTACTTATTAATGTAATTATTTTTAATTTGTAATTTTATTAATTTTATTTTATAATTATTTTTTTGTTGACGTTTGTAATTTTGTATATATTTTGATAATTTTGATGGCGTAGTTTTTGACTTTCACGAGTGCTTGTAAAAGCCTAAAGTGAATAAGTGATTTTTGAATAAGAATTTTAAATTTGAATTGACATTTTTTTTTCTTCATCAATCAGGTGTAGATTAACAAAAACTATTGGACTCGTATTTTTTCTTTATTCGCATCATCGAAACATAACGAAGTCATATTGATTTTGAAAATCACGTCTTGGTATAATTTTTACTTATAAGTGACGTCACCCATTCCTAAACTTAGATGCGCTTACAAAAGTGTAAGGTGGAGGTTTTTTCCCCAGACGGGCGTACCAATCCAAGCGGGAAATCCGCTATGCCCGACATCTCTTACGGTAAACAACACCAATCGCGTTTCAATTAATCAGCAAACAGTTTGGTCCCGATTCGTCCGCGCTAGCCGTATGAAATACTCATTTGTTCCGCCATTCACGTTCACGGGTCCGGTCCTTTGCTTCAGACAGGTTCGATTCGGCCCACAGAGGATAGCTGACCTACATCGACAGGTGAGGTCCATTGTATCCGTTGATAACACGGTTCGCAACCTGCGCTTGATTCTATTTTAGTTCTCTTTGCGTGTGATTTTGTTCATCCTGTGAGAGGCACTTTTAATTTTCATAGTTTTTCGGCACCGGCTTCGGCCGTTTTTTGGCAAGTGCCTCTAGAAGTATTCCTGGCGGATGGTATCTTCCCTCGGCCTTTCCAGAGTTTCATACCCTAAGGGAGTTTGTCCACCGCAGCCATCACCGGGATGTCAACACGAATGAGTTGACGGCGCCGAAGTAGCGACACATACATTTACAATAGCCGCTTGTCATCCACAAGTTATCTTAATCTCGTACGCCTTAAGGCCGTTTGTTAATCGACCCCGTCACCGGACCGTGGTATATTTTGGACAACTCGGTGGTATATTTTGGACAACTCGGTGGTATATTTTGGATAACTCGGTGGTATATTTTGGGGCCGGTGGACAAACAGCCTTACGGCGTACGAGATCACGATGACTTGTGGTTAGGGTTACTATTTAAAATTATGAAAAGTCCTGACAAAAAGTTGGACATTTCGATAAAAGTCTGGACATTTTAGTCACAAAATGCAAACATCACCCACATAGTTACAGTAATATTATACGCGTGGTAGCAGACGCTCGCATAGCGAGCATTAAAGATTGTTCTCGTTGACGTCCCGTTGACGGCCGCGGTGGTCAAACGGCCTAGATTATTTCTGTTTGAGATCAAGATGACGTGACGGGCTTGTCGTGGAAACACAGCTTTAGTAAATGTATGTGTCGCTACTGCGAGGCGCCGTCATCTTCTTCTCGTTGACGTCCCGCTGACAGCCGCGGTGGGCAAACGGCCTAGGGTAAGGATAAACCCTACTAGTACTTAGCCGTCTGTCTGTCCGTCTGTTAGTAGTCCTAAAACCGATGTATGTACATAATTATGCTTCACAGGGTTAGAAATTGGGTCAGGGTTTTCAAAGCGTTGGTTGTACTCGGATAACGCAAGTGTCATTGTCTATGATGGCCGCTAACCTTCAGGCGGGCCATAATGCTGATTTACCACACTTTTCCTTAAAAAAATGGTATCTTGTTCTGGTTAGGATCAGGTACTCTCTACAAAGAAAGGTTTGAAATAAAAGCTTATTTTTACTATTGAAAATGCTTTTTCATCATATTTCATTTTTATTTTATGATATAAATGCTTAATATATAAAAATGAAATAGTACTAATTTTCTATAGGATACAGTACTATATAGGTACATTGTTTTAAGCTTTCATGGTCACTAACATTACAGTAATTTATGTTATTAACGGGATTGTTGTCATGTACCTTGTTTTTAGGGAGTTTCCGATATTTCGGCACTGTTTCAAGCGCCTTATCATGAGAACTATAAATATCGGAAACTCACTAAAAACAAGGTACATGGTAACCATCCCGCAAATAACATAAATTACTGTAATACAGTACTATAGGTTAGGAATGCCAAAATTTAATGTGCAAACATTTCTCGATTTGCATTTCTCTCGCTTGTATTTATTAAGCTTATTGTTTAAGCTTGCCAAACAATCAGATACGGTCTTAACCTTCTATTCAAAACATTGGCTTGCTGTTTCGTTACGCCGGCAGTACGGCTGTGTTACATCGTATCGTAACACAAACAATAATATTGTTTGTTTTGATAACTTTGAAAATGTGCTTGGAATGTTATCAGCTTTTCTGTCTCTCAATGCGTAATGCTGTTCTGAGGGCGGTAGATGAAATGCCAGCTGCAATTTTTTCATTACATCCTTATAATATTGCAAAATAGCTAAACCGGCGTACTCCGGACCGCTTACAATAAATTTGGAAGAAATGAAAGCTAAAAACTAAAAAAGCAACTGCTACCCCAATGACAGATCTCTCATGAACAGTCACCAAATTCAATGACATTAAAAATGTCTTCAGTGTTCTACCGATTCCATATTAGAATAATAAGCCGCGAAGCAATCATTAGATTTTGCCCACCCACCGTAGTGACGGACATTATTTTATGGCATTGCATCTTGCTCATGATCATGATGACGCAGACTACCAGTGTGCATGGGTCAGTGAGATAATGGTCGTTCGACCACCATTGAATAAATAAATAAAAATATTTATTCATCACAATATTCTCTCCATACAATTATGACGTAGAAATCTCCTTTTAATCATTTTTAGGCTTGTACTAGGAGATCTCGCCCTTCCTTTTCACACAATTTAATTATAATGATAGTATTCAGCTTTTACAAAACAAAATTTAGTTTTAAAGGAAAAGGGAAAAAAGTATTAAGAAAGATTTGAAGAAATCTTTGAAGTTCCAACTGTTCAATTTTTTGTTTTTAATCCTCATTTTGTGTGGTGAAAAACCTTATAGAACTTTCTATGTTATTTTTGATATTTTTAATATCAATCAGAGTGGAGTGTATTTTATATATATCTACTGCTTGTTGTTTTTCCAGCGATTGGGAAATCATAGATAATATCTATGATTATTATTATTTTTATTATCTCTCTGAAAATTAGCACATTCCTTCTCCTACTCATGCTGTCGTACTCGCTTTTTACGCTGAATAGTAAATAAAATTCTTAGAAATATTAGATTCCGATAACAAATTGTCAAACTTATACAACTCAAGTACTATACAGCTCTAGCGACGCGTCTGCAGTTAAAGAGTATGTATGTCTGTATTACCAAAATTCCAATTTTTACAAAAAAATAAAATGAAAGAAAATGTTTAATTGATCACCAAGATTATCGAAATACCTATACCATTAGCTGTATCTCCTTGGTTGTTAATTTTGTGATGCACGAAATTATATTTTTCGAACGCAGTATGGCTTGGATAAACCGAATGAAAGTTAGTTTTTCCATTTCGATGCAAGACGCAATCGACGAAACGAAATCTAATGGGTGGTTAATGGCGTTTGGAAGAAATTTCAAACAATAATTAAGCGTGGTAATACACACCTTCTTAGTAGTACCTATTCTCACCTAAAATTCTTGTATTTTTTTTCTGTGAAATTTAAAATTTTTCTTATATACAAACCTTGTCCTGACTATAACGATTACAATAAAAAGAAAACTATCCAATTTGGTTCAGCCAAGAGATGCGCATACTTACTTTTCGAAGAGTCTGTTTTATACATACATATATATATATATATTGATGTAAAAGTTTGTATGTGTGCTAGTCAATCACGTAGGAACTACTAGGAACTGATTCGATTGAGACGTAGGACACCATTTATCCCAGAAAAATTAAAGGATCCTGTGGGATTCTCAGAATATTAAAGCGGACGAAATCTCGGGCGGCCGCTAGTTAAACTAGTAATTCCAACAACAACAGATAATGCAGTGAGCTTTATATTACTTCACTCGCTTTGCAATTTGAAAATCTAATATATAAAATTCTCGTGTCGCGGTGTTTGCGGTTTGACTCCTCCGAAACGGATTTCCCGATTCTCATGAAATTTTGTGTGCATATCGGGTAGGCCTGAGAATCGGACAACATCTATTTTTCATCCCCCTAAATGTTAAGGGTAATCCACAAGTAATTTTTTTTATGCAATTTTTTTTTTATTTTTTTATGATACATCATACAAAAATACATACAACCCTAAATTTTCATTCTTCTACCACCAACCCCTATTTTTTTATGGCGGTACGAAGTTTGCTGGGACAGCTAGTAATATTATACTATTAATTTTAAGAGTAATAATAGAAAATATTAAGTTTATCGTACACTCACATCAGTTAGCCTAGCCCGAGGTAAGATATGAAATTTAGCAAAACTTCACTTAAATAAGTTTTAAAAAGTAATTAGCAGAAGTGTGTTCCAAATTATGTTACGTTTTAAGTCGTTTATCCCCACAAACATGGCGATTTGTGCCCGGGGCCAGACGCCATTTTGTGTCCGTCTGTCCCGGAATGAGTTGTGCCACACTAATCACCCGCGGTTTCCGCTAATTAATGAATTTTATATTCAGCCGACTTTGTGCTGTGAGCAGCACACTGGCTATTTTAGGGTTGAATTATATCTTAATCTATACATACCATAAAATGGTAGGAAAGTCAATAATGTACATTGTTTTCTTTTTAAAGAATACTTGGGGTGTGATCTGCAATCGATACCGAATCCAAAAATATAGTTTTTAGAATTTTTGTCTGTTTGTCTGTCCGGGATAAACTCAAAAAGTACTGCATGGATTTTCTCCAAATTTGGCACGAATATTATTAAGAAGTCGGGTCAATATATAGGCTACATATTATCACGAAACTCCACCCCCAAGGGGGTAATACAGGTTGGAAGTTTGTATGAAAGTCCTATGTCTTTGAAGTAAGAGACTTGAAATTTAACATATACATGTTAAATTTCAAGTTCAAAGACATAGGACTTTCATCATTAGAGCATACGCTCTATAGATGGTGTAAATGTGTGCTAATAATGTATCATTACAAATAAACCCCCTTTTGGGGTCAAAAAGTATGTGCAAATAACTAATCTTTTGATTGCTTTGGCTTAGAACTTTGATTTTTTCACGGCTCCAAGGGACAGTAGACATGAGTATTAGATATGAATTTCAGTTTGATACCTCCACGCGTTCCTGAGAAAAACGGTCTTGACAGACGGACGGACGGACAACAAAGTGATCCTATAAGGGTTCCGTTTTCCCTAAAAAATCTTTTTTTCACTTAAGATCGCCTTCACTCCATTGTAATCAGAAATAACATTATTGCAATAATTTATTCAAGATACCTAAAAACGGAGGAGCTCGATGGCGCAGGTGGTTAGCGCGTTCGGCTGCGATGGTTAAAGTTAAGCAACTTTCGCAGTGGTCGGTCATTGGATGGGTGACCAAAAACATCTATCTCGAGTTCCTCCGTGCTTCGAAAGGCACGTTAAGCCGTTGGTCCCGGCTGCATCTGCAGTCGTTAGCATCCGCCAATCCGCACTGGGCCCGCGTGGTGGGTCATGGGCCAATCTCCCTATTCCATCCTTAGGGAAGGCCTGTGCCCCAGCAGTGGGGACATTAATAGGCTGATGATGATGACCAAAAAATAAGCTGTAAAAAAGTATTTAATTCAATTCTTATAAACAGCACTTAAGTCTCTTATGATATTCCATAAAACTATTATAGTACCTTAGAATAGCTCTGACCAAAATCGTACTTATGATACATTAAGCAGTTCACACGCGGCTTAACCCTTTCCCCTTGACACTATAATCCGGGGTTGTTCAGTAATATCCGCGCAAGAAATCACATTAGTACTCAGATGCATTTTATGTATACCATAGACAATATAGTTACATTTCAAACTTTATTTACTTAGGGCTTGCGCTGCTTTAAGCAGAAGCACGGAGCGGGCGTCCGCGTGGCGTGTTTGTTTCATGTTATTTCATAGAGCGGCGCTGCGTGGTGCGGGTCTTCCGCGCCGCGTTGTTATATGAAATGACGTAAAAACTGCACGCAGCGCGGACGTCCGCTCCGTGCTACCGCTTAACGCAGCGCAGGCTCGAAAAAACATAAAAACGACATCGCAACTGCAGCCGTCGCCACCTTTCAGCGGCAGTCGTCTACCCATCGGCGGCAGCAGCGGCGCTATACTAAATTTCATCTAATTCGGTACAGTGGTTTAAACTTGAAGAGGTAACAGACAGACACACTTTCACATTCATATATCAGTATGGTTATGGTTGTTTTCGTATCCAGTTTCCCCTTTTTGTATTCTCAGTCGTGCTTTGTTATGGCTTATGTAGAAAACAGAGTTATCTAGAAATCTGTATTTTGTACTCTATTTATGACGACCTCCGTAGCCGACTGGTTTGTACGCCGGGTTTCATGGTGTCGCCGACTCGAGAGGTCCCGGGTTCAAATCCCGGTGGGGGCAGATGTCTGTGTGACGAACACGAGCATTTGTACTCCAGTCATGGATGTTAAATATGTATTTCTATATAAATACTAGCTGACCCAGCGAACTTCGTACCGCCCTAAAAAAATGGGGGTTGTCCAGCGGACAAAATTGTGAATCTAAACCATTCTCAGATCCCCTTGAACACACACAAAAAATTTCATCAAAATCGGTCCAGTCGTTTAAGAGAAGTTCAGTGACATACACACTCACAGAAGAATTATATATATAAAGATACTTATATATGCACTGTATTATGTATTCTATCCGTTACCCTAGTATCCCATAACACAAGCCTTACAGTGCTTACTTTGGGCTGGGCTAATTGGTGTGAGTGTTGGAAATATTTATTATTTTATTATTATTATTATATATTTATTCATCATCCTTTCAATCGGATATTTAATATGTCTTCTACTACAAAATGTTTTCAAGTGTACGACCCCAGTTAGTTTTGTACAAATACAAATATATTTATTAAAATTTACATCATACAGTCAGCTTATAACCATGGGTCCCACACTAGGAGGTCCTGTATAGTGGGCACCCAATGAATGTAAAAAAAAATTGCAACAGATTGTGTTACATGTTTCTCTCAAACTAGTCTATATAAAGTTATTCGTGTACAAGTTCCTTTATGCCTTGTTTCCCAGAATTAGCAACGTTACAAAGGGCGTATTGTAAAAAGTGCTGCGCTAAGGCTTTGCGGGAAAAAATCGCATGTTACACACATAGATAACTAACCCGTTTCACTGTCAGATGAGTCCGAACTTATGCTTAGTCTAAGCCCAATGAATATGAAATGCTTACCGAGGAAAAGGTTCGTAGCGAATATCTAAAGAGGTTTATCTGAAAAAATAAAAACAAAATACTTCCGACTGTGGATTTGAATTCGTAACTTTTCGCCTGTAACATCAGTATTCATGTTCATCATCCTATTAATGTCCCCACTGCTGGGGCACAGGCCTTCCCTATGGATGGAATAGGGAGATTGGGCCATGACCCACCACGCGAGCCCAGTGCGTATCGGTGGGTGCTAACGACTGCAGATGCAGCCGGGACCAACGGCTTAACGGCACGTTAAGCCGTTGGTCCCGGCTGCATCTGCAGTTGTTAGCACCCGCCAATTCGCACTGGGCCCGCGTGGTGTGCCAAGCCCAATTTCCCTATTTCATCCATAAGGAAGGCCTGTGCCCCAGTAGTGAAGACATTAATAGGCTGATGATGATAAGGCTTCCACATTCGCTTGTAAAAGTTTTTTCATCCCACCACCTCGGAAAGTGTAATTTTGCGCTTCGAAATCTGGCTGGAAAATTCTATTTTATTCGCTTAAGCGGCAAAGTAGATTTGAATTTAGAACATCACATATAATGAGTACTCAATATAATTGTAAATTCAAAACGTCATTAAACCTATTTAATGTAACCTCTATGGTGCCAAATTTATGATTAGAACTTTTTAAATTGTGAAAAAACTTAAATTTGGAACCTTCTTGGTTTCTTTGTTTTATTTGCGTGCTTCGCGCCATTCTAGTTTTTCACGTTTTATTGCTTAATATAATTAACATAACCTAAAAACTGTACAAAAAAATCAACTAAAATGAGTGACATTAGCGACGATGAAGTTTATCTAACGCCAACTGAGTTAACTGAAACAGTTAATAATGCGCAAATGAGCCTTCTCCCTCAGCAATCACGAGAGAAGTATTTGAAACAGTACGATATATTTAACATGTGGCGACTAGCTAAAGGAGCAAAAACTTTCTCCGAAAACGTTTTGCTGGCATAT
The DNA here is from genome assembly GCA_902850365.2 of Chilo suppressalis. Lineage (NCBI taxonomy): Eukaryota > Metazoa > Arthropoda > Insecta > Lepidoptera > Crambidae > Chilo > Chilo suppressalis. The sequence goes on along the minus strand of OU963917.1, from coordinate 10,585,887 downwards.
TTTATAGAATTATCTGAGACCAAGAAAGCAAGCACGCTATGGAGTACGTATTCAATGCTAAAATTAACAATTAAGATGAAGAAAGACGTTCATATCGACACCTATCATAAATTAGTGGCATTTTTAAAAAGAGCCTCATCTGGTTATAAACCAAAAAAATCGAAGGTTTTCACAGCATCTGAAATTGCAAAGTTTATTAATGAAGCACCTGATTCCGTATATTTAGCGGCAAAAGTAAGTCAATACGTGTAATTTTTTGTTGTTGATAAAATTGTACATAGTACTTACAATATTTTTAATTTGATTAATTTATTTACGATTATAAATACTTCTTTTGTTACAGGTTGTTCTTATTATTGGTATAACCGGAGCATGTCGAACAAATGAACTTACACTACTTAATGTCAATAACGTATCAAAATATTCTCATAATTCTGATGAATTGCTATTAATTAATGTACTAAATACCAAGACAAAAAAAGACCGCAACTTCGTTATTCGCAAGGAATATGTAAACATTGTTCAGAAATATCAAGCTTTACGTCCTTCTAACACCCCAATTGAACGATTTTTTCTACAATATCGCAACGGAAAGTGTATCCGACAACCTATGGGTCAGAATAAAATTGGCAGTATTCCACGAGAAATAGCAACTTTTCTCGGACTTTTAGAACCCCCATTATACACCGGTCACTGTTTTAGAAGAACCTCAGCCACACTTTTGGCCGAATCAGGGGCTGATCTTCTATCGCTTAAGCGCCATGGAGGCTGGAAGTCTAATTCGGTTGTAGAGGCATACATAGAGGATTCAATCCAAAGTAAATCAAAAATTTGTAATAGTATCGTGGAGGCCATAACGCTGAAAGAACCTCTGTCAGATTCTTGGTCTCGCCCTTCTACATCTAAAATGAGCCCCCATAAGATTGGAAACAATAGCCCTCTCTCGCCAACATTTACGCCAATAGAATCCAATGAATCGGCACAACTATTTAAAATTACTGATACGAGTAGTTTACCACAAAACAGCGCACAATTCACAAACACCAACATAACATTACCTAACAAAAATATTAAACTTAACATAAGTAACTGTAGCAACGTTACATTTAATATTTCTTAATTATTTTCTACTTCTTATTATTTTCTTCAATTTATAGATTATCTTAATGTGTTTTAATTGAAATAAAAATATTTTGTCATTATAAATTGTTTTCTTTTTCATTTTGTCATTTCCTCGCTGAGGTGGGATGAAAAGTTACGTATTGCACTCGAGTGGAAAGATTTTTCACCTTGTGCTCGTTTGTTTCCCTCGCTGACGCTCAGGATTCTAATTTAGAATCACTCGCTGCGCTCGTGATTCAACTTTAGAATCCTTCGCTTGCTCGGTCATCCAAATCGAGCACGCGGTTAAAAAGGAACTTTCCACTCTTGTATAATAAATAACTATTTTGGGCGGTAGAAGTAAAATAAGCTAGACGTTTTAAAAAAAGAAGCACGGAGGAGCTCGAGATATTAATTTTTGGTCATCCATCCAATGACCGACCACTGCTAAAGTTGCTTAAGTTCAACGATCGCAGCCGAACGCGCTAACTACTTGCGCCATTGAGCTCCTCCTCCAGTATCCAAGTTGTTGATGGCTATTTGTCAGTTTAAAAAATTTAGTACCAATTTATTGGCATGTGTATTCAACATGAATATTGGAAGCGAATATACTATTCTGATAAAAAAAAATCTACAAGTCATGAAAAGAAAAGTATTATTTGATCTATTTTAACGTGACCGAACACGCCTAGGATTGGCGGAGCCTAAAATTGCGTCCAGCGGTTCACGCGTGAAGAAATTACAGACAGACATACTTTCGCATTTATGATATTTGTATGGATATAAGTTAGGATTATAGTATTGCACGGAAAATAAAGCTTATAAAATTTCTATAAATACTGGCGTGGCCATGTGTGCCAATTTGTTACTGTTACAAGTATAAGTATCTACATATAGACAATGTTATACATGCCTGCAATGGCAATGAACACGGTTGAGTACTACCTGCATCTTTAATCTTTATTGAAATTTGTGAAATTGTTAATGGTATGTCAAATACATAAATAAGATATGAATCGTTCATATTTTTTTGCAAATAAAAGAATGAAAAGTACATATTATCTCCTCAATGCACTAATAATAATTTTCATCTCAGTCAGACCAATAGTTCCATATTATATGAAGCCTTTTTACTAACACTTCACAATACAATAGAACCGCAACCGGGGAACGATAATAATAAAATTTTATTAGAAATTTGACCCGTGATCCTTAAAAATGCGAGCGTAAAAGTTTGCTGTTTAATTCTAGACTTTAAGTTTGAAGAGATAAGCCAGTTATTTCAACTATTCATAGTAGCAGAAGTGTTTGTATAACTGGAGTACGCTCGGTTTCTGAGAAGTTTGTCAAGTCATTATTCAACTAATATATTATACCAGTCAATTTACCAGCACCTTAGAATCAATTTGAGTATCTGAAACGATAAAGAAGCGACAAAGAAGAGCTCGATGGTGCAGGTGGTTAATGCATTCACCCTGCCAAGCAAATTTCAAATTGGTCGGTCGTTCGATGGGTGACCAATAACTTACCATCTCAAGCACCTTCGTACTTCGGAAGGTACGTTAAGTATCTGCAGTTATGCTGCGGCTGCGTTAGTACCCACCAATCCGCACTGGGCCCGCGTGGTGGGTCGTGGATGACCCAATCTCCCTATTCCATCCATAGGGTAGGCCTGTGCCCCTGCAGTGGGGCCATATAGGCTGGTGATGTTGATCTGAAACGAAGATTATATTCAGACACCCGAAACAGCGCTTGCCGTAACTGTCAACTGACACAGTATTTAGTTCATTACGCTTCCAGTCACAGAATAATGAGTGAGTTTTCAGCATCTCTATTGACAGTTAAGATCATATTTGATGGCTTGATAGTCAATTTTATCGCTGAGCAGCCTTCCTGAAACCGAAGAAAAGCCTTTCTTCCTTTCTGAAATGATAGTGTTGCGTAACGGTATCACCTCGATTTGGGACAATGTCGTGTATCTTTTAAATATATAAATAAATATATCCCACATTCACACCAATTAGCGTAGCCCCAAAGAAAGCATGTAAGGCTTGTGTTATGGGATACTAGGGTAACGCATGTAATACATACACTGATAGATACGCCTTTGGCGCCGGAAAGTTGAGTGGATATCAAGTCTCGGCAAACGTAGTGTAGGACGCCCTGAGACAAGATGATATAATGACATTCGTAGGTTGGCTGGAGTGGGCTGGATGAGAGTGGCAGAAAATCGGGAGCAGTGGCGTGCATTAAGGGAGTCCTATGTCCAGCAGTGGACGAGCATGGATTGATGATGATGATGATATAGAAATATATATAAACATCCATGACTATGATACAAAATGCTCGTATTCATCATACTGGCGATATTGTTTTGTTTTTCAGATAAAAATAAATTTCAGAAATTCCATTGTAAGGCGTTTACGTTATAGAATAAGATCCCAAGACTGCCAGACCTCACTTATTTTCTCATGGACCCCGCATGCCTGTTCTCTTGTTCCGAGTGTGATTTCAGGATATTGACGACCAGAGCTATTGACATCGCTGCTTACTGAGCAGCATCGCTATAAGTGGAACCTCGACACAAAAAGAAGACTGCAAATGTTTTCTAAATCCTCGGTCATCGGACACAGATAGTAACAATCTTGTATGTTTTATATTATTCAAAATAGATATCAAAAGAATAATTTCCACCAGCTAACTGATAATTTAAAAACCCGTCCTATCGCTACTACTCGCGTAACAAAAGAACAAAATGAATATTTCACAGGTTAAAATTGCAGACCGGAGCTAAAACTGTACTTTAGTTAGAATTTAACTGCATATTTTAAGTTCCGATTGCCGACCGAAGTGAGACTATACGAGATGAATTCCGCTTTAATGGCCAACTCGTATGATGGTTTAATTGAGGTCAGAATTCATTATTCATGCGGAGATACAATAGTTTCTAACTGGGAAAACCTATTTGCGTTTAATTGATCTAAAGACTGACACTTGAGCTTTTGTAGCAAATTGTTTTAGCAAAAATTAATTATTTGCAAATTTGTGCTTACTCGAAATTGTGATATAAATCAAAGTAACCAATTTTTGGTTATTTTATTATTATCTCTCACAAAAAAACTTTTTTTTTTGTGGGATATAATAGAAAAAAACTAAATTTGGTTATATGGATTTTCCGCTAATTCGCAGAAGTTGTAGAACTTCCAATTAATACCCACAATATTGCTGTTTATCTTATTTCGTAGTGGGATTTGAAGTTTTCTCGAAAATCGAGATAAACCGTTTTCCCCCCTTCTCACCCCTTCTCATCATTCCCGACCTCAAATAGCCCGTAAATTATTTTCCCTTTCTTCTTAAATGGCTTTCATCCTGTTCTATTTGTTTTCACTTTCCAAGTGCGAATGACCATGACCTGATCTATAAGCCTGATTCAGTCATCGTAGGAATAAAAACACTGAGAAATATCATAATTGGACCTTGGATTTCTTTAAAGCGGATGTTTCACCAGATCAGCATTCACTCACCAACAGAAATCACACCCCTAATAAAGAACGTCTTTTCACTATAGTCTTTTGTGGGGTGATAGTTAAGTCTTCAGACAACGCTACGTTGTTAATTCAAGCAGAAACATTCCCTACGATCAACTTATCTTAACTGCTAATGCAGAACTTCCAATTAATGTTCCTAGTTAACCATCCAGTGACCACCCATTGCGAAGTTTCTTACTTACAAAGTTTACTGAATAACCAAAGCCCAAGACCTAACTTTAAGGAAGAAATTGATCGAGGCTTATCTTCAGAAGAGTAACACGGCCGATGCAGCCAGAAGGGGTGTAGGCATACACAGCTCTCCCCTCTGTCGCATTGGGCATACAAATAGGGTATTTGACAGTATAAAAAATAAAGTGCCAATTGTTAGCATCTGTATTTAGAATGAATATTGGCAGGAGTTTTTACTATTTTTACTGAAAAATTATTCATAATTTTACTAAAAACCCACGATAAAGATAATAGTTTTCTTGTCTTTTGTCATGTGACCCAAAACGCTTGGGATTGGTGGAGCCTAAAATGACGTAACACGCAAGTAAACTTCCGGTTAAAGTGACATTAGATTGTATGATTTAACGTTTTAATAACAGTCTTGTGACGTCACACACCAGTGAGACGCCATATTGTTCAGAGATACGTTTTTCGAGGCAACTTGAAAATAGAGTTTTTAAATTTAGTTTTCTACCGAAATACACAACATAATGATGAATATCCAAAATTTTTTATGGACTCTATAAACATTAGTAAATAACGTGAGATCGTTTTCTAAAACTTATCAAATACCCTGTGTGAGCAGGTGTTGGCTGGGTATTGTGGCATTGTATAAGTCTGTCGGTGTTGTACATACAGTTTTGTTTCGTACGCATATATTATGTTAAACTTCATTTGTGTGAATATTTCCTTCCGCAAAAAAAAGGCAGAATGATTTGTGTAGTATTATGTCGCTATGTCGAGGAGCTCGATGGCGCAAGTGGTTAGCGCTTTCGGCTGCGATCGTTGAAGTTAAGCAACTTTCGCAGTGGTCGGTCATTGGATGGGTGACCAAAAATTTACTATCTCGAGCTCCTCCGTGCTTCGGAAGGCACGTTAAGCGGTTGGTCCCGGCTGTATCTGCAGTCGTTAGCACCCGCCAATCCGCACTGGGCCCGTGTGGCGTGTCAAGGCCCAATCTCCCTATTCCATCCATAGGGAAGGCCTGTGCCCCAGCAGTGGGGACATTAATAGGCTGATAATGATGATGATGATAGCTTCTCCATTGCTCCATGTCAGGAAGGAACAAAAGGAGTCTGTTGATGATGATGATGATGATGAAATAATAAAAGCTTTGACCATGTCAAATTTGACGTAACATCGATCTTTCATTACCCACTTGCTAGTCATGTCGAAAGCGCCGTTATAAAATATCTTATCTTATCTGATCTAATCGGAGACAGGCATTTAAGGCTATTTGTTATTAAAACAAGTCGCGGGAAACACAAACGTGCACCGCCCGGAAATAATTATTAACTACTAGCATGTACCCACGTCTCTGTCTGCGTAGAAGAGTATAATTTATTGTTCCACTTAAAAAAATATTTATCCACTATACTCCAATTTTATGTACTTTGTGGCCAGTAAATTATTTTGTATTAGTGGCCCGCCCTAGCTTCGCTTCGGTGTAGAGCTGTAGTGTAGAATTCGAATTTTTCTCACCTTTTAAACCTTCCCTAGACCTCCACGAACATTTCAAGACCAAGATAAGATAAATCTGTTCAGCCGTTTTCGAGTTTACGCGAGACTAACGAACAGCAATTGATTTTTATACATATAGATTATAAACTATGTAGATACTTATTATACACATCAAAAGTGTCTAGCCTTGACTAAGTTCAATAGGTACGTTCTATGTACGGGATTTTGGTTTTGTTCTTGTACCTGAGCAGTTAAGTACGCTTTGTAGTTTTGTTGTCTTCTCTTTAAAGTCATTGCAGTCGAAGGATCCCTTAGATTAAAGCCGCAATTACACTTGGCCCTTAGTCCGAATACGATTGCCTAAAGAATTCGGACAAACGACTAATAGTGTAAATGAATACATTCGAGTATGCATGTATTATCTGGAATCACCAAGGTACGTTCCAACAACACGGCGGAGTCGCTTGCGCGTGTTTGATTACCCGAACGTGAGTCAAACAATGTAATTGTTGCATCGGGTCCCTAAAGTCAAGTAATATCTTTCGTGCACCGTGCTAACGACTAGGTGTAATTGCGCCTTTAAAAATGTTTTCCAGGCAGAACGGTCCCCCACAAGCTAGGTATGCTTTTTTGAACTTAACCTTTTTATTTAGTTTTTTGCCAGTGCAGTTTTTATTAAAGGGAAACTTTTATAACATCGCCACAATTAAATAAAAAAAACAGACTTTATTTACAAGTATCGGTGGCTTAGTGGTAGTAAGCTCGTCTGCTACGCGGTCGGCATTGTCCTAATACAACGCGATAACGCGATCATCGCGCGATTAAACGATGCGACCATCGCGTAATCGCGAACTGGGTGTCCTAATAGAACGCGAATACGGAACGGGTTAGCCCTGCCCCTCTCCCCGCTTCCTATCGACGCGACGCGATCATCGCGCGAACTTCAGTTAGGACACCTATTCATCATTAATAGGTTTGATTGCGCGTTCGCGTGAATTTGGTTCGCGCGAATAGATTTTTAAACATTTTAGTCGCGCGAATGCATCGCGCGATCGCTTATTAGGACACCTATTCTAGATCAATATGTTTGATCCTCGAATCGTACGATGATCGCATCGCTCGTTCGCGTTATCGCGTTGTATTAGGACAATGCCGTCGGTGTCCGTGTTTGACTTCCAGCGGAGAAAGAGAGAAATTATTTTTGACGTTTCATTTTCATCGTGGCTTTTGTTTTATTGTGCATTTTCTCACATTATGCAGAACACCGTAAGCACTTACTATATAGTCTCTTCTGTATAAATAAAATTTAAAAAAAAGTATTTTTATCAACATAAGTGCATACAACAAAACAACGATGAAACGGTCCCAGTAAGTAATTGTAAAATACTTGTGTTGTGCCTGTTTCGCTCCAAAACCTTTATGGCTAGTTAACAAAAATATGTATTTAGAAGAACACAAAAAAAGTAGAAGAATATATATATATATATATATCTTGTCTCCATTTTGTTTAATTTATTCCATAAAATGGATAACACAAGTAATGTTTTTTCCCCCCTCTTCTTTTTGTGTGTCCGAAGGCAAAGAGCTAAGCCTACACAGCCTCTTAGATTTTGTTTTTTGTTTTAATATTAATAACTTCTTTTATTTGTATATTAAGTGATTGTCTTGTGTCTCCGTCCTTTGATGTCCAAATTAGGTCCCTCCAGCATATCAGCGTTGCAGCGCCAATCCTTTTTTGCCGTTGCGACATTATGCTGAGGTGGGGCCTAGTTGACGATAGACCTTTTGTTTTATGTTTTATGTGTGTATTTATTGTAATTGTTAATGTATGTCGTCAATAAATGTTTTTCTTTCTTTCTTTCTTTATATATATATATATATATATATATATATATATATATATATAGGTATATATTGATTGCACAATTTAAAACAAGACAATCATCTTTAAGCAAGTAAGTAAGTGGGGACTCCCCCCCCACATTTAGTGCATGTGAAGTGTTTGAGCATGATTTGTTGAGAGTGTGGTGTGATTATGTGTGTTGTGAGTATATGTGAGAGTGAGTTCTCTTGTAATGTTATTGTATTTATTTTGGTAAAAAATAAATTATTAAGTTGTGCGAATGAACTGTGTGATAAGTTCTAGTGAGTTGTTAATGGAAAACTGATTATAAACAACTAAAGCGTGCCTCAACGGTTATCGGAGATAATTTGATCTGTCGCGCCTTGCCCTTGACTCAAGGGCCATATTTCACGGAAGCTGTGAGGGGCTGATAATAATTTCCGTTAATTATAATTGAGAGTTTCGGCGTGAATTAATTTGAATTACGCCCGATCGTGTGGCGTTGGTGATACTATAAATATTTTTGAAAGAGTATTATTTTTTTGATAATTGTATTTTATAAGAGAATTATATAATTATTTGCTCGATGGTGCGAGTGGTTAGCGCGTTCGGCTGCGATCGTTGAAGTTAAGTAACTTTCGCAGTGGTTGGTCATTGGATGGGTGACCAAAAATTTACTATCTCGAGCTCCTCCATGCTTAGGAAGGCACGTCAAGCCGTTGGTCCCGGCTGCATCTGCAGTCGTTAGCCAATAACCCGCCAATCCGCACTGGGCCCTCGTGGTGGGTCATGGCCTAATCTCCCTATTCCATCCATAGGGAAGGCCTGTGCCCCAGCAGTGGGGACATTAATAGGCTGATGATGATGATGATAATTATTTGCGGTAACTATTATCTACTATTCTTTGACGACCTCCGTGGCCGGGTGGTTTGTACGCCGGGTTTCATGGTGTCACCGACTCGAGAGGTCCCGGGTTCGAATTCCGGGTGGGGGCAGATGTTTGTGTGATGAATACGAGCATTTGTACTCCAGTCATGGCGTTTGATATGTATTAAATATACTCATATATGTACAGTATATTTTTGCTGTTACCCTAGTATCCCATAACACAAGCCTTACAGTGCTTACTTTGGGGCTGACTAATTGGTGTGAGTGTTGGAAATATTTATTTATTGTTTCCGAATAGCTGATACTGAATGCAGATCATACTAATATAATAAGTGTGACGTTTGTGTGTTGGTTACTCAGTCATGTTAAAACGGCCGAAAGAATTTGGTTTGGTCCAAGATAAAATTATTTTAACCATTTTCATCGATATTTTCTCTAAAAATGGACAACGGATTTTGCATAAGTAAAGTTTATAATCAGGTCATTTATTTTTAGTCAGTGCATTCGCCCGGATTGCGAAATGCGGATTTCTAGTAAAACTTTTCTTTAGATTTAAACATTTAGCAGTTAAATGCTTAAAAAAAATAAAAAACATAACTATAATTACTATTTCTCCTTTCAAATGTCTTGAAAAAGTATTCATTTGACATTGTGGGTTACCTACAAAGCGAAGAGATGGCGCTGCCTTGCAGCTCAAGGCTAGGAAAATTTCGACGCGGCTATCAGGGCCGTGGTAGCATAATTGGTTAGTGCATTCGCCCGGATTTTTTTCTACTAAAACTTTTCTTTAGATTTAAACATCTAGCAGTTAAATGCTTAAAAAAATAAAAACATTAAGTTTATAATGTTCCAAAGGTGAATATTTTATTTTATTTTAATGCATTAAAGATACCTATAGATATAAAGGATTGGGACCTACATCAAATTTAAATAAACGTTACTTAAACAAACTAGGTATTTGAAAAACACACATAGACTGAAGAAAATTGTACTAAAAAACAAACCACTCGCTCCTTGTTCCAGACGGGATTCGAACCCGCATCTTCTGCGATCCGGGCGAACGCACTAACCAGTTACACCGAGACACTAATGGCTGTCTCGAATTTTCTCTAGTATGTCTTAAGCTGCAAGGCAGCGAGCGGAAGACGCGGTTTCGAATCCCGTCTCAAACCTAGTGAAATTTTGTAGTAAATTCTTTTTTAAGATTTAAAAACAGTTAACAATGAGATGCTTATATATGACAGAAGTAAAAAGGTCTGATTTACAGCCAACAAACAGCCTTTAGTACATATATAGGAAAAAGGTATAGTTAATGAACTCACGGAATTCCAATTTGCCCCGGATAGAATAACGGAGGTGTAAAAGCAAACAGTCCAGGTGTCAATGAATCCCGTTTTGTTGCTACAGCTGAAAAGCTCCTCTCCAATTGCCTTTTAATTAAATGGTCTGGCCATTTATTTCGTAAATAAAGGTTATATAAAACTCTTTTGAAAGTTATATAAAACCTCAATGGCGTCAGTGGCTATATAGTGCGTTAGGTTAAGGAGTTAGGCAACTTTCGCACTTTGGTTGGTTGTTGCCTGACCAAAAATTTGTTATTTAATAGAATAGAATACTCTTTATTTACTTTAAATAGGGTTGCCTGCCCTAAGCCTGCAAAAAAATCTCATATATTAAAACATAACAGTCATATTACAGTATGCTCATTTTACCTATCATTAAATAATAATTCTTTTATCATTATAATATAAATTAAATTTTATATCATATTCATTTACTATGGTATACCCATAATAACAAGTATTTTATTAGGATAATTTTAGAGAATAAATAATTAAATGTCAATATTAATTGCGATTCCTAATGTCAATTCAAAAGTAATATTCACGTTAGTATATTATGATATATCCAAAATAAAAATTAATCCAAAATCGACATCTATTTCAATATTCAGGACTTATTATTTTAAAATTCCCCTGCAGCGTAAAAGCATTTATATAATAAATAGCCAATATTTCGTGATCCTCCGTGCTTCGGAAGGCACGTGAATGACTCGGCTGCATCTGCGGTCTTTAGGAATCACCAATTTGCACTGTGCTTGCCCCCCTAGCATAAGCACCACGATATGATATATAACACGTTTTTGTAACGCTCAATAGTTAAATCACTATGGAGTTTGACAGTTAGGCTTGGTTAGGCGCGATAAAAAACCGTTACATAATATAATGTAAATTGTAGTGCTTATGCAGACGATAAGAAACACTTCATTTGTAATATTATATCAATACTAGCTGACCCAGCGAACTTCGTACCGCCCTAAAAAAATAGGGGTTGTTCAGCGGACAAAATTGTGAATCTAAACCATTTTCAGATCCCCTTGAACACACACAAAAAATTTCATCAAAATCGGTCCAGTCGTTTAAGAGAAGTTCAGTGATATACACACTCACAGAAGAATTATATATATAAAGATATGAATCAACTTGCACTTCTTCACAAATGTCGTTCAAACACAGATTAACATTCACATAACAGATGGGTCATGACCAACCTTTATATTTCATTGATATGGAAGACCAATGCTCCAGAAGTGGTGATGTGTTTAAACACTCGCTTACATTTTCAGCAAATACAACTGGCCATCACCCCGGCCGCAGCCGCAGCCTGCGTCTGTCTATGATACAATTTATAGTTTAAAAACCAAAAAAGCATTCATTGTAAAAAAAAGTTCTGCTATCGATCAATAGATGGCGCAAGAAGCATCGTAAATACGTGAACAGAACAAAAAAGCTGTTAACAATGTCACAACTTATTTTCTTTCTTGAATAAATTTGTATTTTAAATAAAACTAGTTTTTACGGGTTAATGCACCAAACTTTATTTATTTATTGACGTTTCGTAGCCTTTACAGGCTTCGTCGTCAGAATGTAAGTAAAGGCTACGAAACGTCAATAAATAAATAAAGTTTCGTGCATTAACCCGTAAAAACTAGTTTTATTTAATGAGTGATATGCGTGAAAACCTAAGAAACAAAATAAATTTGTATTTTGTTCACATCGCTCAAGTGACATTAGTAATTCAATGAACAGAGACAAAACATTCAGTAAGTTATCCAAGCATATTTTTCGTTTATTAATGTGAGATCATTATTTGATAATGAAGCTATTTAATGTAAAAGTATATAAAAAATAATCGTCAACAACTTTTGGTCGCAAACTTTTACGTAGAAAACCCAATTATTCTGCGCAGACGCAACCGCAGGCATTTGCTAGTAATTGTTTGTTTACCTAGTTCTCTTATTAATTCATTTGAACAATATAATAATTGTTCAAATCGAATTTAAATGTACATGGTTAATATTTTCATAATTGAAATTAAGCAAAACAAAGGTACCCAAAAATAAATTCAATGGGCATATTAATCACGGTACAATTAATATGAATCGCACAGAATCGTACTCTGACATTCAGCTAAGAAAAGGTCTATAACAGGAATATAGCATTTTGGTCCTTTAAATATATCTTCGATTAATTCACAAACAAATGGATCACCAGTGTTAAATTAACACCTTTCAATAAAGATAACCTAAATGAATAATTAAAACTCAAAAGCTAATAAACCATTAACAGAACACCGTAGACAAAAGGCGCCAACATCCTTATTTTAAATGTGGTGTTTCTTTGAAGCTTTTGTGCCAATCTCTGAGGTAACTCAACACTCACAGATTCGCTGGCATTACGGCTTATTATTCGAACCAGCGTGTAATATTTCAATGGTTAATATTTTCAAAATTAACAATATAATTGGGCACTCGGGCTTGCTCGCGCACAATACGCGCGGCGCACTCCCAAACATCTGGTACGTAAAAGGGCGGATATACAAAACTGAGTTCAATAGAGACACAGTCCCGAAGGAATATTAAGTTTTGCAAATAAAATGTATTAAAACTCCGAAAGGTTCAAAGGAGACATCACTTTGATGCCAACGCAAGAAGGCTCGTATTTGCACGAGCGAGCACCGTGAGCTAATGCGTTTGCCGTTCGCACCAATAGGTGCATCTGAGCATCCCTTACAAACGCATTCGAAAAGACCGTCCCGTACAGAAAGGTAGTAACTGCATTTAAAACTTTTTGATGCTAACTCTAAAGGCGTTGAATTTAAAAAACATTCCCGTGTGTCGTTTTTTATTTTTATTTCGAAACGAGGTCTCACCCTTTGTTAGGGCTACTCGTGGCGTGTAATTAGTGATTTCGTGTAATTGCTAGGTAAATAGTTGGGTTACTCCGTTGCGAACTGTTGCGTTTCGGGTACGCCTTCTTAATTCTATGTTGTTAGTTATATTTGTATGACATATTTTTATACGAATCATTACGTAATTACCTTTTGAAGGGCTTGAACAGTGAGAGTGTCGTCGTCGTCGCCGGAAAGTCGATTTTTTTTGAGGCCATCTGTCATGTCATTTCGCAAATGGCGCGTTATTATAAGTGGAGCGTTTAGCGTGAAATTTTGATTTATGGCTCGCTTTTTTATTTAAATAAATTCCAGTAAATTTACTCGGCTCTGCGTAAAATATTGTATAGACATCTGTTTAAATTAATAGAATTATATTTATTGTATAATATTATGACGAAAATATTCTAAGATAACAATCTAATTACATAATTACTCTATATATATACATATATATATATATATATACTAGAACAATAAAACTAAAACTGAAAACCTTAAAAAAAAAATTAATAACTAAAATATATTATTAAAAGGAGTCCCTTTAGGCAAGGATTCTTTGTCCGAGGTAGCTGCCAGGTCTTCGGTCTCCTGTGATGTCGAATAACCTTTTTGCTATTTCCTTAAATAGCCTTTAAGCGCTAGGACCCCACGGGTCTCGACACCGAATGGGACAAAATCATATTCGGAGCCTAGATCCCTGTATTTGATAAATCTGTTTAAAAAATTGTAGGCACTTACTTTTTGGTCACTGATGAAATGCAATTGCTTAATATTTATACATTCTGTCATCTTAGTCTTTTGAATATGTAAAATTTAATACACCTGTTTCTTTGAAAAATGAACTTAGAATATTTTGCTGCTGATTGGTAAACAGATTCACATATCAATATGTTCACCAATAAATATAATAAAACGTTGTTACAACATAATTATCTGTATTTATCTACACAAAAACGTTTGATGTAAATAATTTGAATAAAAGAATAAAATGTTTTAACGAAGTCTTTGTAAGGGTTTATACGTCAATTCAAGTCATATTTTCTTATTAGAGATTTATAAATAGAAATCTCTCAATGATGATAGGTAATTTCTTGACAACACAAACAAATTTTATGGATATGATAAGATAAATTGAAAATCAATCTATTATTACTTTGACCTTAGTACGAGACAAAAGAGAGTTATACAGGCTGCTGTCTAGACACACGAGTATGCTTTTGAATAAAATGAAATTAGACACACAAACATTACGTGGTGTTTTTTTTTATATAATATGAAACTGATATGTTTTCTCGTATAACAATTCTGTGAAAACAATGGGTGGTATTGTTTGGCTCAATTTTCGCGATATCTCAGCACTTGAAATCTGTTCTTTTCAAAGACAATATGCTTATATATCTATATTATATACATAGTTGTATATGATGTAGATATATCTCAATCCCACAGTCACACTGACACATTCACTATGACATATTTGGCATGGAATGAGCTGAGCTAAACTTATTTAAAGAATAGTAGGTACGACCTCAAATTGCCAGGTCCAAAATGATTCCACGTTATATCCTTTTTACTGATTGTACGAAAAAAAATGTGTGTTGTGTGTTATATGTTGTACTGTCGCTTTAACATAAAAGATGAGGGTTCTTTTAAAATATCATGGTAAATAAATAATTAAGGTTAGCTTATTGATTTGTGATGGGTTGTTCGATACCTTTATTTTCTGAGTGTGTATGCTGTTGGTCGCAGATGACCTTTACAGCGTCACCGGGTTTGGGGACAGCGAGATCCTAAGGGGACCTCAATCCGAGAATTGGCGAGTGCCTCTGAAGGTATTCCAGGCGGATGGCGTCTCCCCACGGGGGGAGTCTCCTCTCCGTCTGGAGCCTCCAGACCACTGGAACCTGAGGGGGGTTCGATGCCGCAGGTGATTAGCGCATTAGGCCTACGATCGCGCAAGTTAAGCAATTTTCACTATGGTCGGTCATTAGATGGGTGACCATAAACTTATTAGCTTGAGCTCCTCCGTCCCGGCTGCATCTGCAGTCGTTATCACCCACCAATCTGCACTGGGCCCGGGTATCAAGGTATATAATTATAGTCCCCTTATTCCAACCATAGGAAAGGCCTGTGCTTCTGTGCAGTGGGGGCATTAATAGGCTGATAATTTTAATATCTTCTCTGTTGAGGCACATGCTTTCCCTATAAATGGGTTATGGGAAAATGTGGTGCTTACGACTGCAGATGGAGCCGGGAACAGCGACTTGACGATCTACTAACTTTTGTGTCACCCAATCCTATCTGACTGACCATCGCAAAAGTTGCTTAACTCCCATGATCGTAGAGCTTAAGAGCTTACTACTGAGCTTGATTTCCACGTATAAACATAATCGTTTGCTTATTCAAGTTTCCTCTAAAACCCTATTGACAATGAATTATTCGCTTTGATAAAGAAGAAGATAGGTATTTTCAACTAATTACCTCACTTAGGTACTACATGATTACTAATAGTTTCAAATCAATCACGACATATTTTTTTATTTATGATCAGTACCCCTAACACGAACCATTATCGATTTCGAATAGTTTGCAAACCGAAATGTCAATGTCAAATTTTGTATGGAAACTTGAACAGCAGCGGCACAAGGAACGTAACCAGAACTAAAAATCAATATACATTTGACAGTGACATTTCGGACTCGCAAACGATACGAATTCGATATTGGTTCGTGCTAGGGGCACAGTTGGGCAATTCCATAAAATATTCTCACTTTCGATTATGGTAGCTGCCATTTTAAACTTAAGTTTGATATGCATTACAGCATTGCACGGCAAAAAATGTCGCGATGTCTGTAGAAGCAGCCAGTATTAGATATTTGACATATGTCAGAAATCCGAATAAATGAGATCGCAAGTGAGATTGGTGTAGATGCCGGGAAGATTCTCTAAACTTAAATCTAAATTTTATATCAGTCTCTTCATTTCATTCTGTATAGAGAGTTACAAGGATACACTGTTGTCAAGTTTAGGTTTAGAGAATCGTGCCAGAATCGACAATATATCATTTTTTTTATACACACACAAATTATCCTAGCCCCAAAGTAAGCACTGTAAGGCTTGTGTTATGGATGCTAGGGGTAACGGATTGAATACATATACTGTACATATATAAGGATATTTATATAGAAATACATATTAAACATCCATGACTGGAGAACAAATGCTCGTATTCATCACACAAACATCTGCCCCCACCGGGATTCGAACCCGGGACCAGTCGAGTCGGCGACACCATGAAACTCGGCGTACAAAACACCACGGAGGTCGTCACCGAATACCTATGCAGGCAAACTGCCTTGCCCTTAGATAAAGCACCTTATAGTCTAACTGACCTTTTTGTCTGGTGAAATTCCATCATCATCACTTCACAGACTTTTCCTATTGTAAACATAATCACGTCATGAGAAATATTAGTTTGTTTAAGCAAACATAATTATTATTCTTTCTCTAATAAATATGTCAAAAACGAAAGGCGAAAACAGGGTGAAATTGGCACTAAAAATACCCTATCTACTTACAGTAATGTGACTCATAAAGCTCCTTAGAATGTAACCGTAATCCCTAAAGCGCGTTGGCTCCTAACAATTGCCTTAAATATGCGCCTGAAAAATGTAAATTTCATTCGTATTTATTTCCGAAAGTTTCAACAAAGGGATTCCTTGCAAAATACCTCTTGGACCGCTCCGGTATTCCCGGTTCGGACGCCTCTTATTATCTTACTAAAAAGGAATGTCTAGAAAAAAACCTACCTTTTAGTTTATTATATTTTTATTATTAAGCATTTAACTGCTAGATGTTTAAATAAAACTAGTTAAACAGTTAATGCACGAAACTTTATATTGACGTTTTCGGTCTTTCGAAGGTAGCTCGACAAAATTAAATAAAAAAACAGTATTCTGACGAAGCAGACCAGAAAAGGCTGCGAAACGTCAATAAATAAATAAAGTTTCGTGCATTAACCCTTTAAAACTAGTTTTATTTAATGAGTGATGTGCGTGAAAACCTAAGAAACAAATATGCTAGATGTTTTTTTTTTATTAGAAAAAATAAGTTTCCTGCCTTTTTAGTTTATTTCTAGTAAAAAAAATATAGATTTCTCAAAAACTTGAAATATTTGAGTTATCAACCATCTAACTCGATGTGCAACTGAGTTTTACATTTTGTTATCTAATTATATATGCTTTATCTTAACTGTTCTTGCGTTCCGACCTCCATAGTTTTAATTTGAATGATACATTTTCATGTCATAACGACGTTATTAATGCCCTATCAAGCTGCGCCCGAGTGCCATGGGAAGCTGCCTAAACAAAGAACTGAACCCGTAACCACGGGGGGCCATAGCGGGTCCTTATCTACATTTGTACCAGTTTTATGACGTACTAAAGGTTTTATATTGTGCTTTTTTCTTTTTGTTTATGTGTTGTTGTGCCTTTCTTGGGTCGGTTCAATTATAGTATTATTAATTTCTTGTCTGTTCATGTCAACACGAACTATTTTTGTGGCTTCAGTATGATAAGCGTCATATCGGATTGGGATCCGACATAAAAGTAAAAATGATAGTTTTAATAGGGGATTTAATAAATTAATACTCGAACGTTAAAGTATCGTACCTCTTTTTAAACACATTTGTAATGGAAAGGTTTTATATAATTTGAAGTTTATATAGAGGAGTGAAAAAAACTAATATTTATTACATAATAATAATGAAATAAGTAGCCTCTTTATTACCGTAATGAATTGACTTACAAAACAATTGTCATTTTTTGGTAACTTGATATATCGGTGATTGTACAATGAATATGTGCAAATATTAGGTGTTTTATTAATATTTTCGATTATAATAATTAAGAGTACCTAGTATATCATGGTGAACGAGAAAAGTATTATTGAAGTGATTATATGCTAATCATGCAATCATTTTTGTTTCAGGTAAAAACAGTTCAGAAGATCTACCAGCGAAATTCAAAAGCATGGAATGAGTATTTTCACATATTTTTCATTAATTACCCACATAGTTAATCAAATTACATGAATATCCTATCACATATAAAGTTTGATATCTAAAAGCAAAATTCGATTCAGTTCTTCGAAGTTTAAAAATATGTCTCTATTAATTTATGACAGTGATTTCACTATTTCAATCGAGTTTATAATACCTACTTGAATATTGATACGATAGAGGGAATAACGGAAGTCGACTTTAAGAGTATGGCAACTAAATAATTTCGTACCATCACACATGGTATAAAATAGACATACATTCCATTCATTCAGACTTAAATCAGTAGTTAATATCGAGCAAACACGCCTGAAATAATATAAAGATCTTTATTGTAATAAATTAGGATTAAAAACACAAATTGTTGAAAATTCCCGCGAAGTAACAGATTGTTAAATGCTATCAAATAAATTCAAGAGTATTTTATCAAATTGCGTGCCCGAAGGGGTTCATAATGATCATGTTTATGATGACCTACCACCTTTTACTGTACACATTATGGTTGCAATAAATTGTACTAACATATTATGGACCATTAATCAGTGAACCGATCGAACAACACATAAGATATCTGGGAATTGACACATCTCTCGCTAGAATGGACAAACATAAACTCCATTTTGGGCAAACTAGTTCTGTCTAATTTGTCTTTGAGTAGATTTTGTCCCAGCAAAGTCAAAATCCTGCACATAGTTCAGTGGTGGCAGTAGGAAGCTAACTGCAATATTATTATTTAAAGTAATAGTTTAAAAAACACAAGTATGTATTCTGTTATCTTTATATTTAAGCACTAGCTGCCGCCCGTGACACTGTCCGCGTCAACTTTAGCTCTTTGAGAATCCCACAGGAACCTATTTTTTCTGGATAAATGGATACACACCACACACACGCACACAAACACAAACACACACCCACACACACACACACACATACATACACACACAAACACGAACACCACTTTCCCATAAAAACACATGTACGGGAAACGACTTAACGTGATTTTAAGTGGATATTTTTTATTTTTTCTCGTCTTTCATTTGTCTAAATTCAAGAATATCTAATAAGTTTTGTCATCTCAGAAAGGGACTGGCTTCTGTTACATAAGTTTTACTTCCATCGAGATTCAGGGTGATGTTGAAATAAAGATTTTTCAGTTTTTTCATCCTATATCCCAATCCATATTATAAACTATGTGTGCCAAATTAGAAACTTTCACAAACTAACTTACAAACTTTTACATATATAATATAATTAGGATTAAACTATTAGATTTTAATATCGAAAGTAAATTGCGGTACCCGCTAAGCACTCTACGTGACCCTACAGGGAAAAAGACCAGCCTTACTAGTTACTGGCTGGTTCTTCACAGTCAAAGGTGTCTTGGCGTAGATTTGCTTGATTTTTGGTCCGATGCTTGTGTTTCGATATTCTGAACAAATGATATTGAATTCTAATCAGACGGGCAGTATGCTTGTTGGCACATTCGTGGTATAAAGCTGACCTTTTCTGCATTCGCTTCTAATCTTTTAGGACCAAATAATTCATATTGCGCGTTCTGACAAGTATCAAGAGAAAGGAATAAAGAATATCAGCAGAACTCCAACATTTTCAGTTAAAAATACCCGTTTCTATTGTCGCTTGGCATACTGTCCTCCAGTTGTTTATTCGCAACGAACTGTAGTTAAGTCTGTGGGAGCTGCTCCGATATTTCCCACAATAATTCACGCTCGAACTCCTTGAACTGTGCGGCTCTTGCGCTATTCGGTTAGCTATATTAGTTAAATTTTATCAGAAAGATAGGAATACGTACATCGTACGGTAGACGGTCATTGTTCCAGCAAATAGCTTTCTAGGGAAGATGTTGACATCTGAAATAGAATAGTAGTTTCCGAAGTTGAACAGAGGAAAGACAGAGCGGATTTGACGCTCGAATTAAAGCGCCTTCTAAAATCTTATAGAAGACCACAACAAAATAACTCTACCTTTTTTTAATTTATTTGGTTTGCAAAACCGAATTGTGAAAATGACAAAATAATTACATCCAGTGTATCTTAACAGTATCACAAATCTTATAAATGCAAACACAGCATGCACATTTATCTTAGAATCCTTTTTAAATTTTATGTACACAATACTACCCTTTACACTTACATTTGCAACAATGGTCTCAATTTTTTTTTCATTACCGCAATAGAGTCGCCAAAAATGTCGACACTATGTCTAACTGCATTACAAGCAGACAACATCCGGTAGATTGGCGAATGCTGACCAAGTCTTGTCCGGCATAAAGGAAGTTTTTTTTATTTTTTTTTATTATATTTATTTATTCTTCTCTTTCTTATAACAGTGGTCTGATTTATGCATTATGAAGACAGATACCACTGTCTGTTTGTTTATTGATTTGTCAGACCCATTCCCGGAGTGACGCTATTCTATACGTCCCCGGAGGCTGGGGCTGAGGGGGCATAAAGGAAGTTGGAAAGGACCTTTTGGTGGTGTTGCTTGTCTGTCGCTGAATAAGGTTCCCCGGCTCCAGGGAGTAGAAAATTGTGTCAGAGTAGGCAACGGTGCAAGTGATATTGTTTGGATCGCAAACTTTTATAGGCTTTTGTGGCTCTTACCATCAGGAGGGCGATATGCTTGTTCTCCCCCTTCCCCTTTAACATAAATATATGTATATAAGCCTGCAGTGATTCACATTAGAATTAATTACTTGTAAAGATTTTGCTCGAAGAGGAGCGCGTTGGCGCAACTGGTTAGCGCGTTCGGCTGCGATCGCTGAAGTTAAGCAACTTTCGCAGTGGTCGGTCATTGGATGGGTGACCAAAAATTTACTATCTCGATCTCCTCCGTGCTTCGGAAGGCACGTTAAGTTAAGCACTTCGTTAGCACCCACCAATCCGCACTGGGTCCGCGTGGTGGGTCATGGCCCAATCTCCCTATTCCATCCATAGGGAAGGCCTGTGCCCCAGCAGTGGGGATATTAATACGCTGATGATGATGATAGATTTTGCAAAAACAGATGCCTTATGGCAAGCGATTTGTTCTTTGTCTGTAACATCAAGTTTTACTCTTGTTCGCAGATTTAAACAATGGCTTAAACAAAGGTTTCCTTACATCGAATCAGAATCCCTAATAGGGAATCTAAAAAATTGGTGAGCAACAAATTTCCAAGCATAGACAAAGTCACAGGATCCCGCCAGTAATTCTATCCATTTGTCTCCTTAGAGTTATGCTACCTTTGAAGTTCCATCTTCCTTTAAGGAAACAGCGTAAACTTACTTGAATTATGATAGTTCAATGGGACATTGTTCTTGGTACAGTTCAATTCCTTTGTGATCTTGCTACTAATTGATGTCACCATGGTAATCGGGTTCTTGTTGATAACATATTTCACCATCGGCCATGTGCAAGGGACGGGCGAAGCGAGAACACATAATAATAGTTTGAAGAAACTTTCTTCCCAATTAAACTAGTCTACACCGAACGCGGTTTCTTGGGAGGCTCGAGGTTGGAACTTTTTAGTAGATGACGTCTTTATTAGTGTCAATGGTAATAAGAGTGAAATTCGTAGTGTTTTTTTATGCTAAACGGGTGGTATGCAAGCCTGATTGATGGTAAGTAGCCACTATAGCCTAAAGACCTTTCGCACCTTTGCCTACCCTGCCTGACCCAAGACTCTACCCTGAGGAGCCATGGAACCACCACAACTTGGATGGTTCTAGGACTCTTCTTCCGCTACTGTGTCACATCTTTAATTTCTCCTACAGTTAGCCAATTTTTTTAAGTTAGAAAAAAAAAATGGCTAACTGTAACCGCCAACATATTCGGAATTGATATATTTTCGTCCGTCTTTGGGTCACAGAAACCCTATAATATTTCAAATATTTTTTTTTTCCCCTAACTTTAGTAGCTCGCACTCTATCGTCAAAACATCCGTCTCATACACCCGTACTGGTTGACTGGTAGAGAATGCCTATGGCATTTAGTCCGCGTTTACTGTATTTTGGAAATGAAGAATAAATAATATAAGGGTTCCGTTTTTGATGATTGAGGTACTAAAATGATAATAGCCAAGAGACTTTACCTACGAAACTTTGAGATAAAATACATAATGATCGAGAAGTATATAAAAAGGTAGATCCTAAATCAAATTAGGTAACACTCGTGTCAGGAAAACGGATGGTGTACCTAACGGAACCTAAAAATGTCCCAAAACGAACGTACACGCCGCTAATTTCATCACGACGTAACTCAGTTTTATCACATCCATTTTCGTCTCCCACATATCATTAAATAACCCAAATAACCTAACTGATAGACCAATTCCTTTGATATATATTCCATCGCCGTAATAGAAGAGGGCTAGATATATGTCATGTCGGAAAGTACTGTCAACTCTCGTCGTTGTATACACCAAAAGGTTAAAAGAGGCTCTACTGCTCAGTAATAAGAGGTATGTTTAAGTGTATCTTCTGTTACGGTCAGTCGGAATTACGGAGTTTAACAGATCGCGGCCAGGTGACCAAGGAACCCCGAGACGTCTCCAACATTACATCAGCAATTAGGAGTCCGCGTGTGAAATATTGAAACCCTCATTTTTTTAGTTGAATGCAAAACTTATTCTGCCGTCATGAGTAAACCTTGGTGATTGATTAAACGGTAAAGAAATACCGATATTTTTTACCATATTGAAATTTTTGCTTTGTAGGGTTGGAAGAGCGTCAAGGTAATAATACAATGTTAATATTAATAAGTTCAAATCTCATTAGCATTCTACTGCCTACAAATATTATAAATGTGAAGTAAACATTAAAAAAATATTGTAGCTCAATCACGCAAAAACGGCTTATAAGGGTTTGGATTAAATTTTTATTAGCTGGGTTGAGACCTATGATACTTCCTATCTCAGAAAAATGTAAGGCGGACGAAGTCGCGAGTGGAAGCTAGTATAAACAAAAGCTTTCCTTACTTAACAAGATTATATAGATTTATAATAGATAGATAGATAAGTCTTAATTGTGTACACCACATTATTATTTGTTTTATCGACTATGCATAAATTCATTGTATGAACTTTGAGAGTGCATTTCATTCATTATTTCATGATATTAGAGGCTACGTTACCAGCACATCATCATTGTCTACATAATAAAGCACAATCGACGCAACGCCAGGAGAAACAACTGCACTACAAATAACGCTCTTATCATCAGTTAATAAAGGAGAATGTGAATTGTATTAAGTAGGGAATAAATATACCTAGGAGACCGCGACTGTACTTAACTCGCAAAATTTTCGATTACACGATATTCCACAACAAAGCCGATATTGCTAATATGCAATATTAAAATTCCCCTTGTTTAGCGTCAATGTAAAATTGGTGTGATTTTTTGAACACAATAAAAAAACGCCATCTTTTTAAGGTTATTTTCGTAATTTTTTGAGAGCGAATTTCCGCTCAAATTGGAGCACCCGTCTGGGGAAGCAATCTTTACCTTACAGAAGACCACAGCAAAATAACAGTAACTTTTGGTGGTGTTGTGTTTCTGTCGGTGATTAAGGTCCAGAGCTTCACGGGGTAGCGGATTGGGGCAGGGTAGGTAACGGCCCGAATGATATTTTTTGTATCGTATGCGTCTGTAAGCTATGATGGCCGCTTACCATCAGAGCTATATTCTTGTTTACCCTTTTTTTTCATCATCATCATCATCACTCATTAATGTCCCCACTGCTGGGCCACAGCCCTTCCCTATGGATGGAATAGGGAGATTGGGCCATCACCCACCACGCGCGCCCAGTGCCGATTGGCGGGTGCTAACGACTGCAGCTGCAGCCGGTAGCAACAGCTTAACGTGCCTTCCGAAGCACGAAGGAACTCGAGATAGTAAATTTTTGGTCACCCATCCAATGACCGACCACTGCGAAAGTTGCTTAACTTCAACGATCGCAGTCGGACGCGCTAACCGCTTGCGCCATCGAGCCCTCTCCCTTTTCCTTTTTTTAACATTAAATAATAATAAAATAATTCACTCGCATACTTAGTTAAATACCTCAATGACATTGAATTAGCCTGAGACAGTTGGGTAAAAATGTTGATTGCCATCTCACTGGCACGGTCTCTGAAAAGTAGTATACCTTTCACGCAATGGTTATACAGAAAAAAATAATAATTTTAAAATATTTATTTATATAACGAACCCTACTATCATAAGTTCTCTCGCTCAAATCTTTTTTCTTTCCGACCTACCTACGTACGCATTCACAAGATTAATTCCAGCAACGGGGACATCTGCACGAACGAGAAAGAAGATGAAACAGAAAGAGAGAGAAAGAGAGAAAAAATGTTAGAAAAACTGATAATTGTATTGGGATGACTCGCACGAAATATCGTCTAGTTACAGAAACCAGACGTTTGTGACAAAATGGGTTCGGGCGTTGATAGCTTATTACACTATTTCCTACACGAAATACTAAATTGAGAAAATGAATCGCCTATTCTAAAATAAGCGTGGTATGGTACATTCAAAAAAATATTAACGACAAGTGCAACAATAGGGATCATGACAGAGTAATTCAGCAAAATTTAATTTATTCTGTCAGTGAAAGTAAAAATATAATGGACTTCATATACGATATTGCATAATTGTTTGTTATCCTAAATAAAAACTTTGTTTTTTGTCAATCAACCAAAAAATAAAGATAAAGCGCGTCAAAGTTTGAGTGCCCGTGACATCACGTGACGTGATGTAAAAATTGTACCAAGACGTGACGTCATGCGACATTTCAAATCAATATGTCACGGTATATTCTGATCGTGTGAATAAAGAAAAAATGTTTGTACAATACTTTTTGGTAATCTACTTCGATAGATGAAGAAGAAAATTTTCATACTATTACTTGTACCAAGATCAATCTCGAAAACATATATGATATCAAAAATAAATAAGTTATCTTTATACTGAGAAATGTGAGTACTTTTTCTGAACTCAGAATCTTTTGATTGAACGAACCGAAAGATATGTTTGATCAGATTCAATGAGTTTAATTCATTAACGGAATAAGTTAGAGTTGAACTCGCTCACTGAGTTCAAAAGTTCTATAGATACTTACATACCTAGAAACGATAGTATAACATAGTTCAATGGTAGAACATTATTAAACGAATGAACGCTGCCTTTCTGCACCCGCCAAAGTTTCTTATCAATAATAATACGGTTTCAAAGTTTGTCCCTAACTAGAACCTAGCAAAGCAATCATATTCTAATGAGGAATGTAGAATTTCTTTTTTGCCTACTCTTTTATTATACAGTAGACGCTGAATTGGCAATGGGCAGGCCACATCGCTCGAGGATCTGCCAACCGTTGGGTAAGAAAGGTCCTCGAGTGGCGACCACGTACCGGACGACGCAGCGTGGGGCGGCCCCCAACACGGTGGACTGACGATATCGTCAAATGTGCTGGGAGACGCTGGATGCGGATAGCGCAGGACCGCGCATTGTGGCGTTCTATGGGGGAGGCCTATATCCTGCAGTGGACGGAAAAAGGCTGATGGATGGATGGATGGATGAGACCTGCGGTAATCCGACAAAGGTTTTGCAGGGCGATGGCGGTTTATCGAATTTGTCGGATTACAGACTACTGCCTAAGACCACCCTCTATAGTCCGGAATTTTTGGAATAACAGTACCTTGTAATCCGATTAATTACAAATCTAAAAATCTATTTCAATTGATTTTATGTGCAAATCAACAGTGATAAGCGTGTCGGATTACCGGAGGCGCCGGATTAGACGGGGTCCGGATTACCGTGGGTCTACTGTACAAGGTTTTACTATTTAAGAGAGGAAGGGAATAGCGGATTTGCAGCTCGAATTGGAGCGTCTGTCTGGGGCAGCAACTTTCACCTTAGGGCTGCCATCCGTCCGGGTTTCCCCGAATTTGTCCTAGTTTATGGGGCGTCCGGGGAGCGTCCGGGCGGGGTTTCATTTGTAGTCCGGGTAATTTGTGACATTTTTAACTGTTTTTTTATTGGTCTGCCCGGGTTCTGGGCTCCAAAATCCGGGGTTATCACGCGTCTTGTCCTGGTTGCCACATCTTAGAGATGGCAGCCCTAAGAAGACTTCACAGTAAAATAACACTATCTTTTGGTGGTGTTGTGTTTCTGTCGGTGAGTAAGGATCCAGGGCTCCACGGGGTAGGGGATTGGGTCAGGGTAGGCAAAGGCGCGATTGATATTTTTTGTATTGCAAGCAGACCCCTCTTTCCCAGTGGGCACTTTGGGCAAGTGCCCACGGCCCTGCGATCGATAGGGACCTCCCTCAGATCAAATACAAATTCCCTAGTTCCTGTTACATCACCAAACGATAACCAATATTTATTACCAAAAAACTTACATAATTCGATGAAATCGAACCTAAATTACTGACTACACTGACTACAATACCAACTTACTAGCTTTTACATAAGTAGTATTCTACTGTCGCCCAAAAATTACGCTTTCCGACTTCAGCATGCTTTGAATAAATTTAAATATACATATAATGGTATACTAAGCATATACACATTTTAAAGAAAAATCATCAGTAGTACACTCCTCAGAATGACTCGCTCCATTTCAAGTCATAATCCATATCAAAGTCATAGGTCATAGGGGGTCCATTATCCTAATATGCGCAGGGCCTCTAATAATATAAAAACGGCCCTGATTGCAAGCGTCTATATGCTTGTTTGCCTCGTTTGCCACCCTTTAATCGTAAGGTATAATAAAGATTGTTTAAATCGTTGTCATAGATAAAGGTTGTCTATAGGAGTGAAGACGGGGTGAAATAAACGAAATGCTATCTAGTGCGTCAGTTAGATTATCAAATAATAATGGACACGTATTTTTTCTTTTGTCAATAAACCAAAAAATTACAAAGCTTAAGCGCATCAGCGTTTAGGAATGGGGGCTCGTGAAGTAATTTCATGAAAATCGGTCGAGCAGTTTCGGAATAGTTCAATTTGGTTTTTTTTTTATATATATAGATAGGTCCGACAAATGACTCCCCCCCGATGACCTGATGTTAAGTGAAGGTGAAGTTCAGACGCGAAGATAGCTGATACAGCAGTTCTGCCTGCCACAGCAGCCATCCTCACCCTGCCGGCCTGCATGTTGCTTCTTCACGCCTCTTTTAAAGAATCCCGGGTTGTAAGAGGGAGGGAACACGTGAGCGGGCAAAGCATTCCATTTACTATTTACGACAAAGAAATGAGTCACCGCACAAACGTACACCGTGACATGAGAATTTTATGTATTAGATTTTAAGAAATGCAAATAGAAATGGCGGCCTAATTACTATGGCAGCAGTCTTTACCAGATTTTCTAAACGTATTAATTTCTTCTTTTTCAATATTAAAGAAATAAGCTCTATATATCACATATTTGCCAGGGGTTCCACAACGGCTCATTTTTTTATTCATCATCATCATCATCATCAGCCTATTAATGTCCCCACTGCTGGGGCACAGGCCTTCCCTATGGATGGAATAGGGAGATAGGGCCATGACCCACCACGCGGGCCCAATGCGGATTGGCGGGTGCTAACGACTGCAGATGCAGCCGGGAGCAACGGCTTAACGTGCCTCCCGAAGCACGGAGGAACTCGAGATAGAAGATTTTTGGTCACCCATCCAATAACCGACCACTGCGAAAGTTGCTTAAATTCAACGATCGCAGCCGAACGCGCTAACCACTTGCGCCATCCAGCTCCTCATTTTTTATTAATGAACAACAATATAGGGCCGGACACTTAACCTAGTTGTCTGTCTAACTTCACACTGAATCTTTCTCATGTGTTGTACTAAAGCAATATAGGTGACCTATGAAACTGGTTGGTAATCTTGTTTGACGTGTGCTGTGTATGCGTCGCCTTGTGAAACGATACACTTGGCTGCCCGTGCGACGTCTTGTTACATACCAATATTTCTAAGTCATTACCTACTTATGGTTGACTTATTAGATCATAGGTTACAGTAGCCGCATCTGTAAGAAAAAAATATAAAAATGTTTGTTGGAGAAGCTCGATGGCGTAGGTGGCTAGCGCGTTCGGCTGCGATCGTTGAAGTTAAGCAACTTTCGCAGTGGTCGGTCATTGGATGGGTGACCAAAAATTTACTATCTCGAGCTCCTCCGTGCTTCGGAAGGCACGTTAAGCCGTTGGTCCCGGCTGCATTTGCAGTCGTTAGCACCCACCAATCCGCACTGGGCCCGCGTGGTGGGTCATGGCCCAATCTCCCTATTCCATCCATAGGGAAGGCCTGTGCCCCAGCAGTGGGGACATTAATAGGCTAATGATGATGATGATGATGTGTTCCCATCCATAGGGAAGGCCTGTGCCCCAGCACTGGGGACATTAATAGGCTGATGATATAACTAAACGTGCATGCAAAATTTATATAACTTATGAAATACCGCACTAAATTGGACTTTTTGTTTTTTTGAGTGTGTTCGTTATTTTCTTAGCACAGTTTATATGTATAAAAGAATAAAATACGCGGAATGAATTTCACTAGGTCGGCTAGTTAAAAATAAAATAGCAGTTCGCAAAACAGTAGGCAGAAATTTCGTTATTAGGTATAATACTAACCTTTCTTTGTATTGCATTTCAATTGAACTTTGAAATTCTGAATACATTTCAAACCCCATTAGAAGATTAATTGGTAAACTTTATACCGAGTTAAAAAAATGCTGTAGCTAATTCAGCGTAATTGTGTAAGAAGCAAATAAACAACAAAATGGCGAATTCTGATGGACACAATTCCATAAACGTAAAAGCGATAAGAGCTCCCGACTTTTTTTCTAAACACAACCAAAAAGTTTCATTTCGAAGCATTACAAACCTGAAACTACAAGCAGGTGACAAAAGAAACATCCTAAAAGGTTTTATAATTACACGTCACTCCTTCTACGCGAAAATAAAAAAGGTTGCATTGTCATTTCTAAACGACAAATCGGCTTACCAACCATCGACAATAGACTTGGACATTTTTACAGTTCACCAAACTTTTGCCGGTAGGATAATGACATTACTTTTTGTTATTTTTTATTTTTGTAGGCGAGAAAGGGTTCGTGACATCTGTAAAGATTGGTGATGGGAAAGATTTGGTACAAGAAGAATTTTGTTTCGAGACTTAAGATAGATAAAAAAGGCAAATTTATTTAAAGCACATGAGACAGGGTAATAAAATTTTAGTGTGATAAATTTAAGGAGCTAATTAGGGTCGTTTGGAATCTGACACGAATTAATATTTATATTTAAGGTAGTCAAAAAAATCGAATCTCATGTGATTGGAATTGAGTTCATAAATAATGGATGCACACCAATGATTTTTGAAATCATTATTCGTAACATGTTCTTTGGCATTATGAGATAATACTTCTACACTGCTTTGGCATTCATTTTTATAATTATCGTTGAACATTGAGTTTTAAAGTCGGTATGAAGTTCGAATAAAATTATCATCTTTTTTGAATGTGTACTTCATTTTTCAATAAAGGAACGCTGCAAAATTAAAACAAACGAGCATACGCAATTTTGGAACTCAATTGTTCCATTTTCGAAAATGAAATAAATTGAAAACTCAGGTATTGCGAATTCATTAATCGGGTTTATCCTCGCTCCATCCCATCCTTATAGAACGTTGCACGCAACCCACACCTGCCGCACGGCTTCAGGATAGGGTTACATCGCACTTGTATGTCATCGGCGCCGTCTGTGGCATACTCGTAGCAGCACCGAAGACCCAGTGGGTTAACGTTCGATTTTTGAAACTTCCTTCGTTCGGAATGGGAAATAAGTAGGAACCATGTAGAGACGTACTTTTTTTTGCGGAATATTCTTGCAATATGGCGTTTTGAAAATGGAACAAGCTCGTGGCAATTACAACGGTATTTTTTTTTATATCCGCAAGAGAGACTTGAAACATAATATATTTACTCACTTAATTATCACAACCAAGTAAGGTTTACCTTCACAATATAACCTCAAATTTGTCTGTCATGACAGGAGTCACGTCTCTAGACGCTTATACTAACACTAAAATAGTACCTAACTTAAAAGATTGCAGTGGCATTTCTTATAAACTTTTTAACATTTTAATTAGGAAATGTTTATAAGTATATTGCGTGCATCTTCCCTATTTTTGTGTACTTTTATACCCTCTCGAATAATGTTGGTAAAGTGGCATTGATACGAGAGCCATTATGAAACAAATAAATCTTATCCCCGCAGCCAAACCGTAACGCCGCCACATTTGGAAATTATTGGCCCCAGAAATGTCGCCCGAAAACAATGATGTAAGTAGCGAATTTTAATCCCTTTGTGACACTTTCTGTTCTTTTGCGTATTATTATTTAAACGGAACCGGTTAACTAATGCAATAATAACGATTGCTGAAGACCTTGAATTATGATGAAACTGAAAACCTTCTTATTGACTAAATAGCGAAAATAAACGTTTGTTCATACGGTTCACGTCCAAGCACGTACGCACGCAGGCACGCACGCACGCACGCACACACGCACGCACACACACACTTCTTATTTGAATTTGAGATTTTTTGTTAATTTGTATAGAAAGCTAATGAATGAAAAAATTTCAACCTTACCATAATATAAAGACTTAATTTTATGAAGAGTGGTTCATAAAATTAGTCCTTTATATGGTGGTTAAACACTTAATAGAATGAACCTGGTTTGGTGTCAAACAATATTGCCAAAGTAATAAAGTATTTGATTTTAAAAATCTCGTAGAAAATAAGATCTTTACCCTAAGCACGAACCAATATCGTATTCGAAGAGTTTTCGAGTCCGCAATGTCATTGTCAAATGTGTAGTGATTTAGCTCTCGTTTCGTCCTTTGTGGCGCTGCTGTTCAAGTTTCCATACAGAATTTGATAATGACATTTCGGACTCACGAACTACTCGAATTCGATATTGGTTCGTGCTAGGGGTACTGTTCTATAATATAGAAAATATGTTACTGGTCAAGTAAGGTACAATAATTATGTTATATCGCACCAGCTTAAGGTTATTCCGTCCGTTTTAAAAGTCATTGCAATGTTTCAATTATTTATTAAAATTATAAATTGGGATAGTACCGCAGTAAATGACGTGATCAACCTCTCGAACACCTGGTCTAAGCGTCCGGGGTTCGACGCTCTCCTGAATTAATTTAGGCGAAACCAGTTGGCTTTGCCTTAATAACGCAATTCCAAAGGACACTCTATCTCAGGGTCTATACTAGGGCTGGCGTCATTCTGAATTCAACAAATATATTTTTTCTGTATAAATGGAGGAGCTCGATGGTGCGGGTGGTTAGCGCGTTTCGGCTGCGATCGTTGAAGTTAAACAACTTTCGCAATGGTCGATCATTGGATGGGTGACCAAAAATCTTTTATCCCGAGTTCCTCCGTGCTTCGGAAGGCACGTTAAGCCGTTGGTCCCGGCTGCATCTGCAGTCGTTAGCACCCGCCAATCCACACTGGGCCCGCGTGGTGGGTCATGGCCCAATTCCATCCATAGGGAAGGTTTGTGCCCCAACAGTGGGGACATTAACAGGCTGATAGTGATGATGATGAAATGGAATATATTTAAAAAATCAGTGAAAACCATACATTGACGAGGCATAAACTGATTGGATAGCTGCTAATATAATAAGTAATCAACGGATAAGTAACGGCGTGTTATTAACTTTTCACTATTGTGCCATTAATATTATCATTATGCATTATCAATAAAAATAAGTCTCTAAAGCAAAGAATTGCCTGAATGATTTAGTTTTCAACAACACTCAATCAAAATGTCATTTGTATTTTCATAACATTAAAGTTACTGCGTGCCAACCCTACTTTCGTAACCGAGTTTCTGCTAAGAAAGGTTATGTTGTTATCTATACATATTATATAGACTGAACAACAGGGGTATTATGGGCTAATTGAATTAAGAATTGGCCGAAACCGCTGACTGACACTTGTACTTCGACTTCTGCCGATCGATTCGATTAATAGCTGAAACATAAGCTGGTCGATTACCCTTTTAATTAGTCGAGATTCGTCGCCTGCAGTGTTTCCGGACCAATACGACCCAAAAACCTTCAAAAAAAGAGCGTACTCCTTCCTTGAAGGCCGGCATCGCATTTGTGATACTCCTGGTGTTGCAAGTGTCCATGGGCGACGGTGATCACTTACCATCAGGTGAGCGAGCCGCCTACTAGTATGCCACCTAGAACATAAAAAAAAACAAATACTTTTTAGTTATAATTTTTATTATTTTAAAGCATGTAACTGCTTGATGTTTAAATCTAAAGAAAATATAACTAGAAAAAAATCCCGAAAAAAATCGACGGGTTCGAGTCCCGTCTGCTGCCTGGTGCGCGTGGATTTTTTTCTAGTTATACATATTTTCTTTAGATAATACTTTTTAAATTAACAAGCAATAACCTGCAAATCAGTTTGTCATTTGTAGTTGTAATAAAATTGGTAAAAATATGAAAACTATGCAGAAATGTTAAAATGTAACTTACAACTTCAAAATGTGAGTTAATTTTTAAGTATGTGGTACCGATGAATCTGTGCAGACCAAGTAATAGGTGCCAACTACATTATAAATAAATAAACTTTTCTTAACGGCACCGGAGTTGTGAAAGGACTTAACCTAGTTTTTGCCTCGTTTCACGGCCGCACCCCTCAGTAAACATTTTGGGATCAACAAAGTATTATGTTTCGCATTAAAAAAACTACGCTCTTAAAATCCGGATTACATTAAACCTATAGCTTGAGAACCACCTGTGCACCAACTTTGTTTCATATTGAATCTTATTCTGTATGCATAAAGACTCTGTTTTAATTGCGTGACGACCCGAAAGCCGAAAAATATGATGCGGAAATGAGTCTATGTCAGTTTCCTTTTTTGCTTTAAACATACTTACTTTCGGCACCTTCTTAAGTATACAATCTTGTTATATTATTAAGTTTAGAATAATAATATATATATTTCAAAACATTTTGATGTTCAATTGAGACTTAAATAAGTATTTTAAATAATATACAAACGTAGAATCTCCAATTTTATCAGCCATAGTTACCTCCATCTTAGAGAAGAACCTAGTAAAAAATAAGGACATGGACATGATAGCAAACTTATCAACCTATACAGGCTATGGCGACGATTGACCATCAGGCGGATCATATGCTTACTTTTAGAAAAAAAAAACACACTAAATGCATTGTTTTAAGAACGGTTTGAGGTAAATTTGTACTTAGGTACCTTTACACTGACTCGTCGATCTTTTGATATAGTTGTTATTTTTATTTCATTTATTTTTATATTTGAAGTCATATTTATCTACACTGAGTGTAATATGCTGCATTTTCTTTGTATCAAATCGAATATTAAAATTATACTTTACTTCGAACACATTTCAAATTAAATAAAAGTGGGTATCTTATTACTATCAATTTTGGTATATATGATTTTGCGTCTAGTGTCTACAAATCTAATTTATATTGTAATATATTATGTTCGCAACTTCATAGAAATAAGCAAGCACTCTGTTTATTTAATATCGATGAAGATTATCTTACCAAGAAAGATAACATAAATTCATATAATATGATATTGCATTGATCCATGCTTTTATGGAAAACAAACCAAAAACATTGAACACATGGCTGTTCTGAAACAAATTCGTTAGTCATCACAAAAAACAAATAGGTATCTTTTTAATTTACAGCCAAACACAGTGCGACCAAGATCTTGGCACTTACATGACATTGACAGGAGAAATGAGGATTACTAACCATGTAAATTCTCCATACTAAAGGGAACGTTACAAATTAAATAAGAATAACTCGGAAAAAGTAATAAAAATGATAAAAGGCTTATTTACTCCTTCCTCTATAAATATAAGGCTTACTTATACCTTAGGTTCCACTGTATGTATACTTTAAACAAAACGCTTTTTAGCTTTACAATTTTTTCATCATTATCATCATCATCATCGACCCATGCTCGTCCACTGCTGGACATAGGTCTCCCCTAATGCACGCCACTGCTTCCGATTTTGTGCTACTCTCATCCAGCCCGCTCCAGCCAGCCTACGAATATCATCATCCCATCTTGTCTCAATTATACAATTTTATTATTTATTACAATTTATTTTATTACAATTTTTTAGCTTTACAATATTTGGTAAAGTCTTCAATCAAACAACCAATTTTTTAATTACTTTTTCTAGAATAACTGAAAAATTAACACTGTTGTCATTTTTCAGCTGAAGTTTTCATATACTATAATAATGTTAAGCGAAGTCTCATCATACGTGTCACGTTCTGTCATATCTTTTTCAGCGAGACCGTATAACACCCAAACACAAACGCTGAAATAAGTAATAACTTGCCTGCACAAACTCTGCCTCTCTCTTTGCTGCTTTTGACTGAAGTTATTTAGGCATTTTATTAAAACTCTTCAACTGTACATTTATATTATCATTTTTTCTTTCAAGTTTCAACTGACGTGCGTTTTATATTTTATTCGCCCTGTGATACGCTGCCTTGTCAGCTTAAATAGTTATTTATAAAATCTATCATCATCATCATCATGAGCCTATTAATGTCCCCACTGCTGGGGAACAGGCCTTCCCTATGGATGGAATAGGGAGATTGGGCCATGACCCGCCACGCGGGCCCAGTGCGGATTGGCGGGTGCTAACTAATGCAGATGCAACCGGGACTAATGGCTAAACGTGCCTTCCGAAGCACGGAGGAACTCAAGTTAGAAGATTTTTGGTCACCCATCTAATGACCGACCACTGTGAAAGTTGCTTAAACGAAACGCGCTGACCACCAGGGCCATCGAGCTCCTCCATAATCAACATAGTCTATATATATATATGTATGAATGAATTGTCGAAAAATATGTATGCGCATCACTTCCGAACGACTGAACCAAACTGGATAATTAATTTTTATCAGTCAGGTTCAGCCAGTAGTATAGTCAGTTTCTATTAAACGGCTGCTATATCGCTGTTTATACAGCCAGTATGCTAGGTAGGAGGGCATAGTGGATTCCCGCTCGAATCAGAACGTCTGTTTAGATAAGTACCTTATAGAAGACCATAGAAATATAACACTAGGTGCCTTTTGATGGTATCGTTTCTGTTAGTGTTTAAGGTTCTAGAACTCCACGGGGTAGTTTCTGTCATGCTTGTTTGCTACCCTTTTAACATAAAAAACCCTCAGATTTTTTTATATAACATCAACATTAATTAAATTTATAAACAGTTTATAACTGCTGTACCAACTATCTTCGCGTTTGGACTCTATCACCACTTAACATCAGGCGGGTAAGTCATTTGCCTACCTGGCTATATATGTAAAAAAAATCTTTTACGAATTAGTTTCTAGGTTTTGCATACTAAAGTTAGCAGGCTCTATCGAAAATAAATAAAAATATCGTCATAAGATATATTCATCCATATAGTATAAAAGTGATATTTCAAAAGAGCATATTGAATGTGCAACTTTATGAAATCAGCACATGCGAGATGCGACATTCGAGTTCCAATCTAGTGCATATAATACGGGATCCGGATGCAAGGAAATACTGATATTGCATATGCTCAAGGGCTGTTGCAGACTGGCGATTTTTTTGTCGCACTGACAACCGCAACAAGGTCTCATCTCACTCATATAACTGGTCGACCGGTAGAGAATGCGTTATGGCATTCTGTCCGCCATTTGCTTTGTTATTTTGCAATAAAGTTAAAATAAATAAACAAGTAAAAACCTCATTTTATTGTTTATTTAGTAAAATGCTTTTGGTTCCAATTTTGTGTTTTGACTTAAGTATTTAGCTTACATATATTACACGTATATTTATAGGTAGTATACAGTCTTTCGAATCTAATGAAAATACTTTAATCACCAATAATTATTTATTGAATCATTTTAACATGGCGGAAATTAGTAAAAGTATCTATTTTCTAAACTTACAAAAAACCCTTTATTGAAATCAGAGTTGGTCAGTTAAGGCAAGTAAAGATATCACAGTTTTTATTAAATTATCACCTACCTGTGACCCAACTGCTTTGACACAGGCCTTCCCTATGGGAGTAAAGAAAGATAGAAAATATATTTAGACGATACATGAGACACAAGTTTTTGAGCAGGTTACGATAAAAAAATAAATATACACGACATCGTAAACAATACAGAAACAACACATAGATAAAAAGTAACACAATTTTAACATACCGTACTTAGCTACTGGGGAATGAATCAATCAAAAATCATGTATTCTGTTTAGGCTGTTACAAACACTCATGAATGTCCAGAAGCTACGCCATCGGTTCGTAAATCTACGGCGGGAGACCTCGTACTGAGAAGAACCGGCAAGAAACTCAGCAAGAATCTGTTGCTGTCTCGCGGTTGCGCCAAAACAGGTTGTCAATTCAGCATGTTTTCAGATTTTTAGGACATGACACTGGTATTCAATTGACACCTATGGTTCTTTTGACAACTACTCGGGTCAACTACTTGACGTACTATTTAAAAACTCAAAGGAGCACTTCATATTAAATTTTGACCACACTTCTTTTATCAGGCCAGTGCAAAAGGTGCTGAATATCCACATCGGCAAATCGAACGCGCTAGCAACTTTTTTTTATTTTGTTTTTTCCCAGGCGGGGTAGCGGTTGAGAAATCCTCATGGACTACAGCCGGCTGCAAGGTTATGTCAGACTCTTACTGACTAAAAAACACCCGTTAGGGCTGCCTCTGGCCGGGAAGGCCTTTAAGGCTTCATCGGATGAGATCGTCCCCTGAGAAGGGGACGATGCAGCGCTGCCTAGTTATAAACTAGTTCATATGCGCTTCCTCGACGAGCGACGAGCACGCCCGTATCGGTTTGGTGAGCTGCAGAAGGCCGCTCGCAATATGGGGGGCATTACAACAGCCAGAGGGGCTGATATTGCTTCAGTATTTATAATAGCTATTTATTTACTCTTTATTGTTTTACAACAAATGCCGGACTTAATGCCACACGATTGAATTACCGATGAGCAAATAAATGATTTTATAGAATGTACTGTGTAGTGACAGTCTCTCAATCAACAGGGTAGTAAAATAACTACTTATTTGTTTTGGTCTAGTACCCATTGGACCCTCCTAATTGGACCTTACCTACAAAAAAGTGCCCGTTCGACCTCCTATCAAGAATATGGTGCCCATTGGACCCTCAAAGACATACTTACCGACACAATGAGACCTATTGGAGCTCTTGTTTTCCAGACAACAACCTAACCTTGAGATATAAGTACATCTTTGTTGTATTATATAAAGGATTATTTAATTTTGTAACTACTGTACTGGTTATTTGTGTATTTGGGAATATTCTACCATATTTCCGGAAGGGGATCATCGTTCCTGTAAAAACTGTAATCGGCAATTTTAATATTATTCGGTGATGATTTCACAGGCCCACAAAAAAGTCCCCTGCGCGAAAGACCAGACTACATGAACTTTATGTTTTCGGGGTCGCTGAGTCCAAATATGGTGCCAGAAAAGCGAATTTGGTTCGCGTTTTTTTAACAACATAAACCATATTATACGAAAAACTTAAATTTTCAGCATTATTGCTGATTTCTGAAAAAAGGTGAACCAACTTCGATATTCTGGCACCATATTTAGACTCAGTCCCCGAAAACATAAAGTTCAGGTAGTCTGGTCTTCGCAGGGTACTATTTTTGGGGGCATTTGTTATTAATCGCTAGATATAAAGTTGCTCGTTTCTCACCAACGCAGATATTTGAAAATCGATGAATAAGAATGTTGGGTTAGGTATTAAAGTGAGCACGTGAACTGAGTTCTAATAACTTGCTTTTCATAATCTATGAGACGCCGTGATATTTTTATGATAATCCTAGTCCAATGATTCTATATGAACTAGGGGGCTATTTATAATACCTTATTAGGTTCAGGAGTTTTCAGAACGACGTTTTATAACTAACTTATTAATAAATTAGTAGCTTCTTATCGCTTAGTAGTAGCCTTGATCATAACTGCGAAAGTTTTCTCAAGCTGGATATAATTTAACCTTAAAGAAAATATAACTAGAAAAAAATCCACGCGGACCAGGAGGCCTACTCTATTTCAACGAAAAACGAAATTTCGATCGAAATTTCGCACGTTCCCTACTCTGTTTCCTTTTCATTTCGAAAATTCGTTCGTCCGAAATATTTTGACAATTAAATTCTCCAAGCTTACTCTAATTCACAAAACTTTCGAAGGAAAGTTGAATTTGACAGATAATTGTTCGAAATTTTAACCTCAAATCGACGAAATGAAAAGTGTTACCTTTTCATTTTCGTTTTGAGATTTTTGTTTTAATTAAGCCTAAAATACTTGCAAGGGTATTTTTAATAATAGCTGCTTAGCTCGAGTAACATATTTAGCATGTAAAATTAACAAATAAACCATTTTTTTATTATTTTTTGTAATTTCGATACTTCAAAGTATTAAACGACAAATTGAGGTTGACATACAGTACATACAAATTAGTCGGCTAACACTGTCAAAGAAGGTTCTTTTAATGTCATCAAAAAATTTGCCGTAAACTACCTATATTGTTTCCAAGTAAAAAAAACGTTTTCTTAAAAGTAGAGATAAAAAGAACTCACAAACATGACTCATTCCATTCGTTCACGAAAACTGTTTATGGTTCCGAAGTTACATTCGTTCGAAAATGAAATAGAGTAGAGACACTGGCAAAATTTCGTTTGAAATTCGTTCGTTACCGAATTTTCGTTTCGGAGAAAGAGAGTAGAGCTCCAGGCAGCAGACGGGACTCGAACCCGCACCCTTCGCAATCCGGGCGAATGCACTGACCAATTATGCTACCGCGGCCCTCACGGACTACGTCGAAATTTCTCTAGCCATTCTGAAGCTGCAAGGCAGCGCCATCTCTTCGCATTATAGGTATAGGTCACCCACAATGTCAAATGAATACTTTTACAAGTATTAAACATTTGAAAGAAGAAATAGCAATTATAGTTATATTTTTTATTTTTTTTAAAGCATGTATTTGCTTGATGTTTAAATCTAAAGAAAATATAACTAGAAAAAATTCCACGCGGACCAAGCAGTAGACGGGACTCGAACTCGCACCCTTCGCAATCCGGGCGAATGCACTGACCAATTGATAACGACGAGTATGAATTGTTATGAGTGCCAATAT
The DNA here is from genome assembly GCA_902850365.2 of Chilo suppressalis. Classification (NCBI taxonomy): domain Eukaryota; kingdom Metazoa; phylum Arthropoda; class Insecta; order Lepidoptera; family Crambidae; genus Chilo; species Chilo suppressalis. The sequence continues at coordinate 10,546,272 of OU963917.1, read as the reverse complement.
TTATTTCATTTTCAATGAAAGTGTCGTTTAAAGGTATAATTCCGCAATGGGCCGCAGTCCGCACTCAGTTTTCATAGAGATTCGTAAAAATCAGTAGTGTCGCCTGCAGTCTGCAGCTGCGGCCTGCGGTTTGCGGTTCAGTTTGGACTTGTACCTTTATGGTTCAGTTGTACTTTTAAATCCCAAATTTTCTTTTATATCGACATTCGAGTAGAGTCTACTTCAAATAGAAATGCGAAACGGAAGTGTTCCTGGATGATTCAATCGGACTTGATGTATTGGATGCGATAATCTCAGGATATATTTATACAATATCAAATTTGCTCCTTATTCTAGTGGACGAGAATGTTTGTTCAAAGAATATCTGAGGCAAACGGGTCTCTAACAAATGTGTTCCCGAAGCCACTCATTTAAGAAACACACTGATTAATAAAACAATCTTTACTTTCACAACCACATCGTTTCATCACTGTGAAAAGTTTCAATTCAATCTAACGTTCTGAAGAGGGTGAAATTCCCGTTCAAAAATTGAGTTTCATACTAAATTCGGAATTAATAAAAACACGACGTAATTTTTTATTTAATGTATTATTGCCGACCTCCGTGGCCGAGTGGTTTGTACGCCGGGTTTCATGGTGTCGCCGACTCGAGAGGTCCCGGGATCGAATCCCGGTGGGGGCAGATATTTATGTGATGAATACGAGCATTTGTAATCCAGTCATGGATGTTTAATATCTATTTCTATATAAATATACTTACATATGTACAGTATATGTATTCTATCCGTTACCCTAGTATCCCATAACACAAGCCTTACTTACATTGCTTACTTTGGGACTAGGCTAATTGGTGTGTGTGTTGGAAATATTTATTTATTGTAATGCCTCTGCTAGCTTCGCTAACTAATAAGTCTTATGTAAAATAGCGATATATCCCTTGTCTTTTGCGGTAGGTGCTGTCGCCAAACAAAAATATATAGCCAAATTTGCCCTGACTCACCGTTCCCTGTTTCCGAGTCGCTAGCGCTCCAAATGCAAGGAATCTAAATATTATTCACAAATAGAACTCGTCTTATGATAAATTTTAATATTTTTATTTTATTTATTTAATAATATGCAGTAAGTTGCTTGATAAACGTAGGAACTGGAAAAATATTAAGGTATATGCAGGCCTAGTTTATTACCTATGTTATATAAGACGCGAAAAATCATCCCAACCCAACTGATTTTATGTATAAGTGGAGTCTGTGGGGAGATGCCATCCACCTGGAATACCTTTAAAGGCTTGAGGTCCCCCTTGGATCTCGCCGTCCCCAAACCCCATGACACGATGTAAAGATCATCTGCGACCAACAGATAGACACTCAGAAAGATAGTTGCGAAAATGACTGATGCGACAGAAAAGTGTGGCACTCCAACAAAAAATCCTCAAATTTAAATCAAAACTTATTGACAGTAAAATTATCTGAAACCATTCCTAGAAACTCGATCAACAGAAGCTCAAATAATTTTACTATAAACTTTTGTAAGGTGGAAGTTACTTTCGCAGGCGGGGGCCCTCAAATTCGAGTGGAAAAGCCGCTGTGCTCTGTATGTCTCTTTCTTGATGACTCTATAGATATAAAAAAAACCGTCTTCAATAACCATCTGGAAATTCAGTTACTGACGTTCAAAATTATCCCCTTTTTTGCATAACAAAAGCAAGGTACCACGCTTAATATTTCTCAATTTCGGCACGCTCTTAGCAAGGAAATATTTTTACTCTTCATAACCGTTTTTGGTATGAAAATTTTCCATTGAAATTCATTTTGCAGCATTCGTAACAAAGTAACATTGGCTTCGCTCTCTTTTACGTTTCTTTTTAATTAATCTAGTCGAGCGATAGTTTAATGCTAGCTGCTCTTTAATTTTATTGATCATCCGTTTTTATGGGTTCCGTAGTCCTGACAAGGATAGTTGACACCTGACACTTATAGTTTCGTCATGTCCGTCTGTCTGTCCGTCCCCGGTTTTGTTTGGAGACTGTTAGCACTAGAGAGCTTTCATTTTATGGAGATCATGTCGACAAAATGGTATAATAAAAAGAATTATCTTTTCAAAAACAATTGGTCGGTGCCTTCAATCATAAATCACTATTGACACCCCAGTTATTTCTAACAAACAAACACACACACACACATTACGTAGGACCGTCGAAAGCGTTAATAATGAGGAGACAAACATCCTCGATGTTGGCGAGCCATTAAGTTTTACAAGGCTTCGCTGTATACCGTTGACAGCTGCCAAAAATAGCTGTCATTTGCGACGTAATTAGGGACAAAAGGTCCTTCGTCAATAATTTATGGTGCTCAGTGTACTTTTGTATCTACGTACCCAAGTACTTGCCTTCTGAGAATTTATTATTTTAGCACCGAGTATTGTGTTTGCGGTCTTCTTGTTTTCAAAATAATGGCAGATATACGATTTTAGATGAATGATCCAGCTCATTTGTTTGTTTAGCGTTTCGAGCTCCTTGTATCGTTGGGCGTAAGGTTTGTTTTTGCATGACGGGATCCCCTGTGTTCACAGGGAATGTGACGGGTTAACAATGAATTGTTTTTTCGGGTCGTTTATGTATTCTTTATTAGGGAACGTTCTATAGACAGTGGCTCAACGCTTTTAATTGTTTGACAATTAGAAATATATTGTTATTTTGACGACCTCCGAATGATTACCATGCGATCGACGTAATAATTGCAGGTTTCCGATTTCTATTCGTATTCTAAAAAAACAGTAGATTCATGTAGAAAAACTGAAGAACAGGGGAAATTTCAGAAAAACAGGAGATCATCTGTAAAATCGGCAGACCTGCTAACTCTGGTCAAGGTAGGCAACGGAGCGCATAAATAAATTTAAAGATAGTATAAAAAAAGCACTTATTAAAAAAGCTTATTACAAAGTGTCTGTTTATATTACAGACAAAAATGCTTGGTTTTTAACTGTTCCAATCATTCCAACAGGTATTCTATATTAAATAAATCATAATTGTATTGACGTTGTAACAACATAATGATTTGTAAATGTTGTTACATTAGACTTTTAATGTTTTGGAGTTTTTTTCGCTCTTTTTTCTCAGCAGCTAAAAAATATGTCCATAACGAATAGTAGGAGAAAAAATTTTGGACGATTCAAAAGAGTTGTACTATACATCCAATTTGTATAAAAATATATTGATTTTTGAATATCTTTGCTATCTCAACCGTCTATAAGCTTAATGGCCGCTTACTATCAATCGGGTAATATGCGAGTTTACTACCCTTTTAACATAAAAAAAGTAATGTCCCGCCAAATTATGCACAATGTCCTTTTAAGTTCTACCAAGCCTGACGAGCTCGATGGCGCGGGTGGTAAGCACATTCGGCTGATCGTTGAAGCTAAGCAACTTTCGCAGTGGTGGGTCATTGGATGGGTGACCAAAAATCATCTTCTATCTCGAGTTTCTCTGTGCTTTGGAAAGCACGTTAAGCCATTGGTCCCGGCTGCATCTGCAGTCGTTAGCACCCGCCAATTCGCACTGGGCCCGCGTGGTGTGTCATGGCCCAATCTCCCTATTCCGTCCATAGGGAAGGCCTGTGCTCCAGCAGTGGAGCAGGCTGATGATGACGATGATGACTATCCTTTTAACATAAAAAAAGTAATGTCCCGCTAAATTATGCGCAATGTCCTTTTAAGTTCTACCAAGCCTGTAAGCTTTATGGTGCGTACGTCCTTAAGTAACATGATAGTGAAATGCAATAATGAGTATGCCGACTGCCCAGGGGCGGGCTACAAAATCAGGGGTGGTTTGGATGCAAAGCAGCCCCTGCTGTGTAGCTGGCTTAATGAAGCGCGAAGGCAAGCGTTGGACGTGCGGCCAAAAAACAATTAATAGAATTTCGTCGTCCGAATTTTCAATGTTACAATACAATACAATACAAAACACTTTATTGAACACCACAGAAAACATTACAATAAGTACAGAGCCATTTAAATTAAGTGTTACAATGGGCGGCCTTATCGCTAAAAAGCGATCTCTTCCAGACAACCTTTGGATGGAGAGGATTAGAAGGAAGTGGGAGAGACGGCGGCGTAAATTTTAATGTAATTTAATAATATATACATATACATACACAAACAAATACACATATATTTTATATTCATAAATATATATACATGTATATATATATATATATATATCTATAAACATATACATACAAATACATACATTAATCTAGTCCAGTCGGTAGAAATTAAAAATGTTATTTTGTTTTTAGTGAATGAGGGAATTGAAAAAGGGCCTTTTATTTTGTGCCTCTTTTGTTTCTTATAATATTATGTTTATAATAATCGTCACGATTCACGAGTAGTCAAAAAAACACCTAGCGAAAAGATGAAGAAATAAAGACGGCACCTATTGATAACTAATTACCAATAAACTTCTACAAACTTACTTGAAATATCGTTTGACTGTAGGTGCATTTTATTTTATGTTTTTTTTCCAGTGCTAGACTCAATATCTGAAAACATATCTAATTTGTGAATTATTTCGTAATAAAAACGTTCAAAGTCCATTTATGTATATAATTTACATAATATTATACAATATTATTTGTTAAATCTGATTTCCTTTGTAATTTAAAACTCCTGTAACCCATTTTTAATATGTATATACAACAACAATCGGTTAAACATTCCAATAAAATTAACTGCCCTAATCTCCTTTTTCCAATTAGAATTTTGTCCGCAAGCTTGCGGTTGCCCTTAGGGTGCCCCTAGGCCGTCCCTAATTATTTGCGCGTGACTCCCTACTCATGACGTGTGGCATTAGGGAATATTACCGGACACTCACACGACTATCTGCGGTCGCACAGGCCAATCGAACTAAACACGTCTTTTACCAACTACCTTTGTCTGGACTTAAGTTGGTACCTATTCATTATTATCTACTTATTTTATGATAAGAGAGCTCTTCATCCGTAGAGAAGACTACAGTTACAGTACTTTTTACAACTTCATTACAACGCTCAATAAAGCGAACTTTCTTTCAATTCTGGTATCACTTCATAAGTATTATAAAACAAAATATTCCGCTGCGTGCCTGTAGAGATGATCTTAAAAGTCTTAAACGGAGTTTCATGCGGTTTTTACAATCGGATATTTTTTTTTCACAAAGGCTTCATAATATGTTTAAGACAGGCAAGTAATTTGATTGATTCATCATCATCATCATCAGCCTATTAATGCTCCACTGCTTGGGCACAGGCCTTCCCTATGGATGGAATAGGAAGATTGGGCCATGTCCCACCACGCGGGCCCAGTGCGGGTTGGCGGGTGCTAACGACTACAGATACAGCCATGACCAACGCCTTAACGTTCCTTCCGTAGCACGGAGTAACTCGAGATAGAAGATTTTTGGCCATCCATTCAATGACCGACCACTGCGAAACTTGCTTAACTTCAACTATCGCAGCCGAACGCGCTAACCACCCGCGCCATTGAGTTGATTGATTAAACGTAGACAACTTTGCTAGGTTATGACTTCTGTAGGGAACTATGTTATTAGTAAAGAAATATTATTTTACCCATATTAACGGTTAATATTTAACAAGCAAGCAAGCTATTAAGGTGGAGCTCGATGGCGCAAGTGGTTAGCGCGTTCGGCTTCGATCGTTGAAGTTAAGCAACTTTCGCAGTGGTCGGTCATTGGATGGGTGACCAAAAATTTACTATCTCAAGCTTCTCCGTGCTTCGGAAGGCACGTTAAGCCGTTGGTCCCGGCTGCATCTGCAGTCGTTAGCACCCACCAATCCGCACTGGGCCCGCGTGGTGGGTCATGGCCCAATCTCACTATTCCATCCATAGAAAAGGCCTGTGCCCCAGCAGTGGGGACATTAATAGGCTGATGATGATGATGATTTAACAAGCAATGATAGCAAAGATGACGAATTTATTTTTAATTTTAACTACAATCTTTGCTATATTCGCAAACATGGTGGGTTATTTTCAATAGTATTTTTGGCCTTTACGTTTTTTCAGTGCGAGACCAAATAAAGTTTAGTCTACCCGAAAGCAAAGCGTCGGCGTACAGCTAATTTTATTAAAAACAAAAAAAGTAGTGTACACAAAGAAAGGTTGAAAAGAAGACATTCTCAGATATTTTTCGCACAAACATAAAACGAGCAGTAATAACATTAGTTGATCTCGTGCAAAAAAAAATGATCCAGTGACAATTAACTCACAAAAATCCTCTACTCACAATTTTCAATCTATTTGAAATTTCAGCGATAAAAACTGAAAAAATATACTGAAAACAAACATCAAAAGAATCTACAAAATTCAAAGAGCCTGTTTGGAAAATTTGTTTTTAAGGTAACTTTTTAACGAAAAACATAATAATTAAAGCTTTCTGTGTCTAAAGCCTTCGTCAGTAATTAATTAAATCTTTGAAAGATTATAAGTTACTAGGACATAGTCCATCACTTAATTATCCCTCTTTGCAGAAAAAATACCAATTAAAAACAACGTCTATAGCCAAGTTTTGATAATAATGATAATATGGTTTTTCGATATCCCACAAGGCTTTATTTTGACTAAAGTAATTTCTAATTTACGTAAACTCTATTTCTCACTATTAAGTTAAAATAACTCAAAGAACTGCGAGCCTTATGTGGCAGTGGGCAGGGCACATTGCAAGGAGGACTGACAGCCTTTGGCGCGGAGAGGTCCGCGAATAGCGGCCGCGTACCGTGATACAGTATTGGTAGGCCTCCCACACCTGGTGAAGGTCGAGGGAAGCCACTGGTGCGGGCAACTATTTTTTTGAGTGTGTATGCTGTTGGTCGCTGATGATCTTTACAGCGTCACCGAGTTTGGGGACGGCGAAATCCTAAGGGGAGTTCAAGCCGAGTATTGGCGAATGCCTCTAGAGTTATTCCAGGCGGAGGGCATCTCCCCATGGAGGGAATCTCCTCTACGTCTGGAGCCTCTAGACCACTCGAACCTGAGGAGGTCGGCTCAACTAGAGGGCGTCTCTGACGCTCGGACCTCGGCTCTAGTTGGTCGTTGTCGTGGGGGGCGGGGAAAAACGCCTAGGTACGTATCTGTACCCGGTATAGCGTGTCGTGTGTAGACCAGGGGGGCAATCGCCTAACTGGATTGCTTTGGAAAACGCTATCGCTTACGATTTCATTTTGTTATTTCTAGCCCCCTGAGGTTTTCAAATGCCTCGCGCTCTTTTTTTTTCTTTTGCATTGGTAATAACAATGTTAAAGAAAATGAGCGTGAGGTATTTCGGCGGTTAGAAATAACAAAATGAAATCGTAAGCGATAGCGTTTTCCAAAGCAATCCAGTTAGGCGATTGGCCCCCAGGAGGCCTACTCTATTTCAACGAAAAACGAAATTTCGATTGAAATTTCGTTTTCGTACTGTTTCTACACACATCAAAAGTGTCTAGGGATCAACATATATTTTTGCAATAACTTTTCTCCTGATTGATATTAATTAAAATTTTCTTTAAGGATTCATCAAATAAAGTGTTTTCGTTTGTCACAGTAACGATAAACCAAGTCACCTTTGCATTAATAAAGAAATTTGCCATTTTCATAATAAAGGGATTTTTGACATTTGAACCACTAACACAAAAGTTCGAAAAAAAGACTGAAATAACAGTTTTCTCTAAAATTTTATTGGGTAACTTAAACAATTAATAATCCGTATTTCTACCGCGAACACTAACAATACAAGAACATCGGTTTGGCATACTCAAAATGAGTTCATCCAAATCACGCTGTGGAATGGCCGCCCATGTTCGTTGCAACAACAAAAAAAGGTCTTCTTGCGTCTGGATACCCTCCATATTCGGCAGAGCTCTTCTCTGTAGCATATCCCATGCATGCTCAATCGGGTTCAAGTTTGGCGACTGAGCAGGCCAGGGCAGGACATTGATGTTAGCTGCGGCGAGAGTCTGTCTTACAACTCTTGCGGTGTGCGGTCGTGCATTATCATGCATTAACTGAAATAAGGGACCGATTTGCACTTGTAGAGGAACGATGACGTCTGATACAATCGTCTCAGCATAAATTTGAGCGTTGAGGTTGCCTCTGATCCAAATCAACTCAGTTCTTCCGCCGATCCAAATACCCGCCCATACCATGATGGTTCCACCACTATAAGGATGGACTTCCTGGCAGGATTTTAATCGCTGTTGGCGTCCAGGGGTTCTCCAGTGTCGTATACGTCTTGTATCCGGTCTCATACCAAAACGAGACTCATCAGAAAAGCACACGAAACGCCATTGTTCTTCTGCCCAATTTCTGTGTTCAAGAGCCCATTGATATCGAATCCTACGATTGTGCATTGCTATAGGTGGTACCCGTAGCGGTCTTCGGGAATGAAGGTTCACTTCATGCAAGCGGTTTCTGACTGTTTGGTCGCTAATTAAGTTCCCTGAAGAGTGATGAAGCCTCACGGCTAACATCATGGCGGTTATTGTTGGAGCTCTTCGAGTTAAGATTTGAATGTATCGGTCTTGTCTCCGTGTGGTGCAGCGATACCGTCCTCCATGGCGCTCAGCCACGGTACCAGTGCTTCGGTATCGTGTCCAAAGTCGACTGATAACACTCTGACTTGTATTCAGAGCTAAAGCCACAGTACGTTGCCGGGAACCAGCTTCTATCATTCCCACGGCTCTGAGCATTTCTTCCCTGCTTAAATGACGTCGCCGCTCCATAATAACGTTGGTTTTAATCAGTAGTAGGGAAACAGTAGCACTAATAATGTCTTCAATGCGTTGTATGTTTTTATAGGGAAAATATTGACAGCTGATTTTCATCTTTTACTCGAATTTGATTCACAGTTCCTGATTCAAATTATGAAATGCACCAAAAAGGATCCATATAAATTTATAAAATCATAAATTTATTACAAAGCCACATCTCAATCTCAAGAAATCCGCATAAAAATGCTTGATCCCTAGACACTTTTGATGTGTGTATTTCATTTCGAAAATTCGTTCGTCCCAAAATAGTTTGACATTACAATTTTCGAAGCCTACTCTAATTCACAAAACTTTTGAACTAAAAGTTGAATTTGACAGATAATTGTTCGAAATTTTAACCTCAAATTGACGAAATGAAAAGTGTTACCTTTTCATTTTCGTGTGTTTGTGGCCTGTGTGGTGTCGCAGGCGATGCGGGCAGAGCAGGACTGATCGGTTTCAAATTCCTTTGAGGAGGCCTATATCCAACAGTCTCACGGATGATATGATGATGATGAGATAGAATATCTTTTAGTTTAGTTTACTTTAAAAAGAAGAGATTATTAATCCAATTATGGACAGAGAAATTAGTATCCACTTTAATACTGCCAGCTATTTTCATCATTGACACTATTAGTAATTTAATTAGTTATTTGCTTAATACAGAAAAGTATTTTCAATAGATTTAGCGATGCCAGTTCGAGACCGTATCCTCTTGGAAATCAAGAAAATCTTCGCGTTTTTTTTCGGTTTCGTACGTCGTAATAAAGAATCACAAATGAGTACACGGTTCATAAGGTTACTTTCAGTGAGGCACCAAAAATATCCTGGTAGTCAAAAGATATGACACATGGGCATATTCAAGTAGCTAAATGAATAAATTTTATAGTACCTTTATTTTATATTATTAGTAACCATAACAATATACCGTATCGTACTATACATACAGATATACGACAAAGCCTGCCGACCATCCCTCGCTTGCACTTACTGAGACACCTCAAAACGGTTTACGGGGGTTGAAGGACTTGCAGTTGTAAATAGTCGACTCGTCTTACTTCGCACAATCACAAGATTGTGCGATTTTTATCGAACACGCTTTGGACATTGGAACACGATTATCGGTTTTGTCAATTAGTATGGATGAACTGGGAATCATGTTGTGATTCAACATGAATTGAATTGTGTTGTGGTCGCTCCGTTTTACAAAGAAGACAATTTACTATAGCGAACAGAATGTTTGAAAAAACCCCAACCCACGCGGGGATTTTTGGATTTACTCTAGTGCGGCAGAATAACATAAGGACCTTGTGAAGTACTTCCATAATACCTGAGCCCCTATCGAACTAACTAACTAAATTATTTCCTTATTTCATTAATGTTCGTTCGTTATACTACTTCTACCTTTTTAACTTAAAATAACTAAAGACTCCCGGGATGGAATTTGATGCGCTTCGGCACAGATGATCATGACTATAATATCTTTCAAACAAATATAGTTTAAGCCGTGGCGGGCGTGGGTGCAGCGTCCATACATTTTTGCCCAATGTCCTTTGGAATTATCTTCTTTAAAATTTATTCCTTAAACTTTTTAATAATATTAAAACCAGCCAGATACTAATGGTATAGTCAAAGAGATTTTATTACAAGTTTTACATATACATTCTATGTGCAAAAGGACTTTTCCCCAACCTTTTATTACTATTAAAAGCAATAGTTTCTGTATTCAATCTCAATCTTTTGAATGCGGGACTTCACTTTTTATTTATAACTTAACAATCATCTTTTGAAACCTAAGCAAAGTCTACCTTTTCAGTTAAAACATTGAACGAGGGACCATCTTAATTATTTGTTATGATGACAGACAAAATTATGTCGTTATTAATTTAATTATCCGAAAATTTAAGCTCCCTTAAAATTGATATCGCTTTTGTATTTGGCACGATAAATTGAATTAATTTATTTTACGCTCAATAAAACTTGTTTGAAGTGCAGTCACTTGTATTTTCAAAGCTGCTTTTGATATTTTAATATATGAGTAAATGTAATTATAGTTAATAAATATGATCAGTCTAGCATCGTCGTCAACCACCGATGCAATTATTGAATATACTTTTAACAAGAAATTTTATATATACATATAAATACTAGCTGTCCCAGCGAACTTCGTACCGCCATAAAAAAAATAGGGGTTGGTGGTAGAAGGATGAAAATTAAGGGTTGTATGTATGATATATCATAAAAACAAAAAAAAATCCAGTTTTCCAATTACACAGGTTTAAAATTTAGTTGTCTCTTTACAGAGGTCCCCGCTTAAACAGGTGGAAATGTACCGTTATTTCATTTATAAAGGTGAACCTATATATTTATTATAAAAAATAACAATAAAATACAGTAAATTTTATATGACATTTAAAGTAATTGGTTATGTTTGTTTGTATTTGATTGCTAGTTTTTGAACCTGTTTCTCAAAAAATATTTTATGAAATTTTATGCTCATGTTTGTAGGTTAAAAATTTGAGATAGTAGGTACTGAAAAACAAAGCATGCGCGAAAGAAATTCTAATGTTTGTAAAAAGTTGTGTCAGTACCTGTCCCAACTTGATAAATTATTTCACTTAAAAAGGTAATTGAGCCCAATTAATCGAAAAAAATATAGAAATCAAATCTCATTTAACCAAGTTCAAAAAGTCGCATTAAAAGAGTTAATTCGATGAAAAAGTTCCGGAACCTCATTGTAGTTCTCAATAATAGAGGTTTCTCATTTATCCAGGTCCCATTTAACCAGGTTTCACTGTATTAGATGGCAAACAAGCATCTGGCCTGCCGGATGGTATGCGGCCGCTTATTATTTGTATCACAAGCGTCTATAGACTATGGTGGCCACCATAGTCTATAGACGCTTGTGATACAAAAAATATCACACGCGTCGTTGCTTCCGCTGGCCCAATCCCCTACCCCGTGGAGCCTTGGAACCTTACTCACCAACAGAAACTCTTATTCATCTTATTGTGGTCTACTGTAATTTGCAGGTTAATACCCCAGACGGGCGCTCCAATTTGAGCGGAAAATCCGAAATCCATACATTACTTCTCTTAAATTTCTGTCTTTCGGAGTACCCTTATATTTACTTCCGATATAAAGCTGGAATTGTAATAATTTAAAGCAAAGTGGTCACCAAAGCCTGCAAAATTAATTTGCGTCCACAAATCGAATACGCCCTAACCCCAGGGGGTATTCCGGAGATTGACTACAAGCACAAGAATTTCCCTTTCTAATAATCCACAATATCGACAAGAAATTTATGGTTAAAATTTTCAATTCCACCCTCATTACCCGCAAAATAACATCCGCAAGCATCAAAGTCAGAAATTGGCGCCCAACGCTACACAAATGAGGGTAGATCAATTCATCTACTTACTGGTTACAGTCGTGTTCGGTGTTAAGAAATTATTCAGTCCGCAGTTTCACTCCTCGCAATCAATAGCTCTTTGCATATTCCGATTTTAAATCAGTCCCCTGTCCTGCCTGGATTCGCAGCCCCTACTGAGCTATTCTACAAACTCATCTAGAAATTTCTACAAAAGTTGCATTCTTATGACCTGACTTGCATAAAATTACATTTAATTTTGCAACAGCGGTTCTCTAATGTTAACATAGTTAAGAGAACTAAGCAGTGAAAGGAATTTAATTCGAAGTTTGCTGCGAAAAGCAAACAAAGGAAATATAATTTTAAATTTATCAAAGACATTGTTATGAAAAATACACTGAATTTGATTTCAATCAGATCAGTTCCAAGCTCCAACTTATAAAAATGAAAACAATATTATTATAGAGCCTGCAATGGTTCAGCAGTTCATGGTATGAAATTTGTACTAATCATTTATATCCTTTGTATGACTGCAGCATTATCGAACTCCTAAATATTAAATATCCTGTAGGTTCGCCCTGTGCTTGCACGTCTTCACCTTCCCCGTGAATACGGCCCATTGTATAAAACTCTGTGGACATAGACGTCTGCTCGACGTCTCGGCTCACACAATAGTGGTAATAAAACATGCATCCCACCGCTTTCATACTACCCCCTCCAAGCGCTGCCTGGCGGGCCAATCAGTGCTGCTATAAATTCAAAAGTTAATAAATTTTATATCCGGTATACGGATTGAGTTCCTTTTGATCCGCTGACGTGGCAATGTATATTTAATTTATTTCCACATCAAAATATTTACTGAACGTAACATAATAAAGTGTGTTTAAGACTTTTTGATGTTTATTATATTATAGATATTAACGGGATTGTTACCATGTACCTTGTTTTTTATGAGTCTCCGATATTTCGGCACTGTTGCAAGCGCCATGATCACGGAGTAACAGTCAGTTAACTGACAAGAAAACTGACATAAAAAACAAGGTACATGGTAACAATCCCGTTAATATCTATAATGTTAGTGACCATGAAAGTTTAAAACAATATATTTTTGATGTTTTCTCACTGATTATTAATGAATGCGAAATGTTGTTTTTATGGCATTCTTTTTTGTATGTAGCTACGAAACATGATCGACCTAGCAATTTACTTGTGCTATGTACTTACCAGAAATAAATAAGTAAACTTAAATCTAATCATTAAATAATTGACTGATGTTTAAATCGGTAAATTTCGAGATTACATTAGATGGAGAGCATTTCATCTTAACACTGTTTTATTACAATTGATGAGTAATTTAGTACCTCTCAAATTTTACTTTTGTCATCACAATTGAGTGTTTTCGCACTAAACGTTATAAAAAAAATTGCTTATTGTTATAGCTTCAGTAAGTAACACCTATTGATTGTTTACTCAGTTTTGTATGCTTAGTATACTTGTTAGTATGCGTCATATACTTGTGAGTTCTCCTAAGTGAATTTTTACTTTTTTGATAGAAAATCTGTGAAACATTTTAGGTACCATCTTTAAACTGTTTCGTTCGGAACTTGGAAACGGTTTTGCTCTTAATTTCCATCCGTGCCCTGAGCATAGATCTTCTAGATCGTCTTATGATATCACGCCATTTACGTATCCGTATCCGCTCCCGTTCCGAAGAATTCAATTTTAAGGGTAATATCCGTACGAAATATACGATTTGCAGTGTCTAGTGCTGGGAAACATTATCTATTTGGACAGGTTTTTAAGCTACAGCTTAAAAGACCTTTTGACTACGCTTAATTAAAGTTATGCTTGTTCAAACCGGTCTGAGCGGTTTTTTTTTTCTTGACATATTAATAACTAAAAGATTAATATTTATTGATGAAATTTATGCAGGGGTATTGGTTATATTAATTTACTTGTAATAATATACTGCACACTTGTCTTTTTTTTAATTTTAGATTTTTTTAAAAAAACATGAACCTTATTAATTTTTACAGTCAATAAAGGTGAAGCTTTTATCTTATATAACATCAAAGCTATAATAGACAATGAATTGGATAATTACCGTATTTTAATAGAAAAATAGCATTAAAACGTACACACTTGTAATGCTTAGCTATGTAATAACAATCTTTTACTATTACTCAACGGCAACGGTTCCATCTCAACTAAATAAATTCATTATATTATCGTACTAGCGGCCCGCCCTCGCTTCGCTTCGGTGTAGAGCTGCATTGTAGACTACAGTTTTTGTTCTCAGGCTTGTATTATACACAATGACATTCATCTATGATTCTTCTTATACCTGCATGCAAAGTCTCAGCCCGATCGGTTTAAAATTGAAAAAGTTTCATACAATCTTTCATTCCCTATTTTATCCCCTTGGGGGTAGAATTGATCAAAATCCTTTCTTAGCGGATGCCTACGTCATAACATCTACCTGCATGCCAAATTTCAGCCCGATCCGTCCAGTGGTTTGGGCTGTGCGTTGATAGATCACTATGTCAGTCAGTCAGTCGCCTTCGAGTTTTATATATATACCTATATAATAAACAAAGAAACGATACATTATGCTTAAATAGAGGGATCATTAAAATATGTAGCAATGCAACAATTGAGCTGTAGCACAAATCGTCCCCTCACTACAGATATCAAATGTGGCTCACCAATAACTACATTTGTAATGCGTGACGTGCGCGTAACGCGACCGAGCCGAGTCCGATATCGATATCGAAAGATATTACGATTTTAATCGAATCGAATCCGATGGCGATTGCGGCGAACGTGTTTCATACTAACAACTGTTACTGTAATACCCCCGGTTACCGTAACTCTAGGTTATTTTGAATTGTGATCTGTTTTACTACCGTATTACTGTCGTGCCAGCAATCAGCTGAGTAATGGCATTTTTATTTAAATGCAAAGTATATGGATGTTTGATTGACACTGTCACTTAATCCTGTGTGTCGCGTCTTATTCTTCATTTAAAAATCACTAGTTGGTGCTCGCGACTACGTCTGCGTGGAAAGTTTGGTTTCCCATACAAACTTCCACCCCCCTTTTCACCCCCTTCAAGGATGATTTTTGGGATAAAACTCCAATGTCCTTCCCCGGGTCTCAAACTATCTCTATAGCGGTATATCAATCAATCAATCAATCAATCAAAATCATTTATTCAGTTTAGGCTGTTACAAGCACATATGAATGTCGAGAAGCTACGCCATCGGTTCGTAAATCTACGGCGGGAGACCTTGTACTGAGAAGAACCGGCAAGAAACTCAGCAAGGGCTGTTTTTTTCTCCCTGTTTTATCATTTACAGAGTCGTCAAGTTGAAAAATGACTTCAGAGATGATTCATGAAGTCACCCTTCATTACATAATGTGAAATTATACATTAATTGTACACCTGCATTTTGATTGCTGTGTCACACAGTATAAATACAAACAGAGTTATTTATAATAGGTGTAATTAAACATTTATATCTTAAATATCAAAGTAGTTAGGGCAGACTCATCTCCGCTGGCAGCACCCGTTCACGAGCATGACGCATGAACCAGCCATCGCTTCGCTCAACCATATTTTAGGGAACGTAACGACCCGCCTCACACGACACCACCGAAGAGACTTTTAAGAGAGCATGACTACCCATAACCACCTATATCAACCACAACATATTTACTTAAACTTAAAGTCATTTATCTGTAGGACACTGCAAACAATTACAAAGCAAAAACAATGGAGAAATCATGACCACGCCGTTTTGTCATTCAAATCTTCTTAAATAGTCTGATATTCTTCCTTACGTAATCAGCTTTAAATACAGCTTTTCAATAAAAGTATCATCAACACATGATCCATAATATATATCATATAGAAATACCCGTTGGAATGGTTGGAACAGTTCAAACCCAAGCATTTTTGTCTGTAATATAATCAGACACTTTATAATAAGCATTCTTAATAAGAGTTTTTTTAATAGTCGATTTAAATTTAGTCAGGCTCAACTCTTGAATATTGCTTGGGACTTTATTGTAAAAGCGAACACAGAGGCCTCTAAACGAGTTATTAATTTTGTGGAGCCTAGTAGCAGGTAAAGTTAACTTATTTTTACTTCTAGTATTAAGTGTATGTATTTCACTATTTTTAGTAAATAAACTAATATTTTTTTTGACATATACTAAGTTTTCATATATGTATTGTGATGCAACCGTCATTATGCCTATTTCTTTAAACTTATTTCTTAAAGAGTCCTTAACTTTAAGATTATAAATTGATCGAATAGCCCGCTTCTGCAACACAAATATTGTTTGAATATCGGCGGCATTTCCCCACAGTAAAATACCGTAAGACATTACACTATGAAAATAACTAAAATAGACTAATCTGGCAGTTTCTATATCCGTTAACTGACGTATTTTCATTACAGCATATGCTGCAGAGCTAAGTCTCTTCGACAATTTATCAATATGTGGGCCCCATTGCAACTTTGAATCTAGTGTGATTCCTAAGAACACTGTGGTATCTACAAGGCTCACATTTCGATCCTTTATATTTACATTCGTTTTTACCTGTTTAACATTAGGTAAAACAAATTTCAAACACTTAGTTTTCCCTTCATTTAGCAGTAAATTATTAACGTTAAACCAGTGGACTACCTTAGAAATAGACTTGTTCACGTCGTCAATTTGCGACTGCCTACGTTTAATTTTAAACAAAAGTGAAGTGTCATCCGCAAACAATACTATTTCATGGTTATCCTTTACAAAATAAGGCAAATCATTGATATAAATTAAAAATAAGAAAGGACCAAGGATTGAGCCCTGCGGAACTCCCATCTTAACCGACGAACCAGGAGATTTTTCTCCATTGATGTCAACCCTCTGAACCCTATCACTCAAATATGATACAATAAGATCCAGAGTGGTGTCTCTAAATCCATAGTGCTGTAGTTTCCTGATCAATGTTTCATGAAAAACGCAATCGAATGCCTTTGATAAGTCGCAAAACACACCAAGTGCATCATGCGAGTTCTCCCAGGCATCAAAAATTTGCTGTACAAGCTCAACACCGGCATCGGTTGTTGAGCGACCCCTTGTGAAACCAAATTGTTTACTATGCAGAAAGTTATTACTATAAAAATATGATTGCATTTGATCTAGCATAATCTTTTCAAAAATCTTACTAAAGGTGGGTAGCACGGATATGGGTCTAAAATTTGTGGGGTCAGATGTGCTACCCGATTTATGCAATGGAGTTATTTTACTATGTTTCATTAGATCAGGAAAAACACCACAGTCAACACATTGATTAAAAATGCTAGCCAGAATAGGAGCTATTGTCTCAATTACTGATCTAGAAACATCCACGGAGTTACCCCACAGATCCGCGGTTTTCTTTTTATTCAATTGGTTAAAATATTTGATTATGTCTTTAGAGTTAACATATTTAAATTTAAATTGACTAGAACCTTGTGTTATGTTTTCTTTTAATATTGATTCAGCAGCAATGGGGGAGGAGTCCAAGGATTTTGTAGTTGAAACTGGAATATCAGTAAAAAAATTCTCAAATGCTGTAGCAACTTCAGTATCTGATGTAACATTTCTATTTTCAATGTTTAAATTAAAGCTGGTATTTCGAGATTTAGATTTTCCACTTTCATTGTTTATAATGTTCCATGTCATTTTAATTTTGTCATTACTATTCTTAATCTTACAACTTAAATAATTTGATTTAGCTGTGCGACATACCTTTTTAAATAACTTAGAATAATTACGTACATACTCTCTGAATCTTTCAGTAGTATTAATGCTGCGTTCATTGTATAGTTCATAAAGTTTTCTTCTACTGTTATGTATGCCTGGGGTGGCCCACTCACTGAAGGTTACTGCATCACTAACACATATGGTTTTGGGAACGAAGACGTCATTAAATTCTTTACAAAATATATTAAAAAAATCATTATACAACTCATTTGGACTGTCTTTATACTTTAAATAACTCAACTTCCTATCTAATTGAATTTTAAAACGCTGTATACGATTAACTGATTTTGGCACAATAGTGATACATTTCTTGGTTACATTTTTATTTGGATGTGGAAAAGTAATCAACTGACCACAATGATCACTATCTAGTTGATTAACGATTCTTTTTTTATGTGGTATTATATCCGTATAAATATTGTCAATACAAGTGGCCGAAGTGGCCGTTATTCTAGTAGGCTCCATGAACAAGTTTTCCAGATTATATGATTGAAATAGATTTCTTAATTTAATACTCAAACTAGAGGTTTCTAATAGATTAATATTAAAGTCACCACAAACAATTAATTGTTTACCAGTGATGACAATTTTTTTTAAAGCTTCATCCATAATTTCTTCAAAACAAAATATGCGTGAAGAGGTAAAAGACACACAGACCGAAAAACTTTCATATTGATAATATTAGTACGGATAATCATTGGCCCATCTCATTAGTGTCCCCCTGCTTCGGATGAATTAATGAGAAATATAGTCAGACAATTACCTATCACGCAAGCCCAGCATGACATATTGTGTGCTGATCAATGCAAGATACAGCCAGTAACTGTTTATGTGCCTTCCGATGCACGGCGAAGCTTTTGGTAACCCATTCTGTGACGGAAAGTTGCCTTATATCCATGATAGCATATCGACCGACTCGCTTGCTTACCACTGCGCTATCAAACTCGACCTCCGTGGCCGAGTGGTTTGTACGCCGGGTTTCATGGTGTCGCCGACTCGAGAGGTCCCGGGTTCGAATCCCGGTGGGGGCAGATGTTAGTGTGATGAATACGAACATTTGTACTCCAGTCATGGATGTTTAATATGTATTTTCTATATAAATATACTCATATATGTACAGTATATGTATTATATCCGTTACCCTAGTATCCCATAACACAAACCTTACAGTGCTTACTTTGGGGCTAGGCTTATTGGTGTGAGTGTTGGAAATATTTATTTATTTATAAAGTGCAATGAGGAAATGCGATATCAGAATATTTTGTCAAGTGATTTGATCAAACTAAATCGAAATTTTAGTTCAGACGTCACTATTTCTGGAATACTTAACCACCGCCATGCCGTCCAATTAGTGAAGGCGGGCGGTGTCTGCGGTGGACAAGCAAGACCTGGCCTGACCGCATCGCAGTCCAGGACTCGCCCGTAATTGTCTGTGATTTTAGCTAAATTTAAATGTGTCTGTCACGGTATATTTGCCTCTAACCTTGGGCGCATTGTCTACTGTGATATTGATTTCTCTTTGAGGGGGATTTTTTTATGGAAGACCTAACCTTTTTTTTTTTTTTGTGACGAGGGGAAATGCAGTTACGCACCATACCGTGACGCTGACTAGGCGCACGGCGTGTGTGGGATTCGCCGGCACGGGAAACCGAGCCTACTCAAGCAGGACCAGTGCGGAAGGCCACACTGATCCTACTCCACTAAAACCCCCCGGTACCCTCCTACGCCCATATGGGGGCGTCTCAGGATCGACGCACCTTAGCGTGCGCCACTTCACTGGGACGCCCCCGGGCATGAAAGACCTAACCTAACCTAACCTAAACACTTACTTTACCGTTGCCTGAGATTCCAGTCAACTAGGACTGATCTTAATATTTTATGCAGCATGCACAATCTAAATATAAAAACCTCAACGACATAGCTACAAAAAATTACACTAGGGAACTATTTTTAAAGCATCTGTCCCACATTATTAAAAACCTCAAAAAATTCAATAACACGTAAACTAAACCATATCAGAAAAACATAAACTCATATTATTAAAATCATTAAATGCATTTAGTAAACCCTAAATATTACAAACTTAATACCAAAAGCGCAGTCCGTAAGCGCCCGCGGTGTATATTAGCATCATTTTTATTTATTTATTAGGACCACCAAACAAAGTTACATTAAATCTTATTTTTAAACATTATAGTGATACATACAAAATGCAAAATTCTATTGAAAGTAGCCACATCATGCTTAAGAGACAGTACGAACGGACCGAATTTTAATTAAATAAACAAACAGAAACACAAACTGAGACCACATGTAAATAATGAAATTTATGAATTATTAGTGGCTTTGAAACTATAGACAATAGATAACGAATATATATAATTATTCGATATAACAAAGGAGAATGCTCATGGATGTATGAACCGCCGTACAATGGTTGCATCAATACCAAACAAATTTTAAATGATCGTTTAATATTCAAATTAGTATGAGAAATTGGAATTTTGAAAATAAAAACAGGGGTTTTAATGTTATTGTAAAAAATGTGACATAACCTCAAATCCTTAATAACTCCTATTTAAAGTTGGTTTACAGCTATTTTGGGTACTTTTTTATTCTGTTATTTTTGATCAACTTGAGTCTTTCACTGTTTTTCCAACCTACTGCATAGATTTTCATGACAACACAGATTTCAGTGAAGGCAGATTATGTATAGGTAAATAAAAACATTAATATAGGACACTTTTTATTAGATTACATATATTAATTGTACACATTATATTTGAATTACCAGTATATTTCAAATCAACATAATCTTCATAGAAAAAATAATCTAAATAAGGCGCCAGAGCAGTAACATCATTGTAACGACCCCAACTTAAAAACTGAACTACAGTTATTATGTGGTCCTAACAGCCCACAGGTTGTTTACCAACGAGACAGCTGCAATAATAACCATTTATAGCCTCTAATGTGTCTGCCAAAGCAGCATCTCTACTGATAAGTAAATATGAGTTATATGTACGCTGCTTAAGTGTCAGGATTTAATCCTACCTCTTAATAAATAATTATTTAGACCTAAAACAAGAGGAATATCATCTACAAACAAACAAATTCAAACAATTTGTAGCTTTTGTCTTACAACGTTCTAATGTAGCTCCTGGATTATTGAAAAGAGTGGCCAATCTTTCGTTGTTATCAGCAGTTCTTAATTTAACTAAATAAATACAAAAGGCTTTAGAAGCGTTTGGCACTTGTTCTGCTAGATTGGTATACAGTTGAGCAAATTATAAAACTGTTCAGAGTTCATACCAAGTCAATAATGACATAAATGAGGAGACATAATTGAAACATTAGAAAAATCTAATTAGTAATTGGCTGATCGCTGTATCATAATCATTATATTATAAAACTGTGTGCCAGTAAAATCTCTTAATTGAGGTGTTAATTCATTCCATGAACCATAATTCAAATAGTGATGACAAACACATGCACCAGCTGGTATGCACAATTTATTATTATACAATAAGAGATACCTGATGGTAGATGAAATAAGTAGACATTCAGGCTCTAAACAATTTGCAAATACACAGGAGAGTTAGCAGCATGTATGATGATGATGATACAATTTTTAGAGTCACTTGTTGAACTGCTTCTAGTCTTGGTTGTGGCAGAGGAGGTGGCACAGGTATAAAATGATTGCCACTTAATGTAGTATCTCCAAGAGTAAGGCGATTTGAGTCATGGTGTTGTTGCCTTTGTACTTGTTGAATCTCCAACGTGCAGCACATACATGTTCCATTCTTGAGATCTAAAAAGATAACATTAATAAAAAATGAATAATTAATATGGAAAATTCCTTTCTGTTTATTTTAAGGAATTTCTGTATTCTCTCATCATCTATTACCTGTCTAGTGATAACAAAACAAATAAAATAAAATCTAAATGTTACCATGACTACTACAAACATCTTAGTTCTGGATTTGCAATTAAGTATGATATGCAATAATAATACACAGTAATAATAGTTTTGTCATAAGATTGTGATAATGATTCCTAAAAAATTATAATATAAATGATTCCTAACCTAAGTATCTAGAACTGTTATTACTTTTTTAAGAAGTCAAACAAAACAGTTAATATATATTTCATACAGTTAGTTGCACATGACATTAGACAAACAATATTAGCTCACCTGAGTAGGATTTATCCATGACTGTAATATGTTGAGGGCTAAACTGTTCTTCTACAAAAAAAAATTAAGTATCACCTCTTGGGCCCTGGAAATACAGTTTTACAATACACTGGTTTAGCCAGTCAAATAGTCTAATCGTCATCGATTCCTCATTTGAAATAGAATGCGTGAGTAGAGAACACTACAAACACACATACGGTAAATGAACGTCCTGTCGTGAATGCACTGTTTTTTTCCTGAAAACGTCTTGCCTGTCTTAACAACTCAGAAAAAAAACGTTTGATACGTTCACACGCAATCATTATCACTTCACAATTTATGTAAAAAAACTCAATCAACACAAAAATAGGAGTAACAACAATTGACAATTCTCCAATCATTTGCAATAGGGTAGGGTGATGATGATCTGAAATTGAATATACGAATAATCGATGGAATACAAAAAAAAATGTTTTTGTATATAATCGATTTACGCAATGAATAGATCAAGTCAGATACAAATAAATCCAGATTCAATTAATTAATAAACAGCATAGAAATAAATATAATTACTAGTTACTTCTTAGTTAATGATGAAATCGACAGTTAGGTGAGCGCCCTCTATAAAAACAACGATTAAAGATTTCCGCGGAATTAACCTTCTTTAACATTATTAATACGTGTCGAATTTTTAAACTTAGATTCGAATACCACGGCTACACGTTCCGTCTTACCTAAGAGCATGCCTGCACAGATTAACTAGCCTCTCTTTGTCGTCATTGTCGTCCGTCCCTCTCTAACTTAGATACTTTTATGGACGTAGAACAGGACGCGGCACAAGCCAATATACAATCATTGTATTTTGCGTTCAAGAATAAGGCCTTTTGACTACGTAGGCAAGACAAAGCGCTGGGTAAGCACGTGCCTCTTTTTGTCCGACTACCTACATGCTCGACATTTTATCATTTTCATCTCTATGCTTAACACGTTACATCCAGTAAGTAGACACTACATACAGCAAGAGACGTGATAGGAAAGTATCTAGTTAAGCCAAGCGACGGGTTATTGACTATGACGTATTAAGCATAGAGACGAAATAGATAAATGACGAGTTGTCATCGCCACAGTTAAGACAATAAAAACGTAAAATCACTATTAAACAATAATTAGTAACACGTGATTTATTTGCTTTTTGATGGCCCATTCATCGGTAACAAAAACAACAATCGATTATAATGTATAACTAATAGGGTACTATGGCATCACTATTTTTACGATAAATAAACAAACGTCAGATATCCGGCTCAAAATATAAACAGTACTATGACTAATATTATTTTAAAAATTATTCCCTGTTCAAAATAGCCATTCTGATAGACCATCGCACGTATAAATTAAAGAAAATAATTATCATAATAATTTTATCTTGAGGCATGAGACAAAGCTGTACCAAATATGGGCATTCTCCTTTAACGACAAAAATAAAAATAAAATAAAAAAAACAACAAAGAAAAGAATAAAAAATACAATAATTCACGTTACAATTTGAATTTTAATAATTAAATAACTAATTGTTTTTCGGGTTCCGTACCTCAAAAAGAAAAAAACTAACCCTTATAAGTAGGATCAGTTTGCTGATCGTCTTACAAGACTCTTGATCTCGATAGAGCGTCCAGATGTCGAGTTAAATTTAAACCATAATACTAAGTTCTACGGTTCTTTGAAGATGGCAAAAAATCACTCTTCAAAGTAAAATTTAAGAAAATATACGGCCGTTTTTTTTTCGTATCTACAAATTTTTACGGAACTCTCAATGGGCGAGTCATTCATAGAAATTCACTTTACTTAACTTAAGCGGAACCCTTAAAATATTAATATACCATATTATTATATTATTTTTTTTGAGTGTGTATGCTGTTGGTAGCAGATGACCTTTACAGCGTCAATGGGTTTGAGGACAGCGAGATACTTAGGGGACCTCAAGCCGAGAATTGGCGAGTGTCTCTAGAGGTAATCCAGGCGGATGGCATCTCCCCACGGGGGAGTCTTCTCTCCGTCTGGAGCCTCTAGACCACTCGAACCTTAGGGGTTTTTAAGCGGAATTTAACCATCCAACCATGAAATGTGAAAGCACGTAATAAACATATAAAATCAGTAAAATAACCTGTATGTTTATAGGCCTATATTTATATACGTTTTAGGTCTCTCTCTTCGTTCAACAACAACAGATCTCTCAATAATTTCCACAGAGATTTGTTCTCTCGTCACCAAGTTCGTTTCTGTTTCGTGCGTAATATTTAGGGATGCATAATCTTTTGAATTATCAAGTTATTATCGACATATTTATATCGAAGTCGGGTAAATATCGCTTTCCGATATATACACCATGCCAACGCGATATTAACGATTAAAATCTTTATTTTATTACCTATTTATTATAGCTCTGTAATAAGTCGGTAGGAAATGGTTTTTGCAATATCAATAATGTAATTATATCGAAGTCAGCTCGTTTAGCATGAGCACCAAAACGCGATGTGCTAATGCTATATCGATGCTGAATGTCAAAACCACAATGTCGTTTGACAGTTGAGTATCGCTAAAAAGCTTTATAATATCGCTTTTTGATGCTTATGCTACGGGAGCAGGTACTTAGGTAATAACGATATCCAAAATATCGACCATGTCAACGCAATATTTATCGATATTTTTAGTATCATATGCGACAGCACCCTGTAAACAACAAAACATTTTGCGTAATTTCGGTGTGTTGTATATCCAAATACATCCAGTCAAATTGAATGAATTCAATAGAAGGTAGTGTAGACTAGATCCTTCCTTTATATAGGTAACTCATCTATTTACTATGAAGCAAGGAACTAGGTTCAGCTTCTCAGCTAAACAGACGAGCCGGCAATCACTTAAAGCTATCCAGGGATCTACTTCGCAGAGCCATCTCAATGGACGGGTAAGTATTCTCAGAATAATATCGGAAAATGCAACGTCCAACAGATAGTCGGATCAATGTCGGAAGCACGGTGAAAAGTGAAAAAAGGCATTTATTTAATAGGAGATTGCGCATGTGGATGGAGCTTTAGTGACTTCTGCAATGCCCAGGAAAAATGTGACCGAAATTTTTCTTCTTGCATTTTAGACATGCGGGCGACCGCAGCCGCATGGGATATTCAGTGTATGAAAATTACTATATTCAGTGTATGAAAATTACTATATTCAGTGTATGAAAATGTATGACGCCGTTTCCGAAGTTTGCGACGGACGCGTGCACGACAGAATTCGGCCGCACGACGCCATACATTTTCATACACTGACTAATCGCATCAGCTGCGCTCGTGAGTGTTAGCGGTAGCACGAAGTCTTTCACCTTTAGTGCTTCGGAAGGCGTGGTAAGTTGTTCAATTCCAACTAATACGTAATAGCCAATCAAATGACGCGACATCAAACAATCGAACCAATCAGCGCTCACATCCAAGAGCAACGACGCAATCAGAACCAAGTTTTGGTCAAGTTATGAACTACAACCTTCGTAGGCGCGTGCGTCGTCGTCGTCGGTAAGTTGTTGATCCCGGCTGCATCTGCAAATGAAATGAAATGAAAAGTCATTTATTCGATCTAGGCTGTTACAAGCACTTGTGAAGGTCAGAAGCTACGCCATCGGTTCGCAAAACTACGGCGGACCTTGTACTGAGAAGAACCGGCAAGAAACTCAGCAAGGGCTGCTTTTTTCTCCCTTATTGATATATACAGAGTCGTCAAGTTGAAAAATGACTTCAGAGATACTTCTGAAGTCACCTTCCATTACATCATTTAGGATATAGATATATACAGTTACAATAATAATTTTATATTTAGTATTATAGGAAGCGGCATTAGATAGGTACCATATTACTGTTACAAAAACTGACTAATACCCATCAAATAACAAATTACAAAGACCCTATGTCCATGCATTACGATCTTTTAGATAATCATTAACTTTATAATAGCCCTTATTCATAAGAGAATTCTTGATCTGAGATTTAAATTTGGTTAGTGGAAGCTCACTTAACAAGCCGCTCGACCGCGTGGGAGGTAGGTAGGGAAGGTCTATAGGTCTACCCAGCAGTGGGGATATTAAAAGCCTGTTGAACATATGCAATATTCGAAAAGTGTTTAGTATACATAGTCTAACTTGTAGTGGGCCCCCGTTTCGCTAGACTTCGTAGTAGGTCCATTGTAAGTGAAGTAGGGCAAAGCGGATTTCCCGCTCGAATTGGAGCGACCGTCTGGGGAAGCATCCATCTTACAAGAAGAAGAAGGCCACAGTAAAATAACAGTACTTTTTTGATGGTGTTGTGTTGCTGCTGGTAAGTAAGGTTTCAGGGTTCTAAGAGTTTAGGTTCAGGCCGGCAAAGTGCGGCACACTTTATGCCACATCATCTACTTTCGATTGGACTCCACCTACATTAATATCAGGTGGGTACGGGTAATTTTGACGACCTCCGTGGCCGAGCGGTTTCTACGCCGGATTTCATGGTGTCGCCGATGGGGGCAGATGATTGTGTGATGAATACGAGCATTTGTAATCCAGTCATGGATGTTTAATATGTATTTCTATATATATATATTTATATATGTACCTACAATATATGTATTCTATCCGTTACCCTAGTATCCCATAACACAAGCCTTACAGTGCTTACTTTGGGGCTAGGCTAATTGGTGTGATTGTTTTTTTTTGTTTTTTTTTTATTTCGGAGCCTCGTATATAAAAAATATCGGTCTTCGTGATGCAGTGCTTATGATACTTTGTTTAGTCTTGAAATGTATAAGACAGCTATATTGCTTTTTGACATTCATAGTAATAATGACATATATCACATACTGGACACTGGGGTGGGTGAAACCTATTTTTGTATATTGCAATCATATTGCAATGCTCCATTAAATATTTATTTTTCTGTAATTATGAAGCAGCGCTGCTATAACGCAATTTCTTCAGTTACCTAATTAACACAATGCAATGTAATTCGTCACCCACCAATCCGCACTCGGCCCGCGTGGTGGGTCACGGCCCAATCTCCCTACTCCATCCATAGGGAAGGCCTGTGCCCCAACAGTGGGGACATTAATAGGCTGATGATGATGATGAATGTTAATTCATACTCTTACTAACCTGAACTCCAATACAAATTAGGTAAATCTGATTATTTAGACAAATATAATTCTAATGAACAACAAAAAAACAACACGTTTCGAAACGCAATCCAATTTTAATTGTGGCAAACAATATCAGATAATTTGCATAACCAATCCAATGCTATCATCCGAGTGGATAAAAATACGAACAAAACACTGGGAAAGGTTTTAATATGGATTATATGAAACATTGTTTTCATCATAACAATGGATTGGTAAAGCCACCCCAAGGAGATATCTCGTTCGATAACAAGCTTTATAATTAACACCGAAGGAGATAGTTTTGAGTAAATACTGTTCCATTCTTTTGTGAATTTTAAACCAGCTCTAGAGTGGATTGCGGTTTTTTCTATTTATTTCGAACTAGTGGCCGCCGGCGACTACGTCCGCGTTAACTTCAGTTTTATAATAATAATTTTTATTCATGCCAACAATTTAAGGTACAAAAAATTTTACAGCTGTTAAATTTACGAGACAAAGTACTGGAATTTATTTTTATTAGATTTTTTTACATAAGGCAGTAGTCTTAAAATGAAAAAGCACAACTGACCCTAGATAGGCTATAAATATAGCCTGTGTTTACGGATTCAGCCTC
Organism: Chilo suppressalis; assembly: GCA_902850365.2. Classification (NCBI taxonomy): domain Eukaryota; kingdom Metazoa; phylum Arthropoda; class Insecta; order Lepidoptera; family Crambidae; genus Chilo; species Chilo suppressalis. Next base: position 10,518,365 of record OU963917.1, on the reverse strand, counting down.
TTCCAATAGGTTCCTTAAGATGACACAGTAATAAATTGTTACAGGTTAGCGAAGCAGATCAGATAACAGCATTTGTTCATGACAAAGATATTAAAATACAAAAATTACTGACTACATAAAATGGATAGAATACGCGTATGTGTGTGGTGTGTGTGTGAGTGTGTGTGTGCTTGCGTGTGTGTGCGTATGTGTGCATGTAATGATAACTTTTATAATAAATCTTTCAGTAACCTAACGCACCAAAAGGTAGTGTTATTTTACGAAGGTGTTTAAGGTGGAGGTTGCTTCGCCAGGCGGGAGCTCATTTTTGAGCGGTATATCCGCTGTGCCTTACCCCTCCTAAAATATATATATAATCTATAACAGCCCTTTAACCAAAGAGACTAGACTAGGTGTGGTTTTTGGGTTCAGCTATGATGGCTAATACAGGAACTGAATAATAAAATGGTACATTTTAACGTGAAATAAAAAAGCATGCGGAAAATTTACTGAAAATTGGTCGAAAGGGATCCAATTTCTGACGAAATTTTCCGCAATACGACTTTAATGGATGCGGCTATAGTAAACAAAGGCGGTGTCTGTTAGTTAACGCAATAAGTACGGAGATGTAATAGAAAAACGATCTTAACGTAAACAGATACAGTTGCTTTTGATTTGTTTTTCAGAAAATTATTAATCCAACTTTTTGTTTTTGCTCGAGTAGTTTCATTGTAACTTCCACAGAATATAGAAAGAGGTTAGAAGGGCCTTGTGGGCGGGGCAGACGCGCCACAGTTATGTGTGAGCAAATGCTCATAACTTGAGCAAAACTTGGTTCTGAGTGCGTCGTTGCTCTCGGTTGTAAGCTATGATTAGTTCGATTGTTTGATGTTAGGTAGAAGTGTAACGGGGGCGAGCCGGCGACATCGATTCCCGTACATACGGTCTATGATCACCCTTGTAAGCTCTTTCTGCGTTCTGTGATTTCTATCTTAATAACGTTCTACTGGCTACATTTTCATTTGTGAGATCATATAAATACCTATGTAATCTATACCTTAATATTATAAGTGAGAAAGGAAACCCTAAATTGAACCAATTTTAACCGACTTCAAAGACGAGGTTCTCCATTCACCCTGTATGTTTTATTTTAATGTACGTATACCGATTACGCCGTGATTTCTGATCCAAATTTACGTGATTCTTTTTTGTCCGATGCAAAATAGTTGCCATTTGGTCCCATATAAATTTAATACAGTTCGACATAGTAGTTTTTATTTTATGAGCATTTTGGTTACTTGGGCGATGTAATTTTGTTTCAAATTTTCGTTTGTACTAAGTCGATTTTCATTTTTGAAGTGATATCTTCTTATGGGAGGGTAAACCGCTTCGTTACGTAACGCGTTACGGTGCCAGGTATTATTTCTGTCTGTAAGGAATACCATTAATTTAATGTATGTAAACCCCCCCCCCCCCCATGAGGAGCTCGATGGCGCAAGTGGTTAGCGCGTTCGGCTGCGATCGTTGAAGTTAAGCAACTTTCGCTGTGGTCGGTCATTGGATGGGTGACCATAAAATAAGCTGTTGATCCGAGCATGGTCATGACCCAATATCCCTCTTCCATCCATAGGGAAGGCTGGTGCACTCCTGGCCCGTGGGGGCGTTAATATGCTGATGACGATGAAACATACGCCCAACTTTCTAAACTCTACATTCCCCCCCCCCCCCTACCCCCCTAAGAGGCCTTCAGTCTTCAGAGTACATCCGATTTCTAAGCACTATTCAGTAGTACTTGCTGAAGCAGAGCTGCATCATCCCCTTCTCTGGGGTTGATCGCATCAGACGAAGCCTGTTAGACGTTTAATGCCATAGGCGTCCCCCATTATTAAATTTTACTATCTCGAGCTCCTCCGTGCTTTGGAAGGCACGTTAAGACGTTGGTCCCGTTATCACCCACCAATCTGCACTGAGCCCGCGTGGTGGGTCATAGCCCAAACTCCCTATTCCATCCATAGGGAAAGGCCTGTACCCTAGCAGTGAGGACATTAATAGACTGATGATTTTGGGTACATCCCAATAGACATTATAACAAATACTAGGTATACATAACATGCTATCGTTAATCGTAAATATAAGATAAAGTCGGAATCATATGCCGTGAGTACACGGAAATGTGTCATCATTTATTATCATGTGAGAACCAATATTGTTGCTTACTTGTAACCCCATTTTTCTTGGTATCTACCTACTATCTGAGTCACAAGAAATATTTGCCATTATAAATAGACCTCCAGAACAAAGATTCTCAAAAGGTTAACTGAACGAATGCGTTGCATCGAAAGGTGTGCTTAAAGTGGTTACTTGAACACAGACGATTCACTGTACTTTTTATCATTATTGGTGCCTTCCAATAACTAGTGGTTAGTTTTAAAATGTCAGATATCGGTTACATGATTCACTGTAATGCCGTTTTGTTTTTTACTGTAAAAATAATGATTATAATTTTTGAAGTGAAAACTTCTTTAGCGTGTCCACTTTTTTTGTATGGGTAAAAAATGTTAAACTCGCGTCAGGTTAAACACGTGGGCTGATCGCATCAATAAAATTGGAAAGGTTGTTCACTTTCGATATATTGGGCGAAACATAGTAATGTTTTATTTTATCGCATTATAATAATTAGTAGACAAGAATAGTTCGTCGATAAAAAAAACATATCAAAATATTTACTCTAGTAGTTTTAACATCTGCTATTTAATCGAAATAAAAAACAAATCATTCAGTTATAATTCTGGGTATCTAATAAAACGCTCCCGATTTTAAAAACATATTTAACGCCCATCGTAAAAAAACTAAACTAATCCCCAGGGCTTCCTTTCAGGATAAGCCTTACAGTAACTTCTATATAATTGTAGAGTAGAACTTGGTCAATATTTTTTTACGATGGGCGTTAAATATGTTTTTAAAAAAAAAAAAAAAAAAAAAAAAAAAAAAAAAAAAAAAAAAAAAAAAAAAAAAAAAAAAAAAAAAAAAAAAAAAAAAAAAAAAAAAAAAAAAAAAAAAAAAAAAAAAAAAAACATATTTAACGCCCATCGTAAAAAAAAAAAAATATTGACCAAGTTCTACTCTACAATTATATAGAAGTTACTGTAAGGCTTATCCTGAAAGGAAGCCCCAGGGCTTCCTTTCAGGATAAGCCTTACAGTAACTTCTATATAATTGTAGAGTAGAACTTGGTCAATATTTTTTTACGATGGGCGTTAAATATGTTTTTAAAAAAAAAAAAAAAAAAAAAAAAAAAAAAAAAAAAAAAAAAAAAAAAAAAAAAAAAAAAAAAAAAAAAAAAAAAAAAAAAAAAAAAAAAAAAAAAAAAACATATTTAACGCCCATCGTAAAAAAATATTGACCAAGTTCTACTCTACAATTATATAGAAGTTACTGTAAGGCTTATCCTGAAAGGAAGCCCTGGGGACGTAGCTTGCAATAATTATAAAAGATAATACCTGAGATGCTTTACTTTGTTTATTCGAATCGAACTTAGAGATAATACAATAATCTTTCTATCAACCGATCTAATCTGTGCCTGAATTCTATCTCCCAGAATATTCGATATGAGACAGAAGGCTCTCATATTCGAATCTTTAAAATAATGACATTTTTCTTTATAGCAAAGAGCAAAGAGTTTAGTAACACTACGGGCGTTACACAGTATCTAGCATATTATATTTTTATTAAAAGCGTTTTCCTGTTAGATGTTTCAGTCTAAAGAAAATTTTACTATAAAGAAAATTCATTTGATGCAACTCCCGTCTGAAACAGAACAGGGAGAAGAAGTACTTCTGTTTTAGTCAAACGACAAATTTAAAAGAGATTAGCATCCTTTAATCTTGATTAAAATTTGCAGATAGTTAAGGTTTCAAAATTACACATTTATTTAGTAAACATGGAAATTTAAAGAAAAAAAAATTGTCCTAATTTGCTAGTAAAGTTTCTCAGTCAACTCAAAAAAAAAATTCACTGTATGACCAACCAAAAAGGATGTATATATGAAACTATGTAGGTCCATATACTTATGCGTGCAAGTACCATTATAATAAGCTGGCGATAAAGTTACTCTATTAAGTTAATCCTCTTCAAGTAGAAGTTAAGTTGCCCTTAAAAACGGCCCGTTTACTCAGGGGTGCTATTTTAACTACAAATTGGATTAACTTGTACGATGCACCGAGCTTAGAATATAACTTAGCCGAAACCTTACTTACCTGAGTCAAGTTCGTTGTTTTGTACTTAAGAAGAGGATTATTGAGATTGCGACAGACACAATTTGTATTTAAATTAAGGTTAAACTTTTCGGATTAGAAAGGATAGATTCCCAAAACTGCCTATGGTCAACACGAAAGTAAAAAAAAATATAAATGTGTTTATCCCATCATCGAAATTCAATCCTTAAACAAACAGTATGGATTGAAGTAAAATTTAGTATTGTGTACTGTTAAAAACACTGCTGTGTACTTTTATAAATAGTGCCTCTAAGTTCCAATTTTTTTACTGGAAATTCAGTCTATGCCCCGTGCTTTCTGGAAAGAACATACTCAGTTTTCACGCTGGAATTCGCCGGAGTGATTTATTTATTTAAAAAGTACACCAACAGTATATGGTTGGTGGTATCACATTTATAAAACTTTTCACTATTACCAAGTGCTTATACATATAGGTACCTGTTTTACGCGTACATAACATTGGTAGTGATTAGAAATTTATTTGAAAATCGTGTGCAAAGGACATTGCTCGTTCCCCATACATTGAATGCCCCAGAACGCACAGCAATGAGATAATGCTAGTTTTGTTTGGAATCATTCAGAAACTCTCATTAGGCATTTGTTGAAATACGGACAACTTGAGGAACCGTGGCCTACTACAGAATGTATTAGATTTTGAGGTTATAATTATTATACTTAATCGTACACGATGTACACTTTATAACTTCTGAATAGATTTATTGTTTACCTCTATGTAAGCACTTAAATAATATGAATTAAATAAACATAAATGCAATTAATAATAAAAATAATAAATGCTTATATTCATATTAATTTATGAGTGTTGGCAGTTGGCACCTACGATACCTATACCTACCTGTGTAATAATAGATTTATTTTCTAATAAAATGTTCAAAGGCTTTCCATTTACCTGTTTCTATATTTTATTATTGGTAATAAGGTATGTAGGTTCCTGGTTATCATTATGATTTTCATAAAAATAAACAGATATTACATGGGATGGGAGTATAACTATCTTTACATAATTTCACAAATTATCTATCTATAAATATAATGTTAATACTAGTGATAATGACATGGTAACAATGAAATGAAATGAAATGTCATTTATTCAGTCTAGGCTGTTACAAGCACTTGTGAAGGTCAACAATCCCGTAAATAACTTATATTTTATTTATTTTTATTTATTTAATTCTAGACCAAAATCCACAGCATTTTCTTAATATAATACAGGTTTTACAATACAGTTTATCTTAATGCCAATTACGGATTTTCATTTTTTAGTTATAGCATAATAGTTTAGAAAACCCTCTACCAAACAAGGGCGAGATGTGTGCAATGCGCGCGCGTTTATGTATATGTGCGTGTGTGTGTGTGTGTGTGTGTGTGTGTGTGTGTGTGTGTGTGTGTGTGTGTGTGTGTGGGTGTGTGTGTGTGTGTGTTTGTGAGTATATATGTATACATGTGTGTTTCATTTTTGTTTGTATATTACCAATCAACCAACAGATCTAAAAGTTGTTTTTTAAAAGATGCTTTACTTCTGCAAGCAAATATGTCAACAGCCGTGAAACCTTTATTGTATGTACTTTGCGTTCGAAAAACAACTGAGTTTTGTGCATAGTTTGTGCGACATGTAGGAATTGCGAAAAAGAAAGATGATGTATGTCTGGTACGGGTAGTGGGTGTGTAGAGTGTTAAAAATGAAGAGGCAAGCTCAGTGCAGTCTATATTCCCATTGCAAACGTCGTAGAGAAATGCCATATCGAGCATAGTGCGCCTGTCCTCAAGAGGGACCAAACGATGGAAACGACATCCTTCCCTATAGTCCGGACAGTCATTTCTTTTTCTGTAATTAAGATGCTTAACAAATTTTGACTGTATCGATTCTAAGTCATGTTTATAAGTAATGTATTGTGGATTCCAAATATTGCAGCAATATTCAAGAATACCACGACAGTATGCAAAGTACAAAATCTTTAAACAAAGAGTATCAGTAAAAGGCTTGCCAATCCTCAAAATAAACCCTAAATTCTTATAAGCTTTGTTGACTATTGTTGCTACGTGGGTAGAAAAAGTTAATTTATCATCAAAGAGTATACCGAGATCTTTCACCAGATACGTTCGTGTAATAGATGTGCTATTCAAACAATAATCAAACGCAATAGGAACTTTTTTGCGCGTAAAGGTAATTATCAAACATTTGATCACATTGATTTTTATTTTATTTTGTTCGTAATAAGTTGATAATCTGTCTAGGTCCTCCTGAAGTTTTAGGCAGTCCAACGTAGATTTTATTGACATATAAATCTTCGTATCATCTGCATACATTAGATACTTGGCATATCGAAAACACTGACCTATGTCGTAGAGGTAAGCGACATACAGAAGAGGACCGATTATCGATCCCTGCGGCACACCGGATGGTATAGTAACATAATCAGATCTGAGTTCACCCATAACTACCGCTTGACGTCGATTGCGCAGGTAGGACTCAAACCACCTTAGCAGGTCTCCACGTATCCCAATTTCGTGAAGCTTACGAAGAAGGATTAAATGATCGACGCGGTCGAACGCCTTCTCAAAATCTGTATAGATCGTATCGACCTGGTTTCCCCCATCAACGCTCTCGAGGACATCTTGCGAAAACACTGCGAGATTGCTATTAGTCGACCTGCCCTTTATAAACCCATGTTGCTGTTCAGGGATGATACGATTAATGAAGGGATAAACATGATGGTGGACAACCTTTTCAAACAGCTTGCTGAGAACATTAAGAATTGATATTGGCCGATAATTCTCAACCAACGTCTTAAGTCCCTTCTTGTGTATGGGTACAATGTGGGCAGTTTTCCAGATATCGGGGAAAAAACCTTCACGCAAACATCTATTGAAGATAAATGTTATGGGCGCAACTAATGATTCCGCACATCGGACAAAAAATATTGGCGGAATCATGTCACTGCCAGGACCCTTAGAGACATCTAAACCCTGAAGAAGTTTTAGTATCATATTCGGATCGACATCAAAAGTGTAAAGGTGATCATTTTGAGCTTCAGAGAGAGGTGGTACTGTATGGCTCGACGTGCTAGTTGTGCCAAAGTTTCTGTAGAAAAAGTCATTAAAGGCTGCACAGATTTGCTGCTCATTAGACAGATTATTACTATTATAAACCATTGATCTTGGGTAGCAGGAGTTATTTTTCCTGCGGGACTTAACGTATGACCAGAATGTTTTAGGCACACGTTTAATTTTTTCTTGGCAGTCCAAAATGTATGACTCATAACACCTAGCTTTGAGTGCTTTCTCTCTAGCCCTAAGCACAGAAAATGAAACATAATCAATTTGGTTCCGAAATCGTTTCCAATATTTGTGAATTTTGGATTTTTCTTTAATAACTTTAATTAAAGCGGGGCTGTACCACAAGGGATATTGATGTCTACTACCAACATTTACTTGTGCCACATGCTTATTTATTCACTTATACATGATATCATAAAAGTTTCTAATCATGTCATCCGCAGACGCTTGATGCAAAACAAAGGACCAATCGAAAGATGAAAAGTCATCGTTAAGAGCAGAGTAATTCGCTTTACGGTACTGATACTTTTTACGTGTAGGTATTTTAAGGGGTGGTATAGTTATATCTGAGGCGTTAAATAGTAAGGCCGGGTGAAATTTATCTTCCTCAACTAATGGACTACAGGATCTGTCCAGAGCTGCGGGAAAGTTAGCAAAAATTAAATCTAATGTATTATTGTGTGAGTTAATGATCGAGTTATATTGATAAAATCCGTTGTAAGACATCGTATTAATCAGTTTCGCAGCTGAGGTTTGCACGTCCACAGATCCCTTTTTTAAGAAATTAGGCCTACCAGTAGACCACTCAACACACGGTAAATTGAAATCACCAGCCAAAAGAATGTAGTCATCAGAGTGAGTTTCTGTGACATGTGATATAACGTCGAGTAATATTTGTATACGGGTGGGAATAGCTCGATCGGGCGGTAAATCAATCACAGCAATATGCATATTTTGCTTATCGGTTCCGATAGCGCGCGAAGGTATAGTAAACCAAACGCACTCGACTTCGTCGTGCCCCACTCCGGCCGCGGGCGCGCTTGCAGCCGCGCGGCACAGAGCGCCATAACTCCGCCGCCGAGCGCGCCGCGGTCACGACGAATAACGTCATAGTTACTGTCGCAGAGTTCTGAATCTAGTATGCCATCGCATAACCACGTCTCAGTCAGCAAAGCCACATCAAATTCGGTCAAAAATGTGTTGTTAAAGAACGAGTTAGTTTTAGTACGCAGCCCTCTTACGTTCTGATAGTAAAAATTTAATCGATTAGGTGACGAAGCCATTGCGTATTAACCGTGTTTGAATAGCTGTTATATATAAGCGTACTAATGTATAAGAGTGTATGGTTGTGACAAGATAACGCAAGAAAAAATGTGGGTGACTGCGAATAAACATAGTCGCGTTCGAATACTGAGTGAATCCGAGATTGTGTAGACTTTGAACATTATAATGTAATCCGGCAAAATCGCAAAACAATAACAACAATGACTTTACAGTGGACACATTATATGCGCAAAACTTGTTAAACATCTTAAAAATGCTCAATTGCGGTATATATTTTAAATATATGTATATATTGTACACACACACACACATATATATATAACCAGCGAACTTCATACCGCCCTAAAAAATAGGGGTTGTCCAGCGGACAAAATTGTGAATCTAAACCATTCTCAGATCCCCTTGAACACACACAAAAAATTTCATCAAAATCGGTCCAGTCGTTTAGGAGAAGTTCAGTGACATACACACTCACAGAAGAATTATATATATAAAGATATATATACATACAGATGGAGCTATAGAAGTTTCACTTCAGTCGTGTGGTCATAAGCACACTCGTTTTCTGATGGTGAACGGCCACCATAGCCAATAGAGTCGTAGATGTCGATAGACACTTGCGACATCAAAAAACATCAGTCGCACGGTTGCCTATCCTGACACACTTCTCTACAACGTGGAGCCCTGGTACATTACTCACCGTTTGTTTCGTCACGTTTTATTTTAGTGTGGTCTTCTGTAAAGTGGAGGTTACCACTTTAAATGAAAATAAAACATAAGTATTAAATCGAAGCAACATCCTTTATTTAAATCTTTCCAATAAACCCTTTTGTATCCCTGTCAAAATACTTCTTGTAAAGATTTCTTTGATTGTCTGTCAATTCATCCATTTTCTTTGAAATCCCAATATTGCCGTGATTAATTAATTTAAAACGAGAGGGTTCTTAATGATTCTCATTTATTTAATCTTCAGTCTGCTCTCATCTGCGCGCTGATGACTTATTAATTGTTCGTTAAAGTAAAATTATGATGCTAAAATCCAGACAGAATTATATAAGAAACAAGGAAATGATGACGCCACCCCCCGGTGGGGCATAGCGGATATCCCGCTCTTATTGGAGCACCACCACAGCGAAATACTGGCGGTCTTAATTTCATTAAGCATTCTCTACCAGTCAGCCGGAGAATGTTACAGAGCTTAAACAGAGATTATCCTCTTCAATCTCCTTTATGAACATTAATTGTTTATTTAAAAGCTTTCTTTACAAAATTCAATCAATGTGGTTGGATCGAATTCACGTGAAGTTATTAACGAATTCCATTTCATTTGTTACAGGTAAACTCGGCGGATGTTGGTGAAGTTCGCGTTGAATTGGAGCCATTCAAATTTACGAATTCGCCGACATTTTTGAATAAAGCATCGAACGCTACAATTCGCCAGTTTAAAATTACTCCCGGACCACGGCCACAATACAATTGGGACTAGGGTTGACACAATCTGCCTACTTATAATGCGGACCAGTTTTTTTTATAGTGTCTACTAAAGCCGCTTTTTTTGGTTTTTACAGGAACCTGTAAGTTTTCCGGGTTAAAATGTATCCTATGTGTCAATCCATATCATACACTATACGCGTACAAAATTTCATCTTAATCCGTTCATTAGTTTTTGCGTGGTTGAGTAACAAATAAATATAAAGTTTCACACATGTAGAATTAGTGTCGAACCATACACAGCGAATTTTGAGCGATGTATCTGGCGTTGCACCTAATTATTGCGCGTGGTGTGAACGGTTTGGTTGTAAAATTTTTATGGAACACTAAGATTTCGCGTAACATATCGGAAATGCTCGTTTTACTGTTTTATTTGAGTATAGGATATCGTCATGTTAATCAGCTTCAAATTAAGAATCTCACCGTAATTTTGTTTAAATACTTACCCAGTATTAAGCTTTCGAAAACATTATACTCATATAAACAACCTCCCATCCCTACGCCGGACAATTGTAAAACAATTCCGTGATACATTCTTCGCTGTCAACATTCGTATCCGTGACAATATCGAAATATTTACAATGTTGACAACCCTAGGTAAGACTCGCAGTCCACAATGAACTGTTTAATTGAAATGGTTATAAAGCTATGTGATTATTCGATTCATTTAAGCTGACCGCAAATCGCAAACATTTAATGATATTTTAGAGAAGTTGGGCATAGCGGAATTTCCGCAACAGTGAATTAACACTACCTCCTTTTTGATCAACATGTCTTATAGAAAAAGCGCAGGTGACAATTTGGTGTCTCAAGACAGGGTAGCCATCGGCGCAGGTGATACTTTGGTGTCTCGAGACAGGGTAGCCAACGGCGCAGGTGATACTTTGGGGTCTCGAGACAGGGTAGCCAACGGCACAGGTGATACTTTGGTGTCTCGAGACAGGGTAGCCAACGGCGCAGGTGATACTTTGGGGTCTCGAGACAGAGTAGCCAACGGCGCAGGTGATACTTTGGTGTCTCGAGACGGGGTAGCCAACGGAGCAGGCGATACTTTGGTGTCTCGAGACGGGGTAGCCAACGGAGCAGGTGATACTTTGGTGTCTCGAGATAGGGTAGCCAACGGAGCGGTGATACTTTAATGTCTTGAGACAGGGTAGCCAACGGAGCAGGTGATACTTTGTAGTCGTAATCTAGACATAGCATTTATTCGTTTGAACTATCAGAATATTGTCATTTTAATCACTTCTGTCCGCACTCAGAGTTATTATTGATTCATTTTCAATAATAATGTATTATCTATATTCACTTCTCGTTCATTTTTTGATTTTAAATTTGCTTGAGTTCGTGGAATATCAACTTGTACAGAATGATACGGTACCATAGTCCATTATAATTTTCGATGGGTTTTCTGAGCTGATAATCAGCTTCTTAAACCACTCTTTACCAAACCCTTATGTTAATTGTCTCTTAGTAATCACTGTCATTTTAGACGGGAATGCGAGTTAGCATCTGGAATAAAACCACGAGAAGCCCGCGTGACATATAATTTGAGGTGGTGGCTGGTGCTGAATCATCGGTCCATGTCCACGAAACCGTATTTGTTCGCATTCAACCATGTTTCTTTAATAAGTACGACATTACCCCAATCTGTAATTGTATTTCCTTGACGTAAGAATTTTACTCTCTTCATAACATCGTAGCGTTTCAGCAGGAATTAACGCAATTATTTCAGCATGTCATATTTTTAAAATTAAAGCTGCCAATAAATAAGCCTTCTTCTTTTAGCGAACTTATTATCTTTTTCCATGTATATATTTTTTTTATTTTTTAAGCATGTAACTGCTTGATGTTTGAATCTAAAGAAAACATAACTAGAAAACGATAGCGCAATAAATAAATATTGTATTCTACCACATACATGGTAGTACTTTTATACTGATAATTAAAGCAATTCGTGCAAAATTATTCCCTAACCATTCCAAAATATCAAAAATGCAAGTTAATATTCAAGTTTTCACTTCTGACGGCACTCCCGGAGTGCAACCCGTCGTTTTTATATTTTTAAGCATGTAACTGCACGATGTTTAAATCTAAAGAAAATATAACTATAAAATCTTCCACGCGCTCCAGGATCGAACCCGCACCCTTCGCTATCCGGGCGAATGCACTGACCAATTATGCTACCGCGGCCCTGATAGCGGCGTCGAAATTCCTCTAGCCATTCTTAAGCTGCAAGGCAGGGCCATCTCTTCGCATTGTAGGTAATCAATGATTTTTCTATTTCTATATTATTGTATTTTAATAGTAAGTTAAATAATAAGTTTATTATAATCACAATGTGGTTATTCATTTATGTTGAAATGTTTCTTCACAAGTAATCTTTGAATTCATTCATTGTCTTTGGTTTAAATTCTTGTTGTGTAAAAAGAAGAAGGGGTTCGCTGACTGACATTGTAACGACGTTCGGTTCTTTAGAACAGGAATTGTTTATTATCTTAAGGTCCACTTGTAGCAATATTGATAAATCGCAATTTAACTAAAACTATACTATATTCAGCTTAAACCATAGAAAAATGTCAAAACGTCAATATCGCCTTGACATTTTTCTAAGGGTGTAAGCTCGTTTCAGATGGATCGAAATTCAGTTAAATTTCTAAAATTACCTTCTTTGGTCATTTTAACAATAAATATGTACTTACTCAACTTTGTGACCGCCGTTGTAAGGTTACGTTGTTGAATTTTGATGAAGTTTCAAATGTGATCTATTAAATTGGCCCTACTAGTAGTAATGCATTTCCGTTGTCAACCTTTCATTTCGGAATCCCAAAAATACTGAACCGATATAGAATAAGACCCCCGGCCCTTTCACTTTTTAGTTATCCTCAGTATCCATAATAGCCAAGCGTTATCTTTTAAACCCCTGAACCATTCACTATGGTTGTGGAATGGGTGCCCACACGTTAAATCACTGGTTAATGGCTTTTTCTATCGCCCACACAAAAATTTGTTCTTAGGTGAGTGATTTTCAACTGAGTGCAACTAAGTACTTACGACCTTCCGAAACCTACGAGTGTTGAGTGAGGCAGGGCCGTATTCAGATATTGTTCAGATAAGAATAACAAAAAATTACCGGACTTTATGTTGCAATATAATATTTAAAAGATTAAAGTGCCTGAATTGCTGATATCGCAAAAAAATTTATTAATCTTAAATACGTCGTAGTATAATAATTTATTCTTTTCGTGGCACACCATTTTCCCTTTTGAGTAACATCCAGAAGCTCGACGAAAGGGCTTGCAAGGCCTCCTCAATCCAGAGAATATGTCATTAAATTTTGACGAAATGCTTACCCAACGAATCGATATTTTTTATTTCTTTGACTTAATCACTTTCTTTACTAAAACGGCTGAATGCACTTAGATGAAATCACACACGTATAGTTTTAAATCTAGTCTAGGACATAAGGCAATGGACCTTATAGTGTAAGTGTGAGTAACATATAATTATTTTGTCCCAAAAAATTATATAGGTGTCTATGGAATTCCCAAAACTTAACTACGAGACTTCGGTTGATTTCCTGGTTTTGGCACTCCTATTCGAGGTTCCTTAAGGATATTTTATAGCCCGCGAACAAAGTCAAGTCAAAAATTTATAATCACAAAGTATATAGAAATATAATTATTAATTGAAGCCAAAACATTCCCTGGATACGGCCGCGTCTATCCTTCCTTCGGGAAAGCTTCGGGGCTTTTAACGCCTCCTCACTTATTATAAACAGGTAGCACTGTTTTGTTCTCTGTGTCTATTGACCTTTTTATAGGTTCAAATCTTTAAGTATATCCTGTCGGTATAATTTGACTGAATAAGTAGATACCTGGAAAAGAAAATTATTTGTTGCCAACATTATAAATTCAAATTATAACATTCCGTTGCGTTTTAGTTTCCTGTTTCGTTCGTTCGTTTTGTGTTTTACTGCAGAATTTAGGTTTTATTTTTCTAAAATTACATGATCAATATATATTTTTACATTAAGTACACAGCGTATAACTACTAAAGTTTGAATGATGCGTCACAGTTCGTCGCACATCACAATTCAATAATTTATCCATCATTGTCACTTAACATATTATTTGAAACTAACATTTTAAGTTTAAATTTTATATTGTTTTCTTTATGCGAATCTCTTAATGCTGGTGAAAATGTTAAACTTTAAGTCCTATCACCAATGATATTATAATAAGAGCTGCTATATGTTATAATTGTGCACGCTGCGGAAACTCGAAAACAGACCTGAAGCGTCTTGACGACTAATTTATGTTAGTCTATCCAGAAGAAAACATTTGGCCCGTTTTTAATAAACGGGGAATAAGCTAATACTAGTCACACCGTATTTTGTTCATGTCCCTCAAATGCCATTTGTCATTCAATTTTTTTTCTTTTTTTTATAGATAGGTCCGACAAATGACTTCACCCCACCTGATGTTAAGTGAAGGTGAAGTCCAGACGCGAAGATAGCTGATACAGCAGTTCTACCTGCCACACCAGCCATCCTCACCCTGCCTGCAATGAACCGAGACCAAACGTGGAGTAACTGAGACAAGCTTATTCTCGGATTATTAATAAGGAGATTGAAGTCGGAACAGATTTTAAGCGTAATTACTATGAACGCAACATATATCTTCAAATTTACAAAATTGCAATTGCAAAAATTGGAAATTGTATTTCTCAAATGCATTTCTGTTTTAAGAGTCATCAGGCTTCAGCCGGGTATCCACTAGTTTAACATAAAGTATATTTTTAATGAGGAGCTCGCTGGCGCGGATGGTTAGCGCGTTCGGCTGCGATCGTTGAAGTTATGCAACTTTCGCAGTGGTCGGTCCAATCCAATGATGGGTGACCAAAAATCTTCTATCTCAAGTTCCTCCGTGCTTCGGAAGGCACGTTAAGCCGTTGGTCCCGGCTGCATCTGCAGTCGTTAGCACCCGCCAATCCGCACTGGGCCCGCATGTTGGGTCTGTTTCCAATCTCCCATTACATCCATAGGGAAGGCCTGAGCGTCAGCAGTAGGGACATTAATAGGCTGATGATGATGATATTTTTAATACTCAAGCAAGGAAGCAAGTGCAAACACGTAGGTATACTTAACAAACCTTCGCCTTTATTAGTTAAATTACGAAAATTGTTTGCAGAATTTCAAAATGCGGTTTTATTTCCCTCGGTAAACGTTTCAAACACATATAATATTACGACATATTTTCATCATAAAATCAACTCGCGACCAATTCTTGGAAACTTGGCGTAGCGCGGATCATTATCAAAGAATTTCCGATTTTGTCACAGGTAATATCAGTAAATAAACATTGTTTATTGGTCCTGCGGGCTTATAGGCCCAAGTTTGTTTACTCATTCCGCTGTTCAAACACGTCCAGGTAGGAATTCCATAGCGTTAAAGAATAATATACGCGCAAGCTTTGGTCTAAACCGACGTTTGCTTTTAACTTAAGAATTTCTAGGTAATGTCGTGATAAAAATAAGTACTTGAATGAAGTTGAGTGCCGTGGCTTTTTTAAATATGTTTTTCGGTTTGTTTACTAATATATTAAAGAAGCTCTTTCGAGTAAGTTTACGAAGGTGTTTTACTTTGGGCCAGCACGGTAGATGTACCATGGAGTAGGTACTTTGTAAAAAGCATTGCAAACAAAATCACATGAAAGCGTTAAGCCATGTGCTTTAATCGGGGCAAATTTCCTTGTAGTTTGCATGGAACATTCACATTGAAATATAAAGGTTGTAAGTTCCAGAACAATAAAGCGAATGAATTGTGGATCTTGTCAATGTCACAACAACAATGCTGTCCAGAAAATGGAAAGCTTATTATTAATAAAGTAACATAAAATCATACAGTCATTAGTTTTATGCATTAACTTTTTCTTAAAGAATAGCACTGTTGATGATGGAACGTCATTTAAAAAAAATTAAATAAGTATCGATAGATCATCCCTAGCGAGGCAAAGAATAGCACTGTTGATGATGGAACGTCTATCGATACTTGGTGAATTGAATGATGTCGAGACGTTTAAGCTACATAGCGTGATAGAATAATATACATACATTCTGAGAGACATACAGAGGAGTGTTAGATTTCTGCATAATTAAAGTTTGTTTGAAAAGAAAAAAAGGAGCAGAATGTATGTATATTATTCTATCACACTATAATAAAAATGTTTATTCATCAAACCTTAGAAGTACTACTACAATAGCATCTTAAAATAAACTAGGAATGGTTTGCTATCTTATAGTCTTATAAGTAGGACCCCTGACTTTCATACTAGGTAAGACCTGTATTATGAAAGGCAGTGGTTCGATTCAAGACACCGGATGATTACGAAAACGTTATTGATTAATGTGTGTGTGTGTGTATGTGTGTGTGAGTGTGTATGTGTTTTGTGTGTATATGTGAGATATTGTGTGTTGTAATAATTTCATCTATATTTTAAAGTAGCATATGTACCGTTTCACTGTAAGTGCGCGTTAGTATCCACTCTTTTACCTTGGTCTTAAACTCATACTTATTTAGTTTATTAATGTTAAGTAGCTAAACTATGCTAATAAGTATCGATATAACCATTACATCATCCCTAGCGAGGCAAAGAACCACACGTTCCATCATCAACAGTGCTATTTCTTTAAGAACAAACTCACTTTTCATCTCAGAATCTACGGTGTGATTTAAAATAAGAACACAGAACACCACTGCTGGTAAGCGGTCAACGTAGTCACTATACTGTGTAGAAAGTATAGAAACTCCTTCGCACCTCTATGACAAAACAGCGAAGCTATTTTTATGAAGCTTGCTTAAATTGCGCACAACTCATGCGCGACGTCTTTTAGCTCACAAGAATAATGGCCGCAAGAAACTCATCTCATCAGCATTGAAGTGACAGAAATAGCGACATTTACATAAAACCATGTCGTTAAGGAGACAATGTTAGCGAACTGCGTGGTTAAGTTACCTATACCTTGCATACACTTAAAAGGTATACTTACATATTATTTCAATAGCGTAGGGGTTAGAATTTAAGATCTGTGTATATGAAAGTTAATCGACTTTTTCGAATCTATCATTTTTTTGTTCATCTTTCTTCATGAAAACAGGTGACCAAATTTTGTATAAATACCTTGAATTTCTCATTCCCCTGTGTACTGTGTGAAAGTTTACTGCACATTATGACAATAAGGTACAAATTTTCCATAGTCTAAATATACTTTACCATTTAATAGAAACTGATAAAAAAAAATATTAAGATCCAATTTAAGCATTATGTAATATTTTTAGTAGACATGTAGATAAAAATAAATACTTTAATACATATATATACATATATAACTAGAGATCCCCTGCGGTTTAACCCGGATTAATTTGAAAAAAGGTTATAGTGATCAGTTTAAATTGAACATAAGCTGTCGCGGATAGACATGGGCGTTTTTGGTTTTGAACGCAAACGGATATTTATCGGATTTCAGATTTCAAAATCGATTTTAAAATCCGTTTTTAGATATCCGATTTCAGATGTGCCGAACTTAGCCAATTCACTAGTTTGTGTTATGATTTGGTTTTATTAGCTAACGACAATCACAAACAATTAATTGTACGAAGCAAGGATACTCGTAGATTTGCGCGATTTTCCTTTATGCTTTAAATCTAGGCTTGGGCAAGAGTATATATTCTGTGGCTTAGGACTAGCAGAAAAGTTATCTTTACGGTTAAAAGGTGGTTAAAAGTAAAACTTTTGCGGCGCATTTAAAAATCGGCTTATATACAATGATTTCTTTTTACATATTTTTTTAGTATTTTTTTTTTGTTTTTATTTTTTTTCAAACCATTTACAAAATCAAACCTAATAACTTCAAGTTAGCGATTTAAAAATGTCAGTTGCTCGACTTTTGATGTTTTTAGACGACATCTTTTTCAGTAATAAATAATCCCGCCTTAGAGAAGAACAATAGATTTCCGTAAACAGCAAACCGAAATCGGACTTCCGAAAACGAAAGCACAAATTTCGAATTCGATTTACATTTGGATACTTGTGGTGGTATTAGATCGCTAGCGTTTTGTTTCGGTTAGATTTCTGAAATCGGATTTTCTTGTTGTTGAAATCGTTCGGTATCGATTTGTGTTTGAAATCGGATTTTGGATTCGTTTTGATATATCGGACGCATGCCTAGTCGCGGACAATTTTATAGAACTTTTAAAAGGAAACAATTCCGTCATGCATGATTTTTGTGTAGCTTTAACCGTTGACGCAACGGAAGCTCTCAAATGGAATATTTTAATTCAGTTTTTGCAACATTCCCATCGATGTCCGCTCCTCCTCCAGGTCGTAGAGTGGTCCAACTCAAAATCATTTTTTTCAATCAGACCAATAGTTCCTGAGATTAGCGCAACCAAGCAAACAAACAATGATTCAAATAAACTCTTCAGCTTTATAATCTAATATATAAAATTCTCGTGTCGCGGTGTTTGTGGTTAAACTCCTCCGAAATGGCTTTCCCGATTCTCATGAAATTTTGTGTGCATATTGGGTAGGTCTGAGAATCGGACAACATCTTTTTTTCATCCCCCTAAATGTTAAGGGTAATCCACCCCTAAATTATTTTATTTCAGTTTTAGATATTTTATTTTTTTTATGATACATCATACAAAAATACATACAAACCTAAATTTTCACCCTTTTACCACCAACCCCTATTTTTTTATGGCGGTACGAAGTTCGCTGGGACAGCTAGTATTGGTATAGATTTCTTATTTACTTTTCATGGTACAGGCTCTGCTTAATTGCGGACTGAATAATTTTTTGTGAGTTATCCGAAATTTATTATACCAAATTTCAGCTGAATTTCAGTATTTTTTTCACAATCGTTGGTGCCAGATGAAAAAAGTTAAGACTTCTTTAATCTAAAGTATAAGTAAAAAATATAAAATGTAAAGTTAAATCTGTTTTTGATAAGTAAATGATTTTATTCAAGTACCTTTAATAAGATTTCTTTTAACATGGAATAAAGTGGGAATATCTAATAAATTATAAATGATTTCGGAGAAACTATATTCTTTATAAAAGAACGACTTCGAATTACCAGTAATTTCAAATATATTTTATTGATACTACACTTTGCCTGCGACTATCTCTGGCTGTAGATGCAGGCAGCACTGACAACTGCAGTCGGGCTCGGAATGTATTCTATACAAATGCATATAAACCAGTTGTGCATCCGCAGCCGGACAACTTGCAGCCGCTTCAAGTGCTGCCTACATCTGCAGCCGAGATCGGAAAAGCACCTAAAAACAGCCCGGAC
Source organism: Chilo suppressalis (assembly GCA_902850365.2). NCBI lineage: Eukaryota > Metazoa > Arthropoda > Insecta > Lepidoptera > Crambidae > Chilo > Chilo suppressalis. The sequence goes on along the minus strand of OU963917.1, from coordinate 10,498,905 downwards.
ACCAATCTGTTCTACAACATGTTGGACAACCTGTAACTCAACATGTTCATGAATCTTTGTTCTAAGTTTGTATCTTTCCTGCCTTCTGCAAAGCCTTTAATTTCAAAGTTGGGAAAGAGATCAGTTATGTCACATTGACGCTGATCTTAATCTTTTTCAGGTAATCTCGAATAGAAAAATAAAAGTTCGACATTTACCTCCTGTAGTTCAATATTTTGAAAATTAATTATGTAGTTCAACACGTTCAACATGTCAACATGTTCAACATGTCAACATGTTCGACATGTTGAACGATCTAGAATTTGTTATGTGTGCCGTTTTACAATCTGCGTCGTATAAAGTTTGTCACTTGAGTAGTTGACAAGCGAGAATTTCACATGTGTTGAGATTCCTATTCTAAGTCCGTATACAGAAAGAAAGCTGAAAGTCGACCAGCGCTTGTTGACGCTTGTCAGCGCTGGTCCTTACCGGTAACCGGCGCAAGCATTTCTATGGACCAGCGCCGATAAGCGCCGTCAAGCGCTGGTCAGCGCTGGCACTACCCTTTGAAATTAATGAACAACTAGGCTTCAATCTGCTTCCTTTACGTAACTGTTACCAGCGCTGACAAGCGCTGGTGGGCTTCCAGCCTTCTTTCTGTATACCACCTTAGGTATAAGGGTGGTAGATTCATAGGTACGTACGTCGATTAGATCCTGCTAGAATATCAGCGCTGCAGTGGTTCTGGTGCCGCTGTGGCTGAGGTAGGGAACTAGTTGGCCATTCTGTGTTATACCATACCCTATTTATTGCAATATTGTTCAAGGCTAATAAAAACCTATCTCTCTATATGATTTATGCATTCGAATAACAGTACATATTAAATAGCTCTTACAGTAGAATTTGTTTTTCTTTATGTTAAGAGGGTGTCAAACAATTATGTGCCGTTGCCTACCCTGGCCCAATCCCCTGCCCCGTGGAGCCCTGAAATATATTGACCATAAGGAAGACAGCACCACCAACAGGTCATGTTATTTTACTGTGTAAGGTGGAGATTTCTTCTCCGGACAGGTGCTCCAATTCGAGCGGAAAATCCGCTGTGCCCTACCTCCTTAATGCTGCAATCCCACTTCGTATTTCTGATCTCGGATCCTAGTCAATTTACGGAACATAATACGTATCCGTCCTTAACGGACTCCGTCAAAAAGCTAGACCCATAATAACCATCGGAGAAGCGTTCGTACTACGCCGTTTCTCCAGTCCTTATCCGGGCAAAAAGTTTGCGCATCAGAATCGTAATGAAAATCATTAGGGGAGCCAATGGAATAATTAAATCGAATCACACGAAAACTTGGCGCCTCAACGTCCGGTCTCGCAGATAACGTCCCTCGCTCGAACTGAACTGTCTCGAGCCAAGGTCATTTCGGATAAGATCGTAAAAGTGAAGCGAGCTCATAGGCGGTTATAAGCTGATGGGTGACCGAACTTCAACCCACTAAGTACAAGTACTTAAACGTTTGCAACTGGTAGACTATTCAACCTATTTCCAAGATTAAAATAAAATACATTCTGGAAGTATATAGAACCTCCTTTTTTGTTTGTTATCTTGAAAAGTGTTCCACTTTTGAATGCTAGATTGTAAAAAACATTGAATATACAACCTATTTTCAAGATTAAAAAAATACATTCTGGAGTTTTTTTTTAAATCTTGAAAAAAGTTTGTATATTATATGTTTTTTACACGACTGTCCAAAAATAGTGTATTGTGTTTATTATTGTTGCTTGTACGTATGCATGCATGTATGTTTTAGGTTACTCGAGTACCCAAAGTTTAGAAAAATGAAAACCAAAAAACGGGTAATAATTATTTTATGATAAATTAAATTCTTGCATATCGAATTCGATACCGTTGCACCCGTACCATTGACTGATTATCATGTACTTTGTTAATGATTTCACAGTTAAATGGTCCATTACTTAACCGGCCCATTGTCGGCGACTGCCCAACTGTAACCGGACACTTACCGAACTCTTCGAAATTTAACGATCAATTAAAAGTTTCGTATTTTTTTAAAAGTCCAATTCGGTTTTGTCTAATACAAAACTATTAACTGAAATACTGTGTCAAACTTATTACCCAAAAGCATTAATGTCTGTAAATACTCGTGCAATTGGAAATTAAATCACTTTTGTCGATTTAGCCATTCAATATTTATTTAGAGTCCAGTGGGGGACAGTGTAACAAACAAGGGGCACAATGTAACATAAGGAATTTCTCTGTCCCTTTTCTTATTTGTCTATGATCTGTCTTGATTGATTAGTTTTATACACGGAACAAAATTTTGAGATAATTATAACAAAATATTTTCTTACCTATTACGTAAAAAAGTGACTAAATAACTATAGTTACTAGTAGTTATTATAACAAAACAGTTATGTAAAATTTACAAAACAGTTTTGTTAATTCTTACACTTGTTCAGTAATTGGTTACAAAATAATTGCTTCAGTGTACTGTTAATTGTAACCGAACCATTTTGTTACCTGCAACATAATTTTCTGATGAATTATAGCTTTATATTATTATCGTACTTTCGAAAGTACTTTTCTGTTTTTAAACCCTGTACTAACAAAACCGAGTTACTGAAATGATTAACTGAAATGATAATGTACCATTGTACATTATCATTTCAGTTAATCATTTCAGTTGTTCAACAGAAAATTTGATCTATGAGTGACTGAAATTTATTTATTAGTAAGTCAAGGTTGGCAATTGATGAATAGTATCGGTTAAGTCTAGTTTTGTAAATTACATACTTTTTCACATTATACTGCCACCTTAAACAGCTGTCATCAGACGTCTAAGGGCCCGGTGTAATTCTTATGTTCCACTGTACCCTGCTTGACCCTAACTTTCTCATGTAATCATTTGTCTTGAGTTCAAGGAATTTTATTTGCTTTTAACAGTCTATAAACTTTTATGAACTGATACGTTTCTCATCCAATATCTTACTCATTCAGTTTTCGCTACGCCGTATTGCCCTAAATCAAAGGAGCTCAAACGCTTTCAGGTAAAGCTGTCTCAATAGAATGAACAAAGAAATCTCTTAGGCATGAATGAAACGCGAATGAAACCTTAGCAGTATGTAACTAACAAAGAAGCGAAACCAAAAAACATAAGTGGGTATGTTTCTTTACTCCTATTCAAAAAATTAATATTTTTCACCGACCTTTTGCCGACCTACCTTACATTAGATGAAATAACAAATAAAATGTGTTAGATCTTCTTTTTAATTAGGTGCGCGACGTTTTTTCAGTCAGTCTAAACTTGAAACTTGTTAATATACTCTATATTAACGAGTTTTTTTTTTCAATTGATTCTTTAGACAAGCCAAAAAGGTGATATAGAGAATCTACTTATAAATTTAAAAACAAAATCTTGACGTAAAAGTTTATGAGTCAGGCAAGTCAAGTATAAACATCATAAAAGCCAGGAGATGTTTGATATTGGTACTTGAACCCAAAGCTCAGAGGATTTTGAATATACTTTTCTTTTTATTAAGAACCGTCGCATTTTTTGGTAATTTAAAAAAGTGTATGCATGAAATCTAAACTTTAAATTGGATGTCCTCTGATTAAATAATGTTTAAAAAATTACATATCTGTTGTCAGAAATAGGATCAAAAAGGAACTTGCTCACGCAAGTCTTTCAAAATTTGTTTTTAAAATAAAATTGAAAAACAGTTGTAGGCTGAACCAAATCGAAGCAAATATATAGTCGCAGGCTGAACCAAATCTAATCAAATATCTAGTTCTAAAAAATTGTTTGACAAGACGATGTAATACGACATCAGCGTGTTACTTTTTTAAAATTGGTTTGATAAAGACTTTTTTTCATTAAACAAATGTATTTTTTTTTGTTAAAATATGGGGACTCTAAATTATATTTTTGTACCACAATATTCTTAAAAAATATACTCTTTCGTCTCGTATAACTTTGTCTAGGGAGGTGGCCGAATACTAGCCTCCATACAAAGATTTCTATTTCCGAGTTTAGAAAATCCAAAGCTACTTTTCAAACATTAGAACTACAGTGCGACGAAGATTTCTTGTGTTACTTAGATGACATTGACATGATGGCTGGTGGTGAATAAATGGTGAAATGAGGATTACTAAGTACATAAAATCTCCTCACTAAACGGAATTACTTATATTTATTATACTTATATATGTATCAGTATATGTATTCTATCCGTTACCCTAGTATCCCATAACACAAGCCTACAGTGCTTTCTTTGGTGCTAAGCTAATTGGTGTGAGTGTTGGAAATGTTTTTTTTTATTTTATTATTTTATATTTTCTTTAGATGTAAATATTTATTTATTTATTCCTAAAATTAGTTCTTGGTCGCACTGTAAGTGTTTTCACTATCACATTTCTCTGTTGGTTCATCGCTTTGTCTGTAAACTGTATAACTTTAAGCCATTAAAGATTTGACGATAACTGAGAACTATCTCGGCCTGTTTAATTCTATCAAATATTAAAGCCTTTGAGACGAATGCTCTGAAATCCGGCCGTTTCGCTAAGGGACTATAGCAGTCGTCACTCTGTCTAATAATGTAGCTAAACTAGTTTTTTCCCGCGGATTCGCTAGCGTTAGATTTGATTTTGAGTGACTGAAAGAATCTCGAACAGAGTCAATTAAAAAAAACTACGAAACTGCTTTGTTACTCTTATTTTTGAAAAACCTTGCAACAGGTAAGTATTGGTTAATTTAGTTAAAGGATTATCCTTGCGATCTTGTTGCTCTATACCAATGGTCCACAACCAGTAGTCCGTGGACCACCAGTGGTCCGCAGAAGCCAAAATATGGTCCGCGAATGAATTTGAATTTTATTTAATTTCATATTACATTTTTAATTAAAGTTTCAGTTTGATATAGTTTATTTTTAATACACTAAAATTTAGTTATTTAGTGACTAAATAGTGGTCCGTGCCAAAAAAAATAATTTAAAAGTGGTCCCTGACCAATAAAACGTTAGGAACCCGGCTCTATACAAACTGAATCACCGTTTCACCCCTTTAGGGGATGAGTGTTGGTAAATCCTTTCTTAGCGCTATTTTTTTATTGTAGCGATTATTGTATTTTCTCAGAGTTCGAATTAACAAAGTAAATCATCTCAAGTATTATCATTTCTAATTATTGCAAGCTACGTCTCCACGGCTGCCCCTCAGGATAAGCCTTACAGTACGTACTTAGTTTTCCACTTTCATGACTTTATGACTTTTTAACTGAGTAACCCTTTTTTCATGTCTCGCTAAGGAATGAGAGGTAAGCTTTATAAGTTATATTTTCTGTGTTTATCATTTTTTTTATTACTTAACACGTACTTAAACACTAACTTACACGCGATTGTGTTAAAGGGGTGGCAAACAAGCATATGGCCCGCCTGATGGTAAGCGGATACCATAGCTATAGATGCGTGCAATACAGAAAGTATCACTAAAAGCCTACCCCGTGGAACCCTGGAACCTTACCTACTCACCGACAGAAACACAACACCACGAAAGGTAGAGTTATTTTTTGGTCTTCTGTAATGGTGACGTTACTTCCCTAGACGGGTGTTCCTATTCGAGCGGGAAATCCGCTATGCCATAACTCTATTAAATTTACGAAGAGCAGCTATTTTAAATTTATTCCTACATAAAGACTCTAAGAAGTTTTTTATTCGTACGTGCTACTGCCGAATCTGTGTCAATAGAATGTTTGCAGTCATCGTCGTCGTCTAAATAATTCCAAAATGGCGGATTTACAACAGTAAACAACCACCCCTTACCAAACAGTAAGTACGTGGGCGTCACATGAAACTAGTAATTGAATTATTTACCTACCTACTGGAGATTTAATTACGGCCTAGTCATGGTGCCGACCGGTATCTTTTACAAATCCAAATAAATGTACCACCAATGTTATTATTGTAAAACAAACAGTCAAGTGCGAGTTGAACTTGCGTGGAGAGGGTACAGTTCGCAGAAACTAAACCCAGACTAAATAAACTTTTTAAAGTGTTCCTGTAATCTGCAGACAAAGAGCTAGATTAGCCAATAATATAAACAGTTTGCCAATGACTATTTTTAAGAAACGCTGAATGAAACTATTAATTGACAAAGTATACTATAATACACAAGAGTTCCTTAGTGACACTCCCTTGAAAGAAATGGACATAATTACGTAATTAACTTATATTTTAGTCTATTATAGCAAAATTTATTATTATTATTTATTTTTAGTTTGACATATTGCTTAGTAATTTTGACATAAACATATTTTGACATTTAATTCTAACTAGGACTTGTTTTATTGTAATTGTAATTTATTAATATGGATTTTTATATAATTGTAAACCTAATTATTTCATAAAAAATATTGTATACCTTGTAATAAGGTCGAAATGTAGTGACACTAAAATTTTAACCTAACATCAATTTGCTGTACTAACCTACATTTCACAATAAAGCATTTGAATTGGAATTAGATAACACTTTTAAAAAAAATTCGTTTCGTTAATAAGCGCAGGTCAATTTTCATCTTTTTTCTTAAATAATTATTAACTACCTATTCAGTATACATTCGTTAAAACAATTATTTGGAACCTTCACTTTGAGCTCTTTCATTTGATATACAACACGATACCTACAAATAGCTCAATTTTAATTTTTAATTTTCTAATACACCCTTCTAAAGTAGGTCACTTTAGAAGGGTGTATTAGAATTTATTTATTCTTTATTTATTTCTTTATTTCTTCCGTATTTTGGGTCACATACATATATGTATCTATTTACCAAATTTCAATTTTCACATCTCAGTAGATTCCGAGTGCTCTCATAAAGGCTGACTTTTTGCCGATTGAGTTACGGAACCCTAAAAATTAACATCAGTATACTTATGTCACTTAACATTATGATTTTGGCAATGACTTTCAATAATGCCAAAAATTCCACAAACCGAAAGGTCTGTCCACAGCGTATACTTAACACCCCGATATAGTAAAGTTTTCAATGCATGCGTGACCATTAAGTTAATGACCATTTTTAAACCGTCAAGTCATTTTCAATCAATCTATTAAATATAACCCTCCAATCGCTAGTATTGATTCGATTGTCAAGTTACTCCTAGTTAACTATGAAATGGACCCCCATGTCAATTAGTTTAGGGTGGCCATATGTCGATATCTCGTTAGCAAATCTGTTTATAGAGACAGTTTTAAAAATCGGTAACGCACAGCGGAATTAAATTTCCCTTCTGTGGAATTAGACCGCCTTACCATTGGTACGGTTTGAAATGCGACTGTCCCATTACAAACAGCAATCTTTAAGAGACGGGAGAAGAATTGTTGACATAATATTTCTGTGTAAAATAATGCGCGGATACACTGTTTCACCTTTTATTTTGCAAAGCAGCAAATTATTATTCTTACCTCGACAAAACAGCCGCTTTCAAAATAGAAAAACTTTCCAACTACCTTTATGCCGGAGAAGACTTGGTCAGCATTCGCCAATCTACCAAATGTTGCCTGCTTGTAATACAGTTAGACATAGTGTTGACATTTTTGGCGACTCTATTGTGGTAATGAAAAAAAATACTGAGAGCATTGTTGCAAATATAAGTGTAAAGGGTAGTATTGTGTACATAAGATTTAAAAAGGATTCTAAGATATTTATAAAAGTGCATGCCGTGTTTGCATTTATAAGATTTGTGATACTGTTAAGATACACTGTTTGTAATTATTTTGTCATTTCCACAATTCGGTTTTGCAAAACAAATAAAAAAAATGAGGTCAAACCATTGCACTGTTATTACTAGCAATTAGAACTCACTGGGTCAAACGCAGTGCTGATGCCTTCATTTAGTATTTAAAGTAGAACGAAATTAAAGAAATGCCTTATTTTTGTTAGTTGTCATTCATACAATTAGTTTGTAAAATAAGTTTTACGGATAAATAAATTGTTAAACTCCGAATAAACCGCAGATAGGCGTAGACATTGTATTTTTTTTTATTTATTCATGACTATGGATACAAGTCCTTCAGTCGTATACATAAATACAAATCTTAATCTTCTTTTTTTTACATTAGAATGTCAGTGTGACGCATTCTGATGTTTCTTGGAATGTTTGGCACGAAATGTATCGAGTTAGCTTTGTCGATTAGCTTCTGTGAGGTAGGCAACACTACAATAAAGTTCTCACGTCCACTTGACCGGAATAGCGTATATTTTAAAGATTCCACTAATTCATTAGTTGCGCAGACTGTTGTTAAGTTTCAGGCTTGCCATAAGTCTGAATCGTGGGCACGCAACCTGGTCAAACTCTACAGAATTGTAACTCATTTTTTTTAGATCATTTTTTATGTTAAAAGGCTGGCAAAGAAGCGTATGGGCCGCGCTTATGGTAAGCGGCATTTAAACATAGTTCCTCAAAAATTTTAATAAATACAACTGCCAACGTAACTTAACCTTTAGGTTTACAATTTAATTTTTTGGTGATCATTTACTTTTTTTTTGAAAGTCATTTCAATATTTTCCAAGAATTTTGTAAAAGACGCAGTTCTAGTGGTATATTTACAGATGATACCCTGTTATGTCTAAATATCTCTCGCGACTTATCTAAGTTAAAAACTTATGGAGGTTATTCTGTTTGTATGTATACGATCTTTTGTGTGGGTGGTGTGTGAGACAGCACAGATTTTAATTCCAATTGCTATTCTCGATAGCTTCAACACGACGGAGCGTAATCGATTAATCGATAAACAGTGCGGGTATCGAATAGAGCTGAATGCGAAAAACTCGTGGCTTTAAAAATACTTCGTACAAAGCCAGCCATTCGTTCGATTCCGATCATTCGGTATTGCAGGGCTGTCGATGGCATCTCGGAATGTAACTACCTATATGGAACTGCGTGTTGAATTTGGAATTAGAATGTTCTTTTTTTAAATGGCAAAACTGGTGTGCCATTGGTTAAAATAATTCAATTAGGCCAGATATATGCATTTTACTGCAGGCTACAGTTTTCTGTGTTCGATTTTTAAATTCCGTTGTTTTTTATTTTATGAATGCCTATCTTCAAAACATGTTTACTAATTGAACCGTTAATTTAACCAAATATAGCAATTTGTATAATATATTACCAAGAAGATTCTACAAAAGAAAACTTGCGTATATAAAAAAAATTATAGTATAGTATACCTAACTTTTATACATCAATTAACGCTACTGTTGCATTGAGGAGAGTAATTGAATGATAACTTGATCATAACAGTATATCTCTACAAACTTTGTTTCATAACAATTAAAAGTTATTATATACTGCTCTCTATATAAACTCCATATTCCAAGAAGGTTTCTCTGTACGTGCAAACAATTCTTAAAAGTCATCATTAGGTAGGTACGTATCTAAGTTTCACGTCCAAACTTAAGCGTAAGTGAGAACTCATTGAAGTTGGAAAACATTGTAACTTAACAATTTCAAGTGATAAAGTTTGTTATGCCTGTTATTGTGTACTCATAAAAGGACACGCACATAAAATAAAATAAAAATAGTTAAACTTAACTGTAGCAATATAATGAAATAAATTTAATAATATAGAACTAAAACTCGAGCTGTTTGCATAGAGCAAAATTAACAACTCAACAAGTTTAGAAAACTTTCCTACGTGTCTGTGATATTAATGTAAATTACAAAGAACAATTTGGTTGCACGATGTTAAATTTTGAACAAGTGACGTGACCGACAGCCCTACGCGTTTTTGGTTGCAAACAATATTAAATGGTTTGCCATCAATCGAATGTTTGAATGCAATCTTTTGTTTACGCTCATTCACTCAAATGAAATTCCCATTCATAAGATTGGACAGAATAACTCCAATCACTCAAGGAATGCATTTTACTTTTTTTGCTATTTTGATATTTCAATATGTGTTGGCGAGTTGAATACAATTACTATGCATTACATATAATACTTCGTGGATCTTTTTCTAAGCTTAAACCTGAGGACAGCAGCAAAAGGTAATCCCTTTTTATTCTTCGTTTTGTTAGTGCATTATTATAATAATCTTTATTTAGACCAGCATAAGTAACATTGTTTGTTATCAACTATAGATATTGTCCTGTCTATTTTCGTAAGCTATAGCGAGCTTACGAATATAAAAGACAATATTTAGCATCTACTGCCGAACTAGGATTTCATCCTGTGTTTCAGCATACAGCGCTTCAATCTTCAGGTTAAAATAATTGTCTAAATTATTCGGTCCACAATAGCTCCTCACTCTTGCTTGAAATCGGATGATTCTATTTTCAAAAATATTAATTTCCTACCAGATCTAACGATAACCTCTTCATCTCACTCGCTGAATTCGAAGATTTCATTTTAGAAAAGTTTATTAAGAAATTTTTCATCGCAGCCGGCTTTTTATTGCGGAAAGCCGCGCGCCTTTTGTAGTCGGGAGTCGAATCAGGGACTGCGCAAACGCGATAACTGGGCCTCGGCTAATGAAGCCGGGAAGGCAAATTCGGCCGCTCTTTGTATACAGACAAGAGTTTGCCGACCACTGACTGATACGCTATCATCAAGATAAATTTCAATACTGGTTCTCTTTCAATTAGATCGGCTGTAATTAATCACTTTAAAAAAGGTTCGCTTGTTTGAAGAAAGATAAATTGTGGATTTTTTATTTTTTCTTGTTAGGACCAAAACCAGATTTAGCTCCTTAATTAATGTGCTTTAAAAGCTAAATGTTTGTTTTTGGCTTGGTTGGAGCCACACAATCTTTGCCGCATCATCTGTCTTCATGGTTGGTCTCCACTTACACTTAACATCAGGTGGGGTAGGGTAATTTGCTGCGCCTCGGTTGAAAAAAAATCTACATAGCCTAACCTGAGGAACAGAACAGTTGTGGAAACTAGTTTTGAGCTATAACAATATGTCACTATTATTGCCGAACAAACAAATTAACGAAAGAAAATTAGACATATCTAAGAAGGATGGATGATTAAAAAATCAGGTTTCAAAGTGAGGCTGTCACTTTCTTTGTGGAATAAGATAACGCGTTACTTAGGCAAGCATTAAATGAAATGGGGGTCTTTGAGCGCGTTAGATTTGTAGTTTAGAGTGATAGGCATTTTTAGATTAAATAAATATTCTAATTATAACTGCCATATAATAGGACTTGAGCAGTACGTACATTTTTTTCTGTACGATTTCTATTCATGACAGTATAACACGACTGTCCACACAATATTATCTCCTTAGCAGTGGAACGCGCGCTTTAAATATCGTTCTTGTGACTCTCTCAATACATTTCTAATTCAATACCTCAGCAATAAGATGCAGAATCGTTTGTACCGTTACAAATCTGAGCCCACTTCTGGATGTAAGCGTAAACACTTCACGACTGTTTTCTGCTAACGCTCTATATTCATCGAACGACATCGGAAACTCAAATAGCTAATTATTTATTTTACCAACGCAATAGCTAAGTACAGCTAAGAGGTTTTGTGCCTACTTACTTAAGTGTAAAATAATAAATAAATAGTAAATATTTCCAACACTCACACCAATTAGCCTAGCCCCAAAGTAAGCACTGTAAGGCTTGTGTTATGGGATACTAGGGTAACGGATAGAATACATAAACAGTACAAATAAAAGTTTATTTATATAGAAATACACATTAAACATCCATGACTGGAGTACGAATGCTCGTATTCATCACACAAACATCTGCCCCTATCGGGCATCGAACTCCTCTCGAGTCGGCGACACCATGAAACCCGGCGTACTAACCACTCCGCTACGGAGGTCGTCTTATTATGTATATAATAATAGAATTTGGTATCAGTTTTCATTTAAAAAAATTAATTGTGTAATCTTTGGTCACCCAACCTGTGAGGACCTTTACATTATACTTTACTGCTCCATCAGTCATTGCGACCACGGAACCTTAAATGGTCCTGAACGTCGTGAACATAGCATCATTGGTCAGTGCATTTGCCTGGATAGCGAAGGGTACGGGTTCGAATCCCGTCTGCTGCCTGGTCCGCGTGGATTTTTTTCTAGTCATATTTTCTTTAGATTTAAACATCAAGCAGTTACATGCTTAAAAATAAAAATTATAACTATAATTGTTATCTCGTCTTTCAAATGTTTAATACTTGTAAAAGTATTCATTTGGCATTGTGGGTTACCTATAATGCTAAGAGATGGCGCTGCCTTGCAGCTTAAGAATGGCTAGAGGAATTTCGATGCGGCCATCAGGGCCGCGGTAGCATAATTGATCAGTGCATTCGCCCGGATAGCGAAGGGTTCGAGTACCATCTGCTGCCTGGTCCGCGTGTTTTTTTTCTAGTTACATTTTCTTTAGATTTAAACATCAAGCAGTTACATTATAACTATAAATGTGTTATTTTACTGGTCTTCTATAATACAGGGGTTACCTCCCCGCTACGCCTCTCCTACTTTTAATTAATTTCTTACTAATTTCATGAAGTGGTGGATAGTCGAAACGCGCCGCCACGGTTCACAGGTGGGCAGGTTCAAATCCCGCCCATTACGATACGCAATCTTAGATGATAAATCGTCGGCTTAGTCCGCGAGCGGCGGGCGCCTCGATTTTATTATACTTATAATAAATAATTAGAGGGGATTACGTTAGCTAATTTGTGATTCCTCGTCTCAGTAATTAATTGGAAAGACTTTGTATTTTTCCTAAACTGGTTAATACAGGGTGTTACAAAAATACAAATAAATCTTGAAGGGCGTTGAAGTACATCATATAAGGAGTCTTCTCTAATTTTCTTAAAATATTTGCATGAAGTTTTAAGTTTTCATAAAAACAGTTATTTTTAATGATTATTAAAAATATCGATCAGTTTAAGACACGTCACTAGTTCGAGGATCATTATAAATGACTGTTTTTATAAAAAGTTAAAATTTTATGCAAATATTTTAAGAAAATTAGAGAAGACTCCTTATATGATGTACTTCAACGCCCTTCAAGCTTTATTTGTATTTTTGTAACAACCTGTATATAAAAGTTGATGTAAGTATTTTAGACGCGCGATGTTCAGTGCGCTACGGTTGTGGAGGCGAAGACACTTTTGATGGGGTCGGTCATGGAATCGGTGGTTAATTCAAGAACATTCGTCTTTTATACGTTGACACCTTTGACTTTATATGTAACTAAACGAAGCAAATCAATTTCCAAGCGTTTCGATTTAAGTAGATTGCTTTTATTCTAAAAATTTCAAGTGGTCTGTAAGTTCAAAGTTTTTAGTTTCAAGTAAAACTTAACTATACGTAACATGGCGTCAAACCGCTCAGCATTGTTGTAAAAACACTATTCGCTTAAATATTAACAAAAGGCTTAATAGCGTGATGCAGTAAGCGAAGCCGTATAAAAGAGGTTACCTTGCCGCTTTTAACTTTTTTATTACCTTTTTTATTTTATTATCTGTACAGACACCTGTCTATAGCTAAAACACATGCTGCCATCGCGTGCGCATAATCGTAACAGTGTACCAACGCGCAAATTGCACATGTTGTGTATACCGAATGGGGTGACCATAAAATGGTGTTCTAAAGTCCACTTCCTTAGTACCCATTTAAATTACTTTGATAAAAACATCATCAGCGTTTTATTACCTACTCTGCGGGTTCCCTAGGGATCCCCTTGAGCCACAGTACGAATTCCCGAGTTTCGACTTACGTTCCGAAGAGCGGAAGAGCTCGAGATAGAAAGACAATTCTTTGTCACCCATCCTGTGACCGGTCAATGTCAGTTACTTTACTTTCACGATTGCAGAACGAACGAGCTAAACACGATCCAGAGACAAGAAATATGAACTTTAGAAATTCGACCAGGAGGCGCGTTCTACAAAATTATTGATAAACTAACTAATTTAATCTGTATACAGGTATTTTATAATAACATTGAAAACAAATATTTGGTATCATGGCCGCTATATTAATAGCACTTCATTTGCTTCTCAAGTCCGTTAAATAACACGAATAGTTGAATACGCCTAAAATTACTAAAGTATTGATTTCAAATAACGTATTAAATGAAATTTCGACTATAAAGGCTTTGTTAGACCATTAGTTTCCAAAATATAATTAAAGCGTGAACTTTGTACCATTTAAGGTTGTAAATTGTATCCTATAAGTTATAATTTAATTTAATGGACACAAGTTCTTAGTATGTCTGCTATCTGACACAAAGCAAAGAAGTTTTGTTTATACACAAAAATAATATGACGATGTTTCATTGTAAAAAATCAAATCGAATAAATCGTTACAGTGACTTAAGAAATCCCACTAAAAAAAACCAAGGTCTGAAGCAAACTGTGCTTAGTTTGTTTGGAAAAAAAATCACATTGTCACCCTACATAAGAGCATGTACACGAAATCCAGACCAGGCTCAACACTTCACCGCTAATACGACCTAAATGATGGAATTATATCTGCAAGCAAACCCCACAATTTTTGTTTTAAAACCGGCCAGAACCAGTTTCTAGTGGCTAAATGCGGTCAGAACTGGAATTTTGCAGTTTTAAAACCCCCCCATTCATACGTCACGCTTTGTTTTCTATGCTTAATCCGCTTTTGGTGCGCGAGTAGGTAGGTAATTAAAAGTTTTTTCTGCGACCATTTATTAAAATTTCGCTCAGAAAAAGTTTTATTCGGTTCAAATTAAGTAATTGATTTATCCAATTAAAATTTTGATGAAAGGAGCATGCTCATGGATGTACAATACGATAGACCACCGTACAATGGTTGCATCGATACCAAACAAATGTGAAATGATCGTTTAATATTCAAATTACTATGACAAATTGGTATTTTGAATATAAAAACAGGGGTTTTAATGTTATTTTAAAAAATCTGCCATAACCTCAAATCCTTAATAACCCCCATTTAAAGTTAGATTTACAGCTATTTACCAATAATTAGTAACACGTGGTTATTTGCTTTTTGATGGTACATACATCGGTAACAAAACAACAATCGATTAAAATGTTTAAATAATAGGGTAATATGGCCTTAGATTAAAACAAAAAGGGTAGATACGGCACTAGCCTCACAAAAGTGATCCGCACCAATTGTGGTCCACGACCCTAATCGCTTTAGTCACAACTTGACATGCAAACGACGTAAATGTGAACGCAAAAAAGAAATATTGCTAATATTTTGTGTTTTTATGATAAAACAATGCCTAAGTGTGCTTTTAAAAACTGCTCAAATTGCTCAAGAACTAAAAATAAAACCCACGGTATCACTTTTCATTCGTAAGTACTATTAAATATATTTTTTCATAAAAAATGCTGTTTGTTTTGAATCTTATTCGGTAGTGTCGTCGAGTACTGGTCGCGTGATTGGTCGGTAGTGCAGTGACGCGGATCTCGCCGTCTCGTTCGCGCTGCCGTTGAAACTTAACGTG
Source organism: Chilo suppressalis (assembly GCA_902850365.2). Taxonomy (NCBI): domain Eukaryota; kingdom Metazoa; phylum Arthropoda; class Insecta; order Lepidoptera; family Crambidae; genus Chilo; species Chilo suppressalis. The sequence continues at coordinate 10,483,439 of OU963917.1, read as the reverse complement.
CTGTTTCGTTCGGGTCGGTAATGCAGTGACGCGGATCTCGCCGTCCCGTTCGCGCTACCGTGGGATCAGTTTTTGTTTGATGCAAGTATGAGCATACCGTATCTACCCTTTTTGTTTTAATCTAAGAATATGGCATCACTATTTTCACGATAAACAAACGTAAGATAGGTATCCGGCTCAAAATATAAACAGTACTATGACTAATATTACTTCTAAAATGATTTCCTGTTCAAAACAGCCATTCTCATAGACCAACATACGTTTAAATTAAAGAAAATAATTATCATATTATTTTTATCTTGATGCATAAGACATAGCTGTACCAAACATGGGCATTCTCCTTTCGATTCCTAACATGCGATATTATGAAAGAGGATCATAAAGATTAAAATTGGCAAATGTAATAATTTGTAATACTTGCGTGACAGTGAAAAGCACTCAGCGTAATTTTAAAATAATCCATTATAGATTCAAAAGACGATATAAATAAATAATAAAAAAATATTACTAACACTCACACCAATTAGCCTAGCCCCAAAGAAAGCACTATAAGGCTTGCGTTATGGGGTACTAGGGTAACGGATAGAATATATATACTGTACATATATAGGTATATTTATATGGCAATACATATTAAACATCCATGACTGGAGTACAAATGCTCGCGTTCATCACACAAACATCTGCCCCCCACCGGGATTCGAAACCGGGACCTCTCGAGTCGGCAACACCATGGAACCCCCCGTACAAACCACTCGGCCACGGAGGTCTTCAAGATAGGAGGAGGAGGATATATTAAGTGGAAACCAATCGGACCCATAACAATAGAAAACATAAACGCTTTACAATTTGTTTTATGAAACGAAAAAGGTCTAGCTTTATAAACTAATCAATCGAAATAACAACAGCGAACTATTTTAAAGTTTTCTGCATTACAAATGCTTCTATTGTTACAACATTATAAGATTCGGCGTGACGACCTACTTTTTTATTTAACCTTTTACTGTATTTCAATAATAAAATCTGTTTTTAATCGTAAAAAAAAGGTATTCTATTATTTTTCTCGATATCGTATTTGTAACGGCCTAGTAACTCCTTACAGATTATGGAATTCGCACCGTTCGACCTTGGCTGTATATTTGATAGTTTATTAAGATATATTTCATGGAAAATCCCCTTTTGATTAAAATTTCATTGTTATTCTACTTTCGTAGGGCGCCCGGTGTGTTTTCATTAATCAAGTATATATATATATATATATATATGTCTATATTTATTGACAGACATTGTCTTTTAAATTATTTTCTATTTCGGGAGTAGGTTAGTATTGTATCTCTTTGTAATCTTGCCTATTGAATAAATGAAGATCATTTTATAACGAAAAACTACTAACTTACTTCAAAGCAAGAAAGGTAGGGAGGGAATAGCGTTTTTTCACTCGGATTTGATCACCCATTTGGGGGAATTACCTTCACCTTATACAGAAGTTCGCAGTTAAATAATACTGCTTTTAGATTGTGTTCTGTTTCTTGTCTTATATTTTTAACTAGTGGGTATACGCGATTTCGTGTGCGTGGAAAAATTTGGTTTCCTATCCAAACTTGCTGTACACCCGTTTAGGGGGAGTTTTTTGGATAATCCTTTCTTAGCGTACGCCTACATCATATCAGTTATATGTTTTGTGTGCTAAATTTCATTTCAATCCGTTTAGTGGAGCTTTGTGTTGATAGATCAGTTTGGCATTAATGGTTGTTTTTTATGTATACAGATTTTCGTTATTGTAAATATATTTTTAAGACTTTACTTTAAAACTTACAGGCATACACTCGGTTGAAGACTTTGTTGTAGTAGTGAAAATTCGAGTTAATCTTTGTCTGAAGAAATAAAGGTGACCTATGATTGTCAGAATTTATACTCTGACTTAGATATTTATTTATCTTTTAATATCATTCAGACTTTAATAAGTTCAGTTTGCGGCAGATTCATAACTTGTAAAGTTATTTTTTTCGTTATTCTGTCTCATATTGACATTCAAAGCTAATTTGAATTTTATTTGATATAGATGTTTGTTCAGTTGTTAATACATAATCATGTTAAAAAGTCTTCAAACGATTTACGTTGTGTTCAGATAAATATTAAATTTTAATAAGAGACGAATCTCAGATGTTTATCGTTAGGCTCGACTATCACTGGCGCAGAGGCGAAGCGACATGGCGCGTCATGGTTTTCCATGTTTCGCCTGTAGAAAATTCAACTCTATATTCCCACTAGGAAGGTATTCCCAATGATATGGCGCGAGAAGGCGCGCTATTCCTTAATACCAGGTTTCATGTTGTTGGCCTGCAACATATTGATCTCTATTTTCCCACTATTAAAGTATTCCCAAGGCGAAAAACATGACGCGACGCGACGCTGCGATTCTGAGCCAGTGTGAATTAAGCCTTAAGTCTTAAGTACTCGGTGAATCTCCCAGTTTCACGTGGTCACCCATATCAAAAGTGGCCACAGCTACACTCGCTCAGCATTTGCAAACTCTTAACAAAACCCAGTGATTGAATCATACCCAACCTCCCCGGACGTAATTCAAGCAACAGCTGTCCTTCTTCATAGAGAGTCATTTAAATTCTTTCACAAGACCAACGCAAAAAACCTTTCGTTGGTAAAGGTACATACAAAAAACAGCCGATTGCGAATTACTCTGATACGTGAAAGGTTCCGTGCATTTCTACAAGATTTATCAGTAGCTCGAGTCTTCAGAGAAGACCCAGATGCGTTAGAAAGATGTCATCAAAAAGCAGTAGAAAAAAAATTACTTAAAGTCACAAGAAATAGTTACAAGTGGCGTAAATTAAGAAGGTCCACCTACAGTTTCGATCGTGACTCGAGACAGAGCCATGTGAGGGAGAGAACCCTTCGGGTTCGTAGCCCTAAAAATGCTAATACAACAGGAAATTTGCATGCAGCTGTCAAATTTCACGCACGACGTGTGAAATCGAGTAATGAGTCCAGAAATTCTGATTGTCAGGGTAAACTTGGTAAACATACGTTGTCGCGTTTCGAGTGTGAACGCATAGGAGCACCTTATTAATATAAGTAAAGAAGCAAAATAAATCTTATTGATAGGTATCGATAAAGGTGTAAGTCAGATTGTTTACTTTTTAAAGTCTAGCACTTGCAACTTGAGTTTCGGATATTTTTTATACTAACTGACATAACAAATGCAGGCGAATTTATTGATTAAGCATATCAATTCCTATCCGCTTTCAGTATTCGTTAACGTCGTTAATGTTAATTTTTTAAATCCTATCCATTGACTGTATTGTATCAAGATTTAAAGGCATATTGTAAAATGCTACGGCCGGTGGGTCATCCAAAGGTACTTCGAAAACGTACAAATTACCTTCGCGTGTGTTGCCGAACTGATTTCAATAATAAATAGCCACTGGTTCCGCAGGTGTTCCAGATTGATAATGCTGTTTAAAAATAACATTTCGCTTTGAGTCAACAACGAGGCGATAATATATTTAACGGTTTTTTTTGTTTCTCTCTGTCTCTCTCATTCTTTTGGGTTGTAGTTCGATTACCTCATTTGTATTTACGCAAATTAATCTATTTAAAGAGAAACACATACTGTTATGGTTATCATTTCAGCTTATTAAGAGCCCTTTTACAAAATTGCGCCGCTGCCGTACTAATCGGCGCGGCGCGTAGATAGATTTGCAGTAGTATATATTGCATTTTACGGATGATATTTCGAGTCTTATAAAGTAATTATCAATGAACTAATTATAAAAATATATACATATTTCAGTAGTTCAATGATGGTACATTAATTCTATGAAAGTTTTTGATAGTAATTCTATTTAATTCAATATCAAAATACGAGGTAAACCTGCATTATTTTTTGGGAAAACTCACGGAGGTTAGATGTTTTTTTTGATAATTAATGAGATGGAAAATCAAAATTATAATGAATTATGTTACAACAAAAACATATTTTTGATGTCTTAGTAATTAATTTGATCGAATTTATTGAACATTATTGAGAGATTGAGTCGTTTGAAGTTGTGCATATTATCGCTTTTTTCGTAAACTAGCTGCAGTAGAATGATCAGTACAAAAAATGGAAAATAGTATTTGCAAATATTCTACATTAACTTACAAAAGAAAGAAAAAATGTACTGTTTACTTCTATTGGAAATAGTCAAAATATTTTCTAAGGGGGTAAACGAGGCGCTCAAAAATTACGATTTTATGCAAAAAATGCGAAAGGGCTCTTAAGGTAAAACTTTTTATCTTTACAATATTTTTCATTCATCTTTAGCACTTTGCATAATATTTTACTTAATTGTTAGTAAAAATTCAGATCTTATCAACATGCATTGGTGATGCGGTGGTAGACAGCTCGCCTTATACATACACTGAAATCCCAGAGTAAGGCCTTTTTTAGGAAAGATTTTGAAAAATTGACTTGCATCGTGGTTTAAAAATTTCATTATCGAATTGAAAATATGCAAATAATCTTATATTGATAACAGGCAAGCGGTAACATAGCTTGATTGTAATAAGTCTATTGAAATGAACCACCTGAGTAATATCTCTCGGTTAATTAAACCATTGGTTAACGAAATAAATCGACGAGTGGTTAATTTTGAAGAAATTCTAAAAAGTTTCGATGTCGATTTGGAAAATTTGAAAATTGTTTTGACCAAACCTAATTTATTTGAAAATTATATTTCTGCATAATTTTACTTCCGCCATTTCTCAGGCGTTTTAGTAGTCAGTCTGCTATTCGGGACGGAGCGAATTAAAAAAAATAGTAGAGCTCATTGAAATCGGTCCAGGCGTTCTTGGGTTACACGTAAGAAGTGTAACTAACAAAACTTTGTTGTATTAAAATAGATAAGAGCAAAACTTATCAGGTTTGAAGCGACAATATTTAGCGGATTCTCAAGCAGTAGTTAAGGAATAAATGTTGTCATTGTACTAATAACATTCAACTATCTAACTAGTAGTGGTGTCACTTTTGATGCTTCATCAACCCTAGGAGGGTACAAAGATAGAATTATTTTCAAGATTAACCCGTAACAGTCCATTCAATACAAGCGTAACAATACTAATCCCATCATAATTCAATTCTGCAATTTCATTTCACCAAAAAGTCGCGGTTTTCCATCCAATTTTACGGTACGCGAGTGTAACTTCGGCAACTTATTTAAAAACCTCACGCCCTGACGGTTCGGAACCGGCAAAATTCTAGCTTGCAACGTGGGCCGTGACAAAACGATTTTGTGCACTCCAATGCTGCATATTATGCCCGATGGAATTCAATTAACCATCACTGTGGGTCACGGAAATCGACATTGTAAAACTAACCTTATTTTGCCTTTGTCCTAAGATCAGATTTGGTCCAACTTTAGATACGGCGAAGGTAACAGTGCATTTTTAATTTGTTGCATTTATAACTGTATTATGTTATGATTTTAAGGTCGGATTTTGTGTAACTCTCGGTGGTCCGTTATTCGGCGCATCACTACCTGCCCTTTTTTTCTCGTTTCGCATTTTTAGTGAGCAAGGCTGTCACTTATTAAAAGTTAACTCGGCAACGACGAGATAGTTAAAAATGTGTGGAGTTCATAAAACGAATAATATTTTTATAACTCTAGTAACTTCTGATAAATCCCGAGATAAGTAATTATTTTTTTGTGTTTCATTAGGCACAAATGAAACGAAAAATAAAAATGAAAACCACCACCAAAATGTATCTACTCTGTTTTGTGTGAATAAATAAATTTCATCTTATAATATAAAAATGAATCGCTGAATGTGTTGCTAAGCGAAAATCTCGAGAACAACTGAACCGATTTCGATAATTCTTTTTTTAGAATATTCCTTGAAGTACGCAGATGGTTCTTACGTGGGGAAAAATTAAAAAAAATGCCTGATAAAGTCCAAAAACAGCACTTTTCTATACTCCCATACAAACGATTCGTTATAATACTTAAAAGTCAATTTGAACTTTAATACCACACCATAAATTTCAAATGTTAGTGGAGAGGTTCCGGGAAGGCAAAACAATTGAGTGACGTGATGTCAATAGAAGTTTGGAAAAGGCACATATAACATTTTCAGATTTTTTTATAATTTTATGAAGAGTCATTTTAGTCTACACTACAGCTCTACACCGAAGCGAAGTGAGGGCGGGCCACTTGTTTCAAATAAATTTCATTTCATTTCACAAGCACAAGTCAACAAACTGTTTACTGATTATAGAGGATATACTCTTTTGTCATCACTAAGCGAAACGGACGAAGCTTCTACTAAAATCAAACTGACTTCTTGGAGTTTGGTTTTTCTTTATTTATCATCATCATCAACAGCCTATCTTAGTCCACTGCTGGACATAGGCCTCTCCAAATGCACGCCACTCAGATCGATCTTGGGCTACTCGCATCCAGCTCCTGCCAGCCACCTTGCGCAAATCGTCACTCCATCGCGCCTGAGGACGTCGTACACTACGTTTGCCTAGACGCGGTCTCCACTCCAGAACTCGTCTACCCCAACGGTTATCGGTTCATCGACAAATATGGCCAGCCCACTGCCACTTCAACTTGCTAATCCGGTGGGCTATGTCGATAACTCTGGTTTATTTATACTCACACAAAATTATGAAATAGAAAATCAACTTTGGTTAAAACGTATTCTAATAAATTCCGGGTGAAGTGCTAAGCTTTGCTGCGCAATTAAATTATGGTGTGAAAGGGTATTAGACGTCCCGAAGGTATTTACGGGTTAAATTCACCGATCCTTCTCGGGTTTTCTGATAAAACTATCGATTTCACTTACATTCGGACCCTTTTTGGGTCGTCCATCTTTTTTTAACACGGAGTTTTAATTTAGCTTTTGGCTTACTCTTCGTTTTAAGCGTCGAATCATAGAGTTTTTGTTTTTTTTCCCATATATTTTTGGTATTTCGTTGTGTTGGTAGAGTAAATTATTGGGTAAAGATTGGTACTGTCTAAAAATGTAATAACACAATAATTTGATTTCCTGGACAATTTTGTTGGTTGTTCAAATTTGTTTTATGTTTTAAGTAATGGCATTAATTGTTTCATTGTTTTCTTTACACCCAAACATAATACATATAACGTTCTGTCGTACAAAACTATTTGTATGCGATTAAACCTGCCCTGATTTTTTTTTATCTTAATTTAATAGTTATTAAGAACTACTACCATTAGTTAGCTGGGCATTAAATTGTCTAGTATACCCGCCATCTTTCTTTTACCTAATTAAAGACAAATTCTAAACGTTCCAATTTCAAAATGCATTTTGTCAAAGCGCCTTTTTTTTAAAGTTACTAACAACGGCATTCTAAATGACCAAAAGACAATAAAAACTTTTTTTTACTCATCTCTGTCTCCGGCATCGGATAGTTTGGCCCTCGTGGTTTTTTTTGCGGCGACACGCAGGGGCGGTCTCGAATGTGTATCGGATACTTCTGTTTTTGACCATGTAATCTTAATTATGGTTACGTCGTTTACCTGTTACGACCATAGATGGTCGACGAGATAAAATAGTTCCAATTTTTGGGCAACACAAGTGTCGGATAAGTTACCTTGTGTTAAAAAGACTCTTTGGTGATTTTTTTTGTGTTGCTATCATAATTTGCGTTTCGAATGTGAAGGATGATAATAGAAATTGGCAGGATGTTATTAAACCTTTCTTTTGTAATTGTGTTCTTTATAATTGCCAATGACTATTATTTGTAACTTCGACCTTTTCGGTACTTCAGAACTCTGTGAAGATAAGATATGTATGAACAATTAGCACGTTTCTTTGACCTTCATAACCAAGATGTATCTTTTGTGTGCTTATGGGTTTTCCATATTGACAGAATATTTGAATCATAAAGTAACGTTACGTTGCGTTAAAAAATGAGTCAGCACATCTTAAATACTACTTTTTTGGAGTGAAACTTCTTTACGCAAGCTCGACTTGGGGAGGTAAGCTGGCGAATGCGTTACGCGTTACGAAAAGTGTGTTCGGGCGAGGCGAACGGGGGTTGAACGGGGGATATCAGCAAGAGAAAGCAGTGCGCGCGCACATTTTCTTTCTCTCCTTCTCTTATAGCTAGTAAATGAAATATGTATATGTACATATACATGTATTTAATGTACACTCACATATAGAAATATACATACGAATGGAGCTAAAGAAGTTTCACTTCAGTCGTGTGGTCATAAGCACACTATTTTTTTTTATGTTAAATGGATGGCAAACAAGCGTATGGCCCACTTTATGGTAAGCGGTTACCATAACCTATAGACGCTTGCGATACCAAAAATATCATTGCCTACCTGACCGAAGCCCCTACCCCGCGGAGCCCTGGAACCTTCTTAGACAGAAACACAACACCACCAAAAGATAGTGTTAAGTTACTGTGTTTTTTTTTATATAGATAGGTCCGACAAATGACTCCACCCCACCTGATGTTAAGTAAAGGTGAATTTCAGATGCGAAGATAGCTGATACTGCAGTTCTACCTGCCACACCAGCCATCCGCACCCTGCCGGCCTGCATGTTGCTTCTTCACGCCTCTTTTAAAGGATCCCAGGTTGCAGGAGCGGAGATGAGTCTGCCCTGTCAACTTCCTTAATATTGAAGTTAATGTTTAGTCACACTTAATATAAATAACACTATTTGTATTCATACTGTATGACACAGCAATCAAAATGCAGGTAAACAATTAATGTATATTTAATAATTATGCAATGAAAAGTGACTTCATGAATCACCGCTGAAGTCATTTTCAATTTGACGACTCTGTAAATAATAAGACAGGGAGAAAAAAGCAGCCCTTGCTGAGTTTCTTGCCGGTTCTTCTCAGTACAAGGTCTCCCGCCGTAGATTTACGAACCGATGGCGTAGCTTCTAGACATTCATGAGTGCTTGTAACAGCCTAAACTGAATAAATGATTTTGATTATGATTAGAGGGAACATGTGAGCAGACAGAGCATTCCATTTACCTTTACGAAAATTAAAAGACGTAATAACTATCGAAGATGCCACATTTGACATTGGTCTTGATCTAAGTTATCGAAACGCCGAGTTACATTTTGTATAAGTTAGTTATAAGGTTATAAGGTATCGGCGTAAAAATATACTTGAGCGCTTTATCACTTATTTATGTAAATAAGTAGACATGAACTAATAATAACACAATCAACTCAAATGGAGCCGTCCATCAGTCAAGTGTCGCATTACTCGTCAAATTTGGAATGCGCATTAATGTATTTTTCGAAATTTTACATCGTCAGAAAAATAAATTCTTTTTTTTTTATTAAAAAGGTGTATTCCATTTTGTTTCAAACAACCCGCGTGTTCCTTAACTAACTTTTCTTGCTTGCTGTTGATTTGTTACAATCGGCTATCATCGAATCGGAATCGGACTTTTTATGCGACACAGATTGAGAAAGGGGGTTACCATCACCATAATAATTGGATGACCTCTGTGGGCGAGTGGTTTGAACGCCGGGTTTAAAGGTGACGCCTACCCGAGAGGTTCTGGGTTCGAACCCCGGTGGTAGCAGATGTCTGTGTGATGAACACGAGCATTTGTACTCCAATCATGGATATTAAATATATATTTCTTTATAAATATACGTATATTCAATAGTATTCTACTATAATAGGTGCGAATGTTGGATGCAAAATATGTAGTTTCAAATTTAGAATTCTCTCTCTTTTCACACATTCTCTTCACTTAAATGCTATTCAAATGAAAAAAAAATGGAATCCGTCGCGTTTTTCCCACCATATTCGTCGCAAAATTAATTTCAAATTTGGAATTCGCTTTATTTCCCCATTAAACTACCGGGTTTTATAGGGTGACACGACACCCCAGACCCCAGTGTCACCGAAATACGGCCGGTGTAGGGTTAATTGTGTAAAACTTCACGTAGACGGGTACCGAGAGTCACTCACAAAGGCTAGCGAGCGAGATATAATGAGATTTGTGCAAGCTAATTGTTTGCAAACTAACTTCACACCGATCAGTCACCGTGAGCGCGCAATATAGTTTTAAGTTAGTTCGAAATTCAATTTTTTCGTAATTTTATTTTAAAGGTTTTCAGTCGCTCTATTATCTTTGTAAACTAAATTTGCCCACTGTTGGGGAACAGGCTTTCCTATGAACAAAACCAGACCTATTGACAAAATAAGATTGGGTTAACCCACGTGGGCGTAGATTATTTATACTTATAAGTTTCTTGCAAATCAAAGTCTTAATTTCTTAGTACTAATAAACCTTAAAAAATCAAAATTCTTTGCCTAACACAAAGTCAAAACTTCAATGTCAGTTTGACATTCTGGTTTGTGCTAAATCTAGTTTTAGGTAAATCGAGATTTAGCAAAGTTGCTGCAAGTGGACTTCAATCAAGGAAGCAAACTTTCTGTGTTCAAGTTTAAAACAAATCTGTTTAGCCCCTTCTGTCATGTTGAGTAACGAACGTCTCTAAATACAAACCCATTTTGACATTTCAAATGATTAATTAAACTAGGATTATGACGATATACCACACAATCGAGAGAAGCACAATTTATTAGAATTTAAACACTTCTAAAAAGCTTAAATGTCGGCAGGTCATTTGAATGTCCCAATAACTTGAACAAATATTATGCAAAACTTGATTAATGACTTCCATTAATATCTGTATTGTTGTCCCATTCGTAATTTTAAGACGTTTTGCCGTATCTTAAAATAACTCTTTACGTAAGTTAGTACCTCCTTACATACTTATACGTAAGGTACACTTCTCATCTATACATATAATAAAATGATAGGAAAGTCAAAACTGTACATTGAATTTTTTTTTAAAGAACTTAGGTTCTGATCTGCAATCGATAACGAAGCCAAAAATATAGTTTTAAGAATTCTTGTCTGTTTGTGTGTCCGGGATAAACTCAATAAGTACTGCATGGATTTACTTCAAATTTGGCACGAATATTATTAAGAATTTGGGTCAACATATAGGCTACATATTACCACGCTATCACCTACGGGGAACGAGCAGTGAACCTTTATTTCTAACTCCACGCGTACGAAGTCGCGGGCGGTCGCTAGTTTAAAATGTAATTATTTCATACCTTTTTAGAACATTTATGACCTGCGCAGACGAGGGACAAAAGTCCCTAGAGAAACGCACGCTATTGAAGAAAATGTTCTTAGATTTCTTTGTGTTGTAATCACACTAATATAATAAAGGCGAAAGTTTGTGAGTGTGTATGTTTGTTACTTCTTCACGTCTAAACGGCTGGTGCGATTTTAATAAAATTTCGAATGGAGTTAGCTTACACCCTGGACTACATAGGCTACGTTTTACATTGTATTCGAAAATATCCCTAAAAACTGCGGGTAACACCGCGGGATACAGCTATGTAGTTAAAATTAAGTTTAAGAAAAAAATAAGACTTTTTAAAAGAAGGATCGAGCGGACAACGCTGTCTATCTGTGCCTAGTCACATGAATTTAATTTTTACCGCGTACTTTTTCCTGTCCGTTTTGCGGAGTCCCCGGTTATTAATAAATTTTTGTACGCCGTACTTTTAAGCCGTCATGTGTTAACTTGATGAAGTTGTAAATTATCTATTTTAGGGGACAAAAAAGTCCACGGATAAATGTCGATCGTTTGCGCAGGCTATTACTATAAGCTTTACTGAAAAGTCTATAGTGCTCGTGTTCCTTTGCCATTTTTTTTTACAAAAAAAAGTCTTTTTTGTTATAGATGGAGCACATGCGACGATGACTTACCATCATACTACTTACATACTTACTTTTCCCAGTATCCGAAATTATAATATTAATCCTTTAAAATATTCAATTGTGTTATGGAGCTATAGAAGACCGAAAAGAAGGACTTATGCTCCTTTTTTTGGGAAATTAAAACTTCAAAAGAGAGAAATAGTAGATAAAAATTTGTATCTAAAATCTCTATATTAGACACGGCGCCTGGCATGTGGAGCTTTTGCTATACCAGTGAAATATTTTAAGCCGATGTACAATTATTTAGCATATATTTTGGGTACCTATGACAAGACTTTCTTTAAACATTATAAATGTAGATTTTTGTCAAATAAGTTCAGAATTGCAATTTAAACTGAGTTTCCTTACAAATTATAGCGTCTAAAACTTTCTACAAAACTGAAAATGCAGATGGCTTCGCTAAACTCGAGGCTTTTATAATTTGTAAGATCGTAAACTGTGCCCGTCGCGACGAGCAGAGCAGCATGCACCGCATTTACCTGTTTTTTTCATTCGAAAGCTCGCAAGAAAGGGACGAACGACCGAGGATTGTGTTCCAAAAGTGTGTGGAGATTCCGCGCCTACCCATGTTTATGAAAACGAAACGGTGAGGTCGCGCGCGGGCCGAGGCAACGCCAACAATGCACGATCGCCTATCTGGTTATATTAACCGGCCGATTGTAATAACGCTTGGATTACACCGAATTATCTAGTCGAGTAGCACTCCTCAAGCTGGCCGCCCTACACGGCGAGCGTGCACGGTGTGGCAACCATGCGCGGCGCATTCTTCACCAATCCCGAACGACTTCACGCCAGTTGCGCTCAGGCCGTCAGTGCGCGCGGACGTATGTCGCTCGTTCCGCCGAAACTATCGTCATTATAACTCAAACAACAATTTAAAGTGATCGAAATCGATTCGCACCGCAAAGTTTTGTTGTACAACAGTGATGGAAAGTGTACTGTGCGTCCATTTCGAGTCCATACGATGACCGAAACTTTAGTGAGCAAAAGTTCGGCCGAATGCGTTCGGCATCACCAAAAAAAAAATTATATTGTGCTCGTAATGTAGTGATGGACCGATGGGATCCCAGTGCGACCGATTCGATGTAGCTAGTGATGTGTCCTGTGATATAAAAGTTAAAAAGTTCCGACGATCACGTAGATGATTGCCGTTCTCATATGTGATATTGTTAGTTTAGTTACCAAAGATTCCTGATGATCTTGTACATTAGTTTGTGTTTCATATTGATAGTTTTAGGTGAGTGGTACCGTTGTAATTGCTTTCGTGCTTCGCCTTGTAATTATGGGTTATCTCGAAGATTTATTGAATTGGACTATCGCTCATTTGCGTCCGTAAATAATTACGGTCTTAGTGCAACGATAATTGGACTGATGCAAGAAATGGGAACACTAAATTATTAGCCAGTAAATCTCACGTACACCGCTAATAACGTTACGCCTATGATACGAAATGAAATATTTTATGGGCAAACATGTTCATAAGTTATTATACCATATACGCGCAAGGTATTAAAAGCATCAATTTTAATAGCGCGTCATGCAAGAATTCAAATTAAAGGAGAAGCGAAACAGCAGCTTACCAAAGCAAAAAGTAAAATTGAGTGTAAAAATGAAATGATACCTATCAAACTGAAAAAAGTTAATTCCTTTGCCACCCCTCTGATAAAGGGGACAGAAAAAAAGTGACCCCGCGCTTGAAATTAGAATTCGAAATTTGAAATTAAGCGCTACATTGAGGCGGCCGTTAGATGTCTTATAGTACCGTGAAAACTACTCAATAGTCACTTTTATTTATAAATTAGGCCAAGCATTTCAAGTTATTAGTGTGAAAAGACAATTTTAGCATGAAGAATCTTAACAAAATTAATTTCCTTTTCTAAGACCGAAATTTTATTCCGCATAATATTTTTTTTTGCTGAAAATACCTGTAGACCTTTAGAAATAAGCTGGCAGTATTAATTATAACTTGAAAGCCTGTTATCGAGATTAGAACAGGACTAATTAATTATACGCGAAAATTTTGAAATTATTTGAAGCTCCACAAAAGCAGGCATAATGGAAATTACATGGAGAATTCATAATAATTTATTGAAGTTCGTTGCCCATGTAAAGAATAAAAGTTCTCGTCTTGATAATTTATAGGGTTTTACGTTACAGATTTTACACAACTATATTAATAAAATACCACATGCCGGATGCAACAAAAGAGTTCTCTTGGTTAACGAATGCTAATAAAATACACAAAAAACAGTTTAAAAAAAAAAATATCTAGTAATCTGTTTTAAATCTCTTATCTCGAGCTTTTGAGTCTAAAGAAAACTCTACCTTAAGAAATCTGCATTGAATAAACGCACATTTTGCGACATGCATTACCGAGCAAACGCGTAGCGCCATCTGTTGTCGAGTAGCTTTACGAATTATCCCAAACTCATTTGAATCTTTATCAAAAGTTTATTGAAATTGGAAACCTACCTATTTTATCATTAGGACGTAACAAAAATACACTTTTTATATAAATTAAGTGTTGTTTATTCTGAGTCCACTATTGTTAATTAAACCGAAAACTTTAAACTGGAAACTGACAGGACAGCAATAAATTCCCTTACACAGATTCAGTTAAATGTGGACTGTCCGTCAATTAGTAGGTACTTGGCTTAAAACCGAGTTGGCTTGTACCAAGACCACACAGACTGACATAAACACGAACAGACACGACATGTTTATTGGACCGATGATGTCTAATTATTGTAACGCACGACCTATATCGGTACGGGTCGGGTATACCGTCAGATTGTTATTCACGCATGAATGTAAATAGATAGTTTAACTGTTCGATGTATTGTATTTAAAAAAACAACCATTCAGATCTACTAGAAGCATACATAGATTAGTTATTACCTAACTATCTTGGAAATGCAAAATTTTATCTTAAAGATTAAATAGGAAAGATTTAATAATCGAGCAATTAGGTATATCCTTTAAAATATAAATAGAACAATTTGAAGATTCAAATTTTGCTGTTGCATTCCAGCTTGATAACTTGGTCAATCAAATTTTGTTCGAGTAAAATTTTCTAAAGATACAGAATTATAGCAATTCTATGCTTAACATAAAAATTGTTCTATACGACTTAATAGTATTTTATTTAGCATATTTTTTATTAGCTTTTGTAGCCCTGTAACAATATCTTTATGGCTCGAGTCAAGCTTACACAACCCTTCACACAAATCTTCATATCTAATCAACTTCGTAGCCTGCAATACCTTAATTGAAATATGTCGATTATGATACTCGTAAATCAGATATTTTAAAGAAATAAAATGCGAATCAGTAATACTAAAAAAATCACAAAACTCATTAAAATAAAGACTTCCCTGCAAACAATATAATTAAATGTAATAATAATCTTATCTACGAACAAAATGCAAAGTTGACTTGACTTGCATGAAACCTGACTCGGTTAACAGAACATTGAGTAACAACAAAATGTCATTATCACCATCATTACTATCCCCACTGCTGGGGTACAGGCAAATGTCAAATTTATTCAGGTTTAAATATAAGCTACGAAATTTGCAACATGAACAAAAGAATGCCTATATTCCTTATCAAGTGAAAAAGTACATCGATGATTGTGTAATACACGCACACGAAGTCGCAGAGCTTTCTGCTTAGAAATGTACAGTTAAGAATTTCGTATTTTCTTCAATAAACCTGGCGGTGAGCGTGAGCAAATTATTTTCTCCAAAATAACCCGCTTGTTGTTCCGTTGTAATCAATTTTACGTCCCACTATCAATTATTTGATGGAGAAGGCAAGCGCCGTAACACGGAGCGAAGTGAACAAGACGTGGTAAATCAATTCTTTCTCGTGTTAGGGAGATTTCGCACGTAACGTAACAGTATGAAAATGAAAATATATTTATTGGATCTAATTTAAGTTACATGTATATTTTAGGTTCGTTAATAGCTACCTATATATTAGTTTCTAGATCTGTGTTACAGCTATTAGCGCCGACCTACAGATACAGAGACGTGTGTTTCATAATACATATTATAAATAAATAAATAAATATTACAGTCCTTATCTTACCATTTACTTACAAAATTAAGTTTTACAGTGGGCTTTATACTGGCATGATTCTCTTAACTTAAAACTAAATTTGACCACTGACTCTCATTTTCTTTCAATAAGAGTATGACGAGCATGAACTGTTGTCAAATTTCATATTAGGTTAAGAGAATGGCTTGCCAGTATCAAGCCCAGTGATTGTCGATTCTGGCATAATACTTTGAACCTAAAATGATCTGATGTTAAATTAAGTGCTAAGTTTAGAAAATCGTGCTTAAATCGTCACCAGTTCTCTTAGCACGAACCAATATTGAATTCGTAACGTTGTCATTGTCAAATGAGTACTGATTTTTAGTACTCGTTGTGTACTTTGTGGCGCAGCTGTTCAAGTTGCTATACAAAATTTGACAATGATATTTCGGGCTCGCAAACTATTCGAATTCGATATTGATTCGTGCTAAGGGTACAGTACTTACGCAAGTTGTGTATTTTTTTCAACACACACCCTTTATTTAGCCTAGCCCCAAAGTAAGCACTATAAGGCTTGTGTTTAGATTTTTCGGCTTTAAATTCGGCTTCCATATAAAAATGTTTGGTTTGAAAGTCACATGTCGTGCAATATTCATTTATGTCAATTAATTTGAGAAAGGTACGCCTATTTTGTAATCGTAAACAAATCTTCATGACGGTGGTCAAAATACTGCTTAGATATGAAAAGAAAGAGAATAAGGAGACTTGTAACTGTAAACCAAATCTAATTCAATATTGAATTACTTTCTTAGCCTTGCCTTAAACCTATTTACCTATTTATTGAAATCTCTAATAGTTTTTATAACGTCATTCGAAGACAGAAATTTCCTCCTAAAAATACTACTAAACTCTCAAACTTTTTCCTTATTCCAAACAAAATCGTCTACATCGTCTACATAAAAAGTATGAATAGCAAGTGAACAGCTCCAATTTATATGAATACACTAAAATAGTCACAGAGGCGACTCTCGACCCCAACGATATTTTCAATCTGTTCGGAGAGGTTCCAATAGTTTTTAGAAAGCGCTCTCTCTCGTGCACCGTATCCAACTAAATTATGTTGACGTGACCGCGGTGCACGAACTACCATGGACACTCGGGGAGCACAAGATGGAGAAAAAATTAAACGTAGACGAGTCAGACGACCCAGCCACGCAGACGATAAACTCACGACTCTTTTGAGCGAGCAATGTTAGGCATCGAACGTATTGTGCCGTGTTTCTAAAGAGACCATTTTCTTTATTGAAATGAAACCCATATATACTCCTACTATGTTGTGTAACCGGGCCCGCTTCGCAGAAACACGGTTTTGTATGCAAATACTTGGGGATAAGACAGCACTTGTGTTATCCAAGGACGGAGGTCTCAATCACATATATTGTTAAATTGTAACGACATAGGTATTACATTCAACGTATGAGGAAGAAACACAAAAAAAGTTACTTAATTTGCATACATTAAAAACCTATAATGGTAACTTTGTACTCATTGATTTAGCGAAATTAATGCTAATCTCAAATGACGAAATACGATGAAAAGATATCAAAACGTACAGCGCCAGTTAGCGGGCAGTTGCCGAACTAAAGTTTGTTACAACCAATAAAATATCTGTCGTGAGCAATACCGCATTTCTCTTCAGAGATGCGGAATATGATTCCGCCGCTATATTACTCTAATAACCTTTACCCCCGATCTTCAATATCAAGCTACCGTTAATTTGATTGTCGTTATGAAAGTGGGCTACTCTCGCGTTCAAAAGACGGTTCGCTTGAGTTTATTTATCTATCTTTGAGTTCGTCCTACATTTCTTTGTGTGTGACTTAGGGGGTTTCTTTGATCTCTTTTTTTCTTATATCGTGTTCCTGTTTGCAATATATATTTCGGTTGTTTCAATCAGTATTATATTTCTCCCGCTGCGAAGGCGCGAGCCATAGTCACTCCCAGGTATACTATACAGTATACTCGTATAATATGTTTGGCTCTATTCCGTTCTCGGCTTCAAGCTGCATAGAATTCGAACTCTCATCTTCCTACCGGATAGAGGATAGATCAAGAGACAGAGATCGCGGTTATATTTGATCGTAACACAAAATTTTGCCGCACTATTAACTTTTTTACAGATGTTAGGGTAGGTCGTAAGAAGCTTAAGTTTAAAAATCGGGGAATGTAAGGTGATCACAACTGGCCGCCATGATGGAAAATGCGTTTATCGCTGTATCTCCGAAATTATTGACTTTACGGAAAAAATATGGAGCGCTTTTTTGTTTATTACTAAATTTCCTAACTCTTTTTTTATTGTAACTCTTACCGTTTTTCAATTATTTTTGTTTTAAAAAAAGCTAGAGTTAAAAAATTTTGTTATTTGGCTTTACTCTATTGCTTGGGCTATCCCGTCTGAAACCTTTACCGAGCGATTTTCTTTCTAGAAAATATTTCTTCAGATTAAAACATAAGTCCTTAAGGCTTTTAACGTTTATTATGCCTAACATATATTACCTCGGCTATGCATATAGTGGAAACCTCAAAAAGCGTTTCAAAGTTTTGCCTCTTCTATTAATAATAAATGATTCTTTATTTGTGATACACAGGTAACGTGGGTGTTACATTAACGCACAAATTGTACAGCTGCGATCAGCCTTAGGCGACGTCCTAATTCAATATGTATTCCCGAATTTCGCTCGTATGAAACCGCGATTAAACATTAACCGCCTTATTAGTAAACGAAGACTAAGCTTGGAATAGTTACTCAACGTTTGTCTCCGTTCATTGAACGATATAACAAAACACGGTGTAACTAGTCTAAACTTAATCCTTGTTTATTAATAAGAAGGTATGAATGTGAAATAAGTGTTAATATAATTGACATTCGTTCTATGTATGCCGACGTGACTTCTTTCATGAATACAAATATTTTATGTTCTAAACTACAAGCAAATTTTTATAACTCAACTAGAATCGTCAATTAACATTTATTAATAATTTCTAATAAACAACAGACTTAGAATAGTACTAATTACAGTTGGAGACAAAGAGACATTCATTACCATTGCCTACAATCCAAATTATAAATGCGAAAGTGTGTGTGTTTGTCTATCTGTTAACTCTTCATGCTTAAACCACAATCCAAACTGATTATTATATATGCGAAAGTGTGTTAATCTGTTAACTCTTCAAGCTTAAACCGTTGAACCGATTTGGATCAAATTGTTTGTATAGAGATAGATTGACTCCGTTGAAAGGATATAGGATAGTTTTTCACACAAATCATCTTTTAAGAGGGTGAAAGGTGCACACTCCTTTTCACTACCTTAATTACGAAATTTCGAAGTTTGTTTAATGGAAACCATCAAATTTGCGAAACAGACGAAGTCCCAGCACTCACTAGTAGGTAGTTAATAACTTATGATAACGTTAAAAATAAATTTTGATATTACGAAGTTCGATGGTGCAAGATGGCGGAGCTCAATAGCGCAAGTCGTTAGCTCGTTCGGTTACGATCGTTGAAGTTAAGCAACTTTCGCAGTAGTCGGTCATTGGATGGGTGACCAAAAATTTACTATCTCGAGCTCCTCCGTGCTTCGGAAGGCACGTTAAGCCGTTAGTCCCGGCTGCATCTGTAGTCGTTAGCACCCATCAATCCGCACTAGGCCTGCGTTGTAGGTCATGACCCAAACTCCCTATTCCATCCATAGGGAAGGCTTGTGCCCCAGCAGTGGGGACATTAATTGGCTGATGATGATGATTACGAAGCTTGTTCTCATATCAACGTAATTTACTCCTTATTTCTATCTGTAATGATGTTATGTCTGAATGAGATTGCTTTTGAGCGATAAAACCGTCTATTGTGTATGCAGTTGTGCTTGTGTCACTGTTATGTGTCTTATAACATTGGTTTTGTAATACTAACAGGCACTGGTATTATAAAATTGCGACATAACTTGTAATGATCAGTACCCTTAGCACGAACCAATATCGAATTCGAATAGTTTGCGAGACCGAAATGTCATTGTCAAATTTTGTATGGAAACGTGAACAGCAGCGCCACAAAGTGCGTAACGAGAACTAAACATCAGTACACATATGACATTGACATTTCGAATTCGACAACGTTACTTTACGTACTGGCGAAATGTAATAATTTTACAAGCTGGAAGAGATATTGTTTTTTTTTTTCAATCATCTTTTTACTTACTAGGATCGTCAAATGTAACCTTTATAGTTATAAATTATTTAAGTATTATTTCTATTTTAATTTATCGTTTATATACGGGTGTATGCAAGAGATTACAATGTATTTATCTGCTCTAATTGCGGTTAAATTAAAACGGTCTTTACTAACGATGATTAAAAGCAAACCACACTTTGTTATATATCAATAATGAATGGCATAACAACGACCCAAGTTTTGAATAGAAATATGTTCAATTCAATTCAAATTCAAAAGTCATTTATTCAGTTAAGGCTTTTACAAGCACATATGAAAGTCGAAAACTACGCTATCGGTTCGCAAAACTACGGCGGGAGACCTTGTACTGAGAAGAACCGGCAAGAAACTCAGGCACGGCAGAACCGACCAGGCTATGAAATGAATAATATTTCGTCAATACCAAAATCTCAAACGTTTGAGAATTCGAAATGAATATGATGTAAATATCTTAATATCCTCTCCCTCCTTGGATGTCCTGCTGGGTAGACGTGTTTCGAAGTAACAAGTGTATTAAGATATATTTTCGAAATAATTAAAAATTAAATATGAATTAAATTGCTGTGCGTTACCAGGATCGCAACAATTGTCGATAGTGAAAGCCGTTGGACAAGGACATACCTACATCAGAGTGAGTGTGACAATTTACTGTTGCTCATTTCATCCTTGCACTTAAAGTTTAACGCCTTCAAGGCCACCTGCTGCGATTCGCTACGCGAAGTCCCGCCCATTAGCGCAGGAGCAAGTTTTTGAGAGGCGGAGCTCACCCGTCCTTGAGACGTGCTGTTTGCAACGCACGCACACGAACAAGATCGCTTCTGCCGACGGAATATTTAGGCCTACTTTTTGAAGCGTCAATTGGTTTTATTAAGAATGATTCGATCACCTGCGAATAAACAAGATATTACCTATGGATCCGCTCCTGACCTGAGTGAAGTCAAGGAGGACGATAGTCCGGATAACATAAACAATATTTTTCGGTCAAATAAAAGACGTCGTTGCGAATGCAGTGGCTCAGAAGAATCAACACTGGACTCTTTTATAAAGTCCCTTACGATATGGAAAAAAGATACGGATACAATGCTTTCTAATATTCAGGAGTCTATGAATGTCATTAAAAAACAAAATGATGAATTATTAACTTCTAACTCAGAGATCGAAAAATCAATCGAATTTTTATCAATAAAATACGACGAGATTCACAACCAACTAATGTGTTTCCAAACAAAAACCAAAGAGAACGAGGAACGTTTTTTGCGTATGGAAGAAAAGACGGAAGAACTTGAGAGGAACTCCCGCTCCAGCACCTTGGAGATACGTAATATACCTATACCAAAGAATCCGTCTCAAGCTGACCTCGTGCAGATAGTGACACCTATCTTTAAAACAATTTGTGTGGAGGTTACACACTCGGATATATTTGATATACGTCACTTTTCTTCAAAATCAGAAAATAAAACCGTTTTAGTGACATTGAATTCTGTAATACTGAAAAACAGTATTATTAGGTCTTACAGGGAATACAATAAAACTAACCCCACTAACAGACTAAATACCTCAGTCATTGGATCGGAAGTACCTCACCAACAGATTTTCATAGCTGAAAATTTAACCCCTCGTGCACGACGTTTGTTTCACCGGGCTCGTGAATTTGCGAAACAAGAAAACTATAAATATTGCTGGACCGCACACGGGAAAATTCTTTTACGTAAGCAGGATAATGATAGATTCATTGTTTTATCGTCAGAATCTCAGTTTAATGAGCTCCAGTCAAAAAACTAATTTATACATTAGTTATAAGTTATGTCACTTTAAACTTATTTTATTTTTTATTTCACCTTTATAACATTGTATCTACAATAGCGCAGATTTATATTATATTAATTTCGTACTTCGATAATATTTTTAATAAGTTTATGTTTGTTTCATCGCTTCAGAATTTGCCACAAGTATACAAACATTGCACATCCATAAGGTACAAATATTTTGTCTATTTTATACATTCATATTCGATAACTGTAACTCAACTCATTAGGTACATACTGATGTATCTTCATATAAACTATTCTGTTACGCTTAAATATTTTTATATTTACGTTATTTCAATACTGATGCACTCGCCTTGCGTAATTGACTCAACGTATAATTTTGCTGTACCCATGACATCATTATATAAAATTCACTAGCGATCCCGACCTATTAAATAATATTGACGATGTCACAGTCTGTAAATCACTAACATGTACACCGGGCGAAGTTCAAACGTTATTGACACACCAAAATAGAACATTATGCTTACTTACCCAGAATATACGCAGCATCTCCGCCAATATGTGTAGTTTTAATGTACTTTTGAATAGTCTTAACACTAACCTAGATGTTATTATACTTACAGAATGTTGGCTCAAGTCCGATCCCCTTATTCCAACATTAAAAAACTTTTCTTATTACTCATCTTCTAATCCTGTAAATCAAAATGATGGAGTAGTAGTTTATTGCAATACTTCACTCCCGGAGGTAACTGTTTCGGAACCGGGTATCGTAGAAGCAAGTTCCTTGCTTATTGAGATAGGTAGAGAAGTAGCGATCCTTGCCATCTATCGTCCCTGTGCTTTCAAAAGTGCACATAACTTCATACTATCACTCCATTCTATACTAGATCGAATTAAAAACTCTAAAACTATAGTTATAATGGGTGATATTAATATTGACATATCCCCAAATGTTAATCATTCTGATACAGAAGAATACTTAAATACTCTTGCTCATCATGGCCTCCTTCCGGCTCACACCTTACCCACTCGTAACTTAACGTGCCTTGATCACGCAATTCTAAAATCACCGTCCTCTGCCACTTCACTTGTGATTCATTCAAGTGTAACAGATCATGAACCGGTACTTCTTGCGCTCTGCAACACCAAAACGGTCGCACCCCCCAAACTTATTAAAAAAATCAACTACATCAATATAGCTGCAATAATTAATGAAATAGATTTCTCTCCAGTGTTAAATTCCACAGATCCTAATTATGCCACTGACCTCTTTATTAAAAAACTACAGTCAGTTATTGATCTACATACCACAAACTTGCCTGTACCTAGACGGCAACGAATAATAAAACCATGGATAACGCCAGGGCTTTTAAGATGTATAAATAATAGAGACAGTATGCATAAAAAACTAAAATTAAATCCTGACAACAATGTACTCAAAACAACCTTTACAAGATACCGCAACTTTTGCAATTCTCTTCTAAAACGGTTAAAAAGGGCATACGATACTGAGCTCATTAAAAAGGCAGGCTCAAACAGTAAACACCTCTGGAAGGCTATTAAAGAAGTGACGAATTTAAATAAATCCCGCACTTCCGGTGACCCATTACTTTACACAATGCCCTCGAAAGAAGAATCGTTAGATCGAGTGAATGAGTTTTTCGTGAATGTTGGAAAATCATTAGCAGAGGATATTCTCACTCAAAACCCAATAAACGCCTCATTACATTCAGTTTCCTCCTCTGCTCTGACTCCATCTCGCAATGCTGAATCCTTTGTTTTGCTCGAAACGTCTCAGCAGGAGGTTGAGCTTATTATTTCTTCTCTGAAACAAGACTGTGCGGTGGGTTGGGATAACATCTCTAATTCATTTCTAAAGCGTTTTAAAAATATTCTTGCTCCTAGTATAGCTCACATTTGTAATATATCTATTACTGAGGGCATTTTTCCGTCAGCTTTCAAAAAAGCACTAGTACACCCTATCTACAAATCTGGAGATCAAGACTGTGCAAACAGCTATAGGCCTATCTCAATCTTACCAGCACTGTCTAAGGTATTGGAAAAGATCGTTAATAAACAATTTATTAATTTTCTTGAAACAAAGTCATTATTATCCCGTGCACAGTATGGTTTTAGACAGGGTAAATCAACCGCTGATGCCGTACATGATCTCACAAACTATATTTCCACCAACTTAGATAAGGGACAAAAATGCTTGGCCATCTTTTTAGATCTTGCAAAGGCCTTTGATACGGTTTCCGTGCCAATCTTGCTTACAAAGCTTGAAGCCTTGGGAGTTCGAGGTAATCAGCTCTCGTTATTTCATAGTTATCTTTCCAATCGCACGCAGAGAGTATGTATTGCAAATGGGATTACCAGTTCAGAGCTTCCTATTGAGTATGGTGTTCCACAAGGAAGCATACTAGGCCCTACGCTGTTCCTAACATTCATCAACGACCTCTGCTCTCTCAAAATCCCAAGCTGTAAAATAATTGCCTATGCTGACGACACAGCCTTATTGTTTACTGCAAGCTCATGGAGGGAAGCCTTTTGTGTAGCTCAAAGGGGATTTGATACAGTAACAGCATGGTTACGAACCCACCTCTTAAACTTGAATGTCCAAAAGACAAAATATCTCACTTTCTCCATTAGAAGGATTAATCCCACTTTTCTAAACAATCTTAACATCGTTGCTCATTCTAAATCCCACTGTCTTCAATCCCAATCCCCATGTAGTTGCGCTCCTCTTTCCATGTCTAGCTCCATCCAGTATCTAGGAGTTCTTATAGATAATCGTTTAACTTTCCAATCTCACCTTTCACTCACAGCATGCAGAATACGTAAACTCATCTTTATCTTTAAAAATTTGCGTCACGTAGCTCCTTCCGGTATAGTTAAATCTGTATATATAGCACTCTGCCAGTCACTTTTGATATACTGCATTACTTCCTGGGGAGGCGCCTGCAAAACTCATATTCTGATCCTCGAAAGAGCACAAAGAGCTCTGTTGAAAGTGTGCACCTTCAAAACTATACTTTTCCCCACTGATGAGTTATACCAATTTTGTGATGTACTAACAGTCCGCCAACTCTTCATTCTGTATACCATCCTGAAACAACATGGCCTAACTGAACCTGCTCTAAATCGACGTAATCACTTAGTTGCTATTTCCTCTTGCTTCAAAACCTGTTTTAGTAGGCGATTCTTCTGTTCCCTAGGTCCTTTTCTATACAATCGCCTGCAACTAAAACTTAATATTTTGGGACTAACTAAATACTCTTGCAAACTTACTGTGTCTAATTATCTAAAATCATTAAACTACGATCAAACCGAAAACCTCCTGCTTCGTTTGGGATGATAATTGGCGTAAAGTGAAAACTTGGCTTTTCCTGATTATTATAGTTACTTTGTGTCCGAGTGTGTATGTATTTTGGAAGTATGTATCTATATTCATGTATACAGTTGCTAATAATTTGTATGTGTCTGAGTGTATGTGTGTTTCGATGTATGTATCTATATCCATAAATGCTGTGTCATAACCATGATTGTGTACCTTATACTATGGCAAATTCACCTTCTCAATTTATTTTTTGTATTTTTCGTATACAATAAGTAGATTTTTTACTTTATGTTAACGTCCTAAGCTGTATAGACATATTTGTAATAGATTGCTGTAACCTAACCCATCCCAAGGAGGGGGGACCGGTGCTCTGAAATACAAGCTCGGCTTAGTTCAGACACCGATCTCTCATGACATCAGGTATGCAATGGTACCCATACTACGATTGTTAAATGTCTATCCATCCATATGCCTATAAAAATGTAATTAGTTATTTAAAAAAAAAAATGTTGTCGATGCCAAAATGTTGTGACGAGAAATAAACGATTATTATTATTATTATTTATTATCGACTGTTAAAATCACGTCGTTTCGGAATTTTCGGATAACTCAAGATGATGAAGGCAAAGACAAGATGAAGCCAACCAGCTTTATAGAATTCAGCTCTCATATTAATATTTGCTCGTACTTCACTTATTATATGGATGAATACATACTTTTATCGTTCAACATGATTACATTCCGAGCGTCGAACGACACGTAGCGCCATCTATGGTCGGGTAGCAGAACTGTTTGTGTTGCTAAACTGTTTCCACTCTATAAACACACCAAGTTTAACTAATGCAATTATGTTAACAGTGGTTATATTACATTTAGTGAACTGACATTTAGCTGTGCAAACTGCATGCATACCCAAGAGGTTCGTGCCGAAGGACGCAATTTTCACCTGCCTCGGTTACGAGAAACGCTGGATAAACACAATTTGAAATTACATTGCTTTAATTTGAACACCAGGTCTCGGCATAAAACAGATCTAATTCTAAAGTTAGTAAATATGGAGTATGGAATAAAAGTTATCTTGATTAGACATCTAACGTTGAGTTTTAAAGTCGTTGGTGTTGAAGTTTTTGAATGCCCAGATTGTGTTTACTTTTAAAGTCACTTCGCCACTTAAGCTAGCGGAAGCTTTACCTGTTTTCAAGAAATGATAACACTTAGTGTCGGCTTCAAAAAATGACCAAAAAGGTAAATAAGATTAAAATATGGATGAATAGTAGTACTTAGTTAGTATATGTTTTTTTAAATTAAATTTCTTATCAGGCTGCGTCGTCAGAATAATTAATTTTAATTATAAATTCTGACGACGTAGCCTGAAAAGGATGCGAAACGCCATAAATAAATAAATCAGTGCATCTATACCGTTGAAACTTGCTTTATTTAATTAAATTATTATCTATATATATAAAACTCAAAGGTGACTGACTGACATAGTGATCTATCAACACAGCTCAAACCACTGGACGGATCGGGCTGAAATTTGGCATGCAGGTAGATGTTATGACGTAGGCATCCGCTAAGAAAAGATTTTGATCAATTCTACCCCCAAGAGAATAAAATAGGGAATGAAAGTTTGTATGAAACTTTGTCAATTTTAAACCGATCGGGCTGAGACTTTGCATGCAGGTATAAGAAGAATGTCATTGTGTATAATACAAGCCTGAGAACAAAAACTGTAGTCTACACTTCAGCTCTACACCGAAGCGAAGCGAGGGCGGGCCGCTAGTTATTTATAAAGCTTCTAGACTGTAAACACTTGCGAAACCAGAATGTATCTTACGCGTCGCAAGCCATACAACAACGTGCAGTCCTGGAACCTTGGTACTCATCGTCAGTAACACAACACCATCAAAAGTATTTCACTCTTGCCTCTCGTAAGGCAAAGGTTACTTCCCTAAACGGGCGCTCAATTTTACTGTCTCGTTTGCAATACGAGCAAATCCTTTAAAAGTAAAAGTTTTTAGGTAAAATATACCACAAAATAAAACTGGCCCTCAAAGGCGTACTACCCAGCAACGAAGTCGATTAAATAAAGGGACAACCACCGTACAATTTCCGGTCGGGACAAAAAGATAATCTTAATCTGTCGTGTATCGGAAGGCACGTAAAGTACCGGAATCCGGTCGGTGTAGAAGACTCTTTATGAGTTATATGTTATGAGGACATTCTGTGTTGTATGTTGATGAACTTTTGACGTGGTCGCCGCATTCATTCTTGATTTTTTTCTTTGTTGGGTTTCCGTACGTAATGGGTGACTTCTTAAATCTGCTTGTACTAAGGGTCTACTGTTCTTCTTTCACATAGTGTTTTTATAGATATATAACAATAAAAATGGAATAAAATGAGGTATTATCGGCAGGGTGAGGATGGCTGGTGTGGCAGGTAGAACTGCTGTATCAGCTATCTTCGCGTCTGGACTTCACCTTCACTTAACATCAAGTGGGGTGGAGTCATTTGTCGGACCTATCTATAAAAAAAAAGTAAGAAGTTAAGGGGTTATTATATTTTTTAGCATTTATCTGCTAGATCCCGTCTGAAACCAGGACAAGTTGTTTTTTTCTAGTAAAACTTTCTTTAGAATTCAACGTTAAGAAATTTCGATATACATTTTGGTATAAGGGGATAGGTCCCCTAGGAGAACCACATAAACTGTTCTTTATCAATGACAACGGCTAACTCGAGCCGACCCCCTCAGGTTTGAGTGGTCTAGAGGCTCCAGACGAAGAGGAGACTCCCCCCGTGGTGATTTACCATCTGCCTGGAATACCTCTAGAGGCACTCGCCAATTCTCGGCTTGAGGTCCCCTTAGGATCTTGCCGTCCCCAAACCCGGTGATACTGTAAAGGTCATCTGCGACCAGCATACAAACTAAAAAACTGTTCTTTATCTTCAAACTTTAATGTAAATGTAATAGGGTATAAAATATGGCATGTAAAATCGATTTTGTACGCAAAAAAAGCAGCCACAAGTTTTAAAAATGTAAAAACTTAGAAGTATTTTCTATAATCGTTAATTTACGTGTACATGAAATATTTGTTTCAAACGAACGTGTAACAGCGTATATGAGATTACCTTTTAAAACGATTGGATTTTAAGAGGCTCAACAGAGAAAATAATGTAGAGAGATAAAAAAAATACATTCGCTGTTTTTACTCCCGACTTTTAAGCGAATTAGCTACAATGTAATTTGGCTAATGTTTTCGCAAACATATTGAAATTAAAAAAAAACCTTGCAAGAGTTGTGAGGTTTGTTTTTCTTTTATGGGCAAACAGTCCGGAATGTAGATGAAAAGATATTTTTACATATTATTTACATACAGGCTGATACAAGTAATCTGTGCTGATACTGTAACCAAAGAAGAGATCCAAAAATATATTACATCACAAATACTTGTGTCTATATTATCGAGGTCCTTTTCAGATTTTTCCATCTAGAAAAGATGGAATACTGTTTGGAACAAACTCGACAAAGTTCTTGGCTTTTCGGAAAATTAAAAAAAAACTAATTTAATACCGCTACTAGGCGGGAGATGGCGCTGCGCATTTTTTTGTAATTTCACCTCTGCTGAAACTTTTTAAATACTCGTCCGCTATCTTTATCGTTATCTTTAAGGCAAATAAAGGCCAACAAAAACGTCTACAACGGAACTCTGGCGAAGAGACACAAAAGGAAATAATGTTTTTACTTTTCCTTCCTTTTCATATAAGAAAACAATCCTGCGAAGCTATACATCAAAGGCGTGTCATATGGGGACAGCCTTGTATTTCATCTTTTATGTTGGAAAGTAATATTTTTTCTGCAATAATGTCATCTCTTACGGGATTATAAAAAAGGTTTTTTGTTGCGAATGCGCATTTATATTTCTTTGCAAGTTACATAGTTATATGAATGTAGCATCTAGCCTTAATCTTTATCTGTCACAGTCTTTCTGCCGTACGATGACAAAAATAAAGTTTTAACTTTAAAAAAGTTATAAAATAAAACTTTAATTTTTGTCATCGTACGGCAGTCATCGTACTGCCGTACAATGACAAAAATAAAGTTTAAACTTTAATATAAACAAAAAAAAGTATAGTAGCGAAACTCCTTCAAAATTTCCTTAACCAAAACAGCAATTTATGGAAGGTATTTATTTTGTTTCTGACTAGCATATTTTGTTTTTAGTACATTATGCAATGCATGAGCATCCAATATTATCGACCTATAATAACTCTGCTATGGCGGGAGGCTTAACTTAACACACCATTCCATCTTTGAAAATTCATCATCAACATCAGCCTATTAATGTCCCCACTGCTGAAGCACAGGCCTTCCCTATGGATGGAATGGAAGATTGTGCCATTGCCCACAACGCGGGCCCAGTGCGGATTGGCGGGTGCTAACGACTGCAGACGCAGCCGGGACCAACGGCTCAACGTGCCTTCCGAAGCACGAAGGGACTCGACATATAAGAGTTCCTTAGAACTCTTTGACAATTATTTAAAGACAAATAGGGTATTTGACAAGTTTTATAAAACGATCTCACGTTATTGACTTATGTTTATGGAGTCCGTAAAAATTCATCATTCTGTTGTGTATTTCAGTAAAAAAAACCAAATCAAAAACTCCATTTTCAAGTTGCCGCGAAAACGTTTTTCTGGAAAATATGGCGTCTTACTAGTGTGTGACGTCACATGACTGTTATTAAAACGTCAAACGATAAAATGTAATGCCAATATTCATTCTAAACACAGATGCTAACAATTGGCACTTTATTTTTAATACTGTCAAATACCCTATTGTGCCTTTATTTGCATTTTGAATCCGGCTCGAAGGACCACAATATCGGACGGTGCCGTGATGCTGCCGACTGACCTATTTGATAGATCTTGATAACTTGATAATTATAACTCCTTGACTATATTAGAATGTTTATTTTCTTGATATACGAGCTTACAATGACTCGATACACACACGACTGACAAAACAATAAAATATGTAAATTATTTCGCTGGCTGAGGAGCTCGAAGGCGCAAGTGGTTAGCGCGTTCGGCTGCGGTCGTTGAAGTTGAGCAACTTTCGAAGTGGTCGGTCATTGGACGGGTGACCAAAAATTTACTATCTCGAGCTCCTCCGTGCTTCGGGAGGCACGTTAAGCCGTTGGTCCCGGCTGCATCTGCAGTCGTTAGCACCCACCAACCCGCACTGGGCTCGCGTGATGGGTCATGGCCCAATCTCCCTAATCCATCCATAAGGAAGGCCTGTGTCCCAGCAGTGGGGACATTAAGAGGCTGATGATGAAATAATTTCGCTGACACGGAAACTTACGAAAACTTTTATCACCTAAAGACATTAGGATAATTTTCTAAGACAAAACAAACTAACATAGTATTATGCTTAGATCTAGATTTAAGCTACGCTAAATTAAGCTTTCTTTAACACACATTCACCGATTTAGTAAAAGGAAACAAAAGTTAATCTCATTTCTCCAACCAACATACACAAATCAGCGTTTAACAAAGTAAACGTGAAGTTTTAACATAAAACCGATCCGTGCTTTGTTTCTGTTCAGAGTTTCTGAAAAGTCACGCCTTTCTCGAAACCGATAAAAGTTTTTTTTAAGCCGTGTCGCATACCGCCTGTTTGCATATGGGAACGGCAACGACACGCCGCGGTTTCGTTGTAACAAGTTATCGTGTGGTAAATTTAGGGTTCCTTCTCAGTCGTCGTAAAAGTCTCGTCAGTAAAAGACGATGTTTATACGATTTTTTTTTCGATTTTTGACCTTGTGTTTTTTGTTTGACCTACAATACAATACACAATTCTTTATTGAAAACACCACAGTACAGTACATAAATGGGGTAAATCCATTATGTTTAAACATAGTGATTCAATGGGCGGTCTTATCGCTAAAAGCGATTTCTTCCAGACAACCTTTAGATGGAGAGGATTGAAAGAAACTGGAGACGGTGGTGTTATAAAAAAAACAAGGGATATAAAAATGTATATAACTATATATATTAAATATGTATACATACCATACATACATAATATAACTATATACATAAGATATATACATATAATATAAATATATGACACATACATACATAGACTACACATATGTAAGTTTAGTCCAGTCAGAAAAGAATAAAAATGCAGTCACATCGACAAATAATGAATGACATTTAAATATTGTTCTATAAATCAAAAAAAAATTAGGGGCCGCGGTTGCATAATGGTCAGTGCATTCGCTCGGATAGCGAAGGGTGCGGGTTCGAGTCCCGTCTGCTGCCTGGTAAGCGTGGATTTTTTTCTAGTTATATTTTCTTTAGATTTAAACATCAAGCAGTTACATGCTTTAAAAATAATAAAAATCATAACTACCTTCGTATTTACATATTTAATCGTCCCTTTCTCTCAAAGAGTGCTTAAGTGATATTTATTAATAGACTTAATAACAGGATCGCATCCTGTAAATATTCCTTAGACCATTTATCTTAGCTCTACCCTCGTTTAAGTTGACTCAAAAAGTGTCTTCCTCTATCTAAAAATAACACTTTAACAGTAAATTAGATGTGGCCCTACTTTCGTACACACATTTCAAATAAATGGCTTAGCGGTGTAACTGATTATTCGTAGAGATTGAGAGGGTATGGAAAATCATTCGTTATGACGCTAGCAAAGACGATTCGTAGTTAGTAAGGCACCTAAAGAGATACTCTAAGTATTCGTAGAATGATAACCGTAACTTTTTTTTTATGGGTTAATGCACGAAACTTTATTTATTTATTGACGTTTCGTAGCCTTTACAGGCTACGTCGTCAGAATCAAACTTTTATTTAATTTGCCGAGCTACCTTCGAAAGACTTTTATTGAGCGTTCGATTATTTCATTGTTCGACCTTACAAAGCTCTATCGTCTATGTATGAATTTATTATTTAATTTACTCAATAAAGCATTTTATCCAAAACTCTCCCTTGCAACCCTGAGCCCATTCATTCGACCCTAATACCGTAAACTACCACCGGTTCCAAAATTGGGAGACCTTTCTGAGAAGAACCGGCGAAACAAACTCAAGAGAGGCTTTCTATCTCCTTCTTATGTTAAATTATGCAAACAAAAAGAACTAATAGTATCTGTTGGTCTTGCAGTGTGTGCTCGGGGTTGGGATTTTATCTCCTGTATAATGGGTTCCCAAGCTGGTGGTATATACCAACCATCTTTACCACTACCACTTTTATGTATGTATGTAATAGGCAAGGCGTCTGACCACAATCTCGATTGATGAAAAGCGATGATGAGGCCTAGGATGGTACACGCCTGCCTAGAAGATGCCTGTTCACTCTGGCCTTGAAGATGTCCAGATTATATTGGTCCGGGAAAACAGACCTCCGTAAGGAGTTCCACTCCCTAGCCGTTCTCATAATGAAAGCGGAAGCAGATCGCTTTGAGCGAATGGGAGGAACTTCGACAACATAAGGGTGAAAGCCCTCGCCGCGCCTGGTCGTCCGGTGGTGGAAAGGGGAAGAACTTAGCTCATATTTATGTTCTTAAGAGCCCTTTCACATTTTTTGCGAAAATAAATAATTTTGAGCGCCTCGTTTACCCCCTTAGCAAAGATTTTGAGTATTTCCAATAGAAGTAAACAGTACATTTATTCTTCCTATTGTAAGTTAATGTAGAATATTTGCAAATACTATTTTACTTTTTTTGTACTGATCGTTCTACCGCAGCTGGTTTAAGGAAAAAACGATAATATGCACAACTTTGAAGGCCTCAATCTCTCAATAATGTTCATGAAAATAGATCAAATTAATTACTACGACATCAAAAATATGTTTTTATTGTAATATAATGTATTAGAATCTTGATTTTCCATCTCATTAATTATCAAAAAAAAAAGCATCTAACCTCCGCGAGTTTTCCCAAAAAATAATGCAGGTTTACCTCGTATCAAATAGAATTTCTATCAAAAACTTTCATAAAACTAATTTACAATCATTGAACTACTGAACCATGTAGGTGTTTATTTTTATAATAAGTTCAATAATTATTATTTTATAAGACTCAAAACATTACCCGTAAAATGCAATATATACTAGTGCAAATCAATTTTGTTCAGATCAGCAGTACCCTTAGTACGAGTTTTACAATTACGAAAACTATGATAGTTTTCGTGAGCTTACACTCGTACTAAGGGTATTGATTTTATTGTTTTCTTTTCAATACAAATAAACAGTTTTTAAATTCGATCATTAAATTATTTGTGTCTTCTTAAATTTTCACTATATTTGGTTACTTTTCACCAAAATGTACATAGAAACATAATTTACAATTACGAAAACTATGATAGTTTTCGTGAGCTCAAACTCGTACAAAGGGTACAGTTCAAATCAGCAATATTGTAAAAGGGCTCTTAATTTTGAAAACTTGTTAAATCAAACATCTACTCAGACACATAGGAAATGTTTAGTGGAGCATATGTCAAATGAATCGTTTTTATTGCCCAAGAATGGGTGTTGTTTAACTTTATTCGAGTTGAGACAGTTAAAAGCCGTAGTTAAATCTAACCCCGAGGTCGTAGGTTTATGGGGCGTCACACATTTTTAAGTCGCACATTCGCTGCGTTTAACGGCTCGACTTTAGAAGGCGACCTTAAAAGGATTTTCGTTAAAAATAAATTGACAGTAATATAAACAAAGATTTGTTTTAGTACATTAATAAAATCTATTAAAATAAAATCGTAACGTAGTATAGAATATTTGAGTTGGTGATATTTTACAATATCTGACAAATTAAGTATTAAACGTTTGGTAGGTGGCTAAGTTGTTTATTATTAATACAGGCTTGGTTTTTATCAACAATACTTACCTTTCCAGTGTTGGTTTTTTTTGACAGTAGTTTTTCATATAGATTTTTTTATTTTATTACTGATCTCAGTACTAATAATTCTAATTAATTTTGCATCTACAAAATATCAATTCTTAATAAAATCGTATAGTACGTATTTTGTGTGCGTCGTAAGCACACACGATACAAACTAATTTCCGTCTACTGCTTTTTAATCTTTTAAAATTCCACGTCTCCGCGTCTAATATAAGATTTTAACTTCTCAGCAAAGTCAAGGATGCAGCTAAGATCATACTTGAACTCTCTGTTATTTAGGAATAAGGTCGGTTTTTGCGCAGTCTGTCGTTTTTAACGCTCAATGTACTGTACTTGTGCACAATTCACAATTCGGGTTTGTTCTCACTCAGCTCACGAATTTCGACATTGCGATTGTTGCAAAGTAAGTTAAGAGTTTTCGTCTTATTTTTATTTAAACGTTAGAGCTTTCTGTTTTGCAGAAGTCAGTTAAATGGACAGGGATGCTAAAGTATCTTCCAATTTAATTTAGCTGAAAAACTTATAAAGTAACACAAACCTACCCTTTTAATTTTATATGAACGTGACGTTAAAAATACAGATTTCATACTATATAACTTCGCACAATAAAAGATAACCAAAGCTATACAGCGCCATCTAGTAACGAGTGGCAGAACCAAAATTTCGCGTACTATTCAAACTGAATTTTGTTGAAGAATTTTTGTTTCCTTCTCCGAGTATCGTTGGAGTGCGTTAAAGAAACTTCTTTGACATGTTTATTATGTAATAATTCATTTATATTTTGTCGTTTTACGGTTTTTCGTACATCCTACCTACCTATTGCTTTATGTTTGTAAATTTTTCACAAATACATTTTTGTAAAATGCTGGTATTAAGGTTTCAACATATCCGATATATACAAGTAACACTATGAAATATATATATAAGATTTATCTACTAAAACATAACTCAAGCTCGACCGCAGTAAAATTATTAATCTAAAACTTCCGCAATGTATAAATCGGTCAACTTAATAGTAAGTTATAATTTATCAGCTTCAACTTTATGTTGACCCACATAACTTAAACTTAATAAGTAACATCGTGCAAATGCCGAAAAGGTTATCTAATGTCTTCTATTTGAAACGAGAACATGTTACATTTAAAACATCTGTTTCCTTAATAAGTCATGCAAGACTGGGCTAAAGTTAAAACTTAGAATGCGACAGCTACTATAATTCGCGTATCTATAGTAAATATCTAAAGTAATATATCAAAATTGCTACAGGAAATTTTATTTATTATATTTTGGGAGTTTCATGAAACCACGATGTAAGGTGTAACCTTTAAAATAATTAATAAGAAAGTCCTTCCTCGTCTGAGGATCGAACCCGGTCCATCCGTGTAGCCTGCGAGCTTTCTTCCAAGGCCTGTGAACCATCGATGCTTATTGATAAGGTCTGATTTTAAATAACAATTAAAAATGAAATACGACATGATAAAGATGAAAGCATAAATATGTATGTGACGATGACTTTAAAAACATACCGCTCGAATAGAGAATCCCCTTTTAAAGTATTTTTATTTAAAGTCGCTTAAAAACCATACGTGCATTATCTATACATATAATAAAATAGTAGCAAAGTCAAAACTGTACATAGAATATTTTTTAAAAGAATACTTGGGCTGTGATCTACAATCGATACCGTATCCAAAAATATAGTTTTTAGAATTTTTTGTTCTGTTTGTCTGTATGTATGTCCGGGATAAACTCAGAAAGTACTGCATGGATTTACTTCAAATTTGGCACGAATATTATTAAGAAGTCGGGTCAACATATAGGCTACATATTATCACGCTATCACCTACGGGGAACGAGAAGTGAACCTTTATTTCGAACTAACTCCACGCGTACTAAGTCGCGGGAGGCGGCTAGTATGTATTCTAATATTACATTGCTAACCTAATAATGAATCAAAGACCCATGCTCGTCCACTGCTGGACATAAGTCTCTCCTAATGCACGCCACTGCTCCCGATTTTCTGCCACTCTCATCCAGCCTACTCCAGCCAGCCTACGAATGTCTGAATAATAAATACAAACAGACCCCTCTTTCCCAGTGGGCACTTTGGGCAAGTGCCCAGGACCCCGCGATCGATAGGGACCTCCCTCAGCTCAAATACAAAGTCCCTAGTTCCTGCCAGATCACCAAACGACAGCCAATATTTATTACCAAAAAACTTATACTATTTCGATGAAATCGAATCTTTTTTTTTCTGTCTGGAAAATGCCTTACGCATCCTTCAACCACTGGGGGAGCGAGAAGAAGGTATGTGGGACTCCTGCCTGTCCTCTTCAGCCAGCCCTGGAGCTCGCTGATGTGAACAGGGCCCTACCTACGCCCTGAACAGGGCCACTAAAAACCAGACAATACTCCTGCACCGTCACTCGACACGCACTATGAGGACCGCGGTCCCCCTAGTACATGCCGAGAGGGCGGGTGTGGTCGCAAATTACTGACTACAATACCAACTTACTAGCTTTTACATAAGAGAAGCTATTCTATTCTCTCGTTATTCTTAGCACATACACATTTTAAAGAAAATTCATCAGTACACTCATCAGAATGACTCGCTCCATTTCAAGTCATAATCCACATTAAAGTCATAGGGGCCCCATTATCTTAACATGCCCAGGGCCTCCAATAGGTTAAAGACGGTTTTTTTTTAATCTAACAATAACATTAATCAATCTAAATGTAAGCATTTTGTCATATAAGTAAACATGAAATTGCACAACATGATAACTAACGCACTCTGTTGAAAAACACAGCACACTACGATAGTATCCGTAGCCAATGTTTACTTGACAAACTCGAGTTTAAAAACTCACACTGAGCATTATGCAAATGTGTGTTAACTTAACTCTTTGCTTTTAGGTCAGCAGGTTTATCTTGAAAGCCATTAATGTGTAATCGTGTAACTTGCACAGCTTAATGAAATCTTGGAGCGAAAAGATCCCATGTCATGTTTAAGTTGTTAAGCGTTTTCGTCCAGTGGTGATTTGAAGATATACTTTTAAGGAGAGCAGAAGAAGCTATAAGATTTTAAAGTTAAACTTTAAAGCGACGACCTCCGTGGCCGAGTAGTTTGTACGCCGGGTTTCATGGCGTCGCCGACTCGAGAGGTCCCGGGTTCGAATCCCGGTGGGGGCAGATGTTTGTGTGATGAACACGAGCATTTGTACTCCAGTCATGGATGTTTAATATGTATTTTTATATAAATATACTTATATATGTAAAGTATATGTATTCTATCCGTTACCCTAGTATCCCATAACACAAGCCTTATAGTGCTTACTTTGGGGCTAGGCTAATTGGTGTGTGTTGGAAATAAAAAAAAAAAAAAGCTTTTAAGCATGCCGCTTTACTTTTTTAATTGATATAAAAATCAGACCTTATTAACATAAATTCAGGGTAATTTTAATAATGTAATAAAATACGCGCTATTATAATAATTAAAGTTAAATCTTAACCAAAAATTATATTTTAGTCTAATAATATGTTTTTATTGGGGTGTCGTAATAATAGGTATTAAAATAATGCGTTTTCAATACAGTACCCTTAGCACGAAACGAAATCGAATTCGTAACGTTTGCGAGTCCGAAATGTCATTGTCAAATGTGTACTGATTTTTAGTTCCCGTTACGTCCAAAGTGGCGCTGCTGTTCAAATTTCCATACAAAATTTGACATTGACATTTCGGTTTGCAAACTATTCAAATTCGATATCAAATAATGTGATTGTCAAATTTTGGATGGAAACTTGAACAACAGCGCCACAAAGAAAAGAAAAAAAACTAAATTAGTACACATTTGACTATGATATTTCGCACTCGCAAACTATTCGAATTCGATTAATAGTTCGTGCTAGGGGTACAGAACACCAAATTACAACTCATGATTTGCACTAGGTATTTAACGACTTTAACGTATTATCGTATATCCTTGTGTAAACGCAACCTTTAAGGTCACATTGAAGCAGATTAGGGATGCGTGTTTGTCCTCAAATTCCGTCACAGTTCCAGAACTTTCCTTAAACCAAAGGCATTATGTATGAAGTACACAACTTCCAATATTAAAAGTTTACCCCAAGTTAGCTGGTGAAAATCAATAGAAAGGACAATGTTTTAACGTATTATTGAAACGAAGTTTAATTTCGGACGGTACGGACTTGGCGGATGGGGGCGAGACGAAAAAAGTGTGATGGTGCCTCGACACGCTTGGCGAACAGACGGCAAACAGCCAACACGAGCGTGAGGAGGACTGTTTGTGTTGGGTGATTGTGATTGGCGTTTGGCACATTGTTTGGTGTGTTGGCGTTTGTAATAATATTTTAATAAAACACTAAGCGTGTGGAGTTATCGTTACATGCTCGCCAAACGTGTGGAGGCCTGTTTGTGTTGGGTGATTGTGATCGGCGTTAGGCACTGTTTGACGTGTTTGGCGTTCGTTGTTACAAACAACAAGAATGTGGAGGCACCATAAGATTTTTCCATCACAACCGTCAGTTGTTTCGTAGCACTTATTTTAACTTTGTTTCAACCGAGTGTTTTGTAGTGTGAAAAATAAGATTAAAAACTGACAAATATGTGTTTAATAATTTGATATTTTATTTTCAAACAAGCTAGATATATTTAGTTCATTGATGATCCCTTCCTTTAACCCCCCCCCCCCCCCCCCCCCCTTGCAAACTTAAACCCTGGTTCCGCCTCTGTTGCCGATTAAATATTAATTCAATCAATATTTGACGTAATGGACTTAAGTTCATTACGTCAAATATTGAATAACTTATTGTTATAAATAGGCAGGTACACCTATAGAACTTTTCGTGGAAAAGAGAGATTTAATAAGCCCGCTTTTGTATACGAATTCAATGGGAAAATTCTTAATAAATATACACTTTATTATTTACCGGCCATATTGTATGGTGGGAGGTACTTAGTTACCTTTATAGAACCCATTCATCAGGGTTTCGTATTATAAAAAATGAGTTATTTATTCACCCAGGTTAATGTCTGATTTATTCACGAATACTCTCCATGTTGGCAGGGAAACATCGAATGTGACATTCGCTAACTTTTTTCGTGCAAATAGTTATAGTCTATCAAAAGTCAAAAACACTGCAGGCTATGAACTTCCGACCGGGTGGCAAATACACTATTGGCTTGGCTGTTATTAAGCATTCACCATAGCCTAAAAAATGAACATAAAAAACCAAACCAAACAATAACAAAAAACCAATCTAACAAGTCTGTGCTGATACACGTTAATTATAACACCAACAAGTGACAGGGCGGTATGACTTAATCTTTGTCTACCTAAAAGGGTGAACACAATTAAGAAAAAACCATTACATCTATTAAATAAAATTCTCGTGTCGTTCTTTTTGGCGGGATCGGGAAGCAACACTTCAGCAGTTTTGTTTTTCTTGTTAAAAATTGTGTTGGAGCTTTTGGCGGGATTTGATCGAGTGTGGTTGGCGTCTTATTTTAATTATTCTTAAATTCGTTCATAGTGGATATTGTGAAATAAAATTGGTGTGATTTTGTGTTACAACTGTCTGCGTAACTGAAGAATTAGTAGAATCGTCAAAATATACGCTATTCCGGTCAAGTGGACGTGAGAATTTTATTGTAGTATTGACTACCTCACAGAAGCTTATCGAAAAAGCCAGCTCGATACATTTCGTGCCAAACACTTCAAGAAACATTAGAATGTGTGACACCGACATTCTAATGTAAAAAGAAAAACAGAATAATTTAACTTAAGACTAGGCTGTATGGGCATTGTTCCCCTTGCCTTCCCTGAATTTAACAAAAAAAAAAAGCAGTTTTGTTTTTCTTGTTAAAAATTGTGTTGTGGCGGAT
Source organism: Chilo suppressalis (assembly GCA_902850365.2). NCBI lineage: Eukaryota > Metazoa > Arthropoda > Insecta > Lepidoptera > Crambidae > Chilo > Chilo suppressalis. The sequence continues at coordinate 10,443,369 of OU963917.1, read as the reverse complement.
GTTAGTGTCTAATAATGGTGGATTATTAACCACTAAGTGTTCGGGAACATGCACAAGTGTTGGCAAGTGAAACAAAATAGCGGATAGTGTCTTTCGACGTTCCCTCAAGAAGTCCACGGGGAGGTTCCAGTAAATCCCCACACATTTACTGAAACATAGGGAAAGGGGGTTTGACTTAACTGCCTTGATTTATTACTTTGACCACGAGTGCTATAGAAATTGTAAACATTTTAATACTTATGAACTATGTACTCCGAATCGACTCGACCGATTTTCGTGAAATTTTATATGCATATTCAGTAGGTCTGAGAATCGGACAACATCTATTTTTCATCCCCCTAAATGTTAAGGTTGGACCACCCTTAACATTTTTGTTGTTTTTGGGATAAATTTTTTTGTTGTTATTTTTCTATGATACATTATACAAAAATACATACAACCTTCAATTTTCACCCTACTACCAGCAACCCCTATTTTTTATGGCGGTATGAAGTTCGCTGGGACAGCTAGTTTTAGGTATACATATAATAATTAAATATAGATAGAAATTCGTATAATACTATGTATTCTTTTATTATTTCTTTCTGTGAGTAATCTCGCATAGTAGATAAAGCGAATCTCTCTATATTATTCCTTATGTTTGATCTAAAGCTTGGTTGTGTTTGTTCTGTAAGGGTAAGTAAACAATCACATTTAATATAAGATAGAACTTCGGGCTCTGCGTCTGTATTATATTTCTTTTAATCTGATTGTTACTGAATTATATCCTTACTAATATTATAAAGGCGAAAGTTTGTTTGGATGGATGTATGGATGGATGTTTGTTCCTCTTTCACGCAAAAACTACTAAACGGATTTTAATGAAACTTTACAGTAATGTAGCTTATAGATCAGAATAACACATAGGCTATAATTTATAAAGATATTGTGTGAATTGTCCGAAATATAACGATAAATGTCATTTAAGTCTGAATAAATTCTGCAATCTGCGAGCTATTCAGGCGTGTAAGGATAAAATTGTCTAAAAAATATCCCGCAACAGCATATGTCTATCTTTTATGGTTGACTCACAATAACACGTGTAATTATATAAATAAAGTCATTCTTTATAGCACAAGCCTGAGAACAAAAAGTATAGTTTACACTACAGCTCTACACCGAAGCGAAGCGAGGGCGGGCCACTAGTTTGCTTTATTTTCCGATAAATAATAAGCACGTAAGTATTGGAGAAATATATTTACGAGTAGTACTTACTTTTGAGGGAGCATTGGTTAATATATTTATTATTTTAGTTCAAAGAATAAAAGCGGTAGAAATACATAAATAAATATTTCAAACACTCACACCTATTAGCCTAGCCCCAAAGTAAGCACTGTAGGCTTGTGTTATGGGATACTAGGGTAACGGATGGAATACATTTATACTGATATATATATAAGTATATTTATATGGAAACATAGATTAAACATAACAGAAAGAAGTGCAAATGCTTTTTAATCAATGCTTGCCCCCACCGGGATTCGAATCCGGGATCTCTCGAGTAGACAGATACTTTGAAACCCGGCGTATAAACCACTCGGCCACTTAGGTCGTCAGAATACAATAGAATTCTTCAACTGCTAAGTTTCTTGATTATTGTTATATTAGGATAAGGTAATTTCGGAAATTGTTTTAGAAGAAATTAGCGAACGCAGTTGGTACTGGCAGTTCATCTGTAGTACTTGTATGTGATATAAATTTTATAAATTTCTTATAAACTAACTTAAACAGTATTTCGATGAATTGTGATAAGATAATAACTTAACGGTACCTACGTTATAAGTAAAACTACTATGTTCCGTGACAGTGAAAAAACAAACAAAAATAATACTCAATAAACACCGTGGAAAAAGTATAAACACGAATAGAAAATTACCCAGGAAATGGGGGAATAAAATGACACATTACAACCGTAGATCTGTTATCTGCGAAAAAGTTGGGAGAAAATAATTTACGACATCCACTCCGGGAGGCAAGCGGCTGGCGAATATTTTATTACGTGAAAGGTAAAATAGTGATGTGACAATGCATTCAGTCGATGTGCCCAGCACTGCAATTTCTTTGGTCGTCTTAACTTAAATCATAAAAAAGACAATAAAATATTTGTTGTCTTTAACGAAACCACAACCTTCCTGTGCTATGAGCTGTTAACCGTTTTTATAAAAAAAACCCAATCGTTGATCTTCAATATGATGACATTGAAAATCTTCGGTTTAGTGGCTTCCGCCATAGATTCGCCAACTCAACGTAAACTGTAATTCAAGACGTTTATGATTTTCTTTTATCGACATCACACGTAGGTACCTAATATATTATGCGCATCACTAGCTCGGACGAGATCAAATCGAAGTGAGTCTTTACTTATTCACATCCAAATTACGGGATTTAGGTATTAGTTATCTCGCTTTTGTAGACTTAGGGTGGATATTTTGCTGGTAAATAAATTGTATTAGTAACTAATTCGGTTATTGACGTGAGTCGACTTAATTGATCTGTTTACTCAATGTTGTTTCATGTATAGGGTGGATCAAACTAGAAAATAGATGCTAATTTAAATATTGGCAAGTTATTTTACTTGGAGCTCGATGGCGCAGGTGGTTTATGCGTTCGGCTGCGATCGTTGAACTTAAGCAACTTTCTCAGTGGTCGGTTATTGGATGGGTGACCAAAAATCTTTTGTCTCGAGTTGCTCCGTGCTTCGGAAGGCACGTTAAGCCGTTGGTCCCGGCTGCATCTGCAGTCGTTAGCACCCGCCAATCCGCACGGGGCCCGCGTGGTGGTGCATGGCCCAATCTCCCTATTTCATCCATGGGAAGGCCTGTCTCCAACAATGGGGACTTTAATAGGCTGATGATGATGAAGTTATTTTAAAGACTGTTTATTAGACTCGTACCCAATTAGTGACTTTTCTCTGGTAATATCAAGTTTTCATTCCTTTCGCCCGCTTTGTTTCATCGCTTAGGATTGAAGACTATTTCAATGTCTTTTTTGTCATCAATGTTTTTTTCTTTATTTTTATGTTTTCTTTTTGGTAACTAAGGTTTACTTATGTTATTCAGCTGTGTACATTTTTGCTGGTCTTTGGCTGTTTAATGTACCTTTATAAATAAAATAAAATAAAATATAGAAAAATAACTAACTAATCATAATAATTTGACGACCTCCGTGGCCGAGTGGTCTGTACGCCGGGTTTCATGGTGTCGCCGACTCGAGAGATCCCGGGTTCAAATCCCGGTGGGGTCTGCCCCCATCTGTTGTGTGATGAATACGAGCATTTGTACTCCAGTCATGGATGTTTAATATTTATTTCTATAAAAATATACTTATATATGTACAGTCTATGTATTCTATCCGTTACCCTAGTATCCCATAACACAAGCCTTATAGTGCTTACTTTGGGGCTAGGCTAATTGGTGTGATTGTTTTTTTTTTGTAACTTATGTACGCGCGTGAGAAGTTATACTTCTTTAGCATCATTAAAAATATTTTTTTATTGCATGCAAAAAATTAATAATTACAATAAAATAATAAAAGGACTGGAAAAGGATAGTTAACACAGTCAATTAAGTTCAGTTTTAATTTGAAAAATTAAATACATATTCAAAATATTCAATTAAAATCACTACTGAATTTAAGTTATTAGTCCATATGTAATTAGCACTTGTAAGTAACTAAAACACGTTGTGTCTATATAGAAACTAGAAACATGTGGATAAATATTATAAATATGAAAACAGTGATCAGAGGCGACGAGCGTGCCAACATTGTTTTTGACAACGCGATCATCTTATGGAGCTCCGTGGATCGTTCAAAATACCTTTCGAACAGATGTCTAATAATGGTGGATTTTTAACCACTAAGTGGTTAATAATCCACCATTATTAGACACTAACATTCATAACGCGCCCGCGGCTAACTTCATGGTGTTACTATTGTGTTACAGTGATGCGCGCGCATCTTAAAATTTCACTCTCATCATTTTTTCATAACGCGCCCGCGGCTAACTTCATTATGTTACTTTTGTGTTACAGTGATTCGCGCGCATCTTAAAATTTCACTCTTATAATTTTTTCATAACGCGGCTAAAGAAGTATAACTTCAAAAAACGATATATGAAGATGTTGTCCAGCAATAGTGATAAGTTACGACCTTATAGAACCAAACTTTTAGAGACTTATTCTTTCCTGTATTCTAAAAATTTCAAGCTGGTGCTTTCTTTTATCGAGCTCCTATTTCAGTATGGTATAATGTCATAAACGACTCATAATAGAAAGGGTTGTAAATAAAAAACCGGAACACTTCAATTAAGTTGCGTCCAGACATTCAATTGTTGCATTAATTCGATACAAAATTGTGTTCGCGTCCTTCTTCAGGTCTACGGGAGTGAGCGGGACGGGCGTAGGGCATTCAATGTCCGTCCTATAATTAAATTTAACTCCTCAATGGCTATGGCTTGGAATTGGTTGGAATTCACACGGTATTCAACTGTCATTATTATATGTTACATGAGGTATCCGTAACATAAAACGAATGCGGCGTTTTGCCTCGTTAAGGGTTACATAAATATATGAATGGTTTAATGATAAGTTCTGTCTTTCTGTAAAACCGGCAAACACATTTATTATGGAACTACGAAACTGTCATTTTATATCATACTAGTGGCCCGCCCTCGCTTTGCTTCGGTGTAGAGCTGAAGTGTAGACTAGTTTTTGTTCAAATGCTTGTATTATACGCAATGACTTTCTTCATAATAATTCATGAACCTTCCATTCCAAATAAAAAAATCTGTTTAAAAGTTCTGTAAAAAAGTCCCTGACAGCCTTTGTCCATATTTTAAGTTTGACTCTATAAACCTTTTTCTTCAAAGTAACGCAGGTGAAACGCAGTGGACATCTAGTTGTGACATAACTGTAATAGTTAGAAATATGGTATCGCGGATTTTTTTGTAGATATTGGTATACTCTATAAAACTTTAGTACATCACTTTGCTCTATTGTTAATGACTTTTACAGCGTACGTGATATAAGGTTACTTTTTGGTATTTTTTACACACGTTGGGTTACATTATCGAAGTTTTCAAACGGAACCCTAACTTTTTGAAAATACACTATAGCCTATATTAATCAGTGATAATGTAGCATTGAAATGCTGAAAGAAAGAACCCAGGACCTCTTGAGTAGGCTCTATAAACAGAAGTTTCAATTTGAGTTCTTTGAGTAAGTATATTTCAGAGCTATAACTTTAAAAAATGTTCTGAAAAGTTTACAATGTTATATGACATGTTTATAAAAAATTATAATCATCCCTTGTGACGAAGATGTCGAACCGAAGAAATTCCAAAACTCCAACAAGGAAAACTTGTTTAACATCTGTAACAATCACTGTTAACCATAAAATTAAACGAAAAATAAACTACTTGAACACACAAGTGGGTAGCAGTGTTTTGTAGTATTTTACAGGAAATCTCATGTTTTTCTGAAATTTCTCCTGTTCTGCTGTTTTGTACATGAATCTACTGTTTTCCTTAGAATACGATTTTCTTTTTTAAATTGCATGTTGAGTTGCATTTTCCGCCATTAATAATGTAGGTAACCTTAATTATTATAAATATAAATGTTATTGTCTAAAAAAACAGCTTTGAGGGGCGGCAGAAGCCACAGAAACACATTCGTTACTGGCCTATATCTTGATTATCTTGAAGTACGCCTCTGCATCGACTGTTTTTTCTTGTTGCTGTTTCCATAGGTACATCTACTGCTTTTTTTCTATAACGCTTCCCGATTTTTAAAAATCAAACCTGGCAACACACACAAGTGGGTAGACAAAATGCAGACTTTCATATTGGTTCGCCTTTTCGTGGAAATCAAAACTTCAGGTCGTCATTAAGGTCAATTAGGACGAGCGAACAACGTTGAAAAAAGGTTATGACTACTGCTCTTCAAAATTACAGTGTTACTATGATTGATTCATCGTTCCCGCTCAGAAATTATGATTCACTATACCGCATTCGCACCTTAATTACAGCTGAGTCATTTGCCTTAACAGATTTTTACGATTCTATTGTTTGGTGCAAGTTTTTTTTTTTTAATGAAAATCATTAAAAACTTTTTTGTTTGTGGTCAGCCTTTGTTGTAGTAATCGAAGTCGTGTACTATTTGTCATTGAAAATGGTTTGACGCCTCCGGATTCTTCGGAGATTCTATTTTTGAAGTAGGTAGTAGTTTTTTAAGTAACCATAAAGATTTAGCCTCATATTTGAATGACGATTCCAAGAAACGTCAGGTTTTTTTTTGTTAATTCTTATGTATCTATTTTCGTTATTTATACAGCATTTTAATATATTTCAGATTTAAATGTGTTTAACAAAGATTAATACAGTTGAAGAGGTCGTTTCTCAAATACAACTTACGTAGTCTTTATTTTAAAAAAGTTATTTATCTACATGTTTAATCTCATCGAGATTATTTTCAAGATCACATTTTTAATCAAGCCGAAACTGTCGACAAAAAAAAACAAAGGTACGGACGAACAACGAGCAAATTCCAATTGTCAGTTTAAAAGAAAAATGGAACACGTCATTTTTTTGGCGCGCTTTCTCTGCGCACAGAGTACGTATGCTGTCTAGTAATAGTTGGTAACGTCAATCTAGGTCACTGCACAAAGACTGGCCACTATAAACTTAAGCGGGGCAACACAACACACGGTATGATTTAAAATGGCAACATGTTATTTACGCGATTTATAGTTCGCGACAGTTCTGCTGAAACCATATCGTGCCATTGTTCTTCTTTAGATACTTGTTATTTTTGTAAAATATTATAAACATAACCGTAGTAGGTACTTGACTAGAAGAAGCTACTGAAGCATCTTTCTTAAATATCAAATCTCGAGGAGACTTAATGTAGGGAAATGTGCTGTTAATTCTAATAATAAACGACCAATTCATAAAAAGACCTGGGCGACTTTTACTAGTTACCTTTATAAACTTATTAAAACATAGATGTAAATCTAAAAATTGTATATTTATTGTTTTCCTATATTTTGTATTATAAATAAACATTTCTACACAAACTATACATTATATAAATATATTCAAGATTATCCGAAAAAAAAACATGATGATATCTTTATTAACACAGGAGTTATAGATTTTTGAGATGAAAGTGAGTCAAAGTTCCCATAATGCGGCGGGGCAAATCGCTCGTGGGGCGAAACATCTAAAGACCCGATATTTCGGCACTGTTACAAACGCCATGATCACAGAGTAACTGAAATATCGAGGACTTACAAAAAATCAAGGTACATGATATAGCAATCCCGTAAATAAGTTTAAAACAATATAACGTGATGATAATTGTCTTTACTTAAGTTCCTGTGAAGTCATATGACTATTATTAACTTTCTCGAAAAGGGGTTTCCAATTCCTTTGAATTCGTATTTCACGTGTCCATAGAGTGGTTGGTGACCGCTCAGTAACAAAACACTATCGACCTGAGACGTTTGAACAATAGCTTTTATCTCATTCAAGTGAACTTCGAATCTGAAACCCGTGAGAAGCGCAAATAGTTGAATCGGAGACGGGGTGTTTATCTGTTTTGGTACCACCGACGACGATTGCCCCCAATATTAGGTAGGTATATAGGACCTTGGACATTCTGCAATTCCAATTTCAAAGTATTTTGCGACTATAAATCATAACCTGCCGTGATTGTTACTAGCCAGTTATCGGAACAGGGACGGTGTTTGGAACGGTAACTCATTTTCTGTTTTTGACATTATGTAGTTTCGAATTTGATTGGTTCCAAATTTGAATACTACCGACGTCGAAAAAGTTTTTAATTCATATCTTTTTTCTTTTTTTTGCTCTGCGTTTAGATATGAATTGAGTAATTTGAAACGTAATAATCACTCTTAAAACTTACCAATGAGCCATTTTTCACGGCAATTATGTAATTATCCGAATTGATCTGTCTCAATGATTGTTTCTTTTTTCGATCGTAAATCCAGCCGAGCGTGCTTAATTCCCTGGAAACAGTTTCTCATTGTTTATTTTCCGAATAATGCGACGCTGGAACTGGTTTTTACAATGAGTATTGTCGAATATTTCGTTTTCAAGTAATGGTCCTTTGGTAGGTAATAAACATTTCATACTCGGATAACAAAGCGATGGCTGTTAACGGACCTTCTTGAATATTTTTTATCGCCCATAATTTGTTTAAGCGTTTAACAGAATGTGACTCGCACATAATTTTAACTAACGCGTTAGATATTTGTTAAGTATACTATAACGTTGCAAACTGAGAATTTATTGTCTTATAAGTAATTTTTAGTTTTTTTTTTATAAATACATATACCAAATTAAGGATATCGGTAGCGTAAAGGTTAGTTTACCACCGAATTTAGCTTATCAACATCTGTTTCGGGTTCGTGGTCTGGTTTTAATAGCTAAATTTAAGACCAGAGCAATGTTAATAACTACATATTATATTTAATGTTATACCATTATATTCTTGCATACGTTCCTTTCAAGTCTTAAAAGACGTGGAATGAGAAAAAAATCTCATGAATTTTGACTTTTTTTTGTGATGGATGCCGTAATTTCTTTTACACTTTTTAACTTTCGCCATTACCTTATATTTGAAGTATATAATACTTATTTATTGGAATAAAAATACGCCCATAAAAAGTTAGGTAGATGCTTTGTCCCGGCGCGTTTCGACTGTTAAAACACCAGATAGTGACCACGACTGACTCGTAAAAGGTTCATGTGTTTTGTATAATTGTTGTTTTAAGGTATTAAACTGCTAGATTTAAAAATCTTAACAAAAAATTACCACAAAAAAATCCACTGGGGGCAGGCCGTCTGATGACATTTTTTCAAGTAAAATTTTCTTTCGGTGTTTAGTATTTTGCTTCTGTTTTTTTTAAGAATTCTTGCCTTGTGTCTGTGATGTTCATTTTTTTAATGTATTAATTTACAATCTTCTGTTTGGAGTTTTCTTTTATTAATGTATTTATTAACTGTATTTTGTTCGATTTTTCTTTTATTAATGTATTTATTTGCTATTGTTACAGCCGATCCGCTGCCCGGCAAGCACGTGCCACTAGAGAGCTATGAGAGTGAGTTGGAGCGGGAGCATGCCCTCCCCACGTCCGTACCCAACGCAGACATCCTCAAGACTAACAGCAATCCGACTTATCACAAGCCCAGGTAAGTTCCTATTTTCTGGAATCGAATATTTGAAAAGAGAATGTCTCAATTTTTTATGAAACATTTGAAAACAAGAGCTTACAGAAATGTATAGACCTTTTTCTAGTTATCAAAAGTTTATTTGCACGGCTTTGATAGTGAGTGTTCAAGCAGTTCTAAATCATTCTCATCCTTACTTACCTTTATTATCCTACTCTACTGGTACTAAGGATACGTCTCTTCACGTAAATTCTAAAATTATATTTCATTAAAACACATTCTGCCGTTACGACGTGAGTAGCTAACAATCGTAAATATTCTCGCATAAATAAATAATAAACTTCAGTAGGATCAAAACATAAAAACACAAGTAATATATTACAAGCGTTTAAACACGCTCGATGAACTAAATTCGTACTCTGCGGGTCTTAAAACGCTTCCTGTAATTTCGTTCCTCAAATGAAATCGTTATCGTAAAGCCGAATATAGGGGCCCTAAACTTAAACACCGCGCGCGTAAAAAGTTTCAGTTCCCGCGCAATTTCATCGATGGAACGTAAAACTGACTTAAAACCTCATCTCACCAGAATGAACAATTAAAAACAGAGCGAAAATTAAAAAAAAAACCTCATGGCATCGTTCGTCATTTGAAAATAGAAACGGTGAAAATTGAATACTCTCAATGCTTTGTTTTTATTTTTAAGAAACATTATTATGTTTATAAACTTCATATTTTTTTTACACTTGAACTTGCTAGTGCAGTCTTACATTTGATTATTCGATAACCAATAAGACATAAAAAGTATAGTCGTGAATTTTTCAGGCTTACCTTTAAAAGCTTATAGTTAAAAATGGGACTGAAAATCATTAAAAACTGACAATGAAGATCGTTAATTCATGAATTTTATCGACTGATTGCTATAAATGTGCACAGATTGATCCAGTTTGGTGCAGAATCGATTTTTTTCTTGCGAAGGGTAATTTGGCGTGCCGAAAGTTTTTGCTAATTTAATTTCATTTGCCGCCGTTTAGAGTGTTAATAAAATTTACAAGTTTTTGTGGTTCGCAACAAATTGGTATGGACTCCTCGATGCCAATTTGATACGGGTCGGGCAACATTTTTGGATTCAATCTATTTTTAACAAAATTATATTATATTGTAATAAAATTAAATTGTAATCACCGTGACTTATAGCCGGGTAAATAAACTTATAAAATGGATATACTTATGTATATTTTATTGCCATACTGTTTTTCATATGCCTCGAATAAGTTCTTTGCGTACCTAATTTATTTTATAAAAGAGGCTTACATACCACCACCCTAAGTGTCGCCGCACACAGGCCACACTCCACAGCCACAAACGCCGCCACGAGAAGCTAGAAGCGGCTACTAAAGTGGCTGAAGCGCGCGACAGCGGCCGACTAAGGTAAGGGACGAGGGGTGGGGAATCGCGCGAGTGACGTGTGGCGGCGTTTTGTATCGGCGCATTAAGTGGCCGGTGCGGGCCAGAAGAAGCGAGCAACGACGATTTGTAGCGTGTGGCGGCCACCGGCGTAACGTGTGTGGCGAGTCCATATAAAATGTATAAAAACTACAAGAAATATGCCGGTGGCGGCGTTTTGTGATTGTGGTCGGTGGCCCGTATGCGTCAACCGACACTAAGGCAGTTTGCCTTAGAGTTAAAATATTGTAATTAAACCTAACATATATATATCTGACACATCTAAACCTTATGATATCGAAAAAAAATCCTTCTAATCTTGCTTCAAATGGTCAATAATGTACGCTAAAGTAAACTAATTCAAAATCCGTTTTTTAAATGCAATTTTATATTTAACATGCAATATATGTCTTTTTTAAACTTCTACATATTCAGTCTTGTAATAAAAAGAGCCAATAAAAGTGGCGGACAATTAGCAATGCAACTTTGTATTTACACCGCACCGTCACATCTTTAACTCGTAAATTTATTATCTCTGAGTGTTAAAAAGTTTATCACATTCAGCACTGACGGGCATACAATGTTAAATTACTAACCATAGATACCTGTAGTAAACATAGTTTAATTTTAAAGAATATTTAACTGGAAAAAAATCACGCGGACCAGGCAGCAGACAGTACTCAAACCCTCCGCTAAACGGACTGATGCACTGACCAATTATGCTACCGCGGCCCTAATGGCCTTGTAGAAGTTTCTCCATTATTTTTTAGGTTGCAAGGCAGCGCCATCTCTTCGCTTTGTAGGTAACCCACAACATCAATTTTCTTTAGATTTAAACATCTAGCAGTTAAAAGTTTTTTTTTTTTGTTTTTTTTTTTATTAATACAGCTTCTGCTCTCAGTACATTTTCTTTGGTGCTTAAAGATAGATCAGCGTGTAACATTTGTTATGTTTGGTATTTTAGACATTAATTTAAAATAAAATTCGCTTATGACATAGATTAGAAAGAAATTTTTATTTTAATCCTACTTGACTACCAAATTTTTTTTTGCTAAGCTTACACACTTTTCTGTTGTACTGTACCGGACTTTGGCAATATTGCGCTGTGCAATAGAATTATTTTCAACTGGTATTTTTTTCTTCAAATATCAGAACCAGCTTTTTCAAAGCGTTCCAGTTGACGACAAATTTGTACCGTTTTTCATATAAATTATTGTTCAGGGACGGGGTAGCATAATGGTCAGTGCATTCGCCCGGATAGCGAAGGGTGCAGGTTCGAGTCCCGTCTGCTACCTGGCCCGCGTAGATTTTTTTCTAGTAAAATTTTCTTTAAATTTAAAAATCTAAATGTCAGTTAAATGCTTAAAAAATCCAAAAATATAACTAAAATATTGTTGGTACTTTTTAGTACGAACTTACACTTGTTCATTCAGAAAAAGTTGTACGTAGGTATTACAATGATATAACTATTTAGTACTTTCGTATCATCAGCGTCATCATCAGCCTATTAATGTCCCCACTGCTAGGGCACAGGCTTTCCCTATCGATGGAATAGGGAGATTGGGCCATGACCCACCACGCGGGCCCAGTGCGGATTGGCGGGTGCTAACGACTGCAGGTACAGCCGGAACCAACGGCTTAACGTGCCTTCCGAAGCATGGTGGAGCTGGAGATGGTAAATTTTTGGTCACCCATCCAGTGACCGACCACTGCGAAAGTTACTTAACTTCAACGATCGCAGCCGAACGCGCTAACCACTTGCGCCATCGAACTCATGAGTACATAATATGTATAAAAATTACGCTCACGAGAAAGTTCAACAAAAAACTTTGTAAACTTAATTCACGGAAACGAGTGGGTTTCCCGTAACGAACTCCGTCCAGTTTTTCAATCCATACTCAATAACGTGGAAATATCGCGGGAAATTGGCAAAAATGTTCTCGAAGTATATAATCAGTTGCCAAAACTCACGAAGAACCAATAAGTGTACTCGTTTCGTTGGAGTTTTCTCGAAAATTTTCTTCGCTAACGTTCGATTCATCAAATCCGTCAACATAATTTTCGTCAATGGCTGACTTTAAATACAGCATTGGGATATAACTTGTCCATTATAATGTGATATTTTGATATAAAAAAAACAAACTTTTGAAGTGTTTCTATGTGAAACGCAACTTTGGCATCTTCCCAGATAACAACGTGGTTGTTACGTAAAACGGAACGCGATCGAAGTGATCTCCCTCTCTTACTTTAGATAGTTGTTAGACAGAGACGGAACGGAAGTGCCGATTTCACAGTAACTCAGCCATAAACGGATAGTGAATGGTCTTCCTATTTTACCTGCTTTTTCATTGTGTTATTGAAAATTATATTAGTGTGAAATTAAGTTGGCGGTAAATTTTTAACTTAAAAACGCGTGGCTTAAACTTGCTTATCGCTTGTTTTATCGCGCAGTTGCGAAAATTATAAAGTGGTCCTTTCAGTATCTATACAGCGAATCTTTGTGTACGTTATTATGAGTAATGTTCCCTTCAAATCTTTAGGTACACGGTGCTTAAGTAATATAGCTTTATCAGCTTAGGCCAATGTATAAAGGAACCTACACTTTTATCCAAAAGGAATTTTAGCCAACGTCTTTTTGTCGGTCTTTTATTAAAAAATAAAAATATATACGTACGTAGCTGTTTATTGCTTCATTTAAAAAGAATCATTGCTGTATAAATATATATCATTCGCCCTTACAATCGGGGAAATTAAAAAAAAACGGCTACCTCAAGAAAAATAAATCATTTTCCCTCTAAACCTCAGCTCCAAACCAAACCGATCAACCGTAGTAATAATTCCGAAATCAATATACTTTCAATGGTGTAGGTATCTGCCAATTTGACAGTCTTACCAAATGAACTGAACTCTTCCGACCCCTAAGAGTGACATCAAAATTCCAAATGATTCCGCGCGAACAATTCGTGTTTTAATAAAATACGTGACTGCCAAACTTGCTCAACTCTTACAAGTTATTTCTCGAGTCAAACTGTATTTAGTTGGATTATGTAAATGTGGAGTTATTACGGTTTGCGCAGGGCCGGCGCGGGCGGGAAATTTAAAACGATTGATCCACCGAGGACACATTAACTTCCGCTCAGCTTCAATCACTTTAAAAACTCCAAATCTCCCTTGTGGACTTAATAATTTCATCTCTTATGTTGATGATATATTAATCTACTACATTTTCTTAAAGGCAAGATGTAGAACCAATAACAGTAGCCACTCGAGCAATAGCGGTAAAAATGAAACAGAAATATAGGAAGGATTTTTTTTAGATAAGCCAGTGAGTTTTTAAAGAATGCTTAGTGACTAATTTACTGCCTCACTTTACAGTCAAAATTTCATTTTTGGGTTTCGAAGTTTTTAGCTGGAGTGTACAGTTTTTTTTAAGATTATCCCGTTTTAGCTAAGGCAAATAGAACAATGACCATACTGCCTAGTCATTAGTTATATTAATCTTCTTTTTCTTTCTGCATTAGAATGTCGGTGTGAAGCATTCTAATGTTTCTTGGAGTGTTTGGCACGAAATATATCGAGTTGGCTTTTCCGATAAGCTTCTGTGAGGTAGTCGAACCTACAATAAAGTTCTCACGTCCACTTGACCGGAATAGCGTATATTTTAAAGATTAATTAATTCTTCAGTTACGCAGACGGTTGTAACACAAAATCACACCAATTTTATTTCACAATATCCACTATGAACGAATTTAAGAATAATTAAAATAAGATGCCAACCGCATTCGATGAAATCCCGCCAAAAACCCTTGTTTTCTTTCCCATATTCAGATAATATTGTTTTTTTATCTGTATTTTCAGGATTTGAGTAAGAAGTAAATAAAAAAATTGAGTAAACTTTATTTATAAAGGAATAAATAAAGTTTACTCAATTTTTTTATAATATTTCGAATTTGGAACAATGCACTTCTGTAATTATATTAAACAAAACGAGTTCGTTTTCGTTCACCGAAGCCAACCCTGTTTCGTTATGGCTCGAAAATAAACTTTATAATTCTCAGAATAATACGTAACTTGTATAATATAATAAATTTACGTTGCGATGAAAACATTTGTGTTCGCGTCGACTTCTTTGATTGGTGTGGCGAAGTTTGTGTCTCCAGCACCATGAAATTTCACCAAGACAAACTCGACGGCAAATTCAGGCGAACAACGCAGTGAATTATTTTGGGAAAACCTCAGTTTGCGCTACTGCCCGTTAGGGGTGCTGACTGTATTGAAATTGGATTTCGAAAGCAAAATACTTTTTTTTTATAATATTAATAGATATACAATAGAAAGATATTTAAGACTTTTCATTATTATTTTGTTATGCAGTAAATTCATAATTAATTTTGAATGAATAAGTATCTTGAGAATTATCAAATGCAGTAACGCCATCTTGCGGCGAGTAGTGATATCATAAATTTCGCAACAAACCTAACGCGAAACGAGCTAACTTTTCATATGTTACAAATTGTATGCAATAAAAACGAACAGGTGGGTTGATTTCTTTAATTACAGGTAATTTTTTGGTCACGAACTACGTAATCTATTGCAAAATCCAATAAGGATTTAGTTGATAAATAACGTTTATGATTGCAGTTTACGCAAATGATTGATTTACTCAGTTATTGGCCGCGCACAAACGATGATTTATTAGAATATTCACTGCGGAAGGCTGGTTTTGCAATTTACGGCTCAGAGCGCTCGTTCTCATAGTTCTGTGGGTCATGTTTATTTATTTATTGGGAAACAACAGCATAAATAATCAATATATTATAGGAATTGCATTACACTTGATGCTTTGACCCGACTCGACATAAATTTAACTAAAAGAAATAAACATAACATTGTTAAATTATATAATAAAAATAAATAACGTAAAACTATTCTAGCAAAAATTTAAATTTTGATGGCGACATTTGGTAATTTGTTTAACTTAAAACCGAAGTACAATTTGAATTTAATTATGTTATTGTTGTATACCCAACGATATTTAGGACGACCTCCGTGGTTTTCGCCGGGTTTCATGTTGTCGCCTACTCGAGACGTCCCGGATTCGAATCCCGGTGGTGGCAAAAGTTAGTATGATGAAGACTAGCATTTGTACCTTAGTCATGTATGTTATATGTATATATATACATATACGTATATATGTATCAAATATATGTATTCTATCCATTACCCTAGCATCCCATTACACAAGCCTTACTTCGGGGTTAGGGTAAATTGATGTGAGTGTGAAAAAAATATATATTTATATTTATTTATTTGAAACTCCATACGATGTCGTCCTTTGAAAACAACAGGATAAAATATCCAATACTTACATTCCAATAAACAAATCACGAACGAAGTTATCCGCGGTATCACTCCAGAATCGCATGCAGACTTCAGGATTGCATCCAAGACTCTTGGGGGTCGGAAGAGTTCAGTTCATTTGGTAAGTTTGGCAAAGTGGTGGATACTTACACCGTTGAAAGTATATTGATTTCGGAATTATTACTTCGGTTAAAGGTTTGGAGGGAAAAAGATTTTATTAGGCCGCTGTTTTTTCAAATTTCCCCGTTTGTAAAGGCGAAGGATTTATGTTTATACAGTCATGTTTCTTTTTTCAAAATGAAGCTATTATTAGCTATGTACGTATACAACATTTCTTTATTTTAAGCTCTATACGATGTCGTCCTTTGAAAACAACAGGATAAAATATCCAATACCAACGACCCAATAAACAAATCACGAACGAAGTTATCCGCGGTGTCACTCCAGAATCGTACGCAGATTTCAGGATTTCATCCTAGGCCGGTTTTTAAGGCCCGCTCTAAGCATGATGGAAACATTAATGCGGCGCTGTCAAAACGTTGATATAAATCCACAATTTCGCGCGCGCCGCGAACGGCGAGCGATCGCGTTTCTTGCCGATACTTAAATCTGTTTGTAATATCAGTAGGAAATGGTAGGAAATGACAAAATATTATTTGCTATTCAACCGCGCCGCCAATTCTGCGAACGTCCGAAAATTGGTTTTCATTTTAATTATATGCCCCAATGTTTTTTTTTTTGCAACAGTCATAAATTATTAAATTGAAGTTAGTTTTCCTTTTTTTAGGTGGAAAATAATAACCAATAGTTCTGTCACTATTCGTACATAAAGTGAGGCACGATAGATAGATTTTGTTATATTTTTCTTCTAAAATGTAATGGCTATCCATTACAAAAATGTTTGTAATCCGATTTGACTCCAATGTTGTAAGAAAGAATAATTCATTTAGCATATAGGTATTCGTATGAAATCCTCTTTCAACTTTCTTAAACTTTATTCTAAGAATACTGTGAAAGAGAGAATCTAAAAATACACATAAATCAGTTTGAATTCTGTGCCTCGCGCCGCACTCTCCGCAAACTCGCATATTTTCCCAAGAGTTCTACACCGGGAGCGCCATCATTAATCTGGACCATTGTTTTAACTACACTTTACGGATTTGTTTACCTTTCACTAAACAGTGACTCGGGTGTTGCGATTGTTTTCAAAAATATAAAAGTTGCGTCTCATTGGGTTTTTTTTTTAGTTTTTTACTTTTTGCTCGAATTATTAAGGCATGGCCCTAAACTGAAGCGGGCTTTGTCTGAGGGGCTGAAAATGTTCTCGAAGCTTTTGAACGGTGCCTTTATTTTCGCGCGCCAATTACAACGCCATCTAGCGTCGAGTAGCAAAGAATAATAAGAGCCTTGATTTTTCATCATTCCCATTCCCAATATGGAAAAGGAAATCGGGTGCCCAGTAATAAACCCCGTCGAGTATATTCATTTCAAATAGCGTGTTATTCGCTGAAATTTGTCAGGACTACGGAAAGAAGTCGTATAAACTTTGAAATCGCTTCGGGGGAGTGAAATGAGGAATTGTGCAATTCCCCCAACGAAAGTTGCCGCCATAAAACTGGCAACTTCCATTAAAATCTGATTAATAGTTTTCGCACCATCTTTGCATAGACTAGCGCACCCCGTAATTGATGATAACATCAGCTTTATAGGTCGTATTCTTTCAGAGATAAAGTATGTTTTTGATTGATTTGTTTTTCTTTGACCCAGATGAGCGATGAGTTTGAAGAGGGAATAAAGTTTGCGTTCATAAAAGAATGTTAGTTTGATTGAAAAGTTTACGTAAATATTGATTTAAGCTCTGTCATGTTTATGTACTTTAGGTTTTTTATGTTAAAAGCAAAAGCAAACAAGCTTATGATCCGCCTGATGGTAAGCGGGCACCCTAGCATATACCTAGACGCTTGCTATAGCAAAAATATCACTCGCTCTTACCCTGCGCCTACCCTGACCCACTCCCCTACCTCGTGGAGCCCTGGAACCTTACTCACATACAGAAACACAACACCTCCAAAAGGTAGTGATCTTCTATAAGGTGGTTACTTCCCCAGACGAGCGCTTCAATTCGAGCGGAAAATCCGCTATGACCTACCTCTCTTAATATATCTTATTAGTACTTTAACATATAAATTATGTATTTGCTAATCGGATCATAATCCAATTAACCTATTAAATTAATACCCTAATTACCCATTGCTAATGACAACATTTTTGGTATTGATTAGGCATCCGATTTTATCAGAAGATCTCTATATTTAAAAAACTCAAAGGTGACTGACTGACTTAGTGATCTATCAACGTACAGCCCAAACCACTGGACGGATCGGGCTGAAATTTGGCATGCAGGTAGATGTTATGACGTAGGCATCCACTAATAAAGGATTTTGATCAATTCTACCCCCAAGGGGATAAAATAGCGAATGAAAGTTTGTATGAAACTTTGTCAATTTTAAACCGATCGGGCTAAGACTTTGCATGCAGGTATAACAAGAATCATAGATGAATATCATTGTGTATAATACAAGCCTGAGAACAAAAACTGTAGTTTACACTTCAGCTCTACACCGAAGCGAAGCGAGGGCGGGCCGCTAGTGTACATATAATACTGAAAAGTTGTCAGTCCCATCATCTAAAACCACAGAACACAGAAAGAGGTTAGACCGTTTGTACGGAAACCTACACTTCCACCTAATAGATAATAGCCAATCAAACGACGCGACATCAAACAATGGAACCAATCAGCGCTCTTACCCGAGAGCAACGACGCAATCAGAATCAAGTTTTGGTCAAGTTATGAGCAAATGCTCACAGATCACTGTGGCGTGCCTGCCCCACCCACAAGGCCCTTCTAATCTCTTTCCATGGTCTCAGCCTAAAACAGTTCCCGATATTATAACATGAAAGCGTTAAAGGCAGAATCGCTCTACGGGGGGTACATTACATAGATTAATTTATCTCGATGAAATTGCAAAATTCGCGCCCATTTTCCAACCACATCATTACGCATAAAGCTCATATTGCCATTAAGCCGGGGTTACAACGAGAGGATAATTATCAAAACAACGCAACTCAAGCGCGCTCCACTTTCCCGCGCATTTCAAATAGCCCGCACATTCAGTGGAGTACGAAAAAAAAAGTCATTAAAAACAAATTCGCAGACAGTGATCTGTGGATAGATTTTCTCGTAGAGTCATTGACCTTAATCGACTATTTGGCAAAGAACCACGTAAGTTTGAAGCCTTGTACTGTACAAGGATCAAGCTACGCTAGTCGTGCGGCATGGAAATCAGAAAAATTGGCATTACGCCATTATTCTACTATGGGACGAACTCTTTTTGCGTTCGTGTCCCGCATTTCAATGGGAAGCCATTATAAAAAAAAAGTTTTAAACCAAATGGACGGGCTTAAATTGACGGCATGCGGGTAGGTTGTTATTCGATTGCGTGAAAATTGTGGTGAAATATTTACTTGTTTTTTAACTTATTTTGCTTCCAAAGCTTAGTAGTAAAAAAGGCATACATCTATAATTAGCGGCCTCCCACGACTTTGCCCCACAGGAACCTAACATTTTCCGGGGCAAAAAGTATCCTATGTCTCAAGCCAGGTCATAAGCTATTTACATACCAAATATCCAAATCCATTCAGTAGTTTTTGCGTGATTGAGTAACAAATTTCGTAGCCAAGTCATTCTATGTAAGAGCTGTTAAATTGTGGAACTCTTTACCTTTAGATATTAAACGTGCACGGACGAGGGACTCCTTTGCTATTAAAATTAAAGATTCTGACTGATTTTTTTATATGTTCATTACTTTGTATTGTATTTTATAGCTTCCATATACTTTCTATATTATATTTTCCTATATTTACGTTTATTTATTTATTTTTACAATGCACAGCCCGCTGTTTCTACTATTGTTATGGTATCGTTTCATTTAGCCAAAGGTTGCCTGGTAGAGATTGCTACCTTAGCAATAAGGGCGCCTTTTGTGTTTGCGTTCCTGTTCTATGTTTATTGTTTTTTTTTGTGATAATGCAATGAAGAGTATTCATTCATTCATTCATTCAAACTTGATAGTACATAAACATACAAACTGTCACATTGTTTACATTAGTATTTTTTTTAATTTCTTTTGCCGTTCAAGTCCTATCACTTTTCTTCACAAACACACACACACACAGCGAAAGACCTAACCTTTCAGATAACTTTAAAAGTCTATCATAATATTTATTTAAAAGCTTTACCATTGCAGTTAGAACTAACACAAGGAACTTCACCCTCGCATTTTGAACAATCAGTATGGCCACGTCGACAGTTCTCAAAACGGGGCAAACCAAACTAGGTACTGTTTACACAAACTTCTAGACGTGCAGTCAGCAAAATCACGAAAAATGCGGATTTAAATTTTAAAACGCTGAAAGCATCAGGATCATATAGCTCGCGTACAAACGAGCATTCTCTGACCACGGCAACAATGGAGCACCAATTCCATTGGTCTTTATGCAGATTTCAATAGGGCATTATTAATTTTATTGGCTTTTAAAATGTCATAGTTTAGTGCTTTTTTGCGGTTGCGATCGCTCGCGTCCCCGCGACTGAATGCTCGTTCGCTCGCTTAAAATGTGAAATTGAAAATGAATGCCATTTCATTTAAACAGGCTTTTAAAACAATTTCATTATGAGCGTAGCTAGCATTAAGATTCGTAGAAACTGGACTTGGCTCTCATGTTAGTTTAAAATTTTCCAAAGTAGTTTTAAATATTTTTATGATAACGTTTTTTATTTACTTATTTATATTTAAGAAAATCTGTTGATAAAAGATTATCTAGGTACTTTTCGTAGAGAAAATAAATCTTTGATAATCGAAAAAGGAGATGAAGCATGAAGATGTAAGACGAAGTCACGGACACCATCTAAAAAAAATATAATTTAAAATTTCCCCTGGAAGGTATACAAAAGCTATTTAAGTTAAAGTAATTTTTCAACGTGACGTCTCTGCGTGATATAAAACAGCCCCTGCCGAGTTCCCTGTCAGTACAAACAAGGTTTCCCGCCGTTGTTAGACTGCGATCGCGGAGACTTAAAAATTAAACAGGTCATAAACATTTAAGGAATAAAAGGTACAGGTTGAATACACAAAGCTCCGTTATTGAATATGGAACTAATTGTATTTTTTTTTCTATTAAAGCCCGCTTGCAGCAAATTTGCTAAATCTCGATGATTCAACTAAAACTACATACATATAACGCATAAAAAATTACAAAACGCCAATGTCAATTTGACATTATTGTATGAGCTATTTGAGGAGCTGACGCCAGTGGTTAGCGCGTTCGGCTGCGGTTGTTGAAGTTGGGCAACTTCCGCAGTGGTCGGTCATGGCCCAATCTCCCTGACCCAACCATAGCGATGGCCTGTGTCCCAACAGTGGGTACATTAATAGGCTGATGATGATGATGTATGAGCTATTTAACTAGTTTTAGTTAAATTTTGATTCAGAAAAATTGCTGCAAGTGGGATATTAAATATAGAAATCAAGAAGAATGTGTCAATTAAAATCTACATCATAAAATAATCAATAATCAACTACCAAATACTTATTGTAATTAACAACACATTTTCCTCCACAGACCACCGCAGCACCACGGCGCGTCTTTGTTGGCGGGGGTCGGGGGCGCGGTGCCCTCATACGCGCCCCCTGGCAGAGCCTTCTTCACTCCTCCCCTGCCCCCGGAGTACAGAAACCCATTCGCTGATAAGCCGACACTTAGAGGTATGAGACTCATCATAGCAGTCATATTCAATAGTATTAATATTATTTATCAAGAAATTAAACTAAGTGGCAGGGGAAACCCCCGGAATACAGAAACCTATTCGGTGATAAGCCGACACTTAGACGTCAGAGATCTGTCATACACATAATCAATCATCCAGGAAACTAAGGCACTGTCAGGGGAACTTCTCCCCTGCCGCCAGAGTACAGAAACCCATTTGCTAATAATAATAAGTCGACATATATATATATATATATATATATATATAGGTGAAACATACGTAACCGCATAAATAAGGTGTATAAGGTTTTTTCTGTTTCTCACTATGGAAAGCGTCCAAAATTGGGTGAGATTAGCCGAGAAATATTTTAGTTCTTACTGTTTGAAAAGCGACCAAAATTAGGTGCCTTTTGCCGCCATTCGCGGCCTACCGCCGCGCCATAACCCTTTGGTTCTAGGGTAAATTTAAACGCTCCTGGTCTTACTCAATTATAGTAATAATAGTTCCAAAGAAACTGGGTATATTAATACACATACGCCTAAATTGAAATAAACATGAAGTGGTGCCGTCATATGCGCTCCCTGGCAAAACGTTCCTCCCCTGCCGCCAGAGTACAGAAGCCGTTTGCCGATAAGACGACACTGTTAATTTAATTATTAAAAAAACCATTAAACAATTATCCCCACCGGTGATTAAGGGATATATCTGTGACGATTTCTGGAATAAATGATTTTTATTAACCGACTCCAAAAAAGGAGGAGGTTCTGTGTTCTACTGTATATATACTATTTTTTACTGTATAGTCTATATATATATATATTATGTATGTTCACCGATTAAAACGTTTTTACATTACAGTCGCAATGTTATATTATACAGTCGCATTACAGTTGCAATGTGTTATATAGTTATATATGTATCTCTAAAACCAGAATCCTATTCCCTGATAAGCCGACACTCAAGACGTGTAATCGGTCATACTCCATCATACTAATAGTTCGTACTAGGAAACCCAATTCCTAACTAGGCAGAGAATATGAAAATCATTCACGTAAAATTAAGTACACTCGGGCACATTATGGTAGCCATACACACTACGAGAAATCGTTACGATTAGACTGTACCGTCCGAACGGTACCGATAAATCGTAGCGTGTATGTTATAAAACTGCACAGTTTCCTATACGTACGCCACGTACGATAAACTGTTCCGTTCGAACTGTACAGTCTGATCGTAACGATTTCTCGTAGTGTGTATGGCTACCATTACACATAAAGCGATATCAACTTGAAAAAAATAAAGCATCCACTTGACTGGTTCATAAAATATCTTTCTAGTTAAAATAGAATATAGAAACGAGATAACATTCTAATAAATTCTAAATCTAGTCCCAGCCGATGCGAGCCCCTTTTTTAAACGACGACGAGGAAGAAACTATAGTTTTTTGTTAAGATCTAACTTAAACTAAACAACAGAAAATATCAAAAAGATTGTGTGGTTTAATGGAATCACGAAGCAAGTGAAACTTTATTTTTATTTTAAACATTAATAAAAAGGGTCTGCTTTCGGCTGGGAATCTAATACGGGCCGTCCGCGTAGCAGGCGAGCTGTCTACCACTGAACCACTGATTCTTCTTGATAAGGTCTAAATTTCTTAATAACAATTAAAAATATCATGCGACATGCTAAAGTTGAACAAAAAAACATTTGGTAATGTATAGAAGTTACAATTTAACACCCTTCTATTGTAAAAAAAAACGACGGGTTGCACTCCAGAAGTGAAAACTTGAATATTAACGTTGAGCATTATTGATATTTTGGAATGGTTAGGCAATAATTTTGCACGAATTATTTTAATTATCAGTATAAAAGTACTATCATGTATGTGGTATATTTATTTATTGTGCTATTATACACATACATGACAATTTATATTACATTAAAAAAGTTTATCTCTCAGAAAAATCAACTTACATGAATCACGTTTAAGCGCACTTAGCGACATCTATTGTAAAGAAACCAACTTACGTGAATCACATTTAAGCGCACCTAGCAACATCTATTGTAAAAAAATGCTATTCTTCGCAATAAAGCTGCCACGTGGACGAGATAGAGACTTATTATCATAATACGGTAAAATAAAATATAACTATGTTTCGTCCAATATATTGAAAGTCAACAACCTTTCCAATTTTATTGTGTGTCATGATGCGATCAGCCCACGTGTTTAACCTGACGCGAGTTTAAAATTTTTTACCCATACAAAAAAAGTGTACAACGCCGCTAAAGAAGTTTTCACTTCAAAAAAACTTTATATCCTAGTGACGTTATTGTGAGAAGTACCTAATACCTAATTACTAACGCGTAATTATTCCCACAGGCACAAACACAGACGGGAACAACTATCTCAACAGGAGGCCCATCCCGCCGCCGTCCCTCGGCCCGGGGCACGAGAGGATACCCATCAGACCGCCGGGACAGGTAAATAAACAAATATTTCTAACTATCACACCAATTAGCCTAGCCCCAAAGTAAGCACTCTAAGTCTTGTATTTTGGGATACTAGGGTATCAAATAAAATACATATGAGGTATATAGATAACAGAACATAAGGCAGATAGAGTCAAAAGTAATTAGGCGCGTTTACACAGAGCAAGCAGCCTCGCGAGCGTGCCGCGCGCGGCAAGCCCGAGCCAGTTTTCTTCGTTCGTTCATTCTCGTGATTTTTCCCGCCTGAAAGATCCCATCAATGACTCCATTTTCTTTTTTAAATCAGGAACCGGGACATGCATCTCGTGGCTAATATTTAACCAGGCATCTTCCCTAAGTCCTGTATATGTAAAATTAGGTTCACTTGCACTCCATATCCAGGTGTTTATCCAGGTGGAGAGATATTAATTTCAAACACTGATCTTTATTGACAAAATTATTATGCTCGACCGAGGCACGAAACAAAATACGCGAGCGTCCAGAGTGCGCGCTGCAAACGAGCGAGGCGCCTTTGAGCAAAACAAAAAATCGACACTCGATGACTCGCTCGCTCGCCCGCGGCAGAGCGTGCGCTTGCCTCGGCCTAGGCACGTCTACATTAACCGAGCTGCCTCACGCGGAAATTGCCTCGCGAAACTGCTCGCTTTGTGTAGATGCGCCTAATACTTTTTTTGTCATAATATGTATACAGTTTTTATAGCATTTGAACAAGACGGCAAGGCAGAGTCATGATAAAAACTTAATATTCACGGCACTTAACAATGCGTTGTAGTGTACCGACGCGAATTGATATTCGCTTTGGTGGCACACAATCTGTGTACTGTGCACTCTATCTGCCTTTATTTCTGTAATCTAAGACATGTACCTACTATAATTCGAACCCGGTACCTCTGAATAGGAAATACCTCGAAACCGGGAATACAAAGCACTAGGCTACGGAGGTCGTCAAACCGATAGTAATTAATAAAATCAGTTTCAATACCATCGATTTGTGGGCACTGACGACCAACAGCTAATCAGGCAGTGGTTCAACCGTCAGCGAGGAAGCGACTAACTATCGGCTATTTTCTCGCTCGAGAAACGTACAATAGATTACACATTCCGTGTAAACAAAAGGGATTCATATATTAAAAGTTGATCGGTTACTGTTTACACTGCCGCCGAGAAATCGCACCACTAGTTTGACGGTAAGCGACAAGAGCTATCAAAGATAATTCTCGCTCAGCGATTCTCGCTGGACAGACTGCTTCCACAAACGACTAGCGCGAGTAATCGCCCATCGTTCTCTCACACTCGCATAAGCCCAGCGATAAAAATATTGGAAATCCACACTCGCTTCCCGTGGATCATCAACTCGTTTCTAGTTTCTAGCGGTGGGAGAAACTGGACATAATAAATTTTTGGTCACCCATCCTTAGACGGCTATGGTTGTTGCTTCTACTAAACTCAAAAAGTTTTAGCGATATTGAAGTTCTTTAGGAAAACAATGATAAATGAAAAACCTGTTTTTTATATTATGTTATGGGACAACTGACACATGCAACATCAATGTGTAATCATTAATGATAGTAACAACGCTTAACAAAGAGAATATGTAAATCAGAAAATGTTGTTTATATGTATCCACCCTCATCCCATCCGGCAAGAGAGCATTTTCGTGCTGTTAATTTAAGAAAATTAAACTTCCCAAATCATTTTACTGTGAATGAATTACTACCAAAATTACTTATTTTCTTATCACCACTTAACCACAAATAATCCTATCTATTCTATTCAATATATCAACCAAGCTAAGATAGAAAGAAACCATCAAATCTGGAGCCAATTATGTAGGGTAAATTCGTTTTTTGCCCAAACCCTTTACCTGTAATTCCCCTTAATTTCAGGAGACCTCGTCACCTCAAGTGCCCGCGCCGCCCCCAGCGCCGCCTCTACCCCCCGCGGGTATCGAACCACAGAAGAAAAAGGCTCTCAACACCCCTAGCCATAAGGTCGGTATTCCTCTACTACCCACTTACACGGTACACTGAACAGATTTCCGAAAGTTGTAAATTATTCAAATTGCAAACACAAGGTTTATTTTATTGTGGACTGGGATTGAAAAATCGCGTTTCTGCGGCTTTCTTTATGCAAACAATCGGATTGTTGATTCCTTTAAGCTGTGAGGAATAGGTAGAGATATAAATGCATGTTTTAAATCGGTAGATACCTATAAGGTGAAGGTTTAATCTGTTTTAGAAATTACTTTAAATATTATTTTTGTTTAACAGAAGTAACGATACTTTTGAAACTTTCGCGTTGCATTTCATCAATATTATATTTTACTTGTTAAAACACTGTGAGCACATCCTGTGTAATCTAGTCAAAAAGTAAGGATAAAGCAAGTATGAAAACCATAATGACAACTGCGCGTTAAATACCATAATATTGAAGTGTACATTATGCTATTGACAGTCAAACGAAATACACTTCAAATAAACATTAAACGAAACTCTTCCAATTCTTCAGTAACTAACTTCAACCCATTCGATTGTTCCAGCCCGAAGAATTAGACGGAGACATCAAGCACACGGAGCAAGCCAACTTCACCGACTTCGTGCCCAACTCGCTCAATATCCCCACCATTTCTCGAATCCTGAGTGGTTCCAACGGACGCAAAGAAGATATCCCCGATGTCCTCCTCAGAACAGTAACGGCAAAGCCTCAGCATAACCAGGAGAAGACTTCAAGAAGCGACATCTACGTCACCAAAGACGCAGGAGTCACTCTAAGTGATTCCAACCGTGACTCCTCGACAGAAGGCTCAGTCCTGGCAGTTTTAGACCCAGAAATGAATAACTTGGACCGCCCTCTGATCATAGACCAAAACGGCGAAACCAACACGAGGCGGAATCTCCAATACGCCACCAAACAGGATAAGGACGAAAGAAAAAACGATAGCTACACGCCAGCCACTACTATAGGCTTCGAGCTGAGAGATCCTGAAATGTCTACGGAGAGATATCATAATCTTGCTAACGTCAATTCGGATAAGAAGATCTTGAAGCACGACCAAAAGAACAATGGCCCAGTCCAAAGACCAGGGGTCACTTGGCCATTCGCGTGGTATCTACACGTCTATTCAGCTATGATCATGTTCACAATCCTAGCGGTATATTCAATCTTCAAAATCATATTCTACAATAGGATAACGCATCTTTTCACGCAGTACTACTTCATTATCCTACATTTGATCTTGGTCTTCGTGTGTCTGATGAGGATCTTCTACATGTGTTACGATCCTTACAATGTCAATAATTCACTACCGATATTCCTGAGCGAAATACTGCTTCACGTGCCAGAAATCGTCTTGAGTATAGCGTTCGCTTGCACCATACTATTCCTGCTCACGAATAGTATAAACTTCAAGAACACCTGCTGTTCTTCCCTGTTCCGTCCTCGGACGATCATAATCGGCGGCGGTTTGCACATACTGTCGTGTTTAATATTGCATATCTTCGAGAATAGTAATACAATATATAGAACTCCACAGGGAGTCGAAAAAAGGGTACTAGGTTTAACTTGTCAAATTATATTTATTGTAGCGTGTCTCATATTAGGGCTATGCTATCTGTATGTGTATAAGAAATTGAAGTCTGTCCTACAGAAGAAGAGTAATACGTACCAGGTCGGTTTCCAAAACCTTTACCAAGCGATACATATAAACTTGGCGACCGCGTTGCTGTTCGTTCTGATGGCGGTGCTGCAGATATACGGTATATTCGGTATCAACCACATGAATATGACCAAATTCGATTGGCTCCAATGGGGCTACCAATTCTCGTTGCGGCTGATCGAGATCAGCATAGTAGCCCTTATTTCTTGGGTGACAAGTCTAAAGTTAGTGACTTCGCTGCAGCACGAGAAGGCTGACGGCAACAAAATATCCGGTTTAGGGCTATTCCCATGCACTACCGGCTCTAGCAACGACCAGTTCGAGTCTGACTACCCAGCGATATGCGGTACGAACACCAATCTTCACACGTACACTTTAAGGACTGGTAAACCGATCTACGAAACCGCTGGTCACCACCCGAATTTACCAGATCCTTGTTGCGTGCCAGTAGACCATCCCAGATTCTTAAACACTTTAGCCGGGGCTTGTGACAATAACAGTGGCACAGAGAACTATTCCGGCCACAGTTCGATAGCAAACGCTGGACACAGCACTTCTACCGAGTCCAGCAACGCGACATCCAGTCAAGGGGTCACAAATCACTTAATCAAGCATCATCCAAGCATGGCGGGTTACAATGGGATAGAATCTGCATCGGACGATCACTATTCGAATTGCGATCCCGCCATACAATCCTTGCAAGGGGACGACCCCTTAGACCACGAGTACAACGTGATACAGTACGGGAGCAACAGCGATTTCATTCGGGACATAAAGAACCAAAACTATAACGGCGGTTCGAATCGGAGCTCGCACAACTTCAAACACATGTCGTACGATAGAGTTTCGTCCAGAACGAACAGCAATCCGAGGAAGAAGCACCGGGCGAAGAATAAGAACGTCCAGAATTGTATGACGATGGGCTACGACTCCATGGGTCACCATTACCATCAGCCCCATATACCTGATGAATATGGCAATTTTAACACAGAAAACGCGTCTTACCACGCTTCTGGAATACAAACTTTAAACCCTAACAGGGGTTACGGAGACCAGATCAGGGGCTCGCAGCGACGCAACTCTCCTTCCATGGTCAATTCTAGTGGAAGCCAAAAGAGAGGGAAGAACAATCCTTTCCCCGAGAGGCCTAAGTCCACAGACCTTTACGGCTTCTCCGAAGACCCGAAGGAGAGGAGTTACCCTTGCGCGTTAGCTCCCCAACCTGCTCCAAGGAACTGCAGTTACGAAGCTTCGTACTCGCAACCACAAGACGAAATCCACCCTAAAGAAGCCGAAGGGAACAGTATGCTAGTGGCTCAAGACGGTTTCGTCAGATTTCGCCCTCTCGAAGACGGCGCGAACAAAACCTGATTCACCATAACCCTGTCGCGCGCGACAGTGAACCTTGGCTTTTGATCTATAAGGGCGAAATTGCTATGCGATTTCCACACCTTTCTATACGTAACCTACTTGTATGCTTAAACGGCGTTAATCGTCCCAAATGTATATTTTAACTGTATAGTTATCATAAGGCCGCGATATTTAAGCTACTATTATATACTGTAAATAGCCATTTTTAAATTGTAAGACCCCTCTGTATATTAATACTGTCCTATGTTAAGTATATGCAGATCATACATTTAGTTTTTAAGCGGTATATTATCATGAAACAAAAGAAGTGTAATAAATCATCCAGTTTATTAAATGTTGAATAATTATTAGAACATTTGACATTATTAATTGTTAATATAACCAGGGGTATGTGAGAATTGATGTTTTGACATATATTAGATTTTAATATCGAGTGCAAAAATAAAAGGGTCGTTCTTTTTAAATTACTTTTTATAACCACGTCATATAAAGACATTTTTAAGTTTTTTTTTATTAAGCCATAAATTTATTACTTAATTACCAATTTGCTTTTATTGTTTGAAATGTTTTAAAAATTTTACTAACCGACCCTTTTACACTCCACGTACGTAATAAAAACGACCATAAGATTATATAGTCAAACAGCTATTGAAATTGTGTCATTACAAATTCTTCATACTATTATTAATTGTAATATAAAATTTAAAATGGCGGTGTGTACGAAATATATTAAACTATCGTTAGTGCCTACCGTCACAAATCAGTGTGAAAAACAGCATTTCGCTAATTAATATGCCACACATAATGAATCATATCCTTTTTTATTTAGAATAATATTTTAAACTATGTGATATAAACTTAATGATTTTGTTTGAAACAAATCTGTCCATAGTTAAGAATGATAATTTAATTCACAGGCCATTATACTAATTATGTAATGATAATAATAATAATTTTATTTCAATGTTATTGTGCCACAATTATATAATGTAGATGTTAGTATTTTCAGTTAAATTTCTATTGCTTTTTTTTAATTCATGTTAACACACTATCAATGGGATTCTTACAGTGCGACCAAGATGACACGTACATGATATTGACGGGTGGTCGCTGCTGGTAATAAAGTGGGACGAGGATTACTACCTAGAAATCCTAAGATTTTAAGTACTTACTTCAAATCTCCTCACTAAAGGGAAGGCTATAATTCGTGGAGCTGGTAAACGAAACGATATAATTACATAAAATTAAATTTACAGGAGTAGTAAAAAACTCAATGACACACCTACAGTGAGCTTATGACGTGGTTTTCAATTTATTAATTTAGCAATTTTAACACAATTTTAGGCGGTTTTGATTGAAATAAGTTGAAATTCAAATTCAGCAAGCCTGTAAAAAGGGGTATTTTGACCATATGCGTAATAATACCGTTTTGTTCGCCATCTCCTCATTTATAGTAACTTGGAATGAGTATAAATAAAATACTTAAACTATACCTAACTTCCTGAAATTAGTTGCGATTTGACCGCGCGCCCAAAGATCTTGGTCGCATCACACTGTCATGTGTTTTAAAGTCGACAATTTTAGTTTTAATTTATGATAAAATATAACTTTATCACTGTCAATGTCTGCATTTATAATATCGTACCGTTTGTAACTTAGACGATTGTGACAAGGTTTCTTGTATATCATAAAAAATACAAACCAATTTATACCTAATCGTATTGCATTTTAATAACTGATATCCTATTGTAATGTTACCACATTAGAAAATTTCTAACGTAAGTAACTTTATATGTACATGTAAAAATATATAATTTGGAGATATCTGTTACGAATAACCAGAGAAACCTAAAATCTAATAAATAAATAATTAAAAACACTGACAACTATTTTTGTGCCAATGGACTCGATATCCTGCCATGTTTTAAAAAAAATATGAACAGATACCTAAATCATAGAATTATAAATAATTAAATTAATGTTGGACATATATGTTTATTATATAGATAAAATATCGCAAAATAAATGTTGGCACTGCTAGATAGGTAATGAAAATAATTGTATAAATTAGACAAGAATATTATCTAATTAAAAAACAAAACTATTGTCTTTGGACGAAGAATTAATTATTAGGTATTTGTATCACATAAACTGATTTTCTGTTGGCCTCGAAAGAAAGTTAAAGGAAAATTGCTCGAATTAAAAATAATTCCCGTGTAAATATATCGGTGATAACATTTTAAGTGTGGTAAATATCTCTGATACCATAAAATTATAATATGGATATCATTTAGTTTTGTAAATATGCGCTACACGCATGTGTAGCCAATTCGACGAACATATTTCGATTTTGTTGTAAATTATACATTTTTTTGTTTTTCTTTTGAAAATATTTCTAAGACTGTATCTTATCATTTAACTGAAATGATGAGTAACATTTACTATGTAAAATAAATAAAAAACTCATTAAAAATTTTGATGTTTCATTTCATTTAGTCTTATACCATAGAATTAACGTGTGAACTAAAAAAATTAGAGCCTATGCTCTCATAATCCTTTTAAAAAACCTTTGCTATAAGGTTATTTTTTCACAACAATTAGCGTTGCCCCAAAGTAAGCACTGTAAGGCTTGGGTTATGGGATACTAGAGTAACGGATATAATACACATACTATACATATATTTATATAGAAATACATATTAAACATCCATGACTGGAGTAAAACTGCTCGTATTCAACACACACGAAAAAAATAATTACACAATTGCGTTCCACATCTGCACGTCACGACATCGTCCACTTGGAACGGTGCGGTAACGTTGCAAGGTGCGTTAACATAACGACTAATTAATTGTAAAAGCTTAGATTAAAATAAAAAGGGAAGATACGGTACGCTCATCATCATCAGCCTATTAATGTCCCCAATGCTGGGGCACAGGCCTTAAGCCCTTTTTCGTTAAGCCGTTGGTCCCGGCTGCATCTGCAGTTGTTAGCACCCACCAATCCGCACTGGGCCCGCGTGGTGGGTCAAAATATGATCCGACTCAACTACTTAAGCAACTCTCACACACGCACACGTCTGTAAATAACATTCAATCGAGCGAGCGAGACAGAACTGTATGCGTCAATGCAGTGCGAGCGAAACGGCGAATCAGCTTCAAAGTGCGAACGGCTGAAATGTATTGTTGTCCTTTTTAACCGACTTCAAAAAAGGAGAAGGTTCTATGTTCGACTGTATATATATATATATATATATATATATATTATGTATGTTCACCGATTACTCCGTCAATTGTGGACCGATTTCCAAAATACTTTTTTTATTCGAAAGAGTGCACTTCCGGGGAAATCGAGGGAAACTTTGATGTTTTTTATGCATGTTCACCAGGGTGTCTACACTATAAAATTATCAGAATACAGATTTTTTCGATATTGATTTTCAATTAACCTAATATTATTCCACGATTTTAAATATATATTTTTTCAATTCATCGTTTTTTTTTATCATCGCTGTTTATATCATTGAAAAACGTTTCTTGAAAAAAAATCTTTTAAAGTTGTGTTGTCAGGTCCTCTCAATGGTGATTTAAATCACTTCAAAAAGAAAATAAAAATCAGAAAATATACGAACTCTTAAAAAATTCGGTAAAATAAATGATAATGTATGAGATAGTGACAACGATATTAAATACCCTGTTACACCAACACGAACAAAATCGTAGCCGAAACCTGTCCAAAAGGTACATTGAACGATCCGCGGAGCTCCGTAAAATAATAGCATAGTCAAAAACAATATAAGGCATTGAAGCATTTGCCATACACAAAAGTCACCTTTAATGCATACTGTATAAGGTCTTAATCAAAACGCATGCGTCAAAGAGATACGACAGTTCGAAATGCAAGCTCGTAAAATTTTACGACTCATTGCTATATGCGGAAGAATATAGACCTTATCTCTTTGTCTCTACGCGCAATTCTGAATGCGCTGTTAGCAAATAGCAGTTACGGACTGCGAGAAAAGAGAAGGCTATGTTACCGACCATGCATTTGAATAGGTATCACAACTTTTTTTATTAAATCAGCTATAAAATTATTTAATAGAAAATATTTGTGATTGGCATAGTATTTCATAACTAACGCATTTGAAGAAAATTTAAATTAGAAAAACAATTTAAATTAGAATAATTGAACAAACAATTAAATACCTGTCGAAAAGACGCCACTTAACGTAAAGTAAACGTCCGCGCGTGGCTGTGAACCAAGAGGTGCTTAAGTGGTGTTCAAGCACTTCTTGATAGGGACACATTTTGAGTGTCTAGGGTATTAAATATCGTTGTAGTGAAGATTTTCTTGATTAGATGGTATCTAGGGATAAATTTTAGATTAAAATATTGCTTTTTTATATTCAAACGGTTGTTTCATTCGTATAATAAATACACTGAAGACTCTCAACATACATTATTAAAAAACATTTCAGTTTAACGTTCACTTCTGCGAGAAAAAAGTTGCCAACATGTGCAACCTTTAAATATTTTTCAATATTCATGAAGTTTGGCCTAGATGTCTTTTGTACTAGTGAGACTCCAGGGGAAATCGATTTCATATGAAAATCAAAGTTTTGGAAAAATGAAACAACCTAATCTTCGGTTCATTTTCTTAAAAAGTTAATTTTATTAGGCGATTTGTACAAAAATATACAATAATTCACATATATTGAAAAAGTAACAATACCATTTTATACACAAACTAATGTACAGTCTTATAAATTAATTAAACATATGTTAAGTTTAAATATTTCAAATCAATTGAATTTACAAATATACTTCAAAGGAGTTTAATCATTGCTATCTATACATTTATAAATTGATTTGAAAATTGTTCAAAATATTTTTACTGCAAAAAGCTACAAAATCTATTGATTTTGGCTTGTCTGAAAGTTCTCAAAATGTCATATTGATATTTAAATATAGTAGTTCTAATATAACGTTAGAAAACATTACAATTTTAAACATTACTATTATGATTGAATAAGACGTATAATTCATAATTATTATACACTCATCCATCAGTACAAAAATATATATTATAACCAGTATAATAGTCTATAATTAAATTAACAATTAAACAGTCTAAATAATTCAGTCACAAGCACAAGTAATATAACTAATTATATCAAAATATAACTACTTAAAAATAAATACTTACCTTCAAAAATAAATGCTGGTTCAAAATAATAAATTATGTTCATTATTTTTTATTTAATTGATACAATCTAACTCTTTTGATCACAACGTTGTGTGAAAAAGAGTTTGCGTCTTTCGGTTCTAAATATCAACGACATTATGCCACAGAAAAGGACAAGATATTTCTCCTTTTGCCTTAACTTTATGTACAAATAAACTTTATGCACAACTATTATTTCAATATGTCATCATCATTTCGGAATTTCAACTAAGAACCGTTTGTAATTAGGTCCGTATTTGTTTAACAAATTTGCTAAACGCGTTAACTGTATTCAAATAAATAAAACCCGTTCATGATAGCTTAATCGATCAAAAATAAATAAATTATGAGTTGAGTCAAACTAAAAAAGAATGTATATCAAATACCCAATCTTTTTTTGGCTGAGAACTGTTCTCCCAACATTTTCATCACTTCGGCGTGTTTTCTCCCATTTTTTAGGGTACCGTAGTTTTCTTTTACATACATTGCGAACTCGTTGGTTTCTCCCTTGCGGGCAGGTGTGGAGATTACAGCGCCATCTTTAGTTTTCTTGTTGAGTGTTAGTTCAAAAGTTCCGCGGCAATAACCGCAGCATTTCTTGGTGATGTCAATAGACTTGGAATGACGGGGTATACTGCAAGTAAAGAAGATGCATTAAAGAAAGGTTGTAGTATTAAATGAGAAAGTTATTGAGGCGAAAAAAAAATTTTTTTTTATGCTCTGTTCCTATTGGTCGTAGCATGATGTTATATTGCTTTTCTCGGTATCTAACTAACCATCTTGAAAATATTGTTTTGATTCAAACTATTCTGAGATTAGCTCCAAAAATTGCGTTGAACCAAACAAACAAAATTTTCAGCTTTATAATATGTCCGATTCTGATGTGAAATGAAATTAGACAACAGTATATCCTTGTCATGCACTATACAAAGAAGAGACTGGAGTTTTTAGCGGCATTTCACAGAGTGCGGTTGGCCTCTTATTTTAATTATTCTTTAATTCGTTCATATTGGATATTGTGATAAAAATAACTATTAGTGGAATCTTTAAAATATACGCTATTCCGGTCAAGTGGGCATGCGAACTTTATTGTAGTGTTGACTACTTTGCAGAAGCTTATCGAGAAATCTGACTTGATGTATTTCGTGCCAAACACTCTAAGAAACATTAGAATGCGTCACACCCACATTCTAATGTAAAAAACGAACAAAGAATACTGAAGACTAGGCTATATGGGCATTATTACCTTTGCCTTCCCTAAAAAGGGAAAACCTAAAAAAAGAGGAGACTGCTGCCAAAATGAGTTCAGTTCAGTCAATATAAGTCTAGATATTATCTTAAAAAAAAAACAAGAACTAAAGCATATAAATAATACTATGCTATATTCCCATAGACAAAAGATTTCTAAAGAAAGTATTACTCAACCAAAAAGTATTAGTAGCGTGTTAGCAAGTTGCATTTGATATTAAATCGCTTTTGATTGGGTATTGCAAAGGTAACCAGGTAACCACAAGGCATACAAAGCAACAAACGTACCTATCCAATTTTTTTAAACATTCTCCTTTTTCAGGGTAGGCAAAGGGAGCAATACCCATACAGCCTAGCCTAAAGTTTTATTAACCTTATTTTTTTACATTAGAATGTCGGTGTGTCGCATTCCAATGTTTTTTGGAGTGTTTTGCACATTTCGCTTTATCGATAAGCTTCTGTGAGGTAGTCAACACTACAATAAGGTTATCATATCCACTTGACCGGAAATGCATATATTTTAAAGATTCCACTAATTCTTCAGTTGCGCAGATGGTTGTAACACAAAATTAAACCAATTTTATTTCACAATATCCACTATGAACGAATTTAAGATTAAATACTAAATAACTAAATTTGCGCCAAAAAATCGTACCTACCTATCCAATTTGACGTTTATATAATGGTACTCACACTGTTCATATCAACATATATTTGTCTCTTTTTTAGACTTTATAAGTTGAATTTAAACTTTTTTCTATGCTTCATTTATTGTTCTGAGAATAGTATGAAAAAGAGATAAAAAAAACTTACCTATATCCACATTTAGTACATTTATAGCAGTACTTGAAATGTATCTGCATGTCGTGACACCGGGATATTTCCCCCAACTCGGGGTACTTTCGTAACGAATGGGTTGCCCTGGAACAAAATCGTGTGCTTTCATAATGAACACTAGAGATTTAAAAAAATAAAAAATATATAACTATTATTGTTATTTCTTCTATCAAATGTATAATACTTGTAAAGGTATTCATTACACATTGTGGGTTACCTACAATGCGAAAAGATGGCGCTGCCTTGCAGGCTAAAAAGTAGTAAGAAAATTTGACACGGACAATTAGGGCCGCCGGATAGCGGGGGGTGCGAGACTAGGGGAGCCCAAGCGGGGCTTATGCGAGTTACTCGAGCGCGTCAGAAAATCAAATGGGGAGAAACCTTGCACCCTGTAATGTACCCCTACCAAATATGAACCCTTAATATAATGGGGTGCGTTTAGGACAGTCCGTCAGATTAGTAAAAAAAAATCGATCCTCAGAAAAACTCGAGCGCGTCAGATTAAGAACAGGTAAGTTAAGTACATCCAGAAAAGTGTATATTTTAATAATCTGACAATTTCAGCGTGACATGGGGCGATGTAGCTAAAACAATCGATAAAGAATGAGTGTGCAGATGCTGAGAGTAGTGTATTCCCCACTCCGCGCTTCTCGTTCCTTTTCACTCTTACCCAATCTCTCACTCTCTCGCACAGTTCCCACGCTAGCGTCTGACACTATGATGCCATCTCAGCTGATCACAATAACGTGCTCGTTTTCGAAGGTGGATGACGCTTTGGTTTGTTGGTTGTGTTTTCAAATAGTTTTGTGAATTTTATGAATTAAGTTTCATATCCATTACAATTATGAGTGATGTAATTGTGTATTTTGTGAAAATCTCAAAAAGTTTACACCAGAAACTTAAAAAAAAATGTGTGACTATTTTGGAGTATCATAAAGTGAAACCTGTTGTAAGCAAATCTAGCAACGCTTATGCTATGGTCCAACTTCGCATGAAACATCTTTAAACGATGGTTATCACGCCCAGTTTTACAAACTTTTTACGAATCCAGTGATAATGAAGATTGTTTTTTTTCTTTAATAATAAAATATTATTATCTACTTTTATATTAAAGATTGACTTTTCTATATATGTGTGTATGTATTTTTTTTATTTCATCCAGTAATAAACAGAAGGAACAAAAAAAAATGTTTCATTCTAAAACTGTTACATCAAAAATGTTTTAATTTATGAGATTACCTATACCCCTTAGAAAATCTGACGCGCTCTAGTATTTTAAAATACATTTTTTTAACATTTTCAAAAATCAGTCATGAGTGTAGGTCACGTCCAAATCGTCAGTAAATTAAATCGAACACTGTTTGAATTCACTAAACATTCCCTTTCAATGTCTGACATGCTCGAATAATATTTTTTTTTATTTGTTTTTACAGCTTTCTCAGCCACCCCCCACTATCTAAT
Organism: Chilo suppressalis; assembly: GCA_902850365.2. Classification (NCBI taxonomy): domain Eukaryota; kingdom Metazoa; phylum Arthropoda; class Insecta; order Lepidoptera; family Crambidae; genus Chilo; species Chilo suppressalis. Next base: position 10,405,224 of record OU963917.1, on the reverse strand, counting down.
CGTCAGATTAATATTCATCTGTTATCAGAAACACAAAGCGAGTATACTTTATTAATATCTGACGCGCTCGATTAATTCCAGGTGACTGTATTATTTTACATTTTTGAAAAATTTTAGACGCTCTTCCCCCCACTGAAATGGAAAACAAAACAAACTTTTTTTCGTTTTAGACCCTAATCTTCACAATCCAATAGGTCCCCATGACGCTCTAGTAACTGCAACTTTAGCATCCCGGGCTCCCTTACAAGGAGCTCGATGGCGCAGGTGGTTAAAGCGTTCGGCCTGCGATCGTGAATGTTAAGCAACTTTCGCAGTGGCCGGTCATAAGATGGGTGACCAAAAGTTTATAATTAAGTTAATATCACTAGCTTCTCTGTGCCTAGCACGTAAAGCCGTTGGTCCCGGATGCATCAGAAGTAGTTAGCATCCACCAATCCGCACTGGGCCACTGGCAAGTCCTGTGCCCCAGCGGTGGAGACACTAATAAGCTGGTCATGTGATGTGATCCTTTGATCGGTCATTGAAAAAAAGCTTCTAACTTTCGTGATCACCGATCATTATGTTAATTCCTCTCACCACTTTTTCCATAAAGGCCCGTGGCCAGCTTTCAGTTCTCCGTCTATGATCCACGTGGCAGAATGGCACAACTCGTGTATGAGTGTGTCACGGAGTCTCTGTGGTCCGTCCAAAACCTGAAACAATATAACGGAAATATTCATCTCCCTATTCCATCCATAGGGAATCCTGATGATGATGATGAAATGAATGAATATGGTGAAGATAAATAAATAAATTATAAATAAATAAATATTTCCAACACTCACGACAATTCCCCTAATTCCAAAGTAAGCACTATAAGGCTTGTGTTATGAGATACTAGGGTAACGGATAGAATACATATATGTACAGTACTTATATAAGTATATTTATATAGAAATACATGTTAAACATGACTGGAGTACAAATGCTCGTATTCATCACACAAACATCTGCCCCCACCGGGATTCGAACCCGGGAACCTCTCGACTAGGCGACAACTTGAAACCCGGCGTACAAACCAGTCGGCCACGGAGGTCGATGATTCATTGAGCGGTGTTATACAAAAAGAGAAAAGCTGGCATTTTGTAAGTAAGCGAAAATGTGTTCTTCTGAAAAAATCTGTCCCTTATCAAATTTTGATACTGTTTGATCCTAAAAATGACCACCATAAATCGCTTTCTGCTTTCACAATCATACATTGGTCCACAGAACTTATTTTTGCTTGGTGTTCTGCCTAATTATAAAAGCGATATTTACATATTGAATTCTAATAAAAATGAGTTGCTGACCATATACAAACGTTCTATGCTAAATACTTTCTTGAAAGTGTGGCGGCTACATCTACGTGCCCCACATATAATCAATTTGGAAAAAATGATCACTCGCCTCCTCAAGAGATGGCGCTGCGCTCACGACGTAGGGAAGCCTACATCGCGCAAGTGAAATTTGGAGGCTTATACTCCATATGAGGGCGTAGCTACCGCCGTATCAATGATACGGGGCCCTTGGGCCACGGGGACTCCCAACGTGCGTAAGCAAAAATTATTAAAATCTTCCCATTTTTTTAAACTCCCTAAACTTCAGAATATTTACGGGTTATCATTATCACAAGATGAGAGAATTTCAGAAATTACCTATTCTAATCCTATTTCAAAGTCAATATCAATTATTGCTGTTTACATCTTTATATATATAATTCTTCTGTGAGTGTGTATGTCACTGAACTTCTCTTAAACGACTGGACCGATTTTGATGAAATTTTTTGTGTGTGTTCAAGGGGATCTGAGAATGGTTTAGATTCACAATTTTGTCCGCTGGACAACCCCTATTTTTTTAGGGCGGTACGAAGTTCGCTGGGTCAGCTAGTATTATTATATTAATTTGTAAAACTAAACAAAGATTTCAGAGCCTTTGCAATTATTATTTATCGAATCTATACCAATGCGAATTAAAAATTCGAAATTAAAGCTGCCTTTCTGTCTCACAGTTACTCTTTCACAGCTAATACGTTATTGATTAATTTGGGGTAGGAATACAGATTTTCAATGTAAATATTTGACTAATGAATTGCTAATATGTTCATTACCTTAGTGGACAGTTTGATAGTTGAAGTGCGCCGACGTTCACCTTTAGAATTTTTCAATAATCTGTTAGTGGTTGTCCTGAAACATAGGAAATTAAAAGTTTATTAAACACTAGCGGCCCATCCCGGCTTCACACCGGTGTATTAAAAACTATGGAAACATAATTAATCAGCAATCACCAGATTTTTCAGGTTAGCAAAAAGTTTCTTTTAGGCATATAGGTTAAATATCTATTTTTCCGGAGGGAACGGGAACTTCGCGGGTAAAACCGCGGGGCGCAGCTAGTAATAACACATTAGAGCAAATTTGCTGAATATATTTTATAGATAACTTGCTATCGTTATTTCTCATCGTAAAGATCGAATTAAAAAAAATATATGAATATTTTTTTTCAGTTTATAGTAGCGGCACACTATGATGGGTGTTTTGATGTGTGTGAGCTCATGAAGTTTCATATTTGAAATTCACAATTACTTCTAAAGTTGTAACAAATAATTAATTATTGTTCTTTATTGTCATTAGAGATATTCAGTTTGTCATAAAATTCATGGAATCGTTAAATTGGGGGCGTAAAATAAAAAAAATACAATTCATAATACCCAGCTGTGTTAGATATGTTAGATTTTTTTTCGTTAACAAATGGACCTCTTACCTTCACTATTGTAACGTGTCAAAATGGCCATCATAGCGTACCGCGACTATAGTTATTCTATGCCAAGTTTCAAAGCCAAACTCGTTTTCCCATACAAACTTTGAACCCTTATCACCCAATTCACGGTGGAATATTCAAAAATCTTTTCTCGCATGATACCTACGTCATTTTAACAAACTATTTACTAAATATCATGTCTCTACGATCAAAAGCGTAGGCGTGCGCTATCGCACTATTTAAAACTTCAACATAATATATCTTTGTTTTATGAGGGTAGTTTTGAAAAATGAAAACACAGATTTTATTTTTATACAGAGCAATCCTAGGCACTTTTAGATAATCTCCCATACAAATTTTAACAAGAAATTTTGTAATTTTTTGAGGGTAGTTGTAAAAATTTTATGTAACAGGCTTAGTGTACATCTTATTAATATTGTTTATGCAAAATTTGCAGTCAATAGGTCCAAGGGATAAGATTTTACGAACACACGTCTTTTGCAAATTTCACGCTTAAGAGGCTGAATTTCAAAAAATCCATCTTATTACTTGCCAAGGCAATAATAGAAACCTACTGCCCAAATTTCATCATTCTAGGTTCAGCCGTTTCGGCTGTGCGTTGATGAGTCAGTCAGTCAGTGTGTCAGTGTATCCCTTTCTCTCTTTATATAATAGTATAGACTAGTAGTTCAATGTAGTAATGATGATGATGATGAACTCTTTAAATAAAACACTTGTTCAACGGGTTTCAACAGTGCTTCTTATTATCACAATTTATTAAAAATTACAGTTGTAACCCGTTAAAAAAGTGTTTTATTTAAAGAGTTCATCATCATCAGCCTATTAATGTCCCCACTGCTGGGCACAGGCCTTCCCTATGGATGAAATAGGGAGATTGGCCCATGACCCACCACGCAGGCCCAGTGCGGATTGGTGGGTGCTAACGACTGCAGATGTAGCCGGGACCAACGGCTTAACGTGCCTTCCGAAGCACGGAGCAACTCGAGATAGAAGATTTTTGGTCACCCATCCAATGATCGACCACCGAACGCGTTAACCACTTGCGCCATCGAGCTCCTCATAGTGGTTCATATTGAATAAAACACTTGTTCAACGGGTTTTAACAGTGCTTCTTATTATCACAGTTTATTAAAAATTACAGTTGTAACCCATTGAAAAAGTGTTTTATTTAACAAGTTGTGTGAGTGAAAACAAAAGGAATATTTTGTTCATATTGGTTAAGAAGTGTGAATACTTACCCAGCAGTACTTCTAAGTTTAGCGTCCCAAAGAATAGGCATGTCTTCTTCCAACGCATTGTCAAATACAACTTTATTGAATTCTACATAAAGCCTGCGCGTGAGTTGTTCACGTAGTGTCTTGAAACTGTCGCGGTATTGATAAGCTTCAGGGTGACATCTCCAAGATGGCACATTATCTATTAACAGATGCCAAATTACACATTAAAATAATGACAAACCCAAATGGTCAAATCAATCAGTAATATTAATAAAAATGTTTCCCTTTTTCCCTTCCTATTTATTTTTATTATCAGTATTAGCTAAAGACACACATCCATAAAGTACATCACACGTTAACTAGTAGTCTGTGTAAATGGCAGATTTCTGCCAAATCAAAAAAACCCCTGTCTGTGGAAGTGATAGATTTCTGCCACACAATATTTAAATACAATATTAAGATAAAGAATACATAATTAGAAATAGATGCAGATTTAAGATTGATTTAAGACATAAATGAAAACAATAGGTTCAGTAGACCTCGAAATATAACAAAGGATTTTGACGGCCATTTTGCTTACACAGACCACTGGATGGGAGGTAGCAGTCGACAAAGTGTGATATTGTGTGACAAGGGAGGGGTCCTAAGTTTCGCGACATCACATTTTAAAATCCAATACTATTACCTATTTATAAAAAAAAGTAATATTTAGAAGTCTATCTGTATGGGTTTTAATTTGTTTTGTTGGTTATTTTGCAATCTAATGTTTTAATTTCTAGATGCAAAATATGTGAAGTCACACAAGGAAGGGTAGGGACTCACAAATATCAACTGTGACAAGAACGGGGGAGGGCTAAAATCACGAAATTCGTGTAACTACTTTATTAAGATACTTTTAAAGTTTTCCTTTCAGATGTCGTAGCTAACTATACTAATCAGAACCTTATAGTGATGGGTGATTTCAATGCCCAGTTAGGCACGAGACAAGCAGGAGAAAATAAAATTCTGGGGAATTTCGGGCAAGGTAAAAGAAGCAAAAACGGCAATAAGCTAGCGGAATTTCTATTAGAAAACAACCTCACAGTACTCAACTCTGTCTTCAGAAAAAAACCCAAAAACAAATGGACATGGATATCTCCGGATGGAAGAACCAAAAACGAAATAGATTATATTCTGACAAATAAACCCAGACTTTTCAGTGACACACATGTAATACAAAATCTAAATTTTAACACAAACCACCGCATGCTACGTAGCTGTCTTAACTACTTTCTACCGAAAAAGTCGAGGAAACTAATAATTAACAGAAACCTTTTTAATGTACCTTACGATCAAGAACTCAAAACATTGGATATACGCGTTGCCGAACCTCTACTAAAGTTAGCCAGGTCTGAATTACATGTGGTCGAAAAATATAATAATGTAGAGAAAAAACTTACCGAACTATCTAAAGGATATAAAAGAAAAAGCAAAGACATCAAACACAGCGAACAAACTATGAAGCTCCTGGAAGAAAGGAAGAAGCTAATAGCAGAAAAAGTAAAAGACAACCGTAGCAAAGTTTCAAATTTAAGCAAACAAATAAGAGAAAGCATGAAAAAAGATAGACATTCAAGGAGATCACAAACACTAGAAAAGCACATTGCAAGGACTGGTGGTGTAAAGAAAGCACTAAATGTTCTAAGAGAAAAAGGTAAAGATTGGATCCCTAAAATGAAGAAAAACCAAAGGGACATTACAAAACGTATAGAAATTCAAAAATTAGCTACCAACTATTATCGCTCACTATACTCTGATCATCACACTACCACGAAATATAACTTTGAAACCTCTAAAACTGAAATCGAAGAAAACCAGGTTCCAGTTATACTTTCTGCAGAAGTTGAGAAGGCTATCAACTCCCAGAAACTAGAAAAGGCACCTGGCCCTGACAGAATCCCTAATGAGCTAATGAGAGGAACTATTGTGGATCTAAGCCCAATTTTGGCAGCAATTTTCAACGATGTATTACGCACGGAACTCATTCCGAAACAGTGGTGCGAATCTCACATCATACTCATTCACAAAAAAGGAGCCAAAGATGAGATTGGTAACTACAGGCCAATAAGCTTGATGTCAAATGTATATAAAGTGTTCGCTAAAGTGATACTAGATAGACTATCAAAAACGCTAGATGAGAACCAACCAGTAGAGCAAGCAGGGTTTAGGAAAAACTTCAGTACTATCGACCATATTCACACTGTGAAGCAAGTTATTCAGAAATACAATGAATACCAAAAACCATTGTACCTTGCTTTCATTGACTACTCTAAAGCATTTGACACGATTAACCACCACTTCATATGGTCAAGTTTAAAGCAACAAGGAGTAAATAAAGTATATATAAACATAATTAAAAACCTGTATGAACAAAGCATAAGTAGCATAAAATTAGAATCTATTGGCCACCCATTCCCTATATGCAAAGGTGTAAGGCAAGGGGACCCTCTGTCTCCTAAGCTCTTTACAGCTGTTCTTGAAAGCATCTTCAGGAAACTGGATTGGGAATACTTTGGCCTAAACATCAGCGGCAGTCGACTTAACCATCTCAGGTTTGCGGACGATATAGTTTTGTTTGAAGAGGATCCAAAGAAGCTTGAAACTATGATCCAAGATTTAGCATCAATTAGTATAGAAGTAGGCCTGGAGTTAAATAAAGAAAAAACCAAGGTGATGACCAACTCAGATCCCATTGATTTATTGTTAAATGGGGACCATTTTCAATATGTTACTGAGTATGTGTATCTGGGTCAAATTATTTCTTTTAGTGACCAGATGACTAAAGAAATCAACAAGAGAATAGCCTATGGTTGGAAGAAATACTGGTCGATGAAGGAAATAATGAAAAGCAGGAGTATGGGGATCCACATTAAAAGGAAAGCCTTCGATACCTGCATTTTATCGTGTCTGACCTACGGTTGTGAATCTTGGTCTTTAACGGAGCAGCTAAGGGATAAGCTGACTCATTGTCAACGGGCTATGGAGAGAAGTATGTCAGGAGTAAGCCTAAGGGATAGAATAAGAAGTGAGGATCTAAGATCTAAAACGAAAATAACAGACATTCTATCTAGAGTGGACAACCAAAAATGGAGGTGGACGGGCCACTTGCTGAGAGGTACCATAGACAAATGGAGCAAGCGAGTGACAGTCTGGTATCCTAGAGATGGAAAGCGCAGGAGAGGACGCCAGTTTAGAAGATGGGAAGACGAAATCAGTTGTACTCTGGGTCCGTATTGGACAAGAGTCGCAGCTGACAGAGGTGAATGGCGTCGGTTAGAGGAGGCCTTTGCCAAAAGGCACACAGAACTGCGTGACATATTGTAAAATGTTAAATCAATGTTTTGTTAAGAAAGTTCTGAAATAAAGGCTATTTTATTTTATTTATTTATTTTATTAAAGTTTTATATTCATTTATTAAGTTATCTTCCTATCTATAATAGGAGAATATATGGCATCATTCATTCATTCATTCATTCATAAGAAACACTTAGAAGTCCCTCAACAAAGTAACAAATTTTTTGAACTCTTACCAGCTAATGAACCTACAAAAGATAACCTCCCCACCACATCATTCTTAGTCGTAACATTTACATTTTCAACTTTTTTTGCTAAAAACTCAACATCCTTATTCATTATTGCTACAAGTTCAGTAACAGACGCCGCTTTAACTTTCTTTGTTGTACTACTGACATTTCTCTTTGTAACAGTCTTTGGTCTAGGTATATCGGGTGTGGTGGGTACTTTTTCAGTATATAATTTTTTCTTTGATTTTCTCTCTGTATCTCCAAGGTTGGTGCTCAAATTCTTTTTAACATCGGAACTCGTTAAATAAAGCTCTTTGTTACGTTTAAAATCCAGTCTAATATTCTCTTTGTCACTTTCGTCATCATCAAAATGCAATTTCTTAGAGACACCATCAAAATTGTCTATGTGCTTGGATAATGTTTTAAAAAGTTTGGGAATGGATTTCCACTGTTCACCGTACAGATCGTTGAGTAGCTTCTTCTGTGAATGTTGTATTTTCTTTATAGAGCATTCTTCTAGAGATTCATTGGCCACTTCTTTGGGTGTGGAAGGTAAATGTTCATAACGGGGTGTTGCACATATTATGCTTTGAGCTGGGGACCACCCACCTACACTTGGTCTTGCACCCATGTTTACTGGTGACATTTCTTCAGAAGACATATTTAAAGAAACCTGATAAATAATAAATTTTCGGTTAAATTGCAATACATGCATAAATCAACATAAAAGGAAAGTAAATCATACATAGGTGAAGACAAGTCAATGGTATAGTATGTAACGTCGTATCTACGCCGTCACATACATAAATAAATAATATATAGTTTGACATCCGTCACTTAAGGATTTTCCCTATTTTTAATAAACAAAACACATCTTTAAAAATTGGCTTAATTTTATATAACATTAAAATAAATACATAATAATTGTCATTCTAAATTTAAGTAAACTTTTGTAATTTATGGTTTGACCATGCCCAAATTTAAATTTTAATGCGTCAACACTGAGACTCGCGGCGTTTTTCGAAGTGCGACCTGGCAACATTACTTTTCGATTCATCGCAGAAGCGAACAGTCATCTTTTTAAAATGTGAAACATAAATATTAAATTTAACTTGTTTTTTCCACAAAATGCGCTCATCGCATTAATGTAAATTAATATAGGTGCAAATGGCCCTTTAGTAAAACTTTATAAGAGCTGCGATTGCAGGTAAGAATTAAGATTAAGATTGTCATATATAACGAACCATGTTGCCTGGTCTCACAAAAGTCTCTTTTGTTTCAGCTCTTGTCTTTATCCTTATCTTCTTTATAAAGTTCATTTTGATATCTTTTCCCTTCATTTGAATGGAATCTTTAACCAGCATAATGGACCAACCATAAAGTGAAGTAAATCAGATACATATTGTACCTCGACGTCTGGATTCCACTCTGGTATGTAAATGCACAGTAAATAATTGAAGAGGAAAACACCTTTATCATTCAAACCCCTAGTCAAAACTGGCCTTGAGATTAAAAGCACGATGTTCCCGTAAGTTATTCCGGACACCTGGAGATGTTACCAGCTTCCCGGCGCCCGTTACAACTCTCACTTTAATTGGAAGCTGAGACGCTAAATCGGCTACCATCAACCGGCCATCACCTCCAGCCTTTTTCTTTCTTTTTTGCTTAGCTACTTAATTAATTTTTAGAACCAGGTAAATTCTAAACCTCCCCATTTCTCTCTTTTTTTTTACCTTACAGGTATGACAAAAAACTGGACATGTGCGAGTGGGACTCGCCCACTGAGGGTTCCGTACAAATTTGTAGGTATGCATCATAAGTTGGCCATATCTTCTTTGCGTTAATTTTGCTATTTAATTTTTTCACAGCTTCAATGGACTGTAAACCTAAGTAAATGGTTTAATTTTCAACTCTATACCACCATGCATACCTGAGATTAGGGTCTTGACAGACAGACAGATAAACAGCTGTATCTTTTTTCATGTTAATTTTGAAGTTTGGTTTTTCAGAGTTTCAAGGAGCCTAGATCTGGGTATATGGTACACAACTCAATGCCACCAGGAATTCCCAAGATAAAGGGGCTTAACAGACAAACAGACCAACAGACAACCAAGCGATTCTATAAGGGGTCCGTATTTTCCTGTTAAGATTCAGAACCCTAAAAATTACAGAAATTATAAAGAACTCTTACAAAATGTTTTTACTTACATTTCCCTTTCTGCTAGGTTCCGGCACTCCAATTACAACGTCAGGCAGTGAATCATTATTAGACTCGCAGGAATCATTTATCACTATTGGAGAATATATTTTTGGAGTAGATTGTACCTGAAATTTAAAAGTTAAAGCAGAGAAATGAGAATCCATTCAGTAATATTATGACAATCAATGAGTGTACTAGGGTTTCCAGATGGCCAGGAAATACGGGATTGTCCTGGAATTTTGCGTCTTGTCCCATGTCCAGTAAGTAAACTTTACTGTCCCGGATTCTGATAATGTGCAGTTTCATAACAAAATAAACTAATAACAAAATGACAACGCTGCCCTGCTTGATGTCATTCAGATTCTAATCACCCCCCAGAATTAAATCTGGGGCCGCTGGAAAAAATAAAGCGCAAATGTCCTGGAATTAATAAGCCAGCATCTGGCAACCCTGTAGTGTTCAGATCCAATATATAGGTAGTAAGAAATTAACATGCAATTTGAAACTGTTAGATTATACTTTTGCACTATTTTTTGCTAGAAAGAGGTAATAATACATTTTTTTTTGGTTTTGTAGTACAGACCTAGGTGCAGGGGACATCCACCAACATCAGATTTACTCAGAATTTCACAAACGCATTTTTTTAATAATTTAATTTACAAGTACTTACATTTTGAGGAAAGTCTGTTTTTAGTCTCTCAAATGATTCTTCAAGCACTATCACATCTGAACTGCGGTTTAATTGTTTAGCACAGTCTGCCTTAATTCTGTTCTTCTTTAAAGATAGCTTTAAAAATCCTGTGGAATAAAAATACTTTTGAGAAATTTGCAGATCGAAGTTGGTCCTTGAATATTTTAACTAAATAAACGACACGTACGGTTTTTTATTGTATTGTGTGATTTATTCTCATTCATTTTTGTGAGAGTTTACCTAAAGGTACTTTAACCAATATTTTCCTTTTTATTAGAAGATTTATGTACTGATATTGAAGTCCCCCAGCCCAGCCGTTGATTCAAAAATCAAGAAAATTGAAAGAAATGCAAAATGTCACAATCACATTCAAAATTTGACATTGACAGTGACATTATATTGTTTTTAGATTTCTAAAGCGAAGGCAAAGGATTTTAAAAACATAAAAACTTGTTTTTTTCTCTCTCTCTTTCATATTAAAATGCAGATAAGATATGGATTTATTTAAGTTTATCTAATATTAACCTTACAATTATTGTTTAAACGTTAGACTATAAGGTCTTATTTACGGGCCTGTGTTGCCTATTACTAAAAAAATCCTACTCTATTCATATTATAAATGTGTCAGTTTGTATGTTTGTTACACAATCACGTAAAAATTACTGAATAGGTTTGTGTGAAATTTGGTACGCATATAGTTCATAACCTGGATTGAGACAAAGAATACTTTTTATCCCGAAACGTGTGGTTCCCGTGGGATTTTCAAAAAACTAAAGTTAACGCGGAGTAGTTCACGGGCGGTCGCTAGTAAATACAATTGTCATAACTAATACATAATCATAACTAGAGACAAAATGATGTATAAAAAAATTAAAAGTAATAACATCAAAGTAGGAACATAAATGAGTCTTTCATAAGTGGGCTCCACATTCATGAAGAGGGCGAGAGATTTCGAAAAAACTTTTGTCGAGAACGTAGACGAGACGGCTCAAATTCTGTATTCTCAATCCGTGGCACAGTTGAAAAAATGGGTGCGTGTACTTATGTAGGCGCGTGAGAAGTTATCCTTCTTTGGCATCGTTTAAAATTAGTTTTTAATTGCATGCAAATAATTAATTACAATAAATTAATAAAAAGTCTGGAAAAGGACACAGTCAATAAAGTTCAGTTTTAATTTGAGAAAATAAATAAATAATCAAAATATTCAATTAAAATCGCTACTGAATATAATTTATTAGAACATATGTGATTTGCACTTGTATGAAACTCAAACACGTATTCCGAATATACAAACTAGAAACATGTGGATAAATATTATAAATATGAATACCTATAACTGTTACTTTATTACAAAAAATAAAGATGTGGTTTTTGGTTCTACTACACCAATGGTCAAGAGATGGCGCTGTAGTCTCCTGAATCGCGCTTTGGTTCCGTTGTTCCAGATTAATAAATACTTTTGATAGGCCTTCACAATGCAGTCGTTAGCACCCACTAAATAGAGATTTTCTTAATGTGCGGTAAACACAAAAGTAACGCATGAAGTTGGTCGCTAAAGCGACCGACTTCATGCTGTTAAAATTTTGTGTTACAGTGATGCGCGCGCATCTTAAAATTTCACTCTCATCATTTTTTCATAACGCGCCTAAAGAAGTATAACTTCAAAAAGACGCCCGCACGGCATGGATGTCGTGTTAATCTGCCAAAATTTATCTGCTGTAATATAATAATAATATGTTTGGTTTGTATGACTATAGTTCATGAAATGAAAGCATTAGGTTGAACTATACTATAATTAATTATAGCACGGATATCCAATTTGACGATATTTTTTTATATTCACATTTACACAAAAACATGCATTGTCTATAACAACAACTATCAGCCGTGTTTAGCCCACTGGCATGAGCGACATCAATAATGTGGATAATTCTGCATAACACAAAACTACCCGAGAGAGAACCTTTTGATGTTACTAATATGGAATGCAAATTAGGTCAATATTTACGAGACAAGACCAAATACTGGCTCTACTCTACACTCTCGTATTTGGCATTATTGGCGTTGTTTTGATAGGAATGTGGAACCAGCTTGAGTTTTATTCCTAAATTAGGCTTTTTCTGATTATAATCTTTGTTTGGTCGATATATATGAATTTGAATTATCGTCTCTACCTCATATTAATGCAATCTTTACAGCGTTGTTTATTTGCGCAAAGACTTTTCAACTAATTACGTTTCGCTAACATTATAGAAAACTTACTTTTTAATATTTTAGAGTCAAATACCGAATAAGTGTATTTTCATTTAATTTAAATAAGTTTAATGTCTTAGAGAGAAGAAAACACTAAGAAGAGAGTCACACCCGTCTATTATTAGATGTCTCCTTCAGTAAATTTTTAAACTAATTATCCTGTACAGTAAAGTTGGTAATGAAGTTATTTGTGAGTGGCCTACGTAAAATGTATTTTCCCCTGACCCTCGCCCTTATGGTTTCACGCATGCGCAAAGCGCAGAATTTTCGCGTGGTTTCTTGAAATGGCGTGAATTTTTCTTGCAAGACTGTTAAATAACCCCTGAACTGTTCATGTAAGTGGTATATAACGCGTGTGATGTGAGCGTTGTGCTTTGAAAAATGTGACCAATTTCAATTAAAAATCGTTTGAATTTATTGACAAAAACAGTGAAATCCAGTGTAAAGTCGATATAAATGTAAGCGTGAACCTTCATTTGACGCTGATTCTCTCAGCTGATTTCAAAAACCGAATTTGCGCCGAAAATCCTTATTCGTCAGTTTGACGTCAGTCTTTTAACCGTGTGCACGGAGCATTATTTTTCAACCATGTAATGGTGAGTGCGAAAATCGGCAAAATGTTACAAAATAGTGACACTTTTATTAGATTTTCTTTTCTACAGTGGAATGCAATAATGTGCTTTTATGACAATGTGACATAGTGTAAATATAGTGGATGTTGTGTGTAGAATACCTATCCGATTAGTTTTAATTGCACACACATAGATTGGCTTTCTTTATTTTTTCATAGAAATTATTTGTTGGTGGTTATAAATTATTATATATAAAAAAAGGTTTATCCATGACAACAAGAAATATAAAAAGGTTTATCCATGACAAAATTACACGTGGGAGACTGCCTTAATAAAACACTCTGCACTTCTTTAAATAATCATGTGAACAACTCTTTAGCACTAGGGTACAGTATTATTTTTAAATATAGGTATTTTTTTAAGTTTATGTACTTTTTTTGTTGGGCATTGGAACATGGCAATTTAGGTACCTATAAAATAATAAATATCCAACAAATCGATTTATTCTTAGTAATCGTCAAAGTTACAAAATATTTTTCTATTGAGAAAACAGATGTAAATAATCAAACTGATTTGCAAGTATTTAATTCATAATAAATTTTATGTTACGTTCTCAATTGTTTGAGAACCGCTATTACAAAATTTAATACTTTAATGACTCACTTATCTGTTAAGCATACTATTAATTTTATATACTTAAATAGGCAATGGAACATCCAAAAGTTTTTTTCCTCCAAAATAAATACAAATCTGACACAGGAGGTCTAGCTGACTAGCATTTATATTCCAGACATAAAGGTTTTTACCACGTTGCTCATAATTTTGGTAAATTCCAATCTATTTATTTATAACTTTATTTTGTCGTTATTCTACGGACTAATTAGACTTTGTTTACTTAGGAGCGCAGCGGTATTTTAATTGTGCAAAAAATATTCGTTAAAAGCACCTATATAATTTAATTTTAAGTATTAATAAATGGATTTCAGCAATGTTCTCACGATGACGGTCGCCGGATTTGTAATAAGTAGTTCTGATTGTGATAAAAATAGAAAAAATGAAAATACATATAATATAAGTAGATATTAAATATCATAGTTAAATAAGTTACTTACAGGGTTTGTTACCATGTACCTTGTTTTTAGCGAGTTTCCGATATTTCGGCATTGTTGCAAGCGTAATGATCACTCGGTCACATCATGAGATTGAAATATCGGAAACTCGCTCGCTAAAAACAAGGTACCTACATGGTAACAATCCCGTAAATAACTTATATTACTATAATGTTAGTGACTATGAAAGTTTAAAACAATACATATATTTAATATCGTTGGTTACGTTTTATTAGTATGTTATGTATTTGGTTAATTTTTTGCTTTAACTAATCATGATTAAATTTTACCTTAAAATAATTTTCAGTAATCATCATAAAATACAATCCAATATTTTTTCCTATTATATTGAATAATAATTTTGCAACTATAAAAATGATTAAAAAAATAAAAAAGTATTGGCAGCGGTGGGATTCGAACCCACGCCTCCGAAGAGACTGGTGCCTTAAACCAGCGCCTTAGACCGCTCGGCCACGCTACCACGTGTATGATTTGACGAAATTATAATACACTTCCTCCAGTACTGTACGCTATCTATTTGTAGGATTGGGTGTCGAAGTTTCTCTTTGGTACATTCCGATTTTCATAATCATAATAACGAAAGATTATTTTTAATAATTTTAGGTAACTGGTTAAGAATCTTTCTTTCCATTATTCCTTTATATTCGGGATGAATCGTTGGGACAGGGCTAGATTTAAACTTAAATAAAAGAAGTTTGGTTTTATTATACATTTTGAAAAAAAAAAAAAACTTTTTTTAAGAAGCACTAGGCTTCTAGAAAGAACTTCCGACCGTTCTCTTTTTTTCCAAAATTGTTTTTTCTCTAGGTCTAATTTTTATTTTTAAGCATTTAACTACTAGATGATTAAATCTAAAGAAAATTTTACTAGAAAAAATCTAGCAGACGGGACCCGAACCCGCACCCTCCCCAATCCGGGCGGATGCACTGATCAATTATGCTACCGCGGCCCTGGTGGCCATGTCGAATTTCTCTAGTATTTCTTAGGCTGAAAGGCAGCGCCATCTCTTCGCATTGTAGGTAACCCACAATGTTAAATGAAACACCTACCTTTACAAGTACCTATTTACCATTTGAAAGGCAAAAAATAGCAATTGTAGTTTATAATATTTTTAAGCACTAATCTACTAGATGTTATCTAAAGAAAAAAGTATTTTTTTAAGGTTTTTTTCCTTGTAAAGTAAAGTGTTTTACTAAATTATGTAATTCTTCAAATGCGCGCTTTGTTCTGCGTTCACACTTCAAACAAACATAAACCGAAACTCACAAGAAGTAATCTTTAACAGAAACATCCAAATTTTGATTTCTTTACTCGTAAAACAACATACTCCAAAAAAAACATGTTTTATTCATCTCATTTCAACGTATTTTTCGCGACAAAAAGGAAACTGTTTTTTTTTTCTATCGTTAAATACACTGTCCCTAAACAGGGCTTAATGGACCCTACACCCTAGTGTTTCCAGGTCCGATTTGTTTTAAATCGGTACATGAGGTCAAAAAAATTGGGATGTAGGGTTGCAGATCGGGCAGTAAACAAAAAACAAGGGGTTTTAAGTCTGGGTTTAATTTATTGCGATTAAAACTACTAGTGCAAGTATAGTATTATATTAATAACCTAAATTTAATTTTTAATTAATCTACAGGTAAACTATAGAAAAATACCTCAGACAAAAACTAAAGTTTTTGATCAATCTCTTCGTGTAGTAAAAAATACTCGTAATAACGAAAAGTGTTCTTACCCCTGTCGACATGTGCATTAAGTGGAATTCCAAAATCCATGAAAGATTATAATAATTTCAACAAACAACACTTGCTCGATTCCAAGAATTCGTCGCAATATTGTTCATTATACAAAGCCCAAAGTGTTCGGGTATTTTTCTCTGCGTGAGAAATGCCAAGAGTTCATGATTATCGTGTCATATGTGCTGGACTGAAAGTGCTTTATGCATAACAATTTTTAAGCGTCATCGATCTTCGCACATTTTCCGCGGACACGCATCGAATCCTAATACGTGTGGGGGAATCACTTGCTCGTCAACAATGGTAAACCGAGATGCGTTTGTGGTTTGGTTTTTGTCTTTGTGTGTTTAAGGAAAAGAATGCTTTCGGGATACAAAAATAGATAAATCGTTTTAGTTGCATAGCGTACGTAGGGCAGCTACCATTAGAAGCTTGAAAGAGCATAAAAATCTAAATGCAGAACGGAACCTTTTTATTAGGGTTCTGTACCAAAGGATAGAACTCCACTGTCCCTCTTCCTGACACCAGGCCATCTTACCTATATTTTTTCTATGAAATATAGTATTTTCGAAGCTGCAACCTCTAAAAAAATAGTAGACAAAAATAGATTAATTTAAAAAAAAATATATTTTTGATGCTCTATGACTTAATAAATGTTTTTTGATTTTTAAGAAAGCTTTTACTGGCAAATGTCTGCTTTAAGCAAAATGTAGTAGTTTCGCCTACTATATATTGTTTTTAGAAATTTAATATTTGATCCCGTAATATAGTAGGATGCTGGTGTCGATTCTGGCGTGATTCTCTAAACTTAAAACTAAATTTAGCATCAGTCTCTCCTTATCATTCTGTATAGAGAATGACAAGGATACACTGTTGTCAAATTTAAGTTTAGATTTAGAGAATCGTGCCAGAATCGACACCACTATGTTATATAGGTAGTAAGGTTGGCAACTCTAGCTGTATCTCTTAAACGTGATAGCTAGCCAGTTGATCACAGATGATGATTGTATTACTGCATTGCCGCTATACAACAAATACTAAATACAGAATAAAATAATAATTTTGGGAGGGTTCCGATTCAACAGTTTTTTACTCTATATTAAAATATAGTGTCTGATGTTGTATAGATAATAGTACGGAATCCTCCTTTTCACCGGTTTTTAGGATTCCGTACCTCGAAAGCAAAAAAACCGAACCCTTATAGGATCAGTTTGTTGTGCGACCATCCGTCTGTCAAGACTCAGGAACGCGTGGAGCTATCAAGCTGAAATTCTATCGATTACTGAGATCCAATGTCCCTTGGAGCTGTGAAAAAATCAAACTTCTAAGCCAACGCAATCAAAAGATACAGCCGTTTATGCCCCTAATTTCCGCAAATTTTCGAAACTCGCAAGGGAATCAAACCTAAATGGTACTTCCCGTGAACTCTGAAATTTGGTACGAAGCAACGTAAATTATTAGTTACTTAACATTTTTTATGGAACCCTCGGTGGGCGAATCCGACTCGCACTTGGCCGGTTTTGTTCATATTATTTTGATCCGCTTAAATTTGTCTTCTGCTTGCTTGAGTGACAGTGATAACGATTATAAATCAATTATTAAATTGCGCTATGTATGGCAGTCACTTTACAATTTTTAAAATAGGTCAGGAGGTACTCGTAACTTAATTACAATGGATTTGTTATAAATTTATCAATACCTAATCTATGTTCTGAGTATAGTGAAGTGTATCTTAAAATGTTTTGTAAACAATAAACAATTACTTACTTGTTTGTTTTCTTCGAACTCGATTTGTTTGTAATCAGGTTATGTTATGATATTGATATTCCAATTATCGATTATCGATTTTATGAAAATAATATCTATTGTTGTAATGTACATAGTTTGTTTTATACGCAGAACACAGAAAAGAGGTTAGAAGGCCCTTGTGGGCGGGGCAGACGCGCCACAGTGATGTGTGAGCAAATGCTCATAACTTGACCAAAACTTAGTTCTGATTGCGTCGTTACTCTCGGATTTCTCAAAAGTGACGTCACGAGCCCCTACTCCCAAACTTTTGGTTGATTGCCCAAAGAAAAAATACACGTCCATTATTTTTTGATCATCTAACTGACGGACTAAATAGAATTTCGTTTACTGTACCCCGTCATCACCCCTATTATGAGTACCTATATAGGTATGTGTTAATTTGGGGAGACCAATCGACTGTAGGATTTTTTTGTGGTCAGGACAATATCTCGTCCGCTAGTTATATTATTTAAATAGCAAAGAATAAATAGCACTGTTCCTTACCATATTATAAGGCTAAATAACATTCGGCCAACATGATGAGATGGCTTCTCTATTAAAATGGAGGCTAGGTTACCTCTTCCAGGCTCCGATTCGAGCAGGAAAATCGCTACGTCTTTTTCAACAACGTACCTAAGCTGTTGACAATTAAGAAAGTTAAAGTTACGCTGGCCCCTTCCCATCTACATGGAACCAACAACAGAGCTGGTGCGGCTTGTGAAGCGACTGAAAAAGCAAAAGCATGCAAATACAGGGGTCTAGGCTCTGAATATGATTTTGTCCCATTCGGCGTGGAGACCCTTGGTCCGTGGGGTCCTAGCGCTATGAGGTTTTTAAGGATATATCAAAAAGGTTAGTCGACATCACTGGAGACCGAAGAGCTGGCAGCTACCTCGGACAACGAATTAGTCTAGCTATTCAAAGGGGGAACGCTGCCAGTATCTTCGGAACCTTGTCTAAAGGGACTCCTTTTAGTAATATATTTTAGTTATTATATTATATTTTTTAAGGTTTTTAGTTTAAGGTTCATTGTTCCTGTTTATATTATTTTTCACATTTGTATAATATAATATGTTGTGGATATCAATATTAAGAAAGCTTAGTAATATCACCAAATCATATTGGTATGATATTGGTACTCGCATAATTTTAATTATCTACGTATAATTAAAATAACGTATCTATCATGGATAATGATAACCAAGTAAACTATGGCGGCGACAGTAAGATTAAAGTTCCAATTTAATGATTAGATTTAAAAAGGCCCCCTTAAAAATGCCATATCATAACTGCCTACTTACTATACCATTATTATTATTCTTATGAGGAGCTCGATGGCGCAGGTGGCTAGCACGCTTGGCTGCGATAGTTGAAGTAAAGTAACCTTCGCAATGGTCGGTCATTGGATGGGTGACCAAAAATCTTCTATCGCGAGTTCCTCCGTGCTTCGGAAGGCACGTTAAGCCGTTGGTCCCGGCTGCATCTGCAGTCGTTGGCACCCGCCAATCCGCACTGGGCCCGCGTGGTGGGTCATGGCCCAATCCCCCTATTCCATCCATAGGGAAGGCCTGTGCCCCAGCAGTGGGGTCATTAATAGGCTGATGATGATTATGATAATTTTACTAGCAAAGTGCGAAAGTAGTGAGATCCATCTCCTAACTTCCTTATACCCACCCCATGGAGACAAATTTCACTTAACTTACTTTTCATTTTATATCTATATACCTTTCATTTAAAATGCTATGTTATTTAGGAAATAATAATCCTTATGTTTAACCCTTTCGATGGTTGTCATAAAATAGGTTGTGTATTTTTTTCAAACACGAGTTACCCGTTGTAGCAGGAGATTTAAAAAAAAATACTGTGAATGCAGTTCTAATTATAACGTAAAATTAAATACAGTCTTCTTTCAGTCACATATCCTATCTTCAATGTTTAATATACTTTCCCTCCGTGTGACAAACCCGTGGGACGCCCTGTATAGGCAGGTACTTAAAAATATAATAATAATAATCATAATAATCTGTATTTGCAGAATATGGTTACAAATGGTGATACAGAGATAAAGAGCATCCTTTATTCTTACCCAATGGGGTGTGCAAATTAATTGACATGTCGAGAAAAATAAAGTTATTACAATTATTCCATTCATTTGCTTTTGCATAAGGTAAAGCCTTATAGCATTTCTTTGTATATATATAAATGCGTCTTTAAAGTCACGTTGACTGTGCTGTACGTCAGTCATTCGTATTCACATCAGGGTAAAATGGTTGAGTCAGATTATATTTATTGTAGGTAGCTACCTAAATATTTTCCCTGATAGACCTATCCATTTGTTACTTGTTGTGGACCCCTGTTTCCGCACGTAGACTCCATAGTTGGTCCATTGTGCGTGCAGGGTTGATTGGGATAGCTAGCACAGCCAGCCCAGCTCCTTCTAGAAGCGCAGTAGTCTCCTGGGACTCTCACAGGCTTCTAGGAGCGTCCTCGGCGCCCCGAGGATTGAAGCCCGGTGTTCTGCCACGCTCATGCATTCCAGGACCCAGACCCGTCTTTCCCAGTGGGCACTTTGGGCAAGTGCCCAGGGCCCCGCGATCGATAGGGGGCCCCCTCAGATCAAATGCAAAGTCCCTAGTTCCTGTTAAATCACCAAACGGAAGTCATAGGGGCCCCATTATCCTAATATGCCCAGGGCCTCCAATAGGTCAAAGACGGCACTGCCAGGACCTATCCATTACCTAAACAGTATTCACGTGACCTAGTCTTTCTCGGGTTTAAAAAATTATAAGGATAACTAAGGGATAACCATATACATACGTCAAGTACAGGGTAAATCTGCTGTTTGTGGTCGGGTTTATCTAAATCCATCTTTTTTGCTTCCCTACTGTATGACACAGCAATCAAAATGTGAGTGGACTTGTATTGATAGCGACATGATTTTTTTTGTAAATGTTGCAACTTCTGTTAAATGCTGATAAGTTTCTTGCGCCCATTCTTCTCATCAGCTAAGAGATGTCCTGAATGGGTGGTAGGAAAAAATATTGGATGATTTAAAAGAGTTTTTAATAAGTCAATTCGAATGAAGTATAATTTCATTAACATTTAATTTCATTACTGCCATACTGTGAGCATAATTCCAACGGGAATTAAAATATTAGGTGACCCGTATCTTCGTATTACTGATTCAATCCGCCCGCGACTTCGCGTTAATTTGAGTTTTATGAGAAACCCACAGGAACCTAATATTCTTCTGGGATAAAAATTATCCGATGTCTCAATCCAAGTCATAAACTATAAGCGTACTAACTTTTATCTGTTCACTAGTGTTTGCGTGATTGAGTAACAAACATACATACTTTCAGATTGACAATATAAGTATGTAGGATTTCTAGTTCAATCAAGTAATTTTATAATAATCATCTTTTTCAAAATTCAAAATTCAATATCGTTTATTCAGTCTAGGCTGTTACAAGCACTTGTGAATGTCGAAAAGCTACGCCATCGGTTCGCAAATCTACGGCGGGAGACCTTGTACTGAGAAGAACCGGCAAGAAACTCAGCAAGGGCTGTTTTTTTCTCCCTGTATTATATACAGAGTCGTCAAATTGAAAACTGACTTCAATATGAGGTAACTCATAAAGTCACTTTTCATTACAAACAAAAAAAAATGCAAATAATATAAAAATTATGACTATAAAATAAAAAATTAAAATATGTAAAAAAAATGGTTTAACAAAGTTTAGGAATGACGTGTCCTACCGCTTAGGCAAAAAGAAAATAATAATAATGAACGATTAAAGTTTAGAACAACGATTAATAGTAGTACCCAGTGAATTAAGAGCAGACTCATCTCCGCTGGCAGCACCCGTTCACGAGCATGACGCATGAACCAGCCATCGCTTCGCTCAACCATTTTTTAGGGAACGCAACGGCCCGCCTCACACGACACCACCGAAGAGATTTTTAAGAGAGCATGACTACTCATAACCACACATGGATACTATGTTACTAAAATAGAAAAAAAAAATACATATAGGTACCAGTGTACATTATTATAACAAACTATAAACACAACGGCAGGACACATGCATGTGATTACCTAAACACTGTTGTCGACCCTGGCAATACTCTCCCAACCCAAAACCAATCAAACATCAGTCCCCCCCTTTCAGTCTGTATAGAGAATGACAAGGATACACCACTGCAAAACCAAGTTCAGGTCTAGAAAAACATACCAGAATCCACACCGCCATTAAATCTTTATCAGAGAAATAATATATGTTCACTTACATTTTGATTGCTGTGTCACACAGTATAAATACAAGTTGTGTAATGTAAAATACAATCAAAAATTAATAATAATTATCATTACAATAATAAAGTAGTATAGAGCAGACTCATCTCCGCTGGCAGCACCCGTTCACGAGTATGACGCATGAACCAGCCATCGCTTCGCTCAACCATATTTTAGGGAACGCAACGACCCGCCTCACACGACACCGCCGAAGAGATTTTTAAGAGAGCATGACTACCCATAACCACTAAAACCAATCTGCAAAATGGTTACTTAGAGTTAAGGTAATTTATCTGTACGAAACTGCAAACAAATACAAAACAATTTTGCAGTTACAGCCATGCAGTTTTGTCATTCAAGTATTCTTTAATAGTATAATAGCCTTTCTTAACTAAACAACTTTTAATGTGACATTTGAACTCATTTATGGGTAACTCAAGAACAGCAAGCAATCAATTTCGTAAATAGATGAGGGGGAGAGTTGTGTTTCTGTCGGTGAATAAGGTTTTAGGGCTACATAGGGTAGGGCAGTGGTTCTCAAACTTTTTAAATGACGGAACCCTTTTGGGAAGCAAAATACTTGATGGAACCCTACAATAAAACAATTATTTTTATAAGTGTATTCTATATTAATCAGCATAATAAAAGTACAATGTATCCGTTACTAATTATTATTTACTTCACCACTTGGTAAGGACAATAATAGAAAACATTAAAAAAGAAAAAATCTAACTAGTGGGAGGTATGAAACTGTTTTTTATTTTTCATCAATTGCTTGATATCAGGTTTGATGGAAGAAAGTTGGAGTCTCATATCAGCTTCGGCGTCCAGTCTATTGCGATATTTTGTTTTCGTGGCTGCGTAGGTAGAGAATCCTGTTTCGCACAAATATGTAGTTGGGAACGGGAGAAGAATATCCAGAGCCATTTGGCCAAGCATTGCATATTCATCTTGGATTCTGCACCAAAAATCATTAAGAGGCGTCGTTTTGAACAATGACTCCATACTTGTGTCTGATGACATTTCTAAAAGAGATTCATATATCTCATTTGACATGTTTTCAGGCTTTTCCAAGTTGGGTAAAAAAGGATTATGAATCCAGGAGTTCACTTTAATTTTTGTATTGTGTTCTTCGGGAAAATACTTTTCAAAAGATGCGCGCATCGAACTGAGATATTGGACCAATTCTTCAAACACATTATCTTCAAACATTTCTGAGTCGTTTTCGCTAACAAACTCAGTGAGTAACGTAAAACTTTCTATTTCTTTCTTACCAATGCAAATGATCCAAAAATCTAATTTTCTTTTAAAAGTAGTTATTTTATTATAGGCCTGAAACACTGTTGTCTGTTTACCTTGCAATGATAAATTTAATTCGTTAAGTTTTTGAAAGATATCCGCCATAAAAGACAATCGGAACAACCAAGTTTTATCATACAAACGGTCCTTCAAATTAAAAGAAGTATCTGCTGAAAGAAACATTTGTAACTCGGCTCTAAGTTCAAATAGCCTTGTTAAAGTTTTTCCCCGAGACAGCCATCGCACTTCTGTATGGAGCAGCAGTGTTTTATGTTTGCTGCCATAATCTTCACACAATAATGAGAACAATCGGGATTGTAGTGGTCGTGATTTGATAAAATTAATTATTTTTACCGCTTCATCCATAACTAATTTTAGATTAGACGGCATTTGCTTCATCGCAAGTGCTTGTCTATGCAGAATACAATGACTGGAACTACAATTAGGCGCTTTATTTTTCATTCGTGACACTGCTCCTGCTGTTTTACCTGTCATCGCCTTGGCCCCATCTGTACAAATGTCAATGCAATTGTTCCAACTGAGATTATGTTCTTCAAAAAATATATTTATTTTATTAAAAATTTCTTCCCCGGTAGTGTTTGTAAGCAGCGATGAACACATAAGCATGTCTTCTTCAAAAGAACTTTTATATGGATATCTCACAATAACCAGCAGGATAGCCAAACCAGCGACATCAGTCGACTCGTCCATTTGCAAAGCGAATCGTGTATTTTGTAGACGTGTAACTAGTTCTTGTTTGACGTAGCTTGCCAGATCATGGATTCGTCGTGAAACAGTATCGTTTGATAGCGGAACAGTAGAAAGATGCTTTGCAGATTTTTCATCAAGCATACATTTTGTTATGTCTAATACACATGGTTTTATTAATTTCTCAGCGATAGTGTGCGCTTCACCTGCTTGTGCAATGCGATAGCTAACTAAGTATGATGCCTCCGTGGCCTTTTCGTTGGTAGTTTGTGTTACATGCATCATATTTTTTTGACTTTCTAATAACTGATCTTTTTTGCGAACAAAAAATTCTTTATTCTTGTCTTTAGTCTCGGGGTGTACGGTTTCTAAATGTCGACGCAATTTGGCAGGTGCCATGGAACTATTAGGAAGCAGTTTACTACAGAGCATGCAGAGAGGTGAGCCGTTGGAATCAACAAATCCGAAACTGATATAAGATTCATCATACTTCCTTTTTTTCGTCTTTGAAACCGTCGAGCTTGACGTCGTGGCACTCGTGGCATCATCTTCTGGATCGGTGATTGCTAAATTCTCCGCGCGCATTGCTTTTGAACATTCAGCGTCATTAGAAGATGTTGTTGGAACACGTTTAACACCTTTAAGCCAACGTTCCATTCTTCTTTATTTATAATGTTACAAGTCAGGATAGTGGGGTTTAAATAATGCACAATCGTTACTGCGTATAAGAGACTAAATTTAGAACCTACAGGGAAGAAATGTATAAAACTGAGACAACAGAATACAGCAGGCAGTAAAACAATGAACACCAGTTTCTCGCTAGCGAGCTTGTAAGTAGGTAGTAACTTATCGCTCCGAACGCTAATCATCAACTGACGACGCCAACGCGCGATCGCCGCTTTTATACTTAGTCCTAGACTCGATCTCAAATATTCTCGAAAATACTCGAGTCGGCACCTTTGATAAACAAAAAGCAAAAATAAAAACAGAAATTTAAAAATAGCGTTGTAAACAATATCGACTTTATCCTTTGAAGTTAGAGACGAAAGTCGCTAGTTGACAACTATAGCGTCTAATTCAGAGGCGGCTTTTATCAATGAGACTGAGCGCTTACAAGTATACCTACCCGCTCGTTTTAAGTTTGCCGCTGGCGATAGGTATGAGTGTATGACGTTCGAAATTTTTTATTTAATTGTAACAATAAAAATTGTGTACGTTAGATATTTGGGTAAAACTATGACACATTATAAGTTTTGTTGTCACGTGGGGGAGGGTACGCGCATTCCACAGACCGGCAAACTTAGAGCGAACGCGTTGTACAAGTATAAAATTGTTGAGACCAAACTTATGAGATATTGTACCAGCTAATGTAACACAAGCTTATACAAATACAAATAAATAAATAAATAACATTCATAGCGTTTTGTCTCCGCGCGGCCGCGGAGTCCGCACAGCCGCGGAGCGACCAGAGAGAGGTGTTTTGATTTTTTTATTTCTAAATTCTTGCGGAACCCCGACAGAGGTATCACGGAACCCTAGGGTTCCGCGGAACACACTTAGAGTATAGCTGGGGTAGGGGATGCGGTAAAGGCAGGGCAACAGTGCAAGTGATACCGCAAGGATCTTACTTTATAACTAGTGGCCCGCCCTCGCTTTGCTTCGGGGTAGAATTGATCAAAATCCTTTCTTAGCGGATGCCTACGTCATAACATCTACCTGGATGCCAAATTTCAGCCCGATCCATCCAGTGGTTCGGGCTGTGCGTTGATAGATCACTATGTCAGTCAGTCACATTTGAGTTTTATGTATCTTTATATATATAATTCTTCTGTGAGTGTGTATGTCACTGAACTTCTCTTAAACGACTGGACCGATTTTGATGAATTTTTTTGTGTGTGTTCAAGGGGATCTGAGAATGGTTTAGATTCACAAGTTTGTCCGCTGGACAATGTTTTTTTAATTAATTTTTTTTATGGCGGTACGAAGTTCGCTGGGTCAGCTAGTCTATATATCGCACCTTTAGAATTGAAGTGACCTAATCCAAAATTCTTGTTTTTTGGTAAACGCTATAAATGTGATTGACAAGTTGGCCATTTTTTTGTTTTTCTATTATAATGCTATAAGTTGTACGTTTATTATCATATTTTTTATTGTTAATGGTAGGATAGGAATTGTTTTCACGATTATTTACTAAACCAGTCTGTATAACTAATTAGAACCTTTGTTAATTAATCATCAAAAAAAAAACATGTCACTTATTTTCCGAAAACAGTTTATTATAATTGGCTTATTTCACTTTGTGCCCATTTTTTACTAAACAACGTAAAACAAAAACGTAACTATTTAATATAGAGGCGATTCATTTCTGATGTTATATATTTGATAGATGACCAATTTTGTCATATGCTAGTTTAATAATTAATGATTTTCTAAATTAAAGCAAAATTAAATAAATGTCAACGCAACACTGAATGGGGTACTTCAATACTGAGGGAGGCGCGGTATGCGTGTCATTTAAAAGAGACGGAAATAGTGCGTTTGTCTTCTTCTGGCCTAAAAGAGCCTGTTTATTATTAATAAACTGATAGGATACATGTTTTTATGTCGTTTCACGTTTAAAAGTCATTTTGCTATTTTTTTTATTTAAGTCACTTCAATTCTAAAGGTGCGATATATAAAAATGAAACCCGTTTTCCGTTGTCACGACATAACATGAAAACGGCTTGACGGATTTGGCTGATTTTTTTTTTAGAATATTCCTTGAAGTACGAAGATGGTTCTTACGAAGAGAAAAATTAAAAAAAATGCCTGAAAATGTCAAAAAACAAAACTTTTCTTTACTCCCATACAAACGATTCGTAATAATACTTAAAAGTCAATTTGAACTTTAATACCGTACCATAAATTTCAAATGTTAGTGGAGAGATTCTGGGAAGGCAAAACAATTGAGCGACGTGATGTCAATAGAAGTTTGGAAAAGATAAATATACCATCTTCAGTTTTTTTATAATCTATATATATAAAACTCAAAGGTGACTGACTGACGTAGTAATCTGTCAACGCACAGCCCAAACCACTGGACGGATCGGGCTGAAATTTGGCATGCAGGTAGATGTTATGACGTAGGCATCCGCTAAGAAAGGATTTTGATCAATTCTACCCCCAAGGGGATAAAATAGGGAATGAAAGTTTGTATGAAACTTTGTCAATTTTAAAACCGAACGGGCTGAGACTTTGCATGCAGGTATAAGAATAATCATAGATGAATGTCATTGTGTATAAAACAAGCCTGAGAACAAAAACTGTAGTCTACGCTTCAGCTCTACACCGAAGCGAAGCGAGGGCGAGCCGCTAGTATAGATATAGATGTTAACTATGTTGGCCTTCAAATGTGATTGATTTTTAGACGCTGGCTGTAAATCAGCGCTGCTGTGGTATTGCGAAAGTACTACCACAGTAGCATAGCTGAGACAGCGACCTGTTGGTCCTGCACAGCACTACCTAAAATAGGTTTTCTTGTTTTTATTTTTCTTTGTCGTTATTTTTTTTCTATTCTGTTTTGTTTTTAATGTATGCTATGTAACCAATTAAATGATTTTTTCTTTCTTTTTTCATTTCCTTTACAAACTTTCAAGTTTAAGTACGGAATAAGTTCCCTTTTTTTAGTTTGATCTTTATCCCTCTCTCCCTCAAAATCGGTGTTGTTGGTTGTATCCAACATTTTAATGTTGTCAATCCTGTGTATGTTACTAATTAGTTGGTTTCATTTATCTTAAGTTGGTAGCAATGTGTATTGTGTGGCCGTCTGTTGCAGCGATTACACGTGATAAGTTTATTTTCATCTTTTATTCTACGAACCAACTTTAACACAATCTACTTAATACCACATCCAGACTCTATCTGACAATCGGCTCCGTGTTTTAAGTGTGAAAGACATACAGACGAACAGATACCTAGATAGTATCTTTTTGGTTTAAAACTTTTTAACAAATAAAATGAAACCGCCGAAAAGTAAAAATAATAACCTTTTTTATCTTTAGTCAAATTAATATTTGAAGTTGGTGCCAGTGCCAGGCCAACCCAAGTAGTAAATGGGAACTCGGATCTATTATCAGACCTGCATGGCACCTACTTCAAATATTAATTAGACTAAAGATAAAAAAAGGTTATTTACTTTTCGGCGGTTTAAATTTATTGTTAAAAACTTTTTATGTTACAATTTTTTGTGGCTATATTTTTTGTAATATACAACTCGGCATTAAAACTGAATGAACAATCAATCATCCCCTGTTTTCATACCCGTAGTCTTAGATTTTATTTTCAAATTCATATGGGACCGATTGCGGAGTATAGTAGTACCCCTTCCAATAAAGAAAGAATTATCAAAATCAAGCTACTCTGTAAAATGTTATGTGTGGTCATACATTACAACCAGTGAGTGAACAATCAATCATCCCCTGTTTTTATAACCCTAGGGTTGGATTGTTTTTCAAATTCTCATGGGACCAACTTCGGGGTATACCCTTTCTAATAAGAAAAGAATTATCAAAATCGGACTACTCCTTGAAAAGTTATGCGTGGTCATACATAAAAAAAACGCGTCGACTTGAGAACCTCCTCCGTTTTTTCGTCGGATTAAAATATAAATTTGAACACCTGAACACAGAACTTATCAAAAAGTCATTAAGTGATTCGCAAAGGATAATGATTAATGATGATAGACTAAGTAGATAAATTAAAATTAATGAAATTATTTTCACTCTTAGTTACCTAGCTATCACAATAAGCGATGTGTTGTACCTACACCACATTGTTCTTTGTGATAAAGATTCATACGTCATATAAGTTACGGCACGAAACTAGCGCTGACCGTTATTGCGCAGAAGTAAAAATTAAGATGTCTTGGGGGGAAACGAGGTGCGCGGGTGGGCGTGCGTTGTGCTGATTGGCTCTCCAGTCGTACCCATGCACAGCTATCTCCTCCGCGTTTTGTTCAGCGCTAGAGTTACGTGCCGCGACTTTTACGTCGTTGTGGATAAGGGAAGGGATAAGGATGACGAATTAAACTATGGGGCGATTGATGGTGATCAAAATGTAAGTGGAATACTGTTATCTCTATTCCACAGATATTATATTAATTTAAAAATAAAATTTAGCGTTGTTTTCCTTTTTTTTTGCTTATTTAATGTAACACTTCTTATAGCGGATGAGAGGCTGTTGCACTGTGACACAGGCGTCAGCTTACTTTGGTTACCGGTCTTTCACAATCTTAGTCCTAAGTTTTATTATCCGTTGCTTATGAAGCATGTATAAGATTGTGGAGAAAAAATAAAGTTTTTATTATTTTAATTGTATTATTATTCCACATACATAAATCTATTAGGAAAACGTGTGCCCCAGCAATGGCGACATTAATTTTATAATACAAACAGTCTTTTAAATTTCATTTTATTTAAATAAATGTTGTATTGAATTGCGTACCTTTTGTTTAGCTCTGTAGGTATTAGCATGATTGCTTTGATGTATCCATTATTACAAATTGCGACTATTCCAAAGTATATTTCGTACGTCCTTCGGAGTTAACCTTAGGTAGAAGTTAGAACAAGGCCGGAACGAATGCTCCATATACTAGTGGGTGAGCGCGACTTCGTCTGCGTGGAAAAATTGGTTTTTCATATTATCTTCCAACCCCACTTCATCATCATGTCCTTTTCCAAAATAAATGGCGATAAAGTTTGGACCATTTACTCAATGACTTTGTCCCCAGAAAAACATTTTGGGTGAATCTTGAGCCCTAATTGCACAGTCTAGGAAAAAAGGACCCGTAATATTAACCCGTAATAAACAAATAAAAAATATCTTCACTTTTTTATGCTAATATAATGTACGGTATGATCTAAGTGACGCACGACAATTATGATATGACACGATCAAAATGAATAACTTTAGTATTAAACATTTGAAAGAAGAAATAGTAGATTATTAACCAAGGGGATAAAGCAGTGTTTTCTGTCGCGGGTGACGATTTAAGTTCACCCAAGACTAAGACAGCTTTATCACCGAGGAAAATACTCTACTTTTCGTACTATTTGCGAAAAAATTAATACAATAATAATATGAGATAAGCATTTATTAAAAATAATGACAATTAAAAGTAAAAGTTAACATTCGAAACATTGGTCCAATTAAATACGTCCTCGTCGGTTTTCGTAATTTTATTTAATAATCATAACTGCACAATAAATGCGTATTCCTTTTTCAAAAAGATGTATAATGCTTTATATACAAACTCAATGGTGAAAACACAGATGTAGTTCAGTATAAATTTCGATAAGTATTCCAAATTGAAATCACATTCTCCCCCTAGAGAATGAATGAAATTCAGTACAATTTTCTTTCCCTTTTTTTAACAGATTAAAAATGACTATTGTTATGTTCGCTTTTTGTGGCATAGAATGTCACTTTTTTGAGCAAGTGATACGAAAAAGCAATTATACTCATATTTTTTATTTTTTAAGCATTTAACTGCCTCGCAGCCAAAGAAATATTTGAGAAAATTCGACACCGCCAGCATCTTTCTCGTCTGGACTTCACCTTCACTTAACATCAGGTGGGGTGAAGTCATTTGTCGGATCTAGCTATAAAAAAGGGCCGTGGTAGCATAATGGTCAATATCTTCGCCCTGATATCGAAGGGTTCGAGTCCCATGTGCTGCCTGGTCCGCGTGGATTTTTTTCTATTAAAATCTTTCCTTTAGATTTAAACATCTAGCAGTTAAATAAAAAACATAAGCTTAATACTTCATCGTCATCATCATCAGCCTATTGATGTCCCCACTGCTGGAGCACAGGCCTTCCCTATGGATGGAATAGAGAGATTGGACTATGAGCCCATGATCCACCACGCGGGCCCAGTGCGCATTGGCGGGTGCTAACGACTGCAGATTCAGAGGAACTCGAGATAGTAAATTTTTGGTCACCCATCCAGTGACCGGCCACTGCGAAAGTTGCTTAACTTTAACTTCAACGATCGCAGCCGAACGCGCTAACCACTTGCGCCATCGAGCTTATTACTTATCGGGGATATACGAGTACCCTGCGCCAAAAACCGTTAAAGCCGTGTTCTCACCTTGACGGAATCTTGCATGGAATTTGTCACCACAAAGACAACATCACCAAAAATTAGTGCTATTTTACTGTGGTTTTCTATATATTGGTGTTTCCCCAGATTGATATCACGATTCTTTAATGAACTCCCTTTGCTATCCACATCCCTATCAGCCCCCAAGATATCATATCTTAGGTATATTTAAAATGACGTGAATCTATGAATGTTCTGCAAAAACTAAAAAGTCCTCTGTGGTAATATGATAACAGCCAATCAATGGTCTCTTGATATCATCTTGTACTGAGAAAAATATGTTTTTTTTTCGCCTAGAAACTCTTGAGTACTTACATGTTTTAAAGATAAGCCTCAACAATGAATGAAAACTAAAGAAAACATCTATTTGCCAGACTTTGTAATAAATCATAAATCGTCATTTTGAAATTTTAAGGTCGTCGACTGATATGTAGAATTATTTTTTTAAGTATGTACCATGTAATTAAATAGGTAGGTAGGAAATAATTAGATGAAGTGTTCTAAGGATTTTTCAGCTGGATGAAAAACATGATCTGCTAAATAATTTCTTCGGTAGTCAGTCGGTAAAAACCAGCGGGGCTATTTTGTAAAATTGTTACGCGCGGATCCGATGCGGATCCGCGCACTTTCCTTAAATATCTGCGCGTGAAATGTTTACAAAATAGCCCCGCAGTATTGGAAGAGTTAACGTTCATTTATTTTCATTGGAGTCCAGTTTTCGATCCCATATTTAAGATATTTTAATGTGGGGAATTTATTAAAATTTCAGTACAATAACGCCATGCCAATTTTAACTGTAAAGATTTTTATATTTTTTTTTTATTTTAAAGCATGTAACTGCTTGATGTTTAAATCTAAAGAAAATATAACTAGAAAAAAATCCACGCGGACCAGGCAGCAGACGGGACTGCAAAGGGTGCGGGTTCGAGTCCCGTCTGCTGCCTGGTCCGCTTGGAATTTTTTCTAGTTATATTTTCTTTTGATGTAAAGATTTTTCTGGTGTCTTTTTAAATTTAATTAATTTTTTTCATATACATACCAAAGCAAAACTCGATGTCCTTAAAGATACAAATAAACTAAAAAAGGCACTATCAGTCTTTGACCAGCTCAATAGTTCGAGCCTGTTTTCCAATGACGCGTCGACGGATTTTTATATATGTAATTAAATATATCATCGTTCTATCTATTATTTTACATAGCATCATATAATATATCTATCATTTTTATATAGCATCACATAATCACGACATGAACTTATATATGTCTTCATATATTAAAGGATTAGTTTACTGGTATTGTGGAAATTATGTGACTCATGTTTGATTCAGATTATGAAATCAACTTTTTAGCATTATCTTAAATCGCGTCTATCTGAAGCTGATATAGCACCAAAATATTTTTAAACACATTATTTGGTTAAAATTAATTCAGTAGATGACTCACCTTGACATAGGGCATAGAAGTTTTTTTTTAATTGGATACTACATAGAAGACCAATCTATACATAAAATAAAATTGGAGTGACTGTTTGTAATAGTGAAATAACCGCTTTTTACTACATGCATATGAATATATAAACGATACATACACCAAAATAACATTTTTTAAATGTTTTGTCTGTCTGTCTGTTTGTTCCGGCTAATCTCGGAAATGGCTGGACCGATTTTGACGGGAATTTTATTGGCAGGTAGATGATGTAATTAGGAGTAACTTATGCTACTTTTATTTTAGAAAAAAAAACTAACAGTTAACACGGACGAAGTCGCGGGCGGCCGCTAGTATGAATATATATATACGGTACATACACCAAAATAACTTTTAATACAATTTTTGTCTGTCTGTCTGTCTGTTTGTTCCGGCTAATCTCTGAAATGGCTGGACCGATTTTGACGGGACTTTTATTGGCAGGTAGCTGATGTAATAAGGAGTAACTTAGGCTACTTTTATTCTAGAAAATTTGTTTTATTTTAGAAAAAAAGAATAATAACGCGGATTTTGTTGCGGGCGGCCGCTAGTCTAAAATAAGTCGATTAATTAAACAGTGATCTTCCGTGCATCGCGGCCGATCGCAAGCATGTTGTTAGATCTGAGTTACCGTTTATTGCTTGAGTGCATGGCACCGACTTCAAATGATAAATTTGATTTTAAATGAAGTTTAGATATTAGTAAAGAATTATATTATCTTCTTTATCTATATATATAAAAATCAATTGCTTTTCGTTTGTCGTGCTTTAACTCGAGAACGGCTGGGCCTATTTAGCTGATTTCGGTTTTGAAAGGTTTCTCGTAGAAGATAGAAAAAACAACAATTTCATTTGCCCATACAAACTGTTCTACTTACTTTGCTGACAAACATTTGACGTTTGTCCCTTAAGTACGGTAGACTCGGGTCCACTTGAATTGAAGCACGTATTAAATTAAGGGTCCTGTGTCAATAACATAACTCGATATCCACATTACTTGGTTTATCGTGTGTAATGATTTCCTCCAAATAGGGATGATGACTATTTTTATTTTCTTTGTTTATCAGGTAGATTATCAAAAAGTATTGGACACGTATTTTTTCTTTTTTCACATAATATAAACATTGCAGAGATATATTGATTTGAAAAGTCACATGACGTCACGTCGTGTACCAAAAGTACACTTTTAAGTGAAAATTCACTCAAAAGTGACGTCACGAGCCCCTACTCCCAAACTTTGACGCGCTATAACTTTGTCATTTTTTGGTTGATTGCCCATAGAAAAAATAGGTGTCCATTATTTTTTGATCATCTAACTGACGGACTAAATAGAATTTCGTTTACTGTACCCCATCATCACCCTTATTATTGAAAACGATATGAAGATGGCGGGTCAGCTAGTTTCTTCTATTTTTTTGTTTGCTCTGAGCATTTTTGAGGTCAGCTCAGTCAACTTAAGTCTCAATCAAAATACGCAAGCGGAAGATTTCCTTTACAATCTATAAAAACCGTCTAACTTCCGTCTCTAAAATATCTATTTATATTCAGTTTGCAGCAGAATTGTCTGTTTTCCTGCTTACTACTACGGTGCAACTACCGCGTAATGTTTTGCCAACATCAAAGTTAGCTAAGTTAGGTACAGTCGACACCAAGCATACGTATGGTACATGTATTTTTTAAGTCATCATCATCATCATCAGCCTATTAATGTCCCCACTGCTGGAGCACAGGCCTTCCCTATGGATGAAATCGGGAGATTGGGCCATGACCACCACGCGGGCCCCTGCGGATTGGTAGGTGCTAACGACTGCAGATGCAGCCGGGACCAACGGCTTAACGTGCCTTCCGAAGCACGGAGAAACTCGAGATAGAAGGATTTTGATCACCCATCCTCACACATTCACCCACGCACCCAGCACATTATTTTTTAAGTGGCGCATTGGAAATCTTGCTTACTTACAGAACGCAACACCATACAAATGGTATAAAAGAAGTAGATCACAGCGGATTTTTCGCTCGAATTGGAGCCGGTCTGGTTAACTTTTTGTTTTTTTTGTGTCTGGGAATTGCTTTACGCATCCTTCAACCACTGGGGGAGCGAGGAGAAGGTATGTGGGACTCCTCCCTGTTCATTTCAGCCAGCTCTGTGGTCGGGTGAAATAAACAGGGCCCTACCTAACGCCCTGAACAGGGCCACAAAAACCAGACATAACTCCTGCACCGCCACCCGACACGCACTATGAGGACCGCGGTCCCCCTATACCCTAGTGCATGCCGAGAGAGCGGGTGTGGTCGCGGCTCCCGTTTCCGAATGGCCGCGCACCCACCAGGTGTTTGTCCGCGAACGGACCCACCCCGATGAAGATGCCCCGGAGCATCAGGGGCATCAACATCCTGAGAGCTTGTGCAATGCAAGCCCCCCCCCCCCCCAGGACAGGCTCGCGGCTCTCGAAGGAGTGAGAGGGAGAGCGTAGTTCTCTCCGTCCCTTGGTTGGTGATGTAACCTCCGCCTGACAGTAGATCACAGAAAAATAACACTAACCAATAGTGAATGGTGTTTTGGTATCGCAAGCTATGCATAGCAAGCATATATTCTATGGGCGCTTATCACCAGGCGGGCCATACCCTTGTTTGCCCCCCCCCCCCCCCCCCTAACTTAAAAAGAACTCGAAAGGTAGATATTTCAATGTGGTATTATTTAAGGTGGGGATTACTTATACAGACGGGCGGCGTTCAGATTCGAGTTTTAAATTAAGTCTTATATCTACTACTAGGTGTCTCAGCGAACTTCGGACCGCCATAAAAATCCGATTCTCAGACCAACGGAATATGCATATAAAAGTTTTGGGGTAGTTCTATTGCGCACACCGTGACACGAGAATTTTATATACCTACTAGCTGACCCAGCGCCATAAAAAAATAGGGGTTGGTAGTAGAAAGATGAAAATTTAGGGATGTATGTATTTTTGTATGATGTATCATAAAAAAATTAAAAAAAAAATATCTAAAATTGAAAAAAAAATTTAGGGGTGGATTACCCTTAACAATTAGGGGGATGAAAAATAGATGTTGTCCGATTCTCAGACCTAACCAATATGCACATAAAATTTCATGAGAATCGGGAAAGCCGTTTCGGAGGAGTTTAACCACAAACACCGCGACACGAGAATTTTATATATTAGATTAGAGATAAACAACAAAAACTTGTTAATGGATACAGCAGAACATTTTTTTTAATAAAGGAACTCATTTCGCAATTTTTAATTCAGATCCCTAAGGGCAAGTAATCAATCTCCAACTTACAGAAGATTGCAGCTAAATTACACTAAGTATTATTTATTTTCTTTAGATTTAAACATCAAGCAGTTACATGTTTAAAAAAAATAAAAATTATAACTGTAATTGCTATTTCTTCTTTCAAATGTTTAATACTTGTAAAAGTACTCATTTGACATTGTGGGTTACCTATAATGCGAAGAGATGGCGCTTGGCCTTGCAGCTTAAGAATGGCTAGAGGAATTTCGACGCGGTCCGTGAGGGCCGCGGTAGCATAATTGGTCAGTGCATTCGCCCGGATTGCGAAGGGTGAGGGGATTTTTTCTAGTTTTATTTTCTTTACATTTAAACATCAAGCAGTTACATGCTTTAAAAAAATAAAAATTATAAAGTATTCTTTAGTTAAATGTCCCTGCAGCAAGTAAGATTGCCAGGGCTCCACGGAGGAGACGCGGAAGAATCCCTAAACGGGGATCCCGCGGTTTCGCACTAAGCAGCTTAGAGGGTATTCGCAGGGTTTTTTAGCGGATATTATGCCGTAAACCGCCCGTAAGAGTTACGGGGTCCTCAGTTGCCCACTGTGGGGGCTCGTAAGGTTTGAGGAGCCAGGGGGCCATTCGCCTAACGGAAATGCTTTGGAAAACGCTAACGCTTACGATTTCATTTTGTTATTTCTAGCCGCCTGTGATTTTTAAATGCTGAGGCATTTGAAACTCATTTATTTTAATATTGTTATTACCAATGCAAAAGAAAAAAGAAGAGCGCGAGGCATTTGAAAACCTCAGGCGGCTAGAAATATCAAAATGAAATCGTAAGCGTTAGCGTTTTCCATAGCATTTCCGTTAGGCGAATGGCCCCCAGGTGTGAGGTTCGTTCGGCGGTGTGCCTCTTAAAGGCGCCGTCGTCTGTAAACAGAGTTTTTGCCTGCGTCACAAAAAAAAGGGCTCCACGGAGGATGGAAATGAAGCCCCAAGTTTTAGGTACTTTGGTATTTCAAGAGTGTATGTTGTTCTCTTACCATCATGCAAGACATAGGCTAAGAGAAAAATAAGACGAAAGTTTGTGAGTGTGTATGTTTGTTACTTCTTCACGTTTAAACGGCTGGAACGATTTTAATAATTTTTTGGTATGGACTTAGCTGACACCCTGGATTAACACAGGCTACGTTTTACTGCGGGAAAATATCCCTAATAAGCCGCGGGTAACACCGCGGGGCACAGCTAGTATACTAATATTTCCGATAATATCCAAAAATTGCGAAGATAAAGCTCAGCTGATTTAGATATTACGGGTGTGATTCGGATTCGGAAAACAAATAGAAAATCTGTACAACTTAAAATGGCATGACGTTAGTTCTAATCTTTCCTGACGCACTCCATCAATCAAAGCGCACATTACGATAATAATTTTACGATATCGTGAACTTATTTTGGTCGGCGCCATCTTGTAGAGCTTACCGTAACGTATTATTTGAAGAGAAGACCTTGACACCCCCCCCCCCCCTTTTTAATCTTTTTTTTATTATTAAGAAAAGGCTTGAAATATTCCTCACCAATCCAGAGCCCTCTTTCCCGGTGGGCACTTTGGGCAAGTGCCCAGGGTCGATAGGGCCCCCCCCAGATCAAGTACAAAGTCCCTAGTTCCTGTTCCGCACTGGGCCCGCGTGGTGGGTCGTGGCCTAATCTCCCTATTCAATCCATAGGAAGGGTCTGTGCCCCAGCAGTGGGGACATTAATAGGATTATGATGAGGATAGCTTAAAAGTATACTCCTGTACTTGTTAGCGGCATATTGAAGATCTAGGTCTCACATTTTGTGTGCCGAGAAGGCGGAAAAAACCGCGGGAATAAGAGAATACTGTTCCGCTGCCCCGCCGGTGATCCTGCGATGCTGATGTCTTGGAGTAAAGATGGCATCACTCATCCCAGGGATGTGTGCAATGCAGTCCTGACGCGCCCATACCAGGCCGCTGATTCCTGGAGGAGCTGGAGGGAAGGCATTGGCATAGTTATGGATTTACCATGTGGAGCGACAGCCACCCAGTTTCAACTAGCCAAACAGTCTTTTAATGGGATCGTAAATAAATGAAATGACGCCTCATGTCATGATCTTGCAACAGACATTTAATTTATTATAACAAAGTTTAACTTCTAATTTTTTCATTGAATCGGGTCAACACTGTCTGAGGAGCAGGTGATCGCATTATACGTTATTTCATTGTGAAATAATTTTGCAACTGTAAAGCTATTGTTCGCCTCTCAAAGTTATAGGGTGGATGGGCAAATAGTTTTCTAGTATGGGCAAGTTCCTCTCCCCTTACCATCAGTTCATCATGGGCGCCCCCTCCTCCCCAGGTAGCTGCGGCTTCCGTACCCCAAATACGTGCTTCAGAAGTTCGCTAAGCCGCAGGTTTCGGCTGCTTTTTTTAGTACTTAGCACTACCAAATCCTTCAAATTCTACAGGCTCTCCTACTGGTTGGAGAACCAGGATATATAGTTTAAGCATTTCGTACTCCTCCTGAATGGTAGGACAACGAAGAATAACATTTGCTCGGGCTCCTACTAGGAGAGTCTGAAGGAGCTCCGGTAGTCCCTCTCCCCCTTACCATCAGCTCTTCATTGGCGCCGGCTCCCGTACCCCAAAGGCTCATTGAATGTGTGACCAAAAATTTGTACGTGCTTCAGAAGTAAGCTAAGGCGCAGGTTTCTGCTCATTTTTAGTACTTAGCACCACGAAATCCACCAAATCATGCAGGCTCTCCTACTGATTGGAGCACCAGGATATATAATGGAAGGTGAATTCAGAAGTATCTCTGAAGTTATTTTTTAACTTAACGACTCATTATATAACAATACAGGGAGAAAAAAACAGCCCTTCCTGAGTTTCTTGCCGGTTCTTCTCAGTATAAGGTCTCCCGCCGTAGTTTTGCAAGG
The DNA here is from genome assembly GCA_902850365.2 of Chilo suppressalis. Taxonomy (NCBI): domain Eukaryota; kingdom Metazoa; phylum Arthropoda; class Insecta; order Lepidoptera; family Crambidae; genus Chilo; species Chilo suppressalis. Next base: position 10,366,165 of record OU963917.1, on the reverse strand, counting down.
CTTGTAGTTTTTAACCTTTACAAGTGCTTGTAACAGTCTAGACTGAATAAATGATTTTTGATTTTGACATAATTTCAGTTTTTCGTACTCCTACTAAATGATAGGACAACGAGGAATTACATTTGCTCGGGCTCTATTACGGGACTAGGAGAGCCTGTAGGAGCTCTGGCAGGAGGTGAAGAAAATGTTGAATTCACAAACCTGACGTTAAATATGATTAAGACTTTCTGTGTTAACAGCTGAGGTCTGAAATCTACTAGTCAAAAATATAAATTACTATATGCGGTTCCATCCGTATTAATTTGAGGATAAAGGTTATAGTGAGTCACCCTTAAAAGTTAGTCAAAAGTTCTCGAGGACTCTTTTGCAATTTTTTTAAAAATAAGTTTTTGTGTAACTTTTACCGATAAAGCAGCGCACGCAAAGGCGGCTTACATGTGTAATATTATTTCCCGTATATGCAACATTTTTCATTGGTGCTTCGCTCCTATTAGTCGCAGCGTTATTTTATATAGCCTTCGTCGATACATGCACTATCCAACCCAAAAAAAATTTTTCAAATCGGGCGAGTACCAGACTAGAGACCTGAGATAAGCGCGTTCAAACAAAATCTTCCGCTTTATAATATTAGTATAGAAAATGGACTGAAGAAGTTCGTCAAAGAATGTTTATTTTTTAACTTAATAGGGATAATGACTAATTTTCTTTCTTCGTTTATCAGGTAGATTATCAAAAAGTATTGGACACGTATTTTTTCTTTTTTCACATAATATAAACATTGCAGAGATATATTGATTTGAAAAGTCGCATGACGTCACGTTTTGGTACAATTTTCACTTAAAAGTGACGTCACGAGCCCCTACTCCCAAACTTTGACGCGCTATAACTTTGTCATTTTTTGGTTGATTGCCCAAAGAAAAAATACTTGTTATAAATATTTTTTGATCATCTAACTGACGAACTAAATAGAATTTTATTTACTGTACCCCGTCATCACCCCTATTCTATGTGTGGTCCAAAACCACCCAATTAGGATAGTTTTGGATAAATAAAATTGTTTTGTTAATGTATTACTTAAAGTTCTTTACTTTAGTAACATACCTGCACCACATGCTACTAAAATAATGTTACCTACTCTAAGAAAATCACGTTGGATTCACGAGACAAAATACTGGTTTAAATCTTTACAAAACCAGTACTATAGCAACAGACACAGGAAACTCGCATTAAAACTTTTATTGTCTCATTAAACCAGTCTCTAATAGAAATAAATTACTAAACAAATTGGAACAACGGTAGCTATTACAATAAAAAAGCGTAATTAGTTACTAAGTATTATAGTTTTAATAATGTGAACTAATAAAAAAATACTCTACCTCAAAGCTGTATGTACCCTATGTCCTTCCGCTTTCGAGCAATAAGACCCGACCTATCCAAGACCGGAATACAGTGCAAAAAACTTTATTCAAACAGTATCATTGACCGCACAGAACCAGTCCACTGCGTTCTTTGTCCGGCTCCCCCCTCGTCGTAGTCGTCGCGACGTCGCTTTGTACTCTTATCATTATCATAACCATTGCTTAATGAAATAATATAAATAAAATCAAACAGCACACACACATTTCTAGAGAACTTGCTTTTTAGCACGGAATTATTCAATTAGTATTCTGTATTTTTCATTACTCCGCTATGCCTGATATTAAGAGTAAGTTAGTTAAGAGAGGTATAGCGGATTTTCCGCTCGAATTGGAGCGCCTATCAAAGGGAGTAACCTCCACCTTACAGAAGGAGTAAATTTCATTTTGATCATTTTTTTCTTCTGGACCATACCTGGGAAATTTATGGTTATGGAGATAATGAAGGTCAAAGTCAAAATTTCTTTTACAAGATTTATGCATTTATATTTTCAAAACGTTATTTAGAAACTTTTTTATCGTCACATTTATGCACACGCATACACATAATCACAGGGACATTTTTTGCGTAGCGCCACAGTAGAGCGCCGCGCTATAGATTGCGTACTGGAAAAACAAATGTATTTGTTTTTAACTTAAAATTTGAGTAAATTTCTGTCGGTGGGTAAGGGTTTGGGTTAGGGTAAGCAATCGCGCGAGTTATATTTTTTCGCAAGCGGGCTGGCCACATGCTTGTTTACCACCTTTTTAACATAATGAAATGGGATTAGTGTGCACGGACGTAAGAACTGCGCACGCAGCCCCCCCCCCGCCCCCCACACATACATATATAAAATGAAACGGAAATGCGTCACGAGTGTCACACGACTATATATACAGGGTGTGACAAAAGTCCGAAATAAAACTTTAAGGTTTGGTTGTGTTCCTTGTATAGAATTACCTACGAAAGTTTGACGCCTTTCAGACCACTTTTATTTTCTAATTAAATTAATAAAAATATCGTTTTACACCTGCCTAGTACAACCCTATAAATGCGTACGATTACTACTACCTAAACAGACCCCCCTCTCTCCCCCAGGCGCCCCTGCGCCCCGCTACAAATTTTTATTTCGGAATACATACCTACAAATTTTATTTCGGAATTCTGTAATACCCTGTATATATATGACTATATATACGTGGCGCATTTCCGTTTCATTTTTCCATTTACCTCGTCCGAAAAAACATTTCATTTCAAAAATGTCCAGCCCTCTTTAGCTGGCAGTCCTTAACCCAAATCCTTACCTTGTCGAACCCTGAAATGTTACTCATCGACAGAAACACAACATCAGCAATAGGCAGTTTGTTATACCGTGGTACCTATTCTGTGAGGTGGAAGTTACATAGCTAGATGAACCGCTTTAATTCCTAATCCGAGCGGTAAATCTAGACACGTGGCAGCGTGCCAAGCCAAGTTCAAGCAAAACAACTGGCTAGCCAGCGCCGAGTGTAATACTACACGAATCACTTGATGCTACTTTTGACCCTTCAATAACTCAAAACCTCTTTAACGTAAACACATAAAAGTACGTGTGTTTAATTATATCTATATTATATTAAATATATTATATATATAAAAAAGAGTAATTAGTTACTAAGAATTATGGTTTTAATAATGTAAACTAATAAAAAAAAACTTTATTCAAACAGTATCATTGACCGCACAGGACCAGTCCACTGCGTTCTTTGTATATATATATGTTGAATTAATTTATAATATGACTGATGTAATAAAAACTGGCCAAGTCAAATGTAACCTACTTTAAGATCTCACATTTTTAAATAACAGCAATCGTTATAGGTATCCAATAAAGCAAAGAAATAGAGTTGAATACTTATTCATAATGTTATTTTGTTCCTATAAATACATATTCGGATTTTGCATAGAACTTGGCACTCATTTAGATCTCCATTCTTTTTGCGGCGAAGCCCACAGCCAACCATAATTTTGTATTGAACTTGGCTGTCCTATTTTTCATCTTTTGATAAGTTCCATCATTCTTCCTCTTGTCACCTTAAATAAGAGTGTATTTACATTGCCACGATTTTATTATCATCAGCCTATTAATATCACTACTGCTGGGGCACAGGTCTTCCCCATGGATGGAATAGGAAGGTTGGGCCGTAAACCAACACGCTGGGACTGTGACCAGTGTGGGAAGGTAGGGTGCTAATGACTGCAGATGCAGCCGGGACCAACGGCTTAATCTGTCTTCCAAAGCACAATGGAGCTCGAGATAATTTTGGTCACCCATCCAATGACCTACCATTGCGGAAGTTGCTTTACTTCTACAGTCGTAGGCCAAACGCGCTATTGCTCTTGCAACCGTCCTTATCTTTGGAAGGCTTTAGAGAAATTCACAAGGAAAAATAGCACATGGAATCAATAAATGAAATATCATAATAATATATTTCCCTATATCACCAATTCAAATTAAATAAATAATAATAAATATTACCAACACTCACCCCAATTAGCCTAGCCCCAAAGTAAGCACTGTAAGGCTTGTGTTATGGGATACTAGGGTAACGGATAGAATACATATATGTATAAGTATATTTATATAGAAATACATATCAAACAGCCATGACTGGAGTACAAATGCTCGTATTCATCACACAAACATCTGCCCCCACCGGGACTCGAACCCGGGACCTCTCGAGTCGGCGACACCCTGAAACCCGGTGTACAAACCACTCGGCCACAGAGGTCGTCAAATTTGTTTGGTGGTATAGGGAAAAATGTTGGAGAGATGTTTCAAACAGGTTTTCACATGTCGATGCTAACATTATGTGCTTGTACATCACACTAACATTATTTAGGCGAAAGTGAGTGTATATGTTTGTTAGTTCTTCACGTCTAAACGGCTGAAGAGATTTTAATAAAATTTGGTAAGGATTTAGCTAACACCCTGGATTAAGACATAGGCTACGTTTTACTGCGGCAAAATATCCCAAATAAACCGCGGGGAATACCGCGAGGCACAGCCAGTTATGTAAAAATTAGATATGTGTCTGGTTAGATAAAACCGTGATTAGAAAAAATATAATCAGTACTGTTTTTTTTAAATACGGTTCCATAACAACAATTAATGGAATGACGTAAATTGATTTATCTGTCATTCACTACGATTATGATTAATACTAGCAAACCAGTGAACCAAATGTTCACCAAAACCTGATTTAAAAAAAATGTATTTAATTAATTGAGAACTTCGGAGATTTTGTGTGGTTTCGTTTGAAATTCGTGATTTCTCGAAAACCGGAAGTGCTACGTTACTCAAATCCGGTTTGTAGTCTTATCAGACTATTCTTAACTTATAACTTAAACATTCTCTTTATCTATCTCTTACGGTTTGGCCGCTGAAACAGCACCACAGACGGACGGACGGACGGACTTGTCTAATAGATAAGAGATATCCTTGCGGAACATAATTCTGTAGATTATAGCGTCCTTAATTTATCGGAAACTTATCGGTAAACATTTTGTCTTCAATAATTCCTATAGCGATCACATTGTCTCACTTATGCTGCCAATGTAATAAGATATGTACCCACTCAGTCTGTCAATTCTACAAGAATTAAACACAATTTGATCAAAGTTCCGTAGTTGATTTGCATGAATTTTTAGGCACGTTAACAATTTTAATCAATTTGTGACATTATGTCGCATCTTTATTTAGTATTTTAAACTAGTTTTCTATGGCTCCAGTCAGTCAGAGGCTAAGGGTGCGTTGTTTCAAACATATACTTACATTTGACCATAGTTAAATTATTTTTTCTTATTTTTTCAGGATGCGAAAAGTCGAGTTCTGTAGAAAATTATTTTAAACCACTTATACTTAGTAATGTAGAAAAAATAAACATTTGTCAATATTTTACACATTTACTATGTATTTGACGTGACATTGACCAATAGTCAAATTTAACTGTGTATCAAACAACGTGGTCTTAGTTAGGCCCAGTTTAGGGTTAACAAATTGACTATCAAAATTTCTAAATTTTACTTCTCGAATATTTTTTGATAATTAACGCTTAGAATAAACGGATATACAGCCATATTTTTATGATTTTTTAGCGTTTGACTAATTTTTAAGCTCGACGGTAGGAGGGATGCTTACATCTTGGCAACGTGCGAGTCGTATCGTTGTCGTATAGGAAACACGACAAACAGAGAGTAGTCAGGAATTGGTAACGAAGGTAGATAATTATATATATTTTTTTAAGTATGTAACTGCTTGATGTTTACACTTGCTTGATTGTGGGTTACCTACAATGCGAAGAGATGGCGCTGCCTTGCAGCTTAAAAATGGCTAGAAGAATTTCGACGCGGCCGTCAGGGCCACGGTAGCATAATTGGTCAGTGCATTCGACGGGTGCGGGTTCGAGTCCCGTCTGCTGCCTGGTCCGGGTGGAATTTTTTCTAACTATATTTTCTTTAGAAGAAAGATAATTTAAAGTACTGCAGGGAAATCGCCTAACGAGATTGCTATGACTATCGCTAACGATTTTATTTTGTTATTTATATCTATAGCAATGGCGTTAGGTGATTGCCCCCCTGGTCTTGTTAGAATCACTAAGACTAGAAGAGGAAGAAATGCGAAAGTTGAGTGAATCAATGTTGATACTACTAGGAATAGATTCTTGTCGGGATTTACCAATTCCAAGAGACTTTGGAAATTCCAGTCTAGTCCAATTCATATGTCCTAAACACGCACACCTCCCATCAAAAAACAGTTTTTTTTTAAGTTTGGTGCGCCATTTTCCTTTGAATCCTTTTCTTTCTGATGGTAGGTAAACAAAAATATATATTAATACTAGCTGTCCCAGCGAACTTCGTACCGCTATAAAAAAATAGGGGTTGGTGGTAGAAGGGTGAAAATTTAGGGTTGTATGTATTTTTGTATGATGTATCATAAAAAAAAATAGCGGTGGTTTACTCTTAACATTTAGGGGGATGAAAAATTAGATGTTGTCCGATTCTCAGACCTACCCAATATGCACACAAAATTTCATGAGAATCGGGAAAGCCGTTTCGGAGGAGTTTAACCACAAACACCGCGACACGAGAATTTTATATATAAGATGGAAAAAATGTCCGAAAATGCAAATGCGTCGTTGTCACGGTTCTCGTTGTTTTAAGGGGTCAAAATTATTTTTTTGCGATTTTCGGAAAAACTCCTAAATTAATTGTAAATAATTAAAAGGTTTACAACTTTCGAATTTACATTTTTTTTCAAATACCTAAAGATTTCTGGGTATAATCAAAATAACGGACTTTTGGTACAAACTTACTAAAAAGTGTAAGTGGATGTTGATGCTTAAAATAGATTTAAAAGTGAATTACAGACAATATACATTAGAAATTCAATTTGAAAGAAATACACTGATTTTTTTTTTGCATACAATATACATACGCCTATTGTAGTGTAAAAAACATAGACAAAGGATTTCGAGAAAAAGCCACTGGAAAAAAATTTTGTTACACTCAATTTTCTATTTATCCTACTATCTTGAAGAAGGTGTAATAACCGCTTTAGTCACAGTCCGATCTGATTGAGTTGTTCACCTGATATTAAAAGCATTGCCGCGTGTTACCTGAAAGACAGTCTGCCCGCGAACGGCTTTACGCTCGCACGCACCACGCCGCCATTGAAACGAACTGTTCATTCAACGAACAGAATCGCGCGACGCATTCGAAATGTAAAAACATTAAAACTTTTTCGAATTACGAACTGAACTTTTTTTTTAATATCTAACACGAACTGAATGGGACATGTAAATTTAAATTGCAACCGACCAGTGTTAAATGTATTTTTTTTTAATACGTTGTGTAAATAATATATTATTGCTTTCGATTTTTTAAAAAGTGTTGTTCTCCTATACAAATTGAAATAGTGTTTGTGTAAATATTTTTTTAATTTTTTTTAAATAAAATCCTGTGATATTAGAATAAGGGATACAGTGACATCACGGCAGCAAGTGAGTATTCTTTGTTTATTAATGCTTTTATTTTAATTTTACTTTTAATTTGTATTTATTAAGTATTATGTGTTAGTGATTGCATTTGTGTTTTAATTATTTAACGCATGATAAATTAAGAAATTGAAAGAAACCACAGTACAATACAATAAAAGGTAAGCTAATTATGAAAGAAGAGTACAATCATATTTTCTAAAGCGTAAATACTCAAACTTATTATAAAAACTATACTTTGACACGGGAGAAATTATATCAGTTTATTGTGCAAGAAATAATTATTTTATAAATATCGTATTAGAAGAATCGTTAGTCAGTTCTTAAGTTGTGTAATTATTTTTATGAAGCTATATATTTAAACTAATCCATTTCATCTTTTCCATAGCAATAATCAAATTAACAAAATATTCCATCATTAAATCGACTCTTAATATAAAATTAATTAACAGTCATACATCCACGACCTCACGAATCCAAGTACACTTGTTATTGCCTATCTAGTCTATATTGCATTTGCTTAATAATATAAGACATACTAAGAAGTTAATTGATAAAATTACAACTTAAATAAATTCACGCATGGTTGTCATTGACGTAAAAATAAGAGTGTTTTTTGGAGTTTTTGGAGGGATTTGATCGAGTGCGGTTGGCGTCTTATTTTCATTATTCTTAAATTTGTTCAAAGTGGATATTGTGAAATGAATTTGGTGTGATTTTGTGTTACAACTGTCTGCGCTACTGAAGATTTAGTGGAATCTTTAAAATATACTCTATTCCGGTCAAGTGGACGTGAGAATTTTATTGTAGTATTGACTACCTCACAGAAGCTTATCGAAAAAGCAAACTCGATATATTTCGTGCCAAACACTCCAAGAAACATTAGAATGCGTCACACCCACATTCTAATGTAAAAAAAGGAAGATTAATACAAAAATAAGACGATGGCTGCATGGTTTTGCCTTTGCCTTTCTCAATAGAGAAGAATAGAACTAAAAAAAAACCGAGTGTTTTTTTTTTAAAACGAGTGTTTTTATACCTCAATGTTGATGACTGGACATGAACAGTGCAACATGTAAGTAGTACAGTAGCATGAAAAATGTTGTTGTCGTTTTCAAAATTGTCGTATATATTTTTCTTATTGAAATAATTGTTCACAATTCATTTCGATCACGACACTTAACCATTTTTACATTTTGAAATGTTATTTAATGACCTCTTGTATTAATGGCACCACATTGAAAATCTAAAAATTCTATTTTGTTCGTGACATGATCCCGTGTTATATGTGATTTATGTTTTAACTTATTCAAATAAGGGCGCTTGTTAAGGTGACGATTTCTACCCGAGCCGAAAACTTGTTCCGTAGAACGGTTTGTACATTATTTGTGGCGACCCCAAACAACCATACGCGAGCTAAGAGATATTTGAGAAATAGGTATTTGAAAAAACTATTGCTGTCATGCATTGGCAAATACCGTGCGATAGGGACAACAGTAGTTAACGCTGAAAATTGCGTATAAAAATTGAATAATTCGTGGTTTGGCTCTCGACGATTTCCTCCTCGAAAATTTGATATATCGCACCATCCCAAAACATACAATATTTAAAGTTTATTTTTTATAGATGTATAGCTAAGCTGTATAAGCTTTTCATCACGTAAAAATCTTTAAATATTGTATGTTTTGGGATGTTAAAGTTTTTAACGCTCTTCCTGAAAAAAAATTGTTTTTGCATAAGTGACAGTGTCGCACTGGAGGTGCGATATGCAAAAGAAATTTTAGGGAGTTATACTATGCCTCTAGGTTTTGTTTTTTTTGTAATGCTTATTAATTTTCCACTCTAGGCGCTTTTAGTGGTGATAAAAATTTGTTTATTTTTGGCCTATTTGGAGGGCTTCTAATTTCTTTGTAACACAAGTTATTGAAAAAAGTAAGACATACGAGCATAGAATGAGTAAAATTATATTTTATGTATGAAAATCAATCTTTTGTGATAGAAATCATGGAAGAATCAGCCGAGAATGTTTGTATGGAAAAAACATAGCGTCCCTGTTATTAAACCTCCACAGTGTCCCATACTGAACTGGCGACCAGACGTAGTAAATGGTTTAAAACCGTGCCTAGACCCGGGTAGATATCGTCACGTTAACAAATGCCCTTAGAAGCCAATTACAAAGTTTTCTAACTAATAATTACTTTACTAATTTGCGGGCAAAGGGCCTGCGAATTCGTACGTGCGCAATAAAAAATCCCTCGAGAACCTTTAATGGAGAAAATATCAGAAAATCTACTCGTGAAGTAATAAATACATTTGGTAGTTACTTTTGACTTACGATAGTTCATTCACATTTTGATAATCGCCTAGGGCAATATGACTTAGATGAACTGATTTTATTTATTTACTAGCGGCCCGCCAAAAAAGTAAAGTCAAAAGTTTTAAAAGTCACTTTTTTACATTTTTTTTAACAACAGTCAAAAAAATGTAAAAAAGTGACTTTTTTACAATTTTTTTTAACAAAAGTCTTTCGAAGGTAGCTCAACAAAGTAAATAAAAAATTCATTATTCAGAGAACGCATCCTACAAAGGATACGAAATCTTCAATAAATAAATAAAATCAGTGCATCTAACCCGTTTTAAACTCGTTTTATTCAATGAGGGATGTGCGGGAAAACCTAAGACACAAAAATAATACCCTAGGTATTAAATATATTCCAGTATAAAGAGGAACCCATGCTTTTCTCTTAGTAATGACGCGATTATAATTAGACTTTAGCCCGAATACGAGTGCCAATTCGGGTAAACGACTAAGTGTAAATGAACAGAGTCGAGTATGCCCGTAGTCGGGTAGATTTCGTTTTGGTTACCGTGTTTTTTAGTTTTATTTCAGTGTAAATATTGCTTCGGGAGCCCGAATTCGAGTAATGTCTTTCATGCACTCGAATACAGGCTAACAACCAAATGTAATTGCGCCATAATAAACTAATTAAGTTCAAAGTTTCATCCAAAAAGTTTTTGCCTGATCAATATATGTTTAACACATCCAGACATACTCGTACAAACTATCTTTTCATTTAGCTTCAAAAAGAGGAGGTTCTCAATTCGACTGTATGTTGCTTTTTTATGTTTGTTACGAGCTTTCTTCATCAATACTGGGCCAATTTTCAAAATTATTTTTGTAATCTCAAGAGTATTTTACAATATCGCGGTAGAATCCCCAGCGGGGACCCCGCGGCTTCGCATTAAGCAGTGTAGAAGGTATTCGCAGGACTTTTTTTAGCGGATATTATGCCGTAAAGCGCCCGTAACAGTTGCAGGGTCCTCGGTGGGCAGCCACGGGGGGGTCCGTAAGACTTGCGGGAGCCAGGTGTGAGGTCCGTTCGGCGTTGTGCCTCTTAAAGGCGTCGTCGTCTGTAAAAAGAATTTTTACCTGCGTTATAAAAAAAAGGGTATTTTACAATAAGTATTAATAAGTCGGGTAGTATAATTATAACAATAATAATAATTTATTGTCTTTTTTTTACATGTCAACAGATATTAAAATAAAATTTCATTAGAAATAAGACAATAGGGATTGGCTCAGTCAATGTTGGTCAAGCCTAGACCTGAACCAACGCTGTTTTTCAGCCACCTCTTTATAATATATACCCCTTTATAATAATTATAAAGCTCAAAGAAACTGATTGCTTACTTTTACAAGAAGTTTCTACTTTTACAGATTCTATGAAAAATCATTAACAATTAGAACAATTTACACTCTTACTATATTTTTTATTTTAAGCATTTAACTGCTAGATGTTTAGATCTAAAGAAAATAGTAGAAAAAACTCCTGTCAGTCAAGGTTTCAGCCGGGATTTGAAACCGCGTCTTCCTCTACCTAGGCGGACGCACTTACCAATTATGCTACCGAGAACTTAATGGCCGTGTCAAATTTCCTCTAGTATTTCTTAGGCGAGGTTGGTAAGAGCAAAGATGCGGATTCGAATCCCGTCTTAAACCTGGACTGAGTGGATATTTTTCTACAAAAAAATCTTAAGATTACTATCTTGTAAAAACCTTGTTGCCTCCTTCTGTAATTGATAATTATGAATAAGAAATACCTGTAACGATAATATATTAATAACTTCTAATGTTCAATTGTAAATGAATGTTGTCGATAACTCTATTTAGTTACTGCTGTTTCTTGAGCAATATAATATAAGGCATTGCCACGGTCATGGTTGCCGATCAATTTCTATAGAAATATTATGAAATACAATAGAATTGCCGAGTGTAGTGAATTGCTCAAAATATTATTAGAAAATTTATTATTTCATTCTAATGTTTTGGTTTGTGTGTATGTTTTACCGTAATCGAACAGATAACGTAAACTGCTAATACCTAAACTGTACCCCTAGCACGAACCAATATCGAATTCGTATCGTTTGCGACTCCGAAATGTCATTGTCAAATGTGTACTGATTTTTAGTTCTCGTTACGTACTTTGTGCTGCTGCTGTTTATGATTAATACAAAATTTGACATTGACATTTCGGTTTGCAAACTATTCGAATTCGATAATGGTTCGTGCTAGGGGCTTAGATTAAAACAAAAAGGGAAGATACGGCATTCGCGGCTCAAAAGTGATCCGCTTAAATTGTGGTCCACGACCATAATTCGCTTTAGTCACAATTTGACAACAAATCACTCACGGCGCGATTTTCTCCCGCGTCTGCCGCAGATGCAGGACCGCAACTCGCGTAGAATGTGAAATTGTAGATAATATGCAAATGCAAAGGAGAAATGCCAAATTTTCATAGAAAGTTAGGCCATGCTTGCGCTTTAATGCAGTTTGTACTAAACAATAGGGAAATAGCTTTAAATTAGGTAGGGAAAATATCGTCACATTATGCTATATATAGAGAAATCGTATCATAAAGTTACTACTTTATCTAATCTACTGATTAGATTACATTTCTTCAGTGATGGCTCCCTCAGGATTTGGCTAATATCTGGTGTTTGTGTCCAAAATTTCTTGTCTATGTTTGTTCGGTGAGGGCTTGTTTATTGTTTTAAACTCTGCTTATGGTGTGAAGGGCTTTGTGCAAGTACAAGGACCTAGGATTTGGGAAAAGAATAGGGAAAAACAGAAAGGAAAGGTATAATATGTTGAGCTGCCTGAAACAATAAGTAACATAAAGTAGTAAATTAGGGTCATAATTAACCACAATATTTGTCAGATGATTAATAGCTGTCATAAAACGGTGCATTCCTTCCATAAGTGAAGGCAAAGGGAACAAAAAGTCCATACAGCTTAACTGTTTAAATGTTGACACCACAGATTACTTCCTACTTGTCAAGTTGACACCATGGACAAAGCATCGATATCCTTTACAAATCACGAATATTCAATTTCTGGTCCAACAAACGACTTGGCGACCTGCACTCATCTTAAGTTTTATTGTTTACTTTTACGCCGGCACTTTACTTGGCTTATCCTGTTTGCTGTTTCTTAACATGAAATCTGTCTGTTCATGGTCTGCTCTTGTCAAGTTTACGAATAGCAAATACGGATTGCCAAGTGAAGTGCCGGCATTATATAGGTGAAGCTCACCAAAGTAAAATCCGACATTTTCACAATCAGGTCACATTTCAATAATTTCACTATAATTTTTATTACTCTTGGATTTATACTGCTACAACAACATTGACAGAAAATATGTTGTGCTAATTGTACTATCTAATCTAACTGCCAAGAGAATTATAACATGCAATAGAACATGTCATAATGAATATTTTTCACTCATAAAGCAAGTCATTTTAAAAAGAATATGAAGAAGAAAAGCAGACAACTACAGGTTTACATATTTTTTTTAAGTAACAGTTGTTATTATATCTATTATATTCGTGGCTGTTTAAACATACATTCTTTTCCTTCGCTGCTTGTAATTTAAAAAAAAATGGATGCGTGTAACTTATGTACACGCGTAAGAAGTTATACTTCTTTAGCATCATTAAAAATATTTTTTAATTGCATGCAAATAACTAATAATTACAATAAAATAATAAAAGGACTGGAAAAGGATAGTTAACACAGTCAATTAAGTTCAGTTTTAATTTGAAAAATTAAATAAATATTCAAAATATTCAATTAAAATCACTACTGAATTTAAGTTATTAGTACATATGTAATTAAAATGAGGATTCTAGAGCCACATTAACACGCCACTTCACCGAAGACCTGCCAGAAGTCAGTATTGGCGAAATCGAGATTGCTCTTGGACAGCTTAAAAATGGAAAAGCCCCTGGAGAGGATGGTGTTACAACAGAACTCTTGAAGGCTGGAGGTAAACCCGTACTGAGGGAGCTCCAAAAGCTTTTTAACACTGTCCTGTTCGAAGGGAGAACTCCGGAAGCGTGGAGTAGGAGTGTGGTCGTCTTGTTCTTTAAAAAGGGGGACAAGACCCTACTTAAGAACTATCGACCCATATCCCTTCTAAGCCACGTCTATAAGCTGTTCTCAAGAGTGATCGCGAACCGTCTTGCGCGAAGATTTGATGACTTCCAACCACCGGAACAGGCTGGGTTTCGGAGTGGATACGGCACCATAGACCACATCCACACAGTGCGGCAGATTATACAGAAGACTGAGGAGTACAATCAGCCCCTGTGCCTAGCATTTGTGGACTATGAGAAGGCCTTTGACTCGATTGAAATCTGGTCTGTCCTGGAGTCCCTGCAGCGTTGCCAAGTCGACTGGCGATACATCCAAGTGATAAGATGTCTCTACGAAGCCGCCACCATGTCTGTCCAAGTACAGAATCAGCAAACAAGTCCCATACCGTTGCATCGTGGAGTGAGACAAGGGGACGTTATTTCCCCGAAATTGTTCACTAATGCAATGGAGGATATGTTCAAGACGCTGAACTGGAAACGACATGGCATCAACATAAATGGCGAACGCATCTCTCACTTGCGATTTGCAGACGACATCGTCATCATGGCAGAAACCCTGCAGGACCTACAACAGATGCTGAATGACCTGGCTGACTCTTCTATACGCATCGGCCTACGGATGAACTTGGATAAAACCAAGGTCATGTTCAATGAACATGTTCTACCGGAACCGATTGCAATACACGGTGCCGTTCTCGAAGTTGTTCAAAAATATGTATACCTCGGGCAGACATTGCAGTTAGGTAGAAACAACTTTGAGGACGAGGTGAATAGAAGAGTTCAGCTAGGTTGGGCAGCGTTTGGGAAGCTACGTCAAGTCCTGACATCGTCGATCCCACAGTGCCTAAAGACGAAAGTCTTCAATCAGTGCGTCCTACCTGTGATGACATACGGAGCCGAAACGTGGACACTGACGGCACGGCTGATCCACAGGTTCAAAGTCGCTCAACGCGCTATGGAAAGGGCTATGCTCGGCGTTTCTCTGAAAGATCGCATCAGAAATGAGGTAATCCGACAGAGAACCAGAGTTATCGACATAGCCCACCGGATTAGCAAGTTGAAGTGGCAGTGGGCTGGCCATATTTGCCGAAGAACCGATAACCGTTGGGGTAGACGAGTTCTGGAGTGGAGACCGCGTCTAGGCAAACGTAGTGTAGGACGTCCTCAGGCACGATGGAGTGACGATTTGCGCAAGGTGGCTGGCAGGAGCTGGATGCAAGTAGCCCAAGATCGATCTGAGTGGCGTGCATTTGGAGAGGCCTATGTCCAGCAGTGGACTATGATAGGCTGTTGATGATGATGATGATGATGATGATGATGTAATTAGCACTTGTAAGTAACTAAAACACGTTGTGTCTATATAGAAACTAGAAACATGTGGATAAATATTATAAATATGAAAACAGTGATCAGAGGCGACGAGCGTGCCAACATTGTTTTTGACAACGCGATCATCTTATGGAGCTCCGTGGATCGTTCAAAGTACCTTTCGAACAGATGTCTAATAATGGTAACCATTATTAGACACTAACATTCATAACGCGCCCGCGGCCAACTTCATGGTGTTACTATTGTGTTACAGTGATGCGCGCGCATCTCGACATTTCACTCACATGATTTTTTCATAACGCGCCCGCGGCCAACTTCATGCTGTTACTTTTGGGTTACAGTGATGCGCGCGCATCTAAAAATTTCACTCTCATCATTTTTTCATAACGCGCCTAAAGAAGTATAACTTCAAAAAAGACAGACCTTAAAACATGAAATTATTAAGCAGGGAATCAGTGCAGCATTAACTAATATTTTTTTTTAAAATACATTGTGCTTTTACAAAAAAAATAACAACACGAAGCTTTAATTCAAAAGCAGTTTTTTGAGGCAAATTTTATTATTACGCAATATAGGTGAAATGTGTCGTTCTCCTTTCACGGTGCGATTTACGCCCGCAGAGCGCGCGGGTGTTTGCAGCAACCGCAGCGGGAGGGCGCGCGCGACGCCATTTCCCACAGAGTTGATGGGATGAGTTTTAAAATAAAACAGTTCTGCGGCCGTATGGACTATGAAATTTTAATAAATCCTAGGGAACATCGAAATCATAAATTACAAGATATTGCTCTATCTACTGTACTGTCATTTATTTATATAATTAAATTCCACAAAGTAAGTATAATAATAGTCTTCAGCAGTAGAGCTTTTAGAAATTATTTATTATGTGTCGACTTTGGGGTGACACATGAAAGCGAGTTGCTGTTTTTGAATACTATCTCTTATCTACACTCACCGGCACGGAAACTTGGCCACTCGTTACTTTTGCTTTGATTTGAATACAATATTTATTTTTGCATTTTAGTTAATTCAGATCTAACCCATGTTCACTTTTATAGTGGTTTTTTAACAATTTTTTAAGTGTTCATGAAATTATTGCATCAAAAAGAAAATTTTGATGAAAAGTGTCACTTTCACAGAAACTTTTACTTAATTTTCAAACAGTGCACACTGAAAAGTAAACTTATTTTTGTTTTTTTTGCACACGTCAGTATCGGGTGTTTCCACCCCTTGCCCTGATGACTGCCTGCATCTGATCTGGCATGCTTTGGATGATGTTTCTAACATCAACTTGCGATAAGGTCTCCCATACGGTCAATACTGCATTTCGAAGCTCGCCTAGCGTTTGCGGCGGGTTAGAATAGGATTTAATTTTTCTTTTGAGTATGTCCCAGATGTGTTCTATGGGGTTTAAGTCCGGGCTACGCGCAGGCTACTGTAATTTTTGAATACCAAGGTCTTGCAGGTAGTCCTTAACGCATCGTGCAACGTGTGGGCGTGCATTATCGTGCATTAACTGGAACTGGTCGTATCCAATAAGCCCCATATAGGGTACAACATGATCCTGTAGGATCTCCTTAATGTATCGAGTTGCAGTTAACCGATTGTCAATGATAACCAACTCCCTACGAGCGTAGGAACTTATTCCTCCCCATACCATTATGGAGCCTCCATGAAAACTAACAGTTTCAGTAGTAGTAATAGGAAAAAACCTCTCTCCTCTTCTTCTCCACACTCGTAATCGACCGTATGGTGCACGTAACGCGATTCTGCACTCATCCATGAACAAAACTTTAGCCCGTTGCTCGTGTGTCCAGTTGGCGTGTTCTCGGATGAAACGAAGCCGAGCTACTCGGTGCTGTCTGGAGAGTTCTGGACCTCGGGCTGGTCTTCGCGCTTTTAAATTCACCTCCTCCATTCTTCTTCTTATCGTACGCTGACTTACATTCACACCTCTTGCAATTTGGAGTCGCTGTCGTATCTCAACCGCAGTGAGGTTGACGGTTTCTCAAAATTTCCTAAACAATAAAACGATCGTCCCTAGTCGATGTGCATCTTACACCTCCACTGCCTGGTCTACGGCGATAGGTACCTGTCTCACGGTATCGTTTAAAGGCGTACTGCATTGAAGAACGCGGCACATTGAATACAATAGCCACCTCACGTTGGGTGAGCCCTTGGTCAATTAGGGCTACCGCTTGTGCAACTTGTGCTGGCGTTAAAGGCATTTTTTTTGCTTTTTAAGTAAGTTTGCACTTTATTAAAATCCAAAACAACACAAAAATTAAAAAAACGCTACAGTAAACTACACACATAACAACATTCAAAACTTCAATTATATTGCTTAAAATACGCGATGTGACTAAATCTCACAATTCACACCATGAAACGCTCAAACATAATGAATTACCTCTTAAAACAAAGCTTAGCATTTTTATGGCGCACCTTCATAAAAAACACTTGTTGTAAACACTTGTAACTTATGCTATAGCTTAAGAAGTGTTTGGCCAAGATTCCGTGCCGCTGAGTGTATTAGACAAGTCCGTCTGTCTGTGGTGCTGTTTCAGCGGCCAAACCGTAAGAGATAGATAAAGAGAATATTTAAGTTATAAGTTAAGAATAGTCTGATAAGACTACAAACCGGATTTGAGTAACGTAGCACTTCCGGTTTTCAAGAAATCAGGTTTTGGTGAACATTTGGTTCACTGGTTTGCTAGTCTTATATACAAAATTCTCGTGTCACAATGTTAGTTACCATACTCCTCCGAAACGGCCTGACCGAAATTTCATGTGCATATTCCGTGGGTCTGAGAATCGGCTACTATCTATTTTTCATATCCTTAAGTGATAATGGTTGTCCACCAATAACGTAGTGTTCTGAAACCTACAATGCGCCTTCGCGCCAAAATTCAAACTAAGTATTAGGTATTGTAACGTAGTGTTCTCATATGGGTTAGGAGGAATTTTATCTCAGGAAATTGATAGAACAGTACATTACACACCCCTCAATTTTTTTTGGACAATACTTTTTTTTTAATGTGGTATTAAAAAATAAATACATCTGCCCCCATTTTTATGACGGTACGAAGTTTGCTGGGTCAGCTAGTAATATCTAAAGTAATAATATAAATACTAAATATAAAATACTATAAAATCTAAAGTTTTTAAACTAATTAACATTCCGACACTCAAAAGGAATGATAGGCAAAATTCATATCTGTCAAGAGCAATTATACATAATTTAATACTATCATATAGTATGTCCGTGACCATGCAGACCTGTTTAAAAGTAGCTGTCATTAAAATAATTTTCATTATAAAAGATAAAATTTTGTTAAATTCTTCTGATTTCTGATTCTCTGATCATAAAATGTAGTATGAATACTTATTCTGCGAGTTAAAATGTTAAATGGGCCAATGTGAATATATAATTAGTTATCTGATACTGTATAATAACTAGTTTTAATAGGTTTTGTTAAACTGTTGAATCAACATGAAAATATAGAAAGACCAACGTCACCGAAGGTATTTAACTCCATTGAGTTAGTAAGAGAGACCTCGAATTGGAACGCCCGACTGGGGAAGCAACCTCCACCTTAAAGAGAAGCATTCCGAAAAGCATGCGAAACGTCAATAAATGAATAAATCGGTATCATCTATAACGTTGAAACTTGTTTTATTCACTGTTAAAATTTTGAGTTTAATGATTTTTAGAAGGCAAAATTCCGCAGGATAATGTACTCACAATACACTAAATACATATATTTTATTCGCGAAAATAAAATTTCTCAGATTTGAAATAGGATATTTCTATGGGTTTTCTTTAATTTCTTAATGTGTTTCTTCTTTGACTTTGTTCCATTTTCTTTTAAAATACGCAGCTGCTCATAATTGCTCTAGTTGTTACTGGAAACTTTGTTAATTTGTTTGATTTTTATTTTTAAATAAACTAATTAAATGTAATCACATATTGCTTGTATTCCAATGACATATTGTAAACTTGTTGTTTATAATAGGATACCTTTGTTATTTACAAAACATAGAAAAAGCAATTATTTTACACAAATGAAGTCGCATGCATTCACCAGTTATACACAGTGGTAATAATAATAAATTTTATATAATGAAATAGAAATAAATGTACATATATTTCGCTGGTGTACAATAAGTACGTGTCTAGCCTTATGTTAAATGTTCATTATTATGTTATTTTATTGGCTTTATTTTAATACTCTTTTACAGTCACACATTGTTCGTAAATATATTGTGTTATTGTAAAAGTCTAGAGTAGAGTCACCTGATGGCATTCGTAATGTTTTCTAATATGAGTGTGTGAACTAAACTTAGGCCCGTATTATAGAAAGATCCTCAGTGATTGATCTAGTCTTGAGCATAGTTAGAAAGGGATGTCGCTATATATAGCACATAGCGACATCCCTTTCTAACTGTACTCAAGTAAAGATCAACACTTAGTTGTCATTCTGTAATACGGGCCTTAGTGAACTAAAATTGTATGTATGTTCTTCAAAAACGCACGCACAGAATCCGTCGATAATGCGGCAAAATTTTATATATGAGCGCAGTTCTCTCATTATGTCTAAATGCTTAAGTTTTGACACGCATTTCAACATTATTTTAAGCCCAGCTAATTTTGACGATATCAATTCAATTCAATTTATTTCACTCATGTAGTTACATAGATGGTTACAAAATGCTTATAGTACCTAACATGAACCCTATCAGGGTATCGCAATATACAGTTTTAAAGATTAAAATTACAAAAGAATTTAATTAATAAACAATTATCGTTTCAGTCGTCGAGATAACTGAATTCTACTTACACTTAAGTTAAGGTTGGGTGTGAAAACCCATTTAACAGAATTTGAATAACATGTTATAGCCATACTCAGAGAAACAATCTTTTAAAGTCACACGCTGTCTTATTTCAACTTGATCGCAAACAAAGAGCCAAAGCTAACTTTAATCGTCGCCCACTTAATTTAATAAAGTTTTCTGACTTTTTTTAACTAATCTGTCAAATGTGTAACCATCATAAGTATACTTAAACAATGTTAAATATTAAAATGTGAAGTAAGTAGTTGTTGCACGTAATTTCGTCAGCATTAAATTTTCAGCATAACAGGCCCTGCTAGAATACCAGCGCTGCTGTGACGCGTTTGATTGCAGCAGCATTATGCTGAGGTAGTGTCCTGATTGACCTTTTATGCTAATAGATTAATCTGTTTTTTTTATTCTTTTAATTATGAATGATTATCAAAATATATTTTTTGTATGTTGTTTTGTAATGTGGTCAATTAAGTGTTTCTCTCCCCCCCCCCTCTCTAATAATAAGCTGTCTACAGAAAGTATGTATCAAGTTTAATTTTCGCGATAAAAAGTTGCAAAAGTTGCGTGTCATTTTTCATTTTTTTTGTTAATGTTTTTTTTTGTAACTTTAATTACATCGCCACATAAATTTTCGTTGATACTAGCCTGACGCATTCCATTTTTAATTGTTATTCAAAATTCAGGCTTTATTAACAAAGCATCGGTGTATTTGTTTCTTAGGTTTTCACGCACATCACTCATTAAATAAAACTAGTTTTTACGGGTTAATGCACGAAAACTTTATTTATTTATTGACGTCGTCAGAATAAAACTGACTTTTTTATAGTTTTATTCTGACGACGTAGCCCTTAAAGGCTACGAAACGTCAATAAATAAATAAAGTTTTCGTGCATTAACCCGTAAAAACTAGTTTTATTTAAAGCATCGGTGGTTCAGTCGTAGAGAGATTGCCTAATACGTGGGTGACCCGTGATCGCCTTTTTTATCCTTACAAATCGCCACAGAGAGACAAATAGTTACTTTCTGCGTTTACAAATATGCATACCAAGTTTATGCAAGGCACTTTTATGCTATGTCAGTTCATTGGGGTATTAACGACTTGAATCTATTGAAGCTATTTTCGAACAAGTAAAAAAGAAACATTGTGATTGAAAAAAAAAACAAAGAAAACATGCTTTAATGTAGTTTATTCATGTGCGTCGATATGTATTATTTCGATTATAATATAATATAGGTACGCAAGTTATTTTTAAAGCTCGACTCATGACGTCCAATGCGAAATCTAACAATGTAACTTTTACCCCAAAGAGGATTGATACAGTTAAGTTAATTTTAGAGACCCCATTGATACCTTTGCCTTTCATTCGATGAAAGTTTTGTTGCAAGATATATTTTTATACCTGCCTGCTAAGCAATTCTTGCTTTGTGCCGTTCAATGTTGAATGGTACAATAAGGTTTTTGTGAGTGTGTTTTTTTTTATAAAATACTCTCTGTACAGGTTTGAGCAGAAATCCCAATTCAGTTACTTTACTCATAAAGATAAGAGACTTCTTAGCCACATTATTTTGCACCTCACCAATTTACTAATGTAAATTAATGTAAACATTGAGATTTCATTACAAATGCAACTTCAGATTTCCGCATTTTTGAAATAATCCACAAGAGTGGTGGATTTAAAAAAAAAAACAAATATTATTCTTCCTTTCTTACTTTCATTAGTAACGGTATCCTTCGATAAAAATAATGATTAATACTGTGGAGCTATGACAAAATCTGATAGTTACCTGATGCTGTATTGCTTTGAAAAATTTTAAACCTAGTCCTCATTCCAAAATGCCCACTATAGTTTTGATTTAAACTTAACGTTGTCTCTATCTTCTGTTTAGCAAACAAAAGTGATAGCATCAGTTTGAAACCAGACTTAGCTTTAGTCAACGTTTCGTAATAAAGCAGAGTAAGTTTAACAATCTATTTAAAACTCTCAAGTGTCCTATTTAGGTTTTGAGAAAAGTTGATTTAAAAATACAGTTTGTTTAATCTTCCTACAAGAAAGGAACAAAAAGGTGTTTTTACTTTCAACATTAGAAATAAATCGTTAAACTATAATAAAATGAAATGGGTGACTTATCATAAACAATGCCAATCTAAAAATGATTTCCGGCAAGATTAGCATCTCCGTTGCACGCAATCTAAGCATCTTTTGCGCACGTTTTACATAACAACATGAGCAGTGATTTTTGTGTACTTATCTAGCAAAATAAGATAATAAAATATAGAGAATCTATGAATGTGTCTTTATTGGATGAATTGCGTCATTTTTACGTAAGTTAGAGAAAACGTGAGGATGATCGTGATTTTTATTCAAAGATGTCGGTTATTTTTTTTGCATGAAAATGGCCCAGCGTTACTAAATGACATTTCATCTGGGTATAGGCTCTACTAGTTAACTTTTATTAACACAATAGGGGTGATGACGGGGTACAGTAAATGATATTCTACTTATTCCGTCAGTTAGATGATTAAAAAATAATGGACACGTATTTTTTCTTTGGGCAATCAACCAAAAAATTACAAAGTTATAGCTCGTCAAAGTTTGGGAGTAGGGGCTCGTGACGTCACTTTTAAGTGAAAATTGTACCAAAATGTCACATCATGCGACTTTTCAAATCAATATATCTCTGTAATGTTTATATTATGTGAAAAAAGGAAAAATACGTGTCCAATACCTTTTGATAATCTACCTGATAAACGAAGAAAAAAAAAATAGTCATCATCCCTATTATTACTGTTTCAGAGGTCCTTCCATTATACTTTACAAAAGACGACAGTAAAATTAAACTACATTCAGTGGTGTTGTGTTTCTGCTGATGAGTAGGATTCCAGGGCTCCGCAGGGTAGGCCATTGGGTTCAGGCCTGCAAGATGAAGATGCCGCATATCTTCCCAAACTAAAATCCACTTACACTTAACATCATATGGATTGGGTTCTTTGTTAAGCCTCATTTCTTATTTATTACAAAAAATTTATACACAAATGTATTACTAATTATATATTTTGCTTACAATAATTATGACAAAAACCAATACATAGATTATGAAGTTAACTTTAGCAGAATTGACAGCTATTATTATTGTGTATTGTTTTCCACTTCTCTTACTCATAAGCCCTCAGGATACAAATGTCTGTTTTCTAGAATGGTTAATTTTCCCACGACATGATTTTTAGATTCCTATAATGTTTTCTTCCTAAAATGTCTGCTGTTAGGTCTAATGCTATTTGCAAAGTGCTATAATAACAAAATAATAATAAGTATTTATTTATTTTTTATTAACTAAGCTTGCAACTATTTAAACGGGTTAAATGTACCCGATGTAATACAATTTAATAGCAACACTAAATCATTTCATCATAATAAAACAAAGATTTTTATTTTGATGGTGAGTTCCAAGGCTGCCCAGTTCCAAGCATAAGGGTGGTGGATTCGGCGCACATAGAGGAGCTCGATGGCACAGGTGTTTAGCATGTTCGGCTGCGATCGTTGAAGATAAGCAATTTTCGCAGTGATCGGTCATTGGATGGGTGACCAATAATTTAGTATCTCGAGCTCCTCCGTGCTTCGGAAGGCACGTTATTCCCAGTTAGTCCCAGCTGCATCTGCAGTAGTTAGCACCAGTCAACACTAGGCCCGTAAGGCGTAAGGGGTCATGGTCCAATCTCCCTATTCCATCCATAGGGATGGTGTAAATAGCTTTAAAGTATATTCCTACTCTTGTTACCGACGGACTGAAGCTCTAGGTCTCACATTTTCTGTGCCAAGAAGGCGGATAAAATCGCGGGAATAAGGGAATTCTGTTCCGCTGCCCCGCCGGTGATCCTGCGATGCTGATGTCTTGGAGTAAAGATGGCATTACTCACCCAGGGATGTATGCAATGCAGTCCTGACACGTCCATACCAGACCCGCTGTTTCCTGGAGAAGCTGAAGATGACGCATTGGCATAGTTATGTATTTTTCATGTGGAGCGACAGCCGCCCAGTTTTAACTAACCACATAGTATTTTAATGGGACAGTAAATAAATGACGCCTCATTTCATGATCTGGAGACATTAATAGGCTGATGATAATGATGAGGTGTCAATAGGCATTTGTGGTGATAGCTTACCACCTGGCACGCCATATGACAATTATGGCAACCTTTTACATAAAAAAACATCAATTTTTACACTGTACAAACATACCAAAGGCAATGTTAGAGAAGTATTATTAACATATTACTACGTCAAAAAGGCCAAACCAGCTGATAATACATTGGAGTAAATATTTTCAATCCGGCAAAATATTCAAGATTATTTATTTATCAAAAACCTAAAGTTAGATAAGCAATTATGGATTATGGTTATTGTTACACCTAATTGTTTTTATTTTGTCGACCTACAAAAAAGCCATGGATATTGGTTTTGATATTAGAATTATATTATTATATTAGATTAGAATATTGTTTATTTATGAGCTATTATTGCCTTCCATGCTGAAGCGGAAGAAAAACACGGAATTCGTCGGCCATTTTCTTATTTGCACAGAAGTGATAAATGTGTTTAAATTAAAATTTTGTAGAAATATTTATTTTAACTTAATCTGGTTTGGCCCTTTTATGTGGTTTTATTGTTGTGAAAATGCTAATTTCTACTGAGATTTATAAGAAATGAGTTGAGCACACTGGCAACAAAGAATACTGAATTTATAGAAATTATCTTACACACAGCCAAATAGTTTGACTTGTTCTAAAGTGATGGTTAGGCTTTATATATATATATACGATCGGCTCACAGCCGATGGCATCGCAACTGTAGCCGTCGAACTCTTCAACTTCGTCGTCAACTTGACAACGACAGCCGCCAACTAGTCGTCAACCGCCACCGACGAGTCCATATTAGGCAGACACCGCACCCATAGGATAAAAGTGCGAAGACCCGGTCTTCACACGCCATGCTATAGAGACACGTATTTGATATAGCGTTCTTCCCCGCCCCACACGATAACGGCTAACTAGGGCCGAAGTCCGAGTCTCAGAGATGCCCACTAGTTGAGCTGACCCCCTCAGGTTTAAGTGGTCTAGAGGCTCCAGACGGAAAGGGGACTCCCCCCGTGGGGAGATGCCATCCGCCGGGAATACCTCTAAAGGCACTTGCCAATTCTCGGCATGAGGTCTCCTTAACATCTCGCAATCCCCAAACTGGTGACGCTGTAAAGGTTATCTGCGACCAACAGCATATATTCATTTAAAAACAGCAGAAGTCGAGGCGGCAGCCGTCAGCGAGTCGACAGCAGCCGTCGAGAGGAAGCGACGACTGCAGATGCGCTTCGTGTATATACGCCTCAGTTATATATTTGGAAATTGATTTATATCTTTCGCTCATTTTTGGACTCCTATCTGGAAGGGAATTGTAGAAAACCGCAGTAAATAACACTTCCTTTATAACATAAAAATAGACTAATACTCATATTCATGTCGTAGTCCAATAAACGTTGTAAATAAACCCTTATCTTTCTATAAGGCGTAATATTTTGTATGTCACGTGGAAACGAGGTTAATCTGTTAATCGATTTCCGACTACTTATACCTATATGAAAACAAATATGCGAAGCATTTATAATTACTTTTGTATTGAACAACCTTATGACAACTGACATAATATAAGTTTGACATCAATTAGAGTGATAACATTATTTAACCGAGAACGCATAATACTTAAAGCATTATTTGGCAGGTATGCTCCCAAAATTAGTGTGAGTCGCAGCAACTTACTGTACTTTTCAATTAAAGTACCGGTTATATAAAGCATGGGTTTCATCATTTGACCATAGTCTAATTTTAACATTACCGACCGTGACAATAGGGGTGATGACGGGGTACAGTAAACGAAATTCTATTTAGTCCGTCAGTTAGATGATCAAAAAATAATGGACACATATTTTTTCTTTGGGCAATCAACCAAAAAATGACGAAGTTATAGCGCGTCAAAGTTTGGGAGTAGGGGCTCGTGACGTCACTTTTAAGTGAAAATTGTACCAAAACGTGACGTCATGCGACTTTTCAAATCAATATATCTCTGCAATGTTTATATTATGTGAAAAAAGACAAAAATATGTGTCTAATACTTTTTGATAATCTACTGATAAACGAAGAAAAAAAAAATAGTCATCATCCCTAAGTGAGGCCACTTAAAGTTATGGTAAAATATAATTTTCACTAGCTCTGTCTCATATTAGGGCCCGTTGTTTTATACATAATTAAATGTGACTATACTCGTAGTTAAAATACGTTAGTAAAACTAAACATTTGTCAACGTTTTACAATGTATTGGACCTGATATCGTCTAGTAGTCACATTTAACTATAAATATAACTAATATATAAAATTCTCGTGACACGGTGTGCGTAATTGAAATACTCCGAAACGGCTCGACCGATTTTCGTGAAATTTTATATGCATATTCAGTAGGTCTGAGAATCGGACAAAACATCTATGTTTCATCCCCCTAAATGTTAAGGGTGGTCCACCATTAATTTTTTTTGTTTTTTTGATCATAATAAAATACATACAGCCCTAGTTTTTCTCCCTTCGTTCACCAACCCCTATTTTTTTATGGCGGTACGAAGTTGTTTGGGGCAGCTAGTATATATATATACACATATATATATCAAACATTAGAATATTAAATATTAATTAGCAACAAAATAATGCGTAACTTTACTTTGATTAGAAAGTAATACAAAAGTGTACACTGAGGTATTAGCACAGGCATTCTGTAAGATACAATCTCACTTACGATCGCATTTATTCGGATTTCTGACAAGTCAAATATCTAATACTAGCTGCTTCTACAGACATAGCGACATTTTTCCGTGTAATGGCGTAAAACATATCAAACTAATGTCTAAAATGGCAGCCACTGAAATCGGAAGTGAGATTACGTCATCCCACAGTGCCTAAAGACGAAAGTCTTCAATCAGTGCGTCCTACCTGTGATGATATACGGAGCCGAGACGTGGACACTGACGGTACGGCTGGTCCACTCGTTCAAAGTCGCTCAGCGCGCTATGGTATGGCTATTTCTCTGAAGGATCGCATTAGAAATGAGGTAATCCGACAGAGAGCCAGAGTTATCGACATAGCCCACCGGATTAGCAAGTTGAAGTGGCAGTGGGCTGGCCATATTCGCCGAAGAACCGATAACCGTTGGGGTTTCGAGTACTGGAGTGGAGACCGCGTCTAGGCAAACGTAGTGTAGGACGTCCTCAGGCACGGTGAAGTGACGATTTGCGCAAGATGGCTGGCAGGAGCTGGATGCGAGTAGCCCAAGATCGATATGAGTGGCGTGCAATTGGAGAGGCCTATGTGCAGCAGTGGACTAGGATAGGCTGTTGATGATGATTGATGTTCTTCCGTACCTTAATTAAAGTAGAATGTTACGTTTACTTTTTGAATTCGATAAATTGTTCGTGCTTAGGGTACTTGATAGTTTGGTAAGCGGTACATACTAGTCGATGTGCTAATAAAGTGTCACTTAATTTTCCTTAAGAAAATTACGACCTATCTATCACCGCCGAGCAAACAGAATACTAAAATGTGTGATGTCATGTTTTGCCTGAATCGCGCCAACAAAGAGTTTACGACATATGATTCATTTTTATATCGTATCTTTTATATGTAAAATATACTCATAATCCTGATCGATCGCCGAGATATGGCGTGAATAGCAATGGAGCAATAATATACTTTTTTAATATAGTAATTAGGCCAGTTTCTAGTACCTTGGGTGTATGCTTAAATCTCATCAATCGGTGTATAAACTTCGTGAAAAATACTACCCTCGGGAAAACAACTTGATTACTTTCCTTTCATCATCATCATCATCATTACCCTATTAATGTCCCCACTGCTGGGGCACAGGCCTTCCATAGGGAAGGTCTGTGCTCCTGCGTTAGGAACATTAATAGGTATGATATGATAAGCAAGTCCATAGGCTATGCCACCATTGCCACCATAGCTTACCATCAGGGGGCCATTCGCCATATCCGTTAATGCTAACGCTTTCGATTTCATTTTGTTATTTCTGACCGCCGAAGGTTTCAAATACCTCACGCTCATTTTATTTAATATTGTTATTACCAATGCAAAAGAAAAAAAAAGCGCGAGGCATTTGAATTGAAAACCTCAGGCGGCTGGAAATAACAAAATGAAATTGTAAGCGTTAGCGAATGTTGGACAGTCAAGAAAACGCATGAACAGATGGCACATGTCAACGAAATGAAGATGCTCCGCTAGGCGGGTGGGGTGACCAGGATGGACAGAGTTCGGAATAAATACGTACGGGGGAGTTTTAAAGTCGCACCAATCACAGACAAAATGACGGAAAATCGCCTTAGATGGTATGGTCACATCATGAGACGAGACGAAGACCATGTAGTGAAAATCGCATTAAACTTGCCAGAACAAAAGAGAGGTAGAGGCCGCCCGCCATCGACCTGGTGGTCATCATTGAAAGAGACCTTAAGAAAAACCAATTGCCAAAACCGACAACCCAGGACAGATCAACCTGGCGCCGTAGAGTGAGGAGACCCGACCCCAGATAACGGGAACAGGGACGGAAGAAGAGAGCGTTTTCCAAAGCATTTCCATGAGGCGATTGGCCCCCAGGTGGGCCATATACGCTTGTTTGACACCCTTTTAACATAAACAAATTTCAAGTGAAATATTCAACTTCGTGCCCGGGATGGCATTTGTGTGTTATTCAAAACACAATTTCCCTCTATGAAAAACATAGTCATAGTAAACTCCAATGCTGTATACAATCGACCTTAATTCTCAGTAATATCAAGAAGCAAAACAATCTCCGAATACGTTTCCACTTTCATAATTCATAATATAATAATCTACGTTCAAATGTTTTGATAAAACACGTGAATGCACGTAACGTTTCAAAACATGACATAGTTTTATAAATGACCAATGCTGCACAGTTTACAATTTATAAGTAACTGTTACATCGCCGACTATGCTGTGTCGAATCGTCCACAAGCGTAATAAAGCAATCTTAATATAAAAAGAGCAAGTAGGAACATAAACCGGCCAAGTGTGGGTCATATTCACGCACGACGGGTTCCGTATACAACATATGACACTATATTAAGAGTGGACACGAGTTGAGAGACATTTGAGGAATAGGTATTTGAAAAAAACTGTTGCTGTCACGCATTGGTAAATACCGTGTGATAAGGACAACAGTAGTTAACGCTGAAAATTGCGTATAAAAATTGAAAATTCGAGATTTGACTCTCGACGATTTCTTCCTCGAAAATTATTCACAAAGAATAATAAATAGTTATAATATGCCTCTATGTTTTGATTTGTTTGTAAATGCTTATTGAATCTTCCCACTAGGCGTCTTTAGTGGTGATAAAAATTTGATTATTTTTGGCATTTTTCGAGGGCTTCTAGTTTCTTTGAAACACAAGTTTTCAAAAAAAGGAAGACATAAGAGCATAGCATGAGTAAAATTATATTTTATGTATGAAAATTAAACATTTAGCGATAAAAATCGAGGAGGAATCAGTCGAGAACGTTTGTATGGAAATTTATTGAGCGCCTCCCCTCTTAATGTCGAGCAAAATACGGCGGACAATCACGTCTGGTTGTATGGGAGCCTTGAATATTTGTTTTATTTTCATATTTCAAGCGTCTACTTGTTGCCGTTATTAAAATGGAGCACAAAACGGCAAAAACATTCTGTTTTTAGTTTGTTGTTATTGAGGCAATAGAAATACATCATCTGTCAACTGTATAGCTTTCTCGGTTCATGAGATACAGCCTGGAGAC
Organism: Chilo suppressalis; assembly: GCA_902850365.2. Lineage (NCBI taxonomy): Eukaryota > Metazoa > Arthropoda > Insecta > Lepidoptera > Crambidae > Chilo > Chilo suppressalis. Next base: position 10,336,246 of record OU963917.1, on the reverse strand, counting down.
AGACAGATGGACAGTGGAGTATTAGTCTTAGTAGTCGTGGAACCCAAAAAAAAAAGTCAGGTTTGTAGGTAGCTTCTTTGCCCTAGTCGAGGTGTTTTCATGCTAAATTGGGAGAGATGAAAAAAAGAATATTGAGCAGATGGAAAAAAACTTTCATAGAAATGGGTAAAGAAATCATTTTCGTAAGTTTTATAGTGAACGGTGTGGTGAAAATTTAAGCACAAAAATGACAAATGTTCATGATGTGTTTTGGAGTTTGTAAGGCGTACAGTACATAACTTTAAAATTGATAAAAGTCCATAATGATAGGGGAAAGAATTCTGGAACTGCAAGGATAAAAAAATATTTATAAGTACCTACTTATCTAATATATTTTTATATTTTTTTTTGTTTAGGCATGTAACTGCTCGATGTTTAAATCTAAATAAAATATATTACTAGAAAAAAATTCACGCAGACCAGGTCGTCCCGCCTGCTGCCTGGTCCGCATGAAACTTTTTCTAGTAATATAATTTAATATTATTTTATTGATTTCCAAAAAAAGCTCTTATAATTAACTTAACTCTTATAATTAACTCTTATAATTTTATTTATGCACGAAACTTTGTTTATTTATTGACATTTCTTTATTTTTTCTTTTATTTTTTTAACGGTAAGATTATGAGTTTTAACGGTAAGAGTAAAAAACATGGGTTTAGTTTACTGTTGAGCCATCGTCAACGTTAATAATTGGACTACGATTAGCGTTCTTATTTACTGTCTATTATGGGCTACATAAGTTTTGTTGTTTAACAATGATATGGTTGCCTATGTCCTCGCGTGTTTGTATGAACAATTGAACAACGTGCGACCGTGTACTTCAGAGACGTATGGTTGTTTTCAAAACAAATTGTACGAAAAACAAACATGATATTGGTATCTGAACTGTAACTGTATGTGTTTCGATGTACAAGCGCAGAAAGAAACACTGAAAACTTGTGTAGATTATGTGAGGTAACCTGCCCCTAATTTATTATTTTCTAAATGAAGCTGAAACTAGCAGACATGGTAGCAGACTCAAAACGTGTCGTATTTGTAGCAAATGGTAGTTCTTATTTATTTAAAAGTAGAGGAGCTCGATGGCGCTGGTGGCTAGCTCGTTCGGCTGCGATCGTTGAAATTAAGCAATTTTCGCAGTAATCGGTTATTGGACGACTGCAGATGCAGCCGGGACCAACGGCTTAATGTGGCTTCCGACGCACGGAGGAGCTCGAGATAGTAAATTTTTTGGTCACCCATCCAATGACCGACCACTGCGAAAGTTGCTTAACCACAACGATCGCAACCGAACGCGCTAACGCCATCATGAACTTGAAATATTGAATCTCGAGCTCCTCAGCTAATATAAGCTTTGTCTATTGTTGTATTATTAAATTAGTGGCTGGTAGTTGTAAATACTTAACTTTACTACTTTCGTAATGGTCGGTCATTGGATGGGTGACCAATAATCTTCTATCTCGAGTTCCTCCATGCTTCGGAAGGCACGTTAATTCGTTGGTCCCGGCTGCATCTGCAGTCGTTAGTCATGGCCCAATATCCCTATTCCATCCATTAGGAAAGCCTGTGCCTCAGTAGTTGGGACATTAATAGGCTGATGATGATGATGATGAGGTGTCAAATAGATATGGCATATCGCGCTGACCACTTGTTCCATCGAGCTCCTCATGTGGACTTGCTCTATCACTCGCACCGTTACTTACCCTGCAGAAAGCCCTGCAGGCCAATCGTGCTATGTATTATTTTGAACAATCCGCCTAACTTCAATCATGGTTCAATCTCAGTCCAATTCTAATTGCAACTCAATACGAAATCTGTATCGCGCTAATTTTCACCAGTCAACTGAAATCTACACAATTATGTATTTGATTGAAGTTTAGTGTAGTACTGTCCAATCGTGATATGTTTACATCTCAGTTAGCTGTCAGAACTTTAGCGTGATGCGAAATGGCATAAAAAGTTGCATTTCGTTTACGGTTCAATACATTTCAGTCGTTTGACCCGAATCCCTCCCCGTGGAGCACTGAAACCTTACTAATCGACAGAAACACAACACTATCTTAAAGGTAGTGTTATTTTACTGTAACTGACTGAGACTGAAGTAACAGGTGAAGGTTACTTCCACAGACGGATGCTCTAAGTTTAAGAGTTCACTGAATATAAAATTTTCCTCGTTTCAAAGTGTACTTTTTTTACGTATTATTCTACTTTTATAGCGCGATGAAACCTGCTAGTTATCCCGAATTCGATTGCCAATGGAATTCGGGTAAACGACTAAGTGTTAATGAACGGAGTCGAGTACGCCCGAAATCGGGAGTTTTCCTTTTGATCACCCTACCTGAATACGGGCTAACGATTAAATGTAATTGAGCCGTCATGATGGCTACTGCTAAACGATGACCCACATATTAATGGTGAGTCAGTTTAATGTGCGTCTTTCGGTCGCGCGTTAAATAAGTACTTACCTTCTTTTATTTCCTGGGTTTCTATTAACCGCAATGCACGTTGTACGTTGCATGTATTAAATTGTGGTGAATCCTCAACCACTGAAATCATTGTCTCAAACTCCTAAGTAGCTTAAGTTTATGAGTATAAGGAAGGCAGTATAATGGTAATTTTGTTACCTTAGAATCTTGCTTGAATTTTCCTATTTAGTGAGTTACATTAGTCATTTACAACATTGTCTTACCTCAAAGGAAACTTAATTTTTATTAGGTTAAGGAATGCGTATTATTTTTGTATCAAAGCCTAAGTCCTGTTTAGTAAGTAAGTTAGTCGCTTAGTCATTTAACAAATGACTTCAAATCATTGTCTTGTTTCTTAAGATAGGGAAATTTTTGTAGGTAGGTTAAGGAAGACAAATTATTTTTGTCTCTAAGCCTTAATCCATTCGGTAGGTAAGGTAGTCCAGTCGTTGAAAGCGTACCACTCCAACACGAACCAGGGGGCCTACCGCCTATCAGGATTGCTTTGGCTATTGTTATAACTTATGATTTCATTTTGTTATTTTTGACTGACGAAGGTTTTCATATACCTCACGCTCTCTTTTTTCTTTTACATTGGTAATAACAATATTTAAGAAAATGAGCGTGAGGTACCTATTTGAAAGCCTTCGGTGGTCAGAAATATAGAAATAAAATCATTAACTACAGCAATAGCCATAGCAATGAGGATCTCGAAGGCGGAGATGGTTAGCGCGGTTAACTTTGGCAGTGGTCGGTGACTAATAATCTTCTATCTCAGTTCCTCCGTGCTTCGGAAGGCATGTTAAACGGTTGGTCCCAGCTGCATCTGCAGTCGTTAGAACCCGCCATTCCCCACTGGGACAGCGTGGTCGGTCATGGCCCAATCTCCCTATTCCATAGAGAAGGCCTGTGCCCCAGCAATGGGCACATATTAATGTAATTAATCAGCCTATTAAGGCTGATGATGATAATGATGACAGCAATAGCCAAAGCAATCACGTTAGGCTAGAGGCCGTCGTCAGGGTCGTCCTCGATAAAGTAATAGAATATTTCAGGACTAATTTATACCATTTCATATATATAATTTCGATTAAATCTGCGCACTCTAGTACTAAATATACATTTGAAGGATTTAAAATATCTAAATCTTTAATCACCACTGAAATAATTTCTGTGTTTATCACTAGTATCAATCACTATCAGTTCGGTTTCAAGTAAATATAATAATTATGACATACATCAGTATTATAAGATGAGATAGCTCGATTGCGTATTAAAATTCATTTATAAACCTAACAATACAGAAAATATACTTATCTTGTGAGTGTTGTATTAAAGATGTATCTCAAGTGGTAGGATCAAGGAAGTAAATATATTTTTATCACATGTATTTGTTTGGTTGGTAACTGGTTTGTTATCTGTTTACTGGGACCAAAATAGCATTTAAATGCCTAGGTACTAGAAGTATAAGAATCCTTATTCAAATATAAGGAATGTAGATGTTGTTAGTAAAAGTTCCAATCAGCAAAGAGATCGATCACGAACATCTTATGCACGAGTCAAAAGTAGTAAAAAACTTAAACGCGCGCTTGTCAAATTAATAAAAAAAGAATGTGAATAAATAAAAACGCGTGATATACGTGGGGGACATTCAGAAAGTTTTGAGAAAATAAAAAACTAACTTGTATGAAAGAAATATTTTTATTAAATCTATTTAAAGAACTATCCACCAGCCTCTATACAAAGTTTCATGCGTCTGAACCAATTTTCAAAACATTTTTTGCAGTTCTCCGCAGACACCTCTTCCACGGCCTTGCTGCTAGCGCTTCTTCCGGCGATGAAAACTGTATCCCTATGAGCTGATTTTTTATTTAAGGGAATAAAAGGATTGTAAGAGGGTGTCCCAAGACTCTGACCGGTGTGGAGTCTAGGAAGACCTTCGTTTTGATCGCAGAGTGCGCGGGCGCGTTGTCGTGGTGTAGAAGGACCCCGCGGAGCCCGCTGTTCGCTTGTTGCTCATTGCAGAAAAAACTTCTGGCAAGCATTTTGTGCTATACCATTCGTTGGAAGACTTGCCGCCATTAAATCGAATGTAACGTCATGTAGGTAATGACTTTCTAGGTAAAAGCTGTGTTCCTGTCGAAAAAGGATAGCTTTCATTGTAAGCGATACGAAGTTCGTAGGCTCCGATTTTTTTTATAAAATCAAATAAAATTCGAATTTGTGTATGTGTGTATGTATAAAAAAACTTATAAAACTACAAGCAATAGGCATTCTGTTAAAAAAAACACCAAAATCGACCCAAAAAGAAGTTATACATTTTCAACTTCGTCTCATCGTTGAACTTAAAAAATAACGAAAAAAAAATCTAACTCGAAAACTACGAAAAATCGTAGATGGGGGTTAAATTGATAGGTATGGTACTCCGCTATCAGCTCGCACTGGTTTGACGACCTAAATGAAACACTCTGTATATATTAGTGTCCTCGTGATATATGGGAGTGCTTTAGAGTAAAAAAATGTAGTCGTATTGGTGTTTTTGTAAACATTTATTGAACAGATTTTTACTAGAAAAAATTTCACTCGGTCCAGGTTTCAGACCGGTTTTTTTAGACAGTATTTTATTCTGTTTATTTATAAAAAAAATAAATAGATATCTAAAAGGGCTACGTTTTGTAGATTGTACCAAACCTACAAGCGGCCCTTGTGCAGGCACTCCATTGTGCTACAATTGTGAAATATTACCGTAACAGCCACCGAAGCGTGGCGTGGCTTCTTACGACACCCGAGAAACCGCGCTTTTTATTTATAAAATAAGAAATTAAAACGGAAACATTGAGATTAGCTTACCTACTTGGAACTGACGATGAAAACTTTCAAGGTCCCCAACGAATACACTCGCGAGCAAGTAATCGGCCCATTTCGGGTTTGAGAAAATATATTTTTATACTTTTCAATTTCTGTAACGGTTTTAGGGTTTCGTAGTCCTGACAAGGAACCCTTATAGTTTTGTTATGTCCGCTTGGCCGTCCCCGGTTTTGCTTGGGGACCGTAGAGCTGTAATTTTGGAGATATATATGTATACTACACACTTTGACAAAATGGAAGAATAAAATTTTGGAATGTGGATGTTTTTTTTTCATCATGTAACCCATCGTGTGGGATATCGTTAAATAGGTCTTTTAAAATTATTACGGGATTCCTAAGATTATTTTTAGTAAGAGTCTAACATGACCTTGCGGCCGGCTGTAGGGTATCCACGAGGATTTCACACTCGCTCCCCAGCCTGGGAGGAAACAAAAAAAATCGGCGGTTATCATTCGCATTTAAAATAAAATGTCGAATTGATTTTGAGTTTAAGAAGCAGTTTGACATTGTTTAAGGTATTTTAGTTAAGAAAAATAAATTGATATTAATTGGTTTTTATTATTTCCGATGTAGAAAATAAAGAATTACCACAATTTATTTGAGCAGGATGCTCAGGGTGGAGGGAATATATTGTGGTAACTACAGGCAACGGAATCGGACACGCACTTGGCCGGTGTTTTTGTCTATTTCTTTAGAAAGTTTCAACTAGTATCTCATAATTTGTCTAGTGTGCATGGTACATAAATAAAAACTATATTTGAAGAACTGTAGAACAGACGATTTTTATAACTGGAATTGATGCTGTCAGTGTGTTCGCGAGCGAAGTGTTCTCCAATATACATAAAACTGCATTAAATTAAAAACACTATTCTGTCCTTGGAATAAGTATAGATGTCAGCAGCGTTGCCAGATTTTTTTGCCAAGTCCTGATTTAGGAACTTTTTGAGTGAAAAAAGCGGGATTCTTTCGTCGAAAGCGGGACATAGTAAAAAAACGTATATAATCCAAAGTTTTTGAATATTTATCTTTTTATTTAAATTACGTTTTGACGACCTCCGTGGTCGAGTGGTTTGTCTTGTTTGGAGAGGTCCCGGGTTCAAATCCCGGTGGGGACAGATGTTTGTGTGATGAATACGAGCATTTGTACTCCAGTCATGGATGTTTAATATGTATTTCTATAAAAAAAAATATACTTATATATGTACAGTTTATGTATTCTATCCGTTACCCTAGTATCCCATAACACAAGCCTTATAGTGCTTACTTTGGGGCTAGGCTAATTGGTGTGTGTTGGAAATAAAAAAAAAAAAAAAAAAAACAATAGGTAGGTACGGCTTACAGGACCTAGTAAAAATATTCATAGATAATGTATTTAATAAAAATCTGATATGTTAAATCAGATTTACGCTATCGTTAATAGTGATGTTACGGTCTTGAATTTTGACAAACCGGATTTGATCGGTTAGTAATACATGCAAATCGGTTTCCGAACCGAACCGCCAAATTTTCAGTAAACCGCGGTTTGAACCGGTTTGAACCGTTTGACGAGTTGACGAATGAAACTTACGAAACAACAGGTGCTATTTTTTTTTAATTCTACATATTTTATTGATATTACATCGTGCAAATATTTAAAGGTAATTGAAAAACAACAATTAAAATATGAAAACAAATAATAATAATCAGAATTAAAAATGTCACAATAAAAATAAACAAATATCTATGTAATACCGTGTTTAAAAAATTACAAAAAAATACATAAAACCGTACTTCTTAACTTTGAGAATAAAATACAATTTTAATAATGAACCATATAATAAATACGTAACTTATTTTTGTAAAATCATTTGAGTCGTAGAAACTTTATTTGGTACAAACAACAATTAAAAAGTTTTCTTACAACTATTTAGGAATAATATTTGGTCTATTTTTTTAGAAGCTGGGCAATTACGTCGCATATTACATAATAATGAAAACAAAATTACACCGTCAAGTTAGTCAAATCTACCAGAGTCCGTTTCATTTCGGTTCGGTCGGTAAGTCGGTTATGGCTGTTGTATTTAAATTGTCGATGCGCGCTAACCGTATCCGCTGCTGTAAGTCGGTTCGTATTGGTCGGTCAAGTTTTATTAGGGTCGGTAAAGCACGTCAGGAGCCGCACGCGATTTGTGGATGGCGGCATAAACAAGAATTGACAGGCGCGCATGCGCGCAGCGCGATACGAACGAATGCCATGGTAGAACCGGTTTACGAAGACGTTAACCGATTCAACTCGGTCCATGCTCAAACCGGTTTGAACCGGTTTGAAAAGTCAAGTCGTTACATCTCTAATCGTTAAATAGTCGAGTCTTTGTTTGAGAGTTCTTCATTACGCGCTGTGCCACCCGCCCGCGCTTTCTCAGTACGCTGCATGCACGGTCCAGTTATTCTCGAAAAGCGGGATTGAGCCTGTCCCGCGCGGGACATTAATTGTGATTTAAAAATCGGGACGACCCGCCAATATCGGGACGTCTGGCAACGCTGGATGTCAGTGTTCTTATAAGCGCTTGCTGCTTTTAAATAGTGTGACAATTTAACCACTACTTCCTAAGCGTATGGTAGTTAGCCAAGTTTATTATCTAAAGCTTTAATTAGTTAATTTATAGGCTGAGGAGACGAAAGCTCGTTAGGTCTGGACAACATAAAAATTGCTTTTCAGAGAATGGGCAAGCTTTTTACATTTTCTAAATCATCTTTTAAATTTTCAGAATCCTTACTTTTCCATTCTTTTCTATGTGATGTCAAAATGCGTCTAGGTAATAATGTTTTTTCATATGCAGATTATCATTTTTCTAAGTATCAGATTTTCAACATTTTCTATTGAATTTATAAGGATCTTGGGAGTCTTTTTAACCGACTTTCAATTCGGTCGGTATGTTTTTATTTTCTTATGTATGTACACCGATTACTCCGACATTTCTGATCCGATTTACGTGATTCTTTTTTATAATTTATTCCAGTTTTTCCCAGTAGTTTTAATTTTATAAGCATATTTGTTATGTTTACGATGTCATTTTCACGATACTTTGTTCATTTATGTACACCGATTATTTAAAGATTTCCTATATACTATCCGATTTAGCCTCTGATATTTATTATTATTATTTATTATCTTTTACTGCGCTCGATTACATGGTGCAATTACATGGTAACGATCTCGTTAATAGCTATAATTAAAATATATTAACAGACACAACTCGTTAATAAAACGACTTTTGAGAACGTCTACGGGGGTGTACTGATTCAGCCATTACATGATTAAATTAATTGAAGTGAAACTTTGTGACGTTATAGAATACGCCAACTGATCCCAAAGAGTAATAAAAACGTTCAGGTGAACTTGTAATCGGCCGCTATTCAGGCATTAACAATAGCAGTATAGATGCGAATAAAACGGGGAATATTTACACCTTTCGCTGAAAAACACATCAGATTTTCTCCTTTTTACATCTTATGTCTGTACAAAAGTCTTTAGAAGATAGTCTTATAGAGGTCAACATTTATTCTATTACACAGCCATTAGCATATCTGCACCTGCTTAACTGCCCATATTCAGTTAATAGCGTTATAAAGTTTTAACAGCTGAGTAAAGGCGTAAACAATATATCAAATAAACGGCAATAGCGTTTTAAGGGTAGGGAATATCTACCATTATTCAATTACTATTCGGAATATAGCGTTTTAATATTTTTTATGAACCAATATTCAGCTTAAGTTTCACCAGTGACTGTTAATAAAGGTTTTATTAGGCTCAAAGTGTGGAAGTGATTAAATATACAGCATTCTGTGTTACTTGGGATACAGCTTCAAAAAAAATATTAAATAAAAATACTTTACAATACATGTAATATAATTCATACAATAATTTCTAAGAAGAGTCGATTTTTGCTCGTAAGTGTACTGTCAGTAATCTGAAACTAATTTATTCCTCCTACTCCTAATTTTCGCAATTGTGTTTGTGTTTTTTTTGTTTGAATTTGTCTGGGTTTAGTCCATAATTGCTGCTGAACATTTGAGTTGTATCCTTTCCTTTATTATCTTACTGTTTAGGGTTCCGTATCCAAAGAACCAGAACAGGGAACATTTATGACGCCAAGAGAAGTCATTTAATTTTCAAGTTTGACTAAGGTTGATACTGTTAATTATGTTATATCTCCCTATTCCATCCATAGGAAAGGCCTGTGCCAGCAGTGAGCATATTAATAGGCCTGATGATGAAGATTTAACACTAGGTGGAGGAAAAAACATTAAGAAATTACATGACTACGAAAGAAATTGGATTATTACTTTTTGTCGTAATAGCGGCTAGAACATACTTTGTGATTTTAAGCGCGGCCTAGAGCCACAGACCGGCGCGCGGCGACTTTGAGTGCAGCCTAGAGCCACAGAGCGGCGCGCGGCGACTTTGAGTGCAGCCTAGAGCCACAGAGCGGCGCGCGGCGACTTTGAGTGCAGTCTAGAGCCACAGAGCGGCATGTGGCGAATTTTTAGCGTGGCCTAGAGCCACGGAGCGGCATAGTAGCGCGTCGGCTCTTGTGGCCATTTCGCAGTGCTGTGCGCCGCTTGTGTTTTGTGCCATGTTTGTTTGTTTTATTACATATTTGCCATGAAACTATAGGGTAGTAGTAGTAGTAGTAGTACAGTATCTTAGTATGCACTGCGCCTTATGGTTCATGAGATACTTAGCTTGGAAACGAGTTTCTGTGATATGAAATCCTACAAGGGAATGATGATGACAAGCAAAATAAACAAATCATTATTTATTATCTACAGACAGAGAGTCCTTTAGTCCAATACGTATCAGTTAGTCTCAGTGCGTAAGAAAATGCATAATACAATAAAACATTGACCCGATCAATTTGTTTCCCTTTGCAAATGATGTAAATTCAAAAACGTTCTTGCCTCATTAACTGTTTACTGTTCTCAATCTACAGAAAATAAAGTGTCGCAACTTTAGGGCTGTCATTTGTCTCAAAAATGGAATATTTACCAGAGGCTAACATATTATTGTATTGAAAATTATAACACTTGTCAGTCCGCAATTGTCCGGGACCGGGAGTACAGGCGCAAAGTCAGATGACTCGACAGAAAAAAATTCTCACCTTGCCAGCTTGAATCCACTCACTCCACGAAAACCTAAAAATCGTCACTAAAAACTCACCGGCAAAAACACAACGACACCAAAAGGTGTTAGTAGTGTTATTCACCTGCGGCCTTCTCTGAGGTAAGAATTCTAAATACGGGTGACAGATCCTCTATACCAAGGACGGGCCGAACTACGGCCCGCGGGCCATCTCCGGCCCTTGAATCCATTCATCAAACAAAAATCAAAGATATTCATCAAAAAGTTCTATTTTGTCACATGTGCAGCAAACTAATCAGGGTCGTGTTGACACAGCTACTTTGGGGTGCGATCGATTTCTAAAAAAAAACCATAACCTTGGCCTTATATATGTATATTCTGATGGTTACAATTGGCACGATTAGGAAAATGTTTGCCCATTCCTGGTCTATAAACTTCTTTTTGCTTTCGATTTGGTTATGCGAAATAATCTACTGGATCTATGTATTTACCAATAAAAAAAATAAGTATATAATTTACGATGTTGCAAGCCCTACGGACCATGTAGATTAGTGTCGAAAATCAATTTATTTGTGCAATGCAATAGTACGTTATCTTCTATCGAACGAGCAATTCAATAACATAATGCACTAATGGATTACCTTACTACTTTCTGCTTCAAGGTCTGAGTAAAAAGAACACAATTTAACAACATAGTGATGTGGGGGAAACGGTAGATGGCGCTTTATCTAACAAACGAGTTTGTATCACTTAACGAATTAAATTTTGGCGAAAAATGAAATGCAGAGTAAAGTAAGATTTTTGTATTTCGACGGGCGATAAAGCTGGGATGGTAACCAACAATGACCTTGCAGTAGATTGCAAAACTCTTTTAACTATTGTTAAAGACACAAAGTGAATAGCTTGGCACCAAGCGAGGCTCCTCATAGTGTGTACCTACAAATATATACCTATAAACATCATTTGCCCCACTGGGATTCGAACCCGTGACCCCTGAGTAGGCGCGCCTTGGAACCCGGCGTTCATACCACTCAGCCAAGGAGGTCCATGAATTTTAATAAGTTATTATACCTACCTACTGTGATCTTCCCGAAGAATTATAAATTTTCACTCTTTAAGGTAACTTGGGAAACCGAAGCAATTAGGTATAAAACAGAATCTATCAGACAGAAGATATTAAGATATTAAGTCTAATCAATCATTAAATTATTAAAAGATACTTGAATCAAATCTCTAAGCTATTTAGATGCGATGCTAAATAGTATTAACTTAAATCAACGATAATCACACTAATATTATAAAGGCTAAAGTTTTTTAGTGTGTATGTTTGTTACTTCATCACGTCTAAACGGCTTGAACGATTTTAATAAAATTTTGGTATGGAGTAAGCTGACATCCTGGATTAAAACAGGCTACGTTTAACTGTAGGAAAATATCCCTAATAAACCACGGGGTACAGCTAGTAATATAATATACCTAAATAAAAGTATAGGCTTAAGTGTAATAAGTGAAATTGTTTGTGCAAACATAGTCACATAGTACCTATATCAATGAAATTGTTACTAACGCCTTTTGGATCACATAGTTGTTCGAGTTAATAAATAAATAATTATTATAAATTATAAAATTAAACAATATTGTTTGGTATGTCACCACACGCCATGACAAGTGAATGATTCAGCAATGACGTCACAAAGCTTTGAACGGTCAAAATTTTAAAACAATGTTTACATAAGGAGGACCCCATTACGAATCTGAAAATCAAGATTTTTAATCTGTGCTGCTGCCCTGAGATATATATCTATACCCACGAATGTAAATAATACTTTCATGCACATATTGCATTAATAACAACAAAATTTTTCATTAATTCATCTGAAATTTTTGTACCCAGTAAACAAAATGTAATCAATACTGAAATGGTACGCGTGGATTCTTTTCTAGTAAACTTTTCTATAGATTTAAACATCTAGCAGTTAAATGCTTAAAAAAAATATGTAAATGCAATGAAGAGCAGTTTGCTGGCCTATCAAAATCAAAAATTCTTTATTCAGTTGAGGCTGTTACATGCACTCATGAAAGTCTAGAAGCTCGGTTCGTAAAGCTACGACGGGTCTCCCTTGCACTGCGAAGAACCAGAACCGGCAAGAAACTCGGCATTCTGTTAAGTTCGACCTTAATGTTTCCGTGGTTATCTTGCTCCGCTGATCTTCTTCATCGTCGTTTCCTCATGTCATCATTCCTGAGGGTCGTGACCTTTCAGGACAGCACATTTCACCAACGATCTCCAGACCGTTCTGTGTCCTGCAAGGCGGATGGACGCCTGCAAGTTGCCATTCGTAGTTTCTTTAACTATGTCCAACCACCGGGACGGAGATCTGCCCCTACTCCTCTTAATTTCCACGTTTCCTACGACCAGAAGCTTTTCAAAATTATCTGGGCTTCTCCGTGCTACGCGACCTGGCGCGGACTGAGCTGACCGCCCCGCGCCGCCGTCTGCGTTACTGCATATAAACTGGTTTGTATGATCCACGGCGGGCAGCCGCGGACATGCCGCGCCGCCACTGCCCGCCGGGCACCTGCGGCGCGGTCTTTTTGCCCTCTGTGTGCGTTTGAAGTATAGGATTCACTTTGTGCTATTATTCGCGGCGAAATTGATCGGCCCGCCCCGCCCCGTCGTCTGCTTAGCGCCTTATTGTGCATTATTAATCTAGGCAGTAAGTGTCCAGCCTGGAAAAAAATAATTGAGACACGTAAAATATTTACTCTTAAAAAATCTATGTTATAATTTTTAAATAAAAATGGATTATGTATTCCAATATTAGTTTGTAATTTGTTCGTCCCGTCAACAGGTATTGTTTTTCGAAATAGCTTATCTGCTGCAGACATTGTGCAATTCCACTTATCTTTTGTTTTTTTTTAATCTCATCAAACATTTTTACAGTACTAATCATATTATTATTATAGTCACAATTTTTATAACTCTAATAGTCCACTAAACTAGATTTAACTTTGATTACAATTTGATTACTTATAATTGTGTTAGCGGAAATGGTGAAAAGAATGATACAATGAAAATAAGTATTTATATATCACATATAACTATAATAACAATTTACGTACAGTGAAATAGAAGAAAAAAAGTATCAAAACAATGGTGTCCTAAATTTGACAACAGTGCATCCTTGTCATTCTCTATACAGAATGAAAAGAAGAGACAGATGTTAAATTCAAGTTTAGGTTTAGTTAGAGAATCATGGCAGAATCGCCACCACTATTTTCCTACCAAAGCCAAACCTACTTTTTAGTGGTGGGTCAACCGTTTTCGATGCCAAAACAGGGATATAAAAGGCTAGAATAATGAAAAATAATAAACTTTTCGCAAATGTCACAATGGCAACGCTCAAGCTCCTGCATCCAAATAGAAGTGCAATGTAAAAACCAACATGATATGCCTACTTTTACGCAAAAATCGTCGACCTCATCAAAACCAATTACCTATATTAAGGACGTCCAATCGACCTCTTATCATCGTGACCTTTATCCCTCGTCATTAAAGTTCAAATTGGAACGGTGAATGTCAACCCGACCTTCTCCGTAAGCCGATATGGCCGGCAATTCAAAGTATCCTGTGGATGAATTAACTTACACGTGATTAGCAACTCACAGAGGAAGTTTTTACCGTTTCTTTAGAAGTTTTTACCGTATCTTCTCCCTTTATGATTTAATCTAAGGGTTCATCATATTTTAGTAGGCAGTGTTGATTCAATTCTTATTAAATCTTTAAATTTCTGATATCAGTGCATTAAGGAAATCCCTTGTCCCGATCATGTCGCTCGTTTTGCTAAAAGTACATATATCTCCTGGAATTTTGTTAATCTGACATATAAAGAAAATTTTACTAGAAAAAATTCTACCGAATTCCGAAAATTAAATTAGTGCGTCTCAACGATATTAATATATCGTTGGTGCGTCCACCCAGATAGCGATAAATGTAGGGTCGAATCCCGTCTGAAATCTAGACCGAATGAAATTTATCTAGTAAAATTTTCTTTACATTTAAACATCTAGAAGTGAATGAATATATTCTTTATTGCACTATTACACACAATACAGAGAACATAAAACACAGGAACAAAAACACAATAGGCGGCCTTATTGCTAAGGTAACAATTTCTACCTTTGGCTAAATGAAACCATACCATAAGAATAGAACGAACAGCGGGCTAGTGTATTGTAAAAACGTAAATATAAGAATATATAATATAGTAGATAAAAAGATAAGTTAAATGCTTAAAAATAAAAATATAGTAAGTAATGATCTGACATCACTGCTCATATGCTTTATTTAAATGTTAAAGGTAGATTAATGATGCAATTTCAATAACCGAACGTTACGAAATACCTAATAATTTATTTACAAAATAAAACTGGGGACTGATAACGACCGATTTCATTGACTGGATTTGTAAATTACCTGTTTGATAAGCTGCATATTTACCGTGGAAAATAACAATCGTTTAGTATAATTATCTACTTATCAGCTAGATTACGTTAGGCACCAGCATAGTTTGCAATCGTACCCATCTAGATTCTAAAGGTCGGTGCGTCAAGACCGTCGCAGAAGGAGATAGATATAATTATCAGCTAGAACTTAATCCTACTCGTCTTACTAATATTACAAATGTGAAGGTTTGTATGTTTGTTTCCATGCGAATTCGAATAGTTTGCGAGTGCGATATGTCATTGTCAATTTTTTTATGGAAAATTGAAAAGCATCGCCATAACGGGTGTAACGAGAACTAAACATCAGTACACATTTGACAATGACATTTCGCACTCGCAGCAAACTAGTCGAATTCGATTCGGATATTCGGACGGGTTTCGGTGCTAAGGGTACTGAATGGATTTGGATAAAAATTGGCACGCATATAGTTTATGACCTGGATTGAGACATAAGATACTTTTTATCCGGAAATAATCTCAGGTTCCTGTGGGATTTTCTAAAAACTAAAGTTAATGCGGACGAAGTCACGGGTGGCGTTAGTAAAGACAATAAAATGTCGTCTTCTCCGTCATTCATACTCGAAATCTGCAGTTATTGAACAATAGGGAATTGTGAACCAGCCCTTGCCCAGTAAAACATTATTGCCTACCGTTCGTTAGGTGCAATATTTAATGGATTATCACAATTATAGGGAGCAAATAAGGTACTAGCTCCTTAAAATGCCTACTATTGTTTATGCAGGGATCATGTATAACTGTTTTTCAAAAAGTATTGGACGCGTATTTTTCCATCTTTCACATAAGTAATCAAAACCTTACAGAGTTAAATTGATTTAAAATGTCGCATGACGTCACGTCTTGGTACAAGTTTTGTTACTTAGATTTACGTTTCATATTCCCCCAATCCCGAATTTATCATTGTAATTTTTTAGTTGATTGACAAAAGAAAAAAGAAGCTTTAAACTTTCATGGTCACTAACATTATAGCTATTAACAGGATCGTTACCATGTACCTTGTTTTATTATGAGTTATGAGTCTCCGATATTTCGGCACTGATGCAAGCGCCATGATCACGGAGTAACTCCGTAACAATCTCGTTAATAGCTATAATGAAAAAAGAAGTTTCCATTATTTTTTATTATTATCTAACTTACGGACTTAATAGAATTTCGTTTACTTTTACCCACTCATCATCCCCATAGAGGGATCTCTTGTATCCATGAGATCGCGGCCCTCATGCGACAGGGTATCGTTGTTGTCAAACCAATATCTGCTATGTGCACTTTTGAAGATTTCGTCATTTCCATCATGACTAGTATACTCTAATATACATACCGATATTCATATATACATACATAGAATCTTTAGCATTATAACGGTGAACAGAGGTTGCTCAATAAATATGCTATGTGCATCAGCTAGAACATTGTCAAATATTAACTGTATCTAGCTTGGTCTTCTGCTGTTTTCATCCAAAGCTTTTCCGCTATCTTCATGAGATCATCTCTCTATTACATTGGTGGTCAGCCTACCTTCCCGTAACTAGTTCTGGGTCTTCACTTCTGTACGATTACTCCATCGGCCTTCGTTACGCAGTGATCTATGTGGGTTATTGGTTAGTGACCAAAAACCTTATTGTCTGGAGATCCTCCGTGCTTTGGAAGGCACGTTAACCTGCTATTCCCATCTGCAGTCGTTAGCACGCAACAATCAGCACTGGGCCTGCGTGTGCACACGGTCCCGTCTCCCTATTCCATCTATAGGGTAGGCCTGTGCCCCTGCAGTGGTTATAATATGCTGCTGATGATGTGGTCATTCCATCTCTATGTCCAAATAATGTTATGGATGGTAACTTCATGAATTATTTCATAAAGTCATTTTCAACTTGACGTGTCTGTAAATAATAAATAATATAGGGAGAAAATTCAACGTTTTTTTGGTTTCTTGCCCTTCCTACTCAGTACGAGGTCTTCCGTCTCCCGCCGTTAGGTTTTCGAACCGATGGCTTTTTTCAACTTTCATAACTTTGTAACAACCAATAGTAAATAAACGATATTAGAACTTGTTTGTCTATTTGGTTTTCTTCAATATTCTTTTATGTATTAATGAACATGGTTATGTCAGTCTGTTTCGTTATGGAAAAGTATAAATTTGCAATTAGTGTATTTATCTTTAAAGGCCTTCGCTGGCAGCATTGCAGCCTTACAACTAACGACCCCATATCCCAATTTCAACTATGCTACCTAGAATGAATTGTTGTCACGTGCGATGTCGACCCCAATTTCTTCGATCAATAAAATTAATTAGAGCGAAATAAATGACTCAGTTTGTACAGCCATAGTACCTTTGCCCACCTACCTATGCTCGGTTAAGTAATTTTGTAAATAATTTGGTATTTGGGTGAGTAATGTTTGTTTGTTTGGGCAATTCAGTGCCGTGTCATTCTGTTATCCAAAGCTTTCCAGTCTATTAGATTGAATTGAATCGATCCGCCATACCAAGGAATGAATTGTCTAAAAATTTTTTTTTTCTTTTCCAAAAACACAGTTAAAAAGCCCAGTAAATAAAGTAGGAAATCCAGTGGTTTAGTTATTTTAATATATAATTTTATGAGTCCATAATCGGCTTTGAAGTACTGCATGCCAACCGGTTGTCGAAAACTTCAAAGTCCCATTACTCTTTAAGTAGTCATTATATCACAAAAATATTTGGTACACGTATCAATAATAAGTATAAGTAGAACATACTCAAATATTACTGAAATCGGAAACATCGAGTTTTTTTACCTGTCCGCTTCACGTGGAATGCCCCATAAGTAATATAAGAAAAACAAAACCTATAAGTATATAGTTTATGAAATCCATTTTCTTGAAACGTGGCCAAACGTAACCTGCCGTTTGTTTACAAACAAAACCATCTGTACCACAGATTACTTAATATTTACTACGTTCTGTACGTTTGTTTACTCATGTGTTCAACTCAAACTCTAATCCAGCAACATCTATTTAGTTCACAATACGTACTAAGTAATTAATGTGTACGTTTCTCCGTTTGTCCTCAGGCATGGTTGTTGCACCCGATGTGGTCAGAACAGGGGAGAAGAAGCTTGAGGATCAATCACCAGTGTTCACCATTAGCGGTGAGTAGAAATCAATGTACACCAATTCATGTCCAATCCATCCATCCACACGCGTGGGCGGACAGATTACAGGGTGGACAACTCGGTGACCACCCGCTGTTCGCACGCTTGTCGTGTTCTGTAGGCCGATTCGCTAACTGCTTTTGACAGATGGAATTGATAATTACCGAGCTATTATACATCTACATATATACCTATATACATCTTCCCACTTTTGTTAACTCAAATCAAGCCAAATTGCATGTAGGTATATAAGTACACACCAGATATATTGCTTTTCTTTAAATTAAAAAAGGGTCGTTCCGCGATCTGATACTATGAGTATTGCGAGTCGGGAACAGTTGTGAGTGAATAGTGAGAATGTGCCCAGTGGTAGGGGTATCGAGTGCAATAAAAGACGACGTCAGAGGGTAGACCGATATGTCTGCCAATAACATCTACCCGCAATTACTTCAGTTACTCCGTGATCATGGCGCTTGTAACAGTGCCGAAATATCGGAGACTCATAAAAAACAAGGTACATGGTAACAAACCCGTTAATTGCTATAATACCCACCAGATATTGACAATCAACTTTTTATTAGGTTCACGCAAAGGCTTTGAAACAATAAAATAAAAATGTAGTTTTTCCAGTGTTATTACGGCAAAATATTAATGTGAACATTAGTTTTACGGTGAACAGGGATAGAATTATGTGTGATTTGAAAAAAATACAGGAAACATTATGCGGTTTCATAAAAAAATCTCTGGTGAGTGCGTGCTAAAGTAATAAATGTCTTTGTATCAGTATGTTTTTATTTGTTGGTAATTTTCCTCATACCGAATCACTGAATATCAATTTTTACAAGCGGTCGCCCCCGACTTCGTCCGAATTAACTCTTATACTTTGAGAATCCCTCTATAACTTCTAATTTTTTCGGGATAAAAAGTATCCTACATCTTAATCTAGATTATAAAGTATATGAGCCCCAAATTACATCCAAATCCATTCAGTAGTTTTTTATGATAGCGTACAAAACATACAAACTTTCACATTAAAGAGTTATATATTTAATATAGTAGGAAGACGGATTATTATCTTACAAGACGAAAAAAATAAGTCGTGGTCTCATTTTGGAACTCACAGCTGCACTCAGACAATGCTTCATTAAATTATGTGTTCTCTCATTTGTAAAAGGTTACTGACGTTTCAGAGTTATGTGACAAAATCTTAGAGAAAAATACCTTGATATGCTATTATCTTCATCCGTTGCACTGTTTAAGATAAATTGCTATTGAATCAGATATAGTAAGTAATACTAATCCATTGCAGTTATATGGATGTAGCATATATAACTCTTAACAAGTAGACAATTTGTGTAATAATTTGAATGGTGGGGTGAACAAAAAATCAATTGAAAAATAAGTTACATTAAAATCATTTGAAATGAACTCTGCATGACTATAGGACTCATTATTATGAGTGAAATATTTAAAAAAAATATCAGTAGTTAAATCACTCTTTATCCTCGTGTTTGACTTTAATGTCGTTAAAATTTAATAAAGAGTGATAAAGTAAAACGAGTATATGAATATGAGAAGAAGCAAAAAGACACCATTTTATTCTGCTGCTTTAAACCGTTCTCTCATTTAATTTCTAACGAATAAATTTTACGAAGTTTGAAACTATAGGACAAAGTACATACGACTTTTTTATAAGTATTCAAATCTCTTTCGAATTTGTTAGTTTCTATTTACTATCTTTAAAAACAGGTGTTATAATTTTGGCTAGTACCAGGTAGGTACCATCTGTTTAATCTTATTGGAATTGATATTGTGTTAGTTAGCCTAGGGTAGACTATAATGATTGGCCATAAAGAGAGACTTGCGATATCAGAGTATCACTTAAGGTGAGCGTACATTATGTCCATACCGTACGCGCCGCATTTAGAATTCACACACAATTGTATGAATTGTATGAATTCTTGCACGCTTCCATCAGCACCGTACGCGCCGCATTTCATAATCTAGATGTAAGGAAATTCTACTGACTAAATTCTAATCTTTAGTGTCTAGACTTTCCAAAAATTATAATGCTTTGAGTCACAGTATCAATATTTACAAGGATAGCATTGGATCATACAAGTCAAAAATTTTAAAATTTTCTACAGCTGAGAATCTATTAAGAACGTTTAACAGCTTAATTTGCTCATTTAATCTTGTCCTAATATATTTAGTTTTTTTTATCTCATTTTAATTTTGAGTTTGTGTTGTTGAATTGTTGTTCTGTATGCTGTCCCCATAAATTTTTACAACCTATTTTTAAGCATGCTGTGGCAATTAAAAGCAGTGCTCTTTGTTCCATTTTAATATAATTCTCCTCATTAGCTCATTGTATTCGACTGTAACTGATTGTCCTTAAAATAAATAAATAAATTAGACGCGTTCAGCGCGTACGGTGCGGACATATGTGTACGTTGTCTACCATAGCCCCGTTGCATCCTGTACCTTTCGGAGCCCTGAAAACTCTAGACAGCTAACCTTCAGAAACACAACACCACAGAAAACGTGTAATCAGTATTATTTTACTGTGTGTCTTCTGTATGCCGAAGGTGACTTTCCCGTACAGTGGTTCCAAATCAAGCGGTCAATTCAGTATGGCTTACTTCTTGTGTATGATTTATGATTGAGCTATGAAAAACCGCGATAAATGACGAGGTGCGACCGTGGAGTGATCAATGCATAATATTGTATGAGATATGACCAAACACATACGCGTCTGAGTCAATTCTGTGACGGAACGCGTTTATGACACTTGCTGTATGCTCCGTTGTAATTTGTTGTGTAAAAAGTCATCATCTTCAGCTTTCCCTATGAATGGAAGATAGGGAGATGGAGTATTGACCCACCAAGCGGGCCCAGTGCAGATTGGTGGGTGCTAACGACTGTAGATGCAGCCGGGACCAACAACTATGCACTGACGGCTTAATGTGCCTTCCGAGATAATATTTTTTCGGTCACCCATCAAATGGTCGACCATTGCGAAAGTTGCTTAACTTCCATGATCGGAGGCCGAACGCACTTACCACTCGTGTCATCGAGCGCCTCAACTGTATAAGGTAAATACGCTAAAATTATCGTGCTAATAGAGCTCATTATCGAAACAAACGTCAGGACATTTTGTTCAAGATACACATTGCTATAGTTTTCCTTGATCAGTTATACAAATGTCACTTGGTTGAATGTGTTTATTTTCCTTGGCAATTTTGATTGCTCAGCTAGATTTTTTTTTTGTGTTTCCTCCCAGGCGGGGGAGCGGGTGAGAAATCGCTGGATTCCCTACAGCCGGCTGTAGGGTTATGTCAGACTCTTACTGACTAAAAAACACCCGTTAATCATGCTTATGGCCAGAAGGGCCTTACAAGCTTCATCTGAAGCGATCATCCCCTGAGAGGGGGATGATGCGGTCTTAGATATGATATCATATATCTGCTGTCTCTAATTAGCGTTGCAATCTCTAAAAACCAGAAAACCGAACCTTTTTATCCGGATCCATTTTTTTGGAGTGTGTATGCTGTTCGTCGCAGATGATCTTTACAGTGTCACCGGGTTTGGGGACGATGAGATCCTAAGGGGACCTCAAGCCGAGAATTGGCGAGTGCCTCTAGAGGTATTCCAGGCGGATGGCATCTCCCCACGGGAGGAGTCTCCTCTCCGTCTGGAGCCTCTACATCACTTGAATCTGTGGGTAACAAAACGCAGTTAAATTGACCCGGACAAGAGAACAAAAAGCCTTACACTGTCCGGCTTTATTCGGACGGATGGAAACGCTAGCTGCTATAGGTATTATGACGACCTTGACGACCTCCGTGGCCGAGTGGTTTGTACGCCGGGTTTCATGGTGTCGCCGACTCGAGAGGTCCCGGGTTCGAATCCCGGTGGGGGCAAGATGTTCGTGTGATGAATACGAGCATTTGTACTCCAGTCATGGATGTTCAATATGTATTTCTATATAAATATACTTATATATGTACAGGTATATGTATTCTATCCGTTACCCTAACATCCCATAACACAAGCCTTACAGTGCTTACTTTGGGGCTAGGCTAATTGGTGTGAGTGTTGGAAGTGTTTATTTATTTTTTATTTATTTATTTATTATAGCGATTGGACTCCGCTCCGCTAAAGATAACATAATATTAAATTACAGTTAACAATAACCAATTAGTATGCCAATCAATATACATTTGAATCTTCTTCTGTTAATTTTGAAATATTTTAGTATGTAACAAGCATTTTAAAGACGTTTTATTTAAATACTTATCTCTTATTTAAACATATTCATCGAATATCACACTTATATTATAAAGGCGAAAGTTTGTGAGTGTGTATGTTTGTTACTTCTTCACGCCTAATTTTAATAAAAATTGGTATGAAGTTAGCTGACACCCTGGATTAACACATAAGCTACGTTTTACTGCGGGAAAATAACCCTAATAAACCGCGGGTAACACCGCGGGGCACAGCTAGTATTATATATAAACATAGAAGAAGAATTACTAACATACAAAGTTTCCACATAAAAAAATCTTGGGCTTGCATTAATTATCAGGTACACAATAATTAATTTACAATATTATTGATGGAAAGTTTGAAAACATATTGTAGATTTGACATAAGTTTATCTCTAAATCATAGCTAAATCAACAATAATAAAACATTATATGAACACTAAAATAAGGGGCCTTGTATGACACCTTGACGGATGCATGGCCTGAATATAGAATCGCTCGATATTGAGGAACTTACTGACACCAAAATCACTTCCTTGTTTCGGCGATGACACCTTAGCTGTAACTATTGATATTGTTTATACTTCCTATCTATGCCTGCAGATTTATGAATCTTATAAAAATGATGTAGAAGAAAAGTCCACTCTGCCCAAGGGGTCTACTCTTTTTCTCTGAAACGAACTTTCGGTAACAAATATGAAACGAAATACTATTTCGTCAATTTGAGGTTATACTATTAAGTATTGTTCAAATTATTGAACGATAAACTCTTTTTCGTTGAGTAGGCTTAGAGAATCTAAACTGTCAATATTTATCACACTAATATTATAAAGGCAAAGTTTGTGAGTGTGTATGTTTGTTACTTCTTCACGTCTAAACATCTGGAGCGATTTTAATAAAATTTGGTATGGAGTTAGCTGACACCCTGGATTATTATTACATAGGCTACGTTTTACTGCGGGAAAATATCCCTAAGAAACCGCGGGTAACACCGCGGGGCACAGGTAGTATTTTATTTGTGGGTAACATTATGTGAGGGTAATTCGCAAAAATGTTGATTTTTCTAAATCCATACAGGCGAACATTACCGTTTTCATATACATAGATATCAAATATATTTTTAACTCATGGTATACGTTAACAACCGTTGGTTTTTGTTATTTAAATATTTAAAGCTTTGATTTATAACATAAAAAAGCATTCCGAAATGTAGAAAATCTAATTTAATTGGTGTGTCCTTTTCTTAAAAAATCCTAACTTTCGACACATATTTTACAAATAGTAATCTTATTTGCTTTTTAAAAGTTTTCTTGTGTATCTAAAAAACATGGAGCTATTGAAATATCATATTTATATAAATAATATAGCTATGGGTAAAAAATAAAACCGAAGGCTTTGAAGTGTTCACCATGTTGTTCAGATCAGACGATCTGAACAACACATCTAAGCTGTTTTGAACTTCAAAGTCCTTACTTTGAAGTTCAAGTTGAAAACTCTCGGGTTTTTGGAGTTGTGCAGGCATTGATAGGAGAGCGTAGACTTTATCATTCGAGATTTTACGAGCTTAATGTTGATATTCAATGTGCCTCGTACTAACCGGTTATCGCTTCCCGTTTTGACGGCGTTGAACACAGGGACATCATTGAATATTATGCTACCCTGATCGACACACTTCCGACGGATCACGATGTGAACAAGGGACTCATGGATAATAAACCCTACACCACATAGTGGCTGCTCATCGTCCTCCCGGTAGTATAATTAGCAAGTTACCGGAATTGAGGATTATCGAGTCCTCTCCCTCCCTTCGGACTTCAGATAAACCAATAATATCCCAGCGTATCTTACTAATAGCTTCTTCCAGCTGAATTAGCTTAGCATCGGTCCTCAGTGTGCGCGTGTTGTAGTTTGCCAGGTCTAGTCGTCGGAGGTAGCCAGTAGCCGGATCTTACCAAGGGATTCTTAGCATCCCTTGCCCCGCCGTGGCTATAGCTGCTACCGTGGCTAGGACTAGCCGCTTTTTCAGTTTTTCATATTTTAAGTTCATATTTTAAGAGATATATATATATATATATATATATATATATATATATCTCTTTGAATATACTTCTCTAAACATGGCTTACTCTAAAGACCTAATGAAGTAAACAGAGAGTATATTTTGTTTATTTTACTTTTTAGTGCAGTAGATACCTAATTCAAGCACAAAAATTCGTTTGTATTGTCCGATATCTCTTATTTATTTATGGCACATATTTAAATGATCAAAAAAAAAATAGTCATTGATCCTCAAAAAAAAGCAATTGTAACCTAACCTTTTTTTTTTTTTTTTTTTTTTTTTTTTAACGGTGGGAAATGCATTACTCATACCCCGTGCTTTGGGATGCACGGGGTTATGTCGGACTCTCCGCGGCTTCTGAGGGCAGACAGAATGCCCTCCAGAAGGTGCCGTTCCGCGGCCTACCGACTAAAACCCACCGATGCCCCTCACAAACGCCTTGGCGCGAGCACGTCCATCACCGCCGCATCCTCATCGTCTTCTGACGAAGAGGACACGTCGGGAAGGGACGCGTCGCTGCCGGACAAGGTCATGGGAACTCGCGAGAACACATCCACGACCTCGTCGGCGTCTGCTCGCCTATGGCGAGCCCCACTCACCCCCCCCAAAATGGGAGGGCCGGTGATCCCCCGGGGCATCCAGGGGATCAGCGACTGGCGGCAACCGGTGCAATGCAGGGCCTGGGCTTCCCGGGCCTGGACCCCGCTGGTTACCGTCAGGAGGAAGTAGGCGGGCGTACATCCGCCTTCTCCGCCCCATCCTTCGTCGGCGGCAAGGAGCGGCCTCTGGGTCTTCTTCCCGGGCCCTCTCCGCGTCCTCCTTCTGCGTCATGACGTCGACACAGAAGGAGTTCACCGCGTCCCACGTTTCCTCCCCCTCCAACATGACGCAGACCACGTTTTGGAGGGAGAGATCACTGCCTATAATGGCGGCCAGCTCTTGCCGCCGCTGGGAAAAGCCTGGGCACACCTCCAAAGTGTGCTGTGCCGTATCTTCAGCCGCGTTACAATGGTGGCACTCGGGGGTCGGCTCCCTACCAATGCGGTGCAAGTAGCGGCCAAAGGAGCCATGACCGCTAAGAATCTGCACCAAGTGGTAGGAGAGCGACCCGTGGCGCCGCTCCGCCCACGTGGTGAGAAAGGGGTGCATGGCCTCCAAGGTCCTGGACAACGTGCCAGAGACCGAGGCCGAACCCCTTTGCTCTTCGAGCTCCTCGAACCACGTGCGGAACGCCTCGATTTGCGCCTCCTCCAAAGCAGAGGCCCTCTCCCTCGGCGCCAGGCGCCGGTCATCATGCTGCGCGTCTATTCTGACGTGGTAGGCAGCCGCCAGAACGTGGGCTGAAATTTCCCACGGGGGAGTGCCTGCAATTATGCATGCTGCGGTGTGGGACACCGTTCTGTACGCTCTTATAGCTCTCAAAGCCATGGCGCGTTGTGCCCTATGAAGGGACGCAACGGCGCGTGGGCTGAGAGCGTCTGCCCACACCGGAGCGCCATATAGCGCCATACTGCGCACTATGCCCGCGTAGAGACGGCGGACTGTTGCACTCGGGCCCCCGACATTCGGGAGAAGACGCCCGAGTGCATCGGCAGCACCCAGAAGACGGGGTTCGAGACGGCGAAAGTGTTCGTCAAACCCCCACCGCCCGTCTATTACCAAACCTAAATACTTTAGGTGTCGCAGCAGTGGCACTTTAACACCGGCGACCATAATCTCTGTACCTGGTGGTGCTCCCCTGCGACGCCCGTGAAACAGAAGAGCCTCGGTCTTATGCAGGGCCACCTTCAATCCCAGTGCCTCTATACGCCTTACGACCAGGGTGGTGTAAGCTGAGGCCAAGCTTAGAGTCTGCTCCAGGTCCCCCCCTCTCGCGGTGACGAGAGTGTCGTCGGCGTAGCAAATTAACTTCACTCGCGGGGGGAGGGCGGCACGCAGAACCCAGTCGTAACCAACGTTCCATAAGAGGGGTCCCAGAACGGAACCTTGTGGGACGCCGCGGGACATCGGGTGGCGATTGGCTACACCACTCTGGCCAGTGAACAGGATGTCCCGGCCCTCTAGGTAACAACTCAGGACACGCAGCAAGTATTGGGGCACTCCGTGATACCGGAGCGCCTCCAGGATGGTGCGAAAGGGGAGGCTGTTAAAAGCGTTGGCGATATCCAGAGATACCGCCAGCACTGTCTCCCCTCTGCTAGTGGCGTCCTCCACTAGCTCCCTCAGACCCGTGAGCGCGTCTATGGTAGAGCGTCCCACGCGAAACCCAAACTGATTGTGGGACAAATTTGGGCCCACTCCGGAAAGATGCTGGATGAGGCGAGAGGCAACAACCCTCTCAAACACCTTACCGACCTCATCCAACAGTACAATGGGGCGATAGCCCGATGGATCATCAGCGGGACGGTTGTCCTTGCGCAGAAGGCATAGGTTTCCGTCTTTCCAGACCTTAGGGAATTGCCCAGTGTGAAGACACGCATCGAACAGTTCCCTGAGACGATCCCCAAAGTGCCGCAAGGAGAGCGCCAGGACTTTGCCCGGGACCCCGTCAGGACCAGGAGCAGTCCGCTTCCCCTTCAACTTCGCGATTGCAGTCCCAAACTCTTCGTCATCGATTGGAGGAGGGTGACCCTCAAGAGAGGACGACGCACTCGCCACAGGCGGCGGAGCCATGCTTGGCGGCGAATGGCTGTCGGACGCCGGGAAAAGCTCTTGAACCACCGAAGATAGAAGTCCGGGGTCCATGGTCTCAGTCAGGGGGGTGCCACGTGCGCGCAACTGGTTGCGAGCAGTTTTGAAAGGACGCCCCCATGGATCCTGGTTGAGACCCTGCAGCAACTCTTTCCATGCCTCCTCTTTGGAGCGGGAGATGGCTACTTGCAGGGCTGTCTTGGCCTCCCTATATTGACCGTATAGGCCCTCCTCCACCTGCGGGTCCCGAACGCGCCGCCTACGGTAGCGAGTGTAGGACCGACGGGCCGCGGTGCAGGCCGTTCTGAGGTCAGCTAGGTCCTGGGACCACCAGTATGCCGCTCGACGGTCTTTTGGAGGGCGCGATCGAGGCATGGAAGCCTCGCACACCTCCGTGAGGGCTTCCCTAATGTGGGTAGCTCCATCCTCTACGTTGGGACCGTTCATGGGCGGCAGACACCACCTTTGAACTATGGCCGCCTCCTCTGCCATCTCTCTATCCAGGCGATTTAACGCCCAGCGTGGAGGTCGATCTGTTTGCGGGACCTGGGTTGGCGGGGAGCGCTGGGTGGGAATCTCGAATCGGATGTAACGATGATCCGAGAGACTCTCCACCCGCGTCATCACCCTCCAGTCGTGGATCCTTCGCGCCAGGGCAGGAGTGGCGAACGAGACGTCTACGACTGACCCGCCCAGACGGCGCACACAAGTATGTGCACTCCCCCTATTAAGAAGGGAGAGACCAGAAGCGGCAGCCCAGAGTTCTACGGCCTCGCCGCGCGCATCAGTGGAGGGGTTGCCCCAAATCACGGATTTTGCGTTTAGGTCCCCCATGAGAAGAACCTGACGCGGAGCTGCGCGCCGGACGGCGCCTCCGACAGCCACGAGGTAAGTCTCAAAATCGACAAGCGGTCTGTTAGGGGAGAAGTATACCCCGACCAAGGTGATACTCTCCCAGACAGCCACGACGAACCCGGGGCCCCTTTCCACCACAGAGGGGGGTGTGAAACCCGGCGCTGAGCGAACAACGATGGCTACGGAACCATCCCGATCACCAACCCAATTGGGTCGGTCGGGGACGAAATATGGCTCCGCAGCGACGGCCACGTCAATAGACCACTCCGCCAGGGCTTGCAGCAGCAGATCTTGGGCCCTGGTGGCGTGGTTCAAGTTACACTGGAGGAAGCTTAATGGTCGTCTTAAATCCATAAAGATTAAGACTCCATTGCTTCCTCCAGTCCAGCTACGCTGGACGTACCTTCAGTGGGAGGAGGCCTTGGCTGAGACGCCAGGATCTTCCCCCGTGTCTGGGGAGGATTACACTTTTTCCCCCCCATGACATGACCCGCCGGTTTTTTCATAGCCGAACAGACAGCACAATGCGGCTCCACGCTGCATGTGGAGCTTTTATGGCCATCCTCACCACATCGGAAACAAAGCCCACTCCTGTCGATAGAGGAGGGGCAGCACTGTCTGGAATGACCCGTCCCATAGCACTTGTAGCAGCGCATTGGCCGGGCTTCCAGAACTGTCACGCTCGCCGAGCTAAATCCGATGAGCAGACGCCCTGTAGTTACTTTTTTGGCCGCGGTGATTGGGCATTTGACAAGTGTCGAGCCGGAGCCTCCAGGTCCGGTCCGGATTTCTCCGACCTTCACTTGGTCCTGTTGGCATTCGCCTTTTCTGGCAATCACCGCGACCAGCTCGTCCTTGGTTATTGAGTCGTCCAAGCCGGAGACGCGAAGGTCCGCACACTTAACCGGCTGGACAACTTTTGCCACGTCAGATAGAGTCTCTCGCAGCTTGTTAGCGAGGAGGCCTGCTTTTTCGGCAGACTGGGTGCCGAAAACCTCTATAATGCGGGCCCCAGTGGCTGTGTGCCGGCACCTCAGTCTGCCGAGCTCAAGCTCATCAAAATTGTGAGCTGTCCGGGCTTTGCCCAGGGCCTCGCCATAGGTTAACCCTTTCTCGACCGCTGCGGCGTCAAGCGTGACTGTCACAGCGGCCGATTTCGGAGGAGCCAGTTTGGGCTTGGCTGGCTTTTTGGCCGACTTCGTTGGCTGAGTCTGCCCTGGGGCACTTTTCTGCGCCGGCTTTGACTTGGCCACTTGGGAGAAGGTTTGTGTCGTGGAGTTCGCCACCGCTATTTCCTCTGCAGAGGCGCCCTTTCTTCTTCTTTTTCTCTTCTTTTTCCCCACAGTAGTCCATTCGGACTCCACTGATGGGGCAGGGGCCTCCTTTGCAGGGGGAGCCATCTTTTTCCCGGTCGTAGGTGCTGGTGGCACCGTTGGGGGGCTCACTTTCGCAGGCTTGTCAGCTACAGGCTTGGCCTTGCTGGAAGCCTTGTTTTTCGCCTTGGCCTGGTTAGCCGGCGAAGGATTACTCTTGGAAGAGCCAGCGGCCTGTTCTGGCGGGACAAGCTGGGCTCTTTTGTCAGCGGCCAATGGAGGCCGGAGGCGCCTTTCAGGAAGGAGTCGCTCCTGTAGGCCCTCAAAACGGGCCTCCAGCATGTTGCCCACTGCTCGCATGATCCGAGCTTCGAAACCTTGCAGGCTAAGCTCCGTCTCGTCGGCGGGAGGAGGATGCAGCGGCACCGGGGGAGCCGGAATGGAGGGAGTAGGGGGTGTTTCCTCGACCACCATCTCTACCTCCTCACAGCTCATCATGTTCGGGCGACTTCTCCTCTTGAGAACATTTATTTCCCGCGTCAATTCGGACACAGTTTGTCGAAGGTCGGCAAGCTCTTTGCTCAAGGCGGTGTTTTCCGCTTTGAGCGCCCTCATGTCCTGGGAAATGGACTTCTGGGCTACCTCCTCGAAACAATCCTGAATGGACTGTGCAGCCTTTTTTAGGGCCTTTTGGAAGGGCCCGCAAAGGTGGGACGATTTCCTCGCCACCTCAATAATGACCCCGCAATCCGCCTTCACCACCTCCTCAATGTCAAGGGATGTTTTGGAGGCGGGACCTGTTGCGGGGGCCGTTCTGCTCTCCATGTACGTGGATCGCGTTTCATAGGCCCGTTTCTCCGCCTCAGCAATCTCTCTGTCGAGGCGGACCTGGAGCTGTTCTCGCTCAGCTGCCGCCGCCTCCCTCTTGGCTCTGGCGAGCCCAACATATTCTCCCGTCGTAGGGGGGCGGCCGCGACCGCGCCCGCGCCCTACGCCTTTTTTTGGCGAGTCTACTACTGGCATATCGGTATCCGACGCAGAGCTATATTCGACCGAACCTTTCTTTTTCTTTTTCTTCCTTTGGCGCCGCGAGGCATTGTCCGCAGCGTCGGAAGCACTCTCAGTATGAAGAACTGAGTCCGTGGCAGAAATAACGGACTGGACCGATTTAGACGACGATGAATCAGTCTCGTCAGCCTGCCGCTTTCTTGAAGGTGTCGTAATAACCGACTCCGATTCCTTCACACCGGATCTTAGACCAACACGATCTACCGATCTTGAGGAAGAAGCCGAGTCAGACCGCGACCGCGCGACTCTAGGCGCTTCCTCAGCGCTCACATTTTGGAGCGTACCATCATGCGATTGGCCCTGAGAAGGGCTTTTGGGTTGGCCCTGAGAAGGGTCTTTGGGTTGGCCCTGAGAAGAACCTTTGGTTTGGCCCTGAAAAGGGCCTTTTTCAGGCACCACCTCACACACTGCCTCGGTAGCAGATTTCACACTCGTCGACCCGGATATCGACGAGCGCCCGGTCCCAACGGGGTCACATGGGTCTCCCACCAACGCCTCGGTTACAGATTTAACACCAGCCGGCCCGGATACCGACTGGCGCCCGCTCCTCTCGACGGGATCGCATGAGGAAACACGACAATCTGTTCGACCGGCCCCAGAATACACCGGTTGCCCGCAGCCGCCTTCCGCGGTCCTACGGGGGGGATTAGTACCCCCTGGGGTATTACTATTTTTCTTCGAACCTATCATCATGTTGTATTTCCCCTCTTCCGGGCGAGGGGAACCCTACCTGGCCTCATCAAGTGATTTTTGAAAAGGTTATCTCCTTGCGGCCCCCACCTCGAAAGGTGGTAGCCCCCGGTCCCGCACCATGTGCGGGGTTACGGGTCGGCCGGAGGCGACGCGGAGTTCGCGCCACAACCGCCCCGTCCATGAAAGGACACACCACGACTGCCGCGGCCCAGGCTCCCCAGGATGCCAGCCATGGTAACCGACAGGCGCAAGCGCCATGGCGAAAATCGCCCCCACAAGCCACGAAATGCGGCCGCCGAATATAATCCAGCCATACCACGCCCCCTCTCCATGGGGGCCGCTCGTCAGACCATCAGCCGCCGGCGAGCATGGATTCCGCTCAAGCCGACGTTGCCCAGGGTGCACCACGAGGAGGTTGTCCGAACTAGCACCCCATTGTAACCTAACCTAAGGTTACCAGTTGTATTTTTATATGACCATTTATAATGCTTTTGAGGATTTTTAAATAGTTCCCTTTTATTTTATTTTTAATAAATAAGAATAATTAAATATTTACACACGCGATACAAGAATGGATTAATTATTATTATATCTGAAACTACGTCTGATTACGTGCGTTACGGCATTTGTTTTTGATTTGCATAAAAAAGAAATTACCTTGAGTTTCTGAGCAGAAAATGTGTGTCATCGACAAATAGTGGATGACAACAAGATTTTTGAAAATATGAATAGATTGTGCTCGCCTTTTGGATAGGTATTGGAAGAGAATTAATTCCATAGGCGAACAGCTTGGACGGCAAAAGAACGACCATAGAAGGTTGTGTCTTATAATATTGAACTTCTACGTCTAAAATTTTATTCGATTTTTAAACAGTAACTTAGCGATCGAGATCGTGTTTCTTATTTAAGATAAGATATTATTGAAGTACCAATGCAATGCTTCGCCGCACTCACAACGGTGTCGAAAGGAAGACGAAATATTGCCCCACAACCACAAAAGAATTTGATAACAAACTATAGACAGACTACCGTATCGTTGTTACGCGTCCGTTGCGCAATCGCATCACCGACAATTATGAGATTGTATCGATACAAATGTCTTTCTACCGTGTCTGACCTTGATTGTTTTAATCGTGTTAAAAATATGTTTCTTACCCTTGTATGCTTGTGTTATGGGACACCAGGGTAACGGAATTCACCCTACTTCCTATTGATATTAGTAATGTGAAAGTGTGCATGTTTGTGTGTTTATATGTATTTTCCTAACACATGCAAAAACGGCTTAACGGATTTTGGATGAAAATTGGCATTCATATAGTTTATTACCTAAATTGAAACAAACGATACTTTTTATCCCGAAAAAAGTTTAGCTTCCTGAGGGATACTCAAAGACCTAAAGTTAACGCAGATTAAATCACTAAATAAAATAATACATATTATTAAAGATTTTTTGCAGTTTTATAATTACATAAACAACCATAACTTAGGAATAAATGCTGGTATTCGTTATACAAACATTTACCTTGTCGGTATTCGAACTCGGGACCTCTGAATAGGCGACACCTTGAAAACGGGTGTACATAGGTACCACGGAGATTGTTTTCGTCACGAAAGTGACGCACATTGTCGTCGTTAACATAATTCGTGAATTCAATGAAAAACGAAATTTATTCGAAACTTTTCTTATTCGTTTCTAATTATAATAATACTAGCTGACCCAGCGAACTTCGTACCGCCCTAAAAAAATAGGGGTTGTCCAGCGGACAAAATTGTGAATCTAAACCATTCTCAGATCCCCTTGAACACACACAAAAATTTTCATCAAAATCGGTCCAGTCGTTTAAGAGAAGTTCAGTGACATACACACTCACAGAAGAATTATATATATAAAGATTGAGGTTCTGGTTTATGCCATTATTTTTTTTTTCATAATATTTTTATCAATTATTTACAATATGTCTCTTTAACTAGGTTATTTTTATTCAAATTTCAACGTGTTTAATAATATACTGTCCGTGCTCGAGGCTGCTATTTGATACAGCCAGGGGCGCGGGCAGAAGTCTGAAAGAAGGAGCATAGATGGATAGTAAAGATAAAAGTAGGTATACAAGAAAATAGGGCGGTGAAAAACAAAGTAAAGAAAAGTTGATACACATTAGTCCCGTTAAATACTACTCGTTTGCTTCGAGTTGGCCGTCGATAGCCAATCACAGGCACATCAACTGGTACC
Organism: Chilo suppressalis; assembly: GCA_902850365.2. Taxonomy (NCBI): domain Eukaryota; kingdom Metazoa; phylum Arthropoda; class Insecta; order Lepidoptera; family Crambidae; genus Chilo; species Chilo suppressalis. The sequence continues at coordinate 10,302,929 of OU963917.1, read as the reverse complement.
ATCGTCCAATAAGGTCGACTAATAGGGACTGTCTAAAACGCGGTGTTCTGATGCTGGGAAGGTGGAAGCAGCCAATTCGAAGCGAACGCGTAGTGCTTTGGTTATTAAAAGTATGCGTTATTAATAGAATGCAGGGTTCACTCAACACATTCACGCAAACTCATGCCAGTATTTATATTTAAATATAAATACTAGCATAAACCAGATACATTAACCAGATAGAATTAACATGTGGGTAACAATCATGTGAAAGGAATAAATCAGTTTTTGCCCAACCATCTTGTTTGAATGACTCCACCGCCCCACTAACATATAAACATGGTGGCGCAGTCGATAGGATACGAACCTACGCTCCCAAAGGAAATCTGTACCGCCTAGCACGAACCAATATCGAATTCGAATAGTTTGCGAGTCCGAAATATCATTGTCAAATGTTGTATGCAGTGCCGTCTTTGACCTATTGGAGGCCCTGGGCACTTGCCCAAAGTGCCCACTGGGAAAGACGGGTCTGGTTGTATGGAAACTTGAACAGCAGTGCCACAAAGTACATAACTACCGTAAACTACCACCAGTTCCAAAATTGGGTGACCATTCCGAGAACCGTCGAAACGCGGCTTCTAATGTTAAACCATGCAAACAAAAAGAAGAAGAAGAAACCTCAATAAATAAATAAAAACAGTTCATCTAACCCGTTGAAACTTGTTTTATCAAAGAAATATGTTTGTTTAATTCTATTACCTTACCGCAGTGTTAATATCAAAACGCATTAATTAAACAATAAAACTTAATCGTGTTCAAAACACTAACGACTCTTTAATATAAACATGCGTTTTATCGTACTAACGAACAAACAGAACGTGTACACAAATTTTCACATTTATCTTGACAAGTAAATGCCACAGTTATTTAATACCGGTACTTTATTATAATTGGCGTACTTACATTTTCTAATATGACCTTAACAAGCGCACACGTTGAAACTGTTACCGTGTTAAATTCACTACAAAATTAGTATAAAAATTTTATGTACTTTTTAGTGTTAGTTGAACTATGCGTTAGTGTAAATGGTGCATTAGTATGAAAGTCAATGCTACTTTCATGCAGTGAAAAGTGGAATTAGTTTATTCAATATGTGACTGTGAATTTCGGTGTTGTGATGAGTGATATAATTGTGAAGATACTTCATATATATACTTTTTGTAGTCAACATATAGGTCGGCCATTTGCAATGCAGTAAAAAGATTACTTTAAATGCGGTTGTCATAGTTATGAGTTGTATATGTTGACAAAATATCTTTTTGATGATTAACAAAGTGATAAGGTTTTATGTTGTATCAGTTCAACATTATTACCAAATTGCTCAAGATATTACTAATGCGTAATAGTTATAAAATAGTAAATCCTCATAACGAGCTCAAAATTCTTGAATCTTGTGTTAAAACTGGATCTAAATCAGCATAAATTATCAGATTTAAGAAAAAAATTATTGTCTTTACTTTAATCTAAAGGAACTTTTTTTATTTTTAATTGGTATAATTTATTTAATTATATATTTGGTCTAACGATATAAGTTTACAATTACAAAAGCTTAAAACTACCTTATGCCTAAAAACGTAAGATAAATCGTAACGTAATCTAAAGGACCTTGAAATGTCAAAATATATATTAGGTGTCAGTGCCGTGCATGCTCAAGTAGTTATTATGAAAACTCGGATCCATCAGACGTGCATGCAAAATCGGCCAAAAAAACTCGGAGAAATGCGTGAACAACAATTAAAAAAATTACGAATTGATAATTAACTTCCTCGTTTTTGAAATCGGTTGAAAATAGTAATATAATTCCCCGGTAGTGTAATAAACCACGATAGTAGTAGGGACTTGATTGTGATTTCGTATAAAAAAAACAAAATTCAGAAAAAAACCCAGTAGTGTTGGCAAGCAAGGTGTTTATTTCTCATGTAATAGACCTCATAGATGCAACAAGTCAGTATTTTCTTAACAGGAGTCATTATCTCCTCATTCTTAAAAATATGTTTTTTTAATTCATATTTCATTCCTCAAAAAGGGTCTAGTTTTCAGCTTTTTGACAGTTTTGTTTAAAATTGATATTTGATGCAAACCAAGTAACAATAATGTTTATATTATCCTTAATTTATTCATAGTTCTCAATTTCTCAGTTTACCTATAGGTGTTTGATTAAATAAGGTAAAATTGTTCAAGTCAAAAGGTCCATCCATCTAATCTACGTAATTATGCAAAATAATATATCAAAATAGTAATTGTAAAATTCCATTAATTTCAACTACATGATTTGATATCCTAAATTAAAAATAAACTATTGGACTCTATACTAGCCTTTGGAATTCGAGATACATAATCTTCTTACTTTAATTAGATACGCACACACATTTATAAAAACCCGCATGAGATAAAATAAATGTTACTTAAATTTTTAGATTTATGTAATTTCCTTGTGCGTCGTAAATTAATAAATCTAAAATTATTGTTAGCGATTATTTTATCCAAAGTAAATTTAGGAGGCCAACAAATTTCTATTAAGGAAGTACCATAAGTTATAAAGACTGGGTAAACTCCTATTCCAGTTAAATTTAGAGACATCGTTTTCTATATAGATAAATAATAATATTTGATCAACGTGGGTCTTTGTTACTGTCTTACTAACCATAGCTTACACAACGAACTGTGATAGTTCCAAAAAGTAACTTGTGGTAAACAAAATAATTATTATATACTAAAATATGTCAAATATTTGTTTTATCAGAGAGTTTTATCAAAAATCGCGTACACATCAATAGAAAAAAAAGCAAGACTATTTTCCGTGTTTTATTTTTTTTTGTTTTAAACGCTAACAAACTTTTTTTTCATAGAACATTGATTAAGATCGATTACTGCGAGTGAATGAAGCTTCGACCTAGAGAGAATTGTATCTTTTTTTCACTCCACTTTTTTTCTGCATTTCCGCGATTGCAGAGTAGGTACCAGTTCGGTAGTTTTTGGCTTAAGATCGGACACTTGGACAGTCGCTAGTGCTAGTGTGAAGTGAGTAAGTGTTGTGAGACAATGTCTCTCGTCAAGATGGTGTCCCGTCTGGGACTACTTATTGACAAACTTAAGAAGAAAATGCAAGGATACTCAGCATTAGGTAAAGTATACAAAAATACAAATCACATTGTTTATAAAATTAAAATTCACTTTTTGATTTTTACAAAGATTTTATATAAAAGATAATTATACATTCATGTCGAACTACTTTAAATGCTACAGATAATTAAATTAATTTTAATCAGCAAAGATAGTAGGTAAGTGTAGATAACGCATTTTTTCCTGTCGCAAAATCTTCCATTGTGTATAGATAGCGATAAAGATTTTTAATAAATTTTTGTTTTCCTTTGTTAATGACACGTGCAAAAAGTATTGCTATAAAAGTTCGTTAATGGATTAAATAGTTGTCATTGGCCGCAGTATGTTATACTTACCAATAATATTGATACTTTGAAAATAACTGAAAATATGCTAATTAACTATGTGTTTTGCTTATCAAAGATGTTATGGATATAAAATTTCGAATCTGGACACGGAAACAAAAGGATATATGATTAATATTATGCTTCAAATATGTTTACGATCATGAATCTTTTTGGGACTGTCCGGTTATATTGAATAGTTTTAAAAATAAATCGATATAAGAAGAAAAATTAAGTCCGATTTTTTTACAAAAAATCAATAATGTCATGCGACCTGTAAAAGATTACACTTTAAAAACAAAATATAATAATTTGATTTGTCTGTTTGCGTTAGTTACCTATATCAGGTAAGTATGTATTTTTAGTAGTAATTTAGCAAAAATTTTGACAAATGGACTTTAACTATATACCTATCAAAACAACGCGGTCTTAAACTCACTCTTACCCAAAAACTTTTATGTCAGATCTGGTGAATCTGGGTAAGAGTGTAAAGAACTGAAGATTTTAGGTATAACCTATTTCTGATGAGTATTATATGATAGTTTCTGTTACGGAGCTTCATAACATCCCTGACTATCAGTTTTGCCATGTTATGTAATGATGTCTACTATATTTATTAAGGGCAATTCACGTCCACATTGAGTTCATTTTGCTGTGCAATTATATATTAATTTGTTTATCTGCTTACTAAGATTGCAAATTTACCTTGAACCAATACACAATGGTTCGTTGCTTTCACCAAGTTGGTACGTCACGATAATCAAAGTAACATACTTATAACTTGGAACGAATTAGGTCATTATGACCTCACGTTAATGCATATTTTTTATAGTATATTAGTAATGGATGTTACTTACCTACTCGTCAAACTATTCATATATTTAAATGACATACTAGCTAACTCGGCGAACTTTGTACAGCCCAAAACTGATAATTTGCAATAAAAATATATTGCGACTTTAAATTGAGATGTAAGCTATCCTATCTTTCAAGTTGGATCAAAGTGCACCCGGTGTGCAAATTTAATTAAAATCAGTTAAGTAGTTTAGGAGTCCATCCCGGACAAACAACGTGACGCGTAATTTATATACACTTATATTAAGACTAGCCGTGCCCCGCGGTTAAACCCGCGTTTTTCTCGTTTATTATACTCTTCAAAGATCTTATACTTACAATCATCAACAAATATATTTCGAAAAAGATTATTACAGGATCTTATGTTGATAAAAAACTCTATGGCCCATAACTCATTAATAGGTGCCAACTCTTCACATCTTACACACGTGATAACTTTTAAACGAAATATCCGATTAAGATGAAACAAAAAGTATTTTACTTCTACATAAATACTCTTGATAACATAATGCTTAATTTTGATAAAGATTAATATTACGATACATATTTAACGTAGTTTTTTTTTCTTCAGACGATTTAATAATTATTTTGAACACAAAATCGATTATTGTGATTAAACCATGATAGCTAGATATATGTTCTTGCGGACTTTTTTGTAGGTCTTAATGGGATCTACAAACCCGTAGTAAATTATTTTGTGCTATTACTACATTTTAATTAAAAACCCAAACAGATCGTTTAAATGACTAACACAATATAAATAACATCAGCCTATTACTGTACACAGCTGAGGCATATTCCTTCCCTATAAAATAAAATAAATATTTAAGGAGGGCTTCTATACAACAGACGTGATTTTTTGCCGTTTTTAGTACGGAATCCTTCATGCGCGAATCTGATTGGCACTTGACCGGTTTTTTCTTATTTATTTGCGAAAAAAGATAAAAGTCGCTTAAATCTTTATTAGCAAAGAACAATGGGCAAAACACACCCAGCTCCGCCAATAATGTTATTAGTATGAATCGATAAATCTATGAAAAACTAGCCTTTTTATTATGACACTGTAAAAAAATATCCCGGTAGTCAAAAGATATGACACCGTAAAAAATATCCCGGTAGTCAAAAGATATGACACCGTAAAAAAATACCCCGGTAGTCAAAAGATATGACACATGGGCATATTTAAGTAGCTAAATAAATAAATTTTATAGAACCTTCCTTTTATATTATTAGTAACCATAATGGACTTTTTTGTAGGTCTTAATGGGATCTACAAACCCGTAGTAAATTATTTTGTTCTATTGTCAATAGTTTTTGCAGCGCACGCAAAAATAGGTTTTCGATTTTACACCTTGTGTTACAAAATAGCAATTTTATTACGGATCCCTAATTTAAAAAAAAATATATATATAGCCTATAGCCTTCCTCGATAAATGGACTACCCAACACTGAAAGAATCATTCAAATCGGACCAGTAGTTCAGAGATTAGCGCGTTCAAACAAACAAACAAACAAACAAACAAACAAACTCTGCAGCTTTATAATATTAGTATAGATTATTTAGGGGATTGGCGAAGCATTAGTTGTGTAACACTGTGAGACAATTTTTTATGTGTAACCTCTTTCCTCTCGCTTTCCTACAATTTGTGGAAGTGATTTCGTGAAATGGGACGGAACTGTGTAACAGGAAGTCGCGCAAGCGCGCGCTATTTGATTTGATTTGAGAACTTAATGTTCAAATGCCTTTTTCCTTTTGTTGTAGGTTTTATTTCTTTTTTTACTAATATAAGGTGAGGTTTCAAATGTTACACATCATACGCGACTACTGTAAGGCTTGCTCGTTTTCAGGTCAGTTATCAAAATGTTTTCACGACGGTACCCTACACCATTTTCAAGTATAGCTATGGTGAAAGGACATTGGGCAAAAATTTATGGACGCTGCATCCACGTCCGCCACGACTTAAACTACATTTGTTTGAAAGATATTATAGTCATGATTATCTGTGCCAAAGCGCATCAAATTCAATCCCGGGGGTCTTTTGTTATTTTAAGTTAAATAGATAGAAATAGTATAACGAAGGAACATTAATGAAACCACCGAATTAATTTAGTTAGTTCGACCATACATAAAGGGCTCAGGTATTATGGGAGTCCTTCACAAGATGCAAGGTCACTCTTATGTTATTCTGCCGCGCTAAAGTAAATCGAAAAATCCCCGTATGGGTTGGGTTTTATTCAAATAGTCTCTTCGTTACTTAGATTAAAACAAAAAGGGAAGATACAGCACTCGCGGCTCAAAAGTGATCCGCTTAAATTGTGGTGCATGACCATAATTGGCTTTAGTGACAATTGGACATTCAAACACGCTGTATGTGCACTCAATATAACAATATTGCATATAATCTGTGTTATAAAGACAAAACAATGCCTTCGATGCTTTATTATAGAACAATAATAGTTCAATACCAAATAACAAATGCCTCGGCAACAATTTTCATTAACTGTAAAAACATTTTATTCTCAAAAATCACGGTTTGTCGTGAAACGTAATTGCCATTTTGTTATCAAGAAAAGGACAACTATACAGCTCAGCTGTACGAACTCGGAAGCGGACTCGCCGTTTCGCTCGCGCTGCATTGAAGCGTACAGTTCTGTCTCGCTCTCTCGATTGAATGTTTATATACAGACGTGTGCGTGTGAGACTTGCTTATGTAATAGAGTCGCGTCATATTTTATTTGATGCTAGTATGAGCGTACCGTATCTTCCCGTATTGTTTTAATCTAAGGTTCGCTATAATAAATAGTCTTCTATTTAAAACGGAGCGACCACAAATCACACAAAATTGTCCAAACTTCGAAAACATGATTCCAGTTCATCCATACTAATTGACAAAATCGATAATCGTGTTCCAATGTCCAAAGCGTGTTAGATAAAAATCAATCAAGTAACAGGGAGCGCCCAATCACAACGAAGTAAGACGAGTCGACTATTTGCAACGGTAAGACCTTCAACATCCGTAAACCGTTTTGTGGTGACTCAGTAAGTGCAAGCGCAGGATGGTCGGCAGGCTTTGTTGTATATCTGGTTGTATAGTACGGTATGACATATTATTAGGGTTACTAATAATATAAAAGGAAGGTTCTATAAAATTGATTTATTTAGCTACTTAAATATGCCCACATGTCATATCTTTTGACTACCAGGATATTTTTTTACGGTGTCATATCTTTTGACTACCGGGCTATTTTTTTACAGTGTTATATCTTTTGACTACCGGGATATTTTTTACAGTGTCATAATAAAAAGGCTTGTTTTTCATAGATTTATCGATTCATACTAATTACATTATTGGCGGAGTTGGGTGTGTTTTGCCCATTGTCCTTTGCTAATAAAGATTTAAGCGACTTTTATCTTTTTTCGCAAATAAATAAAAAAAAACCGGTCAAGTGCCAATCAGATTCGCGCATGAAGGATTCCGTATTAAAAACGGCAAAAATTCACGTCTGTTGTATAGAAGCCCTCCTTAAATATTTATTTTATTTTATAGGGAGGAATATGCCTCAGCTGTGTACAGTAATAGGCTGATGTTATTTATATTGTGTTAGTCATTTAAACGATCTGTTTGGGTTTTTAATTAAAATGTAGGTACCTATAATTTGCTAGTAATGTAAGATAACAATCCTTATGTGTTTACTGAATAAAGTGCGCGTGACAGATAAACAACCTCATTAATAATTGTTCGACAGTATAGTCAGGGTTGTCATAAACAATCCGATAAATTATCACAAAAAAAATATTAAACATTATGTTAGTTTATTACGATTTTCTTGTTTAATATTACACAGTGAAGGTTAAGTAATGACTTAATAGTAATAGTAATTTATGTTATTAACGAGATTGTTACTATGTACCTCGTTTTTAGCGAGTTTCCAATATTTCGGCACTATTGCAAGCGCCATGATAACTCACCAAAGTTTGGGTAGGTCCACAAAGCTAGTTAGTCTATATTAACCACTTGTATTGGTCTTCTCTGAGGAGCTTGATGGCGCATGTGGTTAGTGCGTTCGGCTGCAATCGTTGAACTTTCGCAGTGGTCGTTCATAGGATGAGTGACCAAAAATTTACTATCTCGAGCTCCTTCGTGCTTCGGAAGGCACGTTTAGCCGTTGGTTCTGGCATCTGCAGTCGTTTGCACCCACCAATCCGCACTGGGCCCGCGTGGTGGGTCATGGCCCAATCTCCCTATTCCATCCATAGGGAAGGCCCGTGCTCCTGCAGTGGGGACATTAATAGGTTGATGATGATGATGATGTATTGGTCTTCTTCCAACTTGCCCAACGGCTAGACGGAAGCACTTAATACTGTATCAGTTTGCCTATGCTCGCGTTGGGTTTAGCTCGTCCAACTTTGTTTTGGCGGCTTTAATGATTAACTACAAAACGATTTACGACCCACACAAACACACACATACACATGCACACACACGCTGGATAAATATAAATCACTAACCATGTATTTTCCTAATAACTCTCTAATTCTAAACCACTAAACGTTGCCTTATACGCGTCTGAAATTATCATGTAAATGTGTAATTTTTTGGAAGATACTGGCTCCTAATTAACAGGTTAATCCTATATTTTTAGGAGTCAGGGTTCCTTCTAATATCCATTCTGGTATTTATCCAATATAGATTTTAGTTATTTTTTACTTTTTTTTTATTTGACAGCCCTAGTCGTCTCAAAGAGCATGGCTCACGTGCCGCTTATTCTACAATTACTTTACAGTTTCTACAAACAACACTGGCGGTTACGCTACTATTATTCTGTCGAGTTCGCATGTCGTTGATAACTTGATGCAATGGTTTTATTTAATTTCATGCTGTTCTTTGTATATTATTGATTTGATGTAGGTACTGGTCGGGCCCTGCCATGGTCCGTTATTATCCACCAATCCGCACTGGGTCCGTTATCACCCACCAATCCACGCGGGGTCCATTTTCATCCACCAATCCGCACTGGGTACGTTATCACCCACCAATTGTATTGACTTTAGTGCTTAACTACAAAACGATTTGACAGCCCTAGTCGTCTCAAAGAGCATGGCTCACGTGCCGCTTATTCTACAATTACTTTACAATTTCTACAAACAACACTGGCGGTTACGCTACTATTATTCTGTCGAGTTCTCGTGTCGTTGATAACTTGATGCAATGGTTTTATTTAACTTCGTGCTGTTCTTTGTATATTATTGATTTGATGTAGTTATTGGTCGCGTTTTGCATGGTCCTGCTTAGTTCAAGAAATAAAAGAAAATATACTCATTAATAATATAAGGAAACTAATATTTGAGCTGTTATTTAAATATTCGAGATGTTATTATGATCAGTTGAAAAACATATTGAGCAGCTTACTTATATAATTTGTTTTATTGAATTCCTTCAGTCAAAGTAAAAGTAATTTAATTTTTCATTACTACTTAAATCCTGTTTTTTTTTTATTTTACCACCTCATTGTTTATAGAATTGCTTAGAATGAGATTTCTTACCGACAAATTCCGATTAATTACTGCCCACACGTAACCGCTCGGTCAATATTTTTTACCGCCCATTTAATAATTTTACTGCTCAGCATATATACACTGATCCATTTAATTATTTATTACTACTAATTTTTATTTACTTTACTGCTTAGTTTTAACTTATTATTGCTTTTTTTTCTACTACTATGATGGTAACCCTATCTGTCCGGTTTAGTCCTGGCATGTCCGAATTTTAAAAATCTAGTCGGGACTTTGCCCGGATCTTTAAATTGTCCGGATTTTTAAAATTACGTTGAATATGAATAATAAAAGTACATATTGATTTAAATACTATAGCATTGTAACTAAGTGAGTAATAGTACCATTTTGTGACTAAAAAGTCCGGACCTTTTTTCGAAATTTCAGGATTTTTGTCAGTACTTTTGAAATTCCTAAATGGTAACCCTACCTACAACCCAATTCAGGACATCTTTTAGTTAGACATCTTCAGAACAATTGGCGCAAGAAACTTATCAAGATTTAGCAGAATAAGCATAATTTACATAGAATGTTATTCATTATAATTTTTATTTTTTAAAGCATGTAACTGCTTGATGTTTAAATCTAAAGAAAATATAACTAGAAAAAATTCCACGCGGACCAGGCAGCAGACGGGACTTGAACCCGCACCCTTCGCAATCCGGGCGAATGCACTAACCAATTATGCTACCGCGGCCCTCACGAACCGCGTCGAAAATACTCTAGCCATTCTTAAGCTGCAAGGCAGCGCCATCTTTTCGCATTATAGGCAACCCACAATGTCAATGAATACTTTTACAAGTATTAAACATTTGAAAGAAGAAGAAATAGCAATTATAGTTATAATTTTTATTTTTTAAAACATGTTAAAATCTAAAGAAAATATAACTAGAAAAAATAAGCATAATAGGTAGCATAATTGGTCAGTGCATTCGCCCGGATTGCGAAGGGTGCGGGTTCAAGTCCCGTCTGCGGACCAAGCAGGTCCGCGTGGAATTTTTTCTAATTTTTTCTAGTTATATTTTCTTTAGATGTTATTCATTGTTCAAAAACATCTGTTATTTTTAATTGAAAAAAGGTGGCAAAACTAAGTATAGCTTTGTACTATGGGCGCTTTATAATGTATAAACATACAAGTACGTAGTAAAAATATTCAAGTGTTCATCATACAAATATTTCACGGGATTCGAAACCGGGGCCACTAGATTCGTAGTCAGGGTCACTGACCTTATATAAATTAATATGTATTAAATATTTTCTATCTGTATTACACTTTATTAAAAAAAAAACAATAAGTAGTCCTATTTTAAATATATACCACTACTGCGGTCGCCCACGAATTTACCCACATTAACTTTAGTTTTATGAGAATAACACAGGAACGTTACCTTTTTCCGGGATAGAAAATATCCAATGTCTCAAATTCTCAATCCAGATCATAAACTATATGCTTACTAAATTTTAAATCTTTATAACTAAGTTCATAAGAAATATTAATTTTATTTCAAGCATTAAACATAAACTACTAAATTATTTAAACACACAAAATAGATTAAAACTACTAAATAAACTAAATACTTATACCAAACTAAAAATAAAACTATATTATGTAAAAAATCGACCCCAAATCTCTGAGCTCGCAGGCTAGGGTGCCCAAGAGGCTGGCGGCATTTCCCCGTTGAATGGCCAGGCTCAACCTTTGTCCGAAATGCGCGCCAGCCCTTGGATCCCCTGAAGCGTCGATGAGGCGTGTGGAAATCTCCTTATGATGACAGTCTTCCGCACCCCAAGGCCCCAAGGTCTCTACGGCAAAAGGCGCAAATATAAATTACTAAATTTTATCGAAATCTGTTCAGTAGTTTTTGCGTGATAAAGTAACAAGCATACAACAAATACACAAACTTTCACATTTTTAATATTTATAGGATACTAGCTTTGTCCCGTGGTGTTACCCGCGGTTTATTAGGGATATATTCCCGCAGTAAAACGTAGCCTATGTGATAAGCCAGGGTGACAGCTAACTCCATACCAAATTTTATTAAAATCGGTCCAGCCGTATAGACGTGAAGAGATAACAAACATACACACTATGTGTTATTCTAGGGTGTCAGCTAACTCCATATCAAATTTTATTAAAATCGCTCCAGCCATTTAGACGTGAAGAAGTAACAAACATACACACTCACATACTCACACACTTACTAACTTTCGCCTTTATAATATTAGTGTGATGAACGGATTGGAGAGAAACCTATCGTCTTTAACAAAAAAAAAATATAATTATCAAAATCCGAATTACAAAAACAATATTCATATCTTTAAATATTTGCCGTGTTGGAATTTCAACAATAGTAATTTAGTTCTTTTTAGTGTCAAGGTCGAATGTTTTCTCGTAACAAAGTGAAAATAATGCTCCATTCCATTAAATAGATACTTTATTCTAGAAACGTCCAAATAGAAAATGTCTTTTTGTTGTTCAGTCTGTTATTGATGTCAATTATTTATTATAAATGTATTAAAATAACGTGATACATGTTGTGATACTGTTACAACTTTGTTTTGTTTATCACAAAACTCTTTAGTGTCTTTATTTATTTTTTTGTTAATTTCGTCTCCAATTCTACGCTCAGCCTTTGCAAAGGAGATTTCACTTTAATAAAGAACACTCAAAAAATATAGCTGAATTGGGAACATTCAAGTCGTACTTTTTGAAGTCTGTAAAAATACCGTTATCTTTACTCGTACACTTAGCACGAACCACGATTGAATTCGAATAGTTGAATTCGATGTCGATACATGTCGATCATATGGCAAGAAGTTTTCTATGGAAGTTTGAACAGCACCACAACGGACGGAACGAGAATTAAATTCCTTACATGACTTCTTGACATTTGCAGCGTATTGAGACCGAATTCAACTATTCGAATTCGATATTAATTCTTGCTAAAGGTATTGTAGTACCCTTAGCACGAACCAATATAGAATTCGTAAGGATCGCGAGTACGGAAAGTCATTGTCAAATGTATACGGATTTTTGGTTTTCGTTACGTCCATTGTGGCGCTGCTGTTCAAGTTTCCATACAAAATTTGACCATGACATTTGGCGCTCGTAAACTATTCGAATTCGATAATGGTTCGTGCTAAAGGTAGTAAGGCAATTATGGAAAATAAAATGTCACTTCCGAATGGGATAGCTGTCCACTTAGACAGTAGTTTGATATGCATTATGCCATTAAACGGCAAACGGTCGCAAAGATTTTTGAAGCAGCCGGTAAAAGATAGGTATTTGGCAATATTCAAAAGTACGAATTAATGAGATCATAAGGTAGATGCTTAATTGAAAAATGATCAACTGTGTAATTCATATGATATTCATTAGATTTAATTTCGCTTATAAATAAAATAAATAAATAAAAATATCCAACAATCACACCAATTAGCCTAGCCAAAAAGTAAGCACTGTAGGCTTGTGTTATGGGATACTAGGGTAACGGATGGAATACATATACTTTACATATATAATTATATTTCTATAGAAATACATATGAAACATCCATGACTGGTGTACAAATGCTCGTATTCATCACACAAACATCTGCCCCCACCGGGATTCGAACTCGGGACCTCTCGCGTCGGCGACACCTTAAAACCCGGCGTACAAACCACTCGGCCACGGAGGTCGTCAATTTATTTCGCTTATTTCTTCATTTTCCAGGAAAATCTTAACAAGTGTTTAAACCAATGACTTATTTCAATTAAATATAAATGGCGATCCATTTGGCATATTCCCGATGCATTCGCTAATGTGTATTTTAATTCACCGTGAGACATGCAATCTCACCTTGCAGAGAATCATTATTTTAAAAGGTTTCACAAACACCTAGAGAAACGAGATAGGTAATTATAATAATGAATACAGGATTGCATTGCAAAAAAAATAAATATGACGAAGTAATATTGATTTCTATAGGAAAAAGTTTAGTAAAAATTTGTTTAACAAAAAAAGGAATAAGTACTATTACTATTTGAGACAATTACGAAGAAAGAAAAATCTTAAATCTACCTAACAAAAATTCCTTCGAAGAAAACATTAAAAGTGACTTTGCTTCTAACGCGTAAAACCATTCTTTGAAAAACAAAATAAAAAAAATATAATTATACTTAAAAAACTACAATAAAATATCATTAGCTTTACAAAGCTGCCGCTAGATGGCGCTTTACCAACGGCTTCTGAATCGCTCTACTCCGACTACATTTTTTTATAAAAAGTATAGGTGCACTCGAAATGTACACAGGCTCCTGATATTACAGTTTTCTGGTAACTACAGGCAACTACATAACCCTACACTACGCGTGGTACCTACGACACGCACTTGTTTTTTTTCAGTTTAACAAAACTAGACCATGAACTTCTACAACCTTTAAATAATTTTTTCCTCTCATAAAAAGATCTGCACCAGCACATATTGTACCAGGATAAGTGTCACAGAAATACTTACATAATACCGATTATATACCTACCGATTTTTCAAGCTACTAATACAGATTTCCTTTGTTATAAAATTCACCTTTCTTGCCCGCTGAAAAGAAAAAAATTTGTGTGCATGGACCATACATCTGAAGTGAAACTTCTTTTCTTAAAATTATAACCTTACATTAGGCGGTGCAAAAGGCATAGCGGAATGGAGCAGCGCACGCATATGTCATATAGATATACTATCGCGTGTGACGCTCGTGAAGCTCGTAGCGTTTCAGCCTTTGCCGCGTTACCCTCCAACTTTCATACTGGCTGGGAAGAGCTGCGCACGCAACCCACACACACGCACACATATATATGCCTATATACATACTAGATGACCCAGCGAACTTCGTACCGCCATAAAAATAGGGGCAGATGGTAGAAGAGAAAATTTAGGATTGTATGTATTTTTAATACCGCATTATAAAAAAAATGTCCAAAAAATATTTAAGGGGTGTGGTGTAACGTAGTGTTCAACCAATTTCCTGGGATAACATTCCTCCTAACCCATATGAGAATAGGTACTACGTTACAATACCCAATAGTTTGAATTTTGGCGCGAAGGCGCATTGTAGGTTTCAGAACACTACGTTACAGGTGGACAACTATTATCACTTAAGGATATGAAAAATTGATAGAAGCCGATTCTCAGACCCACGGAATATGCATATAAAATTACATAAAAATATAATTAAAAATATATATTTAGTCGTGTGGCGCTCGTGACACATTTCCGTTTCATCTTTTCCATAACATCAAAAGTGGCGCTTTTATTTTAAGTATTTTTTTTATTCATCTTTAGAATAACATTTTTAATTGTTATTAAAAAAACAATGGTTGCCTGTAAAGTCGGTTTTACGGGCGAAGATTTTACGTGACAACGTCTTTTTCTCGGTAGAATATTTATTGATATGAATATAATTAAATTGCACAATAGGAACAAGGAATTGAATGAAAATAAGAATTGCACAAATTTTAACTATAGAAATATATTTTGTTTACTAAAACATTGTACATGTAAACTTAAACTTAACACGAGAGACTCATCGTAACGTTACCGAGCGTTACACTTTTTCATAAGTGACTCCCAGCCGCAACCTAATTTAAGACGTTGTCACGTCAAAAAAAAACTCTTCATGAAATTTTCGTAAAAACAGCGCATGAAAATTTGCTCGTTTTCCCCAGCGCGGCGTTTTAAACCATCACCTCCTTTAAGAGTAAATCCGTTTTATTTTTTCATGTTGAAAACATTCTCTCGTTGTTCCAGATGATATTGGGGGCTTGGACTACAGCATGTCGTCGATAAACTCCAGCGGAGACCTCAAGAGTCCGAACGGCACGCCCCCCGACAAGAAGATCAACGAATCTGATGCTGAGAAACAACCGCTGTCTGGGGTGAGTGGCTGTCCTAATGGCAGCAGCATTGCCAAAATTTGTTCTTCTACTCCTGTTTCTTACACTGGTTTGTCATTTTAAGCATTAATTTACGCCCGAAATGGGCAAACTGTTGGCAATACCAAATTTTAAGAACCATTTGTACACAGTTCTGGACAATAAATGATTATCTTATCTTATCTTATCTTTGCATGAAGCATCAAAATAAATCTAAAGATTTTATTTTACTAGAAATAATTCCACTCGATCTTCCTGGCTCCTGACTCCAGTATCCTGCCTGATATCCTATAAACCTTATAGTTGTTTAATTTGGTTGGTGATGGATTACAATGTGGACAGACAGTGGAGCAGTGAAGACATTACACAGAACAGTACCCCTAGCACGAACCATTATAGAAATCGAATAGTTTGCAAACTGAAATGTCAATGTCAAATTATGTATGGAAACTTGAACAGCAGCGTACACATTTGACAATGACATTTCGTACTCGCAAACGATACGAATTCGATATTGGTTCGTGCTAGGGGTACTGTACCCTTAGCACCGAACTAATATCGAATTCGAATCGTTTGCTAGTCCGAAATGTCATTGTCAGCAGCGCCACAGCAGACGTAACGAAAACTAAAATCAGTACACATTTGACAGTGACATTTTGTACTCGCAAACGTTACGAATTCGATATTGGTTCGTGCTAAGGGTACTGACAGCGATCACCTTTTCATATATAGGTATCGCTCATCGGTTTTGTTTACACGGAATGTGATTACTAGTGATTTTATTGGGCGAGAAAATAGTCGATTCTTGGTCGCCTCCTCGCCGGCGCGGTCAGACTCTTCATTTCCTTTTGTCAGTGGAAAACGGGTACTCTATACCCAGTTTTATTTTGGTACACAAAGATTTCAATATTAACGCACGTGTAAATTAATCTTATTAATTAATTTACACGTGCGTTTATTTGTCAAGATATTTTCTGTTACTATTTTTAAACTTACATTGATTTCTGATAAAGAAATAGATAAAAATGATATGATATGATTGTGGATGAGTGGATGGTTCGTTAAGCTCATTATGAGGTTCTTATCATTTATCAAATGCTTATTTTAATAAGTAGGCTTGTACGTGCTGGACTGGAAACAATTATGTTACCGCGGCCATCGGGGCCTTGGTAGCATAATTGTATAATTGTAGCGGCCAGTGCATTCGCCCGGATAGCAAAGGGTGCGGGTTTGAGTCCCGTCTGCTGCCTGGTCCACGTGGAATTTTTTCTAGTTATATTTTCTTTAGATTTGAACATCAAGCAGTTACATTCTTAAAAAAACGATAATTGAATTTAGAACTTACTAATAATATTAAGTTTAAGTGACGTGTTCTCTCATTCTATTGTTAGCGCATAGAGAGTGACAGCATTAACTTAAGTCAAACTATAATTTCATTGACTTCTCTAATTGACAGGCGTGATTCATTCACAGTGTCCCCTGCGCACCTACTTTTTCAATCGATATCAAAAGATGGAGGTTCAAAAACTCGATTGTATGTTTGTTTAGGCTCGGTTATCAAGTTTGTTTTGCGGTCCAAAAAGCACTAGTATCGAAGATGAGATTCACAGATAGAGCCATGTCAGACATAGTCGTAAACAAAGGCAAACTAATTATTCGAAGAACAAAACGGCATTTTCCCACTGACAATAATCGTTCTGCTGTTACATAAATTGCTCACAGGAAAATTGCCTACACGACTACTGATGGATAAATGTTTAATTCTTGCCATTAAGACGTATGTGACAAAGATTTCTACTGCTCTATTATCTTTTTATTGAGTTTCCCTATGAATTAGGGACATTCCCTGACACTTTGCACGATGAAACTTAATTTTTCTGCGTACAATGTTATCTATAAATAAACCATTTATTTAACCTTGTCTAAGTTTGATAGTCATTATTAACAACACATCACTGCTCAAAAAATTACCCTCTTGTGCTAGCCCTAAGATTAGTTTCTTGAAAAATGATCCGAATATTGAAACAATGTATCTGTATACTTACTTACTTGACTGTAAAATAAAGACCCTTGGTGGTAAAAAAATAGTGTGCACGGACCACACATCTGAAGTAAAACTTCTTTTCTTATATAACCTAACATTAGCCGGTGCATAAGACATAGGGGAATGGAGCAGCGCACGCTTCACTCATATATATATTGTCGTTATATATACATATTTATTGTCGTGTGTCGCTCTTGACGCATTTCATCTTTTCCGTAGGATTTTTCCTTTTATACCCCGTCTGTAAAGAAGCTTCACTTCAGAAATCATGTGAGCTCTCCAACATGTACAGCATGTATGAAGAAAAGCGCGTCCGGCATGTTTTGATGAAAACCTCAGATGTTTGGTGTTTTAATAATTAGGTCATTACGTATGAAATAGCCGTTTTTTATGAAATAAGTGAACGCTTTTTTTTCTATATTTTTGATTTTGATTAATCAAAGTATGGGTAATTACATATGCAATAAATTAATTTTTGCCAACGTAAAGGTAACTTATCGATGCCTTTTTTGAAAAAATCTCTAAGTAAATACCTCAACAAGGACTATGATTCGTGAATAAGGTCAGCGACAGTCACTGCATTTATTTGCCTTTAATTTATTGTTATAATTATTAATACTTTATGTCACAGCAACCAAAATGCAGGTAAACAATTAATGTATATTTAATCATTATGTAATGAAAGGTGACTTCATGAATCATCTCTGAAGTCATTTTTCAACTTGACGACCCTGTAAATAATAAAACAGGGAGAAAAAAATAGCATTTGTTGAGTTTCTTGCCGTTTCTTCTCAGTAGAAGGTCTCCCGCCGTAGATTTACGAACTGATGGCGTGGCTACTAGACATTCGTGAGTGCTTGTAACAGCTTAACTGAATAAATGATTTTGATTATTATTGATTATGTTTCATATACGCCCAAACATTGTCGATTGGATTGGTATCATGGCACGGTGAGCGCCACCAACACCTCAATATTTGTTTTCATTTTCGAAGTCGTACAGAATCAAAAAGACAGACAGAATCAGAAACAACTTATTTGTTTTCGCTTTTCCGTAAACTTTCGTCATTTTCTGAGCATGCAAAGTACTGAGGGGAAAATTTATGATTTTTACAAAACATTTTCGGAAAAGGTTCATCTGTTCAACCGTATTTTTTTTATTATTAAAACGCATACCATATTGTTTTTGCATTCTCAATGCAGCTTTTTTTCATGACTTTCCAGAAAGTAGATATTTCTTAACAGTCCTCTTTTAGCAAGAACTGTAAGAAAACCTTATGTTTTTTTTACATAAAAATTTTGAAAAATTTATGAAAGGATTATATAGAAGGATTACCATTCAATCGTATTTTTTTATTGAAATACATACCAAATTCTTTCGAAATATGTCAGTCACGTTTTTGTCGAGCACACTGTAATATAATTATTTAAAAGTCCTTTTGAAAAATGACACTTCACCAAAATGGAAACACCTCGTAATATTGAAAAGTGTCATTCTGTCTCTATTGTTTCGCAATATTGACGATAAATGCTAAATGGGGCGTTGTGGTGTATGTTGCTATTGGAATGAGTTTAGCATTCCATACCCGAATAGTCATCACGGAACCCTGCTAGATACTTACAAAAGTATGACGACCTCCGTGGCCGAGTTGTTTGTACGTCGGGTTTAATGGCGTCTCCGACTCGAGAGGTCCCGGGTTCCAATCCCGGTGGGGGCAGATATTTGTGTGATAAACACGAGCATTTGTACTCCAGTCATGGATGTTTAAATATCTATTTCTATATATATATACTTATATATGTAAAGTATATGTATTCTATCCGTTACCCTAGTATCCCATAACACAAGCCTTATAGTGCTTACTTTGGGGCTAGGCTAATTGGTGTGAGTGTTGGAAATATTTATTATTATTTATTTATTATTAGTATTAGCTATTCGTCCGTCTGCCTTTAAAGCAAAGAACGGGTGACCAAACAATTGGTCTGGTTTTATGAAACCACATATAGTATATATGAAATCTGTCTATATATATAAAAATCAATTGCTGTTCGTTAGAATTCGAGCTATATATATAGTTGCTAAAATTCTAGAACGGCTGAACGGATTTATCTTATCTTGGTCTTGAAATGTTCGTGGAGGTCTAGGGAAGGTCTATAAGGTGAGAAAATCAAAGATTTAAAATCTTTGGAGAAGATATGGAAAAATTGCGAGGAAGATAGTAACAACGCCAATTAAAATTTCCCATATAAACTGTTTTATCTTCTTTCCTGTCAAACATTTGACGTTCGTCCCTTTTGGTACGGTAGACTTGGGTCCGTCATTTCTTCCAAATTATTTTAACCCGTATGAAGTACGCGGGGTCAACTAGTATATATATCTTTATATATATAATTCTTCTGTGAGTGTGTATGTCACTGAACTTCTCTTAAACGACTGGACCGATTTTGATGAAATTTTTTGTGTGTGCCATTCTCAGATCCCCTTGAATCTGAGAATGGTTTAGATTCACAATTTTGTCCGCTGGACAACCCCTATTTTTTTAGGGCGGTACGAAGTTCGCTGGGTCAGCTAGTATATATATATATAATATATAGGTATACAATGAATATAAGTGAAACTTTAAAAGTGTTTTTATATTTAGTTAGAATGACACCACCACAATTCGGTAGAGTACTTCCCCAGACAGGCGCTATGACTCGAGGAGAATATCCCCTATTTTCAATCTCTCATATGTAATAAATTCTTATATTATAACTTTAGACAATGTTATTGAAAAGCGGCTACAAACTACGGAGTCTATAACGGTAATTCTCAGCTGACCTGATTTTTGAGCGTCCATACAAATATCTAATAGTTTGTAATACTTTGGGGTTGATTATTTTTTAATAAGAAATGTAATTATATACACTTAATTCATTTGGTAAAAAATCATCCTAATTTTTTTTCCAAGCTTTTCTCCTAATTTCCATTAGCTGTCCAGTGCCCACAATCACAATTTCTACCTTTATTAGTTCCAAAACAAGCTATGATTTTACGTTATTGCCTAATATATAAAATAAATAATTCAATAAAGTGCCAAATGCAGACACGCATATTAACTGGAAAGCACATGTAAGGAAAAAAAATCTAAATTATCGAGATTTTCTTATGCACTTCGTGAAGTTAAAAAGACTACTAACGTGGAAACGGCAATTGTACCTTACTACGCATATGCGCATTCTTGGCTGAACTATGGCATCATCTTGTGGGGAAATAGCACAGACGCACCCACTTTATTTACATTGCAGAAAAAATTAATCCGTATTATTGCAAATATAGACAATACCGAAAGCTGTAGGCCGTACTTTCAGAAGTTTAAGATAATTCCCCTGCCTTGTTTATATATACTAGAGATATACAAATTTATAAAGAAAAATAGCCGATTATATACTAAACGAGAGAATTTACATATGAAGTATACCTTGCGATGTAAAAACAAATTAGTACTGCCAACTTCACGCCTCAAGCTAAACTTAACAAGTACCTTTAACTTTTCTATAATCATATATAACCATTTACCAGAGACATTTAGAAACGAAACTAATGACATTCTATTTATAAAAAAATTAAAACTGTTATTAATCGAGAAGTGCTACTATAGTATTAATGATTATTTGAATGACAATCTTAAGTAAATAGCGACTATCATGTACGAAATGACAATAAAATGATACACATAAATGACATATACAATTATACACACAAACATACATACATAAATATTATTGAACTTGACATTGAAATTTAACAAATATTATTTTTATTTTATTTTTTGCTAGTGGCCCGCCTATTAATTGATTGTTTGTTTATATAGATGAAATGAATTTTCTTCACTTAAATAATATATGAATTAACTATAGTGACATTCAGTACCTAACTCTTTCAATCTATAAACTAACGTAGAAATTTTAATGTAACTCCTCTCTTCTATCTATCTCTCATTTAGTTGCGTGCCCGACAGGGTCCATAATGATCGTATTTTGTCATATTTAACATCTTTTTGTACATTGTGGATATGCAATAAAGAATTGAATTGAATTGAATTGAATGCACAGATTTATAAAGTTTAACGTGTTTCTCAAGTTTTAATGTTACTACAAAGAATTATAAGAAGAACACCTTGTCGTGTGAATGACCGACAAATAATTGGAAACGTCAAGAAAAATTAAAAAAAATATCATAAATCCCGCTTAATAACCGTCCAAAAACTGTTTTATTAAATATTGGTAAGCGCGAAAATTCAAGAAATGTTGCTGAAAACTATGCAGATTATTAGGTTAACATAATTTACAATACACTGTATTTACGAGCAACAAGTACACAGCAAGTCGGCAATTGTTTCTTTGTTTATAAATAAATATTTGCCATAATAATCGGGCCTTTTATCATTACATCTTTAAGTTCAATTATCGTAAGGATTACTTTGTATCTGTATGGTGTCGTCATTAAAAAACCAAAAACTATTTAAAATAAAACAAAGTTATCATAATATTACTAAACGCATTCACCCTCTTCATAACGAAATCTAATATATAAAATTCTCGTGTCACGGTGTGCGTAATTGAGCTACTCCGAAACGGCTCGATTGATTTTCTTGAAATTGTATATGCATATTCAATAGGACTGTCACAATATCGTAAACGCGCCGTGACGAGCCTGAATATTTTTTTTGTATCATATCACTGCACCAATCCGCACGGTCCTGCTTCTGAGAATCGGTGAGGTTGTGCGGCACCCAGCGGGTAACTATCCTTCTTACGCAAAGGTGCTCGTGCAAAATCTTGTGAACACTTCCTGAACCAATCTGTAGAGTATGCTGAATCTCCTCGAACGTAATTCGTCTGTTTTCTTGAATTAAATATTTTACTGCCAGCACACTTTTTCGGTGACAGCCATTGTAGGTCGACCACTTCTTTGTTCATCCCCCAAAGTAAAAAGACCGCTTTTGAACTCGCTAGATACACCAGCGGTAGATCTTTTCTTTTGAAGGTCCTTCATCCATAAAAGCAGTTCGAAATCGGTCAGATAACTCAACAGGTTTTAAGCCACATTTAAAATCGTACAAAATCATAGCACGAAAATGTTCTCGATGCAGATCCATTTTTCAATGAGACAAGAAAAATTTAAATGCGTAGGAGATTTGAAAATCGTACAGTGGTATTTTTTTAAGTAATTACAAGAGGCCAGTGTCTTATATATAAAAACGTTTTTTTCGCAAAACTTTCTGAGTGGCAAGGTATAATGATTGATTTCTACCAATACTCTAACATTTATGAAGTAAGTAGGATCCCAATTTAAATACATTCTTTTATACGTCGATAACTTTTTATGGCGCGGATTGAATTGACATTGATACTGATATAAAAATCAGTCATATTTTTATTTTAAGTATTTAGAAACATGTCACTGGAAAAAAATCCAGTCGGTCCAGGTTTCAGACGTGATTCGAACTCGTATCTTTCACTATCCGGG
Organism: Chilo suppressalis; assembly: GCA_902850365.2. Taxonomy (NCBI): domain Eukaryota; kingdom Metazoa; phylum Arthropoda; class Insecta; order Lepidoptera; family Crambidae; genus Chilo; species Chilo suppressalis. The sequence continues at coordinate 10,279,566 of OU963917.1, read as the reverse complement.
CGAACGCACTACCGTGTCGAATTTTGTCTTCTTATATATCTTAGGCTGCAATGAATTAATATTTTCAGTAATTCAACAATAAGTTACACAAGAGCCAATAACACATTCATCATCATCAGCCTATTAATGTCCCCAACAGGCCTTCCCTATGGTTGGAATAGAGAGATTGGGCCATGACCCACCACGCAGGTCCAGTGCGGATTGGCAGGTTCAAACGTCTGCAGATGCAGCCGGGACAAACGGCTTAACGTGCTTTCCGAAGCACAGACACACATTACTGTAACTTTATTATTTTTCGTTCTTTGCACACCTAGATTATTTATTTATTATAATAATAGTGTGAATGTTAACAACGTAAGTAATGTTTACATCCCAACAGATGTCACATTGTAAAAATAACAGTATTATTGCTTGGCAATCTATAGAAATGGCTATGACACTAAAAGTGTTTGAAAACGAGCTATTGTAGTTATGTTGAATGCATTTATTTATTGTTATATAAATAGATTTTATTACTTTGTTAAGGGGCAAACGTCTAGCAATATAAAAGTAAACTATAGTGTTTAAAAAGAGAAAAACTTTAGAATGCGACAGCTGCAAATAAGTAGCTATAATTTTCTTGTTAAAATGAAACTATATTTATATATTGTTCCTATTATGTATATAATATGTTCTTTGTATATTTAGCATGGAAACGGAATAAACTGAATAGTGTTTTTTTATGAATATGTGAACAGGGGGCCATTGGCCTAAAGGAAATGCTTTGGAAAACACTAACGCTTTCGATTTTTTTTTTCTTATTTCTGACCGCCGAAGGTTTTTAAATACCTCACGCTCATTTTTTTTAATATTGTTATTACCAATGCAAAAGAAAAAAAAAGAGCGCGAGCCATTAGAAAACCTCAGGCGGCTAAAAATAACAAAATGAAATCGTAAGAATTAGCGTTTTTCAAAGCATTTCCGTTAGGCGAATGGCCCCCAGGTCGGATATAGCATATCTTTTCACGCATACGGCAGCGGTAGGCGGGCTCCTCGTCTCTCACTCTAACCCGCAGCGACGCTTAGATAAGTTTAAGTTATCACTTCTGTCTTTTTTATGTTACTAATGTAAAGGACATTGGGCAAAAATCTATGGACGCTGCACCCACGTCCACCACAGCTTTAACTACATTTGTTTGAAAGGTATTATAGTCATGATTATCTATGGTAAAGCGCATCAAATTCCATCCCGGGGGTCTTTAGTTATTTTAAGTTAAATAGGTACAAGTACTATGACGAACGAACATTAATGAAACAAGGGAATTGATTTAGTTAGTTAGTTCGACCCTACATTCGGCTCAGGTTATGTTATTCTGCCGTGCTAAAGTGAATCCAAAAATTCCCGCATGGGTTGGGGTTTTTCAAACATTCTGTTCGTTATAGTAAATTGTCTTCTATGTAAAACGGAACGACCACAAATCACACAAACTTGTCCACGCTTTGGAAAAAACGTGATTCTAGTTCATCTATACTAATTGACAATACCCATAATCGTGTTCGAATGTCCAAAGCGTGTTATATAAAAATCAATCAAGTGATAGAGAGTGCACAATAACAACGAAGTAAGAACAGTCAGTTTGCAACTGCAAGTCCTTCAACCGCCATAAACCGTTTTGAGATGCCTCAGTAAGTGCAAGCGTAGGATTGTCAGTAGGCTTTGTCGTATTTCTGGTTGTATAGTACGATATGGCATATTATTATGGTTACTAAAAATATAAAATGGAGGTACTATAAAAGGAATTTATTTAGCTAGTTAAATATGCTCACGTGCCATTCTTTTGACTACCTGGATATTTTTTACGGTGTCATAACTTTTGACTATCAGGATATTTTTCTACGGTGTCATAATAAAAAATGCTACTTTTTCATAGATCTATCGATTCATACTAATAACATTGTTGGCGGAGCTGGGTGTGTTTTGCCCATTGTCCTTTGAAAATTATTAAAAAATAATGATGAAAATATACCTGTCCCTTTATCTCCAAAACAGCGTCTAAATATTTGTAAAAATATGGAATATTGGTTGTAGATTACGAGAAATCCTATAAGATGATTATGTTCTTCCCGACTTCTTTTAGTTTTTTGTACGGCATTTTAACGTTTTTATGTAAGGTATAATGCATTCGCCATCGTACCCCCCAAGTCAAGCGTGCGTAAAGAAGTTTCACTTAAAAAATATGTCCACTCTTTAGTTAAGCATTAAGATCTATGTGAATTCTTGCATACCTTTCACAGTATTCCTTCAATAAATCACTTCAACAATACGAACTTGTAGTAGGTACTTTTGTGGCGCAAAATGACTCTTGGTTTTTATGAAAATAAATCTCATTATATCGCATTATGTTTGCATTTTAAATATACCATGTGTCTTATGTTGACAATTAATAATATCTGAGTACCAGACAAGAACAAATAAATTCGCGAATAGAATAATCTAATTTCAAGGATAATGTTTTGTGTTAAGGAAATATAGTATTATAGTTCTTAAAATCACGTTGTATACCTATATTAAAACTTTACTGTACTTTTAAAAATAATTTAAATTCGGCACAAAAAAGTCTGTATAATGTTTAGCGTTACTACTACTAAAATTATATTTTTAAACCACTATCCATTCCTCTCTTAGCGGATTTTTCACTCGAATTGGAGCGCCCATCTAGGGAAGTAACCTCCACCTTACATAATTACATATTCATTATCATAATATTCATAATCAAAATCATTTATTCAGTTTAGGCTGTTACAAGCACACATAAATGTCTAGAAGCTACGCCATCGGTTCATAAATCTACAGCGGGAGATCTTGTACTGAGAAAAACCCGGCAAGAAACTCAGCAAGGGCTGTTTTTTTCCCTGTTTTATTATTTACAGATTCGTCAAGTTGAATAATTACTTCAGAGATGATTCATGAAGTCACCTTCCATTACATAATGATTAAATATAGATTAATTGTTTACTTGCATTTTATTTGCTGTGTCATTAAGTGTAACTAAACAGTAACATCTTCAATATCAAGGAAGTTAGGGCAGACTCATCTCCGCTGGCAGCACCAATTGCATGACGCATGAACCAGCTATCGCTTCGCTCAACCATATTTTAGGGAACGTAACAACCTGCTTCACACGACACCACCGAAGAGACTTTTAAGAGAGCATGACTACCCATAACCACCCATACTAACTACATTATATAAAAGACCACAGTAGAATAAAACTACATTTTTGTTGTGTTGTGTTTCTGTCGCTGAGTAAGGAATCAGTCATGTTCTCTTAAAAGTCTCTTCGGTTCAGGGTAGGAAATCGTGCCAGTGATATTTATGGTATCGCAAGTATCAAGAATATGGTGACCGCTTACCGCTTACTATCAAGAAGACATATTAAGAGCCCTTTTACAAAATTGCGCCGCTGCCGTACTGATCGGCGCATAGGTAAATTTGCACTAGTAATATTGAATTTTACGGGTGATGTTTCGAGTCTTATAAAATTACTATTGATGAACTAATTATTAAAATATATAAATATTTTAGTAGTTCAATAATGGTAGATTAGTTTTATGAAAGTTTTTGATAGTAATTTTATTCAATATGAAAATACGGGTAAACCTGCATTGTTTTTTGGAAAAACTCACGGAGGTTATATTTTTTTGATAATTAATGAGATGGAAAACCAAAATTCTAATACATTATGTTACAACAAAAACATATTTCTGATGTCGTAGTAATTAGTTTGATCTAATTTATTGAACATTATTGAGAGATTCAGGCGTTTGAAGTTGTGCATATTATCGTGTTTTCCGTAAACTAGCTGCGGTAGAACGATTAGTACTAAAAAAGGAAAATAGTATTTGCAAATATTCTAGATTAACTTACAATAAGAAGAATAAATCTACTATTTATTTCTACTGGAAATAGTCAAAACCTTTTCTGAGAGGGTAAAAAAGGCGCTCAAAAATTACGTTTTTTTGCAAAAAATATGAAAGGGCTCTTAATGTGTAATCTATTTGTGTACTTATTTAAAAAAGCTCACGTGTTAATCACACTATCGTCAATAACACTCATCAAGTTAGTGTGAAAATTAATCAACCGTCTACTGAAAGTGTAAACACATTGAAAGGTGGGGAAAAAAACATTTATTGCGCATGATGATTATAGTACTGTGTGGATTACTCAGACACACACCCATAAGGAAACACTGATAATTACTATATTATCTTACTGCAGCATACCACTACATAGTATTAGCTGTCTGAAATTCATAACAAAGAAAATACAGTATCCGCCCCGTTAGCGCGGGTTCGAAGCCTGCCTGATACCTACTTGGACTTTTTTCTAATATAAAAAAGCAAATGTGAGTGTCGTGGAACACTCGGTCGGAACGAAGTTAATAAACAACAACTCAACTTTAGGTAGACCGCTTAACTGAGTCCTCGCCTGCGCGGTAAAGGGTGTGGGGGATGACGAGAACGGGGACCGTGAGAGGTGCGGCAGGCACATTCTTGTCAAAATTACAAGCGCCCGCCGCCCGCTCCTCTCACGGTCCCCGTTTCCATCCTCCCCCACACAGGTGACTCCGCAGGCGAGAACTCAGTTAAGCAGTGTACTTGCTACGTGAGAGGTGCGGGGGGCAGGCACATTCTTGTCAAAATTACAAAAGTTCTCGTCCTCCCCCACACCGGTGACCCCTCAGGCGAGGACTCAGTTAAGCGGTGTACGTGCTACGAAACCACTGACGGTTGTTAAAAAAATGTCTTTCACTTTATTTCACCTAGCTCCCAACCGCCTCGTCCGTACCGCCCAAAAAGGAACTTCGTACAAAAAAAAAACTATATCTTTATGTCAAACAGATTAATGCTTAAAATAAAAATGTAAAAACAATATCCTTAACCAATCAGCTGCTTACTCACTAAAGTTTGTAACGGAATATAATTAAAAAAAATATAGTTTTCATTCAATGATAATGAATTTTACATTGGAATACACACATCAAAGGAATCTGAGCATGTTATGTTATGTAAGAGAAGAAATAAAGAAATTATTATTATTATAAACTAGCTTTTTCCCGCGACTTCGTCCGCGTTTTCGTCGTTTTTCGTAAAAAAGTAGCATATGTCCTTCCTCAGGGTTCCATGGTTTTGATGTGACAGACAGATTAACTTTCGTATTTTAGTAGGGAAATATAATATGTCAATCCACAATACTGTTAAAAATATCGCAATAAGGAACCGCAGAATATTATTATTATCACTGTGCCCCGAGACCATCAGCATGTAACTCCTTGTATGTTATTATGTTAATGTATTGGTAATATTGTTTAGATCGCTTTCACATGAGGCTTAGGTACATATAGAATGAAAATACTTCAGCGCAAAGCTTCCGGGTAAACTACGTTGAAAGTTGACCCATCCGGCACGTGAACATAAAAATTTCTAGGACTGCTAACCCGGGAAAGAGCGACATAACTGACCATGTGAAAAGCAACTGACACCGAGATCTACTCCAGCAACACGAATAGTCTGCCCTTGAGCCTTATTTATTGTCATTGCATAACACACCGATACTGGGAATTGCGTTCTTTTAAATTGGAATGGAAAATTATTTGGTATTATGGGAATTCTGGGAATAAAGATGGTTTCTCCTGCACCACAACCTGTTAAAATTTGAGCCTCGATTACATTTTGTTGCAACTGGGTTACTTTAAGCCGAGTTCCATTGCAAATTTGTGGTGGTCTTAAATTTCGAAGCAGAATAATCGGAATGCCAATTTTTAAACAAATTTCATGAGAAGGAAGTCCGGGCATATTTAAAGAATTTAAAAATTCTATCTGGTAGTTAGTGGCTTCTTGTTCATCGGCCATTCTATTTATTGAACTATAAACTTTGCTTTCCCCCTGGATATTCGACAGTATTTTATTATTAATCTCAGATGCCTGGTCATTGCGAGGAGTTAAAATGGACCTTTCGCATAGCCAAGAATTATCCTTATTTAATATATTTGTTACGTCACCGTAAACTGACGATGTAATATGTTGTTGGGATTGCACTATACAACACAACTCAGGCGTCAGAATAAGTTTTCCTTGGTGTAGCAGTGGATAGGTATCTTTGGTGAAGGTATTTTCTTTAATAATATATCAGAAAATTCACGATCACCCGGGTTATCTACATTTCTCACTCGCATGTTTATAGTCAAATGCACCGATTGTATATCACGCCACAAATAAGAGCTTTTCAGGCAAGCCCTAACCTCAGCAGCTCGGGTTCCCCGTGGTATTACCGGTAAGGTTTGTCGGAAATCACCACAAAATAAAACTGTGATACCGCCCATTGGTCGATCATTTTGTCTTATATCCCTTAAAGTTCTGTTTACCGCTTCTACTCCTTTTCGATGAGCCATCGTACATTCATCCCATATGATTAAATTACACTTCGAACGAATATTTAAACACTACCAAAACAACTAATACGTGGTCCTAACTTTAGCTACCTTACACTTAAAATCTAAGTGACTATTTAAACTAAAATATTCTTATAGAATTATAACCATAAATATATACAACTCACAACAAAAAAGAAATGAAAATTAAGCTGAAACGTCTGTGCAATACTATCTACCTATACCTACTTCACTTAAAAATAAATACTTATAACTACTTTAATTAATAAAAGTACCTACGCTTAATAATTTTTAATTTGAACGAATATTTAAACACTACCAAAACAACTAATATCTATTTTACAAAATAACAACAAAAGAAATTTAAATAAACTATTTAAAGACTAAAAGTCGCGCTGATAAGCACGGTTACTCAATATTTCTCAATTATTGTCTGTCAATAAGGTCGAACGCTCTGAACGCATCAACAGCCAAATATTGAAGCTCGCTCGCTCTCTTTTTTTATTTTTTTTGTTTCCTCCCAGACGGGGGAGCAGGTGAGAAATCCTCATGGATACCCTACAGCCGGCTGCAAGGTTATGTCAGACTCGTACTGACTAAAAAACACCCGTAGGGGCTGCCTCTGGCCGGGAAGGCCTCTAAGGCTTCATCGGAAGCGATCGTCCCCCAGGGGGGGGGGGGGGAGCGACGCAGAAAACAGATTTAGACAGCTCGCTCTCGGACCTCCCGTATTTTGATACCCTACCGCCACCGCGACCCGTGTCGAGCGCGGCAACCGTTACACAAAAATAATCCTTATAGCATGATTCAGTATTCACGTGCGACGGCGCGATGGCTTATTTCATGTATAAGTTTGGTGTTTCTATACAGATTTCTATGTTTTGTTTTTATTGAATAGGTAATAATGTTAACTGTTTTAAATTAGGGATGAGTCAGAGTATTATAAACGTAAGAGTAAACAAATATGATCAGAATGCTCCGAACTGCTAAGCTATAGGGAGTTACACGTGTTATTGTGAGTCAACCATAAAAGATAGACATATGCTGTTGCGGGATATTTTTTAGACAATTTTATGTAGAATATTTCCGTCATACATGGTTTCTATGTAACTTTAATCATTAAGGCTGCACACGCGACGGAAGCTTAAAAAATGGAGTAACTTCTCCCGTTTTCCCAACATTTCCCTTCACTACTCTGCTCCTATTGATTGTAGTGTGATGAAAAGTATACTATAACCTGCCCAGGAGTATGAAGAATAATTGTACCAAGTTTCGTTAAAATCCGTCGAATAGTTTTGGTTTCTATAAGGAACAAACACACAGACAGACAGACAGACAGACAAAAAATTTACTGATTGCATTTTTGGCATCAGTATCGATCACTTATCACCCCCTGATAGTTATTTTAAAAATATATTTCATGTACAGAATTGACATCTCTACAGATTTATTATAAGTATAGATAATAATTAGACACTTGAGGACGGAGCCTGTAAAGGATCCAAACCGAAGAGAATGTATCAAAGTATTGAAAAATGCATTTTAAAAAACACAGTGTTTTATTTATTGAGTAGTGTGCGAGAAAACATGAGAAATAAAAATGTATTAACCCATTGTTTCAGAAGAAAGAAGAAAGATGGTGGACGACTTTAATGCAAGTGGCTGTACCATTCTTCATAGCCGGTTGCGGCACCATCGGCGCTGGACTCGTTCTAGGCACAGTCAGGGTCAGTTACTGTTCAATAGTTTATGCATCTCAAAATTAAATATAAGTCAATAAATGAATGAAGACGGAGAGGAGACTCCCCCCGTGGGGAGATGCCATCCGCCTGGAATACCTCTAGAGGCACTCGCCAATTCTCGGCTTGAGGTCCCCTTAGGATCTCACCGTCCCCAAACCCGGTGACGCTGTAAAGATCATCTGCGACGAACAGCATACACACTCCAAAAAAATGGATCCGGATAAAAAGGCACCGGCTGACGAACTCCGTGGCCGAGTGGTAGGGTTTCAAGGTGTCGCCTATTCGTGAGGTCCCGGGGTCCAATCCCGGTGGCGGCAAATGTTAGTATGATCAATACAATCATTTGTACCTTAGTCATGGATATTTTTTATGTTTTTCTATATAAATATACTTATATACATATTTGTATTCTATCCGTTACCATAGCATCCCATAACACATAAGCCTTACAGTGCTTTCTTTGGGGCTATTTTATTTATTATTGTAAAAGGCGAATGTGGTATTCGCATAGAAGATGTTTTGATTTTATCCTTCATCCTTCTAATAACACCTGCAAATATCCGTGCCACTTTATTTCATAATGTAATTGATGTCTGTTAAGTATGTTGTGTTCAAGGCTCATACGAAGGGCATTTGTATATTATATTAATTTTAAGTTACGAAATAGGTGCCCTGTACAAAATTCGTAAATATAATATTAATCTTTTTCAGGATTGGGAGGTGTTCGTGAACGTGTCGGCGATTTTTGTACTAGTGCCATCATTATCTGGACTTAAAGGTGAGTTATTTTTGCTTACTTGTTAATTTCCTTTCTATATCTATAATAAGTTATAATAACAGTGTTTTAAAATTTGCTCATATGCTAGGCTAAGGGTTTAAAAATTTTGGTGTATATACCTTAATTTTTTACCTCCAGCCTCAAAATTTGTTAACTTTTTCTTACCATGTTGTGAGATGGAATGAAAGGGGTCTGATAACGACGGGTTTTCTGCCGGGTCTAGGCATGATTTCTACCCGGGCTAGTGCTAAGCTTAAGATTTCATGAGCACGGTTTAAACGTTAAAAAAACCCAAACCGTCGCCGGCTCCGGTGTCGTTACCAAAGCTCCATAGCCACGTTTACCAAACGGCCGGAGGTGGACACGGTTTAAAACCGTGCCTGGACCCGGCAGAAAACCGACTCGTTAAGAAGCGCCCGTAAACTATTCTGCCGTATCAACTATCATTGCAATTGGACTCTATTTAAAATCAACTGAAGTAGGGTAATATGTTAAGTCTTCTGTAAAAAAACATGGTTAAAACTTCTGTAGAGTCTCGGATGTTTTCTCAATTCAATGTTTTATCAAATTGTGTTCTATATTCATACCTAAAGCTGATGTATTGATGATGTTTAAATCGTCAATACTGACAAACTCAAACCCAAAAAAATATTCAGTTTAGGCTGTTACAAGCACTCATGAAAGTCTAGAAGCTACGCCATCAGTTCGTAAATCTACAGCGGGAGACCTTGTACAGAGAAGAGTCGACAAGAAACTCAGTAAGGGCTGTTTTTTCTCCCTTTATTAATTATTTATTTTATTTATTTTATTTTATTTTATTCGGAAAACGTACAGTGTTTTTTTAACAGCAATTATAACTAAATATAAATCTAGACACCATTAACACGTTTTCGCATATGACTAACAATACAAAGCTCGTCGCTGAAACCATACAAGCAGTGCCAAGTGAAAAATACAGGAAAGTAATAAGACTAGAGATAATTGGGATATAACAGCAAGCGACGCTTAAAGCATGCATTAATTAAGCTAGGCAGTTTGAGAATCAGCAAACCAAGAACTGACTAAGATATTTTTAAGTATTTGTGGTTTAGTTATAAATAAGTCAAGTTGGGGGAAACTTACTAATTTGTTAGTTTCTTTAGCAGACCTTACGAAAAAAGAGTTTTGTCTGTAATTAGTACCACATTGGGGAACATCTAAATGTACAAATCGCCTTACGGTTTTGTTAGGGATTTTTATACCTATTTTTGTTAGTGCGTCCGGCGAGTCAATGAGACTTTGAGCGATTTTTGCCAGTAGAAATACATCTGCTATTTTTCTTCGCTCATTCAGAGGCAGGATGTGATGTCTACGACACCTTTCCTCGTAGCTAGAGTCATAAGTCCTACTTTTGTATTGTAAATACCTTAAGAATATACAGAGTCGTCTAGTTGAAAAATGACTTCGGAGATGATTTAAGAAGTCATCATTCATTAAACATAATGTGAAATATACATTAATTGTTCACCTATGTTCACTATTGTAGGAGTAGGAAGTGTGATTTTATAGAATTATCTGTCGTGTTATTTTGCTACCTGTGTACATCGTTACGAATGTCACGTCACGTCACTTAAACGGTTTTAAAAAGATAAAAATCTGTCATTTTCTCGGTCTCCAAGTCATCAAGCGTGTCGAACGCTGTAATAAACCCAAGTCACACATCAAGCGACAATATTTTGCAAATTTTAGCAATGCTCTTTTTTCAATATTGATTTTTTGTGATTGGATGAATGTTCGTTTAATAAATATTCTTCTCTGATAACTCTGATTGGATATCAGAGTAGAATACCTAGTTGATTTATATACGATTCCGCGATATATTAACTACTCTGACATGTTAATTCAATCACACTCTCTTTACACTTTTCCACATTTTCAAATATTCACCATGAAGTATCAATATAGAACGAGAGTGAACCAAAAATGTCTTCAGTACTTTAAAAAATTATAAAGCTCATGACAGTTTGTTCGGTTGACCTCGCAGAACTCAAGAACAACTGGTTCGCATTCAAAAACTCTGTTTGCGTTGGATAGTCCATTTATCTAGGAAGGCTATATGATATCATGCAAAGTTGTTACCCGCTGGTCACTACAATAATAGCAGAGGATCAATAAAATGTTGCAACAACGGGAAAAATATTCTTTATTACAAACTTCCGTTGCGTGCGCTGCGTAAACGCTCTAATGCAAGTTAGTAAATTTTTTCCTCATATTACCACGGGTGAAACCGCGGGGCACAGCTAGCTTTCTTTCTCTTTAAACCGTTTTTCTGAATTTGGTATTGTTAATTGTATACGGTCACGTATTACTAGTAACAAGTAAATCATAATATATCATAGAAACCTACTCCTATTTCATTGTGTACCTGTTTGAACAAACTCTTTAGAAGTAATTACTGACTTTAATATTTGAAAGTCAATAATAAATATGTTAACAATAGATACATATAAATAACAAAAAAATAGAAACTACTTGATGGCTGAAGTTTACAATCCAAATTACCTCAACGCACTTATTACTTAAGTATCTGTTTTACGCTACGTTTATATTATATCTTGTTGTGTAGACAGTCTTAAAAGTAATTGCTGTATTGTTGTATGAGCATGATGATGCTTCATATATCGGACTTCGAGAAATAATGCGTCGATTACGGTACAGTGACCTTCGCTTTTGTGGTTCCTTATCGGTTCGCAAGTCTACGGCGCGAGACCTTGTACTGAGAAGAACCGGCAAGAAACTCAGCAAGGGCTGCTTTTTTCTCCCTGTATTATTTAATACAGTGTCGTCAGATTGAAAGCTGGCATTAAACTTATAATCATGTATTGAGGTCAAATTCCATCACATAATGTAAAAAAAGGTAACAATAAACATAAAAAAGCCTCGAAATATCCAGTCAACAATTTTAAAAATACATGAGCAAGTTTAAAAAAGACACTAAGTGCAAAGTTCTCTTCAATACTCCTCTTGAGTAGACAAGTTTAATATAATAACTACTGAAAAAATTCTGAAGATAACCATTACGTTCAGGCGGTTTTATCATTTAAATATTGTTTAACAATATAATTTCCTTTCTTAAGCAAGCAATTTTAAATGTGTGTTTTAAAAACAATTAAAGACACATCAAGAATATCACTGGGAATCTTATTATAGAAATGTATACCTTGATCCATAAATGAGCCATGAACTTTGTGTAACCTGTACAATGGTAACTTAAGTTTGTTTTTATTCCTAGTATTAAAAGGATGTACGGGTCTGTGTTTAAGATACAAGTTTATATTTTTTCTAACAAAAACTATACAATTGTAGATAAATTGTCAAAATCACGATTTCTTTAAATTATTCTTTGAGAGATTCTCTTGGGCTTAGTTGTAGTAGTTATAAATAGCTCTTACAGCACGTTTTTGCAAAATAAATATCGTTTCGATATCTGCTGCTGTTCCGCAGAGAATAATGCCATACGATACAATACTGTAAAAGTAACTAAAGTATACAGTCCTAGCAGTATCGACATCAAAAAGTAGCCTCATCTTTCGTAAGGCATAAGCCGCTGAACTAAGGTTACCAGTTAAAAGTGATATATGAGGATTCCACTGCAATTTTGAGTCAATAGTTTTACCCAAGCATAACGTTGATTCAACGAAATCTAGCTTTTCATTGTTTAATTTATTTTACTGGTTCGTTTCTAAAATTTGGTAAAGCATTTTTTTGCATTTAGTTTTAAATTATTTACAATAAACTAGTGCAATACTTGTAAGAGAGCATCATTTACATCGTTATAATTATTCTTGGACCTGTTAACCTTAAATAATAAAGATTTGTCTTCAGGAAACAATTCAATCTCACAAGATTTCTCCACAAAAATGGCAAATCGTTTATATACAGTAAAACTAGGAACGGACCCAAAATAGAACCCTGGGGAACACCCATTAACACATGGGATCCAGGTGACTTGACACCATTTACCTCTACTGTCTGAACTCTAGAACTGAGATACGACAATAGCATTTTTTGGGCTGCGCCTTTGACTTCTCAGTGACTCAACTTCATCACCAGCGTCCGATGCTCACCGCAATCAAAAGCCTTGGACAAGCCTCAGAATACTCCAAGAACATTCTCCAATTTTATATTTATATTTTGTATTTCATATTCAGTAAAATTCACAAAAGCGTGCGTTCTCGATTTATCAAATCGACCGACGATGTATACAGAGATAGATATTAAATACATATAATGGTATTAAAGAATCAAAAATCATATAAAAAGTATTAAATAATTTTACGTCTCATTTACGGTATAGTGTAATTGTACTATCGTGTAACCTCATTGTTTGCGTGCAAGTCAATATTAAAATGATTCATAACAATGCTTTGCCAGTCACATCAAAATTATAGCATATTTTCTCGTCGGTGTCATTAACATTTTGCTCTACGTACATTTGCTAAGATTGTTGAAACAGATGTTTTAAAAGATGCATTCGCTAATAAAATTTGAATAATAAAAAGCTGTTAGCGGAAATGAACATTGTCTACGACTGCTAACTTATATTCAGTCGCCGACCTATTGGTTTCTATACCAATGATAATTGAAGTAACAATTACGGTAAGACCTAAAGATGACAATCAACTTTGATTAGAGTCTACCATTTTTTTAGGGATCCAAGTCAACAATAAGAAGTAGTTTTGTATGACCCTCCGCAGCTTAGTTCAGAGACATTTAGTTTTTTTTTTTAAGTTTAAAGGGTAGCCAACCAACGTAAGTCCCGCCTGATGGTAAGCGTCCATAATAGCCTATAAACGCTTGCGATACCAATAATATCACTCGCACCGTTGCTTATCTTGATCCAATCCCTTATCCCCGTGGAGCCCTGGAACCTTACTCACCGACAGAAACACAACACCACCAAATATGTCGGCGAAGGGACCCGTAGAATTTAATGTCCGTATTGTAGGGATCGAAGAATTTGTGATACAGACTTGTGATATAAATCCAGTCACTCCATCAATTAGTTTTTTGTGACGTATATCCACTAAAATATTATGATAGGCAAGAAAATCAGCTCCGAGAATGGGTTGCTTAATATCCGCTACAGTAAAATTCCATTTGTACGGCCGTCTCAAGTTAAGGTTTAGCGTCAGCGTTTTTTCGCCGTATGTTTTAATTTCTGTCCCGTTCGCAGCGAATAATTTGTATTTGTTGTTTGATAATAATTTTGAATGCGGAGATGTTGGCGCCGGTGTCAACCAAAAAACGATACCCACTTTTGCGGTCGGTAACGCATAGACGGCTTGACGGTAAGATAGCGCTGACATCCGCCTCGGTCAGCGCTGTTTCTAGTTTTCTGACGGTTTAGGTTTGATCCAATTACAGGGCAGTTCGCAATTCCTTGCTCTCCCTCTGAAACGTAGATGATACTTGCACAGCCAATTCGGACTGTCCGGTGTTATAGGAGCCTTTCGTGGCATAGACCGGGATCTCGACCTGCTGCGAAATTGGTTGCGACGACCTTCAAATCGGTTTCTTCTATTATTGATTTGGCCTCGTAACGAAGCTACTTCTAATGATAACTTGTTAATGTGGGCTAACAACTCCGTCATAACTGGAGACTGGGAAAGTTGGGACATTTCAGCTATTTCGCCTGGACGGTTATTCTCCATAATCTTATCAGCTATGGCGGCTAAGTTATCTAGGTTTTGGTCCTGACTCACAATCAGCACGGCGCGTACGTGAGCTGGTAACCGAGACGTCCATAAATTGTGTAAAGTTGAATCCGTTACTTGTGTTTTCTGAGCCAACTGTCTCATGCGTCGCAGTAGATGTGAAGGTCTCTGGTCGCCGAGCTCCATCTCGCTGACGAGCTTCTGGAACTGACGTTCTTCGGATTCTTCATATACAGCAAATAATATGTCTTTGAGAATTTTATATCTGTTTTCAGCTGGAGGCGCGAGTAAAATATCGCTGACCTTTTGGATGGAGTCGCGTCCCAGTTTAGATATGACAATGTTGAATTTCGACTCATCTCCCTGTTTTTGTGGTGCCATGATGGTCTCAAATTGTGCGAACCACAGACTTGGCATTTCTGTCCAAAAGTCCGCAATTTTGCTTGATATTGTAATTGCAGCTAGCTCCTTGTCAAATGAAGTCGAACTTGATGCAGGGGTTGTATTGGTTTTGGGCGCGTGGCTGCTGGGCACTCCTAAGCACTGATAAGGCTGCTCTCCAATGGGATTCATCTTGACTTTTGAATGTAATTACGTACGAATTTTACGCGGGGTCACCAATGTGGTGATTACAAGGTGATAAAGTTAAGATCAGAGATGGTAATTGAAACAAGGTTGAACAGAGAGTGTTTTTATTATTATAATTTAAATGAAAAGTAAACTATAATTGCGTAATATAACATGCCAACTTAATACATCGTGACTTCAATAATTTGTCTGTTTGCGGAATTTTATTATTGCATCATTACATATTATACACCTACAGTAGTGTTATTTTACTGATAGTCTTCTGTAAGGTGGAGGTAACTTCCCCAGACGGGCGCTCCAATTCGATCGGGAAATCCGCTTTACCATCTTATTACCATATGTTATACAAAGATAGCAAATTTGATGATCGACCAAGAGATTAACAAGTATTTGCTCGCAAAATGAAATAGTACGTAGCCATTCGAAGCAGAATTAATGATTATTCATCTACGGAACTGACTTAAAACAATTTGTCATTGTTGTCGTTCTTGCTAAATTAATAATAGCTCATTATCATAGTTGTGAATAATTCCTACGATTGTATTTTTCACAGTGAACTTTCGCAATAATATCATTTGTAGAGCAGAAGACGATGCGCGCAATAATAATATTTATTTGGTATATTTTAAATGAATGTATTGAATTGATGATTATTAAACGGTTTCAAAGATAAAAATCTGTCATTTTCTCGGTCTCCAGGTCTCCAAGCATGTCGAACGCTGAAATGAAGCCACGTCACACACTAAGCGATAATATTTTGCAAAAGGGATGATGACTAACTTTTTTTCTTCCTCTATTAGGTAGATTATCAAAGAGTATTGGACACGTATTTTTCTTTATTCACATAATAATTGAAAAAGAGACGTGAAAATGAGCGAACGTTATCGCGAAGAGTCTGGGCAAATTAGGTAGGTTTGTTTTCCCTAATGACGGGCCCCCGCACACCCCGGGAGTGACCGCCGGGACCCCATGACGAGATTATGCTTGACATGATGGGGCAGCCTCACGAACTGGTTAGGAATGCTCGAACCCCTGTACTGTGCAACGGGCGGCCAGCGGGACAGCTGTTTCTACGGGTCTCCCTCTGGAACGGGGATGCAGTCCTCCCGGTATCAGTCCGACGGGTGCCTCCCTAGGACCGAATCCGTCGCGACAACCTCCACTCAAGCTCTGGTTGTACGCCAAGGAGAACGCCACCGGAAATTAACCGCTTTGGTGCTTAAAAGCCCTAAAATTAGCATTCAAATTTGAATAAGTCCCATTTATAGTATGTTCCTTCAGCTGAACACACAAATGTATCGTCTCCCACAACCTCTTCAATGCGTGTCAAATATCAGTCAAGCTATCCTCTAGCGTCTTTAGATAGAAAACGCTGCCAATAATTTATTACGATGGAACTAAATTCCAAATTCAAACGCAAATTTTAGCGTATTTTAGTGCCAAAGCTTCGTCGCGCAACTTAAAACAAAGAACGATAATAACTTGGCAAAAAAAGATACAGCAAGTCGTTTTTAAACATCCGTTCTCAAAGTGATTTTGGTCACATTATTGTATATCATTAGCGGTTATTTTGAAACAAATTTGCTTATCCATACTTTTTAAAGAGAAGCTGGCGAACAAAACGGTATAATTACGGATCTGGGGGCCATTCGCCTAACGGGAATGCTTAGGAAAACGCTAACGCTTCCGATTTTATTTTGTTATTTCTGACCGCCGAAGGTTTTCAAACCTCACGCTATTTTTTTTAATATTGTTATTACCAATACAAAAGAAAATGAAAAGAGCGCGAGGCATTTAAAAACCTCAGGCGGCTAGAAATAACAAAATGAAATCGTAAACGTTAGCGTTTTCCAAAGCATTTCCGGTAGGCGAATGGCCCCCTGGTCAAAGGTCCTTTTTTATAGTCCGGAGGTTTCGGGACCGTTTAATTTGAATCTCAAATAATTTTAAAACAGTGTTGAAATTACTAAATTTATAAATTAAAAACCACGCCAAAAGCTCACTGTAGGTATGTCATTCAGTTTTATACAGCTCTTGTAAAATTTAAATTTATGTAATTATACCGTTTTCTCTTCATATTACATTTACGTCCGTAGGCGTATACTTTTGTTCGCTTGTTTTTAAATTTGCCACCAGAAATACTTATGTTTCAAAATACTTTAGTTATAATCTTAACAGCAGTCCTAATAGAATTTCCGAATTTCTAGGATTCTCTCAAGTCTTTTATTTCCTGGCGATGCTTCTATCGCCTTAAAGGAAATGAAATGAAAGTTTATTTGCATGAAACATAGTTTGTTATAGCTGGTAAATAATAAAAAAAAGCTCCATATGTTTCGCCCTTAGAAGAGCATACAAAATACTAATAAATTATTTAAAAATTCAAATTTAAATTGAGTAATAGTTGCATTCTAAGAATTGTATCATGTCAATTTTTCTAATTCAATAGCCATTTCTTCATTATGTCAACACAATAACAATAATTAATAAATATAATAACTATACATTATATTACACATAATAATTATTCAATACCTGTATTTTTTTTTAAGTCAATAGCCATTTCTTCATTATGTCAACAAAATTACAATTATTAATTCATAATAAAAATTCATTTGTACTATAAAAACATTTACTTATTAACCAGTAACTCTTTTGCCATTAATGTTATAGGTCCGTGTTTGAATTGATTTGGAATTCTATTGTTTACCTTAATGCACATGTTATAACAGCTTTTCTGGTACACCCAGGTTTAAAAAGATGATATTCTGTAATGTATAGACATATATTATAACCATTCTCCTGGTCTTAGAACGAGCGATGTTTTCTATGAAAAGAAAATTAATTCACAACATATCTACAGGTTATCGATATGGATAAGTACTTCAAACAAAGCAAGCACTCCAAATTTTCGGCAGTTCGTCAAAGATTTTAAAATTTTGAATATTACATTCCATAAGATTCCTTTTGGTTCCGTTAAAATAAGCTACAGAGGTTTAAAATACAATAGCCCAATTCACTACATACACAAGTTTTTTTTAGGAGACCTGGATTGAGACATAGGATACTATTTATCCCGCAAAAACGTAAGGTTTCCGTAGGATTCTCAAAAAAATATATTTTTCTTCTACTTCATGTTAATTACAACACAACGTAATCTAAAAATATTAACTTCCATGCGCGTGCGCTGTTCTAAATTTTCAGGGTACAAATGTTTGCACATCGTGTGCGTTGAGTCCGTATCAAGTCCACGGCGGAAATTTTCTTCACGATTCAGGGACTTTAGTACCCCGCGAACACCGTACACCGTAACGGTGCCTGATTGAATGATTGATGTACAATAATACATGTATGTATGTACATATACTATTTCATTTACTAGCTATAACAGAAAGAGAGAAAAGAAAATGCGTGCGCACTGCTTTCTCTTGCTTATATCCGAAATAAAATGAAATGAAAAGTCATTTATTCAGTCTAGGCTGTTACAAGCACTTGTACTGAGAAGAACCGGCAAGAAACTCAGTAAGGGCTGCTTTTTTCTCCCTGTATTGATATATACAGAGCTGTCAAGTTGAAAAATGACTTCAGAGATACTTCTGAAGATACCTTCCATTACATCATTTAGGATATAGATATATAGTTACAATAAATTTTATATTTAGTAAATAGGAAGCGGCATTAGATAAGTACCATATTACTGTTACAAAAACTGACTAATACCCATAAAATAACAAATTACAAGAAACGCTATGTACATGCATTACGATCATTTAGATAATCATTAACTTTATAATAGCCCTTATTTCATAAGAGTATTCTTGATCTGAGATTTAAATTTGGTTAGTGGAAGCTTTGGTTTGTTAAACAATGCAATACTACATCCCAGAAATGAACCTCTTGATTTTTGGAGTCTGAAACATAGAATGGCAAGCTTGTTCTTAAATCTCGTGTTAAAGTTATGGGTTTGACTTTTTTTTGCACTCAACTCCCGTTCGCCTCGCCCGAACACACTTTTCGTAACGCGTAACGCATTCACCAGCTTACCCCCCAAGTCAAGCGTGCCTAAAGAAGTTTCACTTCAATAACAATTGGCAACTATTTATTACACTCATTGTAACGTAACCATCGGTAAAGCCCCTACAGTATGAGTAGATGATATTACGAATAATTCGTCTGCGGCGGGCAACCAACCAAAATAAATAAAAACACGTATCAAGTTAAACATTCTCTTAACATTACTATTGTTTTGTTGAGCAATTTTGTATAAATGTCATTGTCTCAGCCCACATTTATGAATATATTACAGACAATGGAGATCTTTATATAACAACGCTTCTTGGTAGCAGTTCAAACTGATAGGTGTTACTTATTGTATGGGTGAATCCCCTGTGAATGTGGTATTCCGAGATAACAACAACGGTGTTGTGAAATTGAACCGTAACAGTTAAATTCATAAGGCGCAGTTTACATTGAAAGCGATTCGAATCATTTTTTTAACGCTCATTTTTATTAAATTTTTTTTTGGAACATGTCATAGTTTCATAGTAATTTCATTAGATAAAGGTTTTATTGCAAAGTTTGTTTAGGGGAACAAGTTACTAGCTTAGCGACTTTTAGCCTAATTTCTTAGTATACATAGCTAATAGCGGGTTTACTACGATGTACCATGTTTTTTGTGAGTCCCCGATATTTCAGCACTGCTGCATTTGCAAGCGCCATGATCACAGAGTAACATAATTAACATTTGAAAAATGCCTAAAAAATAAACGTAACTATAATTTCTCATGCTCATTTGTCTTATGATATTGTACTATAGATGCTTTGCTAATTCCATTAAAACTTCTGTTCTTAAAAATTCTCAAAGCTTGGAATCAAGCCAAACTAAAGCATTTTGAAATCCATCATATCATTGGCTTTTTAGATCTAAATCGATGCTACATTATGCATGCACCCTTCTGGCACAAATAAGTTAAAAGAATTGCCGCCGTAACTTTGCACTCCCGCCTTTAAGTAACGTAAAAATTATTTATTCGATGTTTACGGCGGCTCGGCATTAGTACTGATTGTAACCTGATGTTATGTGATGTGTCGAAAGTAACAAAAATATACCTACTTCCGTTGTTTTTTTTTAATATAAAATGGGTTAATAACATGGAAAGAAATACAGCGCATTAATTTTTTTCATTGCCAAGGTGACAATATAATGAGTCACAAAAGTGTAGAATAAGTAGACAGATACACAATTGTTACCAAATTATTATGTCAGTATTAAAGAGTGTCTATGTTGAACGTGTGAATTTTGTTTTGTGTCCAGTGACAATTTCCTGTAACTTTTTTGATCTGATGGGCATTTTCAATCCCAAGACTTATTATACTCTCTTTTCCTCCTGTTAAAGTGTTTTTTTTTTCATGATTGATTGATGATTATATTTGCCATTTTAAGTATTTAATCAGCTAGGTAGAGCCTGTGCGGAAAGAGAATGGGCGTGGCGAAAAACGGAACTAACAATAAGATTTTTATTGGGCAATCAAACCCAGCAATGTGTAAAACGACAAAGTTTTGTATTGATATTTGTTGTTGTGATTTCTTGCGGTTTTTTGTATTTAATCATGTCTAAAAGGGGTAAAACCTTACAAATACGGTAGAAAAGCACTACAGTGCCCTCAAATCTAAATCCCATTCTCTTTCCGCACAGACTCTAATGTCATGAATCTTAATAAAATTGACTTAAAAAAATGTCACTCAGTGCAGGCATCAGAGTGGATCCTGTCTGCCCAGCCCGAGTGGATATTTATTTGTCTTTATGAAAACGAAAAAATAATCTTGATTTTTCCTTTTCAAAAAAAAATCGGTTGTGACAATTAACCTCTTCTTCATTTGTCAACAGGCAACCTCGACATGTGTCTGGCGTCGCGGCTGTCGACCCAGGCCAACCTGGGCAACATGGTGTCCACCAAGGAGGTCCTCTCCATGGTGGTTGGGAACATATCACTAGTACAGGTGAGAGCCTATCTACTGAGTAGCGATGAAGTGGAAGTTCATTTGTTCAGACAAATCCTGTTAATATACGATTGTGTTTCATTTTATTATTATTAAAAAAGCAATATACAGCATGACTTATAATGAAATGAAATGAAAATAAAATGAAAAGTCATTTATTTATAATTTTTATTATTTTTAAAGCATGTAACTGCTTGATGTTTAAATCTAAAGAAAATATAACTAGAAAAAAAATCCACGCGGACCAGGCAGCAGACGGGACTCGAACCCGCACCCTTCGCAATCCGGGCGAATGCACTGACCAATTATGCTACCGCGGCCCTCACGGACCGCGTCGAAATTCTTCTCTTTTTATTATTCTCTTTTATATTCTCTTTTTTCTAGTTATATTTTCTTTAGATTTAAACATCAGTAAGTTACATGCTTTAAAAATAATAAAAATTATAACTATAATTGCTATTTCTTCTTTCAAATGTTTTCATCTTGGGGAACTTTGTTAAACATTGCAATACTACATCCCAGAAATGAACCTCTTGATTTTTGGAGTCTGAAACATGGAACTAATAAATCTAAGGAATTAGTTTCAAGAAATTTACTTGGAAATAAATGACGATCACGTACTTTCGGCGACAGTCACATAGAGCCAAGCGGAGCGGTCAAAATCGCGCTATGTTGAAAGTACCTATATATTTTAACTATCGATAAATTCTGTGGCAAACCATATGGAGACCTATTTTAGCGCAGGAGAATTGTAGGAGACGAGGGACTATTGCCCGCGGACTTTTCTGTCCGTCTATCTTTCCGACTGTTGGCACTAGAAAGTGTGTAATGTAATTTTGTGATGGTATGTATATCAATCGCGCCGACAAAGTGGTAGAATAAGTAGTTTTAAAAAAAAATTAAGGTAGTTCTACGTTTTCATCGTCTACCTCACTGTGTGGGTTATCGTGGGATAGGTCCTTTAAAACGATTTAAGGGTTAGTAAGACTATTTTTCGATTCATGGATACGTTTTCAAAATACTTAACTCAAAAATACAAATTTTTGTTCAAGTCCAGTACGCACCTATCCCATAAAAAGTCCCCCGGACAGCCGAGCACACCGAGAGACCGGTCTGGACAAAAGTACGCGGTAGTCCCTGAAAAAAATAGAGCTTTTGTGACTAGGCACGGCAGCACACTCAGCGAACTCGCGCGAGAAATAGACCCAGTATTATATTTTAAAAAAGTCTTCTCTTTTTCTAAAGTTTCATGTTAATTACAACACAACGTAATCTAGAATAATTACTTCCATAGCGTGCGCTTCTTGCTCTGCTCTGCTCTGCATTACCGCCTATGTACATAGTTATGAATAATCATGCACTATTACTAGGTCACAAACGAACATGCATCCTTTATGTAAATGAAAGTTTGAAATCGAGTTTCTGAACGCAACTTAAAGTGATATTTGGTTGACGATTAAGGTTATCAACCATTCATTGCCAAAGCTCAATAAGTGAAAAAAAAAAATATCAACCGATATTAATTATCAGTATTTGTTATTGTTTGTTTACAAATGTTTGGTTTTTATTCTTGAATTAGCGGAGTGCTAAAGAAGGGTTCCAAGTTTTTTTTGCAAACCATACTTTTCAAGCGACATTTGACAGATAGAGGTCATTGGCTTTCCTATTCTTATTTGAATCGTATTATAAATAACGTTCCAAAATTATGTTATCTGAATTTGAAATGCACTTCAAACAAAACTTAGTAATTTGATATTTAAAATACGTTGTCGGATTATTATCTTGAATACTTTCTGGTTTGGAATACCACAATTCTTATATTCATTTTTTACTAATAACAAAGCTAATAAATATATTGTTACGGAACATTGAAACCATAGACATACACTCTCTTATTGATGAACGAAGAGAATGCTTGGATTAGTTAATCCATGTTTTGTCTCTGTACATTGAATGACAAATGGCATTACAGTGATATGAACAAAACACTGTTCGCACACCGTGTGCGTTGAGTTCGTGACAAGTCCTCGGCGTCAAAAGTCCTGCGTCTGCGCAGACCTAAAAATTAAGACCTTATTTACGTAAGTTTGTACCCGTAAATTATTTTCACACCGTTGTAACATTTCATTTATATTGTTGCTGTCCAGGTACAAGCAATAGTGGCGTCGACAGTGGTGTCAATGTTCGCGATAGTGGTAAACACCATCACGGAGCGATCGATCCACGGGCCTTACATCCTGCTCATCACCGCCTCAGCTGTCTTCACGGCCACCACCACGTGTTTCGTGTTAGGTGAGTTTGTACCATCATCATAAGATGAGTTTGTACCATCATCATAAGATGAGTCTGTACCATCATCATTAAATGAGACTATACAATCAGCATTAGCTGAGCCTTCCTTTCAATATTAGGTAAGTCTGTACCATCCATTAGGGTCTCAGACACCTCGGGGTCTAAGTAATCTTAAAAAGACTGGTGCAGAAGGCAACGGAAAATCACTGTACTACTTTCACATGAGAATCGTAATGTATTTAAGAGCAACCTTCTCTAGCAACCACGGGCAGTGACAGGTGGCGAGAAATCATAGTCTGCCAGGATCAAATGATCAAGATCCTCAGTAATGGGGGAACGATTAGACAGAGAAAATATCATCATCATCATCATTATCACCAGCCTATTAATGTCTCGTAAGTCAGTATACTGGTATAATGAGATTCAAACTTCGCAGTAAACGAAAGTCGCGTCGCAGTAAACGAAATGTGAGATGATGTAGGCAAGTGCGAGATGTCACCGAACTGAAAACTGTTAGCGTAAGTCTGCGTAGTAAACAAAATGTAGACTGATGTAGGCGCGCGGGGGATTATTAATAATTTTCTCAAACTTTCATTCACTTTAATTCAAAAACTTCTTTCGTTTCGTTTTAGTAGTAGTTTCCTGTCAAATTATTCCTGTATTTTATTACGGGTGCGTCCTGGCCGGGGGCGTAGCAGAATAACAAAATTTTGACTGTGGGTGCGTACGGGCTGGGTGCGTCGCGGAATGGGCGCGTAATGGCCAGACCTTTCTTAAAGTTGCATTCGCTGCTAAATTCAAAATAGCCATGATCATTGAATTTTTCATGAGCGACCATGCACACCCAATGCGCACGTGTGGCTGCTGACGACTGCAGGTGCTCCGAAGAATTAACATGCCTTCCGAAGCACGGAGAAGATATTTTTTGTTTAAGTCATTGGAAAGTTGCTTTTTCGAAAAAATTACAGGAGAAATGCAATCGCATTGAGCTTATACCTGTTTAAATAGAGTGTGAGATTTCTTTTTTAAATGCTTGAAAACAAAAGAAATACGAGTTATTATAACAAAAAAAAACCCTAACTGGTGTATACTCCTTTCGCAGACTTCGTGATGGTAATGGTGATATACTGGTCACATAAGTTCAAGCTAAACCCTGACAACGTGGCGACGCCCCTTGCCGCCTCCATCGGCGACATCGTCAGCAACTCGGTGCTTGCTGTCACAGCTCAGTATATGTACGAACAGATAAGTAAGTATCCTTAGAAGTAAATTTATATTTCTAACCCTCACCAATAAAAAATAAAAAAAAAACAAAATTCAATATCGCTTATTCAGTCTAGGCTGTGAAGCACTTGTGAACTACCTTGTACTGAGAAGAACCGGCAAGAAACTCAGCAAGGGCTGTTTTTTTCTCCCTGTATTATATACAGAGTCATCAAATTAAAAAATTACTTCAATATGAGGTAACGGAATAGGGATGATGACTAACTTTTTTTCTTCGTTTATTAGACCAGGTAGATTATCAAACATTAGCGGACACGTATGTTTTCCATTACTTACAATATTCAAAACATTACAGAGATATATTGATTTGAAATGTCGCATGACGTCGTCGTGCTACAATTTTAATTTTTGAATTGACGTCACTAAATTCCGCTTCTAAACTTTTATGCGCTTTTTTTTGTAATTTTTAGTTGATTGATAAAAAAAATAGGTGTAAGTTTTCTTACACCCTGTCCGTAATCCCTGTTAGCTTAACCCCAAAGTAAGCACAGTAAGGCTTGGTGGATACTTAAGATGCATCCGGAAAGAACGAATTATGTGTCTTCTGAAGCAAGAATGAGGAAAGAGCTAAAAGTAATAGAATTGTTGGTCACCCATCCGATGACTGACCATAGAGAAAGTTTTTCTTTTTCACAATCGGTGATTAAACAAGCACGGTAACTATTACCGACGATTCCTTGTAACTATGTTTTGCTTAGACAATTATGATTTCACAGACCTTAATATAAAAATAATTGGGGTGGTTTCCTTAATAGGGAGAATACTTTAAAGTTTAATCGAGCAAATGTTCATAGCAACGATTTGACATTGACGGCCAGTGGTGGCGTTTTTATTGCTTACTGGCAGTCGCCTGCTACATCGTCCGCGTCAGCTTTTAGATATTTTTTCTAAAAAAAAAGTTTTTTTCTAAAATAAAATATTTTTTCTAAAATGAAATTTAGTTTGAATCCAACCTGCGCCGAGTACGATTTTAACTTGTAAAACAATACACTTTAATAAAGTTGTAACAAACTTTTGTAATCATATTAGTGCTTAGTACCAAATTCGTAATTTGAAGTAGCTGTGTTGTATTCACGGCATTATCATATTTCTTAAAAAAAACTTGAGGAAACGCTAAATTTTTCCATAATTTTCCTTCCTGTAATTTTAACAGATAAATGATTGACAGATTCAATTTTATTACACATAATTATTAGATTAATGTCGACAGAAATATTGAGAAGACAACAATAGGCCCTTATCTTGAAATTGCAATAAAACATAAGAGTTATTTGTTGCGAGCACGTAAATGTGACATTATTTTAATGTGAGCAATAGCTGTCTTACTCATTGATATGACTCTGTTGTCGGATTGCTAATAGCTTTCGGAAGTTGGCATTAATTTATATTTTAAATCCAAGATTTTATTGTATATCTATGCTAATTAACAACAGACTTAGTTTATGCGTCTTCTTCTCAAAATCTCCTTTATTTGGTACCCATATCATGGGCTAGTGCATGAACAATAATAACAAGTCCACAATCGTGGGTCGTCCGCCATATTGGATTTAGAATGACGACACTTAGCTAACCATCATGACGTCACTTCCCGTTAAACAATCCCATATTCCTAGGAAAATTGGATCTCTTTTTTAATGGAGTTTATAATTAATTGTAAATTGGACGCAAAACATTTCAAAGTAGGTATCCTGGAACATATTTTCACTATCTCCGTAAAGTCAATCTGAATGAATCGAGATTATACTGTTTTTATTAACGTTGTTTGCTTAAACGTAATATGTTTCAGGGGTCCACACGAGTGGACAATAATTGTGTGGAATCAATAAAACGCGCATCACTACAACAATATATATATATATATACTAGCGACCGCCAGCCACTTCGTCCGCGTTAACTTAAGTTTTGTGAGAATCCGAGAATCCTACAAGAACATAACATTTATTCGAGATCGAAAGGTCATCATCTACATGCGTACCAAATTTCATCCAAATCCGTTCAGTAGTTTTTGCGTGATTGAGTAACAAACAAACTAATACACAAACACACAATCTTACTAAATTTCACATTCTTAATATTAGTAGGAACTAGTATACTATCTTTTTTTTTTGTTTTTCTATATCACAAAGTCCACATGGAAACAGTTTGCCAAATAAAGTATTGCGTTTATCCCTTTTGTTTCAAATGCGATAAATGGATTATGGAAATGGATATTAATGTCGATATAATTGAATGATTATAATAAAATTATGATAATATCATTAACCTTTAATGACATTCATGTAGTTATACGCGTAAATGACAGTCTAGACCAGTAACCCTTAGCACGAACCGATATCGAATTCGTATCGTTTGCGAGTCCGAAATGTCATTGTCAAATGATTGATGATTTTTAGTTCTCGTTACGTACTTTGTGCCGTTGCTGTGCAAGTTTCCATACAAAGTTTGACAGTGACATTTCGGTTTGCAAACTATTCGAATTCGATAATGGTTCGTGCTAGGGGTACTATATCCTTAGCACGAATCAATATCGAATTCAGATAGTTTGCT
The DNA here is from genome assembly GCA_902850365.2 of Chilo suppressalis. Taxonomy (NCBI): domain Eukaryota; kingdom Metazoa; phylum Arthropoda; class Insecta; order Lepidoptera; family Crambidae; genus Chilo; species Chilo suppressalis. The sequence goes on along the minus strand of OU963917.1, from coordinate 10,252,210 downwards.
AGTGCTAAATGTCACTGTCAGATGTGTACTGATATTTAGTTCTCGTTACGTACTTTGCGGCGCTGCTGTTCAAGATTCCATACAAAATTTGACATTGACATTTCGCACTCGCAAACTATTCGAATTCGATATTGGTTAGTACTAAGGGTACTGTACACAGCAGCGAGAAAACCCCAATATCGCCGCTTTAGCTCCCACTACTAAATAAATATGGAAAGGACTGAAAGTGCACTGTGTTCAATCTTTTACGGTGAAACAGAATCTTGTTGGCCGGTTTTATTTAAATTAAATACATTATTTCATTTAATTAATATGTAATTAAGTAATATCAATAACACTAAAATAACAAAATCATACGATTTAGATGGCTCGGATTGCAAACTCATAATAGCACCTGATAATAAAGTAATCGCTTAAAAATTACTATTTTTGGCACCAACGTCAGAGAGATACAAATCAATATATTAAGTATATAGACAACAATAATTACTTACTTAAAATTACAAAGAGAAACGTAGTAGATTCATTAACATTGCTGTGGTAAATTTTAATTTTCCTGATTTATCTAAGATCTGTTTTGAACAACAATCTTGACTATATTTAGAAATGCGATTCAACGTAATTAATGGCTTATTTATTGGCGACCTTCGTTGCTGTGAGACTTCCCGATGTCCCGGGAATCGAGTGTGGGTGTTTATGGTACCGCATCGTTTATTTGTGATTACCATTACACGAGTGTTTTATCTTGGAATCGGAACAATTTATTGCTCCAATGATTTATTCATTTTCCCACTCACATTTACTTGAGACCGTTTGGAATTCAAAAATCCCTAGGTAAACTTAAATAGGGATAAAAGAGGCTCCAGACGGAGAGGAGACTCCCCCCGTGGGGAGATGCCATCCGTCTGGAATACCTCTAGAGGCGCACGCCAATTCTCGGCTTGAGGTCCCTTTAGGATCTCGCTGTCCCCAAACCCGGTGACGCTGTAAAGGTCATCTGCAACCAACAGCATACACACTCCAAAAAAACGACGAGTTGCACTCCGGGAGTGCCGGCAGAAGTGAAAACTTGAATATTAACGTTGTGCATTTTTGATATTTTGGAATGGTAAGGGAATAATTTTGCACGATTTGCTTTAATTATCAGTATAAAAGTACTATTATGTATGTGGTAGAATACAATATTTATTTATTGCGCTATCGTACACAAACATGATAATTTATATTGCATTAAAAAAGATTATCATTCAGAAAAATCAACTGACATGAATTACTTTTAAGCGCACTTAGAGACATCTATTGTAAAGAAATCAACTTACATGAATCATATTTAAGCGCACCTAGCGACATCTATTGTAAAAAAATGCATTTTCTTCGCAATAAAGCTGCCACGTGGATCTCCTAGATAGAGACTTACGAGTATTATTATAATACGATAAAATAAAATATTATACTATGTTTCGTCCAATATATTGAAAGTCAACAACCATTCCAATTTTATGGTGTGTTTTGATGCGATCAGCCCACGTGTTTAACCTGACGCGAGTTTAACATTTTTTACCCATACAAAAAAAGTGTACAACGCCGCTAAAGAAGTTTTTTCACTTCAAAAAGGATAAAAGTAGAGTTTTTAAGAGAGGTTAGGCTAGATTGGTCGCTCAATTTAGAGCGCTCGTCTGGGGAACTAACTTCCACCTTACAGAAGATCGTGTTGTGTATTTGCTGGTGAGTAGGGTTTCAGGGCTCCGCGGGGAAGTGGATTGGTTTCAGGCTGGCAAGGTGAGAGAATGCCTGGAGCGGCAAACTTATTTTTTTTCTTTTTATAGCGAGGTAGGCAAATGACTCTACCCCACCTGATGTTAAGTGGTGATAAAGTCCAAACACGAAGATAACTGGTACAGCAGTAATAATCTGCTACACCAATCATCGTCACCTTGCCGGCCTGCAAAAATGCTTCTTCACGCCTCTCTTAAAGGACCCCAGATTGTAGGAAGGAGAGAACACGTGCGTGGGCAATGAAAACCACTTACGAATAGTACGACAAAGAAATGAGGCACCAAATTTCTTGTTCGTGTAGGAATAGTTGCCACAGTAAGTCAGTGGCAACGAAGGCCAGTGCGCGTGGTCCTCTGAAGAAAAGGTGAAGGTTCTGCCTCATATCTTGGATTATCACTGCACTCCACTAACACTTAACATCAGGTGGGGTGCGGTAATTTGAAGCGACACGTATAAAAAAAAGTTTCCTCGTGGACCAATGTGATCTTTCTTGGAACATAATTCTTTTCTGGGAGTATAGTGACTTTTATTTTAGCGACAGGAAATTGTCCTTCTTCTTTAATGTCTCTCATATCAACTTACAAACTTTTCTCAAAGTCGAAGAAGCGGTGTGACATGTGAACGTAACAGACATAATATAAGAGCTGCTTTCATATTTACCTACACACATTAAAAAAAGTTTGAGATCACTTGCAAAAGCTGATATATTTTCAAAATTTAACTAAGAGAAAATGTTTACGTTATATCATTTTTTATTTAAAAATACACTTTCTGAAATTAAAAAATATAACTAATCTATTTTTTAGTACAAAAAATTTCATAATTCAATCTTAAGGCGATTATAAAAGAACTTTGATAAAAATAAAAAGATAGTTTAACCTAACTTAAAAACCTTTTCTTAATAAATTGTTGTTTATCTTATACAAAATAACTCCTCCTCTGGCTCGAACACATGCGGAGATCCTCCTGGGCATGCTGAGAATCAACTCATCCAGCATTTCTTGTCGTAACCTGTCCAATTCTTGAACTGCAGCTTCCCTGAGCTGCTGCACTGTCTGGTGTGATGGCTGCCGGTTCCAATCGCATAAGAGCATCCCACGCGTGCTCTATTCGCTTTGCAACAGCAAAGAACGGCCACTGGAAACAGAAGTCACTGGACTCTGAAAACAGAGTCTCCCAACTTTTCTTTCAATACGGACATGTCGGTCGGATGAATACTGATTCGTGATTCGTCAACGTAGAGGCAGTTTTGGCAAATGTTTTCCTCTTTGTCTTCTTCGTTTTGCCGGAGCCTAGCCCACTGTAATCTCCGTCGCTGACGTTCCTGTGAATTCAAAGTTGCTTCATACTCCATGCTCGTAATCCAGCCTTGTGTAAGCTATTCCGAATGATCTAAGTCCGGAGCAAGTCCGGAGGCGGTCCATATTTCTGCTTTTAATTTAGTGGCGTTTATTGTTGGGTCACGGTCTACCAGCAACCTGATGTAGCGCTTTTGAGCAGCTGTCAAAACAGTTGGGCGACCGCTGCGAGGTCGATCAGCTAAATTACCCATGCCGTGGTACTTCTGCAACGTGGTTTCTACAGAGGATCGGATATGGCAACTCTGCGTGCTATTTCTCTCGTAGAATAGCCTTCTTCCCTTAAAGTTACAATAATGGCTCGTAAAACATCTGATAATCCTCGTGGCATTTTTTAAATCACAGTTTTCCGAGAAAAAATATTTTTAAATTCGATAATATTGACCAAGTCAGATTTCTGGACGAGTGTCAGCTTGGATTGTTTTTTTATATGGAAAAACAATTGAATTATTTTATTGCTTACGTTCTAATTCTAATTTTAAAATTTAAAATCTTATCAGAAAAAGAAATTACAAAAAAGTCTTTTGTAACACAAAAAACAATCTATTTTCAAAGTGATCGCAAACTGTTTTTGATGTGTGCATATTAAGTAGATTTACTTACTTCATCATCATCATCATCAGCCTATTAATGTCCCCACTGCTAGGTCACAGGCCTTCCCTATGAATGGAATAGGGAGATTGGGCCATGACCCACCACGCGGGCCCAGTGCGGATTGGCGGGTGCTAACGACTGTTACTTACTTATTTACATTTTATTACATTTCACAATTATAATTATTGCGCATATTGTTCAAATCTTTATCTAAATATAGCAATAATTACTGTCTACATAGTGTCATAAGCAAAATACTAGATATTGTAACAAATATGTATGTTTAGTTTCATAATTATTATAAAATACATAATGAAAGGTCAGTTACATAATTTATTTATGTGATAAGCACAAATAATTGTTCCCAGGTCATAGTTGTTTATTCTTATTAAATATACATTTACGAGTATGCAAAATATAACTATGCGGGAATTGTGAGCAAAATTATTCTTGTGATTTGTCCGTAATCTATCATTATTATTACATTATAATAATAATAATAACCATTTATTTCAGACGTAGTACTTACCCATATTACATACTGAAATAGAAAAAAAATTAGAATCAAATTAAATAATTACAATCACAATAATAAAAATAATAAATATAATTTTCAAATGTATTATTTATTTATTTATTTATACGAAGATTATTTATACATTAAAATAACACAAACTTAAAAACTACATAGCTTAACCTACTTACCTACATAAATAAATAATTACAATTCATTTAAATAACATCATAAACCAATTATCAATCATATAAAATAAAATCAAAAGCAAATAAAAATTAAGTCAAATAAAATAAAATATATCGATTAAAATCGATTATATTGTTTATTATATTGTTAAATTACATTTCTTTGCTTCTTCTCTTAAATATTTATGTAAAGATATCTCCTGTATTTTCGTTTGCACCCTCCTATATTTATCTATATTATTATTCCTCTTCCACCATAGGTTGCCTGGAAGAGATTGCTGTTTAGCCATCATGTTTATGTCATGTGTCCTTTGTTGTGTGCAATAAAGAATATTTATTATTATTGTTATTATTAATATCTTGGTTTTTTTTTATAGGAACATCCCTTTGGCAACCTATAACGCTCATATGCGTATACTACAGCCTACTGCCGCTCTGGGTGATTGTAGTCTGGAGGAACAAGTACACTAAGAAAGTGCTCACCACGGGCTGGACTCCTGTCATTTCAGCTCTCTTCATCAGTGGGTGAGTGGTTAATTAATCATCATTAGCCTTTTTTAATTCCACAATCCTTCCCTATGAACGAAATAGGAAGATTGCGTCGGGATGGCGACGACTGCAGATGCAGCTGGGACCAGCGCCTTGATATGCCTCTCGAAACACGGAAGAGCTCGAGATATTAAGTTTTTGGTCAATTTGCTTGACTTTCACGATGACAGACCGAATGCGCTAACCACCTGCGCCATCAGTGGCTACTTATGTTCTCGGTAAAAAGAGGAATTGATCGTATTCTGAAGGTAGGTGATGCTAGACGCCGCAAAATCCGGCGGGCGTGTATGAAATGAGTAATCAATCTGAATGAAGCGAAATATGTTTGTATGGACCACCTTATAGCTTTCTATAATCTATGCCTACCCCACTCGTTACACTGCGCAGACCCGTCTTTCCCAGTGGGCACTTTGGGCAAGTGCCCAGGGTCCCGCGATCGTAAGGGGCCCCCTCAGATCAAATACAAAGTCCCTAGTTCCTGTTAAATCACCAAACGGGGGTCATAGGGTCCTAATATGCCCAGGGCCTCCAATAGATCAAAGACGGCACTGACACTGCGTGAAGATATATAGATATATAATCCATCGTATGTATAAAATAGCTAAGTATAGTTACAAAACAAGAGTATGAAAATTTGCAATTCCAATGTTATATTATTCTATTGATTATAGAAACGGATTGGTTTAATACTAAGACTCGGAATGTTTACTTTATGAAGTCTTAAGAAGTTCTATTATAGTCATTGTTTCCTTACAAATGCTGTAATAGTTAAACGTGACAAGTAATTAAGTGAAACACCGCACACCACATGTTTAATGTAAATACATTTTAACAATAACGGAATAAATGTATTTTGCCATAAGGTTTTCAATACTTGGACCGAATGAAAGTAGCGGGTTATTTGTAGATAACCTTACTGGGGTCCCCCCTCCAACCCTCTAACTACATAGGTGAATCATGATGGATGGATCATCTAGCTAAGGTCCCCCCCCCCCCCTAACTACATAGGTGAATCATGGTGGATGGATCATCTAGCTAATTCTGTCCTTCCACTTGACAAATAACGAAAAAACATATCATGGAAAGTTGATTATAAGTTTTGAATTTAGAAAGAATTAAAAAAAATAGAAATAAATAATGTTTTTTTAAGTATTTATGTTGCTTAATAAAGCCTTTACTAGGAACATGACAAAAATTATCATATTTAATTTTTAAATTATTAATAATCCTATTCCGTAGGGTTATTATTACCTACTTATTATTATAACTTTTTTTACCACAAGTATAATATAACTATAACATTGAACTCTATTCCATAGTCACGTACAACACGTACGACGAACCTCAAATGCAATCATATTCAGCCTCTTGTTATGCAAAACTTATTACGATATTTTAATACTAATTTTCTTACGCAAATCCATTTTTATATGACTATTAAAGGCAAAATTTATTATTTTTTACCCTTGGCATTTTTTAACACTAATATACACTGTCTATAACTACGAGTTAGCAACTGCGATTTTATTTAGATGCATTAAATCTAACGAAATCATAATGGTTATTTTCATATAGGTAATTTCAATGATACATTAATTTCATTGGTAATACAGTCCTAAAAACAATAAATACAAGCCAAGAACTCCTTAATAGATTTCTCGGCGATTTTTTCAGAATAAAAAGTTGTTCCGTGAGTCGTCTTTTGTTTACTAACGGAATCTACTGTTTCAGTTCTTAACGCATTTAAAAATGCAGCAGTTACAATATGACGAATATATACCTACTTTAATTTATACATATTCCCTATCATACATTTAACTAAAATGATTGATGTATTGATTAGTACATCAATCATTTTATATTATCTACGTTACGTACTAAGTAACGCAGATAATATAAAATGCTTGATAGATAATTCTAAAGAATGTTAATTTCATTGTCAAAAGTCTACAATTTTGTTGATTTAGGCTATACGATACAGCATTTTTCATGATATCGCAATGAGGATAATTCTCCCAACGTTTAATTTTCCAAACCAATTTCCAAAACTAGAACACCTTGCTCTTAAACAATCAATTCCTTGATGCTTGTGATGATGAATGATCTTTGTTTTCCTTGCAATGTACTTTCAAAGACAAATTGTCACATTCTTAAATGAAATATCTTAAAATAACATCTCTTGATCGACAGAATTGGAGGAATCGTCTTGGATCAAGCCGTGGACCGCTTCCGAGGGTACGAAGTATTCCAGCCTATCGTCAATGGCATCGGTGGTAACCTGGTGTGCGTGCAGTCTTCGAGACTGGCCACTCATCTCCATCAGACGGCGATCCCTGGGGAACTACCAGAAAACACGAGGATCCTGGAGTGGCCGTGGAAAACTCTCTTCTTCGGAAGTAAGTGCTTAGTGGTTCTATTTAAACATAATTTTACTATATAAGCATATTAATGTATCACTCAGTTATATTTTTTTTTAAATTTACTCATTTATCAAAATTAATTCCAGTTGGTTAACCAGTGTTATTGTTAACTTCTCATCCTAGTTTACCTAAATTTTTGTATCACAATCAAAAATATTTTTATGATTTTTTGTACTTCTTTGAGTAATGCTATTTAGGGGTAAACATTATAAATCCTAATTAATATTGATGTACAGTGCATAAACATCTGCCGTCATTAACCTTTGTTTATTGTTTGGACTTGCCATTGTGTATTTTCCTTAACTGTAAAGTGCATTCCTAAGTTTCAGATAACCAACAATGTTGTCTTTGTTTGATATCTCAGAAGTGCATTCACTTTCAATAATTATAGTTTAACGCTAATGATTAAAATAATATACTTACGTATTTGATTAGATTTAGCGTTTGCACTCAAATAGATTAATTTTGATATAATTGCAAATACTTTATTACAAAGAAAGATATATGTCTTATACAATATTTTATATTATACGCTTCAGTATTAGCTTAATCTTTAACAACTTAGATGAATATGTAGTATTAGAAAATAAGTAAATTAATTTGGACATATTGTATAATATACTAGTGTATAGGAACTAAGCAACTATTGATTTTTGAGACATTTCTTCTTGCTATCTCCCAAATCTCAAAATAATTTAAAACCAAACAGAATAACAACATATTTTAAATAAAATAACAATATCCAAGATACTATAAATGCATGCAAATACTACAATTCATGAGTTTCAAAAATAAAACATAAAAAGAACAGTCGGCCGCAAAAATAAAGGGTCACCTACTTAACTCCATTAACTTTAAAACCACATAAGCTAGATTTGAATTAAAAAGTGTATGAAAGAAATTTTAAGAACTCATAAAATAAGCCACAAGGTATTGTTGTTTTCATGGTGACCCTTTTTTGCAGGCAAGTGAATAATGGTAGAACTAAAAATATGATTCCTCTTACAGCTGCTGCAGCTAAAGTGGCTCGTATGTTGCTGGTGCTGGCTATTTGTGGGCAGATCATCTTCATGACTGTAGCTGACTTCGTCTATCAAGGCGTCGTCACCATCCAGGCGGCCTTCGGTATCACTTACGTAATGTGTGCGACTCTACAGGTACGTAGACTTTAATCAGATCAGAAATCTCAATTTATAAATCCAAAGTAAGGTAAATTTTGTAAGGGGGTCATTATAATATCTTGATTCAAAATTTTAGGATTACCATTTAGGAATTTCAAAAGTCCTGAAAAAAGCCAGACATTTCGATAAAAGACCAGACTTTTTAATCACAAAGTGGAAACTTATTCACTTAGTTACAGTGGTATGGTCGGCATGGTGTGGCGAGCTGTAGTAGTTTTATTACTAATATTCCATTTGATTCCAAAAAACCGGACAAATTTAAGTACAATGGTAAAAGTTTGGACGTGTCAGGACAAATCCGGATGGATGGTTTGGAAATGGAATCATTATTATGGAAGCGCATTAAAATCCGTTCGGCAGCTTTCGAGATCATTGTGTACATAGATTACATATACATGATTAAATTCCGTAATAGAGTAAATTACAACTAATGCAATTTTTTTCGTTTTTCAGGTAATGGTACTTTTATACCTCGCATACATGCTAATCCACCTAATGTGGAAAAAGAAGAAGGATCCTGACAATGCGGCCATCCCTTACCTGACTGCCTTGGGAGATCTTCTCGGTTCAGTATTTTTAGGTCTAGCCTTCGTCATACTGTCCATGTTTGGTTTAGAGTACGGTAACAACGTCCAGTGAATTATGATATATCAAAATTAGGTGCGATTTTCCCCTGAAGTGGTCTTTTAAGTGTGAGACTACTAAAAAGCATCATCGGCGCTAACATTGTTCGTTTTGGTGGCTTTGCACAAAATTATGAATTATTTTGGAAGACCCCAGAAAATTATTTTAAATAATGGATTCAAAGATGAATTATTATCAAATTAGCTTTACTCGATATAAGTGTGTAACTTAAAGTTTAAGTAATGAATTCTTTTCGTGTTTTAACTATATTCAATGAAAATGAAATGATAATGACCCGTCAGTATTGTTATTAAATTTTGTAGCAAGTATTAACGAATATGGTGCCAATGTTACATGGATGACATTCTTATGATTGAACATAAACTCGGAGATCTTTGTATGTGGAAGTCTTTTATGAATGTCGTTAGCAAAGTTAAATCATGCATGTATACTAAGTAGTGGTATATCGCTCTCTCACTCCAATGGTCAAGTATGACAGGAGTACTAGCTCTGAGTACGAGAGTAGCATAGACTGTGATATGATTCCAAAATGTGATTTATTGCAATAGCTATCTTTTAAACTTTGACATCACTTTTAGAGAAGGAGGACAATAAATCATTTCGAGTTTTTATATATTCGCTATTGATATTTTTTTGTTTTTAATAATTGCTGCTTACTTTTTTTACATTCCAATAACATTTACTAAAAATTAAGCTTGTTCTATTTTAAATTGAAATAAATCGTGGTTCTGATTAGGTTTTTTTAAAAAACAACATGGCTTAAACCTTCAATAAAATGTAGACAATGATAGAACAATATTAATAAAATTTTAATAGTCCTTGTATTTTTGGGTAGATTTTTTCTAGAAGTAGATAGCATATCGAATTGTAAATTGCAATTATCCTAGTAAACTACAAATAATCGTAGTGTATAAAATGTTCAGCTGCGAGGAACTTCTATAGTAATAATCTACCTAACGCTGATATGATTAAAGATGCTGATGCAGGCTGAATTTAGTTATGTATTACAAGGTTTCTGAAAACTAACATCATTATTGTTTTTATAGTTATCACTCAGTATATTGTCAGTTTAAATACTATTTAGATCATGCAATATACTCATTCAAAATATGAGATTATAAAGTTTCTCAATTATTGTTTTTTACAGTATTTGAACTATTCAAATCGTCTTTTTTTATTGTAAATCAGAAATCAAGTGTTACAAAGTTACCTATAGTCATAGTATTAGTTTAGACCATGAGTACAATAAAGCAATTACGTAGTTAATAATGAGGCCTAAATTATGTAATTTATTGTCATAACAATGGTATCGATTCTGGCATGGTTCTCTAAACCTAAACTTAAATTTCATAACAGCGTATCCTTGTCATTCTCTATATAGAATGAATGGGAGACTGATGTTAAATGTAGTTTGAAGTTTAGAGAATCATCCCAGAATCAACAGTAATATTGTAATAATCGACTAATATAGAAAGAGTGAATTATGAATATTTTATTCAAATTAAATATAATATGACCGTATTAGAGTTCGACATTAATATTTGGACCTGTTACTTTGCATCTACCTCTGATTGTAAACCAAGAAAATATTTTTGCTATTGAAAATGTGAAATGAATATGCAAAAATATTTTGGAATTAGAATGAAAAATACCCATCGTAATAGCAAATGATTTGGTAAATAGTCTTTTTAGGTCTATACAGAAGGATTATGGTTTGAAAAAGAATATTTCAACCTTAATTTCTGGTTAACCGGTTAGTTTTGACTGCGATAGTGATTAAAAGATACAGTTAGATTTACGTTAATATGCAGTCACTTTCAAAGTACGCTGACTGCATTTTACTGTAATTGTCCGTACTCCACATACAATATTAATATTATTAGTTATAACTTATTATATTGTATGTGGGTGTCGATTGAGAAAAAATCTATGTGTGGACTGAAAAAAAAACTCACAACTAGAGGGGTCGATTTTTACTCGCTTTACGGCGCGATTACATTTGGTCGCTAACCCGAATACAAGTGCCAATGGAATTCGGGTAAACGACGAAGTCTAAAGGAAAGGAGTCGAGTTCGCCTTTATTCGGGTAGAATTCCTTTTGTTTACCCGACAACATCTTCCAGCTCGTATTCCAGTATGAATATTGCTTCTGGTGCCCGAATTCGAAAAATGTCTTTCATGCACCCGAATTCGGGCTAACTACCAAATGTAATTGCGGCATTAGAGCAAAACTATCGAGTAATACCGTATCTAAGTAAGGTCCATAAAGTGTGCTTTAAAACAAATTATAGAAAATGTAAAATTATACAGTTAATTTATACTCTTCTGTAACATTATTAGCATTCTCTATGGTACGAGGGGTACTCTACAGTTACATATTTTCATAACAGAATTTCCATATATCTATCTTCTTCAAGAATTTTCATTTTTTTCATATTTTTTTTAAAATCAGCCCTTTACTCTTTCCCTGGTCTATTTTAAAGCTTCAGAAAACTGGAATTTTGACATAAGTTAATATCTTTTGCATGTATGTAATGAAAATAATCGCGATATCTAATCGAAAATGGCCTTCTTAAGAATATGTAGTATATCGTTGCAAGAAAGATACAAAGATACAGTGTTAATAAAATATCTAAAAAGCAATTCTAAACGGTGTATAAAGTTCTGCTCTCATTTCACATGATTAATGATCTTTTTGGGGCTAAATTTGTATACTTGGGACACGAAAATTCATATGATAAAATGTGTGTGCTAACATCTGCAATTGTTTTTGTTGTCACTTCGGCGTGAGAGAAAATGTATGCAAACCATGAAAAGGTTTTTCGATAGGTCTAATTTTAAATGCGCTATAAAATCATAATTTAAAAAAAGTGTCGTTAAAAAGACCTAAGCCTGTAGCTTTAGCTATCCCAAACTTTGTACCCATTATAATACTACTAAATTGAATAGTAGTGATAAAGCAAATAATTTACGTTGAAATGTGAAAATTTGTGATCAGCCTGGTTGCAACGGCTATCTTTACTCTCTATAAAAAACATTTAGTTATAGGAGACGAACTTAAAAAACCCTTTGACATACAATAGTTATCAAATAAATAATTTATACATTTCATAGCCAAATGCATTGCGAGTCCATAACAGTGCTTTTATTGTATGTGTAAAGAGGCAAGTTGCTTCTCCAAATTGTCACAAACAGAATGTGTGACTCTCAGTATTCGTAGTTAAGGTATATTTTTGAATGAATGATGTGATAATACCGATATTTTATATGTATAAAGAGAATTGTTATGTAGTACGTAAAAACGATATGCTGTTTGTTGATCGTTTTCTAGTGAACGACATTTTCAAAAAAAATGAACGTATTATAATGGAATAAGGTTCAGATTTTACTGTTTTCAATTTGAGCCAGTATGTAGGTACTTACTTTTAAGATTTAGTTTTTAAGTTTTACAAACTGTGGTATTAATCGACATAAATAAATAAAGCAGTGAAAATTATATGCTCTCTATTGTTTTATTTTAATTAAAATAAAGTGAAAAAATACAAAAACTCTGTTACCAAAAATAAAAGCAGCAAAACAAAACCACTGAAAATAAGGAAATAATTTTTATTCTTTACCTACTTAAGTTTAATGAAATGCCTTTTCTAACACTTACCTACGTAACGCCAAAATGACCTAAGCTCAGTCTGCAGAGAATCCCTGGTGAAAGACAAGAAGGTTTTATAACAATCAGCCATCAAAGTCTAGCACCTAGAACGTAGCAAACAGGCTAGGCTACGAAATGTCAATATCAAATTTTATATGGAAACTCGAACAACAGCGACATAACGGACCTAACGAGAACAAAAAATCAGTACTCATTTGACAATGATATTTCGCACTCGCAAACTATTCGAATTCGATATTGGTTCGTGCTAAAGGTCCAGAACGTATCATGGTCGCGTGGATTAGAAAACTTTTTAACTCAGATTTATTTATGTTTGGTGACATAGACGTCTCATAAATGTTGTTAAAAAGCCTGCGCAAGAGCGTGGGTCGGGGAACGGAGGCAGGGGGTTATTTTGTAACCGGGGGGGAGGATCGTCTTTATATGCATGTGCCGCCCACCCCTGTGCACTAATGAATAGACCAATGAGTAGATATTTAGGAATTAGTCGTCAATAAAACGTCAACGAAACATTTGTTTAAACGTAAGATACCATGAGAACCCGATGCATTTGGGCAGCGTCGCCATAGTAAAAAACATCATCTTTCTTGCCAAGATCTATCAATCCAGTTTTTAGCAACACCGGCGCTAGCAGCGGTTTAGAGTACGTAAACACATGCAAACCGTGCTCGTGAACAAGCTTAACAGGCCCGGAGCATTTTCATCATATCTCTGGGAAGGGGAAAACTGTTGTAGGATTGTCCCCTTTATAGATGCTGCGTGTGCGCGCTCCGTTTCAACGAAGCGGACGTTGGTATCCATCCTCTCCCTACAATTGCACCACCGCCCTCAGCACAGTCAAGCTCTACGGGTGAGACTCATGTAGACTTAATATTGAGGGGGGGGGGGGGGGCAGGGTCAGTCATCTTGGGTAGTGGGATTTCAAGTTACCAAAAGAAAGTTTTTATTATTTTATTTTTTTCTAGTCTACGCCCGGAGTAGAAATCTTGCCTAAACCCGGCGGAAAGCCAAGCTCCTTTACTGGTCTCAGTCGAAAAGTTGATTTCCCTAGTCGGATTTCCCATATGTCCTTTAATAATAATAATAATATAATGTTTTATTACTCTTCACAACTTACACATTAAGTGACGCTATAATATAAGGTGGAAATAATCTTACATAAGATGTGAGAGTCTGATACCTGAAATAGGTATAGGAATACCTGTGTTACAGGTCACCAGGCCCCGCTCATCGAATTCAAACATTAGCATATAGCTTATTTGTAAATAATATTTATACTGCTACTAAAAGACAAGAACTAAAATCTTAAACATAAATGGATGGGTGTGAAGTGTGTGTGTGCGTGTGTGAGTATGTGTGTGTGTGCGTGTGTAGTGTGTGTGTATGTATGTGTGTGTGTGTGGGTAGGTTCGTGTATGAGTGTGTCTGTGCTGTTATGTGTGAGTGAATGAGAATGACGGTGTTCAAAAGGTGAAAGCATGAAATTTTAATGAATGTAAGTATTGTTTTTGTTTTTAAAGTATGTTATTATTTATATTGAGACATAAGTGCTTCAGTTGTGTCAAAGTCCAATCCTTTGAGCCACGTTGACACAGCTTCTTTAAAATTATGCTTACACATAGGGTAAATATTAATGGCTTTATTAATCTTATTGTACAAATATGGACCTAGGAAACAGAAGAATTTCTGAGAGTGTGCTTTTTTAAATAGCTTGATCTGGCAGACATTGTCCTTTCTGCGTCTGTCTTTTAATTCATCAGGTTTATATTCAAGTTCAGAGTGTTGTTGAAGAAGGATACTTTATATAAATATTTGCCTTACCGTCAGGACTTCCCATTATTCAAAGAGGGTTTTAGTGGGGAATCGAAAAGGTAGTCCAGCCGCAGTTTTCAAAATCGCCCTTTGTCGCCCACCCCAAGAGGTGATGCAGTATCCTAACAAAGACTGACACAAAGCACAATATACCATCTTGATGGTGCGCTTGTCCGCAATGTGGCGTAGTGTCCTAACCACGTATATAAGTTTCTGTAGTCGAGCAGCAAGAGTATCTAAATGAGGCTTAAAAGTTAAATTTTCATCAATAATGACGCCAAAGATATTTAATAGATTCTGTTCTTGCCAAAGGAGGACAATCACATTCAAGATATTTGTTTTTAGAGCAAGAAGGGTTATGGGCTATAATGTGGAGGCATGGTGGAGGAAGGAGGTTTTTCCTGTAAGCAAAGGCTAAATATTTAGTTTTGTTAACATTTAGAGAAAGCAAGTTGCTCTGCATCTACGAAACCACCATTTCGAAACCTCTCTGAGCATTACAGAAAGCATGTTTCCAATCTTTACCATGGAAGAAAAGTGCTGTGTTATCTGCAAATGTAAATATCTTGCCATGAGGAAGTTGAAGTTGACATAGATCATCAATAAGCACCAAGAATAAAGACGGACCAAGAATACTGCCCTGAGGTATTCCATAAAGCACAGTCAGCTCTTCGCTTAGGCACTTGTCGATGCGGACCCTTTGCTTCCTATTACTAAGATAGCTTTCGAAAAGTTTTAAAGGAATCCCTCTAACACCGAGCTTTTCCAGTTTTTTCAACAATAGTGGGATGGTGACCACGTCAAAGGCCTTAGCCAAGTCCAGGAAGATCGTGATACATTTCTCCTTACTGTCCAGTTTCTTGACAATAATATCTGTTAACTTATGTACTGCTTCATTAGTTGATCGGCCTGCTCTGAATCCAAACTGTGAGGTTGATAGCATGTTATTTGTTTCCAGATAGTTCATTAGACGTTTATTCATTAGTCGTTCCAGGATCTTGGATAACGTGGGCAGGATAGAAATTGGTCGATAGTTATTTACGCTGTCTTTGTCCCCACTCTTGTGAACTGGTTTGATGACGGCCTCTTTAAATATTTGCAGAAATACAAAATCAAGGGCAAGATTGCATATATACGTAATGGAAGTAACTAACACGTTTAAATAGCGCTTTAAGATTTTGCCGGATATAAGATCCAATCCCACTGCACAGTTATCCCTAAGATTGAATATGAGTTCTTTTACTTCCTCCTCATCTGTGGGCAACATAAAGAATGATTTCCCCGAAGTACCAGATGAGTCACTTGTGCCCACTGCTTGATGATGCTGAGATGCAACAATCTGAGCAGCAAGTTTGCTGCCGACGCTAACAAAAAATTTTTTACCGTCATTGATGCTTGAACTGATGTTTTTTGCATCAACAAGACTAGTGGCAGTGCATGCTGTGTTTTTAGATCCACTTATATTTGTTATAGCTTCCCAGTTTTTTCTTAGCATTAATTTGCTCTTGTTTTTCCTAATTTCGCTTTGCTTTCTTTAGTATGAAATTGCAATAGTTCCGATATCTCCTATAAGTAATTCTGAGTGTTTCACTTTCTGGATTTTTCTTAATTTTTTTATGGAGATTATCCCTGTTCCTCATGCAACGCAACATCCCACCAGTAATCCAGGATTTATATATCAATTTTCTTTTGGGTATTATAATTTCTTTAGTGTTATGCTGTATTGCAGCCCTAATATTGCAGACGAAAAACGTAGCTGCCGATTCTACCTCTGTGCAGTTTGTTATGAATTTAAAATTGATATTTTTTATTGCTTCATCCAGACCATTAAAGTTTAAGCGATTAATTGATTTATTTGCATAATTTAATTTAGTTTTAAGGTTTAAACTAAGTGCCACACATTGATGATCAGTGATTGAAGTCTGTAAAACAATACAAGTGGCATCCAACTTAGTTTTCAACATGATATGATCAAGACACGTGGTACCATGAGTGGGAATAGTGTGACCAGGAAGAATACCGTGACTAGCAAGCACACTCAAATATTCGAATGCTCGTCTATCCGTTGTTTGTTGTACCACATCTATGTTTATGTCACTGCAGAGAATGATGTTCTTGTAATTACTTAGTTTAAGAAGCAATGAATTAAGTGAACTGATAAAGTTATCAGTATTATATGTACCTGGGGGACGATATATTCCTATTATGCAGATATCAGCATCAACCTTCAAAAGAAGACAGTTTGCTCCATCGATTTGAGGTTCCTCATAACGTACTCCAAGCTGGTCATTGTAATATATGATAACTCCTTCATTCTGGGTGGTGTGAGAGGTAGAAACAGCGTAATCGTAGTTTGGTAAGTTAGGAATGTACTTAGGAGATTTGAGCCAACACTCGGTAAGTACTAAGAAGTCCCAATCAACCTTTGATCTAATAAGAAGTGTACGAAAGTTCGTCATATTACAATTGATACTTCTGACATTCTGCGTGAGAAGCTTCAAGCTACTGTGGTGCTGCGGTAGGGTTGAGTTGATATTATCAATATCACACGTATATGATTTGGCTACCGATAATGTGTCTAATCCAGAGTTGATGGTTTCAATATTTTGCATATCACAAAACACTGTTATGTATTAAAAAACATACAGTTCGACTGTGGTGTGACAATAGTAATATTGTGACAAGAAGAAATAGTCAATCCCAGAACATCAGAGGGTCGCCCTATTCTATTACCTTTGGACGCAATTATTTTCTGCACCAAGCATCTGTTTCTGTTGTATAATAAGTCAATACTCCATACATCATTTTGACTCCTTGCAAAAATAATCGTCACTACGTTTATCACGTGACGATTATTTTTGAGCACACAATTTTTGATGTAAATATGTTTGTGTATGTATGTGTGTGTGTATAGCTGTATATGTATATTTATGTATGTATTAAGTCTGTAATTACTATAATTTATAATACTGTGATTAAAATATAATAATAATATTTTAAAATACAGGGAAAATTTAAATGCATTTGTGTTAATGTTGATACTGTCAAAACTAATCCATGGTATTTTTACAACAATATAATGCAGACAAAAAACGTTACAAATATTAGTTAAACTTAATCTAAGAAAAGTACGACAATTAAAAATAATTGATATTGAAGAGACAATAGTAATATAATTTAGTCATTTAGTTAAGTTGTTAAAATCTTTTTCATCGGTAATTCGGATAGGGGACTGACCAACTTCCTTTTTAATATAAACTTTTCCGTAGAATGTCCATGTTGCGACAAGTTTTTTTTATTTTTGACAGCTTGTCTTGCTAGGTAGTATAGCCGCCTGGCTTTATTCGTAAGGAACTCAGAAATATAAATCATTTGTTTTGGGCCTGGCAGGTTAACGTGTAACGAGTTCAACAAAGGTTCTTTATTTTCACGTTTTGACTTATTAAACTTCTTTAAATACGCAATAAGCATTTCTTTTCTGTAGGTAGTCGAAAAGTCAACAACAATAGACTCTGTTTTCATACGATATATGTCCCGAAACTCCAAGTCTTGAATGGGTGTCTCGAGAGAAAGGGCCGATCCGATGTTTTTTACTAGCTGTGTTAATGTATTTCGATCTTCCTGATTTTGTTTTCTCTGGTAGTAGAAGGCCAATATCGATATTGGACCGAGACCCACACCCAGTTAGCCTGTGGCGGTCGCCTGCCATATAAGGCAGACCCACCTCTCGAGAGGAGGTAAGGTTGCTCCCTCCCCGATCAACAATGGACCGCAGGGCAAACTCTATCCCTGGTGTCATGAAACCACGTAGAGCATGATAAAACTTTTTTGTTAAGTATATGCTATTTTAGTGATTCGGTTTTTATTTTTTTTGATAGCTATCAAGAAGAAAAGAATGTTTTTTGTTTTCCCATTATATTTAATTTGGTTTTTTTGTGATCTTTAATATAATTGACGACCTCCGTGGCCGAGTGGTTTGTACGCCGGGTTTCATGGTGTCGCCGACTCGAGAGGTCCTGGGTTCGAATCCCGGTGGGGGCAGATGTTTGTGTGATGAATACGAGCATTTGTACTCCAGCCATGGATGTTTAATATGTATTTCTATATAAATATACTTATATATGTACAATATATGTATTCTTTCCGTTACCCTAGCATCCCATAACACAAGCCTTATAGTGCTTACTTTGGGGCTAGGCTAATTGGTGTGAGTGTTGGAAAAAAAATAAAAAAAAATATCCCAAAGGACTATTTCATTTTATTAGTGTCTTGGGCAAGGCGTAAGCCAGGTAATCATCCAAAAGAACCTGGAAAAAGTGAACAAATTCTTCACACCTGGCGTGTCAATAGTAACTTATAATCTTTGGTGAGTCATGTATTAAATTTTTGATTGCTTCACTATTAAAATAAAAGTAATTGTTTGCCAATAAATAAAAATAACACGAAGGCTTTGCTCTGCGTAATAGAATAAAGAATAATAAGGCAGTCCTTAAGAGAATAAAAATAGCCGACATCGTTCTAAGGATTGCTCAGGTATAAAGTGGCAGTGACCCCTGCCGTGGAGCCCTGGCGAGGCCGGGATGCTGCTGGGGGCGGAGCCGTGGTAGAATCCCTAACGGGGACCCTGCGGCTCCGCACTAAGCAGTGTAGAGGTATTCGCAGGACTTTTTTAGCGGATATTATACTGTAAAGCGCCCGTAAGAGTTGCGGGGTCCTCGGTGGGTAGCCACTGGGGGGTCCGTAAGACTTGCGGGAGCCAGGTTTGAGGTCCGTTCGGCGGTGTGCCTCTTAAAGTCGCCGTCGTCTGCAAAAAGATTTTTTACCTGCGTTAAAAAAAAAAGATATAAAGTGGCAGTGGGACCACGAAAGAAGGACAACCGTTGACCGTTAGGGCGGAAAAGTTCTAGAGTAGCGACCGCGCACCAGACGAAGCTTAAGGCTGCGTTTCCACCAGAGATGTGCGATGGAAATGTGTTGTGCGAGGATGTCTAGCTGTGCTGTGAAAATGTGTGGGGATTCCCACCAAAGCTGTGCGATGAAAATGTGCCTACAAGGATGTTTAGCGGAACTGTGAAAATACGCATTAATGTGTGGTGCGAGGATGCGTTGCTTTATCTTCTGCTTCCATTTCTTCATCGCAAATTCTTAAATATAAAAGTATCTTCTTTTTCCAATTATCCATATCTATTTTGTGCACTTCTACTTCCAACAAACTCCGTCTATGGACTGGCTAGTACAGTATGCGCAAACCTAGCAACACATCCTTCTCAACTCACATTCCTCGCACACATCCCTCGTACACATCCCTCGTACACATCCCTCGTACACATCCCTCGTACACATCCCTCGTACACATCCCTCGTACACATCCCTCGTACACATCCCTCGTACACATCCCTCGTACACATCCCTCGTACACATCCCTCGTACACATCCCTCGTACACATCCCTCGTACACATCCCTCGCACACATCCCTCGCTTGTTTCGTATGCGCAAAAATCTAGCTCCGCTGTGCCGTTTCCACCAGAGCTGTGCTGACCGAGGCGAGGTAAATGAAGCGATTCTATTGGTTCTTTACAAACACATCCCTCGCTATGCATCCTCGCACATCTCTGGTGGAAACGCAGCCTAAGTCGGCGCGATCGCAGCCTGAAATTTTGGAGAGGAGTAGAGAGGGCCTATGGAGCCGGTGGTAAGCGCGTTCGGCTGCGATCGTTGAAGTAAAGCAACTTTCGCAGTGGTCGCTCATTGGATGGGTGACCAAAAATCATCTATCTCGAGTTCCTCCATATTTCGGAAAGCACGTAAAGCCGTTGGTTCCGGCTGCATCTGCAGTCGTTAGCACCCACCAATCCTCACTGGGCCCGCCCGCGTGGTGGGTCATAGCCCAAACTCCCTATTCCATCCATAGGGAAGGCCTGTGCCCCAGCAGTGGATACATTAATAGGCTGATGATGATGATGAGAGAGGGTCACCAAACTTACAATTTTAGACGACAGGCCCTGTAACGTATGTACCTCAGGGACGATCCTTCCTTTTGACAATCATAGGTTCCATTTCACACATCACCATATCACCCACCATATTTTTATCAATCATATCTATACACATATTTTATTATTCATTCCTGAAATGCACAACTTCAAAAATATCACACACTTTTATCATTTTGTAAATACGTATAAGAATTCCATGTACTAAAATCACTATTCCAGAGTGCTGGACACTTACCGGCACTTTTCTATATCCTTATATTTATTTGTAACAAATATTTCAATTCCCTTTTCCATGCTTTGCTCCGGTTTTATTAATTTCTAGGTATAATTTTGTAAATTTATTTTCCTGACACATTTAACATCATAATGTTTTTTTACCATTGTCATAGCTACCCATGACACGGTTACTCTTTCCAACTGGCTCTATGCCTATTCAACCTCCGCAGAATACAAACCTAATTGGAACCGTGTCTAAATTTAAATGGTTCCGGACCTATAACAGGCCGAGCCACTCTGATCCTGCTACCATTTCTTCGGTTACTAATTTTTGTTAGCTCGCTCCCGAGCTCTAAATTTCTAAAAGGCCTTGTCCCTTGTCCGGGGCCGGCTGCCCCTGGACTCAAGCAAAGACCTAAAAGCCTTACGGTACCCTTTGGCTCTCCAAAAACGTCTACTCCACTAAAACACTATACGGTCATCCTCATCGGGGGACCCCTACTGCAGCCCGAACTCCAGCAGAATCGCCCAGCCTCCAGCCGCTTCGGCCCGCCTACCAGCTGCGCCTGCCATTCCACCAGCAGTGCCGGTCGTCCTACCACTTCGCCGGCCAACCTATCAGCAACGCCCACCAGCCACCAGCAGGGCAGGCCAAGAATTGAGAGACGCCTGACCAGGAGCGCTTCCATCCGCAGCACGGCCTCCCGTTCCACCCCCACACTTCACACATCCACACCATATTCTCATACATCACACATCTTTTTGAAGTTATACTTCTTTAGGCGCGTTATGAAAAAATGATGAGAGTGAAATTTTAAGATGCGCGCGCATCACTGTAACACAAAATTTTAGTTACTTTTGTGTTTACCGCACATTATAAATATCTACCAAAGTACCAACAAAATAGAAATAGAATCTCTATTTAGTGGCTGCTAACGACTGCATTGTGAAGGCCTATCAAAAGTATTTATTAATCTGGAACAACGGAACCAAAGCGCGATTCAGGAGACTACAGCGCCATCTCTTGACCATTGGTGTAGTAGAACCAAAAACCACATCTTTATTTTTTGTAATAAAGTAACAGTTATAGGTATTCATATTTATAATATTTATCCACATGTTTCTAGTTTGTACGGAATACGGAATACGTGTTTGAGTTTCATACAAGTGCAAATCACATATGTTCTAATAAATTATATTCAGTAGCGATTTTAATTGAATATTTTGATTATTTATTTATTTTTTCAAATTAAAACTGAACTTTATTGACTGTGTCCTTTTCCAGACTTTTTATTAATTTATTGTAATTAATTATTTGCATGCAATTAAAAACTAATTTTAAACGATGCCAAAGAAGGATAACTTCTCACGCGCCTACATAAGTACACGCACCCATTTTTTTTTGTAAATACTTTGTTCTTGTAAATATATAAATCCTATAATCTTTTCCTGTATTTCTATTCTGCTTACTCCTTACCTATTTTTAACTATTTATTTTGTCGTTCTCGACAGCCTGGTCAAAAATTGATGGATTATTTAACCATCAGAAAACCTATTGAGAAAGATAGAAGGACATTGAATAATACGATTCAGCACTATGCCGGCACTGGTAAGCTGTCCAACTGAGTGCAGGTGAGAATTCAAAAGTACAAATAGAGGGAGTACATTTTGGCCATATAGTTTTGTACGGCATTCTTACCATCGATAGATCCATGAAAAATAATAAGAAAATTCGTAGTACTCGTAGTACAAAAATAGTGCACCACAAAGTCGTGAAAATTTTTGATGTTCCGATGATTTTCAGGGTAAATTTGGTCATTTGATTCTGTCTATTTATTTAAAGAAAGGGTTGTCAGAATATTAAGCATTTTTTTTACTTGAGTAGAGATCATCGGCGCAAACTCCGATGCATGAATGCATTGCGGCTAGGGCAGAAATTTCCTTTTTTGTAAACTTTTTGAAGAGTATTCAATTTCACGTGTGCGATTTTACTTAGGACCGCGCCTGCTTGTGTGGGCAAGCCCTTACCAGATCCTAGATCTGGTTATAATGCAAGTTTTGTATGAAACATTTAAATTATGAATTCAAGTGATTATTTTGATGCAAGTCAAAAATAGCAACATTTAATTGATATTATGATCATATGATGTTCGATTAAATATTTTTCGTTCTAGGATTTTATAAATTAAATTGTATTTGAACAATAAATCAAACCCGCTATTTTGTAGACACTCGTGAAGGTCGTGGGCTTGTCAATCAAATCAAATAGAAAGCCTTGGCCTTCATCAGGCTCCAGCATTTCCCTTTAGTGCCCATACTTTCACACTGGGCTCACGTGATTGTTCACAGGCCGGTCTTCCGGAGATTCTAACATCGAGGTATTCTGGTCAACAGGGACAATAATAGGCTGAACTAAATCAACGAAAATGATTTTCTAATTTAATGCTATAAGATTATATAGACGTAACTCGAAGTTATGAATCGACTATAAAACAATGTAAAAAAAAAATTAGCTGTTAAGATTGACAAGCGAAATCTATAGTGGAAATGTGAAACTACACGTTCTGAAAATTTAAAATAGATGGCGCCACTCGCAGTTTTCACTAACTGTAGAGTAATGAAAAACGCCGATAGATGTCACTACTACAATTGTTTTCCTTCTCAAAATCGAAACTGTTGTTCCATTTCTGAATATACTTCAGAAAATGCATTTTGAGGACACAGAAATGGTCGGAGAAGTGAAGTTTTACTACTTTTACTAACGCCAAAGCGTTGTTTTGAATGGGTTCGTAGACTTTTGACGTTGGAGTATCCAGGTGCCTGGGATCACTGGTGTTCCCTTGGTGGTTAGTTGCTGAAGGGTTTTCTGGTACTGAAGTCGAATGTGGGAGCACCCATGTCCACCTGTTTCTGTCCGATCGTTAGGTCGCGAGCGACAGGACGCATGCGCGGGCCACCATCGGAGCCAGTACACCGCGGGCCGCAGACACAGCTCGCCGCGCGGTCGACCGCTGCCGCCGGACCCAGCGCGCATGCGACTATCGACCCACCACGAAATGGTACCCGTATCTAGGTTATTCGGCTAAAATTAAAGGTGCGTACGAATTCAAGGTTGGCATCGCCGCTCGCGCACATCCGAAATAGCTATCGTGCACCGGAAAATTAAACACACCCAATACCCATCACCGCTAAGGGCGAGATTCGCTTGCACCGCAATGGCGGTCGGAATTATGTAAGATATAGATTGTTGCTCGGTGAAAATCTCTCGATTTTCCCCTGTCCACCGATGGATATTGCCACGGTTATTGGCGTAAATCGCGTGTGTGTGCTACCTGTTTTCTTGAAGGACTGTACGTTCTGATTGTGCTTTGGATTTTGGTCAGTAAGTACGTAAAGAATGTGCTGCAAGATAAATTTAAACCGAGCTCCACATCGCACGGTGGTCGGCTGAAGTGCGTGCGATAATGTAACTTAAGCGAGCTTTCGTAGCGCTATATTAGCATACAGAAAGCTCGCGTGCCCTGTGCCTAACCTAAAAGTTTACACCTCTTAAGAAACTCATTCATTGATCGATTGAAAACGGACGGTCGACCCAGCTAATCGATGCTATCGCCGGTCTAATTCTGATCCGCGAATCGATAACTCGAGACATTATAACCGACACCTACTAACTAACAACTATTACTTAAGCTGAAAATCAATTTTCTTCCCTCTCATTTACTTTGAACATTTTAAAGTATTTCATCAAATGTAAATGTTTAAGTTTGTACATGTTTTTCAGTTTAAAATGTACTTATTAATTCCTAAAGACGCCCTGTAATGACTGTGAAAATAGCAATAATTAGTAGCCGTTCTCAGCAATAAAATTGTGAGTCACATTATATTCACAAAAATCATTATGCAGTTTCTAATTTTACAGCCGCACACATATTGACTCTAACCTACAAAAGCTCTAGCGGTGTTGCCACGATGCTCTCATAGATGTCGCTAGGAGCTCGTATTGACTTTTCGATTGGCCCTGGCAAAACTTAGAGTTCCTATAAAACCACTATTGGATATTAATTGTATACATATATATACAAGTTAATATGGAATTGCATAACTGAAACTGCCGTTTTAACCGTGCACGTAGTAAAATCGAAAATTTTCTGAAAAACTTCGTTTGAATTCAATGTAGATTAAGTACCTACTTATCATTTTATAATACCATCCTATTAATTTCATAAATTACTTACAAAGATAGGGGTCTCCTTTATATTAAAATAGTGACCCGCGCTCACTTACTTGAACACTGTGACATATTCTTGGATATATTGTATATACTACACTTAAAAACCTTTCTTGAATAACCTGATAGTAAAAACTGTATGAAAATCTCCCATTTTTTTTCAGTTCTAAGAAATCTCAACAGACAGAAAAACGTAGCGAAGGTTTATTCTTATAATGAACATTACCTGTACTTACTTCCTTCGTTTTATTCGTAAGAGTTTTCGACTTTACACTGAGCTTAAACCGGATATAATACACGACAATGCTTTTAAAATGTATTTCATTAAGGATAATCAATGAAAAACTAAAAATTTTCAAGATTTTTTTAACGAACCTGTACTTTATAGACAATCTAAAAACTCATTTTCTCGATTATTTTTTCTATTAAAATTGACGCTGAATTTTCTTTACAATAACAAATAGAATATAACTGTTACCTAATGATAATTTTGTTCTCACAATCCATGTTCGATCTTGTTTTGTTTATATCCGAGTCTTAACTTGTTCGTGCTATTCTTACATCATATATTTTTTTATTATTATTAAGAGACTTAAATGTTTCATAGAAAATACTGACATTGGTATAAAGCATGTAAAATAATATGTTTTTTCATCTAAGTATTTTTAGTACGAGAGCCCACGACACTTAAACCTAGTTTGATAATATTACCAATGAAATGATGATCTCAATGTCTAATGAAAAGAAAGTATAGCAAATTACCATATATATATATATATATATATATATATAATTACTCACGTCATTGATGGGGGAGGACGAAATGAAGATGCCGCAAAGAATTAAACTGGCGGCGCTTTCAAAAAAAATTTAAAAACAATAAAAATACGGTTTTTAGTATGATAAGAATCCCAGGTTTCATTTGTTCCTTCGGAACATGCATAGGGCCCCCCAAAATGAGGTATCTAGTACAATCGACCTCCTGAAAAAACCAATGATCATCAGAACCAAACCAAAAGTAGATCATTTAGATTTTTCTCAGGTATTTTTCACAGTGAAAAAAGTATAAATACTAAAGTTTATTTACTCTTTTAATTATCTAACATTTTGACATTTCTAATGTAAAGAAAGTATAGCAAATTACTATATATATAATTACTCACGTCATTGATGGGGGAGCACGAAATGAAGATGCCGCAGAGCATAAAGGAGGCGGCGCTTTAAAAAATTAAATTTTAAAAACCATAAAAATACGGTTTTGGTATGATAAGACTCCCAGGTTTCATTTGTTCCTCGGAACATGCATAGGGCCACCCAAAACGAGGTATCTAGTATGATCGACCTCCTGAAAAAACCAATGCTCATCTAAACCAAACCAAAAGCAGTTCATTTAGATTTTTCTCAGCTATTTTTCACAGTGAAAAAAGTATAAATACTAAAGTTTATTTACACTTTTAATTATCTACAATTTTGACATTTAGATTTTGAGCTGAGAGTTGTAGTTTTCCCAAAAATCGCGATTAACCATTTCCCCCTTAAAAGGTCTCCTCCTCCCTTTCCGACCAGAAATCGCCCGTGAATATTATAATTTTTGCTTTTTATTTAACCTGTTCTTTTCCTTATGAAATGGGTGTCATCCCATTCTGTTTTTCTTTTCTGTTTACCATTTTCAAAGGAAACTTGCAATCGACACCATTTTAGACCCACAGTTAATTATTCTTTGAACCTTTAGGGAATGCCTTAAATTGTCCTTCCACTTTCAACTAGTGGTCTGTGTAAGAAAATGGCCGTCAAACACTTTTAGTTCCCGCGCTTCACAAAAACTGTTATATTTCGAATTCTGCTAAACCTATTGTCTTCGTTTATGTCTTGAATCAATCTTAAATAGTTTCTGCATCTATTTCTATTTATCTATTCTATATCTTAACATTGTACCCTGTATGCGTGGCAGAAATCCGCCACTTCAACAGACAGGGGTTTTTTGACGTTGGCAGAAATCTGCCATTTACATAGACCACTAGATAAAGCTTTTCTTATATAAGAAAGAAGAAAGAATCCCCTACCCCGCAGAGCCCTGGAACCCTATTCACCAGCAGAAACACAACACCACCAAAAGTTAGTGTTGTTTTACAGCATTCTTTTGCAAGGTGGAAGTTGCTTCCCAAAACGGGCGCTCCAATTCGATCGGAAAATCCGCTGGTCCCTACCTATCTAAAGATCTTGTTTCCAGTACATATTCGCCCTAGGTTCCAAGTAACCCAAAAAACGAAATCCGAAAAACACTCAAGAATAAGCATTTTAAAGGGGGCCTCCTGAAAATCCAAGTCCGAAAAACTGTAAAGAATAAGAATAGGCATCCCAAAAGGGGGCCTTAACCCTATACCTGGGTTGTAAGTCCCGGGAACTGCTCAGAGTTTCTCTCTGTCCCACACGATGGACCCGGCACAAGCACGGTGAAAGTTCGTGTCATTTAAAAAAACTGAAAGCGTAAACCAAGGATTTGCTGAAAAATAATATCACTTTACCTTACATTACTTCGATTCGAATTCGATTGGTACTAAATTTTAACAGCCTTATAAACTTAGAAGTAACTGAAAAGACCGTAATATTTTTATCTTATTTTTCTTATCTTTAATAACTCAAAAGCCAAAACCCTTATAATCTGCACGATAGGGTATTAGGCTTTAAGACATCCATCTCACGGTATTTACTAATCTTTATGGAGCCCATAAAAAGTAGATATTCATCATTCCATTACGTATTTCAGTAAAAAAAACTAAATCCAAAATTCCATTTTATGATGCCGCAAAAACGTTTCTCTGGACATTATGGCATCACTGGTATGTGACGTCACACGACTGTCATTGAACCATCAAACGATTCAATGTAAATTACACTTTGACCGGAAGTTTACTAGCATGTGACGTCATTCTAGTCTTCCCCAATTCCAGGCGTTTTTGGTCACCACAGACCAAAAAAACATTTCTAAACGTCAATAAATAAATAAAGTTTCGTGCATTAACCCGTGGAAAACTAGTTTTATTTAATGAGTGATGTGCGTGAAAACCTTAGAAACAAAAACATTTCTAATTAATGATTTTTAGAAGCATTATTAATTAATTTGCTCTCTTATTATTTATTAAGAATAAATAAATATCTGGTAATATTCATATTAAATACAGATACCAACAATCGTTACTTTATTTTTAATACTATCAAATAGCCTTACAATTTCATATTGGCGCTTAGAGCTCCGCTATGGAAGTTATGCCAAAATAACATAGGCATTATAGACAGCCATTGTTCATCCAACATTGATAAATTTCTCCACTTACTTTGAGCTTTATTATGAAAATTTGGCACGTTGTAGCAAATCGATGTACAGCTATAATATATTGTTGCTGACTGTGAATGCCTACAAAGTTTTAAAATCATATTGCTAAAAGAGCCCCCTTGAGAGAAAAATAGGTACTTCAAAACTCACAATCCTTGTTCCCATAGACAAATTCTAAGTAAATTTAATTTTAATAGCTGTTTCGATAGCGTGGTATTCCATTTCCTGTGGGAATTTTGGGAAACCCCACATCACAATAAGCTCTTAAGTAGGATGAAACGTCATAGGACGAAAACGGAATCCCTTATATAATCCGTTGCGTAATATTTATCACAAATACAGTTTACGGGCGTAAAGTTAATAGAAAATTTCTCTATTCTCAATAGACAAAGCAACATAAAGCTATAAGCCCCTCTTTGCATGTTTAAATTTAATTTTATAATTTTAGCTAACTGGGGTATTTTTTTTTGTAATAACAATGAGTGTAACTTTTGTTGCGCTTAATCGAGGATTTGGAGTTTACTGTTTTTATTGGGCATTCGTTTGTTTTTTCAACATTATCTCTTATGACGAGGAAAGAAAGGGGTATTAGTACCAGTGAAAATGAAACCAATCAGTCTCATCTGCACTATTAAGAGCGGACGCAATCTGAGAGACATTTGAGAAAAAGGTATTTGAAAAAACTATTGCTGTCACGCATTGGCAAATACCGTGCGATAGGGATAACAGTAGTTAACGCTGAAAAGTTCGAGGTTTGGTTCTCGACGATTTCCTCCTCGAAAATTGGATATATGTAAAAGAAATTTTACACAACGAATAATAAGTAGATAGATAGATAGATAACACTTTATTGTGCACACCATATTAAATATTACACACTAGGACAAAACTTAAAATAGTGATCAATTGGCGGTCTTATCGCTAAATAGCAATTTCTGCCAGACAACCATGGATGGAGAGATGAAATTTAATAAAAGAGGGGGTGTGCTACTATAACAAATAAAAATAATTACAATAAAAGATTCAGGATTAAACATACTCATAAATATCTACTATGCAAGTATACAAATATTAAATGAATGAGTAGAGAGACATAAACATACATACATACATACAGTTGGAACAACACAAACAACTACTTTGAAAGGAAAAAATCTTTAATCTGCTTCTTAAATAAACAAATCGTCTGGGCACGTCTGATGTTAACGGGGAGAGAGTTCCAGAGGCGCACAGCTTGAACACAAAAAGAATATTTATAAAAGGTGGTATTATGTGATGGAGTTTTAAGGCTCAAATTCTCTGATGAGCGTAAAGACTGAGAGTGGGAACAGTGGAGAAAACTGAAAAGCTCTTTAAGATAATTGGGATAAGAGGGATTAAACAACACATTGTAAAGAAGGGAAAGTATATGAGTATCCCGGCGACGACGAATTGGAAGCTACTTGAGTTGCGAACGAAACTGGGAAACATGATCATATTTTCTTAAACCAAATATAAACCTGATGCAGAAGTTTTGAAGACGCTCAAGTTTATTTATCTTGTCCTCGGTAAGATCTAGATAGCAGGCGTCAGCATAGTCAAGGACTGGAAGCAATAGAGATTGAGATAGCATAATTTTAGTGGCAGTGGGTAAAAGTTACGTAGTCTTCTTAACGAACCAGCAGACGCATACAGTTTTCGACTTACAGCTTGCAGCTGTGGCTCCCAGCTCAATGAACTATCCATTATCACTCCGAGATTCTTTACCGTTGAACTATAAGGTATGTCAGTTCCTTCGAAATTAACTTTAGGAAGAGTAGTCCAGTTAATTTGAGATAATAGTCTAGAGCTACCGACTATCATGACCTGAGTTTTGATTGGATTAACATTAAGGCCAAAAGCTTTACTCCACTCCGCAATTCGACACAGATCAACATTAGTTTTAAAAACTGCTTCCTCATTTTTTTTTATACTATGTCTCTATGTTTTGATTTTTTGGAAACCACAATCATAGATACTATTATAAATGCGTAAGTGTCTGGTCGTCTTCCGGGTACCTCTTCACGCTTGAATCGAGGAAACAATTTAGATGAAGTTTGACGAGGACATAGCAAAGGTCCCAAAAATCATCCTTTAAAGGGATGAAAAGGAGGCTGGAAGTGTGTATAGGAAACCAAACTTTATCATGCGGACGACGTCGTAGGCACCCATTTGTCTATACTATTATAGTAATAATTTCCCTTTTACAAAGCTGAAGAGTTAGTTTGTTTGGTTGAATGCACTAATCTCAATATCCACTGGTCTGATTTGAAAAAAAGTTTTTGTTTTGGATTGCAGAATGGCTATAGGCTATATAACATCACGCTATGTACGACCAGTAAGAGCGGAGCATCGATGAAAAATGTTGCAAAAACGGGAGAAAAAATACTCCAAGCGAGTAGGTATTACGGAATAGTTTTCCTTTAAAAGTTCTTACTATTCATTGAAAAAAAATTGTTACAAAAGCGTGTTTCTTGAAAATTTTCTTTAACTACTTTTCTTGTTACCTTTATTTGTTTAGTTTGTTACTGAATATATCGAGTCATTCTGCATCACGGTCATTGTATTGATTTAGTGTTACTATATTTTCTAATCACGATTTAATATCAATTAAACTCCACTTATTTTATAGCATAAAAAACATACAATCGAATCTACTTGATAACACCTAAAACTTGAATGTAAGTTCATCCAAAAATTACAATATGGCTTCGAAAACTCTATTAACAAAAGATTTTAGATATTAAGCTCTGACACGTAAGAAAGATTGAATATTCAGTGCCGTATCTTATAACCACATGTCCGACAACTTGTGCGTCTAAAAATTTTAAAAAATATGAAAATTAGCTCTGGTTGTAAATTTGGGTTTAAAAATATATAATTTCTGCAAACGAAACCGTATAAAATACCTTTGGAAATAATATTTGAAATATCAGATGCAAGATTACGTTTTTTTTTCAAAATACTTTTTGAAAGAAAGCGTATTTTTATGTTAAAAACATTTAACATTTAAGGTTTATTTATGTTAGTAATTTGTATTGCAAAGCAAAAAAAAACAGAAGTTTATAGTATACTTGGGTTTAAAATATTTTACTGCTAACGGAATCGTATAAAATACCTTTCCACCACGATATCGGAAAGAGTAAATTTGCTCTTCGAGGAAGTACTATTAATGAAATTACCTAATACAAAGACAAAAAGAGACCACATCTTCGTCATTCGCAAGGAATCTGTAACAATTGTTGAGAAATATCGAGCCTTACGCCCGCCTAACACTCCAATCAATCGATTGTCGAAAATGTGTCAGACAGCCTGTGCGTGCTTATAAAATTGGAAGTATTTCTCCTGTCCCTTAAGCGCCATGGAGGCTGGAAGTCCAATGCGGTTGTAAAGAATACATAGAGGATTCCATCCAAGATATGTCTAAAATATATAAAGGCATCGTAGGAGCCATTACATTATAATAATATAGTGTTGTGGCTTCTACGATGCCTCAGTCAGATTTTTCGACTGGCCCTTCTACATCAAAAATGAGCCGTTACGAAACATTTACGTTTACGTCAAGGGTATCCCATGAATCGGTACAAAAATTAAGTGTGACCGAATTTTTTGTTGTTTTTGTTTGGCTGCGAATTTCTCTTGCGCGATGTAGGCTTCCATACGTTGTGAACGCAGCGCTGGTAGTGCCATCTCTTTGCGTAGGCGAGTGACTATTTCCTCCATGTTGATTATATGTATGGGGCATATAGATGTCGCCGCCACAACCTCATTATCTTTTAATTCTCTTGCTAACGCTCAGGATTAAAATTTTAGAATCCTTCGCTTGCTCGGCAAAAAATTGAGCACGCGGTTAAAAAACAACTTTGCACTCTTGTATCGTCCTCCTTGTGTCGTGCTCCTCATTGCTGAGGGTCGTGACCTCAACTCATTCTTGTATAACAAATAACTATTATCATCGCTATAATCAACTTTTTTTTTTAAACACACACCAATTAGCCTAGCCCCAAAGTAAGCACTGTAAAGGCTTGTGTTATGGGGTACTAGGGTAACGGATAGAATACATATACTGTACATATATAAGTATATTTATATGAAATACATATTAAAAATCCATGACTGGAGTACAAATGCTCGTATTCATCACACAAACATCTGCCCCCACCGGGATTCGATCCCGGGACCTCTCGAGTCGGCGACGCCATGAAACCCGGCGTACAAACCACTCAGCCACGGAGGTCGTCATCGTTAAATATTCAGTGCCGTATCTTTTAACTCTTTAAGGGTTTTTTTTAACTTTTTCCTCTTTTTAGGGTTCCATACCTCAATCGGTAAAAACGGAACTGTTATAGAATCACTCGGTTGGCTGTTTATATCCTTAACTATTACGTCTAAAAATTTGACAAAAATATGGAATGTACAAGAACATCTAAAAAAAGTTTATAGTATACTTGGGGTTAAAAAATATATAATTTCTGCGAACGGAACCGTATAAAAATACCTTTGGAAATAATTTTTGAAATATCAGATACAAGATTACGTATTTTCTAAAGCCGTTTTGAAAGAAAGCATATTTTTATGTGTTATAAGGTTTATTTACGTTAGTAAATTGTATTACACAGCAAAAAAAAACTTAGTTTAAAGAATTGGTTTTTCTAAATTCCCAATTTTATGAAATTGGGACTTCATTCCTTGAGCCCGCAGAAAAGTCAATAAAAACAAACTCTCAAATGTAACTTGTAAATCGCCATACCTTGCAGCCTATGAAATACTAGAGGAAATTCGACCCGAATCTTAATTGGTTAGTGCGTCCGCCCGGATTACGAAAGGTGCGGGTTCGAATCCCGTCTGAAACCTTGGACCGAGAGGATTTTTTTCTAGTGAATATTATCTTTAGATTTTTACATCTAATAGTTAAATGCTAAATAATACACCCCCGGACACCTAAATCGAGCCACCTTGATTTTTTTGGTTTGGAGTACTGTAACTTATAAAAGATGTATGTAGAAGGAAAATGTTTTGATGCAGTTTTGGAGCTGGTATACTCATCATTTATTTAGAGTGCCACTGTTCTAAATTTGAACTACATTTTATTAAAAAAGTCGAGTTACGTTGAAACAAGTCCATATTTGCTTTTTTCAAGAAAAAAAAATCCAATCGATTTTTAAATAAAGACATGTTTTACATGAAAAGAATTGTTTATTTAGTAACTTGTATTGCCTCCCAGTGCATTTATGACAGCTCTTATACGGTTTGGCATAGAATTAATCAAAGTCGTTATGACATGTTGAAGAATGTCCTCCGGTTCTTCCAAAATTTCATTTTTGAGCTCCTGCATGGTTTGCGGGGCAGGATGATGAGTTCGAACACTTCAGCTCATCCCATAGATGCTCTATAGGATTCATATCAGGACTTCGCGCTGGCCTTCTCATAACAGTGATACCAATGTCATTTAAGTACTCCCTGACGATTCCCGCAGTATGGGCCCTTGCATTATCGTGCATTAAAACGAAATCTTGGCCAATAAATCCAGCATATGGCATCACGTGGTTCTCTAAACATTGGCGAATCTATCTATTGCCATCTAGGGGCGGCAGTCGTGGTCCCGTCACTACCTCTAGCTCAGTTTTGACTTCCATAGAGATTCCTCCCCAGAATGTCCATGATCCTCCACCATATTTTATTTATTTATTTATTTAAACTTTATTGCCACAATTACAAAATGTACAAAAGGCGGACTTAACGCTAAAAGCATTCTCTGCCAGTCAACCTTCAGGAGTACAGAAAGTCACGAATGCGGCTTTAGTAAAAAAATAATTAATAATATAAACATACCATAATAGAAAATACTTTTCTTATACATAATAATTAAATATACATAAGCACAAGACATATAAATATGCACACACACATATATATACACATACAATACACATATACATACGTACATTTATATACAATATATCGATGATGACACTGAAAGGGACTTAGGAAATGAGTTTAACGTTAGCGTGGAAGGCTATCCAGAAGAAGTGCATGAATTTTCTTTTTAAAAATGAACCTATTAGGTGACTTTCTAATTTAGTCAGGGAGGCTGTTCCAGAGTCGTGGAGATTGAAGGGCAAAGGAATCAGACATATAGCCAGAGTGAAAGAGAGGTTGGGATAGAGCAAGAGTATCAGTAGAACGAAGTTGAAGGTTATGTGTATCACAAAGATACTGAAATTTGGATCTTAAATATTCTGGAGAGTGTGGGTTAAAGAGAATTGAATACAGAGTACATAACATTCTCTGCTGTCTTCTTTGACGTATAGGGAGCCATTTTAGTTGAGACCTGTAAGCAGATATGTGGTCAAATTTACGAAGACAGAAGATGAAGCGAATGGCATTGTTTAAAAGACGATCCAATTTATTTAAAAGATCAGCATTCAGATCGGGATAACAGACATCAGCATAATCAATGAGCGGAAATATAAGAGATGTCACAAGCAAAATTTTTACCATAACTCACTTTCTCGTCAATTGCGCGAAACGGTCGTTCTGTCTTCGGTACACCTTACTCCTTCCGTCATTACCGTATAGCTTTATCTTGGACTCATCTGTGAAGAGAACCTGGCTCCATTGATGTCGAGTCCAATTTAGATGTTCGCGCGCAAACTATAGACGGGCTATTCGGTGTGCTCGTGTCAATTTGGGCCCATTGGCTGGCTGATGGGGCTATTAACCACGTTCATTGAGTCGCCTTCTTACGGTCAGAGCACTTACAGCCGCTCCGTGAAAGTCCCTGAGCTGTTCTTGTATCTGAACAGAGTTAAGGCGTCGATTTCGTAAGCTAGTAGTGACAATGTATTGATCTTGTCTCGCCGTTGTCACTCGGTAACGAGGTCCTCCTGTTCGCCGAACGAAGCCGCCAGTCTCCAGGTATCGGTGGTACACTCTTTGAACAGCGGAACGACTTATGTGAAGTTGTGAACTCACATCTCGCTGACTTAGCCCAGATTGAAAAAGTGCTACAGCTTTCGCGGCTACTACAGGTGAAGTATCCATAATTTTATAGCCAAAAACGGTTCATATTATAGAAAAATAACTAAACTAAACTTTGGTTTACAGCAATTGCGAAAATTCAAACCAAATCGACATTAAATTGCTTCAAAAGCAACTTTCAACAGTCATTATTTTTTTCAAATCAGTGACCAAGCTCGGCTTTTGTTCTTTATTTTAAATTCTAAAATTCAAATTTGGAATAATACATACGGGAAAGACGATGAAATATGCCAGCATTAAAAATGCATAAAAACTTTTTTGTTATATTGTATATTTTTTGTGTATTGGGCTTTTAGGCCCGGGAATGTAAGGTGGCTCGATTCAAGAGTCCGGGAGTGTATTATAACTATTTAGTTAGTTATTTTTTTTGTTTTAAGTTTTTGGACATTAAGTATTTTTAAGCTTTTGAAATTTTAACAAAGGACTATGGGCAAAAATGTATGGACGCTGCACCCACGTCCGCCACGGCTTAAACTACATTTGTTTGAAAGGTAATATAGTCACAATTATTTGTGCCAAAGCACATCAAATTCCATCCCGGGAGTCTTTAGTTATTTTAAGTTAAATAGGTACAAGTACTATGACGAACGAACATTAATGAAACAAGGGAATTAATTTAGTTCGACACTACATAGGGGGCTCAGGTATTATGGGAGTACTTCACAAGCTTCAAGGGTTTTACAAACCGATAATTGTGTTCCAATGTGTTAGATAAAAATCAATCAATGACAGGGAGCGCACAATCACAACGAAGTAAGACGAGTCGACTATTTGCAACTGCAAGTCCTTCAAACCCTGTAATCCATTTTGAGGTGGCTCAGTAAGTGCAAGCGCAGGATGGTCGGCAGGCCTTGTCGTATATCTGGTTGTATAGTACCATATGGCATATATTATGGTTACTAATAATATAAAATAAAGGTACTATAAAATTCATTTATTTAGCTACTAAAATATGCCCATGTGTCATATCGTTTGACTACCAGGATATTTTTTACGGTGTCATATCTTTTGACACCCAGGATATTTTTTTACGGTGTCATAATAAAAAAGGTTAGTTTTTCATAGATCTATCGATTCATACTAATTACATTGTTGTCGGAGCTGGGTGCGTTTTGCCCATTGTCCTTTTAATGTAAATATAAATAATTAAATAAACCAAAAAGTTAATAGCTTATTTTTCTGAGTTAAATAGCAAGTAAAAGCAGTAACCAAGATGTAACATTGATACCAATATGGGAAAATCTTTTGAATGAACCAGTAAATATCAGTAAAGTATTCGATAAACTTTAATATTTTGTCGAAGGTGATGTTAATTTTGGCCTAATGAAACACAATGACACTGATTTAATTAAAAACACAACAAAACACAGCCGAATGCAATCCATTCACATTCCAACGTAAAACAAAGAACATAAACATACCAAAGACCCGGCAGGATGAGTGTAAATCCCTTTGTCTTTCCAAATGAGAGAATTTATAAAACAACAACCAGTGTTCCGCACTCTCTCAATATTTGAAACAGGACTTTTTGGCGGGATTGGGAAGCGTCCCTAGAGCAGTTTTGCTTTTCTTGTTAAAAATTGTGTTGTGGCAGATATTAGTGTCTAATAATGGTGGATTATAACCACTAAATGTTCGGGAACATGCACAAGTGTTGGCAAGTGAAACAAAATAGCGGAAAGTGTCTTTCGACGTTCCCTTAAGTAGTCCACGTGGAGGTCACTAATTGGACCACTCTGTATTTAAATATATATATTAAGAACTCCAAAAAGTGTGACGTAATGTTACGTTATAGTCACGAGTTAGTTAAACGTACCTTCACTGAAGTCCCACAATATCTTAGTTCAACTGTATGCTGTATGCTGCTGATATAAGTGCCAGCATTCAAATTGAAATGTAGATAAATATAAATAAAAGACTATTTGGCAAGCCTTTGAAAACGTTCATACGTTATTGTAGTAACTTCCGCGGTTTCCGCAGTGAAATGTGAGTTTGCACTTACAGAATAGCACTACAGGTGACGTCATTGTGGGCTCCGCCAAATCTAGTCCTTTTTGATCACGTGACAAAAGGTCAATATATACATTTTTTTCATGATTTTTAGTAATATTATCAATTTAATTTTTAGTCACAATAGTGAAACTGCGGCCAATATTCCTGTTAAATACACATGTACAATAATCGGTACTTTATATTACATATTGTCAAATAATGTATTAGGAAGAGAAGCATGAACTGTGTTCGAATGAATTTATTATTTATCTCGATTTCATATTTTTAGCACGGATATATCTAAGACCCACGCACGGTACATGAAACTAAGTGACTAATTAACGCCTAACATGCTTCTATTTAATCTTATTCTTTCTTTATTACGGACGACCTCCGTGGCCGAGTGGTTTGTACGCCGGGTTTCATGGTTTGGCCGATTCGAGAGGGAGGGAGGAGCGAACCCGGGAGGTTCGAATCCCGGTGGGTGCAGATGTTTGTGTGATGAATACGAGCATTTGTATTCCAGTCATGGATGTTTAATATGTATTTCTATATAAATATACTTATATAGTACACAGTAACACAAGCCTTATAGTGCTTACTTTGGGGCTAGGCTAATTGGTGTGAGTGTCGGAAATATTTATTTATTATTAACTATTATTTTAAGATTGGTGTAAGTGACCATCCTTTCCTCGTTTCTAAGGACATCGCATTCTTATAATTTATGCGTTTTCATGAGAGTGAGTACCTACGTGAGTTTGAGTGAGATTTTCATAAATATAAGTGCTGACTGATTTTTTAACGTTAAGCAATTATAAATTGAAAGAGCTTATTGGAAAGAGAAATGTTATAAGCGCGAGGAAGAGATAGTTAAATCAGAATAAGTGCTATCTCATATTTGTGTTTATCAGTTACATGAAACTAGCTAGCATCTAGCTGCTAGCGTCTAGCAGCTAGCAGATAGCATCTAGCAGCTAGCATCTAGCAGTTAATTCCTTAAAAATATTTAAATATTACTTTATTTGTGATTTCTTCTTTCAAATGTTTAATACTTGTAAAAGTATTTATTTCACATTGTGGGTTACCTACAAAGCTTAGGAATGGCGCTACCTTGCTGCTTAAGAAAGACTAGAAAGAATTCAAGACGGCTATCAGGGCCGCGGTAGAATAATGGTAGGTGCATTCTCCCGGATAGCGAAGGATGCGGGTTTGAGTCGCATCTGCTGCCTGGGCCGCGTGGAACTTTTTGTAGTAAACTTTTCTTTAGATTTAAACATCTAGCAGTTAAATCCTTAAAAAAACAGCTCAAGTTTTTGAGAAATCTACAGGAATTTATCATTTATTCTCGACAAAAAGTATCCCTTGTCTCAATCCAGGTCATACATTATATGCGTAGGGTCAAAATGGCGACAATGTAACAAGAGGTACATTGTAACATGAGTAATATCTCTGCCCTTTTATTATTTGTTATGGTCTGTGTATTGACATCAGACTAATATTATAAAAGCGAAAGTTTACTAAAACTAATAGTATCTGATGGTGGTTGGATTTAGAAACAAGTCGCCTCAAATTGAGGCTACTGGACTGTTGTCTTTAAAGCCAAATATTAAACAAACGCGTGAACCGAAACGCAACCCGCCATTTTGAATGTAGATTTTGACAGATAGGTTGTGCGGTATTCATTTCGTTGCTTTTGAGTTTTCGTGAATGTGCTCCCGTGTTATAATTTGTGATATTTTAACGATTTGGCTACGTTTTTCAGTGTGTGACATTCGCTGAAGAAAACGGATTGCCATTAACTCAAAAAATATGCAGAACACATCGCAGCTAAACTGTACTTCCAGGGCCCAAGTGATGATACTTCACACTAGGTTAGGTTAGGTTAGTGTTGTGACCATACCGCGCGAGCCGAGCGAGCGAAGTGAGCGTGCCGCGGTAGCGGCCGGCGATACGCCAGTTTTTTTTTTCAAAAGAGACCTTTTTTATGATTGTTAAAAAGTATTTCCGGTGACCGGAAATAGTGGGGGGATTCAATTCCCTCCCCCCACCCCTCCTCCCTCCCCCCACCCCTCCTCCCTCCCTCGCAAACCCCAAAACGGGCGACTTATTTATAAATTTTTACCTCTGTTGGTTTTTTTTATTGTTAAAATAGACAAAAAAGAACCATTTGTCAAAATTTTATACATTTACTATGTATTTGATGTAAGTAATCACACTAATATTGTAAAGGCAAAAGTTTGCGAGTCTGTGAGTGAGTATGTTTGTTACTTCTTCACGTCTAAACGGCTGGATCGTTTTTTTTTTATTTTAGTTTAGTTAGCTGACACCGTGGATTAACACATAGGCTACGTTTTACTGCGGGAAAATATCCCTAATAAACCGTGTTGTAGGTTATTAGGGGCAAAGCTAGTGGTTTTATAAGTGTCAAAGGCGGCAGCGTCTTAAGCAACTGTCATCAAAAGTCAAATAGCCAGGTATAATACAGCGATATTCCTTTTGTAACACTCTAGCCCTTATTACAATGACCCTACCAAATTTCATCTTAATCTGTTCAGTAGTTTGGGTGATTGAGTAACAAAAATACAAACTTTCACATTTATAATATGTTGACTTTATTCGATTATAACTCTTCTTATAATGCATCGATTTTAACCAGGACATTGTTGATTAAATGTATTTTTTTTTTAAATCTTAGAAAGCTTTTAAAGGCTTTTTCATTGACATATTACCAAGATTTGTTGCTTCTATTCCATAACGCATGTGGCCTTCATCTATAATTGTAATAACATTAAGCTTAAGTATTTTATCATTACCTGCTAGATTGTTGTGTCAATGTTTATTATGTTGGTGATCAAATAAATAAATAATATTAATATGGTTAAAATAATAAATATTTCCAACACTCGCACCAATCAACCTAGCCCCAAAGTAAGCATGGTAAGCACTGCATTCTTGTGAACATTCATTCACGTGTAAAATGATACACTTAGTATCGCCATAAAAATAGGGGCTGGTGGTGGAAGGGTGAAAATTTTAAGTTGTACGTATTTATTAATGACTAATCTAAAAAAAAAATATTTTATTTGGACAACCAAATAAAATGTGTGTGTGGACAACCCTTATCACTTAGGGGTATGAAAAATAGACAGTAGCCGATTCTCAGACCTACTGAATATGCATATAAAACTTCGTAAAAATCGATCAATCCGTTTCGGAGGAGTATGGAACTCAAATTTTGACACGAGAATTTTATATTGCTCGTGTTCATCACACAAACGTCTGCCCCTACCGGGATTCGAACCCAAGTAGGCGACACCTTGAAACCCAGCGTACAAATCACTCGGCCACGGAGTTCATCAAAAAATAAGAGCTAATTATAAAGAGAGAAGCTTTTAAGAGCATTCGCTTCCCGAGCCAGCATACCGTCGCGCGTCGGTGGGTCCTGGCCGTCGGCAATCCCTGACCCTGTTAAATGTCAGGGGTCGTCATCTCGGTTGCTCGTACCGCTCTATATCTAGGCTACGCGTTGCCTAGTAACGCGAACGTAAGTTGAACGATTTTAAGCCTTGCAGCTTTTACAAGAATATCATTATGATTGTACACACATGAGAAAAGTTTAAGCATATTGCATCATTTAGGGGTCATCATGCAACTATTATCGCTCCTACCTAAGAAAAAACTAAGAATAGAATAGGAGTAGTCTGTAAGAATCTTAATAAGGAATAAATGAAAACACGTTGGATTTATACTGATATTTATTTTGGAAATACCAATTTTTAGGAATATTTATTTGTATCTACAAAGTTGCTAGTAATTTTTATAATTTTGGTAGTAATAAGCTACTTTTTCAAAGTGTATTTTTTTTTGAGCATTTTTGAGATCACACGTAAGAACTATTAAGACACCGTCCCACTCGTAAGAAAAAATAAGACATGGTCAAACCCCGGCTCAATCGCCTTACGTAATAAATGAAAACTGCAAGTTTCATCTGTACCCTTAACACGAACTAATATCGAATTAGAATAGTTTGCGAGTCCGTAATTGTTTCGTAATTGTCATTGTTAAATGTGTACTGATTTTTAGTTCTCGTTACGTCCGTTGTGGCGCTGTTGTTCAAGTTTTCATATAAAATTTGACAATGACATTTGGGACTCTCAATCTATTCTAATTCGATATTGATTAGTGCTAAGGGTACAGTTGATATTTTGTATTGTCGTTGTGTAATGTATAATTTGTTCAAACATTGTTTTTGCGTTCTTTACTAATAAATCAAATTGATCACTTAACAAAAGAATAAAAGTATAAAATTACTTTTTGGCGGGATCGGAAAACGTCACATTAACAGTTTTGTTTTTCTTGTTAAAAATTGTGTTGTGGCGGATGTTAGTGTCTAATAATGGTGGATTATTAACCACTAAGTGTTCGGGAACATGTACATGTGCAAGTGAAGCAAAATAGCGGAAAGTGTCTTTCGACCTTCCCTCAAGAGGTCCACGGGGAGGTTCCAGTAAATCCCCACACATTTACTGAAACACAGGGAAAGGGGGATTGACTTGACTGCCACTTACTTTGACTTGATATAATACTTTGACCACGAGTGCTATAGAATTTGTAAACATTTTTAACACTTGACATTGGCTAAATGCACAAGCCGTGCGAAGCCATTGAGGAAAAAAAAAGTATAAAAACGAGAAAAATCGGTCAGCAGTTCCAAAACGTTCGTTAAGCTTAGATTCTTTTGATGAGTATATTTAGAATGTTTATGTATTTAGAAATTTCTTGATTATTGTTGTTTTCACGCACACCAATCTACATTTTTTTTTGGAAAATGTTACATTGAAAACAGAAAATTAATATTTTCCCAAAGTACTTTTATTAAAATACTGACAACGGGAAAGTAAGCAGCTGCCGCATCTATGTTTACTTTACACCCCTAGTCTGGACGGAAAGTAAAGTAACTATATTATTATAACGAGACGGGGGATTCAATATCTTCGTATAAATATATATAAACTTTATTTTATTATTTACTTAACTTTGGCTAATATTAGCTACTATATTTTCTCACATAAAAAGTGTGAAGTTTGTGTACATTTATAGGGTTCCATAACTTAAAAAGAAAAAATGGAACCATTATAAGATCACTTTGTTTTCCGTCTGTCAAGACCCTTTATCTCAGCAAGGTGTCGATTTGAAATTTAAACCATATACTGAAGCCCCTTGAAGCTGTGATAAAAATCAAACTTCTAAGTGAATATAAAGAAAGATCAGGTCCGTTTTCCCTTTTTGTCTGTCAAGACCCTTTATCTCGGGTATGCGAAAAGTTTTTTTTTTTTATTAAGGTATGCAAATGACTCTGCCCCACCTGATGTTAAATGGTAATAAAGTCCAAACGCGAAGATAGCTGGTACAGCAGTTATAAACTGCTACACCAATCATCCTCACCTTGCCGGCCTGCAAAAATGCTTCTTCACACCTCTGTTAAAGGACCCCAGGTTATAGGAAGGAGGGAACACTTGCGCGGGTAAAGAATTCCACTTACGAATAGTACGACAAAGAAATGAGTCACCAAATTTCTTTGTTCGTGTAGGAATAGTGGCCACAGTAAGTCGGTGGCAACGAAGGCCAGCGCGCGTGGTCCTCTGAAGAAAAGGTGATGGAGGGATAAGGGAGAATAAATCCTCAGAACACTCGCCGTGGTATAGACGATAAAATGCGCTTAATGATGCCACATCGCGGCGTAATTGTAGAGACTCGAGTTTCTTGGTTACCTCTTCATCGCCAATGATACGGACAGCGCGCCGCTGCAACCTATCCAAGGCATCGAGTAAGTACTTAGCGGAGCCATCCCAGAGGTGCGAGCAATATTCCACGCAGGACCGCACTTGCGTTTTGTACAACAAGCACACTTGATCGGGCGTGAAAAAACGCCGCACCTTGTTCAGGACTCCGAGTTTGCGTGAAGCTGTTTTGATCACGGTTTCGATGTAGTCCTTTGGATTCATATCTGAGCGAATTTCCATACCGAGCATGGTAACGTTGCTCTGTAGCGCCAGTGTTGTGCCCTGAAGAGAGGGAAGGGGAAGGAATGGCGATGTTTTTGCCGAGAAAGCGCAGGCCTGAGTTTTCTTGGCATTGAACTCAACCAAGTTGCTGGTACCCGATTCGAAAATGTGGTCCAAAGCGTGATTGAGTTCAGCGACAAGATTCTCCCGTTTCTCCTTGGTTTCTACCTGCCCAGCCGCTGCATGTCCAAAGTATCTCGCATGCACTGTGCTATCGTCTTCATAGCAATGAATATTCGTAAGTGGAATCAAATCATTGATATGCAGCAGAAAGAGTGTAGGGGATAGAACGGAGCCCTGAGGAACACCGGCATTCACTGACATGAATTGCGAACTACATCCGTCTGTAAGGACACGAATTTTACGTTCACGCAGGAAGTCAGCTACCCAGGCGCAGAGCTGAGCAGGCAGACCATATGCAGGAAGCTTGGAGAGAAGGCTTTTGTGCCAGACCCTGTCAAAAGCCTTGGCGATGTCAAGGCTAATAGCCAGAGACTCTCCCCGCTTGTCTATAGCTTCACCCTAGATGTGTGTTACGTACGCTAGAAGGTCACCCGTCGATCGATTCGTCCTAAATCCGTATTGATGATCGTGAATCAGAGAGTAATCTTCTAGGTAGCGGGTCA
The DNA here is from genome assembly GCA_902850365.2 of Chilo suppressalis. NCBI lineage: Eukaryota > Metazoa > Arthropoda > Insecta > Lepidoptera > Crambidae > Chilo > Chilo suppressalis. The sequence continues at coordinate 10,207,989 of OU963917.1, read as the reverse complement.
GATGGTTGTTAAGGACCCTTTCTAAGACTTTACACAACACTGAAGTGACAGCTATCGGCCGATAGTTAGCTGGGTCTGAGCGGTCCCCTTTTTTGGGCACCGGTTGCACATTGGCATCCCTCCATGCCTCCGGCACACGCCCCAAACAGTAAGAGAGTTGGTACAGGCGCGTAAGCACGGGAGACAACTCCGCTGCACAATGTTTTAGCACAACTGCTGGGATGCCATCGGGTCCACTAGCTTTCCGGACGCCGAGTGATTGCAACTCCGCACGAACATCACGTTGCCTGATTTTAATGTCAGGCATCGTAGTGCCACAATGAGGAAGTGTAGGTGGCAGTGCATTGCAATCACTGATTCGGGAGTTAGCCGCAAAGAGTTTTGCCAACAAATCAGCTTTCTCTTGCGGCTCATGAGCTAGTGACCCATCTGGACATTGCAGAGGTGGCAGCGAGGGCTGGCAGAAGTTGTGCTGCACGGCCTTAGCTAAACGCCAAAAACTACGGGAGCCCGTAGGGTGCGTTAACAATTCGTGGCCAGTACGTGCTTTTTGCAAGACTTGGAAGCATTATTATAGGCAGCTTTCAGTGAGTCAACCCCGGGATCTTTAAGAGCGCGGCCTCTGGTCCAAGCGCGATATGCCGCCTGCTTACGAGAAACAGCATCAGCACAGTCGCGATTGAACCAGCGGTTACGTGTGCCCTTACTGATGAGATCAGAATGTGGAATGTAATACTCCATTACCATTAAGATCTCCTCAGTAATAGCAACGGCGCTGGTCGATAAGACCTTTTCACTGAAGCAGCGCTGCTTCCAAGAGATGGACGCAAAGTAGTCGCGCATACCATCCCAGTCTGCCGACCCATAGTGCCAGACCCTGCGTTTGACCACCAATGGTCGAGGGGTCTTGGCCTGTGGCACCTTGGCAAATATTAAGCAATGATCTGATGAACCCAGTGGGGCTCGAACCACAACCTGATACTCCTGCGGATGAGTCGTAAGCAGAAGGTCTAGCAAAGAAGGCGCTTGACTTGCTATATCTGGGATCCTGGTGGGCTGATCAACCAGTTGTGACAAATCATGCGTGAGAGCGAATGCATGGGCAGAGATCCCTGCATGGTCAGTTTTGGAGGAGCCCAGCCACAAACCATGGTGGGCGTTAAAGTCCCCCAAAAACACCAGTTCTGCGTTGGGAAATTGCGCCTGGGCATCATCTGCTGCCCTACTAAGGTGGTCAAACAGTCGAGTTGTCTCAGCGTCGCCGGTGTGGGATCTGTAGAGGCACACGTAGACTCTGGCCAAAGGGCCAGAGTCTACATGTACCGCCAACATGGAGAAGGAGGGGTCTATTAGGCAGCTCAAAAGGCGACAACAAACATCCGCCCGAACATACAGGCATACGCCGGCTTTTGCTTTGAAGGATTCTTCAAGCACGTAGCCGGGATAATTAAGGTAGCCTGTGTCAGCGGGCGGAAGTATTTGTGTCTCCGTGAGAAACAATAATGCTGGCCGTGCTGTCTCAAGATGGTGGTGGACAGCATTGAGGTTACAGTGGAGTCCACATATATTACAGAACTCAACCTCAAACAGCGCGGAAGACGTGGGGGTGTGCACCGCTGTACAACTAAATTTCGTTTTACGGGCTGCCATCATGCGAAAAAATTGAGAGACATGAATCGAGTGGAGTTAGTCGCGACAAAGTCAGGCAAATATGTGGAGGCACGTTTTCCCGAGTAGCTTCCTAAGAAAGAGATACGCCGACCCACCGGACGGAAGGGCCACCGCACCCCCCCGGGAGTGGCCGCCGGGACCCCACGCCCCGGTCACCAACCGGCACGACGGTCCACCCCGAGATTATGCGTGACATGATGGGGCAGCCTCGCGAACTGGTTAGGAACGCTCGGGCCCCTGTACTGTGCCATGGGCGGCCAGCGGGACAGCCGTTTCTACGGGTCTCCCTGGCCGGCGGGTCGATGCAGTCCTTCCGGCATCGGTTCGACGGATGCCTCCACTAGACCGAATCCGTCGCGGCAATCTCCACTCGGGCTCTGGTTGTACGCTGCCTGATCCCGAAACGCGCGTAAAGCACTTCACGGGTTTTTCACCATGCGTACGGTGGTAACAAACCAGGCGGGTGTTAGGCACCCTACCACCAGAAGAGCGGATGGAAGCTCCGATATCCCTTAGTCGCTACTTACGACACCCGCGTGAAGTGATGGGGCGGTGAGTGGTATTCTTTCTCCGTCACCGCACGGTTATTGCGTTGAAAATTAAACTATTGACTCAGTTTAACAGTTCCTTGAAGCTGTGAAAACATCAAACTTCTAAGTTAATATAAAAAAAAGATACGGCCGTTTTTCTGTATGTCTGTCAAGACCCTTTATCTTTGGGAACGCGTGGAAATCGAGTTGAAATTTAAACTACATACTTAAGTCTGCAGTCCCTTAAAGCTGTGAACAAATCAAACTTCTAAGTTAACATAGAAAAAAGATAAGTACGTTTACGTTGCGTACCTACAAATACATGGAACCCTCGGAAACCGAAACGGAACCCTGGGTGAGCCCTACGTTTTTTTACCCTTAAGCATATTTTACATACAGCAGCCGAAAATGTGACATTTGTAATAATTGAGATATTACTGGTTTGATAACACATCGTGCGAAAATTATACTTCGTAGTGCTATGATCTATTTTTATCATAATATACAGTCAGGTCATATAAGTATTGTCACACAGTAAAATCTTTTATTTTAGAATGCTGCCCACAAAAAAGTTTATTGAATTCGAATTTCGAATTGTTCATGAAAATAAAAATGTATACTTTTCATAATTTTACTCATTTTTAAATATGGGGTGGACGCTTAAAGAAGACCGTGTTTCAGTTATTGCGTTGCATCTTTGCGGTTACGCGCCAATTCATATTTTTGACATACTGAAAAATTTGAATATGACCAAAAGATTCGTTTATTGTACCATCAAACTATACAATGAAGACTCTAGTGTAGATGACAGGTCAAGAAGTGGTCGCCCTCGGTCTGTTAGGACTCCAGCAGTGATAAAAGCTGTGAAGGCGCGAATTCAAAGAAATCCCAAACGTAAGCAGAAACTGTTGGCCCTTCAGATGGGGTTAAGCAGAACCACGGTGAAAAGGGTGTTAAATGAAGACTTAGGGCTTCGGGTATATCGAAGAAAAACAGGACATCGTTTGAATGCTCGTCTAATGGACCTGAGACTGAAGAGATGCCACGCTTTGTTGAAGCGGTACGCGGGAAAAAAATATCGGGAAATTCTTTTTTCGGATGAAAAAATTTTAACAGTAGAAGAGAGCTACAACAAACAAAATGATAAGGTGTACGCACACAGTACTGAAGAAGCGAGCAACCGTATTCCGCGTGTCCAACGAGGTCATTTTCCATCCTCGCTCATGGTATGGTTGAGAGTTTCTTATTGGGGCTTAACAGAGGTACATTTTTGTGAGAAAGGTGTAAAAACGAATGCAGTTGTTTTGTTGTTGTCTTGACGAACCTTGTGGAACCTGTTTCTCATACCATGTTCAATAACAGGCACTGGGTATTCCAACAAGATTCGGCGCCAACTCATAGAGCGAAGAGCACACAAGACTAAGAAAATCTGAGAAAAATCGACTTCATCCGGCACGAAGACTGGCCCTCCTCCAGTCCAGGTTTGAGTCCGTTAGATTACAAGATATGACACTTGGAGGAAAAGGCGTGCTCAAAGCCTCATCCCAATTTGGAGTCACTCAAGACATCCTTGATTAAGGCAGCCGCCGATATTGACATGGACCTCGTTCATGCTGCGATAGACGACTGGCCGCGCAGATTGAAGGCCTGTATTTAAAATCACCGAGGTCATTTTGAATAAACTTTATTGTCATAAGAATCTATGCTTTGTTAAGTTCATTTTGGTATATAAATGGTTACCTAATGAATAAACTGGTTTCAATTATTTTATATTATACATGTGACAGAATTTATGACCTGACTAGGTATAAGTGTTTAATCAATGAAAAATCTCTGTAACAATGAAATTCGAGCATACCCAATACCGATCGTGTGAAGAAATCCACGGTTTTATATAACCCATATAATACCCGTTACCGCGGCAGCCAAACCAATCGGTTCGTTCGTAGAACAATTGAATCGGACCAATAAAACGAACGGCGATTCGGACAGAATAAACAAATGAAACTTGCGCGAGCATCTGGCGTCGGTCGCCGGTGTCCTCCATTGGGATAATGTTTCGCATTTTATTGCGAGACGCGAGTGATAATTACGGACAGCCTACGTATTATGTAACAGGAATCACCGATTTATTGAAAAGTTTTCTTGTACTATTTGAGTATCGGCAATATATTTGATATATTTGGATCAAATCTGACCTATTGTCAGATATATACGCAAAACTTTCAGAAGTTGTGTAAAATCATCAGCAATTAGGTGTCCTCAAATGGTTGAAATCCTTCCCGCGACCATCATGGCGCGATTATACTCGTACTTGGTCGTAAGCCCGAATACGAGTGCCAATGGGATTCGGGCAAATGCCCGTATTCCAGTAAATTTCCTTTTGTTTAACCGACTACATTCTCCAGCCCGTATTCCAGTGTAAATATTGCTTCGGTTACCCGAATTCGATTAATGTATTTCATGCATCCGAATATGGGTGAGTAATTGCGGCTTCATCATGAGAACCTTTGATGGTCGCGCGCCCCGCGTAGACAAAGCCCGAGTGATAGTCTTGTATCGTAAGCTTTTACGGGCTAACATCAGGTGAGAGATACCAACTTGATGTTTGGTAAGTTTATAAGGCATTGTCAACTTTGAAAACAAAATTTCCGGGGTAGGTAACTTAAGCTTATTTTCTATGCCTGCAAGATAATAATATCAGCAGTGCTATTCTGTGAAATTTTCATGCGTGGATCCGATTTACAATATATCACGTTTTTATCACGTCTAACTGTCAAACTCCATAGTAATTTGACAATTATGTGTGATAAAAACGCGTTACATATCATATCGTGGTGGGGCAGACTTAAATATTTTATCCCTACGATACCTAATTTTTTATTTAACTTGTCATCACTGTAAAAGTGGTCCTTACTTTCTTAACATTCCACGCCTAGAAGTGTAAATGTCCGGCGACCTTTCACATTATCTGTGGCATCGAGCCTCAACGAGAAATAAATATATAAATGGGCCATCTGACTTCATGCCGAGCTGTCAGCATCAACCTACCACTTTAAACAGAACTCTGAGAGCCTATCTATTTCATACGATCTGCAGCTGTTCGTTTGAGCAGCGCAGACCATCCTACAATGGTTTGTTCAATCTCTTACAATAGGTTTATCAGACACTATACTGTCCAATTATACGACAACTCCACAATTGTGGAAACAAGAAATGTGGTTTTCATTAATTAACTATGCAAAATTCTAAATAACAATTTGGTTAAATTAAAAAAAGTTTATACGTTTATGTATTTGTTTGTTAATAATTGTGTTCTTTTGGGTCAACATTTTTGCCAATTCAAAAGTTTTTTTTTTATGCAAAATAGGTAATGCATTTGACCACAATCTCATCTGATGGAAAGCGATGATGAGGCCTAGGATGGTACACGCCTGCCTAGAAGATGCCTATTCACTCTGGCCTTGAAGATGTCCAGATTATATTGGTCCGGGAAAACAGACCTCGGCAAGGAGTTCCACTCCCTAGCCGTTCGCATAATGAAGGCGGAAACAAATCGCTTCGTACGAATGGGAGCAACTTCGACAACATAAGGGTGGAAGCCCTCCAAAGTAGAAAATATGCTTAATATCATTTAATATTTAATTACCTTACTTATTATTTACCTATCTTAAACCATCGCTCCTCTGATAATGCAACAAATAATGTAAGAAAAGAAATACCCAAAAAAATGGTATTGGAGGTGATTCCAGCTGTGGAAAAGTCAAAAAAATTTTGACTTTCAACGCACATAATATATACACACAATTGCAGCACATACTAATGTTCCATAAAGTTTCAAAGTGAACTTTTATCGCTTAAAATTTTTACGTTCATCTTTAGCATGTCGTATTACAAAGAAAATATTACTAGAAAATACTCCACGTGGACCAGGCAGCAGACGGGACTCGAACCCGCACCCTTCGCTATGCGGGCGAATGCACTAAAATATATAACTATGTCGCATTACATTGTTTTATTATAATAAAATTCAGACTCTATCAATCATTGATGGTTCAGTGGTAGAAAGCTCGCTAAGGGGGCAGCTCGGGTTCGATTCCCAGCCGAGTAAGTTTTTTTTTATTAATGATTTGAATACTTGCATCGTGATTTCTTGAACTACCCATACACCAATTTTTTACTTTTTTAAAGGTAATTTTTTATATAGAACCCCACATTTAAAACGCACTTGTAAGTACACCTGCCCCTCTAGCATGACTACCGAAACGGGATATGATAAAGCGATATATCGGCATTAACTGTCAAACTACTATGAAGTTTGACAGTAGTCTAACAGTTAATGTCGATATATCGCTTTATCATATCCCGTTTCGGTGGTCATGCTAGAGGGGCTGCAACTTGAAAGTTTAAATGATGGCAGCTGTATAATTTTACATTGTTGTAGATATCATTTGCAATTTGGTATATATATCTATTTTAATGCGTTTTTTTCTCTTTCAGGTAGACACGTGAGGTTCAACTGTTAGCCAATAAACCCACAACAAGGTAATCTCGTAATCAGTTTGTCGCCAAACTTTGTGAATTCAATCCCAGATTATCCTTTGCGTGTAACACATGGCCATCACCTTTGATTTTTTATTTGACATTTTTATTTTTTTAGGTATTAAAAGGTTAATCTTGTCGGGGAACGGACTTTAGTTAATTTAATCTGACAAAAGTATAATATTTAATAACTGGTTCTATGTATTTCAATCTGTAATTTCATGACATTCAGGGCTTTAAGGCGAATTGTTGTCACTATTTTTGTGGGTCGTTGGTTTCCGGTGAATCATCGTAGCTTTTTTGTGTATGAGTGGGTGTTAGTTCTGATTTCCATAGCACTAAGCGTGAGTTGCACCAACTTCCTTTAACTTTTACTGTTCAGTTAAAGTACCGGTTAGGTAAAAAATATATAAAAAAAACATACAACAAGCTTTTATTTCATCATCATCATCATCAGCCTATTAATGTCCCCACTGCTGGGGCACAGGCCTTCCCTATGGATGGAATAGGGAGATTGGACAATGACCCACCACGCGGGCCCAGTGCGGATTGGTGGGTGCTAACGACTGCAGATGCAGCCGGGACCAACGGCTTAACGTGCCTTCCGAAGCACGGAGGAGCTCGAGATAGTAATTTTTGGTCACCCATCCAATGACCGACCAGCTTTTATTTAAATGCGCTTAAATGAATTAAATAAAAATTTAAAACTTTAACTACCAGCTTTTAATATCTTTACACAATTTATATAATACTAGCTGACTCGGCGAACTTCGTACCGCCCAAAAGTAATAATTTGCAATAAATTAAAATTGCGACTATAATTTGAGATTTAAACTATCCTATCTCTCAAGTTGGATCGAACTGCACATGGTGTGCGAATTTTATTATAATCGGTTAAGTGGTTTAGGAGTCCATTGAGGACAAACATTGTGACACGAGATTTATATATATTAAGATAAAAGATTTAATTGGATTTAGAATGCCGTCACACAGCTAACCATAGATTGTCATTCAAAATAAACGCGTGTACAAAACTTCAGCTCAACCGAATCAAGATATCTGCTTCAAAATTGAGTTGCAAGATTCCACCCGAAGAAACATACATACATATTATAATATAATATATTAAAATCTTAGTAGTTCAAATAATGTATACCTAGTTACTTTATCCAATTTTAGTTTACTTTAATATTATTAAAAAAAAATGTAACCACTCGGCCTCCAACGTTCCAGATTCCGAATTTCACACAGCGCCATCTACCGACGTTTACGGTAAATAAAAACACAATAATCTATAAAAATCGTTATAAAAGCGTCCGTAATGCAATCGAAGCACGAGTGAGAGTCGCTAATTCTATTCGTGGCGCGCTGGAGATGTGCCAGCTCTCTGTAACTAGCCCCCCGTGACGTGTCGCCGCGGTTTTTCACAATACAAGTTTGTAAAATGTTAGTCTATCTAGAGTATGTAGCCGATCTCGTGAAGGTCGCGGGAAACCGATAGATGCGTGTGGCGCAGGATCAATCGGAGAGATAAAAGTACAAGTCCGAACTGAACCGCAGACCACAGGCCGCAGCTGCAGACTGCAGGCGACACTACTAGTTTCTATGAATCTCTATGAAATTGATTCCTAGCGCGGCGACATGCCTCGGCTGCACAATGCATACAATGCTGCGGTTGTCGCCTGCAGCCCATTGCGGAGTTGTATCTTAAGAGAAGTGGGACATAATAATACTACCTTTTGGTGGTGTTTCTGTCGGTAAATAAGGTTCCAGGGCTCCACGGGGTAGGGGATTGGGTCAGGATAGGCGGTTGCGAGTGATATTCTTGGTACAACGATATTAAATACCCTAGATACACCAACACGAACAAAATTATGCCCAAAGCCTGTCCAAAAGGTACATTGGACGATCCACGGAGCTCCGTTATTTAAACATTGAAAACCACCTTTAAAGCACACTGTATAAGGTCTTAATTAAAACGCATGCATAAAAGAGATAAGACAGTCCGAGATGTAAGCTCATAAAATTTTACGACTTAATTCTATATGCGGAAGAATATATACCTTATTTCTTTGACTCTACGCGCAATTCTGAATGCGCTGTTAGCAATATAGCAGGTACGGACCGCGAGGAAAAGAGACGGCTATATTACCAACCATGCATTTGAATATCACAAATATTTTCTACTAGCTTTTGCCCGCGACTTCATCCGCGTTATCGTCGTTTTTCGTAAAAAAGTAGCATATGTCCTTCCTCAGGGTTCAGTGGTTTTGATGTGACAGACAGATTAACTTTCGTATTTTAGTAGGGAAATATAATACTGTTAAAAATATCGCAATAAGGAACCGCAGAATATTATTATTATCACTGTGCCCCGAGACCATCAGCGTGTAACTCCTTGTATGTTATTATGTTAATGTATTGGTAATATTGTTTAGATCGCTTTCACATGAGTCTTAAGTACATAAAGAATGAAAATACTTCAGCGCAAAGCTTCCGGGTAGACTACGTTGAAATTTGTCCCGTCCGGAATGTGAACATAAAAAATTCTAGGACTGCTAACCCGGGAAAGACCGACATAACTGACCATGTGAAAAACAACTGACACCGAGATCTACTGGTCTGAAAGGTCTGCCCTTGAGCCTTATTTATTGTCATTGCTTAACACACCGATACTGGGAATTGCGTTCTTTTAAATTGGAATGGAAAATTATTTGGTATTATGGGAATTCTGGGAATAAAGATGGTTTCTCCTGCACCGCAACCTATTAAAATTTGAGCCTCGATTACATTTTGTTGCAACTGGGTTACTTTAAGCCGAGTTCCATTGCAAATTTGTGGTGGTCTTAAATTTCGGAGCAGAATAATCGGAATGCCAATTTTTAAACAAATTTCATGAGAAGGAAGTACGGGCATATTTAAAGAATTTAAAAATTCTATCGGGTAATTAGTGGCTTCTTGTACATCGGCCATTCTATTTATTGAACTATAAACTTTGCTTTCCCCCTGGATATTCGACAGTATTTTATTATTAATCTCAGATGCCTGCTCATTGCGAGGAGTTAAAATGGACCTTTCGCATAGCCAAGAATTGTTCTTATTTAATATATTTGTTACGTCACCGTAAACTGACGATGTAAGATGTTGTTGGGATTGCACTATACAACATAACTCAGGCGTCAGAATAAGTTTTCCTTGGTGTAGCAGTGGATAGGTATCTTTGGTGAAGGTATTTTCTTTAATAATATATCAGAAAATTCACGATCATCCGGGTTATCTACAGTTCTCACTCGCATGTTTATAGTCAAATGCACCGATTGTATATCACGCCACAAATAAGAGCTTTTCAGGCAAGCCCTAACCTCAGCAGCTCGGGTTCCCCGTGGTATTACCGTTAAGGTTTGTCGGAAATCACCACAAAATAAATCTGTGATACCGCCCATGGGTCGATCATTTTGTCTTATATCTCTTAAAGTTCTGTCTACCGCTTCTACTGCTTTTCGATGGGCCATCGTACATTCATCCTATATGATTAAATTACACTTTGAACGAATATTTTTAACGAATACTTTAGCTACCTTACACATAAAATCTAAGTGACTATTTGAACTAAAATATTCTTATAGAATTATAACCAGAAATATATACAACTCACAACAAAAAAGAAATGAAAATAAAGCTGAAACGCGTGTGCAATACTATCTACCTATACCTCCTTCACTTAAAAATAAATACTTATAACTACTTTAATTAATAAAAGTACCTACGCTTAATAATTTTTAATTTGAACGAATATTTAAACACTACCAAAACAACTAATACCTGTTTTACAAAATAACAACAAAAGAAATTCAAATAAACTATTTAAAGACTAAAAGTCGCGCTGATAAGCACGGTTTCGGTCTCCCAGGCGGGGGAGCAGATGAGAAATCCTCATGGATACCCTACAGCCGGCTGCAAGGTTATGTCAGACTCGTACTGACTAAAAAACACCCGTAGGGGCTGCCTCTGGCCGGGAAGGCCTCTAAGGCTTCATCGGAAGCGATCGTCCCCCAGGGGGGGAGCGACGCAGAAAACAGATTTAGACAGCTCGCTCTCGGACCTTTGATACCCTACCGCTGCCGCGACCCGTGTCGAACGCGGCAACCATTACACAAAAATAATCCTTATAGCATGATTCAGTATTCACGTGCGACGGCGCGATGGCTTATTTCATGTATAAGTTTGGTGTTTCTATACCGAGTATTATAAACGTAAGAGTAAACAAATATGATCAGAATGCTCCGAACTGCTAAGCTATCGGGAGTTACACGTGTTATTGTGAGTCAGCCATAAATGATAGACATATGCTGTTGCGGGATATTTTTTAGACAATTTTATGTAGAATATTTCCGTCATACATGATTTCTATGTAACTTTAATCATTAAGGCTGCACACGCGACGGAAGCTTAAAAAATGGAGTAACTTCTCCCGTTTTCCCAACATTTCCCTTCACTACTCTGCTCCTATTGATTGTAGCGTGATGAAAAGTATACTATAACCTGCCCAGGAGTATGAAGAATAATTGTACCAAGTTTCGTTAAAATCCGTCGAGTAGTTTTTGTTTCTATAAGGAACATACACACAGACAGACAGACAAAAAATTTACTGATTGCATTTTTGGCATCAGTATCGATCACTAATCACCCCCTGATAGTTATTTTAAAAATATATTTCATGTACAGAATTGACATCTCTACAGATTTATTATAAGTATAGATAAGCACGGTTTCTCAATATCAATTATTTTCTGTCAATAAGGTCGAACGCTCTGAACGCATCGACAGCCAAATATTGAATGAAGCTCGCTTTCTTTTTTTTTTGTTTCTTCCCAGGCGGGGGAGGGGGTGTGAAATCCTCATGGATACCCTACAGCCGGCTGTAGAGTTATGTCAGACTCTTACTGACTAAAACACACCCGTGGGGGGTGCCTATGGCCTTAGGGGCCTTACAGGCTTCATCTGATGCGATCAACCCCTGAGAAGGGGATGATGCAGCGCAGCGCTGCCTTAGTAAATACTACTGCTAGTGCGCTTAGAGGACGGATGCACCCTGATGTGCATCCGTATCGGTTTGGGACTGAGTGGCTGAAGGTCTCTCAGGATCGGGGGGCGGGGAAGCTCGCTTTCGGACCTCCCGCCTTTTTATACCTTACCGCGCCGCCACGACCCGTGTCGAGCGCGGCAGCCGTTACACAAAAATAATCCTTAAAGCATGATTCAGTATTCACGTGCGACGGCGCGATGGCTTATTTCATGTATAAGTTTGGTGTTTCTATACCGATTTCTATGATTCTGTTTTTATTGAATAGGTAATAATGTTAACTTTTTTAAATTAGGGATGAGTGAGAGTATTATAAACGTAAGAGTAAACAAATATAATCAGAATGCTCCGAACTGCTAAGCTATCAGGAGTTACACGTGTTATTGTGAGTCAACCATAAAAGATAGATATATGCTGTTGCGGGATATTTTTTAGACAATTTTATGTAGAATATTTCCGTCATACATGATTTCTATGTAACTTTAACCATTAAGGCTCCACACGCGACGGAAGCTTAAAAAATGGAGTAACTTCTCCCGTTTTCCCAACATTTCCCTTCACTACTCTGCTCCTATTGATTGTAGCGTGATGAAAAGTATACTATAACCTGCCCAGGAGTATGAAGAATAATTGTACCAAGTTTCGTTAAAATCCGTCGAGTAGTTTTTGTTTCTATAAGGAACAAACACACAGACAGACAGACAGACAGACAAAAATTTTACTGATTGCATTTTTGGCATCAGTATCGATCACTTATCACCCCCTGATAGTTATTTTGAAAATATATTTCATGTACAGAATTGACCTCTCTACAGATTTATTATAAGTATAGATTAAATCAGTTTATAGTAAATATTAAAACAAAAATTGCTTCAAATGCGTTAAATTAACAAACATTGATTAGATATCTGTCGAAAAAACGACATTTTACATTCTATAAATATTTATTTCGCATTTTTTCAGCGGTATGGTGACTTTTCAACGGTCCGCGCGTGACTGTGAACCAAGAAGTGCTTGAGGCGTTTTCAAGCACTTCTTGATTGGGACACACTTTGAGCGCACGTGGTGTATCTAGGGTATTTAATATCGTTGTCTTGGTATCGCAAGCGTCTCAGACTGTGGCGGCTGCTTACCATCAAGCGGGCCATACGCTTGTTTGCTTATTAAGGGGTGGTAACACCGCTTTAATAAAAAAAAATGTCTATGCTCAGCAGTGGGCGTCGTACGACTGATATGTTGATTTTGAAAGTGAAAAATCTTTTACGTATTAAGGCGCTGTCTCACGATCTGTGTTGTCGTGGGCGAGGCCGCGCCGCGCAGGGTTGCCAAACATATGAGAACTCTGACGTTCGATATTTAGCAGTCTCAATAAATGATACGAGGCGATGATGCGATGATATGAATAAGGATGCATTTAGTGATGGCATAATGAATCTGTACTTACTGAGACGATCCTTTGTGGGCTGGACATTTTTTTACTTTCTGATAATATTTTTGGTTTGTGTACATGACACAAACAATCTAACTAAAAATAGAAAAAAATAAAAAAACAAATCCAAAAATATAAAAAGAGCGTAATCCGCATTTATTGCTCGCGAGTGTTGAATGAATTAGTGAATGAAATCAAACTTCATTCAAATTATTTTTTTAAGAAAGAAAAGATCCTTTTTATCGTCCAATATTTTTTCCTTCCGGCAATTGCCGGACTCATACTTCTTAAAATTAATATAATAATAATAACAAACATTTATGCCAGACTTTAAATTCATAGACAAGTGTTAATTATTAACGTGTGCATAATGTGTTATTCTGTTATTTATCAGAAGGACCTCATTTATAAAACTATATTTAAGAGTTTTTTTTACATTGGACAGTGCAAATAGTTTCTTTATAATTTTAAGTTATGTTTAGATGTGAGGACCTGTAATTGGCTCTTTGTCGCTACTATTCATTTCTAGTATATTATTAAGATAAGCTGTTGGTCTTTCATGTAACCAAAATAAATAAAAAATAAATAAATATCTATTAGCTGATAAGAAAATAGTCGCCAACACTAACCAGCATTTAACAGAAGTAACAACATCTACATAAAATCGCTACGAACAAAATTAATAATTTAAATAAAATAAAAAAATATAAATAATTTTAAAGATAATAGTGGTTATTAGATTAACAGTATACTGTGGCCAGAACTGTATTTAATTTAGATTTTTAATAATGGATGTATTATTTTTTAATCGATTTTCAAAGTTTTACTTGTTGGTATCACAAAATGGAGCATGTATTAGTTAAATTAGGTTGTGGCAGAATATCAGCGACTTCCGGTAATACGGCGGTTTAAGGCTGAGTCACATTCCCTTTTATGTTCCCAAAAAAGTTGGTATGTCAGATTTTAAGTTTTCTTTATTTGTATATGTGTTTTTGGAGCAAATAAATACTTATTCCATCCATCCATCAGCCTTTCTCTGTCCACTACTGGCTTCCCCCATAGAACGCCACAATGCGCGGTCCTGCGCTATCCGCATCCAGCGGCTCCCAGCACACTTGACGATGTCGTCAGTCCACCTTGTTGGGGGCCGCCCCACGTTGCGTCGTCCGGTACGTGGTCGCCACTCCTTTCTTACCCAACGGTTGTCAGATCCTCGAGCGATGTGGCCTGCCCATTGCCACTTCAGTGTGCTAACTCTTCGGGCTATGACGTACACACCGGCCCATCTACGGATCTCTATATTTAGGATCTTATCACGTAGGGAAACACCGAGCATAGCCCTCTCCATAGCACGCTGCGCGACTCTGAGTTTTGTTATGAGGCCGACATTCAGAGACCAAGTCTCAGTCCCATAAGTCATCACTGGTAACACACACTGGTCATAGACCCTTCTTTTCAGGCACTGGGGAATATTGGCCGTGAGGAAGTGCCTAAGCTTCCCGAAATACTTATTATTATTATTAATTAGATATATTAATTCAAATTCAATATTGACCACTCGCATTTTGATTGTGTCATATAATATGAACGCATAATAAGGTGTACTGTATTTTATAACAGTACAAGCGGCCGCCCGCGACTTTGTCCGTGTTTTTTTCTTAATCCCACAAGAACCTAACGTTTTGCTATAATCAAAAGGAGATCGTATACTATATGCGTGCCAAATTTCATCCAAATCTGTTCAGTAGTTTTTGCGTGATTGAGTTACAGATACACGAACATACAAACTTTCACATTTATACTATTAATAGGATCATAAATACTAAACTATAGAAATTAACCCATAAATCCTTGTTGCTACGTCACAATAGAATAAATATGTAATCACGAGTTCACTAGTGGCGTGTAAAGATAGTATGTTGGTTGTAACATAGTATATGGGTGCGTGCTATTGTGCCTATGGGAGCGGAGACATGATATTGCGACTTGCTCGACAATGAAAGCTTTTATTAGTCTCATAAGTTAAAAAGTTAGGAATTTGTAGTTATAAGTACTCTTTCCGGGGTGGAAAGGAGTCCAGGGCAACGCAACTTTTGTACTTTTATCCAATGTAAATCACTTATTACGTTTTATATTGATTGTTTTTCAGAAAATTATAACATTATATGCACTATGTTTTCATTTCAACGCCCGCTTTCATACTGCCATCCATCGAATCGAGACCAAAGGCGACTTAATTCTGTTATTTTAAATATATCTTAAAGTTTTAAATATGAATGCCAGCCGTACGCACTAGACAAGCAAAGAGGCTGTAACGCTGCGGGCGTTACTGTACCTACCTGTTAAAAATTCACTCGTTCTAGTCCAGGGTCCCGTCTGAACCGAGTAAATATACCTATTTCTAGTAACATTTTCTTTAAAACAATCCTACCTCCTACTAATAAGACAAATGTTAAAGTTTGTATTTTTGTTAATTAATCACGGAAAAACTACTGAACGGATTGAGATGAAATTTTGTACGCATATAGTTAACGACCTGGATTGTGACATAAGATACTTTTCATCCCCGAAAAAATGTTAGGTTCCTGAGAGATTCGCAACAAACTAAAGAAAACGCGGGCGGAGTCGGTGGCTGCCGCTAGTAATTAAAATCTAGATCTGGATGTAGACTAAAAAACAAGAAAGTGACTTAATGAAAAACGCGGTAAAATATTATGTCGATCGATCGCAACTGTAGCTGACACGAATCCCTCGGGAACTCATCGTTCCTCCAGAGTTTTAATAGAACGATGGATTGTCTTTGTATACGTAGGTATTGGTTGGCTTGGATAAAAGCGGCCGTGCAAAGTAAATCAACAACTCCATATCGAATGCTATAAACAACTTTGTACGTCGTAACTTTACAGGCGTAGTTGGATATAAACAATGCATCATCTATCTATTTGGACCCATCAATGTTGAGTTATAAATAACTTAATAACATTTAGGTTACATTATGTATTAATAGTAAGTATTCTTCTGAGTTAATTTATTTAGAATAGAAATATTTAAAATTACAAAAGCTTAAAAGTACTTAATAACTAAAAACTTAAAAACCAGAAATAACTAAGTACTTAAATGATATACAATTTAAAAAATAAAAAATATATCACAGCCAGCGCCGCCGTCAGGAATGGTGCCCGTTGACCAAGGTAGCTACCGGCCTTTTGATCACCGGTCACCTCGCTGAATGTCTTAGACAATTCTTTAAATAAAGAACGAGCGCTTGGACCCCCTGGTCCCATAGTCTCAACACCAAACGGCACAAATACGTAGTTCTCATTAAGCGCTGAATATTGACACTGTAACAATAAAATATTTTGCAAGTATTGTTACAACATTTGATGCTGTGAAGTTTTTTGGCCGTTTTTCTCCACAGCAAAAAATATGAACGATTCAAAAGAGTTGTGTTGTATTATGCTTCCGACTTCAATAAAGATATTTTGAATTTTGTCGCACCTAATTAAAAAATGTTAATTCTCTTTAACACATCACCAAATATTTCTTAATTGTTTAAAGAGATATAATGGGGACTAAACAAGATTCGCTTTTAGATTTAGATAGATTAGATTACAGAAATACAGGCAATTTTTAAGGGCTTAAATTTTATCTATAAACTGAAAAATTAACCTTAACTCATTTATTAGCTCTAAATCGTTAACTAGTTAATGGGACTTGTTTATGAATACCCGCGCTGTAGTATCATCAATTCGTCGATGACGTCACAGCTCATGGCATCTGTCAGTTGTGTGACACGGGACGAGTCCGTGACGCACGCGTGACGTGGCTTGGCAGAATCCGCGGTTATTATTGGCAATATTCTATTAATAAAAACATTACAACAACGAAATATCTAATATTAATAACAGATTGGCGAGCCATGTCTTGTCCCTAGTGATAGGGTACTTTATCTGTACTTCAAATTTTGAGTATTACGTCAGCATCTGTATACGTCATATATTCCCAATGACCTTCCTTTCGAATAGAAAACTAGCTACTGCCCGCGACTTCGACCGCGTTAGTTTTAGTTTTTCGAGATCCAAGAGAAACGTTAAACTTTATCGCGATAAAAGTATCGTATGTCTCAATTCCGATCAAAAGGATATAATTATAATAATAATGCATTTATTTCGCCCAAAAATATCATAGCATGATAATGACAAAGTAATATCAAATAGGTACTAATAATTATAATAAATAAAACACAAATTAAATTACATCTCAAGATTCAATTACAATAGAGCAACTCAATTTAAACAGAATAAATTAAAAATACAATCAATCTCTTATCTAGTCCGTCTGTCTGTGGTGCTGTTTCAGCGGCCAAACCGTAAGAGATAGATAAAGAGAATATTTAAGTTATAAGTTAAGAATAGTCTGATAAGACTACAAACCGGATTTGAGTAACGTAGCACTTCCGGTTTTCGGGAAATCAGGTTTTGGTGAACATTTGGTTCACTGGTTTGCTAGTTAAACCATAATAAATATTAATTTAATCAAGTTTCCCCATCGCTGTCGTTACGGAACTCGCGTCGGTGAGTTGGGACACCATCGTCTCTCATGCCAAATGAGCGCTAGTCGAGTCGAGTGTACCTATTGTATTGCTAAACGCTGCCACAGTCTTTTTTATTTTTATGCATCCAAAAGTATGTGGAGCTCGGTGGCGCGGCTGTTTAGCGCGTTCGGCTACAATCTTTGAAGTTAAGCAACTTTGGCAGTGGTCGGTCATTGGATGGATGACCAAAAATCTTCTATCTCGAGTTCCTCCGTGCTTCGGAAGGCACGTTAAGCCGTTGGTTCCGGCTGCATTTGTAGTCAGCACCCGCCAACCCGCACTGGGCACGCGTGGTGGGTCATGGCCCATGTTCCATCCATAGGGAAAGCCTGTGCCCCAGCAGGGGGGATATAATTGGCTGATGATGATGCAGTCAAACGAGCTAGCAGTTCACCTGATGGTAAGTGATTACTGCCGCCTATGTACACTTGCAGCGCCAAGGGTATCATCACTCATGCGTTAGCGGCTCTGAAGTATTTTAGTTTTACCCACGTTTTGAATACCGTCATACAATACCTAGAGCGAAAACCGCTGAGGGAACCTCTATAAAATACAGCGCCGGCCATTATGATTGCTTCCCATCCATTTTACGCAAAAAAAACGTGAAACTGCTTAGGCGTTTACGTTACGTTACAAGCAGACCGAGTTAATTTCACATTTATATTAATAGTAAGTAAGGCTAATAAATAATCTGTTTTTAATTCTTCCCAAGCGCATCACCCAGACTAGACGGCAAAAATACATTTTTAATGTACGAAATGATGGTCATTGCGCGTTCCAGACATATAAATCTTCACGTAACAGCGTCGTCACGGGCGTAACATGGACGTGGTGACGTCACTGGCTTGGCTCGCGACGACACCGTAACGATTCTCACGTGCAATTAGTTACACTTAACAGTTATATACCTATATATATATTTTAAAGGTCTTCTTTTGACATTGTGGGTTACTTACAATGCGAAGAGATAGCGCCACCTTGCAGCCTAAGCAATGCTAGAGAAAATTCGACACGGCCATCAGGGCCGCGGTAGCAGAATGGTCGATGCATTCGCCCGGATAGCGAAGGGTACGGGTTCGAAGAAAAAAAAATCGTTAGATTAAGACAAGTAAAAGATAAACGTACCTCCTAATTACTCACATGTTTGTGCATTTGGCACCGACCGAGCTTTTGCAAAGCATACTTTTTTGGTTAATTTTTACCACTGGGAAGGAAAAGGAAAAATACAAAAAAACATCGTCTATAGGGTGCTTGTTAGCGACCGGTTTTCCGCCGGATCTAGGCGCGGTTTCTAACCAGGCCGATGTCAAAAAAAAATCATTTATTCAGTTTAGGCTTTTAAAAGCACATGTGAAAGTCGAAAACTACGCCATCGATTCGCAAAACTACGGCGGGAGACCTTGTACGCGACGCCTCCGTCCAAAGAAAAGAAGTTTCACTTCAGATGTGTGGTCTTTTTCACCACGGTTTTCACATAAGAATACCTCAGCTCGCCTTTGTGAACATGTGACATTGCTCTATCCAGCCTTTGGTGGTAATTTCTTTGACGGTGTCACTACGCGGCCAAAAACAGATTTTGTCTATGCCCGCCACTGTTACACAAGAAGAACCGACGGCGCTCTAATCTGTGCTGTCACTTGTCTGTGGTGTATAAACTCTCCTCACCCCGGTCGGTAAGCAACGCAATTTTCACAGATTTTAAGCATAAAAAGGGAGCTTCCTAATTCTGTGGCTTTTAATAAAGTATGCTGCTCGTGGATTATTCGGTAAGTCACTGATTGCTTTGTTTACTTACTCCCAAAGTGGGGTTTGTTTGGGCTAACCGCAATCGCGTAGTCAGATTTTAATTTCTACCAATATTGTATTCTTATGTTCCTTCAAACAAAAAGAATAGTCAGTTATAATTTTTATTTTTCAAGCATGTAATTCTACTCGAACCCGCACCCTTCGCTATCCGGGTAAATGCACTGACCAATTTTGCTACCGCGGCTCTGATGGCTGCGTCGAAATTCTTCCAGCCATTCTTAAGCTGCAAGGCAGCGCAATCTCTTCGCATTGTAGGTAACCCACAATAGTCCCAAGTATAGTCAGCTTTCTCGAAAGCTTCTGAGCGTACTCTCAATGATGAAGTTCTCACCTCCACTGAAATAAAATGAATGAAATGAATTATTCTTTATTTAAATTGACTTATCGATAGCTACCACCCATTAAGTACATCTTTTAACTGATGAGAAGAATGGGTGCAAGAAACTCATCAGAATTTGACAGAAGTACGGGTAGAAACATATACAAAAAAAACATGTCGCTACCAATACAACGTCTACTCACAATTTGATTGCTGTGTCATACATTATAAATACACTCCTCTGTAACACAAACACGTCTTTACACACGAGCTCTTTAAAGCAATTAGTGTTTAGCAGAAAGCAATGGAAAATTTATTCACTAGGTCAATAGAAATATCTAAATATTTTGTAACGTTCGGCTGCTGTCTACTTACAACGGTTCATGCGATACAGCCCATTGCCACTGACAGAAAAACAGACATACTTCGGAGATTAATAAATAGGGTTCCGTTGTTAATCTTTTTTTTATGTAAAAAGGTTGGCAACAAATGTATAGCGGCCTCCATGTCCTATAGACGCTTACGATTCCAAAAATATCACAAAAATACAAAACCACCACGGGGTAGCATTGTTTTACTGTGATCTTCTTTAAGGTGAAGGTTACTTCCCCAGACAGGCGCTCCACCGAGCGGAAAATCCGCTATGCACTACCTCTTTTAAGTTTAAAATTTGGAGCCCTAATAAGAAATACAATTTTAAAATCCCTGACTATTAATGAATTCTTCGTACTAATGGAAAAGTTGAAATTATACATGTGCAACTTGCGTATAAATCTACATTCATTCACACGGGAAAATAATGACCTACGATACGTCTTCTTAGACCTCCCTCCCCCTCCATTAAGTACATTCTAACGCTTTATATTAGTTTGTACTATGAATATGCATGGACCGGAAATGGCACGCGCCAAGCCGGGATTGCTGCCTTCCTGCCCACTATACTATACCACACACACACAGAATAGAAAAAGTTCAGTAATATCACACATGGGGCTGCCATGCACGCGCCAATAGAGTTCTTTGTCCTCTTTTACATGTAGGTGTACTTTATAATCTAGGGCTGGTATTACAGAATGACAACTAAGTGTTGTTCTTTACTTGAGTATATGTAGCGACATCCCTTTCTAACTATGCTCAAGACTAGATCAATCACTAGGAATCTTTCTATAATACGGGCCTAAGACACCAATAAAATACGCAAAAATACTCGTATTTACAAAGAGCAACTAAAATACGTTTTTGAGAACAATTATTTAAAAAAGCTGTGTACTTTATTTTTGTTTTTTGTTCCATCGAAATGAATATAACTCTACTCGCCCTTAAAAAAGGTGGCAACTCTAATCACACACGTAAATTCGTGTAAGTTCACGTTATTCAGAATATAAGAAAGTGAATTGTGATTTTTTTTTAGTTGGCTGACATTGAGACAGTTTTTATCCTTCAAAAACGAGCTATAAGTGCTATTTATCGCTTGGGATCGCGTACTTCTCTTAGGGATAAATTTAAAAAAATGGGTATAATGACTGTTTCTTCACAATACATTTACAATTGTATTTTATTTGTACGCCAGAATATTAATTTATATATAAGGCGCGATGACGTACATAATTTCAATACTATAAATAAACATATTCTTAAATTGCCACTATTCAGACTCCAAAAGGTTCTTGGTTCATTTGTGGGTCAAGGTATATGTTACTACAATAAAATACCAAAAGAAATTATTGAGTTACCTTATAATAATTTTAAAATTGATATCAAAAGTTGCCTCCTTAAGAAAGGTTGTAAAATTACATAAACGACAAAGCATCTTAGCTTAATTTTATAAGACTGGATTTTCTTTGCTTAATGGTTGAAATTAGTCTATTTGACTCTTTTTTTAATTAAATAAATGTATATTTAACAAATTTTTAAGAATGTGACAAGAGCTTGTAACAGCCTAGACTGAATAAATGATTTTGAGTTGGTGTTTTACTTTTAATATTAATTTAAATATTTTTTTTTCTAGTACCTAACGGTAACGTGAAGAGAAAATCTGTCAGAAAAAATAATATAAAATCATTTTATTGTTAAGAAAAAGTAGCAAAAATGAAAACTCGGATAAACTAAATAATTCCATTAGGCAATTTTCTTAACTTTAAATAAACTCTAAATCGAATCGTCACTTAAAATTTTTAATTTCTCTTTTGAGTTATTATTTAATTAATTCATGATTTAACTTGAAGCTTAGCATTTCAAAACAATACCCAGAACGACAGAAACTTCTAGAGGGATTGGCTTAATTTAGTTCCATCGCGTGTAAGAATATAATATAAGTGACCATGTCGTACTACAAAGAGCGCTTTCAGATACTAATTTACGTAAAGTACAGTTTAAATACTTATGACTCAATTACACTTGGCCGTTAGTCCGTATGCGGGTGCACGAAAGACATTACGCGAATTCTGGCACCAGAAGCAATATTTACAATGGATACTCATCGTTCTCATACTACATACTCGTCTCATTCATTTACATTTAGTCGTTTACCTAAATTCCATTGGCAATCGTATTCGGGCTAACGACCAAGTGTAATTGAGCCATAACATAGGAATATGGCTGTGTTTTTCGGCAGTCACGTTTTGTACATTTTGCCAATACCAGGTGTAATGACGACATCAAGCTAGTCAAGGGGACTCACTAGATGCTATAAGCGCAGGATCATTTTATATGGAAATCCCCTGACGAGGCCTTACTCCAGCAGTGGACGTCCAACGTCTGATGATGATGGAAAGAGAATAGTTTTAAAAAAGTTTTTTTCTAAAATAGACATTTTGAGAACGATTTTTTTAACTGTTAAGTTTATTGTTATAATTTTTATTTTTTAAGTATGTAACTGCTTGATGTTTAAATCTAAAGAAAATATAACTAGAAAGAATTCCACGCAAACCAGGCAGCAGACGGGACTCGAACCCTTCGCTATCCGGGCGAATGCACAGAACAATTATGCTACCGCGGCCCTGACGGCCGCGTCAAAATTCTTCTAGCCATTCTTATGCTGCAAGGCAGCGCCATCTCTTCGCATTATAGGTAACCCACAATGTCAAATGAATACTTTTACAAGTATTAAACATTTGAAAGAAGAAATAGCAATTATAGTTTTATTTTTTATTTTTTAAGCATGTAACTGCTTGATGTTTAAATCTAAAGAAAATATAACTAGAAAGAATTCCACGCGGACCAGGCAGTAGACGGAAACTGTTTATAGGAAAAAAGAAATCTGAAATAAGATGATATTGTAATAATCAATATACAATGACGTAGAATGATTTGATAAATCTAATTTTCGCGAATATCATAGGGATTTTGCAAATATGCGGATTATATTGATTTAAACTTTCATGGCCAGTAACATTATGGCTAATAATGGGATTATTAACATGTACCTTGTTTTTTATGATTCTCCAATATATCGGCACTGTTGCAAGCGTCACGATCACGGAGTGCTTGTGCGGATGGCGCTTGCAACAGTGCCAAAATATCGGAGACTCATAAAAATCAAGGCACATAGTAACGTGGTTAATAGCTATAACTTGGATTCTGTTATTATATTCGATAGCAAAGTCTTTACACTAATATTTTTAATCAATACACATTACTTCTGGCTCTGGAGATTACGCACCACACTTGGGTGGACAGAATCGTAGAAAAATCAAATACACAGTGTGCGAGCAATAGAATCAATGTTGAGCCATTATCTCAGCGGGCGACAAGACCGCTCGCTGAATGACAATGTCCCTATTTTTCTGTTCTGTGTCCCTAATAGTACTTACATGATCACAAAAATACACTATACATATGCCACTGAAGAAAAACAACTACTAATACACTATGCTACTGTAGGAGAATTTAATTTTTACAAAAATAAAACCGATTTCAAAACGCACAGCACTAAAAAGTAAAAAACCTTCGTAATCCACCCATATTACGCTCTACTACGAGGCGTGAGGGACTGCTGTCGAGTCTGCGGGTGGCAGACGCGATTGGCCTTGTGAAGTAACGGCATTACTGGTCCTGCCAGAATACCAGCGCTGCTGTGACACGTGTTGCAGCAGCATTATGCTGAGGCAGGGTCCTGATGGACCACAAATGACACTATGATTAATCAGTTTTTTTCTTTACTCTTTTCATTAAGTATATTTTCAAAATGTTTTTTTTTGTATGTTGTTTTGTGATGTAATGTGGCAATAAAATGTCTCTCTCTCTCTTTCTTATAATCTTTACTTATATCTTAAGTACATTTAAAGTCATATTAACATATGTTGGCGGTGCCATGCCAACCCAAAAAGCCGTGTTGCTGACTAAAATGGAATTAAAAGTCTATTGAACCATTCTGATTATACACGAGCAGAAACTTTAAATTTTCTTTGAAGTCTCAATCAATCGTATGGTCATTTCATGTTTATTTTAGCTACATTAGATTAGAAACTTCAAGTCTGTCCCAACCTGAAAGTCTCAAACCTAATGTACTATTAATTAGCTTAGCTATCATCCGCACAGCATTGTTGCTAGGATAAGACCTGCTTTACATAGAAGAATCAAGAAACATCCAAAGAAATTAACATACTTATTTCATTAACTTTGTTCAAATCTCCGTTGATACCCAACCGCGGCAGTGATGCAGCATTAATTTTCAAAAAGCTATTAAGCCGAAGAAGCTCATAATACCACGTGACAGTCACGTGTCACGGCGGTGCGGTTTAAATATTTAAAATGGCGCGCACCAACATGGCGGGCGGAAGCGGCGCCGCGGCCGGCGACACCTGTGCCCGCCCGCTTCCGCCGCGTTGGCTGTTTGTATATTATTTCTTTTTTTTTTATTAGGCAAAGGGCCTCTTCGGTTTAGTATATTTTTACTATTTTCCAGTATTTTTGTTAATATGTCTATAATTTAAGCTTTATTATGGTAATTATTTAATCAACCTTATATTACAAACTAAACTAATTCCAACTATATCAAAAAAATTTTTACAGAAAAAAATTAGTTGTCCGACATAAAAAAAAATGGTTTAACTATGGTTATTACAATTTATTTTTTAAATGAGCATTACAATCAAAGTATTTCTTTTTTTAATTCTTCATATCGAGTGTTTTTGCAAATATCATCAGCTAAACGTAGCAGAAAAACGCACCAGCCATGAGGTTTTTGTTCCGTGGAGCCCTGGAGGTCCTTAAAGAATTACTATACTACAAAATTATGTAATTTATATAGCTGAAGTTTTATTTGGAAAGAAGATTTATAGCTATGGTGGCGACTTACCATTCAGGTAGGTCAAATGCGTTAAAGGGGGGCACCCTATTAACATAAGAAAATACAAAATAAATACTTGAAAATAGTTTTCATAGATTTACCTACAATAGATTGCTTAAGAAAAATTTTACTAGAAGAAATTCTACTTGGTCAAGGCGTGAAACTAAACTTGAACTAACATCTTTTGCAATCCAGGCGATTACACTAACCGTTAAGGTATCAAAACTTCCGAGTTTGTCGAATTTATTATTAGCAATTAAAATCTTTATTTTTAACTTGCAATGTATGTATGTTCAATTCAATTCAAAAATCATTTTAAGGTTCAAGTTTCACATGTTTATTCAGTTTTGGGCTTTTGTAACAGCTTAACTGAATAAACATGTGAAAGTCGAAAACTACGCCATCGGTTCGCAAAATTACGGCGGGAGACTGTAATGAGAAGAACCGGCAAGAAACTCAACATGGTTTGGTCTGTTTTATTTCATACAGTGTCGTCAAATTGAAAGTTGACATTAAACCTGCTAACATGTGTTGAGGTCAACTTCCATCACATAATGTCAAATAGGTAACAATAGACAATCAACGAATTTACTAACAATAAGTGTAATGAAAAGTCCTAAAATAGCAAGAAACAATCTTCAAAACAAATTGAAGAAGTATATGAAAGGGAGTAAGTGCAAGGTTCTCTTCAAAACTAAAGAGTTTTGAAGAGTTTTAATGCCTCCAATTTTAATATAACTTTTGAAAAAGTATCTACGGGTAAAATTACAACCAGGCCGTTTTGTCATTAAAATATTGTTTAACAGTATACTTAATGTGTATTTTAAATTTATGAAGAGGCAAATCAAGAATATTATTAGGAATCTTATTAAAGAAATTTACACCTTGAACCGTAAATGATTTATGAACCTTCTGTAACCTTCAAGTTGGTATCTTGGGTTTATTTTTATTCCTTGTATTAAAAGAGTGTATGTGGGATAATAGTTAATATTGCTTTGAACAAAAAGTATACAATTTATAAATGAATTGTGAAGCATCAGTCAAAATCCCGATTTCTTTACATTTTTCTCTGTATCGCCGCACACGGGCCACCGAGCATAACCACAAAACGCCGCCACCGGCATATTTCTTGTAATTTTTATACATTTTATATGGACTCGCCACACACGGTACTTCGATGGCCGCCACACGCTACAAACTGTCGTCGCTCGCTTCTTGTGGCCCGCACCGGCCACTTAATGCGCCGATACAAAACGCAGCCACACGTCACTCGCGCGATTCCCCACCCCTCTCAACCTTACCTTAGGCTGAGCGCAGATTAGAGTCAAGACAGTTATTAGACAATCTTGTCTTACAAAGACGAGACAGCTTTACAATTAAAAAGAAACAGTTGTGTCTACCACAAGGCGCACACCAAGACGAAACTGTTTTGTCTATGATGCGACACACACCATTTTCATCAGTATCAGAATAGATTTCACCGATTATTTATTTTATAGAAATTAAGGCACCAGCCCAGAAAGTTTTACCAGTAATTTCGAATGAATGTATCAATCTATCTTTGATAATTTGTCAAAATTTATGGATCTACATATTACCTACACACATCAAAAGTGTCTAGGGATCAACATATATTTTTGCAATAACTTTTCTCCTGATTGATATTAATTAAAATTTTCTTTAAGGATTCATCAAATAAAGTGTTTTCGTTTGTCACAGTAACGATAAACCAAGTCACCTTTGCATTAATAAAGAAATTTGCCATTTTCCTAATAAAGGGATTTTTGACATTTGAACCACTAACACAAAAGTTCGAAAAAAAGACTGAAATAACAGTTTTCTCTAAAATTTTATTGGGTAACTTAAACAATTAATAATCCGTATTTCTACCGCGAACACTAACAACACAAGAACATCGGTTTGGCATACTCAAAATGAGTTCATCCAAATCACGCTGTGGAATGGCCGCCCATGTTCGTTGCAACAACAAAAAAAGGTCTTCTTGCGACTGGATACCCTCCATATTCGGCAGAGCTCTTCTCTGTAGCATATCCCATGCATGCTCAATCGGGTTCAAGTCTGGCGACTGAGCAGGCCAGGGCAGGACATTGATGTTAGCTGCGGCGAGAGTCTGTCTTACAACTCTTGCGGTGTGCGGTCGTGCATTATCATGCATTAACTGAAATAAGGGACCGATTTGCACTTGTAGAGGAACGATGACGTCTGATACAATCGTCTCAGCATAAATTTGAGCGTTGAGGTTGCCTCTGATCCAAATCAACTCAGTTCTTCCGCCGATCCAAATACCCGCCCATACCATGATGGTTCCACCACTATAAGGATGGACTTCCTGGCAGGATTTTAATCGCTGTTGGCGTCCAGGGGTTCTCCAGTGTCGTATACGTCTTGTATCCGGTCTCATACCAAAACGAGACTCATCAGAAAAGCACACGAAACGCCATTGTTCTTCTGCCCAATTTCTGTGTTCAAGAGCCCATTGATATCGAATCCTACGATTGTGCATTGCTATAGGTGGTACCCGTAGCGGTCTTCGGGAATGAAGGTTCACTTCATGCAAGCGGTTTCTGACTGTTTGGTCGCTAATTAAGTTCCCTGAAGAGTGATGAAGCCTCACGGCTAACATCATGGCGGTTATTGTTGGAGCTCTTCGAGTTAAGATTTGAATGTATCGGTCTTGTCTCCGTGTGGTGCAGCGATACCGTCCTCCATGGCGCTCAGCCACGGTACCAGTGCTTCGGTATCGTGTCCAAAGTCGACTGATAACACTCTGACTTGTATTCAGAGCTAAAGCCACAGTACGTTGCCGGGAACCAGCTTCTATCATTCCCACGGCTCTGAGCATTTCTTCCCTGCTTAAATGACGTCGCCGCTCCATAATAACGTTGGTTTTAATCAGTAGTAGGGAAACAGTAGCACTAATAATGTCTTCAATGCGTTGTATGTTTTTATAGGGAAAATATTGACAGCTGATTTTCATCTTTTACTCGAATTTGATTCACAGTTCCTGATTCAAATTATGAAATGCACCAAAAAGGATCCATATAAATTTATAAAATCATAAATTTATTACAAAGCCACATCTCAATCTCAAGAAATCCGCATAAAAATGCTTGATCCCTAGACACTTTTGATGTGTGTATTTTATCGTATGTATTATACTTTCTTTCAGTATCGATTATCATCCCTAATCACTAGATAATTTTGTCGTTGGTGTGCGCCCTCGCATACATTACAAAGGGAAGCGGACAATCGTTAGTCAGACTTGTCGCTTTGCAGGTCTTGTGTACATAAGACTTTTTTGTCTATGAGACGTCTCGTTTCGAATGTGCGCATCTTCATAATTTTTGTTAAGCGATAGTCTGTCTTGAGACTCTCGTGACTCTAATCTGCGCTCAGCCTTAGTCGGCCGCTGTCGCACGCTTCGGGCACTTTAGTAGCCGCTTCTAGCTTCTCGTGGCGGCGTTTGTGGCTGTGGCGTGTACCCCGTGTGTGGCTTCACTAAGAGATGTTCTAGAACTTAGTTGATAAAAAGCCCTTATAGCTGTTTTTGCAAGATAAATACAGTTTCAATATCGGCTGCTGTTCCCCAGAGAATAATACCATAGGATACAGTTCGTAACAATGTTTGTTCGAAAAGAAGAATCTTGCAACTCAGAAGCAGAAAGTTTTAACCACCACCGGCAATCTGTATAAAGCGGGTATTCTTTACCTGTCCTTGTAGCATGAGCACCACTATTTACGTTATATAACGTTTTTTATCGCGTCTAACTGTCAAATCACAAGGTAATTTGACAATTGAGCGTGATAAAAACGCGTTATATATCCTATCGGGTGTCTAGGCAATGTATCGCCGGGTGCAAAGTAAAAATAGAAATCTGAAAATTAGCTTGTTAACAGGAGCTGTTCAATTATATTTAACTTGCTAAAATATGCTTATGTTTGAGCGGAAAGATGGAACAAGTGTGTTATTTTGAAAATTATAATTGTCATCTTTTCTGCAATCTTTGTCAACTTCTACAGAATAAAGAAAATGTAACTAGAAAAAATTCCACGCGGACCAGGCAGCAGACGGGACTTAAACTCGTACCCTTCGCAATCCGGGCGAATATACTGACCAATTATGCTACCACGGCCCTGACGGCCGCGTCGAAATTCCTCTAGCCATTCTTAAGCTGCAAGGCAGCGCCTTCTCTTCGCATTATAGGTAACCCACAATGTCAAATGAATACTTCTACAAGTACACACATCAAAAGTGTCTAGGGATCAAGCATTTTTATGCGGATTTCTTGAGATTGAGATGTAGCTTTGTAATAAATTTATGATTTTATAAATTTATATGGATCCTTTTTGGTGCATTTCATAATTTGAATCAGGAACTGTGAATCAAATTCGAGTAAAAGATGAAAATCAGCTGTCAATATTTTCCCTATAAAAACATACAACGCATTGAAGACATTATTAGTGCTACTGTTTCCCTACTACTGATTAAAACCAACGTTATTATGGAGCGGCGACGTCATTTAAGCAGGGAAGAAATGCTCAGAGCCGTGGGAATGATAGAAGCTGGTTCCCGGCAACGTACTGTGGCTTTAGCTCTGAATACAAGTCAGAGTGTTATCAGTCGACTTTGGACACGATACCGAAGCACTGGTACCGTGGCTGAGCGCCATGGAGGACGGTATCGCTGCACCACACGGAGACAAGACCGATACATTCAAATCTTAACTCGAAGAGCTCCAACAATAACCGCCATGATGTTAGCCGTGAGGCTTCATCACTCTTCAGGGAACTTAATTAGCGACCAAACAGTCAGAAACCGCTTGCATGAAGTGAACCTTCATTCCCGAAGACCGCTACGGGTACCACCTATAGCAATGCACAATCGTAGGATTCGATATCAATGGGCTCTTGAACACAGAAATTGGGCAGAAGAACAATGGCGTTTCGTGTGCTTTTCTGATGAGTCTCGTTTTGGTATGAGACCGGATACAAGACGTATACGACACTGGAGAACCCCTGGACGCCAACAGCGATTAAAATCCTGCCAGGAAGTCCATCCTTATAGTGGTGGAACCATCATGGTATGGGCGGGTATTTGGATCGGCGGAAGAACTGAGTTGATTTGGATCAGAGGCAACCTCAACGCTCAAATTTATGCTGAGACGATTGTATCAGACGTCATCGTTCCTCTACAAGTGCAAATCGGTCCCTTATTTCAGTTAATGCATGATAATGCACGACCGCACACCGCAAGAGTTGTAAGACAGACTCTCGCCGCAGCTAACATCAATGTCCTGCCCTGGCCTGCTCAGTCGCCAGACTTGAACCCGATTGAGCATGCATGGGATATGCTACAGAGAAGAGCTCTGCCGAATATGGAGGGTATCCAGTCGCAAGAAGACCTTTTTTTGTTGTTGCAACGAACATGGGCGGCCATTCCACAGCGTGATTTGGATGAACTCATTTTGAGTATGCCAAACCGATGTTCTTGTGTTGCTAGTATTCGCGGTAGAAATACGGATTATTAATTGTTTAAGTTACCCAATAAAATTTTAGAGAAAACTGTTATTTCAGTCTTTTTTTCGAACTTTTGTGTTAGTGGTTCAAATGTCAAAAATCCCTTTATTAGGAAAATGGCAAATTTCTTTATTAATGCAAAGGTGACTTGGTTTATCGTTACTGTGACAAACGAAAACACTTTATTTGATGAATCCTTAAAGAAAATTTTAATTAATATCAATCAGGAGAAAAGTTATTGCAAAAATATATGTTGATCCCTAGACACTTTTGATGTGTGTATTAAACATTTGAAAGAAGAAATAGCATTTTATATTACAAGCTTATAAATAAAATAAAAAGAAAGGCAAAGTATAAAATGTATATTATTTCATTAATTGCCTTGAAGTTTTCGGCATTCTATACATTGCCTAAGTGTTGTACAGAATGCTGAAAGATATATACTCTTTTAGTTTGGATAACAATGCATAGTTAGCTATGTGACGTCATTCTAAATCCAACATGGTGGAAACCCCATGATAGCGGACTTGTTATTTTTAATGCACTCTGTATGTATCAAATGAAAGAGCTTGTTAGGAATCTCGGCAAATAAAAATACTTTTGTCGCACTTCTAAAAATGGCTGACTAGGTATTTAATGCTTTCCTACAATATGTGCATTAATAATTATATGTTCATAAATTACACGGTATTTAGTTTCCACAGTACCTAGCTCTGCTTGGTTTGGAAAAAGAATATTGTTGTGAGTCATTCAGAATTTATTATTACGACACTAACAAATTATTTATTGCGGGGACCATTTTACGAAACTATTAGCTGTATTCACAAAAAATCAATGCTGACATATCAAACAATAATAAGTAATTTCTAATGGAAATAACTTTAATATACTTACAGCCCATGAATCCTATTTATATATAACGTGAAAGTGTCAGGTTCATTAAGTTAATGAAACGTTTGGTTGCATCATTACATGTGCGTCACACCTCGGATCGGAAGTGGACATTTAATTAAAACTGAAGTTACTAATTTGCCACATGGAAATGTACTCACACTATCATTGCTGTATAAATTGTTTAGTAACTTTGTTTGAATTTATCTAGTTACCTTGTATTTCAGACGAACTCATGACGACATCTGGTAAAGTGGTATAGGTTTAAATATATAAATGTCGTAGAATGACTTGACAAATGAACTTTTTTGTGAAAATCCTAGGGATTTTTTTGCAAAACGTAGATAATATTATACAATGACAAGATGGCATTGCTCAATCTTACTAACGAAATTTTTGATCTGGCATTTCGCCGGTTGCTGCCTCGTAGCGAACGAGCCGAGGCAGCAACCGGCGAAATGCCAGATCAAAAATTTCGTTAGTAATGCCAAGATGGCATTGCTCAATCTTACTAACGAAATTTTGATCTGGCATTTCGCCGGTTGCTGCCTCGGCTCGTTCGCTACGCTCGCTCGGCTCGCGCGTCATGGTCGCAACCTAACCTAACCTAACCTAGAGTGAACCCTAGTACCCAAAAACCCGAGAATATTTATAATAAGCCAACGATTCTTTTCGCAATCTTTCTGAGGCGACTCTGGTTTTCGTAAAAAATCCTATCTTTTTTCAGTAAGATTGGGAAATGTCATCGCCGTTGCCTATTTATATCCGTTTTTTCGCAAAATCCTTCGAATTTTCATTTTATCACATCATCGGTTGAAACCGGTGCCAGCTGCTGTAAGATGCTGGGTTCGATTCCTGCAAATACGTTTTGACCGTTTACTTATATTTCTACTTAAATATACTTATGTTTAAGCTCGATGGCGCAAGTACTAAGCGCGTTCGGCCTGTGATCGTGGAGACCAAAATTCAATCAACATTGAGCGCGGTCTAATTTCCCTACTCCATACATAGGGAAGTCTGTGGCCCACCAATAAGGACACAATTAGGCTGAGATAAATGATGCACGTTCAATTCTATTAGGACTTCATAAGAATAATTTCAAAATGGCCAGAGGCAAATTGACGCGGAAATATGACGGAAGAGTCAATAAAATAAGACACTAAACATGAAAATAAATAGAAATCACTTGAGTAACGAGCTTTATCGGAGGCATTATTGACAGACCCGCATCTCCGCGGCGCCCCGGCGGCGGTCCACGCCACAACACCTAGGGCTGTCACTCGATATTACAAGGCAGAAATCTAAAGTTAAAAAAAAATAGGCTGCAGGGCTTAAAGGATAAGTAACCTCCACTTTACAGATGATCATATTAAAATAACACAACCTGTTGGTGGTGTTTTGTTTCTGTGGGTGAATAAGGTTCTAAGGTTCCACGGGGTAGGGATTTGGGTCAGAGTAGGTCCTTGCCTACCCTAAGCCTCGCACCGTTGTGCGAGTGATATTTTTGGTATCGCAAGCGTCTATAGACTATGATGGCCGCCTATCATCAGGCGAACTATAAGCTTGATTGCCACCCTTATTACTTAAAAAAGCTTGCGCAGTACAAGTTTTTGTATGTAAAATTGCTACTGCACAGGATCCGTTGCCCATGGTTTAGAGATTCGGTATCATGCTTAGACGCAATCTGATTCGAGTGTCGCACCATACCAAAGGTAGATCGCGTCCGATGTCGGCTTAAAAGCCTTCTCGGCTAGAGGTTTCCTCAGGTGGTTTTTAGTCAGTAAGAGTCTAATATATCCCTGCAGCCCGCTGTGGGTTAGGTTAGGTTAGGTTATGCATTGAGAATTTACCACTTCCCTCCCCCGTTTTTCGGTGGATGCTCATTACAATTACGTCGGGCGTAAAAAAAGGATTTCTGATAGATCTCCGTTTCCATAATAACTATTTGGGTTAGCATGGCACCGTCACCAAATATTAATTTCTCTATTAAGGTAATTTAGACTTGAGTAAAGATTTTTTTATTGTTTTATTTTTAAGCATTTAACTGCTAGATGTTTAAATCTAAAGAAAATTTAAGTAGAAAAAATTTCACGCGATCCCGTCTGCTGCCCTGCTCCGTGTGGAATTCTTTCTAGTTACATTTTCTTTACATTTAAATGTATTATATCACTTCATTTTTAGCGGTTCCGATTTATACTATTTTTTTTTGTTAAAATCAGTTTTTTCTAGTATATTATCAATTATATGCGAATGTCGTTTAGTCTTTTCTCTATGTTTATGCTACAACCCTATTATCCTCCTACGCCATCACCCTGCCCCGCCCCCACCCTATCACACCCCCCAGTCGCTTAGACGATGACCTAACATCTCAATGACAGGATATCTTTAAATCCTTGACTTAATTCCGCCACCACACCACAGCCATACTCCATCCACCCTTGTTTATGATTTACATTATTTTGTATAATGATTGTCTTTGTAAATAACTGCTTTATATTTTTTTGTTCAAAGACAAAACATTGAGGAGCTAGCCCAAGTAAATTTTACTGTCCGTTTTCAGTTTTTCAATAAACTTATTCGCCAATCAAACGAATAGGAATATTGCCAATCTTGTCTAAGTACAGGTTAAGGTTAAGTTTAAAATATTTGTATCTTCGGTTTTCACGCACACCACTCATTAAATAAAACACGTTTAAACGGATTCATTGTGTTAATTTCTCACTTTTTTTTGACGTTACGCATCCTTTTCGATGACGACCTCCGTGGCCTGGTTTGTACACCGGGTTTCATGGTGTCGCCGATTCGAGAGGTCCCGGGTTCGAATCCCGGTGGGGGCACATGTTTGTGTGATGAACATGAGCATTTGTACTTCAGTCATGGATGTTTAATATGTATTTCTATATAAATATACTTATATATGTACAGTACATGCATTATATCCGTTACCCTAGCATCCCATAACACAAGCCTTATAGTGCTTACTTTGGGGCTAGGCTAATTGGTGTGTGTTGGAAATATTTACTTTATTTATTTTCAGGCGTCGTCAGAATTATGCTTTTTAATTACTCTGTCGAGCTACCTTCGAAAGACTTTTAAAGAGTGTTCGGATACGTCATTGAAAGATTATTAGAATAGAAAGATACAGTTCTACTTGTTATTAAAAATAAAATGATGTCTTCTTTCAGTAAAATATCCTATCTTCAATATTTGATATACTTTCCCTCTACTGTATTGTATACTTAGGTTGTATTATTTTCTATTAAGTATAGAATAAATAAATGAATCTTCACACATAGAACTCACATCAAAATGATATAATTTTAAGTAGGTATAAATTTTTTGTTCGATTCTCTCACTATTTAAAAACAGTTTTTTTTTGTTTGAAGGCAGATAACAAAATGTTTACATCTAAAGAAAAAATAACTAGGAAAAATTCCACGCGGACCAGGCAGCAGACGGGACTCGAACCCGCACCCTTCGCTATCCGGGTGAATGCACTTTAGCCATTCTTAAGCTGCAAGGCAGCGCCATCTCTTCGCATTATAGGTAACCTACAATGTCAAATGAATACTTTTACAAGTATTAAACATTTGAAGAAAAAATAGCAATTATAGTTAAAAAATAATATTTTTTAAGCATGTAACTGCTTAATGTTTAAATCTAAAGAATAAATCTTTACATTTTCAATTTTTGCAGCTAACTTGTACTCTCCTACTTTTAGTTATATGTACTTATTTGTACATAAATAACTTTGTAAGAATACGCGTGCATATGATATAATTACTATGAGTATATTTCTCTTGGCCAATATACGCAAAATGTTGGCTACATTTCAATGACGATATCGAAGCTCGACACATTCGTAGGACCCAAAACCAATGTATCGAGACCCCCCCCCAAGTCTATCCGGTGATTCGTCTCCGATAGAAATTCTATGAGAAAAATTTAAAAGCAAAGCTCCAGCTACGATTGTCAATTATTTGTTCTTTTTATAATCTGGTGTAATAATTAATGATTACTAACGTACTTTTAAACGTACCAATGCTATGTTTAGCTGTCTAATTAATAACACAAACAATCATGTTGAATAGCAGATTTAACGATGTTCTTGAAATCAACTTTGCCTGCTTACAAATTAAATTAGTGCACCAACCATACAGTTTTTGGTTATTTCATAAAAAAAATATATACTATTATATCTAACAGTCAACATCAAACCTCAAATTATTAACAAGTTATTAACATATTCAAATCAATAACAATGCATGCATCAAAAAACAAACTGTACCACAACATGTAAATTACATACCAATCACTACATTTACTTGCACGAATTAAAATAATGATATTCTATGTATTTACTTATTTGATAGAACTTATTGGTCAGTGCATTTGCCTGAATAGCGAAGAGTGCAGGTTCAAGTCCCGTCTGCTGCCTGGTCCGAATGGTTTTTTTTCTAGTAAATTTTTCTTTAGATTAAAACTTGCATTAATATAAACAAAGAAAAATTTGCAACCATATTGTTCGAAAAAAGTTATGCGTATTTTTAACAAAAAACATTATAATTTTAATACATAGTCTCAAGTAGATCATGAGAGATGGCGTTGTGTTGTGATATTCCAAAGTCGATCTATTTATTTTAATAATATATATTTTTCCTTAAAATTTCTTAGAATAATAAAATGTTTAATTAACAAATCACCATTTCTTCATTTTCTATATACGACATTGTAGTTCCATGCCTCCATCATAAAACATTTACTTCTGTTAGGATATCCTACAACGCGCTGACGAATTTGTTCCCAATGTTAAACTTAAGTACTCAAGTTCGCAATTAAAGATTGGGTGATCATTTTCTACTCAGTAAGCCAGTACATCGGAGGGCTGGTCTAAATCTCCGACGCCTCATGTGTCTCTAAACACTTTGTCTTTCTGTATGTGTTCGTAAAACCACCAAAAAAATGTATTAAAAAAAAAATCTGGCACTTGACCGTTTAGAGAAGTTCTCAACACCACTGAAGTAGAAACTGGGATTACCTTTTTGTTTAGCACATAACAATCATCAAAAATTAAGTGTTATTGACACTTAATTTGTTTATTTGTTTCTTAGGTTTTCACGCCCATCACTCATTAAATAAAATTAGTTTTTACGGGTTCGCAGCCTTTTCAGATGCATCTTCGATGAAGACCTGAAAAGGCTGCGAAACGTCAATAAATAAATAAAGTTTCGTGCATTAACCCGTAAAAACTAGTTTTACTTAATTAGTTTTGTTTTGTTACGTACCTACCCTCCATAGTAAAAACCACACGAGTAAAAAGATTTACTACCTACTCATGTGGTTCCTACTGAATGATTTTATTTTAATCCCCAACAATATTACCTATTTATTAATGGTTTCGGGGACACATCTGGAGATTACTGGAATTAGAAATACGGTGTAGTTCTGTTTCCTATAAAATGAAGGAGCAGTAATAAAAAATAAAAATAAAACACGCAAACTTTTTATTTAAAACTTTAATTCATTTCATTCATTTATTTGCATCACAAATTAATACAATTAATACATGTTCACCGCAGACATAGATTATAAGTTCTTTTTCAAGTCTAAACTACAGTCATTAGTAAGTGACAGTGATGCAAATAGGCAGAAGCTCAGCAGTGTTCTTGCCTTTATAGGCAAAATGCTCATTTTCAGCAACTGCCTGTAGGACGCGCGAGGATGTAGGTACGCTGCAAAGCGGGCATTGTACTGCCCTAGTCCCACATAGAAATACGAACGTTATGTTATTCATTATTTATGTAAATAGCAATACCTGTTAATTAATAACTTCCAACTTTCCTGTACAGATATTAACGGGCATAGCGTTTCCAGTAAGTACCCTTAGTACGAGTTTTACAATTACGAAAATTATGATAGTTTTCGTGAGCTCGCACTCGTACTAAGGGTATTGATTTTATTGTTTTCGTTTCAATACAAATAAACAGTGTTTAAATTCTATAATTAAATAATTTGCGTCTTCTTAAATTTTAAGTATATTTGGTTACTTTTCACCAAAACAGATATAGAAACATAATTTACAATTACGAAAACTATGATAGTTTTCGTGAGCTCAAACTCGTACTAAGGGTACAGGTCGCCAAACCTAATAGCCGGACAGACCAGCCAGTTTGGCCGGACATTTGGGTAAAAAGGCCGGACACCCTACATTATTTAGGATTTTTAGACTCCGTATAATATTATCTTAAGGAACGACAAAAAAAATTGTTAAAGCTACCCACAGTCAACTCGCTTGCGCTTGGCCACGATCGGCGCTCGCTCGTTTGCGAAGTGTAAAAAGTTTAACAAAAGCCGGAAAGCCGGACACAGTTTAATTTAAGCCGGACACGCAATCAAAAAGCCTGACTATGTCCGGCTTTATCCGGCCGCCTGACAACGTTAAGGCTGGGTAGGGTAAAAACGGAGATTTTTATAACTACACATTATCAGTTTTTTTTGACAACTACGATATCTTTGCACTTTTCTTTACTGCATCGTCAATGCCAAATATGGTGTGTTTGCGGGAACACAATAATATTTCAATCCATATATTTTTATTGTCAGCGCCTGTTGTAATATATTAGCAAGCATTTGTTTCAATTTTGCATTGCTAATGTCCATCGAAAATATTTAAATTATTGCCGTATAAAATATATGCTGATTTTATATAACGAAAATATTGAATGCCATTTTTTCACTTAACAATTTTGTACGTACCTATTTAGTTGTTATAACTACCAAAAAAAGTTGAAAATTTCGTATAATACCTACGTATCGCAAAATAAAATAACATCACACATTCCTTACGGGCGGAGTTGCCAAAGCATAAAAAGTATAATACCAGAGACAAAATAATTATTTAAAAAAAGTATCTTATCTACACTCTCTTGAAAACCACACGCTTAGTAGACTAAAGTCCTACAATTTGCTCGAATAAGTTACTTTAACTTCTTAAAATAATGCTAAGTAATAAAAGTTATCTTTATTATTTAACATAATACTATATGTAGGTTACTATACTAAGGTTGTCTGTAAGAAATCGTTTTTAGCGATAAGACCGCCCATTGAAGCACTCTTTTTTTACAATTGTTATTTCCCACATTTCTGTTCTGTGTTGTGGTGTTTTCAGTAAAGTATTGTGTATTGTACTTATATATATATAATAAAAGCTTCGGATATTTTCATGTCAAATGAAATTGTTGTTAAAATTTGAAGAAATCAGAAAATTGGCTTCAAAAGTTAACGTTCATTTTTTAATTATTATCTAAACATTATAATAAATGTACGATATTTCTATCCGTGGTGAGCCTTTTGTGATTTTATATTGCGATTTGAATTTTTATTTTAGGATGAACCAAACATACCCATGTATGTGTTTGATGTTATTTATGTTATCTTAAATCGCGAAAATCATCTTTATATACTTTTTTTTAAGAAATACTGCTCCTTAATTTAATGGAATCAACTTAAGCAAACAATACTTATCGATCACACATCAAACTTTAACAACAAAAACACAGTGCAGTTATAAATAGCAAAATATATCAACCTTATCGATTCGCATGGTACAAGGCAACGCTATAATTAAAAAAATATTGTCTTCTAATAAAGCAATCCCAGTTGATACCTAATTTCAATAACAGTATTTATACTATATGTGGGTGCGTATTGTATTGGTAGCGATATGATTTTATGTAAATGTCGCTTCTTCTGTTAAATGCCGTTGAGATTCACGCGCCCATACTTCTCATCAGCTAGAAGATGTCCTGAATGGGTGATAAGTAAAAATATTGGACGATTCAAAACAGCTTTCAGTGAGTCAATTTGAATAAAGTATCATTTCATTTCATTCCAGTTTAATATCAGAAGTACTTATTTTCTCCAAATGCAAACACGAAAGTTTCATATCATGAACTAATGAGTCCATAAAAAAGTTTGAAAACTTTACTCAGTGTTGAGTAGTTTTCAAAATAATTGTTTATGGATTTTTCTACGCACACTGCTCCGCGTGTGCCTTGTGCTACGATTGCAATTGCTACGAGCCTACGTCGTAGCATACATATTAAGCTCGTTGTAGGTGTCGACTCTGGCATGATTCTCTAAACTTAAACTTAAATCTGACAATAGTATATCCTTGTCATTCTCTATAAAAAATAAAAATGAGAGACTGATGTTAAAATTAGTTTAAGTTTAAAAAATCATACCAGAATTGACACAATTATGCAGCTGTTATAAAATAACCCAATCTTATTATATTTTTATTTTGAGCATTGAACTGTTAGACGATTAAATCTAAAGAAAATATTACGTGAAAAAAATCCACTCAGCCAAAGTTTCAAACGGGGTTCGAACCAGCATCTTCCTTCCATTAAAGTCTCGGCAGCAGAATTGGTTAGTGCGTCCGCCCAGATAAGGGAAGATGCGAGTTCGAATCCCGTCTGAAAACTGAACCAAGTGGAATTTTTGTGAGTAAGATTTGATCTTCATAGCAACTCGCTATTTTATTTGACCACATTGATTTAGCAAACAAAGCTTGAACTGAATACTATACTTTCTTAATGTACCTAAATAACCGTAACTCGGGAACAACTTTCGTGCTCCCCACACAAGCATAAACAAAGATTCGAAAAACGGAAACTTCCGTTTCACCAGCCGGTCGTCAAAGCTAACAAGAATAATGAACCGAAATTTCATAAAGAACCAATGAAAACTTAATCGCCTCTAAAGTTCCTAACAAGCTAATGGATATTATCTACTCAAGATTCGTCTGATAAAGATCGGGGTACCGGGTACCTATTGACTGTCTTAAGTGCTCCACGGGGACATTAATCAGGGCTCTCTTGTTGCAGGTTGACGCGCCCTGAGCCGAGCGAGAGAGACAGAAGACCGCACACCCTCTAAAACGCCTTATATGGAGGGAGACGGGTATACACCGCGATCTCCGTCGCGTAGTAAAACAAACAATAACCGCGGATGTAGATAATAATTAGGGAGCCAATATAACAAAACAACATTGGATTGTCCGTGCTGTAATATTGTAGATATAACTTTTGACTGTTGGGTGCTCTGTAAGTAATGGACCTGCCTTAATTTTTACACGATGTGTGCGGTGTGAGGTGTTGAGGTGGTGAGTTGGTGAGGGGTAGCTCGCGGGAGGGGTCGGTGTCGAGTTGTGGAGCGCTGTGTGATGCGGCGGCGGCCGCGGCGCTGGAACTATCCTCCACAGAAGCAGCCTGCCCCGCTGGTCTGACGAAACCGTTCAGGTACGTGAATTTTCTATTGTTGTCAGTTACCTGCAAGGCGAAACAATGCCACCTTACTGACTAATGGTCATTTCATACAAGCGCAGAGTCGAAACATATCGAAGTGAATAACAGAAACGGAGCAAAACCTATTCCCTATACCCTTATCTTCGCAACGTAGTTAACGAATGCGCGTTATCATCTCAGACTCGACAGATTCGGCTCTGCGCTAGTTTGAATTTACTATAAAAATTCTTGAAGAAATTCGATATTCGATATATGTAGTCCGCCCCACAAAGTACACCACTACAGTCCGCACTAAACGGGGAGTGAAACGATGTAGGTACTTATCGTCATTGGTCGACGTCTGGGGGCGAGTCACACGTATATGTTGTAATCTTAGAATATTAATTTATATACTTAAAATATTATTTTATGGTTGTAATACTACCTTGGATAGCCTAGAGCGTGTACCCTTGTGTGGGGCCTTAGCTCAGTGGAGGTGCTCTGTGATTGTGGGTCTGCTCCAATTTGCCAGTGCCATTTCTCCAGTCAGCTCCGGAGAAATGGCATTGGCTTACATGCTAAGAAATAAAGGAAGAAATTCGGAACTATCAGTAAGATCTCGGTCGCATAGTCGGTTAGTGCATCTTCCCGGATTGCGAAAGACGCAGGTTCGAGTCCTGTCTGATGTCTGGACCGCGTCGATTTATTTCCAGTAAAATTTTGTTTGGATTTGTAAGGTATTTCCTTTCATTTTTTAGTTTCCTACCAGGCGAGGTAGCAAGTATGAAATTCTCATAGGTACTACTTGTTACTTGTGGTGGGCCCCCGTTTACGCATGTAGACTCTCGATTTGGTTCATTGTGCGAGCAGGGTTGAGGGACCAGCTCCTACAGACAGCCCAGGTCCTTCCAGAAGCGCTGTAGCCTCCTGGGACTCTCACAGGCTTCTAGGAGCATCCTCGGTGACCCGAGGATGAACACCCGTTGATATGCCACACTCGTGAATTCTAAAATTACATGAGCGGCCGTTTCATCTGCTACCAGACATCTTCTGTATGTTGTGTTGAAACATGCATGTTTAGTAAATGCTTGTTAAGTGGGCAGTGCCTTGTTATTGTGCCTAGCATTACTCGAAGATCTATGCGTTTAAGTTTTAGTAATTTTTGGGTTTTAATTAGGGAAAATCTCTTTAGATTGCCTGCAGCCCTCAGTATTGACCCATCAGGTGTTATGGCTCTGTACGGTTCGTTGGCGCATCCAAGTGCGAAGTTGGCTGAAAGGTATTGGCAGTAGAGGCTCAGGGCCTTCCACAATCTGCACTGACCCTCTTCTTGCCAGTTCGTCGACTGCTTCATCCATTGCAGGTTGACACTGTTAGTTACTGCCATTTGTTCCAATGCCAGATGACATTCGTATTTTAGCCCTGAGGTTTTACTGTTGCTTTCTAAGGCTCTTAGGACAGCCATACTGTCAGAAAGTATGCGTATTTTATACTTTCTGGCCTATTAATGACTGGGATGGCGGC
The DNA here is from genome assembly GCA_902850365.2 of Chilo suppressalis. NCBI lineage: Eukaryota > Metazoa > Arthropoda > Insecta > Lepidoptera > Crambidae > Chilo > Chilo suppressalis. Next base: position 10,165,485 of record OU963917.1, on the reverse strand, counting down.
CTGGGTAATGACTATACACTCTCATTAAACTATTGAGCTGTGTTTACCCAGGGCTGTTGATATATGGATGTTAAGGTCTAGTGAGAAGACTCTCACGGCCGATCCAGATTTCTCATGGGTAACCCACCAGGGTGATTGAAAGTGTTGTCCTTCTTAATAATACCAAAGATCAAAGAAAAAATAAGAAAGATACACGACATAGCTATTGACACGACAAGAAGTGCATGTGTCAATAGCTAGTAACTTTTAACTTTGCATTTGAATATTAAGGGTAATCTTGTGTTGCCGACTGTAGAGATCTTTTTACCCAAAACTGTTTTTCCTACTAACCTCAAGTTTCATTTTGTTTGATATAAAGCTGAAATTTATTTGTCTATTTTTGTGGTTATATGATATGTGGAAAATGTGCTTCAATACATAGCTAATAGATGTATAATGACATCGTTTACGTTAAAACAAACCCAGTCAGTGTAAAGCCTGCTAATTAAACTAATTGTCAATCACTTAACTCAATATCAAAGTGGGAATTTGTCGATCATAAAATGGCAACATTAAAACCGTCCATTTCATTGCTTTGCTGCATCCGAGCCTATAGTATCCGATCAATCTGTCTCTGTCACTCCACACATGAATATCGTGTTTATGTGCGACAGATATATTAAGCGTTGTTCCTAGTCTAATGGGACGGTCAGCTGACATCAATCGTTCGATGTCAATTCTTGGGCATTATCGCACCGATCTTTATGGGGGTTCGGGTTTCATTAGTTAAACATACATATAAGTAATAAAAAAATCTATATGAAAACCGGTTACTGCCGCACTTTTATATACATGTACGATTTCTCCAACTTTAATTAGATGAAAAAGTTGATTGACGTCTTTGATTGCGGACGTTAGATTGCCGGAAATGTTTGCGTTTTTGTCATTACGTACCATATACAGTAAGTATACTATATACACACGACCTCGTTCCCTTCGTTTCGGTGTAGACTATTCCCTATTCCCCGGTCGTTCCGGGGTAGACTATTATTTTTTTATTTTATATTATAATACGAAATGTATGTATACATACATTTTATTCGTTTATTATATTATAAATTTTTACATATTTTGAGTCTTGATCTTTCAGACCATCTTCTACAGGCTAAAAGAGTTTTATTAAATGATTGGTTTGCACGAAAACATGAGGAGTAATAAATATTCATATTTATTTATATTAATACTAGCTGTCCCAGCGAACTTCGTACCGCCGAGTTGGTGGTAGAAGGGTGAAAATTTAGGGTTGTATGAATTTTATAACGGCACAGTATAAAAAAAATGTCTAAAAAATTAAGAATAAAATTTATCATTGAGGAATATGAAAAATAGATAGTAGCCGATTCTCAGACCTACTGAATATGCATTATTATGCATATAAAATTTCATAAAAATCAGTCAAGCCGTTTCGGATAAGTATGGTAACTAACATTGTGACACGAGAATTTTATATATAAGATTAGTTTATATATGTATGTAGTTTGTTAAAGCATATAATAGTTTATTTTATTTTGTTTTGATCATTTATATTTTTAATTTCACATATTGGATATACCTTTAAATAATTATATTTTATTATCATTTTCATCTCCCTCTACTTCTTACTCCAGTTTTCAGAGTTTAGATCGTCCCTTGAACGAGCTTTTAAGTGATGCTTTATCAGATGTTCCTAAGAAACTTGACGTAATTAATATCAATGCATAAAGTATTGCCGTACATTTCCAGACATGCTTCCATCTTTTCCTTGCTTCGAGGTTTGATTTTGGATTATTGCCCCTAATACCTTTGATGGTACTATTATCCCTTTCTCTAGTATAGTGAAGAATCTTGGTGTGATCTTTGATCAGTTTTTCTCATGGAAGCCTCAGGTGGAAGCGGTAAGAAAGAAAATATTTGCCTCATACAATTCACTAAACCATTTGCGTAATTTTTACCAACAAGTACAAAAGTCACTTTGGCTAAGACAATTTTACTTTCTATTATCGACTACGCTGATGTTTGTTATACTGTCATATCTGAGGAACTCCTAAACAAGCTGGAACGTCTGCAGAATATGTGTATCAGATTCATTTTTAACCTACGTAAATATGACCATGTGTCACACTTTCGATCCAAATTTAAATTTCTCCTTATCGCCGACGCAGGGACTTATACACTCTTACGGTTTTCTCTTTTCTTGGTTCTAAATCAGAACGCACTTTGCGGTCCTCTTAGAATCTAACCCTTGCAGTCCCACTCCATTCAACTGATTTCTTTTAATATTCCTTATCTGTGCATTCTGTTCACTTGAGGAACTCACTAGGTACCTACATGAAGCAATCCGAAAGGCTCGCACTCTAAGCCCGTTAGTAATCAAGTTAGAGATTATTTCCTTTCCTTTCTTGCATTTTTTATTCCTTATTTATTGTACAAAAACTGTAACACCCCCTTCTTATTTTCCTTATTTATTTATTTCACTGTCATTGGTTGCCTGAAAGAGATTGCTGTTTAGCAATAAGGCCGCCTATTGTGTACGTTTTCACTGTCAGGTTTATGGTCTTGTATGTCCTGTGTAGTGTATGTCAATAAAGATTATTATTATTATTTGCATAAAATAAAACCGATTTTCCTTATAGGTAAGAACAAGCCTAGCGCCTACATAGCTACCATCGGCAATGTTGAATGTTTTTCAAACTTCCCGACGGAATTAGAGCGCGTGCTTACGACACAAACAAATGTGTATTTGATCGTAAACCGTGTGATGGCTTACAAGGAACAACTGAAATAAAGGCTGGTTGCTTCGAGGGCGTAAATCAACGCTGCGTAAAACAATAACTTCACATCGGGTGCGTGCGGTGTGCGCCCGACCTAATAAAGTGGCATAAAAATACCTGCCAGCACTCTTGTAATGTTGGAGCTACGTCGGGTGATGATAGTAAAAAAAGTTTCTTAACTTTTTAGTTAGTATTTAACACGAGTAAACAAAATTTTATTAAAAGTTTTTTTTTAATATATTACAAAAAGCACATACAATTCTCAGTCTTTAATAGTACCTATTCATAGTCCATGTCCTAGTTTATAAAATAAAAATGGTAACATAAAGTTTATTTGCGATATCTTATACGTGGAAAAGTTCGATAGGTACTTTGCTATCATCCATGCATACAAACAAGGCAAGTAAGTGCCTAGACGTATTAACAATTTCTTCGCTGTCTTAACTTATACAAAATAAGTACTAAGTTAATTTAAAAACACGTCAACAACTCCGAATCCCGGTTAAAACATTTACAGTGCAATCAAGGGCCTATTAGGAAGTGTTAATTTTTAATTTTGTTTGCTTGGCATCATCAGATATTTATAACCGAGCTAAGAAAATGAAATAAGAAGCTTCCCGATCGCACCGCGACGGCTATGTGTCGCCACAATCGCCCGCGGGCTAATGAACTCTCCCTCCTCGACGACGGACGGACTCCAAAACTCCAATGGAAGCCATATTGGATTTGCGGAGCGCGCGAAATTATTACTAACGGGGATTATATGGCAGCAAAATTAAGCACAGTAATCCATTGATGGTTGTTGAAAATGCAACAAAAGATTTTATTATGTTAGTACATTTCATCAAAATGAATCTTTCTTGAATCGTGAATTGTTTTTGTTCATCTTCGTGTCGGATTATTTTTTAATTGCTTTTATAAAATTCAGAGTTTATCAACAAGCATCAGTGGATGATTGGAAGAAAACTCGCCTGCTACGCTGGCAGTTCGTGTTCGATTTCCCAACCGACTTCCCAGGAAGGACTTTTTTTATTGATAAAACATTATTATCAAAGAACAAAATTAAAATAAAACAACTCAGCTTCAATTACAAAGGATTGAATCCACAAATCCAGGCTTATAAAAGAGTGTTCTCAGTGCAATATACTTAATGGACAGCTTTAAAGTGTAGATATAGTTAGATAGGTACTATTATAGGATAATTAGGTACTTACTGAGATTCTATTGTTACACAAGACTACAGTGAGACAACCGTAGCTACCTTTAAGGAGGTAGAGCATAGCGGATTTTCCGCACGAGTTGGAGGGCCCGTCTGGGGAAGTAACCTCTACCTTACAGATGATCACAGTAAAATAACACTACCTTTTGGTGGTGTTGTGTTTCTGTCGGTGAGTAAGGTCCAGGGATCGACGGGGAAGGGGATTGGGACATTGTAGGCAACAATGCGAGTGATATTTTAAATTATATATGTATAAATATAATTAAGAGAAGCTCGATGGCGCAAGTGGTTACCGCGTTCGGCTACGATCGTTGAATTTAAGCAACTTTCGCAGTGGCCGGTCATTGAATGGGTGACCAAAAATTTACTATCTCGAGTTTCTCCGTGCTTCGGAAGGCACGTTAAGCCGTTGGTCCCGGCTGCATCTGCAGTCGTTAGCACCCGCCAATCCGCACTGGGCCCGCGTGGTGGGTCAATCTCCATATTCCATCCATAAGGAAGGCCTGTGCCCCAGCAGTGGGGACATTAATAGGCTGATGATGATGATAATTATATACGGCTATGGTTGCCGTTTACCATCAGCCGGGCTCTATACGCTTATTTGCCACCATTTTAACATAAAAATCTACCTTTTGGGGCATTCTGCCCGTTGTGTTTCTGTTTCCAGGGGGCCAATCGCCTAACGGAAATGCTTTGGGAAACGCTAACGCTTTCGATTTTATATTGTTATTTCTAGCCGCCTGAGGTTTTCGAATACCTCACGCTCATTTTTTTAAATATTGTTATTACCAATGCAAAAGAAAAAGAAAGAGCGCGAGGCATTTGAATACCTCAGGCGGTTAGAAATAACAAAATAAAATCGTAAGCGTTAGCGTTTTCCAAAGCATTTCCGTTAGGCGATTGGCCCCCAGTTCCTGCCCCCGTAGCATCAGCAATACAATATGAATTATATCACGATTTTTATCGTGCGTACGTGTCAAACTTCACAGTAATTTGACAATTGAGCATGATAAAAGCGTTATATATAATATTAGGGTGTTCATGCCAGGCACGACTGCAAGGACGGCGGCAGGGCTCCACGTTGGTAAATCCCCCTACCACAACGGCTAACTAGAACCGAGGTCCGAGTCTCAGAGGGCGTTCCTAGTTGAGCCGACCCGCTCAGGTTCGAGTGGTCTAGAGGCTCCAGACGGAGAGGAGACTCCCCCGGTTGGTAGATGCCACCCGCCTGGAATACTTCTAGAGATACGCGGCTTAAGGTCCCCTTAGGTTCTCGCCGTCCCCAAACCTGGTGACGCTGTTCTGGTTGTTCGCACGTTGCCTACTATGACCCCACCAATTTTTTTTTGAGTGTGTATGCTGTTGGTCGCATATGACCTTTATGCTAGCCATACACACTACGAGAAATCGTTACGATTAGACTGTACCGTCCGAACGGTACCGATAAATCGTAGCGTGTATGTTATAAAACTGCACAGTTTTCTATACGCACCCCACATCCGATAAACAGCTGTTCCGTTCGAACTGTACAGTCTGATCGTAACGATTTCTCGTAGTGTGTATGGCTAGCATAAAGGTCATATGCGACCAACAGCATACACACTCAAAAAAAAATTGGTGGGGTCATAGTAGGCAACGTGCGAACAACCACATACTCTGTGGTATCATAAGCGTCGATTTATAGTCTATGGTGGCCACTTACCATCATGCGGGCCATTACATTACAAAGGTGTATCTGATCTGGGGGTCTACTCTCTATCTCCGAAACGAACTTTCGATAACGAAGTTCAACGAAATTTAATTTCGTCAATTTAAGGTTATACATTATACTTAATTTGAAACTATCAAATTGAAGCTTTTTTTGAATAGACTTAGAAAATCTACACCTCAATCTATATTCCGACGGCGAATATTATTATAATTAAAAACGAACCAGAAACATAAGTAAGAAAAGTGCGAAGTTTCGATCGAAATTTAGTTTTTCGTTGAATTAGCCTCCAGATCTTTAAATAAAACAAAAGTGATACTGAGTAGGTACCTATGATTGTTGTAAAAATTAAACAATTGCTCAAAAATGAATTTACGTACGTTGTATACATTGTTCTAAAGTTTAAAATTACGGAACATTCACACAACATTGGCGCCTTGCGTATTCTTTACGGTTTCTTTTTAATTTCGATCGAACCTTCTTGGAATTGCTTTTAATCTCAACCTTTCTGTCACTTTAGTTTTAAAAATAAAAAGAGATGGTAGATGTAGTTCTAATTTACACCACCCGCATATGGCGCCATTTGGAAATACGCACCATTTTTTTATTAGAAAAATTTTGCTTAATTACAAAAATTAGGTACCTGAACTGTTTTCTCGCAAATGTGCTATTAAACGTTGTATGACGTTTGTAATAATCAACTTACCGCACTTATATCATAAATAACTATTGTTTCAATAATTTACAAGTAACTCAACGCGTTTTTTTACCACTACGCTATCGGCTTGCTCGGATTAAACTATACTTACAGAATTGGATAAGTAGCTACTGTTTCACCCGCGTTAATTTGAGGAAAAAGATTATAGTGAGTCAAACTAAAAAACAAAGCGGCCAAGTACGAGACGGACTCGCCCATGAAGGGTTACGTAGCAGCAAGTAACATAACATAAAAATTCTTGTTAACATATTTGTTTCTTAGGTTTTCACGCACATCACACATTAAAAAAAATTGAAAAAAAAACAGTATTCTGACGATGCAGACCTGAAAAGGCTGCGAAACGGCAATAAATAAATAAAGTTTCGTGCATTACCCGTTAAAACTAGTTTTATTTAATTCTTGTTAGCGTTAGAAAATAATGGTTCACGGTTTATGCCTAAGGCTTATGTTTATGAAAATAAATGTTTTTTTATTTATTTTAAAATTTGACCTGATTGAATGCAAGGGAATTGCGGTTTAAGATTTATGACGTATTAAAAAACTACTTACTAGATCTCGTTCAAACCAATTTTACGGTGGAAGTTTGCATGGCAATGTACATAATCTATTTTTTTTTTTGTTTATCATTCACTTATTTTAGAAGTTACAGGGGGGGACACATTTTACCACTTTCGAAGTGTCTCTCGCGCAAACTATTCAGTTAAAAAAAAAAATAGAAATCTCAAAATCGTTTTTGAAGACCTACCCATAGATAACCCACACGTATGGGTTTGATGAAAAAAAAATGAGTTTCAAGTCAACTCAACACAAAATATTTTTATTCAAATTGGATGCAAAATACAACTGTTTTGAATCGTCCATATTTTTTCCCCATCACCAGTTAAGGTCATTTTTTTAGATGTGGAGAAGAACCAGCGAAGCAAACTTCACAGCGTTAAATAATTATGTAACAATATTTACAAAATTATTATATTGTTACGGTGTCAATAGAAAATAATTTCATCTTCATCATAATTATAGAAAAAGCCTGCCGGAAAGTTTGGAACAGTTTAAACCCAAGCATTTTTGTCTGAAATAAAATCAGACACTTTATAATAAATAGGCTTTATTAATAAGAACTCTTTTAATGGTAGTCTTAAATTTATTTTGAATATTGCTGGGGACTTTATTGTAGAAGCGTACACAAAAACCTTTAAATGAAATATTAATTTTGTGGAGCCTTGTAATTGGTACAGCAATTTATAGGAAATAATGTAATATTTTTTCGAACATACATTAAATTTTCCTAAATGTACTGAGAAGCAACAGTCATTATACTGATTTCTTTATTTTTTTCTTTTAAAGAGTCTCTAGTCTTATGATTGTAAATTGATCGAACAGCCCGCTTTTGCAGCACAAAAAATATTTGAACGTCGGCAGCATTTCCCCACAGCAAAATACCGTACGATATCACACTATGAAAATAATCAAAATATACTAATCGAGCAGTATCTACATCAGTTAATTGGCGTATCTTCATTACTGCGTAGGCTGCAGAGCTAAGTCTTTTCGACAATTTCTCAATATGTGGGCCCCACTGAATCTAGTGTAATACCTAAAAATACTGTAGTATCCATAAGGTCCATATTCTTATCTTTACAATAATAGTTACACAGGTTTGTGTCTGCCTTACATTGGGTAATAAAAATTTTAAACATTTAGTTTTACCTTCATTATGAAGTAAGTTTCAGTTCTAAGTATGGAGAACCCTCAAAATTTCTTGGTTTTTTTTCTATTTTTGTGTGAAAATCTTAATGCGGTTCACAGAACACATATATTTACCAAGTTTCAACAGTATAGTTCTTATAGTTTCGGAAAAAAGTGGCTGTGACTTACGGAAGGACAGACATGACGAATCCATAATGGTTACGATTTTTGCCATTTGGCTACGGAACACTAAAAAGGACATGACTGTCGCAGACTTTCTAAAAAACTTTAAAAGGGGAACAATTCTTTTTACCATACCTACATGATTTTTGTGTAACTTTAACCGTTTGCGCAGCGCACGCAACGAAAGCTCTCACAGGGAATATTTTTTTCATGTTTTTGGGACATTTTACGTTGGCGCTCCTTTTAAATTGGTCTTATCGTTTTGTTATACAGCCTTCCTCGATAAATTCAATATCTAACACAAAATAATTTATCAAATCGGACCAGTGCCTAGTTCCTGAGATTATCACATTCAAACAAACAATGAAAGAAACAAACTCTTCACTTTTATACTATTAAAGTATAGATTATCCTAGCCTAAAGATTGTTGCTTCGTTGGTTGCACAATGTAGTTTGTTAACCATTGGAATCTTATTCTCCGATAAATGCTAAGTACGAACATATAGGTATTACATCTACAAATAATCTCCTTCCGAGAGCGCTATGCAAAAAGTTTGTTTTCCGGGGAAATTTCTGTTCTTTTGTTGCTAGAACGTTCCACACAAAAGCTCACAGCTACAATGGATGGAGCGTGCTCACCGCCTTTGATTCGTTCGGCGACAGTGACGGGGAAAATGGCTGATTTCATTGTTTTTATCTCACTGTAGCGCTGCAAACCTTCACCTATCTATTAAAGATCGTAATTGTTAAGCGTGTTTAGTTAGGATTTTGTAACACTGTGTAATTATGAGGAGCTCGATGGCGCAAGTGGTTAGCGCGTTCGGCTGCGATCGTTGAACTTAAGCAACTTCCGCAGTGGTCGGTCATTGGATGGGTGACCAAAAATTACTATCTCGAGCTCCTCCGTGCTTCGGAAGGCACGTTAAGGGTCCAACGGGTCCCGGCTGCATCTGCAGTCGTTAGCACCCGCCAATCCGCACTGGGTCCGCGTGGTGGGTCATGGCCCAATCTCCCTATTCCATCCATAGGGAAGGCCTGTGCCCCAGTAGTGGGGACATTAATAGGTTGTTGATGATGATGATGATTATGATGTGTAATAATTAGAAAGAGTTTGGGGCTGAAAATTCATTGAGTGCGCTCGTTTGCACCGCACTGAGTCGTAATTATAAGTGGAAATTCAATAAAATAATTAAAATTTTACAATTAATAAGTCCGCCTTTGATTCATTCAAGGACAGTGACCAGGATAATGGCTGCTTTCATTGTTTATATCTCATTGTAGGTTGCAAACCTTTACCTATTTATTTAAGATCATACCAAACTATTGAGCGTGTTTAGATAATATTTCGTAACACTGTGTTATGAGTTGAAAGAGTTCATGGCTGAAATTCCTTGAACGCACTCTATCGCACATAGCCGTAATTATACACGTACATAACAACAAAAAATTCGTTCATTTTGAGGCGCGGCTATCGACAACCTTGCGATTTTGTCGAATTTTTTTACCACGTACGTAAGACAAAACTGTGGAATACATTGTCACCAGCAGTTTCCTGACCAATACGACCTGAAAATCTTCAAAAAAAGAGCGTACTCCTTGCTTAAAAGCCGGCAACGCATTTGTGATACTCCTGGTGTTGCAGGTGTCTTACTATCAGGTGAGCCGTCAGCTCGTATATATGTATTAAAAATATATGTTCCTATAAGTAGAAAGAAACTTAATATAATCATAAAATTGTATACAAGCAATAAGGACCTACTTAATATAAAAGTAACTTTTCGCCCACGCACACGGTACCGATGGACTACATACGGTTTTGGAAAAAATCAGTTAACTAGGATCTATTAGCATGGCACTTGAGAGAAATAAAAGAGAGATGTCGAATTTCTTTCGATTATCAGACCCACTGGACTGGGCCACGCGGGCTGCGTAGGTGGGCTAAATTATGGCCCAAACTCCCTATTCCATCCATAGGGAAGGCTTGTGTCGCTGTAGTGGGGAGGTCAGGAGGCTGATAGTGAGTGAGTGGCCAGTCGTTGGCATATGAAAACGAGAGAGGTGGTAACGCTATGGACATCTATACTTACAAATAATACTGATAATATTATAAAGAGGGAAAAATTGATTGTTTGTTTGTTTGTATTGAATAGGCTCCAAAACTACTAGACCGATTTCAAAAATTCTTACACATTTAGAATCCTACATTATCCCTGAACATAAGCTATAGAGTATTTTCTAAAAGTTAGGGATCCGTATGAAAAAATCGATAATGTAACCCAGGCCAGGATGTGAAAAAAAACACCAAAAAATAACCTTATATCGCGTACGCTGCGGAAGTCATTGACAATAGAACAAAGTGATGTACCAAAGTTTTATTGATGACATAAATATCTACAAAAAAAAATGGTTGCCTGTAAAGTCGGTTTTACGGGCGAAGATTTTACGTGACAACGTCTTTTTCTCGGTAGAATATTTATTGATATGAATATAATTAAATTGCACAATAGGAACAAGGAATTGAATGAAAATAAGAATTGCACAAATTTTAACTATAGAAATATATTTTGTTTACTAAAACATTGTACATGTAAACTTAAACTTAACACGAGAGACTCATCGTAACGTTACCGAGCGTTACACTTTTTCATAAGTGACTCCCAGCCGCAACCTAATTTAAGACGTTGTCACGTCAAAAAGTCCACAATAGCATATGTTTAACTATTACAGTTATTTTACAACTAAAGGTCCTTTTTCACCCGCGTTAATTTGTGGAAAAAGGTAATAGTGAGTCAAACTTAAAAGATGGACATATTCTGCCGCGGAGTTTTTTATAGAACTTTTAAAGGAGAACAATTCCGTCATGCATGATTTTTGTGTAACTTTATTAAATTATTAATTTACGCAGAGTACGTAACGGAATCTCCCAAATGGAATATTTTTACTTGGCTTTGCAACGTTTTAATAAGTAATATTATATAGCCTTAAGCTTTTCTCTATAAATGCACTATACAACACAAAAATATTCTTTCGTGAGATTTGCGCGTTCAACCAAAAAAATGGTGCATTCGGTACATCGGGTTCTAAACTACGCAACAAAATTTTCACTATCATGAAATAATTTTCCATGAAAGGTTTATAATTATATAAAGAAATTCAAGCCTGAGGACAAAAGCTATTGTCTACACTACAGCCCTACACCGAAGCGAAGCGTGGGCGGGCCACTAGTACTATATAAACATGTATGTGGTTTAAAACAAGTCCATTGTTACTTTCATAGCGTTATGTCATATGGCCTTTTGTTGTGGGGCTCAGCTGCTAATATAGAAAGTATTTTCGTACTGCAAAAGAGAGCTGTTCGCGCCATATATAATTTAAAGGCAAGAGAATCTCTTAGAGAAAAATTTAAAGAAATTAATATTTTAACACTGGCATCGCAATACATTTATGAAAATTTAGTATATGTAAGAAAAAACTATGACGCATTTTCAAAAAAAAGTCAAACCCATAACTTTAACACGAGATATAATAACAAACTTGCCGTTCCATGTTTCAGACTCCAAAAATCAAGAGGTTCATTTCTGGGATGTAGTATTGCATTGTTTAACAAAGTTCCCCAAGATCTGATTGAGCTTCCACTAACCAAATTTAAATCTCAGATTAAGAATACTCTTATGAATAAGGGCTATTATAAAGTTAATGATTATCTAAATGATCGAAATGCATGGACATAGTGTTTCTTGTAATTTGTTATTTGATGGGTATGAGTCAGTTTTTGAAACAGTAATATGGTACCCTATCTAATGCCGCTTCCTATATACTAAATATAAAATTTATTGTAACTATATATCTATATCCTTAATAATGTAATGGAAGGTGACTTCAGATGTATCTCTGAAATCATTTTTCAACTTGACGACTCTGTATATATCAATACAGGGAGAAAAAAGCAGCCCTTGCTGAGTTTCTTGCCGGTTCTTCTCAGTACAAGGTCTCCCGCCGTAGTTTTGCGAACCGATGGCGTAGCTTCTTGACCTTCACAAGTGCTTGTAACAGCCTAGACTGAATAAATGACTTTTCATTTCATTTCATTTCATGGATAGGGAAGGCACAGAGGGCTCAGAGGCAGGGCACAGAGGGTTGTCCGAACCCTGGCCGGTTCTGACAGCCCTCTGTGCAAAGCCTGCCTGGAGGTCCTCCTCCAGGCAGGCTCGCTCGTCTCCTCCTGGAGACGAGCGCCCATGTTCTGCTGGAGTGCAGAGGCGTTGCAAGACAAAGGACTTCTCTAATGGGAAGCCCGCGGACACTAGTAGAAGCCTGCAGCAACATCTGGGGACTGCTGAGCTTTCTGGAGGAGCTGGGATGGTAGGACTGATTCCAATCAGCACGCAAAATAGACACTAAAAGGGGGTAAGGGTTAGTGATGTTAAATGAAAAAAAGACTTTGTTTCCTTTTTCACGCTTTTAAAAAAAGATCATGAAAGTACCTAGGACCGTTGTTTTTTTTTCTTAATTTATTTTTGTTTTCAAAAAAATTTATTGACTTTATTATTAATAAATATTTATTATTAGAGTATGTCATATCTGATTTCACACAAATAACTTTAAAGAACTAACATTCTTCAAAAGCGCTCTGTTAATTGCGTTCATACTTTCAACAAACATAAACCGAACGAACGGAGGATTCGAAGATTTTCACGTACGAGTGTTGCCAATTATAGAAAGCTTGGTTGGTAATTTTATTTTCAATATAAGAAACTGTGGTAGGTTTTAAAATAAACAGAAAATTTTAATTTTGTACTCTTTAGTATTAATATATAATATCTTTAAATAAAACTTTCTTAATAAGTTTGTACCGTGAAAAAGCTGCAAAAAAGAAACACAACCTGAATTTTCATATTTTTCTCAACATTTTTTATTTACTATAGAAAAAATGGCTGTATTTTTTTTTGCATCTCTCGTCAGAGTAAGTACCGCTCTAGTGTTACTATGGTAGTCTGGTATAAGTAGCGCCTATCGAGGAATGCTTGATCGTCACCGATTTTACATAAAAGTGGATCACTCGTTTGTAGCGAATCTGCACAGGGCCCGCGCTAGTCATGGCCCAATCTCCCTATTCTATTAAAAAAGTTTCCTTCCTCCCGATCCATCGCACCCGCTCCCGGTCACCAAAACAAAACTGAGGAGCTGGCGAACAAAACGGTATAATTACACATATGATTTTGCCGATATAATACTTTAGTTTTTCCGCCCGGAGGCTTTGGGCCAGCTGAATTTGAATTTCAACTCCAGCAATCAAAACCGCCTAAAATAGTGTAAAAATTACTGAATTAAAAATCACGCCAAAAGCTCACTGTAATACCTACATTCAGTCATTCAGTTTTTTACTGCTCCTGTAAAATTTAATTTGATGTAATTATACCATGAACCCTCTAGTAGCTTATATTCAAAAAACTGACGATTTGGGCGCGACCAAAAGTCATGACCGTTCGTTGAAATTTTGTTTTTGCTGCCCTAGACATTCGGCCCTACATAGAGGGCTCAGGTATGGTGGGAGTATTTAACTACGTGCAAGGTTGCTCCCCATATGTTATTCTGCCGCGCTCGAGTAAATCCAAAAATGCCCGCTTGGGCTCCCCTACTATAGCTAACTGCCTCGCTAGGTTTGGACGGTAAATTTTCACCTTGCCTCCATCCGCCATACCGTTCGAAAAGGAACTGCGTTCCGAAATTTAAACTTTTAGTATTCATTTATTCATTAATTATTATTTGCATCACAAATTAATACAATTAATAATACATTTTATCACTGCGGACATAGATGATTATAAGTTTTTAGTATTGACTATTGTAATGGTATTGTTACTAGGCTATAGGTGTGTATAACAAAAATAAGAATATGAATAATACTCAGTCGCATAGTTTTTCTAATTAACACTCACAAAGAGCAATATAATTATTACGTACGTAGCTGGCTAAATATATAGATGAATTAACCTTAATTAGTGAATATAGGTCTAACTAATAAAGCCTATGGGTAATTATTGTAATACTATATTTTTCATCCCACCACCTCGGAAAGTGTAATTTTGCGCTTCGAAATCTGGCTGGAAAATTCTATTTTATTCGCTTGAGCGGCAAAGTAGATTTGAATTTAGAACATCACATATAATGAGTACTCAATATAATTGTAAATTCAAAACGTCATTAAACCTATTTAATGTAACCTCTATGGTGCCAAATTTATGATTAGAACTTTTTAAATTGTGAAAAAATTTAAATTTGGAACCTTCTTGGTTTCTTTGTTTTATTTGCGTGCTTCGCGCCATTCTAGTTTTTCACGTTTTATTGCTTAATATAATTAACATAACCTAAAAACTGTACAAAAAAATCAACTAAAATGAGTGACATTAGCGACGATGAAGTTTATCTAACGCCAACTGAGTTAACTGAAACAGTTAATAATGCGCAAATGAGCCTTCTCCCTCAGCAATCACGAGAGAAGTATTTGAAACAGTACGATATATTTAACATGTGGCGACTAGCTAAAGGAGCAAAAACTTTCTCCGAAAACGTTTTGCTGGCATATTTTATAGAATTATCTGAGACCAAGAAAGCAAGCACGCTATGGAGTACGTATTCAATGCTAAAATTAACAATTAAGATGAAGAAAGACGTTCATATCGACACCTATCATAAATTAGTGGCATTTTTAAAAAGAGCCTCATCTGGTTATAAACCAAAAAAATCGAAGGTTTTCACAGCATCTGAAATTGCAAAGTTTATTAATGAAGCACCTGATTCCGTATATTTAGCGGCAAAAGTAAGTCAATACGTGTAATTTTTTGTTGTTGATAAAATTGTACATAGTACTTACAATATTTTTAATTTGATTAATTTATTTACGATTATAAATACTTCTTTTGTTACAGGTTGTTCTTATTATTGGTATAACCGGAGCATGTCGAACAAATGAACTTACACTACTTAATGTCAATAACGTATCAAAATATTCTCATAATTCTGATGAATTGCTATTAATTAATGTACTAAATACCAAGACAAAAAAAGACCGCAACTTCGTTATTCGCAAGGAATATGTAAACATTGTTCAGAAATATCAAGCTTTACGTCCTTCTAACACCCCAATTGAACGATTTTTTCTACAATATCGCAACGGAAAGTGTATCCGACAACCTATGGGTCAGAATAAAATTGGCAGTATTCCACGAGAAATAGCAACTTTTCTCGGACTTTTAGAACCCCCGTTATACACCGGTCACTGTTTTAGAAGAACCTCAGCCACACTTTTGGCCGAATCAGGGGCTGATCTTCTATCGCTTAAGCGCCATGGAGGCTGGAAGTCTAATTCGGTTGTAGAGGGATACATAGAGGATTCAATCCAAAGTAAATCAAAAATTTGTAATAGTATCGTGGAGGCCATAACGCTGAAAGAACCTCTGTCAGATTCTTGGTCTCGCCCTTCTACATCTAAAATGAGCCCCCATAAGATTGGAAACAATAGCCCTCTCTCGCCAACATTTACGCCAATAGAATCCAATGAATCGGCACAACTATTTAAAATTACTGATACGAGTAGTTTACCACAAAACAGCGCACAATTCACAAACACCAACATAACATTACCTAACAAAAATATTAAACTTAACATAAGTAACTGTAGCAACGTTACATTTAATATTTCTTAATTATTTTCTACTTCTTATTATTTTCTTCAATTTATAGATTATCTTAATGTGTTTTAATTGAAATAAAAATATTTTGTCATTATAAATTGTTTTCTTTTTCATTTTGTCATTTCCTCGCTGAGGTGGGATGAAAAGTTACGTATTGCACTCGAGTGGAAAGATTTTTCACCTTGTGCTCGTTTGTTTCCCTCGCTGACGCTCAGGATTCTAATTTAGAATCACTCGCTGCGCTCGTGATTCAACTTTAGAATCCTTCGCTTGCTCGGTCATCCAAATCGAGCACGCGGTTAAAAAGGAACTTTCCACTCTTGTATAATAAATAACTATTTTTCGGTTAGTAACCATTTACCGTAGGTACGTTATTTATCACTTCAATTAGTAGAAAAGAGCATTATTTACACATATATTATCGACATAACTACATAACGTACTTAACCTTTTTAAATGAGCTGTCAGCTATTACAGTATAATAATAATGAAGGTATGCCTACTTTAATTATTTGGTCTACTAAGCGATTTATTTGGTATTAAACGATGTTGTTTTATTATAAATTGAGCGTGTGTCCTTCATAAATCATTAATTAAAAACAACACCCCCAATTATCGTCGATTCACCGTCCGAAAACTGTTTTTTCCGAGAAAATCGCCGTTAAAACCATTACGGAAACGTATAATGCCCTTACGCGGCCGCGGCCCGCAAGAGCTATACACGGATTTTTATGAATGTGCGCTCAAGTGCTTTAGATATAACGTCGGCATTCAATTGTACGTTACGGCGTTCACGACCTTTTGTCGTGTTCCAATTTCGTTTTAAAAAGTTTAAGCTTAGCGCTTTATCCGCTTTTGGGTAGATCGTGTAGGTGAGCGTAAGATAATGTTTAAGCGCTGGAGCGCTGGAAGGCGTGGGGTGCGGATCGATGGGCCACTGCGCGCGCCGCGTGTGACGTCATCGCCGGGCGGGCCACTCGAACGTTTTCAAAAGTGCTAAAATATCACTCTTTCCTTAAATAATAGGTTCAATATTATTACCAATAATTTTCCAATAGCCCTCACATTGAAGTAGTTCTGATTTAAATTTCAACAAAAACAAGGTATTGGTTTACAGTACCTATTATTTTCATTAAAAGGTCTTTCAGAATGCAAGATCTTTACTTTATCTTTACATTTCAATTTAACCACAAACACTAACATAAAAATAAATTCGCAAAAGTAGAAGAGCCGCGTTGAAATACTTCTCCATTATAATAAAAAAACAAATTCATACTTCAGGGACCATATTCAAAGATGTATCAACCTAACTTCTATTCTTATAATAATGAAAATCTTTCTTTTTCGGTAAACGCGATGTAGGTGTTTTTATCGTTCGAAACAAAAAGTACTAAGGTTAAAACAATATTGTTATAAACGCTTTTGGTGAGCATGAGGATAACGAATATAAAATTTTTAAACAAAAAATATAACCGACTTCAAAATCGAAAATGGAACTAAAAAGAAAAAAAACATATCTGGTTCATGTTTTGGAAGTCAAGCGGGCCAAGATTGAAAGACGTATTATTAGCGATCAGAAACGAAAATCTATTTAACGTTTCAATCTTGACCCCGCCCGACTTCCAAATCATGAAACAGATATTATTTTTTTCCGATTTCGTAGTCAGTTTTATTTTTTGTTTATATTTTTTTTATTTCATCCATTTTTATGAAAATTACATCGTCCAAGTAAAAAAATAACATAATTGACGGAGAAATCGGTGAGCATTCATAAAAAAACATCGCGCGTGCATTTGAAATTTGAGATTCCAATGGGACCACGTCGGAAGTGCACTCTTTCCAATAAAAAAAGAATTTTGGAAATCGGTCCACAATTGACGGAGATATCGCTGAACATACATTAAAAAAAACAGTCGAACATAGAACCTCCTCCTTTTTTGAAGTCGGTTAAAAATTAAATTGTCTATGTTTGGAGGATTGTATTTTTGCGACACTGAAAATGTGCCGCTCCAGCCATCATATCTTAACCCGTTCTCATACCTCGTGGAACCTCGTTGAGTAAGGTACCAGCTGGAAGCCTACTCAACAACAGAAATACAAAATACAACAGTTATTGATTGCAATCTTAACCACAGACATAGGACTTCAGAAACGTGGCTATCTAATATTCTATTCGTTAAAAATTTATGATCATGGCTATTGTCAAGTTTACAAATAGCAAATACGAATAGCCATGTGAACCGACCATGTGAAGACGACCTCCGCGGCCGAGTGGTTTATACGCCGGGTTTCATGGTGTCGCCGACTCGAGAGGTTCCGGGTTCGAATCCCGGTGGGGGCAGATATTTGTGTGATGAAAACGAGCATTTGTACTCCAGTCATGGATGTTTAATACGTATTCCTTTATAAATATACTTATATATGTACAATTATGTATTCTATCCGTTACCCTAATATCCCATAACACAAGCCTTACAGTGCTTACTTTGGGGCTTGGCTAATTGGGGTGTTGTAAAAAAAATCATACGAAACCGGCATCGAAAAAAAATGCTTCAGCTCGCGCCAGTTCATTAGGACTCTTAAAGCTACACTATAACGGAAAATGTCATTAAGTTTTCCAGGTAATCGTCGTTACAAACGCGCGTGATCTGAGTGCAGCTCTGAGGTATCTAGGCCCGGAAACACAAGTCGAGATAATATTCTGCAGGCGTGCGAGTGAACAGTGTGGGCAGGTCCCCAACCGCATACTCCAAGACCCTGCACACTTAGATCGTACTGAACATTAAACTTTCATTATCACGACAATTGTGACGACACTGTCTAACTGTGGCCACAATGCCAACGCGTTCAAAGTTTGGTGAATCATTTCTTTGTTGCACTATCCGTAAATGGAATGCTCTGCCTGCTCACGTGTTCCCTCCTTCTTACAACCTGGGATCCGCGTGAAGAAGCAACATGCAGGCCGGCTAGGTTAGGATATGCTGTATACGCTGTACCAGCTATCTTCACGTCTGGACTTCATCGTCACTTAACATCAGGTGGGGTGGAGTCATTTGACGGACCTATCTATATAAAAGAAAAATATATAACGGCATTTTCCCGTATGGCTCAGATACACGACGAAACTGACACTCGACACAAATGTCGACGCTAATGTCGATTGCGTCCACACTGTTCTTGTGTCGACATTAGTGTAAACATCTAGTATCCCGGTGCAAATGTATTAGCTGTCTACACGAATCGATGCAATTCAGTGTTGTGCCGCGCTTGCTCGCGATATGTCTTTCAATTAAAATGCATCATGGTTAGAACTTGTGTGGGACATCAACACTGCTGCGACACGGACACTGAGTGAAATCGTCACTAAATCTGCAACTAAGTGTCGCGGCAGAGGACACACAAAGACAGTCGATGTATACAATTGACTGTCTAGTGTCGTCATGTATCTGAGCCATTAATGTGGCCTCAGCATAAGAAATGTAAAAGTTTCACAGTTGTATCAAGATCTACTAAAACCTTAACTTTTTAGGTATTTTTATAATTTTATAAAAACTGGATTAATGCGAGTCGGACTTGCTCATCGAAGGTTCCGTACAAAGTTGTAGGTACACAACATTAACGGCCGTTTTTTACGTTAACTTATATTATTGTGTGATACACGATATATATGTATGTATGTCATATACATGAAAGTGAGATTCTTTCAGCGACCATGGGTCTGAACGTCTAGCTAGAAACTAGAAATACTAAAAACTGTTTTTTTTTTTTCAATCTTTCATGAAAAACGACAACGAAACCTGAAAAAAAGTGTGTTTTTCTGTAACATATTTCTCGCGAATACAAAAATATTCGAATACCCCGTTTGGTTTATGTTTGTTTGAAGTATGAACGCAGTTAACAGAAAGGATTTGAAGAATGTTTTTTTTTATGCAATATGTGTGAAATCAGACATAACAAACCTTAATAAAACAAATTTAGAAAATAAACCGGCCAACTGCGATTCGGACTCGCGCACCGAGGGTTCCGTCACTACATCTGCAGTGACGGAACCCTCGGTGTAGTTTAATAATTATTAAAAAATATTTAATTATATGATGTAACTAAAAATTTACGGTTTTCGCAAATTTTTCCTTTATCTGTACTACTGTTACTTCGTACCACATTTCAAGATTCTAAGTTCACGGGAAGTACCCTTTAAGTTTTTATTCCCGTCCGAGTTTCGTAAATTTGCGGCATAAACGGCTATATCTTTTGATTACTTTGGCTTAGAAGTTTGATTTTTTCACAGCTCCAAGGGACAGTAGACCTGAGTATTAAATATGAATTTCCGTTTGATACCTCCACGCGTTCTTGAGAAAAACGGTCTTGACAGACGGACGGACGGACAACAAAGTGAAGATCACTTGAGTGAAGTGAAGAAAACGGCTATATCTTTTGATTACTTTGGCTTAGAAGTTTGATTTTTTCACAGCTCCAAGGGACAGTAGACCTGAGTATTAAATATGAATTTCCGTTTGATACCTCCACGCGTTCTTGAGAAAAACGGTCTTGACAGACGGACGGACGGACAACAAAGTGAAGATCACTTTGTTGTCCGTCCGTCCGTCTGTCAAGGATTCCGTTTTTTCCTTTTGAGGGTTCTATAACCCTAAAAAAACAATCAGAAATCAATATATCTTTATTCATATTGGATTTATAGTACAACTCTTTCGGATCGTCCAAATTTTCTTTTTCCTATCACTCGTTTAGGCTTACAATCATTGAAATCAATTGGAGAGGCCTATGTCCAGCAATGGACTAGGATAGGATGTTGATGATATCACTCGTTAATGGACATATTTTTTAGCTGCAGAGAAAAACGAGCGAAATTAAACTAATAAATAGTTCAGAAACACACACAAATCAAACAATGACGTGATTAGGTAAGTATATCAACAACATATTAGGGCATTGCAATGCGACAAATAATCTTATCTATTTATCGTTTTTATTCTAAACTTGCGTCAAACATTTAGTTACATGCGTCACTACTGCTTTAGTCTTATCAAAAGATTTTAAACTATTCTCTCTAACGTAAGGTGTTATCCTAAATTATCGATAAGTCTAAATAAATATACTTTATTTATTATAACAATTTGATAGTGCTTTTGTTACCAAGCAACAAAATTATGTATTCGTTTTCATAAACGTATAATTGTTCGTAGTCTCGAAAACACAGATGACAACACATCAAGTTATCACAGTTTTCTCAAGCGATATTAAGGTTTTTGCAGTGTACCTAAAGCTAACAGTAAGTTTGAAAACTTAACAGTTTTGAACAAGTTGGCCTTCTACTGACTGTTCTAAAATATGGGAAAGGTAAACCTAAGACATTCAAAACTATACAGATATACCACCACTGCATAATAACCATCGCACTTTTACCAAAATGTTGTTTAGTTAGGTAGCTCATTTAGATACGTTATCAAAAATTTCTTACCCACATTTGGATAAAAGCACACACTATTTAATGCTTTGCGAGTTAAATATTTTAATGAAACACAGCAAAATTAATAAAACCTTTGTTTTTTTTTATGTTTAAAAGCGGGAAAAAGGCAAACTTTTTCCCTACCACCAGAAGAGCGAAGCTCCGATATCACTTAGTCGCTTCTTACGACACCCACCACGGGAAGACAATGGGCGGTCCGTCATCGCACGGAAAAGATCGCCACGATGAAATAACACTACTTTTTTTTATAGATAGGTCCGACAAATGAGTCCATCCTACTTGATGTTAAGTGATGGTGAAGTCCAGACGTGAAGATAGTTGGTACAGCAGTTCTACCTGCCACACCAGCCATCCTCACCTTGCCGGCCTGCATGTTGCTTCTTCACGCCTCTTTTAAAGGATCCCAGGTTGTAAGAGGGAGGGGACACGTGAGCAGGCGGAGCATTCCATTTACGGATAGTGCGACAAAGAAATGTGTCACCAACTTTCTTCGTACGCGTTGGAATTGTGGCCAAAGTTAGACGGTGACACCGAAGACCAGCGCGCGTGGTCCTCTGAAGGAAAGGGGAAGGTGGAATAAGAGAGAATAACTCTTGAGAACACTCGCCGTGGTACAGACGAGATAGAACGCGCTTAGTGATGCCACGTCACGGCGAAATTGAAGAGGCTCGAGGTGTTTAGTCACCTCCTCATCGCTTATGATGCGGATCGCACGCCGCTGTAACATATCCAATGCATCGAGCAAGTACTTGGCGGAGCCATCCCAGAGGTGCGAGCAATATTCCACCCAAGACCGCACCTGCGTCTTATACAACAAGCACAGTTGCTCAGGCGTGAAAAAGCACCGCACCTTGTTCAGGACTCCGAGTTGATGTGTTATTTCTCTGTCGGTGAATAAGGTTCCAGATCTCTATGGGAATTGGAAAGGTGATAGTATGGTAGACTCGATGGGGTATGTAATTGTTTTTTCGCGTCCTCCTTTTGTTATTATAAATTCCCCTATAGATTTCAAATAATTTTGTGACAATTTGTTAGTACAGCTTTTGGTAAGCAAAATGCTTTTGAAGTGATAGTTTGAATTCCAACATTTTGCCTGTAAAACCTCCGTGACGGATGACGGACAGATGGACATTACAGTGATAGGATAGATCTCCTTTGGGTGCGGAACCCTAAACAGATTAGTAAGTAACTAAGTAGCTACTCGAGTTACGAGTATCGATATGAGTTATGTCTACCCCAAAATCTTAACAATGGAGCTTCAAGCTATTGTTAAATTATAATAATAGATAGCCATTCCATTAATGTATTTTTCTCTAAGTATAATTTATTTTTATACTTTCCAATATTTTCGAGTAAATCTAATGCTGATATGAGGGGTGTAATAAGGCCAGCGTTTTAATTCGTGGGTGTTATATACCTATTTGTTTATTCAATGTACGTTTACATTAAATTATTTCCAATTCATCAAATATGTAATTTCGGTACCTTTACGCTTTTCCGAAATAAAGAGTCTTGACAATCAAACGAACAGACGGACAACAAAATGATCCTATAAGGGTTCCGTCTTTTCATTCGACGACCTCCGTAGCCGAATGGTTTGTGCGCCAGGTTTCATGGTGTCGCCGACGTCCCGGGTTCGAATTCCGGTGGGGGCAAATGTTTGTGTGATGAATACGAGCAGTCATGGATGTTAAATATGTATTTTCTATAAAAATATATTTATATATGTACAGTATACGTACATATATAAGTGCCTTACAGTGCATACTTTGGGGCTAGGCTAATTGGTGTGATTGTTGGAAATATTTATTTAAAGGTGCGGTACATCCTAAAAAGTAATGACTTTGATTGAAATGTATATAGATCAGTCAGAAATGTATAATAATGGATAGTGCGCTGATAATAAAACTGTTAATACACTGGCCTGACTATTGTTTAGTCTGTGTATTGTCAGATGGAGCGAGCATCGCTATTTTAGTTGAGAAACATTCTCAGCAGAACCATTAGGCTCGTTTAAGGTTTGAGATACACTGCACGGCAGTTTATTTTTAACATTTTAATCAATTAAATTTCATGACAGTTTTCAGACATATCAGCTGGTACGTTTTTATGCTTAATCGGAAATAAAGTTATTGGCTGAACTTAAACACTACGACGATTAAGAATATAAAGAAAATAGTAAATTGAAATTGCAATATTTTTATTTCTTTTCCATTTCAATTTAAAGAAAATTTTACAAGATATTAAATCCACGTGGTTCAGGCAGCAGACGGGACTCGAACCCGCACCCTCCGTAAACCGGGTTATAAAGTACTTATTTCGTTTTTAAAGTATTAATATTTAAACATATTTCTATCCATACTGATATATAAAATATAAAATAAAATGAAGCGATAAATTTTGGTACACACATAGAAAGAACCTTGGAAAGGAGCATTAATAAGTATTTTGTTAATAGCTGAAAAAAAACTTGAATTGGAGAATATAGACGATAAAAGTTTATATCAAAAATTGGTTATTTAAGGCAAACGAAGGAGCGATCTCCAGCTTATAGTATATATCTACACCACCGTATATTTTTTTTCTGAAAAGCTCCCTTGACAGGCTTCTAAATACGTGGGAAAGTTGGCAACTGGCACATTACCTACATTACTGCAGCAGCCAGCAAAAGAGGCATTGGACGTACTTGTAAATGTGGACCGAGGCAAAGGCGAGGTACACATCCTTAAGAGCCCTTTCACATTTTTTGCAAAAAATCGTAATTTTTGAGCGCCTCGTTTACCCCCTTAGAAAAGATTTTGGCTATTTTCAATAGAAGAAAACAGTAGACTTATTCTTCCTATTGTAAGTTAATGTAGAATATTTGCAAATACTATTTTCCTTTTTTTGTACTGATCGTTCTACTGCAGGTAGTTTACGGAAAAACGATTCGCTTCTTTAGAATATTATTATGTATTCTGCGGTTGTGCTTTTCTGTCACCGACGACAGATACATTAACACATATAATAACACGAAACTGTGATCTTGTGGACTTTATTTCCCCTGACGGGCGCGGCGGTCCGATTTGACTAAAAATCCTATATTCTATCCATTTTTACGTCCATGGTCTTACCTCTCCATCCATAGCTTTGAATCGTTCTCCATCCAAATTAATACTCTTTTCTTTTGTTTTTATGGATCTATCAAGTTTAAAATACAAGCAGTGCAGTCTGGTTTTCGGACCCACACTAGTTGTAAGATACGTTTACTACGAGATCCAAATCCAAGAAAGTAATGACTTATTTTTGGAACGAATTTCCTTTTCGGGCGGTGCGGACCTGGCGAAAAAGTGTAAATTTTCCGTCACACTCAACCGTCACTTGTTTCGTAGCGTATTATGTGTGTAACTACTTCTGTTTAGTTTTAACTAGCGGCGGCCCGCGACTTCGTAAGCGTGGAGTTAGTTAGAAATAAAGGTTGTTCTGCTGCTCGTTCCCCGTAGGTGAAAGAGTGCTAATATGTAGCCTATATGTTGACCCGACTTCTAAATAATATTCGTGGCAAATTTAAGGTAAATCTATGCAGCATTTTTTGAGTTTATCCCGGACATAGATACAAACAACAAACAGACAAAAATTCTAAAAACTATAGTTTTGGCTTCGGTATCGATTGCAGATCACACCCCAAGTATTCTTTTAAAAAAATATTCAATATACAGTTTTGACTTTCCTACCATTTTATTATGTATAGATATCCAATCAGATCCATCCGAGTTCCATGTTTATTCTGTGTTCATCATCAATCAGACATTTTTACAAGGGAGGTTTGTTATGTAAAATACCAGCCTGAAAATTCTCCTCTATTCTGTAATTTGCTCCAACGAAGCGGAGTATGGGCGGGTCAATTACTAATAAATAAGTTTATCCTATTCCTATTAGCCGCATTTCAAACTTTTTGCCAGAGTAACAATTAGGTATTACCTATTTTTCTCTGTTTGTGAAGTTCTTCTATCAATGACTAATTTTGTGCATTTCCCACGCATGGTAACGTGTTCTTTTAAAATAAATTTCTTTTTGCGATCCTTCTTCATTGTAACCTTTAATTATGCAAACATTTTACACTCTCTCTGTGTGCAAAATGTGACTTAAAGGTGTTACAAAAAGGTTACAAAAGAATTTACTAACAAGGAAAATTAAATACAAGTGCGTCTATATATTAATGTGTTTAACTTTGGGGATTGCGCCTTTTATTTTGGTACGATATAGTGTTCTAAAAATAACAAAAGTATAAAAGGAGCTTTAAGTTCAACGTCCGTCGTGGCAGTTAACAGTCGGTGAAACCCTAAATTTCAGTTTTCACGTTATTATCAAAATTGTCGTCCCTACTCGCTCCCTAGGCGACAACAGACGGTATGCCTGAAGGTACCTTTACATTTTATAGATATAAGTGGGAAATATAACTGAACATCAGATTGCCGTTGAATGCTGTACTTAGCACAACGCTTACGTAACATAAACTCAAAAAATATAAAGAACTTTGACATCGATCGAATAATACAAGCGCAGGGCTTGTCATGCACTGACGTCGCTCGGTCCTCGTGCCATGCCAGGCGGCTCGCCTGACGCATGCGCGTCTGGCTAACGTCTATCCCTTACGGATATAGATGAGTGTTGGCTTGTACGTATTTTCGTAGTTCGCAGAGATCTTTCCAACGTGGCCGCATTACTTTATCGCCAGAATTCACGTTCGAACGGATACCTATCTCATTTTGTCGCATCGCGATATAGATAACGTCGACGTTAGTAGATACAATATTTTGTCAATTAAGCGATAGTGGAATTTGTTGCTACTTATATAATATAAATGAAAATTAAATTGTGGCCGAAGCAGAAGCACGCCGGCCGATATGCCGTAGCATACCATTGCAGTTGGTCGTGTCGGGTTGTGTGTGGAGCACGAATGTCGTGTCGTTTAGGAAGGATCGTGTGCGTGTAGCGTAATCGCCAGTCGGTAAAGCGGACTCGAACCGCGCGGTCGCGCGATGCGTCGGTGCTCGTAGTTTTTTTAGTTTTTGACAGTTGGCGGGTTTTTCGTTTTGTTCAACTAGAATAGATATTTACTTGTGAAAATCATAGATTTTAAGTTAGTGTAATCTGTGTTTTTTTCTATATTTCTCAAGTGTACGACTAGTCATTGTGAATTTTCCACGCTGGCTGTGAATAGTGATTGCACGCCCCTGTGTACTGTTGCCGTGGTTTGAGTGCGGAATTTTGTGATTTCTCTCTGGGATATTGTATTGTGGACGTGAATATTTTGCTGGCAGGAACGACAAAGGTATGGAACATCGATTTACTACAAAACACTGCATATTTCTGGGCTGCATTGCTATTGAGGCCAGCCAGTTTCTCTTGTGCGGGCTCTGCAAACGAGTTCCAAATATAGAGTAATCGTGGTTTCTTGCACTTAGCATAGTGGTATGTAACCTATTTGAGCTTAAGTCGTTCATATTAGTGATTTTCTCTGTTGGCCGGGCAATGATATACCAGACAGCTGCTGTGAATGCGTAACGGGTAAAAATAAACACGGCATTATCGGTGAGTAGACAAGCCGGCTTTGCTGCGGACAACGTGGTACTAATTATGCATATTATACAATATGTTAAATGCCTCATAAAGCCACAATAAACCACCCGTTAAAATACAGTAAATTAATGTAGGTTGGAGGTTAAAAACTTAAATGACAGTCGTACGTTTGTAAACTTGTCAAAACTATATGGTAAGTAATTTGCACTCTATCTCTGGTGATGAGAGATTCAATTTGAACAAACCTTATTTGACGCTTTATATTTTTTTAATTTATTTGGTTATATTTTTTTTGTAGTTTTTAATCATAATATTACTACTGAGAGGTGGAAAATGCTTTTGTTTTCAATTTTAACAATTAGATTGCTTACAACAATACAGATACAGCTAAGGCAATATTGATTTAAGTTAAGTACAAAATCTTTCAACTGTTTTTCAATACTTATTTAGATACCTACTTAATTTAGTGTTGAAGTAATGAAATTTGTAAATTGTTAATTTAATTCCGTATTTGGGTTACAAAAATGGATGTAAATCCATTTGCCATTCCAAGAACAGCAATATATCTAAATAGTAGATACATCCTGTGACTTCCTTCCTCAGACGGGTGCTCCAATTCGCTATATGGAAAAGTTAGTATACCATACAAACTTTCACCCCATTTTATTTATATATTTTTAAAGGGTGATATTTTTTTAACGACCTCTATACCAAAGTTCATCTAAATCTGACCAGCTGTTTAAGTGTGAACCCCCCTTTTCACTCGCCTATAGGGTGCTATTTTTTATAGAAAAAACAATCCTGTATACAAACTACCTCCATACTAAAGTTCATCTATATCAGACCAGCAGTTTAAGTGTGGAGAGGTAACAAAGCTTAAAGAATGACAGTCACACTTTTGCAATTATAATACTAGTATGGATACAATTTATGTTAAATTATTACTGTTTTTATTTACGGTCTACTGAAAAGAAAGCTGATAACATTGTAAAAAAAATTATATACCTACTAGGAATAATGTTTATTAAATTTGAGGGTGGGTAGCCTAGAATATCACTCTAGCTGACAGTTTGATTTGAACCTAGCTGAATAAATGAAAGTCTTCATAAATACTAAATAAAAGAGGTGAATATTAGTGTTTATTCATGTTACTTTAATTCATTCTAAGTACAAATTACATTTTCTAACATTACCTCATTCTTCTTTAAGTAAGTAGGGCATAGCAGTTCTGGGGAAGTAACCACCTCCACCTAGGGTTACCATCCGTCAGGATTTGTCTGGACATGTATGGACTTTTAGCTTTTTGCTAGACTTTGTACAGCTTTTTAATTTGTCCAGATTTTTTTAAGTTATATCAAATAAGTCAAGTAATCATTATTAAGTACTCATTAATTTAAAACAAAATATAAATCATCTTTAAAAATCAACGAGTCCCCCTCGCAATGCGAGCGTCTGCTACCACGAGTATAATATCACTGCAACTAAGTGGGTGATGTTTGCATTTTGTGCCTAAAATATCCAGAATTTTATTGAAAGGTCCGGCTTTTTGTCAGGAATTTTCAAATTTTTAAATAGTAACCCTGCCTTCACCTTACGGAAAACAGTCAAATGAGACTACCTTTTGGTGGTGTTGTTTTTCTGTTCATGAGTAAGGCAACAGGGCTTCACAGGGTAGGGTGTTGGGTCAGTGAGTTTTAACATAAATAAAATAACAGCTTCTGCTGGAATGAAAGCACCAGTCTGGTTGAGGAAGTAACCTCCTCATTACAAAAGACTGCAATTTAAAAATGCTATTATGTGTTGTAACTATAATGATTTATAAAACTATCTTAGGGCATGAGGTTTGGAGTAGGGCATCCATTTTTAAAGGCCATATGGTCATTTTCTAAAAAATAATAATTTATTAAATGCATTAGGGCGTCTTGTTGATAACCATTGTTCATCATAACATGAGGCTTGTAGAATATGCATGTGTTTGTCTAGCATCACATCAAGGAAAATACCATGCAGAGCCCTGGTGTCAGTTAAGATAAGGTTTGTTTTAGATCTCCATTTCCAAAAACAATTTTTTTGTAGTGTTTTCATTAGCAAAATATATCATTCATTGTGACTAATACTCAAGTTTAACAATTTAGTGAATCAGTCGGTACGCATTCTTAACATAGTTTGCTGTGTTTTATAATCAACTGGTCAAACAGAACTTTTTACTGTAGTGATGTTATTGTTAGTAATACTATCAGTTAGACATAATAAAAATTATGATGTGTTGTTGTCCTTGATTTAATAAAACTTTTTCAATGTGTGAAATGAAATATGAATGTTGATATAATTTTTACATTATTCTTCACTTCTGTTAAGCAGCACTTCCTTTGCTTTCGCTTTGCTTTTGGTGTAAGCAGGTGGTAGGAAAAAAAATAAAGACGATTCAAAAGAGCTTTCATTATGTGTTTTTTTTAACATTCAACTGCTAGATGTTTAAATCTAAAGAAAAGTTTTACTAAAAAAAAACCTCGCGGACCAGGCAGCAGACGGGACTCGAACCCGCACCCTTCGCAATCCGGGTGAATGCACTGACCAATTTTTTTTCTAGTAAAGCTTTCATTATGTCAATTTGAATAAAGTTTATTTTCATTTCCTTTCAATCACTATTTCATGGCTCTACTAAATGTAAAAAAGAAAAACAGAAATGCTGTTTATATATTTAATTTACTAAACATATTGGATTAATGTCTCTAATTAATATATATAAAAAAGTAAATAAATTTTCATAAATTGTCAATGTAAATAAAATAGTCTGACACAATTCAGTATTAATTAATACGTTATATTTTGCTGCTTACTTTAGAAACATACAGTACCTATTAAAACTATTTAATTTAGTTTTATTAATATAAAACACATATAGTTTTATTATGAAAGTTTTAGCTCGTGAAAATAAGCAAACAAACAAATATCTTAGTTGAATAACATAAATATATTAAACATTATGATCAGTGAAATGTGTTAAAACTATTGATTATTAAATAATTAGTGCTTTTTTGACAATAAAATAATTACCTAGTCTAGTTTTAAAATTAAGTCTTTGATTAAGTTGATTCAATACTCTGGTATCTGGAAGAGGTCCAGGTTTAAGACTGGATTCAAACCCATTCCCCTACCCGGGCGGACGCACTAACCAATCATGCTACGGAGAACTTAATGCCCGTACCGAATTTCCTGTAGTGTTACTTCGGCATCTAAATTTTCTTTAAATTTACCTACAGTCTTAACTAAAAAAAAGTTTAGAAAATTGTGTATGACATTTTTTCCATAACTCGTGTTGAATGCATGTCTATTTTTTTTTGTGGTAATAAGGCTAACAGTTAAATGCTAGAAAAATCTTATTTTAATTCCTAAAAAATCCTAGATTCTTGTAATTCTACTCGAAAACCTTGTACTGTCAACGTAAAACCAGCATGTGCTGCAATGCCTCACCGGAAAAATCATCGAAAACAATTCATCGAATTACAATTCTTCGAACACAATTCATCGAAAAAATAATTCGTCGAACAACAATTCTTCGAACGGTAATTCCCCGAAAAACAAAAAAGTAAACCATTCTGATCCAGACAACCCATTTATTGCCCCAGACGGTACTCACACGCAGAGGATCGAGTCCCAGTGGAGGGCTGTCAAAAGATATTTCAGAAAAGATAATTATAACCATCCGCACGATTTTGCAGATTCGATTGTAGAATATTTGTGGCGCAGAAACATAATTAAATATAAAAAAGACGCGTTTTTAGAAACAATTAATGCCATAAAACATGTATACAAAATAAATTAATGTGTAGAATTTCATGCTTTTTATATTTCATATTATTAGTGACAGAACCGAAGTGGGGCGGGGGGGCGCAGCCCCCGCAAGGGGGGCTCGGGGGGCGAAGCCCCCCGCAATGAATAAAGTCTAAAGAGTTCATTAGGTTAGGTTAGTATGATGACCAAAAACGTGCGAGCCGAGCGAGCGGAGCGAGCGTGCCGCGGCAGCGGCCGGCGAAGCGCCAGAAACGACACTTTTGTACGTGCAACGTTTTTTTTTCATACTTTTTCCCCTTTCCCCACCTCGTTTTAGCCTCCCTCCTGCTAAATTTTCATTTTTTTTTGGAATTACCGTTCGAAGAATTGTTTTTCGACGAATTGTTTTTTCGATGAATTGTGTTCGAAGAATTGTAATTCGATGAATTGTTTTCGATCAATTTTCCGCAAATCGCTGCAATGGTTTGTTACCAAGCATTTGGTCCAGGTATAATTCTGGCGTGGTTAGTTTACTTGCGTGGTGATCCCGACTTGTAGTGAGCCCATTTTAATAGAAGTTCGTATTAAGAATACTCAGTATATAATATGTATAGCCAACCACTGTCTACCGTAGTCTATCTGTAGAACATGCCGTGCCGTCATATTTGCTATGTGACTAGGCTTTCGTGTGTACTAATCGCCACTATAAACGTGACCACTAATAGCTTGCCGCCACTATGGCACTAATCGCCACTAAATGTTACCACTAGTGGCCGGTGGCAACTATGGTACTAATCGCCACTAAACGTTACCACTAGTGGCCGGCCGGCACTATGGCACTAATCGCCACTAAACGTTACCACTAGTGGCCGGTGGCAACTATGGCACTAATCGCCACTAAACGTGACCACTAGTGGCCGGCCGCCACTATGGCACTAATCGCCACTAAACGTTACCACTAGTGGCCGGTAGCAACTATGGCACTAATCGCCACTAAACGTGACCACTAGTGGCCGGCCGCCACTATGGCACTAATCGCCACTAAACGAGACCACTAGTGGCCGGCCGCCACTATACCACTAGCGTCTTTGATTGGTGACTGCGTCTAGTTAGCTTGACTGAGCCACTAGGGGGTCGCGATTGAGATTTAATGTGCGTTTGCTCTTAGTGCATATGTGACATTATAAACAAACTTTTATAAATTGTGTCATGTCGATGTCCCTTTTTCGCATTAGGTTGATTTTTACTTCCTCTAAAATTATTGCTGAACCTATCTTAGCTTGTTATTTATTACAAAAACAAATGGCAACCGCCTTAAACATTGTGAACTGGCCAAAATACCTACCGGTAGTCTACTTTACTATTTGGTAGACTACCTACGGTACATTTACAACTCGTCATTGCCACGCGAGCCGATACGCTAGTAGGTACGGGTTGGATGATAGATGGCTCTAATGAGTGATGACCCTTAAACATGTATGTATTGCCGTTATTAGTTTGACAGTCGATAACAATGACGCCTAACCAGAGAAGACTGCTAAATTAAATTAAAAGTTTAGGATAATAAACTCATGTATCTTACAAATAATATGTTATCCTAATATTTCTTGCATTTTATTTAATATTTACAATATTTAACTTAATATTAGTGTCAATATAAACAACAATCTCAAAATGGTTTCTTAGAGCTTTATGTCTGCCTGTAAGCAGTTGCATAAGTTAATTTTATTAATTAACGACATTTGTAATTTCGTAGAATTGAACAACTAGACTTAATGTAATATATTTGAAACAGTTGACCCCCTTCTATTGCTATAGTTTATGACGCCATAACCTTTTATACTGCTTCAGAAAGCTATATTGCCTTGGAATGGACTTCACGCAAAACCAAAACTGCAAAAAACAGCTG
Organism: Chilo suppressalis; assembly: GCA_902850365.2. Lineage (NCBI taxonomy): Eukaryota > Metazoa > Arthropoda > Insecta > Lepidoptera > Crambidae > Chilo > Chilo suppressalis. The sequence continues at coordinate 10,132,755 of OU963917.1, read as the reverse complement.
TTTAATGAAAAATTGGTGCACGATCACTGACATATACGTCAATCAATGAAGAGTACAGATAGCATCTGGAGGTTTCTTTCAAGCAATGCAAAATCTCGCCATGACATCATAAGCAACAGCAATAGCTAAGTAAAGCCATCTATTGAACCGATAAACCCACAGAACTTATGTGTCTCGTAACTTGATCTTATGTAAAAGACGAGAGTTATACAATTTTAATACCCTTTCCTAATGCAGAAATGCAACAGTACAGAATAGTACTACTATAGTCTTCTTTTAGGTGGAAACTTCCCCAGATGCTTCCTTAGTAATTTATGATGACATTTACAAAATCGTTTGTGACATTGAGATTCTGAGAACAATTTTTGTCACTGCTGAAGACAAGCAGATAGCGCATGGTAAAATCATAAAAAAGGGTTTTATGAAATGTGATCAAATATGTCATGCGTGGCGTGACTGACTGTCTCGGATATTAACGATCGATTATGTATGTGTTACCGGAAATCTGTATAATGCAGGTAAGGTAGGCAATGTATAAAATGCCTGCGGTGTCTAGGCAATATTTAATAGTTTTCATTTTATACTTTGCCAAGCAAATGTATAGAATTTCTAGGAATTGTATACAGTACCTGCTGGTTCACCGGTAATGTGTAAAAAAACTTTTGAAAAAGATTTTGGTCTCTATTTATCTTAACCAAACCTATCTTAGCCTAACCTTTGACATTAAATGACGGGCCGATTTCCCAATTCTTTGCGCACATTCTACTGCGCATTCGACATTATATAGAATACCTAGACATAGTATAGAATAAATAATATTTCATACATTGATGATGTTTTTGGCATTCTATACATTACCTAGGTGTTGTATAGAATGCCGGATTATACAGATTGCCGGTAACATATAAATTATATAATATTTGCTGTTTGATAAAATAAAATTTTAAGTTGGATTTTTAATTGTTGTGTGATAGATGATTAACTCAATAATTTTTGGTTTCCCGTAGAATTTAATTTCTTGGTGCGACTGTCGAACAGCAGTCAGCAGTCTACACATTAACATGACGTCACAGACGACACTCGCCCCTCACCTCGAATAAATACTTTGGCATAACTTAACTGCGGCTCAAATATCCTACCATGTTACAACCTTCATAAAATTCCGCGGAGGAGCCATAAAGCAATACGGGCGTTCAGCTTTTTATATATATGTATGTAATTGTATTGATGTTTCACTTGGCCAACTTCCAACATGTAATATAGGACAGAACTCCGCTTGGAATTAAGTATTCATTCACTTCAATAAATCTTTCTCTATCTTATTCATAAATATGCTGCGGGGCAACATGACCTCTTTTATTTTGGTACTAAGTAAGACGTTTTGTCCTTCATTCTTTGCATGAATTGCGCACTTTATAAAAACGTAATGGCTCTTTGCTGTGGTTTTATTAGTAGTATTAAGTATTATTTCAGATGTTTTGAAATTTTGTAATCGATCTTTTTTTTTTGTAAAGTTAAGAGTAGATTTACTTGTCACACGCATCGCTTAAGTGAATATTTCGTATAGAAATGTAATGATTTTTACAAGGGACAATGGGAAAAAAACACCCCAGCTCCGCCATCAATGTAATTAGTATGAATCGAAAGATTTATGAAAAATTAGCCTTTTTTTATTATGACACCAACAAAATAAATATATCCTGTCAATCGAAAGATATGACACATGGGCATATTTAAACAGCAAAAAATAACATTAATTATATCTGCATTTTATATTATTAGTAACCATAATAATGTGCCATATCGTATCGTATGGTATCGTATTCAACCAGATATACCTACGAGAAAGCCTGCCGATATCATTCTGCGCTTGCACTTACTGAGACACCTCCAAACAGTTTACGGAGTAGGGGGTCACTTGATTGATTTTTGACTAACACGATTTGGACATTGGAACACGATTATCGGTTTTGTGAATTATTAAATATGAACTGAAATCATGTATTCTTCGAGGCGTGGACAAGTTTGTGTGATTGGTGGTCGCTCCGTTTTACGTAGAAAACAATTTACTATAACGAACAGACTGTTTGACAATGAACATAATCTCTGTGTCCTCTATGTGGGGTCTAACTAACAAAAGCAATTAATTCCCTTGTTTCATTAATGTTCGTTCGTTATAGTGCTTGTACCTATTTACCTTAAAATAACTAAAGACCCCCGAGATAAAATTTGACGCGCTTAGGCACACACAATCATGACTATAATACCTTTCAAACAAATGTAGTTTAAACCTTGGTGGAAATTAATAGTAATAAATTACTATTAATTTAACCCTATCAATGTTTTGTTTATTTTTAAGAAAAATAATATATTCCTCGGCAACTAACGAGTGCAATTAAAAAAAATAAACAGACCTAAATATTAAGCCAAGACACATAAACATAATAAGAGTTCTGATCAAAAATACCATTTCGCTTTTTATGGTACCTATTTAAAAATAAAAATCATACAAACCTTGCCCACAAAATAAGTGTGACACGACAAAGTGACAATGTGCTAATCGGCCAAGTTTTTCTCAAGTGGAAAATTCTGTCATACAATCATCGTATTCTACATACTATCACAGATTAAAATTCTGAATGCGCATTTAATTTCCATAAAAACTCTTTTTTGGTCTGAGCCTCGAGCAGGAATTTTGACAGCTCCATGATCGTATCGCATCGTTAAAGTTTCTATCAAAACTACACAGCGCCCCTACCGGAGGTAAGAACAAACTGACTCCATTCACACACAGTTTAACGATGACAATACGATTAAGAGTCCGTCAATATTCGTGCTTGGGCCGTGCCTCATATTATTATTGTGTGATCAAATTCCTTTATTCGTGTACGGTGACGAATCTCATTGACTAAAAGGTTCCCGATTCGATAGAAATATTTTTATTTGTGCACCAATAGCATTGTGTATACACACGTACCGAGTCATATTTATCAATCAAACTAAAATTATATTTATACTAGCAAACCAGTGAACCAAATGTTCACCAAAAAAAAAATGTATTTAATTAATTGAGAACTTCGGAGATTTTGTGTGGTTTCGTTTGAAATAGAAATCACGTGATTTCTCGAAAACCGGAAGTGCTACGTTACTCACATCCGGTTTGTATTCTTATCAGACTATTCTTAACTTATAACTTAAACATTCTCTATATATATCTCTTACGGTTTGGCCGCTGAAACAGCACCACGGACGGACGGACGGACTTGTCTAATAGATAAGAGATTTCGTTTCCGCAGTAGCGATGCTTAGAACTTACTTGTTGGTGTGAATTTTGTCATTATTATTACTATCTGTGTTACCCTTTAGAATTTCGTATCTCCTGTGTAGGTTCGTGCTTGTTTCAATATTCACCCGGATATATAACGCGCAAGTAGGTAATTTGGCAGTGCACATGTGCACCATACTGGCTCTATGGTCTTGTGTGGAAGGAAATGGGTCGGCGGACGCTGAAATATGTAGGCTACTATTATAGCGGCTACCGATATTATATTATGCAATTCGAGATTATTTTAAAGCGACAGCTACCTTCTAGCTAGACATGAATGTAGTTTAACTATTTGATTTCTGATTATTTCCTATCCGTTAGTGTGTGTGAGGAAAAAAGGGAGAAATTAAGTATTTTATACAAATCCTTTTAGAAAAGAAAATATTGTGAACAAGTAATGATTTTAACTAAATTTAACAAATTATAACGCTATCGTTAAATGTTTGTAATACTATCAACTTTCTTCAATCGAGAAATATCTTTCAGTAAATAAAACATCAACGTAAATTTTATCCAACACGATCTATGTTTTGATTACGATGTCTTGCTATTGTAATATAAGTTTATTATATTAAGCGAACATTATAAATCATCAAAAGAATAAAATACAAATATAATTTATATTACACAGATACGAAAACAACTTAAACTGACATTATTACATTTTCTTTTGTTAACAAAATAGAAAATGAAAATACAGCGACGGACTACGATGGAATTGAATCTGTCTGAATGCGACCGCGGAAACTTGTACGTCAATCTTCGCTCTCTTTTGTTGCAAAATAGACCGTGCTGCTAGTTGCATAAGGTGCTCATAAAATAACTAAATGTGAACATAATAATAATACGTCTATCTACACAGGGTTCTCAACATCCATCCCGTTTCATTTCTATTTGAACATCACAAGCTCAATGTTTGAATATGCAAGCGAATGATAAGTTTTTTCTACCCTTAGTTTTGATCATAATGTTTACATTACACCACTGTGTATTTTTCCAATCTCTTTTGTGTTGATCCTACGTTTCAGTTGTACAAAAATTCATTATAGTAAGAGATACAGGATTTATACTCTTACACGGTAATTGTACGTAGCTAAACAGCGAGACTAGTGTAGTTAGGCAAATGAAAAAAAATGTTGCAGCAACAAACATTGTATATCTACTACTTACATGGTTCTGATTATAATCTTTTTGTTCATCTCTTCCTTTACATAGTTACACGCCATTAACCCACGCGAACCCCACAATGTGGGAGTGATATTCCAAAGTCAGACTGTAGCTGCACATACATACAGCGATTGCATGCAATATATGAACGATGCCGCCTTTCCTCACATATCGGACTGCACACGCAGTCAGAAACATCTATGCAAAGTTCCAAAACATCACCTATGGCAGGCCAAGTTTTCAGACTCAGGTTTATTACGTTTTCCCTTCACCCTGGACTTCAACAGAAAATACGCCTGAGTTTGCTGCGAGGTAAATAGGTAGATACCAGGTTCAGCAGCGGGGTGGTCCTTGTCGGGACATGCGAACAAAAATGGTGGTGAGAATCTTTGATTTGTATTTGATGGTCGCGGGCTGGTATTCAACTGTTCGAGGGCCGGAGATGGCCCGCGGGCCGTAGTTTGCCCATCCCAGTCCTATACTATGCAGTGCAGTGCAGCTGTGGCTGCGGCCGACTGCACGAAGCAAGCAAGCAAGCACAATAAAGGTAAAATTCCGCAATAGGCTGCAGGCGACAACCGCTGGCAACACTGCGGCTAGCGCCTGCGGCTGACCGTGTATTGTATGCATTGTGCAGCCGCAGCATGTCGCAATCAATTTCATAGAGATTCATAGAAACTAGTAGTGTCGCCTGTAGTCTGCGGCTGCGGTTGCAGCTGCGGCCTGTGGTCTGCGATTCAGTTCCGACTTGTACCTTAAAACAGATAAGTGAAGTTATGAAAAAAAAACTGTGTCCAACTGACTTTTGACTTAATTACATTTGGTTGTTAGCCCGAATACGATTGCCAATGGATTTCAATTCAATTCAATCTAAAATTTATTGCAGACCATAAGGGAGATACAAAAGTGGGTGGATTTCGGGTAAACGACTAAGTGTAAATGAACGAGTACGCCCGTATTCGAGTAGTTTTCGTTTTGGTTACCCGCCACTGTCTTCCAGCCTGTATTCCAGTGTAAATATGGCTTCGGGTGGCCGAACCCTAGTCTTAATGTCTTTCGTGCGGCCGAATATGAATACCAAGTGTAATCGAGACATTAACTTTATTTTACCGACTTAAAGACTCATTTCATTTATCGGCTAATTGAAATAATTATACTTCATTATAAATTTCACTGCTAGAGTACACGGAAACAATTATATTCGCCATAAAACCTTTTTTTTGGTAAGGCCGATCCTGATCCAATTCCTTACTCCATGGAGTCCAGGGCTCCGACCTTACCCACCGACAAATACATAAAATCACTAAAGGGTCGTGTAATTTTACTGTGATCTTACTTATAGTATTGCAGCTATACTCTAAGTGTGTTCCGCGGAACCCTAGGGTTCCGTGATACCTCTGTCGGGGTTCCGCAAGAATTTAGAAATAAAAAAATCAAAACACCTCTCTCTGGTCGCTCCGCGGCTGTGCGGACTCCGCGGCCGCGCGGAGACAAAACGCTATGAATGTTATTTATTTATTTATTTGTATTTGTATAAGCTTGTGTTACATTAGCTGGTACAATATCTCATAAGTTTGGTCTCAACAATTTTATACTTGTACAACGCGTTCGCTCTAAGTTTGCCGGTCTGTGGAATGCGCGTACCCTCCCCCACGTGACAACAAAACTTATAATGTGTCATAGTTTTACCCAAATATCTAACGTACACAATTTTTATTGTTACAATTAAATAAAAAATTTCGAACGTCATACACTCATACCTATCGCCAGCGGCAAACTTAAAACGAGCGGGTAGGTATACTTGTAAGCGCTCAGTCTCTTTGATAAAAGCCGCCTCTGAATTAGACGCTATAGTTGTCAACTAGCGACTTTCGTCTCTAACTTCAAAGGATAAAGTCGATATTGTTTACAACGCTATTTTTAAATTTCTGTTTTTATTTTTGCTTTTTGTTTATCAAAGGTGCCGACTCGAGTATTTTCGAGAATATTTGAGATCGAGTCTAGGACTAAGTATAAAAGCGGCGATCGCGCGTTGGCGTCGTCAGTTGATGATTAGCGTTCGGAGCGATAAGTTACTACCTACTTACAAGCTCGCTAGCGAGAAACTGGTGTTCATTGTTTTACTGCCTGCTGTATTCTGTTGTCTCAGTTTTATACATTTCTTCCCTGTAGGTTCTAAATTTAGTCTCTTATACGCAGTAACGATTGTGCATTATTTAAACCCCACTATCCTGACTTGTAACATTATAAATAAAGAAGAATGGAACGTTGGCTTAAAGGTGTTAAACGTGTTCCAACAACATCTTCTAATGACGCTGAATGTTCAAAAGCAATGCGCGCGGAGAATTTAGCAATCACCGATCCAGAAGATGATGCCACGAGTGCCACGACGTCAAGCTCGACGGTTTCAAAGACGAAAAAAAGGAAGTATGATGAATCTTATATCAGTTTCGGATTTGTTGATTCCAACGGCTCACCTCTCTGCATGCTCTGTAGTAAACTGCTTCCTAATAGTTCCATGGCACCTGCCAAATTGCGTCGACATTTAGAAACCGTACACCCCGAGACTAAAGACAAGAATAAAGAATTTTTTGTTCGCAAAAAAGATCAGTTATTAGAAAGTCAAAAAAATATGATGCATGTAACACAAACTACCAACGAAAAGGCCACGGAGGCATCATACTTAGTTAGCTATCGCATTGCACAAGCAGGTGAAGCGCACACTATCGCTGAGAAATTAATAAAACCATGTGTATTAGACATAACAAAATGTATGCTTGATGAAAAATCTGCAAAGCATCTTTCTACTGTTCCGCTATCAAACGATACTGTTTCACGACGAATCCATGATCTGGCAAGCTACGTCAAACAAGAACTAGTTACACGTCTACAAAATACACGATTCGCTTTGCAAATGGACGAGTCGACTGATGTCGCTGGTTTGACTATCCTGCTGGTTATTGTGAGATATCCATATAAAAGTTCTTTTGAAGAAGACATGCTTATGTGTTCATCGCTGCTTACAAACACTACCGGGGAAGAAATTTTTAATAAAATAAATATATTTTTTGAAGAACATAATCTCAGTTGGAACAATTGCATTGACATTTGTACAGATGGGGCCAAGGCGATGACAGGTAAAACAGCAGGAGCAGTGTCACGAATGAAAAATAAAGCGCCTAATTGTAGTTCCAGTCATTGTATTCTGCATAGACAAGCACTTGCGATGAAGCAAATGCCGTCTAATCTAAAATTAGTTATGGATGAAGCGGTAAAAATAATTAATTTTATCAAATCACGACCACTACAATCCCGATTGTTCTCATTATTGTGTGAAGATTATGGCAGCAAACATAAAACACTGCTGCTCCATACAGAAGTGCGATGGCTGTCTCGGGGAAAAACTTTAACAAGGCTATTTGAACTTAGAGCCGAGTTACAAATGTTTCTTTCAGCAGATACTTCTTTTAATTTGAAGGACCGTTTGTATGATAAAACTTGGTTGTTCCGATTGTCTTTTATGGCGGATATCTTTCAAAAACTTAACGAATTAAATTTATCATTGCAAGGTAAACAGACAACAGTGTTTCAGGCCTATAATAAAATAACTACTTTTAAAAGAAAATTAGATTTTTGGATCATTTGCATTGGTAAGAAAGAAATAGAAAGTTTTACGTTACTCACTGAGTTTGTTAGCGAAAACGACTCAGAAATGTTTGAAGATAATGTGTTTGAAGAATTGGTCCAATATCTCAGTTCGATGCGCGCATCTTTTGAAAAGTATTTTCCCGAAGAACACAATACAAAAATTAAAGTGAACTCCTGGATTCATAATCCTTTTTTACCCAACTTGGAAAAGCCTGAAAACATGTCAAATGAGATATATGAATCTCTTTTAGAAATGTCATCAGACACAAGTATGGAGTCATTGTTCAAAACGACGCCTCTTAATGATTTTTGGTGCAGAATCCAAGATGAATATGCAATGCTTGGCCAAATGGCTCTGGATATTCTTCTCCCGTTCCCAACTACATATTTGTGCGAAACAGGATTCTCTACCTACGCAGCCACGAAAACAAAATATCGCAATAGACTGGACGCCGAAGCTGATATGAGACTCCAACTTTCTTCCATCAAACCTGATATCAAGCAATTGATGAAAAATAAAAAACAGTTTCATACCTCCCACTAGTTAGATTTTTTCTTTTTTAATGTTTTCTATTATTGTCCTTACCAAGTGGTGAAGTAAATAATAATTAGTAACGGATACATTGTACTTTTATTATGCTGATTAATATAGAATACACTTATAAAAATAATTGTTTTATTGTAGGGTTCCATCAAGTATTTTGCTTCCCAAAAGGGTTCCGTCATTTAAAAAGTTTGAGAACCACTGTAGTATTGTAATAAGTAAGTAGTCTTACTTTGTTTACTCTTGTAGTCCAATTGGTAGCCACTTTGAAGACCTCCGTGGTCGAGTGGTTTGTACGCCGGGTTTCATGGTGTAGCCGACTCGAGAGGTCCCGGGTTCGAATCCCGGTGGAGGCAGATGTTTGTGTGATGAATACGAGCATTTGTACTTCAGTCATGGATGTTTAATATGTTTTTTTATATAAATATACTTATATATGTACAGTATATGTATTCTATCCGTTATCCTAGCATCCCATAACTCGAGCCTTACAGTGCTTACTTTGGGGCTAGGCTAATTGGTGTGTGTGTTGGAAATATTTATATTTATTTATTTATTTATTTCCACTTATTTTTCCTAGTGTTGAATCCTGTTTTTTTAAGCCTTTATTAAGATAATCTAAACTCCATATTTATATGCCTATAAAATTTTCATCAAATATAGTTTGGATAAACAACTCGTCTAAAGCTATTTTCAGAGCAGTCACCTCTGAATTATAAAAAGAGACGTATCTTTATGACTTTTATTGTTAAGTTCAAGGATCGGGTGTGTCGTGTTCAAAAATATAGGTATTATTTTTTATCCTAGTTGTCGCCTGCAGATTCATCTACATAGAATAATTAATGTCATCGCTGTCAACTTTAATTTCGCGACAAACGACAGTCCATGTTTTTCTCAAAGACCATCTAGTCTAGGTACTTCCATAATAAAATTCATCAAAATGGCCTTTAACTTTCCTCAGACTGATATCATATTCATAACATAACAGATAAAAATTTTGTACATAGTTACTTTTAAATATTTTTTTTATGTTAAAGGGGGGGGGGGGGGGGCAGGTAGTAGTAGTGGCGTACGCGTTATTGATCTATCTATCTTACACGTTATTTCGGCTTCGTACTGTGCGTATCTCGTATCTAAGTCCGTCCGTCTGTCTGTGGTGCTGTTTCAGCGGCCAAACCGTAAGAGATAGATAAAGAGAATATTTAAGTTATAAGTTAAGAATAGTCTGATAAGACTACAAATCGGATTTGAGTAACGTAGCACTTCCGGTTTTCGAGAAATCACGAATTTCAAACGAAACCACACAAAATCTCCGAAGTTCTCAATTAATTAAATACATTTTTTTTTTAAATCAGGTTTTGGTGAACATTTGGTTCACTGGTTTGCTAGTGTTGGTTTAATTGACGACTGGGATTTTGTTTCGTAGACTTCTGAAGACGTCTTTTTGTTGATAAATTAAACTGCTGGTTTTATTTTAGTTCCTGAATCAGGCTACACATTTTGACGTTTCGAACAACAGGCAACAGCTACAGTCTAGGCTTGTTGAAAATATATCGATGTATCGATATTTTTTGTTCGATATATCGATATTATTTGCCGATATATTTTGATTCCATATATCGATACATCGATACAAAATAACCAATATCGAAATTCGTATCAAAAACGATATTTTTTTAATTATTAGCGGCATATCACGATCTAACTAAATTCGTATCTGGAAAAATCGTAACTGGATCTCAGATTAATGATATTCAACATATCTATGATCTGTGCTGTATTTAGTATTGTCTATTTCATCATTCGAAAATAGGGTCTATTTTTAGGGAGATAATTTTCGTTCCATTATTATTGAAAATTGGTCCGATATATCGATATATCGATGTTTTTTTCGCGATATATCGAAGCCGATATTGATATTTTTTAAAATATCGATGTATCGATATATCGATATTTTTTTCAACTTTCGACATCCCTACTACAGTCCTATAAACGCTGTCGCAAAGTATGTGCGCATCGCAAAGTACCAGTGGCGTGGGGTGAAAAAAACGAAAGGTAAAGCCGGACCAAAAAAAACGACTGTCCTAACGCGTGAATAAGCAAAATGTCATATCTTATAAAAATACATGCAATAAATTTTACCTTATTACTTACTTTATAATAGTGGGTTTGTCCACCTTTCCCAAAACGACAACGAAATGTTAGGTATGGTGCTTGCGTTGCGTTGTATGCAGTTTTTTCATGCGACAGAACATGCTTGCTGTATAGTTGTTGGTGTTCACCACCTTCACCATACATAACATCACTGGTATTATATGATCTGTCCATGTCGATTATGATAAAAGTGGCGTTCAAAAAACCGTATAAAGCACACGTCACTCATACACAGATTATAAATAAATATATAGAAAAACAAAGAACCAAAATAAGGGAAACTTGCCAGCATCATCATCACAAATAAAACCAGCAGAAATACCGCTAATTTATTTTTATTCTACGTACATACATAGTATCACGTCAGTAAGGGATTTACGGGGTAGAAAGAGCCGAAGGCCATGGCCACGTTTTATTTTCGAACGAATGTTTTGAGAATGAAGTTAACTCATTTAATAGGAAATCTGTAAGACAACAATCTATTTTTACTACTGCCACGGCAGGAAACAAAAAAAAACAAAAAAACCTTTACGGTGAAATAAAACAAACACTATACGCAACACTTGGCAAGTAAAATTTCACTACTTTCGATTCTGTTAAACTACATATATACCACAATCAAACTAATCACTTATCATAATAGATAAATTAGCATTCGAATGCTAATTTATCCATGCGAATGCGCGCGAAATAATGGCCTCACTACGTCAGGTCAACAGTACCCTTAGTATGAGTTTGAGCTCACGAAAACTATCATAGTTTTCGTAATTGTAAATTATGTTTCTATGTCCATTTTAGTGAAAAGTAACCAAATATTATTAAAATTTAAATAGACGCATATGATTTAATGATAGAATTTAAACACTTTTTATTTGTATTGAAACGAAATAATAAAATTAGTACCCTTAGTACGAGTGCGAGCTCACGAAAACTATCATAGTTTTCGTAATTGTAAACTCGTACTAAGGGTACAGAGCCGAGCGCCAGGTGTCTGCGATTGGACGAAAACTTCAAGCTAAACGGAGCCTTAACACATGACAAATAAAGATTGCAGGCTATCTAAGATCGGGTTATATCGCTATTATATCGACGATTGGTTGCATGTGGTAGTAATGTGTATTTGTGCGTGAAGTGCTTACATTTTATTTATTTGAAGTCCCAATATGATAAGCGGCTTATCCAGCCTACTACGGCGCGGATCTGTGTGCGTATGCGCGATATCAAATGCATTGCGTATTTTGTATTTTTACAAAGCGCGCAATGTAATTATGTCGATTGCATTAACGTATACGTCAATATCCGCTTGTGCTTGAATGTAAATATATGTATTAGCTTCGCCACTGCAAAGTACCTATTTTTCGCTACATTTGTTCTAAAAATAAAAAAAAATTTTTTTAAGATCGTGATAATTATGTTAAATAATGAAAATACCCGTCTATTGGGTTTTTTCCCACATAAATACCCGGTTTTTTCCCTTTTTCCCTCTGCCCATCTCTAATTGGGTGGCAAATAAGCACATGACCCTGATGGTAATCGGTCACCATAGCAACAAAGACGCTCGCGATACCATGCATATCACTCGCGAGTTACCTACCCTAACCCCATACCAAAAACTGAGGCCCATATTACAGAATGACAACTAAGTGTTGATCTTTACTTGAGTACTGTTAGAAAGGGATGTCGCTATGTGCTATATATAGCGATATCCCTTTTTAACTATGCTCAAGACTAGATCAAGAAGAAATTTGTTGACTCATTTCTTTGTTGTACTATTCGTCAGTGGAATACTTTACCCGCTTAATCTGGGGTCCTTTAATAGAGGCGCGAAAAAGCATTTTTTCAGGCCAGCAAGGTGAGGATGATTGGTGTAGCAGTTTATAACTGCTGTACCAGCTATCTTCGCGTTTGGACTTTATTACCACTTAACATCAGGTGGGGTAGAGTCATTTGCCTACCTCTATAAAAAAAAACTATCACTGAGAATCTTTCTATAATACGGGCCTTAATCCCTGGAACCTACTTACTGACCGAACCGAAAATATTATCAAAAGTTCTGTTGTTTCAATTATATATTTTTCTACAAGGTAATGGGCGCTCTCTTCCGTGATAACGTGACTCCATGTGAATATTAGCATCAATAGGTAGATCTGTTATTTGTCTTCTTCTTTGCAACGGGCGTTTCCCCAACCATATGGCACCTGTTTTACGTAGGAGGGTGTTATGGAGTCATTCCAGTCAGCCCAGCATCGCCAGGAAAGCCGTCAGTGCCTTGGTGATTGCCTCTTGGAGGTTTCCCGGTAAGCCGTCAGGTTATATCTCGCATTGGCACCATAGGTGCGCCTCAAATATCTCGTGAAGTGTTAGACAATGGACTGAGTATGCGAAGCATACGTACACGTTTACAGCGTCCGTCGCGCACATGACGTCATCGGCGCGTGCGTCACCGCGACACGCGAATAGAAAACCGGTGACCCTCGACACGCTGTGATGTCACGCCGGGCTCACATTACTGCACGGAGAAAGTGGTAGCTATCCTGGTAAGAATATTCTCTTCAGGATTTTTTGAAAAGACATATTTGTTGTCTACTCTTTTTCATTTAAAGGTGTCAAGCACCTTTAAAATAATTTAATCAATACAGAGCGTGGCAGATGCTGCGCTGCTAGGAAATTGCTCTAGGTCAAGAGTCAAGATGAAAACTTTATAAAACGTAAATGGTAATTGGACCTAAAGCGTCAGGTTGTTAGTTTAATGTTTACGGGAAAAGGGTTAATGATAGGTTAGTAGCTTTTGCGTCCGGATATCTTATACCTACTGAAGAAATTCCAAATGTAGCTTATCAAGGAGTTGCTTCGTAACCCAGTGATATCTTCTTATTCTCGTGGAGATACTTTATACGTGTTTTAGCTATGTATAATAGTTTTCGCGCCTTTGATACTCTGCCAAACCACTTTACTCCCAAGGTGCAGTGCAATGTGCAGGTATATAATAATATTTACATTAATCGCAATGTCCAGGTACCGTCAACCGAACACCGATAAAAAGCTGGAAATCCATAACGATATACCTACACTAGCATTTTTAAACAACCCCGTCAAAAAGTATAGCAAAATCATTATTGGCGACATGATAACTCATAGTTATAAAATTAAATACCAATTATTCAGACGTCTTCTGTAACCTTTCCAAAACATACTCCCCCTTATTAATAAACGAAGACTATGCCTGGATTAGTTACTTTACTCCATGTTTTGTCTCTGTCTATTGAATGACAAATGACATTTGAGTTAGATGAACAAAAAACCCCGCGTTACTAGTCTAAGCTTATCCCTTGTTTATTAATAAGGGAACTAAGTTTACAAATACATGACTAAGTGTCGCCGCACACGGGCCACACGCCACAGCCACAAACGCCGCCACGAAAAGCTAGAAGCGGCTACTAAAGTGGCTGAAGCGCGCGACACTGGCCGACTAAGGTAAGGGAGAGGGGGGTGGGGAATCGCGCGAGTGACGTGTGGCGGCGTTTTGTATCGGCGCATTAAGTGGCCGGTGCGGGCCACAAGAAGCGAGCAACGACGATTTGTAGCGTGTGGCGGCCACCGGCGTACCGTGTGTGGCGAGTCCATATAAAATGTAAGAAAACTACAAGAAATATACCTGTGGCCGCGTTTTGTGGTTGAGGTCGGTGGCCTGTGTGCGGCGACACTAACAAGATATTTAAAGCTGGTCTATAGAGCAAGAATTATAAGCCTTCTTTCTATTCACATTACATAATTTTTACGTAATGACAACTCGCGTACTGCTTTTGTTTGATAATACATGAAGCTATCAGTTATTTATTTACTATTCACGTAGTAAGACCATCAAACTACGGCGTTGTAACAAAGAAAGTATTATTTCGAAGATTGATAAATGATTATAACTGACCTTGTAGGCATTGACAACGCATGACGCCATAGGGCCGGCGGCATCCCATAGCATCAATTACGAATTAGGTCAGAAAATCAGCGTGAAATATTCATAGACGAATTCATGAACGCCCTTGAATTTGATATATTAACACACATCATAGTCATCATACTCGTGAAACAATTGTGATAAAAAGAATCATATTAATTCAGTACTATGTTGAAAATCGGAAAAGAAGAATATGAAATAAAAATTTTGGCACACGTCCCCGCTCTATAACGTTAAGGAAATGTTGTCCAACTTTCTTGTAATTTTTTTAGATATGAAAATCTGGTATTTCTCGATACATCCTTTCAATCAGTTTCCTTTGTATTGCATTTATTTTCATGCTATACATATTACGCACATACTCCTTTATTAATAAACCAGGAATAAGCTTAGACTAGTTACGCCGTGTTTTGTTCAAATCACTCAAATTGTCATTCAATGAACAGAGACAAAACATGGAGTAACTAATCCAACCTTATTCTTCGTTTATTATTAAGGGAGATAGTGTTCAAAGAGAGCGTCCCTTTCACAAGCCTGCAGCATTCCATTGAAAAAGATGTAGATTAAACCGCAACTGACCTTATTAAAATTCCCTTTAGAATTATTATTCCGAGGTTTCCCATAAGATTGGCCCAATGACAAATGACAACTCTTATCCAGAGCAACCGAATCCGACCAAATTTTTTACCGTATGTCGCTCTCTTCTTATCAACATTTAGTGTCGCCGCACACGGGCCACCGACCTCAACCACAAAACGCCGCCACCGGCATATTTCTTGTAGTTTTCATACTTTTTATATGGACTCGCCACACACAGTACGCCGGTGGCCGCCACACGCTACAAATCGTCGTTGCTCGCTTCTTGTGGCCCGCACCGGCCACTTAATGCGCCGATACAAAACGCCGCCACGAGTCGGCCGCTGTCGCGCGCTTCAGCCACTTTAGTAGCCGCATCTAGCTTCTTGTGGCGGCGTTTGTGGCTGCGGCGTGTGGCCCGTGTGCGGCGACACTTAGCCTAGCCATTTAACTTCCGCAATAATTTTATTATTTAAACATACAAAGGGGACTCTGGAGGAGTACTTTGTCAAGAAAATATAATTAGAAGGGACCGAAAGAGTGCTTGCAATTCTATTGAAGGACGTGAATCCATATGAAATAATAAGTGGGAAGCCAATTATTTTACGATCAAAGTCGCGGGTTATATTAAATTTTTATTGACCTTAATTATTATCAAATAAAACACTGTTTTTTCAACGGTTTTCTATGCGTTTTTTACAACTTTAATGCATTTCTCTACGTTTCGGATCCTTTATAGGCTCCCTTCTCAAGGGAGTTTTTTTATATGACTGGTGTGCGAGAAAACATAAAGATTTAATTATTATTTTTAAATAGTTATTTTTGACCTCTAATATTTTCATTATACAATACCTAGCAATAAATGATTTATCCGATATTGTTTTCTTGAAGCGAAATCTTAAGTATTTATTTGTCCTTATATTGAAGAATAAATATGCATTTCTTGTATGTATTTAAAGAGCACTAGGGACGGTCTGCTCGGAGGATCATTCAGATAATTTTATGTTACACTTCAAGGCATAACAATGACAAAGGGGTCACTAAATAAATGCAATGACAACATGACAAGACAACCGTGACAATTGTCGTGGCAGAAATTAGATTCTGTCAATATTCTTTTTAGTAAATTCATACGACTCATTTTGCATTAAAGCCGACACTATACTACTTGTACATTAATACAATTTGTCTACGGTATGTACACATAGTGAGAAGCATGTTCTCTATATCCACTAATACCTTTATTCCGTAACACTAAAGTTGAAATTACCCAGTAGAAAAATGACGCGATGTTCTAACTCACTAATGTACTCAGGTATTCTAGGAATGGTGTCACTCTATCTAAATTTGAATCGTTTGACCTAAGTTCAAAAGTCACGGCATATACTGTCATCGCGCGTGGATTCTCAGGTGGAGGCTTAATTGTTATTTCAAGTTAATTAATCATGGTTCAAGTTAATAATTGGATGGCACAGGGCAGACATATGTGGCTAGCTTCACGCCTTTATATTCCTTGCAGGGTTGGTAGAGCATTAAAGGTACGTTACCATAAAATTAGTGATAGATATATAATAAAACATATACATAAATAAAACTGTCATAGTATGACGAACTCCGAGGGCTGAGTGGTTTGTACGCCGGGTTTCATGGTGTCGCCGACTCGAGAGGTCCCGGATTCGAATCCCGGTGGGGGCAGATGTTTGTGTGATGAATACGAGTATTTGTACTCCAGTCATGGATGTCTAATATGTATTTTTATATAAATATACTAATATATGTACAGTATATCTATTCTATCCGTTACCCTAGCATCCCATTTCACAAGCCTTACAGTGCTTACTTTGGAGCTAGGCTAATTGGTGCGAGTGTTTTTTGTGTATTTATTAATAGCTGGCTGCAACCTGATGACGCTGATTAGTTGAGGGCAAACCGAGGTCGAATATAAATAAAAAAATAGTCTTTCAATTAAATAATTATAAAATCGAAAAAAAACCCTAGATCGAAGTATAAACTGTTACAAACTATCTACCATTTTGGTAGTCCAAATTTAGATTAAGGGATTTCATAATCCAAAAAGTTTGTTGGCCACTAGAATATACTTCAAATGGATAAATACACCTTAACGCCAACGTCGAACTCATTTACAATTCAGAGCACACGAATTCATTAATATTTTAATGTTTTACATAACAATAGTAAGCGAGACAGCATACTTAATTGACGCGCAGATTAAAAAGTTTTTCCATAGAACGAATTTAATAGGTATTAATTATTATAAGCTTGATATAAGCTTACTAACTTACTGAGATCCCAATTTTGCTGGGACTATGGATGGCCATTTTGGTTTCTTTGATAATAATAATAATATTCTTTATTGACATACACCTCACAGGACATACAAGACATTAAACATGACAGTGAAAACGTACACAATAGGCGGCCTTATTGCTAAACAGCAATCTCTTCCAGGCAACCCATGACAGTGAAATAAATAAATAAGAGGAACAAGAAGGGGGGTGTAACAGGTATGGTAAAATAAATAATGTAATATTATGATACGAGTCTGATTTTTTTATGCGATAAGGGTAGCAAAAAGCGTTTGCCCCCCTTGACGGCAAGAGACCACCAAAGACTTCTCTGCGATACCAAAATTATCAATCGCACCGTTGCCTACCCTGACAAGACCCTGACCCAATCTCCTACCCCGTGGAGCCCTGGGGGCCAATCGCCTTGGAAAACGCTATCGCTTACGATTTAATTTTGTTATATCTAGCCACCTGAGGTTTTCAAATGCCTCGCGCTCTTTATTTTTCTTTTGCATTGTTAATAATAATATTAAAAAAATGAGCGTGGAGTATTTGAAAATCTTTAGCGGTCAGAAATAACAAAATGAAATCGTAAGCGATAGCGTTTTTCAAAGCAATCCCGTTAGGCGAATGGCCCCCTGGAACCTTACTTACCGTGAGAAACACAACACCACCATAAGGTAGTGTTATTATACTTTGATACTAGATATAGCGAGTTCTCGCGACTTCGTCTGCGTGGTGTAATTGGTTTCCTATTTAAAAAAAAATACTCCTTTAAATTTTAGTTTTCGCCACGAGTATATTGTCTTATTTACTTGTCAAAGGTCCCCTTTATCTTAATACCACATTCATTAAAATATGTTTTCGGTGAAGGCACAAAATACGTAACAGACAGAAGGGCTGGATTACTTTTTTTCTATTTATATAAAAGTTATATTTAATAATGGTGATAGAACTAGATGTGATAGAACAAGTATGCAAATTAGTTTTTAATAGCACTAAACCTAGACTTGAGGTCATTTGTCCAGGTTGTCATCTATCGTCTCTTCTTTAAAGGACGTATAGTTTTAAGATTAGATTAATTAAGTCTAATTATTTTAATTAATTTCTTATTTATACTCTTCTAATAGTGCTGTGGTAGCTTTTATACCTAGTTAGGAGGGTGGCAATCAAGAATATGACCCGCCTGATGATAAGCGGCAACCATAGATTATATACCACAGATTATCAGCTGATTAAAACTCCTAGAATGAGGCAAGGTTATCCTAAGATCGATATTCTAATACCATATAGCGATGGAATTGTTAAAACATAATACATAATATACTAACTACTAGATACTTAACAGCTTGCAATAATTTTGCAAGCGTGATTCATGTCACATAAACTCGCGTGTTTGTTTTGATGCAATGTTTACGTTTAAAGGATTTACACAGGTGATTATACTTTTTGTACAATCTTGCTCGAAACATGACGACCTTAAACACAGCTATAAACACTATTATACATTGTAATTCCGACACTATAGTCTGTTTTAAAAGTGGTTCCATGTAATCGGTAGGTAGTCACTTGTAATCTTCCTCAACATTGACGAAGTTGAAACTCGACCCATTTGGCTCGATTGGGAGCTCGATCAACAGAATGCGCCTACATCCAAACACCTCTATTAATAAACCTTGAACGATCTTTTGTGCTTTAAGTTTCCTTGTAGGTTATTATTTTAACTAAGCAGTTAGGAGCCCTTTTTTCAAACACACCAGTTTAAAATCGAACACCTTAATAACACAAATTGCTTTTTTTTTATTTGAAAGTCTGACAGATGATTTAAATTAAACATTTAAATCTATTGCTCGGCAAGCGGAAAATTGTTGAGACATTTTAGACAAGTGACTGAAACTAAAACACGGAATGGGGGTTTTTTATGTCGAATGAAAGTCAGTGACAAAGAGCTCTTGCCGCGACATGTACGATTTATAAATAGATCCCACGTTTCGGAACTCGAAAACGTATTATTATTATTTTTTTTGCCCGACAGTTGCTAGGTACTTATTCCGTGTTTTTTCTAAGTAGGTAAGTACATTGCTTTGCGCTTGAGCGTGCGAAGAGTCTGGTATCGTTCGACACGGAGCACTCAAGGTGAAACGCTTGTATTATCAAACAAATGTTTCGATAAAATAATTGACAGTAATGTAAACTAAACTAACAGTGTACTAACAGGTTAGCGTAGCATCAGGTTGGATAGTATGTGTAGACTGCAGGTATATAAATTTTGATATACTGCCTCGGCCGTCTGGTGTGGTGTAGCAACTAATGCGTAGGCGCACCGAGTGACTCATCCAAGATGGCCGACAATAAGTAATTACAGTCACTCTGGAAACCTTCTACACATGAACACCTTATTTAATAGCTCTCTGTTTTTGTATTTGTTGTCCATGTTAAATACATTGCTATTATTAGTGACAAATTTGTTATAATCGTAGTGAAATGAAATGTACAGATTTAAGTTAAATGCATAGAGGTATGGGGCTAGGGTGAAAAGTCAGGCCAACTTTATTTTATGCGCTGAATAAATAAAAATCATAGTAAAAGATAGAGAAACTTATGAAGAGGCACCGCTTGTTAGACTAGACTACATCCATCTGGAACTAAAAGATGGTTGAGTTGTGAGATTTACAGATTATAGTTTGATACTTACAGAGATTAATATAGTACGGCACAAAGATTGTCTGTCTGGAAGTGATTGCTTTCGCGCGAGAAGGTCGCTCGTTGTTGCAAGAAACAATTAAGTTAGGGGAATTAAATTTTAGAATTATTTAATTTTATAAAAATAAATTAAACGAACGTATTCCAATACATAATAAACAAAAGTATAAAAGTACCTACTAAGGCTTAGGAAACAAAATTGGAGAAGTTCACCGAAAATTTGTGGAAAAACAAATGGTTTTGTTCGTCACGGCCCGAAAAAGTTTTTACAAAAAAAAAAACAATTACTAAAGTTTGATAATTCGGACAAACTGCAGAAATTGGTTATGCTCCCGCGAGACGGACGGAAATAACTCTTGAATGTTTTCAATTGAACAAAAAATCGGGAAGACCTTTAGGAGATCGACGAATAGGACAATTCCAGATTATATTAAAATTCGAAATACATTTATCATGTATAAAACATTTTGGATGCACGGGGAAGTACGCTTCAGGTGTTTTTTTACATTTATTTATATGAAAATAATGGTAGTTATACTTTTATTTTTTTAAACATTTCACTGCTAGATATTTAAATCTAAAGAAAATATTGCTAGAAAATAGTTCCACGTGGACCAGGCAGCAGGCGGGGCTCGAACCCGCAGCCTAAGAAATGATTGCTAAAATTCGACAAAGCCATCAGGGCCGCGGTAGAATAATTGTAAAGTATTTATTTGAAGGCAACCTTGAGTAGTACGCCGTATCATATATCACATTTTCTGTCAATTCCACCAAGTTAATAATATTTTCACGGGGTTAAGTAATTAAAGAAATAAACAGCAGAATCCCATTATTGACACGGCGTCACTTGCCATGTGTTTGTGATGCCGAGCTTGCCACGGCATTGCGCCTGTGCGAAATAGTTGCGTGTTCCTGATCGAATTACACAGGTCGCGATTCTCGCAACGATCATAAACATCAGCGGGCTGCCCTCGATCACGCATCGTGAGGTAATCTTTGAACATCCCACCTTACACTCGTACATTTGACAGCTCCTTAATCATATAATAACGTCAAAGTTTCTATGAAAACTGAGTACCGGGACGCTACTACTACCGGATGTATGGACAAACTGTCTCCTTCCATGCAAAATTTAACGCAAACGATACCATTACGGAGCTGTCTATGTTCATGCTTGGGCCTCAGTGAGCACTTCAATTCACACTGCGCTACTACCGCTACCCTAGCTCACGCATCGTGGCGTAATCTATAAACATCCCACCTTACACACGTACGTAATCGATGATCTTCCACCAGTTAGCACTTTACTTCACAGTACGCTACTACGGCTACTCTATTTCTCTTTCGCGTTGTGACGTAATTCATGAACATCCCACCTTACACACGTACGTTATCGGTGATCTTCTATCAGTAAGCACTTAACGTGACACGACGCTGCTACCGGTACCCTAGCTCACGCATTGTGACGTAATCCTTGAACTTCCCACCTTACACTGGCGTACTTAACCGATGATCTATTACCAGTAAGCACTTCACACTACCCTACCATCGCTACCCTAGCTCACTCATCTTGACGTAATCCATAACTATTCAACCTTACAC
The DNA here is from genome assembly GCA_902850365.2 of Chilo suppressalis. Classification (NCBI taxonomy): domain Eukaryota; kingdom Metazoa; phylum Arthropoda; class Insecta; order Lepidoptera; family Crambidae; genus Chilo; species Chilo suppressalis. The sequence goes on along the minus strand of OU963917.1, from coordinate 10,110,775 downwards.
ACGTACGTAATCGATTATCTTACTAATGACCAGTTACTAATGACCACTTAATGACCAGTAAACACTTACTTCACACTACGCTACTACCGCTACCCTAGCTCACGTATCGTGACGTAATCCTTGAACTTCCCATCTTGCACTGGCGTACTTAACCGATGATCTTCTACCAGTTAGCCCTTTACTCTACACTACGCTACTACCGCTATCCTAAATCACTCATCTTGACATAATCCTTGACTATTCCACCTTACACACTTACGTAATCGATGATCTTCTACCAGTAAGCACTTCACTTCACACTACGCTACCACCGCTACTCTAACTCACGCATCGTGACGTAATCCTTGAACTTCCCACCTTACACTCGTGTAATTATCAATGATCTTCTACCAGTTAGCCCTTTACTCTACACTACGCTACTACCGCTATCCTAGCTCACTCATCTTGACATAAACCATAACTATTCCACCTTACACTCGGACGTAGCCGATGATCTTAGATCTACCAATAAGCACAGTAGCGTAGCGTGAAGTATCATGGAAAGTGACTTCATGGGTTATCTCATATTGAACTCATTTTTCAAATTGACGACTCTGTATATAATACAGGGAGAAAAAAACAGCCCTTGCTGAGTTTCTTGCCGGTTCTTCTCAGTACAAGGTCTCCCGCCGTAGATTTGCGAACCGATGGCGTAGCTTTTCGACATTCACAAGTGCTTGTAACAGCCTAGACTGAATAAATGATATTGAATTTTGAATTTTTTGAATTTTCATGACGTAATCATTGAACATTCTACCTCACACTCGTACGTAACCGTTGCACTATACTGATCCTAGCAGACGTATCAATTCGGAAAGGGTCGTCACCGTATCAATTCGCGAGTATTGTTTGCTTTGTTTTACTGCAACGCACAGTAATCAGAATCGTAACGTAATCGCCTCGCCTCGGACAAGTTCGTGTCAGAAGGTGTAAACAGCCATTTTACTGCAGTTTAAATGCAATCTGATTGTATCGGTACGTTGGCAAAGCATCAAAGATTGCGACAACTTGATATGTGACATAGACATGGATAGATACATCATCCATCAGTAGCGTAGCGGATTTCCCGTTTGATTGTGCACCCAAACCCAACAATATGTTTTCCCTTAAATGGTAATGCCCAATTTACTATGAGTGCTGTCCCAAGTTTGTAACAAGTTATGACTAGTAAAGATGGGGTGGCCAACCCTACTGTATAATATAGTATCCTACTATATTCGGGTCGTTACGTTCCCTGAAATATGGTTGAGCGGAGCGATGCCTGGTTCATGCGTCATGCTCGTGAACGGGTGCTGCCAACGGAGATGAGTCTGCCCTAACTACTTTGATAATGAAGATGTTAAAGTCTAGTTACACTTACTTTAAATAACACTTTTTGTATTTTTACTGTATGACAGCAATCAAAATGCAGGTAAACATTTAATGTATATTCCTCATTATATAATGAAAGGTGACTTCATGAATCATCTCTGAAGTCATTTTTCGACTTGACTTGTAAATAATAAAACAGGGAGGAAAAAACAGCCCTTGGTTGCTGAGTTTCTTGTTGGTTCCTCTCAGTACAAGGTCTCCCGCCGTAGATTTACGAACTGATGGCATACATTCTAGACATTTCTGAGTGTTTGATTATTAAAGAATTAAATAATATATTGCTGAAAAAATATGTAGTCGGCCCAACTACTATATTTTGCGTAAAGCAAACTTTTACCAGTAAAATCTTTCTTAAAAATAAAAATTAATTTTTATCATGGCGCAGAGCAGCAAAGAATATTCACTGAAAATATGAAAATTCTACCCACATACTATATTTTGTCATCTACTATGTTTTTAAAGTAAAATAAGTTGATAACCCAAAAGTTCAGACATGTTGTATCAATTTTCTTTAATCATATTACAAAGGTTTATATTTTGTGCAAGGAATTTTGTTACATACAAAGAAGTAATTGCCGATTTTATTACCTATCCATTTGAAAAGATTTTTAATAGATACTTTGTCGTTAAGTTTTGCGTTTAACTTGCACGAGATGGAAAATTACTGCCATACAAATATAATTACTAATTTAGAAGACCTTTCATTTCCGATAGGGCCCAACATGTTTCAAGACCTGGAACGATATCGGGCATTCTCCTTAAAATATATCTTCTATATAAATAAAAAGCAATTGCTGTTCGTCAGTCTCGCTAAAACTCGAGAACGGCTAAACGGATTTATCTTATCTTAGTCTTGAAATGTTCGTGGAGGTCTAGGAAAGGTTTAAACAGTGAGAAAATATGGATAAATTGCGAGGAAGAAAGTAAAAATAAAATTTCATTTGTCTACATAAATCAAATTATTGTAAGCAGTACGAAGTACGCTGGGTCAGCTAATACCTGATAAAAATAACAAACTTATATTAATGACGTAAATCGACAGGCATAACGGAGGGCTAATGAGGATAATAATAACAGTTATTATAATCACAAACAGGTAAATTAAGTCATTCGATTTAAATTTCTATTTTAGTTTTTTGATTTATTTGAAGTCTGTCATTCATCAGTTTTTTGCCAAGGTCTTTTATGACATACTACAGGCAACTCAGAAGAAAAAAATATTTAATCAAGTGTAATAAAAATTAGGTATGAGTAACAAATCGTACTCTGTGTCATTAGTTTATTCAAGGTGTCGCCTACTCTGGAGGTCCCGGATTCGAATCTCGGTGGGGGCAGATGTTTGTGCGATGACGAGTATTTGTACTGCAGTCATGGTTGTTCAATTTGTATTTCTATATAAATATACTTACATATGTATCAATATATATGTATTCTATCCGTTACTCTAGTATCCCATAACACAAGCCTACAGTGCTTACTTTGCTTTGGGACTAGGCGAATTGGCGTAAGTGTTAGAAATATTTATTTATTTATTTTATCAAGTATAAATTTAATAGACGTAAATTTCGTTTTTGAGTCGGCGGACCCACTGGATACGGAAAACGCAGGACTGTTGTGTCTGGATCCCTAGTGGAGGCCTATGACCAGGAACGGTCGTCCATCGGCTAATGATGACGATGATAATGATAATTTTGATATTTAATGATTACTTGGTGGTGTGGCAGGTAAAACTGCTATACCAGCTATCTTTGAATTTGGTCTCCATCGCTTAACATCAGGATGGATGGAGTGATTTGTTCGGTGTTTTATAAAAAAGTGACAGCATTTATTTTTATACATTTTGACCCATTTGAAGCCCGCTTAATGGCCGCTTCTTCTTATTATGATTGAATTACCGCTAATAAGTGCCTCTTCAATTACGCCGTGACGTGGCGTCACGAAGCGCGTTCTATCGTCTGTACCACGGCGAGTGTTCTGAGGAGTTATTCTCTCTTATCCCACCTTCTCCTTTCCTTCAGAGGACCACGCGCGCTGGCCTACGTTGTCACCGTCTAACTGTGGCCACAATTCCACGCGTACAAAGAAATTTGGTGACTCATTTCGTTGTCGCACTATCCGTAAATGGTATGCTCTGCCCGCTCACGTGTTCCCTCCCTCTTACAACCTGGGATCCTTTAAAAGAGGCATGAAGAAGCATCATGCAGGCCGCCAGGGTGAGGATGGCTGGTGTGGCAGGTAGAACTGCTGTATCAGCTATCTTCGCGTCTGGACTGTGTGAAGGTGACTTCACTTAACATCAGGTGGGGTGGAGTCATTTGTCGGACCTATCTATAAAAAAATAGGAAGAAGTACTAAATACAGTGAATGGATTTTTCATGACGTAATTAAATTACCTTGTTAGTCTGCTGCAAATTGTGAAATGACCTAAACCGCTCCTTTCCAATTTCAATGACAGAAGTTTCGTTTCACGTGAAGTGTCAATTTATTTTTAGCTATATTATAATGTTTACCTGTTTGATTAATTGTAAAAAAATCAATTTATGCATTAAATTTTAAGTCAACTCACGTCTCGGCACGGCTTTCGGTCTGCGATCGTGGAAGTTAAGCAGCTTTGGCAATGTCCGATGTTTAAGATGTTTTTTTTAGTGTAAGTGAGTATGTATCTGTGTCTATGTATAGTTATGTGGGTGTGTATGTATGTATGTATACACCATTTTTTTTATTTGCAAGTGAAATTATTAAAATCATTCATTATTAAAAAAAGGTCCTTTGCCGGCTGGGAATCGCACCCGGGCCGCCCGCGTAGCAGGTGAGCTTTTTTCCACTGAACCATCGATGCCTGTTGACATAGTCTAAATTTTTGATAACAATAAAAATATAAATGCAACATGCTAAAGATTAACAAAAACATTTGTGGCGATGTAATAAAAGATTCACTTAATTTTTTTAATAATAATTACGTAGGTACTATTAATTTGTTTTTACTAAATACGTAGTATTTTTTTAGCTCAAAAAGCATTTGTTTGACACACACAATTTTTGTAAGATTTGTTTGATTTTATGATGAAAAAACTAAATCTCTTAGTAATAAAATCCGTTCAGTGTTTACTGAGAAAATATTGCTCAGACAGACACAGCGGGGAGTTTGCTTACATATCAGCAGCCGGGAGTGAATTAATTGGGCGAAACTTAATACAGCAATAAATAAGTACCTACATACATAGTTAGACTACATCCTTACTTCCCTTCATGCCGGCACTTCACTTGGCTAAGATTCGTCTTTGCTATTTGTAAACTTCACAGTAGTCTTTCCTTTTCATTCCTTATAAAGCATTCAAAAAACCTGTTAAACACAGACTGTTGTCAAGTTTACAAATAGCCAAGTTAAGTGCTGGTATCAGAGATTTAAATCGTAATCTCTGCTTCTATTGATGGAAAATATGGCAAAACACTACGAAAAAGTAAATAAAAGATACATACTTATAATAGTAGCATCCAACATCACACTAATATTATAAAGGCGAAAGTTTGTGAGTGTGTATGTTTGTTACTTCATCACGTCTAAACGGCTGGAGCGATTTTAATAAAATTTGGTATGGAGTTAGCTGACACCCTGGATTAACACATAGGCTACGTTTTACTGCGGGGAAAATATCACTAATAAACCGCGGGTAGTACCGCGGGGCACAGCTAGTTACAATATAAATCTAGTTCCCATTCCAAAAATGCATGCGTTTGAAAGTTTTTTTTATTTACATAAATAGTATCTTGACCATTAAAGTTATATTATGTTATGTTGGAAAACTTTTTCGAAAATAAACTTTACACTTCAATTAATTCTGTTTTCACGGCTATAATCTATCTGTTAATAAAAAAATCTAAAAATTATTAGCAGTGTCATCGTAATTAAATATAACTATAAATAAATTAATCTTCATCAGCTAATTCTTATTTTTTTCCTTTTTGTCTGGTTTGTTATAAAACCATTGTATGTATAATAAAATAATAACTCTTAATTTATCTAGTCTCAAACGATCAATACATCAATCAAGTCAGGCCCAAATGATTCTCCCCAAACAAATTATAATATCTCAGCAATTCGTAATGGAAGAAGCATCCTGTTTGACTGTTTTCTTTACACTCTCATTACATCCAATATATCAATCATAAGACCGCGAATTGCACTTTGAGCTTTTAAAATGTTACTCTTAAAATTTCACGTACTCATGCATAATTCAACCAGACACCGATTGTTTTGAAAGCTGCTTGGTAATATACTACCGTGTTCCATCCATCCCATGGCCCAGTGAGATGCGTAAACATTTTCCGAGCATCCGCGCCAACATCACTCGTCTTGTCCAAACACTAGTTTAAAAACGAGTTAGAGCCAACAAATAATTTTATTCGACAAGTGGGTTTTTTAATGTGACGACTTTTCAATTTGGACTGCATCAAATAGTTACGATGATAGGTCTCGAGGTTGTTTAAAAGTTGGAGGCGTACGCGTCGGTGATGTCGTCATTGATAATGTTGTTAAGTTAGTAATGGAAACCTTGTAAAGGAAATAACTTGAGAATTATGTGTACAAATCGTAAATGATCGCTGAATGAATCATTATTACTGTCACAGTTACAACTTGCAATATGAATTGTTATTCATATTGCAAGTTGTAACTGTGACAGTCATCAATGCTTCTAATTTGAATTATTTAATACGATATTGTGTACTTTCATTGATATTTGAATAGCTACTGTCACAACCGCTTTATTACATTACCTAATGAGAACTTCATTGTCAACATTCTTAAACACAAGTCTTGTCAAATAGATAGTTAAATTTGAGGCATTCGTTTTTAATTTATTCATCACACATGCTATTAAAAGGAATTCTTCTCAGAGGGAGGCATAAGCTGTTGGAATTCTCTACGGTCCATTAATACAATTAAGATCTTTGAACGTGTACGATTCGTCGCACGGGCGTTTTCGTTTAAAAACGTTCCGAGTGAGGTTATTTTCAGCTGATCCGCGTCTGGCGAGGAGCTATTCGAAATTCGAGACTTGTCGCATCGAATTTATTGTGTGGCATTAGCTTTATGAAACTTTCCAGACTCGCGTCTTGGAATCGGTGCGAGGGGAGAGGTGATATTCTCCTCTTTAAATGGATAGCGACGTTTATTATCTTGTTGCATTTACTTAAATGTACACAACGTTTGAATCTAGACTTTGACTCCCATCAAACACAAAGCGTTCACAGTTCAATTGATACTAGATTTTCGCTCCCATTTCCATTCCCATCAATCACAGCGTTAAGAGTTTACAAAACTTCATAAAAGAAAAAGGTAGTTGATGAAATAAATATAATTGTAATAAGTTATTCTTATGAACGTTAACTACTTCGGTGTACTTTGATGTTATTGTTGGCTTTTCGATTATCTGAAATAATGATAATCGTAATTAAAAAAACGTTAAAATGTTTGTGTCTGAAGTCTAGTCTAGTTTTAGAAGTAATGTAAGAAGGAATTTCGTATTGCTGAGGTCATTTGGAAAACGGTGCAATGGTCTTTGATGAACCCGTTTGCTAGGACCATTATAACTAATGCCGTATCATACCCGTTACCGTTACATTGATAAACCATATGCAACAGTTAAATTGGTAATCCGTTTATCTGACTGTGGCACTGGCAGTCCCAATTTGCATAAACAAACGCGCAGTGCTTGTATTGATGGTGACATTTGGACTATTAGGCGGCACGAAGTTCGGCGGGGCAGTTAGTTTTTTCATTATGTTGATTCTATTTATTGCTTTAATATATCGAAGTCCCCTGGCCATCTTAAAAGTATCTAAATATGAATAAGGTGACTTGCCCTTTTGTAAACGTGTTAGTACACGTTTACACAAGGGCAAGTCACCAAGTTAACAAGGGCAAGAAGGAATTAAAACATCCAAATTTTCCCTTGCCCGCATCCTCTATGAATTCAGATCAGAACCACTTATTGCAGAATGACCCAGATAATTGTTGCACTTTTTAGGCGCTCTTATTTTTATGTCAAAGAAAGTTTTGGGTATTAAAATTATGTTTTGTATGGAATATGGTGTCATGGCAATAAAACACTCAATTCAAATCAGATTGAAAGTGTTATCAAACCTTCAGATTTGCTGCTGCGGCTTTAGAGTTGGGACAATATTTATTTAGGCACATTTGTGATCCCATAACTATTCGCAATCAGAGAGAAGGCTATGACAAAGGTAAATGAGATTCTAACTAAACCCAAAATGAAATCGGTATCTTCTTTGATTTTGGTACTCAAATAAAGCATTTGCTTATTAATGAAATAACTTAATTTTTATCATTATAATCAAAACCAAGACAACTAAAGTGTCACCCTATATTATGTTCTCGAAATCTCGAGACACTTGCCAGCTGTTTTCATATGTATCAGTTATATTGATTATACCCCATTTAGCTTTTAATGTGATTCATAAATGTCTGGGAATTGATAAAGAAATGTCATATAGGTTAACAACGAAATTACACACGTCATTAACATTTGGTATTGTATGGATAAATGTAAAAAACAAAAGAAATGACCGTTTAAAGCGGGAAACAGAACATAATTGTTACAGAATTGATCGATAATAATCAGTTACTTAGTGTTACAGTTACAAAAACAATATGTTTTGTAATTATGATAGACCGAACAATGTTATCTCGTTGTTTAGGTAAGGTTTGATCAGATTTTGAGCTAACGTCAAGAATAGAATTGAAGGTCAGTACTGTGATAACGCGTATTACTACACAGGTTTTCTTATGTATATGTTACCACAATGTGTTTAATTCGGCATCAATACTTATAGTCTAAGAGCCGGTGGGAGATCGACCTTCACCGATCTGATAACCCGATGAGACATATTTCAACGAAATTTAGGACCCCTCCCACCCCCTTGTCACACGATGTCACACTTCGTCGATCCTTTGCCTCCCCTTTTACGTGTGACGTAATTTATGGATGACCCTTAATGCCTTGTTTTATTTAGGCCTTACTATTATTTATCTATTATCGAAACCGCCTCCCGCCATAGATTTGCAAACCGGTGGCATAGCTTTTCGATGCTTGTAGCAGCCTAAACTGAATAAACGATAGGAATTTTGAATTTTATGATCATTTTATGGTTATAAAAACTTCATTCTGCCTTTTGTCTTGAACTGAAACTTGTTCCTTGTTTATTTTTGCTGTAAATTGTGATGTCGCCAACATGTTGTGTGATTGCAATGCATGACCAGCCCCTCTAGTATGACCACCGAAACGGGATATGATAAAGCTTTTTATCGAATCTCAACTGTCAAACTCCACTGTAGTCTGACAGTTCATGTCGATATCCCGCTTTATCATATCCCGTTTCGGTGGTCATGCTAGAGGGGCAGAATTGAAAAATGTGATTTGAATCCTACAGTAATTGAATCTCTGGATTGAAATGCAGAAGTTACTAATAAAATGTTGTGTTTAGATATAAAGTGAAATATCAATCTGGTATTATGGTCCAAACCAATTGGATGCTATTGTCGGTGCGTGTGCCTCTATTATTGGTATCCCGAACAGCGGCCGCTAACTGGATATGAATATACGCCACTTTGTCGCCAGCTTATTGAATTGAGTGACACGCAACTTGCATAATACATGACCTATCTCAGCACTGGCCCATTTATTAGCGAGACTCACGATCTATACGAAGTGTTCCATTGTGCTCTCGCGTGCATTGATATAAAGTTCCGCACTGGCATCCTTATAAATGTCACGAATAGATTTAATTAAGCCCATAAAGTACGGGAGGCGTATTATGCCCTTATATTGTACATCGTTATGTTCTGTAATGAATTTTGCTTTCATTGTTATAGCTGCGCTCCTTGGAAAGTGCTAATGTCCTCGAAATAATAATTACGAATATAACGGTCCTGGTAACTGAAGTACGGAAATGTAGTAAATACCAATAACAATATGCTAATTAATTAATAAGAAAACCGTTTGCTATTTATTTGGTTTTCTACCTTTTACCAGAGGTCTGTGTTCAAACGGTGTCGGTTGAAAATTACCAGGTATTTTTAGTAAAACCAATGCACCGTTTCTATTTATTTAATTTTAAGCATCGTGCGGGCACCCAGTACCTCTGCTCGGTCACGTCACGCGCCGGCGCCTTTTGCGGCAAAAGTATTATAATAGGTACGCATTTTAAAGGTACCTACCAACCGCTCTACGAGTTACTTTCAATTGGACACTATTACTGTAGCGCTACAATTGATTTTCGCTTGTTAACCGTGGTCGAAATTTTCAAGAAACTTCTCAAAGAATGCTAGACTTCTTTTTTTTTGACTCCTTACTTACTGAATGCTGATCCAGCGCTCACTTATTTATTTGCTTTTGGTCTGCCGTTAATAACTATGCACTAATCGGTCTAGCGTACGATGCTAACAATATTTTTGCATTCAATATAGCGTGATAAACATCGTAACTATTTTGATGTTGTAGTAGTATGACGTCACTGAACATAGTACGCGTAGTTGGTATTCCATTAAACTTATTGAATACCACTCGAATAGCCGGTTCCGCATCGCTTACCTCAAACAAAATAACGCCCTGTCACTATGCAGTTAAACGTTATATTAACCATTTTAGTTGGTAAACAGTGGTTCGATGATTGTAAACTTGGCAATGGCCGTTGTACTGGCAGCTTTTGTTACCTAAACAATAATTATTTTGTATTATGAGAACTCTAATATTTATAAATTTGACTTTTTCCATTATGGAACATTTTCACTGAAACATCATTGACAATTTTATCAATAGATATAATTTGCTTTTTAAAACTTCTTTTGCATGAAATCCGATGCATACTATATATTACATTTTCATTTCAAGTCAGCTCCTGCAGATTCAATTACAGATAGTTCGGCGATTTTGCTGTCAAAGTGATTTATATAAAACTGATTAAAATGCCAAAGGTATGGCCAGTTACTACTTTTCCAAAAGCGACGGGTTAGAGTAGTCTACCGAAAGGTTGACATCGCCAATTCGATAAAAGGGTCAAGTGATTGTCACCGAAGCACCAATCAATATGGATGAATGGCTTAGCCAAGTTACGCTTGGCACCAACCTTTGGCATTTCCGTTACTGTCTACTCTGCTATTAGCGATTTCCATGAATTGAATTATAAGTACTCGATTTCACTTCAAAATGACAGTTTGGAGGCAATTTGAATGGCGTTCACTTGAATCATCACATCAATTAGTTGATTATCTTTTAAATTGCTGCCATTGAAATTACTTGTAGATATGAAAAAAACCTATTAATAAGATTAATTGCTATTGATGTCACTTTAATTCGATGCTTTCACAGAAAACATATAGGCATTACCACAAAAAAATAGACGTCCATTCAACAAGAGTTTTAGAAAAATGTATTACTCAATTTGCCTAAACAAGGTTTGAAACCATCTCTAACTTTTTTTTTTATAGTAAGACCGTAAAACAGGATTAAATTATGAAATCATTCCATCTGGCGTTCTATATTTATTAACTTTTCCCATTCAAAAGTTTAAAAGGAATAATTATATTAGCATAGCAACCTGTTACTTTTTAACTGCGAATTGTTTAAGCTACAAAATCGTTTTAGCTACAATCGGCCAAGGTACTTACGTTCCATAGTCAACACTTGTTGATTTCAGTTATATTATGGTGAGTCTTGTGCTAATTATGCACTTTGCATGTTTGCGGTGCATAAAATTACACCGATTACAATAATTTAGTTCGCGACACCCGCGGTAATTGAGTGGGGCAATTTATTCTTGGCAATTCATCAAACTTGAATTGAGTTCACAACACAATTCAGTGGTTTGGCTCTCATCCCCAAAGATTTAAAAAAAATCTATATTGGTTTGTGCTTCACCGCTATCATGTCTGATTGAAATTTAAATGCCTATTCCTATACTATTGTTTACAGACTCGCAAAATTTAGCCAGGTAACAAACCTAACACCACAAGAATTCTAGTGTCGAAAATTTAATAATTTACTTAAGAAATTACTTGTTTTATAAAATTAAATAGGAGTGAAAGTGCAAAAGATGATCAGAAATGCGAAGTCGTAACAATTAAAAGCTTTCTTTGCATTTGAACACAATTTGGATTAAACAAAAAATTGCCTACATTGTTTTATTGCTCCTAAATATTTACTTACACGAACAGTTGCCACTGAAAAGTAACTCAAACAATAAACTATTTAATTTAAACTTTTACTTCGTGTTGGTTGGTAGGTTAAAATTAAGTTTTTTTCACTGGTAATGCGAAACAATAACCACTGCGCTTGGTTTTAGCTTTAAAATGTATATTTTATTTGCAATTTTCAGAAGATTGGGTTTCTGTTTTCTGTTCCGCTATATTGTATACTTTATTTTGTTTTTTCTTTTACACTATTCTTCTAAAAAGGTAGGATCAACTTCGAGTAAGCAAGTCGTGTTATGAGCGTTCATTTTATTTTATAAGCTTTCTATATTTTCATTAAAAATAAAGTAGTTATTTTTTCTAAAAATTTGTCAAGATGCCATGCCAATATGGAAAAGATACACATCTATTTATTCTAATAGAATACAGTACATTTTCATTGTTTGCCGTCATCTTTTACTATCCGCAGCTATGCAAACAACGATACTTTCATTAATTACTTAATCTTATACAATTTCACATAGGAATTTAATTACTTAGCCGTAATACGAATAAAGGTCAAAATTGATTAAATCGTCTTTTATCGCAAATTTCACCTCAGCTATACTTGAAAATGGTGTTAGGTGCCCTCGTGAGAACAATTTGATTACTTACATTTACTTTTAAATAAATTAAAAATACCAAAACATTGGCTAGAAACACGTTTCACAGATAAGAGCATAACTTTTTATGAGAAATATCGCTTATATCTCCTTTTTACGCCAATTTCATCTTAGCTCCACTCTAAAATAGCGTTAGGTATCCTTGTGAAAACAAATTGATTACTTTTCTGTACTTTTAAATAAATAGATAAACCAAAACAGCTGCCAGGTTTTGTGAGGGTCCCGCTGCTGGATGTGTCTGTTACAACGTCTGCTAGTTTCGCTTCATACTAATCGGGCATGATCAACTTTTGATCACTCATCCAGTGGCTAGCATTTCCTTTGCAAAGTTTTGCTTTCCTTAATCTTCGCAATTCGCATCTGAAATCTATTAAAACTATACCTATCCTACAGAAACACGGACTCCAAAGTGGACAGACAATCTATAGCATGGCGTAAAGGTTAGGTGCTGCAATAGATCTAGATATATCCAGACCTTAAGGTCTAGCTGAGGGTGTAACTTCAATACCTTGCAAATAGAAACCGTGACCTATAAATAGAACGAAATTCTGCTACTGCCGTTTATCAACAATATAAAGCCTGAGAACGCAACTCAATTACTTAAGTTCTCATTATAAAACGAAAAGGAAATGATTATAACGTACTGTAAAAAGTCGCGTTTCAAGGCTGGTTCACCTCTGGTAAGGCCTGGCTTATAGCGGCATGTTCACATGCGAATCGAAGATGGCGTACAGGTCAAGGCAACCCATACTCGGGCGTGCCTTACGAGGGGAAACCTTGTTACATAAACTGAAACCAAACCACAGGCCAAACTAATGCAGATAAAAAAAAATAACATTCATTTGTTTTAAATCGGCAGTATGACTACTGCTGAAATAGTCCCATACCGCCTTATAACAAAACGTAGACTAAAGTTAATCCTGGAATGAAACAGATGATGTCACTTTTGTTTGTTAAAAACAAGAGCATAAGGTTTAAAACCAAGACTAATAGCGTTTTGCAATAAGGCGGAATAGGTTAATCTTCTTCTCTTCTCTTCAGGACATTTAGCAGTCGAGAAAAAAAAGCGACGTGTAAAACTTCAATAAAAGATGACGTAGCGGGAAAATAGATATTATTATTTTTTAAACAATGTTTTTTTATTTAAGCATTAAACTGCATGATTTTATATTCTTAAGAAAAATATTCACTAGAAAAAAATTGAAGTAGGCCAAGGGATCGATCTGGAGTCGAACCAGCGTCCCACAATCTGAATGCTACCGTTAAGCAAAGTTGACATTTAAAAAATTACGTTACGTTACGTAAAAGTTTTCTGCTCTCTGCGGCCATTCTTTTGGTACCCCTATTAAAAAAACCGCCATCTTGGAATGTCGCCGGGAATATTGAAATTATAACAGTATTGAGTATATCATGTTGTATTGTCATCAGAACTAAAGATGTTTGCAAAGATAAATTCAATCGGATACCAAGATTTGGAAATGGTCTTACGTACATACATAGAACGAAGAAGTGTTTTTATTAAGTTATAATAAACTTGTCAAGTTCAATTGTCTCAGGTAGCACTCAGACCTTTTGTTTTGGGGACAATTAACAACTGTTTTTTTTTATACGAGACACAACTAATTACCCCACCCCACCTGATGTGAAGTGTAAGTGGAGTGCAGAGGCTGTGCCCTACTTCTTTTTTTTAACTACTTTCTTTTTAATCAATGTTTAGGTAAGCAACTGAAAGAAATATTTTGATTTTAAAATTCGATAAGAATGCAAAATTTATCAAAATCAAATTAATCCCAATTCTTATCTACATGAAATGTATCAAACACTTAGTTTTTATCGAATCCAGTCATATCTAAACTCTATATTTATTTTATAACCATAATTGATTTTGATATCTCTATCTTTAATAAAACCTTTCTCTTCCAGAAATAGCAGAACAACAATGTATTATTAGTATATTTAAACATCGAACAGTCATAATAATATCCTATAATAGTATAAAACCTTGATCGCATAACAGTTCTCAAGCGACTCTTATATAACTTTCACAGTGGCTAAGTGGATTGAATCCACACTTTTACACATTGTAGTATGTAACGAAATGATTGGAGTCTCAAGAAGTACATTTTGCAAAATCTTAAAATGACAACATAAACAGAAGTTATCTTTTAAAATTAAATACGTAATTCTTTGAAGATTTAGTAGTGACGTCATACAAGAAAATGGCATTAAACTAAATTACCATACGTAACCACTAGATATTATCATTTCCTACAAAATTCAAAGCAATTTTCTCTACCAATCAATGAAAGTGCTTTTAATTAAAAAAATAATAAATTCTTTGTCGAGTGTCGTAACATTCATTCCGTTTATTCCTTGGTCTCGTCTCTTTCATTCCCACCGAAGTCCTTTTCTGGCGGGCAACCTACATAGTTTCCCTGCCAAGACCGTACATATCGAACCGAAAACGCCATCCAGTGTATAGATTTTCAAATCAAATATATGATTAGAGGATCTTTAGATGTTTCTTTGATATAAATGTATGCATGATATCAGCTGAATGTTACTTATTAGGAATATTGTGGTACTATGTGTACGGAAAGTGCATAAGTAGTAAGTACGTAGGGATAACCTTGATGGTGCAACTGAGCCGGCCTCCCGCCGCGTCTGCCCGGGCCGACGTTCGATTTTCACTTGGAGCATCAGCGCGCTCGTGTCTCGCCCGGGTGGGCGTGGTCTACGGGCCGGTCAATAGCACGGCATCCGCCCTCTCCCTCGCACTCGCCCGACACACATATATACGCGTCCCGCTCCCCCCGGGGATGATTGAAACGTCTGATGCCGCAGGCGCCCCGCGCGCCCCCTCGCCAAGGACGTTCAGTGAATCCGTCCCTCTCTGCCTCGAAAGCACGTGTCTCCGTTACTATTTCTTATAATGTGTGCCCCCTTGGTGCCGCGCAAAAATTCACAATCAATTATGAGTCAAGTGCCTGATATATTTGGTGACAAATTCGATGCCTGAAAGGAATCCAAAAGTCGCTTTTAGCGATGAGTGAGGAGCGCCGTTTTCTAGAACAATTTGTTGCCCCTTAAAGTGATATGGAGATAAGAAGATTTTCCGGGAACATCAACTCTTCGTGTTTTCCGTCCTGTGTGTTTTCTTGCCTTGCTAGTGCGCTCGGGATATCTTCAGGTATGTCGTTGCTTGAAACATAATCACCCATGAGGCATCACATATTGGGCTCAATAATTGTCTGTCCTGAAAGCGCTCTTACACGTATAGTGATGCCAGTAAATATGTTTCAGTATCGTTATATTTCCATAGACGTCGCCTGGACGTCGCCGCGAGTCTAGACACATAATGATTATACATCGAGCCAACAAGGGCGGTTCTTGAGATCTGACTCACCCGAATTCGTCTTCAACATCGATCGTATCTCGTCTATTTGTCGAAAAGGTCAGAGAGTGATCACTTACGACCCATTATTTAAATGTACGCTTATCAAATTATATTTTGCTCTCTATAAGTATTTGTGGATAAGGCAAAGTTTAGAGCTGTGTGATTACTTTTTGATATTGTATGAACAGTTAGTTAACCATATATGCTTTCTTATCTATATACGGTGACGTTATAATGACATCATCGATCCTTATTTGCTGACGTTCGCCATTGCATACTGATTCACGTCTACAAAATTCTTTACAGGCCACGCCAATCGTTTGTGACTTAATCTTGGCAGGGCCAATTTACACAACCGAATTAACACATTGTACTTCACAATGGCTAATAATTTTACTTAAAACATGTTTTTTATAATAAACTTGGTAAGTTTCAAGCAAAAATATTATTTTGAATCAAACCTACAATATCTTTTTGGTACCTTTTCAATAATTATAAAAAGAGGACATTAAAACAAATTGCGACTGGTGTTATTTTTAAATCACTATACTCATTCGAACTGCGGCACAATGAAGTCATCACAATAAGTCACAATTGTAATATAGAATTGTCGTGTGTATGAATCATTCCCTTCACACGCGGGCTTCTCGTCGCTAGTCACTACGTCCGTAAAATTTTATAACACGAGACCATTCAAAACTAATCCTGAATAATGTAACATTTTCTTCATAGATTATAACGATCCTTAAAATTAATTGTTCTTTGTTTGTCTCGTACTTAAATTTAAGCATTTTACGATAAAACGTACTAATTTTTAAACTTTAACAATTGTTTAATGTCGCATCAAGCGAAAAGCACGCCTATGCGGCTATCGCGTCTTTACGACCTGATGTCTGGAGTAAATAATGACATCATCTAGGTAGGCTAGCTAAAATTCTGCAAATTTCTGTACAGCGTATTATTTTGATCAAGAACAGTAGGCTGAGTTCAATAACATTTTCGGTCACACTGTTACGACATCACTGTTAGTAGTTTTACGTAATGTAAAAAAACATCACGCTGTGGCGTGCTATAGTGTGCAGGCGATAACCACGTCCGAAGTCAACTGTTTAAGTTTTATTTTTCACACGGTTTATTTTAAAATGGGTTATTATAATGCAATTTGCCTTGAAATCGATGTAATACAGTACAGTGAACAAATAAGATTACATATTATTACTAACAGTGAATGTTAATCTCGTATAAATTACTAATTTGCTGCAAATGGTCATGTTGCTGATATGATAATAATTTTACTGCTATATTTTTTAGCATAATGTTTATATGAGATTTGTCGTATTGCGATAGCCGTGACGTGCACACCATCATCACAAATGATATACGCTATCTTATTTATTTAAGGTTTTGTTTATAGAACAGTAGGAAGGTTACTTACTATCTCAAGTGTCATACTTGTCATTATATCACAGTACCCTGTGCAGTTAGCACCATTTACCTGCGGCTGTGCAATTATAATTTTACTTAAATTTACGATAGTGCTAAATTGAGTGTTTAAAAAACATCAATAATACACAAGTAAGCAAAATTTGTCCTTAAATATTATCTAAACGTACTCTTGGCTGTTCATAGAAGTATTGACGCTTGTGTTTACTTACAAATCTCTTAAAAATGAGCTTTATATAGCTATTAAAGACTGTCTGAATCGGCAACTTGTGATCAACAGTAAAAATAGTGCACCCAAGGTTAATAATATGTACCTTACTAATACGTCACAGTAAGACGCTTCGCCAATATTTGCACGGCCACCCCAACCAAAGACTGACCTTAATTGGTTATTTGTCCTTCCTCCTTGGGCCCTCAGTCCTCTCTCATTGTGTACTCTACTCCCAAGATATTGAGTTCTTAGGGTTGTTAAAATAAGTTCGACGGCAGACTCCTCCAACGTTTCGAGGTCAGACAAGTAGTCTTGTGTTGATAAAATTGCCTGATAAATCAACCTTTGAAATTAGCGTGGGAATTTAGAGATTAAAGATGTTTATTCAAACTCAAAGCCTACATCTATAATTTAATTTGTTTATAAAAAAAAATTACTCCTAGCTGTAGCATTGTCGCGTTGTTTATTTAAAAATCTTATTCTAACTATAGTATTGTCGCGCTTGTTTACGTACGCTAACCCCTTCACCTATTTTGCCTAATGCAATGCCTTTCCTTCAATTTATAGTAGGGACTTAAAATACCCGACCGCAGTCCCGGCAACGCAATAATTAATCCGCACAACACGTACACGTAAGCCGGCACAGCGTGCCCTAAATAGAACCGAGCCAACTAAACCCTCAGTCTAAGGCGAATGGCTCCGAACCGTAGTAGGTACTCGGATTCCAGTTAAACGACGCTACTACTGCGAACTGCATCCTGTGCGATTTCGATCTACTCTGAATGCAGACAATTTAAGCTTCGTAAATTACTCATTGGTGGCCTAATGGACTTACTGTTTGGAACGCGGAAATGTTAGTGCCGACACACGTTCTTCCTTAATTTTATCGAGTTGTATTTTATGCTTGTACGGAACATAATTGGTTCTCCATAATTTATGGCACTCGAATTGCTAAGTGCTGCCGTGTAACAGTTTCCCTGTTTGTACGATTAATATTGTTTTTTTCCTCGTTCCAGGTCGCCTCCTGCAGCATAATAGGGAGCCATACGCCGCGGCGGAAAGACGGGTGCGACACGCACTCGTGGTACGTCACTTTTTTTTTTTTTTTATGTCTGTGCATATTTTGAATTTCAGCACAGTCTATATTATTCTTTATTTTGGAACCACATAACACCGTTATTTTAGATATAATTAAACTATACGAACTTTTTATAATAAGTGATAGAATCAATGTTACTGCTCTAGAGTGGTACTTAGCTCTTCAAGCGCCTCTTTTGGATTTTAAAAGTTTCTGGTACAGATTATAAGTAAGTACAACTGTTCCTTCAAAAAATGCTTTCGGTGCGTTGATATTTCCATGAGGCTGCGTGCTATGAATAAAAATGACAAGATACTTGAATACGCCCCGTAAAAAAAACGCAAGAATCTCTGAAAACTTTAAAATATTATTTTATTTAGCATTGATTTGCTGCCATGGAATTCCTTGTGAAATTTTTATTGTTTGATTGTATGTTTCATTACCTTTTTGTAACGCTTTGAAATTGTATCATTGAATTCAAACACAGATGGTACAATAATTGTGAAATTTAGTATCTATGTTTTGCCATTCATGATCGTTATACATTTTTCAATATTGCTAAAATACTCGTATATATTCTGAGCACGTGTGATTTGGGCTCCCTTATTGAATTGCGAGTTAAATACGCGTGACACCACCTCGTTCTAACCGCCCGGAATTGTGTGGCCTTTTTAAGAAACATTTCAAATCAAAGATTTTTTCTTTTTCATTGTTTGCCACTTATTTAATACAGTGTTAAGGATTTGAGTTCCTTTCTATTGTTAATTGCCCCTTGCTCCATCCTAAATTGAAGAAATTGTGCATATAATATGCATTTTCTTAATCTAAGCATTGTCCATTTCTGAACGGGTGATAGAGACAAATCATAGAAATCCTTAGAAATCCGATAGTTTCTGTGTATAAGGAAATGAGAGGTAGGAACAAATTTTCGAAGTACTGTTTAACATCTGATATAGTGCGATTCAAACTTAATGTTGGCTGTGAAGTTATCGCCAGTCGCCGCGCAGTTAACGAAATGTGGGTGCGCGTGGGGTTTCTCCGAACTGAAATAGTTGCGCTCGCTTTGCAAACTTTACAGCCGCCATAAAGTTTGGATCGTATTATACCCGCGAAATTGTCTCCATGGAATAATTGGTTTACCATATTATAATCCCTGTTCTTTTTCGAGAGCCTCTCTATTTCTAAGTATACCAGTTATCAGAAAAAAATATTCGGCGATTCAAACGTGAAAGCGAAACAGATTGACAGTGATATTTGTTTCTTAGGTTTTCACGCACATCACTCATTAAATAAAACTAGTTTTTACGGGTTAATGCACGAAACTTTATTTATTTATTGACGTTTCGCAGCCTTAATAATTATTCTGACGATGCAGACCTGAAAAGGCTGCGAAACGTCAATAAATAAATAAAGTTTCGTGCATTAACCCGTAAAAACTAGTTTTATTTAGATTGACAGTGACTTTGGCATTCTAATAGTTTTATGGATTTTAAAAGCGTATATGAATATAGCGAAAAGTTTGTAGTAGCAAGAGTGCAAGTTTCACCATATCAATACAGCTAATTTCTACAAATCTATCCGCTAAGTTTAATATTAAAAATCTGAAATTAGGTACTCAATATGAATCCAAGTCATATAAAACAAAAAAGCTTTATAGCACTTAGGGAGCTTGACACATCACGTCGTCGCCGGCCGACGAGGGCGAGGTTCACGCAAATCGAATTACGTGTACTCGGGATAGTGTTTCGAGATCGTCTACATTGTGTTTGAGTAAACCCATCGACATATCAACTACACGACACCTCTTTCGTGTGTCATTTTCTTAATGATATTCTCAAACAGTACGAAATTTCAGAACTTATTCTGTAGCTTTTACTTCAAAATAATTTTGTTTCGTTTGTGCTAATGATATCACTCTTATTAGTATCGTTGCAGTTGGGACGACTAGCTTAGCGATAAGCGTGCCTTTTGAAACTTTTTTTTTCTGTATACTTTTCTGTTTTTCAATAAAGTGTTGTGGTATTGTAATACTGTAATTATCTTAGTTGTCGCATTATTACGATCTCTGTCACGCTACAAATTTGGCACTGGATAAGCATACCCTGATTTAAAGCTCTTAACATGTAGAAAAGTATATACCTTGGTAGAAAATTATAAATTTCGAAATTTAGTACTTATGTATACGCTTAAAATAAAACTTTAGTAATGTTACTAGGAAGTGAAGTACCTAAAGGTTTACCTTACTATTTATGTGGAATACATTTATATTGCTCATTTTATAGGCTTCAACAATGTTAGTGGCAGTACTTTGTTAACTCCAATAATAGTCAGTTTACTACTCCAGTGACATTGTTGATACGGCAAATGACACAACCAGATGACTTTACAATCTTGAATCAATTTTCCATAAACTATACCAGGAGAGCTCATGAATCAATTTTCGCAGTCCAAACCATTCTATTGTTAGTTATTCAATTTTACAGCCGAACTCAAATCTGAACGGATTATTGTTTAGAGACCGTATTTAAATGCTTTAACTGCAACACGAGATACCAATGACGTTGGCTATGAAACCATTATTGTGCCCGAGTCAAGAGAATACAGACGAATAAATGAAATTACAGAAATCTGTGGCCACCGTGTGAAAATTCACGATCATTAAATATAATTTTACGACGGTTCTTTTTCTGTCATTGTTTGGCCATCAGGAATGGAATCGTAAAAACTTTTGTTGCTATTCGCAAACAAATAAGTACGTCATGGTTGGATTTGATTATTGTAAAAGAATCCTGTTCCTGTTTGCCAACTTTAAAGCTCGTGTTTTTAACTGGTTCTTTTATAATGGATGTACCATGCTTTGTTATTTTTAGACCTCTTTTCAACATAATTCCTGTAACGTAAATTGGGGTATTTGAATAAATTTTTGAAGAAATTAACATGCGTATGAAAATTTTGAGGCTATAACTTCCTCTCCGGATTCTTATTAATTGGCAGAAGAGAAAGGAAATGATGTCCTTGTTATTGAAAAATAATTGTTGCTGGACGTGGAATTTCAAAGCGATCTCTATATTGAAACTAGTACGATTATCTTCTATTGAACAGTATTCGAGTTCTTCTTTACTTCGTAATTTATGATCAACATCACTGTGATAAACGAATGCTGAAATTCCGTTATAGTGACGTCAATCCACCTATATTCATACCGCACCAAATTGTTCTCGCATCAGATATTTATTTCTCGGATGATTGTCATGAAGATGTAAATATTTATAAGGCTCACAACAATCAACTAAGACCCAAAGAAAGTAGCGTAAAGAATAATACAATTACATAATGAATGATTCATAATTAAGTAAGTATCTTTTTGTAGGAAGGTATACCTTTGAATCATGGCTGCTTATATATATAAGCAGCCATGATTCACATAAAAATGGAATATTTTACTCTAACGGGTTCCGAACCCAGGATCTCAAGGTTAGCAACACTTTGAAAACCGGTGTACATTCCACGACGGAGGTCTTCAAAGTAATAATTTACCATTTAGGGAACATGGATGATAATAGCTTTGAACCCAAAGGCTTAACGTGATATCTGAAGCAAAGAACTCAAGATCAGAGACCACCCATCACATGACCGGTCTTTGCAAAAGTTGCAAACTTGTAAACCCCACAAAATTGTATAAACAAAACTGGAGAATTGCTTCATTGTCCCATCCCATGTCGACGAATATAGTTTCCAGACAGTTTGATAATCGAAAAATTTTTATCTTCCTAATGATGGTCTACGTCGCAAGAGATTTTATAGTATCTAAAACTATTTGTGTGACGCAACTTCTGTTATTTTTTTACTGTATCAATGAAGTCGAAACGAACTTTTTGAATAAAATTTACTACACATACTCATACATGCTGGTCTAACGGGTGAATCTCTTGCTATAGTGCTACTGATTTTTAATTCGACGGAATAATGACAAGGTACTATAACTTGAGTCGAACTAGTTCGCTTATTAAGCTTATGAAAATTTTGTCATTCTCATCAGTTATCGTCATTTGAAGCACACAATTCATGCTCCGCCGCCATTTTAACGAGTCGAGTAGAAGACGCGACGTGCGTGAGCAGAGGCCCAGGCACGAATTTTGACAGCTCCAAAACCTTGTCGCACCGTCAAAGTTTCTATGAAATCTAAGCAGCACCGGTCGTAAGAACAACCTGATTCCTTCCATTCAAAATTTGACGATGACGACACCATGAAGGATCTGTCATTGCTCGTGCTGGGGCCTCAGCATGTCTGGTATCGCGAGACTAGTTGCGAACGCGAATATCGGTTTCATAGTGTTCGTATCTCTCCTTATAAATGTATGTGAAATAAAATACTCCGCGGCGACTAATCTCCGAGACTAGAGTCGTATGTCCGTAACACAATGAGAGACGGGCTTAACAACACTTAAGTCAATCATATTTCATTATTTAAATGAGATATCGAATGCTACAATCAGTTTTCATAACAAAATTAAAGCAATTACTTCAACCGTCATTCACATTGAAGTTTATTGATAATTTTATTGACTTAACGCCGAAGTAAACAGCTTTTTAATGCAATTTAAGCTCATGAATCCAATCCCAAAACAAGTTAACGAGCGCTTTATCCAAGAGTAAATATAATTCAGACATAACCATTTTTGCTTTTTTACCGTTGGTTTAATTAACAAGCTGGCAGTTTGGTTTTTAGATTAAACTTTTTCTGAATATTCCGACACTTGAACCCTTGATCAACTTTTAATGAAGCCCATCGCCTCAAAATGGGTTAACACTGACTTAAATAGAATGCTTTCCTTCTTCGGTCCGTTTCAGTGATAATAAGTTATAGGGGACAACATTTCTTCGTATCGGTGTCAACGTCTTTATTATTGAAAACATTTTGCTCTTAAAAGTTTTATTTACTGTTTTTTACGAATACGAATTTACTGTTGCTTTACTAACATCTTTTGGGTAAATAAAGCTCTCCAACAGCTCAAGTAGGAAGAAGTCCTGATTAGTTCTAGCCAGTTCGAATGCCAGGACGTGTGCTGAATTCTGACTCGTTTGTGCCATCCCCTTTGGTATGTCAGGTAAAGAACGGAAAATGTAGGAGCACACATAAAACTTACTCCGCCTTATTTCAAAACGTGGACTTGACTTCGGCTTCGTTTAAACCCAATGCTGTATAAATCGGGTTAAACTTTGGTTAAAGTTTAAATCAGCGCAAGATTGAAGTAGTTAACGACTCATATTATATTCCGATTGTTCTTATAGTCAGTATTATCCAATCCAATTAAGAATATGCTCGAGTGGTATGAAGCTGGATTTATAATAATTTGGAAACATTCAACGTGGATTTAATACTGTTTTCACAATTGGTAAAGCAGTAAAAGCAGCAGTAATAATTTGGTTGAGCAGTGTAAAAAGCTCGCACATTTGTCCGGCACATCCTGACGTCTTGACCACGTTCGCAAGACTGCCTAATTAGCGGTGACACCCCGTCGTCCTCACAAACGTGCATTGAATAAGCGAGTAACCCCATTTCAGCTTCTACGCATTTGATTACAGCTACAACATTACCAACATTTCCACGTCGCATTAGAATGATACTAAGGCAAACGGCTTTATTTTCAAAAGTATTCATAATCTACCAATGTATACCCTAGGATACTACATATTAAACTAGCACACTACTTTTTTTTCTCGGTCTCATTACAAACGTTTTACCTAAAAATTGTAAAGAATAGAGTAATTGCAATTTTTCTTAACAATGCAACGTAGCAAACTTTTAGAAATCTTAATTTATACTAATATTATAAAGCTGACGAGTATGTTTGTTTGGTTGAACGCGCTAATCTCAGTAAGTACTGATTCAAATTCAAATTGAAAAAGTATTATAGAAAGCCCATTTATCGAGGAAGGCTATAGGCTATACTAGTGGCCCGCCCTCGCTTCGCTTCGGTGTAGAGCTGTAGTGTAGACTATAGTTTTTGTTCTCAGGCGTGTATTGTACACAATGAATTTATTTATTTAATTCTTTTTCTATGATTCTTTTTTTATTGAATAGGTAATAATGTTAACTTTTTTAAATTAGGGATGAGTGAGAGTATTATAAACGTAAGAGTAAACAAATATAATCAGAATGCTCCGAACTGCTAAGCTATCAGGAGTTACACGTGTTATTGTGAGTCAACCATAAAAGATAGACATATTGTTGTGGGATATTTTTTCAACAATTTTATGTAGAATATTTCCGTCATACTTGATTTCTATGTAACTTTAACCATTAAGGCTGCACACGCGACGGAAGCTTAAAAAATGGAGTAACTTCTCCCGTTTTCCCAACATTTCCCTTCACTACTCTGCTCCATATGATTGTAGCGTGATGAAAAGTATACTATAACCTGCCCAGGAGTATGAAGAATAATTGTACCAAGTTTCGTTAAAATCCGTCGAGTGGTTTTTGTTTCTATAAGGAACATACATACAGACAGACAAAAATTTTACTGATTGCATTTTTGGCATCAGTTCGATACTGATACCAAAAATGACCCCCTGATCACCCCCTGATAGTTATTTTGAAAATATATTTCATGTACAGAATTGACCTCTCTACAGATTTATTATAAGTATAGATAACATCATAATGAGACTAATAGGAGTGGAGCATCAATAAAAAATGTTGCGAAAACAGGAAAGAAATATTCCTTTTCAGAGCTTTTTTTGCGTGCAGTGTATGAAGACATTATTGTCCTCTTAAGTTCTAAAAAGGCCTGCGACAACATACGTCTATCTTTTAAAATTGACTCACTAGTAGGACCTTTATTAGGTAATCAAAGTTGTTCTAAAATAATGCTTTATCTGCGAAGGTGTTTTGGATACTTTTTACCCAGAAAAGGGTCAAGTTCCTAAAGGAATTTTCAAAAAACTTAAATTTAGCGCGGACGCAGGCGGCTGCTAATGTTTTACATATATCTTACCACAACTAAGTAAGTCTAAGTAAAATCGTAAAATATCTGCTTAGTTGTATTGGCAGTTTTTTTTCATTGGTTTGATTTTAATTTAAGCTATATGTACAAAGTGGGTGTCATTAACTATATTTATTTACACTCCACGTTATCTCTGTTCGCTTTGCTCATCATGACATGGTAAATCTGCTGCTAACAACTTTACTTTGCTAATACATACGCATATGTATAATATTCACAATACATGTATTATGTAACTCCATTACGCCTCCAATGATATTGCTGTAGGCGTTGTTAATTATCGTTCCTGTGTTAATATTACGTGTTAACGTTACTTCAACATTTTATGGCAAAAATTAAAGAACGGCGTCATATTAGATAGAATTTGACATTACGTATAAGTAAGGTTATATTTTTTTATTAGTTTATTCGTCTCGCATTTTCGCTTATCTTTCTCATCCTTGTACAAAGTGAAAATTCTTATCGTATAGTGATTCATCTGAAGATTGTCTCCTTTTCGTGTTGATAAGATTTTGAATTCATTGTCATTACTATTAGTTCATCGATAAACCGCGTTGAAAGCAATTTGGTATTGGAATCAGATATACGAGCATCTTATTTCTATTCAAATTTTTTATTGTGTTCATTCTTCGAAAATTATTTTATCGTTAAAACGTTTATTATTATGAAGTGATAGTGAAGCCTCAACACATTTCCTCTTCGCGAGCGTTTACATTCAAGTCACGATTCTCCTACTGCGTGTTCTCCCACGAAAATACTTCTAATATTTTCTAATATTTATAAGACTTAAGAGACGTTCTTTTTTATTTCCTTCTCTATACGAACCCATGTAAAGTTTACATCGGTCTCCTCAACCATTTCTCAAGATAAAGTGTTGGATAGCACGTGTTCGGAATAAATAAGACGGCGTATGGTGTCACGTATTCTTGGCGTTAAGGGTCTGGACGGTGCCTATAAATGTTTGTGTACGATTGCTGATTTCAAAATCACAGTAGAGGTGTAGCTTTTTGTCCATTATATCAACTATGACTATGAAATGCCATTGCTCCTTCTACTTTTATTTTGGGTAAATCGAAAACCAATTATATATCTACTAGAACGTGTGCAGTATAAAAACTAGAACTTGAGAGAGTCGCTAAGTCATGTAGTGATGCTGCTTACGAGTCAATTTTCAAACTTAGCAAGTTCGTAAAACTGGATCCGTCTTAAAGGCAGTTGCAAATACCGGATCTTTCAATATTTATCTTGGCAACACATAGATTCATTCCCTGGCCAACTGTAAAGTAAACCTGGGCAGATAAGTGTGAAAGAGACTAAACGGTCGATAGTTAGTCTGTATATGGATGGACTCTTTTTGTCTCTTTCTAAAGAGTTGTTTATATGCGAGTGTCGCTTAGTGCATATCTATGTTCACATCACACCCAGTCATCAACATGTCTTCTACAATATGCAAGCACAAAATAGATTCTGCTCTTTCTTCAGTTCCCTATTGTGTAGTGTTACTTGAAGTTGGCAGCGGACGGCGCGTGTCGGACAGACCACGTCACTTATTTAAACTTTCCCACGTTTCCTGTTAAGCCGCCCGCTTCCCGGACGTGACGTCATCGATGCCGTCGATACTGCAGCGCGGTGTCACGCCGACTTGCACTTTAATAATTCAGGTCACTCGATCCTTTTTTTTTCTAGATGACTCGTGCATTTTGCCGAAAGCCACTTTTCAGTTTTGATCGAGGGTTGATAAATGTCCCCGCGAACTTTTTAAAGGCTTTCACGAGGCTATTAAAAATTGTTATCGCGTAGGTATTATACACTGCTAATGCAGATGAAATTGCCGCTGTCGATTTTTTAATAGCAGTCATCAGATTGGGATTTATACGTATAATTTCTGGTGGAATAGGCGAGGCATTGGTAAAAGCCAGTGAAATAATTGTGTGTAGCCTTACAGTAGCAATAAGTCGAGCCCGTAACACCAGGTGCGGCCGGATAGCGCCGCACGCGAATGGCCCGTAAATCACAACTGTATTGGACACCTCCACTGTTTATTATAAGAAATTGATCTTTATTATTTAATGAAATGCAATTATCCACTTTGGACGTTCCTTCCGACGACGTTAGAATCTACCGACATTTGAGCTGCTTCCGCTTTTTCTTACTAACACCGTGGCCAAGTGGTTTGTACGCCGGGTTTCATGGTGTCGCAGACTGGAGATGTCCCGAGTTCAATACGAGCATTTGTACTCCAGTCATGGATGTTAAGTTCTACATAAATATACTTATATATGTACATTATAATATGTATTCTATCCGTTACCCTAGTATCCCATAACACATGCCTTAAAGTGGTGTGAGTGTTGGAAATATTTATTATTTATTTAATGTTATTTCAGCTGACATGGCTGAGCTTCTTTTTTCTTCACAGTCTGTATGTTATATTTCGAATAGTCTAGATTTCATGCAGCATTCATTAATCCGTGCTAAAAGAACATGAACTAGTAGCGTTCGTAACGATTAGTTTCGTATAGAACTTCAACTATGTGTATTCCTGTTCCCTTTATCCCCGGCATGTCATCAATAACACCTTTGTTACCCGAAAGATCATCGTTGTAATTACGTACGCAAAATTCAGCTTTAATATATCAGGGTACAAGGGTCATTAATCAATCTAACCACGAGGCAGGCAGTTCGGCACACATCGATTAATACTGCGCACAGTTGTATTAGGGGCACTTTCAATCAAGATTGTTTGCTCGGTTGTGCCAAGTTTGCGCTGAATCGCGATGATTGACCCACTTTGCTAGAGTTTCATAAGAAATGAAACGGGTAAGGTGCATCGGTAATCGGCGTCTGCGATAGACGTGCAATTTCGAGCCGGAATCCGGATAGTTCCAATTTCATATCCCTATCTGTAAATCTACTACTATATAAATGCCTTTAAAGTTACCTTACTTAGGAAATATGAAGATAATAAGAAACTGAATGACATCAGGTGTACTGCCGAGTAGTCCATAATAATAGTCCATATCATTGTCACACAGACGTTGATGTTGACGACAACCGTGCACCGGGTGCGAGTGCGACAGAGGGGTGCGGGACATTGTGGTTGACGGGGGGATAGTCGCGTGATGAACCGCCAATGAAAATGCTAACTTTTTAAGGGACGCGAGGAGGGTGCATCTTAAACTGGGCACTGTGGTTGGTCGTCGGAGACGAAACATTTGTAAGGCAAATTGTAGTCTGCCAAGAACAATCATCGTTCGAACAACTAGCCCAAATATAAAGGAAGTAGTAAAGCAACAGCCAGCGTTTTGATTCCGACTAACTATATACAGCCCACACCAGGGATCAGAGGTCTGAGGATCGTTATCACTTTCATCCCCATCATTATCATCGCCATCATCACTTTCATCACCGACATCTTGGTCCTTCGAGCCGGATCCATTGTCGAAAAGCAACAGGTACACGTACTTTAACAACCACAAAAATATTTTATACTTCCAAAAAAAATTATATTGTTACCACAATTTCACGTTCAATAATCGGAGATTCCTAATAGCTAGAAAACATAAGACTCAAGAACAATTTGGCATCTAGTGTAAACTCGTAAGATTTCTCTGGCAACTGCAAGGCGAGCAGATCCCAACAAAGATGGCCACTCAGCCGACCTAATTGCCGGCCGTTCAACGGCACTCAACCCGGATGCTGCAGCCCTCAGGGGACAATCCACTCCCACTCTGGAAAGGGTTAAGACACGTATTCGAGTTTATTTTATTGGTGTTAGGCTCTCGGAGCAAGCGCTTTGTCTACGCTAATCTTTCATTGTTTCTTTTGTTGACTGTAACCTCCAATTTCGAAACAGGCTCCTTGTTTGAACACCAGGTAGACCAAGCAGTAAAACAATATGTTTTAAACGACACTGTTGCGAGCGCCATCGTCGCGATCCTGTTACGTCGGGTCTCCAGCGCGTCTTTTTTACCTTATACAATCAACAAAAACATATCAACATTCACTACACATATTTGTTTGCATCAACAATGTTTTTGCTTTAAAACACGTACACAAGGGGGGTATTGTTAGATCGGCCATTTTTTGACAACTCGAGCGGGGGCATATTAAGAGATTACTTATATAATTTTTTAGAGATTTAGCGAATGCCTTATATGGCACCATGTCCGCCATTTGCTTAGTTATTTTGCAATAAAGTTTAAATAAATAAATAAAAAAATTAGGCATTAACTGCTAGAATTATAAATCTAAAGACTCTTTCTCTAGTCAATTTTTCTTTGGATTAAATGCGCCCAATTTAATACTTGAACTGAAATACTTCACAATCCTTATTGGGAGCGGTCTTTCGAGTCACCGCATTACGTCAGTACTCATTACGCAGCTAACCCACTACTACGCTAAAGGTCAATGTATCGCTCCTGACAGCCAATAATATAATTGCTCATAGAACACGCCAAGTTCCATCACATACTAAAGTCTGTACTGTCATATTAGTTTGCATAAATATGCATTATTTCCGCATGACATACTCGAAATGTTCAAGTCACTCGTAAAGTCCACCCCCTTCTTTTTCATCCTCACCCGTCTCGACTCAATGCGGTTTATGAGGTACTTAACCCTTTTGGCAACTCTCAGTACTTGTCGCTCAGTTACAAAAGCTGAGATTATGCATATTTTTAAACTTCCGCACACCCATTTTAGTTACAGGCTGTTTGCAAAATAGAACACCGTCTTTAAAATCATTAGAACATGAGTATAATACAGTAAAGTTTAGTGCAACTGCTGTATAATGAGAATGAGGGGTATTATAACAGGATTTTTTCAGGGTTTCTCGGCTCTCGGCTCGACTTCGCCTCGTGTGATAATCATAATCGTGTGAAAAAGTATCACTTGACTATTTTAAAACAGTTGCATACAAGACTTTGTCTACACCCATGATTTGAATCCGCTATATAAGATTGTAAAACCAAGAACTTAAAATCATGAAAAGTTTCGTTGTGGTAGCAAAGCACGTGTGAATGACAATGAATGTTCTTAAATAAAACAAGTTTTAAAAATCTTCCAATGAAATATCTGAACGCTCAATAAAAGTCTTTCGAAGGTAGCTCGACAAAGTAAATACAAAATGATTATTCTGACGATGCATTCCTGCAAAGGTTGCGAAACGTCAATAAATAAATAAAATCAGTGCATCTAACCCGTTGAAACTTGTTTTTTTAATGGTGATCGCACATCACCATTAAAAAACCTAAGAAACAAATATAATAATGTTCTTTTTTGAAATTCATTGATGCAATAAGAATGTGGCTCTCTGATGAGATGAGTAAACCCTTTGCGCGGAAGGAAGCGAAGGAGTGTAATTATGAAATTTAAAATAAATAAATAATAAACATTTCCAACACTCACACCAAAGCCTAGCCCCAAAGTAAGCACTGTAAGGCTTGTGTTATGGGATACTAGGGTAACGGATAGAATACATATACTGTACATATATAAGCATATTTATATAGAAATACATATTAAACATCCATGACTGGACTACAAATGCTCGTATTCATCACACAAACATCTGCCTCCACCGGGATTCGAACCCGGGACCTCTCGAGTCGGCGACACTACTAAACCCGACGTACAAACTTCTCGCCCACGGAAGTCACGTCACATCAAATTAATACAACATTATATCATCCGTTTGGATTCGGATGATATTATGCTCATTAGGACGTTGGATAATTAAATGTTGGCAATAAATAACTATTTCAGAATCTTTTATAAAGGTTCTAGAGCATGAGTAGATTTTTTTTTATTCTATTAGATCCATGGTTATCCTAAGTAAGCGTATACTATTAAAAATATAGCGTTAAATTGATATCGAAATAAAATTTACAGTCTGAATGTAAATTGCTTCATTGAGTTCGTAATATTCTGATGAGTTAGGTATATATAGAACTTCTAAGCATACCGATAGTTCCGGACATTTATATTTGCATGGCATTGAGGCGTAGCCATCTCATTCTAAGCACATCTAGACACTAATAATATAATAGGGATGGGTAAAAGTAAACGAAATTTAGTCCCCAGTTAGATTATCAAATATCATGGACACTTATTACCTCTTGTCCATCGACCAAAAGATGACAAAGATAAAGCGTGTAATTTATTTTTCATTCCAATTAGCTGAGCCCCTAAGTAAGCACCGTAGGCTTGTGTTATGGATACTTGCGTAACGGATAGAATACGTATATAAGTATATTTATATAGAAATACATATTACACATCCATGACTGGAGTACAAATGCTCGTATTCATCACAAACATCTGCCCCCACCGGGATTAGAACCCAGGACCTCTCGAGTAGGCGACACCTTTAAACCCGGCGTACAAACCACTCTTTTTTATTTTATGCTCCAATTTAACGCCTAGTCTGTCTATGAAGCGTAAAAAATTACAATAGTCGAGAGTAGCTCTTGAAACTCCATCAATTCATACAAACAAGCTCATGACGACCCATTTTATTACACCTAAGGCGCTTTAAATTATGCATAGCGCCGAAATGAGGCGTCAGATCATTTTATAGGGCCATAAAATCAGTTATGGCTTTTGCAGGTGAACCTATGTCATGCAATTCAGATACTTCAACTGAGTAGTATTGATTAAAGCTGTATAAAGCTTTCACCTTACATGTGTACATATTTGCCGCCCTAAGCCTGAGGGCTGATATGGAAAATATTTGGATAAAGTTTAACCGAACAACTCGTATTCATACATAAACTTGCAGGCATAATATATAAACAGCACTCCTATAGCTGTAGCCTATCACAACAACGCTACTTTTGGGGCATTGTTGGGTCCAGACCAGATGTTGATTATTGAAAATTGAGAAGTAGTAAGTAATTAAACAAACTAGATAGGAACAAATGAAAATACTAGATAGGTTTAACTGAGACTGAATCAACCCACCAATAAACCAAGAGTAATGCAGTTACCGCTAGGGTTCAATTGGATGATCTGAATTAAAATCTGAATCTAATAAATCCAACAACGTTGGACAACAACGCTCTTTGTAACGATGTTATTTTTCATACATTCCAATTTATCGAGATGACAAATTTATTCAAACAACGGCGAAATTTAATTTATCTTTCGCATTGCTCTTGAATCCTTTGAAATCGTTGGTCATCAATTCTAATACAAATGTAATCAGCAAGGATTTAACATAGTGCCCACTCCATCGCGATAAAGAACAATAGAATTTCATCGCCCAGCATAATCAAAGAAACTCAGTTATTGCAAAATTATATTCCTTAGATCTCGACCCTTACTATCTCTTTGTTAATTTGCCGATGTTATATGAGTATTGTTTTTAATTACAACAACTTTATCAAAGACAACTTTGTCATTGTTTACTTTGCTGCGACTGTTCTTTTGTCAAACAACGCTACCATCCGAATCGCTTTTTCTTCCTCTTTCATATGCAAAGCTTTGCCCTTGCCGTAAAGTTCTACGCTTTGAAACATGTGAATTGTCAATTCATAGATCCTTTATGAATGTCGAGTACATTAACCTGCTCACTCTTTGGATGTTCGAAAGAGACATCCAATTCGTTCTGGAAGACCCGAGGTAACCCAGTATTAACGTGAACCCCTCTTAAATTATGCACCG
Organism: Chilo suppressalis; assembly: GCA_902850365.2. NCBI lineage: Eukaryota > Metazoa > Arthropoda > Insecta > Lepidoptera > Crambidae > Chilo > Chilo suppressalis. The sequence goes on along the minus strand of OU963917.1, from coordinate 10,077,692 downwards.
CCTAAGTACGAGTGCATCCGGTAGAGAATTATCGTACAATACTGCTTGCTCAGACATGCACCAGTAATTTAAGTTTATATTCTAATGTTAATGACTCAAAACCTTTCGAGATGTCATCAAAGGTCCTCTCGTTTGAAGATACTTTGACACGTTATGAAATTGCGAGGGAGATGCCTTCAAATAACGCTTTATTAACAATTATTAACCATATTTGACTTTTTGTACACTTAAACTTATACCCATGTCTCATACTTTTTACCGTTGTAAATGTGATAATTATGTATGTCACATAGTGTGTCAAACTTTTTGATATTATTATGGCATACAATTTGTTATTATTGAAATTATTAAGTTCAGTTTTCTTGCATATAATGGGATTGAAACAAGCGGTGAAACACTAGTGCAAAATGTTTATCAAAGGTATCTTTGGTTTGGCATTCATCAAAAACTGTAATTTAAATAAAAATAGAGATGGTTTTATTAAAAGAAAGAATTAAAAACGTAAACGCGCTTTTATTAGCTAACAATGTCATCGTTTAAATTTACCAGCGGAATAGCAGGAGTTGAAAGGGGCAGGCAGGACAGCCCATCAGTCATTCGCGCTCACTATACCCAACACGGGGAGACTGGTACGAACAACTCCATTCATCATTTCACTCGCGTGAAACGTTTTCGCGTGTTACACTCAGTTCGGTGGGACAACCAGCTTTCGTTGTCAATACTGTTAACGAATCTACGATAGTCAGTATCGCAGATGTACGAAGTTACTTCATTCTCTTTCGATAACAATATTCTTCATTCTTTTATATCGCTCAGTTTCATGTTATGTTATTTCCATTGTTATCGTTGTGTTTGCTGGAATACTATGCCCAAAAACAAATTTTAATTTTGTATTTATTTAGCAATTCATTTTTTATATTATATAACTTAATTCATATCCTCTAGCCGAAAAAAATATTTCTTTAATCGGCACCCATTGTTACTTCTTCTTTTAAAATTGAATGTGGGATTTTTTTCCTAATTCTCTTGAGCTGCGATATTGTTGTCATTAAATAAATTTTCGTTATTATTAAAATTAACACAATCACTCATAACGAGACTCAAAGGATAAATTACTAATTATTCAATTCCTAGCTGTTCCTGCGACTTCTTTCGCGAGGATGTCGGAATAATACGCGCGTGATGAGAAACGTATTTATTTGTATAAGGATTGATATCATTTTTAGAAATAGTAGTTTATGAGGCTGTTATATATAACAAGGTGTATCAAAACACTAGTATTTTTACGTACCTAACTAACCGTTTATACACTTTGTATATTTTTTTACCGTTTTCGCAACAATTTTCATTTTTATTTGGCTCTTATTGGTAGTAATGTAATTTTATATAACCTAAATAACCTGCTTTCTAGGTAGATTATAAAAACACAAAAATATTTTTTCATATTGTAGTAGTTGTTCCTGAGATTTGCGCGTTCAACCAAACAATCAAACTTCAGCTTTATAATATTGGTATAGATACTCGCGTAACATCTACTTAAATTGTACTTTCCCCTTTTCCAAATTGCTCTCAGTGAAGAAACCATTAATCAAATGATAGGCTTTATTTAATCCACACTTCACCAACAGCATTATGGCTCTGAATGTAGAATCGTGTTTCGAAAATCGATGGATCATGGCATTGCCGTGTTTTAGTCCAATATTAATGGAAACATTGCAGCCGCTATTTCTGAAAATCATGCTCGGAGCAAAGAAGCAAATAAATGAAAAATACTTACGTATAGCAGAGAATTCAGCTTTGTTTATGTCATTTTCTCCATTTCATATTTGAGAATTTTGAATAGACGTAGCAATAACAAATTACTTTACTCCAGATGGTGTTTAGTGTATAATAATACTGTAGTCACTAAGTCGCGAAGATCAGCTATTGCGGTAGAAATCAGTGCCTCTAGTCTAGCCATCCTCACCCTTGGAGCCTTGGAACTTTACTCACCGACAGAAACATGAAACCCAAATAAGCTAGTGGCTATAATCTTAAATTCAATGTCTGTAATTTTAGTGATCCCAAGCATCAGCAAGCAATTGCGTTAAAGCAATATTATGAGTTAACAAAGCATCCCACCAAACTCTGCAATACAGAAAAGCTCATTTTCCTATATTGATTCGGGGCTGAAGATCAAATAAAGCTATCCTTTTCCCGAAGAGTCGCTGATTCATTCATTACCGCGCAATTTAGCTAATTTCTGTTAACAAATCTATTCACAAAGAGTGAGAGGTTAAGGATAAATCGTTTTTGGGGTATAGTTCGAATTGCATGCTTCTTATGGATACTGGTACATTTTAACTATATGAAAGTTATTATATAGGCATAATAGTGATTTGCATTCACAATTTATTAACTGTTGTTCTGAATCTTAATCTCTTTCTCTTCTCTGTTCGCCAAAACTTACTATTCTGATCTTCAATATTTCAAACTCCTATCTTCTTCTTCTTAAAATCAAGGGTGGCTAACTAGCGCGGTCTATTGTTCTTAAGTATCCAAATCAGTAGTAAAGTTACTAAGACCGGGTAATTTTCTAAGTCATGTGTGAAAACTACGATGAAAATAAGGATTTGTGTAAACTTGCGTCATAATCATAGCACGCACACACGGGCATATTGCGTGATTATTATCCAATCACGGCGCGGATGCTGCTTCAAAAACAGTGTTCTGATTGGACGATTTATGCGCCTTTGCAGCTGCGCACATTTCTTTGATGTGTTTGTATTTTGGATTTGGACAAAGCTTAATGTGTTTTCGGTGTTGCTCCAGATTAAGGTCGCGTTGTTTCATCAATAGCAACTCTGGTTAATGCAACGAAATACATATTAAATTTTGTCAAATGCATATTTTTTTCTATAGGATTCAACTGTAATAATATTTGACTTTTTCAAAAACAAAGCGACCTTAGAGGGTTATCCTTTACAGCTGAGGACTTGTTTTGCTGTGTTTGGACTTTAGATTCGATTTAACGTATTATTGGGGTTGTAGAATTCATCCATCGGGGTTGTATAGGTAATTGTTCCGAAACCACTATGGATGAAGTATTAAAAAAAGCACACACTACAGGCAAACGATTGATTGTCCGTGTTGACTTTAAAATTAATTAATTAGAAAATTCTAACTTGTGCACAAACACAAAATGCTTATTTCAATCATACTATCTAAAAAATTGTTCGTGGGGCCAACTAGAGTAACTGCTACTTCAGTCACTTGTATTGACATTATTATTAACAGTTCTTATATCACAAAACAGATTATCAGTCAACTAGATTCTGATCATTGTGGTCAGATGATCACTTTTCCCCAGCAATGTAAACATGTGGTAAGGAAAGGAACGTTTTGAAAATGAACTTTGGTGTTGTTCCAGATCTAGAGGGTTGTGTGGCGTGGTGCGGGCGGCGGCCGCGGGCCCGGCACCATGGCTACCGTGGAGGGGCGGCCGGCGCAATATGGCGTCTCGCTGCGGCAGCTGCGCGAGCTGATGGAGACGCGCGGCGCCGAGGGAATAGCCAAGCTCAACGCGCTCGGCGGGCCGCAGGAGTTATGCAAGAAGCTTTACACATCGCCCACAGATGGTATGTCTGACTTCCATTTCTATTAGTCGTCTAGAAGAAATCATCGCACACCCTCACTGCGCAATCGGGGAGCGGGTATAAAATCCTCATAGAAAACCCTAGAGCCGGCTGCAGGGTTATATAAGACTTACTGACTAAAACACACCCAGGCAACACAAAGGCGCTGCCTTACTGCATAGTGTGGTTAGAGGACGGATGCACTCTGATGTGCACCCGTATCGGATTGGGACTGAGCGACTGAAGGCCTCTTAGGATCGGAGGGGCGGGGCCATAACTCTCACGGCTTACGAGCGCGTCCGGCATACTATACTCTAAAAAACCCTGCGAATACCCTCTTCAGCTGTTAAGGGCGGAACAAGGGATCCCTATTTAGGGAGTTCACCATGTCACAGATGGTACCTCCTAGCTTCCTTTTTTATTATTATAAAATCGAAGAAATTATCGAACACCCTTACTGCCCGATCATGACTATGCAAATTTTCAAATTCAAAATTAATTATACAGTCTAGGCTGTTGCAAATTCTTGTAAAATACTAACGCTATGCCATCGGTTTAGGTTCAACAAGCACTCGTGTACGTCCAGAAGCTCCGGCTTAATGATCAGCGTAGCGATTTGACTTTGTCGCTGTTGTTTTCCTTTCGTGGCGTGCTTGTTACATTCTAGTACCTACATTATTTTGTTTCACATCGCTCATAGCACCAGCCGGCAAGTTCATGGCCGAGCCGTTAGGGCGGACAAAGTGAGAAATCCAATATGGATGACCTACAGACGGCTGTAAGGTTATGTAGGTCTAATGATTCCTCTCCTTGATGCTTCGGGTAGGCCTTGAAGGCGACAAAGAAGTTTTCGCCTCAGGGAAGGAAAATACGAAATGTCATCTATACTAATATTATAAGGAGAAAAGATTTGATTGTGTTTGTTTGTATTGAATAGGCTCCGAAACTATTGAACCGATTCGAAAAATTCTTTCATAGTTAGAATCCTTCATTATCCGTGATGAACATAGGCTATAGAGTATTTTCAAGAAAGTTAGGGTTCCGTATGAAAACTTTGATAATGTAACCGAATATGTGTAAAAAATATCAAAAACAAACTTATATCGCGTACGCAGCTGAAGTCATTGACAATAGATCAAAGTGATGTACTAAAGTTTTATAGAGGACATCAATATCTACAAAAAAGTTCGCGATACCATTTGTCTAACTTTCACAGTTATGTCACAACTAGAGGTCCCCTGCGGTTTCCCCACGTTAATTAGAAGAAAAAGGTTATAGAGAGTCAAACTTAAAATATGGACATTATACTGTCGAGGCTGTCGAAAAAAAATCGTTATACATGATTTTTGTGTAACTTTTACCGTTTACCCAGCGCACGCAACGGAATCTCACAAATGAAATGTTTTTACCCGTTTTTGCATTTTTCATCGATGCTCCGCTTCTACTGGTCGTAACCTGATGTAATAAAGCCTATTAGCTTTGCTCGATAAGTGCACTGTCCAATATAAAAAGATTTTTTCAAATCGGAACAGCAGGGCAATGGTGCAACTGTATTCTACACTACAGCTCTACACCGAAGCGAAGCGAGAGCGGGTCACTAGTAATTCATATAGTGAAAGTGGAACACTCTGGTCTAATTTAGTCTCTACACATTAAAATGGCAACTACGTGTTGGATTAATATCTCGTTACCGCTTGGTATAGCGTGAGTGTGTCCATATAAAATGTATGTAATATTTATCTATGCGGTGCCCGGACGCATAACGGACAACGCCCGGCCCGAACCCAGAACAGTCTAACGTGCGTCACCCTTTAAACCTCTTCTGACCCGAGAACTTAAAGGGATCAAATAATAATACACCTACTACGGTCCCACGAAAATAAATCTTTGTCCAATTATCTATTAACTATTTTGAAGTGGTATATTTAGAAGCAGTCTAATAATAAATCTTAATGATAATTAATTACTTATAGCATAGCTCTTATGTTTTAGATTTTATTCATATCTATAAAACCCTGATATTTCACTGATGATCATCAAAATTCTTAGGGTATTTGCTAATGTCCTAGAAAGTTAAAATTTGCTATGAAAATTATAAAACTTGTTACTTTTATATGGAAGGTTGTATGAAACTTCCGAATTTTTGACGTTGCAAATCTATATAGGTACTATCTAACAACAAAAAAGTATATTAAAAAATTCTACTAGAAGCTTATAAAAAACGAAATCCCACCAAAATCATTTTCAGGTAAAATGTTGCCAAGACGAGACCATATGACTCGCACTGTCAAAAAGTTATCAGATCTCATGTAGAGCCAAGCTTTACTCAACAAGACCTTACTTTACAAACTATACCTTAGTCAAAATAATATGTGACTATGCCCTGTCGCAATCTACTGAGGCGCCTCACGATTTTGCAAAAATCCTATTTCTTCTTCAGTACCATTGAGAAATGTCATCGCCAATCATCGTCGTCTAATGATCCGCGTTTTCGCAAAATCCCTTGGATTTTTGAGAAAATTAGATTATCGTAACATCCTACGACATATGGTATAACCTATTTTAGCACGAACCAATGTCGAAATCTCACTGTCAAATGTGTACTGATTTTTTGTTCTCGTTACATCCGTTATAGCGCTGTTATTCAAGTTTCCATACAAAATTTGACAATGACTTTTCGCACTCGCAAACTATTCGAATTCGATATTGGTTCGTGCTAAGGGTCTACTGGTCATGAACTAATACTCTAATAACGCGAGACATTGCTGCTTTCGTTTTAACCTCAATCGACAAGGTTTGAACATTGCACGTAAATTAAGTAACCTTTCAGAACTTCTATCACCATATTTAATCGGTCATCTCGTAGTTGTTTGAAGGGCAGTCTCGTTAAATTAATTGTTGGTCGATAAGTACCTAGGCTATAACACGCCACCTTAATACAGAACTGAGTTGTAAAAGACCTAGATTTATTCTTATCAATGTACCGTCAACTACGTCATGTACTTTATCGACATTACAAATAAATAAATAAAGTTATTTACGGGATTGTTACCAAGTACCTTGTTTTTAGCGAGTTTCAGATATTTAGGCACTTTAGCAAGCGCAACAAGGTACATGGTAGCAATCTCGTCAATAACTTATATTACTATAATGTTAATGACCATTAAAGTTTAAAACAATATAAATAAAATAAAACACGTGTAAGTTAGGCTTCAAGGGGCCGTAGACTTGAGAATAAAGTATAAATTTCAACTTGATACCCCCACGCGCTCCCGAGATAAACGGTCTTGTCAAACAGACGGACAACAAAGTGATCCTATTAGGGTCCCGTTTTTTTTCTTTCGAGGTACCCTAAAAAGATGTAGCAATTTGCGTTGTTGCTATCAAATCTTGCTCATTATCATTGCGTCGGCTCCCATTGCTTCACACGCCCTTTATTCACACAAATTATGGACAAAATGGACACATTTCTAATGTGTTTGTTGTGAAACTTACAAAAGGTACAGCAACAAACATTATTGTGAGTGTTGTGACATATTTTGGAAGAGCATAATGACAGCCACCAGCATTCATTGAAAATAGTCTAACTTTACTCACAGAATTGGCATTCTATATACTATTATATGAATGTGAAAGTTTGTATGTTTGTTTGTTTGTTACTCAATCTCTCAAATACCGTTCCGTTTCCGGATGTCAAAGCGACAACAGTGTAAGAAAAAGTGCTCCCAGTTTTATAATCAAAATTACGGTGAAATTAACCAATATCGGCCGCATATTACAAAATTCGACACCAAGAAGAAAAATCTATGCGGAAACATTAAAAGTTCACTAAAATCCCGAGAAAAGTTAGGCGTTCATAAATAACAAAATGAAAATGTAAGCGATAGCTACAGCAGCCATAGCCATCCCGTTAGGCGATTGGCCCCCTGAAGATACAGAGAAGTTAACAATTTAAGTTAAACTCTATTGAAAACGTGAAACAATATACAAGCGGCGCACAGAATTAGGGTTTAAGGAAAATTTTACGACTTCTCACTATCTCTCCCGGTGTACGCTGCGCCTAAAATTCTCCCTGCAATACTCAATCGATACTTCCAAACACATTTTATTTGTTAATATCATGAATACATGTTTATTTCGTCAATTTTTAATTTAATTTAAGTTAAAACCTATCCAAATCTAAACAAGAAATAAAATAATGACTGTGGCGTTTAAGGCTGGCCTTACATAGTCTGAATCAGATTCCGAATCCATAATATAAATTCATGACTTGAATTCCGGTGCTTTGACTCACATAAGTCTTAAAAGTTCCGTTTTATGGTTTGATCCGTAGTCTCTCGAACGACTAAATAAGTTTAATGTAAAGTGACAATCACACATAAGACAGATTATATCAATGACAAATTCGTAATCTGAATCCGTGTCTATGAAAAGAGGTGCGTTTGGAATTTTTCCATATTTTGAATTTCTGAGTTTTGAGTTTTCTTCTGAAAGATCAATCTGACACATTCATTATCGTCCATAATCTTATTGTGTGTGGATAGTAGTTAAATTGTATGCAATTCCGTACGCTTTGAATTATTGATATGAATTCATATTATGAATCCAGATTCTGATTCAGACTGTGTAAAGCTAGCCTTAATTGCTTCGATTCATAACGTCTAATCAGCGGTGATTTCAGTGTCAAGCACTGGATTAAACATCGCTCAAAGAACATCGCTCTCTTGGTTTTAATTACACAGCCCCCTTGACACGATAGTGGGGTAGGTGACATAGTGACAGTTCATGACAAACAAGGTTAAATCAAGCGCCTCGGGGAACCATAAACACAACATTTTACTGTGTATTTTATACTATAATATAGGTATAGTGGGAAGACTTCCAATGTTTTCAATCATAACATTAAGCAAACAAAGCCTTCAGATGCATTTTATTAGATGACGGCATGACGTATGTTTAGTTAGGGTTGCCCATCTCCATATTCAACTCTTGTATACGACTACGGCAAAGCCAAAAGTAAGGGTTATGTTTTTATTTCAAATTCAATATCTTTTATTCAGTCTAGGCTGTTCCAAGCACTTGTAAACGTCGAAAAGCTACGTCATCGGTTCGCAAATCCACGGCAGGAGACCTTGCACTGAGAAGAACCGGCAAGAAACTCCGCAAGGGCTTTTTTTATCCCTGTATTATTTACAGAGTCATCAAATTGATAAATGGCTTCCATATGATATAATTCATTAACCTTTCATTACAAATATGTATAAATAATATAAAAATTATGACTAACTATACAATTTATAAAAGATACATATTTTGCATGCTTCTGTGTCTTCCAAGAATAATAAAAAAGTCCCTTATCCTAATTATCGGGACACAGACATAGTTAGAAATAAATAACGCAATTGTATGTAATTCGCGTGCCTAAAGGAAGACCGATTGTCATCCTTTTACGCTATCATTTATTTCTTCGTGTCACCGTTCTCGATAGATACCGCACGTCAATCGTAATTTCTAAAAAATATCTGACTATGATATATCAAGCTTTAAAAACAATTTAATTGAAATAGGTGACCGGGGCCCATGCTTTTTCACCACCTATTTGTTCTCGTAAGTACTCAAAATCTGACACGCTCGGTTTCCATGCTATTTGAGACAGCGTCTGACTTCAATCTAAGTCTGTGATCCGGACTTTGTTTTGATGCTTATTCACAACTCTAAAGGTGGGCCATCGGAGCGAGCGCCAATGACGCCGCGACAGAGCGTCAGATAGAATTTCTATGCAAATGATAATGTCATTGTCAGTGCCGCTTTGACCGACGCTGACATTGACATTTCATAGAAATCCTATCTGACGCTCTGTCGCGGCGTCACTGACGCTCGCTACGAAAGCTCGCCTTAAGGCTTCAAATCGTTACATGACAACCCTGCATGGGACGACAACACAGCCGTGGAGTTTATCCGATAATAATTTTGTGACAGATCCTGTAATTCCATTTTATGGATCGTCGACCTTTCCGATTGACAGGAATTATTTGAAGACGTGTCGGCACATAATTTTCTCGTAGCATTTTTAGATGTCGTAAGAGGGAGTCTGTAAATGGCTCCTGTAACAAAAATACTCGATAGCGAATCGTTAAATTTAATATGGGTACGTTAGGGACACGATATCGAATAGAAAGTATCGATACTGTACTCATGAGTAGTATCGGTAAAAAAGTATCGTACTCGTGAAAGTATCGAAACAAAAGTATCGATACTTCAAAGTATCGAGTACATTTCATAGGGCCTTACCGCGTCGTCGGAATCAATTTTATTTAATTTTGTCGAGCTACCTTCGAAAGACTTTTATTGAGCGTTCGGTTATTTCATTGTTCGATTTTTAAAGTTTTATTGTCTATATATGAATTTATTACTTAATTTAGTTAATAAAGTACTTTATTTAAAAATCTTTTTTGTAATTTTAAATTTATTTATTTGACCCTAACTACCTAAACTACCACCGGTTCCAAAATTGGGCGATCTTTCTGAGAAGAACCGGCGAAACAAACTCAAAATAAATAAATAAAGTTTCGTGCATTGTGTGAAAAACTAGTTTTATTTAAATCAAATACAGTCAAGCGAAAAGCACAATAAACGGCGAATCAATCACAGTTCCTAATAATATGGTCGTTAAATAAATAACTATGAAACAAAACAAAGCGCAAAATAAACACAGTCACAGATTGGAAAGAATTTGAATATGTCAGTTACTGACTTTATAACAACGCAATAGGGTATTTGACAGTATTAAAAATAAAGTGCCAATTGTTAGCATCTGTCTTTAGGTTGAATATGGGCATGGGTTTTTACTATTTTTACAAAAAAATATTCATAATTTTACTAAAAACTAACGAAAAAGATATTAGTTTTCTTATCTATTGTCACGTGACCCAAAACGCTTGGGATTGGTGGAGCCTAAAATGACATCACGCGCAAGTAAACTTCCGGTTAAAGTGACATTACATTGTATCGTTTGACGTTTAAATAACAGTCGTATGACGTCACACACTAGTGGGACGCCATATTGTCCAGAGAAACGTTTTTGCGGCAACTTGAAAATTGAGTTTTTGATTTGGTTATTTTTACTGAAATACACGACAGAATGATGAATATCCACTTTTTAGGGACTCCATAAACATTAGTCAACAACGTGAGATCGTTGCCTAAAACTTGTCAAATACCCTATGGAACGTTTTAGGAGGTTTGCTATGATTTAACAAGATGGCGTTGCCATCAATATGAGGCGCTTATCCAAATTTTTAAAGGTATCGATACTTGTCAAAAAGTACTCATTTAGTAAAAGTATCGAATACAAAGTATCGAGTACAAAAGTATCGGTATCGAAAGGAAAAGTACTCGATACCACAAAGTATCGATACTTTTTTCGTGTCCCTAGGTACGTCACGTAGATAAGAATACGTATGTTGCTACTGAGAGAGTGATGAATTTGTATGTTAATTCACACAGGGAACGAGGAAGATTAATGAATGAATGAATAGATGGTATATAGGGAATGATGTCAATTTAGAAGTTGATATGATCACAACTGATACTGAATGTTGAGCTTCGTAGCTTAAGAGTTTTCTTTCTATGTCAAAATCAAACTGATCCTAAAAAGGAACAACTATATTATACTGTTACATAAATATTTGAAATAAAATGTTATTACTAAAGTCTTAGTCTTAATTAACACACAGTTTGTTAGGACATTTGAAGTTCAAACAATACTTTTTTTTTTATAGACAGTACTGTCTGCATTACAAGGAACGAATTGCAATTGCCATACAGTTAAAGACCTATTAATAGTTAGAATTTGCTGTGCCCCAACTACACAGTATTAAAAGACATTAATCTTAGTGCAAATGTTTCCACTTTTCGTTGTACGCCATTAGAGAGTAGACATTTCAATGGTCACTCCCTAGAGGTCGGCCTTGTGACCTGGTCGTCCTCCGATACACTGTGTTTACACAACTTGAACTGTATTCCAATATTAATAAATTCTACTTAATAAACATTATGATTATGAAGGATATGTTTGTTTCTTACTTAATCACTTTGAAGTTTCAGTACGCAACCGTAATCTTCGCTTCTTCCGAAGAGCATAATAAAGAAGGTCGGCTACTTACTTTGGAAACAAACATCAGAGCTGAGCTATTCGAATGTTGTCTGTTTAACAACCGTTGCCGCTGAAGTAATACAATGTTGTCCACAGTTTAAGCTACCACCACGATTCTACCATTGCTTTTGAAGTTCGTTAAAAGCATTATGGTTATAGCAGTGGAAAACCCACAATGGCGATAACTTACACAATCAAAACATTACACAGATATTTATATGCATATATTGATTTGAAATGTCGCATGACGTCACGTCTTGGTACAATATTTTCTTAGACCGTGACGTCGCCAGCCCCGACTCCCAAACTTTGACGCGCTTTGTCTTTGTCATATTTTGGTTGATTGACAGAAGAAAAAAAGAATGTGTGCATTATTTTCTGATAAACTAACTGACAGACTAAATAGAGTTTCGTTTACTTTACCCCGTCATTAAAACAGAATTTCATTATCTTTGTCTTTTCCATTTTCCAATCACGGAATCGATACTAGGAATCATTGACCTCGGTAATTTTTAACCATACGTACAATTATACTGGCTTGCCGGTGGTCGCCGTCCTTTGAGACGTTAGCGGTTACAATTTTGACACCGACATCGCCTTTATCACGCAGTAGTAACGGATATATAGTCTATATCTTTGCATCGACCACGACAGTACTCGCAATTGAAATTTACCAGTTACACGGAGTCCGTTATTTCATTTATTATTCATGGTGTTGTGTCAGCGGTGTCCATAATGGGAACAATGTTGTCTCCTGGGACGGGAATGTTGAACTCTCGAGCTGTCAGAGAGTTTCGACGATTATTAAATTTATTATTTAATAAGCCCACGGCTTGGTCTTCGTAGAAAAATTGATTTCCCGTAGAAACTTCTAGGTAGGCAAATACGTCTACAACACCTGATGTTAAGTGGTGGAAAAGGACAGATGCGAAGATAGCTTGTGCACTGCCACATCAACTTGAAATGCTTCTTCATGCCTCGTAGAACCTCAGATAGTAGGAAGGAGAATAAGTACGCGGCCAAAGAATTCCACTTGCAAATAGTACGACAAAGAAATGAGTAGAATATCTTCTTTCACCCCCTTCAATGATTTTGCGACAAAAATTAGACTATGTCCTTTACCACATAATCCATACGCTCCTTACTCAAAGGGTTTCAAACTTATAGATATGTATGCAATTACCTAACCTTGTTTAAGCTAGGGTTCGTGATCCTCTTGTAAGGCTAATTACGAAACTCAAAATAGAATAATCACAGAAGAAAATTAACCAAACTTTTATTGAATTATGATTTGCACCATTTTTATATAAATAGGTGACAATTATACATGTGAACATAGAAAACGGAATATAATAAACGTTCACCATATCTCAGAAGACTGATAAAAAGATTAAACGTAAACGTAGACTCACATTGTAAGTAAGTGAAACCTGAAAACCACCCAAATATTTGTCGCACGCATGCAAGCTGCTATTTATGAATGTTTAAAGAACGAAAGAGGTGTGTACCAGCAAGATCAAATCAAAGAAAAACCTATACAAAAAACGAGTGTGCTTATAACCACACGACTGAAGTGAAACTTCTGTGGCTCGATCTGTATATATATATATATATATGTGTGTGTGCGTGTGTGTGTGTGCAGTATATACATTTCATTTACTAGCTATAAGAGAAAGAGATAAAGAAATGTGCGCGCACTGCTTTTTCTTGTTTATATCCCTGACTCAACTTCCGTTTGCCTCGCCCGAACACATTTTCGTAATGCGTAACGCATTCGCTAGCTTAACCCCCAAGTCAAGCGTGCGTAAAGAAGTTTTACTTCAAAAAACCCTATTGCTGTCACTCTGTCGCCTGTTTGTCTGTCTTAGACACGGGTCTCGAGATCGTAAAAAGGAATGAGTTACAGAACTGAAATTTTGGTGTTTTATGTAGAATGCTTGCCCACAACCCCAAAGCTATTTAGTTAAAAAATCTATTAAATTATGTTTCAGACGTACATGAAAAGGAAACGAATTTCTTTAAGAGAACCTAAGTTCGTAAACATGCAAACGCTTTTTCTGGGCCAGCAGGATTGCATTTAACTTACAGTTTCTCAGAAAATCATTAAACCGAAAGTTCTTAACAAAATATTTAGACAATGCAATCTGCTCGTTATTCATTCGTTATCCTGTTTGGAAAAAGGGTTAATATTTGTATTAATCACTTGTTTTGAATCCTAATAATAATCTCACATCACCCCTGCGGAGTTTATTTTTGCATGTGTACGTACACGTAACGATAAATATCTTGCTTGATGTCTTCAAACGAAACTCAAAATAGAATCATCGCAGTGAATAGTTGTTATTGTTCACATTATTTATGGCGTTTCTCTGTTTATTAAGAGAAATTCCTTGCATTGTAAACGTGTAAATCTTAATTGCATAAATTTAGCATCACAAATGATGACGGGAAATGAAACTTTCACATACAAAACTGATAAAAATATACCTACCTCCATTAATTTATATATATGTAGTTCCCATTATGAACGAAAGGTTGGAAAGGTTCATCGTTCAACGTTGTCATTTGTAAACAATAGCGATAAATTAATCACCCGAAGGCATCGTCTACATTAGTGTCTGAAAATTCTCGAACCCTTTTTTTATAGACGGTGTATAGCGTCGCGGCGGCCTCTTTAATTCCTTGTATATCTTTTCCTCCTCTTTCAGCGTGAAAGGCTACGAAATTTTCGTATAATTTTAAAAGAGTGCGTGTAGCTAATATTATACTTACACCCCAAGGGTTTTCCTTATAAGATGTTGTTAGGTAAGGAGCTGGTGGCAATTTAGGTATAAGATTTCATCGTCGTTGATACCAAGACGTGATGTAGTCTCTCTCTATTTTTATCTCTGCTCTGTTTTTTTTCTATGTCATTTCGAAATTGTAAAGAAAATGAATGTCATAAATTACATTATCGTTTCTGCCATCAATTATATGTATTAAATACATTTTATATATAGTGATTAAATCTGGCAGAAGTCAGGATGGTGGGAGTTTTTAGAAAAATAATTATTTAACTGTAAAAAATAGAACTATATCATTCCATCGTCTTTTCAAAAATATTTTTAACGTTTTGTGGCGTTTTTTTTATCTCTTATAATATAATTATTATTTTAGTCTGCCTGCCGATGAAGTAATCATAATAAGAAAAAAATATATTATTCTAAAACACAGCAGGAAAAACTTCTGCTACTAGCATATTTTTTAATATTAAATACAATGTATTAAGACTATCGGCAGAAGCGATATATCATTTGACTCTTATTTTTATTAACTTCTTCTATTTGATATTGGAGTAGTTAATGAATGGCAGAAATTGTTTAAAATGCTTACTTTACAGTGTACTCTAATATTATCAACCTCTGTCAGACGATGAAATCATATTATAAAAATTACTGCCACCAGCTCCCTAGCTATGTGAGTTAGAGGAGTTAATAATATGTATTCACTGTGGTGTATTTAAGTGTAAAAGTGTTGTAAGGCTAAGAAATCTTAATTTAACACTTGGAATGGAAATGTGTGACTATTATTATCGTTCTAGTAATCCAACGATAATCCCTCGGTCATAATGATGGTATCCCTAATCTATACACCAATAAACACCGACCACTAGATCCATATCTATGAGGATCATTTATTCCCCCAGTCTACTTACGACGACAAATTGGATACGCCCTGCGCCAAAGTATTACCAAAAAGGGTTTATTTGCGGCCATGTTAAAGGCTATTCACTCCATCTTATTTGCTTTTCGATTACAAAATACCTCCTGGTAGGTATATTGATTGAGTATACATACGATGACAAGTTCAAATTCGGCCCAACTATTACAGCATACAGGAAACATTAGCACAATGAATGCAAACAACCTTGATCGGAGCTACGTAACAATCAGCAGAAATGCAGAATTAGCGTACGGAAACAGTGTCAGAATGGTCGGTGATCGTCAAAAGGCCGCCAACGCAAACAGGAATGAAACGAAAGTTCATACCGCGACTGTAGAAGACAATTCCACAATAACTCCCGGGGGCTACGCTGAGATTAGCATTAGTGAACTTTGATCTGACGGCGCGGCGCGGCCTGTAGATCCCATTGATCGTTCCCACAGAGTATCTAACGTAGATGTCTTTGAAGTTACTGAACTTTAGCAAATTATTAATGTAACGGTTCGCAACAAAAGCGATGATATACGTATCGTCTGTCAATATCGAGATATTGCGCTATGCGTCATAAATGTGAGTCATTTACTTTCAGGCGCCAGAAAAAGATTTTCGAACGGAACATCGTTTTTGTTTATGGAAGCTGAATATACGGCGTGTCCTTTTAATGCAACTCGTAATCTCGTTACTCACACTTCCCTCATCAAAAAGTAATTAGCGCCAACTAAAATACATTGTGAGTCAAGCGTCGTCGACGCCATTACATCGATCCATTTTCTTTTAGAGACAGTCGCTCCATCGGCGCGGCGTCTCCGCTAATTTATAAATGGATATGACAGATACTCAGTGGAGGCTTAGCACCAGAATTTAGTAGGGATTTTTATGACCCTCGTAACACCTACTGGTTCTTTAATGAGGCCCCGCCTTACTCAGCGTTGTTTTACGACGCTGACGTTCCTGTTTTCGTGATTTTCCGAAGTGACGGAAGCTTACTAGAAAAATATTTAAGACCCGATGGAAATCTAGCTGATCAGTACAGTAGCACCATATTGGGCAAATCGTTAACCTATTTATGAATCTTTTTTAGACTCATTATAATCAAATTCGAATTCTTTCAATTCTCTAAGAAATCTTTGGATAGATATTTACTCGCTTGTCAAAGTGTCGATTTTATTTTATTTACACATGAGTATTGGTGGTTTCGCAGCCAAGTTCGTTGAACCAGCATAATCGATACGAGGAAGGTCTCCACGTGAACTTTGTGCTATGCGAAACGCTGAAAATTTAATAACGCACGACGGTTCGCTCTGATTACTAAACGTACCTACTTTTCAGTAAGTACTTACTTTCACAAATTTACTTGAATACCAGCTGTCACTAATGAGCCAATTGCGAGGGTTATATTTCATTATGAAGTATATCGAGTTCGTGTACCGGTCACGCGATTATAGACCTTAATTTATTGTTCAATATTATTATCGATTTATTTAGAAAATTAGTCACTGTTATTATTACGTTGTACATATTTATTACCAGTACATTGCCCTTGACGCTGAAAGTTAAGCGTCAATAACTCAGTTCCAGTTAAACTGCTATCGGTTCAAGCGTAATAAATAAATCATTGTTATACATTTTATTCACGAACGATAAAACTGTAATTACTTTGAGGAAATAAACTTTGTATCTTCCGCTTTTAGCTACAATCGGTATTAATGGTCTCGGAAGATTTCGTATAGGAATATACAACAAAATAAATTTCTACTGTTTAAATGCCTCCTATGACTCAAGCTCTTATTACTGAATATCAAGACGCAAAGCGGCATAAATGCACAAACTTCTTAGACGAGGCTACAGTGAGAAACATTCAGGTCGATTACTCTGAACACACGGCGACAGAGTTTTGTTCTTAAGCTTAATGCAAGAAAGTGGATATTCGTTTGAATTTGCCTTGATATTCTTCGCTGCTGATAGATCGTCCCTGTCAACTGTTTCGCCAAGAACCGCTCGTGGCGCGCGAAAAATTATCTCACCCGCTTTTCCGACGGAATAACATCTTTATCTAGCGCAAAACGGCTTATTAGCCATCTCGCTACAAGCTAAAGATATTTTTTTAATTCAATGTAATTGAATCATTTCTGGAGCGTTTTAAAAATTTAATACTATGCCAACTTCACAATGTAACAGGCCATGTGACTGTTAAATCAGAGAAAAGGAAGAATTAACGAAATCCGACGAGGCGTTTTTCGGGTTTGCTCGAATGTCGTCCATTTATCAAAGCAAGTAATTATGTGTCAGGATTTCGTGTACAGATTAGGTTAGGTTTTATTATCTTTATAAAAGTTTTATTTTAAATGTTCGATTAACGGTCCGACGTGATCCAGTCCAGCTCCAATCTTAAACTGGATGTAGACTTTTATTCGCCCATAAAGTTTCTGTTACCATCTAGCGGCTAGCGTAATGATTGACTGTAACATCGCATCGCCGACGCTATTGTCTTGCAGGCCATCAATAAAATGTGAATTGCGTCACGTCTCGAATTATACAAGCCTTGGGCCGATTGCTAGTAGTGGGATGAGTGAAATGTAATCTGCCTGCTCTGGTGTCACCGGCTGTTCACCATTCACGTTTCACGCTATCAGCATAGCAATGAGACCACTGGTTTTATCTTAACAGAGCAATCAAGAAACCGCTGGTAATGCGCGTACTGATATAATTGTTCCATCGTTTAGGGACTTCAGCTAGTCCAATTTTATTGTAATTCATATAAACTTCAAAAGAGCTCGTTTGAGTCTTTGAAACATGGATCTTTTTATGTGAAAATTATACAATCGAGTAGAAAAAGTATTAAAATTTGATACTAGAGGCATTATAATTTCACTAGGAAACTTAAATGAACACAACAAACCATGAAAATATTGGAAAATTCAATCGGAACTTAACGACAATAATCCCGTTAGTTACTCATAAAGTAATGATACCATGCATCCATAAATTACTATTATTGTAGAGGTGCGCTATTTCCCTATAAGATATAACACTGAACCAGTGATTTACGCACGAGATTTTATGAATAGTTACTTTGTTGTTTTCCTATTAACGATGCTAAGAACTAAAGAAATAAATAGAGGAATGGGAATAACACCCTTAAAACTGCTTAAATGTCTATATTTTTTGATAGATCCTTATTAAGGAAGTTTTTTTCTATAATCCCAATCTATATCCAAAATATGTATATAATAAACTGGTAGGTTTTCCCAATAACATATTTGGAGAAAACTTAAAAAAACTTAAAACTTAGACAGAATACAAAGTGAATATTGACAGGACTATAAACGCACTACGCGACAGTTTGTGGTAATTCCACACGTCTAATTAATGATTTGCACGATAAAGAAATAAAATTTAACGATGACTGTAGTTATTTGTAAAAAACTCTTCATAAGGATAGTGTGTTCCATCATTGTTCCTTGTGTTATGATTTTGAAACAACTACCGTGGGCGATTGCATTGCTAATCGCGTTTTGAATGAAATTTGGTACAAGCGTTCCTCATGGATTTTCATTTGGGTGAACCGGATAATTAGTACGATCTAGCTTAAAATTATAAGAGTGATAATATGGCTGAACTAGTAGGTCGACGAATATGAGAACTTGTTTACTTATTGTGTCATTCTCACCAAGTGTTTCCAGCGTTAAGCCTTTATCTTGCCTCATAGCATAGCATAGTATCAACTCCGTTGAACGAAGGTTGTCCACAATCGCATTAGCTATTGAGGGTCGATGTAATCTATTTTTATTCCTACCCTTCCCTTCCCTTCCGTTGAGTACCTAACATTATTCAACTTTGCTTAACGCTGACACTAAAGTAGGTATCAGAATTCTTAAATTAAACCTACCTTGTTCGATCTTTCCAGAGACGTTAGTAACCTTCAAATTGTTTTACTTAGTGACAATACAAAAGATAGGCAGAACTTCTACAAAAGGCGATTCTGAGTCAACAATCACATTTCTGTTTCCACATTTCACTCTCTGCTTCGGGTTTAATTCCCGGCTCAAACAATATAGAAGAATCGTGAATAATTTTTGAATGATTCATTGTAAAATTACGTGGAAGTATAAACATATAGGGAGGTATATATACATGTGACTCGCAGTGCTATTGGTGGCTGTCTCCATAGAAAGTTTCAAGGTCAAATAGATCATTACAGTTTTGTATTAGCAAAAAACTCCAGGTGCTTTTTTTCTAAGTCTGTCAGGCTAGGATAAGTATCTATATGACACATCAAGTCATTTATTGATGAATTTAATTTATGTGTTACAATAATTAAAAGCTATAAGACTTTTATTGTAATTTTCTTTGTCATCTGGACATGTAATTATCAAAGAGAAAAAATAAACCAATCATAGACAACAATCGCGTACATTGCTCCGATTCCAATGGTAACAATTAACCAGTTTGAACTAAGACATTTTGAGAGTTTGGAGATGATGGCTCGGTTGCACAGCACATCAACAAACAAGTATACTATACTTGTGATTCCACTTTCTTTTAAAACAAAAACACTCGGGTATAATAAAAAACGTAATTGGAAACGAGATTTCAATTTAAACAAAAGTGAAGAGGAAAGCGTAATTAGAATCTTGGTTCTTCGACCGTTGCTCGGGTATATACTGGAAATAGAAAAAGGGAACTATTCTTATCAGGTATCCAGATTTTTCCATTAAAAAGACTTTTGCATTATGAATGTACTATAGACAAAACTCTTACGTTAGACAGAAAGAGAGCACCGATGCAGCAGCTTTTGTGTGTTTTGGATCACCCACCTGATCAAGTATTTTAACTATGATATGGTATATTTAAGCCTTCTTTTAGCACAGTAGAAAATAGAGATACAGACAAAAAAAAATACCTATCGTAGAACCTATGCTATTAATACTAATACAAAAAAGTCAAGTTATCATACTTGCTCTTTTCATTACTTGTATTAAATATTGACCCCAAACCATATTACATCATCAACCGTAAATAGAAATAATGCTTAAGAATTTGCGGTAGATAACATTTTTTTAATTTATGCACCGGAATGACATAAACGTTGTTATTATAGTCAGTCTTATCCAATATGCTAAAAATACTGGCGGTGTCTGAGCTGTCACAGTCAGAATGACGTCACTCGTTCCCTTAGCTCATTCCAACACGGCGGGCGACAGTGACTCGTATGCGAAAGTGACGTTAGCTGATGTCAGATCAGCATGGTATGAATTGCTAATAGATGTCCTTTTGTAATAGGGATGATTACTTAACTTCTTTTTCTTCGTCTATCAGATAGATTATCAAAAAGTATTAGACACATTTTTTCTTTGTTCACATGGTCACAACATTGCAGGAATAATATAATTATGTATATTGATTTTCAATGTCGCATGACGTCACGTCGTGGTACGATTTTTACTTAGAGGTGACGTCACGAGCGACCGCTACCAAACTTTGACGCGCTATTTCTTTGTAGTTTTTGGTTGAACAACAAAAGAAAAAAATATGGGTCCATATTTTTTTTAATGTATCTGACGGACTACGACGACGGATTTTCATTTTAGTTTACCCCGTCATCATTCCTATTAATGTTGGATGTGAGAATTCCGCTTGTTGTAGTATTATAATGTTAAATCACCTTGAAATACTTTCTTATCTCGGAATATTTACTCGTTTCGTTCGTCTCGTTTTTCTCGTTTAATTGTAATGCAATAAAGAATATTTGTTTAAAATAATAAGGTTGTGGAGTTGGGGCCTGGTAGGATTTGTCGATTGTTTTGCGCCTGATCCTGTGTTCTGAGCCAAGGATCCTGGGTTCAAATCCCGGTAGAGGTCTACATCTTTGTGATAAGCTTGTTCCCGAGTCTATGAGATATATTTATTGGTTAGATACATTATTTAATAACCATAATACAGTACCTACATTTGTTTAAATATGGCATATCTTTGACCAGAGAACATAAACTATTTATTCTTGATTGACTGACACCATTACTTGAAGATGGGTTGAACAAAAGCAAATACAATTTTATAGAAGTAAATAATTAACTGAAAATAATTGAACAATTCTAATTCAATAATCCAGAGAAGCAGCTGCTAACAAATAATCAGAATAACACATGAACATACTCAATATTATCCAGAACAAGGTCGTATTTATTCAGTATAATTTTTATCTCTTTGACATAGGTACTGTACACATACTATGGATGAGTGTATTTAACTTTTAATGATGAAATTCTGTTAAGTGCAAAATATATAATTGATTGACAATGCAAACATAAGTTATCAGCCATTGCTGCATAGTACTAGGCTACAACAATATGCGCAGTTACCTGAAAATTCCTAGAACTATTGAATATTGGCTATGACCGTGTGACTTCTGTTATTGTATGAGTTAGTAATAAGTTAATTTACTCACTACAAGACGGTGTTAATGTGTGTAGGCGAATTGTATAACTCGCGGCTCGAAACTCTAGCGCTGACCGTTATTGCGCAGAAGTAAAAATTAAGATGTCTTGGGGGGAAACAGAGGTGCGCAGGTGGGCGTGCGTTGCGCCGATTGGCTCTCTAGTCGTACCCATGCGCAGCTATCCCCTCCGCGTTTTGTTCAGCGCTAGAGTTACGTGCCGCTACCTGTATGTTGAGCTTTTATCCAATAACAATATTTAAAAAAACATTCATACTTAGCCTTGCGTTATTTCATCTACTCATAGTTAATTTTTACTATAGGTAAAGTTAATATCACGTCAAATACATGGTAAATGTGTAAAATATTAATAAATTGTTATTTTTCTCTAGTATTTAACTATAGTCATATTTAGCTATCAATGAAACTAAGCGGCCTTAGTTGATTCGCCGTGAAAAATATCAAAATTATGCGTTACCATGAAACTGAATTAACATCTAAAAAGGCTTTATAGGTATGCAAATAACTTTGCACAGTAACACTGCCACACTTAAAAATATCTATCTATTGTATCTGTCGTATCTATTGAAGCATTTTTGGCCAAAATGACTGCTAACTATACCATTAAATTAAAGTACTATTTGCGTAAGTTGGTAAATTGACTACATTACCGCTTCCCTTCCCTATCAGGATAAATAATGTTGTACTCACAGTCAGTGTTGTTGCGTCAAACATTCGTCCGGTCCTACATGAATGTTAATTGTTCTAACCTAGAATTACGTTAGGACACCTTGGTATGTATATCAATTAAAATATTCGACATCATTTTCATATTAATTGTATGGAATATAAGTACGTCTATTTCAGCTGTCACTTAAGAATAGGTAATAGAATAGGATGACGGATAAATTGAACAAAATTCTATTTAGTCCGTCAGTTGAATTATAAAAAATAATGGACGCTAATTTTTTATTGCCAATCAGCTAAAAAAGACGAAAATAAAGAGCGTCAAAGTTAAGGTGTGATGTCTTGTGACGTCAGTTCTAAGTAAAAATTGTACCAAGACGTGACGTCATGCGGCATTTCCAATCAATATATCTCTGTAATGTTTTGATCATGTAAAAAAAGAAAAAATACGTGTCCAATACTTTTTTATAATGTACCCTATCTGATAGACGAAGAAAAAAGTTTGTCATTATCCATAATGTCTATTCTATACAAGGCAGGTATAGGTTAAAGCTAGTAGGTTCAACCTCATAACGGGTAAAGTGTTTAATTAATTTTCGTTTTTCATCTCATCTTTCAATGTCTTTTTCTCTGGTTTTTCTATTTTTGTTTTATGTATCACTTTCTATACTTATAGCCATGCCTTCGAAAACACAATTTCCGCCATACTAAGCCACTCGGTACTTAGAGCTCGTCAAGCGTACTCATAATAGAGATTCCATCAACAACCCGTAACATTTTAAGCTCATAGGTTTATTGCAAAAGTCGTAAAGATACTCTAATCTATCTACGTGCTGCTATGAAATCACAAATATGAAACTCAAGGCCGACAGTGATTGCTCGAGAAGTTCCTTGGCCTCAGTTATATCAACTAGCCGCTTAGTGCGAGCGTATTAGCTAAAATAAAAGGCAGGTCCCCGGCCTACTAAGCAAATATAGTAGTAATTTATGCCTCGCCGACGGTCTCGGCGCCGATTTTGTTGCGGCCTCCTTTTTCGCCCTCGAATCAATTTCGACAATGACGTCACCCCTGCCTCCCTTCACCCCCTCGACCCTGGCCTCTCCATACCGTGCCGATATACCCCTTAGGATACGACTATTTCCTCTCATTGCGACACTGCCTTTTCTATTACATCTTGTCATCGGCTATCGCTACGGAAATTATTCCGTAGATTCTATTTCACTATTTTATTATGACTACCTACTTTTGTGATGTTGGTATGAATTCTTATTTTTTTATAGCTTTAAGATTCTTATCAAGAATTTAGAAAGCACTGTCAAAGTTGACTTTTATCACCATCCATTAGGTTTTTGATATATTTAGCGTGATTTGGTATTGCTATTTGTAACAAAAACTGGTACCTTAGGGCCAGTGTTACCTGACGGAAACGCGTAGCATAAACTGTATTATGTATATCAAAAACGCAACTAAACTCCACGGAACAGAAACAAACCAGGCAGCGGGTTATGATTGAACGCCAGGTATTTTCGTACACATTATTAATGCCGAGATTAAAATAAACCTTCGTCTAACGAAAGACGGACGAGCGGCTAACTCCGAAAGCTCTAAAACAAATAACCAATATGTTATCAACATACCGTTCACGAGGCCGTTTTTCAACCGCTACATTATTTTATTTACCGCAGTAACGGGTTAATGTGGACTGTACAGTAAACTGCAGGAAACAATAGAGCTATTTTAACCCTGTTTATACAAAGTAGATACGGCTGGCTCACTGTATAAGAACCGCCTCATTAACTATTACATAACGCCAGCCTAAAACAGATTTACATCGCGCTCCATTTCTTGTTCCACTCCTTAAAGACGAATGTTTGATAACATTTCCATTGCAAGACCATCAAGTTTGATATCATCAATGTTCACTTTGTTGTCAAACAGATCACACGTCCTATTTGGCAAGCGACAATATTTTTACAACATAAGCAACATCACGCCGTGATGTCATCTAAGCCGATAGCCCTGAAGTCATTATCTTGCGTCGTGTCAGAACTTTTTATAGACATCTCCACCGCTATTTTTAATGGAGCGCGCACGGCATTGTTGGTATACGACAATTAGCATAAGGTTCCCGCAAATTGTTAATTTCACAATTTTGTCATTGGAAGCATCATTAGTCACATGATTTCTGATGTTCCCAGACACATAGAAACGAATTCCGAGACATGTTTTGCGACGTGCAGAAATAGAACGCAGCGGGTACTAAGCGTGCTCCCTGCTGCGTGACGTCCAGCTTTCATCCCGCTCATTCTTACAACCTGGACGTATGGCGCACCCGCTCGGTCTCACACAGTTCATTGTTTTAAAACGAAGCTCTGGTTGCCGCCGGACTGAAATAGGTCGGGACTGTCGGCCCGTCCGAAACAGACGGTTAACGCTATCGAAAGCCACCGCGAGGTCACTGCCGGAATATCACGACTGGAAGACATCGAATGGTTTCGTGATTAAAACATATTTGTGGGGCCAACATTGGACGTGATTCGTGACCGTGATTTTTTTCCTTGTTGATGTCATCAACCTCTTGATACTAATGATCACGCCTGAAACCATTGAATAATACACAGTTAATACAACTGTTGCAAAACTTTTGTCGATCATAAATTGATATGGAATGTGATTGCTAACATTTAGGAGTTATTTTGTTTATTCAGGTCAGCCAACGGTAGCTACATAGAAACATACAATAAAACTTATCTACTGAATATAATGCTAAAAGTGCTAACCAATTACAGGCTAACACTGCATGCACAATGCACATACATAAATAAGGTATAAGTGTACATTTAAAAATATAATAATAACAAATTCTTACAAAGGTGACTTAATAACAAAGTACTAATTAATAACAAAGACATACGTTGAGTTACCGTTTTTTTTATTTTTTATTTTTGTTACAATTAATCTTCAAGTCTTCTGTTTCTACCAACTGTCACATAATGCTTAACAACATGCATGTCAAGTCTCATAAGCCTCCAGAAATCCTTGTTTGAACTTCACTAGCGAATCGTTATTGACATCTAAGGTCCGACTATATTTGTTGAAGAGTTTGCACAAACGAGGTATTGGGGAATTAGCGGCTAGGACAGTTCGATCTTAAGTGTTCCCGGTAATTGCTATTCTCTCTAAATCCCTAGGGTAATCTCGTCGGCGTGAAAGAAATGACCGCTAGGAAACGTCTTCAATCCGCTTAACTGTGTCTAAGTCAATATTGTGATCAAAGAATGTTTCATTTACTTTGTGTGTGATACAAACGATCCCTTTTTACCCATTTAGCAGTGAAGCGATTTAATGATTCGTCGTGGGTGAGGTGTCCTTTTCATTATTTCCCCATTTGGTTATCTGCTGAATATTTAATTGTGTTAAAACGGTAACAAGATGTATGTCGCTTTGTCCCCTAAATTAGCTTCTTTATCACCGTTATTGTTACCTTGCTCAAATCTACCTGGATGACTTAATCGTACTAATGGAAGAGCACAAAAAACGCTGATTTATGTAATCGAAAACTAGAACTATTAATTCGAATATACATTTTAATGCCGCAGCAAATCTTAAAAGAAATGGTTTGTTATTATGAGCAAGTAGATATATTTTATTAAGTACTGTATGTGTTGTAAGAATAAAAACACATAACAGAAGTTAGACAAATATGCATCTTAAAATTTCTCAGAATATCATGGTACTTACTATTCTACTCAACAATCCCTTCCAAAGTTATCGTTTCCAGATATCTAGAAACTAAACGGTAAAAATATTCACATCAGCGTTTATTGCCGGCAATTCGTTCGTGACCGCTTTCTCTACCTGTTTTATTTATAAGCTCGTATGTTGGTACATTGTGTATCTAGATTCTAGACAGGTAAAGCATTTCCTCTTTTTCATTAAAAATTCCTCTTCAGGCGATGACACGTAAGTAAAATGTGACTATATCATATTTTATGCAACGGTTTCTTTTAGGTTATTTACTCATAAACTTAAAGCATTTCTTTTATCATATTTATTAATAAAAAATGTTGTCCATTCACTTGGTATAAGATGTATTTACGAATTATGTAACTGACTCAGCCTGCAAAAAGATAGCGTGTAACTGAAGCAAGAAATTGAAAGAAAAAACCAATTACAATTTCCATTATGAAAATTTCGTTGATGACATTGATACATAACGTTATAGAATTTAAATTGTCATTTGGGGGCCTTTTACGAGTCTTTGCAATAATATGGTAATGAAAAACCTCTTTGCGCGTCTGTTGTATTACATTTGATATGATACGATCTAGTCGTTTCGTAATAAATAATAAACATCACAACACGATGTTACCACATTTCGTTTTTTTCAAGAGTTAGTCGGTCGGTACAAACGAGCGTCTCGCTAGTCGCACCCGCCCTTTGGCAGGCGTCGCTGCCAGTACTCAACGACCAGTTTACATAGACCCCTAACAGTTCATTGGCTTCCATTTCCCAAATAGTTATCGTGAAGTCCCGAGGGGGGCGAGCAAGATCTTCACTCCTAGTCGCCGTGCAGTTGGCAAGCGTGCTGCAGTCTGCCAGCCTCGATTAATGTTTTGTTAGCGCATTTCTGTTGCTATCGCTACTTGCTACTTCATACTATGTATGTATCGACAAGTGATTATGCACTGCCGATACATCATCCCTGCGAATGGAGTGCCAAAGCGTACAAACAGTTGTTGCTTTAATTTAACAACTCAGATATTTTGATGACTTGATTAATAGCCTACATGCGATGGATGCCCTTACATATCAATGTTATAGTATCAAATATATGGGGCATCTTTAAATAAACATTTACTTAATACATTTTTGGTTTCTAACAATCTAGTCATCGCTTGTTTCCATTGCCTATTTAGTCGTTAACGAGAAGTTGTTCCTTGACTCACCATCAGATAAGTTAACGCCAATCTTAATCGCTAATTCGGAACTACCGCAACTCATTCAATTACTGGGCTCATCCAATTTGTTAACATTTTATTGTCCGAATGTTTAGCGCGTGCTGACCGCCTATGACAGGCCTTTTAGGTAGCTTAGTTAATTACGGAGGGTATTAACCGCAATGTGGCACGAATAAGGCCTTGTAATAGTTTAAAATGCATTATATGTTTGTGACACCTTATGAGGCATGGCTTGCTAGCCAAAAAGGCCACAGCTACGAAACTAGGCATCTATGATTTAACAGCTCATTTTGTTCCACCACAACAATACCTGTATTCTTTTGCGGATATCTCTTTAGCAGCAGCTTTTTAGTTTAGATTTTAAATAACCAGAAATGTCCTAAAAAAATTGATTGTTTAAAAACAATTCATACCTATGTATATTGTGCAAAGGTCTTTCGGCTAAGCGTTCATGTTTCTTAGAAACTCATGGAAATCAAAAGTGAGTTTGACTTTTAATTTATCATCAACGATCTGAAAGGTCGAATGGATCGATTGTTATGCTAACAGAAATGATGCCTAACTCTTGCGTCAATATCTCTGACAGATTCGTGTTTTACCTTACGCATCCCACCCGCACCATTAGCCTGTTGTCTGAGACAAGCGTAGGTAAACAAAACGACATCAGCTGTCCACGTGTCATTTAAAAATAAAAATGGATCCGCAGGCGGACGGCCCTTACCTCACATTCCCGACGAGTTTCGACGATTTTCTTGTGACGTCAATGTGTTCATGACGCCTGTCTTGCTGATAGGAGACTAGTTAGTTACCAACGACTGGCGAACAATCAGGTCCGTTTATTAGCTAGCGCAGACGAGGGACTTACGTCCGCGGACGACGAAAGTCCCTGAATCGTAAAGAAAATGTCCCCCGAGGACATGTCACGTACTCAACGCACACGATGTACGAACATTTGTCCCCCGAAAATTTAGAAAACCGCATGCTATGAAAGTATATATTCTCAGATTAAGCTGTCTTGTAATTAATATGAATAAGTTTTAAAGAGAAGAGTCTACTTCTTTACATCCGATCGAGCGCGCAACGCGGGCTGAAGTTTGCCGTGTGAGTTGCTGCGTCTAGTCCCATGAGTTCAATTTTTTTCGGGGACAACCATGTACTTCTAAACTATTCGGTCTCTCGTTGTCCTTTTTTCGGGGGACATTTTGTTGGTGGTAATTTTAATCCGTCGTGTGCGTTCCTCGATGCAGTTGTAAGCGATATATTTTGGCAGACAATAAAATGGGGGACAATTGTCCCTCGTCTGCGCAGGTCATATACGTTACGAAGCTACTGTATTCTATCCAACATATTTTAATCAAGCAAGGGGAATCGTCATCAGGTGTATTTATAGAGTACCTACCAACATATACATTTTACACCCAGATTTTGTCTGAGATACAGATGGTTCTTATTAGCTTCCGCTGTGGGATTTAAGTGTTTTACTATTTTTGTGTTTACGATAGACGTATTTCAAGTTTAATAATTGAGTTTAAAAAAATATGGTCTCATAAAACTGTTGCCATTAAATTATAAACTGAAAATATTTATCATTCTTCATAAGTGCGGGATTTACACATGTTTCAACTTACAGTATACATTGTATGCAGTGGGCGTGTGAGACTCTACTATCATAAAGCCTTTACAAGGCTATAGTTGGTAGAACTCAACAATAAGGCTGATCAAAAAAATAAATGAAAAGAACGCGGTGGATCTCCTGTGGAAGTCGAAGAAGTATTGTTTTAATTCCTCCATCTTATCAGAGACAAGTTCGTCATCGCTTGTTTTACATAAAACTCAAATTACCTAGCTACTACTTAGCTTATCAGTATACTTACCATTTCTTTTAAAAGCTATTCATTCATATTTGGTATTACTAAAATAGGGTATTAATAATCACTACAAGCAATATTATTTATTTACTCTTCTAATTGGTTAATTTAATGATCACGTTAAACAAATGACGATGTGTTATCGTGTTGTCGAAGCTCTTATGTCACCCTACAGTCTATATTACCGAACTCTATAAAAAACAATCTGCAAGGATAATATATTTATAAGAAATTATTCCATTACCACTCAAATTTAATAATACGGGTGGTCCCCCAAGGCTTCCTTCCTCCGTTTACAACAAAAGGAAGGAAAAAAACTCGCAAAATACCTCCAGCCAGGTACTTCACTAATTCCATTTCATCTCCTTTGAACTTCCGAAAATAGATGGTATTAAAAATTATTATTAAATATGTAAATTAAAGCTTAGAATTTCCCCGTTCACATTTACACAATGCTGGTTTGTATCAAGTATCCCAGTTTAAACTAAACAATAATATCGTTTCTTCCACTCACTGGATAAATCGTACTGACCCCCTTGTGTCCAGATAGAACACAAATTGCTTTGTCGTATAAGTATGTAAGAGGATTATAAGCACACAGTTGAATATTATTAGCATAGGAGAGGACATTTTTATATAATACACGAATTTTATCTACCAGGTTTTCTGTCTGAACGCACATAAATTTTATTTTTACCTAACGCTGCTAAACATTACTGAAAATGTTTAATGCAAAACCCCCCAAAAAAAATGTGGGCTTCATAAATTTCAACTCGCTGGCGAACGGCAGACAAATGCTAGCATTTGAACTCCCATTTCATTTTCCAGATGAAGTTAAGACATAGGTACATATTATTAGTAGTATAATATATATTTTTTTGTCGAATCTATCCGCAAATGAAATGCTTTGCCAGCTCTCGTGTTCCCCCTTAACCCGGGATCGTTTAAAAGAGGCGTGAAAAAGCAATATGCAGGCCGGTAAGGTGAGGATGGCTGATGTGGCAAGTAGAACTGCTGTTCCAACTAACTTCAAGGCTCCACCGTCACTTAATATCAGGTGAGATGGAGTCGTCTGTCGGACCTATTTATAAAAAAATCTTTTGAGATAAACACATTGTTGAACGCTTTTATGAAGAGTAAGTGAATTCGGTGTTAAATCGAAGAGACTTGGATGTCATCCAGATATCTTCTTAGAGGACCTTATAACTGCTTCGTTGTCTTAGGGGTCGATCGCATCCGACGAAGCCTTAAATACCACCCTGGCCAGGGGCAGCCCCTACCGGGGGTTTTTAGTTAGTAAGAATCTGGCAACTCTTCAGCTGGCTGTGGGGTATCCATGAGCATTTTTCACCCGCTGCCCCGCCCAGGCAGGACAATATAAGGACTATAGTCGCCATTGGGGTCGCCAGGTCGCCAAACCTAATTTCCGGACAAACTAGCCAGTTTGGTCAAACATGGACCGGCCGACTCCCCGCATTATTGAGGATTATGTGACTCAGAAATATTAGGTACGACAAAAAAAAAATGTAAAAGCGACCTACAGTCAACTCTCTAGGCGTAGCGCGGCGCTCGCTCGAAATGTAAAAAGCCTCACAAAAGCCGGACAAGCCGGACACCATTTATTTTGTTCGGACAAGCAATCAAAAAGCCAAACTATTCTTTCGCCAAATAAAGTGTAGTCTTCAATCCATACTATTATATAAATGTCTGTTACCTCATCAAGCTTAAATCGCCGATCTGATTAATATGAAATTTGGTGCAGAAATATTTTGAGTCCCCGGGAAGGACAAAGGATAGTTTTTATCCCAAAAATCATCCTTTAAGGGGGTGAGAAGAGAGTGTTTAAGTTTGTATTGGAAATTTTCCACGCAGACGAAGTCGCGGACACGCACTAGAGCAATATGAGTGCCAAAATTATAAGAATAAGGTACAAGAGTACAAGCATGTTGGAGTGTTGACCTTTATTCGAGTCATCCATCTTGTCGTGCGTGTGGTATTCGCTACATAAAGGATTATTCTGTATGTTATTGTTAACTTCTGTTGACTGATCGCTTAGTCTTCGGGACTTCATAAACATACCACGATCGAAGATATTATCTAAATAACATTTTTATATATTTACATTGTCTTGAAATTATCCACAAATAACTACATTTAAATCCGAAGCTCCATATTAAAGAAGGAATTGCTAGGTAATCTGAGACGTTTGCAATTCTTAGGTTACTGAACTCAAGAGCCAACCTTCAATAGGTAGGTACTCGTAGATGTTACGGATGAAACGAGTTTCGTTTAGATACACCGCCCGATATCGTATTATCGATATATCCCGAGAGCCGTGAGTGGTTCCGTTTCGGGCGTCTCAGTTACGCAACCAGCCAGCCGAGGAATGAAGGTCCATTTTACTGCGGCCTAAAATCGGATATCGTAGGAGCCGACAGAGAACATTTGCAATGTCGATGTGTTGTGATACCTACTGTTACGTTGTCTGATTTACTGCCAGCGCTTATTCCATTCTGCGAAAAAACAAGTGACAAATGTACTCGTATTTATCGTCACATGAATTTGTAATCTGCTCAAGGAATTTATATACATTGAGAGGGCGCTTGTTAACGAGATGACTTCTACTCGGGTCTAAGCACGGTTTTAAACCGTAGATACAAACGTACTCGTACAAGCCATCCATAGTGTCCCATACTTAACTGACAATGGACGTAGACACGGTTTAAAACCACACCTAGACTCGGGTAGAAATCGTCTCGTTAACAAGCGCTCTGATTCTGCAAAAAACAAATGGCATACGCATTAAACGTTATGCACTCGCATCTTTGATGAAGATGATAGTACTTTAATAAATATTATACACACAATTACCCACATTACAAGCTACATTTATCAATGCGAACAAAATTGTTGTTCCTTCGCTTCCAAATCAACATGAATGAAAGAATAGCTTAAGAACACAAAAGTATTGCGTCGTTTCAATTTTGATATTTTAAATAAAATATTAGGGTTTACATGATATTGCTAAAGACATTGTTAATTTAAATCTACTCAACACACACGGCCATTAGCAATTGCTTACAAAATCCTTTGACTTAGTTTTAGAATGTCAAAGAACCGATCAAAAGCATCTTGTTCGTATTGTAATTAACCCGAAATATGTCATTCTCAGTTGGATTAGTCTGGAGCTAGGTCTGGATCAGGATTTTGATAGAGAACAAATTTGAGTGAATTAATAAACGGCGGTCTAGGAAAACTTTTACAATACAAGTATAATTTATTGAATTAGATCACAGATCAATAACTTTAAACACCGCATTTTTAGAACCATGCTGTACCCCAAGCACGAACTTTGCCGAATCCGTATTGGTAGCGCCATGTCAAAGTGAAGTTACAAAGTCTTGTGTGGAATATTGCTCGCACCACTGGGATGGCTCCGTTAAGTACTTGCTCGATGCTTTTGGATAGGTTCCAGCGACGCGCGATCCGCAGCATAGGCGATGAGGAGGTGACTAAACACCTCGAGCCTCTTCAATGACGCCGTGACGTGGCGTCACTAAGCGCGTTCTATCGTCTGTACTACAACGAGTGTCCTGAGGAGTTATTCTCTCTTATTTCACCTTCCCCTTTCCTTCAGAGGACCACGCGCGCTGGCCTACGTTGTCACCGTCTAACAGTGGCCACAATTCCTACACGTACAAAGAAATTTGGTGACTCATTTCTCTGTCGCACTATCCGTAAATGGAATGCTCTGCCCGCTCACGTATTCCCTCCTTCTTACAATCTGCGATCCTAGGCGTGAAGGAGCAACATGCAGGTCGGCAGGGTGATGATGGCTGGTGTGGCAGGTAGAACTGCTGTATCAGCTATGTTCGCGTCTGGACTTCAACGTCCCTTAACATCAGGTGGGGTGGAGACATTTTCCGGACCTATCTATAAAAAAAAGTTTCTATGGGAACTAAGCAGCACCGGACGTAAGAATAAACTAGCTTTTTCCAAAGACACTGACATGGCGATACGAAAACTTTCTTACTAGTTGTTCGTACTTAAGGTTCAAATTTACTATACGTTTAGTAGATATGGTAAAGAAAATGTATGAAACGTTGGAAGTATATTTCCTTTCACGAAGCGTAAGATTTCATCCAGAAACAACAGTGATCGGTTGATAAAACCAGTAGTATTGAAGAAATTATGGTCTCAAAGATAGCTAGCACTCGGGTTCTTTCTGTCTCCTACTCAAACTATTCTTCTATTCGTTGTATCTTGTTGAAGCTATTCTTAGTTTTGAGTAGAATACATTTGCAATCGAGCCACCAATTTCTGTAATATTTGATGTTTTCTCTTGAGCACTGTTGAGTGATTCAGTTGGCAGTTGGAACCTTTGTATTGTCGACCAGCGAAGCGTGAACGAGTTGGTAGGTACGTTTCTGCGCGGTGCAACGATCTATAATAAAATTTCTCCGATCAAGAACCTTTTCCAAAATTGCAATGTGTCAATTTACTGTGTTTATGGCGCGGTAGGATTTTGGTTTAAAATATAAGTTAGTTACTTCACAATGGCTTACACCTGGTTTCTTAAAGGTTAGTCAAATTATTATTCAACTAAAATGGCTATCACCTGTCAATTTAACAGCAGTGTTAAAACAAATTGAGTTTCTAGAAATAATTAAGCGAAAAATTCTAGACACACAAAGTGGCGCTTGCCGTAACAATTTCTGAATTAAATTTGAAAATTTTGCCAACAAAAAATACATATACAGACCAGGCAGCACACGAGACTCGAACCTGCAGCCCTCGCTTTCCGGTCAATTGTCAACTAACACAGTGATTTTTGCGTTCAACAACTAACTTTGTCGTTGAACAGCCTTTCAGAAACCGGATGTAAATTTGAAATCAATGGACTAATAGTAAAATATGCTTGTTTAAGATCCAAGAATAATGGGAGAAATTAAGTATTTGGTATCCTATCTTTGTCAATGCAAAACATATTGATATTAGAAACATTTCTATACCTAGAGTCTCACTCCAACAATGCCACATTTAGCGTAAATTGGGCGTTAAATGCTTTACGGGCACCAGAGTGACAGATTACCAGCTTCCGAATTTGCCCTGACCTCTTAATAGGTTTTTAATATCTGTGTTGATACGTCGGCATCTGCAATATTTTGTGTATCTATTTCCAAAGTAGTTTAAATATCTGTTTTTACAAAAGAAATTTTATTAAAAAATAAAATTGGCCTTTTTATCAGACTGAATCAATCTCTATTATGGTAAATTAATATACTAAACAATGCTTCATAATAATATTTTATGTTAAATACCTACATACATAATTCCACCTTG
The DNA here is from genome assembly GCA_902850365.2 of Chilo suppressalis. Lineage (NCBI taxonomy): Eukaryota > Metazoa > Arthropoda > Insecta > Lepidoptera > Crambidae > Chilo > Chilo suppressalis. The sequence continues at coordinate 10,042,925 of OU963917.1, read as the reverse complement.
ATGTAATTAACAAATACTGGCCCTTAACAATTTGAAGGTCGCGATTTGAATAAACCCACGTTGTTGCTAAGCAGGCATCTAACAGGGTTGTCGTTTGATTAAATTAATGTTTGATTACGATTTAACTGCATGTTTTGCAGTTTAGTTTAGTTTTTAATTAATTTAGAAAATTATCATGTCGCATGTATTTATTTAAGCTGATTTTTTATAAAACACTTAAAGCAAAAACAATGGCCTTAACGGCACGATAAGTAATTACTGTTTGATCGCAATGTCGTGTGTTTATTGGAAGCTATTTCGTGTCGTCAACCCTAAGTATAAGGAGTTGCTCCCAAGACCCCCCCCCCCCCCCCCCACTTCGAAACCCCTTTATATGCGAACCGTGAAAATTGAACCCTTTTTCGGGTAATATGGTTATTTCAACGATCTTTCCGTTTATATTTCATAGCTAGCATCGAAGTAGAATTTTATTTGATATTTTTCATATTATCACTCTATTAATGCCCCCACTGCTGGTGCACAGGCCTTCCCTGTGGATAGATAGAGTATGGCCATAATCCGCCACGTGCGTCTAGTGCGGAATTGTGGGTGATGGATTTGATATCTTTATCATTATCAAAGTTAAGAAAGGTCTACATACCACAAATGAGTATGCCCTATTTGCAGATCCCATAGAATGTTCGAAATGGATCTCCTTAGTGTGCAAAAAAAAGTGCCGACTTACACTTGGCCGGTTTTATTTTTCGCATTAAGGAGCATATAAAATCTTGTTTCGATGCACCCAGACAAGAGCTAGGTTAAACACTGGAAATCAAACGAGCCTATCAGCTTAGCACATCTCTGGTGGAAAGGAAGCCCAATGGTTTTATACCGCTTATCCGATTACCGCGCCAGTGTGCCGTCGGCCTATCGCCCTATTTGTCGCGCCTGTATCACAAAATAGATAATACAGAAGGTAATCTTCATACAAAAAGCGCTCGAGCAACGCATAAACATAACATCGCTCACGCATACGACATCTCAGACCGCTTGGTACCAGTGCGGGCGCGAGTTCTATTCGCTTGAGATTGAGACACGCATCTGTCAGCTTTACTGTGCAAACATGATGCAACAAAAAATAGTAATTTAAACTATTAATTGGATGGTTGTTTAAATTTAACATTAAACGGTAAATTGTAAATTTCTTAATACCTATGTAATAATAACATTAAAATTGAAATGTTTTAGTTATTTTTGTTTTATATTTCTATTCTACCTGTTTACTTCACTATGCCACTACCACGATTCTTTTTTGTGCATTAGCCAAAGTTGACAATCGTATCGCGACCGCTGATCGTAGGTATGAAAAGTGAAGTACATACATAGAATTACCTTCTGTACAATCTATTTTACCTGTACCACCACATGAATGAAGAAGGCATAGAGGCAATGCTACATGCAGTGCGTATGTGTGAGTGAGCACTGGTGGGCTATCGCCGCCAATAGAAACGTTCTCTGCGTAAACGAAAAGCAATTGCAATGGACGACCTCCGTGGTCGAGTGGTTTGTACGCAGTTTCATGGTGTCGCCTACTCGAGAGGTTCCGGGTTCGAATCCCGGTGGGGGCAGATGTTTGTGTGATTAATACGAACGTTTGTACTCCAGTCATGGATGTCAAATATGTATTTTTATATAAATATACTTATATATTATGAATCAGTATATGTATTATTCAGTGCTAGAGGCTAATTGATGTGTAAAACAAAAAAACGAGTGTGCTTATGACCACACGACTGAAGTGAAACTTCTTTAGCTCCATTTCTATGAATATATGTATATATATATATATATATATATATATACGTACAATATATATACATGTATGTACATATACATATTTCATTTAATAGCTATAGAGAAAGAGAGAAAGGAAACGTGCGCCCGGACTGCTTTCACTTGCTTATATCCCCCACTCCCGTTCGCCTCGCCCGAACACACTTTTCGTAACGCGTAACGCATTCGCCAGCTTACCCCCCAAGTCAAGCGTACGTAAAGAAGTTTCACTTCAAAATACAAAAATCTATGTTCACTCTCACACGCAATTCTATGAAGCTTTGTCTCTATAGCTTCTTTACTCATGTCGTACTACGGTAACGTAAACGTTTATTGGATTCGAGACGTTACGTCTCGAATTACCGTTTTACCGGCAACAGCAATGGTATCTGCCTAATCAACTATGTCAATGAAACTTAATTTTTCTAATTAGCTACTAGGCTTCTGGTAATTGTTTTATAAGCCATAATAAAAAATAATGTTAACAAAATACGCAGCCTTAGCTAAAGCTGCGTATTTTATTAACATCATATAGTATTTAAAACAGTTGGTTTAGTATTACATGCAATGTCATTAGGTGCTTAGGTATAACAATAAGTTCGAGTTACCTCTAAACCTATTTATAAATTCTCTAATAAAATTGTGTTTTCGTAACTTTAATTTCGCTACGGATACTCATTATATTTTAATTGATAAAAGACACCAATTTATTTTTCTATATTTTTTTAATTGGATTGCTTCGACACGATAAGTTTACTAACTTTATATCAAAACCTTGTTTGTATGACATAGTTTCTTTTTATCTTATCGGCATTAAATTAAAATCAACGAAATAAATCAGGAACTTGTGTTTTATCATAAGCTTTGATAAGGAACAAAATTATTTCCCTGTTTAATATCAGTTTACATATAGTTATTTTATTATCTTTTTCTAACTGTTAATATAATCAGCCAGATATCATCTTTACTGATGGTTAACGATAGTTGTATTTGATTCTTTTGCCGCATCAACTTTTATAAAGTAGAGAAACGGCCAAATTTTTAAATTGGTAATCTATAATAATGTTCTATCAACAGGTTTTTTTCGACAGAACACAGAAAGAGGTTAGAAGGGTGTTCATAGACTGTTTATACGGGAACCGATGTCGCTGTCTTGCCTCACTACGCCTCCACCCAAGAGATAATTGCCAATCAAACGACGCGACATCAAACAATCGAACAAATCAGTGCTCACACTCGAGAGCAACGCCGCAATCAGAACCAAGTTTTGGTCAAGTTATGAGCATTTGCTCACACATAACTGTGGCGCGCCTGCCCCGCCCACAAGGCCCTTCTGTGTTCTGTGGTTTTTATCATACTGAATGAAAAACTCTTAGTTCTAGGTTTCTAGCTCCTGGCTATCCAAGCGGAAGCACTGTCCTTAACATATTCAATTACTTTTAATATTTCTTTAGCTGCAAGGCAGCGCTATTTCTTCACGTTATATTCACCCAACTAGAACTACTAAACAAAGAGTCTTTTTGTAAAATTTTCCCTCAAATTGCATAATAGGTGATTATTTCAAATCTCAACATTCCTTAAATCATTTTACGTAGCGGGATTTCTCAGACACTGTCGGTCTGTACTCAAATAGCACCGCTGCCTCTTGCGTTCCGTCGCACTTACCGACCTAGTTGTACTATTTTTCACACCTGACTAATGTGTACCTACGAGATTTTATGAAAGATAAATATGAATTACACACTTTTTGACGCGAGTGAACATAAACAGTGAGCGGTTTGTTAGAAACTCAATATTATTCATCAGGTGTATTTTAGTATTAATATGATTGTAATGCGGTTGTAGGGTACATTAATATTTGAATGTTTTAATAAAGTTGGCTAAATTCTTAGTAATAATAGTGTTTTTTTGCATTCCAACAAAACATTTATTATGTGTGTGAGGAAACACACAGCCTCCCCGGAACATACACATAAATAAAGGGACTTACGTGTATGTCTTTAGTATAATTAAACAAATAATTCATGCTATTCCAGCACGTACATTTTTTGAACAAGCGATCGTTACTACCGTTGTAAGACGTCAACAAGTCCACATTTTCTTCGCTCCACCTTTTGAATTGCGCCTCCAAGGCAAGTAGAAACGAGCGCCATTCCGGCACGTACATTTTTTTGAACAAGCGATCGGCACTACCGTTGTAAGACGTCAACAAGTCCGCATTTGCTTCGCTCCACCTTTTGAATTGCGCCTCCGTGGCTAGGAGAAACGAGTGCCATTCCGGCACGTACATTTTTTGAACCAGCGATCGGCACTACCGTTGTAAGACGTCAACAAGTCCGCATTTGTTTCGCTCCACCTTATGAATTGCGCCTCGGAGGCTAGGAGCAATGAGAGCCATTCCAGCACGGGCAGTTTCGGGATAAGCGGTAGGCAATCTCATTGTACGACGTCAACCTTCAACATTTGAAACGCCCCACATTATGTATTTCACCTTCGAGGCTTGGGGCATCTGTACTTTCTGGTAAAGCGGTCGGCAATGCCATTGTACCCCTCCGAGAGGTACGTTGGCAAATTGAATGGATCAGTCAACTCCTTATACTTTACTGTCGTTCTTAAGTGAAATAACAAGAAAATGCCAGCTAGCATAAAGGCATTTTGCGCATTGTGTCAAATGTGACAATACCATAAACATTTCATAAATAAATTAGAACATCAGTGCATGTGCTTTAGTGCCCCATTTCCTGAAGAATTCTTACAATTCAGGAGAGTTATTATATTTATATATTTGTTTGTTCCGGGGAATTTGCGCGCTTCTTCTTCAACCACGCCGTGTGTTTTAGAAACACGTGTAATAAAATTACTTTATTCATAGTCAATAATGACAATATAATGACTCCGAGAATATTCGTCATGTGCCAAGAGATAGAAACCTCGTCATTTCCCATGTAAAAATGGGTGCGTATATCAGGGAAAAGTAAGGGGCATGTTCCATTCCATTTCACGTTATGGCTTGTCCACACTGGGGCACTGTACTTGCGACATTATTTCTACTATCGCTATGTTACAGGTTGTATGTAAAATATGGACTCGTACATAAAAATCATGTTTCGGTTGATTGATACTACTTATATTGGATCTTAAAATGAAAATTGAGCCGGATAAATATTGCGTTATTTTATTTTAAAACATAGTAACTAGGTAATGAATTTATTATATTATAAAGTTATTTTGGTATCATTATTGCAAATTATATTTTTAGCCAATATTGGTTTCCTTAAGCTGTTCAACGTTTTGCTGTGGGAAAAACCAGCTACGCTGTATTCCAATCCCCAAAGTAATCCCCAAAGTAAGCACTGTAAACTTGTGTTATGAGATGCTGCGGTAACGGATAGAATACATATATGAGTATATTCATATATAAATATTGTATATATAAACATCCATAACTGAGGTTCAAATGCTCGTATTCATCATAGTAGCATATTGCCCACACCGGGTTTCGAACCCGGAGTATATACCACTCGGCCATGTAGGTAGAATATTTTACCTACACTTGCATTTGTATTTCTATCCTTATGAGCCATCTAACATTAAAAGTGTTCAGTTTGTGATAAGTGCCCCAGTGTGGACGAGCCTGCGCGACCTTGGGCGTATCGTAAATGCAAGGTCAAGGGCACACCGGTATAACATTTATATTTGTTTGGTGTACAACTTTACCGGCCCTAGTATTGTGTAGGCGTGACATTTTACACAGTTGATGTAAACACTTTATACACTTTATCACTTAACACTAATGCTCCATATTCGGAACCAATACTTATCTTAAAGTTGACGAAATAACAAACAAACAAAATTAATAAATTATATTTATTAGTCTCAATTTCCTCATTATCCTCCAAAGAAAAGACTTTTACATTAGTGCATTAAGATAAGAATTTTACGGTATCGTTATCTTATGATGAATTATGTTAATTAGTGTAAGAACAACGGTTTTATTTAATGGCCCGATAAAAGATTCATTTTTATGTTCAAAGGGTAAAAACAAGCATATGACCCGCCTGATGGTAAACCGGCCACCAGTCATAATCATAATCAAAATGATTTATTCAGTTTAGGCTGTTACAAGCACATAATGTCTAGAAGCTACGCCATCGGTTCGTAAATCTACGGCGGGAGACCTTGTACTGAGAAGAACCGGCAAGAAACTCAGCAAGGGCTGTTTTTTTCTCCCTGTTTTATCATTTACAGAGTCGTCAAGTTGAAAGATGACTTCAGAGATGATTCATGAAGTAACCTTTCATTACATAATGTGAAATTATACATTAATTGTTCACCTGCATTTTGATTGCTGTGTCACACAGTATTAATACAAACAGAGTTATTTATAATAGGTGTAATTAAACATTTACATCTTAAATATCAAAGTAGTTAGGGCAGACTCATCTCCGCTGGCAGCACCCGTTCACGAGCATGACGCATGAACCAGCCATCGCTTCGCTCAACCATATTTTAGGGAACGTAACAACCCGCCTCACACGACACCACCGAAGAGACCGAAGAGACAGTACCTATAGACGCTTGCGATACCAAAAATATCACTGGCACCATTGTCTACCCTGATCCAATCGACTACCCCGTGGAGCCCTCAAACCTTAGTTACCGACAGAAACACAACACCGCTAAAAGTTAGTGTTATTTGATTGTGTGTATTATTAATCTAGAGACCTTCCGACTGGGGAAGTATCCAAACATCATTGCGAATAGCTAAAGCGTGTTTAACAAAACTTCGAGGCTTCCGTGTGCACATGAAGTTCGACCCGAAATACATCCCGGAGAACCTCCCGATAATTACCGGGGGCTATGTAAGATTATGCATAGTAATAAAACATGTTTGCCCTACGTCATCGCAGAGGTATTTAAGAGGTAGGCATAGCTGATTTTACCGCCTTCTTCATAAAGAATCAAGGTAAAATCCTTTTTCGCGCGACGACGCACGTACATTCTAACGCGCCTACAATAGTTTTTTTTTTAATAATTACAGAAGACCTGGCGCCTAATCATAATTATCATAAGAAATGATTTTAGAGACTATAAGACTAGGGTTTCTGATTTCTCGACCTATTTTCGTTCTCGGGGCACGAGGCTTTCAAAGATAACATAATTTGCTTATAATAAGTAATAAACTTCAGAGAAAAAACTGTAAATAATCAGAAAACAAAACGTATTTTTATTGCCTCCACCTGCACTTACTTAAGAAACATGAAACATAAAAATCTTCAAGTACTTAATAATCAAATTTTAGTACTCACAATAATAAGGAAAATTAAATTCTCTAGAAACAAAAAACTTTAGTATCAAGCTATTGCTCTAATAATAATAATATAAAATCGGCGTTTATTAGCTTTAAGTTTGAGGTCAAATATAACAAACTATACAATAATAACTAATGGAAACAGATAACAAATGGTGGTACCACAACAGCCCTAAGAGTTTATACATATTTATGCTCAATCAGCTACCTTCGCTACTGGACTCGACAGGTGGTAGAAATATCTAACCCAATACTCAACGCATACTAAATAATTTATCGCACAAACATTGACGATTAATGGAACCAACATTGGTCCCGGATTTTGTTGGTCACCGATTGCCGTGTGCGCGCGTATTTTAATTTTATTACGCGAGTAATTTTATAACCCAAGCCTGCTCGCGTATTTACTCACCTCACCTCACCCGAACACACAGTAAGGAAGGCACAGAAAGCAAAGCGTCATGCAGCGCCCGCGTGAGTGAGCACTTGCACTGGGGCGGTCTGATTTTTTTTGTTTTCTCCCAAGCGGGAAAGCGGGTGTGGAATCCTCATTTACACCCTACAGCCGGTTACGGGGTTCGTCAAATACTAACACCTATGGCCATAAGGGACTTACAGGCTTCACCTGATGCGAGAATCTAACTGGGGCTGAGGAGAATGGTGCAGCGCTGCCATTGTTAAAACTACTGCATAGTGCGCTAAAGGCCGTGTGCACTCTGATGTGTCCCTGTATCGGATTGAGACTTAGGGTACGGCCAGAGTGCACTCAGATTCAGATTCAGACTCAGAAAACAAGCGCGAGAAATAAACAGTGTAGTCTAAGCAGGTCGCCTGCTGCCACTATGGCCACCCTGCTTTAACTACACTGTTTATTTCTCGCGCTTGTTTTCGGAGTCTGAATCTGAATCTGAATCTGAGTGCACTCTGGCCGTACCCTGAGCGACTAAAGGCTTCTCAGGGTCGGGGAGCGGCGGCTGTCGATGTCGCCGTTAATGGAAACTATTCCCTGCGTACACAGCAGCCGCCAGTGCTTACTCACACACGCGCAATAGGCTAGTTTACTCATGTCGAATTGTATTAAATAAATGTTTATTTCTTAAAGTGTTTAGTCTAAGGAACCTTAATATATCGATTTCACTTCATAAAAGCAGAAGATTGCTGTAGAAATTTAATTTTAAAAATATTTTTAGTCTATATTTTTTAAACACTAAAAACGCTGTTCGCCACATTCGCCATGATTTTGACGTCTCTTATGGTAAACAACTAAATGTCATTCGCGTGTTACTGTAGGTGGATTCTTTCGTCTGACTAAATTTATCTTAAAACACTTTTAACTTTAGGAAAGAAAAAAACAGTAAACTTAGTTTTTTTTGACTAAACAAATTATGGATGCCGGCTTTGTGAAAGCAGAAAGCACAAATCTGCCAAGAATTGACGCATTGATGGTTGGTGAATTTGTTGCACTAAACCCCGATTTCTGCTCTGCGGAGCAGAGAAACGACATGGCATCTATGTAAGTACCGTGCATTTAGTATTACAATGTAGTAATAAACATAAAACTGATACAACATATGAATAAGTGTAATAAAGTTGCGTAGGTTAATTTCTTTCGGCACTTTAATCCACAACTTTCCTGGAGTCTTCAAGGATGTGTTTTTATATTCTCGTACAATACAGTAATGATAATTACTTTATTTTTCGTGGTATTTATTAGAAATCATGTTTTTTTTTATTATAAACTCAGTTAAAAGTAATTTTCTATGTGTTTACGAGTTTTTGTTTACCACAGTTCACGTCATAGCATAGACAATCTATAGACTAAAATGGCCGACAGCGTTTTTGTATGTCCATGAAAAGTCTATTTTAAAATTAAAGATTTGTAGCTTTCTAGGTTTAAAAAAAATACAATACATTTTTTTTCGGTCTAATAGAACATTTATTAACCATTTAAAACCTCTTTCCAAAAAGAGTCAACTAGCCTATTGTTTGAAGCTTTGTCTCTGTTCCATCTTTACTCATGTGACCCGCGCGATCAAGTCGCGCCCGGTGTCGATTTATAGACGATAAACCTCTTTTCATTCTTGTTTTAATAAGCAAAGTGTATCCAGAAATAAATTTGTTTGCTTACACTCCAACGAGAAGCATCAGAGAATTGAGTTTGAAAAATTATTTTTATTTGTTTATTAAGCATAAAATTAAACGACTGTTAGTCACAAGTTGTGTGTGCACTTATTCAGAATTAGGATCATTAGATCAAATAAGTAGGTTAATACAGGTAAATAACCTAATCGTTTATCACAATTTTCACTTTAACTTAATGTAATATATTTTACTTAAAGTTTATAGTCAGTTGATATCGTCCCTTTATTGGTAAAACCGATTATCTGCACTTTTTTTCAAAAATGAGTTATTTACACCAAGCTACTCAACTTTTTGAGCTCTATCTACAGGTAAAACCGATTTTTTGATACGATGCATAGTTTCCGAGAAAGATACGCAAAAAAACAACTATATTATGAGCTTTTAAGTAACATCTGCATTCAATAACAGCTAAAGTCTTATACCTGTACAATTTTTTGGAAGCCTTGCAATCAAAACCACATTCCGTTTCATATCTTATTTTAGTTGCAATTTGCTTACACTCTGAGCATACTGTAGCGTTGTACTAATACAAATTAAAATACTTTAAATGGTTCTGGTTTTGTTGAATTATTGGAAAGTACTTAGAATCTTACACATTAAAAAGAGAGTAAGTAGTTCTACTTGCTTTTAACAGAACATAATGCTTCGCACTTGTGCAGATTTTAATTGAAGTAAAAGAGATTAAGCAGATTTATTTGTTTTTTCCACAACATCAGAGATCGTATCGTTAAGATTAAAATACAAGTAAAAGCAACTATGCTTAAATTGTTGTTTTTCATCGTAGCGTATGGTGATATTTCTACATAAATATTTTCAGCTAAAACCAAATATCGACCCTTGATCTTTTGTTTCACTTGCACTCCGAGCGCACATCTCTGACTTTTTTGTAGGAAAAATCGCCGGCCGGTTGTAGTGTTTCATACATAATCGCTGTTTTTGCTATTTCAGCCGCATGGATTTATTTTAGGTGACTAATTAGGTATAAATTGAATAATGCATAATGTTTGGCAGAAAAGCTCTTAGCAAACATATATGTCGTTCCCTTCTATGGTGAAAAAGCATTGCTTAGCATAAGAGTGTCATGTCACCGAGCCATCAATCTGCGCTGGGTCCGTTATCACCCACCAAGCACTAGATTCATGTATATTGTGACGGGTATTGTCATTGTTTATGGATGAAACTAATCGTAACGCGACTGGACTTCACCTTCACTTAACATCAGGTGGGGTGGTGTCATTTGTCACCTATCTATAAAAACAAAACGTAACAAATTCGCCAGTTCACCCCCCAAGTCAAGCGTGCCTAAAGAAGTTTCACTTCAAAAATTGTTATCAAGTCAAGTAATTTAAATACAATGAATTTAAACACTTGAAAAACTGGCTTATACAATAATTTTGAATAGAACCAAAAACACAGATGGACGGGAAGTTAAATGGTTAAAAATAAAATTTACGTATGCGGACGACCTAAAGTTTGGGAAAATAATTGATTCAGTAGCTGATTCAGTACTACTGCAGTCAGATTTAGATGGGCTTGTGGTGTGGTGTAATCAAAACCGGATGAACCTTAACAATGCAAAATGTTTTGTGGTTAACTTTTCACGAAAAAAAAAACAAAATTAATTGTGACTATCGTATTGAAGATACACGCGTTCAAGATAAAGATATAATTAGGGACTTAGGTGTTATTTACGATCACAATTTGACATTTGTGCCTCATAAATAAATATTATTAAAAGAGAATCTAAACTACTGGGATTCTTGATAAGAAGTACCAAACAATTTCGAAACCCAAAAACAAAAATAATACTATATTACAGTCTCATCAGATCTATCTTGGAATAATGTAGTGTAGTCTTTAAACCACATATGCCACCCATCCCCTCCGCATAAAAGTCAAAATATCTTTATTCAAATTGGATGCAAGGTACAACACTTTTGAATCATCCATACTTTTTCCCCTATGTGGACGGATAGAAAGGAAACAAAAAGATTCGTGCAAGTTTTGGCATTTTGCATTGGCAAAACTAAGGATCTTGGGTCTTACACTGAAAGGCTAAGATTTTTGGAATGTTGTCCTTGACAGACAGCCGGGATTTACTAGATATTATATTTCTATCTAAATTGGTATAAAACACCACTGACTCTTCGCAGCTACTAGCACTCTTCAAATTCCGAGCACCATCTTAAATACCGCGCAAACCAATTACACAACTTTGTCCACCCTTAAGAAGAACGGTACTTGGTTTCAACTCGCCCATTGCGAGATTATCCTATACTCTAAACAAATATGTGACATTGTCGACATACATCATGACTCTGTGATCTCATTGCGAAACAATCCTCCTACATATTCCTCCGAATTCATAAAAAATATATAAAAATATTTTGAAACATATTTAAAGAAACACACACGATTCTACCATGATTCTCTAAACCTAAACTTAAATTTGACAACAGTATATCCTTCTCATTCTCTATAAAGAATGAAAAGGAGAGAATGATGTTAAATTTAGTTTTAAGTTTAGAGAATCACGCCAGAATCGACACCAATCTGCTTAAGCTTAATGTAATGCATGTTGAGTTCGCCTATAAGTGGTTACACATTATATCACTGAATGTAAAATTGTATTAAATAAGATGTATTGATGTAGTAACTGTTGGTGATCCAATAAAGAGAGAAAAAAAACGCATAAAGTACATAAAATGAGACATAAAAATATACTATAAATATGACATGTCAAATTCATTTAATAAATGCGAAGCGGCTGAAAAAGCTAAGGATTGCAAATACAGGGGTCTAGGCTCCGAATATGATTTTGTCCCATTCGGTGTCGAGACCCTTGGTTCGTGGGGTCCTAGCGCTGGAGGGCTTTTTAAGGAAATAGCAAAAACGTTAGTCGACGTCACAGGAGACCGAAGAGGTGGCAGGTACCTCGGACAAAGAATTAGTCTAGCTATTCAAAGGGGGAACGCTGCCAGTATCTTTGGAACCTTGCCTAAAGGGACTCCTTTTAATAATGTACTTTAGTTATTATATATTTTAAGTTTTTTTAGTTTTAGTTATTACATTATATTTTTTTAGGTTCTTAGTTTAATGCAATATGACAATCAAATTGTTTTGTATGAGTACTTAGATAGAAAATCTAAATTAATTCATTTTTTAACAGATTGTTTTGAATAATTAGATAAAAATTAAAAATTTCTAATAAAGTTAATTATTTCCTAATATAACATTCTTATTATTTTACTACTTTATTCAGTTGTTACTTTCATGTAAGTAATGATTTTTTGGTATTTTTATAATTATAAAAATAACAATGACCAGGTTTTGACTAGTTCGTTGTATAACTATGAACATTTTGCAGATAGTTTACCACAATTCTTTATTTTACTCAAGCAAAACCAATTATATTTTTTTAAATTTCAATTTGTTGAATGTTTCAGAGTATTATTTTTACAGTTATTTTTGGTACCTTATTATTTTCTTGGAAAAATTCCGGTGAAGCTATAAGATAAGCTGCAAGTGATTTAATTAATGATATATATACTTATGTCGTTATTCAGGAACAACCAATTAAATGACCTCCCTAAAGATAGGTTTTGGCATTTTTTCAAGCATTTTCAATAAATTACTACTATTTTTATGATTTACAAACATACTTTATTAATTTTTTCATTAAAATTACATGATTGCAGTTAAAATATATGAAATTTAGTTACATATTTTTTCTGTCAAACTTTTAAATCATCATTGCCACAAGTTTAGTTTTTGGTAGATAATTGGTTTTGCCAATAAAGGGACGATATTACTCTTCTTCGTCTTTCTTTTACACTCCTCTTCTCTATTTAAATGTTATAAACTCTTCAACAGAACTCGCATTAAATGAGCTTAAATAGATCTCCTTCAATACTTATCTACTGTTTCAATCACAACACAAGCATGATGATTGGTGACTCATGAGCAAATTTAAATAATGTGTGGTCCTCTAATAACAGGTTTCGTTCAACACACAGAGTTTATGTAATTATTATGAAAGCGTCAAAGCTAGCCAATCAAAAATCGTGTTATAGGGAGATCGTGACGTAAGCAGCGCAAGCGCATATCGTCAGGTGAACAACTTAGCAAAGCAGTGAGTCAGGGGACCTATTCTGTGTTTACGTAATTTCTTTACACACTACGTCACGCAAACTATTAGCATTTCTATGCAACTAATAGAAATGTACAAAAAATATTATTTTTTATTAGCAGAGAATGGAATTTGGTGTCCATAGTCATAGTCCCAAGGAAGTATATATTTTATTTTTCTGATAAATAGAAATTGAAAATTATGAACATTATGTTCTACAGATAGTGATTAATATATTTTTATTTAAGGAGAGTCAACGACACTTACTCTAATAAGAACATACTAAAATGTTAATAATGCTTTTCTGCAATGTTCTTCTAGGCTTATGATTGATTTTCATACTAAATAAATTAAGCAAAAGTAAAATTAGAAAAATGCACCTTTTCGCAAGTTTCGTTTTCACCTTCAAACCGAATACAGTAAACGCACTTTATTGTTTGTACTTTATGTGTTATAATTTTAGATCTTTTAATCCATGGAAACAATGAAGAATAGAATTAAAATAAACGCTCTTTAAGAATAGGCGCCCCTTACGAGGTAAACCACACAAATTCAGCAATGGATAGATGGCGTGATTAATATTGTAAGAGGTATCTATCTATTTGGCCTTGTGCTGATAAATGCCGGCGGATAAATTAGACGGTGTAAACTGCAATTTATTCGCCTCGTTAAACTTTTAATTCTGCTAGAAAAAGATTGGTTCTCTTATACGTGTGTTTTCAATATTTAAATACATTATCTTTTTGTTTTTAATCGAAAATAATACTGGTCGTGGCGATACCTATCGTTAAAATAAACAAATATAATAAATTAATAAATATTTCCAACACTCACATCAATAAGCCTAGCGCCAAAGTAAGCACTGTGCCCAAAGGTAGCCCCAAAGTCTTGTCTAATGGTATACTAGGGTAACGGATAGGATACATATACTGTACATACATAAATATATGTATTTGTATAGAAATACATATTAAACATCCATAACTGCAGTACAAATGCTCGTATTCATCACATAAACATCTGCCCCCACCGGGATTCGAACCCGGGGCCTCTCGAGTCGGCGACACCATAAAACTCGGCGCATAAACCACTCGGCTACGGAGGTCGTCGATCGTTACTAGGGCGATCTCACAACCTCACCCTCTCAACCACAGACCTAGGTTGAAGTAGGCGCCGCATGTACTTTAAATTGTATGGAAACCGAGCGTGTCAGATTTTGGGTACTCACGAGAACAAATTGGTGGTGAAAAAGCATGGGATCTCCGGTCACGATCTATTTCAATTATATCGTTTTTACAGCTTAATATGACACAGTTAGAAGTTTTTTAAACATTAGGATTTACGTCCGGTATCGAGAACTGGATAGAAGCTCGGTGGTGCAAGTGGTTAACGCGTTCGGCTGCGATCGTTGAAGCTAAGCAACTTTCGCAGTGGTCGGTCATTGGATGGGTGATCAAAAATTTACTATCTCGAGCTCCTCCGTGCTTCGGAAGGCACGTTAAGGCGATGGTCCCGGCTGCATATGCAGTCGTTAGCACCCGCCAATCCGCACTAGGCCCGCGTGGTGGGTCATGGCCCAATCTTCCTATTCCATCCATAAGGAAGGCCAGTGCCCCAGCAGTGGGGACATTAATAGGCTGATATCGAGAACTGTAAAGTAACTCGAGTTATAGTATATACTTGGGTAATAGTTATGATAGCTCAAATTACTTTACGTGGAACGTGTGATCATTTGATAGTGATAAAAACTTTTTGCTCCTAAGTGCTCTGAAGCGCGTAATGGCTTGTGTAACAATAAAATAAAACAGAATAGTTTTGCTCACGTTACGTCTACGAAAATGTATCCCGGTATTCGGCAATATATATTGAAAAGTACCTATGTGCAACGCCTAGCTGTCCTGCCACTGTTAACTCGGCTCCGTATTGAAATGCAATGAATATTCTTTACGGGAAAGCGTAAAATAAACCTGTTTTTATTACAACCAATTGCAGCGCCATCTATTGGGAGGAAATTGTAAGAAAGGTTACGTTGGGTAGTTTTCTGCGAAATTTTCCGTACGAACTATCTACAAATTATTAGATAACTAAAAAAAACTTAAAACGATAAGTTTATGGAGTAATAGCATGCCTAAGGGAAATGGGAATCCATTCTTATAGAATTAGAGTTTTAGGAGCACGTGACTACCCCATACAAACTCCTTCCAAGTTAGGAAAAATGAGTGCAAAAAATCTTCAATCAAGTAGTTAAAAAACTGTCACTTTAATTTGATAGCAGTTGTATCAAGGCTTTATTATTTATTTTTAAAAACTGACATGCCTCCTACCTACATAAACACATTAAAAATGTGATCCAAGAGCCGAAAAAATAAATAAAAACAAAATAAGAGCGAAATAAGATACTTTTAAGAAAAAAAACAAAGCCAAATATTTTGAAATCTGTTAACTTTTGGACTTTAGGTCTGACTTGGAACATACTTTTCTATGGTAGAGAATAACACGTTTTTATACTTAAAGGTGCTATTTTGAGGAGGATTTGCTTATTAGCAGCGATCGTAGGAGGCATTTGAATAACATGACACCGTGCAGAAAATTGTTTCCATATTTTTCTTTTATCGGAGTTGCTTTTTCACAAAGTAAAGTTTATGTTACAAGTAACATTGTCTAATTCGTATGATACAATGTAGTGTTGGCCATCAAATATAAATATAAACAAATGAAAAACAAAATCATACGAAAGTTAATATCAACAATATTGGATTCTTAATCAAATATGGACTGCGCTTCACAAAATCCAATATTACATTTCAGTAAGATCAATATTTAATCGAATATCGAAAAAATATGTCAAAGAGTGGTTCTGACAATGTAAATCGAGACATGACATTTAAAATACGCACGAAATTTTGAATATTGCTTTTTTATGTTAATGGGTGGCAAACAAGCGTATGACCCGCCTGATGGTAAGCGACCACCATAGCACATTAGATACTTGCTATACCAAAAATATCACTGGCACCATTGCCTACCCTGACCCAATCCTCTACCCCGCGATGCCCTGGAACCTTACTTACCATCGGAAACACAACACCGCCAAAAGGTAGTGTTTATTTTACTGTGATCTGTAAGGATGTTACTTCCCCAGACGGGCTTACCAATTCCAGCTATGCCCTACCTCTCGCTGCTCCACAACTATTGATGAAAATTGTACGCACAGTCCTATAATATGACGTAGTTTCACTGACAATATTTTATCAGTCAACCATTCAACCTCATATAAAATGAATGGAATAGCGTACGCCTCGAATAAACTTTATTATCTACTCCCCGAAGTCACTTCTCCACTTAATATCCACTTGAAATGTAGCTTGTAACAAAGGTACAAAGGTCTAATTTCAAATGGTGCAGCGGACTAGACCAGAAATACATCCACTTCAAGCTATTAGTAACAGCTATTGGGAACTTCAAAAGCTCTTGCTGTTTGTTTGTATTATTGGAGCGATCCTTTTCTTGTTGTGCCTTTAGGACTGTCGTAAATCTATCCGGCTTTGTATCAGTTGATTATCCAAAATAAACGAAGTTTTCAGAGTCCAAAAATACCGTTTTCAGTCTAATGTGTTTAACCAACACTGTCACTACATAGGATAACGTAAATTATGTCACATCTTAACGTACGAAAACTAAACGATCACACGATTTATTTAGAGTTAACAAGTGCCAACCGACTTTCATCCACGTTTTATCTGCTAGTACTGATAGCGTAGCTTTTTATTTGGCTAGACGATCGGTCAATACTATCAAAACCGAACTAACCATAACTAAGATAGAACGCATTTTAAATTCATGTACTAATGGACTGTTATTGATATTGCTGTTGAATGGAAAACGAACATAAATTGCAGTCAAATAATCTATAATCAATTCGAACTCATAATGTGTATTTAAAATAATCGTTTAGTTTCTAAAGGAGGGTTAAAGGAATTAAAAGGATAATGATTCAACTCATATCTGCTGGTTTCTCTCAATAAATTTATCAATGACTTTTCCGACTGTAATTTGTATTCCTACACGTAAATGAAGAATCGATAAACAACGATCAGATGATTGCTGGCACCCGTATTGTTTATGTGTATTTTTTTAAGTCTGTATTTATCTGTACATTTGAATATCACCGTTTCTATTATAGCCTGTTCATTCCAATACCAAAAGTTAACGTATCACTTACTCCATTATTAAGAAGATTAAGCTTGAATTAGTTGCTCTATCTATAATTTGTCTCTCATCTGTTCTCTGTTCATCGAATTACAAATGGCAACTGTGTGAAAACATGGTGTATCTATAGCTACATGTCACAGCAGCATTATGCTGAGGCAGGGTCTTTTTTTACCAATATTATAACTTTGTTAGGTTTATTAATGTTTGTGTTTCTTACTTTTTATATATATTTTTATTTCAGCTGTTTGTAATTATATGCTTGTGTTTTTATTGGTCAATAAAATGGTTGTCTCTGTCTGTGTATCTAGTCTAAGCCTATTCCTCGTTTATTATTAAGAGGATTAAAGTTTTTTTTAAATATTAATGTCCGATAAATGACTGCACCCCGACAGTTGTGAAGTGTCGGTGGAGTCAAGATGCGAAGATAAGAAATAGATATAGCGTAGAGAATGTTTTCTTATTTTGTCCTTCCATTGTCCACAGGTCTTAGCGGTTCGAAAGCGGACCTACAACACAGGCGAGAAGTGTTCGGCTCGAACCTGATCCCTCCGAAGCCCCCCAAGACCTTCCTCACGCTGGTCTGGGAGGCGTTGCAAGACGTCACCCTCATCATCCTAGAAGTGGCCGCCGTGGTCTCATTAGGGTTGAGTTTCTACAAGCCACCGGAAGATCCGACCGACTCTGGTGAGATTTCAACTATTTTCGTTCACATCTGTTTGAGATGACAGGAATTATATTTCCTTTTGTTTACTCAGTAAATTTTGTCAAAGTCTTTCTCTATTTTTTTTAATCCATTTTAATGTTAATGTATATATTGGTTACTTTCAACATTGTCGAGACCCAAGCTGCTGTTCTGTGTTGTGCTCCAGAATAAATGGAAATTTTCAATATAATATGTATCAATATGAACATTTCCCGTCACTCTAACCAAAAGCATTTTATTGATCACTTGTTAAATAGTGTTATGTTACTGTGATTGGTTTTCTAAATTTGTTGTGTATCAGCAATACACTTACTGTGATTTTGTCTCATATTTTTTTAACGTTGCTATTTTTAGAGTATTGGCAATAAAATTGAATTGCCGCACTATTCAAAGCGAAATACCAACGCATCTGAATTTTTTATGGGATCTCTCATTCTGAATTATTCAACCCTAGGCTTTTGATGTTGTTCCCTTGCATTTCGTGTGTGCTGCTCACGTTCCGTGATCGATATCTAACCGAATTACGTCGGGTATGATTTTGTAAACCTTTTCAATTCCCACATAACTAATCCATCCCAGCCATCAATATGATATGTTACAAAGGTTACATTAGGTCTAGTTTACAAAATCAAACCCTTAAAATATCAACAATCATCAGCGGTAAGTACATTAGTCATTTGATTAATTCAGAATGGAGTAAGAAGTCTAAAACTTTTATTATATTGTATAATATTACACACATAGCTTCACACACTTGTCGATATAAATGTTTCCAATTGACTCATTGGCATTGCATCAAAATTTATTTCAAAAATTATCTAGCACTTCATTATTATCGTTAAAGTTACTGCTAATCAAATTAGCTATATAGATTTAGCTATAGTTTTATTCAGGTGTCCAGTGTTATCTATGCGCAAAGGGGCGGTCGATATCAATGGAATATAATAATTAATCAATGTATTTTCTCTTTTCTATAACGATATGGAATCATTAGACGATCCTGGTAAGAATATGTAAATAATAATAATTACTATTATGACACTCATGTTCGTTTTCCTAGCATCAGTACTCAAGATTAAATGCAAACAAACGCATTTTTACTTCGAAATAGTTTTGAATTGTAATGCAACTAAATCGATTATGATTGTCGTAGCTACTTTGACTTGGTTTGAATATGAATTACAGTGTCCACACCATGGTTATTTGTAAATGATTGATAATAACATACCCAAAAAGGGTTACACTAAAAAATTTAGGGACCTTTGGATGATTTTTAATGCTACGACAAAGACCATGGTGTTTTGGCATTCCTTTTTGTAATATTGATTTAGTTGCGAAATAACCTTGAGTACAGTAGTTTATGCACCCCAAGTACCCCGACGTCCCAATGTTTGTTATTATCATAGGTTTGTTTGTCCGTCCGCTTGTGTGCTATCTATAAGTCACTAATGTTTGATTGTCCTTCGAAATTTGGTATTCATACCACCAAATTGTTTGATAATGATGGCACTATGTATAAGCAACATTATATTGGACATGAATTCACCAACACCATTGAACTGGATAGATTACAATCAGATATTAGGTGTTCGTATTCATTGGGCTGGACTTAACGTTAGCGCAGAGCAATCGATCAGCTAGATGGAGTATTTAAATTCGATATTCACATTTTAGTTTTATATCTTAACCTTTTCATTTAGCATATTATTGGTTTTGCTTGAATTTTTAAAGCGCTTTCAACGAGTACTTTAAATGTTGGTTGCTGGCTAAATGGGCATTCCTGGTAATTAAATCTTCTATGCTGATGAAGGCGCCATTACTGCGAAAAGCTTTTAATATTTAGCAGTTAATGAATCGTGTTACTTCACAGATTAGATTCATTGCGGTGGTGGCTATCCGAGAGGGTTCAATTATAACTAAACCACTAAGGTCAGCTGCCGCCTGTGACAATTAACCAATTAATTTAGTCATGCGGGAAATGATAT
Organism: Chilo suppressalis; assembly: GCA_902850365.2. NCBI lineage: Eukaryota > Metazoa > Arthropoda > Insecta > Lepidoptera > Crambidae > Chilo > Chilo suppressalis. Next base: position 10,022,631 of record OU963917.1, on the reverse strand, counting down.
TGGAACGTTTATATTCAACACACCATTAGTCGGAAATCTGTTTGTCGATATCGTCGTTTCAACTGCTGTGCCGTCTACCTCATGCAAAAGTTCACGTATCTCATATCGTATAATTTGTGGGAATTTCATACAACTAGTAGGAATTAACACCTTTCGATAGTTCTGAATTTTTAAACATTTTACTTTAATAGTATATGATTAGTTTTATAGTTAATTAGCGCAAATGTCTAATGAGAATAAAATAAGAAAAATACAATTTGATTATTTTAGGGATATGTTGTGATTTAAAATTTATATGCATGTTGGATGACTGTTCCGGATGTAATTATCAGTAGTAGGCACATCCTGTTAAATATCGCATTTATTTTTATAGCAACATGAAAATTTAATCTGTAGTGTTCATCCAGCTTAGAATTTTCAAACGATTAAATAATTATACTGAGAAGCGCATGATCGTTCATATTAATTCGTTTTTTTGTTATAAGTGTTGATATCACAGTAATAACTAAAGCACTTATCACTATTTTATATAAAATTGTTTTTCTGTTGTGTGCAGGTCAAACTTTTTTAACGTGGTTGCTATCAGATTTTTAATATGTATTATCATCTACGGATAGATAAGTTGCATGCCTGATACCGAAATCGCAGATATACATAAAAACATCCGAAGTGAGCTAAAATTAATACTACCAAAAACGTAGATGACACATTTTCAATTAGTACCAACATTTTATTTATAAAAATGATATAGATAAAATGAGTTCAATTATATTTTTCTTGTAATAGCAGCGAGCCTCCATTATTTGCTTACTTTTCTAGTCCATTTTTTTTTCAATAACCGTTCCCAATACACTATCTAAAGTAAGTTCTTATCCAAGTTCATTCTAAGTCAAACTTTATACTTTGATGCAAAATATATACTCTTCTGAATCAATGCTATGTCACCAAAAATATCTCAGTAATAAACTTTTATAAACATATGCTTTTACTTAAGATAAGAGTTTGGTAACGGCGTTTTTAAAATGTTCATTTCTGTTTGTGGATTCATTATTATCAACGCTTGAGCTTCTACCATAGGACTATTTATTCACATCATATTTCCAACTCATGGGTTTCTTTCAGTATTCTTCTTCGGTGTTTGTTTAATGTGTCCGTACGTTTTCCAGCACATCTGGACGAGGAGGAAGGCCACTACCAATGGATCGAAGGTCTGGCGATCTTAATTTCCGTCATAGTCGTCGTTATAGTTACAGCATTCAACGATTACACGAAAGAAAGACAATTCAGGTTTGTTGAAATGTTATCTCAACCATTAAGAAAATCACAAAGTCAAAAGTCACTTTGTAATAGGGATGCTGACCGGCTAAAGTAAACGAAATTCTATTAGGTTCGTCAGTTAGATTATAAAAATTATGGATGCTCATTTTTTCTTCTCTCAATCATCAAAGAAAAATTACAAAAATAAAGCGCGTCAAAGTTTTAGATCGGATATTCGTGACGTCACTTCTAAGTTAAAACTATCAAGACGTGACGTCATGCGACATTGCAAATCAATATATCTCTAATGTTTTGATTTTTGTTTTGTGTGTATAAAGAAAAAATACGTGTCTAATACTTTTTGATAATCTACCTGATAGATGAAGAAATAAAGTTAGATCCCTATTAAAGAAAATGTAATGTGTTTTTGTGATTTTTATGATTTAAATGGTTCCAAGCAATATATTGTTGATAATATTAAAAAATAGCCATACGAAACTTTTCTTCTTGAGCTTGATGATTTGTGAGTGTTCGTTGTTTGAATATAGCTAATTATTAATACCTTCCGAAGTCTACTCATAGTCTAAAGCCCACTATCACAAAATTATCGATATAAAAATAAAAATTAAATCATTTTTAAACCTATTCACACAGTCTAAGGTCCACTTGAAGCAATTTTGCTAAATCTCAATTTGACTTAATAATGTTATAGCTCATACAGAAATATCAAAGTAACATTGACGTTTTTACATTTTTCTATGGGATATATTTAGTTTTAGTGGATTTAGCAAATTTGCTGGAAGAAGGCCTTAGACCCACTTGTGTCAATTTCCTTAATCAAATTAAAAACAGGTTAAACATTTACATCATGGTTACATTGCCTTCATTTCTTATGAATTAAAAAAAAATACAAGAATGGGAATCAAGATTCAATTTAAATTAAGATTGTTCGTGCTAGTGGCTGTAAAATGAGTTTCACGTTAACTGTCTAACAACTGCACGAAGATTTTGACTGAGTATAAAATTTGAGACTGAAAAACAACAAAGTTCAAAGACTTACTTACAGTTTGGAACTTGAATTTAGTAATATGGTGGTGATGTGACATTCCAGAGGTCTATAGTCCCGGATAGAGGACGAGCACATGTCTTTTTTTTACGTTAGGGGCCGTCCATTTATCACGTGAGGTTTTATTTGGCGTTTTTTAACCCCACCTGCCCCTTGGTGATACATGGTGTGGTTTAAGACTACACCCCCCCCCACCACCCCCATATGACTCGTATTTTTAGTATATTATTATTTTGTTTAAAATATTTATAAAATACAGGTATAAAGTATCAAGGTTGTTCTTTGTTTTTGACTGACATAAAAATAATGAACACGAAATGCGAAATACTTATACATGAACATTATTTAATGTACCTACAGTATCCTCGGACCACGGAAATACACGTGATATGTTACTAAAGACCCAAGCCCCCCTCCCCCTTGTGATATTTCGTGTTTTTTTATGGACTCCTTCCCCATCCCCTTTCAAGCCTCACGTGATTAATGGACAGCCCCTTAAAAGAGTGGTAAACAGGCGTATGGCCCGCCTGATGGTAAGCGGTCACCATAGCCTATTGACGCTTGCGTTACAAGAAATATCACTCGCACCATTGCCTACCCTGACCCGATCTCCTACCCCGTGGAGCCCTGGAACCTTCCTCACCCACAGAAACACACCACCATCAAAAAACGAGTGTGCTCATGACCACACGACTGAAGTGAAACTTCTATAGCTCCATCTGCATACTTATATATGTGTACAATATACACATGTATGTACATATACATATTTCATTTACTAGCTATAAGAGACTGAGAGAAAGAAAATGTGCGCGCATACAGCCCCCACTCAACTCCCGTTCGCCTCGCCCGAATACACTGTTCGTAACGCATTCGCCAGCTTACCCCCCAAGTCAAGCGTGCGTAAAGAAGTTCCACTTCAAAAGTAGTGTTATTTTACTGTGATCATCTGTAAGTTGGAGGAGGTTACCTCAAATATGAAGGTTTAAATTTAGTAATACAGTGGTAATGTGGCATTCCAGAGGTCTACAGTCCCGGATAGAGGGCGAGCACAAGTTCGCCGTGATGCGGGGCACCGAGGTGAAGCAGATCCCCATCAGCGAGTTAGTCGTCGGGGACATATGCCAGATAAAGTATGGCGACCTGCTGCCCGCCGACGGGTTACTGTTGCAGAGCAACGACCTCAAGGTGACGTATTAAATCTATCTATATGAAAATATGGAAAATATTAATTCTGTAACCAAATTGCATTATCATCATCAGCCTATTAATATCCCCTATAAGGCTATAGGCTATATAACACACAGAACGCAGAAAGATGTTAGAAGGGTGGATCATAGACCGTTTGTACGGGAACCAATGTAGACGGCTCGTGCCCAATACACTTCTATCTAATAGATAATAGCCAAACAATCGAACCAATCAGCGCGCACACCCGAGAGCAACGACGCAATCAGAACCGAGTTTTGGTCAAGTTATGAGCATTTTCTCATACATAACTGTGGCGCGCCTGCCCCGCCCACAAGGCCCTTCTTAGCTTCTTTCTGTGTTCTGTGATATAACATCACGCTACGGCCAATAATAATAGGAGCGGAGCAATGGTGAAAAATGTTGCAAAAACCGGGGAGAATATTCCATTTGAGAGCTTCCGTTGCGTGCGCTGCGTGAAACGGTTCAAGTAACACAAAAATCATTTATAACGGAATGTACCTTTAAAAGTTCTATAAAAAAAGTCCCAGTCTTCCTATAAAAGTGAGCAGCCCTAACAGCCTTAACAGGTTTTCACAACAACAGTGGCAATATACCGGCGATGGGTGTTTATATAATCTTTGACGGGCGGCAATAATTTCTATATTTGCCGCTTATCAGATTTGTAAATGGCGCGTGCGTCATCAGATAGGCCGCCGACATCGGCAGATAGCGCAGTTTATTGGGTTATCCTGTATCGACAGGTATTGTGCTAACACGACCACTCCTGCCATCTAATAGATTTTATAGGGTTGCAACACCTTGTTTGGTTGTTTTTTTTTCAACATCATCATCAGTATTATGTTATGTATCTCTATTTTGAGGGGCTCGATTGTGTTAGCTCAAGTGGTTATCGCGTTCGGCTGCAATCGTTGAAGTTAAGCAAATTTCGCAATGGTCGGTCATTGGATGGGTGACCAAATATTTTCTATCTCGAGCTCCTCCGTGCTTCGGAAGGCGCGTTAAGCCGCAGTCGCATCTGCAGTCGTTAGCACTCGCCAATCAACACTTAGCCCGATCTCAATCTCCATATTCCATTCATAGGGAAGGCCTGTGCCCCAGCAGTGGGGACATTAATAGGCTGCTGATGATGATCAGTCCCTTTTTGTTTGCGTTTGTCTATCGTAGCTGTTAACGAGAACGTGGTGACGGCGCCGACGTAGCGACACATATATTTACTATAGCTGCCCACCGCAAGGCCGTCACGTCATTTAGATCACATACAGAAATAATGTCGCTATCGGTGACTGTCACGCAGACCCGTCTTTCCCAGTGGGCACTTTGGGCAAGTGCCCAGGGCCCCGCGATCGATAGGGAAATCACCAAACGGAAATCATAGGGGCCCCATTATCCTAATATGCCCAGGGCCTCCAATAGGTCAAAGACGGCACTGCTGTCACGTGACGGGAGCGTCGAACAAACGGCCTAGGATGGCATAGGGAAATCGGCCAGGACCCACCAAATGAGTCTAGTATGGCTTGGAGGGTGCAGATGCAGACAAAACGTGTCTTCCGAAGAACGGAGGAGCTCGAGATAATAAATTTTTGGTCATCCATCCAGCAATCTTTACAGGCTGCTTGTTTCTATTGCCGCAATGTTGAAACACAAAATTAATTTGGGACCGTCACCCAAAGCACGAATTTTGACAGATCAGTAATCGTATCGCAATGTCAAAGTTTCTATGGAAATTAAGCAGTACCCCTTCCGGGCTTAAAAACAAACTGGCTTTTTAAATATTTATTTATTAGGTTTTCACGCACATCACTCATTAAATAAAAGTTGTTTTAACGGGTTATTGCACGAACTTTATTTATTTATTGACGTTTCGTTTTTCAGGTCTGCATCGGCAGAATAATGATTTTTTTATTTGCTTTGTCGAGCTACCTTCGAAAGACTTTTGAAACGAAAAATAAATAAAGTTCGTGCATTAACTCGTTAAAACTAGTTTTATTTGGCTTTTTAAAGTGAAACTTCTTTACGTACGCTTGCCTTAGGGAGTAAGCAGGCGAATGCGTTACGTGTTACGAATAGTGTGTCCGGGCGCATATTGCACTCGCAAACTATTCGAATTCTATTAAAAAATACGTCAAATGTGTACTGATTTTTAGATCTTGTAACATCCGTTGTGGCGCTGCTGTTCAAGTTTCCATACAAAATTTGCCATTGACATTTCGCACTCACAAACTATTCGAATTCGATATTGCTTGGTAATTTAATTTGGTAGTTGGTACCCGTGCTAAGGGTACCACAAAAAATTTCATAAAGCCCTTCTATGGTAGGGAACCGTTTATTTGCAAATGCAGCACGAGCTTGGCAGTTTTGTTATCATTTAAGAAATACTTTCCTTCTTACAGCAAACATAATGTCTGATAAACCTAGTTATTTTGTCCCCTTTATTTGTTGACGTACCTGTTAGTGTGTAAAGGTACCTAGTGTGAAGATAAGATTAAGTTAGGTCTGTCTCTCTAACTGTCCTTGTCGGCTTTATGATAAATATTATGTCAACAACAGGAATGTACTAGAAGTATGCATTTTAAAAAATATGAGAGAGGTTTGCGATCGTGGAAGTTAAGGAAGTTTCGCAATGGCTCACGTCACAGAACAAAGAAAGAGGTTAGAAGGGCCTTGGGGGCGGGGCAGACGCGCCACAGTTAAAGTGTGTGAGCAAATGCTCATAACTTAACCAAATCTTGGTTCTGATTGCGCCGTTGCTTGCGGGTGTAAGCGCTGATTTGTTCGATTGTTTGATGTCGCGGCGTTTGATTGGCTATTATCTATTAGGTGGAAGTGTAGTGGGGACAAGCCGGCGGCATCGGTTCCGGTACAAACGGTTTATGATCACCATGCTAACCTCTTTCTGTGTTCTGTGGTCCGCGTTGTGTTTAATGGTTCTCTATTCCATCCATAGGGAAGGCCCGTGCCCCAGTAATGGGGACGCTAATGAATAAATATTTCTTACACTCGCACTAATAAGCCTAGCCCCAAAATAACCATTGTAATGCTTGGGTTATGGGATATTAGGGCAAGTAAACGAATAGAAATACATTTACATATTAACGTTTATGACTTAGGCATGGGTCAATAGGATCCTATGATATCCATACTATCTACAGAGGCGTAGATCCTTTGATGATAACTGGGTTAAATAAATGAAGTTCTATTTGTTCGTCAATTAGATTGTTATCAAGAAATAATGGACACTTTTTTGGCAATTAACCAATAAATTACAAAGATAAAACGCGTCAAAGTGGGGGCTCGTGACGTTACTTCTAAGTAAAAATTGTACCAAGACGTTACGTCATGCGACATTTCAAATCGATATATCTATGTTTTCTTCTTCACGCTAGACCTTTTCCCCATTTACTTGGGATCGGCCTTTACTGTCCATTTCGTCGATTGTGCACGATTTTGAAATCGATATATCTATGTTATGGTAGTTTAAGCGAATAACGAAAAAATACGCGTCCAATATTTCTTGAAAATCTACCTGACGAACGAAGAAAAAAAGTTTTTCCCACCGAGATTCGAGCTCAGGACTTCTAATTAGGCGACACCTTATACACCTTTTGGCGACCTCCATGGCCGAGTGGTATGTATGCCGGGTTTCATGGTGTCGCCTACTCTAGAGGTCCCGAGTTCGAATCCCGGTGGGGCCAGATGTTTGTGTGATGAACACGAGCATTTGCACTCCATTTATGGATGTTTAATATGTATTTCTATAGTAATATTTTTATATATCTACAGTATATGTATTCTATCCATTACCCTAGTATTCCACAACACAAGCCAGTGTATACAGTGCATACTTTGAGGCTAGATAAATTGGTGTGAGTGTTGGAAATATTTATTTATCTTAATAGGCTTATTGTGGTGAAATCATACTGATTTAATTAATAGTGATATGTTTTATGTTTACAGATCGACGAGTCTTCGTTGACAGGCGAATCGGACCATGTCAAAAAGGGTGAAAGTTTTGATCCCATGGTGCTATCCGGTACTCACGTTATGGAAGGTTGGTATTTTAAGTATTTTACCTTCATCATCATCATCTGCCTATTAATGTAGGGGCCCCACTGCTGGGGCACAGGCCTACCCGGTGGATGGAATAGGGAGATTGGGCCATGACCCACCACGCGGGCCCAGTGCGGATTGGTGGATGCTAACGACTGCAGATGCAGCCGGGACCAACTGCTTAACGTGCCTTCCGAATCACGGAGGAGCTCGAGATAGTAATATTTGGTCACCCATCCAATGACCGACCACTGCGAAAGTTGCTTAAGTTCAACGATCGCAGCCGAACGCGCTAACCACTTGCGCCATCGAGCTCCTCATTTTACCTAGCAGTATCAAAATTCCAGATAAATCACTACAAAATACATGATCTTTATACGATTTTTGATCCTTCTAAAATGGTACATTTTAGTACTGTGTTGTGATATATCGGTTTCTCAAAAATCGTATATGATCATGGCCCATTCTTCCTCAGATTACAGAACAAAAGGCAAATGGAACGCACGGAACACGCAGATATCAAAGCAAATACGAAGTCAAAAATAAAGACTTTTTATGGTCTTTATGAACAGTGTTTTTAATGTTTGAACAAGGCGGCACAGTTTTGATGAAAACTTAATATTCACGGGACGTATTCCCAACACGATGCGTTGAAGTGTACTGACACGTGTTAATATTCGCTTTTGACTTGATATTCGCTTTGGTGGCACGCAATCTGTGTACCGTGCTCTCTCTCTGCCTTTGGTTCTGTAATCTGAGCATTCTTCATTTATGTCAACCATAGGGAAAGCTGTACTCCAGCAGTGGAGACATTAAGGAGGAAGGAAGTAAGAAATAAATAGACTGATTAACGAAACAATTAAAGTTATTTCACCTACCCTTGAAATCTTTAGGAAAAACCTGCTATGTCCACAAAATAAACGTTTGCTACCAAAAAAACCTGCTACGTCATAAAAACCGTTACAACTTAATGAATATCAAATGCTACTATATTATTAGATGCTAATAATGTAGAATATCCAATAATACAACCAACGGTATTTTTGGTTTTAATCTTAAATTGTTAAAATCAAATTTATTAAGTTTTATTTTATTCCGGTAAATTTGTGTCAAAGTGAATATAGCAGGTTTACACTCTTAGCCGACGATATTATAAAACTAATGATTTGACGACCTCCGTGGCCGAGTGGTTTGTACGGCGGATTTCATGGTGTCGCCGACTCGAGAGGTCCCAGGTTCAAATCCCTGTAGGGGCTGATGATTGTGTGATGAATACGAGCATTTGTAATCCAGTCATGGATGTTTAATATGTATTTCAATAAAAATATAGTTATATATGTACAGTATATGCATTCTATCCGTTACCCTAGTATACCATAACACAAGCCTTATAGTGCTTACTTTGGGGGTAGGCTAACTGGTATGTATAAATAAAAAAAAACATCAGCCTATTAATGTCCCCAGTTCTGGGGCACAGGTCATCCTTATAGACCGAATACGGAGATTAGGCCTTTGCCCATTACGTTTGCCCAGAGCGAATTTGGGGATGTTAACGATTACATAATATCGGGACGATCGGCTTAAAGCGCCTTTCGAAGTTGCTCGAGATAATGAATATATGGTCACCCATCCAACGACCGACCATTGCGAAAGTTGCTTAACTTCCACGATCGCTAGCTGAACACGCTAACCACTCGCGCCATCGCATCGCAAAGCTGTTGAACGAGAAAACTTGAATAGTTATTTTTAGCAGTTAACTTCTAGATGTTTAAATGTAATGAAAATGTTACTAGAAAATGTTCCACGTGGCCAGGCAGCAGACGGGACTCGAACCCGCACCCTCCGCTATCCGGGCGGATCTAATAAAATTTTCTTTACATTGAAACTAGAATAAATTTTATTTTAATTTCATTATCATTCCATTCCAGGTTCCGGCAAAATGCTAGTGACTGCGGTCGGTGTGAACTCCCAAGCCGGCATCATATTCACTTTACTCGGCGCCGCCGTAGAGAAGCAGGACAAGGAGATCAAGCAGATGAAGAAAGGTCAGTGAACTGTGCCCTGTCAGCTGTTACAGCATTGTAGTTAGACACCCTACTACCCTGTTAGTGCGAGGGCGTTTTCTGATAGAGTCCAAGTTTGAAAGTGATTTGAGAAATTTCTGATAGTCGAAGTTTATAAAAGTTAACTAAAACCCTTTTTCTACTGGTTCAAAATGCGTTTTATAATGCTTTGAGATCAAGCGGATGAAGAAAGGTCACTGAACTGTGCCCTGTCAGCTGTTACAGCCCTGTAGTTGGATACTCTACTACCCTGCTAGTGCGACAGCAATTTCTGATAGTCCAAGTTTGCTCGGTTAAAACGAGGTAAATTAAATAGAAAGTAATGAAAGTTACTTTATGTTATGATTGAATCAGTTCATTCACTTTTGTTGGTAAAAACGAGGCAAATTAAGTCGAAAGTGGTTTAAGATATTTCTGACAGTCAAAGTTCCTAAAGGTTTCAGCAAACCGCATAATAATTTTATCAAGTAACTTAAACTTAGTTATAATAAAAGTAGTTTGAGACATGTAAATTGACTCTAAAATCGTGATAAACCAAATTTAAAGTAGTTTAAAACAATGCTTTTTGTAGAAAACAAAACTGAAGGTGATACGTTAACTTAACAAAATGTAAGTAGTTTATTAACTCTTTTTTTCTGGTAGGCTAAGGTCATATGTCGTCGGTCGTTAGAAAATGACAAACTAGTTTATTGGTAGAATTATAGTAACTTACAAAGCAAACCAATTAAAAAAAAGGAAACAAAAATTACTTTGGTCATTGTTATTTTTTCTAGAAAAAAATGTAGTTTCTACTTAAACTTTCCTTAGCAAATAAACTCATTTTCTGATAATGTAAATTCATATATGGTTGTTGCTTGTCGACAAAAGATGATAAACCAATAAAGTAGTTTGGGGCATTGTTTTTTGTTGAAAACAAACATTGAATATAAAACGTGTGAACTAACCGAAATATAGTGAATAAAATAAACTCATATTTTTTCATCATTATAGAAATAAACTGAGAAAGACACTATTTTTAGGTATATTTTATAAAGTAATTATTTACTGTATTGTTGCAAATCTATCGATAGATTCCTTATTAGTTTTATTGACTGTATCTAAAGAAATATGGATTTGATTTAAACAATATCACTCATGCTGCTAAAAGCTTAGTTTCACAATTTTATATTTTTTCATTGTTATGTAATAATGATGTATGTTATCCATCGATCAAGATGTACTATAAAGATAAAGCGATACGTTTAAATCATTATCAAATCAATTTAATCAAATATTTACTATTATCTAGAGACATCTAATATAATAAATGAAAATACTTGCGTCAAAGGACGTCCTTTGACGCATACGTTTACTTGTATACTTATTGAAAAAAAATACTGATAACATCATTGACATAAGAGAAATATTTAAAGAACAATTCATTAGTTCCTTAATATATTAGAGCTATATTTAAAGATAAATTTAAGGCGTTGTCCGTCGAATGTAGCTAGTCAAAAATAATTAAAAAAACCATACTCTGGACAACGCTTCCTGAAAAGGATGCTAAACGTCAAGTAAAACTGTATTAAAAACGCATTTTATACCCGTTATAAAGTAGTTTTTGTATTTAATTTTTAAAACTATTAGAAAACGCACCTCTTTAGTTATAATCCCGCAAACTATAGTTAGCGTTGTCGCATACTTTGCTCATTTAGCCATAGATCATAGATGCCATAAGCTTTAGATATCGCGCGCTAAATCGCTGGAAAAGCTTCCAAGTTGTCTGAACATTGAATTATCGACCTTAGCGTATCGCAACATGACCCATATTTCCATACAAACCATGTCATGAATTCTTCTCGAAGCATAAAACATTATAATTAGTAAAAAAAAGGTAAGTATTTGCATAATAAAAGCTGCATAAGGTAGAGAGTATTAAAGCTATTTATAACAATTATCGGAATGAGTCAGATTACATGAACATTCGAAATAAATAAAAAATATCTTATATTTTTAACCAGCTTGTCATTCTCGTTTACAAACGACTTGATACGTTTAACTGCAAGTATAATTATCCCATATTAAAAAAATATTTTTAACAATATAAATGAAAAAAATATACAGCTGTTATCAAAAATTAGCTTTAAATGGATTTCTGAGATGGCAACATTAATATTTGAATGCCCATATAATTTTCGCATTCTATTTTGTAAGAGAAAATGCTTATTAAAATACGCATTATTTGTTTAACTAAATGAGCATAGTACGACTGTATGCTTGTTTGCATATTTAGAGCTAGTGATGTATGGAGTTCTCCCCCTCCTACACCGCACCCCCTACTATGTGATAATGTTTATGGACGAAACGAGCAAAAAACATAACAAATTTACAAAATAAAAAAAATGGAGTCATTAAAAGATTCTGAATATGGAACCGTTAGCAATAAAAAAGTCTCGCAGTGGAACGATTAACAATCCTTTTAATACCGACATCGCTAAAAATGATAGATGAAATCGCAAGACTTGATGAGGCGCCCTAGACTGACTTTAGGCGTCTGTAATTGATTTGTCGTTTTTAAGCGTCGCGTGTACATTCAAAGGGTTGGAAAAAAAATTACAAATATAACAGCCATTTTGCCAGTTTCGTCCGATCACGAGATTATTTTACTTATTGATTGATCGCTCCCTATTTAATGATTTTATTAAATACTTTAATTCATTCTTTTGTAAGGTTACGTTGAGAATGTCTCGAGATATATCCGATCTTGTGTGTATTTATTTATTGATGGTTGACTAATGGCCTGAACATTGTCTTGTGCAAAGCATGTCACGTACGAGACAACATCGATACGTGTATTTTATTTTAAATTTTTCATTTTTACTTCCTCCCGTAGACGCATAGTTATATATATATGTCACTTTTGTTGTTTCCGACTCAATAAAAGAAATAATCTCTTCCGAATCTCTCATATATAAACATTTAAAAAACCTTAATAAAAATGATACATTAAAAGCGAACATCTGTAAATGCAATTTAGTTAGACGCGTTCAAGCACTTGAGATCACAAAAATTGTGCACCTAATATTACTCATTACCAGTGACAATTATCGTTTTTTTTTCATTGACAATTTTCAAGGTCACAAGTGATTGGACAGTTAAAAAAGTTATATATACTTACCCCTTTAGATTTAGTGCCATCGAACATTATAGTGTGATCCGTTCAATGACATCCAAATTTTTTTTTTCTCCACCCTCGACCCCGGCCTGCTGCACGCCCCACCTCCATGTGAAATCGACGATGAAAATTAAACAATAACAAATAAACAAACAATAAACAAAACAACAATACATACACATTGTTACTGCATCGTGTAACTGTCGTGTTGACTGCATGATGTATAAAAACCGATATATAATATATATCACTGTCATAAATGTGTATGCCTGTTTATAATTTTCGAAAACTCGAACAAATATACATGATATATGTATATCGAATACGGGAATTGATGAGAGTAGAAGCTAAAAAGCAGCAGAAGAAGGAATCGCAGCGTAAGAGTCTTACCGGCGGTAAGTATATCCCCTTTGCTATGCCCTGCTTTATACTACCCTTTCTTGTACACTGAGGGCCAGAGTTAAATGCCTAACTTAATATTATATAATGTTGAGTATTTTCTGTGCTTTAGTCTGTAGCTTTAGCCTATTTTGTGGAATTGCAAACTTGTAATTATCTATTATTCTGTCCTTTAGTGTACTCTGAACAATTAGACTTATGACCGAAACCTTCGAATTTGTAGTAAATCACTAGATTTTTGAAATGCTGTAGAACTTGTTAATAATATTGTACTTGGTACACTTCTTAAAAACTAATCAAACTACTAACTTTCTTACTTTGATAACAATTAAAACACTGTGTTGAATAATCTCTAGTTTTTAGTTTTTTGCATTTGTAGTGTGTACACTGTAGATAACTTTTCTGGTGTAAGTAAATATATAATATGTAGGTATATCGGCAATATTTTCTTGTAAATATATTAAGCTTAGTTGTAGGTTAGTAAATTATAACTTTTTTAGTTCAGGTAATATGATTCTATAAAGTCACTGCAAAATTATTTTTGCACCAAGTTTTTTTTAATAAGAAATGAAATTGTGTAGGCTGTTATTTTGTCCTCATGTGTTTTCCTATTCATACTTGGCACGGGTGTGGTTAGAATGTTGTATTTAGTTAGTTTAATTAATGCATTTATGTTTTCTTGTGATTTAATTAAAATCACAAGAAAACATAAATGCATTAATGCCTAGTAATAATAAAAATTAAATAGTAGTCGGTTGGCGTACCTAAATACCTATTATGAAGTTTTTTTTTTAGTGTTCCTAACTTAAAATTGGAAAAGAATAGTTATTAAATGAAATCACCTTAGAACTATTAACAGTCTGTTTCATGAGTAAATACATTCTTGAAAATTTATATAAATATATTAAATTGAAGAAAGTTTAATTAATTAGTCAATCATAATTTTCTAACATTTCAAAATATTGCTTGTTAGCAAACACTATGCAAAGTTTATACATTAAAAAACCACGTTAATTATCAAATCTTAAAAAATAAGCAATTCCTTAGTTGTTTATTGCTGTGTTAATTTTCTTAGCATTTTTATCATTGGCAGCGTAAAGGGTTACTCTTGCTAGACAATTCTGGCATTTCTCGCCTATTCTTATCACTATACCAAAAACTGATAAAGAAATTCTGCTTTGCTACCATTTCGACTTTCATTCGTGCCTTTGATATGTTAAATAGATAAATGATAGCATATACTTTAGGCTACTTAAGTTGGTGTCTTTGATTATAATACACGCCTAGATAGAGCAATCAAAAAAAAACGACTCATATTACGCGCAATGTCAGATTGTTGAAATCAGTCAATGTGTGTGTTTGTAGCGACGAGCATATTTACCATAAGTAGTACATATTTTTGGGATGCTTCCGTGCAGTTTATACGGTATTTAGGCGTGTATATAATCAAAGTTTGGGATGAACTGGACATCACAATGACGAGAGAAGAACAGCCTTTAGTTTTCCGTCGGTTTTTCTTAATACGGTTTTCAATCTTGCTTAGAAGATGCGTAACCGTGGTTGAGAGAACCCTTGATGAGTTCTTTCATCGGATCTTCCAAGTAGTTTTCTTCTATGAGACTAATTAATATAAAGTGGAATAGATTGAAGTGTGACGTAACTATGGTTCAATATAGACAGATTGCATTTGAACTGAGTCAGTTGCATCGTAGATGCAAACTTCTAATAGTAGAATTGTATATCAATTGCAGAGGATTGCCGAGTCAGCTTGCAATAGGTTAGTTGACTCATAAAAATTTACTCCAACATCAGCATATTTATGTCCCCACTGCTGGGGTACCAGCCTTCCCTACGGATGGAATCGGGAGATTGGGCGTGACTCACCACGCGGGTTCCGTATGGATTGGTGGGTGCTAACGACTGCAGATGCAGCCGGACCAACGGCTTAACGTGCCCTCCAAAGTACGGAGGAGCTCGAGATGTAAATTTTTGGTCACCCATCCAATGACCGACCACTGCGAAAGTTGCTTAACTTCAATACCTCGAAAATTTTACTTAATGTTTAGTGGACCTCCGTGGCCGAGTGGTTTATACGCCAGGTTTCAAGGAGTCGCCAACTCGAGAGGTCCCGGGTTTCGAATCCCGATGGGGGCAGATGTTTGTGTGATGAATCCGAGAATTTGTACTTCAGTCATGGATGTTTAATTATGTATTTCTGTACAAATATACTTAGATATTTATAAGTATACGTATACTATCCGTTACCCTATTAATCCCATAACACCAGCCTACAGTGCTTACTTTGGGGTTATGCTAATTGGTGTATATAAGAAAATTAGTTAATTTTTAATTGATTTAGTTATTAGTATTACTAAAAGATTACGTCAAATCGAAAATATTTGTTTATATAGTTTACAGCTGACTCTCACTTTGAACGCAATCCGTTTACAACGAACCTAGAATCCGCGACAGAGCCTGATGAATCATTGCGATTCAAACTTTATGGCGTTGTGAAGATAGCAGCGAGCGCAACTACGCGCAGATACCTTAATTTCGACCCTCGCTAACTTCACAGTTGTCGTTAAGTTTGCATCATACTAAGAAGCCTCGAAAGATTTCAAAGCACGACCGACACCGGTTAGCGTAATTGCGTCGTAATATTCTTTTAGTATTTTCGGTCTGCCTGTATACCTACGTTCACGTCGCTTATGCACAGTCAGTCACATTTTGCAATTTATTACAAACATAGTATTGAGCTTATGATCTTTTATTCTGGTGATTTTGAATTTATGAATCAGAGGCGCCTGTTATCAAATAAATACAAATCATAATATGTGACCAATCGGTGTTGGTGGTGTTCCGAAATATAACTAAAAATCTTCCTTCAAGCTGAGATGAATCTTACGCGATATGCAGAACGTTATTCGCTCGAGGCGATACAATTAGCTAATTAGTTTGGATGTTTTCAAATTGACGCGAATAGTCTAAAAATGCTTTGGATCAAAACAGATGGCGCTTTGGCAGTTTGGCCCATAACAAACAACCTGTCACTGTAAGGACATTCTCAACCTACGCTCTGAATGCATCGCCCTGACGTTTGAATTTAACATAAAATGTATGAAACATGTAAAATTTGACATTTGTTGCACCTGGAGCGTAGGTTTGGAACGCAGCCCAATTCTATCGGAATTTTTTCGACACCTGCGCCTCTGGCGGGATAAATTGGCAGTTTTCCTCCGCATTATTCGAAATTCCATCCAAATTATAACCTGAAAAAGTAAAAAAAATATTGAAATTAGTTTTACCCTTGTATAAGTGTCATAAATAAGATAACCACTGCACCTTTATCTGTGTATACGCAAAAGATAAAAAAAAACGCACACAAAACAAATGTCTCGAATCGCGCGGGATTCGTCTCAGTTTGCACGAACCCTAATCTCGAGATTCGGCTGACTTTTCACATCGTCCTTACCACACTAGGGGAGGATGACGCAGGCAACAGCCACTTAGCAGGGGGTGCGGTAGGAACGGGGGGTGCCAACCACGCCCGGTCTGACAACCACGTGGCGCCGCCTGCCGACAAGCCAGCCCCTGACGCACATCACAAGAAGGAGAAATCTGTGCTGCAGGCCAAACTCACCAAGCTGGCTATTCAGGTGAGTAATATACTCTGAAATAGGCTTACACAGTCAAACTACTCTCTGAAATAGGCGGAGATACAAACGTAATTTAACAAACATCATAAAATAAACCACCACCCATCACAAGAAGAAGAAGTCTGTACTGTAAGCCAAACTTACCAAGCTGGCTATTCAGGTAATTAATATACTCTCACACAACCATACTTCACTCTGAAATAGGCTTAGACAGTCAAACTACACTCTGAAATGAGCGGAGACACTAACGTAATTTGACAAACATCACAAACATAAACGATCACTTATCACAAGAAGGAGAAATCTGTACTACAGGCCAAACTCACCAAGCTGGCTATTCAGGTGAGTAATATACTCTGAAATAGGCTTAGACAGTCGAACTACACTTTGAAATAGGCGGAGACACTAACGTCATTTAACAAACATCATAAACATAAACCATCACACATCACAAGAAGAAGAAATCCCTACTGTAGGCCAAACTCACCAAGCTGGCGATTCAGGTAAGTAATATACTCTCACACAACCAT
The DNA here is from genome assembly GCA_902850365.2 of Chilo suppressalis. Lineage (NCBI taxonomy): Eukaryota > Metazoa > Arthropoda > Insecta > Lepidoptera > Crambidae > Chilo > Chilo suppressalis. Next base: position 10,005,247 of record OU963917.1, on the reverse strand, counting down.
ACTTCACTCTGAAATAGGCTTAGACAGTCAAACTACACTCTGAAATAGGCGGAGACACTAACGTAATTTGACAAACATCCCAAACATAAACGATCACTTATCACAAGAAGGAGAAATCTGTACTGCAGGCCAAACTCACCAAGCTGGCTATTCAGGTGAGTAATATACTCTGAAATAGGCTTAGACAGTCGAACTACACTTTGAAATAGGCGGAGACACTAACGGAATTTAACTAACATCATAAACATAAACTATCACACATCACAAGAAGAAGAATCCCTACTGTAGGCCAAACTCACCAAGCTGGCGATTCAGGTAAGTAATATACTCTCACACAAACAAACCTCACTCTGAAATAGGCTTAGACAGTCAAACTACACTCTAAAATAGGCGGAGACACTAACATAACCTGACAAACATCATAAACATAAACCATCACACATCACAAGGAGGAGAAATCCGTACTGCAGCCTAACTCACCAAGCTGGTCATTCAGTTAAGTAATGTACTCTCACACAACCAAACTTCACTCTGAAATAGGCTTAGACAGTCAAACTACACTCTGAAATTAGCGGAGACAGTCACACTACATTCTGAAATAGGCGTAGACACTGACCTGATAAACGTCACAAACAATACAAGAAGCAAAAGTCCGTACTGCAAGCCAAGCTGTAGCTTACTGTGGCCACCTATTAACATGAAAGATTTAGTGACTCATTCCTTTGTCGAACTACACGCAAATAGAATGCTTTGCTCGCTTACGTGTACACTCCCTTCTACAATCCGAGGCCCATAAAAATGCGTAAAAATGGCCATAGAGGTCAGAATTACACTCTCACACATCCATAGACATTCATACTCCGGCTTTGATCTACTTACCTAAACCATAGTAACCATGTTCCCTATGGACGGAATAGGAAAAATGGATTGGTGGGTGCTAACAACTGCAGCTAAGACAACGATTTAACGACCCTCCCGAAGAACTTGTATCCGTATATGTTGTTTTTTGAATGGAAAATATTTGAATGATCACCAAAAATAGTAAGGATCGTATAAATAGATCGTTCTCTACTCTTGAAAGCGATCTTGAGATGCTGTTTTGTATGAAAATTGTACCTGAAGATTGTAATCTCAGAGTTGAGAGTGATCTATTATTAATACGGTCACCAAAAATAGTACAATCGGTAAAATTTAATTAGCAATTGTATTTACTTGGAAATTATTTACTCGATTTTTATTTGTGCTCGTTTACGTTACGTTATTCTTAATTTGTGATTTGTTTTATAGATAGGGTACGCGGGCTCAACGATAGCGGTGCTAACAGTGATAATACTGGTGATAAACTTCTGCATACGCACGTTCGTTGTGGAAGGGAAGCCATGGAAGGCGGTCTACATCAACAATCTGGTGAAACATCTCATCATCGGTGTCACCGTGCTAGTGGTGGCTGTGCCTGAGGGATTGCCGCTGGCTGTCACTCTCTCTCTCGCTTACTCCGTCAAGGTGAGAGTGGGACAGATGTACTCGACAATAGGGTATTTGACAAGTTTTAGAAATCGATCTTACGATATTTACTAATGTGTATAGAGTCAACAAAAAGGATATTCATCATGCTGTTGTGTTTTTCAGTTAAAAAAACTAAAACAAAAATTAGATTTTCAAGTTGCCGCGAAAACGATTCTCTGGCCATTATGGCGTGTCACTAGTATGTGACGTCACACGACTGCCATTAAAACGTCAAACGATACAATGTAATGTCACTTTGTCCGGAAGTTTACTAGCGTTTGACGTCATTTTAGTCCTTGCCAATCCCATGCGTTTTCGGTTATGCAATGCAACAAAAAAAAAATTTAATGATGTCTTAGAAATATTTATTTTATTAATGTTTTTTTTAATAGTAAAATCACTGCTAACTTTCACATTTAAGGCAGATGCATACAATTGGTACTTTGTTTTTCACCCTGTCAAATAGCCTATTCCTTTCATATCACAATCGTAAGAAAATAGATTTTATCTGTCATATTGAAACTATTCATTTGCGTTTATGTATGAGATTGTGGAAAGAAATAAAGTCATTACAATTTATTTGACGTCTCTTGAGTAAGGCGGGTTTGCCCTCTTCTCAATACAAGTAAAATAATAAATATATAAAAATATAGATGTCACGTGACCGAAAACGGGTATTCGGTCAGATGATATGGGAAATGGCTCCACGCAAACGTAGTCTCGGGGTACCCGGGATACTAGTGTAGTATATAAAAGGAATAATTCATTAATGTTGTTTGTTTTCCACAGAAAATGATGAAAGACAACAATCTGGTGCGGCATTTGGACGCGTGCGAAACTATGGGCAACGCTACAGCTATATGTTCGGACAAGACAGGCACTCTGACAACCAATAGGATGACCGTCGTACAGTCCTACATATGCGAGAAATTATGCAAGGTAACCTAGTGATATATTGGTGTCAATTCTGACACGATTCTCTAAATCTAAACTTAAATTTGACAACAGTGTATCCTTGTCATTCTCTATACGGAATGAAAAGGAGAGATTGATGTTAAATTTAGTTTTAAGTTTAGAGAATAACGCCAGAATCGACACCATTGAGATATAGTGACATTATTTAATAACAATTAAACATGTACTGCGGCATGCTAAGGATGAACGACAAAAGAAACGAGTGTGCTTATGACCACACGACTGAAGTGAAACTTCTTTAACTCCATCTGTATGTTTATTTATACATATATATGTGTGTGTGTGTACAATACATGTATGTACATATACATATTTCATTTACTAGCTATAAGGGAAACAGAGAAAGAAAATGTGCGCGCGCACTGCTTTCTCTTGCTTATATCCCCCTATATTCAATTCCCGTTCGCCTCGCCCGAATACACTTTTCGTAACGCATTCGCCGGCTTACCCCCCAAGTCAAGCGTGTGTAAAGAAGTTTCACTTCAAAAATTGGTGAATGTAATAGAGAGAATTAAAGAAACTCAAAAACCCACTGTGTTGGTAAGTTATCAAAGAAACGAACCTGAGCGCCTAGATCCTGGGTTCAAATCCCAATAAGAAGATCGTCAGTGACGACATTAATAAACTGATGGTTTAGATGCTTATTAAACGACCGCATTGTATTGATAAATTTTGTTTATACTTTGCTAGGTTACGCCTAACTTCAGAGATATTCCGGCGGAAGTAGGCGAAACAATGGTAGAGGGGATGAGTCTGAACAGCGCCTTCACTTCCAGAATCATGGTGAGTGGAATAACCAATTTAATGCCGTACTCAGAAACATTAAATTCATGTTAGGGAACGTACCCATACAACCTGCCCCACTTTTTACCCCCTCCCCCTTCAGTATTGACATAGTAATTCGCAAATATGTTTTTAAATCCTTTTTCTGAGTGCATCAGAATTAAAAATAAATTATTTTAGCTCGTATTTGTCTTTATTAATATTCCGCTTGCTGCGAGACGCCAAGAACTATAATTACTAGTAAAAAAATATTATCAAGAAGAAATTTTCCCTAGTGGAAATAGATCACGTGACGAAAACCTAACTAGTAATATATAGGGTATAATCCGAAAAAATTCAGAGATACTCTATATACATAACCCAACAATCCCACGAAGTTTCATTAAAACATTCAATTTCACCCTATATAATGATGTCTAAACACCTAACTAAATGTTTATTTTATTTATTTATTTAATTTATAATACATCGGTGTACATAAATATCTCTCTTCCAGCCATCCCAAGACCCGGGCGGTCCTACAATGCAAGTCGGAAACAAGACAGAATGTTCCCTCCTCGGTTTTGTGTTAGCTTTGGGTCAGAGTTACGATGCCATTCGAGAGAGGCATCCGGAGGAGTCGTTCACGAGAGTGTACACTTTCAATTCTGTTCGCAAGAGCATGTCAACAGTGATACCTTATAAGGGAGGCTACCGGGTTTACACCAAGGGAGCTTCCGAGATTGTGCTCAAAAAGTAAGTGAAAAGTAATATGTACAGGCAATCCTCGACTTACGTTGTTTCGATTTACATCGTTTCAAGTTACGTCGAACAATGTTTTGACACTATTCCTGAAGCATACGACAATTGTTTCGATTTCCGGCATAGGAGAATTCACTTGTCGGAGGTCAACCCTTGAAGTTTACATGTAAACATGAAAAAATATGTCTCCACTTACGTCGTTTCGATTTACGTCGCGTATTTCGAGAACCTAACATGCTGTAAATACGAGGACTGCCTGTATATAGAAAAAATAAGTATACTATGGTGTCGATTCTGGCATAACGCTCTATACTTGAAATTAAATTTAAAATCATTCTCTTCTTTCATTTTGTATAGAGAATGACAAGGATACACTGTTGTTAAGTATAAGTTTAGAGAATCATGCCAGAATCATACATTTTTCTTATTTTTCAAAGCACACCAAACCTTTGCTATTTGAATGAATATAAAGCTTGATTTATTAACTTTCTCATTATTCCTGACGTTTTGGATCCCTCACAGGCACACCCTTACTCTATTCTTATACCTCTATAATGCCGCTACCTATAACTCGGACATATTTCACCCATATAACACTTGTAACAGCTTCATACCTATTTGGGAGTTGGGGCATCTTTTGATCTAAATTATTGCTTATTGCAAACCTCTGTCAGACTCTGAGTACTATCAAAAGTAAATCTAAGTCTTATACAATTCTTCTTGTCTATTTGTCACACAATTTACAACCTTTAGTGGTTTAGGGCAGAATCCATTTAAGAAATATTTCTTTAAGGCCAGCGGGTCTTAAACACATCTGTCTATATGTATTATTTAAATGGGGATTTTACGCATTCTCATTTAAATCTATAAAATTTGACATTTCATTTCTAATACGATTAGCTTCATTTGGTGTGTTTTGCATAAACTTGTCAATTTAAGATTTTAAAAATTAAAACTTATTTTATTTCTGAAATATGCAATCTCGTAATTTTACACTGTTCACGCCTTCTTAGTGTGATGGAATTTACTTTATGAAATAAACTCACATTGAATTTTGATGTATTTAATTATTAATAGAATTTTGATGTAAGCACAAGAGACGTATAAGATGTAATGAATGAACAGTAAAAATATCAAGTAACATTTATGAATACGGCGACATTGCTGCTACGAGTTTGGTAGGCGTTACCATAGACCCTCAGATTTTTGTTTACACCAGTATTGATATAACTCGTGTCATTA